>OZ007591.1:168082642-170877642 GCA_963931845.1 Maratus michaelseni
AGGATTTATAATTAAAACAGGTGTCAAAACACAGACGTCCAGATCACA
Organism: Maratus michaelseni; assembly: GCA_963931845.1. NCBI lineage: Eukaryota > Metazoa > Arthropoda > Arachnida > Araneae > Salticidae > Maratus > Maratus michaelseni. The sequence continues at coordinate 168,082,691 of OZ007591.1, forward strand.
TTCTTGTAAACAGTTTCTGTGTTTATTTTAATTTGACAAAGATGAATTTAAGTATTTCGAACTTGTTTTATTTGTTTTAATATTAGATTGTTCTTGAACGTCTTTTCGCCCCCGGAAGTAAATTTACTTCAAGATTAGTTAATTTATAAGTCCTTCTAAAAACGATTATGATTGGAATAGAGAAATCAGGTGACTTGATTTCTCACATTGCGCGATTTAACGTAAATACACAAGCGCATCAAATTCGACGGGGAACGAGACGCAGAGAACGCTAGCCGCAGAGAGAGAGAGAGCAGTGGAATTTTGTCATCGAAGAGTTTTTAAAATAAAATGTTGCTTTTCTTCGAATTGACATGATCTTCTGTAGAGAGTTATTAAATTCACCGATGTCTAAAGAGAACATTTTCCCTGAATCGGATTATGTTATAATAAAAAGAATTTGACTCTCATCGCGTTTTTCTTGTAACCAATCTACAGTACTCGGCTGCTGATATGAAAATTCAATTTACGACTGCATTAATCGGAAGAGTTTGCTATATATTTCTTCAATTGTTACAAAATGTAACATATATATTTAAAGAAGGATCCTAAAAATGAAAAAAAAAAAACTTTTAATTATTTATTGGTACACACATGATGACAAAAAATTATCTATTACAGGCGTGCGGAAAAAAAAATCCTCTCAGAAAAATCAATCTAGACAAAACTAATAATCTAAGGTCTAATCTAGGGAGTAATAAATATTTCATTTCATTTTAAAGGCTATTAAAAAATATTTGTATTAATAAAACTATTAATACTTTAATCCATTTAGGGAGGAAAAAAAAAGAAAAGAAAAGAAAAGAAAAAGAACACATATCATTCGAGTAAAAATTGCTTTCAAAGAACATTTTATTGCTTAATACTTATATTTATGGGATAAAAGTAAAATTAATCTAGTCTTCATTAGTGTCCATGTTTTGCACTGAGAAAACTTTAATAGAAAAAGGTTTTAGAAATTGAATTATTTTATCAAGAACAGAAAAAAGATAATAATAATAATAATAATAATAATAATAATAATAATAATAAAACCTGGATTTTACTTTTATTAAGACAACAATGAATCTTTTTTTCTTCCACATGACATACAATTTTTCTGCCAGTCATTCCGTTTTAGCAATTAATTTTCTTTGATTCGAGCATATAAGCATGTATCTTCATAAAATCTGTATAATCTGCATAATCTTTATCTGAATGGAACAAGACATTTTTACATGTTAGAAACATAACTATCATAAAGTATCATACAAATACTTTTTTTTTTTTGATCAACTAAACCTGTAACAAAGGTTTTCTTCTCTGCAATACATTAAATACTCTTTTCGGATTTATTATTATTATTATTATTTATTATTATTTATATTATTGTTATTTGCTTCTTTCTGCACGATATTTCTTTTCTATTTAGGCCCTTTATAAATTATACTAGAACCAATGGAATTAGAAATTCTGTATAAGCTTTACAAAATACACAAATATTCAGGCAACGTAGTGAATGAAATAATTTATGAATGTAATGAATAAATTTTAGCAAATAAAGCGATAAACTTTTCCAAATCATCGGTCAGTGATGAATGTCGTTGCCGAAAATCCTTATCGATCTTTCGGCAAGCTTGTTAGCTGATTACCGGCAAAACCTAAATTACTTACAACGGATAAATACAATCATACTCCTGATTTGTTTTCAATCAGTTAAATATATAGCTTCAATATTAAACGCATATAATTTATTATTATTATTTTTTTATCTTAACATGTAATTATGACAATGATTCTTTTATTTTTATTTAGCAGAAGAACCTATTTAAACATCTGAATTCATCACAGAGCAATTTTTTAAAGAAAACTGATTTATAAAAACTTTTCGTGTTTACATTTATTCCAATAAAAATTTTAGATAAATATTTACTAGGTATAAGCTATAACCTATTTCAGACCTAGACCTTGTGACAAATCCATCACGGACTCACGTTCAAACGTAAACAGAATGAAACTGGCACGCAGTTTGGTATAGAATAGCATATTTATTTTTCTATAAATGATTTACATCTTGAGTTATAACATATTGCTATCTAATGAGATCTTTCTCGGACTGTCGCGTACGGAAAATTCGGTTCAAGACGCCAAATTTGACAATATTTTCTCAAAGATGCTTTCCTTAAACAAGTTATAATCTCGGTCACAATTATAATTTACTATAGTGATTATCTAGAGTTTAGCAACCGAAAACCAAAACTACATTTTGTTGTACTAAAAAACTTATACAATTGTTAAAACACAGTATTTGATGCAAAAGCAAACACCACTTTTCAATGCAATCCCATAAAATTATACCTAATCCTATTCAACACAGCTTAAGGTTACACTGCAAAAAATAATTGTTGATTTTACAGTATAAAACTGGCATCCCAGCTGCCAGTATTATACCGTAAAATTAACAGTATTAAACAGTAAAATAAACAGTAATACGCTGCCGCGCAAGCAGTAATACGCTACCGCGCATGCGCGGTAGCGTATTACTGCTTGCGCGGCAGCGTATTACTGTTTATTTTACTGTTTAATACTGTTAATTTTACGGTATAATACTGGCAGCTGGGATGCCAGTTTTATACTGTAAAATCAACAATTATTTTTTGCAGTGTAGATAGACAATTCAAAAGTTTCCTAATAAGATAAATGTTGCAATTTTGGAATTATTAACTAAACGAAATTTCATTGGGTCCTTCCAGAAAAGCTTGTAAAAAATTTATTAGATACATTTTTATTTTTGCCGAAACGTCAGTTGAGGCTCACTGTTGAGACACGAAAAGTTTTTGGTTTCCGTCAGTCTGTTCCGCGATAACTGCCGCAAAAATGATTCTATTAGGTTGATTTTTGGTACGTATATTTGTTGGTGAGGTACCCGGAATTAGCTGTTTAGTTTTTAGTTACATTTGGTTTATTCGTTCGGAAAGTATAGAATATTTCCTTTTAGGTCATAATGCTTTCCTATGGGAATTCAGACGATTTTGAAAATTTTCATTCGTTGAAAATAAAATGGCGCATTTGATTATTGTATTTAAACAGTAAGTTATGAAGGTTAAAATTTATCAAGTCAGGTCTTAAATTATTCAAATTAATTTGAAATTTTGTTAATGCATTTATCAGATTTTTTAAATTAGGTGTATAATTTTTGGTGTAATTTTATACATCTGTTCTAATATAATATATTTTATTTTATCATTTTTTATTTATATACAAAAACTCGGTTTGTGGCGTCAGGTGCCGCCATCCGAAAAATCTACAAGAGGGCACACCATTTCTTCCGGTCAAGGGTCCATTCTTCCTCCAGACCCCTATCCCTCATGGCATTTTTTATATCATCCATCCAGGTCTTTCGTGGTCTTCCTCGTTTCCTCATTTGGTTTGTTCTGTAATTAGATGCGATTTTGGGTAGTCTCTCGTCACTCATTCTTTTAACATGGCCATACCAGATTAATTGTTTCTTTTGGAGATCGTCTAATATGGTTCCCTTTATGTTCATCATTTCTTTTATTCTTTCATTTCTTATTCTCTCTATTCTTGATATCTTGCATGATCTTCTTAGGGCATCCATTTCCACTGCTGCTAATTTCTGTCTTTCAGTCTCCATAATTCTCGATCCCTCTGCCCCATATAACAAAATGCTCTTTACTATAGAATTATATATATTATATTTTCTTTTCCTGGTGATCTCCTCATTCCACAAAATAGAGTTTAAAAGTTTTACAGCCTTTCTTCCTTGGAAGATTCTGTATTTAATTTCCTGTGAGTCTGTGCCTTCTCTATTAATGTCTACACCAAGGTATCTATAATACTCAGCTTCCTATTTTTATGTTATTAGTTAAATTTAGTTCTGTCTCATTTCCTTCTACACATAGGTATTTGGACTTACTAACGTTCATGTAGAGTCCCCATTTCTCATATTCTTCCTTAATTTTTATCGTCATTTTCTCTAAATTATTTTTATTTTTTTGCAATTATAACTTGATCATCTGCAAATTGCAGAGTGAAAATTGATTTTCCATTCACATTAAGTCCCATTCCTCCTTTGTTTCCAAATTTTCAATGCTTCTTCAACATAAATTTTAAAAAGTGTTGGGGAGACACAACATCCCTGCCTGAGTCCTTTATCTGTTATAAAACCTTTTGACAGCCTTTGGCCTATTTTAATCTTTGTTTTTGATTGTCTGTAAAGTTCTTGAATTGCACCAATAATATTTTGATTTATATTCATTTCCTTTAATACATTCCATAATTTTGTGATTGGAACGTTATCGTATGCCTTCGTAAGATCAATAAATAGAAGATGAGTTTGATTTCCTACCGCCATTTCTTTTTCAACAATTTGTTTAAGACAAAATATATTATCCATACATGATCTTCCTGCTCTAAATCCACTCTGCTCTTCACTTTCCTTCGTTCTAATTTCTTCCTCAATGAAATCTTTTAAGATTCGTCCATATAGTCTACTAAACGTTGCTGTTACAGTAATGCAACGATAATTTTCACATTTTTGTCGGTCTCCTTTCTTATATATAGATGTTAGATATCCAATTCTCCATTCCTCTGGTGTTTCTTCTCCGTTTAAGCATTTTTCGAATAATTGTGTAATTAATCTATGCAATTTATCGGTTCCATTTTTGATCAGCTCGGCTGCTATGCCTCCAGGACCACTTGTTCTTCGATTTTGTAATTTTTTAATTGCTCTTTTAACTCTCTCAAATTCCAGCAATATAGGCTGTCTCAAAGTTGTCTCTTCTTTTTTCTTTTCAATATCTATATGATTTACTTGAAATTCATTTCTAGTTTTCGTAAGCAAAGTCTTATAATACTCTTCCCATTTCTTAACAGATATTCCCTGCCATGAATTACTACCTTCTTTTCTAATATTCTTAAAAAACTTCCATGCCTCTGTACATCGTCTTCCTCCTACATACGTCTCAATTTCTCTGCATTTGTTATCGCAAGATGTTCTTTTTTCTCTAATACTAACTTCTTAGTTTCTTTTCTAAAATTTCTATAAAGCTGCCTATCCTCTTCCTTTTTTGAACTCATCCATCTAATATAAGCTTCTTTTTTTCTGTAGTACAGTCTTTTCAATGTCTTCGTCCCACCAAAAAATTTTTTGGGTAGTTTTTTTCCTTTATTTTTTGTCCCAGTGCTTCATTTGCAGCCTGGTGTAAAGATGATTTAAAATGTTGATATAGTTCAGTTGCATTAGTATAATTCCTTTCTTCTAATGTATTGCCTAATCTTACTTGAAAAACTCTTTCATTTTTGCAAATTTTAAAATGCATTTATTTTTATTTTCCTCTTTAATTAAACCGTAACCAAGCAATTATATTTCAAAGAATATCAAAATGATAAAATTCAAATAACTCAGACTATTTTGCTGCAATGTTTTATTCGCAAAATAAAATATTTTCGGGTGATTTTAGTATTTTATTGAAATAAATGAGATTTTATTTTGATACGAATTACCTTTTAACTACTATAGAATATTTCCCGAAATATTTTTACATGAGATATTATTCATTTTCTGGAAGAGATGTGGATTTTTCGTGGTTAAAAATTAATATTATTTTAAAAATAGGATAAAATCTCTCGTGCAACGGGATGGTTAATCTAAAGAAATTAGCGTAGTAAAATGCATTCATACATTCTGAAATGGCACAGTTACCGGAAACTGAGATCATAAAAAGCTATCGCAAAAATACTTTATAGCGCCAAATCAGGATTGCTATAGTGAATTGACAGTGGACACGATTATGAATGACTATACCCAATAGGTTTAAAAGTTTCCAAATATGACTAATTTTTTTTAGGGAGGGCTGCGTGATTTTAGTATGCTATTGCCATAGAATAGATCTGGATGTACTTAGATAAGATCTTACATCTAAATATTATAGAATGACCATCAAAACTGTTTTTCCGAAACAAAAATTGTAATAACACTAAATTTCTAAAATAGATATAAGTTAAATATAAGTAGATTCAGTTTCCATTTCCATAAGTTGCTTTTGTACATGAGATATTAATTAATTTATCCATCAGATGCAGGTGTTTCGTGGTTGTCAGGTAAGTAAATATTGCTATTTGGGTATTAATATAACATGAAATTATTTTCCAAACTGTTGCTTATCCTAATAAAACCACAGTGTAAAACGAAATCCAACATATACTATAATCATTCACACAATCAATAGGAAATCACGATTATAAATTTAACAAGATTACGGGCAGTTCAGGGAGCAGACCCCCCCCCCTCCCTTAAAAAATGTACTTTTTATCCAAAAAATTACATGAATAATAAGTTCATAAGAATTTCAGAATATCATTGCATAAACCGTGTTTAATTTAACGCTTCTAATTTTTGAAAACCTTCGAAGCGTTTTATATGTCTATAAATACTATGTATGTAATATAAAAAATTAAATTATGCATTGTAAGATGCTAAATATGAAAAGTGATATTAAAAAAACAACGATTTTCAGAGCTGACGTTGAGGCTCGTGATCTGTAGATTTACTAGTGAAAAATAGTTTAAAGATCACTAATTTTATAATGCTATCCTTATTTGATTTCTGTTTGGTGCTCGTTAATTTCACCAGGAACTTACTGAAAATGTTTACCATTGTTGGCTATAGTTAAAAAATTTATATATTATCAGTTAAAAATATTGTTTTAAATGTGGTATTGTTAAAACAATGAAAATAACCAGAAATGACAGCTGTTTAAATTTCGATCTTATTTCTTTTAAAAAACTCTTTTGTAAATTAGATTAAGTAATAGCATTATTACCATAAAAGTTTCGTATAAAGATTTTTTAAATGTTCAAAATATCTGTAGTCTTTAGTTGTATTTTTTGTTTAGTTGTTTAGAGATTTTTGATGGAAGTGTTCAAATCTTTATCAGAATGACAAGAACAACAAAGCTGTATATATTATTCTTATCGAGCTTATTCATTTACTGTTAAAAAATGAAAAAAGAAAAGAAAAGAAAAAGAAAAAAGAAAAAAGAAAGAAGCCACTGAATCATTTTACTGCTACAACTTGTATATTCAATTATGAAGTTATGAATTATTAATAATATAAAGATAATCAGTAAAGAAATTTAGTTAGTTATTGTGTATTTTATTTCTCACTTTCACTCAAGCAATGATAATAGTGATAATAATAATAATAATAATGATAATAATAATAATATTAAATTAAAAGTAAAGTACTATCGATTTATATAAACAATTTGCACAAAACTGTAAAACTGTGATACTTTTTTACTTTTTTCTGGGGATGCATTCTAGTAATAACAAAGAATTTAAATAATGTAATTGTGGTATTGTTAAAACAATGAAAATAACCAGAAATGACAGCTGTTTAAATTTCGATCTTATTTCTTTTAAAAAACTCTTTTGTAAAATAGATGAAGTAATAGCATTATTACCATAAAAGTTTCGTATAAAGATTTTTTAAATGTTCATAATATCTGTAGTCTTTAGTTGTATTTTTTGTTTAGTTGTTACATATAAGCTTCCATGTACTTCATTAAATATGAAATCTTTTTTCAGATAAAAAAAAGTTCATGTTAAAGCTGTTATTTTGAACAGCTGTGTTATTAATTCTATATTAAAAACAGTAAATAATTCTATTTGAAATAAGTGTTCACATACGTGGAAAAGGACCAGAATATGTAAACATGAAATACGAATGATTAAGATAAAGATTATATTGAAAATTAATTTGATAATTCTAAAAAATGTAATTGTTATGAAAACTTATCTTTTTCCATGAGATACATTAAAATTATAACATTAAAATGTTACAAATTAAAGAAAAAATATATTTTTAGTACGGAAGTGAAAGTTGTGTAACGTATTTACCAATTATAGCCATCGTTAAAATATAAAGGAATTTTACGATTGTTTTTCTTTGCGTTGTCTATTTCTGTAAAACTATATTTTCTTCCTTACTAAATTTTCAAAAATAGTAAAACATAAACTATTCATTTATTTATTGATTTAATAAATTAAAAAAGTGAAAAGAACCATTCAGTTGTAATCAATATTTGTAAAAGCTGAAAAATGCAACAGAAATTTTAGAAAATAAAATTTTTATTCTTTAATATTAAAAACCATATTTAGATAAAGTCTATAATATAAGCTCTTTTTAAGTACAGTGAATAACTCGCCTAACGAAGGTATTAGTATCGAAATCATTTTCATGTGCAAAAATCTTCGAACCGAACGTGACCGAAACGTGATTTTCCGTCCAATTAAAATAAACAGCGGATGTGGTATCAGGCATACTATAAAACATTCGTTAACGAAATCCACATTCGTTAGCGCATTCAGAAAAACAGCAAAAAAAAGTAAGATAAATAAAAACTTCGTTAGCTGAGCCTTATTAACCGAGATTCATTGTTATAAAAAAATTGTGAAAAAACGGAAATGTACTGGCAGTAATGTTGCTGTCTATTCTCCGTTTTTCCACAAATCGTCCGTTCTGGTATTCCCCTGTTTTTTAGATGGAAATTTCCTGCTATTCCAAACTGGAAAGTTCTGTTTTTAGAAATAAATGTGAGCAATAGCGCAATATTAAAAGAAAAAAATATCTTAATAATAATTATATATACTGATGTATATTTATAAGGAACAGGTATTTGCATTGAATATTATCACACTCATTTTTTATCGCTTTGCCTTCCTCGGGATTCGAGCCTAGGAATTCGCCATTAGAGGATGAATGCTCTGCCCCCTACACCAACTGGCCACATCCAACGACTTACTTGGTTATAGGCCAAAACATGAATTACGAAAATTAACTGGAATTTTCCCATTTTCTCTCAATTGAAACGGAACATTTCCGTTTGTCTGTCTTGGGAGGAACATTTCCGTTTTTACTATTCAACGAGTAAGAATAAAAAGGAAAATTTCCGTTTATTCCGGGAAAATTTACAATTTCCACTCAAAATACAACATCACCGTTAACAGACAGAAATTTCACATAAAATCACTTGTCACTCACCTAAAATCACACCGCAAAAAAATAAATAAATAAATAAATAAAAAAAAATGTTGATTTTACGATGTAATACTAGCAGACCAGCTGCCAGTATTATACCGTAAAATCAAATAATTTTTTTTTTTTTTTTTTTTTTTTTTTTTTGCAGTGTATGTACAGATTTTTTTTTTTTTTACAGTGTATGATTGTATATAAAGTGTTAAGTAAGTTTTTTTATTTTTGCCCTGAATATGGCATTTGATGGACATAATTTTTTTTAATTAATCTTTGTTTTGCTTTTTTTGGATGTCCATTTATTTCAAAAATAAAATCATTAATGGACTTGAGCAATATGAAAGGGATGGTAGTAAAATTGGTTAGCCTTGGATATTTTAGCCTTTAGTAGCAGATGAAATTTAAAAACTGCGTAAAATTGGCTAAAAACTTGTTTTGATTAAAATCGCATTCGGACTCATTTAAGGTGAATATAGATGGATGTCAAAAATTAAGGGATAGGGACCGATTTTTTCGATTTTAGACGTTTTGTCGGATATCTACTGAATTTCTTTATGAATTGTCCTTGATCTACATGAATGTAAATAACGTGTTTGACTTCATAATTTTCAGTGACGATTTTGTCACGAGGACAATTAGGGGGGGGGGGGGCAATAATAATTATAATAATAAAGTAATATTTGCGAGCACCCAAGTAATAGAAAATACTCAAAATGGTCTGCCACTGTAGAAAATGACCATTTAGGTCCTGTTCAACATTTGTGTGCATTTGTGTAAGCATAGCACGTATATTCATGAAGATGTTAACGTTTCTGTGAAAAATTCAAAAGTTTTTTGTTTATAGCATACAGAGTTTTCAACCGAATTTAACACCACATTCCGAAAACTTGACAAAGAACACTAGAAATAGTATACTGCATTTAAAATATTAATATATTGAATATTTGATGAGGTATGGGTATTTGTATGAAATACATTTTAACTGCGCATGCACGAACTACAGCAAAGATTTTTTTTTTTTTGGTCATGATTTGGTAGTCAATTCTATAGAGCAAGTTATATAAAAAGACCAGTCAAATATCGAGAAAACTCAGAAAGATACCGGAGACACAGTCAGCTGATTGGAAAATTCGGGGGAAAATCCAATTGGATTATATAGGACTTCCAGCTACTTTCAGAAAGCAACTCACTATATCGCTTCTATCTTTTTGAATTTTCGAGATATTTGAATAGTCTTTATATATAAGTTGCTCTATAGAATTGACTACTAAATCATGAATAAAAAATATTTGGTGAAGTTCGCGCATGCGCAGTTAAAATTTATTTCATATAAATACCCATATATGTCATCAAATATTTAATATATTTATTTTTTAATTGCATTATACTATTTCTACTGTTTTTTGTCAAGTTTTTGGAAAGCGGTGTTAAATTCGGTTGAAAACTCTGCATACTTACACAAATGCACGAAAACGTTGAACAAGACCTACATAGTCATTTGCTAGAGTAACGGATCATTTAGAGCATTTTCTGTTTCTTGGGGGAACGCAAATATTTTATTATTAAATTTATTATTACCCCCCTAATTGTCGTCGGGACTAAATCTCCACTGAAAAATATGAAGTCAAACATGTTCTTTACATCCTCAAAGTTCAAGGGCTTTTGCTGGAATTTCCTCACGGATAACAGTAGATATTCGACAAAATGTCTGAAATCGAAAGTGTCCACGGTCACTGCCTCTTAATTTCTGGGTATCACTGTATTTTACTAAAAGGAATTTAAAACTGAACATTGATTTTTGTTTACTTTTCGTGTAATGGATTTTTTTTTATCTTTTTCAAAGTCCACCACTTCCTTAACATCCCATCCCCGTCTCCCCACTATCACGTACGACCAGTAGATTTTAAGATGGTTCTCAAATAAGAAATTTCTTCGTTCATTAACGCGAAACTTTCTGATACATCTACGGACTCTTTTTTTTTAAACGCAACACTGTGAAAATGGCGACCATGCGTAATTTAAAATGAAATAGCATTTTTATTTTTATTTTTATATTTAAGGTAGTTTTCAATACAAAAAGCTACCTATTGCAGCCGTTCGGAGGAAAGCAATTCCAGAAAATTTTGATATATTTTCACCGATCATGACTCCCCGATTCCAAAACCACCCTCCGTTCAAATGTTGATTTATATATATTATATATTATATATCTGACATTTGTCATACTGTAACTCTCTTATTTATGAACCGATTTAGATGTAATTGAGTATGTGTATAGGACATACCAAGGTCTCGACCAAGTTCGTTGGTCAGCTTCATCCGCCATCTTGTTTCAAAATGGCGGCCAGCTAAAAAATTTAAAATTTTTAAAAATTCAAAAAAGATGAACAAAAAAATTATAAATTGTAAAAAATATTTCCATTAAGTGTTAGTTTTTGGGATACAAGGATTCCGGAGCAATTTTTGTTTTGACTTTTTCTTAAAAAATGGCTGAGATATGGCAGTTTGAAATTCTAGGGAAGGTGACATTTTGAAACAACCTGATCTTTGTTATGCTGTAACACTCTCGTATTTATGAACCGATATGAATGTGACTGATCATGTTTACAGGACATACCAAGGTCTTGACCGAGTTCGTTGGGCAGCTTCTTGTTTCAAAATGGCAGCCAGTTAAAAATTTTAATTTTTAAAAAAATTCTAAAAGATGTATAATAAAATTATAAATTGAAAAAGTTGTGTCCGTTAATTGTTAGATCTTAATACAAGGATTTCAAAGCATATTTAGTTTTGGCATTATCTTAAAAAACGGATAGCTGTTTGAAATTCTATGGAATATGGAAGCTATCTTTTCCTCCCGGTACTGGCCGGAAGGACTTTTTCATTGCGTATTCCGTTTTAAACAATTAGTGTCTCATAACGACCTTTATCAGTTTGTTAGCATCTGAAAAATTGATTCAAAATTCCAACTGTGCCATTTTCTGAAAGATTTTTTGCCTTTAACGAAAAATGAAATTCAGTTTCATAGTTACTGAATAAAAGTACCTGCAAATTTCACATGCCTAAGTTTAAAAATAACTTCGTGAATGTGTCAGAAAGTAGCCACTTTAGATTTAAGAACTGCCTTAAGATCTGAATTACAGCTAAATTTAAGTTATGTGAATCGACAGGAAGAATTCACTACTTCCCGCCTCCATATATTTAATACCAGATTTAATTACACGGGTTATAAGATTCGTACAGAAAGTCTAAATCAGTGGTTCCCAATGTGTGGCGTTAATTTCATTTTTTTTAGGGGCCAATTCCAAATTTATACTAAGTCATTCACTGTAATTGTTTTGTCTTATTTTGGGAAAATTACATTGTAGATTAAAGATAAAAGTAATAAGTACAACATTGAAAAAAAAAGTTTTGTATTGAATTTTCAAAATATTATCAATCAAAAGCTGAAAATAGAATCTATACCAGAATAATAAAACTATGAAAAATGTTTAAAGTAATTTTAAACATGAAACATTCCCTTTTTAACAAAGCTGTATAACTTTTCTGGTTATTGTATTTTATAATTTTTCAAATTATTTCTTGACTAATAAGATTTGTGTTCTCATTCGTTTTGCTATATGTCATATGAAGAAGGTTTTATACGTGAAAACAACTTAAGGGTATATTTAAAACCGACTGTCTTGAACACGTTTAATCTAAAAAATATTTGAAATAGCTGAACGAGGTAAACCTTATAAAATGTATAAATGTCAAATGAGCACCAGAAAAGGAAATGGGTAAATAGTAAATTTCTTATGGCTCTAGTGCAAGCCTCATACACAGTAAATAAATTTATATCATGACATATACAGTGGCTCACATTTGTTTTTGGACACTTGTGTTTTTGAAACTTACTTATAAAAAACATCATCTAAATATTAAAGGATCTACTTAATTTTTTTTCATATAAATTTTCTTTTGTCTATAATAAAACCTACATATTGTAATAAAAATAAATTCAAACCCTTTTTTAAAAAAAAAATAACTTAACGAGAAAGTGTTAAAAACAATCTAGCATAAGTAATTGGACACTTGAAAGCTTTATTAAATTTTTTGACAGATGATATTTTTGTTATTTATTTTTATTATAAATGGAAATATATGTCAAATATTATCGTCTGCACTTTGAAATTACTACTACTTCATGTAAATTTATTTACATTTCTATATTTGAAGTGAACATGGCCAGGCGCTACAAAGTTACAGCAAATTCTATTAGTAATTTAATCATAGAACATTTTAAAGATGGTAAAAGCATCAGAACTATCACAAAACTTGTTAAAGTAAGACATTCAACTGTTTATGTTATTATAAAACGGTGGAAAATACGTGGAACTGTTGAAAAAGCATTACAATTAGGAGCCTCTCGCAGTTTAACTCCCAGGAATCGAAGGTTTACTATGCATAAAAAAAAAAAAAAAAAAAAAAAAAAAAAAACAAGAATTAGGGCAGTAAAACTTACAACAGAATTAGAAAACAGATTTGCAATAAAAGTAAACCCTGAAACTGTTAGACGAGTTATCAGATCATATGGATACAACAGTAGAGTTGCCAGAAGAAAATGTTTCGTTAATGAAAGACCAAGAAAGTTACGTCTGGATTTTGCAAAATCCATGGTAGACAAAGATGTATCGTTTTGGGAAAACGTCATATTTGTGGATGACTCAAAATTTAACATATTTGGGCCTGATGGGCGAATATCTGTGTGGCGAAAGCTCAACGAAAAGATCAATACGAAAAATCTATTGACAACTGTCAAACATGGAGGTGGAGGCATAATGGTTTGGGGATGTTTTGCTACTTCTGGTATGGGGAATTTAGTTTTCGTTGAAAATAATATAGACCAATATACGTATATAAATATCCTGAAGGAAAACTGGAAAATATCTGCTCCAAAACTTGGAATTCAAAAACGCATTCAAGTTGTATCAAGACAATGATCCCAAACATACAACCCTAAATGTTCGCTTATGGCTGCTGTACAACTGTTCCAAAGTTATCAAGACTCCGCCATATTCTTCAGATTTAAACCCAATTGAAAACGTGTGGCATGAACTGGAGAAAAGAACAAGAAAATATGATATTTCTTCGAAATAACAACTTAAAGCAGTATTAACAAAGGATTGAAACAAAATTGAACATTCTTGCACAAAAAACTATTTGAATCCATGCCAAAACGTATTAAGCGTGTAATTGCAAGTAAAGGATACTCAACAAAGTATTAAAACGTTTGATTATTTGCATATTTTTGTTTACATTTGTTGAATGTTCAAAGTGTCCAATTACTTATGTGAGATTGTCTGTAGCACTTTCTCGGTAAATTAATTTTTGAAAAAAAAAAAAGTTTTGAATTTATTTTCATTACAATATGTAGATTTTGCTATAGACAAAAGAAAGTTTATATGAAAAAAAATTAAGTAGATCCTTTAATATTTAGATGATGTTTTTATAAGTAAGTTTCAAAAACACAAGTGTCCAAAAACAAATGTGAGCAACTGTACATTAAATTTTAAAATCAGACTATTCAGACTATACACGTGCATTATGATGGGAAAGAAATGCTTCTTATTCTTATGTAAAATCATTTATCTTTGTTATTTAAAATAAAATATTTGTGTCCAAAAATATTTCAATAGTTCTTAACGAGTGATTAAAATCTATAAACACAATTAAGTTTAATGCAGTATGTGACAGTCACTTCAAGAAATTTTGTGAAGATAAAAATGCAGACTATGTAACACTTTAGTTTTACACTCAGGCAAGTTGACAAGAAGCAAGAAAACTCTTTATGGTATAAAGGAAAACTCGTATGGTCTCATTGCTCTTATAGCTTTATTAGTTAAAAATATATTTGTGACAGAAAAATTACCTGTTTTTTTAAAAAAAAATGCGAAATGACTTTTTATTGCTGAAGTTCTTTTAGGCTCGGTCCACGTGAAATGTATTCTCATTTTAAACAATAAGATATACAGTGTCTCACATAAGTGATGGGACACTTGTGCTTTACAAAAAGAAACTAATCAAATAAATTAAAAAAACATGTACACATTTTTTTTGTGGGTGTGTTTCATACTTAAATTTAGTAAAGATTATTACATAACATACATTTTATCAAAATATTAAAATATTAATTTAATAAAAATACAAATGTTTAGAACGGAGCAAAAAATAGCTCACATAAGTGATGGGACACCATTATATATGCAACAAAAATCGTCTGAAATAAGCAATAAAAATATTTTTTGGGGTTTTATTTTTACTTAAAAGCAATTGGCAATAATTTATAAAATCGTCTGCAGTATTTCTCTCCAGTTTGTTTTGGAATTTTTGTGTTTTTTAGCTCTGTGTAGTCATGAATGCTAAACGAAAAGAAACTTCGCCTGAAATTCGAAAATTAGTTATTAATTTGCATATTGAACGTGGAAAATCTATTAGAAAAACTGCTGAAACAGTTAACTTGAGTCGTTCAACAGTTTTCAATATCATTAAACGATATAAAAAGAATAATATGATTCAGGATAAAAGAAGACCTGGCTGACCATCAAAGCTATCCAATGGAATAAAGCGAATTATCGTTCGAAATATTAAAAAAAATCCAAGAATTAGTGCTTCAAAAGTTGCTGCTGATTTACAAGCATTATATGGAATAATTGTTAATCCTGAAACTATTAGAAGGGTAATTCGATCTGCTGGATATCACGGTAGAGTAGCCAGGAAAAAATTCTTCGTAAGTGAAAAGAATAGAAAACTCAGACTAGCTTTCGCAAAATCCAACATAAATAAGAATTCTGATTACTGGAATAAAGTTATATTTGCTGATGAGAGTAAATTTAATATATTTGGTTCTGACGGTAGAATCTTGGTGTGGAGAAAACCCAGGGAAGAACTTCGCAAACAGAACTTGGTACCAACAGTAAAACATGGTGGAGGAGGAGTTATGGTATGGGGGTGTATGTCGTCCGCTGGAGTTGGTAATCTTGTTTTTATTGACAGTATAATGGATCAGTACAAGTATATTGATATTTTAAAGCAAAATTTGAAATCTTCAGCACGAAAATTGAACCTTCATAACGATTTTAAATTCTACCAGGACAATGACCCCAAGCACACTGCTCTGAACGTTAGACTCTGGCTGCTATATAACTGTCCTGAAATAATAAAAACACCACCACAATCTCCAGACTTAAATCCCATAGAGAATATTTGGCAAGAATTGGAATCAAGAATTCGCAAACACACCATTTCTTCAAAACAACAACTAAAATCGGTGCTTCAAGAAGAATGGGGTAAAATCACTCCAGAAATCACAAAAAAAATAGTCGAATCCATCCCAAAAAGATTAAATCATGTTTTAAAAGTAAAAGGAAATCCAACAAAATATTAAAACCTTTTAAAAAGTAAAATTTTTGGATAAATATTTGATGGAAAAGTAAGTGTCCCATCACTTATGTGAGCCATTTTTTGCTCCGTTCTGAACAATTGTATTTTTACTAAATTAATATTTTAATATTTTGACAAAATGTATGTTATGTAATAATTGTTACTAACTTTAAATATGAAACACACCCAAAAAATTTTTGCACATGTTCGTTTATTTATTTTATTGCAGTTTCTTTTTATAAAGCACAAGTGTCCCATCACTTTTGTGAGACACTGTATATGATACAGAGTGGGGGAGATCATCATTTTACAGATGCATCGGTGGGGCGTGGCCAATAAAAGGTTGGAAACCACTGGTCTAAAGGCTTTGCTAATTCTAGATTTTAAGAAATATACTAATAATTTCCGGTTAAACTACTCCTCCACTTGCAGTTTTCTCCTGAACGTTGTCTATTGTATTAAAAAATAACTGTTTGTTTATATTTCAAAACTCCTTCTAGAATACAGATCGCAGCGAATGAAATTATCTGGATGGGTCCGCAAATGTTATATAAGCTCTCAGAATTTTAAAATTTGAATTAGTTTCCTATATAATTAATTTTTTTGTAACTTTTAATAAAGTTTCTCTAAAGATAGCAACTACAATACTCCATTTTTATGGGGGGAAAAACCAAAAAAGGTAAATAATGTGATATCGTCTGCTATCCGAAATGATAAACAAATATCTTTATATTTGTTTTGTTTGGATAAATCGATTTAATGATTATTTGTTTTTATGATCTTTAAAAATTAGTAATGTAAATGACTTAACTTGTAAAAGGTAATTTTCGTAAATTTCAGTTCATTTACATTGTAAACATGATTTCTTTCTTATAATAATAAATTTAATATTATAAATATTTTCTAAATATTTAATTAAATTAGATTTCTTCCTCACCCCCCCCCCCCCCTCCTCCACACACACACACCCACAAAAAAAATCGAAAGATCTCGTGTCACGCAAATGAAATACATTGGGTTGCTACGCCAGCTAGTTAAAAATAAACTTCTCCTAATTTAATTAAATCATTAAAAATTAATTAAATCATTCAAATTGCAATCCAGTTATTTATTTATTTACTAAAATATTATATCCTGATTGTCATTTCTTTTGTTACTTCAAGTTTTCTATCGGGAATAGCAAAAATCAATCAATCTTCATAAAAATATATCGCGTATGTTTCACACATTTTATTTTTTATTGTAAAAGCTACAAAAAAGAAAAGGGAAAGGAAAAAGAAAGAGGAAAAAACGGAAATATGCGAGTAAAAACTGTAATTGGAATCACAAAACAACTAAATATATTAGCATGTTATATACCTACAAATAAACTAGTGATGGATATAATGAATGATTTTACTTACCCATCATACGTAGTATAGGGTAAGTCTTGTAATCGTTTTGAAAATCGAAAAAAAAAAAAAATGTGACGGATTTACACGTTTCAGACACTGGAGATTCCGAAAAACATATTTTTAGAAAAAAAAAAATTGCCGTCCGTCTGTGTGTCTGTAAACGCTCTATCTGCCGAAAAATATTGAGATAGAGACTTGAAATTTGGTATGTACTTAGTATGTAATAATGGGAAGAAGCCTTATGAATTTCAGTAACCTCGATTAACCGGAACTATTTTTTTCGCACTCTCGAAATATTCGTTCTGATAAAAGGTACATAAAAATTTTCGAAATTTTTTTATTTTAAGGAGTGAATATAAAAGACAATAAAAAAACATAAATTTTGCATAAAGCATGAAGTCGATCGGATAATGAGTTGCCGAGATATTTGTAATCCTATTTACCACACTCTTCGATTTTTCACGACCCTGTATTTCATCCAAGTTTCAATTCAAAGATATATTTTAATTGGAAATGAGGCGCTTAATCAGATGCAATAAACCGCTAGTTAATAGGATTATTGTTTTTGGAGTTATAAGGATGTTTCTTTTAAGCAATTCAGTAATCGAGCCTTTAAAGTTTATGACGTCATCAAGCCACGATTTTATTCGAATTGCAATGCATTTTATAAGTAGTTTACACATTTTTTATTTTCATATTTTACATTATGCATATCCATGATGGGTAAGTATTACGGTGGCTCCCAACGACTAGTTTTATATTCGAATGAATCATTTGGGATGCGTAAAATCATTGCTGCCAAATTTTGTATTATTTTTAATTGAAATACCAGAAATTTTGTAAAAAAAAAAAAAAAAAAAAAAAAAAAAAAAAAAAAAAAAAAAATATTTGCGGCTCAACTTATCTATGATAATTTTTTTAATTATCGGTGACTCTAAATTTGATTTTTCTGGTTTTAATTTATTTCTGGGTTTAATTTATTAAAAAAGAATACGAAGTTTCACAGCTCGAATAATTCATTCGAATATCAAAATCATTCATTATGCTTATCACTAAAATGAACAATATTTCCTTCGCACAGGCATTAGGAAGTGTATCAGGGTTTAAGAATCTGTGACAGGAAACAAGATTTTGAGTAGAAATTCGGAAGTCAAATTGATACAACTTTGACTTTATCGATTTTCACATTATGTCAAGGAACTGTTTTAGCCGGATTTTTTTAGGGTTCCCTGTCATAATCTTTGATTGTCACAACAGCGTTTCTTTTTGTTTTCTTCTGCAAAACGTAAGAAGAACTTAAATTCAGAGACCGAGTTTCAAATTCAGCTGAATGTATATTCACGCAGAAAACGTTTGGATTGATTATATATATATATATATTTATTATTTCTTTATTTTAAGAAAGCGGATAAAACAGAATAAAGACAGCCAAGATGGAGTGGAAATATCTTTTGCTTTCAGAAAAATTTTTAGTGAAAATAAATTGTGATAAAAAATTACAAATTTCAAAATTTTCGTATTACAAATTTCAAAAATACATAGTTGAATTTTTAAACAATTAAAAAAAAATAAAAAACCTTCAAGGGATAATTTCTTAGCGTATTGTAATTGCCGAAACGTCAGTGAAGGCTTACTGTTGAGACCCGAAAAGTTTTTTTTTTTTTGTCTGTCTGT
The DNA here is from genome assembly GCA_963931845.1 of Maratus michaelseni. Classification (NCBI taxonomy): domain Eukaryota; kingdom Metazoa; phylum Arthropoda; class Arachnida; order Araneae; family Salticidae; genus Maratus; species Maratus michaelseni. The sequence continues at coordinate 168,102,254 of OZ007591.1, forward strand.
TTGTCTGTCTGTCTGTCTGTTCCGCGATAACTGCCGTAAAAATGATCCGATTAGGTTGATTTATGGTGGGTATGTTGGTGAGATACCCGGAATTAGCTGTATAGTTTTTGGTTAAATTTGGTTCATTCGTTCGAAAAATAAAGAACATTTCTTTTTAAATCATAATGCTTTCCTATGGGACTGCAGACGATTTTCAAATTTCATTTTTAACTGAAATGGAAATCTCATATTTGAATAATGGATTTCAACGTAAAATTATGGATGTTGATTTTCGATATGGAGGTTTTAAATATATCCAATAATTTTGAAAAATTGACGATACATTTATTAGAATTGAGATATTAATTGTTTAAATGATTGGAAATATTTTTGCATCTGTTCCGGAAATATAAAACTTTTATTTTCATGTTTTTTACAAATTTTAAAATGCATTTTTTAGCCACACACAGGGTGGCTTATTCTTTAAATCTCTATCATTTTTCATGTTTATGAAAAGTCACAGCAATCCATCGTTGCCACAGATTAATCTCGGAAAATGAAACATTTGAAGTTACTTAAAAAATTAATAACTCGAAAAGTATTTGTCACAAAATTGTTTTACAAACTGCGTTAGAATGGTAAAAAATTGTATTTTTCTTGATATAAATTTCAAATCTAATGATTATGTCGTTTTTCAAACATTAGATTTCAAAAATTACAAAACTTCACAATGGAGTACCGTAGCGAAACTTTTACGCGTAAAAAGATAATGATCTCATCAAAAAGTCACCTGTAAAAAATGCAGCCAAGTCTCGTAACTCATTTACCGTAAAAAGTACTGAGATCGTATAAAGCCAAATTTAGCTATCTTATTAACTCTGAAATTTTCATTCACAAATCACTCCTAGTCTCTACATCTTTAGTTAAATATTATTTTGTGACTTGGCAATTACGTAGCACGAGAATGTGATGTATATAATTTGTCTTAATCAAATAACACCATGCCATCCCATAACATATTAAGGTGTAATAACTTCCCTGTGCGTATATAATTAGCCTTAATCATATTATCTCATCCCGTCCCATAACATAGTAAGGTGTAATAACTTCCCTGTGCTGCGTAATTGCCAAGTCACAAAATAATAATTAACTAAAGATGTAGAGACTAGGAGTGATTTGTGAATGAAAATTTCAGAGTTAATAAGATAGTTAAACTTGGCTTTATACGATCTCACTACTTTTTACGGTAAATGAGTTACGAGACTTGGCTGCATTTTTTACAGGTGACTTTTTGATGAGATTTCACTTCTTTTTGTAAGTAATCCTCTTTTTCTTGATTTTGGGTTCTTTTTGGAGATCATCCACTGATTTTCGCTAAGCCCACACTCTGTCCCTATTATTTACAGGTATCAAAGTTTGAAGCTTTAGTTTCGTTTGCAAAGTACAGTAGATAAAAAAGATTTCAGGTTCCTAGGCAAGCACTAAGTTATGGGAGGGGGAGTGTCAAAAGTACTCTCAATTGTTTCCAGGATATATGCTATTCATCTGAGATATTACTCGCAGCACTAGATACTTGATATTTAACATAAAAGAACTTTTTAGTATAAAAAGAAAGCCAAAATTAAAATTTCCGGAAATTTCCAATAAATCAAACTATATTCCTTTTTTCGATGGGTTTTTTTTTTCGTTTTTTTAGTCTTTTTTTTTATTATTTAAGGATTTTTTAATTTTCCCTTACTTTGTGTACTAAACCCTGCCTTTCTGCCAAATGTCAAGCTTCTAGGACTACAAAATCGAATTATTTTCAAATTTTCGACTTTTTATAAATTTATTGATTTTTCAATTTTAATTCTAAGTTACCTGGTGTAAGTAAACCTGACCTAAGTAAACTAATGTTTCTAGCAGTACAAAATCACATTGTTTTCGAATTTTTCACCTTTTGTCATGCCAATATAGTAATTATTTGATCCGTCTTCTTAGGATCATTTAGGTTCAATTTAGAGATAAATCAAGTCACACCTTAGAGTCACCATGATTTTATTTAGAAAGAACTATCAAACCATAACCAGCCAGTAATGTCGGGAGGGTAGGGGGAGCTGTGAAAATTTTTGTGGGGCTAACATCATTTAACAATCCATATTTCATATGCGAAGTAAATAGAGAACCTGTGAAAGAAAACAAACCTGTCTATAAAGAAATCGCCTATAACGTAGCCTGTCTATAGTGGAACTTTCCTATAACGAAATTCGTAAACGAAAGAAAAGAAAACCATAATCCGGGGGAAATAACATAAAACAATTAGGGGCGTTGTACTAGCTAATAAGACAATTATCTTAAAACTAATGTTTGTAGCAGTACAAAATCAAATTGTTTTCGATTTTTTAAAGATATTTCGATTTTATTTTCGAATTTAACGAATTTTTTAATTGTGCCTTTTATTGAATAGTAAATACTACCTTTACACCAAGTTTTAAGCTTCTAAGACTACAAGATAAAATTATTTTCAATTTTTGATTTTTTCGAATTTTTTTTTATAATTTTCTGGATTTATTATTTTTTTCTTATTTTGTATCCTTTATTACAAATTTCAAGTTTCTAGCGCTACAAAATCGAATTATTTTGAAATTTCCGATCTTTTTCGAGTTTTTATTCTAGTTTCGAATTTATTGTGTTTTATTTTTTCCTTTTTCTGTATCCTAAACAATAAGTTTACGCCGAATTTTAAGTTTTAAAGCTACAAAATCGAATTTTTTTCAATTTTTCGAATTTTCGATTTTTTTTTTTCGAATTTTACAGATTTTTTATTTATTTATTTATTTATTTATTTTGTGTGCTAAATACTACCTTTATTCCAAATTTTATGTTTCTAGCTTTACAAAATCAAATTATTTTCAAATTATTTTTTTTTTTCGATTTTTTAATTTTATTTTCAATTTTTGTTGTGTTTTTATTTTTTTATTTTTCTGAATTCTAAACACTACCTTTACACCAAATTTTCAGTTTCTAAGACTACGAGATCATATTATGTTCAATTTCACTCTTTTTCTTTCTTTCTTTCTATTTTTTTTTCTATTTTTTTTTAAATTATCCATATCTTTTAATGTTTCTTTATTTAGTATTTTAAATATTACCTTTATTCTAAATTTGAAGTTTCTAGCGCTATGAAATCGAATTATTTTCAAAATTTCCTTATTTTTCGATTTCTTTCGGTTTTTTTACTTTATTTTCGAATTTTATTGCGTTTTTAGTTTAACTTATTCTGAATCCTGAACACTATCTTTACCGCGAATTTTAAGTTTCTAAGGCCAAAAGATCAAATTATTGTAATTTTTTCGATTTTTTGATTTTTTTTTTTTAATTTTCTGGATTTTATAATTTTTCCTTATTTTGCTTCCTAAATACTACCTTTATTCCGAATTCCAAGTTTCTAGCGTAACAAAATTGGATTATTTGAAATTTTTCTATTTGTTTCGATTTTTCGATTTTATTTTCAATTTTTTTTTGTGTTTTTGATGTTTTCTTTTTCTGAATTCTAAACACTACTTTCACACCAAATTTTAAGTTTTTAAGACTACAAGATAGTGTTATTTTCAATTTTAAATTTTGTTCGATTTTTTTTTAAATTTTCGAATTTTTTTTTTAATTTTCCGGATTTTATAATTTTCCCTTTCTTTGTATACGAAACACTAGCTTTATTCCAAATTTTAAGTTTCTGTGGCTGCGGGATCTACCCAATCTTTTTGATGACGCGAGAGTGAGTGAGTGTGTGAGTGACAGAAAATCGACACTTTGAGTTCATATATCGTCTGCACTAATTTATGGGTATTTTTTGAATTATCCATATTTTTAAAATTTTCCTTATTTAGTATCTTAAATATTACCTTTATTCCAAATTTCAAGTTTCTAGCGCGATAAAATCGAATTATTTTCAAATTTTCCTTATTTTTCGATTTTTTCGATTTTCTGATTTTATTTTCGAATTTTATTGCGTTTTTTATTTTAACGTATTCTGAATCCTAAACACTATCTTTACTGCGAATTTTAAGTTTCTAAGACTAAAAAATCAAATTATTTTAATTTTTTCAATTTTTTTCGAATTTTTGAATTTTTTTTTTCGAATTTTCCGGAATTTTTAATTTTTCCTTATTTTGCATCCTAAATATTACCTTTATTCCGAATTCCAAGTTTCTAGCGCAACAAAATCGAATTATTTAAAATTTTTCGTTTTCTTCGATTTTTCGATTTTTTCAATTTTGCTTTCGATTTTTTTTTGTGTTTTTGATGTTTTCTTTTTCTGGATACTAAACACTACCTTCACACCGAATCTTAAGTTTCTAAGACTACAAGATCGTATTATTTTCAATTTTCAATTTTGATGGAATTTGTTGAATTTTCGAAAGTTTTATTTTCGAATTTTCCGGATTTTATAATTTTTCCATTCTTTGTATCCTAAACACTACCTTTTTTCTAAATGTCAAGTTTCTAGGGCTACGGGATCTACCTAATCTTTTTGATGACGCGTGAACGAGTGAGTGAGTGAGTGACAAAAAATCGAATGTTTGAGTTCATATATCGTCTGAACTAGAAAAGACAGAAAGTTGTAATTTTAAATTTTGGTCCTGTGTGCCAAATACTCTAGAAAAACGAAGTTTCAAATTTTTGGGATACTCCAGCGCGGAGACATGGGGGGGGGGGGGGGTCAAAAGTGCCCTGAGTTGCTTCCAGAAAAGTATGCTTACGGCTGTCCTCTCTTGACTTGGCGGAGGCATGTGAAAATTTTTGTGCGACCAACATCTTTTAACAACAAATATTTCATATATAAATTAAATAGAGTAAAGCCTGTGAAAGAAAATGAACCTGTCTATAAAAAAAAAGGTCTATAACGTAGCCAGTCTATAGCGGAACTTTTCTATTATAAAATTCGTAAACAAAAGAAAAGAAAAGCATAATCCGGGGAAAATAACACAAAACAATAACGGAAGGTGTACTTAGCTAATAGGACAATTATCTTAAAATCTATCTAAAACAAACTATCCCCATCCTGTGGGATTTGTTTTTCAATGTTTTACTTTATTTAATGCAAAACATAGATTGCATCCGACAACTCATAAAAAAGTCCTCCGGCCTGTACCGGCAGGAAAAGGTAGCTTTCCTATATCTTCGTTTTAAAATTTTAGCTAATGTTACTCGAAAACAGCAAGTTAAAATGCAAAGAAACCGTTTACAAAAGATTCGTTTACACTGAATTTGAATAAGAAATTCGCCAAATTATTGAGCTATAGCCAAGTTGGCTTCATTTATGAAGACTTATTTTGGTCGCCAAATTTGGCGAGATTTCGCCAATTGTCGCCAAGTTTGGCGAGAATTTGGCGCTAATGGATATGAATATATAGTTTTATGCGTATGATTGCGAAAATCATTACAACAATGAAAGAAAATAATTTGCGAGAAATCGCGTTCACTAAACTTATAAATTTATATTAAAATCATTAAAATTACAGACATTACAATACACTTTCATAAAACATTAAAAACATATTAAAATTGGACGTTTCGGATTTACATGGAAAATCCCTCTTCAACAACAACATTTCACTTAGCGTAAATCATAGTTCAAAAATATCAACAAATAGAAAATGCAACGTATCAAAATTTCGAAGTCAAAGTTACAGTTATAATAACACGGAGTATTCATTCGGGATTGCACCTGCTTGACCATTATTGACCATAAATTTATCGTTGGTTTTTTGTAATGTGCTGTTTTGTTTCAAAATGTCAGCCACCCTAGAATTTCAAACTGCTCTATCTCAGCCAATTTTTAAGATAGAGGTAAAACAAAAAATGCTCTGGAATCCTTGTATCAAGTCCTAACACCTAATTAAAAAATAAACTTGATTTTTTAACTTTTTTGTATATTTATTTTAGTTTTAAAATTTTCCATGGCCGCCATCTTGAAACAAGATGGCGGACCAAGCTGGCCAACGAACTCGGTCGAGGCATTGGTGAGCTTAATACACACAATTAGTTTCATCCAAATTAATTTATAAATACGAGTGTTATCGTATCAAATTATTTTCATTTTTTCAATTTTTTTCGAATTTTTTTTATTTTTTTTTCGAATTTTCTGGATTTTTTTAATTTTCCTTTTTCTGTATCCTAAATACTACCTTTATTCCTAATTTGAATTTTCTAGCGCAACAAAATCGGATTGTCTTCAAATTTTCGGTTTTTTTCAATTTCTTCGATTTTTTCACTTTGGCTTTCGATTTTTTTGGTGTTTTTGATGTTTTCTTTTTCTGGATGTTAAACACTACCTTCACACCAAATCTTAAGTTTCCAAGAGTACAAGATCGTATTATTTTCAATTTTCAATTTTGATGGAATTTGTTGAATTTTCGAATGGTTTTTTTTTCGAATTTTCTGGATTTTATAATTTTTCCTTTCTTTGTATCCTAAACACTACCTTTTTTCCAAATGTCAAGTTTCTGGGGCTACGAGATCTACCCAATCTTTTTGATGACGCGTGAACGAGTGAGTAAGAAGTGACAAAAAATCGAATGTTTGAGTTCATATATCGCCTGAACTAGAAAAGACAGAAAGTTGTAATTTTAAATTTTGGTCCTGTGGGCCAAATACTCTCTATAATTGAAGTTTAAAATTTTTGGGATACTCCAGCGCGGAGATATGGGGGGGTCAAAAGTGCCCTGAGTTGCTTCCAGAAAAGTATGCTTACGGCTGTCCTCTCTCGACCAGATAAAGGCATTGTGGCTCGACGTGTATCGTGTATACTGGCCATAGCATGAGTAACGAATTATAGTAAACTTATTATTCTGTTAAAATATAAAAGTGAATTATGTATATACATTTTTAAAAAATAAAGAAAAACATTTTATCACAAACATAAACAAAAATTTTTCTTCTATTTATTCCCTTATTCCAAAGATATCGTTTTATCGTCTGCTGACATAGCAACATGAATTAAATTTCATTAAAAAAATTGCTCAGTGGTAGAAAAATATTTTTCTAAATCGAATGGTTATTGAACAACTCAACACTTTAACAGGGGAATTTTTATTTGTTATTTAGATAGTTTAAAATTGTTTGTTGTCATTGCGTTTTTATTCTGAGTTACAGCTAGTTTATTTATTTTTTAAATAAAAACCGTGTGTGGCAATCTATATTCGGCCTTATAGCAGAATTTTCCTCTCTTGTTTTTTACTTTTCTCTTTAATTTATCAGTTGCCTAGCAACGATATTTCAAAGAAGATAAAAATAATAAAAGCAACACGCACTATTTTGTTCCAATAATTTATTAGCAAAATAAATTATTTTTGTATTCTATTGACATAAATGAAGAATTTATTTTAATACAAGTTTTTTTTTTTTTTATCTAAAAAGTTACAAGAATAAGAAGTTCATAAGAATTTCAGAATATCATTGCATAAACCGTGTTTAATTTAACGTTTCTAATTTCTGAAACCTCCGAAGAATTGTATATGCCTGTAAATATGTATGTAATAGAAAAAAATTAAATTGCGGATTGTAAGATGCTAAATAATATGAAAAGTGAGATTAAAAACAGTGACTTGAGCTGACGTTGAGGCTCCTGATCTGCAGATTTACTAGTAATATTATTTATTGCATGCCAGAAGCGTATTTTAGTAAGAGTGATTTGACATAATAGAGTGAATTTTTGTGGCAATCTGTGATATATTAAATTTTTGAATTTACTCTCCGCCACAAATTATTTTACATTATTGTAGCAAACAAATGCTCCTTATTGAAATGGACTAAAAAAAGGTAAATAAATCATGTATGAAAAATTATTTTAAAAAGTCACTAAATTAAGTTACAAATTTCAAATATATTTCATTTGAAAGTATATATTTTTTCTTTGTTCGATGATGTAAAATTTGAAATTAAGTGATATTTGGATTTTTTGTATGAGCGATAAAAACAACAACCGGTTTTTTAGCAGGCGTATACTCGGCTAATGATTTTGACGACAACGAAAAAGTCAGTAATGAAAGAAATAGGACTTCGTCGAAAAAAAAAATAAAATAAAATAAAATAAAATAAAATAATAATAATAATAATAATAATAATAATAATAATAATAATAATAATAATAATAATAATAATTCTTAAGACGTGTCGGGCAGACAATAAGTTTTGTAAAAATAGTAATAGAGATAATGAAACTTCTGTTAACGGAATCATTGGAAATATATTTTAATAAATTACACAGAAATATTTTCAAAAATCTACTTTTTGTTATACAGTTTCAAAAGTTATGATGCTTTTAAACCTATTTTTCATTTATTCTAAACGACATTGTTTTTTAAAATTAAATCTTTATTTGAATGTAATAGTCTAAGACTATAAATAATCATTAACGTTGCTATTGCGTATTTTTTGAATAGATGCCAAGCTACCACTAATCTTCCGTTATAAGTGTGTTTATTTGACCCAGGTTTAATACGTTCGAACCAGAAACTCTTTTAAGAAATTCAATTGAATGAAGTAATGATTCGATTTAAAACCATTAAATTAAATAAGTCAAAAATTCATTAAATAAATTTTCTGGTTTTAAAGCGACTAACTGATTCAAATTAATCTACATATTAGGGAAGATTAGTGGGAGGTTTGTCAGCTATGTTTTTTTCATGCGAACACATAGTAATCTAAAATATACTGTAAAATTTACTAATAAATATGTAATATAGTATTCTTTAAAATAATCTTAATTGTATCTTAAGAAAAATGCGAATTTTTTGTACAAATTTCGGCCTGTGCAGAAATCTAAAATATTCGCAGACACCTGACTAGATAATGAATTAAATAAAATTATGTGCATCGCCCATGAAAATGGTTTTCTTTCGCATCATATCAATAAACCCATCTATGACCTGAAACATAAATTGCATAAAAGAAATTTATATCTCTAATAAACTTAAAGTTTGCAACTTTGGCTATATACGAGATTTGTATGAGAGACTAGTGTAAGCGTTAAACAAATTTAATATCTGTACCCGAGAGCCAAACTAGCGAAAGTCACATTGCACTTTACTTTTCATGAGAAGGAAAAGAAAGAAGACAACTGTGCTAGACAATATGTGACTTACAATGTTATAAAACAGAATATCTCTGAAATATTTTATGATACAACTATAGCGATAGTTTGGCTTGAAAGAGAATAGTTTCTTTAGTATCAAAAGCTGATAATAAATATATTTTTTTAAATATTGTAAGAAGTCCTTTGATGTGATTCTGTTTAAAAATTATATGGTTAACATCACAAAAAAAATCAAAATTCTAATTTTATAAACAAATAAATAAATAAATGTTTCCCGGACACCTTACAGTAACATTGTTTCTTGAATTACACTCATTTCAATCTGTGTCTGAACCCTTGAAACCTCACAAATTATTAAAACGGACATATCTATGTCTGAGTTTTGCAGATATCAAGATGGATTTTTTTAATTTAATTCAGGAATGGATAAGGAAAAATTTCCTAATTGGAAATTTTATCCTACGGGGGTCGTACAAAAATTTAATTTTTGTATTTTCTCAAATAGACCTTCCATGCAATTGCAACTTATCTCATCAAATTTTGCACCTTTTTTTCTTATGAAACTTTGCAATTGGTAGTATGTGCCTAGGGGCAATATTTAAGGAGATAGCCTATTGTTTCGATACTTATGAATCACACTGTATATGAACGATAAACAAATGAATTGCATACTTCTTTTGTTGAAAGTTGGTTAAAAAATAGTGCAAGATAATTACAAAATCACGCACACATACACATCTCTCTCTCTCTCTCTATATATATATATATATACAGGGTGTCACACAATATACAGGGTATACACAATTTTTATTTAACATTTTCTTAGGAAAATCGTAGATGGCTCTGTAATCACATAAAATGCAGTGAGAATCGTTTCCATTGAAAAGTCTGGAAACGGTCGAATAACTCGAAAAAAAGTACATCGGATTGAAAACGAAAAAATGCAATTTCAATATTTTTGAAAAATCTATTTAGGGATATCAAAGTTGCCCCCCCCCCTCCACAACTCTGCCCCCCCTGGTGAGAAAAGGGGGCAACTTTGAAATCTTAAATGGTAACCCCCTTTTTTACTACAGATTCGGATTCTACGGGAAAAATACGTAACTTTTGTATTGAACATTTTCTTCGGAAATGCAGTGAGTAAAATGCAGTGAGAATCGTTTCCTTTGAAAAGTCTGGAAACGGTCGAATAACTCAAGAAATATACATCGGATGGAAAAACGAAAAATATTTCTCCAATATTTTAGAAAAATGGCAACTTTTATATCCCTAATAGATTTAAATAGATTTTTCTAAAATATTGTATTTATCCGTTTTTCAATCTGATGTATATTTCTCGAGTTATTCGACCGTTTCCAGACTTTTCGGACGTGTTAACCATGGAGGCCTTCTAGGTAAAATAAATAAAAAATCAATAATGCAGCGATCACAATTACAGAACCCTGTGCATTCGCGCACATAAATTGTTAAAAATACAACAATCGGAAACTAGTATATGTTGTGGCCATCAACAAAATTTTCTTCTATATAAATCAAATCGTCTGAAACGATGTCAACTTATTCGTCTTAACATATAGCTATTGCGGAGATCGTGAAAAACACAGCATAGCAGGAACACCTATTGGGCGGCATACACCCAAACATAAAAAGGATTTATTTATGTCAAGGTCTAACAGAATATGAAGTTTGGTAAAATTTCGTGCATTACTTCTTGAGATATAGATATCGCGGGAATCGTAAAATTGCAGCATAGCAGTGCCACCTGCTGAGCGAGTTACACCAAAACTTAATCAGCACCAATTTATGTCAAGGTCTAACTGATTGTAAAGATTTATTAAATTCCGTGCATTAGTTCTTGAGATAGAGCGCCCACAAAATTTATGTCACATACAGACTGACGCAGGCAAACAGATTCACAGACAGAAATTTTCTAGAAGCAATCAAATCGTGTCCAGAATTTTCTAAAATATATAAATCCGTCGAAAACCGGAAGTCGAAATTTTTCACGAATCCAATGTTTTTTTCTTGTAAAGATAGAAGAAAGTAAGAAAAAATTACGTTACGTTGATGCAGTCGTAGTAAAATCTCTCAGCTTTATAAATGAGATTGCAGGTTTTCTTTGGTACGTGTAACAAAAAAATATACGATTTTCCTGACAAAATGGAAAAATGCAAAAAATACAACTAAATGACATGGCATTTACTAAAATTCTATTTCGTACTTTATAGATAATGAGCAGTGGCCTCCGCATGTTTACTTTCCGGGCACATATAGTGTAAGGAAAGTATTTTTTAATTAAATAAAAAGCCAATTATGGAAATTTAGGTATATTTTTTTTACATTTTGAGGTTCGAGAAATCTGTTGTCGTTTTTTTTAACCTTTTCGATAAGTATGGGTATATGTATGCGTGTATGTTGGTGTTTGTTTACGTTTTCAGGTTTCCATAGTGTGTTTTTCGTGTTTTTACAAACGATGTCGGTATGTATGTATGTGGGTGAACATAATAGCGCCCAAATGTTTTCGATTGACCTCTCATTCGGTTAATATATTACAGCCCTATAATATATTGTTGAAAGAACTTTATACATTTTTGAGAAAATCAGCAGACGCGTTTGGTACCGGGTGTCCCAAAAATGACTGATGGATTTTAAAATTCAATAACTAGCAAACGGTGACAGATATTTAAAAAATTCTTGCAGGAGGGTTATGTACGATGTCGGGAGTTTTTTTACTGTGATTCTTGATTTTAGTTCGAATTTCAAACAATAGATGGCGCTGACAGCGGTTGGCGCTCATTCGAGGCCGAAACTGACGTCACTGAGCATTGATGCGAAGAAAGGAGATTAAGGCTATGCAGTGGGTCTCATTCGAGTGATCTGGGATTCTGAATCGGGGCCTAAGAGCAAAATTGTACTGGCGAATGAAACCCACTCCATAGCCTTAATCTCCTTTCTTCGCATCAATGCTGAGTGACGTCAGTTTCGGCCTCGAATGAGCGCCAACCGCTGTCAGCGCCATCTATTGTTTGAAATTCGAACTAAAATCAAGAATCACAGTAAAAAATCTCCCGACATCATACATAACCCTCCTGCAAGAATTTTTTTAATATCTGTCACCGTTTGCTAGTTATTGAAATTTAAAATCCATCAGTCATTTTTGGGACACCCGGTATCAAAAGTATTTTTCAACCATTCTGTGAAATAACTGATAAACATTTTCTCTTATATCTCAATCATTCAATTAAATTATTTTTATTCCCCAGGTTAATCTTATGTCGATACAACATTTATGTTTAACCTAAACGTGACTAATTTAGTGAAATCTTTTTTTTCTCCTTAAAAACAAAAACAAAGAAAACAAGTGGGTAAGTGTGATCGAAGATCGCTCAAAGGGTTTCGTTTAATATTCCTTTCAAAACGCTTTATCATTTCTTTAATAAATCCAAATTAATTTCATTTAGAAAAAAAAAAAAAAAAAAAAAGTAATGTTTTTTACAAAGTAAAAATTTACCGGTCTATTTTTCTCGTTTTTTCGAATATCTAAACCAGTCCGATAGCGGGCGAAGCCCGCTATTATATTCTGTCATAATAATATCTGTCATGTAGACTAAATGCGATATTTAAAAAAAAATAATTTCAAAATTAAACATGTTGTACACCTTCAAAATGTTAAAATATGCAAATATTTCCATAATCGGGTTTTTACCATGATTCAATACGTTCCTCAAACTCATATATTTACTATTCTCTATTACTCATATTGATATTAGCTTTGTATTATTCTGAAACATTTAAAAAATCCTTTAAACTTCCGATATGACGTCAGATTTTCTTTTTAATTCTCTAATGACGTGATATTAATCTGTTTTGTGTACATACACATACTCACATACTCCTTGTATTATTGAAAAATTTTTCCGTTTTATTACCACTATGACATCAATCAATTTTATTTTATATTAATTTTTTTTTCAATTGGTGAAACTTTTTATTTCATTTTTATTTTTCACGTGAAAATCGTCTGATAGAAAATTAATTATTGTAGAAAGAATTTCATCGTGGATTTTTAATTTTTGGCATCTGCTATAACGAAAAATGTTTAAATTTAATAGGAAAAGGCTGTTAGAATTTTGGTTTTTTATCTCTATTTATTAAAATAATACGAATTTTTTCAAATTTTAATATTTTGAGCTCTTCATAGCTAGTATTCGGGTATATACACAAAGTTTGAGCTCTGTAAGTTACATAGTTTTTGAGAATGGCTCTGTGACAGACAGACAACGGAGCGGGAGTAATAGGGTTTCGTGAGATGAACGAAACCCTAAAAATGAGCGTTATTAATCTGGTAAAAAAGTATGAGACTTTATGTATTGCATGTTTTATAGGAAAAATGGCAAAATAGCCACATTTAAAACACCTTAAATATCTCATTAGCATAACTATGCAAATTCAGTTTCAATATTTATTTTAATTTTCAAGCTTTAATCTCTTATGAAATTAAAATTCTTTGAAAATTACGTTATAATTTCAGCTTTATGAATGAAAGTATACGTTTTCTGCAAAACATGAGATGAGGTCATTTTCGCAATTGGAAACAATGCACCCTGGTAAACTTAGGATATGAGTTTTTATTTATTTTTATATTATTATTTATTTGAACAAACAGTATTCTGTAAAGTGTTCGGAAAGACGAGTGGAGTCACTACAGGCTTTTTTTATAATGGAAAATTGCATTGTCATTCTCTAATTTAACCCATTAAAGACCGACGCTGACGCTGCGTTTTCGCAACATTATATTTGTTACACCAGGTTTTAATATTCGCTTTATTTGATGCAAGAAACACCATGATATAGTCACTCTTAGGTTGCTATGCTATAATATAAAAGTGGTATGAATCGCAATATTTGTATTTTATTGAGAAAAATAATTCGGTCCTTAATGGATTATATCTACAATGATTACATACAAATGATGTCATTTTCTAGGTTCTTTTAGTTGTTGCGTTTTGTTTGTTTAAGGGAAAGAACTAATTCTTTATTTAATATAAATAGTGAAAAATTTTAACACTGGATCTAAAGTAATAGAACACTTAACTATAAGGTATAGCTGTACTATTTAAACGAAATAAGAAATAAAACATAGCAACCGTTTGTTTAGAGTCAGTTTGACGTCACACTGAAACGTTTGATAGAAAGTGGCGTCACATTTAGGAGATTATTTTATATATATATATATATATATATATATATATATATGTATATCTGTACACTGCAAAGAAAAAAATGTTGACTTTACGGTATAATGCTGGCAGCTGGGGTGCCAGTATTCTATCGTAAAATCAGCATTTTTGTTTTCAGTGTACTAATATTATAAAGAAATAACGTTTGTTTGTTTGTAGGGTGTAATCTATGAAACTATCGAGCCGATGTCAAAAGTGATGGTGGCAAATTGATGGTAACAATCCCGGCTCCAACATAGGTTATATTTTATGTCGGTGCCAGTACCCCACGGGGGGGGGGGGGGGGGGGGGGGGGCAAGAGCGAAAAACTTTCCAAAATTGCGATTTTTGTGATACTGAAGGAGCTAGAAACTTGAAATTTGACATGGTAGTTATTTATAAGTTGTAAATGCTCTCTAAAAACAGATAAAAAAATCGAAGTTGAAAAAGGTGGAATGAAGGAAAAGCGTTCTAAAAACGTTCTAAATTACGATTTCTATGCAATTGATAAGGACAGAAAATTGAAATTTGACATGGCTGCTACTTTTAACATACAAAATGCGCAAACAACACTGTTTTTTTAATCCAAATTTAAAGGGTGCAGGGGAGGGGGAATTCTACATTACGGTTTTTGCGATTCTGAAAGGACTAGAAACTGAAATTTTGCATGACAGTTACTTTTAAAATAAAAATGCCCCCGAAGAACAGCTTCTAAAAAAATATTATTTAAAAGATTAAAATGAGGAAAAGCGTTCTAAAAATATTCTAAATTATGATTTCTATGGAATTGTTAAGGATAGAAACTTGAAATTTGACATGACCGCTACTTTTTAAGACGCATATGCGCACACAACATCGTTTCTTTTTTTTTTTTTTTATCGAGATTTAAAAGGTTGTAAAAGTAAAAAACATTCTAAATTACGATTTTTGTGATACTGGAAAGCACTATAGAAACTTGAAATGTAACATGGATTTTACGTTTAAGATAAAATTGCGCTCTAGGAATGGTTTCTAAAAAAATTCGAAATTTAAAAGTGTGAAATGAGGGGAAAGCGTTCTAAAAACGTTCTAAATTACGATTTCTATGCAATTGATAAGGACAGAAAATTGAAATTTGACATGGCTGCTACTTTTAACATACAAAATGCGCAAACAACACTGTTTTTTTAATCCAAATTTAAAGGGTGCAGGGGGGGGGGGAATTCTACATTACGGTTTTTGTGATTCTGAAAGGACTAGAAACTGAAATTTTGCATGACAGTTACTTTTAAAATAAAAATGCCCCCGAAGAACAGCTTCTAAAAAAAATATTATTTAAAAGATTAAAATGAGGAAAAGCGTTCTAAAAATATTCTAAATTATGATTTCTATGGAATTGTTAAGGATAGAAACTTGAAATTTGACATGACCGCTATTTTTAAGACGCATATGCGCACACAACATCGTTTCTTTTTTTTTTAATCGAGATTTAAAAGGTTGTAAAAGTAAAAAGCATTCTAAATTACGATTTTTGTGATACTGGAAAGCACTATAGAAACTTGAAATGTAACATGGATTTTACGTTTAAGATAAAATTGCGCTCTAGGAATGGTTTCTAAAAAAATTCGAAATTTAAAAGTGTGAAATGAGGGGAAAGCGTTCTAAAAACGTTCTAAATTACGATTTCTATGCAATTGATAAGGACAGAAAATTGAAATTTGACATGGCTGCTACTTTTAACATACAAAATGCGCAAACAACACTGTTTTTTTTAATCTAAATTTAAAGGGTGCAGGGGGGGGGGGAATTCTACATTACGGTTTTTGTGATTCTGAAAGGACTAGAAACTGAAATTTTGCATGACAGTTACTTTTAAAATAAAAATGCCCCCGAAGAACAGCTTCTAAAAAAAATATTATTTAAAAGATTAAAATGAGGAAAAGCGTTCTAAAAACATTCTAAATTATGATTTCTATGGAATTGTTAAGGATAGAAACTTGAAATTTGACATGACCGCTATTTTTAAGACGCATATGCGCACACAACATCGTTTCTTTTTTTTTTTAATCGAGATTTAAAAGGTTGTAAAAGTAAAAAGCATTCTAAATTACGATTTTTGTGATACTGGAAAGCACTATAGAAACTTGAAATGTAACATGGATTTTACGTTTAAGATAAAATTGCGCTCTAGGAATGGTTTCTAAAAAAATTCGAAATTTAAAAGTGTGAAATGAGGGGAAAGCGTTCTAAAAACGTTCTAAATTACGATTTCTATGCAATTGATAAGGACAGAAAATTGAAATTTGACATGGCTGCTACTTTTAACATACAAAATGCGCAAACAACACTGTTTTTTTTAATCCAAATTTAAAGGGTGCAGGGGGGGGGGGGAATTCTACATTACGGTTTTTGTGATTCTGAAAGGCTAGAAACTGAAATTTTGCATGACAGTTACTTTTAAAATAAAAATGCCCCCGAAGAACAGCTTCTAAAAAAAATATTATTTAAAAGATTAAAATGAGGAAAAGCGTTCTAAAAATATTCTAAATTATGATTTCTATGGAATTGTTAAGGATAGAAACTTGAAATTTGACATGACCGCTATTTTTAAGACGCATATGCGCACACAACATCGTTTCTTTTTTTTTTTTTTATCGAGATTTAAAAGGTTGTAAAAGTAAAAAACATTCTAAATTACGATTTTTGTGATACTGGAAAGCACTATAGAAACTTGAAATGTAACATGGATTTTACGTTTAAGATAAAATTGCGCTCTAGGAATGGTTTCTAAACAAATTCGAAATTTAAAAGTGTGAAATGAGGGGAAAGCGTTCTAAAAACGTTCTAAATTACGATTTCTATGCAATTGATAAGGACAGAAAATTGAAATTTCACATGGCTGCTACTTTTAACATACAAAATGCGCAAACAACACTGTTTTTTTAATCCAAATTTAAAGGGTGCAGGGGGGGGGGGAATTCTACATTACGGTTTTTGTGATTCTGAAAGGACTAGAAACTGAAATTTTGCATGACAGTTACTTTTAAAATAAAAATGCCCCCGAAGAACAGCTTCTAAAAAAAATATTATTTGAAAGATTAAAATGAGGAAAAGCGTTCTAAAAATATTCTAAATTATGATTTCTATGGAATTGTTAAGGATAGAAACTTGAAATTTGACATGACCGCTATTTTTAAGACGCATATGCGCACACAACATCGTTTCTTTTTTTTTTAATCGAGATTTAAAAGGTTGTAAAAGTAAAAAGCATTCTAAATTACGATTTTTGTGATACTGGAAAGCACTATAGAAACTTGAAATGTAACATGGATTTTACGTTTACGATAAAATTGCGCTCTAGGAATGGTTTCTAAAAAAATTCGAAATTTAAAAGTGTGAAATGAGGGGAAAGCGTTCTAAAAACGTTCTAAATTAC
The DNA here is from genome assembly GCA_963931845.1 of Maratus michaelseni. Lineage (NCBI taxonomy): Eukaryota > Metazoa > Arthropoda > Arachnida > Araneae > Salticidae > Maratus > Maratus michaelseni. Next base: position 168,119,943 of record OZ007591.1, read on the forward strand.
GATTTCTATGCAATTGATAAGGACAGAAAATTGAAATTTGACATGGCTGCTACTTTTAACATACAAAATGCGCAAACAACACTGTTTTTTTAATCCAAATTTAAAGGGTGCAGGGGGGGGGGAATTCTACATTACGGTTTTTGTGATTCTGAAAGGACTAGAAACTGAAATTTTGCATGACAGTTACTTTTAAAATAAAAATGCCCCCGAAGAACAGCTTCTAAAAAAAATATTATTTAAAAGATTAAAATGAGGAAAAGCGTTCTAAAAATATTCTAAATTATGATTTCTATGGAATTGTTAAGGATAGAAACTTGAAATTTGACATGACCGCTATTTTTAAGACGCATATGCGCACATAACATCGTTTCTTTTTTTTTTTTTTTATCGAGATTTAAAAGGTTGTAAAAGTAAAAAACATTCTAAATTACGATTTTTGTGATACTGGAAAGCACTATAGAAACTTGAAATGTAACATGGATTTTACGTTTAAGATAAAATTGCGCTCTAGGAATGGTTTCTAAAAAAATTCGAAATTTAAAAGTGTGAAATGAGGGGAAAGCGTTCTAAAAACGTTCTAAATTACGATTTCTATGCAATTGATAAGGACAGAAAATTGAAATTTGACATGGCTGCTACTTTTAACATACAAAATGCGCAAACAACACTGTTTTTTTAATCCAAATTTAAAGGGTGCAGGGGGGGGGGGAATTCTACATTACGGTTTTTGTGATTCTGAAAGGACTAGAAACTGAAATTTTGCATGACAGTTACTTTTAAAATAAAAATGCCCCCGAAGAACAGCTTCTAAAAAAAATATTATTTAAAAGATTAAAATGAGGAAAAGCGTTCTAAAAATATTCTAAATTATGATTTCTATGGAATTGTTAAGGATAGAAACTTGAAATTTGACATGACCGCTATTTTTAAGACGCATATGCGCACACAACATCGTTTCTTTTTTTTTTTTTTATCGAGATTTAAAAGGTTGTAAAAGTAAAAAACATTCTAAATTACGATTTTTGTGATACTGGAAAGCACTATAGAAACTTGAAATGTAACATGGATTTTACGTTTAAGATAAAATTGCGCTCTAGGAATGGTTTCTAAACAAATTCGAAATTTAAAAGTGTGAAATGAGGGGAAAGCGTTCTAAAAACGTTCTAAATTACGATTTCTATGCAATTGATAAGGACAGAAAATTGAAATTTCACATGGCTGCTACTTTTAACATACAAAATGCGCAAACAACACTGTTTTTTTAATCCAAATTTAAAGGGTGCAGGGGGGGGGGGGGAATTCTACATTACGGTTTTTGTGATTCTGAAAGGACTAGAAACTGAAATTTTGCATGACAGTTACTTTTAAAATAAAAATGCCCCCGAAGAACAGCTTCTAAAAAAAATATTATTTGAAAGATTAAAATGAGGAAAAGCGTTCTAAAAATATTCTAAATTATGATTTCTATGGAATTGTTAAGGATAGAAACTTGAAATTTGACATGACCGCTATTTTTAAGACGCATATGCGCACACAACATCGTTTCTTTTTTTTTTAATCGAGATTTAAAAGGTTGTAAAAGTAAAAAGCATTCTAAATTACGATTTTTGTGATACTGGAAAGCACTATAGAAACTTGAAATGTAACATGGATTTTACGTTTACGATAAAATTGCGCTCTAGGAATGGTTTCTAAAAAAATTCGAAATTTAAAAGTGTGAAATGAGGGGAAAGCGTTCTAAAAACGTTCTAAATTACGATTTCTATGCAATTGATAAGGACAGAAAATTGAAATTTGACATGGCTGCTACTTTTAACATACAAAATGCGCAAACAACACTGTTTTTTTAATCCAAATTTAAAGGGTGCAGGGGGGGGGGGAATTCTACATTACGGTTTTTGTGATTCTGAAAGGACTAGAAACTGAAATTTTGCATGACAGTTACTTTTAAAATAAAAATGCCCCCGAAGAACAGCTTCTAAAAAAAATATTATTTAAAAGATTAAAATGAGGAAAAGCGTTCTAAAAATATTCTAAATTATGATTTCTATGGAATTGTTAAGGATAGAAACTTGAAATTTGACATGACCGCTATTTTTAAGACGCATATGCGCACATAACATCGTTTCTTTTTTTTTTTTTTTATCGAGATTTAAAAGGTTGTAAAAGTAAAAAACATTCTAAATTACGATTTTTGTGATACTGGAAAGCACTATAGAAACTTGAAATGTAACATGGATTTTACGTTTAAGATAAAATTGCGCTCTAGGAATGGTTTCTAAAAAAATTCGAAATTTAAAAGTGTGAAATGAGGGGAAAGCGTTCTAAAAACGTTCTAAATTACGATTTCTATTCAATGGATAAGGACAGAAAATTGAAATTTGACATGGCTGCTACTTTTAACATACAAAATGCGCAAACAACACTGTTTTTTTAATCCAAATTTAAAGGGTGCAGGGGGGGGCGGGGGGTGAATTCTACATTACGGTTTTTGTGATTCTGAAAGGACTAGAAACTGAAATTTTGCATGACAGTTACTTTTAAAATAAAAATGGCCCCGAAGAACAGCTTCTAAAAAAAATATTATTTAAAAGATTAAAATGAGGAAAAGCGTTCTAAAAATATTCTAAATTATGATTTCTATGGAATTGTTAAGGATAGAAACTTGAAATTTGACATGACCGCTATTTTTAAGACGCATATGCGCACACAACATCGTTTCTTTTTTTTTTAATCGAGATTTAAAAGGTTGTAAAAGTAAAAAGCATTCTAAATTACGATTTTTGTGATACTGGAAAGCACTATAGAAACTTGAAATGTAACATGGATTTTACGTTTAAGATAAAATTGCGCTCTAGGAATGGTTTCTAAAAAAATTCGAAATTTAAAAGTGTGAAATGAGGGGAAAGCGTTCTAAAAACGTTCTAAATTACGATTTCTATGCAATTGATAAGGACAGAAAATTGAAATTTGACATGGCTGCTACTTTTAACATACAAAATGCGCAAACAACACTGTTTTTTTTAATCCAAATTTAAAGGGTGCAGGGGGGGGGGGAAATTCTACATTACGGTTTTTGTGATTCTGAAAGGACTAGAAACTGAAATTTTGCATGACAGTTACTTTTAAAATAAAAATGACCCCGAAGAACAGCTTCTAAAAAAAATATTAATTAAAAGATTAAAATGAGGAAAAGCGTTCTAAAAATATTCTAAATTATGATTTCTATGGAATTGTTAAGGATAGAAACTTGAAATTTGACATGACCGCTATTTTTAAGACGCATATGCGCACACAACATCGTTTCTTTTTTTTTAATCGAGATTTAAAAGGTTGTAAAAGTAAAAAACATTCTAAATTACGATTTTTGTGATACTGGAAAGCACTATAGAAACTTGAAATGTAACATGGATTTTACGTTTAAGATAAAATTGCGCTCTAGGAATGGTTTCTAAAAAAATTCGAAATTTAAAAGTGTGAAATGAGGGGAAAGCGTTCTAAAAACGTTCTAAATTACGATTTCTATGCAATTGATAAGGACAGAAAATTGAAATTTGACATGGCTGCTACTTTTAACATACAAAATGCGCAAACAACACTGTTTTTTTTAATCCAAATTTAAAGGGTGCAGGGGGGGGGGAATTCTACATTACGGTTTTTGTGATTCTGAAAGGACTAGAAACTGAAATTTTGCATGACAGTTACTTTTAAAATAAAAATGCCCCCGAAGAACAGCTTCTAAAAAAAATATTATTTAAAAGATTAAAATGAGGAAAAGCGTTCTAAAAATATTCTAAATTATGATTTCTATGGAATTGTTAAGGATAGAAACTTGAAATTTGACATGACCGCTATTTTTAAGACGCATATGCGCACACAACATCGTTTCTTTTTTTTTAATCAAGATTTAAAAGGTTGTAAAAGTAAAAAACATTCTAAATTACGATTTTTGTGATACTGGAAAGCACTATAGAAACTTGAAATGTAACATGGATTTTACGTTTAAGATAAAATTGCGCTCTAGGAATGGTTTCTAAAAAAATTCGAAATTTAAAAGTGTGAAATGAGGGGAAAGCGTTCTAAAAACGTTCTAAATTACGATTTCTATGCAATTGATAAGGACAGAAAATTGAAATTTGACATGGCTGCTACTTTTAACATACAAAATGCGCAAACAACACTGTTTTTTTTAATCCAAATTTAAAGGGTGCAGGGGGGGGGGGGGGGAATTCTACATTACGGTTTTTGTGATTCTGAAAGGACTAGAAACTGAAATTTTGCATGACAGTTACTTTTAAAATAAAAATGCCCCCGAAGAACAGCTTCTAAAAAAAATATTATTTAAAAGATTAAAATGAGGAAAAGCGTTCTAAAAATATTCTAAATTATGATTTCTATGGAATTGTTAAGGATAGAAACTTGAAATTTGACATGACCGCTATTTTTAAGACGCATATGCGCACACAACATCGTTTCTTTTTTTTTTTTTATCGAGATTTAAAAGGTTGTAAAAGTAAAAAGCATTCTAAATTACGATTTTTGTGATACTGGAAAGCACTATAGAAACTTGAAATGTAACATGGATTTTACGTTTAAGATAAAATTGCGCTCTAGGAATGGTTTCTAAAAAAATTCGAAATTTAAAAGTGTGAAATGAGGGGAAAGCGTTCTAAAAACGTTCTAAATTACGATTTCTATGCAATTGATAAGGACAGAAAATTGAAATTTGACATGGCTGCTACTTTTAACATACAAAATGCGCAAACAACACTGTTTTTTTTAATCCAAATTTAAAGGGTGCAGGGGGGGGGGGGGGGAATTCTACATTACGGTTTTTGTGATTCTGAAAGGACTAGAAACTGAAATTTTGCATGACAGTTACTTTTAAAATAAAAATGCCCCCGAAGAACAGCTTCTAAAAAAATATTATTTAAAAGATTAAAATGAGGAAAAGCGTTCTAAAAATATTCTAAATTATGATTTCTATGGAATTGTTAAGGATAGAAACTTGAAATTTGACATGACCGCTATTTTTAAGACGCATATGCGCACACAACATCGTTTCTTTTTTTTTAATCGAGATTTAAAAGGTTGTAAAAGTAAAAAACATTCTAAATTACGATTTTTGTGATACTGGAAAGCACTATAGAAACTTGAAATGTAACATGGATTTTACGTTTAAGATAAAATTGCGCTCTAGGAATGGTTTCTAAAAAAATTCGAAATTTAAAAGTGTGAAATGAGGGGAAAGCGTTCTAAAAACGTTCTAAATTACGATTTCTATGCAATTGATAAGGACAGAAAATTGAAATTTGACATGGCTGCTACTTTTAACATACAAAATGCGCAAACAACACTGTTTTTTTTAATCCAAATTTAAAGGGTGCAGGGGGGGGGGGGGATTCTACATTACGGTTTTTGTGATTCTGAAAGGACTAGAAACTGAAATTTTGCATGACAGTTACTTTTAAAATAAAAATGCCCCCGAAGAACAGCTTCTAAAAAAAATATTATTTAAAAGATTAAAATGAGGAAAAGCGTTCTAAAAATATTCTAAATTATGATTTCTATGGAATTGTTAAGGATAGAAACTTGAAATTTGACATGACCGCTATTTTAAGACGCATATGCGCACACAACATCGTTTCTTTTTTTTTAATCGAGATTTAAAAGGTTGTAAAAGTAAAAAACATTCTAAATTACGATTTTTGTGATACTGGAAAGCACTATAGAAACTTGAAATGTAACATGGATTTTACGTTTAAGATAAAATTGCGCTCTAGGAATGGTTTCTAAAAAAATTCGAAATTTAAAAGTGTGAAATGAGGGGAAAGCGTTCTAAAAACGTTCTAAATTACGATTTCTATGCAATTGATAAGGACAGAAAATTGAAATTTGACATGGCTGCTACTTTTAACATACAAAATGCGCAAACAACACTGTTTTTTTTAATCCAAATTTAAAGGGTGCAGGGGGGGGGGAATTCTACATTACGGTTTTTGTGATTCTGAAAGGACTAGAAACTGAAATTTTGCATGACAGTTACTTTTAAAATAAAAATGCCCCCGAAGAACAGCTTCTAAAAAAAATATTATTTAAAAGATTAAAATGAGGAAAAGCGTTCTAAAAATATTCTAAATTATGATTTCTATGGAATTGTTAAGGATAGAAACTTGAAATTTGACATGACCGCTATTTTTAAGACGCATATGCGCACACAACATCGTTTCTTTTTTTTTTTTATCGAGATTTAAAAGGTTGTAAAAGTAAAAAGCATTCTAAATTACGATTTTTGTGATACTGGAAAGCACTATAGAAACTTGAAATGTAACATGGATTTTACGTTTAAGATAAAATTGCGCTCTAGGAATGGTTTCTAAAAAAATTCGAAATTTAAAAGTGTGAAATGAGGGGAAAGCGTTCTAAAAACGTTCTAAATTACGATTTCTATGCAATTGATAAGGACAGAAAATTGAAATTTGACATGGCTGCTACTTTTAACATACAAAATGCGCAAACAACACTGTTTTTTTTAATCTAAATTTAAAGGGTGCAGGGGGGGGGGGGGAATTCTACATTACGGTTTTTGTGATTCTGAAAGGACTAGAAACTGAAATTTTGCATGACAGTTACTTTTAAAATAAAAATGCCCCCGAAGAACAGCTTCTAAAAAAAATATTATTTAAAAGATTAAAATGAGGAAAAGCGTTCTAAAAATATTCTAAATTATGATTTCTATGGAATTGTTAAGGATAGAAACTTGAAATTTGACATGACCGCTATTTTTAAGACGCATATGCGCACACAACATCGTTTCTTTTTTTTTTTATCGAGATTTAAAAGGTTGTAAAAGTAAAAAGCATTCTAAATTACGATTTTTGTGATACTGGAAAGCACTATAGAAACTTGAAATGTAACATGGATTTTACGTTTAAGATAAAATTGCGCTCTAGGAATGGTTTCTAAAAAAATTCGAAATTTAAAAGTGTGAAATGAGGGGAAAGCGTTCTAAAAACGTTCTAAATTACGATTTCTATGCAATTGATAAGGACAGAAAATTGAAATTTGACATGGCTGCTACTTTTAACATACAAAATGCGCAAACAACACTGTTTTTTTTAATCTAAATTTAAAGGGTGCAGGGGGGGGGGAATTCTACATTACGGTTTTTGTGATTCTGAAAGGACTAGAAACTGAAATTTTGCATGACAGTTACTTTTAAAATAAAAATGCCCCCGAAGAACAGCTTCTAAAAAAAATATTATTTAAAAGATTAAAATGAGGAAAAGCGTTCTAAAAATATTCTAAATTATGATTTCTATGGAATTGTTAAGGATAGAAACTTGAAATTTGACATGACCGCTATTTTTAAGACGCATATGCGCACACAACATCGTTTCTTTTTTTTTTTTTTTATCGAGATTTAAAAGGTTGTAAAAGTAAAAAGCATTCTAAATTACGATTTTTGTGATACTGGAAAGCACTATAGAAACTTGAAATGTAACATGGATTTTACGTTTAAGATAAAATTGCGCTCTAGGAATGGTTTCTAAAAAAATTCGAAATTTAAAAGTGTGAAATGAGGGGAAAGCGTTCTAAAAACGTTCTAAATTACGATTTCTATGCAATTGATAAGGACAGAAAATTGAAATTTGACATGGCTGCTACTTTTAACATACAAAATGCGCAAACAACACTGTTTTTTTTAATCCAAATTTAAAGGGTGCAGGGGGGGGGGGAATTCTACATTACGGTTTTTGTGATTCTGAAAGGACTAGAAACTGAAATTTTGCATGACAGTTACTTTTAAAATAAAAATGCCCCCGAAGAACAGCTTCTAAAAAAAATATTATTTAAAAGATTAAAATGAGGAAAAGCGTTCTAAAAATATTCTAAATTATGATTTCTATGGAATTGTTAAGGATAGAAACTTGAAATTTGACATGACCGCTATTTTTAAGACGCATATGCGCACATAACATCGTTTCTTTTTTTTTTTTTTTATCGAGATTTAAAAGGTTGTAAAAGTAAAAAACATTCTAAATTACGATTTTTGTGATACTGGAAAGCACTATAGAAACTTGAAATGTAACATGGATTTTACGTTTAAGATAAAATTGCGCTCTAGGAATGGTTTCTAAAAAAATTCGAAATTTAAAAGTGTGAAATGAGGGGAAAGCGTTCTAAAAACGTTCTAAATTACGATTTCTATGCAATTGATAAGGACAGAAAATTGAAATTTGACATGGCTGCTACTTTTAACATACAAAATGCGCAAACAACACTGTTTTTTTTAATCTAAATTTAAAGGGTGCAGGGGGGGGGGGAATTCTACATTACGGTTTTTGTGATTCTGAAAGGACTAGAAACTGAAATTTTGCATGACAGTTACTTTTAAAATAAAAATGCCCCCGAAGAACAGCTTCTAAAAAAAATATTATTTAAAAGATTAAAATGAGGAAAAGCGTTCTAAAAATATTCTAAATTATGATTTCTATGGAATTGTTAAGGATAGAAACTTGAAATTTGACATGACCGCTATTTTTAAGACGCATATGCGCACACAACATCGTTTCTTTTTTTTTTTATCGAGATTTAAAAGGTTGTAAAAGTAAAAAGCATTCTAAATTACGATTTTTGTGATACTGGAAAGCACTATAGAAACTTGAAATGTAACATGGATTTTACGTTTAAGATAAAATTGCGCTCTAGGAATGGTTTCTAAAAAAATTCGAAATTTAAAAGTGTGAAATGAGGGGAAAGCGTTCTAAAAACGTTCTAAATTACGATTTCTATGCAATTGATAAGGACAGAAAATTGAAATTTGACATGGCTGCTACTTTTAACATACAAAATGCGCAAACAACACTGTTTTTTTTAATCTAAATTTAAAGGGTGCAGGGGGGGGGGGGGGGAATTCTACATTACGGTTTTTGTGATTCTGAAAGGACTAGAAACTGAAATTTTGCATGACAGTTACTTTTAAAATAAAAATGCCCCCGAAGAACAGCTTCTAAAAAAAATATTATTTAAAAGATTAAAATGAGGAAAAGCGTTCTAAAAATATTCTAAATTATGATTTCTATGGAATTGTTAAGGATAGAAACTTGAAATTTGACATGACCGCTATTTTTAAGACGCATATGCGCACACAACATCGTTTCTTTTTTTTTTTTTTATCGAGATTTAAAAGGTTGTAAAAGTAAAAAGCATTCTAAATTACGATTTTTGTGATACTGGAAAGCACTATAGAAACTTGAAATGTAACATGGATTTTACGTTTAAGATAAAATTGCGCTCTAGGAATGGTTTCTAAAAAAATTCGAAATTTAAAAGTGTGAAATGAGGGGAAAGCGTTCTAAAAACGTTCTAAATTACGATTTCTATGCAATTGATAAGGACAGAAAATTGAAATTTGACATGGCTGCTACTTTTAACATACAAAATGCGCAAACAACACTGTTTTTTTTAATCCAAATTTAAAGGGTGCAGGGGGGGGGGAATTCTACATTACGGTTTTTGTGATTCTGAAAGGACTAGAAACTGAAATTTTGCATGACAGTTACTTTTAAAATAAAAATGCCCCCGAAGAACAGCTTCTAAAAAAAATATTATTTAAAAGATTAAAATGAGGAAAAGCGTTCTAAAAATATTCTAAATTATGATTTCTATGGAATTGTTAAGGATAGAAACTTGAAATTTGACATGACCGCTATTTTAAGACGCATATGCGCACACAACATCGTTTCTTTTTTTTTAATCGAGATTTAAAAGGTTGTAAAAGTAAAAAACATTCTAAATTACGATTTTTGTGATACTGGAAAGCACTATAGAAACTTGAAATGTAACATGGATTTTACGTTTAAGATAAAATTGCGCTCTAGGAATGGTTTCTAAAAAAATTCGAAATTTAAAAGTGTGAAATGAGGGGAAAGCGTTCTAAAAACGTTCTAAATTACGATTTCTATGCAATTGATAAGGACAGAAAATTGAAATTTGACATGGCTGCTACTTTTAACATACAAAATGCGCAAACAACACTGTTTTTTTTAATCCAAATTTAAAGGGTGCAGGGGGGGGGGGAATTCTACATTACGGTTTTTGTGATTCTGAAAGGACTAGAAACTGAAATTTTGCATGACAGTTACTTTTAAAATAAAAATGCCCCCGAAGAACAGCTTCTAAAAAAAATATTATTTAAAAGATTAAAATGAGGAAAAGCGTTCTAAAAATATTCTAAATTATGATTTCTATGGAATTGTTAAGGATAGAAACTTGAAATTTGACATGACCGCTATTTTTAAGACGCATATGCGCACACAACATCGTTTCTTTTTTTTTAATCGAGATTTAAAAGGTTGTAAAAGTAAAAAGCATTCTAAATTACGATTTTTGTGATACTGGAAAGCACTATAGAAACTTGAAATGTAACATGGATTTTACGTTTAAGATAAAATTGCGCTCTAGGAATGGTTTCTAAAAAAATTCGAAATTTAAAAGTGTGAAATGAGGGGAAAGCGTTCTAAAAACGTTCTAAATTACGATTTCTATGCAATTGATAAGGACAGAAAATTGAAATTTGACATGGCTGCTACTTTTAACATACAAAATGCGCAAACAACACTGTTTTTTTTAATCTAAATTTAAAGGGTGCAGGGGGGGGGGGAATTCTACATTACGGTTTTTGTGATTCTGAAAGGACTAGAAACTGAAATTTTGCATGACAGTTACTTTTAAAATAAAAATGCCCCCGAAGAACAGCTTCTAAAAAAAATATTATTTAAAAGATTAAAATGAGGAAAAGCGTTCTAAAAATATTCTAAATTATGATTTCTATGGAATTGTTAAGGATAGAAACTTGAAATTTGACATGACCGCTATTTTTAAGACGCATATGCGCACACAACATCGTTTCTTTTTTTTTTTTTTTTATCGAGATTTAAAAGGTTGTAAAAGTAAAAAGCATTCTAAATTACGATTTTTGTGATACTGGAAAGCACTATAGAAACTTGAAATGTAACATGGATTTTACGTTTAAGATAAAATTGCGCTCTAGGAATGGTTTCTAAAAAAATTCGAAATTTAAAAGTGTGAAATGAGGGGAAAGCGTTCTAAAAACGTTCTAAATTACGATTTCTATGCAATTGATAAGGACAGAAAATTGAAATTTGACATGGCTGCTACTTTTAACATACAAAATGCGCAAACAACACTGTTTTTTTTAATCCAAATTTAAAGGGTGCAGGGGGGGGGGGGAATTCTACATTACGGTTTTTGTGATTCTGAAAGGACTAGAAACTGAAATTTTGCATGACAGTTACTTTTAAAATAAAAATGCCCCCGAAGAACAGCTTCTAAAAAAAATATTATTTAAAAGATTAAAATGAGGAAAAGCGTTCTAAAAATATTCTAAATTATGATTTCTATGGAATTGTTAAGGATAGAAACTTGAAATTTGACATGACCGCTATTTTAAGACGCATATGCGCACACAACATCGTTTCTTTTTTTTTAATCGAGATTTAAAAGTTTGTAAAAGTAAAAAACATTCTAAATTACGATTTTTGTGATACTGGAAAGCACTATAGAAACTTGAAATGTAACATGGATTTTACGTTTAAGATAAAATTGCGCTCTAGGAATGGTTTCTAAAAAAATTCGAAATTTAAAAGTGTGAAATGAGGGGAAAGCGTTCTAAAAACGTTCTAAATTACGATTTCTATGCAATTGATAAGGACAGAAAATTGAAATTTGACATGGCTGCTACTTTTAACATACAAAATGCGCAAACAACACTGTTTTTTTTAATCCAAATTCAAAGGGTGCAGGGGGGGGGGGAATTCTACATTACGGTTTTTGTGATTCTGAAAGGACTAGAAACTGAAATTTTGCATGACAGTTACTTTTAAAATAAAAATGCCCCCGAAGAACAGCTTCTAAAAAAAATATTATTTAAAAGATTAAAATGAGGAAAAGCGTTCTAAAAATATTCTAAATTATGATTTCTATGGAATTGTTAAGGATAGAAACTTGAAATTTGACATGACCGCTATTTTTAAGACGCATATGCGCACACAACATCGTTTCTTTTTTTTTTAATCGAGATTTAAAAGGTTGTAAAAGTAAAAAGCATTCTAAATTACGATTTTTGTGATACTGGAAAGCACTATAGAAACTTGAAATGTAACATGGATTTTACGTTTACGATAAAATTGCGCTCTAGGAATGGTTTCTAAAAAAATTCGAAATTTAAAAGTGTGAAATGAGGGGAAAGCGTTCTAAAAACGTTCTAAATTACGATTTCTATGCAATTGATAAGGACAGAAAATTGAAATTTGACATGGCTGCTACTTTTAACATACAAAATGCGCAAACAACACTGTTTTTTTAATCCAAATTTAAAGGGTGCAGGGGGGGGGGGGGAATTCTACATTACGGTTTTTGTGATTCTGAAAGGACTAGAAACTGAAATTTTGCATGACAGTTACTTTTAAAATAAAAATGCCCCCGAAGAACAGCTTCTAAAAAAAATATTATTTAAAAGATTAAAATGAGGAAAAGCGTTCTAAAAATATTCTAAATTATGATTTCTATGGAATTGTTAAGGATAGAAACTTGAAATTTGACATGACCGCTATTTTTAAGACGCATATGCGCACATAACATCGTTTCTTTTTTTTTTTTTTTTATCGAGATTTAAAAGGTTGTAAAAGTAAAAAACATTCTAAATTACGATTTTTGTGATACTGGAAAGCACTATAGAAACTTGAAATGTAACATGGATTTTACGTTTAAGATAAAATTGCGCTCTAGGAATGGTTTCTAAAAAAATTCGAAATTTAAAAGTGTGAAATGAGGGGAAAGCGTTCTAAAAACGTTCTAAATTACGATTTCTATGCAATTGATAAGGACAGAAAATTGAAATTTGACATGGCTGCTACTTTTAACATACAAAATGCGCAAACAACACTGTTTTTTTAATCCAAATTTAAAGGGTGCAGGGGGGGGGAATTCTACATTACGGTTTTTGTGATTCTGAAAGGACTAGAAACTGAAATTTTGCATGACAGTTACTTTTAAAATAAAAATGCCCCCGAAGAACATCTTCTAAAAAAAATATTATTTAAAAGATTAAAATGAGGAAAAGCGTTCTAAAAATATTCTAAATTATGATTTCTATGGAATTGTTAAGGATAGAAACTTGAAATTTGACATGACCGCTATTTTTAAGACGCATATGCGCACACAACATCGTTTCTTTTTTTTTAATCGAGATTTAAAAGGTTGTAAAAGTAAAAAACATTCTAAATTACGATTTTTGTGATACTGGAAAGCACTATAGAAACTTGAAATGTAACATGGATTTTACGTTTAAGATAAAATTGCGCTCTAGGAATGGTTTCTAAAAAAATTCGAAATTTAAAAGTGTGAAATGAGGGGAAAGCGTTCTAAAAACGTTCTAAATTACGATTTCTATGCAATTGATAAGGACAGAAAATTGAAATTTGACATGGCTGCTACTTTTAACATACAAAATGCGCAAACAACACTGTTTTTTTTAATCCAAATTCAAAGGGTGCAGGGGGGGGGGGGGGGAATTCTACATTACGGTTTTTGTGATTCTGAAAGGACTAGAAACTGAAATTTTGCATGACAGTTACTTTTAAAATAAAAATGCCCCCGAAGAACAGCTTCTAAAAAAAATATTATTTAAAAGATTAAAATGAGGAAAAGCGTTCTAAAAATATTCTAAATTATGATTTCTATGGAATTGTTAAGGATAGAAACTTGAAATTTGACATGACCGCTATTTTTAAGACGCATATGCGCACACAACATCGTTTCTTTTTTTTTTTTTTATCGAGATTTAAAAGGTTGTAAAAGTAAAAAGCATTCTAAATTACGATTTTTGTGATACTGGAAAGCACTATAGAAACTTGAAATGTAACATGGATTTTACGTTTAAGATAAAATTGCGCTCTAGGAATGGTTTCTAAAAAAATTCGAAATTTAAAAGTGTGAAATGAGGGGAAAGCGTTCTAAAAACGTTCTAAATTACGATTTCTATGCAATTGATAAGGACAGAAAATTGAAATTTGACATGGCTGCTACTTTTAACATACAAAATGCGCAAACAACACTGTTTTTTTTAATCCAAATTTAAAGGGTGCAGGGGGGGGGGGGAATTCTACATTACGGTTTTTGTGATTCTGAAAGGACTAGAAACTGAAATTTTGCATGACAGTTACTTTTAAAATAAAAATGCCCCCGAAGAACAGCTTCTAAAAAAAATATTATTTAAAAGATTAAAATGAGGAAAAGCGTTCTAAAAATATTCTAAATTATGATTTCTATGGAATTGTTAAGGATAGAAACTTGAAATTTGACATGACCGCTATTTTAAGACGCATATGCGCACACAACATCGTTTCTTTTTTTTTAATCGAGATTTAAAAGGTTGTAAAAGTAAAAAACATTCTAAATTACGATTTTTGTGATACTGGAAAGCACTATAGAAACTTGAAATGTAACATGGATTTTACGTTTAAGATAAAATTGCGCTCTAGGAATGGTTTCTAAAAAAAATCGAAATTTAAAAGTGTGAAATGAGGGGAAAGCGTTCTAAAAACGTTCTAAATTACGATTTCTATGCAATTGATAAGGACAGAAAATTGAAATTTGACATGGCTGCTACTTTTAACATACAAAATGCGCAAACAACACTGTTTTTTTTAATCCAAATTTAAAGGGTGCAGGGGGGGGGGGAATTCTACATTACGGTTTTTGTGATTCTGAAAGGACTAGAAACTGAAATTTTGCATGACAGTTACTTTTAAAATAAAAATGCCCCCGAAGAACATCTTCTAAAAAAAATATTATTTAAAAGATTAAAATGAGGAAAAGCGTTCTAAAAATATTCTAAATTATGATTTCTATGGAATTGTTAAGGATAGAAACTTGAAATTTGACATGACCGCTATTTTTAAGACGCATATGCGCACACAACATCGTTTCTTTTTTTTTAATCGAGATTTAAAAGGTTGTAAAAGTAAAAAACATTCTAAATTACGATTTTTGTGATACTGGAAAGCACTATAGAAACTTGAAATGTAACATGGATTTTACGTTTAAGATAAAATTGCGCTCTAGGAATGGTTTCTAAAAAAATTCGAAATTTAAAAGTGTAAAATGAGGGGAAAGCGTTCTAAAAACGTTCTAAATTACGATTTCTATGCAATTGATAAGGACAGAAAATTGAAATTTGTCATGGCTGCTACTTTTAACATACAAAATGCGCAAACAACACTGTTTTTTTAATCCAAATTTAAAGGGTGCAGGGGGGGGGGGGGAATTCTACATTACGGTTTTTGTGATTCTGAAAGGACTAGAAACTGAAATTTTGCATGACAGTTACTTTTAAAATAAAAATGCCCCCGAAGGACAGCTTCTAAAAAAAATATTATTTAAAAGATTAAAATGAGGAAAAGCGTTCTAAAAATATTCTAAATTATGATTTCTATGGAATTGTTAAGGATAGAATCTTGAAAATTGACATGACCGCTATTTTTAAGACGCATATGCGCACACAACATCGTTTCTTTTTTTTTTAAATCGAGATTTAAAAGGTTGTAAAAGTAAAAAACATTCTAAATTACGATTTTTGTGATACTGGAAAGCACTATAGAAACTTGAAATGTAACATGGAATTTACGTTTAAGATAAAATTGCGCTCTAGGAATGGTTTCTAAAAAATTTCGAAATTTAAAAGTGTGAAATGAGGGGAAAGCATTCTAAAAACGTTCTAAATTATGATTTCTTTCTATGGAATTAAAGAGGGAAACTGAAAGTTTGACATGGCTGCTACTTTTAACATGCAAATGCTCGCTTAGAACGTTAAAAAAAAATAAAAATCGAAATTTCAAAGAGTGAAAGCGCGAAAAGCGTTATATATTACGATTTTTATGCAACTGTTAAGGATAGAAACTTGAAATTTGACATGGCTGCTACTTTTAAGATACAAATGCTGGCTTAGAACAGTTTTCTAAAAATTCGAAATGTAAAACTGTACAAGAGCAAAAAATACTTTAAAATTGTGAATTGTGTGATACAGTTGGTATAGAAGTGTGGAATTTGGCATGGTGGTTTCATTTAAGATCTAAATGCTCACTAAACAGTTTTTTTTTTTTTTAAATTCGAAATTTAAAAGGCTGAAATGAGCGAAAAATGCTCTAAAAATGTTCTAATTTACGATTTATTTGGAATTTTTAAGCCTAGAATATTGAAATTCCGCATAGCTATTACTCTAGAGATGTAAATGCTGGCTTAGAGTACTTTTCTATAAATTCGAAATTTAAAAAGGTGTTGGAGCAAAAAATGTTCTAAAATTGTGATTTATGCTATACAATCGGTACAGAAGCTTAGAAATTGACATGGTGGTTACATTTAAAATGTAAATGTTCGCTAAAAACGGTTTCTGAAATATTCGAAATTTTAAGCAGGAATTAAGCAGAAAACGTTCTAAATTACGATTTAGTTGGATTTATTCGGGTTAGAAATTGAAATCTTATATATTGGTTAATTTTAAGATTTAGGTTAAGCAGTATAAACAGTTGATTACAAATTCAAAAATTAATGGTGTGAAATGAGCTGAAAACTTTCTTAATTGCGATTTTTCAGAATTGTTAGGGATACAGACATAAAATTTGACATGACTGTTATGTTTAAGCCGTAAATGCTCGCATTGAACAGTTTTTGCAAAATTCGAAATTTAAAAGTGTGCAGAAACAAAAAACGTTCTAAAATTACAATTTTTGTGATGCCAGAAACTTGAAATTTAGCATGATGGTAATTTCAAAAATTTAAGTGCAAGCTAAAAACGATTTCTAAAAAAATCGAATTTTAAAAGGGTGAAGAGCGGGAAATGTTCTTAAAACGTTCTAAACTCAGATTTATTTGATACTGTTGGGGATAGAAACTTGCAATTTTACATGGATGTTACGTTAGAGACGTAAATTCATTCACAAAACAATTTTTAAAAATTTTGAAATTTTAATGCGTGCAAGAACAAAAAAGTTCTAAAATTGTGGCTTCTATTATATGGTTGTTATAGAAGTTTGCTTAACAAGAAGCCTGAAATTTGGCAAGGTGCTTACTTTTAAGATGTAAGTATTCGCTTAGAAAAGCTTCTAAAAATTTCCAAATTTCAAATTCAAAATGAAATGAGTGGAAAACCTTCAAAGTACATTCTAAATCACCATTTATTTGGAATTAAATTTAGCTCTTCTCATTCATTTAAGTCTCACGTTCGCCTAATGCAGTATAAGCATAAAGTTTACTTAAAATGAGGCTTAATTAGTAATTTTAGAATCATCCGTGTAGTATAATTCCCTCTATTAAAATTAGGCACACGAATAGCACTTAGCATATTTCAAGAATTACGTGAGCAAAGCCGCGGGTTTCGCTAATATTTATATACAGTGGTGGCCAAAAGTTTGGCAATTTTTTGAAAGTTTCACGTTTTTCAACTTTGTGTGCTTGTAGAATATATTAATTTTCCCTTAAATACAAACGTTTATATATCAAATTGAAGGTAATTTAATGTAAAATTTAATAATAAAAAAGGTATTGCAATATCTGTATTACAAAAAAAGTTATGCTTATTTTAGAAGAACAAACAAACACAAATCGATTTGAATAAGGACGTGTTTTGTAATAAAAGCGTACTAGCCAATCACAAACACTGTTCTGAGGACCAATCAAATGTCTGTAACTATAGTTTAGGTTATTTGGATGGTAAAAGAGTTATTGTTGTGGAAATATTTTGCGGAAAGATGCATACTATTACAATTAAATAGAGTATTGCTGTTTTTGAATATTTAAAGTCCTTTTTTATAATTAAACTAATTTTAAACAATGTCATCAACAAGAAGAACTAATTGGACATCTACAAAAAGAAGCCGAATTGTCATATTGAGAGAAAATGGCCTCTCTTATGCTGAAATTGCAAGACAAGTTGGTGGTTCAGTGACTTGTTCTGGTGTACGAAAGTTCTGTTTACGTTATGAAAAAACGAAATCAGTGGAAAATAAGGCCAAATCAGGCCGAAAAAAATTCACAAGTGCTACTGCCGATAGAAAAATTAAACGGCTATGCCTTCAAGATAGAAAAATTTCATCAGATGCCATTAGATGTGAAATGAATGCAGCGGGTATTGCAGTAAGTTCAAGAACAATAAGAAGAAGGTTATCAGGATTTGGACTACAAGCTAGAATTCCAAGGAAAAAACCATACCATATTTAAATCAAAAGCAACGCTAAAAACGAGTTAAGTGGGCAAAAGAACACATTAAATGGTCAGAAAATCAATGAAAGCAAGTAATCTGGAGCGATGAGAGTAAAATATCGCTCTTTGGTAGTGATGGTAGAAAATACGTGAGACGTAGTGTAGGAGAAGCACTTCAGCCTGATTGTATTGAAGCAATTACAAAAAATCGAACAAATGTCATGATTTGGGCATGTATGTCTGCAGATGGTGTTGGCCGAATTCAAGTGATTGATGGCATCCTGAATGCCAAAAAATACATCGAAACTGTCCTGGAACCAAAATTGATACCTTCCATCAGGGATCTCTTCCCCAACAACGCACCATTTATTTTTCAGCACGATTCAGCTTCATGCCACACAGCAAAAGTATGCAAAGCATGGTTTCAAAATAAAGGCACAGATATATTACCATGGCCAGGAAACAGCCCTGATCTCAATCCAATTGAAAATTTGTGGCGACGTTTGAAAATTCTTGTACGAAAAAAACGTCCATCCAATAAAAGACAACTTATTGAAGCTATAATTGATTCTTGGCACCATGTGATTACGAAAGATGAACTCCAAACACTCGTTCACTCGATGAAAAGACGCTGTGAAGCTGTCTTAAAAAATAAGGGTTATCCTACTAAGTATTGATTGTGTAAGTATCACTTTAAAAAAATGCAAATCTAAGATAGATCTTACTATTAGTTGCATAACTTTTTTTGTAATACAGATATTGTAATACTGTTTTAATTATTAAATTCTACATTAAATTACCATCAATTTGATATATAAACATTTGTATTTAAGAGAAAATTAATATATTCTACAAGCACACAAAGTTGAAAAACATGAAGCTTTCAAAAAATGTTTTCAAAACCACTTTTGGCCACCACTGTATATATATATATATATATATATATATATCTTAATATATTTTTTAATTTGTATTATAGCAGATGTTTCAACTGCTAATATATTTAAATGAAGGTACTACGTCGTTCCAACACACGATTAGTAACTTTTTTAAAAATTACATATACGAAAAATTCGCAGCATCTTCTAAGAATGACAACAATTTCGGATTTGAAAGTATAGCGAGAGTGAGTCTGAACTTTTATTGGCTTATAAAAATATTGTTCATTAGCAGTTTCTCTTTGTGGCAGCAGGAAAGAAATAGTTGCATTAGAAAATGAAATAAAAACTATTTAAATATTGGTAAACTATGACAGGTGGTTGTAATATGTGGTTAAACAGAGTGGTCTGATATACTTTTTAAGTGTCAGTAATTTTACTCATGTTCTAAAATGTGTGTATATCAAGTTTCGTGAAAATGAGTCAAAAACTGTAGATTTATATAAGGATCACACAAACAAATAAAGATTTATATGTCGTCGCTACCATGTCAAACTATTGAATATAAAAAATGCATTTTTCATTACTTTTAAAAATGGGCCGATTGTCACCACTAAATTTTATTAGAATTTTTCGACTAGTAAAAATATTAAGAAAATATTTGCAAAGAACTGAGTTGCCAGTTTGGCTTTCTTTTTTATTCAGAGATGCCGAATTCATACCGGAAATTTTGAGAAAAAAAAATCCAGAATTCACTTTATGTATTCACCAAATGTCTGTCTTTAAATAAAGCAAAAATTTCTATTTGAAATTTCTGGTACGGAGTCGAAATTTCTAAATGATAAATGAGACCAAACTGCCAACCCTCGTGAAGATAATACTATTAAAATTTAGTGGTGACTTAAAAGTAATGAAAAATGATTTTTTTTTACATTCGACAGTTTGACATGGTAGCGACGATATATATAATAAAACTTTTGTAAATAATAACCACCACATAAATAATTGACAATATATAGTATATATATATTCTAAATTTATCTTAGATATTGAGATTTTTTCCATCCGCTTTTTTGAGTTTTCCTTTTTTCTTCAGATTATGCAGTGTGTCTAAAAAAACGTACATCTCGCAATTATTTGTTACCTATCGGAGATAATTAGGCAATGTAAATTGAAAAATGCTCAAAAGAAGGTAGGAAATAAAATATGTTGATGAAATAGTTCTGCGGTTAGTTTTCAAAAAGTTGCAAATTTTAACTTTTTACAAGAACCCCTCCAATATCATTACAAACAAGAACGAAAAATCATGCGGCAAGCAAAGACTATGAAACACTTTCCAACACTTCCAGCATACTGTAACAAAACTTTACCGTTTAATAAGGTGAAAGAAGGTGTCTAAATAAACAATATGAAAACCCAATTTCAGGAATTACCATCAATAGTCGGGAAAATATCCAAATACTCTTGTGTAGCCCTGTGTATGGTCTATAGTATTTCTATAGAATAGGAGATACAATCCGACAGAGAATATACTGTATATGCACTACATATTGGGTACTAAACTTAATTTTAAAGGATTGACAACAGATGGCGTAAGTAGCACCGACAGGTAATCGGCGTTACGACAGACAACGGCATATGAAAGACCTTTCATTACGCTTTAACCCCTTGGGGACGAGCGACACGTATACGTGACGCATAAGATGCTCAGAATCCTCGATTATTCCCACCAGTTATTTTTTATTGTAAGCTTTGCCTTATTTAATGACAGAATTTCTGTGATTCAATTAGGCGAAAATTTCTGTTTTGAGAAACCGGTGGTAAAAGATTAAAATTTCTGTAAAGGACGCTCCTCGCGAAGGGGTTAACAATCAGTACATTTCATTTATTCGAAGTGCAAACAACAGATGTGTTTTGTGCATTGAAGATGTCACGTTTTGTGTCAAAGAAATGCAATGTGCGGGAAGCGTTACAATATGGTTTCCATTTGAAGAAATCGTCAGCTGAAAGTCGTCGTTTGCTAACCAAAGCTTATGAGATTTATGCTCCATCGATTTCAACGTGTGAATACTAGTTTTGACTATTCAAAGGTCGCGATTTGGATTTGGACGACATAGGGCACCCCGACCAACTAAAAAAGATTGCACACACAGAATTGGAGGCATCGCTGGACGCACATCAAAGTCAAACGGTTAATGACCGTCTCGAAACGTTTTAAGTCGATAAGAGTGGTTCAAAAGCAAGGAAATTGGGTGTCATGCGAATTGAAGTCAAGAGGCATCAAAAGTCGTTTTTGCACATGTGAATTATTGCTTTAAAGGCAAAGAACGAACAGTGTTTTGCATTGTATCATCATTGGGGATAAAAAAAGAATGGATACATTACGATAATCCCATGCACAGAAAATCATAGTGCAATCCTCGCCAACCATACACATCAACAGCAAAATCAAATATCCATCATTGAAAGACAATGCTCTGCATTTCGTGAGATCAAAAGGAGATCGTCTATTCAGAGATACTCAAACCTAGATTAATTTTAACACAATTATTCAAAAATTGGTAAAGAAATCATACGAGTTGTAATTTTCCAACTGGACGAAAAATGTCCAGTGATTAAATGATAGCTCAGTTGGTAGAGCGTGGCGGCTTCAGCCAAGAGATCCCAGGTTCGAGTCCTGGCCCGGACATTTTTCGTCCAGTTGGAAAATTACAACTCGTATGATTTCTTTACCAATTTTTGAATAATTGTGTTAAAATTAATCTAGTGTAATCACGTATCCAGCGTTTACTGGCGTTCCATTACCTGCGATCTATTCTGTTGAGCTGATTAAAATATCAGACCAGATGCTATGATCAATAAGGTTAACTGGATGAATTATGCCCTCCAGATTCGACCGGGATAGCTCAGTTGGTAGAGCGTGGCGGCTTCAGCCAAGAGATCCCAGGTTCGAGTCCTGGCCCGGACATTTTTCGTCCAGTTGGAAAATTACAACTCGTATGATACTCAAACCTAGTCAAACCATTAATGAGGATATTTACCAACAACAACTCGTGCAGCTGAACCATGAAATGAAAGCAAAACGGCCAGAAGACGCCAGAAGACACGACAATGTGATTTTCCAGCACGATCACGAACGGCCCCGTGTCTCAAGAAAACACTAGAGACGCTCGAATGGGATGCGATACTCCACCCGCCTCATTCCCCTGACTTGGCTCCTTTGGATTACTACTTGTTTCGATCCCTAGAGAATCATCTTTCTGAACAACACTCCAGTTCTTGTGAAGATATTAAAAAATGACTCGATTCATAGATAGCCTCAAAAGACGACTCGTTCTTCCACCGAGGAAACCACCTTTTACCGAAAAATTTCCCCTTCAGAATTTTTCATCAATAAACGGAAATATACCCGAGATCGTTTGTGCTGCCCTGTATATGATCTATAGAATTTATACACTCGAAGTTATAGGCAATATATTAGTTTTTAAAAAAACGCGCATCATAATTGAAATACGTCCATCAATTATTGTTCATAGACCCTACTGTAAACGAAGTCTTTTGTCCCTGCAAATGAACAATGATTGCTACGCACACCATACTCTATAGCAAGCATCTTGTGGTGCATCTCAGTGATATATATCAATTTCAATATGTTTCAAAGAGTGTAAGATCATTAAAATACACCGCAAATGATTTTCCTCATAGACCGTAATGTAACGGAATTCTTTTGAGTGTTCCTGTAAACAAACTATAAATACTACACACTTCATTTTCAATACCGAACATTCCATACTAAACTTCAATAACATATATCAATTGCATGGCAATCTGAGTATATCTACGCTTGTTAGAGCACGGAGAGTTAGACAGCAGACAGGCAAACTAACCAAATTCATAAACATTTTTAAAATTATGTTGGAAAGTGTTAAAAACTACATACATTTCTTTTCAATTTAACAGAGACCGATGCAGATTTTTTTTTAGGTCCTCATTTTGTGGGAGGGGTAGGAGGAGATATTATTGTAAAATTTATTGTATTATCGTGAAAAAAAAATTGTAATAAAAGATCAATTCGAATTACTAAAATTCAAACCAAACAATTATTATTAACTAGCAAATCTCGTGGCTTTGTACGCGTGTCTGTTGAAATATGCCAAGTGGTATTTCTGTGCCAATTTACATTAGGTAGATTTATTGTTGCGGATAATTTAAATATTACTAATTAAGTCACATTTTGGGGGAATTCATTCTTGTGCCGAATTTACATGACAATATACTTGAATTAATAAAAAAAACAACCTTCATTCTAACCCATTTGTAGCAATCTGTTTCCAAAAATATAGATCTATTTTGGGAACTCTGTTTATCAGCTATCGCAGACCATTAAAAATTAGGTTCCGTAGTTTCAGAGTCTATTTCCTATAAATAAACAAATGTTTCTTTTTTTACAATCTTAACATACCCTGATTAACTACAAAAATTATAATGCCGTTAAGTAATAGTTGAAGCACAGTGGTTTAGTATATTTAACCGTCATTTTTGTGCGGCGAAAAGCTAAATATGTTTTACTTCCTTACTTAGTTGGCAATCGTGTTTCTTTATTACTATCATTTTAATAATTTATAGCAGTTACTGGCACTTGCATTTTATCCTATCGCTCAAAAAAGTTGTATCTAACACTGGCATAACAAATGAGATTTTTCTTATTTTTAATTTTTTTTTGAAATTTTGACTTAAAAAGAAAAAAAAACTGTTCGTGCGCATGTACGTCTTATAAGTTATCTCTATGCCATTTTCTTTTTTAAACTTTTCTTTGAGAACATCGCGTTCTAATAGCAGCCTGCATGTCAATTTTAAAATTTCTAGTCCCGATAGTTTCAGAGTAAATCATGTTTAAGTAGCAAAAATTTACATTTTAAAAGTAACCATCATATTAAATTTCATGTTTTTAGCTTCAACCAAATCGGAATTTAAAAATATTTTTCGCCCTTGACTCCCCTTAGACGTCAGTTTATACAGAGATAAAATAGCCCATTTTTAAGCATGAATTGTCATCATTATTAGTATGAGAGAAGATTTGAAAGCAATTCAGTAGTTCCAAAGTAATCGTGATTTTAGAGAGTTTCACCCTTATAAATTTCGGAAATTTAGAAACTGCTCTGAGTGAACATGTACGTCTTAAATGTTACCAGCATGTCGAATTTAACATTTCTAGCTCTAACAAATCCAAAGAATTCGTAATTTAGAAAGTTTTTAGAACATATTCGGTTCATTTCACACATTTAAATTTCAATGTTTTTAGAACTACTCTTAGCGAGCATTCACTTATTAAAAGTAAAGACTTTGCCAAATTTTGTTTCTAGCTTCAGCATGTTCAAAGAAATCGAAATTACACAACGTCTGTTGCTCTTCCACCCCTTTGAAGGCACACAGTTAAAAAGTAGCCCTGTTTAAAATAGAGAATGTTTCAAGTATTATTCTAAAAGAATTTGTAAATCGATTTTGAAGTTCCAAAGTAATGGCGATTTTAGAACATTTTCCACTAAATTTTAAAATTAGATTTTTTTTAGAAACTGTCCTGAAATTGTTTTTTCTCTCTCTCTATTCTCTCTTTCACTCTTTTAACTATCGATTTTTTTAGAAACTTTTCTGTGCGAGAATTTTATGTCTTAAAAGTGACAGGCATGCCAAATTTTAAGTTTCTAGTCCTAACAATTCCAAATAAATCGTAATTTAGAACCTTTTTAGAACGTTTTCCGCTCATTTCACCCTTTTAAATTTCGAAATTTTAGAAAATGTCCAGATGAGCATGCACGTCTAAAAAGAAACTATCATTTCACATTTCTAGACCAAACAATTCCAAAGCAATCGTAATTTTAAAAATTGAGAAAATTTTCCGTTAATTTTAAATTTTTAAATTTGAATGTTTTTAGAGCCACTCTTAGCGAGCATTTATTTCTTAACCACCATGTCAAATTTCATGCTTTCTAGCTTCAGCTTATTCAAAGAAATCGTAATTTTATAATGTTTGTCGCTGGTTTTATCCCATCGCTCAGAAAAGTTGTATGTAACACTGCCATGACAAATAATATATATATTTTTTTTTAATTTTGAATTAAAAAGAAAAAAAACATTATTCGTGCGCATCTACGTCTTAGAAGTTATTTCTAATCCAAATTCAAAGTTTCTAGGTTAACAGTTTCAGAGAAATCATAGAGAAATATAACTGTAGAAAGTTTGCCGCTCATTTAACCCATTTGAAAATCGTTTCTTTTTTCTTCTTTTCTTTAGGAACATCGCGTCCTAATAGTAACCTGCATGTCAAAATTTAAAATTTCGAGCCCCAGAATTTCACGAATATTAAATTTGAAATCGGTTTAGAAGTTCCAAAGTAATCGTGATTTTAGACATTTTCCTTTGATTTCTTTAAAAACTGTTCTGAAACCGTTAAGTTACCACCATGCCAAATTTCACATTTATAGACCTAAAAATTCCAAACAATTCGTAATTTAGAAAGTTTTAGAACATTTTGGGTTCATTTCACAGATTAAAATTTCAAAGTTTTTTAGTACCACACTTCAATTTCAACCCACTCAAATTTCAAGTTTCCAGCTTTAGCATATTCAAAGAAATCGAAATTACATAACATTTGTCGCTCTTCTACGCCTTTGGAGGCAGTTGCACGCAAATAAAAAATAGCCCAGTTTTAAGTAGAGAATACCACCGGTATTATTATGAAAGAATTTTTGAAATCAGTTTAGTAATTCCACAGTAATCGTAATTTTAGTACTTTTTTTTTCACTCATTTCAATATTTTAAATTTCTATTTTTATTTATTTATTTTTTATTTTTTAGAAACTGTCCTGTGCGAGCGTTTATGGCTTTAAAACAACAGGCATGTAAACTTTCAAGTTTCTAACCCTAACAATTCAAAATTAATCGTAATTTAGAACGTTTTCAGCTCATTTCACTCTTTTAAATTTCTAGCTTTTTTAAGCAGTTCTGAGCGATTATTTAAGTCTTAAAAGTAGCAACTATGTTAAGTTTCAAACTTTTTGCTTTAATAATTCCATGTAAATCCTATTTTCGAACTTTTTCTGCTCATTTAACCCTTTTAAATTTCGAGTTTTTTAGAAACCGTTGTTTCGCATTTACATTTTAAAAGTAACCATCATGCCGAATTTCAAGTTTCTAGCCCAAAAGCATGACAGAAATCGCAATTTTAGAACTTTTTTTGCTCCTCCATTCTTTTAAATTTCGAATTTTTTAGAAACTGTTTG
This sequence comes from Maratus michaelseni, assembly GCA_963931845.1. NCBI lineage: Eukaryota > Metazoa > Arthropoda > Arachnida > Araneae > Salticidae > Maratus > Maratus michaelseni. Next base: position 168,146,383 of record OZ007591.1, read on the forward strand.
GGCGAGCATTTATGCCTTAAAAGTAACAGCCATGTCAAATTTCAAGTTTCTAGTTCTAACAAATCCAAACAAATTGTAATTTAGAACGTTTTCTGCTCATTTCATCCTTTCAATTTTGATTTTTTTTTTTTGAGAAAACGTTCTTAGCGAGCATTTACATTTTAAAAGTCATCAAGCCAAATTTGAAGTTTATTGTCTGTACAGCATCACAGAAATCGTAATTTTAGAATATTTTGTGCTCCTATACCTTTTTAATTTCGAGTTTTTTAGAAACTGTTTTGTACGAACGTTTGCGTCTTTAAAGTAACAGCCGTGTCTAATTTCAAATTCTTATCCTTACAGTTTCCAAATAAATAGTAATTTAGAACCTTTTTCACTCTTTTCATCATTTTAAAATTCGATGGGGTTTTTTTTAGAAACTGTTCTTAGCGAGCGTTGACATTTTTAAAGTAACTGCACCATGCCAAATTTCCAGTTTCTAGCCTTAACAGTATCACAGTCATCGCAATTTCGTAACGGTTCTTGTTCCTGCACCCCGTAGGTGTAGTGATACTGAACCGACATAACTTATAGCCTATATTTGAGCAGAGCACCATCATTTTTCCACCATTATTTTTGAAATCTGTTCGATAGTTCCAGATATTATTCCTACAAACAAACATTTCTTCTTTATAATATTAGTATAGATACATTTTTTAAGCTAAAGATTTTCTTTCTGACGAACTTGTTTTGTTTGCGAATTACACAGTTCAAATCCGAATGAAATATAAATAATTAATGAATAATTTGTTTTTATTTAATGGAATTTTGTGAAGATACCTCTTTTATTAAGAAGAATTTCGTAAAGGGAACCTGTTTTATTAAAAGAAATTTCGTGAAGGGGTCTTCTTTTATTCAATAAAATTTTGTTAAAATAACCTGATTTTTTCTTGTATCGACGTCTGTTGACTGAGTTATACTTAACTGAAAATTGTTCCTTATGAATGTCGACCATATGTCAAATTAGAAATGTAAATTTGTAATTTATTCCAAAGAGTAAGAACGGACAATGAAATGAAACGCATTACGTATCTGCATCGAATCACATTATATCGGTGAATTAATATAGACTTTTCACATTGATACATTTTTTTTGTTTATATTATTAAAAGTAAAAAAAAAAAAAAAAAAAAAAAAAAAAAAACCATTTTTTTGATTTAATCTTTAAAATCATAATAGTTTTCCGCAGTCGCGTTCTTGAAAGTTGAACTCCCAGAAGATTTTTTTCTTTGTCCCTTTTTTTCTTTTCCCTTGAGGACGAGCGACCCGTATACGTGACGCATAAGATGCTCAGAATCCTCGATTATTCCCACCAGTTACTTTTTATTGTAAGATTTGCCTTATTTAATGATAGCATTTCTGCGATTCAATTAGCCGAAAATTTCTGTTTTGAAAAACCGGTGGTAAAAGATTAAAAACTATGTAAAGGACACTCGCCGCGAAGGGGTTAAGGTGGTCAGGCAGGTCAGTGACGCATAAGTCTTGAAAAAAAAAATCACATTTTTAATTTTTTAGCTTAACAAACATACTGCAGATCTTTAAAAGTAAAGTGACTCAAATCGCATGTAAATACCATACATAAATGAGAAGATAAAACGATTTTTATGTTACGTTGTCTGTGGAGGTCAATGAAAATGTTTAAACATTAAATCCATTTGTCTCAGAATGTATATTTTGAAGCTTCGTCATATTTAAATTGATATATGTAACTTTCTATTAAAGACTAAGTTACGATATTTGATGGCTAATTCCAAGCGTGGATGTAGTGTCAGTCACAGAGATGTAAATGGCTGCGGTGTTTGACTACCAGTATTATAATAAAGGAAAATTTGACTTATTCAATCCCATATATTTACAATTAAATACACTGAAGATTTAAAAAAAAAATACCGGTGGCCAAGAACGGTAAACTTTTGCTGCTGTGTGACTTACACTACATTCACGCATGGAATTAGCCTGATACAATGTTTTTCAGTTATATATTCTTTAAATTTTCGTCAGGATTTTTTCATTTTGTGAGAAAGTTTTGAAAATATGATTTTCGTAACAAAAATACGGACGAAACAATGGTTGTACTCAAAAGTGAAAAAAGTATGCAAAGAACGTTATTCATTCAGAAGATATATAATTTTTTTAAATTAAATTTTATTTTTAAAAAATAATTTACATTTTAAAAGGATTGTATATGTGTATATATGTGTGTGTGTATAAAATTCGCTTATTCACAAACAATAAATAAAACTGTTTGATATTTATATTACAAAGATAGTGGATGATAGGGCTGGTAGATGCTAGATTAAGGATATTAGGTGTTGTTATTTGGCTTCATACAAACAAACAAAAAAAAGTGTGTGTTACATGTGTCTATTATGACATACTTCATACTATGGTTAATTTCTGATCATATGTATGTTCATTTCACACATAGTCACGTTACACACATTAAAAAAAAAACTTGGGATATTGTACAAATTATTCTACACTTGAACTTCTATTTTCTTTTTTTCATACTTCTAAGTTTGTTGATACACTGAAAAAAAAAAAAAAAAAAGTTGATTTTACAGTATAATACTGGCATCCCAGCTGCCAGTATTATACCGTAAAATTAACAGTTATAAACAGTAAAATAAGCAGTAGTACGCTACCGAGCATGTGCGGCAGTGTATTACAGCTTATTTTACTCTTTATTACTGTTAATTTTACGGTATAATACTAGCAGCTGTGATGCCAGTATTATACTGTAAAATCAACATTTTTTTTTTTTTTTTTTTTTTTTTTGCAGTGTATATTGGGATATGTATTCTGTCCTTCCGGTTTTGAAGCTATTATTTTGAGGTATTCTTTTTTGTTCCATTTCATTTCTGTTCGTGCCTTTTGTTGATGTCGTAATTATATATATATATATATATATATATATATATATATATTACTTCAATTGCTCAATGTATTTGTTCCATTTTTTCGCTTAAATGTATACTTCGGGGTTTTTTAAATGTGCGATAGTCCAAAATTATGTACAATATTTGTTTATTATAGCTCGTGCAAGGATGAAATCGTACATGTTTTGAGGAATTTACGGTAATTTGGAATTGATAATTCTGCCATGGTTCCACAATTATTTCATTTTTCTTTTATGGATATTTTATGGACATTTTTTCTAACTGGTTTGTGTTTCATCTTTCATCTTTCATCTTTCATTTTTTTAAATTTTATCCCCTCCACCCCATTTGTGTATGATGAATTCTATGAAGTGTTTATTATGGTTTTATATACAATTTAGATAATTTGTGATGCAGTTATTTTTCTCGCACTTAACATATTTTTGATCTAGTGGACTCCATCGTAAATTTCTATTAGGTCCCTTGAAATAGCCAATGAAATAGCTTTTTAAATGGTACTAGAAACTGCTGTAAATCAGCTGTAGTCCCTCATTATAATTCAATTAATTTTTAAGATAGAAATATGTACTTTTTTGTGATTATTTTGATGAAACAAAGGGAGAAGTTTTGTAATTGACCAATTTTATCTAGGGGGCGGGGAGATAATTTTCTTAACGTGGAACTTTTTGAAAATTAATAGCAGGATTAATTCATTAACAATATTTTTATTTCCTATCTTATTTTGAATACTTTTTACAATTTAAATTACCTTCTTATCTCCAAACGGTAAAAAGCGGACTTTAACCTTTTTAGGACACCTGTATATATGACATACAGGCTGATTATACATATTGATTGATATTTAATTTTTTAATTGATTTTATTACTATACAAATTTTTACAAAGCAATAATGTATCAACTAAAAAGATAACAATAGCAATTTAACCGCAGAATTTCTGCGATAAAATAAGACGAAGATTTCTGTTTTTTTTTTTTTTTTTTTTTTTTTTTTTTTTTTTAAACGTGTAGGAAAGAAGTGAAAATTTGACAAAGAGTTAAAATTCTTATAAACGATGTGTAAGTGTCTTATTTTCTGTATTACCTTTAATGTATGTGTACTTCCAATTTTATACCTATGCATGGCTGTCATGCATGTTTTTAGGTAGCTTTCAATACTAAAAAGTATAAAGCTACCTATTGCAGCCGTTCCGAGGAAAGCAGTTCCGGAAAATTTCGATATATTTTCACCGATCATGACCCCCAGACCCCAAAACCACCCTCCGCTCAAATGTTGATTTATATATATAGATATATCCATATATATATATATCCATATATATATATATATATATATATATATATATATATATCTGACCTATGTCATACGATAACACTCGTATTTATAAATCGATTTTGATGAAACTGATTGTGTGTATTAAGCTCACCAATGTCTCGACCGAGTTCGTTGGCCAGCTTGGTCCGCCGTTTTGTTTCAAGATGGCGGCCATTTAAAAATTTAAAACTAAAATAAATATACAAAAAAATTAAAAATTCAAATTTATTTTTTAATTACGTGTTAGGCCTTGATACAAGGATTCCAGATCATTTTTTGGTTTACCTCTATCTTAAAAAATGGCTGAGATAGAGCAGTTTGAAATTCTAGGGTGGCTGACATTTTGAAACAAAACAGCACATTAACACCATTACTTGCAAATTATTTTCTTTCATTGTTGTAATAATTTTCCCAATCATACGTATAAAACTATATATTCATATCCGTTAGCGCCAAAATTGGCAACATTGGCGACATTTGGCGAAATATCGCGAAATTTAGAGACCAAAATAAGTCTTCATAAATGAAGCCAATTTGGCTATTGCTCAATAATTTGGCGAATTTCTTATTCAAATTCAGTATTAACGAATCTTTTGTAAACGTTTCTTTGCATTTTAACTTGCTGTTTTCGTGTAACATTAGCTAAAATTTTAAAACGAAGATATAGGAAAGCTACCTTTTCCTCCCGGTACAGGCGGGAAAGGACTTTTTTTTTCTATTTGTTTGTTTACTTTCCTATATTTTTTAACAGTGTATATGAATTTATATATGATATATTGTAAATTTACCATTTAATTTGTCCCATTTTCATCATTTGAATTTGTACCAATATATAATTAGTTAATACTGGTAATTCTGAGATTTCAGAATACTTTCCATTTTACTTTAGGATATAGAAACAATTAGGGTGATCGAATGTTCCACCAGTTAGTTCTGAAGAATGTGACTTATTATTGAATATTTCATCCCAGAGACTTCGATGTTTTTTTTTTTTTCTTTTCTTTTCTTTTCAGTATCATGAAAATATTTTGAATCGTAATGAACAGGGGCTAAGCATTACCTTAATCTACTCATCACTGGCGAATGGATTTTTTTCATAAGGCGAGTGAATTGAATATTTTTATTCATGGACCTATTTCGCGGTTCGACCAGTTGGCGAGATGTAAAAACGGCACTAAGTTGTATCATACACGAAAATTTTATCTGCTGTATATCAATCAGTGATTTCAAAAACTACAAGTCCAAGAATTAAGATTTTTGAGGAATCAGTAAAAACTGTGCTACACACAGATGGTAGATATTTTAAGAGCTTTTCTGTGCTCACTATAGCAATTAAATTTTTAAATATGTTTGTCGGTTATTAGTTATTTATTTTATAAGAATTCAAATTTTAAAACACTTTAAAAAAAAAAAAAAACTTTGGACATGTTGTTTTTGCAGTCAATGGGATAACAAACATTGTTCAGAGTTATTAGTTACATAGTTAATAATAATACATAATTTAGTTTTATAGATTTATTTCAAATGAATTACTTATAATAAATTATATTTATTATTCGTTAAAATCAATACGATAGATTAGTCAGATTTAATTCTAAACACAAAAACTGATTTTAAACTTATAAAAATACTTGAGCATTTTTTTAGCATTATATCCAATTTTATATGCGACAGAGGCTGGATTGACACTATTTCTTACTGTTTTACTGACCCCCCCCCCCACACATTCTAATCATGGGACATGCTATCTGGCTAGAGTTGCAAAGAATGGCGTTTTCTGTGCATGCGATGGAAAACGCCCTTTAAACTTTGTTCTTCCATTAAAAGTACAAGAGAAAAGGAGGATCACTACTTGCTTCACACTAGTAGGGATGGGGAGAGAAAAATGCCGTTTGCGCTCATTTCTTATGTGAATTTTTGTACCGAAAACCCCCAACAGATTAAATAACTTGGTCTCCAGATTTAAAAAAAAAAAAAAAAAAAAAAAAAAAAACTTGGTCGCTAATGGGGACCTGGCGACCGTATTCGACAAGCCCCTGTATATACATACATGTTGTTGTGAAAACATATGTATATACATGTTTTTATTTCAATAGATTTTATACTTCAGTTATAATTAGTTTTACTACACATATTTATATTATTTGGATTAAAAGGTTGTGTTTTCATAATTTTGTATTTGAATTTAATTAATTTTTCTGAAATTATGTTCAATTTCTTAGTTTTTTTTTTTCAATATACTTTGGAGTATTCAAGCTGGCGTTGCCTTGCAAAACCTGACAGAATCCAAATATTTTTTATATTTTTGCTCCTTCCACCTTCCGAAGAGTTAGGAACTTTTGGCTTTTTTAAATTGTGGTTTATTGTTCATGTTTTTTTTTTTTATCCTGTTATTGCACTTGCATTTCATTAAATTTCATAATCTATCATCTAGTATTGAAATATTTATATATATATAAAGATATAAAGATATTAATCCTTATAGTAACAACCTTTTTCCGACCGCTCATGTCACACCCTAGGCTGCTGAGACCTCTGCAGTGAGATTCATCAAAATTTCCATAATAAGGAAATATTATGGAAAAAATATTATCAAAAAACATCATAGGACTGTGATGTCTGTAAGTCGGTTAATGAACATCATAGGCCTCAAAAGCCTGTAGTGTTACTGCCAGGGTTAATCACATTTTTATTAGGTATTCGACAAGATAGACATAAATTATTTACTCCTGCATCGTAACCTTTATATAAGCAGGGATGCAAGCGCTGCGCCACAAATGGCCGATTGTCACCACTAAATTCTATTTATCTAGTATTTATCATCTTATTTAATGACAGAAAGAAATTTTATAAGGCGAAGAAAACTATTAAATTTTAGTGGTAACAATTGGCCATTTGTGGCGCAACTCTTGCATCCCTGAATAAGGCGCAAATTCACACAGCAAAATTTCGGAACCGGTTTCAAAAGTGAAAGTATACTCATAAAAAACAAACAAACAACAACAAAAAAAAACAGCAAACAAAATCAAAAAAGTGAAAAGCAGCGATCGTAGAAATCAACCTCAGCTACCCCAAAGAAAAAAAAAAAGTTTAGAAATATTGAAATTTAAACGAGATATTTTAAAAGAACTGCCCCATAGGATTGAGCGGGTGTTTTCCTGTAAGTAAAGTAGCCCCTTAAACAAGCTTAAGTCCATTGCGTTCAACTTAACAACTATTGTACCCTATTCACAATAATTGAATTTAAAGAGACAATATAGATGTTCAACTAATTATTTCTGAAAGATGACAGTTAAAACTTTTCACAACAGCGTTAAAAGTGGAATGGTTTAGCGAGTAAAAATGACATTGTTTTAAGCATTTGTTTTAATTCATAAAACTCAACTATGTTTGTAAAGGTTGTCAAAATGATGCCATTTTTATTCCATCAGCCCCGATATTAGAAACAAAATTTTGAAAGAATGAAATGCTTTTGACAAATGACATCAGTAAAAACGCGGAATTTATGAAAAAAAAAAAGTTTTTAACCTACAATGTAAATGTGATTTCTTAATTCAAGTTTATTATTTAATAAAACTAATATCATAAATATATTTTTAGTTGTGTAATAAAATGAGATTTCTCCCCTCTTTTAACAATTGAAAGATTTTGTGCAATTTAACCCTTTCAAGGACAAGGTGCTTGAATTGCTAAAGTGTTGAAAGGATTGACTGACACTGGAATTTAAGAAAACAATTATTGGAAAATAAATAAAAGCTTTTATTCATATACATAGTAAAAAGAAAATTTTATTCCAAAATTCTGGTGCCATTGTGACATTTAGGGATCAAAATTAAGTCGTACAAAATTGTACCACAGCCCTTCAAGAGTTTAAATGACACATCAAGTTGCCACGCAGTTAGTAAATACAAAGGGCGTTCCATAAAAACTGAAAGTAAATCATAAAATATCAAGAAATATATTTACAGCAAAAAACACATCATTCTTTTTTCAAAATACCTTCCCAAAGATGATATACAACGGTCCCATCGTTCAACCCACTTTTCAAAACAAGTTGAGAAGCATTTTTCTGGAAGCTGCTTCAAAGAATCCTACACTGCTGAAATAACTTCAGAATCGGGCTTGATGAGGGGATCAAAATGATGCACCCAAGTTTCATCACCTGTTATTACAGTCTTTAGGAAATTTGGATCATTTTGAAGCATCTGTTTCCACTCACAACATCGGTGAATTCTTGTTTGCATTTATCCTTTAGTAAGGTGATGAGGGACCCATCTGGAACAAACATGGCGAAGCTGTAAATTGTTGCGCAGAATGCGAAATATCGACGTTTTTGAAATGTTAGTTGATGCAGCTAATCTCCTCACATATCACTTGCTGATTTTCTTGCAAGATTGCTTACACAGTGTTAACATTTCGATCATTCACAACACTTTCTGGTCGGCCAAGCTCATGAGCCAGTTTTTCTGGCAAACGTACCTTTTTTAATCACCAATAGTCCAGTAGAAATAGACCAAAAAAGGGCCTTGCCTTGCAAAAGTTCGGGTAACTCTGATTTTTGGATATGTTCCATAGGTTGACCCGCTAGTGAAAAAAACCAAGTTTTCGACCTTCTACACCTTGTGCGTTTTTCACCATATCGAATAAACCAAAATTTTTCGGCGCTTTTTTCGATTTTTTAGTGCATTTTACAGAAAAATCTCTTTTACCATTTTCTATAGAATAAAATTCTCTACAACATGCACGATTCATGTTTGTAAATTGCCCAAACAGGAGGCGAAATACGGAGCCGGGAAAATGGGGCAAAATTTGCAAAAAGTGCAAAAATCCGCAAATAATGTTAGTTTTTGTGTAATAACCCACTTTTAGTGCGTTTTAGAGACAAAAATGTCATAATAAACTTTTTAAAGCATTAAATAGTCTATAAGTATCATTAATTCGATCATTAATTATCTGTAATAGACTCTAAAAATCAGAACAACAGAGTTATGGTTAAAACAGGAAAATACCACCTGGCAAGTTACTAATTTATAAACGAGCTTTTATTTTTGATATTAAATAAACGATGTAATTAATTAATTATAGTATGTACAATAAAAGGTAATTGGCGGTGAAGTTAACCAAAAAACCTAGTTGGTAGATATAGGCGCAACCCAGAGGTTGTGCCAAGAATCCAAAGTCGAAAGTAAAATTAAGTGTTGGGAATAATATAAAAAATACTGCAAAGATAAATAAGCTATAATTTAAAAAATTTAAAAGGGAAAAGGAGTATCCATGGACAAAAGTAGGGAGGGTGGGGGCAAAATAGGCATGTGCCCGGGTGCCAAAATGAAATGAGAAGATGGCGCCAAATGAAGATTTGGTTCGTCGTCTTTGTATTAATTTGTCAGACAAATTTATGAGAGTTAGTGAAAGTTTACATTGATGGTAAGTGCACCCCACGTTGAAAATGTTAATACCAACAGAAATAATGTCAACAATTATACCTGCTAAGACGGAAACCTGCATAAGGCGGAATTGTTTTCAGTGGTTTTTAGCACTTTCCAACCTAGTTGAAAAGTGCTTATGACTTCGGTTTGTCTGGCCGTCTGTCCGTGCTCTAACTCCCGTAAATATGCTCGGATTGCTCTGCAATTTTTATATGTTATTGTCATTATCTATGGCACGTTCCCTATTTCAACTGAAGTGTGTAGCACTTATAGTTTTATTACAGGGACACTCAAAAGAATTCCGTTACATTGCGGTCTATGGGGGAAAAATCATTTGCGGTTTATTTTAAAAATGTTTCACTATTGTAAACGCATTGAAATTTATATAGATCACTAAGATGCATTAGAAGAAGCTTAATATGGAATAGTAGGTGTATAGCACTTAGAGTTACTTTACAGGGACAGTCAAAATAATTCCGTTACATTACGTCTATGGAGAAAAATCGTCTGCGGCTTATTTAAATAATGTTCCACTATTTTAAACGCATTGAAGTTTATATATATTACTAAGGTGCATTACAAGAGACTTACTACAGAATAGTGTGTGTATAGCAGTCATCGTTCATTTACAGGGACACACAAAATAATTCTCTACTGTCTGTTAACAATAATTCCTGGAAGTGCGTTTTAAGTTACTAAATGCGATTTTAATCTTAACTAGCTTTTTGTCTATTACGTGGTGTATATAAATTCTGTAGATCCTATACAGGGCAGCACAAAAGTTCGCGAACACATTTCCGTTTATTGACAGAAACTCCAGAAGGAGAATTTAAACGGTGCTACGCGTTTCCTAACTAAACTAAAATTTAGCATCCTATGTATATATACAAATCTATAGATCATATACAGGGCTACATAAAAGTATTCGGATAGTTTTCCGAATATTGTATATATTGAAAATTCCTGAAATTACGTTTTTAAATATGTTATGCGTTTTCCAAATTGTTTACTTAGATGTCATCTTTCAGCTTATTAAACGGTAATGATTTGTAAAATTATTTTAGAAGCGTTGGAAAGTGCTACATAATCTATGCTTGACGCATGATTTTTCGTTCTTGTTTAATTCAGTTTTAAATTTTAAAATAAAGCAATGGGCACTGCGTCAGCAATATCCGAACTGCATGTTGACATTAGGCCTTCAAGTATCAGGAGGGACGATGCTGATGTGAACAAGTTGATTCAATGGTTTTCCAGACTTCACCCATTTCTACAAATTAACGAACTTTTGACTGTAAGCAGAGCAGTGAAATTATCGATGGTAGAGATGTGAATTGCCATCTTACGCACGAAGTTGGTAATAAAGGGATGTCAAACATTCTTCATCAAAATTTTGAAAGCATACATTTTAAGCGAAAGTAGCCATAGATCCTATTGTGGTACTTCACTGGATGTGGCAAGCAATCAGACGAAGAAATGAAAGAATACTTCCAATATGAATTGGCGCTTTTCCCTTTGTCACTTTTTACAGAGGAGGGTATGCGCAAAGGCACCAAGTCTATGTTTTACTCTGTTTTTATCCCCCTAACAAGTAACGCAATATTGGGAACGAAAACATTGGAGGTAGTTGATGGAGGATATCTTCTACATAAAGTTTGTTGGGATCGCAACAAATGTTTATCCGCTATTTTCGCAAAATATGTGAGATACGTACAGCATCATCACAGTGGTAATGCAGTCGTTGTCTTTGATGGATATCCTAAACATAATCAACAAAGTATAAAAATTGCAAAAAGAGTTCGCCGCTTGAAGATTCCTACTTCTGTTGAGATACAGTTCAATGAGACCATGTTTCCACAGATACCACAAGATAAATTCTTGGGGAATGAAGAAAACAAATCACTTTTCATTTCTATGCTTCGAAATGAATTTGAAAAAGCAAAAGTGGTCACTAAGCAGGCCACTGCAGATGCAGATTTCCTAATAGTGAATACAGCTATATTCTTGTCCGTGATTTCGATGCTGTCATTGTCAATGGTGAAGACACTGGCCTTCTTGTTCTTGTAGCTTCTCTACCTCTAGATAATGTTTATTCCCGAAAGGTCGGGAGAGGGAAACTGGAGGCTCTCTACTCCAACAAGTGTTTCAAGTTTACGGAAGTTGCACAAAATAAAAAAGTGGTAAAATGTATAAATAAGTATAAATAAGTATTATTTTTATTCATGTTGTAAGTGGTTGATTTTCCACTCTGTGCTCTTCAGCCATGAGAAAATAAAATATTGCAGAATTTTTCAGAACCCATCCCTGAACCAAGAAGTTCAAATCTTTAAAGACTCAAATGCACAGAGGCGCAAATTTGTGTTGGAGCCACATAAGCTGTACTTCTTGCCTTGTATGGAGGTGATACCAGCTATAACTTGAATGTATTGCTGTATGTCAGCTTTGCTAGAGCAGCTAACAATATTAAATTCAATTTAGCGAGAGTACCACCTACTCGCGATGTAACTCAATATCATGCATTTCGGACATGCCTACAAGTTCAGACATGGCTGGGAAACGAAAAGGAATCTCTCGAATGGGCTGGTAATGGGATGGGCATAGGCTCATTCCAGCCATAATGATGAGCGAATCAATCCCTCAAACCCTTCTCAATTTCATATCTTGCCAATGCAATAAAGGTTGCAGTACGAAGTGCAGTTGTAGGAAGACAGTCTTGAAGTGCTCAGTTATCTGAGTGAAGTGCCATAACCACCTATGTGGCAACGCTCATGATATTATACTGGACCTTGTGGACTTCGACGACCTAGAACAACCAATCGAGTCAAGTACAGAGACGGATGGTGAAGAGCCTGAGACGATGGTATCACTACCAGGGCCAAGCAGCAGAAAAAGGAAACATATATATAAAGTGACTATCCTTACAATACATTTGTTGATTAATTTCTTGTACATGCTATAATTAATTAATTCATGTTTTCAATATGAAAAATAAAAGCTCGTTTTTTAAATTATTAACTTGCCAGGCGGTATTTTCCTGTTTTCAACCAAAATCTTGTTGCTGTGATTTTCAAAGTCTATTACAAATAATTATAATTAATTATCTAATAAATGAAACTATAGACTATTTCATGCTCTAAAAATGTTATTATGACAGCTTTGTCTCTAAAATGCACTAAAAGTGGGTTATTAAGCAAAAACTAACGTTATTTGTTGTTTTTTGCAAATTTTACCCTATTGTCCCGGCTCCATATCTCACCCCCTATTTGGACAATTTACAAACATGAATAGTGCATGTTGTAGGGAATTTTATCTTCTATAAAATGGGGAAAGTAATTCTGTAAAATGCACGGTAACCGAGTTACTTAAGAAAAATCGAAAAAAGTGCCGAAAAGTTTGTTTTTTTTCGATATGGTGAAAAACGCACAAGGTCTAGAAGGTCGAAAACTTGGTTTTTTCACTAGAGGGTCAACCTATGCAACATATCCAAAAATCAGAGTTACCCGAATTTTTGCAAGGTAAAATTCTATTTCTACTGGACTACCATGCCATCTAAAAATCGCAGACTCACCAAAACATTTATCTTTGTAAGCTACTTTCATTAACTTAACTGTTTTTGGAGCTGTTTTGCCCAAACGATAGCAAAATTTTATGGCACAACGCATTTCGCTGTTAGGTAGATTTCGTAAGAAATACTACCTAGTACATTCTCCCCTAAGTTGGAATTTTTGAAAAAAAATTGCAGATCTACGCCGATTATGACTCCCAGAACCCAAAACCACCCCCAGTGCAAAACTCTATCTATCTATCTATCTATCTATCTATTTATGTCACTTTTTCATGGACACGATAATTTCAATAATTCTGCACAAATCTCTTCCAAACTGATACATAAAATCAAGGGGCATAAAATCTCGGTCAATTTCGTTAATGGGCAAAATCGAACCAAGGGTGAGGAAATGGGGGGGGGGTATCTTTTTGTGAAAACAGAAAAAACCCCATAACTTCGTAATTATGATACGCATCGAATCCGTTTAAAGTTATTATTACTTCTAGGAAAAGGGCCGAAAATTTATGTATGACAGATTTTTGATATCATTAAAAATGGCCCCAAGGGGGTGTTTTAGAAGAAAAAAAATTCATAACTTCGGCAATTCACAAGATATCAAATCCGCTTAAATTTATTATAAATCCTCTTAATATTATCTAAAACTTTTATACTGACAAGTTTTTTATAAGACCAACTCTTATAGGGAAAAAAAATTAAAAAAAAAAAAGCTTGCCGCCTCCACTTGCAAACAAGTTAGATTTCGAAGTGGGGTGTCCCAACTGTGGCATCATGGCAAAAAAGGTCATTTCTTCCGCAATTCCCAACAAACAGGCACCCCACGGTCTGTGCCTTCGAAATCTACCTGTGCCTGTAGACCGAGCCGTCAGGGATTTTTAACTCTGAATCACTCACCTTCATTTCTGTAGGGAAAATAAAAACAGTTCTTTAAACAAGCACGAAACTAGGAAAATAAAATCGTCTGCTTCGTTTATAATATTTATAAACGTACAGTTAACAGTTTGAAAAATCGACTGCAGTTTTATTTTTTAGTTTCGCGGTGTTGCCACTATGTAAAGAAATAACTCTCAGTTTTTATGGAATGCCCTTTGTAAATAAAATGTGATTATTATTTTTTTTTTAAGCTAAGGAGTTATTTTGTGAACAATTTTAATGCAACAGCTTGTAGTGTTAAAATTGTAAGCCTTAATTTGAAAGTCTCTGAAGATTACACCTGAATTGTCTCTATAATTTCGTTTTTAAAATTTTTGATTGTGCTCTAATATACCATTCTGGGTTAGAATATCGTTATGGGAAAGTTCTCCTATCTAAATTCTACATATATAAAAAGTAGTTATGTATGTTTAAAACTAGATTACTTTTTTAAAGTTTGAAAACAGCGAAGTATTTTTTTCCATAGTTTTTATGTAACAATGGATGTTTTCTCAAGGATATTAAAAATTAGTATTTTTATTAGATGCTTATCCAGTAAACCAGAAGCAGTTACGTAACATCGTCAGAGTATCGGAAAAGAGCCAAATCGCAAATGTAAGTATGTTTTTTGCAACTTTTCATTATACTATTATATTGAAAATATCTTGTCATTAGTTCCTCATTTGTTTAGATGTGTAATTTTCAAAAATGTATAAACTTTGTTTCTTACAAAATGAAGTCTTTTTATAAAGATTTCGGCATTCTTATTAATTCCTATTTTAAAGAGGTTGCATTTGCCTTCGACATATGTATGAGTTACAAAAAGGAAGGATTTTTTCTTTTTTTAAATTTAGGACAAATTTTGATAAAATTCATTGATTTGATTGATTTCCTATGTTGTTTTTGCTTTATACGATGTATTTTAAAACCGAATTCAACACATGCTAATAAATCGATAATTTTCTGAGAGTTACTTCAAAAGTAACCCTTTGAAACTTTTTATAGTTTAAAAATGAAATCCATTTTGAAATTTATTAAAATTTTATATTATTGTTGTTATTGTAATGATAAGCGAATTGAAAATTTGCTACTTATAAGCTGAATGTTCAATTACATGCAGACTTAATAATTTAATTTTTAAAAAAATGAACTTTTTTTTCTTATAATATAAACAGTTACCAATATTTTAAACAGAACAAAATTTAAAACCTATTTTTAAAAAGAAAATTTCACAACAATATAATTTATCTAAGACTCGGTACCTACATTTTGAGAAAAAGAACGAAAATATCAATTTCCCAACTTTTTGCTTAAAATGAATTTAGACATCCGTAGTATATTCTCACGAAGTGCCAATAATTAAAAATATGCTACAGAGGCTTTTTACTCCGTCCATTTACTTTAAATGATTCAAAATTGCAATCTTTATATTCATTTTTCTCAGTTTTTTTTCTAAAGAGGCTTTTTACCCCATCTATTTACTTGAAATGATTCAGAATTCAAATCTTTATATTCATTTTTCTCAGTTTTTCTTTTTTTTTTTTTCTAAAGAAGCTTTTTACTCTGTCCATTTATTTTAAAGGATTCAGAATTGTAATCTTTATATTCATTTTTCTTCGTTTTTCTTTTCTTTTCTAAAGAGGCTTTTTACTCCATTTATTTACTTTAAATGATTAAGAATTGCAATATATATATATATTCATTTTTCTCATTTTTCTTTTCTTTTCTAAAGAGGCTTTTTAATTCGTCCATTTACTTTAAATGATTCAGAATTCCAATCTTTTTGCTTCTTACTCCGTCCATTTATTTTAAAGGATTCAGAATTTCACTCTTTATATTCATTTTTCTTCGTTTCTCTTTTCTTTTCTAAAGAGGCTTTCTACTCTGTTTATTTACTTTAAATGATTCAGAATTGCAATCTTTATATTCATTTTTCTCAGTTTTTCTTTTCTTTGCTAAAGAGGCTTTTTACTCCATTTTTTTCCTTTAAGTGATTCAGAATTCCAATCTTTATATTCATTTTTCTCAGTTTTTCTTTTATTTTCTAAAGAAGCATTTTACTCCGTCCATTTATTTTAAAGGATTCATAATTTCAATCTTTATATTCATTTTTCTTCGTTTTTCTTTTCTTTTCTAAAGAGGCTTTTTACTCCGTTTATTTACTTTAAATGATTCAGAATTGCAATCTTTATATTCATTTTTCTCAGTTTTCTTTTATTTTCTAAAGATGCTTTTTACTCCGTCCATTTACTTTAAATGATTCAGAATTGCAATCCTTATATTCATTTTTCTCAGTTTTTTCTTTTCTTTTCTAAAGAGGCTTTTTACTCCACCCATTTATTTTAAAGGATTCAGAACTGCAATATTTATATTAATTTTTCTTCGTTTTTCTTTTCTTTTCTTTTCTAAAGAGGCTTTTTACTCTGTTTATTTACTTTAAATGATTCAGAATTGCAATCTTTATATTAATTTTTCTCAGTTTTCTTTTCTTTTCTAAAGAGGCTTTTTACTCTGTCCATTTACTTTAAATGATTAAGAATTGCAATATTTATATTCATTTTTCTCAGTGTTCTTTTCTTTTCTAAAGAGGCTTTTTACTCCGTTCATTTACTTTTAAATGATTCGGAATTTCAATCTTTATATTCATTTTTCTCAGTTTTCTTTTCTTTTCTGAAGAGGCTTTTTACTTCGTCCATTTACTTTAAATGATTCAGAATTGCAATCTTTATATTCATTTTTCTTAGTTTCTCTTTTCTTTTCTAAAGAGGCTTTTTACTCTGTTTATTTACTTTATATGATTCAGAATTGCAATCTTTATATTCATTTTTCTCAGTTTTTTTTTTCTTTTCTAAAGAGGCTTTTTACTCCGTCCATTTACTTTAAATGATTCAGAATTGCAATCTTTATATTCATTTCCCTCAGTTTTTCTTTTTTCTTTTTTAAAATATATAAATATGTTCCAGATGTCAAAACTTTATCCAGTATTTTTAATGAGTTTCTTACATATGTCACGAAGTTTTATTTTATTTTTTGTCTTAAACTAATTAACTTTTTGGAAATCTGTTCCTTACAGTTATAGAGCACACGTCTGAGAAAAGTAAGCCATAAAAGATATTTCAAAATGTTCAAAATAATAGAAGAAGTAAAATTTTAAAATTTTCTTACATTTTTTAAATTAAAGTTTTCAAAATTTACTACAAAAATTGCAATTTTGCTTGATTAAAACATTTTTCTTCATAAAACCATTTAATAATACGTTAATAGGATATTATAAAATACTCAAATAAAAAAATAGTAGGGGTACCGTGTCCCCTTAAGCATGACAGTTAAAATGAAATTGAAGTGGATCTAACGATTACATATAATAAAATATTAATATAAACTAGTAAATATGCAGATCAGGCGCCCCAGTATCAGAGTCGCAAGCAATTTGTTTATTAATTATTTTATATAACTTTACATAATATTTAATATCCTACAATCCACAATTTATTTTTTTAAGTTATATATATATATTTATGAACATATCAAATTTCTGAAACATTCAGAAAAAAAAACTTTAAAAACTTATTAAATATTGTTAAATATTCAGCACGATTTTATGACAATATCATGACAGTATTATAACCAAGTTTATGAACAGTTTTAGTGGTCATTGTACAATATTTAAAAGAAAATTTTTATGTAAATACATCCTAATCCATTTCAATAGTAATAGCATACTAAAATCACCTGAAAATGGGCATATTTGGAGACTTTTAAACCTATTGGGCAATCATCTATAATGGTGTCCACTAGCAATGGACTATTTTAGCGAACGTAATTTAGCGATATAAAGTGGTTTTGTGACAGTATTTTAGTAGTATCCACATTCAATTTAAATTGTAATGTTACTATCATCGTTTATATTTGACGCAAACCTAAATAACTAATATAACTTTAATTAAGATAATTAGTACATAACAAATTTAAATAAATAAAAACACAAGGGGTTAAATATTGATTATAATGGCGCAAAAACGAACTCAAACATATCATTAATGCAGAGCTGCCACTGGCGACTGTTTTTTAATTCTATCTCGCACCACTTTCTCAAAACAAAATTTTTACACTTTGACAACACTTTGACAACAATTGCAAGAAAAATATACTACAAAATTTATTTATAAGAAATAGTGGTGCGAATAAAATATAAATATAGTCACTAATGGCAGTCCTGTTTATGAGAAGTTGTTGTTTTATACGCATTTTAATAACGTTATTATTTTTTTAAATACAACGAAATTTAATTTTGCAATTTGA
Source organism: Maratus michaelseni (assembly GCA_963931845.1). NCBI lineage: Eukaryota > Metazoa > Arthropoda > Arachnida > Araneae > Salticidae > Maratus > Maratus michaelseni. Next base: position 168,164,840 of record OZ007591.1, read on the forward strand.
AAATGTTTGTGATTTAAGTTTTTTAGTTTGTCTTCTGTCTATATTTATTCCGTTCGCATTTTAATTTTCATAAAAATATTAGAACAATCACAAAATTTAAGTATTTTACTTAGGTATATAACAGTATATTTCTTATTAAAACTGGGTATTTTTTTTAGTAGTTACAACACTGCAAAAAGGAATATGAATGCATGCCAAGTGTAAGATGTGTAAGGTATGCAAGTATATGTTGGAAAATGTACTACAATCTATATATGAGACATGGATTTTCATTCTTGTTCTCAGTAATGCAATTTTATAAATCTATCTTTAATCTGATTTTCTACATTTTTGACTTAATACTCTCACAAGTATTTTTCAAGAAAGACTTTTTTTTTCTTATTCGACACTTTTTTTTCCTTTAAAAAATCCCTTACGATTATTTGATTTTCGTTCACCAAACAATTATTGCCAGTAAGACATAGCATTCTTGACATTCACCTTCAAATTTATATCAAAAGTTTGATCGTTTTGTATGTACTGAGCCGTAATAAGTATCTTGTCTATTTTTGTTTTAAAATTATGAATTGAAAATCGTGGGGAAACCTTAAACTGATGCAAAAGAAACCTTTAAGAGAATTAAATATAATCTGGACAGTTACCCACGATTCTGAAACCCTTTCCCTTTTGTTTAGAAACCTTTAGGTGAAGTACCGGTCAGAAAACTCAGAAAATAATACACTGCAAAAAAAAAAAAGTGTTGATTTTACAGTATAATACTGAACCCCATCTGCCAGTATTATACTGTACGCTACCGAGCATGCGCGGCAGCGTATTACTGCTTATTTTACTGTTTATTACTGTTAATTTTACGGTATAATACTGGCAGCTGGGATGCCAGTGTTTTCTAATGAGTGCGTTTGTATATTTCCACTGATGTCTGAGACTACATCTATCAAGTGCTGTCTGGGGAATTCCAATTTTTGAAAAGCTTCTTAAAATTATTTTAATTTTTTTTTTTGGAAAGGGGGGGGGGGGGGGGGAGGCATTTTCCGCAAATGTCATTCGCAAAAATTCGACACCATCTTGCTTTAAAAAAATGGATCCCACATTTCGTACTTTGCACACTAATCAAATTTTGCTCGCACTAATCGAGGGAGCATCTAAAAAACGTTTGCCGCACTAACTGAAAATCGCACTAACTGAAATCGCAACTAATTGAGGTATATACCTGTATATTATGCAAAGAAAGCGATTTTATTGGATTTTAATTCAAAACAACCAAAGTTAAAAAGTAATTTCACTATCCAACAAGAATAACACATCAAGTTAGTAATACATCTTGATGTAGTAATAATAGTAATAATAAATAATGCATAAAATAAATGCACCTTTTATTTGATTTTACTGGTAATTTCAGCAACAATTTCAACAATTCCAGCAAAAAAAAAAAAAAAAAAAAAAAAAAAAAAAGATGCATTTGAAACGGGATTTAGATTAAAAAAATCAGAAAACTCTATAAATTTGCATTGATTTAATTCTAAAAAAAATAGACCATTTGAAGTAAATAGATGTGCTGTGTAAAGAAAGCAAGTAATTACTTTTGTCTTGCTTGTCATGATGATAATCCAAATTTGCATCGAGAAAATGTTTAAAGGATTATCATAAACAATTAAAATGATCTTTTATTTTAGTTTCATTTTCAGAATAATGCCAATGTCGCAAGTATTTCTTGATTATGTGACTTATCTTAACTTTTATTTACATATTTATGGACAATAAGATAATTTTTCTTTTATTTTTAGCACTTTCCAACCAATCGAATTATGTATTTATTTTAAATGTATATTACATATACAATGTATTAATAATTTTATTCTCTAAAATTATAGGAAATGAGTTTTTCAATGTGCAATATTTTTGTTGCTGTTCTTGTTTCCTTTTTAAAATACGGAATAGCATTGTTTTTTCACTTTTTATGTAATTTGACTTCATAATTTTAAGTAAAATTAAAAAAAAAATGAAATGCTTGAAGATACTTTTCCGATTATAAAGGCTTCAACGGTATTCACTATAGAGGGTCATCGAAAAAGGTATCCTGATTTTAAAAGTAAACTAGGTAGTTCCCGTTAAGATTTGACGGTGAACAATTTCAAAGTTTCATTAGAAAAATGTTTGAATTTTTATTTAGTTGCTTTTAAATTAATCAAGTATTGAAAACTTGAAGAATGTATATATATGAAGAATATATATATATATATATATATATAAGGCGATAGATGTTGCTCTCAGTCCAGGATATCAATTAATAAAATGGAATAATTTTAAACTTGTAATTTGTGACATATTATGCTTGTTTTTTAGCAGAATTTTAACTAAAAAGATTAAATGAATGGATAGGACATTTATTTTTACTTATCGCAGTCTCAACTTTTCGGAAAAATAACAATATTTAGTATTTTCTAGTTTTTTAAAACTACGCGACAGTTAAAATTTTTCAATACTTTTATTTTTAAAAATCTCACTCTAAAACGCCGAAATAAAAATTTGCTGCTAGCAACTAACGCTTTATAATATTATATTTTTTAATTACGTGAATTTAATTTAACATTTTCATACTTTATTTTATTTTTAAACCGTGGATATGTAGAAAATTCATTTTCTAGTTCTTAGAAGAATGTTTTCCTTCTTTCTGTTTTCTCTCCTTTTTTTTACTCTTTTACGGAAAATAATCACATATTTTTCTTAGTATACATATAAATATATTCTTGATAATGGTCATGCAAAATATTGCAAAAATTGTAGATCACTTTAATTTATTTAATCGATAATAATTACATGCAACTTTTTTTAATTTAAATATTTTTAATGCAAATACTTTTATTTTGCTTATATTTTTAATGCAATTTTTAATTTGTAAAAATATTGTTGAGTGTTAAACTTTATTTAATTCAAAAGCATTCGAATAAAAAAAAATACTAATTATATATGTAACTTCTTTTTCTGAAAATATGACAGTAATTGAAATGAATTACAGCCAAAAGTAATGCAGAAATCATTCTGTCGAAAGCAGGATTCGAACCCACTTTCTTTGCAGAGAGCCAGAGCTTAAACTAATGCCTTAAACCCCTCAGCTATGCAAGTCGCAGATTAAATATTACATATTTAAACGAAAACAGGGTGAATTTAAACTCTTGGGCAAAACTTGGGATGATAGTACACATCAAGACAAGCAATATTAAATAGGAAACTAAGGGTCCCAAACGTCTTCCGAAAGAGATTGGCGCCATTAAAGTTTAGGGTCCAAAATTTCAAATAATTATTAAAAACGGAAAAATTGGTCGATTCGTTTGCGGTTGTCGCTAAAACTATTCTTTATGTCAGTATTTTCTTAAAAATAAATTTTAAAGAAAAAGTTTAAAAAATGTCGATAGAGGGCGCTTTAGACTTTGGAGTAACGAACAACTATTTTTTACCGTTATTTTTTGTATCTGATTAAATGCTTTTAAAAGCTTAGATTTAAACTTAAATTTTGAGCTCAAAATCTGAATCGTTGGGAGTGATTAAGTAGCGCAAACTGAACTGTGTCAGGTTGAAATTTGCAAACTGTTCAGGAGTTGAAATTTGACCCCCCCCCCCCCCCATGAACACAGTTCAGTTATTCCCGAACTTGGTGTCGTAGACCAGGCAGAAACTACTACCCCCTACACGTAAAATAAACGATAGAAGGATGACAAAATTAATAAAAAAATTATTTTAAAAATAAATTTTAAAGATAAAGTTCAAAAATGCCAATAGACTTTGGAGTAATGAACAACTATTTTTTACCGTCGACTCCGACTCCGACCTAGTTGCGAGGATTGCCGTCGTAGCACGAGATATGCGGGAGATGCCCGAGGTATTTACTAATGTTCGCAACTCCCTCCACCGGCGGTGTGAAGCCTGCATCGTTGCTGGTGAGCACTCTTTCGAACAGTTTTTGTGATTCCTCGCGAAAATCATGCGTGTACCATTTTCTACGTGTCAACCTTCATTCATATTGCGCACTACATGCATACATCAAATTGTTTCTTTTTATTTTGCGCGGAGAAATTGCTCATGTCTGTTATTTGAATAAATTTTCTATTTAATTTTGTCATTACTCTATCGTTTATTTTACGTGTAAAGGGTAGTAGTTTCTGCCTGGATTAATTTTAACGCAATTATTCAAATTGGTAAAGAAATCATATGAGTTCTAATTTTTCAACTGCACGAAAAATTGCCGGGCCAGGATTCGAACCTGGGATCTCTTGGCTGAAGCTGCCATGCTCTACCAACTGAGCTATCCCGGTTGAATCTGGATGGCATGAACTGGATGAATTATGCCCTCCAGATTCAACCGGGATATCATCCTTAATCACTCCCAACGATTCAGATTTTGAGCTCAAAATTTAAGTCTAAGCTTTTGAAAGCATTTAATAAGATACACGGTAAAAAATAGTTTTTCGTTACTCCAAAGTCTAAAGCGCCCTCTATCGGCATTTTTTTTAACTTTATCTTTAAAATTTATTTTTAAGAAAATACTGACATAAAGAATAGTTTTAGCGAAAACCGCAAACGAATCGACCAATTTTTCCGTTTTTTATAATCATTTGAAATTTTGGACCCTAAACTTTAATGGCACATCTCCTTCGGAAGACGTTTGGGACCCTTAGTTTCCTATTTAATATTGTTTGTCTTGATGTGTACTATCACCCCTTAAAATTTTGCCCAAGAGTTTAGATTAACCCTGTATATTAATATGAATATTTAATCTGTGGATCAAGTGTACCTTAAAACTGAACAAGTTTTAGATTTAATCTCACGCAAGCGCAAAAACATCGAATATGACCTGAAAATTTTAACTTGTCGTGTTAATATATAGGAAATCCACTAGAAATATACAATTGATAGGTACGAAACCAACGTGAAATTGTAGAACATCTGAAGGAGTGCAACATGAAATGGTGCACTGCAATGGAGAGCTGAATCAAAGTATAGTTCTGTGCAGAGTTCAGTATTTTGATCTAAATTCTAGAATTCCATAAAAAAAAAAAAAATAAAAAAAAAAAAAAAAAAAAAAAAAAAAAAAAAAAAATAACACTCCAAATAGTATAACCCTACTATTTTTCTGTCTGGTAAACATGAATTTTAGCTCGGTTTAATATTTTTAACCTTTATTTGATTTATAATTTTTTTTTTCATGAAATTCTATAGCATTTAGACCAAAATGCTGCACTCACTACAGAACTGTACTTTGATTCAGTCCCTCATTGCAGCGTACCATTTCATGTAGCATACACTGAAATGATTATTTTCTGTGACCTATACACACAGACCTTACTCTTCTATCGCCAATTGCTCTCCTGCACCTTTTCCTGCCTTTACCAGTCTTGTTTTGCGTGAACTAGACTACCTTTGTTAATTTACTTCCAATTTCTTCATAACCGTAGCTTTATACACTTAAACATATTGTTATACATTGATTTCTAAGGTAACTAATCATTTCTTTATGATGTTTTCTTACTTTTATTATGCTTCACTAGTTCAAAAATTGAAAGGTGGCAAAGAACTTTAGCAACTTGATAGCAATCATAAAAAAATAGTGATAAAAATTCTCCTATAAGTACCAAAATATGGCATATTTCTTTTTAGGTGCGTTCGTAATTATATAAATACGTAGCACCTATAGTCGTCGCTTGGTCCGTCCGTCTGTCCGTCCGTCTGTCTGTCTGTCTGTCCGTCTGTCTGTCCGTCCGTCTGTCTGTCTGTCCGCATATAACAACGCAAAAACTACCCAACCAAATGGTTTGCAATTTAAAATATATTATCTTTGCAGAATTTTGTCGAGACATTTCAAATTTTATTAAAATCGAATCAAAACTTTAGGAGATATTAATAAAAATATTTATTAAGAAATTTGATTTTTTTTTTTAAATCGGTGCTTTTTTGTTATAGGAGCTTCCGATGGATGTTAAATCGTCAAGCGACCGAGATACTTATTTTATGACAGAAATTAATCTGCAGACGATATAATTCATTTCACAGAATTAAAAATCATCAAGATCTGAATATTTATATAACTAGCTGATACATATATATCTGAATATTTATATAACTAGTTAAGATATTTGTATGAACAATGTCATAAAATATATACTTAACTAGCTGTTTAGCCCGTTCTACGCACGGGATATCATGAATTTAATTCTAAAACGTGCGTACGAACGCACCTCGTTTGTAACGTTTGACGTACAATTTCCAACTTGTTAAATCCTACACTAGCTTTGATTGATACATTACCAAATAAAATGAAATCTGTCTGTCACTCCAAACATTCATATGCATTGGTTACATTTACAAAAAAGAAAAAAAGAAAGAAAGAAAAATAATTTTTATCAACCTAACCATGTTTTTCTGCTTTTTTCTGATTATTTGGCTATAACGTTTAATAAATTATAATTGAACAAACTGTATTGCATATTATTCTTGATTAAATTATCTTTCCAGTGGTATATAGCTATTATGGTATTACTAAGAAATATTTGGTGTTATGATCCATCAAACTTCAAAAAAGCATTTTTACCAAAATGTGTCCACAATTTTGGCCACCACTGTATATATTTCTTGTATTTTATAATTCATATTATGTGTCTGTTATATTTAAAAAGTCTGTTTTTCGCATAAACAAAAACTTGATATATATTTCTTAATAAAGTTCGTTTAATATTTCTAATAATGCTAACTTCTTTTTAGAGAAATAATGAAAAAATGAAGACAATAAATAACTTTGTTCAAGATATTGGATATGTTGTCAAATTATAGCTTTAAAATTTATGACCCCTTAACTAAAACTAATATAATTAGACATATGCTTGTTTCAATATATTGTAAAGACATTTATGAAGTTTTTAATACAAGTACTTACGTTAGTAAATTTCGATGTCAGCACTCTTGGTAGCTCGAAGAATGTCAAGGCGGTATTCCATTTCTCGCCACGTATTGTCCAATATTTGGGCTGTCGCACTAGACACAGCATCTGTGATCCTGACCTTATATAAAAGATATTTGTTTCAATATCGTTTACTGGTGTTGCAAACACTCTGTCCTTTATGTACCCCCAAAAAGAAAAATTCTAGAGGAGTTGGTACATCTCGTCCGATCCATCTTCCAGGAAATTTGTCATCAAGGAACTCACGAACGATGTTAGAGACTGGACTAAAAAAAAAAAAAATAATAATTTTTCCATAATAAAAATTTTACAATATTACATTCAATGGCTATTTCGTAATATTTTTTTTTTGTAATCAGGGAAAGACTTTATGACCACCCTATATATCGAATAATTTCACAATAAATATTCAAAATGTAATTGAAATGAAACACAGTAGAGATATTATAATGGTTTCATCGGCATTATTTATTTAAAAAAATACGCTTTTTTATATTTTTTATTAAAAAACCACTGTCTCAAAAGTTAGGCTCATTATGCAACCATTATCAAAACCTGGATTGGTTTCAACCAACTAACAATTCCGACCAACAAACAGTTTTTCCTTAGCAGTATAACATCAAATATTCAATTTCCGTTGGTTATTTAAAATTACGAAAGCTACGGAATTCGCAAAGAGGAAATAAAGATAGTTAAATTGAAATCGAAAAAAAGCCCGTTATTGAAATTTCTAGAATATTAAATCGTTCAAAGCGAAGGATATACAGAGAACTTGCCAGCAATAATAATTTCGACCAGAAACCAAGATGCGGGCGTGTAAAAAATGCTCCGTCTGATCGAAAAATTGAAAGATCGGTGTCAAATCAAAATATGACCATTAAGCAAATTAAAAATAATAGCGGTTTCAATGTCTCGCACACTATGTAGACGTATAAGAGACTGTAAAAACATTGTCTTAAAGAAGGTGTGTTGCAAACCGCGCCTAAAATCACACCATAAACAAGCCAGAATTCATTGGGCTTAAAGTACATGTCGTACGGGAACAAATAGCTCATCGATGATTCAGCGACGAAAAGTAGTGAATTCCGGATAGTCCTGATGACTGAAATTGTTACTGGCATGACCTTAGGAAGCTTTCTTTCTTCAGTAGATGACAAGGCGGTAAGCCTCTGATGGTTGAGGAAGAGGCGATTGACTTTAATGGCCAAACCTGCCTAGCATTTCTCCATAGGAAATAAAAATTTAACAAAGTATCAAAAGACACTAGAGCAACATCTACTTTCATTTGGTGGCATTTTAGAGGATTCTAAGTGGAGATTTTACCACGACAATATTTCAGTCCACAACTCACATAATACGAAATAGTGACTTTCCGCCTGAATTGTTAAAGTTTTAGATTGGCTAGCTTTAAGCCCGAACTTAAACCCAATTGAGAACATTTGGGGAACATTAACCCGTAAAATATACAAAAATGGAAAGCAATATCACTCTACTCAAGAACTAAGAGAGGTCATTGAAGAAACATGCTAATAATATTTCAAAAAATAATTGATTCAATTCAAACGCGATTATTTATCCGAAATCAAAAAATACTATTAATAAATAGCATCATGTAAATGGGTGAAGTGATGCATTTTTTTCCATTGTGTCTAAAATTTTGAGAAACTGTACAGTTACAGACTTTTTTTTATATCAAAGTTATGATAATACGTATATCCATTTATTCGTTTTGATATGATTTATTTGAATAATTTTCTAGAATCTAATAAGCAAATAGTATGTTTTTGTTTAAGTTTGTATTGTTATTTAATAAACGATAGTCTCTTTTTGTGCCTAAACTTTCAAGACAGACTTTACATCTGGATTTAATAATTTTTAAGCTAAAAAAGTTTTGCTGATTTTTGGCATTTCAAAAGTACCAGACTCCTCCTACTATCATACAATAAAATGTATTAGGGGAAGGTGAGGGTAGTTAGATACGGGGAAAAAATCCCACCTAATATGTAAGTATTTATTTATAAAATATTTTAAAAAATATGCTAAAATATAATTTCTATCTTTAAATTATTATTATCACATATCCCATCAAATATAATAATGATTTATGCGAGCATTTTTCGTTTTTTGAAAAATAGTTTCACTTTAAACTATTATAACAATTAAAGACTTTTTATAATAACGTTTTATAGCGTAAAATGTGTTGAAAATTTAGATATAATTTATATGTCAGTTTTTGACTAATGAGACGCTAATTAATGTTTTCTACTTTGTAAATTATGAAAAGATACAGTAGTCCGCTTTTGAATCTTTAATTTTTTTCTTCTTAAATTTACATATCAATCTATCTAAAAAAAATTGCTGAATATTATACTTCAGTTTCTTATCTTCATTTATTAATTTTCTTAGAGCATAAGTCTTATAGTTTTTTAAAAAGAAAATATTTTTTTTAAGTTTAAAAATGTGTCCCATTGTAAACCATGTCTAGCGTACAGTGGGACACCACATGGAGCATAGTAAACTATACAAAGTGAAAGATAAATTAAAATATTAATACATATTTCAATGAGCAAAATACTTTATTAGACATGTTTGGCGATATCTTTCAATACGTAGAACAAAACAATTGATTGATTTTATACGCATAAAATAGTTTGAAGAATTTTTGTTCAGAATGACATTATAATGTATAAATGTATCTAGCAAAGTTCTACTTACATATTTAATTTTAAATGAAAATTATTTAGCATGAGTTAAACAATATGAAAAAAAAAATCATTTTAAGAAAAATTTATTTACAATATCCCGATAATTTCAGTTACAGCCAATTAAAAAAAAAAAAAAAAAAAAAAAAAAAAGGTACACAGTTAGTTTTAGATATATATGATTTAAATGGTACAATTGTTGAATTCTTAAAAGAAAGAAGAAGCAGAAAATCGAAAATAAAGTAATTAACCTTCTGAAAAAAAATGTCTCGGTTTATTATGAATTAATAGTCATATTCTTCAAGATATTAAAATTGCATAAAACACAAAAAAATTGTTTTTTTTTTTTTTAATATTTAGCAACAAAATACACTAAAACATTTTCTTAACATCAGTTTGAATTTTAAATGAGAAAAGGAAACATTGTTGTTACTAATTTTTCTATTGAAAATTTCACTAGTAGTATAGAAGAGTAGTATAGAAGAAATAGTCATCAGTATAGAAGAGTGGCTTACTGGTGACACAGAAATTAAAGATCGCACCACAGCAGCAACAAAAATTAATCAAACATTCGAAATCCTACAAATACCAATTCAATATTTAGTTAACTTTAACATTCAGGCAAAAAAAAAAAAAAAAAAAAAAAAAAGATAGGAGACTTACTGATTTGTTGACATTCCTTCCCTCTCCCTCCCCACCCGAAAAAAAAAAAAAGAAAAGAATGCCAATTCAAGTTTTTGCTTGCTTGGAGAAGGTAGAAAACTTTTGAAATTTATAGTATCATTTCAGAAAATCCGAGAGGTATGGGTTTTCTTTCTATGATTAGGTAAACTCTTCTAGATCCTAATAGAGGCACCACGCTATATATTCGCTTAAAATCTAAGACTATCAAAGACGTATCACCTGGAGGTGACAATGGGCGCTGGCGGGTTAAAGTGGTCAAATGTACGCCATATAGATATGGAATAAGAAAATATTTCAAATATTTTATTTGATATAAAACTCCAATTTCGCATAGATTTAGTAATAAATGAGTATATTTTCTTTAAACTTCATTTGTGTTTTCTTCTATACTTCTAATCTTTGATAATCAAAAATCTGAAATTCTAAATAAGCAAAATTTTGCTTTTGTAGCTGGAAAACAACAAACGTTTTTTAAAATGAATAAACTCTGATTTGACCATATTATTTAAGCTGAAAATATTCATTATCATTACTATGCTGTCATATATGAGTACTAATATGAAATTAAAACAATCTATACTAGTAAAAGAAAGTTTCGCTCTCTCTCTGTGTGTGTAGTGTATGTCTGTGCGTCTCCTGGCGATGGCTAGGAAAATCTAGCCCACCTATAAGCCTTAAAATTTAGATTTAGGTAGTCCAAACCTTCTTCTGATGCACCTGAAACTTCCAATTTTAATATATTAATTATTTACTGAAATATTAATTAAAATCCACAAAGAACTCTCATCAAAAATACACATTTTTTTCTTAGGTTGGTTGGCTGTATATTGTTTTTACAGAAGTAATAATAAGTAAATAAAAGTATCGATGCATAGATAAGGACTTTTAACGAAATAGTGTCAATATGGATTGCAGTTACCGGCGTACAGCCGTGCTAATGTAGCGCCACCTGCACACGATAAATTACACAGACGCCTCCTGTTTGAAATATTTTCCAGGCACGTTTTTCTTCATAAGAATTAGCTGGGTTTATGGGTTTTTTTTTTGTTTTTTTTTACATGACATACATTATTATGATAGAGATTATTAATACAGAAAACTTTATTTAACAGATTACTTGGTATATTTTCGGGGATGGAGAGGGGCAAGGGTCTAATTACGTTTAACAGTTTTAACATTTTTAGCTTCACCCGTACCGTTTAATGGCTGTTTTATATAGAGAATACCGTTATTTTAAATCTCAGCTAATAATGTTCTGAACTTCTCCAAACCAGTTCCATTTTTACTGAATTACCGTAAAAATCAGCATTCATAGCTTCAAGGTGTATTTCTAGAAAACAGTTACCACTATTTCTGAATAATAGTTTAAGCCAAATTTGTTATTAAGTTCCTACTTTAACCAAACAAACGAATTTTAAAAGATGCATAGCAGTCCTCCTAATTTTAGCAATAAATGAGTATATTTTGTTTAAACTTTAATTGTGTTTCCTTCTATACTTCTGATCTTTATTAATCAAAATCTAAAATTCTGAAGAAGCAAAATTTTGCTTTTATAGCTGAAAACAAAAACAGTCTTCTAAAATGAATAAATTTTTATTTGACCATATGATTTAAGACTGAAAATATTCATTACCTTTACTATACTGTCATATATGAGTACCAATATGAAGTTAAAACAATGTAAAATAAACACATTTTGAAGGACTGATCCACTGTCCACATCTTCACGTATGCAGCTACAGGCTATTTTTTGTTTAATCTACTACCATATTTCAACGTATAGTACACTATATTGCCAATGATGATTGGTCACTGGCGATTTTAGACGTTTTGTTAAATATCTGGAAAGATACATGAGGAATTATCCTGAAACTTCAGGAGTGTAAACAACATGATAAACGTCATATATTTCCGCGAAGTTTTTTTCCCGAAACCCCATAAGGGGCCGTCAACAAATTGAAGAAAAACGAATATCTTTTGGATAACCCCGTAGAAACTGATATTGCAAAAGCATTCAAACTGTAGATTATGATTAAGTGGCTTATTGTAATAATTTGGGTTCATTTTTATGAAGATAGCATGTATACTCGAAGAGAAATTCAGGTTTTTATAAAAACAGTCCCAAATTTTATCAAGTTTTTTGCTTATAATTCGCAGAGTTTTTTTAATATAAAAACAAGTTATTTTCAGAAAATATGACAAACAAAATTGTACACAATACCCTGCAATCAGAATTAAAAAATAATAAAAATTGTATGAAAAATGAGCAGGTTTACTAAATATTGTTTCACGGCGCATGCGCGAATTCAATCAAAATATACTGTGCATAATATATTAGCTAAATGTATAAACCAACATTTATGAAAGTCTCAAAAACACAGCTTGAAAATGCTGATAGTAATCGTCGATAGAATAAGCTCGAAATTCGCTGTTCCCAAAAGGAAGCAAAAATATGAGGGGTTGTATTAAATATTGAATGAGAGACACTTCATTCTTATTATGTCTACTTTCATAAGCTAGTATATTTGGATACAACCCCTCATCTTTTTGCTTCTTTTTGGGAACAGCGAAATTCGAGCTTATTCTATCGACGATTACTATCAGAATTTTCAAGCTATGTTTTTGAGACTTTCATAAATGTTGGTCTATACATTTAGCTAATATATTATGCACAGTATGATTGAATTCGTGAATGCGCCGTGAAACAATATTTAGTAAACCTGCTCATTTTTCATACAATTTTTATTATTTTGCAGGGTATTGTGTACAATTTTGTTTGTCATATTTTCTGAAAATAACTTGTTTTTATATTAAAAACTCTGCAAATTATAAGCAGAAAACTTGGTAAAATTTGGGACTGTTTTTATAAAAACGTGAATTTCTCTTCGAGTATACATGCTATCTTCATAAAAATGAACCCAAATTATTACAATAAGCCACTTAATCATAATCTACAGTTTGAATGCTTTTGCAATATCAGTTTCTACAGGGTTATCCAAAAGATATTCGTTTTTCTTCAATTTGTTGACGGCCCCTTATGGGGTTTCGGGAAAAAAATCTTCGCGGAAATATATGACGTCTATCATGTTGTTTACACTCCTGAAGTTTCAGGATAATTCCTCATGTATATTTCCAGATATTTAACAAAACGTCTAAAATCGCAAGTGACCAATCATCATTGGCAATATAGTGTATATGAACTTGAGTACCATTTGGATGTGATTCGAGCTACAAAGAGCGCTTACGTTGAAATATTCTAGTAGATTGTACTAAATAAAAGGTTAATAACTGCTTGAATTCTTAATGTGTTTTTTTTTTCAGTTTGAGGTGTTGCGCCATCTATGGGAAATTTTTTAACTAAACTTTTGTTTAAACAAACCTTACGATCAGGAGACGTGTTTGCGTCCGGACTCTCGTCTGCCAATTACTTGATTGTTTATTCAATTTAAAAATGAGTCAAGGACCTTTAGTGCTACATTTTAAAAATTGTTAGTTAAAGGTTTGACTTTTTATTTATCGCCAACTACCTAACACAGTTGCGTGTAACTTCCTGACGGTAGTTAGTTATCATGAATATCATATCGCAAGTTGACTTAAATTATATTTTGTTTAATTACTATTCTATTTTTAAGGATTCCGAACATAATCCCTTTTAACATTTTTAGTAATGATGATTCATCTAACTAACGTCATTTTTTCTTCTTAATGTTAGATAAGTGATGATTCAACTATTTTAACGGCTTCTCTAACATATGATAATTAATTAGGTAGTGGAACAAAACACGCCATCTTGGCAGCTTGAACGCAAATTCCTTCATCCTATTTGTAATTCAGTTATTACATATCCGTGGCATAATCCATTTATATGGGGTTATTTGCTCAACATCTAAGGTGTACTTAATCACTTAACAAGGCGAAAGAAACCCCAAAAGGACCACAAACTTAATCTTTTTGTGCCTCTTTGCCATCTAATGCGATCACGCGATAAAAGGTCTTAATTTTTATCTGTTATGCCGTTCCACATTAAGTAATCGGCAGCAAAAACGATTACAAATTTACTTTTAAAATGCGTTAAAACTCCAATTCAGAGTTTCTCTTTTTTTTTTCTTTTAAGGATTATTTTTCATTTTTTCATATTCCTGTCGGTTAATGAAGAAAAATATCAAAAGCGAAAATGTAAATAAAATGTAAATTATGTCATCTACTGGGTTCAGAAGACGAACTATAAGTTAATTCTAAAAATTTAACTGTAAACAAAAAAATTATTGGCTGAATGAAATATGGCTTCTTGCATATCAGATAATTAGGAGACGAATTAACTTTATGTACTTAGGCTATATTGAATTGTATGGTGTTTCCATTATCGGTAAATAACACCTTTTTTCCATTATAACAGAAAAATAAATAAACTCGACATCAAAAACTATTATACAAATTAACTTTTCAAATGCCTTAAAAAATTCAATCAATTTTTTTTTCATATTTCTTTCGATTAACATAGAATACTATAAAACGTAAAAACTAGTCATTGGGGGCCACCGTAATACATCATGAATATGCATAATATAAAATAGGAAAATAAAACATGTGTAAGCTATTTATAAAATGCATTACAATTCGAATAAAATCGTGGCTTGATGACGTCATAAACTTTAAATGCTCTGTTACTGAATTGCGTAAAAGAAGCATCCTCATAACTCTAAAAATGTTATCCTATTAACTAACAGTTTACTTCGTCGGATGAAGCGTCTCATTTCCAATTAAAATATATCTTTGAATTGAAATTTGAATGAAATACAGGGTCACGAAAAATCGAAGAGTGTGGAAAATAGTATTCCAAATATCTCGTCAACTAATGATTCGATCGACTCCATTCTTTAAGTAAAATTTATTTTTTTATTGTCTTTTATATTCATTCTTTAAAATAAACAATTTCGAAAATTTTTATACACCTTTCATCAGAACGAATATTTCAAGAGTCCGAAAGTTCCGGATAATCGAAGTTAGTGAAATTCAATAAGCTTCTTCCCATTATTACATACTAAGTACATACCAAATTTCAAGTCTCTATCTCAATTTGTTCGGGAGATAGAGCGTTTGCAGACACACACCAGACAGACGGACGGCAATTTTTTTTTCTAAAAACATGTTTTTCAAAATCTCCAGTGTCTGAAACGTGCAAATCCGTCAATTTTTTTTTTTCGATTTTTAAAACAATTGCAAGACTTACCCTATACTACGTATGATGGGTAAGTAATAAAAATGAAATCTTATGTTAAATAGTGAGTGATTGCTCGGTCCTAAATAGTACACGATGGGAATTAATTCTAAAACTTTAACTATTAATTTTAAATAATATAAATAAAATAATTTTAAAACCTCTGACTTTTATTCAATTAAAACGCGCTAAAAAGTATAAATTTATATTTATTTATTTATTAACTAAAGACATAAAATGTTTTCGTTTCGCAGAAAAATAGAATTTTAAGGTGGCCATAAAGACTCTTTAAAAATCTTTTACATAGTATTTGTCACATTTAAAACAGCAAAATTGCCACCTACAATTCTTAACTTTCTGATACCAAGTGCTATATTTTCAGGGCTCTGGAATATTTCAGTAAAAGTTTTATCTAGAACCTCCTTTGTACGGCTTCTAAACGGTTTTAGTAGATTGTCTCTGGTGATTTTAACAGAAAACAGGTCGATAGTTATGTATTTTCAAATATTTCTTATCTAGCTTTATTGTGCTGAATATTTAAAAATAATGGTTTAGCGGTATATAAAATTACTTTAGTCAGTATCACTCGAAAAGAATTTCAGAACTTTTGTGCAATTAACTAATAATTGTGACATTTAAAAATTAACAATGTAACAATCTAATTTTATGATACTCACTGTATTCCACAAAATAAACAATTAATAAATACTAGTAAATCTGCAGATCAGGAGCCTCAACGTCAGCTCTGAAAGTCATTGTTTTTTAATCTCACTTTGCATATTATTTAGCATCTTACAATTCGAAATTAAATTTTTTAATGTCACATACGAACCATCATATAAAATACTTCGGTGGTTTCAGAAATTAGAAACGTTAAATTAAACACGATTTATGCAATGATATTCTGAAATTCTTATAAACTTCTAATTTTTGTAATTTTTTAGATAAAAAAATACATTTCTTATTTTGATATTCTTTGAAATATCGTTGCTAAGCAACTAATAAAATAAAGAGGATAGAAAAAGAAATGCATTTTAAAATTTGTAAAATATAGGAAAATAAAATGTTTTATATTTCCCGAACAGTTGCAAAACATTTCTCAATAATTTAAACAATTAATTTTGTAAATTCTAATAGATGTATCGGCAAATTTTCAAAGCTATTGCATATATTTAAGACCTCCATATCGAAAATTTATTATCCTTATTTTTACGTTTAAATCCATTATTCAAATACGTGATTTTCATTTCAGTTAAAAATGAAATTTGAAAATCATCTGCATTCTCATAGGAAAGCATTATAACCTAAAAATAAATGTTCTATATTTTTCGAACAAATGAACCAAATGTAACTAAAAACTGTACAACTCATTCCGGGTACCTCACCAACATACCCACCAAAAATCAACCTAATAGGACGATTTTTACGGCAGTTATCGCGGAACAGACAGACAGACAAACAGACGGAAACCGAAAAGTTTTCGCGTCTCCACAGTGAGCCTTTACTGACGTTTCGGCAATAATAGTAAAAATTTTAAAATACAATCTTTTATACGCATTCAATGTTTATTTTAAAAATCACGCCCAATTTCATAACTGCAATTCAGGATTTTTCCAAAAATAATTGCCGCTAAACTACTTGAATTACGTGGGCACCAATCCCGAAAATTCAACGCTTTGATTTACGCTTGATAGAAAGCGTGAGCTCGTGAATTTGTTTTTAAAAGTTATGATTTTTGATAGGTTTCTTTTTTAATATATAAAGGAATGGCTAAAATGAAAGAAAAGTAAACATTATTTAAAGTATCTTTTTAGGATTTCAAAATTGATTTCTGAAAGGATAATCGTAATTTAATTAATATGAAACTGATTTTTTTAATTCTCGCAAATTTTTTATGTATATTTTATTTTCTCTCTTTTAGGTGCGTTCGTAATTATATAAATACGTAGCAGCTATAGTCGTCGTCTGGTACGTCCGTCTGTCCGCATATAACAGTGCAAAAACTACCCAACCGAATTGTTTGAAATTTAATATATATAATCGTTGCAAAATTTTGTCAAGTCATTTCAAATTTTATGCAATTTGAATCAAATTTTAAAAAGACATTAGTAAAAGCTTTCTTCATTCTATTACATCCTATCATACGTAATTAAAAAAACGATATCCCATGATAGGTAATGATTCCAGGTTGCCATGGTGATTACATCATATTTAAGATGGAGTCATGTTATTTCTTTATTACTGAATTTAAAAACCGAATTTGCATGCTAAAATTGTTTAACTATAGCAATCTTATAATCTACCGACAGTTTTTTGGATAAATGTTTCCGAAGAAATAGATATTAAATGGAAAAAGTGTCTAAATATGGATTTCAAGTTCTGGAATTTTCAAAGCTAGGCTTAAGTTTCCCATTGGAATTTTCAGTAAACGTTAACAAATGATAAAATTTTGCCAACTGACGATGTACTTATTTTATTGCGGAAATTGATCGTATCATAATAACAAACGATATAATTCCTTTTTTCAGTGAAATAATAATCATGATTTTTTTACATTGTCTTGGATTGAATATTTGCGCATAGTATAATTTTAATGTAACAGAATTGCAATTAATTGTTTGTAAAAGTGTATTGAAACTTAATTTCATAAAATAAAATCAATAGCTATAATATGAAGATCTGCACGTAAAATAAATTTTGCATTCATGAATTTTTGCATAAGAGTGCAACAGCTATTGCACCAAGATCGAAATATTAATGAAACTAGATATAGTACGAACTCACTTCATTTGTCACGTTTGCCATACAATTTCCAACTTCTTAGTGTTTAAAATTGGATCATTGCAGTTTAGCCCTATGTCATGTGCCTTATTTTGGCGAGCGTGTTTTGGCGCATCATTATATCCATTGTTGTTTTAAATCTTGCAATTGTAACCCTCAAGAATATTTTGCAATGTATCATCTGTGACGAGTAAAAAAAAAAATGTCTTAAAATTGATGTATTAATTTATATTTAAGTTCTAAAAATAATAAAATGTTGTATTGTTATCGGAAACACACCTGTGAACATACGAAGGAAAGCCATTAAGTAAGTCACAAAAGATAATTAAATAATAACTTAGAATGATATTCACTTCAAAACTATTTTTATTTCTCAACATATTCTCCACCAATATTTATGCACCTATACCACCGTTATGTCAGTGCCCCAACACCAGCTGCATAGCATTCTTTTGGTTGCTGTCTCAGCCACATTAGGACTTCAAGATGAACCTTTTCATCATCTGTGAACATCATCTTGCTTCCAAGATAGTTTTTTAGTGGACTAAACAGATGAAAATCGCTTGGGGCTAACTTAAAGCACATACTCAGAATATTTTGAAAAAAAAAAATGCTAATGGGACTACTCATGTACGTAATAAAGGATTAGCCAAATTTAGCTGCGGAATCCCAGTAGAAAATCTGTAAAAAAATAAAATACTTTGGAGTATTTGGCGCAAAAAGACGCGATTTGGCAGGCAAAACTTTTCCTTCGCCAAATGCAAGCGACTTTAATGGATTTGAAAATCCCTGATTAGATGAGTGTTTAAAGGCATAGTACTTTATGAATTTAAGTTTCAACGATTAAATAGCTTATATAATATAAATACAAATTAAGTATTGCTGAAGTTATTTAATTTTACACGGTTTCACAGGATGGATAAGTTTTAAGTGTATTTTAACAGTAAATGTCGGATTAAGAACCCTCTCATTATACCTTTCGATATTGAATAGGTCATTGTTTCCATGGCAACAAGACTTTTCTCTTGTTGTCTCCGGCACTAACAATATCGAAGTCAAATTGACAGTGCTCAGAATCGGATAATTAATTTTTAGTTTGAAGCATTTTAAATCAATTTAAATTTTGTTCTAAACCGTAGAATACGATCGTTAATTTTCTTTAAATGCACATATAAATGTACATGGCAAAACTGTAGTTATAAAAGTGTATTTATTTAAGTTAAACTTACTCAAACTAGTTCTGTATAAAGAGTAGAAAACGTTTTTCCTTAAAGCGTATTTATCGTAAATGCGCATTTTAAAAATTTCATTTTGTCGCCAACCCAGCGATAAATCGCCAAAACATGAAATTTTCATAATTTTTTTTACGGACGTTATGTTGAGGTTCCGCAGCAAATTTTTTTATAAACGTGTATATCCTCATGAGAAGAATATTCTGTAATTTTTTCAAAATTTTCTGAGTATGCGCTTATGGAGACCTTCCTTGTAAGTCGAAACTGTATGGTGGATGTTGAAGAAGTTGCAAGATGATGTTCAGAGATGATGAAAAGGTTCAACTTGAAGTCCTAATGTGGCTGAGACAGCAACCCAAAGAATGTTATGCAGCTGGTGTTGGGGCACAGACAAAACAGTGGTATAGGTGCATAACTATAGGTGGAGAACATGTTGAGAAATAAAAAATAGTTTTGAAGTGAATATCATTGTAAGTTATTATTTAATTATCTTTTGTGACTTACTTGGTGACTTTCCCTCGTATATATCTATATATTTAAAACGCTAAGCTTTTTCTTTCGACAATCAGTGAGAACAAACTACTGCATCAAATTACACCATTCTTTTTTTTAATGACAGATATTTGGACACAGATTTGTTATCGTGCATTCGTTTGTTCGAAAATTTAATTAATTAGCCGTAATTTTCAATTAAACTTTTATTGCTGCTTATGACGTCATAAAGTCGGCAACTCCCACTCTTGCAAGGTATAGAGTTTATTCTGTAAACTCTATGGTTCGCCAATCTTTTGACATTAGCTAATATTAACTAGGTAATATTTTAACATCTATATATTTAAAACGCTAAATGTTTCTCTTTCGATAGTCCGTGAGAACAAACTGCTGCATCAAATTACATCATTATTTTTTTAAATGAAAGATATTTGGACACAGATTTGTTATCGTACATTCGTTTGTTCGAAAATTTAATTAATTAGCTGTAATTTTAAATTCAAATTTTACTTCTGCTGTGACGTCATAAAGTTAATCGCCAGAGGATGCTGCAACTTTTCATAAAATTGAAGTTTGACTCTGACCGTAACTTCAAGCTATCTGGGCATGGTAGAATTGTAAACAAAGATTCGAATACGTTATAAAAATATCAATGTCACCAATTTATTTACTTTTAACATTTGCTGAAACATTAAAACTAATACAAAAAGATTAAAATATATTAAATTACTCATAAATTGGTTTTTAAACGTTAATAAATTTTATTTATTAAATAAAAAATACTCTTACATGGAACAGAAGCAGCAGACGCACAGGGATTGACGCGATTTATTTTTTGCGCTATTTTCGCACAGTATTTTTATTAAATACACGCAATTAATTGTATTAATTAATTAATTTTAAATTATGTTATTTTATTTATTTACACACGTATTCAATTTTAATAACACCAAGTTGCCATACAAAGCAAAAATCACCATTTTGGCGCCAAAAAGAAACCACGATGCGTCTGCGACATCTGTGCCGATTTAATCAAAATTGTTTGGGTGCACCGCAAAATTAATTAAATCCATGACCATTGTTTCTTTAGGAGATTAAAAATAAGACAATTTAGTTCTTAACGAAATACAATTATTTGGTCGGAAATTTTTTCTTAGTTCGGGCTTCGTTAATATTCTGATATTTCTACATTATCTCATCGATCACTATCCATATAAAAAACTATCACCAAATTATTCGCCAAACTGTAGCGCCCAATAAACAAATGGAAGAAGGTTGGCATTAGAATCTCAGAAAAAAAAGAAATAAATTTGGAAAAGCCCAATTCACTAAAGTATCATTTATCAGTAACTTTAAAAAATAAAATTTACAATATATTAATGAAAATAGAAACAAAAAAAACCTTGGAAATTTATTTAATTAAATTATTTTTCTTAATTATCTCTCTCGACTGCTGGATAAATGTTTGTGACGTTAGTTAAAATTGATCTATTGTACGTAACTGCGCATCGCAACATTTTTCAATGGTTTTTCGCTTTTAATATCATGTTGTCGAAGATGTAATTTATATTTTAATTAAGGAATTAACTAATAAATCAGTAAAAACATCATTAAAAATACATTAAACATCACTTGATGAGATAACAAGCACGTGTAACGCATTTGACGTAAAGTGCCATTTTTTCAGTACAATTAAATACAAAATATATTTTTATTTGTATACGTGGTGGTTAAACATAAAAGCAATGTATATGAAGTACGTGTGAAAAATTTGCGCCTGTGAAAATGACGATATGCTTATCTTGAAATGCATTTTTACATTGCTAAATCTAAAGAGAAAAATTTATAGGATTGTGTCAACATGACGTAATTTTAACCGATTTTTAAATTCTTCATTATAAAGAGTAGAATGTATAACGTTTGTGACCACAAACGGCGCTGTCGCTTTTGTTTTTATCGCGCTTACATCACTTCTAAATACCGTACAATTTCAATTTATACATCATCAATTAAAAAAATGTTAACTTTCGAATGAAATTTATTTTAAAACTGCCGCTTAATTTAATAACATTTTAAATAATTTTCAAGCATGAATTATTTTTTAATCTATCTCAACAATGGCCCTCAGTTTGCTTCAGTAATATAAAATAGCACCTGGGAAAGTTGCCACAATTGAAAACAGATTTCCCTAACCAACATAAAAAGTGAATAAAATAATAATAAAAAAAATCTCTAAGTAAATCATAAAATTAGATTAACAATAAGATAGAGCATTTTAGCGCTAAACTAAAATCTTTTAAACCAAAAAACACGATTTTCAATTTATGTTCAACATAAAATTGATATTATGTTGAATTCGTGTTGATGTATGTGTTGCATCAGAATATGCTTGGAATCAGAATATGCATATGTATTTTATTATTATTTTAAAGATCCATGGTGTATTTCACTGTATAAGAGGGAAAAGATCACGAATGTGGAAAAGGGATAATCATGATTATGGAAAGGGACCGAAAAAACCATACAAATAAATTATATTTGAAAACACCAAAAATCTGCATCATCTGCAGATTGTATATTATTATTGTAAAAAAAATTCTCCATCTTTACATAAACATTGATTAGATTAAAACAATGGATGCATTTTAGAAAATATGGATTTGAACCGAACAATTATTAAAGAGGACATTTTAAAACTCTTTAGTATTGAAACATTTTAAAACTTTTTTAACGTCGAATTTCGACGGTGCCTTTGAACAGATGTAATGCATATGCACATAGAAGTTCACTCGGTTGCATTATCTCAGGGAGAGAGATGTGTGCTTTATTTACTGAATATGATATGGACTTAGGAATATACTATTTGTATGATATTTCAAAGGTCCATGAAATTTTCTTTTTGCAGTGGTGAATATGGCGGTAATGTCGAACTTATTTGCATTAAACAGTTGTATGCGGATTGTTTGTTTGGAGTTTGCATCGGAAATGGTTCTGTATTTCACTGGGGGAAAAAACTTTCAAAATAAAATATTTAAAAGACTTTTTCATACGCACCCCTTCCCCTTCTTAAATAATAAAGAAGCTTATTTTACTGATATTGTTATAGTATTTTTTCCGTCAAGTTTTGACGGGTTCCATCTAGTATATATTAACTCTCGCCTAACAGGAAGTGAGTTAAACAACGATTACAAAATTTCATCTTTATCGGGGCTTAATTTCTATCAGAAAAAGCGCCAGAATTCTAATATTCTGCAATAATAACAACAGTAATGCGTCACCTGTCCCCTCCTCCCGCAAATTAATAATTCATTCATTTTAAAGCAAATTTAAAGCAATTTCGTCTTCAGCAAAAGAATAAATTTAATATAGTATTTGTATTTTGACTATATGTATATGCATTTATATATAATAAAATCTAATAAATGTACAGAGCAAAATTATTATAATCAGAATTGGGTTCAGAAAATCCTACTTGCCAAGGATTTCTTTGTATCAACTAGCAAAACACAACACAAAGCGCTGTTCGAGTGGGATCCGGAGTGCAGTATTTATGAGTTCTGGTGAATTCCAAACAATATTTAAATATTCATCAAAGTCAAAGACGTACAGGAGCTGAGCTCCGGTGAGCTCCGGCACAAATCAAACACTGATCTTTACATACAAAAACCAATATGATTTAAATAAAAGAGTGTGAATATAAAATAAAACATTTTAATCTGTTTCCTTTTCGGAAAAATATTTTTAGTGTCGGAACACCAAGGCCACAGAGAAGAAAATAGAGTCAATACAAATCACCGGGGCCTATGTTAATGGACCCGTCCTAGCTCCTGTTATTATTTTTTTTAAATAGAAAAGAAATGTACTCGATCACATTTTTCTACGTGAAAATTTCAAGATAAAAGAACTAATAAGACAATGAATTGAAATGTGAGAACCTGAGTCGTATAAGCTGTGCTGTAAATATTATTACACAAAAAGCGTAGAAATAGAAATAAAAAAAAAATAAAAAATAAAAATCAATAATTCATTAGCACTGATTCAACTACAAAGTAGATGAGCTGACGAAATGCCAGGGGCTCTCAACTTCAAAGGTCTTCAAGTAGCAAAAAATATTACACAACCGCAGGCTTTTGATAACGGACTCAACTTTTATTATTATTACTAGCTGACCTGACAACGTTGCCCGAGCCCGTGTAATAAACTTAAATCTCTTTAAAAACGAAAATCTGGCCACGGTCTCCGATGGCTTCGGCACCGTATACCGGGCATGCTCGTACGCTCCGGAAAATCTTTTATTTCCCCCTTCTACAGCCAGGGGAGCATTCTGTTGTAAACAAACCTCTTCCCGAAGGAACCTCTCAGACAGGTTCCTGCTGCCTACGGCACTGTATAGTAGGCGTGCTACAAAATTGAGCTGGTTTGGAGAAGATGGGAGCATTATTAGCCAAAATATTGAAATAAGGCACAGTTAGAGAAAATAACCTTGAGGGAGGTGCCGGGAGGGGGGGGGGAGGATGTTCAAGTGTCCTTCAGAAAATGACTAATTAGGAGGACCACTATGCATCTTTAAAAATTCGTTCGTTTGGTTAAGCTAGGAACTTAATTACAAATTTGGCTTAAACTAATATTCGGAAATAGTAGTAACTGCTACTCATAAATTTAGTTTAATGTTCTAGAAGGTGACTATTAAGTTAATTATAATGTTTGGAATCATTTGCGTTAAAATCGGGAGGATAGTTGTTGAGATATGGAAACGGGGCATAGTTACAGAATAAAACCTTGAAGGAGGGGCCAGGGGGGGGGAGGGCGAATGGTAAAGGGCCCTTCAGCAAATAACTAATTAGGAAGACCACTATACATCTTTAAAGATTGATTCATTTGGTTAAGCCAGGAACTTAATTTGAAATTTGGCTTAGACTATTATTTGGAAATACTGGTAACTGTTTTCTATAAATACACCTTGAAGATATGAATGCTGATTTTTACGATAATTTAGTAAAAATGGAACTGGTTTGGAGAAGTTCGGAACATTATTAGCTGAGATTTAAAATAGCAGTATTCTCTATATGAAACAGTAATTAAACGCTACGGGTGAAGCTAAAAACGTTAAAGTTGTTAAATGTAATTAGTTTTGTTGAAATCAGAGCAGTATATTTGGATTTATTAATAAGGGGTCAATTAAGGAAAAAGCCGCCGCCAGGTGTCACGAGGTCAAGTAAAATAAATGTGATATTTAATAAAAAGCTGTTTACCCTTACCCCTCTCCATCCCCGCAAATATAACAAATAATCTGTTAAATAAAGTTGTCTGTATTAACAATCTCTATAATAATAATGTATTGTCATATAAAAAAAACCCTTAAACCCAGCTAATTATCAGGAAGAAAAAGTTTCCTGGAAAATGTTTCAAACAGGTGGCGTCTGTGTGATTTGCCGAGTGCAGGTGACGCTACATTAGCATGGCTGTACGCCGGTAACTGCAATCCATATTAATACTATTTCGTTAGAAGTCCTTATCTATGCATCGCTACTCTGGTTTATTTAATTTCTTCTGTAAAGACTCAATGCAACCAACCAACCAAAAAAAAAAGCATATTTTTGATGAGAGTTCTCTGTGGATTTTAATTAACATTTCAGCAAATAATTAAAATATTAAAATTCTGAGTCTCAGGTGCACCAGGAGAGGGCTTGGACTACCTAAATCTAAATTTTCAGACATCTAGGTGGGCTAGATTTTGCTAGCCATCGCAGACAAACAAACAAATGCACACACGCGCGCACACAGAGCGAAACTTTCTTTTATTAGCATAAATTAGTCTGTTTCAGTGAAAACAATACAACACAATCTATGAGTTTGAAAAAAAAATTACTTATGTGCATTGGAGGGTTAAAAAGGGGCACAGTAGTCCAGTCTTCTATACTGATTTACTAGTGAAATTTTCAATAGAAAAACCTTAGTTACAACAATGTTTCTTTTTCTCATTTAAAATTAAAATTGATGTTAAGAAAATGTTTTAGTATATTTTGTTGCTAAATATTAAAAAAACAAAATTTTTGTGTATTATGCAAATTTAATATCTTGAAGCTTATCATGTTATTTTACTTATCATCTTAAGTCGAATTTTGTTCAAAAGGTTATTTACTTTCTTTTCTTTTTCTGCTTCTTCTTGCTTTTAAGCATTTAATAGTTATCCTATCTATTTATATAATATGAAAGTGTTGTAACGATTCCGGGCAGAACCACTCCATCAAGATGGCTGTGTAGTGAGTCATTCATTTTTTAGATTCATTGATAAAAATGAAAAAAAAAAACTTCCATTGTTGCAGAGAAAAGAGAAATAATGAAACTATTCACACACGTGGCTTTTTGGAAGTATTTTATTTACAAGATAAATTTATGCACGTGTACTTTATTTTTATAAGCTAATAAAATTTTTTATTCATTGTGACGTTACGAAAGTATTAGCCATTGGGTTTATATTGCATTTATGCCTATTGATGCCATTTTTCCATTAATATTAAATAGAAAATATTGTGCTTAGCTTGAAATTTATTTTTATATTATTGAGAAAACTAAAGAGAAAAATTGATATATGAATGTGTAAACATTCAGATTTTTCTATGTTTCTCAATTAAAAAGATTATGTATTTGAATGGAAGCCTTTATTGGTTATTTCATCTTGATTGTATACGTTGATTGCATGTTATCGATAGCTTTAAAAAAATAAATTATAGGTTAGCTGAGTTAATTTTTTAATAAAGAAGGATTTCAGGAAAATTTTAATTATTGAAAGTGATGTTATAATTTAGAGGTTAGATGAATTATTTTTTTAATAAAGAATTCAGAAAAGTAAAGGATTTCAGAAAAAATTAAAATCTCATCAAAAAGTCACCTGTAAAAAATACAGCCAAGTCTCGTAACTCATTTACCGTAAAAAGTACTGATATCGTATAAAGCCAAGTTTAACTATCTTATTAACTCTGAAATTTTCATTCACAAATCACTCCTAGTCTCTACATCTTTAGTTAATTATTATTTTGTGACTTGGCAATTACGTAGCACGAGAATGTGATGTATATAGTTAGTCTTAATCAAATAATACTATAACATATTAAAGTGTAATAACTTCCCTGTGCGTATTTAATTTGCCTTAATTAAATTATCCCATCCCATCCCATAACATAGTAATGTGTAATAACTTCCCTGTGCTGCGTAATTGCCAAGTCACAAAATAATAATTAACTAAAGATGTAGAGACTAGGAGTGATTTGTGAATGAAAATTTCAGAGTTAATAAGATAGTTAAACTTGGCTTTATACGATATCAGTACTTTTTACGGTAAATGAGTTACGAGACTTGGCTGTATTTTTTACAGGTGACTTTTTGATGAGATTTCACTTCTTTTTGTAAGTAATCCTCCTTTTCTTGATTTTGGGTTCTTTTTGGAGATCATCCACTGATTTTCGCTAAGCCCACACTCTGTCCCTATTATTTACAGGTATAAAAATTTTGAAGCTTTAGTTTCGTTTGCAAAGTACTGTAGATAAAAAGAGATTTCAGGTTCCTAGGCAAGCACTAAATTATGGGAGGGGGAGTGTCAAAAGTACTCTCAATTGCTTCCAGGATAAATGCTATCCATCTGAGGTATTACTCACAGTCCTATATACTTGATATTTAACATAAAAGAACTTTTTAGTATAAAAAGAAAGCCAAAATTGAAATTTCCGGAAATTTCCAATAAATCAAACTATATTCCTTTTTTCGATGTTTTTTTTTTAGTCTTTTTTTTATTATTTACGATTTTTTAAATTTTTCCTTACTTTGTGTACTAAACCCTGCCTTTCTGCCAAATGTCAAGCTTCTAGGACTACAAAATCGAATTTTTTTCAAATTTTCGACTTTTTATAAATTTATTGATTTTTCGATTTTAATTCTAAGTTAATTGATTGTCATGCCAATATAGTAATTATTTGATCCGTCTTCTTAGAATCATTTAGGTTCAATTTAGAGATAAATCAAGTGAATCTTAGAGTCACTCTGATTTTATTTAGAAAGGACTATCAAGCCATAACCAGCCAGTAATGTCAGGAGGGTAAGGGGAGCTGTGAAAATTTTTGTGGGGCTAACATCATTTAACAACCCATATTTCATATGTGAAGTAAATAGAGTAGAACCTGTGAAAGAAAACAAACCTGTCTATAAAGAAATCGCCTATATCGTAGCCAGTCTATAGCGGAACTTTTCTATAACGAAATTCGTAAACGAAAGAAAAGAAAATCATAATCCGGGGGAAATAACATAAAACAATTAGGGGCGTTGTACTAGCTAATAGGACAATTATCTTAAAACTAATGTTTCTAGCAGTACAAAATCAAATTGTTTTCGAATTTTCGATTTCTTAAAGATATTTCGATTTTTCGATTTTATTTTCGAATTTAACGAATATTTTAATTGTTCCTTTTATTGAATAGTAAATACTACCTTTACACCAAGTTTTAAGTTTCTAAGACTACAAGATAAAATTATTTTGAATTTTTGATTTTTTTCGATTTTTTTTTTTTTTTTTTTTTTTTTTTCTGGATTTTTTAATTTTTTCTTATTTTGTATCCTTTATTACAATTTCAAGTTTCTAGCGCTACAAAATCGAATTATTTTGAAATTTCCGATCTTTTACGAGTTTTTTATTCTATTTTCGAATTTATTGTGTTTTAATTTTTCCTTTTTCTGTATCCTAAACAATAAGTTTGCTCCGAATTTTAAGTTCTAAAGCTACAAAATCGAATTTTTTTCAATTTTTCGAATTTTCGATTTTTTTTTTCGATTTTTACAGATTTTTTCTTTCTTTCTTTTTTTGTATCCTAAATACTAGTTTTAATCCAAATTTTAAGTTTCTAGCTTTACAAAATCGAATTATTTTCAAATTTTCGTTTTTTTTTCGATTTTTTGATTTTATTTTCAATTTTTGTTGTGTTTTTAATTTTTTCTTTTTCTGAATCCTAAACACTACCTTTACACCAAATTTTCAGTTTCTAAGGCTACGAGATCATATTATTTTCAATTTCTCTCTTTTTCTTTCTTTCTTTCTTTCTAATTTTTTTTTTTGAAATTTTCGATTTTTTTTAAATTATTCATATTTTTAAATTTTTTCTTATTTAGTATCTTAAATATTACATTTATTCCAAATTTCAAGTTTCTAGCGCTATTAAATCGAATTATTTTCAAATTTTCCTTATTTTTCGATTTTTTCGATTTTTTGATTTTATTTTCGAATTTTATTGCGTTTCTGATTTTAACTTATTCTGAATCCTAAACACTATCTTTACTGCGAATTTTAAGTTTTTAAGGCTAAAAAATCAAATTATTATAATTTTTTCAATTTTTTTCGAATTTTTGAAATTTTTTTTCGAATTTTCCGGAATTTTTAATTTTTCCTTATTTTGCATCCTAAACGCTACCTTTATTCCGAATTCCAAGTTTCTAGCGCAACAAAATCGGATTATTTGAAATTTTTAGATTTTTTTCGATTTTCTCGATTTTTTTTAATTTTGCTTTCGATTTTTTTGGTGTTTTTGATATTTTCTTTTTCTGGATACTAAACACTACCTTCACACCGAATCTTAAGTTTCTAAGACTACAAGATCGTATTATTTTCAATTTTCAATTTTGATGGAATTTGTTGAATTTTCGAATGTTTTTCTTTCGAATTTTCCGGATTTTATAATTTTTCCTTTCTTTGTATCCGAAACACTAGCTTTATTCCAAATTTTAAGTTTCTGTGGCTGCGGGATCTACCCAATCTTTTTGATGACGCGAGAGTGAGTGAGTGTGTGAGTGACAAAAAATCGAAACTTTGAGTTCATATATCGTCTGCGCTAATTTTTTGAATTGTCCATATTTTTTAATTTTTCCTTATTTAGTATCTTAAATATTACCTTTATTCCAAATTTCAAGTTTCTAGTGCTATGAAATCGAATTATTTTCAAATTTTCCTTATTTTTCGATTTTTTCGACTTTTTTATTTTATTTTCGAATTTTATTGCGTTTTTTATTTTAACTTATTCTGAATCCTAAACATTATCTTTACTGAGAATTTTAAGTTTCTAAGGCTAAATAATCAAATTATTTTAATTTTTTCAAATTTTTTCGAATTTTTCGAATTTTTGAAATTTTTTCCAAATTTTCCGGAATTTCTAATTTTTTCTTATTTTGCATCCTAAATACTACCTTTATTCCTAATTCAAAGTTCCTAGCGCAACAAAATCGGATTATTTGAAATTTTTAGATTTTTTTCGATTTTTTCAATTTTGCTTTCGATTTTTTTGGTGTTTTTGATGTTTTCTTTTTCTGGATACTAAACACTACCTTCACACCAAATCTTAAGTTTCTAAGACTACAAGATCGTATTATTTTCAATTTTCAATTTTGATGGAATTTGTTGAATTTTCGAATGTTTTTCTTTCGAATTTTCCGGATTTTATAATTTTTCCTTTCTTTGTATCCTAGACACTACCTTTTTTCCAAATGTCAAGTTTCTAGGGCTACGGGATCTACCTAATCTTTTTGATGACGCGTGAACGAGTGAGTGAGTAAGTGACAAAAAATCGAATGTTTGAGTTCATATATCGTCGGAACTAGAAAAGACAGAAAGTTGTAATTTCAAATTTTGGTCCTGTGGGCCAAATACTCTAGAAAAACGAAGTTTAAAATTTTTGGGATACTCCAGCGCGGAGATATGGGGGGGTCAAAAGTGCCCTGAGTTGCTTCCAGAAAAGTATGCTTACGGCTGTCCTCTCTCGACTTGGCGGAGGCACTGCCGTGCCTCCAGATAAATATAATCATAATGTAAGAATTTAAGGACACAATTGTTATTTTAATTAAGGAAATAACTAATAAATCAGTAAAACATAATGAAAAATACACGCAAATGTCGAATTAAAAACCACTTGATGACATAACAAACACGTGTAATGCTTCTGACATCAAGTAAATGGGACTGCATTTTTGGCGTTTAATCTTACAGTTTGGCGATGTTTTTTGTTATGAAAAATGGTCGACGGGATAATAGAGAAGTACCGGTTTTTCTTATAATACATGGTTTGTATAGATTCGAGGGGAAAATTATATTACTTTCATAAAAATGTATTTGGATGGTTTCTTGTTAATACAATCTTGCCAAGGCTGTGGTTTTCCTATTAGACTTAATGTTAGCTATATGCTCCATTTTTCTGCAACTAAATTTCCTCATGCCAATATAGTAATTCATTGATCCGTTTTCTTAGGATCGTTTATGTTCAATTTAGAGATAAATCAAGAGAATCTTAGAATCACCATGATTTTATTTAGAAAGGACTATCAAGCCATAACCAACCAGTAATGTCGGGAGGGAGGGAGAGATGTGAAAATTTTTGTGCGACCAACATCTTTTAACAACAAATATTTCATATATAAATTAAATAGAGTAAAGCCTGTGAAAGAAAATGAACCTGTCTATAAAAAAAAAGGTCTATAACGTAGCCAGTCTATAGCGGAACTTTTCTATTACAAAATTCGTAAACAAAAGAAAAGAAAAGCATAATCTGGGGAAAATAACACAAAACAATAACGGAAGGTGTACTAGCTAATAGGACAATTATCTTAAAATCTATCTAAAACAAACTATCCCCATCCTGTGGGATTTGTTTTTCAATGTTTTACTTTATTTAATGCAAAACATAGATTGCATCCGACAACTCATAAAAAAGTCCTCCGGCCTGTACCGGCAGGAAAAGGTAGCTTTCCTATATCTTCGTTTTAAAATTTTAGCTAATGTTACTCGAAAACAGCAAGTTAAAATGCAAAGAAACCGTTTACAAAAGATTCGTTTACACTGAATTTGAATAAGAAATTCGCCAAATTATTGAGCTATAGCCAAGTTGGCTTCATTTATGAAGACTTATTTTTGTCGCCAAATTTGGCGAGATTTCGCCAATTGTCGCCAAGTTTGGCGAGAATTTGGCGCTAATGGATATGAATATATAGTTTTATGCGTATGATTGGGAAAATGATTACAACAATGAAAGAAAATAATTTGCGAGAAATCGCGTTCACTAAAACTTATAAATTTATATTAAAATCATTAAAATTACAGACATTACAAGACACTTTCATAAAACATTAAAAACATATTAAAATTGGACGTTTCGGATTTACATGGAAAATCCCTCTTCAACAACAACATTTCACTTAGTGTAAATCATAGTTCAAAAATATCAACAAATAGAAAATGCAACGTATCAAAATTTCGAAGTCAAAGTTACAGTTATAATAACACGGAGTATTCATTCGGGATTGCACCTGCTTGACCATTATTGACCATAAATTTATCGTTGGTTTTTTGTAATGTGCTGTTTTGTTTCAAAATGTCAGCCACCCTAGAATTTCAAACTGCTCTATCTCAGCCAATTTTTAAGATAGAGGTAAAACAAAAAATGCTCTGGAATCCTTGTATCAAGTCCTAACACCTAATTAAAAAATAAACTTGATTTTTTTAACTTTTTTGTATATTTATTTTAGTTTTAAAATTTTCCGTGGCCGCCATCTTGAAACAAGATGGCGGACCAAGCTGGCCAACGAACTCGGTCGAGGCATTGGTGAGCTTAATACACACAATTAGTTTCATCCAAATTAATTTATAAATACGAGCGTTATCGTATCAAATTATTTTCATTTTTTCAATTTTTTTCGAATTTTTTTTTTTTTCGAATTTTCTGGATTTTTTTTATTTTCCTTTTTCTGTATCCTAAATACTACCTTTATTCCTAATTTGAATTTTCTAGCGCAACAAAATCGGATTGTCTTCAAATTTTCGGTTTTTTTCAATTTCTTCGATTTTTTCAATTTTGCTTTCGATTTTTTTGGTGTTTTTGATGTTTTCTTTTTCTGGATGTTAAACACTACCTTCACACCAAATCTTAAGTTTCCAAGACTACAAGATCGTATTATTTTCAATTTTCAATTTTGATGGAATTTGTTGAATTTTCGAATGTTTTTTTTTCGAATTTTCTGGATTTTATAATTTTTCCTTTCTTTGTATCCTAAACACTACCTTTTTTCCAAATGTCAAGTTTCTGGGGCTACGGGATCTACCCAATCTTTTTGATGACGCGTGAACGAGTGAGTAAGAAGTGACAAAAAATCGAATGTTTGAGTTCATATATCGCCTGAACTAGAAAAGACAGAAAGTTGTAATTTTAAATTTTGGTCCTGTGGGCCAAATACTCTCTATAATTGAAGTTTAAAATTTTTGGGATACTCCAGCGCGGAGATATGGGGGGGTCAAAAGTGCCCTGAGTTGCTTCCAGAAAAGTATGCTTACGGCTGTCCTCACTCGACTTGGCGGAGGCACTGCCGTGCCTCCAGATTATTGAAAGTGGTGTTATGGTACAAATAAAAAAAAATCTTGAAATAATAATTGTTTTTAGGGTTTCGTTCATCTCACGAAACCCTATTGCTTCCGCTGCGTTGTTTGTCTGTCACAGAGCCATTCTCGAAAACTATGTAACTTACAGAGTTGAAACTTTGTGTATAAATCAGAATATCAGCTGTAAAGATCTGAAAATATTAAAATTTGAAAAATTCGTATTATTTTAATAAATAGAGATAAAAAAAAACAAAATTCTA
The DNA here is from genome assembly GCA_963931845.1 of Maratus michaelseni. Lineage (NCBI taxonomy): Eukaryota > Metazoa > Arthropoda > Arachnida > Araneae > Salticidae > Maratus > Maratus michaelseni. The sequence goes on from OZ007591.1 coordinate 168,198,557, forward strand.
ACAGCCTTTTCCTATTAAATTTAAACATTTTTCATTATAGCCGATGCCAAAAATTAAAAATCAACGATGAAAATCTTTCTACAATAATTATTTTTCTATCAGACGATTTCCACGTGAAAAAGGAAATAAAAAGTTTCACCAATTGAAAAAAAAGATTAATATGAAATAAAATTGATTGACGTCATAGTCGTAATAAAACGGAAAATGTCTAAGATTTCTCAATAATACAAGGAGTATGAGTATGTGTAAGTGGACAAAGCAGATTAATATCACGTCATTAGAGAATTAAAAAGAAAATCTGACGTCATATGGGAAGTTTAACTAATTTTTCAAATGTTTGAGAGTAATACAAAGCGAGTATCAATATAAATAATAGAGAATAGTAAATATATGAGTTTGAGAAACATATTGAATCGTGATAAAAATCCGATTATGGAAATATTCGCCTATTTTAACATTTTGAAGGTATACAATTTGTTTAATCTTGAAATTATTTTTTTTAAATATTGCATTTAGTCCGTATGACGGATATTAGTATGACAGAATATAATAGCGGGCTTGGCCCGCTATCCAGCTGGCTTAGATATTCGAAAAAACGAAAAAATAGACCGATAAATTTTTACTTTTTAAAAAACATGACTATTTTTAACACTTTCCAACCTAGTTGAAAAGTGTTTATGACTTCGGTTTGTCTGGCCGTCTGCCGTCTGCCGTCTGTCCGTGCTCTAACTCCCGTAAATATGCTCGGATTGCCCTGCAATTTTTATATGTTATAATCGTTATCTATAGCATGTTCCCCATTTCAACGGAAGTGTGTAGCACTGACAGTTTTTTTACAGGGACACTAAAAAGAATTCCGTTACATTGCGGTCTATGGGGAAAAATCATTTGCGGTTTATTTAAATAATGTTTCACTATTTTAAGCGCATTGAAATTTATATATATCACTAAGGTGCATTAGAAGAAGCTTAATATGGAATAGGGTGTGCATAGCACTTATACTTACTTTACAGGGACAGTCAAAAGAATTCCGTTACATTACGTCTATGGAGAAAAATCGTCTGCGGTTTATTTAAATAATGTTTCACTATTTTAAACGCATTGAAATTTATATAAGGTTCATTACAAGAGACTTACTACAGAATATTGTGTGTATAGCAGTCATCGTTCATTTACAGGGACACACAAAAAAATTCTCTACTGTATGTTATCAATAATTCCTGGAAGTGCGTTTTAAGTTACTGAATGCGATTTTAATTTTAAATCGCTTTTTGTATATTACGTGGTGTGTATAAATTCTGTAGATCCTATACCGGGAAGCACAAAAGTTCGGGAACACATTTCCGTATTATTTAACTCCAGACGGAGAATTTTAAACTGTGCTACGTGTTTCCTAACTGAACTAAAATTTAGCATCCTATGTAGTATATATACAAATCTATAGATACTATACAGGGCTGAATAAAAGTATTCGGATTACTTAGATGTTATCTTTTAGCTTATTAAAGAGTATGATTCGTAAAATTATTTTGGAAGCGTTGGAAAGTGTTACATAATCTATGCTTGACGCATGATTTTTCGTTCTTGTTTTTTGTTGTTGTTGCTAAATGATATTTATTTGAATTTATTAAAGAAAGGATAAAGTGTTTTGAAAGGAATATTAAACGAAACCCTTTGAGCGATCTTCGATCACACTTACCCACTTGTTTGGAGTGTATTTGATTATTTTTAAAGGATCCATAGGGTTTGCTACTTTATAAAAGGGACAGTATCCCCGATTGTGGAAAGGGACATCCATCCCAATTATGGAAATGGAACGAAGAAACCAAACAAAGAAATTATCAGCTCAAGACTTTAAAAATCTGTCTCATCTGTAGAGTGTATATTATTATTGGAAAATTATTTTCACATAAAAATTGATTTACAAATGTGTTATTAAAACCCCAGAGGCCCTTGCATTAATCTGGTCCTGAGCTGCAGGTCATGCCTCGTTTCAGGTCAATTTTCCTTATTGTCAATTAATAGTATAAGAATATTTTTAACAATTATTTCAAATTTTAAGTGAAAACCGCGATTTATACCTACCGTCTTAGGACGATAACTGTATACCCTTTTCTTTTTCATTTTTTTCTTTTAGGTAAGTTTCGTAAGAAATACTACCTATTATATTCTCCCCTAAGTTGGAATTCCTGAAAAATTTTTGCTGATCTACACCGATCATGACTCCTAGAACCCAAAACCATCCCCAGTTCAAAACTTTATCTATCTATCTATCTATCTATGTCACTTTTTTATGGACACGATAACTTCCATAATTCTGCACAAATCTCTTCAAAACTGATACATAAAATCAAGCAGCATACAATCTCAGTCAAGTTCGTTAATGGCCAAATCGAACCAAGTGGGCGCAAATGGGGGTGCTTTTTGTGAAAACAGAAAAAAAAAACCCATAACTTCTTAATTTTTATACATATCGAATCCATTTAAAGTTATTATTACTTCTAGGAAAAGGGCCAAAAATTTATGTATGACAGATATTTGATTTCATTAAACATGCCCCCAACGGGAGGAAAAATAGGGGTTTCAGAAGAAAAAATTCATAACTTTGTCAATTCACAAGATATCAAATCCGCTTAAATTTATTATAAATCTTCTTAATAATATCTACAACTTTTATATTGACAAGTTTTTTATAGGATCAACTCTTACGGAAAAAAAATCCCTGCTGGCTCCGCCTACTGGCAGAGGTATATTTCGAAGTGGGTGGTCCCAACTGCCTCATCATGGTAAATAGGTCTTTCTTCTAACAATTCCCAATAAAAAGGTGCCTCACGGTCTGTGTCTTCGAAATCTACCTGTGCCTGTAGGCCAAGCCGTCAGGGATTTTTTTCTTTTGTTTAATTGACTGTAACTGAAGTTATCAGCATGTTCTAAAAATATCCTTAAAATGATCTAAATAATTTTCATTTAAAATTAAATATGCAAGTGGAACTTTGATAGATACAAAGCATAGAATGTCATTCTTCACAAATATTTTTTCAAAATATTTTATGCATGCAAAGTCAATCAATCGTTTTGTTCTGTGCATTGAAAAATATCGCTAAACATGTCTAATAAAGCATTTTGCTCTTTAAAATATGTATTAATATTGTAATTTGTCTTTCACTATGAATAGTTTACTATGCTTCATATGGTGTCTCACTGTACCTGAGACATGGTTTAGAGTGGGACAAATTTTTAAGCTTTAAAAAAGTACTTTCTTTTTTAAAAACTATTAAGAGTTTTGCTTTAAGAAAATTTGGGGATAAATAATGATTTTAATAAATGAAGTCTCTTGGCTTGTATATCCTTCGCTTGGAACGATTTCATATTCTAGAAATTTCAATAGCGGGCTTATTTTTCGATTTTAACTTAAATATCTTTCAAATTTCCTCTTTTGTGAATTCCGTAACTCTCGGCATTTTAAATAACCCACGGTTTGTTGAAACCAATCCAGCTTTTGTTAACGGTTGCATAATGAGGCTAACTTTTGAGACAGTGGTTTTTTAACAAAAATATAAAAAAGCGCATTTTTTTAAATAAATAATGCTGATGAAACCATTATAATATACCTAATATATTTCCATTCAATCACATTTTGAATATTTATTGTGAAATTATGCGATATATTTATCTTTCAGTTTTTTTTTTTTTAAATCATATTTTACTGTGTGCCGAAATTTTGTAAGAGATTGTACCAATATTTAACGAAAAATTTAATTAAGCCTGCTCTTTTGAATTTTCTTTTTTATATAAAATAAAATATATTTAAATTTAATTACTTTTAAGTCATAAATAGGTGCATATTTTTTAAAAAAACTGGTGCAGTGCGCAAAGTGTAATATTTAAATAACCCAGCCGGTAAGAGTTATTTCTGTCTTTTTCTTTCTTTTTAATATTTAGAAAAGTTGTGTCTAATTAAAATGACCTATTATCGAAACAACGTTTGTATTCTTTCACTAATAAAAATAAATATTGCATTAAATTTGAAAATTCGGAAACATTTTTAAAACTTAAGCGAACATATTTTAAGAATGTTAACAGAAAGTGATTAAATAAAAGAAAAAAAATTTAACACTAAGGAAGAGAGGAACTAAGATTTTTTTCGCCAAAAGGACTTTGCTCCCTGATCCCTCCTCCCCCATGTCGCGTCTTTTACACGTTAACAGTGATCTTAATTGGCGGTTCAGGATGGGAGAGGCCGGAGTTCCCCTGGCGAAAAAAATTATATAAAATAAGATTAATATTTCTAAATTATTAAATTTGCGAATTTATTTTTATGTTGGTAGGTTATAAATATTATTTTGCTAATTAGTTTTGACAAAACAAATCCTTGTTTAGTGTGTTTCATCTTTATATTCTCTTTATTATTAAAACTGCAGGTTAAAAAAAAAGTTTTGAAATTGATCGCTCTATCGACAACCGCATTTATTCGGACTTTCAACCTGGCGATCAATTTCTGAACGAATGTTTTTGGACGGATTTGAAAAAAAAAAAAAAATCACTAAGCCGACCGCCGACCATAAGCAACTCTTTATGAAAATTGTGTCCCTTCCTGGAATTCATTCTGCTAGCACCTATTAGCAATTGTTATTGACAAATGAGTTGTCGATGTATTAAACGCTTCATATATTCCAACTAGCTTGTGGGCATGTAAAGTTACGCTGTGATTATATATATACGGCATATCTGACTATACAAAACTTTATTAAATTGCAACGAAATATAGATAAATTCAACATATTAAAATGAACATAATTACTATATAAATATAATGTTTACAGCCGTTCCAAAAGACGATGCATCACCGGAGACTGCCGAAGAGCAAGTGTAAAAGATTTTCAGTCCACCGTCAGTCTCTATACTTGGCAAAACCACGCCAAACTTTCGCCCAATAGGAGAACGCTCTTTTTGCTCCGCTGGAGAAACTGAACTGAATTATGCTTCATTTTCCACTTTCATATAAGGCGAATTAACGTCGCCACAAGCTCTTTAATGCCTTTTCCAAAACGAATATTTCTTTGAAATATTTCTTTTGAATCCTTCGTAGTCAGGGTAACTTCCCGTCAGTCTTCAGTAATCGGGGTACAAGAACCGGGTTATTGCCGTGGTGAATATAGGCATTGTTAAGTTAGCAATGTAATTGGTTATACAATTGTTAAATTAATTGCTGACAATTCTTGGTTATACAATTGTTAATTGTTGTCATTCCTTGCTATGCAATTGTTAAGAGTCTGTACACTTATTTGCTGAAAGTTGAAATTCTTTATTTGCTTATTTCAGATGTTACCGCAAGCAGCAAAAATGGCGGCCAGGGCGGCTGGTGGTCACGATGGAAGAAATATATCAATTGTCGATCTTCTATCGGACGACATGCTGTATATGATTCATGAACATTGGTACCAATTTCCTCCGATGGAATCCACCATGCACTATATCCTCGGACTGGTCATAATTGTTATAGGAATCATTTGTTTATCAGGTAACGGTTGTGTTATTTACTTAATGTTGGCAGTCAAGAGTCTCCGAACGCCCGGTAACTTCTTAGTGACGAGTCTTGCAGTGTCCGATTTTGGTATGCTGGCTTTTATGATGCCGACGATGTCTACAAACTGCTTCGCCGAGACGTGGATTTTAGGACCTTTCATGTGTGAGTTATACGGGATGGTCGGCTCTCTCTTCGGGAGTGCGTCGATCTGGAGCATGGTAATGATTACACTCGATCGATATAACGTCATTGTCCGAGGCATGTCCGGAAAACCCCTAACGAAAGTAGGGGCGCTTCTGAGAATCCTCTTCATCTGGATATGGTCACTGGGCTGGACAATAGCACCGATGTACGGATGGAGTAGGTAAGAGCTAATTTTGAATTGTTTTCCATGTATTTTCGATTTTTTACTTTTCTTGACTCCCTGCAAGTTTGTTTAAGCTTATATAAAACATGTCGTAAGGCGTGTTTGGCGTGTCATAGTTCTTCTGACAGTTTTCGAATGATAGGGGTTGGATTCTCCTCTATTAGGTAGCTTTCAGTATAAAAAAGTATAAAGCTACCTATTGCAGCCGTTCGGAGGAAAGCAGTTCCGGAAAATTTCGATATATTTTCACCGATCATAACTCCCAGACCCCAAAACCACCCTCTGTTCAAATGTTGATTTATATATATAGATATATCCATATATATATATATATATATATATATATATATATATATATATATATATATATATATATATATATATATATATATCTGACCTATGTCATACGATAACGCTCGTATTTATAAATCAATTTTGATGAAACTAATTGTGTGTATTAAGGTCACCAATGTCTCGACCGAGTTCGTTGGCCAGATTGGTCCGCCATTTTGTTTCAAGATGGCGGCTACTTAAAAATTTAAAACGAAAATAAATATACAAAAAAGTTAAAAATTCAAATTTCTTTTTTAATTAAGTGTTAGGCCTTGATACGAGGATTCCAGAGCATTTTTTGGTTGACCTCTATCTTAAAAAATGGCTGAGATAGAGCAGTTTGAAATTCTAGGGTGGTTGACATTTTGAAACAAGACAGCACATTACAAAAATTTTCATTGTTGTAATCATTTTCCCAATCATACGCATAAAACTATATATTCATATCCGTTAGCGCCAAATTCTCGCCAAACTTGGCGACATTTGGCGAAATAGTGCCAAATTTGGCGACCAAAATAAGTCTTCATAAATGAAGCCAATTTGGCTATTACTCAATAATTTGCGAATTTCTTATTCAAATTCAGTATTAACGAATCTTTTGTAAACGTTTTCTTTGCATTTTAGCTTGCTGTTTTCGAGTAACATTAGCTAAAATTTTAAAACGAAGATATAGGAAAGCTACCTTTTCCTCCCGGTACAGGCCGGAAGGACTTTTTTCCTCTTTAAGCGGTCAAAATTCACAACTAGTGGCCATCACTTCCGTGTTTGATTTCAAGGATGAAATCTCCTCCTTTAAAATGTTTGAATCCATTTTGAGCTATTCGGACGCTAATCCTGTCCTGGCCTCCAACTTCACGAATTTTGCGGAAAGTGTCAGTGGTTTGAGGTCTAGTTTGAAAAAAAATATCTTAAGATATATAAAATCTCAACATTCATATCATCCAATTGTGTGACCTAAAAATGAAAGAAAAAAGTATTTATGATTATAGAATATACAGGGAGATATATCCTCTTAAATAACATTTTATATTCAACAATAGCGGTGAGAAAGTACCAGCTACAGGCTGTGGTATATAAGCATTCAAAAACAAAAATTCTTTCGATACACCCTAATAAATAAATAAAAAAATTCTTTAAAATCTTTTAACTATCGTCTGAAAATGTCATGATAATCCTTTTTGCTTTCCGTACACACACAGTGTAAGGAAAATATTGTAATCACGATGAAAACCCCATTATAAAAATAATATATTATTTACATTTTGAAGTTCCATGAATCCATTTTCTCTATTTTTACAAAGATTCTATATGTATATATATGTATGAGTGTATATTAGAATTTTCTCATGTTTTTAGGTTCTCAGAGCTCGTTTTTGGTGGTTTCGGTAGCCTCACCGGATTTCACTAAACGGGTTACATGAACTGCGGTGTATATACAGTGGCGCAGCCAGAATTTGGTTCTAGGGGGGGTTTTGAGTTTCTGATAAAGGTGGTCGCCGGTTATATGAATCACTGGTTAATGGAATCAGTCTTTTAAATAAATGAAATCATAATGCTTTTCTCCGCAATTAAGTTGGTTACGATTCATTTAAACAACATTAGAGTTACAAACTATAAAATGCACCAATGAAATAACACAAAACTAGATTAGATTTATAAAGTGTTTAAAAATGATGAGGGGCAAACTTTAAGATGGAAGAGTACAGTACAGCAAATAATTTTATATACAGTACAGTCGCTGAGTTTCACACGAAAAGTTACTTGTCAATCATATTTGACGTAATAGTAGACAATTTTAAAGCATTAAAATAAAGTATTCTGAACAACGCGAAACTTTCCGATTCATTTTCAAAAATGAAAACATATGCAGGCATGATAATTCAAGTGATTTGTTATCGAACAGTTTTTCATTATAAATGAATTACATATTGAATTATAAGCTATTGTTGTCTCAAAATTACTGACTCTTAATGTCTTGGAATTATTCTACGAATTATTTTTCAATGTTTGCCTTCAATAATTGAATTCAATTGGAAATGAAAAATGTTGACTCTCACTATGATTCGTCTTACCTAAAGCAAAGATCTTATACAAAGTTTAATCTTAGCATTGTGCCAAGCGCGCTTCAAAAGGAGGTCACAAAGTAGCAACACTGTTTTGATCCATGCCGTTGTTTTCTAGATGGGTTTTTAATTAATATCTCAGATAATTACAGACACATTGAAAATTATTACCAACAATCCTTAGATGATTCTGCGTCGATAACCCTCAACTCCCCGGTGAGCACCAGAAAAATAAGACACATGAGTGATCTTATAATAGTTCAGTTTTTACTTTTTAAGTATGGAACCTTAATAATGGTGTCAAAATTCTGGTAACCATCTCCTCTCTAACATTGGCTATATTTTATACAACAATTTCCAAACAATTTTTTGGTACAACAATTTCCAAAGGGGTGTAAGAACAAAAAACATTCTAAAATTGCGGTTTCTACGATATTGTTGATTCTAGCAATTTGAAATTTAATCTCGCGGTTACTTTAAAAAGATGTAAATGCTCACTAAAAATGGTTTCTAAAAAGTTCGAAATTTAAAAAGGAGAAAGGAGCAGTAAACGTTCTAAATTACCATTTATTTGTGCAGTTAGGGCTGTATGGAGAATTTCGCTGTCAAAATCGGAGATGAAAGTTATCGTAATTTTTGGGGCATTTACGTTCATCGAAATAACCCTAGGTTCCCCTCCTGATAGGAAACAGTCCACAGCAAACAAAAAACCAGTACAATCAAAGACGCATAATCACGTGAAAACTTTTCTTTATTTCCGGACACATCAACACATCTGGAAAGGGCGAGGGTGGTCCTCTTTACGCCTCTAAATAATCGACCTTCTTGTTTAACAGTTAGAGAAGATCTGATCTAATTTTTCAGATACATTTTCACCAACACATAAATGAAAATATGCCAAACACTACATTTTCTTACCAGGCACTCGCGTTTTTTTTTTTTTTTTTTTTTTGAGAAAGCCAGACATGTGTTAGCAGCGAACACAAAAATGTTGATATTGCATATCTCATGCAGGAATCAATTTATGAAAACGGCGCCTGCATTTAACACAATATACGAAGAAAGACAAAACACCATATGTTAAAGTCATCTGCAGTACATTAAAATAACGAATTGAAACCACAGACAAGTAACGTACTTTTACTGTTACAATGAAAAATCTCGGAAAATTTTTAGCTAGGAAGAAATGATTACTTTCGAGATTAAAGAATAAAAAGATTTTGAATGCAGACATTAATTCACATAAAGAAAGTTTAAGATAGAAAAATTAAATTTTAGAATAAAACATAAAATATATATGATTCTATATCATAGGCTGGAAACATGAAATTTGGCATAGTTGTTACTTTAGAGACTTAAATGCTAGCCCAGAACAGTTAGCAGGAGCAAAAACATGTTCTAAAATTGCGATACAGTTGGTATAGAAGCTTGGAATTTGGCATGGTGGTAACTTTTGGGATGTAAATGCTCTCTAAGAACGATTTCTAAAGAAATTCTAAATTTAAAAGGATGAAATGGACGTAAAACGGTCTGAAAATGATCTAAAAACAATTAATTAGGAATTGTTTGTGCTAGATATGTGAAATTTGGCACGGCTGTTACTCTAGAAATATAAATGATCATCCGGAACAGTTTTCTAAAAATTTAGAAATGTAAAAGGTTGCAAGAACAAAAAAGTTCTAAAATTGCGATTTGTGTGATACAGTTGGTATAAATGCTTGGTGTTTGACATAGTGGTTACTTTTAAGATATAAACACTCGTTCAAAACGGTTTTTTTTAAAAATTCAAAATTTTAAAAGCCCCACCAGTGGCTGAGAGGTTGTGCTCTCGAAGCTGGTAGACGGGAGGTGTTGGGTTCGATCCCAATCGCGCCCGTCGGCCTAATCGTTCGGAGTTTTCGTGGTTTTCTTCGAGCCGTTGGATTTATCCATGCGTAAATACGGATTAGGTTCCCTTAGAAAGACCCTCACGAAGGGCACTCCCCCCGGGCCTATATCCCTAGTGTAGATAATTGGCCGTCAATAATCAACCCAACCCAACTCAAAATTTTAAAAAGTGAAATGAGCAAAAAACGTTCTAAAAATGTTCTAAATCATAATATATTTAGAACTTTTAGGGCTAGACTCTTGAAATTTTATATGATGGTACTTAAGAAACGTAAATGCTCACCCAGAATTTCTTTTTTCAATTCGAAATTTAAAAGAATGCAAGAGTAAGAAGCATTCTAAAATTGTGATTTATGTGATACAATTGGTGTGGATGATTGGCATGATGATTACTTTTATGTACTTCTAATTCGGTAAACCCTATGATGGAATGCTACAGAGTGATCAATTAAATTATTTGAATTTAAGTCTGACTGCATAGGATTTACCACTATATTGCTGTTTATTGATTAATATGAGTATTTTAAATTATCCGAGACGTATAGTATTTATTTTGCACCTATGACTCTAAGGATCTGATATGATAATTTATACTTAGCAAATTTTATTAGACAAATTATCAATTAATTATAGAAAAGAAAAAGTTGCGTTGTGAATTATTTTTGAAGTTCGGATCCTCTTTGAGCCAATTACAATCATCAAAGGTTACCTGCAGAGAGTTATGTAACATTAAATAAATAATGGCTTATTTTAAAACCTAGATTGTAATATTAAAGAAAACATTTCCTGAAATAAAAGACTTAATATTAATTCAATAAATTAAGTAAACAAAAGGAAAACTGACTAAAATTAATTGAATATAAAATTGAGTTTATTTACAAGGTAATTATAATCATGTAATTAAAAACAAACATGAATGTTTTAAAAAAAAATATTCAATCCTAGTTGAGAACTGTATTCTCAACATTTATTTTCTGAGAATTACAGTTTATCTTACTGAATTAACAAATTCGATTTTGAAAGGCAGAGTTCCATACCCTAGAAGTATTTATTTGATTAGCCTTTTTATGTTTAGATCGGGGTAGGATCTTCATACACACGTAAATTCGTATTATTAAAAGAATATAGCTTAATTAAATAAAATGGAACAATGGTGAAGGAAGATTGTTTGTTACCTTATATTACTAGATAACGTTGACAGCAGGAGGTAATGGCTGACGCGTTTTCGCTTTTTCTTAGCGCGTACATTTCCATCTATTGGCACACACACTCAAAATCTGTTTTTTTAGTTAGAGAGCAGTCAACCTTCTACTTTTCCATCTTTTTTTGAATCTGAACTCTCAAAAAAAAATCACATTCTTTTCGTGGAGCAAAAAAAAAAAAAAAAAAGGATGGAATCATTCTTCCCTTTTCACATAAAATTAAGGCCTTATACATATAACTTCTTGAAAATTTGCATGTTTCGGCCATACCTCTGATTTTAGAGAGATGACCATTGGCAGGCGGGAGAATTTTGGTACTCCCCTTGAGTGTTTCATAGGCCCGTCGGTACAATAGTGATTCCTCTTGACGCCGTGCTGTGTCTGGGAGGTAAAGATGCTTTTACTTGTGAGGTCTTCGTGCCTATTTAAGCTCTCATAAATAAATGTGTCATATTATTGTTCTGACAATTTTCTCCATGACATTTTTATTAGGTGTAGTTAAATCATTCGTGGGAACGGAAAACCAAATATTTCCTTGACTGCCGTGGTTCACTTTGTTCCACAATTATCTATCTGTATGCGCTGATCCTAAAATGGATCATTAATTTGTATTGTTCACTGTTCACTGATTAAAATGATACCAAATACTCTGCTAATATGCAGAAAAAAACCCAAATACTTTTTTTTTATAGTGTGTGCTAGTTTAGATCTAGATGGTGGTATTTCTCACCATCATCTCTTCCCCCGACATTAGAAAAAAAAAGGTCAACAGTATCTTTTTTTTTATATATATATGTAGCCACAAAGTACTCGATGAAAGTCCATCGTCGTATTATATTGAAGATCAAAACTGAAAATGTTCACATGGAAAAGTCTAGGAACTTGGGATAAGCTGGAGTGTCACTAGGTTTGGAGTGTAAGTAGGTTTGCAACACCAGAAAAAAGTTTTACACATTGGTGAAATAAAGCGTAATCAAAAGTTCACTGTTGAAAAATCTGATGAAAGACATGACTTCTTCAGCAAGTTATCATGTGTAGTTGGTTTCAATTTCCATTGTTCCAAAAACATTTATTAAAATTTTGAGTTTTAATAGGTCCAAATCCAAATAAAGCAGGAAAATTTGAATAAGCCAAATAATAAAATAAAATGCCCGAGAGAAGAAAGAAAAAAAAATTAATTTTCTTTTCCACTCTTATATTTTTAGTTATTACATACATATAAATTGGCAAATCTTTTATTTTAATTATTACAGGCTAATTAGGTACCCATACGTTGAAACACAATATACAGAATCATTTAAAACAAATACTCAATATAATCAGTAAACTGTATGCATTGTATAATTAATACCATACATTAAAAATATATATATATATATTATATCAAAAACATAGAGAGAAAATAGATATACATAATCTCACATGAAATGTCTCTCTTGAGCAAAAAGGCAAACATCTTTATTTTATTTTATATAATATACATAAAGAAAATGTTATGTGAAAAAAACATCTTATCATTCTTACTAAAACAATTTTGTTTTGGGATCTTATAAAAGGATGACTTTTCTGAATGAAAGATATTTTCAATAATATATTTTCATAAAAGAAACAGGTCTAAAAAATGAATTTTCCTCTTTCCTTTGCTACCAAAATTTTAATTATCCGTTGGTAAAATCAAAACAAGTACAATTTCACTGCCCGGCTCCTAGAATGAACAAGGTTGAAAGAGAACGAAGAAAAGAAAAAGAAGAAAAAAAAAATCTCCTCTCTTTCCTATCGATCCATCAAATTGCTAAGGGGAAGGATTCCAAATGACAGTTACTGAGCTCACCTGTGGAAAAACTGACCCTCTTTTTTTTTTTTTTTTTTTTTTTTTTTTTTTTTTTTTTTTTTTTTTACATTCGTATCCAGGTGTACACAAGGGAAGATTTGCGAAATGCATGTACTAGCGATCGTTGCTATCCCTCAGGTGTATGATTACTAAACTCCTGGATTTTCGACTCTACAAAAAGGGGTGAAATGTGTTAATTGCACGTGTAATTGGTGAAAGGTAGTGCAGCTATGATTTACAGCTAGGAATTATGATTTATGTTGTTAAAAATAAAAATTATACTGTGTGGTTAAAAAAAAAAAGTCGTGTATACCCGGCTTGGATTTAAAAATAAATGGGGTATGTAATTAAATCTGTATATCTGCTTAATATTTTCTATAAAAAAAAATCGGTACACGTGTAACGTGGTCAAATCCGTTTGCATCGCACTATCTTCTCGTCAATTTATATATTTACTTATTTATTTATATTGTGTATAAAAACGTAATGTATTATAATATATATATATTTTTAATATAATATTGATTTTCTAGTTACAATTTAAGTTAGCGAGAACAAGCGAGCGTTGCTTTGCACAAACGAAAATGTGCATGCAATTGTAAAATATTTATTTAATTATTTATTCTTCTTATTATTATTATTTTAAAATATATTAACGTGTAAATATACATATTTAAGGAATGGAAAGCGAGCGTTCGCTTTTCTTTTCTTTTATTTTTTTTTTTGTTTTATAAAATATTACATATAATAGTTAGAGAAAAAAAATTAAACAAATTCTTTTTTTTTGTAAAGTTTGGAAATTTAGTTAATTAGAAATATCTCAGCTAAATGCATTATTAGATGCTCTGCGCAGATAGTCTCAATTTCGCCTGCAAAAACGAGACTTTAACATCCAATAAATTGCTGAAATGATCATTGACATGTATCCAACACCTTTTTATTATTATTATTTTTTAAGTATGAAATAATTTACCTAAATATTTAAGGTATAAATTAAACATCCAATTTATGTTTTGTAATAATTGAAACGTTCAATGGTATTTTTTTTTATTTTTTATTTTTTTTTGTAATTAAATTATCTGAAATGTTAATCCTTAGGGACAACTAATATATATATATATTTTTTTTTTTTACTTGTTTGTTTTATAATATGAAATCGTACGATTATTCTAAAATTAAAATTGAAACGCGTTGTTCTAACCAAGTTATAGATTATATCAAATATTAAACTAAAATAATTTTGTAAAATCTGACCGATTTTTTTTTGTTATAATAATTCAAGTGGATTCGTTAATCCGTGGCTTTAAGCAAAGGATGAATTATTATAAATATTGGTCAATATAAAATGTTGTATTATTATTATTTATATTTGTGTCGCCGAGTGAATAGATGTTGACTTGTAATTTTAAATCGATTAGTTATATGTTTTGTGCTACATATAAAGACTTTTATTTTCACTTTTAGTAGAGGGGGTAAGGTTATATATTAAAAAATTTTTTTGTTTTGTTATATAAATTAGTATAAAATGGGTTTGAAAGGGTGATACCCTGGCAAGGCTGCCTCTGTTTTTATTTTTACCGTAATTATTATTATTTTTTATTTAACGTGCATGTTTGTTCATAACTCCCTCTGACGAGCCAAATCCCTCAGTAGTACACTGTGTAGCAAAGAAAAAAAAACTTGCAGTATCCTCCCTAAATGATCTTTTTTTTTTTTTTTTTTTTTTTTTTTTTTTTTTTTTTTTTTTTTTTTTAAATAGTAACCTGTCCTCAATGTACTGTAAATAAACAATAATGGAAAATTATAAAATGTGTACTAAACTAAAGAAAAATAAGACATCTATAAACGATAAAAATTTAAAATAAATATATACATATTGCTTCGACAGCAATAAAAGAGAAAAAAAATTTCTCGCTTCCCTATCTAGGAATTTATGTGTATAGTCTGTGATTCCACTTTCGTTGGTGAGAATAATTTATTTATGTGGCGTTTAATAGTCGCTTTATCTGGGAATGCAATTTCCTTTAATAGGTAATTGTTATTCCTAAGCTTCCTTACCACCTCGAATGGTCCCAAGAATTTTGGCTGAAGTACACCTGGTTTACCCACGACTTTTAAGTAGCATTCTTGTCCCGTTTGTAGAAATTTTACTTTTTGGACTGGAGTACTGTCGATGTACTCCGCCATCATTTTTTTTTTGGTTTTGTAAGGCTAATTTCTTTATTTCCTCAATATGTTGGACTCTATTTTTAACGTAGGTTTTGACAATTATGTCTTGGTCAGGCAAGTGTATGGAAAAAGGAGTTCTTATTTCTCTACCGAAAAATAGAAGTGCCGGAGAAAATCCCGTAGCTCTGTGCGGCGTACTGTTATAATTAATTTTAAAAAAATCAATCCTGGTATCCCATTCTAAAGAGTTTTTACACATAGCCACAATTGAATTTTTTAATATTTTATTACTGATTTCACAGAGCCCATTACTGCGTGGATTATTCACGGACGTAAAATCTAGGTCTATGTTAAGAGAATCCATGTATTCTTTGAATAAATCAGAGTGAAAATACCGGCCATTATCCAATTTTATGGATCGCGCCAATCCGAAATTACTAAAATAGCGATTCAATACATTTAGAAGTGTTTGTGATTCACAATTGCGAACCGGTACAGCCTCCAAGAATCTTGATGTGGAATCAATAATCATAAATACAAATTTATTTTTGCGTAGCGTCATTGGAAGCAAACCAATTAAATCTATATGCAAAACTGATCCGATTTCTTTATCTTTGATTATTTTTTGTGTGGGAACTTTAATAGTTTGATGTTGTTTAGTCGTGTTACATGGTATACATTTAGTACAATAATTCTTTACATCCCTGTACATCCCGTACCAGTAGAATCTAGCTTTTATTATTTGATAAGTTTTAAAAAATCCGAAATGTGGTTTATGAGCTTCCTGTATTATTTCAGCTTTAAGTTTATCCGGAGCAATTAACAGTTCATTTGTATCAGAGCCTGGCTTTAATATTAATATTTCTTTTTGATTGAGAGTGAATTTTTTTGTGGTTTTGTTTTGTTTGTCAGTTTTAATTTTGTTTATTATTTTATTTAATTTTTCGTCTTCTAATTGTTGTAGTTTAATGTTTTCATCTGATAGAGCTTTGTTTACCGTAAACAATGAATTTTGCAATTTTTCTCTTGAAATTATAGTATTAATGTTCCTCGAAACATAATCAGCAGGATTTTTAGATCCCTCGATATGCTGAAAAGGGTAGTTAAAAGGGGACAAATTGTCCAACCACCTTGCTACAATGTCTGGTTGCTTTTCCAAATTTAAAAAATACGTTAGCGCTTTGGAGTCTGTATAAATATTAAATTTTCTCCCTGCGAGAATATGCTTGAAATACATCACCGCTTCATGAACCGCCAGTAGTTCGAGTTTGAAACTGGGGTAGTTCTTTTCGGGATCCCTTAATTTTCGCCCAAAATGTTCAATTGGCAGCTGTTCTCCGTCGTATTCTTGTGCTAAAATTCCAGAAATAGCTGTTTTAGAAGCGTCTGTGATTAAAATGAAATCTTTTGAGAAATCCGGGGGTTTTAATGTGGGATTTTTAACTATCGCTGCTTGGATTTCTTTGAAAGCATTTTCTTCTATGTCAGACCATTTAAATTTCACTTTGTCTTTAGTAAGATTAATTAATGGGTCAACTATTTTAGAATAGTCTTTAATAAGCGATCTAAAATAATTCGAAAGACCAAGTAGAGATTTAACTCCCTTCTTATTTTTAGGTTTAACTAAATTTTGAATTTTATCTATGTTTCTTTTTGAAGGAGAGTATCCTTCGCTGTTTAGGGTGAAACCGAGATATTCGATTTCTGACATACAGACTTATATTTTAGTAGGCTCAATAGTTAAATTATTTTCAATAAAAGCTTTAAGGACTTTGTCTAACAGATCTAACATTTCTTCGAGTGAGTCGGCTGCTAGGATCACATCGTCAATAAAATAAGCGACTTGATCTTCATTAAAGTGGCCCAACACTTTATCAATTAATTCTGCAAACACCGCAGTACTGAGTCGCGTTCCGAAAGGCAATCTTAAAAAGGAGAATTTACCGTGCTCCGTTATGAAAGCTAATTTTTCAGTGTCTTCTTCACGTAAATTTATTTGGAAAAACGCACTGTGTAGATCCAGTACTGTATAATATTTTTTTCCACTCATTCTCCGCAGAATCTCTTTAATTTCGGGTATGGGGTACGCATAATTTTGAAGTATTTCATTTAAAAGTCTATAATCGACCGCCATACGATATTTAACTTCATTAGCCTGTTCGTTTTTCTGCAAAGATTTTTTTTTAACGAAAATAACAGGGAAAGCGTAATCAGAGTTGGATTTACGAATGATATTTGCTCTCAAAAGTTTTTCAATTTCTTTTTTAGCATACTCCTTAACATTGTGTGCAGTTTTGTATGGTTTAGTCTGCAGAGGATAATTATGTATTAAATTAAATCTTGGGACGACTAATGAAGATTGTCCGAGTGTATCGTAATTCTTAGAAAAGGCATGTGCATTATTTAGAAGTATTTTTTTTTAATTTTTCTGCTGTGTCCGAGTCTAAATGTTGTAAATTAAAGTCGTCTGATCTAAGTTCTGCTTTTCTCCGTTCACGAACTTGCTCTAAATTCAGATTATTAATGTGCACTACCTGCTTCGTTACTTCTTGACCCTCAGTGTCAACTGATTTTATTTCAAAATGTTTAGAAATTTTGCCAATGTTCATTCCCTCTGTTAAGATTAATTTTTGTTGTGATTTGTTAGTGATTATTATATGAATTTTATTATCCTTGGCAATTTCGTGAATTGATGTTTTATAATAAATTTCATATTATGTTTAATCGGTTCCAAGAGTATTGTATTTGTAGTTGCGAATTTATCTGGATCTAATAGTAATGCAACAATTTTTTTTTCGCCTGGTAGTAACTCCGTTGTCTGTGTTAGTTTTGCTGTAACAAAATTTTTGTGCGAGATACGTTTTTTTTTCTTTTTGCGTATTGTTTCTTTATTTTGATTCTCATTAGAGTTAGCAGTTAAGTTACTTATCAGACTTTGAGGTTCATTTTCTAGAAATTGAAGTGCAATGTTTTTGTTTTTTAATTTCATGGTTTTATCTTCAAAATCTAGGATAATATTATTTGTTTTGAGGAAATCGAATCCCAATAGCATATTGTAGTTCCGACCAAAATCTTGAGTTGTAACATAGAATGCCCCCGATACAAAAACGTTTTCCAATTTGAAAGTTAATTTAATGCATTGCTTAAAAGAGATTGTCGAATTTGTTAATGTTTGAATTTTTACCTGGTTACAGAGATTTTTATATTTTACGTGTGCATTCTTTAATTGTTCGAACAATATAGGTGATGCCAAAGTTACTGCCGCCCCACTGTCTGTCAAAGCATTAATCTTAACACCATTAATTTCAAAAGTAATAATCGGAAGTTGAGAATTGTCATTACTTTTGACACTAGCAATAATTTTGTTATTTTTTTTTAGACCCGCAGTGAGACTTACGCGGGTGCCTTGTATTTGAGAATGTAAGTCCCGACTTTAGTTTCCCTTATTGTTACTAGAATTCTGATCATGATCTTTATCTTGTTTATTGTTTTCAAATGTCTGCTGTGAATTATTTTTTTTGTATAATCATGTTTTTTATAATTATTTTGCTTGTAGCCCCCTCTATGCCCTCTATAATTTCTTCGCTGGTCATATGATCTCTGTTCGTTGAAATTGCCTCCATAATTTCCGAAACTGGGATATGATATCGGCATAAATTGTTGGTGGGGTGGGGGTGGTGCATAGTACATGTACTGAGGAGCAGAATATTGCATAGGGTTGAAGTTTTGGTGCGTGTAATTTGGGGTTTGCTGAAAGTTTCCCTGAGCTTGTTGGTTTCCCCCTTGATAAAAATTTGGTTTTTCGATTTGAATATTCTCAGGAATTTTTTTATTTTCGTCCACGTAATTACTGCTGTTTTGTTCGTTGCCCTTGTAAAACCAACAATGTGGGTTCGTATGGGATGTGGATTTACAGTACTTGCAAAACCTAGTTGTATCATTGTTAGTGGCATTTACCTTTAATTTTATGTTATTTAGTTCCGCGGTTAATAATTTTATATTCTCTGCACTTTCTACATTGAGTTTAAGCAGTTCATTTAACAAATCAGAATCTTTAGTTTTGGAAATGTTGTTGATGTCCTTTAAATTGACATGTGAATAAGCCTCCTCTAATTTTAAGGCTATGTTGCACGCTGTTTTAAAGTCCGGCGGAGAGTTTTTTCTTACTTCCAGACTTAAATCACTACGAATTGATTCCAAAAACTGAGATAATTTGATCATTTCCATGAATGTAGAGCTGTTGTTAGCTCCTATATCTTGCCCACTTTTTTTTAGATAAAGGTCTGCTGCCGCATTAAATTCTAATATAAATTCGATCATGTTTTGTTCCGGTTTTTGTTTGAGATTGCAAAATTTCTTTTGCGCTTCTAGAAATGTGGTTTTGGGTTCGAATAATTGTTTTAACTTTGTTTTAAAGGTTTCTAAGTTCTGTTCCACGAACAAATTTTGATCCCTCATCAATTTATCTTTAGCAGGTCCTACAATTTTCGCCTTTAATATAGTTAATTTAGAATCATTATTCAATTCAGTTTTATTGATGAGATTGTCAAATTGTAAGAAAAAATGGTTAATATTTGCTTCCTTTTTTCCATCATAGTATGGAATCAGATTAATTAGGCTATCTGCATTTGGGGTGTCCATTGTAGTAATTTTAGGAGTAGCTTTTTCAGAATTTATAATTTTCTTCTCTTTCTTTTTTTTCTTATTATTATTATTACTATTATTACAAATAATATTAGTGTCTACAGTTTGATTATTTAATTCGCGTAATTGTTGTCTAGTTTTGACACCAGTATCTATTCTACTAATTCTTTGACTTTTACGCTTATTCATCCAATTAAAGTACAAAAATCATAAAATAGAGAGAGAGCAAAAAAAAAATTGTTTAACATAAAATAAAAGATACCCAATGGTGAATTGTTATGCACTGTTCGAGAAATTAATTATATATAATATATATCATTTCAATATTTGAGCATTATTATGTATTTATTTTATATTTGCTGCTGTTGCAGTATATGTAACACAAGTCATATTTTCAATTCTTTGTTAATACAAATCAATCCAATAACACTTATTATTATTTAATATATCATTATATATTTAGTGAGGTACCCAAAAAGAATTGCCAGGTATATGCATGTTACAGAGTGTATGAAGATTCCCCAATGAATGCTTAAAATTTTTTTTTTTTTTATTTAGTTGTTGAAAAGAGGAAAAAAAATTTTTTCAAAAGAATTAGAATTAAGAACATTTATGTTAGCAAAAAAAAATTTTTTTTTTTAGTCTTAATATTGCATATATATTTTTATATTTAAAAAATTATACAATAACCTAAAGTTCTATTTCTAAAATTAAATTAATATATTAAAATAATTTAGAAAGAGGTAACGGTACCACTTCTAATTCGGTAAACCCTATGATGGAATGCTACAGAGTGATCAATTAAATTATTTGAATTTAAGTCTGACTGCATAGGATTTACCACTATATTGCTGTTTATTGATTAATATGAGTATTTTAAATTATCCGAGACGTATAGTATTTATTTTGCACCTATGACTCTAAGGATCTGATATGATAATTTATACTTAGCAAATTTTATTAGACAAATTATCAATTAATTATAGAAAAGAAAAAGTTGCGTTGTGAATTATTTTTGAAGTTCGGATCCTCTTTGAGCCAATTACAATCATCAAAGGTTACCTGCAGAGAGTTATGTAACATTAAATAAATAATGGCTTATTTTAAAACCTAGATTGTAATATTAAAGAAAACATTTCCTGAAATAAAAGACTTAATATTAATTCAATAAATTAAGTAAACAAAAGGAAAACTGACTAAAATTAATTGAATATAAAATTGAGTTTATTTACAAGGTAATTATAATCATGTAATTAAAAACAAACATGAATGTTTTAAAAAAATATATTCAATCCTAGTTGAGAACTGTATTCTCAACATTTATTTTCTGAGAATTACAGTTTATCTTACTGAATTAACAAATTCGATTTTGAAAGGCAGAGTTCCATACCCTAGAAGTTTTTGTTTGATTAGCCTTTTTATGTTTAGATCGGGGTAGGATCTTCATACACACGTAAATTCGTATTATTAAAAGAATATAGCTTAATTAAATAAAATGGAACAATGGTGAAGGAAGATTGTTTGTTACCTTATATTACTAGATAACGTTGACAGCAGGAGGTAATGGCTGACGCGTTTTCGCTTTTTCTTAGCGCGTACATTTCCATCTATTGGCACACACACTCAAAATCTGTTTTTTTAGTTAGAGAGCAGTCAACCTTCTACTTTTCCATCTTTTTTTGAATCTGAACTCTCAAAAAAAAATCACATTCTTTTCGTGGAGCAAAAAAAAAAAAAAAAAAAAAGGATGGAATCATTCTTCCCTTTTCACATAAAATTAAGGCCTTATACATATAACTTCTTGAAAATTTGCATGTTTCGGCCATACCTCTGATTTTAGAGAGATGACCATTGGCAGGCGGGAGAATTTTGGTACTCCCCTTGAGTGTTTCATAGGCCCGTCGGTACAATAGTGATTCCTCTTGACGCCGTGCTGTGTCTGGGAGGTAAAGATGCTTTTACTTGTGAGGTCTTCGTGCCTATTTAAGCTCTCATAAATAAATGTGTCATATTATTGTTCTGACAATTTTCTCCATGACATTTTTATTAGGTGTAGTTAAATCATTCGTGGGAACGGAAAACCAAATATTTCCTTGACTGCCGTGGTTCACTTTGTTCCACAATTATCTATCTGTATGCGCTGATCCTAAAATGGATCATTAATTTGTATTGTTCACTGTTCACTGATTAAAATGATACCAAATACTCTGCTAATATGCAGAAAAAAACCCAAATACTTTTTTTTTTATAGTGTGTGCTAGTTTAGATCTAGATGGTGGTATTTCTCACCATCAGCTTCCTTAGAATATTTTTTTAAAAATTCAAAATTTAAAAGGATGAAATATGCGCTTTCACAGTTTTAAGTAGAATTCTCGCCGTTTAATTGAATCACATTGTTGGATAGAATTTGATTTAACAAAGCGGCGGATTCCGCTAAGGCGGAATTTTGATTCATATAAGCGGTAATTATAGTAATTTTTTTTAGCTCTGGGGGGTGTTTTAACCCCCAAACCCCCCCCTTGGCTGCGCCACTGTGTATATACACTACACATATCAATACACTGTAAAAAAAAATGTGTCGATCTACTAAAACAATTTTAGTTTTTCTCATTGATCTTTGCAATTACTAAAAAAAATTTTGTATTCTTATTCAGTTACAAGAAAATCTGTAAGAATTACTAGAAAACAGCTAGCAACGATTCCGCTTTATAATACCGGTTACTACAAAATTCTGTGGAATACAAATATACTAAAAAAATTTTAGTAACCTAGGATTTTTTTTTTACAGTGTAGGTCAAATAATTCTAATTTTACAACCTGCATATGACACGTATGCATACTTTTATACAGGATATTTAAAAATATGCACAGGATATTTAAAAATATTAACAGAACAGAAAATCTTCATTCATGTATATCGCATAAAAAAGTAAATCAAAAAAACAATTCAGCAAATCACAAAACTTAGTTATTCGAATGTAACAGTACTTCGTTCATGTAAATGATTCGTTAATGCAAGTAACTGAAAAACAGCTGGTCGGCCCCAGGAGGGGCGATGAGCGGTGGAAGTAAAAGACCCCCCGATCCTAAAGAGTGGAACTCCGCCCCTCGGATCCTCCTGAGTCTAAGATAAGGAATTTGGGGGAAAGATTTTCTTTATGTATTTTTCTGAAAAAAAAAATGGGAAGATTAAATTATTTTTTTAATTTTCTTCAGTTGATGAATAATCAATTGTTACATAATTAAAATAATGTTTCAATTTCAGAATTTTTTTTCTTTTGCTCGAGAAAGAAATATTATTTTTTTTATTTATGTGAAGATTAATTTTTAATATAAAAGGAGATAAAATTTTTTTTATTACGCAGCATGTTATTTAAAAGACATGTCTTTTGCATGTGTTTATATATATTTGATAAAAGTTTTAGGATATTCAAAAAAGAAAAAAAAAACAAGTGGGTAAGTGTGATCGAAGATCCCAGAAAGGGTTTCATTTAATATTCCTTTCAAACTACTTTATTCTTTCTTTAATAAATCCAAATAAATTTCATTTTCCAAAAAAAAAGTCATGTTTTTTATAAAGTAAAAATTTACCGGTCTATTTTTTCTTTTTTTCGAATATCCGAACCGGCCCGATAGCGGGCGAAGTCCGCTATTCTACTTTGTCATAATAATATCTGTCATGTGGACTAAATGCGATATTTTAAAGAAAGTAGTTTTCCCCTCTCACCTT
This sequence comes from Maratus michaelseni, assembly GCA_963931845.1. Classification (NCBI taxonomy): domain Eukaryota; kingdom Metazoa; phylum Arthropoda; class Arachnida; order Araneae; family Salticidae; genus Maratus; species Maratus michaelseni. The sequence goes on from OZ007591.1 coordinate 168,222,310, forward strand.
CTTTATTAACAATTCCTCTACGTATTATTAATTACATCATTGTCTATTAGCGTTTTATTTCTTTTTTCTATACAAAAATCAGCATTTTGTGATAAAATATAAATTCGATTCCAATAATGTGATCTTTGTAAAAAAAAATAGATTTCTGGATTCACGGTAAAAAAAAAAAAAAAAAAAAAAAAAAAAAATGCATAAATGCAAACTTTTCAAATCGGTAAATGCAACTTAAAAATAATAATAGAGTTTTTAATCTCTTACTACCCTCAAAATCTGCGGGTTTTTATTTATTTTCCTCCCCTCAACAGTACAGACGGAAAGCGAAAATAATCCTGCTGATAAATGGCATAAGTCTCCGATTTTATAACCAGCTGCAAATGTTCTTTTGATTTGGATAAAAGTTATTTTCATTAACGCATAATTAATTCGTAATTGCTGTTCTAATTACGCCATCTTTATAAAAATTCGATTTCTATGTTTGCCGTAAAAAAAAAACATGCATAAATGTGTTAATTTCAAATCCATAAATGCAATAATAAAAAAAAATTCTATAGAGCCGGAAAAATGCCTAGTCCGCCTTCTTTGATCTGTGTGAACTGGTGTCAGATTGCTCGTTGTGGTTTTCCAATGAAAGGAAATTAAACGAATTTATTCAAATCGATTTTTAATTGATATTTATACTTCTAGTGGGAGCAATAAAAATTTTTTTAGAAATTCTGGAAGCATTTTTTTTTTTTTTTTTTTTTTTTTTCGTGTGTGTCCGAAATTTCACGTTCGTAGTGGAATAGTTTGGGAGAAAGGGGTGTCTTTGAAAACACCCAATCTGTTATCACCATTGCAATGCTGTGACTATGGCAACCCTTCGCCCTTTTCTGGAGTTTCAGAATGAACTTCCTTTGTGGTTGATTAAATTCTACGCTTTAGTTGAATATTTTTATCCATTAATGAGTGGGTTTTTAAGGTTTTAATTAATGTATTGCGTCAATGAAGACATTTTCAAAATTTTATGATTTTCAGCGTGACAGTAGGTATTCAGCTGTAAGTACAAAAACTTTCAAATCTCTAACTTACACAGTTTCTGAGAACCGACTCTGTGACAGACAGACAGAGAAGCGAGACGAATAGGGTTTCGTGAGATGAACAAAACCCTAAAAAGGAAATTAAATGGACTAATTTTTTTCTACTTGTGTAATATATCATTTAAAATTAGTTCATTTGAAAACCTAAAATAATGTGTATTGTAAATTTGATTAACATGTTAGGTTATAGAAAACAATTATTCGATACCACAGCATTCATTACAGATAGAGAAATGATATGAAATAAGTTAATTTATTAATTAATAAAAATTAAATAAAATATTCATTTTTAAAACTTTAGAATAAAATGCACTTCAAATGTGATTAAATTTTTTCTACATGTAAATAAAGAGAGTAATACTTATTATATACTAGCAGGCTACGCCCGCTGCGCTTGTCAGTTTCTCCAAACGAACCTTAAATCAAACGAAATATATCGGTGAATTTGACCTTGTATTTTAAAGTTTTAAGATTTACCTGGTATATCCTTCCGTATTACTGAAAACTATACGAACGCCATTGCGCTATTATATTTTCTAATGTGCAGTCAAAATTTGAGCTGTTAAAGACCAACTCTTTTTTTTTATTATTATCATTTACAGTAGGATTTGATAAAGAACGATAGAACGATACACAATATACTAAAACCCTCCCTGAAAATTATCTAACTATTCAGTAGAACTTTTTAAAAAGGCAAATATTTCTTAATCGGGTTTACCTGACGCACATAACTTTTTGACTAAGCAACGTAGAACAATATGCAATATATTAAAACCATTCTTGAAAAAATATTTACTTAGCAATGCAAGTCTCATTAAAATCCGTTCAGTCTAACTTTTTAAAAGGGCTAATCTTTGATATTCGAGTTCACCTCATTGTAGAACTTTCCTCCATAACTGTGTACTAAATAACGTAGAACGATATGTTACATCCTAAATAACTTTTTACAAAAAAAAAAAATTAATCAGGGTAAAAAATGCATTTTTTCCTTACGAAATTTTTATCTAAGAAGCTCGCTCTTTCTAAATTGTTGTTTACTCGAAATTTTGATGGTAAAATTTCAAATTGTTGCAGCATACCAAAAATGAATTTAGTAAATAACAAAGCAATTGGTAGAGGGGGACCCCAGAGTAACGTCGAGCATAAGATATAAAAAAATCATCTTTAAAATGTATGAAATTGCAAGTTGTTTCTCGTATTCTTTTCTGAATAAATTGCGTCAAAATGACGCATTTTAAAAGTTTTGCATGCTTACGATTAAAAAGTATTTTCTTAAAAAAAGAGATTCGCATTCCATAAATAGCGAGTCGCAATGTTTGTCCCTGTTTGCAATAAATATTCTTTGCACGTTCAGAGATGAAATAAATTGCGCATTAGCATACATTATGACATGATGTTGGTATAACGGAGAATTACCAAAATTATCCAAAAAACTTTGTTTCAAATTACGCCAATTCTCTGTAGTCTTGATTATGGAATAAGTCCACGTTAAAAACATAGAATTAACATAAACCGTTTTTTTAAAGTTAATTATACGCCAAAGAACGCCCGGTGACGTATAACAAATGTCTGTAGACCCAATTATGTAATTTACCTACTTAATTAACGCATATGGTACAAACTACACCTACTTTCCAATCGGGATCAGTATAGTTACGGCTAGATATAAATGTTTGTCATTGTAGCGGTATTTTAGTTTGACCTACGGAATATTATCATAACATTCAATATTAGCAATATTTCTGACATCATTAAGAGTTCTCAGAGCGGTCCCTTTTTTGTCCACCAATATATCCTTTTAATTATTCTCGTGATAGGTTACTACAACAATTGTAAGGAAATGTTAGCCGGGCGCATGTGATAAATAGCCAAATATTGTTTTTATCGCCATCATTCGTATTGCATTCATTTCATTTAAAATATAAACCTTTCGCTCATTTAATTTGAAATACATACAAGTAAAATACACGTATCACATACATTTCAAACATACGCCTTTCGCAAATTTCATTAAAAATAAAAAATAAGAAATAAAGCTATAAATCAAAACAATTTATTTTTCATCAAAGTATTGATTCTAATTTAAACACGCAAAAAAATAAAATCTGCTATTGATGAGAAAAAAATGCTATTGGCGAGATTTGCGCCCGGCTAACATAAAAGTACGGAAAACCTCATCATGTGGCGTGTTTCTACGATATTTGTAAGAGAAATATAATAGGAAAATTTTGTAAGAAGATAGTGATGGTCCTAAAATATACAATTCTGACGCGTATATTAGTGATAGTTTACAGCCTCGTATGGCGTCCAATATCAGTCACGAATTGATTTATTGGACCGATTTACAAGTATTTCCCAATTAATCGACGATGGTTAGTCAATAGCAAAGCTGTCATTCGAGATCTGTCATAAACGGGTTCACTTTATCCTCATTGCTCTATAACTAAGCAATTTAGAACTATGTATTATATACTAAAAACTATTTTTGAAACAAACTATCAGTGCAAATCTCATCAAAAACCGTTTATTAGAACTTTTTGAAAATGTTAATATTTGATAAAAAAGGTCACCTGATTTTCGAATTCCCCCCTATTATTCTAGAACTAAGAAACGTAGGATGATATTTTATACAGTGTGATTCATAAATATCGAAACAATAGGCTATCTCCTTAAATATTGCCCCTAGGCACGTACTTCCAATTACAAATTTTCTTTTAAAAAAGTGCAAAATTTTATGAGATAAGTTGCAACTCCATGGGGGGTCAATTTGAGAAAATACAAAAATTAAATTTTTATACGGCCCCCGTAGGATAAAATTTCCAATTAGGAATGTTTTCCTTATCCATTCTTGAATTAAATTTAAAAAAAATCCATCTTGATATCTGCAAAATTCACAGAGATATTAAAATCCAAAATTCGTGACTTACACCACTTAAGCATACCTCTGAGAGACACGATATCAGTTCATTTGAAATGCAAGTTAGGGATCGACCATAAATTTACACATTATTAAAAGTCGATCTAAGACAATGCCTTAACTTTTAGATATAAAATAACAGCGTATACATTTTTACGTTAAACTCGCTTGAGAAATATGCTAGAGGCCGAGCATGGCTCCAGGCCCGTGTCTTTATTGTTCTTAGGACGTGTCGGGAAGGCAATAAGTTTTATAAAAACTAGATGGAACCCGTCAAAACTTGACGCAAAAAAATACTGTAACAATATCAGTAAAATAAGCTTCTTTATTATTTATGAAGGGGTGCGTATAAAACAGTCTTTCAAATATTTTATTTAATTTTTTTCCCCAGTCAAATACAGTACTATTTCCGATGCAAACTCCAAACAAACAATCCGTAAATAACTGTGTAATGCAAATCAGTTTGACATTACCACCATATTCCCCACAGCAAGAAAAAAAATTCATGGACCTATGAAGTAGATACAAATAGTATATTCCTACGTTCATATCATATTCAGTAAATAACATAGTAAATAAAGCACACATCTCCCCCCCCCCCTCTGTGATAATGCAACCGAATGAGCTCCTATGCGCATGTGCATTGCATCTGCCCAAAAGCACCGTCGAAATTCGACGTTAAAAAAGTTTTAAAATGATTAAATTAAAAGTTTTAAAATGTCCTCTTTAATCATTGTTCGTTTCAAATCCATATCTTCTAAAACGCATCCATTGTTTTAAGCTAATCAATTTTTATGCAAAGATTAAGAAGTTTTTTAAAGTAATAAATCTATCTGCAGATGAGGGAGATTTTTAATGTTTTCAAGCTTAATTTATTTGTATGGTTTCTTTGGTTCCTTGACATAATCAGGATGATTATCCCTTTTTCATCACAGTCGGGATATTTTTCCTCTTATACAGTTGGCAAATGTAAAAAATTAAAAAAATGCAATTCCTAGCATATCCTGATATCTGATGGAACATATTCATCAACGAATTCAACATATCAATTTTATTTTCAACATAAACTAAAAATAGTCTTTTTTTTTTTTTTTTTTTTTTTTTTTTCCTGACAGATTTTTGTTTAGCGCCAAAATGTTCTATCTTATGGATAATCTGATCTTATGATTTATCACTTTTTAAAAAAAATTATTATTCACTTTTTATGATGGTTAGGGAAATCTATTTTCAATTGTGGCAACTTTCCCAGGGGCTATTTTACATTATTGAAGTAAACTGGTGGTCATTGATAAGATAGAATTGAAAAACTTTTCATACTTGAAAATTATTTAAAAAGTCGTTAAATTAATCGGCAGTTTTCAAATAAATTTCAATCGAAAGCTAATTTTTTTTTCTAATTGATGATGTAAGAATTGAAATTGTAAAATGTAGTAAAAAATAGAAATTTGTAGTATTTCGAAGTGATGTAAGCGCGATGAAAGCTAAAGCGATAGCGCCTTTGTTGTCACAAATGTTGTACATTTCTAAAAATTGCCACTGTATTTTGGCTGGCGTCCAAAAGTGGAAAAACATTTTTGGGCATCGAAAGAGAAATTCACAGTGAAAGACATAGGACTTTGCGCTAATAAGGAACTGTTAAATGAACTTATAATAAATCTACTAAAATAATTCCTATGAAATATTAGTCTTACATTGTTTATTCTAGCTAAAAATACAATAATTATTTCAAGATTTTCTTCTACCATAACACTATTTTTAATAACTTTAAATTTCCTGAAATCCTTTACTTTTGTGATTTTTTTTATTAAAAAAGGAAATCTGCTACCCTATAATTTAAAAAAAAAGCAATTGGTAACATGTAATCAAGGTATGCAATCAAGATGAATAAATCAATGACGGCTCCAATTCTAATCTTTATAATTATGAATGCAAAAATCAGTAAAATTATGTCATGTTAACACAATCGTATACATTTTTCTCTTTAGTTTTATCAATGTTAAAATGCACTTCAAGCTAAGCATAACGTCATTTTTACCGGCGCAAACTTTTCACACGTACTTCATATACCTTACATTAATGCTTAAACACCATGCACACAAAGATAAATATATTTTGTATTTAATTGTAATGAAAAAATGGCATCAACAAAGTTATAATGCATAATGATAAAATAAACCCAATGGACAATATTCCCGTGACGTCACAATAAATATGAATTTTTTTTCGCTTAAACACGCGGATAAGTATTTTTACCGAAATTTAACTTGCAAATTAATAAATTCGGCCTTAAAACCGCGTGCTTTTAATATTTATTATTTCTCTTTTATTCAACCACAGAGTTTAGAAAATAAACTCTGTGCTTCGGAACAGTAGGCGTTATCCGATTATGACGTCATTAGCAGACGTAAAAGTTTAATTGAAAATTACGGTTAATTAATTAAATTTTCGAACAAACGAATGCACGATAACAAATCTGTGTCCAAATATCTTTCATTTAAAAAAAGAATGATGTAATTTGATGCAGTAGTTTGTTCTCACGGATTGTCGAAAGAAATCGCTTAGCGTTTTAAATATATAGATAGTAATAGCGATAATGAAACTTCTGTTAACGGAATCATTGGAAATATATTTTATAAATTACACAGAAATATTTTCAAAAATCTACGTTTTGTTATACAGCTTCAATAGTTATGTTTTTAAACCTATTTTTCATTTATTCCAAATGACATTGTCTTTTAAAATAAGTCTTTATTCGAATGTAACAGTCTAATGGTATAAATAATCATTAACGTTGCTATTGCGTATTTTTTTAATAGATGCCAAGCTCCCACTAATCTTCTGTTATAAGTGTGTTTATTTGACCCAAGTTTAATGCGTTCGAACTCTTTTAAGAAACTCTTTTTCTCAGAAACTCTTTTAAGAAATTCAATTGAATGAAGTAATGATTCGACTTAAAACATTTAAATTAAATAAGTCAAAGATTCATTAAACAAATTTTCCAATTTTAAAGTGGTCAACTGGTTCAAATTAATCTACATATTACGGAGGATTAGTGGGAGGTTTGTCAGCTATGTTTTTGTGATGCGAAAACACAGTAATCTAAAATATACTGTAAAATTTTCTTATAAATATGTATGTAGTATTCTTTAAAATATTCTTAATTGTATCTTAAGAAAAATGGGAATTTTTTGTACAAATTTAGGCCTATGCAGAAATCTAAAATGTGTACAGACTGTCTAGATAATGAATTAAATAAAATTTAGTGCATCGCCCATGAAAATGGTTTTCTTTCACATCATATCAATAAACCCGACCTGAAACATAAAGTGCATCAAAGAAACTTATATCTCTAATAAACTTAAATTTTGTAAATTTCGCTGTATACCAGATTTGTATGAGAGACTAGGGTATGCGTTAAACAATTTTAATATCTGTACCCGAGAGCCAAACTATCGTAATCAGAAATTGAAGCTACAGGAAGGAGTTACTCACCTGGAAGCTTTTAAAAAGCATTTAAACGTTCTATTAGGACCCAATCTTTGTTTAAAACTTTAAATGCATTTTTCGGCATCATAAGTTTTTTTCAGCATTTCTTATCTTTAAATTTATATAAGTCAATAACCTCTATAAATGGTTCAAACTTGGAATATATCTTTTTCAAATATTTTACTTAAGTTTTAATTTGGCAAATTTGAAAAAAAACATATATTCACTTTCGAAAATATGATTTGTTTAAAATAAGTTGCATCTTTTTTTTTAAATTGCTACTTTAAATATTTTTTTTAATTAATATTTTTCAAAATGCTGAATCAAAATTAAACTAATATATTTCTGCTTAATTAAAGGAAAAAAATCATTTCGACAAATAATATCTTCTAAAATAAAAGCGTAAGTCATGTGACTGTCATCAACAGTTCCGGGATGGCCGTTTCACTTTTTCATATGCCAGGCGGCCATTTTTATTCAAAATTATTTTTTCGAACAAAACTGCATAAAAGTTACATTTTAAGAAAGATCGTTCAAAATAAATTAATATTTGAGAGATGACTTACGTTCAATTATGTAAATATTCTGCAATAACTTCAGTCGAAATTAGGTTCGCAGTTCAAATTCGCTATTCATGAAAGTAAACAAAAAAAGAGATTGATTCGTCGTGAACATTTAAAATATTAAATCATGGAGGTAATCATTCGCAAAGCAAGTTCTCCACGAATGAATTTTTCGACCGCTGCCTCGCGTCAAAAAAATAATTCGCACCAGTGGGACAATTAAAGTTTACCATAATTATGTGCTATACAACTCAGCTTCTCCGGACCTTTTCTTGACGTAAATTGAACTCATGTAATAATATTTAATGAATCAGATTTTTAGCATTTCTAAAATCGCTAATACAGCTTTTATTTATCGCGTGTACAAATTAGAAACGATACTTTGATTTTGAAATCGAATGTTTTGATTTATGATATTATTTCTTATTTATTTATTTTCTATTTAAATGAGAAGTGTGAAATATTTTAAATTTATGTAATATAAGCATTTTAGATTAAAGTTAAGTATTTTAAACTAGCCGCCACTGGCGACCAGTTTGGTCGCCCTTAAATGTATGTTAAGCATTGTAACAAATTATTTTTATTCATAATTTATTTTTTTCCTTAATCCTTCGCCAAACCGGAAAAATCTAATAGACAAATCAAGAACTTTTGCGATCGTGGTAGCATTTCGCATATTTTTTGTTGTTATGTATTTCATCTTTCTTGACAAAAACCGCTTAACCCACTTTATAATAAATTAATCATTGTGTGTGTGTTTTTACTATAAAATAAACTATTTCATAATAAAATAAAAGTATATGCTGTTTTAGTAATCTCTAATAGGTACCTGAAAATGGGATTTTCTCGCCAAAATGGCGCAAAACAAAAATTCCGCCAACCCTGGTGCGTCCGTGACAGCTGTTCCAATTTAAAATACATGACGTTCACATTTTTCTTTAAAATAGAAAATAGATAAATAAGAAATATTATCATAAATCAAAACATTTGATTTCAAAATTAAAATATCGTTTCTAATTAATACACACGAAAAATAAAAGCTGACAATTTGTTTCGAAATTTGATCCATTAAATATTATTACATGAGTTCAACCACGGAGTTCAACTTACATCAAGAAAAGATCCGAAGGAAGTTGAGTTGTATGGAACAGAATTATGGTAAACTTTGACTGTCTCACTGGTGCTAAATATTTTTTTTTACACCAGGCAGCGGTCCAAAAATTCATGGTTTAATATTTTAAACGTTCACAACGAATGAATCTTTTTTTTTTTTGTTGTTGTTTACTTTCATGGATAGAGAATTTGAACAGCGAACCTAATTGAAACTGAAGTTATTGCAGAATGTATACATAATTGAACGTAAGTCATCTCTCAAATATTAATTTATTTTGAACAATCTTTCTAAAAATGTAACTTTTATGCGGTTTTATTAGAAAAAATAATTTTGAATAAAAATGGCTGCCTGGCATATGAAAAAGTGAAGCGGCATCCCGGAACTGTTGAGGACAGTCACATGACATACGGTTTTATTATATAGATTAAATTAAATTAAATTAAATGAGTGACAGCTTTATAATTTAAAATTAAATTAATGTAGTATGAATGATGGTGATGGGAATAATATTTGGCGATTTATCATCTGCTCCCGGCTAACAAAAATACTCATAATTAAAAAAGGAAATAAAAAAATATAAATGATAGTTTGATGTAAAATAAATATTGATATACATATCAAAAATAATTTATAGAACTTAAAAAAAAAAAAAAAAAAAAAAAAAAAAGTAAATAAACAACAATTTCCATAACAAACTTTTCGCCAAATTGGCGGGGGAGGGGGGGGGGGTAATCGCGCCAACGTGCGTATGTGACACCTGTGCCCAAAAAATATGCGAAATGCTACCATGATCGCAAAAGTTCATGATTTGTCTATTAGAATCTTCCGATTTGGCGAAGGATTAAGGGAAAATTAAATTATGAATAAATGTAACGTGGTGCAATGTTTAACATACATTTAAGGGAGACCAAACTGGTCGCCAGTGGCGGCTAGTTTCGAGTTATAACAATTTTAATTTACTCTGCATTTTTTGAAAAAAAAAAAGTATTATTTTTTTTTAGTTTGTAAGAAGTCTGTTTACAAATTATATGGCTAATCATCACAAAAAATTCAAAATTCTAACTCTATAAATAAATAAAATAAATAAATGTTTCCCGGACACCTTACAGTAACATTGTTTCTTGAATTACAAACATTTCAATTTGCGTCTGATCCCTTGGAACCTTACGAATTATTAAAACGGACATAATTATCTAACTTTTGCAGATATCCAGATGGATTTTTTGTTTGTTTGTTTGATTTAGGAATGGATAAGGAAAAATTTCCTAATTGGAAATTTTATCCTACGGGGGCCGTATAAAATTTAATTTTTGTATTTTCTCAAATAGACCCCCATAGAGTTGCAACTTATCTCATCAAATTTTTTTCACACTTTTTTTTTGCACTTTTTTATTAAACTTTACAATTGGAAGTATGTGTCTAGGGCAATATTTAAATAGATAGTTTATTGTTTCGATATTTATGAATCACACTGTATAATAAAACATTCCCTAGAAAATTATCTAACTAATAATGAAGGTTTCATCGAAATCCATTCCGCAGAATCTTTTTAAAAGGCTAATCTTTCATAATCGGGTTCATCAGATTATAGAACTTTCCATCATAATTCTGTAGTAATCTGTATAGAACGATGTGTTATGTAATAAACCGGTACTTACGTATTATCCGTGCCAGGAGATTGATCGCCAAAAATGGTTGCCAAGTACCAATCTTGTTTATCGTTGCCAATCATGTTTTCAAATACAGTAATTTAACATTATCAAACAACATTGTTAAAAATGGTAATTAATATAAAATAAATAAAATGCAATATATGTTTATTAAATTTATAACATTGTTAAAAATAGTAAATAACATTATTTTAGTAAAATTAATAAATGGTAAATAACATAGTAAATAAGAAAGAATAATAAATAATATAAGAAATGGCAAATAACATAGCATATTCTAGAAAGTTAATTTTGTTAATCTTACTACGCATAGAAATGACCCCTTCAAATATTATATTTCAAATAAAGTGGAGAATCGAAATACGTCCATTAAAATTAACTTTTAAAATATACTCTAAAACACCTTTTACTTTGCTTGTTGACGTCTTTTAAGCAAAATAAAAAGTGTTTTAGTGTATATTTTAAAAGAAATGGCCCCTACTAAAAAAAGTAGATTTTTCCCAGGCATGTACCATGTAGCAAGAAAAAAAAATATAAGGGTTAATATAATTGGTAATATTGGCTCCATGCATGGCGCACTTGGCTTAAAACTGGCACGGATAATACGTAAGTACCAATAAACCTTCCCTGAAAAATTATCTAACTAACAGTTTAAGTTCTATGAAAATCCATATATATAGTAGAAGTAAATAGAAGTAGATTGCTATTATTATAATTTACATTTGAATAAAAAGAAATACTCCAAAAAGGCTTTTGTACACTTGAAAAAACACCTATTGGCTTAAAATGAAATTGTTTGGCGACAAAAGTAAAATCAAAACTACCAAAAACAAAATATAAATCGCCAAATATTGTTTCAATAGCAACAATAGCAATCTTGCACATTGAATAATTTTGTAAGCATTACGAACATTCCCAATCATATTTAAATTAAATATTTTGTTTTATAATATTATCTCCAAAATGTTTTTTTTTCTTTCCTTTCCTTTTCTTTCTTTCTTTTTTCTTTTTTTTTTTTTTTAATAAAATTCGCAACAGTTTTTTCTTTTATTTTTCTAGGTGTATAGCCGTTCCAATTCTTTCTACAACAATAATGCTCTCCAAAAAATGAGCAACGGTAACCTTTTCGTTCAAAATAACAGAACTTTCCATCATAATTCTATAACTAATCTACGTAGAACGATATGTTAGATACTACAACCTTCCGTGAAAAATGATCTAACAGCGCAAGTTCCATCAAAATCTTTATAAGCAGTCGGAACGAAATTTCTGCTTGTATTTTATATATACATAGATTAGCAGGCTATGCCCGCTGCGCTGTTCCATTTTCCAAATGGACCTTGAAACAAACGAAATGGTGAATTCGAACTTGTATTTTAAAGTAATATGGACCTTCACCTGGAAAGTCCTTACACATTGCTGAATACCATGCGAACGCCATTGCGCTATTATATTACCTTATTCGTTAGACAAGATTCGGAGCATTAGGAATCAACTCTTTTATTTGATCACTTGTAGTAGAGTTTGGTGGAGAAATGGGGGCCGTTATGACCAACAGCAATTACAATGTTCTCTAGTCACCACACTACTAAAAAAGAGGGCATTACAATCATTGCAGAGATTGACCATCGAAATTAAATAATGTTCCGGTTATTCATTTTCATTTGTTAGTTCTTGGACTCCGAGCCTCTGAACTTGAAGCTATGTGTGATTCTGGTAGCTTAAATATAACCTTACTCTACGTTACATTATATATCGTAACATACGTCATCTTCTGTCACGTCTACGCAGTATTCTATCTTTGGATTCCAGCAGAGTAAATACAGTGAAAAATGTTATAAATTATTTGCACACAGAGAACAGTGTTTAACTTTCATATTTAGAAAAAATGTGAATCATAAAAAAGGTGGGTTTAAAGCTGAATTGTTTGAATAAAATTAAAAAAACGTTATTTTCACTGTCTTTTCATTTTATGTACCAGTTGCAATCATGTAACCATTAATCTGGAAAAAAACCTCGATAACTGATTCTGGTAAACAAATAATCCACTAATTTGCAACCAATAAAATTTTCCTAATCTTCCGTAATCGGTTCCACAGCCAAGTTTGAAGTCAAACATTAGACTTTTTGTAACGGTATGGTTACAAATGTACCATAGTTAGCTACAAAACGAAGTTAATTACACGCCGAACTACGTTCCATTAATTAATGTCAAATTGCTGTTGACTGAATTATAAATCCTTGAAAACAACAAAATTCCCCGAGAATGATAAATAAAGTTAGCTATGCAAAATTTTTAGTAATTGTCTTTTATGTGAATATTTGAACCAAAGATTTTTTTTTTTTTTTTGCATTTCTCTAATGAGCATAATAACACGGAGAAATAAAGAGGCTTGCTATTTCTTTTATTTTCAAAATTACATTATCCTTTAGTCTGTTGTCTAAATAAAACATATAATGAACATAATCGTTAATTTGTCACTAATTTTAGCAGCTAGGCCTGTGCGTCAGCAGAAATTACTTACAATGATCGAAATTTTATCTAATCTGAATTTCAGGTACTTTTTTATTAATTATATGAAAATGATAAAACAGCAAATATTGTTCAATTGGTCACCATAGGCGTTTCAAAGGGGTTTTTTGTACATTGCAAGTATTGCTTTTTTAGTGATAATAAAATAACTGCAGATGAAAAATATATAATAGTAAATCTTCTTTGGCCCATTTGCTTTATAATTAAAAAACATAAATTTACTAATCGCAAAGAACAAATTTTATGTAATCTTCAGCAATCGGATTCACCGTCTACAGTCTGTTTTCAAATATAAAAGAAATTTCTAACAATATAATAAATACGCCAATCCGCGGATGACCCAATTGCGGAAGATTAGTCCAATATCTTTTAAAATCCTTCAAAAAAGAAAAAAAAAAAAGAAAGAAAAGAAAAGATATGCAAAGAAAGGAAACTAAAAGATATGAATGGTGAAATTTTTTTTTAATGTGTGTTAATAATTATTTCTGTGCGGCAGACATTTGCACTAAAATATAAATATTTCAACTCAGTTTTTATAATATTAACTGCTATTTATATAATTTACATTTGAATATAAAAAATATTCCAAAAATGCTGTCGTAGACTTGATAAAACACCCTTATTGTGAAAATCTCTCGGACCGATGTCACGCTTATGCCTTTTTGGCGTAAAATCAAACTGTTTGGCGACAAAAGTAAAATAAAAATCGTAAATAAACAAAATAACATGTAACTCACAAGTACAGTCATTTTTAGGGTTCGTTCATCTCACGAAACCCTATTACTCCCGCTCCGTTGCCTGTCCGTCACAGAGCCATTCTCAAAAACTATATAACTTATAGAGTTGAAACTTTTGTGTATATAGATGAATACCAGCTGTGAAGAGCTCAAAATATTAAAAATTGAACAATTCGTATTATTTTAATAAATAAAGATAAAAAACCAAAATGCTAACAGCCTTTTCCTATTAAATTTAAACATTTTTCGTTATAGCAAATGCCAAAAATTAAAAATCCACAATGAAATTCTTTCTACAATAATTAATTTTCTATCAGACGATTTCCACGTGAAAAATGAAAATGAAATAAAAAGTTCCACCCATTGAAAAAAAAGATAAATATGAAATAAAATTTATTGACGTCATAGTGGTAATAAAACGGAAAATGTCTCAGATTTCTCAATAATACAAGGAGTACGAGTATGTGTATGCACACAAAGCAGATTAATATGACGTCATTAGAGAATTAAAAAGAAAATCTGCGTCATATTGGAAGTTTAACGAATTTTTCAAATGTTTGAGAATAATACAAAGCGAGTATCAATATGAGTAATAGAGAATAGTAAATATATGAGTTTGAGAAACATATTGAATCGTGATAAAAATCCGATTATGGAAATATTCGCATATTTTAACATTTTGAAAGTGTACAATTTGTTTAATTTTGAAATTATTTTTTAAATATTGCATTTAGTCCGTATGAAGGATATTATTATGACAGAATATAGTAGCGGGCTTCGCCCGCTATCCGGCTGGTTTAGATATTCGAAAAAACGAAAAAATAGACCGGTAAATTTTTACTTTATAAAAAACATGACTTTTTTTTTGTTGTTGTTGCTAAATGATATTTATTTGAATTTATTAAAGTAAGGATAAAGTGTTTTGAAAGGAATATTAAACGAAACCCTTTGAGCGATCTTCGATTACACTTACCCACTTGTTATAATTACATCTGCTACTTATTCGGTAAGTCACATGATAAAGGAATTAGAAACTAGTCGGATGTGCCAATCACAAAACTTTCTTCTATCTCAGTCATGTTAATACTTCAAAATTCGCTATCACATTGCCAATAAAATCAATATTTTTCGTCATTCTGTTGTACGTCAGCTGCCTGCGAATCATCGGGTTACCGGGATGCGATCCACTGATGTATACTAAACTACGAAAAGTCCTTCTGGCCTGAACCGACAGGAACAGATAGCCACCCTATTCATTGGTTTTACGATTTCAGCTAATTTTACTGGAAAACACGAAGGTAAAATCGTGGAACCTAAATAAAAAAGATTCAGTCCCAGTTCTCGTCAACATTGAATTTGAATGAGAATATCGCCAAATTAGTCCTCTACAGCCAAGTTCGCTCATTTATGGCAACTTATTTTGGTCGCCAAATTTGGCGATATTCCGCCAACTGTCGCCAAGTTTGGCGAGAATTTGATGTTGGCGAATATAAATATACTAGCCGCCACTGGCGACCAGTTTGGTCTCCCTTAAATGTATGTTAAACATTGCAACACGTTACATTTATTCATAATTTAATTTTCCCTTAATCCTTCGCCAAATCGGAAGATTCTAATAGACAAATCATGAACTTTTGCGATCATGGTAGCATTTCGCATATTTTTTGGGCACAAATGTCACATACGCACGTTGGCGCGATTACCCCCCCCCCCTCCCCCGCCAATTTGGCGAAAACTTTGTTATGGAAATTGTTGTTTATTTACTTTTATTTTTTATTTTAATTCTATAAATTATTTTTGATATGTATATCAATATTTATTTACATCAAACTATCATTTATTTATTTTTATTCTTTTTTTTAATTATGAGTATTTTTGTTAGCCGGGAGCAGATGATAATTCGCCAAATATCGTTCCCATCACCGTCATTCATACTACAATTAATTTAATTTTAAATTATAAACCTGTCACTCATTTCATTTAAAATACTTAACTTTAATCTAAAATGCTTATATTACATAAATTTAAAATACTTCACACTTTTCATTTAAAAGAGAAAATAAATAAATAATTAAGAAATAATATCATAAATCAAAACATTTGATTTCAAAATCAAAGTATCATTTCTAATTTGTACACGCGATAAATAAAAGCTGTATTAGCGATTTTAAAAATGCTAAAAATCTGATTCATTAAATATTATTACATGAGTTCAATTTACGTCAAGAAAAGGTCCGAAAGTTGAGTTGTATAGCACATAATTATGGTAAACTTTGATTGTCTCACTGGTGCGAATTATTTTTTTGACGCGAGGCAGCGGTCCAAAAATTCATTCGCGGAGAACTTGCTTTGCGAATGATTACCTCCATGATTTAATATTTTAAATGTTCACGACGAATCAATCTTTTTTTTGTTTACTTTTATGAATAGAGAATTTGAACTGCGAATCTTTCGACTGAAGTTATTGCAGAATATATACATAACTGAACGCAAGTCATCTCTCAAATATTAATTTATTTTGAACGATCTTTCTTAAAATGTAACTTTTATGCAGTTTATTCGAAAAAATAATTTTGAATAAAAATGGCCGCTTGGCATATGAAAAAGCGATGCGGCATCCCGGAACTGTTGAGGACAGTCACATGACTTACAGTTTTATTATAGAGATTATTATTTTTTATTTTAATTCTATAAATTATTTTTGATATGTATATCAATATTTATTTACATCAAACTATCATTTATTTATTTTTATTCTTTTTTTTAATTATGAGTATTTTTGTTAGCCGGGAGCAGATGATAATTCGCCAAATATCGTTCCCATCACCGTCATTCATACTACAATTAATTTAATTTTAAATTATAAACCTGTCACTCATTTCATTTAAAATACTTAACTTTAATCTAAAATGCTTATATTACATAAATTTAAAATACTTCACACTTTTCATTTAAAAGAGAAAATAAATAAATAAATAAGAAATAATATCATAAATCAAAACATTTGATTTCAAAATCAAAGTATCATTTCTAATTTGTACACGCGATAAATAAAAGCTGTATTAGCGATTTTAAAAATGCTAAAAATCTGATTCATTAAATATTATTACATGAGTTCAATTTACGTCAAGAAAAGGTCCGAAAGTTGAGTTGTATAGCACATAATTATGGTAAACTTTGATTGTCTCACTGGTGCGAATTATTTTTTTGACGCGAGGCAGCGGTCCAAAAATTCATTCGCGGAGAACTTGCTTTGCGAATGATTACCTCCATGATTTAATATTTTAAATGTTCGCGACGAATCAATCTTTTTTTTGTTTACTTTTATGAATAGAGAATTTGAACTGCGAATCTTTCGACTGAAGTTATTGCAGAATATATACATAATTGAACGCAAGTCATCTCTCAAATATTAATTTATTTTGAACGATCTTTCTTAAAATGTAACTTTTATGCAGTTTATTCGAAAAAATAATTTTGAATAAAAATGGCCGCTTGGCATATGAAAAAGCGATGCGGCATCCCGGAACTGTTGAGGACAGTCACATGACTTACAGTTTTATTATAGAGATTATTATTTTTTATTTTAATTCTATAAATTATTTTTGATATGTATATCAATATTTATTTACATCAAACTATCATTTATTTATTTTTATTCTTTTTTTTAATTATGAGTATTTTTGTTAGCCGGGAGCAGATGATAATTCGCCAAATATCGTTCCCATCACCGTCATTCATACTACAATTAATTTAATTTTAAATTATAAACCTGTCACTCATTTCATTTAAAATACTTAACTTTAATCTAAAATGCTTATATTACATAAATTTAAAATACTTCACACTTTTCATTTAAAAGAGAAAATAAATAAATAATTAAGAAATAATATCATAAATCAAAACATTTGATTTCAAAATCAAAGTATCATTTCTAATTTGTACACGCGATAAATAAAAGCTGTATTAGCGATTTTAAAAATGCTAAAAATCTGATTCATTAAATATTATTACATGAGTTCAATTTACGTCAAGAAAAGGTCCGAAAGTTGAGTTGTATAGCACATAATTATGGTAAACTTTGATTGTCTCACTGGTGCGAATTATTTTTTTGACGCGAGGCAGCGGTCCAAAAATTCATTCGCAGAGAACTTGCTTTGCGAATGATTACCTCCATGATTTAATATTTTAAATGTTCACGACGAATCAATCTTTTTTTTGTTTACTTTTATGAATAGAGAATTTGAACTGCGAATCTTTCGACTGAAGTTATTGCAGAATATATACATAATTGAACGCAAGTCATCTCTCAAATATTAATTTATTTTGAACGATCTTTCTTAAAATGTAACTTTTATGCAGTTTATTCGAAAAAATAATTTTGAATAAAAATGGCCGCTTGGCATATGAAAAAGCGATGCGGCATCCCGGAACTGTTGAGGACAGTCACATGACTTACAGTTTTATTATAGAGACTAGCCGCCACTGGCGACCATTTTGGTCTCCCTTAAATGTATGTTAAACATTGCAACACGTTACATTTATTCATAATTTAATTTTCCCTTAATCCTTCGCCAAATCGGAAGATTCTAATGGACAAATCATGAACTTTTGCGATCATGGTAGCATTTCGCATATTTTTTGGGCACAAATGTCACATACGCACGTTGGCGCGATTCCCCCTCCCCCTCATCCGCCAATTTGGCGAAAACTTTGTTATGGAAATTGTTGTTTATTTACTTTTATTTTTTATTTTAATTCTATAAATTATTTTTGATATGTATATCAATATTTATTTACATCAAACTATCATTTATTTATTTTTATTCTTTTTTTTAATTATGAGTATTTTTGTTAGCCGGGAGCAGATGATAATTCGCCAAATATCGTTCCCATCACCGTCATTCATACTACAATTAATTTAATTTTAAATTATAAACCTGTCACTCATTTCATTTAAAATACTTAACTTTAATCTAAAATGCTTATATTACATAAATTTAAAATACTTCACACTTTTCATTTAAAAGAGAAAATAAATAAATAATTAAGAAATAATATCATAAATCAAAACATTTGATTTCAAAATCAAAGTATCATTTCTAATTTGTACACGCGATAAATAAAAGCTGTATTAGCGATTTTAAAAATGCTAAAAATCTGATTCATTAAATATTATTACATGAGTTCAATTTACGTCAAGAAAAGGTCCGAAAGTTGAGTTGTATAGCACATAATTATGGTAAACTTTGATTGTCTCACTGGTGCGAATTATTTTTTTGACGCGAGGCAGCGGTCCAAAAATTCATTCGCGGAGAACTTGCTTTGCGAATGATTACCTCCATGATTTAATATTTTAAATTTTCACGACGAATCAATCTTTTTTTTGTTTACTTTTATGAATAGAGAATTTGAACTGCGAATCTTTCGACTGAAGTTATTGCAGAATATATACATAACTGAACGCAAGTCATCTCTCAAATATTAATTTATTTTGAACGATCTTTCTTAAAATGTAACTTTTATGCAGTTTATTCGAAAAAATAATTTTTAATAAAAATGGCCGCTTGGCATATGAAAAAGCGATGCGGCATCCCGGAACTGTTGAGGACAGTCACATGACTTACAGTTTTATTATAGAGATTATTATTTTTTATTTTAATTCTATAAATTATTTTTGATATGTATATCAATATTTATTTACATCAAACTATCATTTATTTATTTTTATTCTTTTTTTTAATTATGAGTATTTTTGTTAGCCGGGAGCAGATGATAATTCGCCAAATATCGTTCCCATCACCGTCATTCATACTACAATTAATTTAATTTTAAATTATAAACCTGTCACTTATTTCATTTAAAATACTTAACTTTAATCTAAAATGCTTATATTACATAAATTTAAAATACTTCACACTTTTCATTTAAAAGAGAAAATAAATAAATAAATAAGAAATAATATCATAAATCAAAACATTTGATTTCAAAATCAAAGTATCATTTCTAATTTGTACACGCGATAAATAAAAGCTGTATTAGCGATTTTAAAAATGCTAAAAATCTGATTCATTAAATATTATTACATGAGTTCAATTTACGTCAAGAAAAGGTCCGAAAGTTGAGTTGTATAGCACATAATTATGGTAAACTTTGATTGTCTCACTGGTGCGAATTATTTTTTTGACGCGAGGCAGCGGTCCAAAAATTCATTCGCGGAGAACTTGCTTTGCGAATGATTACCTCCATGATTTAATATTTTAAATGTTCACGACGAATCAATCTTTTTTTTGTTTACTTTTATGAATAGAGAATTTGAACTGCGAATCTTTCGACTGAAGTTATTGCAGAATATATACATAATTGAACGCAAGTCATCTCTCAAATATTAATTTATTTTGAACGATCTTTCTTAAAATGTAACTTTTATGCAGTTTATTCGAAAAAATAATTTTGAATAAAAATGGCCGCTTGGCATATGAAAAAGTGAAACGGACATCCCGGAACTGTTGAGGACAGTCACATGACTTACGGTTTTATTTTAGAAGATATTCGAAAAAATAATTTTGAATAAAAATGGCCGCTTGGCATATGAAAAAGCGATGCGGCATCCCGGAACTGTTGAGGACAGTCACATGACTTACAGTTTTATTATAGAGATAGTGATAAGCATATAATAGGATTAATGGTTACAACAATCAAAGAAAATTTGCCGAAAGCATGTTAACTAAAACTCATAAATTAAATCCGTTTATGGATGAATTCTGCTGTTTTGTTTGAAAATGTCAGCCACCCTAAAATTTCAAACCGCTCTATCTCAGCCATTTTTTAAGATAGAAGCAAAACAAAAATTGCTCCGGATTCTCCGGATCAAGTCCGAACATTTAAAGAAAAAAAGTTTTAGGATTTCTAATTTTTTTTATTTGCATATCATTTTGAATTTTAAATCTTTAAATGGCTATCACAGCGCCCCCTTTCGTCGAAATATCCCCAAATTCTAATAGAACCTGCTTGTCATAGCCAAAAATATAGAAAAAAAGATTGGTTCAATTTGAAGCATAACATCATACACTTTTAGATGGTACAATAGTGAAAATGGAACAAAAATATCGATTACAGCGCCCCCTTTCGTCGAAATATCCCAAAATTCTGATAGAACCTGCTTGCCATAGCCAAAAACATAGAAAAAAAATTTGGTTCAATTTGAAGCCTAACATCATACACTTTTAGATGGTACAATAGTGAAAATGGAACAAAAATAACGATCACAGCGCCCCCTTTTGTCGAAATATCCCCAAATTCTGATAGAACCTGCTTGCCATAGCCAAAAACATAGAAAAAAAATTTGGTTCAATTTGAAGCATAACATCATACACTTTTAGATGGTACAATGAAGACACACAGACGGACGGACGGACGGACGGACAGACGGACAGACAGACATTTCGTAAAAACATGTTTTTCGGAATCTCTGACCTCTAAAACGTGTAAATCCGTCGAAAACCGGAAGTCGAAAAAAATTTCGATTACAATACTTTCTTCTATTATAGATAGAAGAAAGTAAAAAATAAAATTTAAATTTAAAAAAAAAAGTACAAATCCAAAACAAAATTATTACTCTCTATTTTATCTAATCAAATTTTCAGATGCATTTTTCTTATTCTGCGCAAAAGATAAATCGTCAAGTATTGTTTCAATTGCACTATTTCACGTTCAATTTAAGCACTACGAACATTGTCTTTCATGTTTAAATTAAATATTTTCGATTTATAACATTATCTCTCATCAAAACTGTTTTTTTTTATATATATAAAGAATTAGCAATAGTTTTTTCTTTTCTTTTACGAGATGTTTGTATTATATTCTAACTGATATAGCCGTTTCAATTCTTTCTCCAACGATAATGGTCGCCAAAAATGACCAATGTTAACATTTTAATCCAACATAACAGAACTTTCCATCATAATTCTATAACTAATCTAACTAATCTATGTAGCAGGATATGTTATATACTAAAACCTTCCCTGAAAAATTATCTATCGAACAGTGCAAGTTCTATCAAAATCCACTCAGCAGAACTCAAGTTATAAGCAGTCAGAACGAAATTTCCATTTGTATTATATATATAGTAAATAATGAATTTTTAAAACTTTTTGTGCTTGAAATAAAAATTAAATGTTCTTTCTGGATGATATTTCATACTATTCTCATAAAACTTACATTTATACATTGCGGTATAACTAAAATCTTAGTAGAATATTATTTAATGTAATAAAAATATCTTCGATACTACAAAAAACACGCTTTATTTCATACACAAAAATAGCGACCTTTCATGGCTGAGAATAAACAAACTCTTTCGTTCTACGGGGTTACAAAGTTACATAAAGTAAATTAAATTAATTTGTTGTTAAACGGCATAACTTAAACAAATTAAACAAAGATGGAATTAGGAAAACTAGATGGAACCTGTCAAAACTTGACGGAATAAAAGTTACTATAACAATATCAGTAAAATAAGCTTCTTTATTATTTAAGTGTCTTTAAGTCAGAAACAGTCTTTCAAGTATTTTATTTTAAAAGAATCCCCCCCCCCCAGTGAAATACAGTACTATTTCCGATGCAAACTCCAAACTAACAATCTGTAAGCAACTGTGTAATGCAAATCAGTTCCACATTACCGCCATATTCCCTACGGCAAGAAAGAAAATTTCTTGGACCTATGAAGTATCATACAAATAGTATATTCCTACGTCCATCTCATATTCAGTAAATAAAAGAACATAGTAAATAAAGCACCCCCCCCCCCCCCTGTGATAATGCAACCGAAAGGCATGTGCGTTATCTTCCCAAAGGCACCGTCGAAATTCGACGTTAAAAAATGTTTTAAAATGCTTAAATGAAAAGTTTTAAAATGTCCTCTTTAATCATTGTTCGTTTCAAATCCATATCTTGTAAAACGCATCCATAGTTTTAAGGTAATCAATTTTTATGTAAAGTTGGAGAATTTTTTTTACAATTATAAATCAATATATAGATCAGGGAGATTTTTAATGTTTTCAAGTGTAATTTATATGTATGGTTTCTTCAGTCCTTTTACATAATCAGGATGATTATCCTTTTACCATCACAGTCGGGAATCTTTTCCCTCTTATACAGTTAAAAACCTAATGGATCTTTAAAAAAAATAATAAATTGCAATTCCTAGATATTCTGATGCAACATATACATCAACGAATTCAACATATCAATTTTATGTTCAACATAAACTGAAAATAGTTTTTTTTTTTTTTTTTTTTTTTTTTTTTTTTTAACAGATCAGATTTCAGTTTAGCGCCAAAAATGCTCTATCTTATGTATAATCTGGTCTTGTGATTTATCAGGTTTATTATTATTATTATTATTATTTTATTCACTTTTTATGTTGGTTTAGGAAATCAATTTTCAATTGTGGCAACTTTCATAGGGGCTATTTTACATTATTGAAGCAAACTGATGGTCAATGTGGAGATATAATTGAAAAATATTTCATGCTTGAAAATTATGTAAAAAGTCGCTAAATTAAGCGGCAGTTTTCAAATAAATTTCATTCGAAAGCTAACATTTTTCTAATTGATGATATGAGAATTGAAATTGTAAAATGTAGTAAAATGTAGTAAAAAATTGAAATTTGTAGTATTTATAAGTGATGTAAGCGCGATGAAAGCGAAAGCGATAGCGCCGTTTGTTGTCACAACCGTTATACATTTCTAAAAATTGCCACTGTGTTTTGTCTGACGTCCAAAAGTAGACTTCCATTTTTTTACGTCAACAGAGAAATTCACAGTGAAAGAAATATTACTTTGCCGCTAATAAGGAACTCTTAAATGAACTTATAATAAACCTACCAAAATAATTCCTATAAAATATTACCCTTACATTGTTTATTCTAACTAAAAATACAATCATTATTTTAAATCTTCTTCTTTTTTTTTTTTTTTTACCATAACACTATTTTTAATAATTTTAATTTTCCTGAAATCCTTTACTTTTGTGATTTTTTTAATTAAAAAAGAAAATCTTCTAACCTATAATTAAAAAAAAGTAATTGGTAACATGTAATCAAGGTATGAAATCAAGATGAAGCAATCAATAAAGACTCTAATTCTAATCTTTATCATTAAGAATTGAAAAATCAGTTAAAATTACGTCATGTTCACACAATCATATAAATTTTCCTCTTTAGTTTTATCAATGTTAAAATGCATTTCATGCTAAGCATAACGTCATTTTCACCGGCGCAAAATTTTCACACGTACTTTATATACGTTACTTTTATGATTAAACACCATGTATACACATAAAAATATATTTTGTATTTAATTGTAGTGAAAAAATGGCATCAACAATGTTATAATGCATAATGATAAAACAAAACCCAATGGACAATATTCCCGTGACGTCACAATAAATATGAATTTTTATTCGCTTATAAAAATAAAGGGCACGCGGATAAATATTTTTACCAAAATTTAACTTGAAAATTAAAAAATTCGGCCTAAAAGCCACGTGTCTTTAATATTTATTATTTCTCTTTTGTCCTCGCAACAGTGGAAGTTATCTGATTGCCGACTTTATGACGTCATACGCAGAAATAAAAGTTTAATTTAAAATTAAGGCTAATTAATTAAATTTTCGAACAAACGAATGTACGATAACAAATCTGTGTCCAAGTATCTTTCATTTAAAAAAGAATGATGTAATTTGATGCAGTAGTTTGTTCTCACGGACTGTCGAAAGAAAACGCTTAACGTTTTAAATATACAGATTATAATTGCGCGAAGGCGCGTGCTTGTATATTCCGGCCGGCGTTAACATATTAACAAACATTCAACAAATTAAAATTTCATGCTACGGTCAGTAAGTTCAAACACAAATTGGTACAGTTATAAAATGTTGCAACCCAAAAACATTTCACTAAAAAAAAAAAAAAAAAATACACTCAAAAGTAAAAATAATCTATACGAGAAAAAAAATGTACACACCTATATTTACATATACATTGTTCCTATTTTTTTTCTTTTACAACCCTCACTTTATTACCCTTTCCTGGATATAATTGCATTATTCTACCCAATAACCAATTACAAATTGGCAAATTGTCTTCTTTCAAGACAACCATAGTGCCTAACTTTAAATTATCCGTCTCGTAATACCATTTTGTTCTCTGTTGTAAAACACTGATATAATTACTAGATCATTTTTAGCACTTTCCAACCTAGTTGAAAAGTGCTTATGACTTCGGTTTGTCTGGCCGTATGGCCGTCTGCCGTCTGCTGTCTGGCCGTCTGCCGTCTGTCCGTGCTCTAACTCCCGTAAATATGCTCGGATTGCTCTGCAATTTTTATATGTTATTGTCGTTATCTATAGCATGTTCCCTATTTCAACGGAAGTGTGTAGCACTTATAGTTTTATTACAGGGACACTCAAAAGAATTCCGTTACATTGCGGTGTATGGGGAAAAATCATTTGCGGTTTATTTAAATAATATTTCACTATTTTAAACGCATTGAAATTTATATATATCACTAAGGTGCATTAGAAGAAGCTTAATATGGAATAGGGTGTGCATAGCACTTATAGTTACTTTACAGGGACAGTCAAAAGAATTCCGTTACATGACGTCTATGGAGAAAAATCGTCTGCGGTTTATTTAAATAATGTTTCACTATTTTAAACGCATTGAAATTTATATATATATATATCTAAGGTGCATTACAAGAGGCTTACTACAGAATAGTGCGTGTATAGCAGTCATCGTTCATTTACAGGGACACACAAAAGAATTCTCTACTGTCTGTTAACACTAATTCCTGGAAGTGCGTTTTAAGTTACTAAACGCGATTTTAATTTTAACTCGCTTTTTGTCTATTACGTGGTGTGTATAAATTCTGTAGATCCTATACAGGGCAGCACAAAAGTTCGCGAACACATTTCCGTTTATTGACAGAAACTCCAGAAGGAGAATTTTAAACTCTGCTACGCGTTTCCTAACTAAACTAAAATTTAGCATCCTAGCATATACAAATCTATAGATCATATACAGGGCTGAATAAAAGTATTCGGATATTTTTTCGAATATTGTATCTGTTGGAAATTCCTGGAATTATGTTTTTAAATATGTTATGCGTTTTCCAAATTGTTTACTTAGATGCTTACTTTTAGCTTACTACTACTTACTTTGATTGTTTACTTTTAGCTTATTAAACGGTATGTTTTGTAAAATTATTTTGGAAGCGTTGGAAAGTGCTACATAATCTATGCTTGACGCATGATTTTTCGTTCTTGTTTCCAGATGTTTTGAATTATTTTAGTTATTTTTTTTTGCCAAATGTTTAACTTATTATCACTTACAGTTCACAGATTAGGCTCTGTCTGTAACAGCTGTAATAGATCTTCCAATCAAGAAATGGACGGGTGTTAAGACGTCATAATCATCTGAATCAGCTGAGAGCATAAATTTCTATATATAATCTATATATATATTACGCTATATATCTATATATATATTACGCTATCGTGCGTAGCACAGAAATCGCGATCATTTGTTAATTGTTTAATGGCAACGCCCAAATGAAATGCATCTCATTGGTTATTGTTTAAAAGTCCTTTGGCAGGATTTAGGCTGAAGTAAATCGGGTTTATTTACGTTTCGCTCTTTCGCTGCAATTATGGAGCTTCAAAATATCATTAGAAATGCCCGTAAAAGATCTCGACGAATGTTTGAAAGTGAAGAAGAAGCCGAATTAAGAAGAGAAAGTCGAAATAGATTGGATCGAGAATGCCGTCAAACACAGAGCATAAGCGACCGCCAAAATAGGCTTAATAACCGTCGCATGCATATGAACACGTTGCTTCTTACCTTTTCATTCTTTAAAAGCAAGTACAATAATTTTCCCTGACCGTTTCATTTTTTAAACTTAACTGTTATACTTTTGAAATTTTAGCTCTTATTTAATTTTTTTTACACGTTTTTAGTATGAATAAATATTATTCAGTCTTTTTTTTATGAAGTCCACTCCACTGTTATATTTTTCAATGCCAGTCTGCCCGGGCAACGCCGGGCGGGTCAGCTAGTTTTATACTAATTTCTTCAATCTTTTTAAGTTCAGTATTGCTTCATGTAAAATTTGTCGCATTGTTTGAGAAGAAACGAGCACCTTTTTCACGCCTGCTAATAAATCATTTTAGGGCAGCGATAAATGCATCGCTTGATAAATTAATTACTAATTCTAAATGGCAGGCCTTTGTAAAAAGGCAAATGAAATTACACGCTAATACACACTAAAAATACACACAAAAAATACACTTTATTCAATTTATCTTTCCTTTGGTTAGGATATTTTATCATGAAACTTCCAAAATACTCCACACCTACACAATTAAATGGAAAATTTTGCGAAACTCTTTCTGGAGACAAGTTGCCCATAAGCTGCTGATGAGTAATTGGTTTTGCCTTAAAGCAGATTACATAGTTATGAACTAATTTCCTACGAAGATTACGACCATTCAAAGGCCAGAATTTTTGCCTCATAATAAACAGTAACCCTTGAGGGACAACATGTAAATATTTTTTACGAGACTCTTCTCCAATTGATCTGGTTAATTTGTGACCTTTTGGCAAAATTACAGGAAATTTTTCACTGAAACTCAGTTGGCTATAAACAAGCCTTCCACCAACTCTTAAAATTCCCTCGTTATCTAAAAATGGGTATAAGAATTTCTGTTGGCTATCTTGTGGTACAGTATCCTTTATACTGAGGCATAATATTTCCCCTTTAAATTCATCCTCCTGACAGAATTTAATTAGCTTACTTTCGGGTCTTTTCAATTCAAATAATTCAAGTGGACAAGTAGCGTATACGCCGCACCGCAGACAACTCGATTTCCTACCAGAATTTGTTTTAAATAAAATGTGTTTTACTTCTGCTAAGAACTTATTTGACTTCTTATTTTCAATAAAATTTCCGGTTTGAAAAAGACTTAACTAAGCCGTGGCGCATACGCGCGAAATTACGGTACTATAGAACCTATAAATAAAACTTAAAATACGAACAAATTTAGTTAAATTATTACTTAAGTTTAAGAAATCGTAAAAAGGATTTAACTGTAACATGTAAGACATATTTAGAATTAGTTCTGTTGTACAGTCTTGTACGATGACATCAGTAGGGATTGACTTATTTGGATACTCGTCAGTTATCAGGAAACTGCGGCCTCAGTATAACAACTCACTTTCTAGACGTTTACTAGGATCTAACCTCTGGATATCAGATCAACAGGATTGTCACTGGAAGGAACATGCTTTCACTGGTGCACATCTTGCATTTGTTGTATGGTTGCCGCTATATTTGCAACAAACGTTTTTAATTAGTGCGATTCTTTCTGAAGCCATGAAGTAACTATTGTTGAATCATTCCAATAAAATAAATTGTTTACATCAAGTTTTTTAAAGCAGATAACACTCGAGACATCAACTTTGCTAGCAATATAGTCGAACATAACTCCAACCTGGGAATAATGACACGTTTTATTGGAGAGACTCTGGATTTGCTAGTAATCTATCTGATTCATCATTATTACTTGAGCGTGATTTGCAATATATTGCTGCTCTATAAGTTGCCTCTGATGCATCAGTAAATCCATGGATTTCAATCAATATAGGGTACAATTAGAATGTATCTATCTATTTCTAGACCATTCAATAGCTTCAGTTCAGAGGAAAAACGTTTCCACTCCTTGGCTTCTTTGTCTGGTAGAGCATTCCAATTAATCTTAAATATAATTCCAATTAATCTTCAATAGCCAAATCATTTGAAGAAATATTTTAGCTTTGGTAGTTACCGGACTTAACAATCCGATAGGGTCAAACAGTCTAGCTATTGTAGAAAAAATATGCCGTTTTATGATAATTGCATTGTTTTCAAAATTCAATTTAAAACCAAAACAA
This sequence comes from Maratus michaelseni, assembly GCA_963931845.1. Lineage (NCBI taxonomy): Eukaryota > Metazoa > Arthropoda > Arachnida > Araneae > Salticidae > Maratus > Maratus michaelseni. The sequence goes on from OZ007591.1 coordinate 168,251,395, forward strand.
TCCTTTTTGGATTTCTACAAAACTCCAAGTGTTGTAGTCTATTCTTCATTCGAGAATGGGCAATCATTATTGTCTATTGCAAGTTCTAGATTATTACTCCGCCACTTGTGAAGATTCATACCTGCACGTTTCAATATTTTTATTAACCGATACTGTAGTTCTGTGGCAATAGTTAATGAGTCGGAACCCGTTAATATATCTTCCGTGTAAAAGTCAGAACGTAATGCATCGGAAAATATTTTTCTTTATCAACAGAAAGCTGCTCAAGCGTTCTCGTGACTATATATGGTGCAGAAAACATTACCGTAAGTAACGGTTGATAATTCATAAGTTTAAATTGGCTTGTTTATGTCATTCTTCCATACAATCCTTTGAAGAGATTTCTGATTGGGATAAATTTTTATCATCATATACATTTTCTGTATATCTGCAGTAAGAATAAATATATGTTTTCGAAACCTTACCGATATAGTAAAGAGATCATCTTGTATCCATTATACATAATGAAATTTAACGAATTATTATTCGATGTCATACTTGATGCATTGAAATCAGTTCTGAGCTCCGTGAGGGATTTATGAGAACGATATCGATATGTTCCATGATGAGGCATATAGTATACAATTTCAGTTTTTTTTCTTTCAGTAACTTCCTTCATGTGACTCATTTCTTCATACTCTTTTTAAAATTCACGGTACAAGTTTAAATACAGTACAGTCGTGGTTATCCGAGTTAATGTGGACGAAATGTAACCAAGTTCACCTCGGATAAGCGAAATACTCGGTTAAACGAGATTTACCTAAATTGTCACTAATTTAAGAGATAAAATATAAATTTACACACAATTTGTTAATTTTTACAGTATACTTACAGTCATTGTGATGTACACTGCAAATGCTTGTAGAACAAGAACGAAAAATCATGCGTCAAGCATAGATTATGTAGCACTTTCCAACGCTTCTAAAATAATTTTACAAATCATTACCGTTTAATAAGCTGAAAGATGACATCTAAGTAAACAATTTGGAAAACGCATAACATATTTAAAAACGTAATTTCAGGAATTTTCAATATATACAATATTTGAAAAAATATCCGAATACTTTTATGTAGCCCTGTATATGATCTATAGATTTGTATATATACATAGGATGCTAAATTTTAGTTTAGTTAGGAAACGCGTAGCACCGTTTAAATTCTCCTTCTGGAGTTTCTGTCAATAAACGGAAATGTGTTCGCGAACTTTTGTGCTGCCCTGTATAGGATCTACAGAATTTATACACACCACGTAATAGACAAAAAGCTAGTTAAGATTAAAATCGCGTTTAGTAACTTAAAACGCACTTCCAGGAATTATTGTTAACAGACAGTAGAGAATTCTTTTGTGTGTCCCTGTAAATGAACGATGACTGCTATACACACACTATTCTGTAGTAAGCCTCTTGTAATGCCCCTTAGTAATATATATAAACTTCAATGCGTTTAAAATAGTGGAACATTATTTAAATAAGCCGCAGACTATTTTTCTCCATAGACGTAATGTAACGGAATTATTTTGACTGTCCCTGTAAAGTAACTCTAAGTGCTATACACCTACTATTCCATATTAAGCTTCTTCTAATGCATCTTAGTGATCTATATAAATTTCAATGCGTTTACAATAGTGAAACATTTTTAAAATAAACCGCAAATGATTTTTCCCCATAGACCGCAATGTAACGGAATACTTTTGAGTGTCCCTGTAAGAAAACTATAAGTGCTACACACTTCAGTTGAAATAGGGAACGTGCCATAGATAACGACAATAACATATAAAAATTGCAGAGCAATCCGAGCATATTTACGGGAGTTAGAGCACGGACAGACGGCCAGACGGCCATACGGCCAGACGGCCATCCGGCCATACGGCCAGACAAACCGAAGTCATAAGCACTTTTCAACTAGGTTGGAAAGTGCTAATAAAAACAGGTAATGAAATTGGTTATTTGAAGAAGTCCTTGATTTTTTTTTCTTTGTGGGATTATACACTTTTTTTGCTGCAAGATTACGCCATTTTTTACTGTCATCAATATTGTAGGTGTAGCCTCTTCTTGCTGCTCACTGTAATAAATACTTTTTATAATAGAACTTAGACCTTCAGAATGCGTAATTTTTTTCTGTTTAACATAGCTTTCATCATCATTGCTCTCTTGTTCGCGATTTTCAACCATATCTGTAATTTCTTGCTGTTCATCTGCATTCATCCACTCAGCAATGTCTTTTTCAGTAAAGGTTTCAGAAACAGGAAGTAAGCTCAATAAAGATTTGTCATCAGATGCTTCATTTTCATAATTTGATTGTCAATAAAGTGTAAGGTGGAGATAAAAGAAAATTCATAAAATTCTTATTTCTAGTCAAAATAAGAGAAGTAGAATTTTTTTTTTGTATGTGTGTGACTCGGTTAAGCCGAAACTCGGTTAAGCGGGACTCGGATAATCGCGACTCTACTGTACTCAGATTCTTTAATTAATATATTCCATAAGCCGTTCAGTCTTTTAAAAGCAATATTCTTTGAGTTATCTAAGCAAACAGGATTTTCCTTTAAGGGCATTGTTACAATATATCTGTATGTATGATCTCTGATGTGCTTTTGTTTATAATGTACTTCACAAATTTCAGATTCTTGCTGATTGGCATTCTTGTTTCCACAGTCTCAATTTCCCAGAAACGTTTAAGTGTTTCATCTACCTTTATTTCTTATTTTATAAGTCCAAAGTGGACTCTATTCTCATTTGCTGTTGGTATTCCACCTGCAACTATAAATCCAAATACAGCATTTTTAAAAATTAGGTCAGAATTTTTAATTCAAAATTGACCCAGCTTTAGAATTTCATAAAAAACCTCAGCACCCAATAACGAATCAATATGCTCCGGAATGTTGAACTTATTATCAGCTAATTTTATATTATTAAACTCTTGCATGTTGACATTTGTTTTACGAGATGGAGTTAAATCTGCCGTACTTGTAGGTACGACTAAGAAATAAAGATTTTTTACATAACCTTTATCGTCATTGCTTATTGACGCATTCACACTGTATTTAATCTCTAATGAGGAATCGTTCAAAATTTCTACTAGAATATTAATTATTTTCCATTCTAACTGCATCAGCTCTACATAGTTATCAGATATGAAAAAAGAAACACTTCCTGAGTCCAATAGACATTTTAATTTAAATTCTTTTCCACTTTCAATGGAGAGATAACAAATTGCAGTATTTAATAGAATGAATTTATTCTTGTTATCATGACTACTCATAAATTTCATAGAGTCTTGCGGAATAAATTCTTGAGCTGATATTGACAAAACACCATTTTGGGACACAAATGCACTATTTGATCTTGCCATCTGCGTTTCATTGCTCCTTAATTCAATTTGTTCTCCCGACACATTGTCAACTGTCTTTCTCTGATATTGAAGTTTAGGGAAATGAAGGGTTCTATTGTGACGCTTCTTACAAAAACACAGATACTGAATTGCCAGATGATACATTATGGAAATTCAGGCAATTAAAACACAACTTATTATTTTTTACTTCTTCAATTCTCTCATTTACTGGCAAATTTAAATAACTAGGGCATTTAGCCAAATGGGGATTTTCTAAACACAAAGCACATTTCTAATTCTTTACATCTGATAGAAATGTTTCCGAATCATTTTGTTTATGTTCTTGGTATTATTGCAAATTTTCTGAAAAACGGCAGAATTTTTGTACCGAGCTTTTCCACGTGCAGTGAAATACAAATCAGCTTCCTTTCCTAAATCTAACGGAGTAAACCAACTATTAGATTGTCTTATCGATATATGAGATGCAGTTTCTCTGTCAAGAGTTTCAAATAACTTATCTGAAACAACTAATTGCTTTAAATTTTTAAATCGGATACCTTTAATAGTTTTAAGTAATACTGAAAATTAGTCATTAGATGAGATGCAAACTATACATGCGATTCATTGAAATGCTGAGCTTTTTTGAAGTGTTCTAAATATATTTGAGGTGTTGGCTGAAATTCTCTCAACATTATCTCTCGCCTTTTCATATTTATTATATAATTCATTATCTTTGAAATATGTTATTATATTAGTTGCCTTTTCACCTAATAAATTGAGCATAATTTCTGCTTTTATTTTTCCGGTACATCATTTGTACAAATTGCTCTTTCATTTTAAGAGAAAAATGTCTCCTAGCTTCACATTTAATTGGCACTTTTAACCATGGCAAAAGGGTCATTTCTTCTTGAATTCTCAATAAACAGGCGCTCCACGGTCTGCGTCTTCGAAATCTACATGTGCCTATGGCCCGAGCCGTCAGGGATTTTTTTTTATTATCTGATTTAACTCATAAACCGACATTTTACCATTTATCTCAATATCAAATTCTAAGCCGTAAATCATCTTTAACTGCGCTTTTAACCATTTTTATTACTTATAGAAATTTTAACAGTTGCGTAAATATATCAATACATAGTTAATTCAGCACAAATGAGTTGATAGATTCATTTTAATATAAGTAACACAAATATATTTCATTCAGACGATAAACATGCTAAATTGGAAATTATTTCTTACTTCAATCGTCTGCACTTCGTAAATATGCAAAATTCGCTCCGGCTCGACGGACCAAATGTTCTTGAAATAATAATTAAATGTTCTTTCTCGATGATATTTTATACTATTCTCATAAAACTCATATTTCTACATTGCGGTATAACTCAAATATCAGTAGAATATTATATAGCGCAATAAAAATATCTTCGATACTACAAAACAAAACTCACTTTATTTCATACACAAAAATAGTGACCGTCCAAAGCCGAGAATAAACAAACTGTTTCGTTCTACGGGGTTACAAAGTTACATAAAGTAAATTAAATTAACTTGTTGCTAAACGGCATAACTTAAACAAATTAAACAAAGATGAACTTATCAAAATTATAATTGCACGAACACTGCTCCTCAAGGATTCGATTCTGTTAGACTTTGACTTGAAGGCATCGCAAGTTACATGGTCGTAGTCGTGGGTACAAGAAAGGAAAATCATACATCACAATGTAGATTATGAAACCCGCTTTAACACTATTGGAATATTGTTAAGAAATGTATTTATTTTTTGCGCAATGAAATAAGATATCTTAAAAAAGAAATAAATAAAAAGAAAAAAAAACACAAAAAATTCACTCCTACCCATTCATAGCCGGTAATGTGTGTTTGTGAATTGCTTCACGTACTCCTGTATATGATTTGCATATCCCATAATACACTAAAAATTAGTTGCGTTTTAAAATATATTGTGACCATACGTTAGAAAACTGTTACTTCTAGAGAAAATATCCAACTTGCTCTCTGCGTTGTTAATACATGAAAGTGTGTGTGTGGAAAAACCCCTGATTAGAAACCCCGCTTATCAGATAGACTTGAAATCGAGTGTGTAAGCTTTTTTTCTTTTCATAAAGTCTTGTAATTTTTTTTAATAACATGTGTTAATTTAAATCATTATGCATTTAAACAATAATTGGAAATTTTCTTTTGATGAATTAAGTATATACTGATATCGACATCACCATTTAATGAATAACTAACGTGTTTAAACTATATGAGTTATTTTCTGCGGTGCTTTAGAATAATTTTAAATGTTACATGACTAATTTTCTATATACTAGTGGTGTTCTTATATTTTTTTTATAAAATTAAGTTGAAATAGTTACATATTAAAAGAACAATATCTTGAGTAATACGTTATATTAAATCCTTAACTTTTACGTTATATAAAACTTTTATGTTAGTATTATAAACTAATGCGAATTATAAAATATTTAACTATTAAAATATTTTCGGAAATAATTTATTAGTTAATTTTAATATAAACTTTGGCAATTGGATAAAATGAATTTAAAATTTTTATAGATATTCAATAATCAAACTTAATTTATCGGAACACATGTGACAACACAATTGACATACTTGCTTTTGAGCTGCGAATATGAAATGAATCCCCCAAGCCTTATCTTATCCACTACCTTCATAATTACTAAATGCCTTTCGCATTCACGATTTCACCATACAAAAATTGGAAGTCAATTTTCCCCCAGAGTACAGTGCCATCTATCTGTGACAACTGACATAATCTTTCAATACATATCAGTGAATAACGTAAACCACTACCTCCGTAATAACTAAATGCCTATTTTGTATTAATTTTTTTAAAACTTGCTCATAGGTTTTGATCTCTTAATTAAATTTTATAGTGTTAATAAATATTTTCACTTCATAAACATTTTGTGTTATTTTTTATACATTTATAAACAAAGGTAAGTGTTATTAATTTATATACAAGGTGGCCATAATTAAACTGACGGTACTCAGAGTGTTCTGTAGCGCGATATAATTGCGAGAATGGCACCAAATTTTCTAGGAAGATTAAACAAGACGGAGGACGAAGGATTCCGTAAAAAAAAAGTTCCAAAATTCACCGCCAGGGGAATATGTGTCGCTGTGTATTCGAAAAAGAGAGTTTCAAAAAAGAGGAATCAATACTGAAATAAAATTACCGTTTATTTAGCCCATCCAACTCAGCTTCGATGTGGCCGCCGTTTTTGTGGACCACAGCATTCTGTGCACAGCATTTACAACAGCAGAGAATAGCAAAGTTGTTTAGCATTTGGCGATATTTGTCTCCGATAACAGAACAAATTACAGGTCCTGTTGGAGTAATGTTCTCATAGAAGAATGGACCTATGATCATATCTGCTGCGAAACCACACCAAACAGTTATCTTTGGTGAATGCAAAGGAATTTCCTTGAATGCTCTTGGTGACTTGTTATCCCAAATTCGGCAGTTCTGGGTATTTACAGTTCCATTCAGGTAAAAGTGGGCCTCGTCTCCCCATAAGATTTTCCAGGTCCAAGCATCATCCAACTCCATTCTGGCAAGAAAAGTGAGAGCAAAAGTCAATCGCTTATCATGGTCGGTGTGACGTAACTCTTGTACACGGCTGATCTTGTACGGATAGAAGTGGATAATCTTTCGTAGGATTTTCCATACCGTACAATAAGGCATATCCAGATTCCGAGCTATCCCACGAGCACTGGAAGTGGTAACAATATCGTCTGGTGCTCTGTCGAGAATCGCCGTTGCCGCTTCTTCGATTGTATCCTGTGATACGGGTTTTCGTCCTCTGCCTTACTGAACATTTAGAGAACCTGTTTTCTCAAACTTCTCAACCATTGCTTTTAAACCATTAACTGACAAAAGACCGTTACATTTACGCATTTTTTGTGGTTTTTAAAAGCACGAAGAGCGGCTGGCGCATTGCACTGGTTGAGGTAAAAGAATTTGACTAGAAGAGCTCGCTCGACTAAAGAAGGAGACATTATGAAAGATAACTTTCAATGAAATTGCTTCTAACAGTAGCACATTACCTTTTAAAGCCGAACAAGCTGGCACTGGGCCAAAAGGTGTAACGTGAAATTTGAATAAAGAACTTCTTCTTCTGCTGTTGCTTTCTTTGGGGCTCTGTAAGTGAAATTGCAGATAAAGAAACTTTAGTAGTGTTTATGTAAATGTTTAGCTTTTTATAAACTGTTACTATTTTGAGCTTGGATTAAATTGTTAAATTCGTTAAATAATCGTCAATTTTATTTCAGTATTGACTCTTCATTTTTTGAAACTATCTTTTTCGAATACACAGCGCCACATATTCCCCTGGCGGTGACTTTTAGAACTAAATTTTTTTCGCGGAATCCTTCGTCCCCCGTCTTGATTAATCTTCCTACAAAATTTGGCGCCATTCTCGCAATTAGATCGCGCTACAGAACACTCTGAGTACCGTCAGTTTAATTATGGCCACCTTGTATTATAATTAATTAAAAAAAGAACTTTTATATTAAAAGCAAATATTATAAATTAAAAATATCAGTTACTACAGCAATTTAAATTATTATTTATAAAAGAAAGACAATAAATACATTTGTAAAAATCTAGAAATTAATTACAAATTTTTTAAACAAACTTTATTTTTTAAGCTATTTTTTTTAACTTTCCATATAAATAATCTGAATACAACCTTTGTTTATGGCAGTGGTTTACGTTATTTACTGATATGTATTGAAAGATCATGTCAGTTGTCACCGATAAATGACACTGAACTCTGGTGAAAAATTGACCGCCAATTTTTGTCGTGAATGCGAGAGGCATTTATTTATTATGGATGTAGTGTCTTATCACAGATAACGTGTGACAAGTATATCCTCGATGCTGAATAATAAATGTTTTTCTCTTTTTCTTTTCTTTTTTTTCTAATGACCATTGCTTTTTAAAACAGATGTACTTTTTAAAAGAGTTTGAAATTCTTGATATATTGTTTTAATTATAATATATATAAATTAAGTAATTTACTTTCACACACGACTTTTTTGGTAAAGTATAATTAAAATTATTTAGCATTTAAACAATAGTTTAAGATTGTTTTATCAAATATGAATGTACTAGTCTGAAGATGTGCGTATTATTATTATTTTAACCAAAATTTATAACATATATATCTATCTAAAATATATGCATAGCTTGTATACCTTTTGTAATGATAGTTACCACTCTATATTTGCATAGTTGAATGTACAGTGCGTCTCATAAATATAAAGACACTGATATTTTTGAAATAATATTTTAATAATTTAGTATTCAAAATTACGTTTATGCATATAACAAAAAGCATGTACCAGAAAAAACATTTTACAGTAAATTAAATTAGAATTAAATAATTTCAACTCGAAAATTTATAAATGGAAATAAATTTGCTGTCTCATAAATATAAAGATATTTTACATACTTTTGAATTATCTTCCAATAATAGATCAATTTTTATTAATGACAGCGAATATTCTAGCTGGCATGCTGTTTATTAAGTTGTGTAAGTATTATGGCTTTATATCAAACCAACTTCATTCGATTTCTTTTTTCAACTCAAGGGCGTTGAAAAACTGTCTTCCAGATGCATATACACTGCGAACGAGAATGCCGCAAAGATTCTCAACTGGATTTAAATCAGGACTACGTGCGGACTACACCATGACATGAACATTGTTATCAGCAAACCATTTTTGGGGGGAGTCTTGATGTGTGCATTATCCTGTTGGTACAAATAATTCCGACCACCAAGAGTTTCAGAAATTAGCAACAAGTGACTATCGAGCACTTCTATATACTCTTTAGATGTCTGTTTACCTTCCAGAAAAGCAATATCTACAATTCCATTAAAAGAGAAGGCACCCCAAACCATCACAGAACCTCTCCCTTTCTGCCTACTGAAGAGGGTTCGAGGTTCACGTCTTAAATCCTGCCAGTAGGAATTCCAACCATCTGGGCCATCCAAGTTAAATCTTTTTTCATCTGAAAAAATGGCATGCAACCATTCGGCCTTCTAATGTATTATATGATCATTATCCCAGAATAGCCTTCGTTCTTTGTGTTATTTTTTCAATAAAGGAAATTTGCACATATGCCGACCCACAATATTTTTGTTTTCTTTTATACGACGATGTACTTTCTCCTTTGAGACCATACCATCAACTCGTTGAGAAATTTGTAGGAATGACATTTTTTGCGAGAAAACAAATCGTATGATCTTGCAATCGAATCTTTCCTTAGTCTTTCTCGGTCTGCCAGATCGTTTTCTCGAATTTAAATTCTAAGTTTTTGATAAAACTTTATAAACTGCAGCTCTGCTTCCCCCAGTTTTTTTACATATTTGAGAACCTGTTACGCCATTAGCTTTAAATCCACATATTTTGCAAATCTCATCTATAGAAATTCCAATGTTCCGCGTCATCCTTGCAATTGACACAAGTCAAACAACTTTGCTCGTTCGAGTAACTTAAAGCGTATTTCTACGCGTGCGCATTATTTCTGTACACGCGCATTCGAAAAAAAATTGCATATAAAGCAGTTTCAAATTTGTCTATTTGTTTATGAGACAGCGTAATTTTTAATTTTTTTTACTATTCGAGTCGAAATTAATTTCTTTAAATTTAAACACCGATGACAGATTCGTTTCATTGTTCTTAATATAAAGGTATAAAATTTTCTTACACTGAATTAATAAAATGTAATTTCAAAAACATCTGTATCTTTATATTTATGAGACGCACTGTAGTTTGTCACAAGCATTTCTAATTTTTCCTAAAGTAGAGATAGCATATAGGACTCACTCATGTTATAAAAACACTAGCCTTTTACCCATACCTTTTAAACTAGCTCACATAACTAGAATTTATGATATATACATTAAGAACAATTTATACTTAGAAATAAGATTCTATCATCAATATATACGTATATATATTTAAATTTATTTAATGTAAAAGTATTCTCACACTATTTATTTCAACGTGAAAAAAAAAACTATGAAAATAACATTTATATAAAAAAATAGAAATATTAAAAACAGGAATTAATGTATTTTTTTCTTATATATATATACAGGGTGGTTATAATTAAAGTGCACGTGTTTTGAGGTTTTAGGGTTAAACTATTTGGAACATTTTAAAAACTTTGGTATTTATACTATTTAAAGCGGAAGTGCGTTATGCAATAAAAAAGATTAGTACTTATCGTTAGCTTATCGATACATGGCGTTTACATGAAAGCTGTTTTATTAGAAAATATTAACAAAAATAACTCATTTTAAATCAATAAATTTTGAGACGACAGTATTCTTTCATAGCAGCGCTATATTAACTACCGTTTTAATAAAAACACTTTATTAATAAAACGCGTTTTTTTTTCTTCATTGTTAAAATTTTGGGGTTTATAAGGCTCTCCATGGCTAAAACCTTAACCTAGGATCATGTGAAGTTTGTCATAAAAAAAGTTTTAAAATTTAGCGTTTTCAAAATAGTTTTAATTCAATAATGTTATTCAATAGCACTATTCAACAAATTTTAATAAAATTTCTGTTTCTTAATATACATCACGTGTTTCAGTGCTAAAAAAGAAAATGATGTTAAAAATTTTCTATCACCCTCCAATTTTAAGAAATTTTACTTTCAATTTTTGGTCAATACGGGCATTTGCATAGCAATTATGATACATTGCCTGTTTACTATAGATTTTCGGGCGCTAAAAGAAAAAATTTCAATTTTTCGATCACCTTCAAGTTTAAAGAAATTTTACTTTCAATTTTTGGACAATAGTATGGGCATTATGATACCATTACATAACACAACTTTGTGTTTATCGTACATACTTTACATAACTTTGTGCAAATATACATTGCCTGTTTCCTATAGATTTTCGGGCGTTTAATGAGAAAATATTTTAAACATTTTCGATCACCCTCCAACTTTAAGAAATTTCACTTTCAATTTTGGACAATAGTGTGGGCATTATGATACCATTATATAGCATAACTTTGTGTTTACCGTACATATTTTACATAACTTAATACAAATATACATAGCCTGTGTATTCTATAGATTTTCAGGCGCTGAAAGAGAAAATATTTTAAACATTTTCGATCACCCTCAAACCTTAAGAAATTTTTCTTTCAATTTTTGAACAATAGTATGGGCATTATGATACCATTACATAATACAATGCCTGTTTCCTATAGATTTTCAGGCGCTAAAAGAGAAAATATTTTAAACGTTTTCGATCACCCTCAAACCTTAAGAAATTTTACATTCAATTTTTGGACAATAGTATGGGCATTATGATACCATTATATAACATAACTTTGTGTTTACCGTACATACTTTACATAACTTTGTGCAAATATACATTGCCTGTTTCCTATAGATTTTCGGGCGCTAAAAGCGAAAATATTTTTAATATTTTCGATCACCCTCAAACTTAAAGAAATTTTACTTTCAGTTTTTGGACAATAGTATGGGCATTATGATACCATTATGTAAAATAACTGTGTTTCCCATCCATACTTTACATAACTTTGTGCAAATATAGATTGTCTGTTTCCTATAGATTTTCGGGCGCTAAAAGCAAAAACATTTTAAATATTTTCGATCACCCTCAAACTTTAAGAAATTTTACTTTCAATTTTTGGACAATAGTATGGGCATTATGATACCATTATATAACATAACTTTGTGTTTGTCGATATGCATTGCTTGTTTCCTATTGATTTTCGGACACTAAAAGGGAAAACATTAAAAAAATTCGATCACACTCCAAATTTAAGAAATGACATTTTAAATTTTTGGACTATGTGAGAATTTGTATAAATGTCAACTATGATAATATTACTTTATCATTTGAGTTGTGTTTAACGTAAAATCATCCACTTTTACTTTTACCTCAGTTGAATATGTAACAAGGGAAGAAACAAATGTTACTTTGATAATTTTGTTTGTAAGACCTTCATGAATTTTCATACTAAATTTCATTTATGTTTATAAAATTTATGTTTCATCTTTAATTAACATCGTAACTTTTCAATATTGTAATCTTATTTTTTAACTATTTAAATGTTAATCCTTTATTTTATTACTAAACTAGCTGTTACCCGTGACTTCGTTCACGTATCATTAAAAGAAGAATAAATACATTAATTAAGCAAATTGTTTCATTCCCGATAATTAGAAACGTAAATAATTAACTAACTCTTTATCACATTCCGTAGGAGACAATACAGTATTTATATGTTATAGAGGCCTTGACATAACTAAGTTTTAAATAAGTGAAATTTTGTGACAAACAATCACACACACACACGAAAAGGAAACTGCAACCATTGAAAAAAGGCGCGCCAAATAAAATCGTGGAAATCGGCGAATTGTGTAAAAACATATGTCAAGTTTACCTGGTAAACCATTTTACTTTTAACGCCTTTGCGAAATGTTTTAATAGCCATCCTTCAAAGATAATGGAAATAGTATATTCTTTTTCATTAAATTCAATTCTTGCGAATAGGGAGCAATAATTGTAGAACTAAATGCAAGGAGCTTAAATTTGCCTCCTTGATTTAATCTATAACTGAAAAAAAAATCTTTATTTCTAAATGAAAATATGTTGACAGACGACATTTGTTCTCCAGAATAAATTGATTCATGAAGTTTGAATATGTGAAAATACGTTTTTATTTTTAAAAAAATTTACTGTAATCAAGATTATTTATCATGTAGTCATTTATCATGTAATCAAGATATACCATCTATTCAAATTGAAAATAAATTCTTCTTTTCAGTTTTAATGAGAAAAAAAAATATTAATCCGTTTTATTTCTTCTTTTTTATCCACAAAATTGGAATAATTTAGTTGCCATTTTTAGAGAAACTTCGTTAAATTTACAAAATAATAATAATGATAATAATAATATCTCGGAATTTAAATCATTTTTTTTAATTCTGAGAGTTTATGACATCCTCGGATCAAGGATAATCGGTTTTAAGTAAACTGCGTTGCGTTCAACAATCTGAAAGGAGTAGTTGTGAAATGCAGACAGGCGGTCAGATTTTAATATAATAGATTAATATTTATTTTTATTTTCCTAATAATCATGGTGTGCTTTTTGGCAAAAAACTCTCATCTGTATGTAACTGATATTCATCAGGGGTGATTGTGTTCCGGTATTTTGTACACCACTAAATTTACATAGCAATATTCTTAGTATCGCATTGCAGAACTTATCGATTAAAGAAGAAACAGTTTGCTATATAAATTTAGTGGTGTACAAAATACCGGAACATAATCAGCCCTGATTCATGCATAATAATCGGTATAGATAAAAAAAATATTTAAAATTTTCATTTTAAATATGACGTGAAACTCATCTACTTTCCAAACTTACCGATTCTTGTATTATTAGTGTAAGGAATTGATTCACGCTCCTTGTAAAACACATTTGAAAATTCCCGTTTTATTTCAAATATGACGTCACTTTTTCCTCAGAGAAATCTCTTTTTAATGGCATAATTCTTGTTAATTTTCTTTTTCTGGCAATCATGACGTAAATTTTAGCGGAAAACTCACATTTGTATGTAACTGGTATTCAAGCTAATTATTAATCAGTATCGATAAAAAAATATTTCAGTTGTTCATCTTAAATATTACGTCCATTATCTATCTACTTTCATTATACATTGATATTCATGCTCCTTGTATTATTACGAATATTTGAAAATACATGTTTTATTTATGACGTCATATTTGTCCAAGCCGAGGAGGATACTTTTCATAGTTCCATGGTCCAAGCAAAATCTATTTTTTAATAATATAATTATTGTTGCATTTTTCCTTCTAATTATAACGCAGTTTTTGACAGAAAAATATCTTTTTAATGTAAATGATATTCATACTTCATGTATAATAACAAATACTCCATATTGTTGTTTCAAATATCGCAGAAATTCATCTTCTTTTGAATTATTTTGAATTTTCAGTTTTCACGTGAAAATCGTTCAATTGAAAATTAATTGTTGCAGAAAAAATATTTTTCCGTGTTTTTATTTATTGGCAACGATCAAAGCCCTAGCAACGATAAAGCAAAATGGTTAAATTGTATGGAAAATGTCCATTTATTCTCTATGAAAATAATGAAAGTTTTAATTATTAAAGGAAATATATGAATAAAATAAATAAAATCTAGCCTATGTTCATTTATGGGTTATAATCAACCTATATGCAAAGATACAGGATAATTAAATTATCCATTTTGACGCTGGCTTCAGCCTAACATTTGCACACAATCGGATTTATAATATTATTAGGATTCAAATGACAAAATACATATGTTACATTGCCCAATACAAAAATGTATGAAAATTGGAAGTATTTTTTTTTAATTTATTTTCAAAATCTGTGGGTGATGGAAATTTCTCAATGCCATACAGTGGAACTCCAGTTATACGTTTTGCCCGGGACCGGACAACAAAACATATAACTCAATAAAACGTACAACTCAATGAATGTTGTACCGGAACTTTTTTTAAAAAATTATATCGTAAAAACTTTGTTCCGCTGAGGGGTTTCAATTACCTTTTATATCGAAAACGGAAGTTTTCTAAGTATTACTGCACCCATGACATAAATTTTCGGAAGTGGAACAGAGTAGAAAAAATGTATATAAGAAAAGTACACATGAAGTCATTTTATCATAAAAGCTTTATTAAAAATATTTTTAATACACTTGAAAAAAATTATTGGAATCGCTTTGGCATGTAAATCATTTATCAAGAGACATTTCAGTTGTTTACTGAATGTTGTTGAAATAATCACTAATCTTCGATTGTTTCTTTTCGGTTGAGCCGACATTGAACAGCAAACTTTACATTTCTGTTAATAATGCAACCGCCTTATCGTTAAAGCTTTTACGATATCGCTTTATCGTTAAAGCTTTTGTCGAACCGCTTTACTACGTCAAAAGCCCTCAGAGCAGCACCGAAAAGCTTGAGTGGGATCTTTCAAATCAGACTCATCCAACGCGTTGTCAGTTTTTCGGTTACAAATTATATAAATGAGACAAAATTTTGTCCGAGAACGCAGAAACATAACGTATAACTACAGCGCCTAGAATACATAGTGTGGAAAACGGTTTTACAGTTTTTTAATTCAAAATTTTCGAATTCAAACCGGAAATTCTGAAACAAGAATTTTTACTTTAAGAAGTCACGAAATATCTTCCATTAAATAACCAAAAGAACATTATAGGGAATTTCTGGTATGAATGCGAAATTTCGGAATTTAAAAAAAGCCAAACTGGTAATGCTTTAAAAAGTGCTTAAAAATTGTAGCCGATAAACGTGCAACGATGCGGTACAAGAATATATCGATCGCAGCGACATCTGCTTTAAAAACAGATTTACCTCTAGCAAAAGTAACCGTTTCACTATTGACAACATGAACATAATTTCTGTTAATAAAATCTACTTGTAAGTGTATATTTCAGATGTAACTGATTTTGAAGTTAGTTTTTTATCAAATCAGGGAATTAATCTTTTCCACTCTTCTAGCAGAGATTCATCCTTTTGTATACTAAATAGGGATAGTTTATAGTTTGCTGTCTTGTATCGAGTACTGCAACCAGGCACAAAAGAATGCGTATCACGTTTTTTGCCCATGATCAATATCATTCATATTTTAAAAGCTTATGAAAATCAAGTCAAAGGAAATAGGGTGTAATTAAATTATTTAAATTATTTACCACCAGTTGAATCGTTTTCTCAGTTCGATTCTTATACGTTTGCGCTGAAAAGAGCTAGCAGACAGTGACGTAGCCAGAGAGGGGGTACCAAATGCTCTGGAAACCAGTAATATCATAAAGTTTTCTTCGCCTTCAATATCGCAGAAAACTCTCCGATTAGATAAGGCAAAAATATTTTTATAAAATTAGTGGTATTCAAACCATTTGGACCTCCCCCCTGTCCACGCCACTGCTAGAAGATGTCGCTGCGATCGCATCGTTATCTCTTCAGCATCGTTCTACATTTATCGGAGTCAATTTTTTAGTACTATTTTGTAGCCGTTTTCCACACTATGTATTCTAGGCGCTGTAGTATAACTGAGGGAAATGTATAACTCAAAACGTATAACTTAGCTAATTTTTAATGGCAAGCGGCCTGGACCGCTGAGTTGAAACGTATAACTGAGGGAAACGTACAACTCAGGTAACGTATATCTGGAGTTCCACTGTATTCCTTTTCAACATTCCCTAAAATATAAAAAACTACCACTTCATAAGAAACAGATACCTTGTTGAACAGTGTTCTATGATATAACTAAAAATTTTCATAAATTTCGTAGAGCCACTTTTAAAATCCTATCGACAAGTCCTTTACTAGATCTATCTATACTAATATTATAAAGAAGTAAAGTTTGTTTGTATGTAGGGGGTAATCTCTGGAACTGCCGAATCGATTTCAAAAGGGATGGTTGCAAATTGATGGTGACAACCCCTTCTCCAACATAGGCTATATTGTATGTTGGTTCCACTAACCCCAGGAAGTCGCAAGAGCGAAAAACGTTCTAAAATTGCGATTTTTTTTATACTGTGGGAGCTAGAAACTTGAGATATGGCATGGTAGTTATTTACAAACGTAAATGCTCTCTAAGAACAAATTCTAAAAAATTCGAAATTTAAAAGGGTGAAATGAGTGAAAAGTGTTCTAAAAACATTCTAAATTACAATTTTTATGGAATCTGTTAAACTACAGAACCCTTTTCAAAAGTGATGGTCGCAAATTGATGGTGACAGTCCCTGCTGTAACATAGTCTATATTTTATGTTGGTGCCACTAACCCCAGGCGGTGCAGGAGCGAAAAACGTTCTAAAATTACGATTTTTACTATACTTAGACGTAGAAACTGGGAAGTTGGCATGGTAGTTACTCACAAGATGTAAACGCTCTCTAAGAACAAATTCTAAAGAAATTCGAAATTTAAAAGGGTGAAATGAGCGAAAAGTGTTCTAAAAAAAAAAAGTCTAACAAGGAGAGTGCCAAGTTTGGTAATCACTGATTTTGATTATTTTCATATATGTTGTAGGGTAGAAGCCCCTTAGGCTCAAGCTCAATGGATTTTATACAACGCTCCTTAGTTCTCGAGAAATGGGGGGTCTAATATTATAGCGCAACTTAAATACTTACTTTGTAACGAAGTAACTGCGTTGGTCATAGCTCAGTTGGTATGGCGTATGCTCCTTGTTCCGAGGGTTCGATGCCGGAACGCGCTACGCTTGTTTTTCTCGTATTTTTTTTAAAATAAATATACTTGTAATTATAATTTAATAATCTCAATAAAAAAATTTGTTAACATAATTAAATATTAATTTAGCATTTTTGATTTTTTTTAAATCACTTTTAAAATGTATTCCATGTATGCTTTATCAATGCAACGATATTGAACAATTGTGTCAATTCGTGATTGTAAAGAAACATCATTTATAAATTGCCTTAACAAGGGAAGTCAATGCGATGATAATACTACTCTGTTTTTAAAGTAAGAAGCATAATTATATTAAAATTTAGCATAATAATTAAATTACAACATATTTATGTTTCATTTTATTGTAACTAGAGGGCGCCACAAAATACTTTGGTTATTTCTTGTTTTTAGTTTGGTGCAGTTAAGTGGTTTTTGCTTTCAATATTTATCGCACAAGTGCGTATCATTGTATAAAATGCTTATAATCGTATAAAAATGGAAGAAGCAAGCCCTAGTTCACAAGAAGATCAATCTGAAGTGTCGGGATTCGATGAAAATCAGAAAAATGTCATAAATGCGTTTAAGTACTGTAAAATTTTATTGCAAAACAATGTATTTTTAACAAATAATCCAGCATCTGAAATATCTTCGTTTTCTATTGCGATGGGAGAAGAATTCTATAATAAGATAGGAAATATGCTGATTTTGTAACGATTTTTAAATTTTTACCAGTCAATAATAGATCCAATTTTTTTAAAGCTCTTTAAATGATGAGAAATGTTTAATAATGGTTTAAAAATAAAAAATGCTAAATTAAAATTTAATTATGTTAACAAAATTTCTTATTGAGATTATTAAATTATAATTACAAGTATATTTATTAAAAAAAATGAGAAAAACAATCGTAGCGTTCTTTCCGGCATCGAACCCGGGCTCTCGGAACAACGAGCTGACACCATACAAACTGAGCTACGACCAACGAAGTTAAAACATTACAAAGTAAGTATTTAAGTTGTGTTATAATATTAGACCCCCCATTTCTCGAGAACTAAGGAGCGTTGTATAAAATCCATTGAACCTGAGCCTAAGGGGTTTCTACCCTACAACATATATGAAAATAATCAAAATCTGTGATTACCAAACTTGGCACTCTCCTTGTAAATTGCAATTTCTATGGAATCTCTTGAACTACAGAATCCTTTTCAAAAGTGATGGTGGCAAATTGATGGTGATGATCACTGCTGTAACTTAGGCTATATTTTATGTCATTGCCACTACCCCCAGGGGTAAAGGAGCAAAAAAGTTCTAAAATTACGATTTTTTCGATACTGAAGGAGCTAGAAACTTGAAATTTTGTATGGTAGTTACTTATAAGATGTAAATGCTCTCTAAGAACAAATTTAGAAAAAAAATAGAAATTTAAAAGACTGAAATGAGCGAAAAGCGTTCTAAAAACATTCTAAATTACAATTTATATTGAATCTCTGGAACTTCCAAACCGATTTCAAACGTAATGTTGCAAATTGATGGTGATAGTACCTGCTCTAACATAGGCTGTATTTCATGTCTTTGTCAATATCCCAGAGGGGTGTAGTAGCGAAAAACGTTCTAAAATTGAAATTTTTGCAATACTGAAGGAGCTAGAAATTTGAAATTTGGCATGATAGTTATACTTATAAGATGTATATGCTCTGTAAGAACAGTTTCTAAAAATTTGAAATTTAAAAGGGTGAAATGAGCTAAACATGTTCTAAAAACATTCTAAATTACAGTTTCTATGGAATCTCTGAAACTACCGAACCGATTTTAAACGTAATGGTTGCAAATTTACGGTAACAGTCTCTGCTCTAACATAGGCTATATTTTATATCATTGCGACTACCCTCAGGGGTTGCGGGAGAGAAAAACGTTCTAAAATTGCAATTTTTGTGATACTGAAAGGATTATAAACTAGAAATTGGGCAAGGTAGTTACTTATAAGATATATATGCTCTCTAAGAACAGTTTCTAAGCAATTCGAAATTTAAAATGGTGATATGAGGGAAAATTTTATAAAAACATTATAAATTACGATTTCTATGGAATTGTTAAGGACAGAAACTTGATATTTGACATGGCTGATATTTTGTAAGACGCAAGTGCATATCCAGAACAGTTTTTTTTAAATAGAAATTTAAAAGGGTAAAGAAGGGGAAAACGTTGCAAATTACGATTTTTTTATACTGACAGGATTAGAAACTTCAAATTTGGCATGGCGGTTACTTTTAAGATACAAATGCTCGCTAACAATGGTTTGTAAAGAAATTCAAAATCTCAAAGGGGAAATGAGCGGAAAGCGTTTTAAAAGCGTTCTAAATTACGATTTCTATGGAATTGCTAGGTATAGAAACTTGAAATTTGACATGGCTGTACCTTTTAAGACATAAATGCGGTCGCACAGAACAATTTTTATAAAATTGAAATTTAAAATGCGCGAAAAGCGTTCTATAAACGTTCTAAATTGAGATAGATTTCTATGTTAATATTTGAATAATAAAGTAAAACATTTCTAAAAATCAAGCTGGTTCTTATCGAAAAAAAACTGATTATCAAAAATGTCAAAATCGATGGAAATTTGCTAATTAATTTCTGTTTCAAATGTTGTACAACATATTAAAAAACAACATTCAGACATAAATACGTCATCCAGAACTAGTAAATTTGAACCTAAATTTTATCAAAATAATTTAAACATCTTAGAAAAAAAAAATTGGTCTTCTCGGGGGACAATAAGTGGGCCTTATCTTACTTGCACATGTAAGGGGGGTGGGGCTTGTCATTATTATGGGCAACCTATATTTAAATGACTATTTAAATTGTGATTGCACAATAAATACATTGAGCAAATGTCTGTTTTCTTTTTTTTTTTACTATTCGTCCCGCTATGTTGTCTGTTCGTCAAGCCGCTTCTCAGAAACTATATAACTTACAGACTTGAAATTCTGTGTACTTATATAGCTGAATACCGACTATGAAGCCAAAAATCATAAAATTAAAAAAAAAATCGTATTATTTTAATATAGAGAGATAAAAAACCAAAAATCTAACAGCCTTTTCCTATTAAATTTAAACATTTTTTCGTTATAGCAGTTGCCAACAATTAAAAATCCACAATAAAATTCTTTCTACAATAATTAATTTTCTATTGAAAGATTTCCACGTGAAAAATGAAAATGAAATAAAAAGTTTCACCTGTTGAAAAAAAAATTATGATGTCATTAATATGACGTCATATTGGTAATAAAACGGAAATTTTCAAACATTTCTCAATATTACAAGGAGTATAAGTATGTGTAAGTACAGAAAGCAAGTTAATATGATGACATTAGAGAATTAAAAAGAAAATGAATCTGACGTCATATTGGAAGTTTAACGGACATTTTCAAATGTTTGAAAATAATACAAAGAGAGTATCAATATGAGTAATAAAGAAAGCAAGTAGATATGACGTTAGCAAGTCATTATAACGTCCTATGAGTTTGAGGAACGTATTGAATCATGATAAAAACCCGGTTATGGAAATATTGGCATATTTTAACATTTTGAAGGACTCAATACAACATGTTTAATTTTGAAATTGATTTTTTTTTTAAATATCGCATTTAGTCCACATGACAGATATTATTATGACAGAGTATAATAGCGGGCTTCGCCCGCTATCGGACCGGTTCAGATTTCGAAAAAACGAGAAAAATAGACCGGTAAATTTTACTTTATAAAAAACATGACTTTTATTTTATTTTATTTTATTTTATATTTTATTTTTAATTTATTTGGATTTATTAAAGAAAGGATAAAGTGTTTTGAAAGGGATATTAAACGAAACCCTTTGTGCGATCTTCGATCACACTTACCCACTTGTTTATTCGTTAAACTCTGTATCCCTGTAACCAACCGCTGCTTTGTACATAATCTCATGCTTTTTTTTCTTTGATTGGATTTCTTTTGTGCATTATTGGTTCAAAAATATTCTAAAATATTTCGTTATGATGCATTTGTCTCGTCTTTTTAGCGGAATTTAGCATTTATATTGGATATTTAACGTGAAAAAAACCTAATGGAAGTGACTTCATTTACGAATTGTTTAATCCTCCTAATCTAACGTCTACACTGCGTCCCAAAAGTTTAGACAATCAATAAAATTTGCATTAACATAAAAAGTAATAAAGTACAGTTAAAATGCGTGAGATCGGTAATAAATAAAAGCAGTTTTTCTGACATACACACATAAATTCTGATCAAAGGTTTGAAACTATGAAATATACATTAAATTATATAATAATGTGCTGTCCCAAAAGTATAGACACCTGTAATGTTTTTGGTTTTACATTTATAAAAGTAACTAAAAACTTACTTTTAATATTTAATTGTATTGCCACGACACTTTATGTCATCAAATACACCTTTTTCAATAGAATTAACTAAGCATTGCATTACAGAAGGAGTTATTTCATACCACGCTTTGTCAACTGCAATTTTTAAGTCATTTACACATATATATTGCTTTCCATTTTCATATATTTTACGAGATAAGATCCCTTATATGTTCTCCATGGGATTCCAATCTGGACTAAGTGCTGGCCAGTCTAATAGTGTGATATTGTTTTGCCTAAACCATGTTTTCGATGATGTGGAGGTATGGATGGATGCCCCATCTTGTTGGAAAACACAGTCTGGTCCTGCTAGCAAATCCATAATTGGCAGTAAATTGGTACGTAAAATATCCTGATAATCCTCTGATTTCATTTTTCTGTCCATAAATCCTAGAAATGTTTGGTCGTTGAAAGAAAACCCTCCCCATGTCATTACGGATCCTCTGCCTTGTTGCCTGCTGAAACAGTTCTTGGTTTTTTTTTTTAGCTCATCCCAGTAAAATTTATGACCATGAGGGCTGTTTAAATTCCATTTCTTTTCATCACTGAAAATGACAGAAATCCATTTTTCACATATGACATATGCTTTCTAGCCCAGTTTAGACGTGCATATTTATGTCGCTGTTTTAAGCAAGGTTTTGCTTTCATTCTCCTCTAAACAATGCTTGTTGAAACTTTAATTCTTCTGTGTACAGTACTTTTTGAAATTCTGGAAATTGATGCAATTTCACGCACAGATAAGTTATCAACTGAAGCCATTTTTAATAACATTCTATCATCACGTAACATTGATTTCTTTAATCTTCCGACTCGCTTTCTAGTATTCCATGTTCCACCTGATCTCAAAACTCTAGAAATACTGCTCAAGGATCTCTTTATTCTTCTCGATATTTGTACAGAGCTTTTAAATGTAAAATCTTAATAATTTCATCTTTAGAAATTTCTTTAGAACATTGCATTTTTATCAGAATATGCAGGAAATGTCTTTTCCGAATCACAAACAAAACAATACATTGAACTCATTTGATTCCACAAAATTTCAATAAATTATTATACTAAAAATACAGAAGATGATATTTGAAATAAAGGGAAAAAAATATTCTGCATTTATGGAAGCAGATGAAAATAAAAATATTTTATTTTGTGAACAAAAATGTAAAAGAAAACATGTAATGCTGTATTGTGTCTATACTTTTGGGACAGCACATTGTTATATAATTTAATGTATATTTTGTAAATTCAAACCTTTGATCATAATTTATATGTGTATATCAGCAAAACTGCTTTTATTTATTACCTATCTTACGAATTTTATTTGTACATTATTACTTTTTATGTTAAGGCAAATTTTATTGATTGTCTAAACTTTTGGGACACGGTGTAATGGGTAGCTTCAAGTCAAACGATTGCCCGTTTGGATCGACATTTCTTTTGAGTTCTTACGTTTTCGTCCGCAGCACTTTATTTTTTTACGTCCTTCTATCTATAAAAGAAAGAAAGTATTGGATTCGTGGAAAATTTGACTTCCTGTTTTAGAGGGATTTATACATTTTAGAAGTAGAACACGATTTGATTGTTTTTAGAAAATATCTGTCCATGAGTCTGTGTGTCTGTCTGTAATGTCTGTGACACAAATTTTGTGGGCGCTCTAACTCACGACCTACTGTGTAGAATAGGATGACATTTCATAGGCAGTTCTATCCTTATGCTAACTGGTGCTGATTAGTTTTGGGGCAAAAACTCTCAAGAGGGTGTGGGGCAAATAAATCATTTTTTTCGATTTATGTGATCAGCAGTTTAATTCAACAAAACATCAAATTTGGATTCCTATGATAGGTTATTTAATTTTGGTTGCTGTTATCTTAGAGGGGGTGCCAAAATTTGATATATAGTAGAATATTTTGTGATGGCCACAACACACTAGTTTAATGTTATTATTTTGTAAAAAAATTGTTATGTCATTCTATCCGCAGTATCCATTGGCGTACGCAGGATTCTCGTTACTGGAGAAGGGGTTATTAAATGATGAAAATGTATCGAATTTGATGAAAAGTGCCCAAAATTCTTTTTTTTTCAAAGATTTAGGTTGTGGCCCTCCCCTGCAGCCCTAGTGTACGCCCATGTCACTATACATTTGGGCTGTTATAAATTCCTAAAATGTTTCTTTAATACCGACTTCTATTGGAATGTTGTCATCATTTAGTATAACGCACAAAAATCTACAAATCAAACTCATTTAGTCCTTTTACTTACCCATCATACGTAGTATAGGGTAAGTCTTGTAATCGTTTTGAAAATCGAAAATTTTTTTTGACGGATTTACACGTTTCAGACACTGGAGATTCCGAAAAACATATTTTTAGAAAAAAAAATTTGCCGTCCGTCTGTGTGTCTGTGTGTGTGTCTGTGTGTAAGTACTTAGTATGTAACAATAGGAAGAAGCCTATTTAATTTCAATAACCTCGATTAACCGGAAAAAAAAATTTCGGACTCTCGAAATATTCGTTCTGAGGAAAGGTACATAAAAATTTTCGAAATTGTTTATTTTAAGAAATGAATATAAAAGACAATAAAAAAACGTAAATTTTGCATAAAGCATGAAGTCGATCGGATAATGAGTTGCCGAGATATTTGGAATCCTATTTTCCACACTCTTCGATTTTTCATGACCCTGTATTTCATCCAAATTTCACTTCAAAGATATATTTTAATTGGAAATTTGACGCTTAATCAGATGCAATAAACCGCTAGTTAATAGGATTATTATTTTTGGAGTTATAAGGATGTTTCTTTCAAGCAATTCAGTAATCGAGCCTTTAAAGTTTATGACGTCATCAAGCCACGATTTTATTCGAATTGCAATGCATTTTATAAGTAGTTTACACATTTTTTATTTTAATATTTTACATTATGCATTTCCATGATGGATAAGTATTACGGTGGCCCCCAACGACTAGTTTGGTTATACCTTGCGTGGTATATTTTAGCTTACCCAGCAGCGCGTTCTTCGCATTGGGAAGTCTTGAGGCATCTATTTTTCTATTTACAGCGCTGGGTGGCGCCTACTTGATTTTAGTCCTTTCAGCGTCGTTATAATCGAATTTGGCTTTTTACACATTGCATACTTTATTTATCGTATACACTGAAAAAAAAAAATGTTGATTTTACAGTATAATACTGGCATTCCAGCTGCTAGTATTATACCGTAAAATTAACAGTAATAAACAGTAAAATAAGCAGTAATACACTACCGCGCATGCGCGGCAGTGTATTACTGCTTATTTTACTGTTTATTACTGTTAATTTTACGGTATAATACTAGCAGCTGGAATGCCAGTATTATACTGTAAAACCAACAATTTTTTTGCAGTGTACTGTTCGTTTTTTATGTTATTAGTTTTATATTTTTGACATCTTTTATTTTCATTGAAAATGGACGTATGGATTGGCTTCGTTATTTTCTTTAAAAGAACTTGCGTTGTCAAAGTGCGCTTAGTCAACAAACAGGCATTTTCAGAGTAAAATGTTAATAATCAGTTAATAAAATATTTGAAAAAATATATGTAAAATGCAATCGTTGCATTAAAATACTTTACAATTTTTTTTTTTTTTTTTTTTTTTTTTTTTTTTTTTTTTGCCTGATACGTCTAATACCCACACAGCTAAGAGTTATTTTCATATAAAGTTGTATATAAGAATATTTGTGAACCTCAAAGAGTATCTTTTAAATATTTTAGCAAACCATCAATTTTTGTTGATATTTAAATCGTATTCATTTTTTGATAGTATTTTTATTCTAAACTCAAATCTTTAGCCGATTTATCTTGATTTGTTCCTCTTTAGATATGTTCCCGAAGGCTCTATGACAGGATGCACCGTGGACTACCTGGATACCGACATCAATCCCATGTCCTACCTTATCGTTTATGCTATTTTTGTTTATTTCTTACCACTCTTCATCATTATATACTGCTACACCTTCATCGTGATGCAAGTAGCGGCGCACGAGCGATCATTGCGAGAACAAGCAAAAAAGATGAACATCAAATCACTCCGGTCAAACGAAGATAATAAGAAAACTAGTGCAGAATTCAGACTGGCTAAGGTAAGTGCAATGTTTCCTAACTTCAGTTCAAGAGTCTTTAAAGTAACTACTGCAGTTGACTGGACAATATTGTGCTGTCCTCTAAATAAAACCCATTTTTTTAATTTTTCTCTATATAAAGTCTAATAAGGAATTTATAAAAAATGAACAGGGCTAATACAGCTTGTTCTGATTAAGATTTTAATTTTGAGCATTTTTCATTTTATCACTTTATTACAAAATGGCAGCCATTTATGCTAGAATTTAAAAAAAAAAAAACACTTTTCTACAAAATGACCCATGTTAGCTGAAAACAACGCACAACTGACGTAATCAGCTATGGAAATGAAGCATTTTATTACATATTAATGGTTTAACATAAAAATAAATAATAATTTATCTAGATCATTCTAAAATTCTATTATAAAAAGAAAATCTGTAAAAATGAAGCTCGTGTTTTGCCAGAATTCTGCAATTGTTAATTTAAATTATTTTAAAACTAAATAAGCCCTCCTTAGGTATTTTTAACTATTTGTATTATTCTAATTGGTGCATAAAAACAGAACAAAACAAAAAATATGACTTTAGTAAAATAAAGTATTGTAAAAATACTAAAAAAAAAAAGTAAAGTAAAAATTTGGTGTAGTACTAGGGTGGATTTTTTTTAGGAAACATTTCAGTGTTTTTTTTTTTTTTTTTTTTTTTTTTTTGAGGACAGCACAATATATCCTTGCATGCCGCTGAGAACACTTACTTTAAATTATTAGTAATACAAAATAATAATGAGGTTTTTTTTTCACAAAGAAAAAAAAGAAACCTGATCATTGATTTGCATGCACCCGTATCAACATCCTATAGATAACGCCTATGGGCTGCGTTTTGACGTCACAGCAGATCAAAACCAGTGTTGAACCGATTACATCCAACCATCCTGAAACTTTCTTAGTTGTTTACTATTGACATAACATTTTAAGAAGTTGTTTGCTACTTTAAAAATTTGCATTTTAATACCTACGGTATATATCGCAAAAATAAAAAAGGAGTAAAACAACCTACCGACAGAAGTTGAGGAACCAATATAACATAGCATAAGCTTTTACCTTATACACTGGTGTGCAAAACTTAAGCAACAAACACAAAATGCTAATTTCTGAACACGTGAGTACTCAAAAGGAAATTATATAAAGAGCAAGTGTAGAAAAGAGGTACTACCCTAACAGCACGGCCAGTCGATGTGAAGTCCCCTTGACGTCACACATGGTTAGAAGTGTCACAATCGCTACGGTGAATCAAAATATGGGATATTTCACTGTCCCATTATTACTCTCAAATGATTGTTAACACTGAAAAGTCACTGTGACTGTCGCTTTGTGATGGGTCACCAGGTGACATTACAATGAAGTCACCTTGTGATTCTCAAGTCACTGTCAGTTGAAGACTGAACTTTGAAGTCATTGTGAGCATTGCATTGTGATGAGTCGCAAAATAATGTCACAATGAAGTCGCATGGTGACTTCCCGGTGATCGACACTCAATTGTGAAGTCATCATTGCACTCTTTTGTGAAAAGTCACCAGATGATTTCATTTTCTACCACTTGGGAACTCGTTACTGAACAGCTATCATGATGACTTTACAATGGAGTGTCAAAATGACAGTCATATGAGAGTCACAAGGTAACTTCATTGTAATGTCACCTGGTGACCCATCACAAAGCGACAGTGACTTTTCAGTGTTAACAATCATTTGAGAGTAATAATGAGACAGTGAAATATCCCATATTTTGATTCACCGTAGCGATTGTGACACTTCTAACCATGTGTGACGTCAAGGGGACTTCACATCGACTAGCCGTGCTGTTAGGGTACCTCTTTTCTACACTTGCTCTTTATAGAATTTCCTTTTGAGTACTCACGTGTTCAGAAATTAGCATTTTGTGTTTGTTGCTTAAGTTTTGCACACCAGTGTATGTGGAGCTGCTCCTCGAAATCATCCACAAACCATCTGTGTGAGAAGTAAATAAAATATAAACTGCATATTAAATGGATTTAAAACAAGCCAAAATCTCAATATAATTCAAGCAATTTGGCCTATGTCAATTTATCCTTATATGAGGATGATATGTATTTAGAATGAAAATCATATCCAGTTTATGACAAGTGCAATCTTGAGTATTTGAAGCATAAAAACTAAAATTGCATTATCTCATCGTATCTCTAATCTTCATTTCCACTTATATTTTGGAATATTTTATGTATGTGTGATTGCATTTCAACATTTTAAGTATAATTATGCATATTATCATATTTGCTATTTCTGCATTTCAAACAGATGAAGGGAAACATAGTTATGTAAATCATATACATTTTATGACAATCAAACAAACGTCATGGAAAGAAAAGCGTAAGCTTGCGTATTTAAAGCCTAAAAACTAAAATTTTCTAGTTATACCATTACTTATAAATTTTGCAACAATCTTAAGAAAATATAACTTTTTTTCCCCTGCCACAAATTCACTTTTGATAATTAAATTTTAATATTTACATCTGAATATCATTAAGAAATATCACAGAGTCCAATTTCACTGTGTGTCGTATTCATTTGATCGACCTTATGCAAAAAACATTTCAGGGCCAAAGTGGATCAAGTCAGTAAATTCTGATTTAAAATTGAATTCCCACCTTAATTATTGTTTTTGATTTTCAAATTATGACCCATATTTAAGTTAGTCTTCATACTACAACAATAAAAAGAAAATTATCCTCTAAATCACTTTAAGATTCAACTAGTGTCAATAAACTTTAACCTTGATTATCTCAAAACTGTAATTTATGGACTTGATCCCCTTTAGCTCTGAACGCCTCAAATTTCTTTTGCAATTCTTCATCTTTAGGAAAACCAAATGTTGCTACTTTAGGGCCTGTTTTATAATTATCATTACAAAAGAGTACAACAGATTTATGCATTATGTTAAAAAACCATAATCGTACATAAAATTTATCACAATAAATTTACAAAGCTAATATTGTAATGGCGCGAATGCTTACGCATCGGCAGATCAACAAATGCGTCATTCAATCGAGTGTTGCCAGTCCTGGGGCATTATCTACAGGTAGTGCGTGGTCCGTACTCATCGAATAGAAATCAACATAATAGCAATACTAATATTATAAAGGAGTAAAGATTGTTTTTTTGTTTGTTTGTTTGTAGGGGGTAATTTCTGGAACTACCGAACCGATTTCAAAAGTGATGGTGGCAAATTGATGGTGACAACCCCTGCTCCAATATAGGCTATATTTTATGTCGGTGCCACTAACCCCAGGGGGGTGCAGGGGCGAAAAAAGTTCTAAAATTGCGATTTTTTGTATACTGAAGGAGCTAGAAATTTGAAATTTGGCACTGTAGTTACTTATAAGATGTAAATGCTCTCTAAGAACAAAATAAAATAAAAAATCGAAATTTAAAAGGGTGAAATGAGCGAAAAGCGTTCTAAAAACATTCTAAATTAAAATTTCTGTAGAATCTCTGGAACTATAGAACCTATTTCAAAAGTGATGGAGGCAAATTGATGGTGACAATCCTTGCTCCAACAAAGGCTATATTTTATGTCGTTGCCACTAATCCCAGGGGTGGTGCAGGAGCGAAAAAGGTTCTAAAATTGCAATTTTTTTTTATACTGAAAGAGCTAGAAATTTGAAATTTGGCATTGTAGTTACTTATTAAGTTACTTATTAAGTTACTTATTAAGTTATTTCTTATTTTTTTGTAAATGCTCTCTAAGAACATATTAAAAAATATTCGAAATTTAAAAGGGTAAAATAAGCGAAAAGCATCATTCTAAATTACAATTTCTATGGAATCTCTGGAACTACAGAACCGATTTCAAAAGTGATGGTGGCAAATTGGTCAATCCCTGCTCCAACAGCCTCTTTAATAAAAAGCTATGCGTTGCTGACGACTGGGTTTTTCGATAATCATTGCCACAGATTAATCTCGGAAAATGAAACATTTGAAGTTACTGAAAAAAATAATAGCTCGAAAAGTATTAGTCAGAAAATTGTTAGACAAACTGCGTTTGAAAGGTAAAAAATTGTATTTTTCTTGATATAAATTTCAAATCTAATGATTATGCCGTTTTTCAAATATTGAATTTCAAAAATTACCAAATTTCACAATGGAGTACCATAGCGAAACCTTCATGCGTAAAAAGATAATGATAAGGGCAACGAGTCCTGACGTGTATATTGGCATGAGTCACAAATTATAGTAGCCTTATTATTCTGTTAAAATATAAGAGTGAATTATGAAATGTCAATATTTTGTTTGATTAAAAGTTCGTTAAGAGAAATTGACCAGCGTAGCGGGCGTAGCTTGCTAGTAAATGATAATTGCGTAGTTGGTATTATTCGGCTGACAATGGAAGACAGACTTGATTGGAAGAAGGTGTTAAGTAACAAAAACTATAAATTACGAGAAAATCAAAGTGAAAGCTTTTTGTCGTAAGTTTTATTGATTTATTTCCATCTCGATAGTATACGTTTAAAATGCTAACAGGTGGTACTAAACTCTCTCAGGAAAACTTAACATTTAATTTTTAAATATTAAAATTATTAATATTATTTAAATTATTAAATGATAAATATTGGTATAATATTAAAAAGTAATATCTTATATATTCAACGCTAATTAGAATCATAGTATTTTAGCTTTACCATATGATAGATTATGTCATAACCAGTGGTGTGGGATTCAGACTGTTCGCACCGGTTCGGTAGAACCGTTACCTAATATTTTGTTCAGTTCGGCGGACCGATTATTAAAATGGCAAATGTAATATGTAAATCACACGTTTATACTCCTTGCCCTCTTCTAACGCTCCTCCGTGCAAGAACATATTCTAAGCCTAGCATTGTGAGGATTTTTATAGGAGAGTAGTGACACATCTGCAAAGCGAATGATCATGATCAGATTCGAAATTTTAGTCCAAACTATGGTAGCTTATGTTAATAAACTATAGTGTCCAGGAGATATAGTGTAGCAATCAACTATTCCAGTAATGCTTTTAAAAGTACTTAAAAACTGAATTCCATAAACGTCGAATGATGCTGAACGATAAATGCATATAACAGCGACATCTACTAGTTCAATCTTTATGCAATCATTATACAATGTTGAAAAAAGCTAGCAGATGTCGCTGTGATCGACATTTATCGTTCAGCATCGTTCAACATTTATGGGATTCAATTTTTTAGAACTTTTTGAATAGCCGATTGCTACACTATTCTTCTAGACGTTATAACTGAACTTAGCAATTGTTTATTAATATTACGGAAGGTCGTACACACTTTATAGAAACGATTTTCACAGTTAATTTCTGCGCATAAATGTCGTATTCATTGCTACAATTTGACTTTGTTTTATAGCTTTGATTTTGACAATAGTTCTGGCTCGAAATTTACATGATATTATAATTTATCATTGTGCAGTCATGCAACTTGTCTCCCTCATCCCTTGGGAGGTTTTCTAACATTCGTGGATAGCGTCTATATAACGATTCCTTTTAACAAGTAAAATACAAAAAAGATCATAAGCAAGGGTCGTCAGGTGATTTTACAAGCCTTTCTTCAAATGAGACACAGTTTATTTCCGTTTGTAATCTTTTCTTATCTAAATATGCGGGGGTTTGACTGAAACGAGTGACTGGGGATTTGTCCATATAAAGCTCGATTTTATAGCTTTCTTTTCCATATAACGCTGTAATTTCTTCTTCGAAAATATGTTCTCAAATATGTTACTGATAATAAAGTGAATTTACTTTAGCTTTACTATTGATCCTTTTCTGAGCATTAATTTACCTTCATAACAAAATTCAGCAGCAATAATTATAAATACTTAGGGAACTTCACATTTACGAACCCATTTCATTGTTGTTGTTTTTTTCATTAATTGATACAAAAGTTCCTCTTTTTTTTGCTACAATCACTTAAACAAAGCCATGTTTCATGCAGTGTTACCACAAATTTCCATTTATCACCCGCTACTTGTCTGTTAGCCCCCTGACCGCCGAGCAAAAGGGCAAATTTGTAATGTTGTTTTCTCTGAATTTTTTTTAAATGCTAAAAAAAAAGATGAATTTTCAAACTTGATATAAAAAATTTATTTACGTATATGAGTATAATCCTACAGAGTATTAATCATTACTCGATGTTTTAAAACTTGATTATATTTGTTGAATTATGTTAATTTAAACAATGCTTCTATTGTAGTGAAACCCACAGCATAGTGAACGGATATATCAGTTCACGGCGATGAAAAGATTAAAGTGAAACTGATAAAGACGCAATACGCAATCCACAAACATTCAAAAGACTTTGGAAAGTTTCCTAAGAGATGTGGGAGAAAAATGATTCGATTGTGTTAAGAAAGAATTTTTTTGTAATAGAAATTTCGAGACAGAACTTATAGCTAAGAGCCAAGACTATCCAATAGAGTCAAATTGTTACAAAGAACATGGCATTTATGTGAGAATTTAATTGTGAAAATCTATAAAGAGTGAACGACCTTCTGTACTTTTTACAACTATAACTTTCAAATACTGTCTTGCCCATAATTGCAACCCGAGTTAAAAAATAGCGACCTTATTGACAAAACTTAGTACCAAACACATATTTAAAAAAATCCAGAAATGAAGCCTCTGTAATCAAGAGGGCGCATATTATCAATAATTTTCCAAATTACTTTGAAGAAGTTTAAAGTATTTTTCAAAAAAGCAAAAGTATAAATAGAAATGCTTGACAGTCAATGAATTAGCAGTATTGTAACATAGTTCTTATTAAGATCGAAAGAGTTTCATAATCTAGGTGTGATGCACTAGGTGTGATGCACTATTTTTCTTTCTTGTTTGTATTTTGAGTTTAAAAAAAAAAAAAAAGTCATAAGAGCAGAGAACTGGTTGTTAAATTATTTGACTCCCACCCTTGATCATAGCATCTTCCTCCAAAAGTTGAGAAAAATGTAACATAATATATTCTTCCATTCAAATCTTCAATTGTTTGCAGATGTTATTCCAATTTACTAGTACTGGTTATCTATGGACTCGAAAATGCTCATGAGTGAACTCAAAGACTCTTTCGGTTCCCTTTATACCTTTACATTGTTGTTGCGATATGAACATTGGGTAACACCTGGGGCACTCTGGGAATATTTTCCAATTTAAATTCTATGACATGGTAAAAAAAGTAATGAGCATTTTTGTTATCATTTGTAGTTGCGTCAAGATCTGGAAAAAAAGGTATATTCAAAACTTTAAAGAAAGATTTTCGTTGCTCTTGGTCAATTCCATGTCAAGTGGCCTAAATTTTGGCAGGGTTCATGCTCGACCCCCTTCAGTTTTTATATAATTGATACAGGACATACATATAGGTATAAGATGGACATCTGCAAACAGTCAGTGTCAGAAATAGTATAGTTGGGGCGCTAGGGGTCTTTTTGTAAAACTCACTATTTCATGGTCGCAGAACAAACGAGGAAATCACCAAGTTCGCCATCTTATTGCTCATGATACAAGAAACCTTACTTATTGAAAATAGGTGATCTAGTACAACTTTTTGTGCTAAAAAATGTAATATACCATATATAATAGAGTATTATAATATAGAGTATTAAAAATCACAAATCATTACCTTCGTCATTACTTTGCCTCAAAGTAGGTCATACGGCCTGCCTTGATGAATTTTATCCGTAATCTAACATGCTTTAACTACTGAAAAAAATTATTTTAAAGTTTGTCACTTTAACAATTAATTACCTATGAAGATGTTATAGAGCTGCTGGAGTTGTTTCTTTCCTGCTTAAATATTCATTAATTTATTCAGCTTTGAAATTTTCTAAAAAATTAAAATCATCAATTCCACCGAAATTTTCAGAAGCGTATATCTCAAAAGGGACACTCCTGATATGATTACAGTTAGTACCACTGGAAAGAGCACATCTTAATCTATAAGAAAAACTTTATTTCCTTTTGGGCCTCTTACATATAGGGAAAAAATAATGAAATTCAAAAGACCTATTTTACGCGATATTTCTTTTTCGAAGATCTTCTCTTTCAACACATTTAACACAAATCTTTTTATTTACAATGATAAATGTACACATAATTATCTCTTGTTGTGGTCCATGGCTGCTTCTGCTCTACCACACTGAATGACTGGCAACCGCGTCACCAAGGGGTCACGCCCGATAGCCATGAAAGACTAGCTCCTGGGGATGCTTCAGTAAAATTGACATTTCATGGTCGCAGAAAAAATGATGAAATCAATACTTTTGCCCTCTTATTTCTCAAGATACAATAAATCTTACTTATTAAAAATAGGTGATCTAGTGCAACTTTTTGTGCTAAAAAACATAATTGGAGTATTAAAAATAGCAAATCATTATCTTCGTCATTACTTGGGCTCAAACTAGGCCATATGGCCTGTCGCGATGAATTTTACCCTTTCTTTAACAAGCTGTATCTACTGAATAAATTTATTTAAACATTAGTCACTTTAGAAATATATTACCTATAAAGATGCCATAGAGCTGCTGAAGTTGTTTCTTTCCTGCTTAAATATTCAATAATTTATTCAGCTGCGAAATCTCTTAAAAATAAAAATCACCAATTCTACCCTATTTTCAGAAGCGTATATCTCAAAAGAGACAGTTTTGATTTGATTACGATTAGTACCACTGAAAAGAGCACATTTTAATCTATAAGGAAAACTCTATCTAATTTTGTGCCTCTTAGATATAGTGTAAAAATAATGAAATTAAAAAAACCTATTTTACACTGTTTTTCCGAGATTTCTCTTTTTCAAAAAATTTGACCTGTTGAGCTAAGTCTATCCCAAAAAATCCTTACATAAGGCTTTCGAACTGTGCAAATATATTTATCTGTATGAAAATTAATTTATTTTTATGAATGGAGTTTTTTCTTTGCATATACATTATTTTAGGGACAGATCTGCTGCAAGAATTTAAAAAATATTTTGAATCTTTGTTATGAACAGAGTGACTTTGGTGACTCTGCAGAGTGGAATTTGTTTGGTACAAGCCATTTAAAACCACCCTGTGACGGAATAGGAGGAACTGTAAAGCGGCTGGCTGCAAGAGCAAGCATTCAAAGACCAATTAAAGACCAAATTTTAACTCCGTCGGATCTATATACAGTCCCTG
Source organism: Maratus michaelseni (assembly GCA_963931845.1). Lineage (NCBI taxonomy): Eukaryota > Metazoa > Arthropoda > Arachnida > Araneae > Salticidae > Maratus > Maratus michaelseni. The sequence goes on from OZ007591.1 coordinate 168,286,791, forward strand.
GCCAAATTATTAGGCGCAATTGTTTTTATTATAATTTATTAAATATCTGGAAAGATACATGAGAAATTATCCTGAAACTTCAGGAGTGTAAACAACATAATAAATGTCATATATTTCCGCGAAGATTTTTTCCCGAAATCCCCGTCAACAAATTGAAGAAAAACGAATATCTTTTGGATAACCCTGTAAAAACTAATGTTGCAAAAAGCATTCAAACTGTAGATTATGATTAAGTGGCTTATTGTAATAATTTGGGTTCATTTTTATGAAGATAGCATGTATAATCGAAGAGAAATTCACGTTTTTATAAAAACAGTCCCAAATTTTACCAAGTTTTTTGCTTATAATTCGCAGAGTTTTTTTAATATAAAAACAAGTTATTTTCAGAAAATATGACAAACAAAATTATACACAATACCCTGCAATCAGAATTAAAAAATAATAAAAATTGTATGAAAAATGAGCAGATTTATTTAATATTGTTTCACTGCGCATGCGCGAATTCAATCAAAATATACTGTGCACAATACATTAGCTTAATGTATAGACCAACTTTTATGAAAGTCTCAAAAACATAGCTTGAAAATTCTGATAGTAGTCGTCGATAGAATAAGCTCGAAATTCGCTGTTCCCAAAAGGAAGCAAAAAGATAAGGGGTTGTATCCAAATATACAATGAGAGACACTTCATTCTTATTATGTCAACTTTCATAAGCTAGTATATTTGGATACAGCCCCTTATCTTTTTGCTTCCTTTTGGGAACAGCGAATTTCGAGCTTATTCTATCGACGACTACTATCAGAATTTTCAAGCTATGTTTTTGAGACTTTCATAAAAGTTGGTCTATCTATTAAGCTAATATATTATGCACAGTATATTTTGATTGAATTCGCGCATGCGCAGTGAAACAATATTAAATAAATCTGCTCATTTTTCATACAATTTTTATTATTTTTTCATTCTGATTGCAGGGTATTGTGTATAATTTTGTTTGTCATATTTTCTGAAAATAACTTGTTTTTATATTAAAAACTGCAAATTATAAGCAAAAAACTTGGTAAAATTTGGGACTGTTTTTATAAAAACGTGAATTTCTCTTTGATTATACATGCTATCTTCATAAAAATGAACCCACATTATTACAATAAGCCACGTAATCATAATCTACAGTTTGAATGCTTTTTGCAACATTAGTTTTTACAGGGTTATTCAAAAGATATTCGTTTTTCTTCAATTTGTTGACGGCCCTTATGGGGTTTCGGGAAAAAATCTTCGCGGAAATATATGACGTTTATTATTTTGTTTACACTCCTGAAGTTTCAGGATAATTCCTCATGTATCTTTCCAGATATTTAATAAATTATAATAAAAACAACTGCGTCTAATAATTTGGCCAGTGACTGTAAATTCTGTGAAAAGAACATGAAGGAAATTAAATTCATTTTTGTTTCAAAAAAATAAATTGAAGCAGTACAAGCTGAGCAAGAAGAGCGTTTCAAAAGCGGATGCACAGTTTCTGGCACAAGAGAACATCATCATTATTTCGTACCCGCAAATAAAAAACAAGTTCGTGTCAGTAGAATAACAAATGATGCACCATTCTTTATAACACATGTTGATAAGAGTGTTAAGACATTTCACTATGCATTCGTTTCCAATTCGTTTAAAATAGGTTTATTTAATTTCATTATTTTACACTATATCTAAGAGGCCCAAAATGAGATAGAGTTTTCATTATAGATTAAAATGTGCTCTTTTCAGTGGTACTAATTGTAATCAAATCAAAACTGTCCGTTTTGACCTGATTTGATATACGCTTGAGATATGAGCAGAAGCAACCATGTACCACAACAAGAGATAATTATGTATACATTTATCATTGTAAATAAAAAGATTTGTGTTAAATTTTTGAAAGAGAAGATCTTCGAAGAAGAAATATCGCGTAAAATAGGTCTTTTGAATTTTATTATTTTTTGCCTATATGTAAGAGGCCCAAAATGAAATAAAGTTTGTCTTATAGATTAAGATGTGCTCTTTTCAGTGGTACTAACTGTAATCATATCAGGAGTGTCCCTTTTGAGATACACTTTTCTGAATATTGGGTGGAATTGATTATTTTAATTTTTTAGAAGATTTCAAAGCTGAATAAGTTAATGAATATTTAAGCAGGAAAGAAACAACTCCAGCAGCTCTATGACATCTTCATAGGTAATTAATTGTTAAAGTGACAAACTTTTAAAATAATTTTTTTCAGTAGTTACAGCATGTTAAAGTATGGGTAAAATTCATCGTCACAGGCCGTATGGCCTACTTTGAAGCCAAGTAATAACAGAGGTATTGATTTGTGATTTTTAATACTCTAATTACGTTTTTTAGCACAAAAAGTTGTACTAGATCACCTATTTTCAATAAGTAAGGTTTCTTGTATCACGAGCAATAAGATGGCAAACTTGGTGATTTTGTCGTTTTTTCTGCGACCATGAAATAGTGAGTTTTACAAAAGAACTCCTAGCGCCCCAACTATACTATTTCTGACACTGACAGTTTGCAGATGTCCATCTTATACCTATGTGTATGTCCTGTATCAATTATATAAAATTTGAAAGGGGTCGATTGGGAGCCTCTAGGTCAGTTGACATGAAATGACCCTCTTGAAAAAAAAAAAAAACTTTGGCACGGTGTGCTATTTTTTGCCCGCCTCATTTTTACGGGACAGCAGTATGGACTTTGACAAAAATGTTTGAAATGCCCTGTTCTAGACTAAAGTTATTACATACATTAGTATGTTTCATAAGAGTTCTGTTAATTATTGATTTGTAAAGCATTAAAACAGTTTAATCCAATAAGAGGCATGTGATTTTCTAATAATTTTAATGTAAAAATTAAATTTATGATTTTTTTTTTCTAATGGCTTTCGGAAATAATTCTCGCTGTGTTTTCACTCCATAAACTCTTGTTTATTGTCAAATAATAGTATAAAGGGACCTGTGTCGGCATATTGTTTCGGTTATGCTTAATTACTAATAGGGATATAACAAATATTCGCCCCTATTCGGTATTAGGTCTATTCGGCCCTTTTGCCGAATATTCGGTTGGGCAAATACTGAATAGTAGTTGGCCGAATACCTCGACTGAATATCCGTGAAACGAATATTTTTGGATAATTGGCAGAATACATGCATTTTACCCATTTTTCTGTCTTTTTTTATGCAATGCTCTTCTCAAATCCATGTTAGATATTTTCTGACACATTCATAAAACCATTTTCATTCTTAAATCCCCAAAAGTTTTAGCTATTCTGATTCAGATACTAAGAAATCAAATAGAATTGTGTATAAATGCTAAAGATCTATAATAAAATGGTGTCAAAATTAGAGATTTAAACCAATTTTGTAGACACAACTGTCGGGAAAGTGTCTTTATTGTGGAACAATTGATTTCAACTAAAGATACAATACATTTTTAGAAAAATGAAAAATGAAAACTGCTATTCGATTTTTAAGTGCTAGGATATTAGTACCTGCAAATTTAACACTCATATAAAATTAGCTTTGTGAATGGGTCAGAAAAATTCTCATTGTTCAGCAGTATTTTTTTCTTAATTTTATTAAAGAACAGCCTTAAATATATTTAATTACAAATGTTGCTGAAGATTCATACTGTTGGTGTTTCTATGTATACTTTCAATATGCAATTGTAGAACTTAACATGATATGTATATTCTGGTTCAACAGTTAAACGTTTCATTAAATATGTTTTCTACTTTTTGCAAATTTGTTGACCAATAAAAACATAAACTCCTAACAAAAAATTTACTTTAATAAGGGCTATTTGAGGGAATATCTCATTGTGAATCAAGGAAGAAGGAAAAACATTGTGATGGGCTCATTAATATTGAATGTAAAAAAAAAAAAAATTAATAAATACAATAAGTATCGCTGAATAGTAGAAGTGAAGAATTTATTTTATATTTTAATGGAAATATTAACTTATCATCCTGGCTTAGAGTAGTCAATTCGATGCGTCTAAGTATAAAAGGGTAAAATGGAAATTCTTAAATTTTTGCGATGAAGGAAGTTTTGAAAATAAAAATAATAATAAACTTAAAAAGCACATTTAAAAGTGGTAATGAGTTCTTATATTAAATAATGTGTATATGAATTGCATTTATCTATAGATAAAATTACTCAATTAGTAATTGAAACTTTGTAAAATTCCTGTTTTATTAGTAGCATGAAAATGTTTGAAATATTACAAAAATACATAAAACTGTTAAAATGTTTATACATACAAAAGGAAAAAAAATCTATTTTAATTTGTATTTCTATTTTTAAACTAATGTCTATATGCAATTAATATATGTATATATATATATATATTATATATATATATATATATATATATATATATATATATATATATATATATATATAACTGTTGGTTACATCTCTAGTTACTAAATGCAAAAAGACGTCGTTTTTTATTTTCACTATTATAAAGTTTTGATGCGTAGATTTCGAGGACCAAACAGACCTCAGTATTGATCGTTATAACAGAATTCCAGCAATAGCCAAGTTTCAGATTTCGTATAATATGAAACATCAGAAAATATGTAAAAACTCAATTATACTTTTAAACATTACAGACTAATTACTTATGGTGAATACATAATTTTATAGGGCGATTTTACATTTCTAAATTAACAAGATGAAATTAAATTATTAATAGTAGATTGACATTTATTTTAACAAGTTTTTAGTTCTGAATTTTTGAATAAGATAGTTCTACAAAAATCGAGAAAAGAAATATTCGAGAAATAATCAAGAGATAACTTAATTCTATACTTATCTTTAAAATGTTTCGCGGAGTATCAAAGATTCTCTCATGGCACACCAGTGTGCCGCAAACGGTTGAAAATCAGTGACTTAACAATCATTTTAACGAAAAGATGAAAAATCTATTTCCTCAAAATTGTAAAGGGTTTTTGCCCTCTAGCTGAGTCTGTTAAAGTCATAGTGGTGTAAGTCACAAACTTTGAAAATTGGCTCTACAGAGACAATTTTATGTACTTATAAGTACAAGGATAGTGTCTAGACCAGGGTTGGCGAACCTTTCTACTGTCGTGTGCAAAATTTGTTTTAAAAATATTTTATATAAACATGACGTGCCATTTAAAAAAACAAATTTTGTGGATAGAAAAATAATGATTCAAAATTACTTTTTTTATTATGATTTTTCAAAATATGAGTAATATACTTGTATGTATTTACATTGTATATAGAAACAAATAGACATTAGAAATTAATAAAAAAATAATAATGTTGCATCTTGGTATTGTTGCATTTTGGATAGAAAATAATTAATACTAGGTTAATTTTAATAGATCGCAAGCTTAGCTATGTGACAAGTGCTTTTTACTTGAGTTTTTACCTTATTTATTTGCCAAAATAATGACTGGCAGGCGTATATAGACGGAAAAACTGTTAATGTGGCAAACACCAGTTTCTTTTTTACTTAAATTGGAACTTAATATGAAAATTTACAATTTCATTTCAATCGAATTTGGACAAAATAAGCTCATCTGAGTTTGTGAATTTTGTGTAATATCACTGTATCTTGTTTTAGAGCCATAAGCAATGCCGTGCCAAAATTATTCTTTTGTGTGCCAAAAGTGGCACACGTGCCATAGGTTCGCCGTCCCTGGTCTAGACATTTCAAACTATTAATAAGAAGAACAGTGTAAGTCAAAGTCACAGTTTAAAATCTGATCTATACTTAGCAACATAAGTTATTCCGCCTCTTAGGAATTCATTATAACTTTTTTAGTATTTTTGTTGTAGTTTTTGAACATTCAGGGACAGATTAATGTTTCGACCAAGAGGCACAGGCACCAGGTTCCTCCAAATTAAGCGGAGGGTGCAAATCTGTAGATAAAATTTTAGAAAAAATTTAACTGCGTTAGAGTTAAATTATTTACATAGTTTCGTGATGCAAGATGCAACTACTAGATCTTAAAAATATTTTTTTTTCATGTCTTTTGCAAATCGTTAAACCGATTCAGTCACAAAGATGCTCAAAAGCTTACTAAGTGTGGCACCCCCAAATGCATTTACTGCGGTTTCATGATTTTTATTAATTCATCTTGTCACTGAGTGCTGGCACTGTTATGCATAAATATGACATTCTGCAATTTAAAAAAGTGTCTTGTTTGTGGAATTGGAAATATTTAATTATGATTACATTTAAAAGTTTTTTAACTGGTACATGCATAGCAATTATTTCATCTTACAACATAGTATCCATATGCGGCCCCCATGCCGAGTCTGTTCCTAGGGCCCCCAAAAGTCATAGTACTCTTTCTTAACCCCTTCGCGACGAGCGTCCTATACAAAATTTTTAATCTTTTGCCACCGGTTTTTCAAAACAGAAATTTCCGCCTTATTGAATCTCAGAAATGCTGTCATTAAATAAGGCAAAGTTCACAATAAAAAGTTACTGGTGGGAATAATCGAGGATTCTGAGCATCTTATGCGTCACGTATACGTGCGCTCGTCCCCAAGTGGTTAAGCAATGTGACTTACATCGCCTCTCACTTTAACCGTCTCAATTACAAATGACATTGCTTGATTCATCTCTAATGTACAAAATATCTTTTGATATCTCTTTCCAGGTGGCTTTCATGACTATCTGCCTCTGGTTCATGGCATGGACGCCTTACCTAATCCTATCCTTGCTCGGAGTCTTCTCTGACAGGAGCTGGCTAACACCTATGACATCCATTTGGGGAGCTGTATTTGCAAAAGCTGGCTCAGCCTACAATCCTATTGTTTATGGAATCAGTCATCCTAAGTATCGTGCTGCCTTACATGACAAGTTCCCGTGCTTGAAGTGTGGATCAGACTCATCAAAGGGCGGCGATTCAGCATCTACTGTTGCGGAGGGTGATAAGGGCGGAGAGTGAAGTGTAAAAAAATGATCGAAGGAAAAAATACTAAAAGAAAATACTCTAGAAAACTAAAACTAAAAATTAGTTCCCTTTTCTTTTTTGATCATAGCACGGTAGATACCATTGAAGCTGCCATGTATAGGCACATTATTTGCTGCATTTTTTTTTTGTTTTATATATAAATTGAAAATTAGTGACAAATGAAGCGAAAAGGAGGGATACCTATTAACTCAACTAAATAATTAGACCCGCTCATAAATGTTACTAAATATATGACGTCTTGAGATCTTAAACTGAGGCATAATTTTGATTCCAGTTAAAGTTTTATCGCGAGATACTTCTTTAAGGTTGCAAAATATATGCTATTCAATGGGAATAATTTTTTTAATTGAAAACAACCTTTAAATGACAACAGAATTACCGTGCAAAATTCTCTAATCAGAATAATAATTAAAAAAAGAAATTTTTATATATTTTTTCTTATAATCGGTGTACTACGCGGTGTATTGTTTCTTGCAATGCTATTTAGAAAGCTACCTACATTTTTGTAAAATGATTTTTGTTTTCTAGAAAGCTACATTAAATTGTACGTTTTACCTAGAAATTGAAATTCAAAACGTTTTGCTATGCATTTTGTGTAATATTTATTACCGTGTGATAGCAAATTTATGCTTAGATTCTGAGTTGCACTTTGTTGTTGCTAAGCAACATAGTCAACATTCTAGCAGAAGGACTAAATGGTATATTTTGAGAACTGATAACTGCATGGCCTTTACAGCATGATAGTTATCAAGAAAATGTACGATTTATGATGAGTGCTAAACGAGATGCCAAATTCAAACCATTCAGGAGGCACATCCAGGAAGAAAACGAAAATTAAGAAAATAAAATACCGGCGGCAATTTTACCGGTATGTGAACTGTACATTTATCAATCCAGTTAAGATAATAATCAGACAATATTAGATGTTTATCAGAAGAGATAAAAGTTCAAAGTTACTGGAGCTTACTTACTAGTGATCGAATGAAACATCAACGAGTCAACTTACTCTGAGAGAGAAATCTGAAGATTTCTATGAAGTGGAAACAACGAAGCTCGTTATTGGAAAATGGCCGTTTCTCAGCGCTGAAGGTGACATCTGGATATAAATAAAATAACCTGCAATGTTATAATAAAAATAGTGTTTGATTTCATTCGACCTACTCTAGTAAGTTAATAAAAAAAATTTTAAATGAAAATTGTAGAAAATCTTTCATTGTGAATTGCAATATGTATAATTACTTTACAGACACTTTCTCTACAATAAAATATACTAAAAAAATGTGAAGTCTGAATAATTTCGATGACACTGAAACAACAAACGGTTCAAATAAACATATTTTGAGTAAAAATTTAAAATGGAACTTTGAGACAAAATACTGGGTACCGAATTGGATGGGATATTCCGGGTTACAAAGGTTTGTCCTGGTGTCCCGTTTCGGAACATTTATTTATCCTGTTTTTCAAGGAAATGCCTTGGAGTTTTTTAGAAAAACAAATTATCTAATGTAGAATAAGAAATTACCAGAAAATTCAAATCCATATTTTTCTTGACCTGTTAATTGACGTATTTTCTATTGTTGCACAATTATACAATACAAATAAAAACATGACTATAAAAAGGAATAAAGCATTAATTTTTCTTGCAGAAGCAAATATTTTTAAGTAAACTAACACGTAACTGACCTCTGCAAAACTAACCAGAAAATTTCCAAATGCCGTTTATTAAAAATAAAATAAAATAAAATAAATAAATTATGTAACACACATTTATTGTTATTTATGAAATTCCTCTAGATATTAACTCTTTATTAAATAAAATAGGATACTTTTTGGTAGTAGCCTCATCTTCGGTTTTCCTCAACGCATTTTCATATCAGATGGGCTTCCTGAAACAGCGCGACTGAAAGTTATGATCTTTGAGACAATTTTTGAATCCAGATTAGCAGAGGAAAAGGCCTGTTGACCTTCCTTTTTATTTTCATAAAGAATGATATACTAACAAACAAATTCGAAACAAGGACGAAAAATCAGGCATAGATTATGAAACACTTTCCAACAATAACAGAATATGAAAATTTATTATATTCTGAAATTTCATTTTTTCATACAATGAAATCGATCATAGTCCGTCCTGTAACCGAATTCTTTTGTTCGTCTCTGTAAATGAAAATAAATGCTACACATTCCTTAATCTATAGAGAAAGTTTTATCATACACCTCAGTGAACCTTTTTAATTAGGTTTGAAGTATCATAGCATCATTAAAATACATCGCAAACGATTTTTCCACATAGATAGACTATAATGTAACGAAATTTTTTTTTGTCTGTCACTGTAAACGAACTATAAATTCTACACACTTCATTTTCAGTACTAAACATTCTATAGTACACATTAATAACATATAAAAATTTCATGGTGATTTGATAATATTTACGAAAGTTGAATATGGGAAGTTTTGAATATGAGAGTGAGAATATGGACAGCCGGTAGACAGACAAACCGAATTCATAAACACTTTTTCACTAAATTGGAACGTGTTAAAAAAAGAAAAGGTGATTTTTTGTTTGATTTTTCTTTTTGGAGAGAAATTCCTGATTAAAAAAAGTCACCTTTGAGATGTATTTAAGATCGTGTCTTTCTGTTCGACGCAGTCATCTTGATACAGTCAGTAATTCCTTTTCTACGCAAAGATTTATCTATAGAAGTTCGATATGATTCCAAAACTATCCATCCAAGGAGGCGACGGTTTTCTGTTAGCCCACAAGATAAAATTAAATTTTGCCAAGTTTGCTTATTTTTTTATTGAAACATATGATTCAGATAACTGCTTTTCTAACTGTTAATTTCTATTGAGGATCTCTTAAGGAGACTGACTCAGTACCCCTCATTTTGACACAAAATGTCGAATTTCAGATTTTTATCTCTACACCATTTTTCCCAAATTTCTGGACGAAGTGATAAATAGTAAAGGAGATATGGTTAATTTTACGTATCTCTCTCTTTAATATCTCTTGTTACTTACCCATCATACGTAGTATAGGGTAAGTCTTGTAATCGTGTTGAAAATCGAAAAATAAAAATTGACGGATTTACACGTTTCAGACACTGGAGGACACCGGAAGTCGAAAATTTTCATGAATCCAATACTTTCTTCTTGTAAAGATAGAAGAAAGTAAAAATACGTTGGGGTACTTTAGAGAAGATAGACATTTCAAATAGATTTTTTTTTCGGGGCGGGGGGGGGGGGGTGGAATTTTAAGGAAAACAGAAAATAGATCATCAGCTGGGAGATATGTGATACTTGAACAACGCCAGATCCCAGACTCCATGACAAGTTACAAATGGCTCACTGTCCAATTATATATTACACAATTGCCAACTTTTCGTTTTCTTAAGTGAAATAAACATACTTTGAGCAAGAAATTTTAATTAATAAATGAAATCAAATAAGTATCATATGGAAACCACACACGAACTTAAATAATTTTATTAAATAAATTTTCTGGTCCCATGTATTATCGTTTCTGCTGTTAAAAACAGTAGACTTTGCAATATGATATTACTGTGCGAACAAATACTCAAAGTTGGAAACTCACTCCAAATACTGGAATAGTTACGAAAGTGCCATTGAGTTTCCAGTGAGTTTGTTTTTCTTGTAACAGGGAATTAAGGTAGGTAGTGTACAGCAATATTAAAATATGTACATACATTTCTGAATAATTATTTCGAAGTGATGTAATCACCACATTATTTGACAATTTCAAATCCAATGAAAAAAATGTTTAAAAATTTGCTTGGTAATATTTCTAACACGACGGGCAGATAATCCACAAAATATCTCTAGAAACGTCAAATTTCATTTTTACTTATTAAATCTTGATATTATCTAGCAGAATAATGATGTTAAATAAATGTCTTCAAATTCATTAGATTTTCTTATAATCGGGCCGGACGCGTGGCGTGTGCAAAGCACACAGGCTCTGTAGTGCAGAGTGGGGCAATGGAGGATCTAAGGAGGGGGGGGGGCGATGGGTGCCCTTGGGCTAATAAAGGGTCGGCTAAACCGACATTAAAGGTCTGGAAGGGAAAAGGCCTCTCGGGAAACCCGGCCCGACCCGCGTGTCGGGCTCGGACGAATTTTGATTCACAAGACTCGGACCGGGACTGGTCTTCACTCTTTCTAAGAATTGGTTAAGGACTGGGCCTTACATTTTTCTGGAGACTGGGGCTGGGACCGTGCCTTACTTTTTCTAGAGACTTTGGCGGGGCCAGACTTCTTTTTTTACGGGTAGAGCCTGGTTTAGATTTCCTTCTTTCTAGAGGTCTGCACAGACAGAATTTTTCAGACCTGGGCCCAGCATAAAAACTTAAAATTCCGCCCGGGTATGACCAATGGTGGATCTAAGGGGATGCGATGTCCCCCCCCCCGCATGGGCTAATAAAAGGTCTGCAAACCGACATTATAGGTCTGTGCAGGAAAAGGTCAGGCCCAAAGCCTAATCTCGGTCCGCCCTGCGGGTCGGGACGGGCGAATTTTCATTCAAAAAACTTGGACCGGGCCTGGTCACCATTCTTTCCTGGCCGGCTATTCTTTTTTTTCTGCCGACTTGGGCCGGGCCGGGCTAGACTTCTTTTTTTTTCGGATCGAGTTTAACATGGAATTCATTATTTCTAGAGATCTGCACGAGGCAAAATTTCTAGAACTGGGCCCGGTCAGTACAAAAGCTACACTGCAAAAAATAATTGTTGCTTTTACAGTATAAAACTGGCACCCCAGCTGCCAGTATTATACTGTAAAATCAACAATTATTTTTTGCAGTGTATGAGTTCGGCCAGTGCCTGAGCCAGCCCGTATGAAAACAGTTATTGGCCTGGATCGTGCATAACTCTAAATTCTCCCCACCCCCTAACCCCGAGTTCGGGTGGCATTTTCACTTTCTTCTTATTTACAAGAAGAAAGTACTGGATTTGCAAAAACTACCGATGGATTTATACGTTTATGGAGGTTATGAACACAAATTGACTATTCTTAGAAAATGTCTGCATGTTTGAATGCGACACAAATTTTGTGGGCGCTGCATCTCAAGAACTAATGCACAGAATTTAATAAAAATTCATATTCAGTTAGACCTTAATAAAAATTGGTGCTGATTAGGTTTTGGTGTAAATTGCCTAATAGGTTGCGCTGCTGCTATACGCTGCATTTTTCACGATTTCCGCTATAACTCACGGAATTTCATGAAACTTCGGATTCTGTTAGACCTTGGCATAAATAGATCTTTATTAGGTTTGGGCATGGGTTTGAAACTACTTTTTAATTGTAGCTAACTACAACTACAACTACTCTGTCGAAAATGTAGTTAGCTACAACTATAACTATTTGTTTTAAAACGTAGCGACTACAAACTACTTTTTAAAAGCAGTCAATACTTCTCTACTTTAAGATTTTCTCAAAGGTTTCAATACTATTCAATACAAAGGTTCGTTACTATAAATTGAAGACACGGATTAAATAATAAAGCGGCCACTAGTTATATTGCGTCTGCCGAGATAGAATTTAAAAAATGTAAAATAACCGAGAACATTAAAAAATTAAGAAAGATAACATACAAGAAAATGTTTTGTGTTTGTCTCCATAATGTTAGTTTATATACACATTACAAATTTCGTAGAAAAATTAGGAGAGATATTATAATCTAGAAAATTACAGAAAGCAACTCTAAATGCAAATAATAAATACATCTGTAAATACAGCAATTCAGAAAAATAAGAAATCCGGCATTAAAACATGAAGACCTATTAACGAATAAATAGACAAATGTTGCCAGAATTCCTTTGGTGTGTTCAGACTTGATTTTAGCAGCAAGTGTCAATGTGAAAAATCTGTGACTTTATGCGATGCGTTGTTATATATTGCAGCAGAGATTTGTAAATTTTTCAGCAGAAAGAATTTTGCACAAAAAAGAAAGTTTCGGCCACGTGATTTTCAGAATGGCACATTTTTTTTTTCTGAAGTAGCGTTAAAAGTAGCGTCGGTTCTCGCTACAAACTACCGTCTTTTTTTTTTTTTTTTTTTTTATCGCGCTACTCGCTACACTGCATTATTCAAAATGTAGGGCACTTCACTACAAACAACTGTGAAAAGTCGCGACTATTGTAGTTTTGCGTCTAGTTACCTTCTCTGCATGAGCAGCCGATGTTCAACACAACAACGAAAAATGCTATTATAGTGCCCCCTTCCAGCGGAATATCCCCAAATTCAAGTAGGACCTGCTGGCCATAGTCAAAAGCCTATAAATGAAATTTGGTTCCCTATGCATGATCCCTATTCAAAATTAAGTGTGTAGTACTTATAGTTTTTTCACAGGGACAGTTAAATGTATTCTGTTACATCACAGTCAATAGGAAAAAAACGTTTCAAGTGCATTTTGATGATGTATGCCATTTGAAACATGATGAAATTGATATACGATTATGAAAAACACTAAAACATGTTTTTTGTGGAATATGAGGTGCAAAGCATTTATTGTTCATTTACAGGGCCAGACAAAAGAATTCTTTTTCACATAGTTCTACGGGGATAAATCGTTTGCAGTGTAATTTAATTATGTTCACTATTTCAAACATGATGTTTATATGCTCAGATTTTACTATAAATTGCTCTCTTAAAAGTATAGTGTACATTGCGTTTATCGCAATTTACAAGGACACACAAAATATATCGGTTATAGTATACGTGTAATAATTACAGTCTATGTGTGATAAGTGCGTTTTCAACATTGGTTTGCGTTTTTAAGTTTAACTAAATTTTTGCATAGTACGTGGTGTCTATAAATTCAGTTGATCATATACAGGACTACACAAGGGAATTCGTAAGTATTACAGATTATGGGAGTGAATTGATTAGGATATTTTTTAATTGTGTTATGCATTTTCCTGCTGAACTATAGTTAGTAGAAATTTGTTATATACATATTTGTTATATATATAAAGTTATTTGTTATAGAAGTTTGTGGAAAATAAATATATTCATATACAGGGATACGCAAAGAACAAGGTACATTGTTATGGTTGGTAATTGCTGGAAGTGAGTTTTAAGTTGCCTTATGCGTTTTTTACCGGAATTAAATTTTAGCCTTTTATGGGGTGTGTACAAAAATCTTTAGATAATATACAGGGTTGTATAAAAGATTTTGAGTGCATTCCCATCGATTGACGAAAATTGATAAATGTGAATTTTCTAAATGAACTAAATTTTATCATGCTATGTAGTATACATCCAAATCTGTAGATCATATACAGGGTTGCACAAAATAATTCGACTACATTTTTGACTATCTATATATCTATCTATATTATAAAGGACAAACCTGTCCGTGCGTAACGCTGACGTCATTTTGCGAATGGCAACAGTTGACGATGGAATTTCGGTTTTGCGATTTTTACTATTGCAATTTTTTTAATTTCTAAACATCTCACATTTTTAATTTTTACACCGTTATATAGGGAAAAAAATTTACTTTGAAATGCAATTTGTTTGAAAATTGTATCTTAATTGACTGATTTATTATGGCTTTTAAAATTTAAAAAAAAATAGATATTTTTTACCTTTTTCGTGTTTAATGGTTGCCATTGATAATTTTTATTCCCTCTTGGCGACCACATATTATCGTTGATTAAAGAATTGAAATTACTATTATTAGTTAGAAATTAATACAGACACCTTGAAAAGTAAAAGAAAAAAACTTTGACTGATTTTATATAAAATGCAAAATAATAATAATAATTATTATTATTATTATTATTATTATTATAAATATTTTGATGAGCAATAATTTTACAAATCAAAATAATTTAATTTAAAAATTAAAGGAATGTTTGTGATACATAAAAATATTTTTCAATTGTGACTCAAAACAATATTTGGCTATTTATCGTTTGCGCCAGGATTATCACGTTCAAAAATCAATTTATGATGAAGTTTCGCTTGCTGTTTTAAATGAAAATTCTAAGGTTTATTTTATTGACGCGCCAGGACTTGCAAAACATTTTTACTTAATGCAGTTTTAAAAATGATGAGATCATATAATATGGTTGCGTTAGCTGTTGCATTTTCAGGGATCGCCTCTTTGTTATTACATCAAGGTAGAATAACACATTCAAAATACCACTGAATTTGAACGAAACATGTGCCATTAGTAAGCAATCTTACCTTACTGAATTTATAAGAGAAACGAAGTTAACAGACTGGGATGAAGCACCCTTTATGAGTAAATTAGTATTTGAATGTGTAGACCGTACGCTTAAAGACATAAAAAACAATGATTCGCTATTTGTTGGAATAGTAGTTGTATTTGCTGGCAACTTTAGACAAATTTTGCCTTGATTCAAACATCTACTATATATATAAAACACAAACGGAAATTTCGTTCCGTTCCTTTATAACTGGAGTTCCGCTGAATGGATTTTGATGGAACTTGCACTGTTCGATAGATAATTTTTCAGGGAAGGTTTTAGTATATAACATATTGTTCTACGTACATTAGTTATAGAATTATGATGGAAAGTTCTGTTATTTTGGACGAAAAGGTTACCACTGGTTATTTTTTGGCGACCATTATTGTTGCAGAAAGAATTGAAAAAGCTATACATCTCAACAAATAAAAGAAAAAACTGTGCTAATTTTATTAAAAAAAGAAAAGAAAGAAAAAAAGAAAGAGAAAGAAAAGAAAAAAAAAAGAAAAACAGTTTTAATGAGAGATAATACTATAAAACGAAAATATTTAATTTAAACATGATTGGGAATATTCGTAGTGCTTAGAAAGTTATTCAATGGGCAAGATTGCTATTGAAATATTTGGCGATTTATCTTTTGTTTTTGGCGATTTTTATTTTACTTTTGACCCCAAATAATTTGATTTTAAGCCAAAAAGTGTTTTTTTTTTTTTTTTTTTCTGCAGAAAAAAATTAAAATGGCTATACATCTAGAAAAATAAAAGAAAAGGCTGTTAATAATTTTATTTTTTTTTTAAAAGAAAGAAAGAAAAGAAAAAAAAAAGAAAAACAGTTTTGATGAGAGATTTTAAGCCAAAAGATGTTTTTTCAAGTGTACGACATCATTTTTGCAGTTTTTTTTTTTGGTACTTTTCGGTTAGCCGGGCACCAGTGATATATATGCATGTTGTATATATACACACACACACATATATATACACATATATATATATACACATATATCTACACATATACATATATATACACTTATATGTATGAAGATATATATACACATTTATATACATATATATTTATATATGTACATATATCACTGGCGCCCGGCTAACCGAAAAGTACCTTTTTTTTATTCAAATGTAAACCAGCAATATACTTCTATTTACTTCTTACCTTATATATGAAATTTCGTTCCGGCTACTTATAACTCGAGTTCTGCTTCATGGATTTTCGTAGAACTTAAACTGTAAGATAGATAATTTTTCAGGGTAGGGTTTATTGCATAACCTATCGTTCTACGTAGCTTAGTTATATAATTATTATGGGAAGTTCTATAATCAGATCAATCCGTCTATAAAAAATTAGCCTTTTTAAAAGATTCTGCCAAATGGATATCGATGAAACCTACACCGTTAGTTAGATAATTTTGTAGGGAAAGTTTTATTATATAACATATCATTCTACGTTGCTTAGTTCTAGAATTATAGGGAGAAATTTGAAAATCGGGTGACCTTTTTTTTATAATAGCCTTTTTAATGTCTGATTCCGATTATGAAAGATTAGCCTTCTGAAAAAGTTCTACTGGACGGATGTTGATGATAATTGTATTGTTAGTTAGATGCTATTTCAGGAATGGTTTTAGTGTACTACATATTGTTCTACGTTGCTTAGTCAAACAGTTATGTGGGAAGTTTATATAATCAGGTGAACCCGATTCCGAAAGATTAGCCTTTTAGAAAGTTTTTACTGGGCGTATTTTTTGCGACTTGCATTTTTAAGTAGATAATTTTTAAGCATGATTTTAGTATATTCCATATCGTTCTATGTTAGTTTTAGAATTATGTGGAAAAATTCTATAATCAGATGAACCCGATTATCAAAGATTAGCCTTTATAAAAACTTCTACTGGATAGCTTTTGTTATTTAATTTTTTTGCATTGTTAGTTCGATAATTTTTGGTGATGGTTTTAGTATATTGCATATAGTTTTATCATTCTTTAGCAAACCTTAACTGTAAATGACCAAATAAAAGAGTTGGTACTTAACAGCTAAAATTTTGACTGCACATTAGAAAATATAATACCATAATCACGTCATTTTTCAGTAATGTGGAAGGATATTACAGGTAAATATACAGATTGCTTTCAAATACAAGGTCAAATTAAACGATATATTTCGTTTGATTCAAGGTTCATTTGTAGAAGCCGACCAGCGCAGCGGGCGTAGCTTGCTAGTATAGAATAAAATTCTTTTATTATTTTTTTATGCTAATTTTACGTAATCGGGCCCATGTCAAGGGAGAGTTACATATAAATGATGTTATCAAGAATAGGGTTTAATGATAATAATAATCTATATTATAAACCAACACATGTCTGATTATTGCTGAAGTCCTTTTACTTACCCATCATACGTAGTATAGGGTAAGTCTTGTAATCGTTTTGAAAATCGAAAAAAAAAATTTGACGGATTTACACGTTTCAGACACTGGAGATTCCGAAAAATATATTTTTAGAAAAAAAAAATTGCCGTCCGTCAGTGTGTCTGTAAACGCTCTATCTCCCGAGAAAATTGAGATAGAGACTTGAAATTGGGTATGTACTTAGTATGT
This sequence comes from Maratus michaelseni, assembly GCA_963931845.1. Classification (NCBI taxonomy): domain Eukaryota; kingdom Metazoa; phylum Arthropoda; class Arachnida; order Araneae; family Salticidae; genus Maratus; species Maratus michaelseni. The sequence continues at coordinate 168,304,621 of OZ007591.1, forward strand.
AATAATGGGAAGAAGCCTTTTGAATTTCAGTAACCTCGATTAACCGGAACTATTTTCTTTTGGACTCTCGAAATATTCGTTCTGATAAAAGGTATATAAAAATTTTCGAAATTGTTTATTTTAAGGAGTGAATATAAAAGACAATAAAAAAACATAAATTTTGCCTAAAGCATGAAGTCGATCAGATTAGTCCAGGGGAAATGTACCAAAAAAAGGCGTTACCTTACAAAAGGTCGGGTAGAAGATTTTATTTTTCTGACTTGTATATACTGAGGCCAGCATGTAAAAACCGAATTATACAACTAAATTTCTTAAGGAAGAATTTTCTGTGGCCAAAAAACAACAAAATTTTGAGACATTTTTTGTTATTTTTTAAATATCTCGAGACCCGTTGTCGTAACGTATTATTTGTTTATTACAATCTTAAAGAAGACAAAATTCTCTACAACTTTCATATTTAAAACTTTTTTATACACTCAATAGGAAACGCAGTACGACATTTCAAAATTAAGACAATTTTTTCAATTTCCTTAAAAACCGTGAAAAACGTAGTTTTGTCTCGATATTTCTAATGTTCCCCACGGATTTATTCATGGATGTCAACTTCTACATATTGATAGCTGTAAATTATCTGTTATTTGCACACCCTCTTTCTTAAGTGCTGTATGGCCTTTCAAAAATGAGGCTATTTTTCCAACTTACGTACCCGCTGTTTACAGAGAGAGTGGGTATATGGGGAGGAGCGGACGGGTGACAAACAACTGCCTGGCAAAAAGAAAACATACCTCTAGAGCAGAGGTTGGTACAAAATATGTTAGGCGTACCAGTGCATACCAGTACTGATACGCGAAGTTCAGGCTACTGGTACGCAGAAGTCCGATACTGGTGCATGGAATAAAATACAGAATGCATCATATTACAGTAACAGTATATGAATCAATGTGTTCCAATATGTCATTAAGTATTGTGGTTTTTTTCCTATACCAAAACACTGTATTTTGATATTATATGCATTGTTAAAATTTAATGGTGATAATACTTTTTACTTGAATGTTATTATGAAGCAGTCAATCTTAGTACCAATTCAATAGTGTAGTCATTCATTTTTAAATACAATAAAACCTGCTATGACAGAAACAAAAGGCCGAAGATATATTTCGTTTTAGTCAGGTTCTTTTTTTAGAGGTTTTTCTATATTAGCTTTACGTTTGTTACCTAGGGGTACGCGGAAGTATGAACTTATTATTTAGTGGTACGTCGGTCTAAAAGTTTAGGAACCCCTGCTGTAGAGGAACACGATCCTGATATATCTTCTATTCAGGATAACTGAATGCTAATAATCCTACAACAGTCCCATCAAAGAGACAAAAATATTGTTAAATATCCCGTAGAAATTATTATTATTATTAAAATACATTTTTTCATTTAGCTTATGCAGTCGTACCTTACTTTATTGTGTAGGGAAAGTGGACTTGAATGAGGTAGGGGATGAATGTAACAACAAAAATGTTTATATGATCTACAGTTATAAATAACTTGGTATTTCATTTGATAAATGGTAGCATTAAGCTCATTCAACAGATATAGTTTCAAAACAGTACATATTGCAGAAGATTAGAATATTCCACAAAGTGTATTTTTCAACAACCAAAGTAAGTTTCTCTGTTTGAGCTTTAAGGCATTTAATAGATAAAATCTTAAAATTTTATATATTTTTGCACGCTAAAATGTTATAATATCTTGTTATATTTATAAACATATCTTGTAACATTTATCTTGTTTATATTATAAAAAAAAAAGTGGAAAAATATTAACAATATTTACTAAAACTGATATTTTGAACAATTTTATGAAAATTGTGATCTGAAATATTTTATTGATAGAATTTTTTTTTATTTTACAATAGATATAAATACATAATATTAGTTAATGAAATAATCTGCTGTCATTTTTATTGTGGGTATTATAAGGTAAAAGTATTTGTTACATAAGATATATTTATTTTTTGAGTTCCTTCTTTTATATGGAACTACAATTCAATGTTTGCTATACTTAAAACAGTAAAACATTAAAACATTTGTCATCAATAATTGGTAAATAAAATATACCATTGTACTATAGAATAAAATGTTTATGGAATAAAATGAACAATATGTATGCATTATAAAAAAAAAATATATATTAAAATTAAACAAGATTTTTTTCATTGAAACTGACGTGCCAATAAGTTACTAAATGCTGAAATATTCTTTTAAACAGTACTTTAAAAATAACAATTGTATATACTTAAAGTTACTGTCTAAATATGAAAATTGTCTCAGTCATCCACACTCTCCCCTACTTGCTAAATTATATAGATTTATTGAATATAAAATATGTCTGTTGGGATTAAAATGAAGAAGAGGGTGTGCAAATAATAGATACTTTTCTGCTGTCAATATGTTGAAGTTGACGTACATCACTATATCCGTGGGGAACATTGAATCATCAGGACAAAACTACGTTTTCCACGGTTTTTAAGGAAATAAAAAAAAATGTCTTATTTTTGAAATGTCGTACTGCGCTTGCTATTGAGTGTATTAAAAAGTTGTAAATATGAAAGTTCTAGAGAATTTTCTCTTCTTTAACATTGTAATTAACAAATAATACGCTACGACAACGAGTCTCGAGATATTTTAAAAACAACAAAAAAAGTCGCAAAAATTTGTTGTTTTTTGGCCACAGAAAATTCTCCCTTAAGAAATTTTGTTGGATAATTCGGTTTTTCCATGCTGGCCTCATCATATATAAGTCGGAAAAATAAAATATTCTACCCGACCTTTTGCAAGGTAACATGTACATTTCCCCTGGACTAGATAATGAGTTGCCGAGATATTTGTAATCCTATTTTCCACACTCTTCAATTTTTCATGATCCTGTATTTCATCAAAATTTTAATTCAAAGATATATTTTAATTGAAAATGAGACGCTTAATCAGATGCAATAAACCGCTAGTTAATAGGATTATTGTCTTTGGAGTTATAAGGATGTTTCTTTTAAGCAATTCAGTAATCGAGCCTTTAAAGTTTATGATGTCATCAAGCCACGATTTTATTCGAATTGCAATGCATTTTATAAGTAGTTTACACATTTTTTATTTTAATATTTTACATTATGCATATCCATGATGGATAAGTATTACGGTGGCCCCCAACGACTAGTTTATGGTAGCAATGAACTGATTAATAAATTTCGCTTTCACTGCATCTTTTTAAACTTCTAAACATCGCACAATTTCAATTTCTACGCCGTCGAAGAAAAAAAATGCAATTTCTTTGAAAACTGTTTTTGAATTTACAGATTTTTTATGATTTTTGGAATAATTTCCAAGCATGAATTAATTTTAAATCTATCTCTATCACGTGCAGTCCGATTGCGAAAGATTAATCCGTTTGCATTTAAAACAATATTAGTTCCGCATTTATTCCCGGCTAATATTACAGAACGAAATTAAAATTTCATCAAAATATAAATATAAATAATAATATAATATAAATAAAATGCAAATTTATCAGACATGTTCTCGAACTACGTGCTTAAGCAGTTGAAATTTTCAGAATAAAAAACCTGCAGTAAGCAGCGAAATCTTGGACTATTCCTTTGGCACGTTAACTCCTACGTTAACTCCTAGAATGCGGCTAATACAAAAATATCGCTTAATTAAATTTTGAAATTTTATTTGAATATATTATGGATATTTTTCTTATAAAAATTCTTTTCTACGTTTTTAATGAATCAGTTTAAAAATATATATATTAAATATGAAAAATCTAATAGAACTAGAAAAAAAAATGGTTTTCGCCTATGTTCTGTAACCCGGAAAGACCGGGTTCGATTCTCTAGTGGAAAGTAATAGCTAAAACTGGATTTTTAAATGGATTATGTTTTCTATACTGTTTACTTACATATCTTCTTTCACCTTATTTAACGGGGAAATTTCGTTACACTTTTATGGATGTGTTGTGTTGGAAAGTGTTTCATAATCTATGCTTGACGCATGATTTTTCATTTCTTTTTAATGCTTCTTTCAGCCAGCGTCCCATAACTACTGAATATATGTTCCTTTAATACGTTTCAAAACAGTCTTTACTGAATTACAACTGATCTTTGATATAAAGAAACAAGTAGTCTTATACCCAGTAGGGTGGAGCGAAAAAAATTATTTTTTTCTTTTTTTTACAAAAAACGGGTAAGTGCCAAAAGTTGCCTTTATACTAGTACTAGTACATCAAAAATCTGAAATTTTACCTCTGAAAAAAAATGGCTTGAGTCTGCGCTTTTGGTCCAAATGTCAAAATTTTGGGTAAAATTTGACAAATTAAAAAAAAAATGAAAATTTTCTGTAGAATTGGTTATGATTTAAAAGTGTCATTTAAATCTTTATTGATAAATATTTAAAATATTGAAACGATAAAATGATATCTTTGTTCTGTATAACTGGAGCAAAAGTGACAAATTTCGGTAAAAAAGGGGCGTTGCCATTCTGGTGCAGCATACAACGAATCGATGAAAAATAAAAAATTAATAGAAAGAAGATTAAATAAAGAAGCACCGCAATTAGAAGATGCTGCATGTGAAATTGAAGAAAACGAATCAGTATGCAGTATGCAATGATTCAATAATAGATACAATTGAATTCCCATCTTCTTCCTCCTATACCGAAACTCGAATAACGTTTGAAACTTTTTCTAAAGCATGTGATAGCTATAGAATTTCTGATCGATCTGCTATAGTTCTTGCTTCAGCGGTTCTCCAGGATTGTGCACGTACAGCAAATGACACTGGAAAACATAATGTACCCGTACCCGCTACAGTTGGAAGCAAGATAAGGCGTGAACGCCAATCGGTTTGTTCGTCTCAACGTAAAGAACAGAACATAAGAAACAGAAGAAAGAGCCTTATATTTCGAATCCCGAAAAGATGACACAATGTGTATAGAAAAGAGAAGTGATAAACATGCGTATCGTAGAATTATGAAAGAAGAACGTGTAACTATCTTAGAAGAGCCTGACTCTAAATATTTGGGGACTAATTTTGCCTAACATTTCCTCATCTGGAACATCAAAAGATATTTTTAAATGCATATCAAAGTGTTTAGAAGATGAAAATATTGATTTGTCCAGCCTCTCATGCTTGGGTTGGGATGGGTGTCCTGTGAATACGGGGAAACATACTGGAGTAATCCGTCGAATGGAAGAGAAGCTTGCAAGACCATTGCAATGGATCATATGCCAGCTCCAGTTAAATGAATTACCTCTGCGTCATTTGTTAGGCATGATCGATGAGGAAACAGTGCTGTAGTTAGAAGTAAACAATAGGGGGTGCTCAAGAAAATGTAAGGGGGGCTCATACTATTTCTCTCTCTCTGACACATGCACGCACAAACACAGATATATAGGATCAACGTATTATATAGAAAAGTAAATTAGTGCATATTTATATTGTAAGCACTATGTGTCTTATTAAACTGTTTATTAATAACTTTATTTGATGCTAAGAAAAGTAAAGGTTGCAGACAGGGAGGTAATGGAGAATATACGATGGATACACCGTATACCTTCTGGACTATTTTAAGGAATACCATATATCCTCTTCTCAAAAACACTATAGCCAGGGATGGCAAGTTTCTTCGAAAGTGGAAAAAACCGGCCGGGAAGAAATAGGTTTCTGCCAAGTGGATTCCAAAGTGGCAAATCCAAAGGAGCTATTTTCTTACACATTTCTGATTTCATTTTTGTTCGGGAATGCATGAAATTGGCAGGTGTTCTTATTCAGAAACGATGTAATCGAATGGCGTTCTCCATTTTTTGGTAAAGGCAGAATATCTTTCAGAAAATACTGTCAAAGTTGCTGTTTTGAACCAAATTTCCAGATGCGACACAGTGGTATAGGAGAAAAACAAGTCACTTGACAAAAATCGCTTATAACTTGATAAGCGATTTATTTATCAAAAACTGTAAAATGGCATTCTATCCCAAATTGCTTCAATACTCAGGCCTGCCAATTTTTTGCCTTGGACGTTTAAAAATGAATTAGAAAATGTGTCAAAGTTTCGCATTGTTATGCAGGGAGTTTGCGAACCGCCTTAAACTTCTGTAACTAGTAGTAAATAGTATGGATCTTTCACCTACTGTAGAATGAAACTCATTTAAATAAAAACTGTAATTTTAATTTACATTCATTTTATTAGAGGAACTAATGTACAATAATTACTGTATTAAAAAAAATTCTTTAAAATCCTCATTTTCCTTACCACAGTGCAATATGATATAACAAAAGAAAAGTTCCTTAGCAGTAGGGTGATGCATCGGTTTCTCAACTTACAATGGATGAATGCAAAAGATAAAAAAGTTCTTTCAATTCCTGCAGAACTTGAAGAAGAGTTTAACAGCATTTCAAGATAGAGTTCATTTTTAGAATTTTAGTCTTTTAAAATCAGCATTGCATACTAGTATAAATAATTACAAATATTTGTTTATTTAATGTGTCTTTAAAATAATACATTTTTGTATAAAAAAGAATTAGTAGGTATTTTCTTTCTTTATACATAAATGGCATAACAATGAAAAAATATCACCCTACCTCTAAAGTTGTAAAAACCACCACCTGTAAATACCTGCTGAACATGAAGTTTTTTTATTAAAGAATAACTTATTTTTCCAAAAATAATAGTTTTAATGTTAATTAAGTTTTCCTTTTTAAATTTCATATAACTATGCTTTGAGTTTAATTCTTCCAAAAAACTTAATATATTTTAATTTAGAGCATGTGTTTTGTTTTCTGTTAGTTTCTTCCATTTCTTCCAGTTTTTTCCAGTTTCTTCCACTGTCCTGGAAGAATGTTTTCTGGTTCTTTTACGACTGAACATCACTGGCTGCAGAATGAAAATTTTCAGCATATAATTATTAGGGATGAACCGAATAGTGATTTTGGCCGAATACCGAATATTCAGCTCACAGATAAACCGAATACCGAATATTCGGCTAGCCAAATAGTAACAATGGGGCCGAATACCGAATATTCGGCTGGCCGAATATTTTTATATTTCAGAGTTTAAAAGTAAGAAATCTTTACACAAAAAGAATCTGTGCTTTGAGTTATAACTTAAAAAGAGGATAGTCTTAAAACTTCTTAAATTAATAAAACTTTAAACTTTGTAGCTTCTGTGAATTAAAATAAATTTATAAAATGCTCTTTTATTCTAAAACAAATACTTTAAAATTGAAGAAAAATTTTGAATGAATTAGAAGAAACATTTTACAGTGATATAGTGTTTATTTTTCAGGAAGGGACTAAAGTAAAACAATACAATGTATTAAAATGGTGGCAAATCAGCAAGAATAACTTTCCTGCTCCTTTAGATTTGGCAAGGAAGTTTTTAAATGAACCAGAGTGCAGGTGTCTGGAATGGGCGATCATATTCAGAAGTTGTAAACATACAGGGTGTTCATGTTCATACATCTTGGAAGAAATTTTCTGCATAGATAATGTGGTCAAAGCAAACATTTTTTGAGCAAGAAATATTATCTCAATCCACTTATTCCATCAAAAATACAATACATTCAATCAAAAACACAGGGTGTGTCACCATAAGCTGAAACTGAATTTTCGTTCACAACTTTAACATTTAACAACAATGAAAATATTTTAGCGAGATTTGCATCGTATTAATTTTGCTAGTAGCAAATATGATGATATTATTGGAAGTTGCTGAATTTTGACCAGTGACACAGTATAAGTAGTTCTGTCAGCTTCGCTCTGAGTAAAGGAATATCTAGCTCAGTGTTGTTTAGAAATGAATGGTGACAGTTTCCACTACTTCTGGTGATTCACAGAAATCAAAGTAACTATGTTGAAAATATAGTTGACAGACAAATTGTCTGTCTTTATGTCTATTATCACCAGTGAAAGTTTTTTTTTCCATTTTGTTTAGAAACATGACGTTTGTGAAAAAACAAGAAACAGATTATTTACTAGACAGTATTTAGGAACTTGCATTTATTTGTACATCATTAATTCCTATGAAGGTCATCATTAATGGTTAATTTTCTTAATTGACACTTTTCAAATAGAGAATAAATACTGTAAAAACATTCTGTTTCATTGAAATACGATTCTATTATTTTGAATGAATATCTGTACTAATTGACAGTTAAAAGTAGAAATTGTGAGTTTTTAAAAATATTTAAAAAGTTTTTTTAATTATTCGGTTTGGCCAAAAATTTCGATATTCGGCCAAACTGAATATTCGGTAGGCCAAATAGTTTGATATTCGGCCTAACCGAATATTCAATAATATGGCCGACTAGGCCGAATACCGAATAGATACCGAATATTCGGTGCATCCCTAATAATTATACTTGTAAAATAATAAGTGATGATGTCAATAAGTAAATAAAAAGCTGACAGTTCACCTGTTTCAAAAGAGTTGCAACGTTTAATTTTTTTCTGAATGCTCCCTGTCCTTAAGTATTCTAAAGTTATGTTTTTATATGATAAAAAGCATTAGAAAAATCAAAGATGTATTTTGCATTTTAAAATTATTTTTGTGTCTAGTCAAATGCTAAAACCACTTGTATTTAAATTGACTATTACCTTTTTTCATTAGTATCATTTATAAATGTCTATCAAACTCATTAGAATAACTTTGTTTTATGATAATAATGAAAAATGCTACAAAAGGAAAAAATCAGTGTATAACTAATGGAAAAGTCAATGTTTGCATCAGCAAAAGGTTGCTAATTCTGAGTATGTGCAGATAGAATGTGCGCATATTGAAGCACTTATTTGCTGTTTTTAAACAAATACTACAGTTTAGTATTTATGCAAAACTGTAAAAGCCCCCAAAACTAAGTTCAATTTTTGAACAGAGTTTCATTTGGATTTTTGAAACAGAATTTCATTTGGTGGCCATGGCAACTTTTTCAGGAGGGGCTCAAAAGTTTTCAGTGAGTGCTGAGCCCCCCCCCCCCCCCCTGGCACCTCTCTAGCTACGGCCCTGTGGGAAAACTTCTGACCCACATGTATTCACCGGACCAATAGGAAAATCCTTGTCCACGTGTCCTTCACTCCCTATTGCAGTTTTTGAACCCATAAAGAGTAGTTTAAAAAACATATTTCCTGAAATCGATGCAAAAGCACTCAGCATAGACTAGAAGTACCTGCTGGACATTTGCAAAGCTATTTCATCAGGATATTGCTCAGAAGAACTAGCGAATATGAGCCCAGGAAAATTGTCCCACCCAAGATGGCTCACAACGGCAAATAGAATTCTTCGCCTTAATTATTCGCATTGACTGCGCGTCAGAATCTCTATTTTCACTCACAAAGTATGTGATCTAAGTTTATGCCCCAGGATGGTGTACCATCAAATGTAATTCACAGCTAAAGAATGTATCTAAAACCTTATGGGAAACTACTCGGCTACTACACAACACAGCAAACGGCATAAAACGAATAGTTAAAACAGTTATTCAGAACAATAGTTACTCTGCACACTCAGAGCAAATTCTGATTGCAGTCACATTAATCAACTTCCTGCTCATCACATAATAAATGCAAGAGGTAGAATAAATGATGATATACGCAAATTTGAAATACTGATAATCAACATTGAAGCAGATGATTATATAAATGTAATTGATTGGAAAACTATTGCGGTAACAGGACCCCCAATCACTATGCATTTATCGGATGCTATTTTGTTGAAGATAATAGACGGCTGTATAGATTCCATTAATAACATCCCCAATGAGTTAATTTGCATGCCTTCTCATACTCAAGCAGTAGAAAGATACGTGAAGGAAGTCACAGCCAGTATCTTCCAAAGTCTGTGGATACGAAAGAGATGAATACACTAAGACTAGGTTGATATACAGAAAACTCGTGCCAGTCTGATAAAAAATCACAATTCATCGTATAAATAAAACTTTGTGCTCAGATGGTAGGGTGGTTGTGCTGGGTACAGGTGGGACATGATATGCACCCACCTCCACGTGGTATGTCCTGGGTAGTTGTAAAAGCAACTAGCGAAGAGCTGCATTCAAACAAGATTCGTTGTATGCTGTACTAGAATGGCAACGCCCCTTTTTTACCGAGATTTGTCCGGTTTACTCCAGTTATACAGAATAAAGATATCGCTTTATCGTTTCAATATTTTAAATCTTTATTAATAAAGGTTCAAATGACACTTTTAAATCATAACCAGTTTACAGAAAATTTTTATTATTTTTTTTAAATTTGTGAATTTTTACCCAAAATTTCGACATTTGGACCAAAAGCGCAGACTGAAGCCATTTTTTTTCAGCGGTAAAATTTCAGATATTTGAAGTACTAGTATAAAGGCAACTTTTCGCACCTACCCGTTTTGTGTAAAAAAAAAATTTGAATTTTTTCGCTCCACCCTAATACCCAGTTAGTATTTTTTTTACATAATTCTGAAATGTGACGAGGCATCAAAGCTTAAATTTGTCTCCATGCGTACATTATAAAGGAAGTAGTTGGTCTTGAAAAAATTGAATCTTTATGCGACTTCTGAAAGGTATCTCCCCAAGTACCTAAAAACACACATTTCCTCTATAAAAAAAAGTTTTGTTTGAATGCTTTGTATATTTTTTGTCTTACCGAACAACCTTTTTATTAGTACTGTAATATGATAACATTCTTCCCTATAGTGCTATCTCTGAAGTGTACGTTGTTTCTTTGGGCGTTTTATTCCAAGTTCCAGTTCTCCCATTGAGTTATAGGCGATTTTACAGGGAGGGCGGCCAATCTCACTGTACACCCTACTATATATCTATCTGGTTGGCGACAACTTTCAAGTTCGCTTCTCCGATAATCTTAGCTTTCTCCCTTTCCCTAATTTACTTGCAGTAAGAGTAAAAAGACTCAAGTGATTGCTTACATGGACAAAGAAATAGATAACAGAGATTCGCATTGAAAATGTGAGGTGTTTGGTACGAAAAGTGAGAAAAACTGGCGTTCCAGCATATACGATTCAGGGGAAATATGGAAGAAAAAACAAGGATCATTTTATATAAAACAAGGAACGAAATTTCGAAGTAAATTGTGCAGCTTCCATTATATAAAAAATAGGCTTAAAAAAGGTGATAAAGATTAAAAAGGCAAGGACATTTACAACAGTTTGTTTATTTTTTTGTTAATTTTCTCAAAAACAGTAAGTCGAGTAGCGTAAAGGTCAGCGCGTCTCGTACTATGCTACAGGTCCCCAGTTCGATTCCGGACTGCGGACTGGGCAAGGCTAATCAGCCTTACATGCAGTCGGGATCTATAAATTGAGTACCAAGCTTGATGACTAAACATTGAGGGTCCCGCGTTAGGCTGACCACCTGACCGAGACATATCCAGTATAGCACCTCATGGCCCATGGTCAATGGATTGTAAGTTTAGTTCTCAAAAACAAACTTGTTTTCTCTGACATATTTACAAAATCATTGTTATTCATAGACATATAATAATACAAGATTAGTAGCGTAGACTGTGTTTTAAGCGCCCGGGACAGTTAAAAAAATTGAGCTCGCTCCCTAGAGACTACTGTAGTTTCTTATACTGTAATTTTTAATACAGGGGGATTGGGAGCTCCTAAAAATTTAGCGTACTGAGCAATTTTTGAGATACTAGAAAAATCCCACTTAAAATAACTCCATATTTGAACATCCCACTTAAAAATTTCGTTTGGTCTCATCTAGAGACCTGCGCGGATGGGGTTGTCCTGACCCGAACCCGAAAATTCCATTGAAACCAAAACCGAACCCCGAAAAATAATCTTCGTCCTACAAATCTTCGTCTTACAAATTATAAAAAATCAATGGATATTGAAGATCAATGGGATAATTAGTGACATTAACTGATTCTGAGTTCGGTCGAACTAAGTTAAATAACAACTAATGGTGTTGGTGTCCATAAACAGTGCAAGGAGCTGTTGCCACCTTCACCAACGTTTCTTAGAGTATGTAAGTACGTTTCCGTTCCACAGGGTGTTCGTAAACTGTTTTTAGAAAATAAGAGAGTTGATAGTACAGTCATCAGCACTTATAATACGAGGGCATTTCGAAAAGTAAAGATACAATGGCTCGCATTCCTTAAAAAAACATTTATTTAGAAAACTTAAGTTACATCTTATTAACTGGATTATTTATTATTTTTCGACATAATCATCCCCGTTATCCAAACATTTGTTAAGTCGGGGCACAAGCTTTTGTATCCCACAATCATAGAAGGTTTCCGCCTGTTGTAGGAACCTAACTTGAAAGTCACAACATCATAAAGAGTTGTCATTGACACTTCCGGTATGATCTGATGCAATTCTTTCAATTTGAGACGTCTATTCGCACGAATTGCTCCCTCCGTTCTCTAAAGAAGGGCATCAGAGATCACAGATGGCCGACCTGTTCTTTGTTCGTCATGAACATCGGTCCTACCTTCAGAGAAATGACGACACCATTTCATTACATTTTGTCGATTCATAATGTTCCCATAAACAGAAACAATTTCTTTGTGAATATCCGCTGGTCGCTGACCTCTTGCATGAAGAAAACGTATGACGGAGCGCACTTCGCATTTGGCGGGATTCTGAATCGGCGGAACCATTTTAAACACGACCAACTCCAACCAGAATCAACGTTGAAATGCCGAACGGCCGCGAGGAGAAAGCTAACGGTTCAAGGTTAACACCTGTGTTGCCAACTTGCTTGCCAAAACTTTTCTTTTCCTCCGGCGTACGGTGTATCTTTACTTTTCGAAATGCCCTCGTATCTGTAGAGGGAACGAGGATCGAACTCAGATTTCTATTCACAACTTTAACGATCATAGATATCGTAATTTTCAACATACTAACCTTGTTTTGTGTGTAATGTGATGGCATCATGGAAAATGCTGCAATTGAGTCAGTGTATAAAAAGCTACATTCTGAATTATGGAACGCCTATTTCAATGTTGTACGGACGCAAATGATGGCTTTTTTCAGCATTTCTCGTGATGTTACAAAATTTCAGTCAAAACAAAGTTATACTATGAGAAATATCGTTATAGTATCTTCATTATTGTTAAAGTTGTCAACGAAAATCGGAATTCGGCTTGTAGTGAGACACTTTGTATTTTTTGACAGAATAAGTTGTTTACGATTCCCCCCTTCCTATACAAAAATAATACATTTTGATCAGTACTGTCACCTCTCTTATTGAGTGAAGACAGTTTACGAATTTTACTTTTATAAAGAAGCGGGATCTTGTTTTTTCTTCCAATCTCAGTGCTGATATCTTTGAGTAATCTTTATTTATGGAATAAATAAATAAATTTATATAGTATCTGTTTGTTAGTACGATAACTGATTTCTTATTTTGTCTATCTGAATAATGAAACACACGGCTAAAAATGAAATCAGCTATTTCTGTTTGCCGACATGCGTTACTTTCTAAAGATAATTTTTAAAAGAATTCATTTTTATTAATCATATTTGCCGTGTTTTGATATTTGGCATAATATTATTCATCAACGTCTTTCCAAATGCTTTGAATTGGTATAATTCCCTTTAAAATAACAAATCTGCTTTAAATTGTTTATGAATGCACATCGAAAAATATTTAATATATTGCATAAAAATTTTAGCTTATTATTAGAATTTGAATTTTGATACAGAGTAAGGAAACACATTTTAACATGCAAGGTTCCCACTCGATCTTTTTTTTTTTTTTTTTTTTTCAAAGAATATTATATATATTAGCTTTTTCTTCGAAACGTTGTAGAAACCTCCCACGCAGGCTATTTCTATTGCAAATGTAAAAATCTATGACGAAAATTTTTCTTTGGTAATACTCGTATTAAAAAAATGGACAAGTGTGAGCCTTGAATATGTTAAATGCACCAATATAATTTAAACTAGAATATAACCCCCGTCAAAAATGACGGAATGTTGCATTTCCTTTTCATACGACATCATACAAAAAGTATGAAGACGTTATGAAATAATCTGCAATCCTTTGATATAAACAATGACATTCACAAAGGAAATAAACTGTTTTGACTGAACTTCAATAGTTTAAAGATTCCACTATAAAAGAATTCTGTAAAGATTAAGAACGATAAAATCTTCAAAACAATGTTTAGATCAACAAAGTTGTTAAAACACCCCTCCGGGCCCGCTTGCGGATCCCTAATTACATCGGGACAGGAACTTGCATACAAACCTCACAAAAACCTGCTGTAATACTTCACCAGGCAGCGCTGCAAAGCATATTTTTAAGCGGCATTTAAAAAAAATCACAAAATATGTCTTTTACAACATAAATTTCGAGTAATTTGGGCAATCTACATCATTTCAATCTTTTAAACTGCCCTGCTATATCAGAGTAAACATTTCATTATTCAAATTCCGATTTCACAACTGTATAAAACTGTAATAAATTTTAATCATTAAAATAACTTATTTCCTTTTATTTCTTAACTAGCTGTTACCCGTGACTTCGTTCACGTAACATTAAAAAAAGAATAAATGCATTAATTTAGCAAAGCATTTCATTCGATAATTAAAAACATATATAGTTAACCAAATCTTTATCACATTTTATAGGAGACAATACGGTATTTCTTTGCTATAGGGGCCTTAACATAACCCAGTCTTAAAAAAGTGAAATTTCATGCCAAATAATATATACAATCGCGAAAATGAAACTGCAACCAATGAAAAAAGAAGGGCCCAGTAAAATCGTGAAAATCGACGAATCCCTCCCTCTTCGTAAAACGAAAAATAACACTGAGAGAATTCTTCTATACAACAGTGCATTTTAGGTGGTATTTGGTATGAAATTTGTATATGTATTCATTTCTAAATGGGCATTATTATATTGTTTATTTGTATAGACATGTGTTATATATTTCTTACTACGTTATTATTTTATGTCTTGTTTATGTATATATTAAATAAAGTGCTTCTCGCTAAGTGGTGTAAATATTGAACAAACTGCTTGTGGATTTTATACATTGATAGATATTTCATAAAGATATAACAATCTGATGCGATTCTAAAATGTAAATAAAGGTTGCTAGAAAGTACTTTAAATTCTGCCCAATTTAACCTCGATATTTTCTCTATAGCGTCAAGGACACTCTAAACAAATAACTACCGACAACACCAATCTGATTATCTAAATTTATATATTTTTGTTAGTATATATAGGATTATTTTAATTTATTTCCTGCGCTTGAAATTTTTTACGCTTTTTCTAGGGTTAAGTGTCGAATAAATGTACTTTCTTATTATTTTATTTTGCCATTTCTATTTATTCTAGTTTCCATTCATTCCATTTATGGTTATGGATATTGATTTAATTTACATATTCGTTTCAAAGAATATTGTTTAAAGTTATTATTAGGATTAGGATATGATACGATTAGGGTTAGGATTAAGATTATAAACTGGACGACAATGGTATGATTAATTCAGGTTTAAAGGGTGAACCAGGATGTATATTTACATCATGAAGTAATAAGAAAATTATCGTCTGATAGTTTTTAATATGTTTTACAGTCATAGTTGGCATCAAAGTTGAGCGAGGAAATGGTCATCTAAAATGCCATTAAGTGTTTACCACGTAAAAACAAATCTGGTTACAACAATGTATTTAATTTTGCTCCAAATTTCACTTGATAAAAAAAAAAGCAAATTGGCTATGGACCCGATTACAGATCCCTAACCTTCCTATTCTCGGAAATTTTCTACCTATGTGTGAAAAACTTTTCTACTATATACAACGCGCTTTCACGTTTATAATATTATGAATTGGCACGATCGGCTTGTTCAAGTTTACATAATTCGGCTGGAAGAAAAGTTTCATTACTTTTTGATTTCTTCTTTGCTTTTGCATTACACGAATTTGTCGGTAAAATTGATTTTCGATTCGATAGCATTGTTGTTTTTTAAGTTTTTAAAAAGATTGTAATTTTATTTAAACATTGCTTTAAAATCTATGCCATTTTTCTCAACCTACAAGAATTTACAAAAATCTATTATGAAACAGAACTTTTAAAAAAACTATATTTAAAAAAGACAACAAAGTTTTTACTATTTTAAAGCTAAAAGAAATGTATAATTAAATTATGGTTCGAAACGACCATTTACAAATGTGTTTTGATTGTGGGAAAATGATAGAGGAAAAATGCTATTACTTCGACGCAATCATATTAAATCTTTAGCTTTTATGAAAAAATGCAACTTTCTTTCAAAAAAAATTTCTATACGGATTTTCTATACTGATTTTCTATACGGATAATTTTGCAGTGCATATTATTGACATTTGCCGTTCAATATCTTTTCAAAGTTTTTTTTTAATTAAAAATATGGTACCTTTATGTTAGCCGTGTGCAGACGATAAACCGCCAAGTATTATTCCTTCACCATCATTCGTATTGAATTCGTATTAAAATATAAATCTTTCACTCATTTCATTTAAAACACAGAACTTTAATTTACAACACATACATTTAAAATAATTCATTTCATGTGAAATAGAAAAAGAACGAAAATAGAGAAATTAATCACAAATAATTTGATAACCCATGATCATTTTATTTCAACATCAAAGCAAATCTGTTTTATTTTCGATATATGACATCATATTCGCTTGCTTTCCATACTTACTCGTATTTAAGCACCTTGTATTATTATCAAATATTTGAAAACTCAAGTTTTATTTCTAATATGACGTCATTTCATATTCTGTTTCTTAAATAATTAATTTCATTTTCATTTTGCAAGTGGAAATTTTTCATTTGAAAATAAATTGTTGAGTAAAAATTATTATTCCAGATTTTGATTTAGTTTTGGCAACGATGAAATATTAACAACAATTAATTTAATATTAACAATATTAAATTTAACCATTTTAAAATATTATACGAAAAAATGTCCATTTATTCTCTATGAAAATAACGAAATTTTGAGTTATTAAGAAAAATATTTGAATAAAATAAACGAAAAACAGCCTATGTTCATTTCCGGGTTATAATCAACCTATATGCAAAGATATAGGATAATTAAATGCTCCATTTTGACGCTGGCTTCAGCCTAACATTTGCACATAATCGGATTTATAATATTATTAGGATTAGGATTAAATAGCATCTATTAATTGCATTAATATGACTGATCTTTTTTTTTTTTTTTTTTTACTGCAATGTTACTATGTTAAAATTCAAAATTTCATCTGCTTTGATATAACTAATACTTGTTGTACAACAGTATTACATTATATTATTTATATTTTAATTATATTTGATACAAAATATTTATTTTATTTACAATGCAAGCAAATTTGATAAAATGTAGAACAAAGTGCAATTTAAACAGAAAGTTTATTTGCCAAAATAATAATTATATAAATTTTAAAAAGTTTATCTCAAATTAAATCCTGATTTTTTAAAAACATGCCTAAAAAAACCTGTAATGAATTTTGATCATTGAAGATCATCTTTTATTAAATAAGTATTTTTTTTCAAATTCTCTTATTAAATTTCAAATTTATTTTCACTACGAAGTTTCTACTATGTTAAAATATAAAATTTTATTTGCATTGATATAATTAATATATGTAGTATATGGCATTACAATTACATATTCAAAATTCTAATTACATTTTATAAGAAATATTCTTCTTTAAAAAAAAAAAAAAAAAAAAAAAAAAGGAATATTCATTCAGAATTCAAAATACAATTTCAAAAGAAAATTTTGTTTATGTTAATCACATCAAAACATTTAAAGGATTTTACAAATATATTAAAAGCAGAATCGGATGTTAGCTGTATTTTTTAAATGAATCGTCAAAGAGTCGTTGGAACTTGTGTTTCTGAATGGCAACGGTGTTCATTTGTTTATATCGCCAATATGTTGTTAGTAGATGCTTATTTTTAATTTAGAACTTAAAACATTATAATTGTTTAGTTTTTTAAGGTTTTAGAGAAAATGAAGAAAAGATGTGATTCAATGTAGAGTAAATAAGGCAATTGTTCGATTTATAATACGGCATCGGCATGCTTAAACCTAACATGGTCGCAATATGTTTTTTTTTTCTTTTTCAAGGACGTGCGCGTCCCGGTATCGTCACTTACCGTATTATATAAATAGATTACATTGCACATTTATTTTTCAGTGAAATTTCTCAAAATTGGAAAAAAGAAGAAAAGGCTATAAACTTTTGCAAGCATGAAAATAAATTATATTCTAAGTGAAATAGATTAAAACTAATATTTTTTTTTTAATTCAGGGCCAAAAGTAATATGTATTCATATGGTACAGGAGCTTACTTCCAAACTTTTTGAGCTTCTCGAAAATACTGATTTTGAATGTTTAATGTTAAAAGAATATCACAGCAGAATATGACAACAGGTTAGAGATTTAGTGTCCCTCACAAAAACCTGGCTACGCTACTGAGAATACCATTGCTGTTTCATTAGTAGATCACAAACTAAAGCTATTTTTACAAATATATGCGAACTGTTTACCATAGTGAATGAAATTAAATATTTAATCACATTTATTTTAATTTGTGTGGTTGTTTTATTATTGTTACCTTGAAAGGTACTAAGACTTTGTGGCATTGTTTGTATTTTTCTTTAATTGAACCTTATACATACATGTGAAAAAACACAAAGTTCAGACTGATGAAATGTCTTTAAAACTCTTTTTCTTACAGAATATGTGCTGCACAAAAAGACCACTGGCAGTAATCCTAGCAACGAAATGCGGTACTTAGCAATCCTAATTTGAAATCTATTTGAGATATGAGAAAAAATCAATTAGTTGTTCAGAATCGTCTATTTCCTGAGAAATTTCATTCCATGTGAGAAAGCGAAAAATACGAATGTCAGTTGATACGATTCGCGTCATTGTTCCGAAAAAACGAATTATATGCAGCCGATGACAACCAATTCAAAGACAATGAAATTCAGTTTATTTTGTGTTAATCATGTTGTATAATTAAAATTTGTCTCGTACTATTTTTTTCTGAAGCGTAATTCACAGTTTAGATACCGATGGGAATCGGACAAATTTAAATAAATTTTTCGCTTAGAGTTTAGGCTATTTGTGACCATAGAATGTCATTTCTCAATAAATCGACGACTCTGAACATCTTTCTAAGTAACATTTTTCTAATGACTCTAGCAGAATTCGAGACAGAATTGCTAAGTTCCGCATTTCACTGCTAGACATGCTACGAGTGGTATAGTACATATTCCTTTTCCAAAGTGTATAACTGTCATTTTGATAACTGTACCTATGTTCATAAATTAAGTGGTTCCATAGCTTATACGTTTTTTACTTTATATTTTAACATATAATCAAGAAAAAAAAATAACACACAAACAAGAAATATATCGTAGAGTTTTTCGAATAGTAGTGCGTCTAATCAAAGTTTCAGATGAAGGTAAGGGTTAGCCAAAAGGTGTTTTTAAGACCCTAACAGATAATCAGTGGCAAAATATTTCTCCTATAATATCTGGGATGTGCTTCCTGCAAAGTGAAATTTATTAAAACTTATCCCAGATTTACCCTAGTCTCGCGGTGACTCCCCGTGGTTTCACCGCGTGTCGCAACGGCCTACGTCGTCTCAATTGGGTTCAAGGTTAGAGGGTCCGCAGTGTGGTGCGGCTCTCTGACCGGCCAAAGCGCCGTAGCGAGACAAAACTACTGGCGCAATAAAAGTCTCTCAGGACTTGGGATCGGTGGTCGATTGTGTGCGGTGCATCCCGCACGGGGCGCCTGCGGCGCATGTTACTTTTACCCTACCCCATAGGTTTTGAAGTAGGGTCCACGAACGCCTTAGATTTTCGTGGAAAGTTATCAGTTGGTCTATGTTTCCATACCAGACATAAGTAATACGGTCTCTACAAGTACATCAGTTCGATAAGAACAACTGAGAGTAAAGATTCAGAAACCATCATAGCTGAGACGATTGGGAGCGATATCGAATGATAATTGGTTGATTGACCAAGATGTTGCTGAAAGGGCTTAAAGCGCATGAAGAGTGGTGTTTTTATTTCTACTTAGATTCATAAAATTGCCAGATCTCATCCACCGAATCATATTCATAATGACTGTTTCCTAGAAATCCGCACAAATTTTGCAGTTATGTAAAATAGCAAAGAAATACGAATCAGGCGAAACCTGTGCGTGAAGTTTTGCGTTATCGTATATAAGAGTACGTCTGTTAGTCAAGAGTTCATTAAATAATTTGTGTTTTCCGAGAATGAAATCGCAAGAGGGGTGTCTGCGTATGCGTGTGTACAAGTTTTACAAAGGCAATATTCATGATGGAAAGAAGTTCGTCGTGAACCATTTTTTCATCGAAATTATTCCCAAACGAACAATAGGCGATATTCTACAACGTTACGAGAAGGGACTCCCGGCCTAATGACAACCGGGATCACGTCGGGAAGCCCAAAAACTCACCAAGCCAAAGTTACAGCAGTTGAAACGACTGTTTGACAAGAACGACTGCCAAATTCAGTGTTTCACCCGGCCACCCACATAAGGCAATCACCAAGAAGTTTAACATGAAATATCACAAGAAAATGGTCATACCAAAACGAACAGAAAAGGAAATGGTTGCCGCGAAAACGAAGTGGTAGCTTGTTCAGAAAATTCTATGATCAAGCATTCATCTTGGTTGACGAGCCATACTTCATGCTCACTGACTCCACTATTAACGGTAATTGTAGCTACTACACATCTTATGTATCCACGACTTCACTTATCATCAAATACGCTACTACAGCAAAATTCGCAGAAAAGGACCTCGTTTGGATTGTGGTTGACCCGAAAGGCTCGAGTTGTCCGAAATATATATCTGAAAGTCTGGGTTCACTGTCAATGGGCAGCGATATTTGAACGAGTGCATTCACCGTCGTCTCATCCCCTTCACCCGTGTAAATTACCAGGACGGTGATTACGTCTTCTGGCCCGACTTGGCCAGCAGTCATTACTGTAAAATCGTTCTCAACCACTTGCCAGCAAAACATCACTTTCGTTGAAAAGTCCGACAACTCGGCGACAACTTCCCGAAATTCGACCAATTGAGCAGTTCTGGGCGTATCGTAAATCTAAAGTGTATGCTAAAGACTGTGAAGCAGATAACATCCAGCAAATGATCAATCGAATCAAGTACTGTCTCAAAATAATGGACTTAGATTTTGTACAACGTCTAGCAAGTACCACAAAAAGTAAAATTGATAATGTCCGACGAAACTGTTTAATTAAAACCCCATAACTATTTTACAGCATAATATGGTTATTAAAGTTACCTTACAATGCCCATTTGTGTTCTTTGTCTCCTTTTGTAATAGCTTTCCCATCAAGAAATGTTTGTGAGGATTTCTAGGAAACAGTCCTTTTTGCTTGATTTTTAATGATGCTTGCACTATATTAAACAAATCTAATAAAAATAATTAACGTCATCCATTTCCAAGAAAGAAATCCATTAATTATTTTTATACAATTGTTATTTACACATTTACAAGAAACTTTATTCTTTTACACGTAACTTTAACATAAAACAAAGTAAACTAGCCGTCAAATACTTCAACCATTGTACATTAAACAACAAGAACGAAAAGTCATGCGTCAAGCATAGATTACGAAACAATTTCCAACACATACAGAATACTGTAACAACACTTCATAGAATAATAAGATTAAAGATGATGTCAAAGTAAACAATTAACGCAACCAATTTCAGCAATGACCATTAATAATCTGAAAAATATCCGATTTTTTTCTGCAATCCTGTATATGATCTATAGATTGGTATATACACTGGCCTCCAAAAGTTAAGGTACAACATGTTTTTCAAAGCTCACCAGACAAAAAATGGCAGTCAGATTAAACTTCATAGTTTATATGAATGACAATAATAAGCTTTAAAAAAATTACAGCTACCACTTTTATTTTATAGAAAAGAATAGGTATTTGTGAATGAGATAAAAATATGCAATTACGAAGCTTTCGTAATTTCGCGTGTAAGTTTTGTTGTATTCGAACTATTGTTGTCAGTTTTGTTCACAACAGCCAGTAGAGTCTAGAAATGTCTAGAAGACGTCGTTTGCACGATTCATTAAGGTGGCGGGCGGTAGGATGGATGGAAATGGGGTTGTCACAGGCCGATACTGCTAGACGGCTCAATGTGTCTCGCAGTGTAGTCCAACGACTCTGGGATCAGTATGAATCCGAAGATTCTGTGTCCAGAAGACATGTTCCAGGCCGCCCACGTGTTACAACACCGGCAGAAGACCGGTTTCTAGTTCTTTCGGCCGAAGGAGAAGACACACTACTGTGCCGCAACTCATTGCAGACCACTTTGCGGCAAAAGGGAGAAGAATCTCCGCTACTACGGTGCGAAGGCTTCTGTACTCTTCACAGACGAGTCTTGGACATATTCCGTATTAGAACCAGTTTTTTACTGCAATGTACTGATTTCTCCAAGAATGGAATTTTCCACCATGAGCGCTTTTTTGTTGTAATTTCATTTATACGTTTAACTTAAGTAAATTTCTATGTCGCATTTAATAAATAACAGTTTAGCGCACATTTCTCCAAATTTGTTGCTTCTATATTCATTCATTTGCAAATTAGACGCAAAAAACCGGTTGTACCTTAACTTTTGGAGGCCAGTGTAAATGCAGATAGATATATTTAAAATTTTTATTTTGCTAAAAAAAAATTGATTTAAATTTTGCAAATATGTATAATGTATGAAATATAAATATGCAGATTGGAGTGACGGTGGAGGGGGGAGAGGGGCACGATACAGTTATTAGTACTGCAGAATATTAGGGCTCCGGTACTTTTTTGTTAAAAATTAAGCCCTGATGACATGTAAAAGATGGGCGCATGTCAAATGTACCAAAAATGAACCTTATTATATTTGTATTAACTGCAAATCAGACGCTGAAACAAGCGATGACAATGAGTGATTAAAAATATACGATATAGGCCTACACGTTGTAGTAGGCTACCGAGTCAAAGATCAATATGGCCAAAGATTAGTGTTGGCTTACTTTTTATTTCTTTCCTGATTAAGACAGATTTTATTAAAATTATTATTGCTAAATGTCTCTAAAAGTATCTTTATAAGGGACTGAGAGTTTACAAGTGTTAACAATTTAACTATTTTATTTTCATTTGATTTACAATATTATTAAAACATGAAAGTGTTTTATTGTGTTAAGAACGTTATAAATAAATAAATTTCTCATTCTTGATTTAACAAATCCCATTTAATCGCCTTTCTTACATAATTTGTATATGTTACAATGTACTTGTATGTGTCATTTATGTGTCACAATGTGCCCAAGCATGTCACAACTTGCCCGTAGCGGGGATTAGTAGTGACAACTTTTGAGGTTACGCAGAATTCATTTTGTGTTATGAAAAACGTTAATAATGTTAATAGTAGTTTTATAAATATGTTACGCAAGATTTACTCTAATCATATGATACACTAAATGTTTCGCTTCAGTTCAAATCTTACGGCTAATATCAAAAATGTCGAAAATGTCACTACTAGCCCCAGTCTCCCCTACTGTTCATAGAAATATTCTTTTGCGTGCCCCTATAAATGAATGATGAATGCTATACTCACCCTATTCTATTGTAAGCCTCTTTTAGTGCACTTCAGTGATATATATATCAATTTCAATATGTTTGAAAAAATGTAACATCATTAAAATAGACCGCAAGCAGTTTATCTTCCATAGACCACAATGCAAAGGAATTTTTTTGAGTGTACCTGCAAATGAACTATAAATGCTACGCATTTCATTTTCAATTCCGAATGTGTCATAGTAAACCTCAATAACATATATCAATTGAACGGCAATCCGAATATATTTACGGAGTTAGAGCACAGACAGACAGACAGACAGACAAACCAAATTCATAAACACTTTTCAACTATGTTGGAAAGTGTAAAGACTAATGTTATAACTGAAAAGAAAAAGGGCCAAATATTTTAAATTTGTAAATGTTTTTTTATCATTTATATTTTCTTCTATATACATATACATATACATAAGAAGAAAGTATTGGAAGTGAAAATTTTCGACTTCCGTTTTTTGGAGGACTTACATGTTTTGGGACGTTTTGAAAACGATTTGACTACTTTTGGAAAATGTCTGTCTGTCCGTCTGATATGTATGGATGGATGTGACATATATTTTGTGGACGCTCTATCTCAAGAACTAATGCATGAAATTTCATCAAACTTCATACTCCGTTGGACCATGACAAAAACTAGTACTGATTGGTTTGGGTGTATTTCGCTCAACAGCTTGCGCTGCTATGCTGCATTTTTCACGATTTCCGTGATAGCTATATGGCAGCATCTATTGGATAGAATATCATTAAACGTCATATTCAGTTAGATCTTGGCACTTATAGTTGCTGATACGGATATATGGTTCATACAGCCCAACAGCCCAATTGTTATGCTCCGTTATTCAAGGTTTCAATGATACCTATATCTCGACATCTATGGGATGGAATTTGGTCAAATTTCGTATTCAATTAGACCTTGATATAAATTGGAGCTGATTAAGTGTGGGTATATATTGCTGAACGGGTGACTCTGCTAAACTGTGTTTTCCATGATTTCGGTTAAGGTTTTCTAACAAAGTCATTTTTACATGTAAGATATCATTTCATACTAAGTCGAGAACGTTCTACACCTTTGTAATTGACTTTTCCCCCGTATCTCGTATCGTTTTCGAGATAGGAATGTTAACTACGCTGTTTGCCACTAGGTGACGCTGTAAGAAGTCTCATCGCATTGTACATATCCACTTTACTATACCTATACACGACGTTTATGACTATAGTTGACGCCGTTCTGAAGCTAATGGGGTAGACAGGACTTTTGCGAGCACCCTGTATAGTTACGTAAAAATGCGGTTAAACTATAACTTATTTACTTTTCTCACGAAAACAGAACTAGATCGTGACCATCGATATTCCGGCTAAAAAACTGGTTTCAACTTTTGTCGTATACGTCCCTGAGATCTACCGTTTACAATAAGGAAAGGTCCGCTGACGTCACTGTTGGTCAAATTACTGTTGTATAGCAAGGAACGCCCATTGATGTATTGTAATACATCCATAATACATACCTGTCCGTTCTTTATGGCTCCTAATGTACACATGAGTGCGGGCGATTTGATTGGTCTATCATGTTGAATTCTGCAATGATCGCTACGGCAAAAATGTAGTGGTAGATTGGTTGACGGAAGAGTTTGTTTGTAAACATGCCCTTTCCTTATAGAACATCTCTTTCTTCCTCGATTTGGTTTTAGCGTTCTTTAACATGTTGGAACAAAAATGGCAACTGTTTTATTGTAATTTTAAGCTATTTTTCTTATTAGCAAACTTATCAAAATTGCACACATGCCACTTCCTTGTATGGTTACCATTCTAATTACAAGAATGGACCGAAACACAAGGCACAAACACGACTGCCAAAAACTAATACACACCATGCATCGTAAAAATTATGAACCCACAAAGTACAGTAAGGTAAGAAAATATATATATATATTTTTTTTTTTTCAAAGTATTATATACATTCAAGTTTTTCATTATTCATTCTTATTTCATTGTCTCATTGAAAATTAAATACAAAAAATGTTTTGTTTTAGTAGTGGGATTTAAAACGATCTATAGAGGCGCTGATCACAGCCGTCGGTACAGGAAAATTGTCCCTTTAACTAATGTTAAAGTGCTATAGAAATCATTATTTATTGTAAATGCGTTTGAAAGAGTTAGATATTCAAAATTGAATAATTTTTACCTTGTCATATAAACACAAAATACAAATATCATATGAAATCTGAAATTATGCAAAAAAATAATCATTATGAACAAATTAAAAATGCATGTAATGCAATGGGCTTGTAAGGGATTTTCCTAAAACGAGAAGTTGTATCTTTTCTCCACCAGATGGCGTATTCGAGCGCTTGAATTCCAAATACTAAATAACTTTTTATAAAATCCAATCCACGTTTGCACAGAATAACTGAAGTCTGAAAAATAATACGAGGTCACACAGAAAGTCTGCGTTTATATATATATATATATATGTGTGTGTGTGTGTGTGTGTGTGTGTGTGTGTGTGTGTGTACTGTCCTACCCTCCATTGTCAGTAACTTGAATGGTTTAAACACCAACGTACAGAGTAACCAATTTCATCCCGAGTAACTTTTGCTGGTTACTCGCTGTGTTTAAGCATGCCACGACGTTCTTGAAGTATATTTCTATACGTTCCACCACTTTTCTCGAAGTTACTCAGACAAGCGTTATTTTGCAGTTATTCATACACACCGTGTGTTATAAAAAGTCTTAAATCTGTTTAACGCCATCTGGCGGTGTGTAAAAATGCAGCCTCGAACCCAGAGAGTTTCCCCAGCGGTTACTCGATAAAGCGGCAGTATTCCAATAATGACAACCCTTGAGTGTTTCGCTTTGGCAGTTAATCAGGTTTGCTATGTAAGTGTTTCCTCCCTATTTAACTACTTTTTTAGTAAAAAAATACCTGTCTATGCAGCTTTTAAAATGTAACGAAAAAATTAAGTATAAAATTCACGATTTTATTTTTATTTAGTTTCTCAGCGTACATTTTCTACGGAATACAATCTGCAATAGTCGAATATATTTAATTTATCAAAATTAAATGTTTATAGACCTAATATTAATGGTAAGAATTACTAATATTTCATTTAGAGAAAAATTTATTTTGTTTTAAACATCCCCTTTTGGCTCAATCGGAACAATAGGCTATTTCTTCTTTTTTTTATACTTTAAAAGATACAATGAATCAGATTTGTTAAAAATAAAACACACTGGTCTTATTTCTTCAAGTTCATTATTTTGATAAGAAAGGTAATTCGTAGAGAAAACATAACATTTTTTTTATGTTATTGTGATGACACAAGACACATTTGGTACTTAGAATACGCAAATGAGATTTGAAACCAATCATTTAAAGGGTGCCAACGAAATTATTTTTGTATGTCTGGCATCAAAATAAACAACTTCCAATGATTTTAATGAAATCTAAGTTTACTACGCATTTCTAAAACTATTAAATTATAGAAGTGTTTTTAATATATTACACTGTTTTCTTTTTACGTTCATTTACCTATTTAATTCTTAGTTCTTGAAATATATCATTGTTGGAATTTACAATCCAATTGGCCTATTTTAGCTCACGTGGTTTGGTGTATCATGAACTACATTGTTCTTATGACTCATATCAGAATCAGACATTAGGGTGTGACTTATGTTTAAACGAATGGGGCACTGAAAATAACCCTAATATAACAGAGAATATCAAAATAAAAGAATATTTTTCATAAGAAAAAATATCAAGATATTTATTTTCTTATGAATGGCTTATAAACTAGTGATTAATGTAGCTTTCAGTCCTGAGTTTGTGTAAAGTGTTAATGAAGATTGTCATACTGTATATAATAAAAAAAATATGT
The DNA here is from genome assembly GCA_963931845.1 of Maratus michaelseni. Lineage (NCBI taxonomy): Eukaryota > Metazoa > Arthropoda > Arachnida > Araneae > Salticidae > Maratus > Maratus michaelseni. The sequence goes on from OZ007591.1 coordinate 168,332,201, forward strand.
TAAATATACAGATATAGCACATATTAAATAAATATGTGCTATATAATGTTAAAAAGTTAGGAACTAGAGTTGCAACAAGTGCTTATAACCTAGTAATTAATGTAGCTTTCAGTCCTGAGTTTGTGTAAAGTGTTAAGGAAGATTGTCATACTGTATATAATTATTAAAAAATGTTAAGGATTAATTAATCATTTCGTGCATTTTCTATCTTTTTTTTAAAAATATTTTTCCCATTCCCGTTCCCACTCCTATCTCATATAACTTTACTAAAGCTACCTCAGCATAGCCAAGGCTGATCTAAAATCCAAACTTGTTACTTTCAAACATATTTTTAAATTCATTTATGTTCGTAAAAATTGAAAAGTGTTCTTTATAATATGAATTTACGTAATAAAACTCTTTATTCTATCTTTCAGTGGTTGAATAGTTGGATAATATGCAAAAATCACTAAAATAATTTATTTAAATTTTTTCATTGTTGATGTTTGTTTTATAAAATCCATTTAAAAGAAAAGAAAAGAAAGAAAAAGAGCTTTCACGTTCAAATTTATTTGAGTTTATCTTCAATGTTTAATTACTAATGCATAGAACAAGGGGATTTAATAGTTTAAAAATTTTTGTAGATTACTTAAAAAAAGATGTGCGAAATAATCATGACGTTATGATAAATACATGAGACGAAAAATTAAAAAAATATAAAACGAAACGAAAACCATTTAAAACTTCACAATGAACCAGCCTGAGAAACAATAGCAGAAAATTCTGTATGTTACATGGTCAGCCGTTCTCACTCCCATTCTTTCAATTTGGTATGAACATTGATGGAAGGTTCCATTTATGTAGTCTTCTAGGCTCTGTAGGCTAAATTTCTTTTAGCCATTTGTGCTTTGCTCTACATTGATTTTTACATATCATGTAGAACAATGTTTTCTAAACATTTAAACCAAGCCTTTAAAAAAAAAAAACGCATTAATAATGCGACATTTTTTTATAGTTTTTGTTAATAGTTTTTAAACATAGAAGTATTATAATTGAAAACCTTATAAGAGAAGTGATGTGTAATCAAAGAGTTCTCATTTTCCGAGTAATGAATTATATCTTGAGTTACCAACGATTGTTTTCTCAGGACATCAGTTTGTTCCTTTCCTGCGTTGTCCAAAAAACTGTCCAATTTTGATAACATTTCATGAAAAATCTTCTATTTTTCCGAAAGATAGAATAAAGAGTTTTATTACCTAAATTATTTTTATAAAGAACATTTTTCAATTTTTACGAACATAAATGAATTTAAAAATATGTTTGAAAGTAACAAGTTTGGATTTTAGAATTGCTTTGCCTATGCTGAGGTAGCTTTAGTAAAGTTATGTGAGATAGGAGTGGGAACGGGAATGGGAAAAATTTTAAAAAATAAAGATAGAAAATGCACGAAATGATTAATTCTCAGTATCTAAGTTTAAACATTCGCGCAAACAAATATCTGTAATGCCAAGAAGTGTTGTCGGTAATCTATATTCTGAGTAATTCGTTAAACTTACTATATTCTGAGTAAGTAGTTAAACTCACGCACAACTGAGTAACAATCTTTTAATTCGGAGAGTTTCTACCGGTAAACTACAATTCCTTCCGAGTATGTAAAGGTATAGATAAAACACACATTGTTCTATAATACTGCATTCGATCAAAAAATTGGGTAAGTAGCAAAATTTTTTAACAAAATTCAATTTTTTATCTTTAAAAATCACGTTTTACCTTGATTAATAAAAATCACTACTCTTTTTACGCTTCATAGAGAGTGCGAAAGAGTGACTTAATTAAATGTATCAAAAATCATATCAAATCCAAATCAGGGGCTACAGAGACTCGCCCCAGTTTAAAAATGCTTTAATCAGGTCATGTTCCCAGCATCTAAGTTTAAACATTCGCGCAACCAAACATCTGTAATGCCAAGAAGTGTTGTCGGTAATCCATACTATATTCTGAGTAAGTCGTTAAACTTACTATATTCTGAGTAAGTAGATAAACTCACGCACAACTGAGTAACAATCTTTTAATTCGGAGAGTTTTTCCCGGTAAACTACAATTCCTTCCGAGTATGTAAAGTTATAGATAAAACACACATTGTTCTATAATAGTGCATTCGATAAAAAAATTGGGTAAGTAGCAAAAGTTTTTAACAAAATTCAATTTTTTATCTTTAAAAATCACGTTTTACCTTGATTAATAAAAATCACTACTCTTTTTACGCTTCATAGAGAGTGCGAAAGAGTGACTTAATTAAATACACTGTTAAAACTACAGGTTACACATGGCACCCAAAAGGGGTGAAAGGCTTGTCTCACTGGTGACACCCCTAGGGGAGCCAAAATGGCACCCTTAACTAGGGTGAAAGGATGGCACCCCTAATACAGGGTGCCCTAAGGGGTGAAAGGATGGCACCCAGGGGAGAATAGTGGCACCTCTACTCTAAGGTGCCCAGCGGCACTCCACAAATGAAAGCATCTCCCCCCCCCCCCCCCGCCCTTGTCTAGCAATTATATTGAAAAGAGTTTGTAAATTCTCATACTTAAAAAAGAAAAGAAAAAGCTAAACATATATAATTATAATGCAATGTTTAACTTTAGCTGCAATAAACTGATCAATACTTCATTTTCTCTGTTGAAATTTATACAAAGTTAAAAGTTGATCATCTCATGTCAAGGGTCGATCCCGGCAAAATTTGGGGCCTATTCAGAGCTCCTTCACAAAAATCTATTTAATAAAACAAGCTCCTTCACAAAAATCAATTTTATAAAATGGGCCCCTTCAGAAAAATCAATTTGATAAAATGACACCTTCCACAAAATTTCTTTTAATAAAACAAATCCCTTCACAAAATTCCTTTTAATAAAATAGGTCTTTTCACAAAATTCTATTCCATAAAAACATACTATTTTTATTAATTATTTATTATTTTATTATGTTTTAAAATGTGCAATTTGTAAACAATCAAGTTCACCAGAAAGGAAAACAAATAGGACTTTAAAAAGTTTTTGTTATGTTAATAAATGTTTGGTTCGAAAGATTGTTTTCAAATTACACATTTTAAAACATATCAAAATAATGAATAATTAATAAAAATAGTAAGTTTCTATGGAATAGAATTTTGTGAAAGGGCCTATTTTATTAAAAGGAATTTTCTCAAGATACCTGTTTTATTAAAAGGAATTTTGTGAAGGGGTCAGTTTATGAAATAGATGTTACTGAAGGGGTCCAATTTATTAAATTGATTTTTGTGAAGGAGCCTGTTTTATTAAATAGATCTTTGTGAAGGAGCTCTGAAAAGGCCCAAATTTTGCCTGGATCGACCCTTGACATGAGATGATCAACTTTTAACTTTGTATAAATTTCAGCAGAGAAAATGAAGTATTGATCATTTTATTGCTGAAAAGTTAAACATTGCATTATAATTATATATGTATAGCCTTTTTTTTCTTTTTTAAGTATAAGAATTCTCAAATTCTTTTCGATACAATTGCTAGACAAGGGGGGGGGGGGGAGGGAGGCATTTTGTGAAAAATATAATAAATTTCACAAAATGCCCCCCCCCCCCCCCCACACACACAAAAAAAAAAAAAAAAAAAAAAAAAAAAAAAAAAAAAAAAACTTGCATCGACCCCTGCATGTGCAGGTTAATATCTATGAGAAATGTATTATATACATCATCAGGTCATTTTTGTTACCTTCAAAACCGGTTAGTATTTATTACCATATATATTAGTATTTATTACCATTTTAAGTTAGATGTAGTAGTACAGAGATATTTATTTATCATTATTATTTTAAGAGGGGAAAAAAAATCTTCTAGCTATGCGAGTTAAATATATTTACATAAATCACTCAATCATCTAAGCCATTCTTACATCCAGCCACACTACTGTGAAATGTTCCAGTGTTTTATTAATATGTTATAGTACAAGAGACTCACAAAACATTTTTCAAGAAGACACATGTATAAATGTCAAATATCAATTCAGGAATTACGATTTATTTATTTTGTTAATAATTTATAATATGTAATGAGGTATATTTTTAGTTCATTTCATCATCAAACACAAGCTCTAAAAATTTCGATAGTAAAAAGTATTTGATTAGTAAAAACATCTGCAGAAATTTATATTTTATCAAGTTTACTATTTCTTATGTTACAAAGTTTACTATTTCTTATGTTACAAAATTTATTATTTCTTATGTTACAAAGTTTACTATTTCATATTATCAAATCAACTAATTTAAAATTGTCAAATATTCAAATTAATACGTTTCAAGTTAGTAAAAATCAATTCCCTTTAAAACTTGTAAATTCTTTAATTGTTTACAAATTGTTTGTTTATATATCAGAAAAGTAAGAAATTAAACTATTTTTTTTAAATATAACAACTTATGTTTCTCTCTCTATATTTTTTATTACTATAATAATGCATCATTAAATTTATTTCTAGATTGTAAACAACAAAAACTGTGCGAGAAAATTCATTAGATAAAAATATGAATAAAATGAAATTATTATAAGCTCTGCATAAATAATAATTTAAAAAACAAGCAAATAGGTGAGGCTACATCATTCTACTTTCACGAGATACAAATTTCAACTTTCCACATCAAGATTATAACTTAAAATCTCTGCTTGAAAATAATGTGTGGAGCCACTTGTAATACAACATAATATAAAATCTTTTTATAATAATAAAACATAATATACAAACAACACTGAAACATTTCACGTACCTGTATATAAAGAGTGATTCTTTTTATTGACTCCCCTGGTTTATTTATTCTAAATAAATGTCGTTATTTAGTTATTATATTAATAACTATGCGGCAACGATTACGCAGCAGCGATGCACTGAAATTCAAAGTCAGCCATCTTGTTCGATCTCCCCTATGACTTGCGAAAAATGAGAGGAAACAAGTCAACAGCTCATGAAGAGGAAACGAATCAGCGCATGCGCAAGATACCAGTCGAATGGCGGGGTGAAAAAGTTCGAGCAATATGCATTGTACGGCACCCTAATTAGCTTCAATCACCCAGTGAGTGACCAAATGGCACCCTAATCACATTTTCAAGCCTGTACGGCACCCTAGCGTTTCAAACGGCACCAGAATTTCACCCCAGGTTCCCAAAAGGCACCGAATTGTCACCTGTAGTTTTAACAGTGTATATCAAAAATCATATCAAATCCAAATCAGGGGCTACAGAGACTCGCCCCAGTTTAAAAATGCTTTAATCAGGTCATGTTCCCAGCATCTCAGTTTAAATATTTGCGCAACCAAACAACTGCAATGCCAAGAAGTGTTGTCGGTAATCCATAGTATATTCTGAGTAAGTCGTTAAACTTACTATATTCTGAGTAAGTAGTTAAACTCACGCACAACTGAGTAACAATCTTTTAATTCGGAGAGTTTTTACCGGTAAACTACACTGCTAAAAACAATTAAAGGATATTGCAGTTTTAGGTGGATTTTGTATCTGGGAAACTTTTTAGCTGATTGATACATGGTCGACAGACATAGTAGGTTATATGAGAATAAATTACACATGTTTGGCAGAAAAAAATGCATTTTATTGCGCATTTGTGTACAAAAGGAAAAAAACACAATCTGTGCATATGAGAAAAAAAGAATAAGAAAAGGTGTTTTCTTCAAAGAAAATCTTTTTCAGTAGGGGGTATGGTTTCCACGGGCGGCCAGCAACGTTGAACACCTTTGAGGCATGGACTCAATGAGGCTATTAATGACGAGTTGGGGTATTCTGCCCCACTCTTCCAGAAGAGCTCTTTCCAGTTCTTGGAGAGTTTGTGGGGGTTGTTGGCGGCCAGAAACTCGTCTTCCTAGAGCATCCCAAACGTGCTCGATTGGATTCATGTCTGGAGAACACGCTGGCCATTCCATTCGAACGATTCCTTCCTCGAAAATGAAATCCTCCACCAGGTTTGCACGATGGGGCCTGCAGTTATCGTCCATTAAAATGAAGTTATCTCCGATTGCTGCAGCGTAAGGGACTACAATAGGTCTGAGGATATCATCCCTATATCGGCGACCAGTCAGAGCTCCATCTCGAATGATGTAGAGGTCAGTGCGCCCGTCAATGGAGATGCCACCATACACCAACACTCCTCCACCGCCAAATCTGACACTTTCGTGCACGAACGCAGGATTATTCCTACTGCCACGGTCCCTCCAGATGAAAATACGCCTATTATCCGGATGCACAGAAAAACGGGACTCGTCAGAAAACAGAATATTGCTCCATTCATTTCTCCTCCAGTTGACATGCTCGGTTGCCCACTCCCTGCGGTCGCGACGATGCCTTGATGTTAATCTAACACATACCATCGGTCGGCGAGCATACAGACCTACAGCATGGAGCCAGTTTCGGACAGTCTGAGTTGAAATCGTGGTGCCTGTAGCCGAGCGAAGGTATTGTTGGAGAAGAGTAGCGTTCATGTTTCGGTGTCTCCGAGCTGTTAACGCTAAATACCGATCTTCATTGGGCGTTGTTGCCCGGCTAGGACCTTGCCCTGGTCTTCGGCCTGCACATCCACTCTCCAAAAAACGGTTCCAGATCCTGGAAATGACACTTTGTGACACTCCAATGACTTGTGCTACTTCGGCTTGAGTTTGGCCCCCTTCTAACCTATCAACAATTCTCCAAGCTTCTGAATCTGTCAAATGACTTCGCTGAGACATCGTACTCATCGAAACAAAGCAATCACTGAATGCCGATCATCCTTGTCTTCATTCTCTTTTATCCAGTTGAAAGTCAAATTTCATTCGCTGCCGCTGAAGCGACGTTTTTGACGTCGAACTCAAATTTTGCATACTCCACAGTTTGAAAACCAGAAAAATTTGCATTTGTGATTATCTTCTTCTATTTTCGGCAAAAAAAATTTCGTTTATATCTTTATTTTATATAAAACTTCAAATATCCTTTAATTGTTTTGAGCAGTGTATAATTCCTTCCGAGTATGCAATGGTATAGATAAAACACATTGTTCTATAATAGTGCATTCGATCAAAAAATTGGGCATGTAGCAAAAGTTTTTAACAAAATTTATATATCTTTAAAAATCACGTCTTACCTTGATTAATAAAAGTCACCACTCTTTTTACACTTCATAGAGAGTGCAAAAGAGTGACTTAATTAAATATATCAAAAATCATATCAAATCCAAATCAGGGGCTACAGGGACTCGCCCCAGTTCAAAAATGCTTTAATCAGGTCATGTTCCCAGCATCTAAGTTTAAACATTCGCGCAACCAAGCATCTGTAATGCCAAGAAGTGTTGTCGGTAATCCATACTATATTCTGAGTAAGTAGATAAACTCACGCACAACTGAGTAACAATCTTTTAATTCGGAGAGTTTTTACCGGTAAACTACAATTCCTTCCGAGTATGTAAAGGTATAGATAAAACACACATTGTTCTATAATAGTGCATTCGATCAAAAGATTGGGTAAGTAGCAAAAGTTTTTAACAAAATTCAATTTTTTATCTTTAAAAATCACGTTTTACCTTGATTAATAAAAATCACTACTCTTTTTACGCTTCATAGAGAGTGCGAAAGAGTGACTTAATTAAATATATCAAAAATCATATCAAATCCAAATCAGGGGCTACAGAGACTCGCCCCAGTTTAAAAATGCTTTAATCAGGTCATGTTCCCAGCATCTCAGTTTAAATATTCGCGCAACCAAACATCTGTAATGCCAAGAAGTGTTGTCGGTAATCCATAGTATATTCTGAGTAAGTCGTTAAACTTACTATATTCTGAGTAAGTAGTTAAACTCACGCACAACTGAGTAACATTCTTTTAATTCGGAGAGTTTTACCGGTAAACTATAATTCCTTCCGAGTATGCAATGGTATAGATAAAACACACATTGTTCTATAATAGTGCATTCGTTCAAAAAATTGGATAAGTAGCAAAAGTTTTTAACAAAATTTATATATCTTTAAAAATCACGTCTTACCTTGATTAATAAAAGTCACTACTCTTTTTACACTTCATAGAGAGTGCAAAAGAGTGACTTAATTAAATATATCAAAAATCATATCAAATCCAAATCAGGGGCTACAGAGACTCGCCCCAGTTTAAAAATGCTTTAATCAGGTCATGTTCCCAGCATCTCAGTTTAAACATTCGCGCAACCAAACATCTGTAATGCCAAGAAGTGTTGTCGGTAATCCATACTATTTTCTGAGTAAGTCGTTAAACTTACTATATTCTGAGTAAGTAGTTAAACTCACGCACAACTGAGTAACAATATTTTAATTCGGAGAGTTTTTACCAGTAAACTACAATTCCTTCCGAGTATTTAAAGGTATAGATAAAACACACATTCTTCTATAATAGTGCATTCGGTCAGAAAATTTGGTAAGTAGCAAAAGTTTTTAACAAAATTCAATTTTTTATCTTTAAAAATCACGCCTTGCCTTGATTAATAAAAGTCACCACTCTTTTTACGCTTCATAGAGAGTGCGAAAGAGTGACTTTATTAAATATATATATAATATTTTGTTTCGTTTAGATGATATGGTCACAGGAATGAAAACAATTGGGTAAGTGTGATCGAAGATTGCACAAATGAGTTAGTTTAATATTCCTTTCAAAACACTTTATCCTTTTTTTTTATAAAATCCAAATAAATTTCATAAAAAAGGGGTCATGTTTTTTACAAAGTAAAAATTTACCGGCCTATTTTTCTGGTTTTTTCAAAAATCTGAATCCGTTCGAAAGCGGGCTAAGCCTGCTATTATCCTCTGTCTTAATAATATCTGTCATCTGGACTAAATGTGATATTAAAAAAAAATCAATTTCAAAATTAAACATGTTGCATATAAACCTTCAAAATGTTAGACGTCAGATTAATTTTTTTTAATTCTATAATGACGTCATATTAAGCTGTTTTCTATATTTACACATACTCAAACTCCTTATATTATTAAGAAATGTTTGAAATTTCCCGTTATATTACCAATATGACGTCATATTAATCTATTTTTCAATTGGTGAAACTTTTTATTTCATTTTCATTTTTCACGTGAAAATCTTTCAATAGAAAATTAATTATTGTATAAAACATTTTATTGTGGATTTTTAGTTGTTCGCAACTGCTATAACGAAAAATGTTTAAATTAAATAGGAAAAGGCTGTTAGATTTTTGGATCTTTATCTCTATATTTTAAAATAATACGATTTTTTTTTTAAATTTTGATCTTCATATTAGGTATTCAGCTATAAGTACACAAAATTTCATGACTGTAAGTTATATAGTTTCTGAAAACCCTCTCTGTGACAGACAGACAACGAAGCGGGATAAATGGGGTTTCGTAAGATGAACGAAACGCTGAAAAGCATTGTTTAAACTATCTATAGTGGAACTCCATATATATGTTTACTGAGTTGTACATTTCCCTCAGCAGACCTGCCAAGTCTCCGGCTTTTTGGATACCAGTAATTTAGTACAGAAAATGTTGTTTTATTGAATCGGAGCATTTTGCGATTTAAAAGAACAACATTTTCTCAAAAAAATTACTGGTGTTCAAAAAGCCGGAGACTTGGCAACTGTGCCTCAGTTATACGTTTCAACTCAGCGGTCCCGGCCGCTTGCCATTAAAAATTAGCTGAGTTATACGTTTTGCGTTATACAACATTTCCCTCAGTTATACGTTACGTTTTTGCGTCCCCGGCCGAAATTTTGTCTCATTTATGCATTTTTTAAAAGAAATCATCGGACGACACATCGGATGAGTCTGATTTGAAAGATCTCACTCAAACTTCGGGGCTGCTCTGGGGACTTTTGACGTAGACATAGTAAAGCGGTTCGTTAGTAGTAAAAACGGTAACGATAAGACGGCTGCATTATTAACAGAAATGCAAAGTTTGCTGTTCAATGTTGGTATTGCCCAAAAGAAACAATCGAATATTACTGTTTACATATCAAGGCGATTCCAATCATTTGATATGATTATTCAAATTATAAATTTAAAATAATAATAATGGTAGTTTTAGTTTCATACTAATTATATACATTCATACTAAGTTTATGAGTACGACAAATTTTAAACAAACACACTCATACGACACATTTATATAATCATGTACATATCATAACTGCCAACTTTTACGGTTTTTTATTACCACTAAAAATTAATAGAAATTTTTGTAGTATTGAATCACATGATTTCGGCGATTCAATAAGTAAAAATTTACTATAAAATTTTAGTGGTAGGAAAGAAGCGTAAAAGTTTAAGAGGTTTATTTATAAATTGGCTAAATGCTGAAAACTTTCCTAAAAATGTCTTGTTTTATTAAAATGTCTTGTTTTATTAAAATGTCTTGTTTTATTAAGTATGAATGCATTGGTTCGTATTATAAATATATGCTACATAATATGTATATATAAAATATTTTTTAATGGCCTGAAATATATTTTACTTCATTTCTTCATTCTATTTCTTCAATTCTTCATGTTGAAAACTTGCTAAAAGACCAGGCAATGAAAAATCTTAACATTTAAAAGAATTCCTTGCAGCGGAGTTAATTCTATAAAGTGAATATAATTTTTTAACACATCCCATGTCCCCTCTTTTTACAAAAATAGAGCATTTAAATAAATTTCCAGTAAATCGTTTAAATTCGGTGTTCATAATTGGAAAATTGAACCTTATATGTTTTCAGTTATTGCCTTACCTCTGCCCCCTTAAGGGGGTAGGATACCCTTGAACACGTCGAAAAAGCAAAAAAAATATCACTTTGTTCCAAGCTTCAAAACGTGTGTAATAAGTCAAAAATGAAAATCAAACTTCATTTAAATATAAAGCTTGTATCTATATTTATATTTAAAAATATATATATATACTTGTAAATTCATAAATAAATATTGAAATGATAAGTTAAAAAATATATATGATAATAAGAGCAAAAAAAAACATAACACGTCTTGCGCGCATGATAAAATCTGAAAATATGCATACAAAGAGGAAATTTTGGTGAAAATAAATACATAATAGTGTTACCTTTATACTAAAACCAGAATATCTATAAAAAAATATTGACTAAAATAAAATATGAACTTATAAATTAAAAAAACTAAAAATTTCCAATTTTTTAAAAATATTTTCAAAGTACAAAAGCAAAAACAAATTAAATCTTACTTTTTTCTGGTCTTAAGTTGTAGATAATACAGAAATGAATATGTGATGAAAATTTCTTTTAATTGCCATGCATAGTTTTTTAGTAACACTGCGCGCAAGACGTGTTATGTTTTATTCTCTTATTATCATATATAATTTTAAACTTATCTTTTCAATATTTATTTATGAATTTACAAGTATTTATATATTTTTAAATATAAATTTAAATGCGAGCTTTATATTTAAATGAAGTTTGGTTTTTATTTTTGTGTTATTACACAAGTTTTGAAGCTTGGAACATATGATATTTTTTTGCTTTTTCTACGTGTTCAAAGGTATCCTACCCCTTAATATGAAAGACCAGTCAAAATTGGGTGTCCACGGGAAAAATCTGAAATTTTTAACTTTTTTTTTTCTTTTCTGTTACCTCGTTATCTGTACCCTTGTCACATTACTTCGAAAATGCCAGGAAACTCTTAACATTATTTGTTTACACAAGTATTATTATTTCATTCTAATAAGTTTTTAAGATTCCTAAACCTTCAAGTAACCCCCCCCCCCCCCTTTCCCACACACACACACCTCGGGTAAGAAAAATATCATTATATAATGGTCAAATCTGTGACTATACATGACTATGATTTTGCCACTCTATTACTTTGTGCAAATTGAAAACGATGGAATCTTTATAATTTGAAAGGAAGAGATGACTGGAGCTTTACATAAAAATTTAGAAGATATTTTATTGAAGGTTTACACAGGAAATATGAAATTTAGTAAATCTTAGTAGATCTTAGTAAATCTTGGATCTTAGTAATTTAGACGATCTTAGTAAATCTTAGATCTTAGTAATTTAGTAAATCTTAGTAGAATAATTAATTATTCTTAAAATTTAATTAAGTTTTATAGTGAATTTACTTCAAATTAATTAATCCCTTACACATTATTATTCTAGTGAATCTGATGGATTAATCAATTTTAATTCTGAACACAAACATTTTTTAGCATTCATTGTATCCAATTTTAGATGCCACAGAGGCTGGATTGACAGTATTTCTTACTGTTTTATTCGAACCTCCACGCACATTCTAATCACGCGACATGCTAAATGTCTAGTGCGGAAAAGAAAACCGTTTCATGTGCGTGAGAGGGAAAATACCTTTTAAATTTGGTTCTTCCATTAAAAGTACGAAAGAAGAGGAAGATCACTGCTTGTCGCGCACTATAGTAGCATTGGGGAAGAGAAAAATGCCAATTGTGCTCATTTTTTACGTCAATTTTTGCACTTAAAGCAAATTACCGGATTAAAAAACTTGGTCGCCAGAAAAAAAAAATTTGGTCGCCAGTGGCGACCTGGTAACCGCATTTGTCAAGCTGTGCTCGTTACAGTAAAACCTGATAATACAAGATCGCTAGAAATCAGGATTTTTTTTCGTTTTAGGTAGAACTCTTTTCCATCTTAAAAGGCTTATTTGTTTAGTATTCCTTATGCCATGACCATATTTTTTCTCCTATTGTATGTTTCTTATGCATATTTGACTAGTAATTTAATAAAATTCTGCCACCTTCAAAATTAATCTGAATTAGTACTTAGCGTGTAAGTGATTATTTAAAATATTTATTTAAAGTTGTTAGAAATATAAGACATAAAGAAAGTAAAAACAGATCAAGTTTTCAGAATATACTGTTGAAGGGAACAATAAAAATAAGTTTGCCATGATTTACGAAAAAGTGTAGCTTAGTGTAAAAATCTCAAGAGTTATTCAATAATTTAGAATTTTAAGTTTACAACTTAATTTGCATGTCAATTTGAAAGGTAAAATGTGGCCTTTCTCATCAAAGGATAGATTTTATCTTAATTATTCATTATGTCAATTAACAGAAATAATATACAGCAGTACAGCTTTTCATTGCACTATTGTGATACTCTAAGAAGCAACACCAAACTAAATTATAATACTTTCAGACCTTTCAGAATACCAACGACGTATTTTGTACGCCACTCTGTAAAAAAAGGTGCGAATTCCAGAATAATCATATAATTAAAACCTCTGTCAGCCTCTACTCAGAAACCCTTCAGTGTTGAACGTGAACCAGTATTTCAAGTTGTCACATTTTTTTCAGCTCTGTTTCAATATTATTTTTTTTCTGAAAATGACCACTGGAGTAAACGGAATACGCCACCTGTGTTTGCGATTTTACATACAAAAACATATAAAAATAAGTAAGTGCATCTGAAAGAGATAACATAATCACTCAGTATTTTGTCCGAAAGAAGAAGTTTATTTAATTATTTATTTATATATATGTATAGTATATACTTTGTTCATTTTTAGGGTTTCGTTCATCTCACAAAACCCTATTACTCCCGCTCCGTTGTCTGCCCGTCACAGAGCCGTTCTCAGAAAGAAACTACATAACTTACAAGCATGAAAACTTGTGTACTTATAGCTAAATACCTACTATGAAGCTCAAAATATTAAAATTTGAAAAAATCGTATTATTTTAATAAATAGAGATAAAAAAAAATCTAACAGCCTTTTCCTATTAAATTTTAAAAAATTTCGCTATAGTAGTTGCCAACAATTAAAAAACCACTATAAATTTCTTTCTACAATAATTAATTTTCTATTGACTAATTTTCTATTAATTTCAAATTTCCACGTGAAAAATGAAAATTAAATAAAAAGTTTCTCCAATTGAAAAAAAAGATTAATATTGACGGCATATTGGTAATAAGACGGAAATTTTCAAAGATTTCTCAATAATACAAGTAGTATAAGTATGTGCATGTACAGAAATCAGATTAATAACACGTCATTAGAGAATAAAAAAGAAAATTAACCTGACGTCGTATTGGATGTTTAGCGGATTTTTCAAATGTTAGAGAATAATACAAAGCGAGTATCAATATGAGTAATAGAGAATAGTAAATATATGAATTTGAGGAACGTATTGAATTGTGATAAGAACCCGATTATGAAAATATTCGCATATTGTAACATTTTGAAGGTGTACAACATGTTTAGTTTTCAAATTATTATTTTTTTAATATCGCATTTTAGTCCACATGACAGATATTATTATGACAGACTATAATAGCGTGCTTCGCCCGCTATCGGGCCTGTTCAGATATTCGAAAAAACGGAGTTCGTTATAAAAAGAATTACATATGTTTTTAATTATCGGGGGGGAAACGTTTCCCTTAATTAATGAATTTATTTTTCTTTTAATGTTACGTGAACGAAGTCAAGGGTAACAGCTAGTAAAATATAAAATAACTGATCTTCCGTAATCTGTGGGCAAGGTTAGCTCCAAACATGGGCGTTTGCTAGCAACAATATAGTTTAAAATCAATGTTGATACTTTTAAAGAACTGTCACAAAAACTCTCACTTTCTAAAATACACAATTTGGCAGTAGGACCTGGATTACAGAGGATTGCGCAATAGGTTTAAATATCTATTTTTTATAAACTTTTTTTTTAATATCACATTTAGTCCCCATGACCAGGGCTTGACAAATGCGGCCGCCAGGTCGCCACTGGCGACCAACTTTTTCTCTCTGGCCACTAAGTTTTTTAATTTGACTTTGTTATTTACTTATTTTCTTTTTTTACAAAAATTGAACTAAAAAATGAGCACAAACGACATTTTGTCTCTCCAACACCCCCTACTCGTGCGGGTAGCAAGCGCAAAAATCTCCCTCTTCTCTCGTACTTGGCATTTTCCATTTTATGCACACAAAGCGCCAATATTTTCCGTTCTAGTCGGCTTAGCAGGTCACGTGACGAGAATGTGGGGAGAGAGGGTGTAAAGTTTCAATAAGAAATATTGTCAATCTAATCTGTGACATCTAACATTTGGATGAAATGATTAAAAAGGCTTAACGCTTTTTTTTTTAACTTTCAAATCCGATTTTTGTGTTTAGAATTAAAATTGGTTAATCTATCAAATTCATTTTAAAGAATAATAACATATAAGTGATTATAGGTAATTCTTTCGAAGTAAATCCATAAAACTTAATGAAAATTTCAAGAATAATTCACTTTGTCTTGGAGACAACTGTCTGGTATTGGGTTGTTACTCAAAAATATTTTATAATTATATTGTTTGGATTATTATCTGCAGTAAATGGAAATAAAAAATCATTGATTGCAATTCAGAAGGGTAAGGTATGATTATTATTATTATTGCATTCCTACCGTAGATGGTTGGAACGTTGGAAAAAAAATTTTCTTTTATTTTTTTCAAAATAAACCTCAGCCGGCTGCTCATTCCATTATGTAATCCCAGCGCGGGAAAATGTTTTTCTTTTTTTTTTTTGTTTTAGCAATGTATATTACTGCGAACGTCACAATGTTTAAATTTCTTGTAAGGTGTCTCATTATAGATGCTGAGAAGTTATAAAATATTAAGAAATAAACTTGAAATTATATTCACACAAACATTTAAAAAAAAACTTTTATATTTAATTTGGCAAAACTAAGAGAGTTCATTAAATACAAATTTCTAAATAATAAAATCAGAATTATTTGACTGAATTCGATAGGCTAAATAGGTTAGATCGTGTTCCGGTTTCATTATTTTATCGATGCTTTCTCATCATCAGATATAGATTTTGTAGCACTCAACTATTCGGACTTTTGAAGCATTCGGCAATCAGCATTTCCCGAACACGTCGGTTATTCAGAGTTTACAATATTTCCTTTTTTTTTTTTTTTTTTTTTTTTTTTTAAGAGATATAATTTTGGATCAGTTTCCTCATAAAACTTAGTTTTATTGTCTCTTTGGAAATCAATAGCGGGGGAGGGGGGGTAGTTTTTGTTGTTGTTACTGGCGACTAGAATGATCCTATGATATACCTGGCTACCAGATTTTTTCAAATTTGTAAAGCCCTGCACACGACAGATATTATATTATGACAGAGTATAATAGGGGTATAATGAAAGAGTATAATGAAATTTATTTGGATTTATTAAAGAAAGGATAAAGTGTTTTGAAAGAAATATTAAGCGAAACCCCTTGTGCGATCTTCGATCACACTTACCCACTTGTATCTTTTTTTTTTTTTTAATGCTGCAAAATAATTGTAAACAATACTTTTCTAGTCGTTGGTTATATTAATTTTGATCAAATATATTTTTTTTTAGTTTGGCATTTATTCTTTTACTTAATCTTTTATATAACAAGTGCATATAACAAGTGTTTTATATAACAAGTGTTTTATATAAC
Organism: Maratus michaelseni; assembly: GCA_963931845.1. Lineage (NCBI taxonomy): Eukaryota > Metazoa > Arthropoda > Arachnida > Araneae > Salticidae > Maratus > Maratus michaelseni. The sequence continues at coordinate 168,348,611 of OZ007591.1, forward strand.
AAGTTTTATATAACAAGTGCAAGAAACTCCATATTTTGGCTTCAAGGTGTTTCTCAAATGACCTACTCAGCAACGCAAATTTTTCTGACACATTTTCTGACTCAATTTTAAACGCAAAGGCAGAAAATTGGCAGGCCTGAGTATTGAAGCGTTTGTAATCGAAATGAGTTTTCCACTTTTCGATAAATAAATTACTCTTTAGAGTTATAAATGATTCCTGTCACGTGATGACTTTTTTTCCTCGTTCTTGTGCTCCGGCATCAGAAATTAGGTTCAAAACGCCAACATTAACAGTATTTTCTGAAAGATCTTCTGCTTTTACCAAGAAATGGAAAACGTGTTTCAATTACAAAGTTTATAAATCAGAACATCTGCCAATTTCATGCGTTTACGAGCAAAAATGAATTAAAAAATAAGTCATAAAGTAGACTAGTTGGATTTCAGTGAAACTCCATATTTTGGCTTCAACATGTTTCTCAAATGGGTAACAGGAAAAAAAGTAATAGGAAAAAAAGTAAACGGAAAAAAGTAACTGATTCAACAAAAGCGTAAAAAAAGTAATCGGAAAAAAGTAATCGGAAAAAAAGTAAACGGAAAAAAAGTAAACGGAAAAAAAGTAACAAGGTCATATTTTCTGACTCATTTTTAAACGCAAAGGCAGAAAATTGGCGGATCGAATGTTGAAGCGATTTGGAATCGAAATGAGTTTTCCATTTTCTTTTTAATAAACAGTTACTTACCCAGTTATAGGCAATTTGTGTTACTTGACAACATGTTTTCTTCTTTCTCATGTTGCGGCGTCGGAAACTGAGTTCAAAACGCCGACTTTGACAGTATTTTCTGAAATATCTTCTGTCCATACGAAAAAACGGAAAATGTCTTTCGATTACAAAGTTTATAAATCAGAACATCTGCCAATTTCATGCGTTTATGAACAAAAATGAATTAAAAAATAAGTCATAAAGTAGACTAGTTGGATTTCAGAATGGCGTTGGCATAAAGAAAGACGCCGGTCGCGTTCTTATGACACTACTAACAGCCTGTGCTTCTAAAGGTTCTGTACTAAGATGAAAAAGTCAATATAGTCTTAACGTTATGCGCGATTTTATTTAGCTATTTTTTTCCGGTGTCTTTTTTTTCCCCTTAGCACTTTTTCCTAGTACCCACACATCACCCCAATTTCTCCTATAAAACAGCATTGATTTAAAAAATTAAACTTTTTATATTTTTAAATAAATAATTAAAAAAATTAAACAATGATTTTGCAGTCAGTATCATATTTATTACCTAATGAAAACAGTTTTTTGACTGTGAATTTGAATATTTGAAGTATTTATATATAAAATAACCTATAATTTAACATATTAAAATTATTTTGTTACTGTAGCACAATGGTTACATAAAAATACGATAATGAATGCGAGTGATTTAAGACCAAATAAAAATACAATATTGGTTATAAAAATTTGTCACTGCGAATCTTTACATTTTTCGAAGCTATATTTATTTTGCACTTTCGAATCTATTTTTTATATTAGATTCTATTTTTAAAGGGGAAAAACATATAAAAGTGTATTTTTTTAAATGTATCTTGCTGCGCATTTTAGCATAGTAAGAATGCAAGATGTTACTAAAACAAGTTTGAACCAAATGATCTTTGCAAACGTGAGCTCTAAAGTAAAAAATTAAAACAATTATTCTATCTTTCTCCAGAAAAAATATTCCCCCAGTGCCGTTTTCTAACTTTACCACAGAGTAAAAAGTAAGTGAAAGATTAGCCCTTTTCATATTGACTATTATAGAAGCGAGAAGGACAAAAGGAATGTTTTCAAATGCCATGATATTGACCAACGACTTTTCACATCTGTGGACAATTACTGCTCACTCCCTCTGTAATGAATTAGAAAAGAAAAGAAAAATATGCCTGAAGCTGAGAAGAGATAGTTTAAATATTTGGAGTGCTATCTACCATACCATGCATATGTAGATAAACAACATTGAATTCTGAACTTTCAGTCAATTTTATTCCTTCAATTGTTTTTCTCTTCTTTTCTTTCTTTTTTTTAGTGTACAGTGTTATATTATTATAATCATCGACATCCCATATTTTATTTGAATCAAAGTATTTACAAATAAGTTAGAATACGTCAGAAACAAAAGAAAAAGACGGCAAGTATATTAAAAAGTCGATATTAATAGATTAAGTGTCCCAGTAAAAATTATTATATAAATACAGAAATTCAAAATTCTGCTTCTTTTTATTACATATATTTAAATAATTTCTGTCATGACTCTTATTATGGAGAAGCATACATAATCTGCATTCCTGTGAATATGCAGCATCAAACTAGAAATTTTATTACAGTTTTTGAATTTGTGTACTATGGGATATGCATTGCTGTACATCTATTTCAATGAATATTATCATGTCAATGCTACACAATAGTGATGCATTTCCCTTCACTTATGTTTTTGCAGCAAAATTAAATGAAGATGATATCTAACTTACGAAAAATATGATTAAAGGAATATTTTTAAATTAAAATTAAATTAAAACACATTCCACTTTTTTCATATAACATATTTATTTAATATCGAAAGCAGAATTTAGATTCTATCTGTATGGTTCCTTTTAACTAACTCTGGTTGAAGATGCATGCAAGGTCGGATAAAACCTTCTTAGAGGCTATATATATATAACAGTGCGTCAATTTCATTGAGAACCATTTTAAAGGGTATGTTTCAGTAAAGATTGAAAATATTACAGCAAATAAATCCTTATCATATAAAGTGCTATAAAGATTACTGAAAGTTATCGATTAAACAGTAATATCCATTCATCGAAGCAAATATTAGCGTAATGCTGTGTTCAAAATTATTACTTCTACTAATAATAATATGTTAATGAGAAAACCTTTTCAGAAATAAGATATGTTTGACCAAGTCTTTGACCATGGACATCGAAGCAATTAATTGCCAACTCTAGCAATTTGGTCATCCGACCCTGATTACACTACAGTATATAAGGATTCCACAGACTTTAACAATATCTTCAGTTTATCGTACACAAATCAATAGACAAAACAAAGTAACTATTTACAGTCTTATTGTAATATGCAATTTAAATTTTAACTATAGATAGTGAGAAAAAAAAAAAAAGGTTGTTTATTCGGGGAAATATTTTAATTTTAATTGCTAATAGACTTTCACGAAAGATATATTCACTTTATTTTTGTTCCCAATTCGAATTCCACTAAACTAGGCTACACGGATAACAGAAAGGAAAATAATTTCTGACTTTAGGTGGATTGACCAAGCGAACTGGATTGAAAACACTTCCTGGTTCTTTTGTTATGTAGCAGCCTTGCAGCTAGGAGAAAAATTCTGGTGGTTAGGTGAATCGAATACATTTTCTAATGATTTTCGAATATATAATAAACGCAAGAAATAGTATTAAAAAACACACACACACAAAATCTAGAAAAATTCCAGACTACATGTAAATGACTACATGTAATGAGCTACATGTAAAAATTTGCAGATAAATCCAGTTTCGTAGAATAATTTATTGATATATCTACCGTACATTTTCGTTATATGCGAAAAATCACTAAAAAAACCACAAGCACTTTTTATTATTACTAGTTGATAGAATCCAGACAGAACATTGGTAACCCATTTTTAGGTAGATTTCGTAAGAAATACTACCTATTACATTCTCACCTAAGTTGGAAATTTTGAAAAATTTTTGCAGATCTACGCCGATCATGACTCCCAGAACCCAAAACCACCCCCAGTTCAAAACTTTATCTATCTATCTATCTATCTATCTATCTATCTATCTATGTCACTTTTCTGACCACGATAACTGGAAAAATTCTGCATAAATCTCTTCCAAACTGATACATAAAATCAAGGGACATAAAATCTCGGTCAAGTTCGTTAATGGGCAAAATCGAACCAAGGGGGGGGGGAAATGGGGGGGCTTTTTGTGAAAATAGAAAACCCCCCATAATTTCTTAATTATTATACGTATCGAATCCGTTTAAAGTTATTATTACTTCTAGGAAAAGGGCCGAAAATTTATGTATGACAGATTTTTGATATAATTAAAAATTGCCTTAAGGGGGGGGGGGGAGTTTTAGAAGAAAAAAATTCATAACTTCGTCAATTCCCAAGATTTCAAATCCGCTTAAATTTATTATAAATCCTCTTAATATTATCTAAAACTTTTATACTGACAAGTTTTTTATAGGACCAATTCTTATAGCAAAAAAAAAAAAAAAAAAAAAAAAAATCCAGCTGGCTCCGCCTGCAAACAAGTTAGGTTTCGAAGTAGGCGGCTCCAACTGCCGCATCATCGCAAAAATGTCATTTCTTCCGCAATTCCCGACAAACAGGCGCCCCACGGTCTGCGTCTTCGAAATCTACCTGTGCCTGTAGGCCGAGCCGTCAGGGATATTTTTTTTAAATCCCTAATTCATTTCGTACAGTTAATATATATTTTTAGTTTGTCCACTAACAACACCAAAAACTTTTTTAAATGAACAATATCGATACTGTACAATAATGTATTCCAATGAAGTTTTTTAATTTATTAAAAGTGATACTTTCATATTTGTGACATCTTGCCAGAAGTTAATGGCCGAAGAAGATTTCGCTACTTATAGCAGCCTTTTTGATTCTGATAATTTCAGTTGTTAAAGGCGTAGTTTGATTACACGTCTGTAAAATTTGTGTTTCATTTATATTATTTATATAATATTTTATTTATTTTTGTTAAAGTTTTAATTTCGTTATTTAATATGAGTTTGAAACAAATGCTGAACTCTTTATATTGTTTTATGTGCAAATGGGTTAACCTTTCGTAATCAAGAATAAAAGCGTAGTTATTTTATGTGAATTTTCTATCAATATAATATACATACACTTCTCTCAATCCTTTTTTATTAAAATAAACCTGTTTAAACAATTTTATAAACAGAAAAGCTTTCGAAAATTTTAAAATACCCGGTATATAATCGATATATTGATAAAGGCTGTTCTCAAATCCAAAAGAGCTACTTTCTGACACATCTCTGAATTAATTTTTGTTAGGAAACGCATGAAATTCGCAGATGATTCGTAAACTATGTAATCGAAAAACGTTTTCCATTTTTTGGTAAAAGCAGAAAGAAGATCGTTCAGAAAATACTATCAAAGTATGAGGTTTTTTACTGAATTCCAGACGCGGCAGCACGAAAAAAGCGAAAACTTGTCGCGGCGTGACTAGAATAGCTTATAAATCGAGAAGTAATTTATTTATTTTAAAAAATGGAAAACGCTATTCGATTCCAAATCGCTTCAATAGCCAGTTCTACCATATGCCTTTACGTTTAACTATGAGTTAGAAAATGTGTCCGGAAATTTTGACCAGCAAGTTAACTACATATTTCTACCTACGGTCAAGCATGAAACATGCTTATGAAAAATATTTTTTTTTTTCTTTTTTCAGAATTTAACAAATCGACAGAATACAATTAAAAAAAATATTAAGAATGTTTAATCCGTATTTTTTTCTTTTTTTTTTCCCTTTTACCAAAATAAGTAAATGAATTATATTGCAATATTGTCGGGATTTTGAAATTGAAAATATTAATTTAACCTCCTGAGCGCCGTGAACTGATATACCAGGTCACCGAAATGCGAAATCCTTTTCTAAAACGCCATGGTCCGATAATTGTCCGAGACAAAGCCCAGCCCCTTCGAAAATACCACGAACTGAATATAGTACTAGCCAAAAATGTTTCCAACTTCCAACAACGCCGAAAACGGATTTTTGCACATTTCTTTTTTTCAGGATTTACCAACGGGAGGTCAGTTCTATTAGCTGCGAATTCCCAGAACCCAGGAGAAAGGAAGGGGGGGAGGGGGTAGAACGCGGCTAGAGATAAAGATATCCTGTCTAATTTGAAAAAGTAGGTTTTTACAATTGCTTCTTCGGGGGAAAGGGAAGGTGGTGTACATGCATGCTTTTACTATGTGGAAAGAATTTGTCAATAGAAGTAAAATAGCTGACAGCAACTCTATGCTCTATTTTTGTGTATATACTGCGAAATCATTTTTTAGACTTTCAATTTCGTCACTTTTTTTTTTTTTTTTTTTTTTTTGGGGGGGGGGGGGGGGGGGGGGAGATTAAAACATTATTTTCTTATGAAGAACTTATAACCTAGTGATTAATGTAGCTTTCAGTCCTGAGTTTGTGTATAAAAAATTGTTAAATATACAGATATAGTACATATTAAATAAATATGTACTATATAATGTTAAAAAGTTAGGAACTAGAGTTTGTAGCATAATAAGCAGTATGGCAGTTGTTGAATAGTTGGATAATATGCAAAAATCACTAAACTTTTCCATTATTTGATAAATAAATTACTTATTGAGTTATAAGCGATTTGTGTCACGTGACGACACGTTCCCCTCCCCTCCTCCTTTCTCTTGCTGCGGAGTAGGAAATTCGGTTCAAAACACTGACTTTGACAGTTGAAAGATCTTCTACCTTTATCAAAAAAATGCAAAACGTCTTTCGATTACAAAGTTTCTAAATAAGAACACCTGAAAACTTAACGCGTTTCCGAACAAAAATGAATTTAAAAATATGTTATAAAGTAGCCAGTTTGGATTTGAGAACAACCTTTAAAATATATATAAATATATTTGTTTGAAAGCCAGTAATTTATTAAAACCTTAAAAATGTACTAAATTCTAATTCAAAACATTCTTTATATATTATAGCAAACAATTCCTTTTGATTACTTAAAAAAAAAAAAAAAAAAAAAAAAGTATATATCTCAGGAAGAGAAGAAATGAGTCATTGATTGCCTGTAATAATTTGCCTGGTAATGCAGTATGGTTGTATATGCCTAGAAAATATTAGGAAACCAGAAGAAGAAAAATAGAATGCAGTACAACTAATGAAAAAAATTATTTAAATGTTTTTTTTAACATTTTAGTGAAGAGAGAAAGGTTCCAATTTTTGAATATTTAAATGAGTTAAAATAAGAATAATTGCAATATAATAAATATATGAAAATTTTAATAGTTTATTTTATGTATACAATAAAAACTATGAGAACTTAATCTGTATAAAACGAAATTATATGTTAGAAATGTTTATGATCCCGACAAAAGGAATACCATATATAAATAATCCCACTAATATGTCAAAACGACTTACCTACACTGTTAAAAATTTGCAGCAAACTCTCCAGTCATTTGACCGTTTTTATAGAAAATGGTTACATAACCATAATTTAACTCTAGTCTGACCATAATATGAGCAATAATATGGTCAGACTAGAGTTAAATTCCGGTTATGTAACCATTTTCAATAAAAACGGTCAAATGACTGGACAGTTTGCTGCAAATTTTTAACAGTGTATAAAACGGAAAGAAAATTCCAGTTTCTTGTGATTCTGTCTTAGCAGGCTGTATTTATATATATTTAATGAGTTTTACAAAAAAAATTTATATTTTTTGAGTAAACCATAAACTTTTATATTACCGCGTTGCATATTTGCAAAATACATCAAAATCAATGTTACTTACTGCAAGCTTTAAAGAACGATCATATTTATTATTTATGTTATCAACATCCCTTTTGCTATGCATTTACAAAACGCACAACATTCAAAGTATCATCCGAAAGCTTTTTGAACCGGTTTCTGGAATCTAGGAAAAAAAGTAATCGGAAAAAAAGTAAACGGAAAAAAAGTAACTGAGTCAACAAGAGCGGAAAAAAAGTAAACGGAAAAAAAGTAATCGGAAAAAAAGTAAACGGAAAAAAAGTAAACGGAAAAAAAGTAACAAGGTATTGATAAATATTGAACTTATTGATAAATAAGTGTTAAAAGATAATGAAGTAACATATGTCTGATTTATATAATTCCCGTAGGCGGATATTTGCGAATGCTATTAGGAATTGAGTAAAATCACCCCCTGAAAAATGCCCCATCGGTAAAAAGCTCCCTGATAATAAAAAAAAGGGGGTGGGGGGGGGGGGATAGGCTTCACGTTAAGATGGAAAAATACCACACATTTATGAATAACACGTGTTTGAATAAGCCAATTATAATTTCGGGTAAAGCACGTGCTACCACGTGTATTTACTAACCACGTGTACTAGGAACAATCAGAGCATTATATGCACCATTTATTCTAATACGAGAGCAAATCTTGTGTGTGTGTGTGAGGGGGGTGGGGGGGGTTATATATATATATATATATATATATGCAAATTTTATGTTTAAAACGGCTCTAATGATTTTGACGAAATTTTGTATCCTACAGTTTTGAGGCACCAGAAAACCGTTGGGCTGAGTCACATGTTTGAGGAAATTTGATTAGTGGGTCATTTGGGTCACAATATGTCAGGATCAAGCTAATTGTATCTAAAATACGGTTCAAACGATTTTGACTAAACTTTTATTACCATTTTCGGGCACGAGAAGACCATTGGACTGGGTCACATATTTGAGAACTTTCTATTAGTGGGTCATTTTGGGTCAACGCGGGTCAAGTTAATTTTATCATGAATCATGATTCTCAAATCTTACATATATTTCAAAACACTGGGATAATTTTAAGTATTAATAAAAGTAATTTTTAACCAGGTATAAAGTTGTTAAAACTGCACTGTAAACTGAAATGTCTTAAATTCAGACACTTAAGTGTCTGAAACGGATGGTTAAAAAAAGAGACACTTTAAAGTGTCTTAATTTTTTAAGACATTTATTTGTGTCTGAATTTAAGACATTTGAAACTCCTGAATTGCTGCCATTTTCGTGCTCTGATCTGTCGGCAATAAGTAGTCATTTCTGACCACAATTTTTTTAAGCATTAAATGCAGCCATGTTTGACCACATTGCATCCTCAATAAATGGGACTATATATGATCACAAAGAAGAACCTGATAAAAGCATGGGCCCATGGCCTCACCCCCCGCCTCCCCCGATTTTGTGGGGCCCAAAATTTAGAATTCAATTTTCGTAAAGCTGATATTTTAAATCTCTTTCGGCATTGTACTGATTATATTCAATGTTTTGAGCTTTTACAGTAAGATAAGATTGAAAACAAAAACTATATTTATCTAAAAACAGTAAAATCTCTCAATAGCGGATACTTCGGGAGCACAGAATTTTCCCGCTATTCGGAAGTGTCCGGTTTTAGAGGTAAAAGCGGATACCTATAGTTAGCGAAAATCCACCTTTTCAATACACAACACATACATGTTTGAATATTTTTTCATCAGAAATGTGGACACCTCCGAATAGTAAACAAATTTTGTAGTCTCGAAACGTCCGCTATTGAAAGGTTTCACTGTTTTTAGATAAATATATATTTTTTGTTTTAAATCTTATCCTACTCTATAAGTTTAAAATATTGAAAGAAATGTCAAATTTGGGAGGCACCTAAATTCAGAGGGGAGGGGGTCAAAGCCGTGGAAGAGTTTGCCCGTGCAATAATCAGGTCTTGCTTCTGGAAGCAACCCAAACCTGATTTATAGTTCGCTAAATGGAGGTATATAGAGAACAAACCCAGTAGTCCCGAGGTATCCGCTATTGAAAATTTTAACTGCATAAATTCATTTTGCAGTTCATTTTCTTAGTAGAAAGTACAAGTTTCTATCATTTAAGTATGCTTTAACTTATTTTAGCATTTGAATAGAATAGTTTAATAATAATAATAATGAAAAATCAAGCTTTCATTCTTTTTCTGAATGTATTATATTTTTATTCAAATATTAACATCCATAAAAACCATGCTGGTGTTATGAGACCTTCTTATTAAAATAAATAAATAAAAAAAATTTTTTTTTTTTTTTTTTTTTTTTTTTTTTTTTAAATGTTAAGAGTATATTAAAATTTGCTAAAGAACTTTTATTTTTATCTTGTACAGAGCATACTTAAGCAGTTATACAAAAAGAACCAATTTAATCCTAAATTTTATTACAAAAATGAAAACAAAATATTTGTCTCTGCCATGGGCCAAACATGGTTCTTATCTACCCAATTCCCCCCCCCCCCCTACACACACACACACAACACCACCACCACTCTTTTTTTTCTTTTTTCAATTATCTTTATTTAGTTCCACATTATTTTGATTCTTTATTTAGAATCTTATTCAATAAGACTTTTTTAATTTTCCCAGTTCATATATGATTAAGTAAACCGATTTGGATTCTTTGTTTGTGTTGCATTTTGAAAATGGCTGTGTGTCCTGAAATTTAAATATGTTATTTAGATGGAACACAGTAAATACATATAAATACAGTTTTTGTATTTTGAACAAGTTTTCATGAGGAAATACTTAGAAAAGATCCATTCCCATAGGAAATATTGAAAATCATTTATAAAATATTCAGAATTTCGCAGCAATTTAATTCGGATGATTTTGTGATTCGTTTTCTTGTTCTATATTCCTCTTTAAGCAACAATGTTTTTAACAGTTTCCGAACATAAATTTAATTTTGTTTAACATGAAAACATTGACTTCGAAAATATAATCTGTAAGAGAATTAACCGATCTGTCACTAAAATTAAAAATTCATATACAAAAATATATCAATAATTCAAAGTGACTGTGTGGAAAGAACTTAATAACTCAATATCATTTAAAAATTATATATATTATATATATATATATATATATATAACCATAAATGAAACATTACCATAACACCAACTTAAACTATGAAGTAATGATTAAGTATGTAATTAGTTGAATGAAAGTATTCCCCAACACACTGAATATAGATACCAAAAACTTATTTGAAAGAAGAAGAAATTAAATTAAAAATTGAAAAAATGAAATTGAATGAATGAAATGAAATCCGTGGAATTTAGACAGAATTATCAAGTCCCAAATGCCTAAATACCACAAATAAAATGAGTGGTTTCATCAGCATATTAGCCATAACATTGCTAAAGAATATGATTTTGGGACTACTACTCATAAACAATGAATCAAACCTGTGAAAAAATAAAAAAATAAATATAATATCAAAAAGGAAAGAAACCATACCTATAATATACAGATAAAACTTGAAATAGAGTCATAAAGTACATAATCCATTTGGATTAAAAAAGATACCTGTGCACCACATGAACCACACATGAAAACAACCAAACAGAGGGAATGAATTGCAAAAAATCATTACATGTTGCCAAATTTAGTTTTAGAAAATGATTTACCATGTTGCCAGAATAGATGTTAGAATAATATGAATATTATTGTAAAGCAACAGAAACCATGGTGCTGCCATCTATTAGGATAAAAAGTGAATATACACTGAATAAAAATAGCATTGGATGAAAATTATTATTTAAAAATTAATATATATATATACTATATAACCATAAATGAAACATTATCATAACACCAACTTAAACAATGAATTAATGAATAAGTATGTAATAATTAGTTGTCAATGAAAGATTCCCCAACACACTGACTATGGAAACAAAAACATATTAAAAGAATAAGAAATTAAATTAAAAATTGAATAAATGGAATTAAATGAATAAAATGAAATGAAATTTGTGGAATTTAGACAGAATTATCAAGTCCCAAATGCCTAAATACCACAAATAAAATGAAATGAGAGGTTTCATCATCATATTAGCCATACATTGCTAAAGAATATGATTTTGGGACTACCTGCTCATAAACATTGAATCAAACTTGTGAAAAAATAAAAAATAAATACAATATTAAAAAGCAAAGAAGCCATACCTATAATATACAGGTAAAACATGAAATAGAGTCAGAAAGTATAAAATCCATTATGATTAAAAAAGATACCTGTGCACCACATGAACCACACATGAAACACAACCAAAACTAGGGAATGAATTGCAAAAAAATCATTACATGTTGCCAAATTTAGAATTAGAAAATGATTTACTATGTTGCCAGAAAAGATGTTAGAATAATATGAATATTGTAAAGCAAACAGGAACATTAGTGCTGCCATCTATGTTGGTAAAAGTGAATATAATCTGAATAAAAAGTATTGGATGAAAATTAATGTTTAATAATTAAACCAAATTACTATCGGAAATGATAGCAATTAGTTAAATAATAAATAAATGAAATTAATTAATAAATAGAATATCTAATTACATTAAAGTAATGGATGTATTAATGAATAATTCTATGTTAAAAATAAGTTGTAAGATGGAAAAATTAATAATTAAAGCAACATAAAAATATATGTACCATTAAATGACAAAAACTATTAAATAACTGTGCCAAAAATGCAACATCACATACATTAAATTAAAATAAAATACTAAATTAATATTGGAATTAAGATACAAAGAATTTAAAATTAATATTAATTAAATATTGAAATGAATTAGTAACATATAATGTTTCTTCATACAAAGTTAAAAAATTATAAACACTTAATATAAGTGGTAAGGGTAGAACGTTTAATAAAAATTAAAACATATTATATTAACACTTTAGAAAAGTATACATTATATTAGAAGTTAATATGATATTGTCCACCGTAGGTATTAATCCAAATCATTAAATCAAAAACATTCTTAATATTAATGAATATAAATTCATTTAAATTAATTAAATAATGAATATGTAAATATAACTAAATTAATATACATATAAAAATATCACATCACAGTCCATTATAAAATGTGTAATATCAAACAATTGTGTAAATCAAAAAGCCCCCCCCCTTTTTTTTAAATAATATAAATTAACCATGCGTTTTTTCCGTACAACTCCGCCACACACCATCTCAATCCAACATCTACCCACCCAACCGTCCTGTTATATATATATATATATATATATATATATATATTTTACTATTTTCTAAGATTATATGATTTTTTTATACATTTTTTAACGCATGTGTTAATTTGGTTGCAATTAAGATGATCATATGGACATTTTTTTTAATATAAATAAGATGATAATTGTAAGAGCTAGTTAATAGAAAGTGTTAGCTCTCCTTAAAAATATATATCTATTCTTTTTTAATAACACTAGGAAAAGTTCATTCAAGTTTCAAAACTAATTAGGTGTTAAATATACATGTTAACTGTATGTAAGTAAATATATTAAATTGTATCTTTTTTCTGATTTCCATTTTTTATTTCAAATAACTTTTTTATTTAAAAAAAAAAGAATAAAAAATCAAAATTAAAATTAATTTACATTTTCTCCAGGTTTTATAGCGTAAAGCTTTCAAAATGAATTTGTGTCTTGAAATCTAAATATGTTATACAGATGGAACATAGGATCTAATTGTAGTTTTTATTTTTTTAGCAAGTTTTCAGATTAAAAAAAACTTCTGCAACTAAATATAATAGTAATTTAATTTTTTTTAATTAAAATTTATTTATAAAATATTCAGAATTTTATGATAACTTCATTTTGGATGCTTTTATGATTATTTTTCAAGTTTTATGTCCCCCGTCTGAGAGCTGTTTTTAAAATAAAATTTGTATATATATATATATAACCCCCCCCCCACCCCCCTCACACACACACACAAGATTTGCTCTCGTATTAGAATAAATGGTGCATATAATGCTCTGATTGTTCCTAGTACACGTGGTTAGTAAATACGCGTGGTAGCACGTGCTTTACCCGAAATTATAATTGGCTTATTCAAACACGTGTTATTCATAAATGTGTGGTATTTTCCCATCTTAACGTGAAGACTATCCCCCCCCCCCACCCCCTTTTTTTATTATCAGGGAGCTTTTTACCGATGGGGCATTTTTCAGGGGGTGATTTTACTCAATTCCTAATAGCATTCGCAAATATCCGCCTACGGGAATTATATAAATCAGACATATGTTACTTCGTTATCTTTTAACACTTATTTATCAATAAGTTCAATATTTATCAATACCTTGTTACTTTTTTTCCGTTTACTTTTTTTCCGATTACTTTTTTTCCGCTTTTGTTGATTCAGTTACTTTTTTTCCGTTTACTTTTTTTCCGATTACTTTTTTTCCTGTTACCGGTTTCTGACATAGTGTACTCGCAATTCGTTAAAACATGTTTTTCGATTAAAAATTGCAGCTATTTAAAAATTAAATCAGTATTTTTTTTCTTAAATGAAATGAAAAGTTTTCTTAAATTAATGTTGCCTTACTTAAAAATAAAATACTGCTTTATCCATGGTTAGATTAAAAAAAAAAAAAAAAAAAAAAAAAAAAAAAGACAAAAATATAAAGTGGGACGTTTCCGCACGGGCTGATTTACGAGCTTACGATGAAAAAGCAGAATTTAAATGCTTAGAACAAAAAAGACACCATCGATCAATCGAAGCAGTGTTATTTCACGTGTAACTTAAAATGTATGCGTTGTTACATTGAATTAACCCTCTCGTTACTGATTTATTTTTTCACAAATAAATTATTGAATTAGCAGAATTAAAATGCTAATAAACATTGCGATAAAGAAAAGTAATTTATGCCATAAATGAAGCCTGGATGCTTAAAAAGACATCACTCAAAATAAAATTTAGTCGAAGGCATTTTCTGGAACATTGCGTTTTATCATTTTAGTTAGGAGCCACATATGACAGTCAGGGGTCTATGAAGTGGGCCAAATAAATAAAAATATTTAAAAGTAAAAAAATTAAATTTCAAATTATAAATAATCCCAATTAAACAAAGTAAAAATTGACGTTTTGACAAAGCAAAAGTTGAAAAACAAATTAAAAATACATTTTCTTTGTTTTTCTAATATTAGAAAGATTATAATGTTGAATTTAGAGTTAGAATAAGCAAAAATGAATTTGATGTCTAATTGATTTATATATTGATATTACCATATATAATTTGTTAAAAGATATATTTCTATATTTGTAAAAAAGCTTTTCAGAGTTTATGCATGCTTAAGGCTGTTCTCAAATCCAAATTGACTTCTTTATGACATATTATTTAGTTAACTTTTGTTCGGAAACGCGTGAAATCGGCAGGTGTTCTTATTTATAAACTTTGCAATCAAAAGACGTTTTGCATTTTTTAGTAAAAACAGAATATCTATCAGAAAATACGGTCAAAGTCGGTATTTTGAACCGAATTTTCTACGCCGCCACACGAGAAAGGAGAAAAAAGTGTCGTCACGTAACACGAATAGCTTATAACTCGATAAGTAATTTATTTATTAAAATATGGAAAACTCATTTCCATTCCAAATCTCTTAAATAGTCAGGCCTGCCAATTTTCTGCTTTTACGTGTAAAATGAGTCAGAAAGGTTGGCGTTGTTGAGTAGCTCATTTTAGAACTACCTTAAAATCCAAATATGAACTTTTTTAATGCTGCCCTTGTTTAAGTAAATGATTAAGTAAAAGGAATCAATACCAAATTTTAAAAAAAATTTAATCAGAATAAATAATATAACACCAAATACTAGAAAAAATATTCTTTACAATTATTTTACAGCGTTACGTATTTGTGAAAAAAAAAAAAAAAAAAAAAAAGCGAGCTAATATTTACTATACATAAATAAATAATTAAATAAACTTCCGTCATTTGGACAAATTATTGAATAATTATGTCATCTTCACTTTGTTATTTTTGTATGTAAAATTGCAAATAAGTGGTTATTTTTCAGAAAAAAAATTGTAATGAAACACAGCTGAAAAAAAAAAAAAAAAAAAAAAAAAGGGGGAGACAACTTCAAATACTGGTTCACGTTCAACACTGAAGGATTTTTGGGTAGAGGGTGACGCAGATTTTAATTATATGATTATTCTGGAATTCGCACAAAATATGTCGTCGGTATTCTAAAAGTCTAAAATAATTATACTTTCGTTTGGTTTTGCTCCTTAGAATATCACAATAGTGCAATGAAAAGCTGTACTGCTGTATATTATTTCTGTTAATTAACATAATGAATAATTAAGGTAAAATCTATTTTTCGATGAAAAGAACATATTTTACCTTTCAAATTGACATGAAAAATTAAATTAATTGTAAACTTAAAATTCTAAATTATTGAATATTTTAAACTACTAGTGTCAATAGAAAGAAAAATTAACTCTTGAGATTTTTACACTAAGCTACTGTTTTTCATAAATAATGATCAATATTATTTTTATTGTTCCTTTCAACAGTATAAGTAAACGAGAATCTGGGAAACACGGAAAAAGTGCTCCGATAAAGACACTGTCTGTATTTCAAATAAATTGCACTTTCATATCAATTTCTTAATAAAACTCATATCTATAAAATATGTAATTATAAACCAAATAAATAAAAAAATTACATATGCCGATATTTAAAAATGTATATTCACAAAATGTTCTTAAAACTTGGTCTGTTTTTATTTTCTTTATGTCTTATATTTCTAACAACTTAAAATAAATATTTAAAATAATCACTTACACACTAAGTCATAATTCAGACTAACGTTGAAGATGGCAGAATTTTATTAAATTACTAGTCAAATATGCATAAGAAACATACAAAAGGAAATTTTTTTATGGTCCGTGGCATAAAGAATACCAAAGAAATAAGCCTTTTAAGATGGAAAATAGTTCTACCTAAAACGGAAATAATCCTGGTTTCTAGCGATTCTGTATTATCTGGTTTTACTGTAACGAGCAGAGCTTGACAAATGCGGTCACCAGGTCGCTACTGGTGACCAAATTTTTTTGCCTGGCAACCAAGTTCTTTAATCTGGCAAGTCGCTTTTGGTACAAAAATCGGCTTAAGAAATGAGCACAAATGGCATTTTCCTCTTCCCCAATCTTAGGGAAGCAGTGATATACCTCTTCTTTCGTACTTTTAATGCAAGAACCAAATTTAAAAGGTATTTTCCCTCCCATGCACATGAAACGCTTTTCTTTTCCGCACTAGCCAGTTAGCATGTCACATGATTAGAATGTGGGGAGTAGGTTCCTATAAAACTGTAAGAAATACTGTCAATCCAGCTTCTGTGTCATCTAAAATTAGATACAATGAATGCTAATTTGAAGTAAATCCTCTATAAAATTTAATTAAAATTTCAAGAATAAATAATTATTCTTGAATAATTAATAAGGTGCGAGGGTTTTTTTTTTTTTTTTTTTTTTTTTTGCGACTAGATTTTTTTTTTTTTTTTTGGCTACCTGATTTTATCAAATTTCTAAAGCCCTGGTAACGAGATTTACTAAATTTCATATTTTCTGTGTAAACCTTGAATAAAATATCTTTTTAATTTTAATGTAAAACTCCAGTCATCTCTTCCTTACAAATTATAAAGATCCCATCGTTTGCAATTTGCACAAAGTTGTTTTAATTCATCCCCCTCCCATTCTCCAAGGAAGAAGTAATCATACCCTTTCAGGCACAATTTTAGAAGATGCAGATGTTTAGTAAATAACATCATATAAGGAAGATTTTGATGGTTTTTGTCCGGTGGGGTTTTTGTCAGTGGAGTTTTTGTCCGTGGGGTTTTTGTCCGCGGAGTTTTTGTCCTGGACTCATTGCATACATACTTAATAATAAAACAAGACATTTTTAGGCAAGTTTTCAGCATTTAGCCAATTTATAAATAAATCTCTTATTCATATGTACGTGATTATATAAATGTGTCGTATGAGTGTGTTTGTTTAAAATTTCCCGTACTCATAAACTTTAGCATGAAATTAAAATTATCATTATTATTATTTTAAATTTAGAATTAAAATAATCCTAAATGAATTTGATTGCAAATTGAAGAAGGTTTTAAAGAAGAAATGGATTAAAAAGCATGTCATGATATTTCAAAATATTTCCCATATATCATTACGTTTAGCATACATAATCATTACATGCGTATATCTATACTAATTCACGATGAATACGAAAATATACCGTACTTATAGATTGCGTCAACTGTAGGTTCGTTTGGATAGATTTTTATTTAAATATATAAAATCTTACAAATTCGTTCGAAATAGAGGATACTGATTCCAAGAAATATTAGTGGTAAAAAAAAGAATGTATCTAAAATACCTCATGAAGTATTTTAGTGATTGAAAACCAGTTTCCCACTCCCTTTCTCGTCTACATATGCTGGAAAATTTAGCGGAAATAGTCTGGTCTCTACAAGTTAATAGGCACCAAACGGAATTTATCAAACAGATGCTTTACCCTAGAGCATGGTGGGGAACAAATATCTACATTTGAGTAATTAGTAAAACAGCTTAAAGACAACGACGAAGGTAAATCAAAATAGGAAATTTTATCAAAATAATATAAGATTTTGATATACTATATTCGTAGGCAAAATATGAATATGCATCAAAATATATAAAATATGATGTATTCATGTGTTTAAATTTCATAAATCGAAAATTTTCCCCGTTTCTTTTCTTTCTTTTTCTGTTTGTATCTCAAACTTTATTAAAAAAAAAAGATGTATCAATTATTAAATGCATGTTTAAATATATATTATAGATAAAACGAAACATTATGATAAAGGAACATAATATTTTGAATTATAATTAATTTTAATTATACAGTTAAATGATATATTATTTTCTTCGGAAAAAAATATGTAAAAATAGTTTTGGATTTATTGTATTTGCATTAAAAGAGTTGAGAGAATAATATATTATCTGAATGGAACAAAGAAAACAAAAGCCATTAATTCATTTTCCACTTGTTTATGTGAGAATGAATCAGATCGGTTATATTAGGAATTAAGTGTCAGAGTTTATCGAAATAATTCATTCAGTTTTCTGCAAATCATATTACCTAAGACTTTTGAAATGTTAAATCCAATACTGTTAGAGTAAAGGTTTAGAAATCATATCAAATATTTTTTTATTGTCTTCCTGGACCGATGAGAAAAAAAATTTCAACCCCTTATAAAAATTCTCGAACGACGCGACGTTTAATCCAGAATTACTATGCTGGTGTAGTATCTGGTAGATTAATATTGTATTGCACCCTATTTTAGTCTATTCTCGAATCAAAACTGGCTACTTTATGACACATCCTTGAATTTATTCGTAAACGCATAAAATTGGCAGGTGCTCTTATTCAGAAACTATGAAATCTATTAGTTTTTCCATTTTTCAATAAAGCTGTGAACACATAACATATTATATAGTATGTATATTCTAGTGCACTTCAGTAATGTATATAAATTTCATTATATATTTTAGATTTAGATAAAAATATATTCACAAGAGGGAAAATACACAATAGCAACAGTAACGATTACTTAGACTAAGATATTATAACATTCAAATAAATATTCATTAAAATAATTAATGCAGCTTAAAATGGAAGAAAAAAGGGTTAAATTATTAGATAGATTTATAGAGAAGAGTAGATTTTTGCAGAAATTTCCATGTAATTTATTAAATCGAATAAAGTTACTTTCTGATACATTTTTGAATTCATTTTTGTCCAGACACGCATAAAATCGGCAGGTGTTCTTGTAATGAAACTATGTAATCAAATGTTATTTCCCATATTTTGATCAAGGTAAAATAATTTTCGGAAAATACTGTCAAAGTTGGCTTATTGGATCAACGCGATAGTACGGAAAAGGGAAAAAAAACTTGTTGAAAGATAATAAGAATAGCTTACAATTGAATAAGTAGTTCATTTATA
This sequence comes from Maratus michaelseni, assembly GCA_963931845.1. Lineage (NCBI taxonomy): Eukaryota > Metazoa > Arthropoda > Arachnida > Araneae > Salticidae > Maratus > Maratus michaelseni. The sequence continues at coordinate 168,368,237 of OZ007591.1, forward strand.
ATTTAAAAAAATGGAAAACGCTATTCGATTTCAAATTGTTTCAATAATCATACCTTTCATTTACTTGTCTTTACATTCAGAAATGAGTCATAAAATGTGTCATAAAACTTCGTGTTGTTGAGTAGGAAACTTTAAAACCACCTTAAGGTAAAATCTCCAATAATTCCGTTAACACAGATGATTATTATCGCTCTTACTAATTTCACAAAACATTATTTTGCAAGCATTTTTTTTTTTTTTTTGCCTTTCTGACACATTTTGGGAACAATTAAATACATTCTCTGCAAGATTTTGACTATGTAGAAAAAACATAACCTGATCCAAGTCCGGCCCGAGTCTGCTAAAAAAAAATTAAATTCGTGCTAAGACACGACGTCACTATCCGATGGCGATGTCTACGCTAGACATATATTTGTGTATCAATGTTGTGAAACTAGCATCGGTTTCTGCAGCACTTTTACACTTATTCTCTCGAAAATCATATTAATTGAAAATGATTCATATTTTATCACTTCGTTTAAAATTTAATATCAGGCCGGACTGGCCCGTGAGCCTATTTAATTTTTTTTCGCGGTCCGGCTCGTTTATTTTGTTCATCAGCCCGGTCCGTTTGAAAGCTCGCCTTCATTTCGGGGGCCTCGCCCCGTTGACCTCTAAATCATACCAACAAATATTATGTCTTTATCAATAAAATTTATTTCACAATTGTGTCAGAAAGTAGCAGATGGAAACACGAACACAGAGTTAAATATATTTATTCATCGATTAAAATATTTTTGTTTTTTTGTCACAAACCGTATAATAAAACCTAAGGTTATTCTTAACATGAAAACACTTAATGTTTAATTGCTGTACGATTAAGTAAAAAACTGGTTTTAAAAATCACGAAAAAAAAAAAGGGAAAGAAAAGAAACATGTCTCTTTCTCCCGATTTTTTAATACACTCTTTTTGAATGCTAGAAACAAAAACTGGCGTTCAAACAATGTTTTTCTTATTCAATTTGTATAAATTCACAATATTTTCCTTTCTTAATTTCCTTCTACAATTATTCTGATTTTCACTCGATATTTCACCATTAACTATATCTACTGAAAGTTAAACGCATGTTGTCAACAGACAAACCATTAAAATTTAGAAAAAATACCGACCAGTTTCAAGAATACCTGCCTATTTCTTTTCACCCTACGGGGGTCATCACTTTTAAAATACCCCTAACAAAATTCAAAGAAATACCGAAACATGTGGTAACCGGTTCAATGCATCTGCACTTCAGATTTTAGAAGAAAAATGTTCTTAATTATCTTGCATTTTGAGAGTTGTATCACAAGATAATATAACACAACTCACTTGGCATATTCTGTTGCAGTGTTGCATTCAAATATTCAAAGCAGTTGAAATACCTAGAATAATGTTTTAGCAAAACAAATGTATTTTTAGTCATTGGAGGGAGCTCTATAGAGGAAGCTAGAAGGGGCTCAGCCAATACCATTTTCATGTGGTTACAGGCCCACAAAACAGTGGTGATTTCTCAAAAAGGATTATGTGACAGCTATCTGATGAATCGGTGAGCGGGGAACAATTAACACTTTTTTATGACCTGGCAGATTTTTTGTTGTTAACTGGCAGTAGAAAAAATATATAAAAAGAAATCACTGTATATATATATATATATATATATATATATTAAATGAACAAAAAACAATTTCCTTTCGGGCTGCACTGAATCCCGTGTTAGTAATATATATAAATATATATATAAACTCAATTCTACTCTTTTAATCTACTTTAAATATTTATGACCAGCAATAATGTCCAAACAACTGAAAATCCAGAAGTTGATAACATCAAAACTAAATGATAATTTTAAAAAAAAATGAAAATCTTACTGAAAAAATATAAGTTACTGCTATTTTATAAAATTCTAATTTGAATTCCATGCCTTAAAAATATAGCCGATTTTTATACATGTATTTATTTTGACTATGTATAAGAATGATAAATTCTATAAATAATATACAACATTTAACAACGCATGACTAAAACTATCAAAACTGAAATATAATAACTATCATCATTAAACTAAGTATAAAGCTGTAAATAAGATGTATATCAACTGATTCCCGAAACTAGATGGATTTATATTAGAAATCATTCTATTTTTTCTTTTTTCTTTCTCCCCCCTTTAGAAAACTATAAACTTTTTTACACAGCCAGGCAGATAAATAATCAGATCGAAAAATAATAATAATAAAAGAATGTTGAACCTAGTTCTATACAAAATAATGAGATTCATTTATACAGCAATTGTTGTATATAAAAACTTCAAAAAAGCTTAATAGGTGTTAAATTGCGTGAAAACTGATAACTTATTTTGAAAAAAGTCAGTAATCTGTTCTATAAATGACACTGAAAGAGAATTAGAATCGCATAAGTACAATTAATATTGCGATAAAAATATGATACAAAATTCTTTTACAGAAAATTACTTTTGAAAATAGCAGTTTTCTGAATAAAAAGAGTGTGATAATAACTCTCACTATAGATACAGATATTTTATCAATGATGGATCAAAACACATAAAATATTTTTAAATAAAGGTTTTTCTCCATCTTCATGCTGAAAAAACCAATGCTTATACATCAAAATCTTGCTTTAGATAGTTTTAATATTTTAAATACACACCATTATGGTTAAAATAAATTTAACAACAGAGGCGTGAACTATTTTTCAAATTTAGATGTCTTTAGTAAAGAAAACATAGCGCCTAAAAATGAAACTGTAACTATTTCTAAGTTTGGAAAAACGCAGTATCCAAATACCCAGTAAATACTCAAAATTAATTGAGCTCTACCGAATAACTCACTTGCTCGTTTAAAAATCACATAATTATGTAAAAAGGTGGTAAAAAAAAATACACATTAAAAGACACTTCTAAATTCAAAGATACTATTTCCTTATATATTCCTAAATTTCTTTTTTGTTCAAAAACGCTTAAAATTTACAAGTTCTCTTGCACACAAACAAGGAAATCCAACAGTTTTTCCATTTTTTGATAAAGGAAATGAATGTTTAAGAAAATGCTGTCGAAGTTGGCGTATTGAATCTAATTTTTGTCCGTGACCTATGTATAGAATATATATATATATATATATATATATATATATTATAATAGAATAACAACATGTATATATCACAGTTGCTTCATCAATGCATATATATATATATATATATATATATATATATATATAAATTTGAAATACAAATAACTTCAAATTTGTTTTGAGGATAGAAAGTTTCAGTCGTAATTTCGACATATTTATAAATAATGGCATAAACGCCTTAAGAATTTAGCAGCATGGAGTGGTTTAAGAAAAGAAAAGCACAAAATAATAATAACTGGCAACACCAGTATACGCTAAATGACGGCTCCTGGTGCGAGGACACCGACTGCGCCACAGTTGCTTCATCAAGGTATCTCTCCAGACCAAACCCAGATTTTGCACATAAGTTTTATTATAAGCGATAATACGATAAAATTTAGTGAGGTTTGATTTGAATCGCATGAAATGTTAGTACAAAAGATCGATGTGTTGAAAGTTCTGCGAGTGGAAGCTAATGGAAATCATGCCAGTATCTAACTTTAAAAAAACACTAAACTTGACGCTTATTGTTGGAAATGTAAGAGTTAATAATGCACACAGTGTCACTGAAAGCATGACATTTCAATTCCAGAATGGTTTTTAATCGCAGTATGGTTTAAATAAAAAAAATCTGAGAAATATATTTTCATTACTATTAAAGTTGTAAGATATAAGCTTGCAGATCAAAATCCTCATAAAAACACGCATGATTTTCTTTTCCCGACTTGCAGAGAAGCACACCTTTCTACAATTAACTCACCGAAATAAACAAGACTTGGTTAAACGATCATTCTGGTACAGCAGGTTCCTAGTCCTCTCACTCCCCCCCCCTCTTACTTCGTACGAAACATCCTTTCAGTAACTTTCAAGATGCTTAAAAAATACACCTTTCTACAATTAACGCTGAGAATGAAACAAGTAATGATGTTCAAAAAACAAAAAGATATAGAATCTGCCTGTTAGAAAAAGTGACATATTTCAAAATTTTAAACAAAATTGCTGGAAAAATTTATTAGAAAAAATATTTTTTTAATGTGTAGGCGACATAAATTAAATATATAAAGCAATGTTAACTAACCGCAGTCAATAAGTCAATTATTTACTATTTGTCAATAATAATCATTAATTACTATTCCTCAACTAATAATAGCGAGAATTAATTATTATTTTAATTAACAATAGCAAATGTTTAAGCATAAGCATATCAAAATCATCACGTTTCAACCTTATTGCTTAAAACATCCTTTCGAATGATTGTCAATGTCCTTCAACCGTTTCAATGACATTATACACTTTGTAATGCAATTTATTGAATTATCGAGTAACCACCCAAAACATCTTAGTTCGAGATTAAGTTACTCGTACTAAGTGTGTGAAATTTCAAAACGAGCAACCCCCGAGTTACTCCTAAAAATGGTACTGTGCGCACTGATACTTTTATTAATAAAAAATGCAAATTTTCTTCAAATGAAATTTTTTTGGTGTTCATAAGTATATTTTGCATATCTTAACATTCTGTAATAATATTTAAATGATATTAATAAAATTTCGATGGGTATTCCAAATGTCGGTAAAAAGAACAGTTACTGACGAGGGCGGGTAGGACAGTATGTGTGTGTGTGTGTGTGTGTGTGTGTGTGTGTGTTGCATTCTGCTATTGTTTCAGCTCCATACAACAGTCGAAGAAAAAAGATGGCAAACATCTCCAAATTAATGCAGTCGTACTCGAAGTTTAAGCATCAGCAGCCGAGTAAAAATGTAGATGGCAGAAAAGAAAAACACGATTGGCACTCGAATCTATTTTATCACACACACAATCATCTTTATATTCCGGGAAAATGCTCTCTTTACATAACGATAATATTAACAACTCTCCATAGAACAGCATCATTTTATATTAGACACAAATTCGACGGCCAAATCCAGCAACGTTTTATTTAAACACTCATTTTGACGACACAAATCTCTATCTACTCTTCTGCTCTCTGTCAGTCTGTTTTAAACGAAAAAGGCGCAAGAAATATTTCGTAACAGGTGACCTATTTTACCCAGTGCATGTTCAACTTTCGCTCGCACTCATTTGTTATCGGTGAATTAATACTGAATAAATAAGTCTCTCCTAATTTTTGGCGGGAAAAGAATTTTCTGGAACAGTGAGGAAATTAAAAAACGCGAGAAACTGAAAGAATTCGGTTTTTGCGTATTGAAAACAATTTTAAAAGAATATTTTTTTTAGACTATTAGGAAAGGAAAATGGTGAATTTACACAGATTAAAAGAAATAAAAGAGATTTAAATGCGGGAATAAATAGGAAATATTTAATATAATGAAGAATTTAAGGAAATAGGTTTTTTAAGAAGAAATATTTTTATGAAATGTGATTTTTACATCTTATTTGTAGAGAAATAAAAAGTGAATTTAAGTAGATTAGGATTTAAAAAATTTTAAATATGGACAGTAATGGAATATTTTTAAAAAAGGGAATATTTTAATAAACTCGGGTTGTAAATGGAATGTTAATAAAAGGAATTTTTTATACAATAAATTTAATAGGGTATGGAATTTTAAATTTTGTAATATGATCCCTTCTACCCAAATTTTGGATGAATTTAGTAGTTTAGAACTACAATGTTCAGACAAGTAAAAAAAAAATACAAGTTAGGTGATAGAAGTAGTTACATTGAGAAAATTATAAGTGGTATGAATTAGTTAAGCACTTTCAAAAGAAAATATTTTTGAAATTTGTGAGATTAGTTTTAAACACCTGTAAAATTTTAGAATATGGAGAGCAGTTTTAATACTTGTAAAATTTTAGAATTTGGAGAGTAGTTTTATTACCTGTAAAATTTTAGAATTTGGAGAGCAATTTTAATACTTGTAAAATTTCAGAGTTGGGAGAACATTCCCCTGAAAATATACAAAATACAGTTTACATAGTCACTTACAATTTGTAAGTGTATCATAGTACATAACAATAATATAAATAGTGAATGTAAATAATAGAACACAGACAACAACAGAAATAGTAGTTTTAAAATAATAGAAGTAATAAAATATAACTTTAAATATAAATATAAGAAAACATTTTAAAATATTAACAAACAAATTTTTTATATAGTCCCTTGGTAGATTCATAAATTTAAAGTCCTGAATCTTCAACAAAAGTCTTTCATCAACAACAGCAAACTCTAGAAGAAGTTTAACATTCTCAAGGACTTTAATAAGTCTAATAATAAAATATAGACTCAAAAATCTTGATATCCATGGTAAACCAAGAATTTCTTAATTTCACAACTTCTCTGGTAGACTGCTATAAATAATAACTAAGTAAGTAGCTATTTAATTACTACATAATTTCTTAGTTATTTTTGTGGAATTCCCTCTTCTCTCACTAACTGTTATATAATTTTATTTCCTATAATTAGACTTTTTTAAACATGAGTACTCTTATAATCATTAATGTTGATGAGATTATAATAATGTTTCTTCAGTAGTAACAGTAACAATAATTCAATAATTTTTTTAACTAGTAATAACAATATAATATATAGTAAATAATATAAATAATAATAATAATAACAATAATCTATAAAATATAATATCACAGTCAATAATTAGTAACAATTGTTTTTTCAATGCTATTAACTGAGTAAAAATTGTACATAGCATACAATTTAATTTCTTATTGTATTTTTCAGATAAGAAATAAATTATGCTAAGTCGAAAGATTAAAAAAAAAAAAAATCCAATGGATTAATATAAATACAATGAATTCGCAACCAATATCATATCAACAATATATTTACAAATTTTGACTCTAAGATGTAGAATTGAATATTTTCTATATGTGGGGTTTGTAACTCAGATATCAAATAAAAAATATAGACTAAAGAATAAGGAGAGTAAAAATAAAGAATAAGAAGAAAAATGAATTTGTTTATAATTAGTTCTTTATTATTAAATAATTATTAAAAAGAATTAATGAAATTATTATTATTTATTGATTAAAATTTCACAAAAGTAATTTATTAAATTAAGAGTTTAACAAAGATGTTATTGTGGTGCAAAGTTAAGTGAATTACCTCCATTTTTCAACATTAACTGAAGTTCTCAAACTCAAAATAACCAATTTATGCCTGCATAAAAAAGTTAATTTAAACAAAAAACCTTAAGCAAGTAAGTATCCATGCTGCGCATCCAAGGATATACTTGTAATATCGAAAAGAAATTTTTTTACTAGCTATTGTAATCATCATTTTCAATAAAAGTTTTTTTTTAATAATTAAGCTATTGTCTTAACTTTAGTTTGTTGGTGTTGTGATCGTTGCTCATGAAACATCTTGAATTCTTCAGGTGGAAAATATGGGCGTAATCTGGAAACATGAACAATATCCGAGTTCTGTTGAGGAATCCAATTTCGAGGAGTATTTAACTGATAACTGGGCCGATTTGGCTGAATCCAATGTCTAGAAGTATTAAATTGTTGATTTTTTTTCTATTAGGGTGCACATTATATCGAGGAATATTAAAATTGGTTGGATTAGGTTTATTTGGTAATGATGGGCTTGTAATAGCAGGGGTGGAAACTTCCACAAATTCCATTACAAGTCTATATCAATCTGTCGTACAATCAGGAGGGTTAACAATTAGATAATTATGATACTCGGGTTTTAAACCATCTGTTAGTCCGTGTAGTAAAATAGTTTCACATAAATGTAACTTTCTGCCGATTTCAACCTCTTTACGAAAATAATTTTCTAAGTTACTCAAACTATCTAATTTCAAAGCTGAGAATTTAGAACATTTTGGAATATTTACATTAATAAATTTCTCAGTTAAAATATCAGCAATTTGTTTGTATTTAGTACAATTGAAACATTCATTAATATAAACCTTAAGAGCCTCTCCTTTTAAATTCTGAGAAATATACTTAAATTTCCAATCTATATCTTTATTTTCTTTTTCACATACATTATCAAAATACTTTAACCAAGATTGAATTTCCATCTCAGAATCGGGATCAAAAGCTACAAATTTTGGTTACGTCATGTCCGTATTCTCATTTAATTTAATAAAATAATTAACTCTACCCTCTTTGAGAAAACCTGATCTTAAAAACATAAAAATCTATATTTATAACACTGCCTTATCATAATAAATAAATAAACAAAATAGTAAATAAATAACTATATTAATTTTAACAACAAATAAAATCTCTATTCATATACTTTAACGAAAAAATAACAAATCTATGCTAATATTATAAACTAGCAAGTTACGCCCGCTACGCTGGTCAATTTCTTAAAACGAACTTTTAATCCAACAAAATATTGACATTTCATAATTCACTTTTATATTTTAACAGAATAATAAGGCTACTATAATTTGTGACTCGTGCTATAGCCAATATACACGCCAGGGCACGTCGCCCTTATCATTATCTTTTTACGCATGAAGGTTTCGCTATGGTACTCCATTGTGAAATTTGGTAATTTTTCAAATTCAATATTTGAAAAATGGCATAATCATTAGATTTGAAATTTATATCAAGAAAAATACAATTTTTTACCTTTCAAACGCAGTTTGCCTAACAATTTTCTGACAAATACTTTTCGAGCTACTATTTTTTTTTTCAGTATTAAAGAGGCTGTTGCAGCAGGGATTGTCACCACCAATTGCCACCATCACTTTTGAAATCGGTTCGGTAGTTCTAGAGATTCCATAGAAATTGTAATTTAGAATGTTTTTAGAACGCTTTTCGCTCATTTCACCCTTTTAAATTTCGATTTTCTTTTATTTTGTTCTTAGAGAGCATTTACATCTTATAAATAACTACAACGCCAAATTTCAAATCGGTTCGATAGTTCTAGAGATTCCATAGAAATTGTAATTTAGAATGTTTTTAGAACGCTTTTCGCTCATTTCACCCTTTTAAATTTCGAAATTTTTTTTATTTTGTTCTTAGAGAGCATTTACATCTTATAAGTAACTACAACGCCAAATTTCAAAATTTCTAGCTGCTTCAGTATAGAAAAGATCGCAATTTTAGAACGTTTTTCGCTCCTGCACCGCCCTGGGGTAGTGGCACCGACATAAAATATAGCCTATGTTGGAGCAGGGGTTGTCACCATCAATTTGCCACCATCACTTTTGAAATCGGTTCGGTAGTTCCAGAGATTACCCCCTACAAACAAACAAACAAACAAACAATCTTTACTCCTTTATAATATTAGTATAGACTAGCAACCCACGGATTTGCCCGCGTAATTCTTGAAAAATGCCAAGTGGTATTCGTTGGCCTATTTTCATAAGAGGAAATTTTACTGCCACAGAAAATTCAGAACTTACTGATTAAACCACACTAATGTCGAAAAAAAATCGAAAATTTAGAACGTTTTTCGATTTTTTATCCCCCCCACCCCCCTGTGGTAGTGTCACCGATATAAAACATAGCCTATGTTACAGCAGGGACTGTTACCATCACTTTTGAAAATGGTTCTGTAGTTCCAGAGATTCCATAGAAATTGTAATTTAGAATGTTTTTAGACTGCTTTTCGCTCATCTCACCCTTTTAAATTTCGAATTTTTTTAGAATTTGTTCTTAGAGAGCATTTACATTTTATAAATAACTACCATGCCAAATTTTATGTTTCTAACACCTTCAGTATAAAAAAAAATCGAAATTTTAGAAGGTTTTTCGCTCCTGCACTTCCCTGGTGTAGTAGTACCGACATGAAATATAGCCCATGTTACAGCAGGAACTGTCACCATGTATTTGCCCCCATCACTTTTGAAAACAGTTCCGTAGTTCCAGAGATTCCATAGAAATTGTAATTTAGAATGTTTTTAGAACGCTTTTCGCTCCTCTCACCCATTTAAATCTCGATTTTTTTTTAGAATTTGTTCTTAGAGAGCATTTACATCTTATAAGTAACTACCATACCAAATTTCATGTTTCTAGCTCCTTCAGTATAAAAAAAGTCGAAATTTTAGAACGCTTTACGCACTTGCACCCCTCCCCCCTGTGGTAGTGCCACCGATATAAAACATAGCCTATGTTACAGCAGGGACTTTTGCCATCACTTTTGAAAATGGTTCTGCAGTTCCAGAGATTCCATTGAAATTGTAATTTAGAATGTTTTTAGACCGGTTTTCTTTCATCTCACCCTTTTAAATTTCTATTTTTTTTTTTTAGAATTTGTTCTTAGAGAGCATTTACATCTCCTAAATAACCACCATGCCAAATTTCAAGTTTCTAGCTCCTTCAGTATAAAAAAAAAATCGAAATTTTAGAACGTTTTTTGCTCCTGCACCCCCCCCCCCTGGGAGTAGTGACACTGACATAAAATATAGCCTATGTTACAGCAGGGACTGTTATCATCAATTTGCCACCATCCATTTTGAAAATGGTACTGTAGTTCCAGAGATTCCATAGAAATTGTAATTTAGAATGTTTTTAGAACGCTTTTCGACACCCTTTTAAATTTTGAATTTTTTTAGAATTTGTTCTTAGAGAGCATTTACATCTTATAAGTAACTACCATGCTAAATTTCATGTTTCTAACACCTTCAGCATAAAAAAAATCGAAATTTTAGAAAGTTTTTTGCTCCTGCACCCCCCTGGGAGTAGTGACACCTACATAAAATATAGCCTATGTTGGAGCAGTGACTGTGTCAATCAATTTGCCACCATCACCTTTGCAAACGGTTCTGTAGTTCCAGAGAATTCATAGAAATTTTAATTTAGAACGTTTTTAGAACGCTTTTTGCTCTACTCACCCTTTTAAATTTCGAATTTTTTTAGAATTTGTTCTTAGAGAGCATTTACATCTTATAAGTAACTACCATGCTAAATTTCATGTTTCTTTCCTTCAGTATTAAAAAAATCGAAATTTTAGAACGTTTTTCGCTCCTGCACCCCCCTGGGGGTAGTGGCAACGACATAAAATATAGCCTTTGTTGGAGCAGTCATTCTCACAATCACTTTTGAAATAGCTTCAGTAGTTCCAGAGATTACCCCTACAAACAAACAAACAAACAAACAAAAAACAATGTTTACTACTTTGTAATATTAGTATAGATAAGTAATGTTTGTTTGTTTGTAGGGGTATTCTCTGGAACAACCGGACCGATTTCAAAAGTGATGGTGGCAAATTGATGGTGACAATCCCTGTTCCAACATACGCTATATTTTATGTCGGTGCCACTACCGTCAAGGGGGGTGCGGAAGCGAAAAACGTTCTAAAATGGCTATATTTTTAATACTGTAGGAGCTAGAAACTTGAAATTTGGCATGGTAGTTACTTACAAGATGTAAATGCTCTCTAAGAACAAATTCTAAAAATAATCGAAATTTAAAAGGGTGAAATGGGCGAAAAGTGTTCTAAAAACATTCTAAATTAAAATTTATATGGAATCTCTTGAACTACAGAACTCTTTTCAAATGTGATGGTGGCAAATTGATAGTGACAGTCCCTGCTGTAACATAGGCTAAATTTTATGTCGGTGCCACTACACCCAGGGAGTGCAGGAGCGAAAAACGTCCTAAAATTACGATTTTTGCGATACTGAAGGAGCTAAAAACGCAAAATTTGGCATGGTAGTCTCTTACAAGATGAAAATGCTCTCTAAGAACAAATTTTTTTTTAAAATTGAAATTTAAAAGGGTGAAATGGAGTGAAAAGTGTTCTAAAAACATTCTAAATTACAATTTCTATGGAATCTCTTGAACTACAGAGCCCTTTTCAAAAGTGATGCTGGGAAATCGATGGTAACAATCCCTGTTGTAACATAAGCTATATTTTATGTCTGTGCCTCTACCCCTAGGGGTTGAAGAAGCGAAAAAGTTCTAAAATTACGATTTTTGCGATACTGAAGGCGCTGGAAACTCGAAATTTGGCATGGTAGTTTCTTACAAGAAGTAAAGGTTCTCTAAGGACAAAAAAAAAAAAAAAAAAAAATCGAAATTTAAAAGGCTGAAATGTGCGAAAAGCGTTCTAAAAACATTCTAAATTACAATTTCTATGGAATCTCTTTAACTACAGAACAATTTTCAAAAGTGATGGTGACAGCCCCTGCTGTAACATAGGCTATATTTTATGTCGGTGCCACTACCCCAAGGGGGTGCAAGAGTGAAAAAAGTTCTAAAATTACGATTTTTGCGATACTGAAGGAGCTAGAAACTCGAAATTTGGCATGGTAGTTTTGGCATTTAAAGTATAATTTTGTTTAGTGATATTGTTGATTAAATAATATCAATTTTTGTCTGGTTTTGTAAATATCCATGCAGTTATGTTTTGAGAATTTGGATAGACGTAATTTTTCAATAAAATGCTATCTCTTTATAAAATTTCAATTTATATAAGAATGAATTGACATCCTTTCTATTTAAGGTTAACCATGAGTTAGCCCTAAATGCTTATGCAGATTATATTTAAATGTGTATTTGTTTGCTTCGTTTATTTACTTATATCTAAGTCAAAATTCCTACAATTTTTTAATATAATTATTTATATTTTTTTATTACAGAATAATGCACAATTATTCATATTTAGAAATAAGAATTAAAATTAGACTAAATATATAAGAAATAATATTTCATAAAATTAGATATGTACTTGTACTAGTGATTGTGTGTTATAAATGTGTGTTTAAAATTATAAATCTAGTAGGTATACTGTGTAAATGTAAATCTTTTTTAAAGTAATTTATCTAGAATATAATTTGCATGATTAATTTTATCATAAAAACTTCCCAGTGTTGTATTAAATACTGTTAATTATTATTTTGAGAAACCCTTTAGAATGTTGCACTAATTTTATCATTTAACAAAACAAAACATTTCAATAATTCGTCATGAAAAAAATCAATGTATGCGGCCAGGCATAAAAAAAAACCTGTTTCCAGAATTACTGTTATCGAATTTGATCTCATCCAGAATAAACTAGGAAATCATCTTAGCTTAACACAAGAACACTTATAATCACTTTTTGAATTATAAACTTATTTATTTATTTATTGCTTAAAAGTGATTTCGTTTCTTTCAATTTTTTATATAAAAGTACATATGTAATTGAATTGTTAAAAATATTTTATACTTATGATAATTGCTTATCTAAAAAATATATATATTCTGAATTAAAAAAGTAATGAAAATTTAAGGGTTAACTCTAAAGTTAAAAAACTTCCAAGTGTTGTATTAAATATTGTTAATTGTTATTTTGACAAACCCTTTAGAATGTTGCACTAATTTTATCATTTAATAAAATAAAATCATTTAACAAAAGCTTTTTGACCATTGATGATCGAAACATATTTTCCTCCGGATGGTTAAACCATGCTTAAACCTAAAACCAATACAACCCTGTCTGGAAGGGGGGCGGATGCGATCCCCCTGATGAAAAATATCAATGTTTACACCTATCTGCATTCTGTCTTACATTAACATTTTATTCAAAAGTAAAAGGGGAAGATCTCATGGGGTGTTCAAAGACCTTTATTCAAACAAAAATAATTTTAAAAAGTCGCATTAGCTTTTATAAAAATATTTTCCTTCATCAATATTTAATTCTAATTCATTTGTGGAAAAAAAAAGAAAAGAAAAATTCTGTACACAAAAAAGTAGAATATTGATTAAATTTCTAATGTGTAAATCTGTAGATCAAAGGCCTTAAATGTCGTGTATCTTCAAGAACTGTAAGTTGAGCTCTAAGTTGATAATCAATCTTATTTATCTGGTGTATATATCAGAGTAAGGGTACATGTACGTGATATGGAGTAAATGGGCCAGTAATGAACGCCTTTAAGGAATTTTTTTTTTTTTTATAATTTAAGTATTTAAAATACTTACCACCGGTCGAAACGTTTACTCAGTTCTTTTCTTATACAATGTTTACGTTGAAAAGACCTTGCAGATGTCGCTGCGATTGATCTCTTATCATTCAGAATCGTTGTATATTTATCGGATTCATTTTTTTAGTACTATTTTGTAGCCGGTTTCCACACTATTTATTCTAGGCGCTGTACCTTTACCTAATGCTAAAGTGCCATTAAAATCATTATTTATTGTAAATGCATTTGAAAATGTTAGATATTAAAACTCGGATAATTTTTACCTTGTCATAAAAACACAGAACACTAATTTCACATAAAATCTGAAATTGTGCAAAGAGAAATCATTATGAACAAATTAAAAATGTACATTAATGCAAGGGGCTTTCACGGGATTTTCCTGAAGCGAAAAGTTATATATTTTCTCCACCAGATAACGAGCACTTGAATTGAGAGTTCATGGAGCAAAAACATACTAATAAATAACTGAAAAGAAGTGAAGTCATAGTAAAAATTTATTGCTTTGTTGGCTTTTTTAAGCCTAATTAGGGAAATGTTCATTACATAAATTTATAGTTTAATACTTAATAAATTAGAAAATATATATACATATTTTCAAACAAGAAAACATTTGCTCTGATTTATGTAATTTTAATGCATCGAAGCTATAAAATTTCCCGCGTTTTGTACTGTGACGTCATAAGATAATGGCTGATTTCTCGACCGTACTATTAAGTTCGTGTACGATGTATCGTTATAATTTTAATGTGTGTCATACTTTGAAACATCGATTAATGCTTATAAATTGCTACATGACATTTTTGTGAATCATACGGTTTGTTTATATAGGTAATTATTTATGTAATTCATTAGTTAAAGTAGGCTTAACTTTTATGCCTAAATTTATGTATTGATAACACATTAAAAATACAAAAATTCACTTTTGTTATTTAGTACGTTATACTGTGCTTATTGTTATTTTAGGAGCTCTCTATTTGTTATTGGAGGTGTTTGGAATAGTTTATGTATCGACTTTTCTGTTAATATTGCTGCTGATTCATTAATCCTTTGTTCCGATCTTTGCTGACGCCATGCTTGATGCAGATTTCGGTAATTACGTTCAGCGATCGATAAAATAGAATTTAATATAATTCATATAATGATATTTTCATTTTGACTTCTATGAATTTAATTTTTAAAAATATGTTCTTTTTCATCAGTTTCAACTCCAGGTTAGTTATTTGCATTATCTCTTGGCGAAAAAAAAAAAAGCCCCCCCCCCCTCCTCCCTCTTCTCTTTATAGGCAGAAATTTTAAATTAAAGTTAACAATGTTTAAGACATTGAGCGTTTTATATGCAATGCTTCGTTATAATCACTTTGATATTTCAATTTTTGTCTTCACATTTAGATGTCAGATTGAAATTGAATGTAACTTTGATTAACAAATGTATAAACACGAAAAATAAAATGTGCCCCCCCCCCTCCCCCTTTTTTTTAAATAAAGATTCAATTTAATTATTTAACATCCTAATTTTCTTCAAACAATTCACTTGACGGCTCATATATGTAGTAATATGGCCAGTATATTAAATATATATCATCAGTATATAGATGTCAGTATATATCAGTACTACTTATCAAATTGTTTTAACATTTACTATATGCATTATTAAGCGAGTTTAAGTTGCACACTGTCATTTTTTTTTTTTTAAATTACTATCTTAATTCGTGTGAAGAAAATCACTCTGCTTGCTTTGGCATACACTTGACAAATTGCCTAAAAATTCAAAGTGTAATGAAAGGTTTTACTTTGCATATTGGCATTTAGCGATCTTGAAAATATTCAACTGTGAGTACTATTATTTCCTTTTATTTCCCAACTGAAGCTGATATCTTCCCAATTTATGAGCTCTTGCACTTCTTCGTAGTCTTACTACTTAGTGAGCTGACATAGTCAAATCTTTAGGTTTGATGAAAAAGCTTTCGAGGGAAAAATAGTCATCTTATCATATAGAAATGAAATTTTATTAGTAATTTGCTTTATTTAGCAGAGCTGTTCATTTATTTCAAAATATTATTTTATTTATCTTAGTAAACTTTTTCTGTATACTCCTATTTTGTAAATATTTGAAACTTGAGTTATCTGAATAAATTTTGAGAATAGGGGAGACTGGTACACAGTGAACCACTTTTTCAGTTAATTTTTTTTCTTCTCTTTAACAGACAAACTGATCTGCATGAAAATATTTTTGAATATTTCTTAAACCCTTATACATTCATCATAATTTTCTCAAAACATAGTTTTTAATACGTTTTTCAAAAAAAAAAATCTTTTATATGCACCCGTAAAGTAAACCAGTGTGCCCCAGAAGTGGGGCACACTGGTCCCACCCACCTGGACACAGTGGACCACTATTAAGTATTAGCTGAAATACAATATAAATCTATTTTTCATTAATCTAATTATTTTTTATTTCCCCTTTATCCGTCAAATAACATAGTAATATAAATTTACAAGTAACATTTTGAAACAAAAACAAAATAATTATATTTTGAAAATAATAACAGATTACAGGAACAATTGCAATTGATGACATTATTACTTAAGTACAACGAAATCAGTGCACATTAAAATTTGCAAATGAAATTCCAAAATACTTATGAGTAAGATTGAGCCTGGAATTTTCCTGAAATACTTTTGGGTCTGGGAGCAACATTATGAAATCATTGATATCAACAACAGATTCACCTACAGTTTCGGGAAAAATAAACTGATTTCCATTTAATTTGTGTCTCATAATCTTACTTGAATAGAATCATCAGCAATTAGACTACAGTTATATTTATCAAAGGCATTAAATACAAAACAAAATATTTCTTACTATGTTAAATAAATTGTTATTTTTCTTTGTTTACTTTATTTTACAGTTAAATAACTACTTTAAAATAATATTTCTTTATAGAAAATAAGCAATTATTAAATATTTTGAACATTCTGCATTACAGGAATAGAGTGGATTGTGGACCACTGTGCCCCAGTAGTGGGTGGTCCACTGTGCCCCATGTTGAAGTTCAATAAATAATCATATTAATATTGTTTATAGCTTTCTTTTAAACATATTAACTTTAAAGTTAAATAATAACAAGTATCTTAGCTTTGTAAAAAAAGCTGTTTTATCTTACTTATCTACAACCTTTAATTACTAAAAAATAAAAATATGATGAAAAATTTTACTTTTAGAAGCTCAAAACAACCAATCATGATAAAATAGTTCAATCTAGCTAAACGTATTTTCTGAAGGCTATAAATAATCAGTACAGTGCTGTTGTCTATTAGGATAGAAGCTTAAAAATAAAATAAAATTAATAAATAAAATATTAGGGGGTGGTCCAGTGTGTACCGGTCTCCCCTATTATAGGACTCCTAAAGTATTGTTCCCCAAAGCAGAATATTTTGCAATGTTCTGCAACGAACCTTCTTGATCAAAAATTTTCTGCAGGGAAAAAAAAGAAAAACACAGAGAGATGTTCTTGTATATGTAGGAATGCAATTTCATCTTTTCTTCATCAAACACACACACACTCACACAAAACAGTATTTTGGGGTAAGATTTGGAACCATGGTATTGACAAAGAGTTTACAGTTCTGTCAATAACTTTAGAAGTGGCATAAGATATATAATACTTTTATAGAGGAATTTGGTTCATGCATAGTTATAAGTCTAGTTTTAGAAGTTTATTAACAGATCTATGTCCAAGTGGAGGCTCGTGCATTATTCTTTCATTACTGAATACATGTTATTCAACAGGTTATGTTAGGCAACATCTGTTGGAGGAAACTCCACTGCATCATGAGATTTCAAATTTTTGATTTGGTCGCCATGATCTACAAGTAAGTAATGAATATAATGTATAGTGTTAACTCCAGAACAAAAGGGACCGCTGGGCAGGAATTTTTTTAAAAAGGCACTCTTGCAACCTGTTAAAAATACTTATTTTGGCCATGACAGATTGGCGAATTTAGAGCTACAGTGGAACCACAGTTATACATTTTGCTCGGGACCGGAAAACAAAACGTATAACTCGGTAAAACGTACAACTCAATTAATGGTCTACCGGAACCATTTTTAAAATATATCCAGTAATATGGACTAACTAAAAACTTTGTTCCGCTGAGGAGTTCCAGTTAACCTTTTATATCAAAAACGGAAGTTTCCTAAATATTACTGCACCCATGACATAAAGTTTCGGAAATGGAACAGAGTAGAAAAAAAGTACATAAGAAAAGTATACATGAAGTTATTTTATCATAAAAGCTTTATTAAAAATATTTTTAATACATATAGTGTACTTAAAAGAAATTATTGGAATTGTCTTGGCAGGTATATCATTTATCAAAAGACATTTCAGTAGTTTACCAAATCTTGTAGAATTAATCACTAATATTAGATTGTTTATTTTTGGCAGTGCCGACATTGAACAGCAAACTTTGCATATCTGTTAATAATGCAGCCGCCTTGCCGTTACTGTTTTGACAACTGACGAACTGCTTTACTATGTCAAAAGACCTTAGAGCAGCTCAGAAATTAGAGTGAGATCTTTCAAATCATACTCATCCGATGCGTCGTCAGTGTTTCCGGTTACAAAATGCATAAATGAGACAAAATTTCGGCCGGGGACGCAAAAACGTAAAGTATAACTGAGGGAAATGTACAACTCAAAACATATAACTCAGCTAATTTTTAATGGCAAGCGGCCGGGACCGCTGAGTTGAAACGTATAACTGAGGGAAACGTACAACTCAGGTAACGTATATCTGGAGTTCCACTGTATTTTCCTTATGCCAATTGGCAAATTCTGCAGCTTTTTCTTGCTATTGGTTGGCGAAAATAGTGGGTTTTTTCCATAACTTATTGATGAATTTTGTATTTTTTTTTCTGTAACCAGCCTGAGAATTTCACGATTTTTCCCCAAGATTGACTGACGAATTTCGTTACTTTTTCCAACGACTGAATAATGAATTTAGCTGAATATGCAAATTTGAAATGTTCTGCAGAGATGCCCGTTGTTCTGCGACATACCTCACGCTTTTAAACATATTCTGCTTCGAGGGTATTGTTTGATCTTAGTCTTGAATTATAGAAGGAAGAGATTTGGGGTTCAAAACAGGATATGGTGAGATATGTTACCTTAGTCATGAAGAAAACTGTCCATAGTGTCTTGAGAAAACAAACCCCAAAGTTAACAATATAATTCATAATCTGATAAATTACTCCTTTCTACAAGCAGCTAGGCAGCAAGATCTGTTGAGTGCTGGCTTTCTGTTTTTCTCTGTGTTTGATTCCTGAACATACTACAATT
This sequence comes from Maratus michaelseni, assembly GCA_963931845.1. Classification (NCBI taxonomy): domain Eukaryota; kingdom Metazoa; phylum Arthropoda; class Arachnida; order Araneae; family Salticidae; genus Maratus; species Maratus michaelseni. The sequence goes on from OZ007591.1 coordinate 168,387,571, forward strand.
TTTCACATCATAAAAATATTTTCGAACCACAATTTAAAAAAGAGTACATAAACAATTTGGCACATATTCTGTTAATGTGCCTGTAATAGATACCCTCCAAAGTTCTTGTTCTTAGGTTATAAAAAAAAAAAATAACCAATAAAAATTCAGCTTTTATTATTTTTTTCATTACTCTTCCTTGCATATTTTATTGCCTGGATTATTGTTGACAACTTTAATCAAACCAATTTGGAATTTAAACCGATTTACAATTTTCACTAGAAACAGTGGAAGTTTCCACAGTTTTTCAGTGAAAATTTTAATGAACAAGCTAAAAGTTGGTATTACTTAATTTATATCTTTATTATTTTTTCAAAATTTGCATGTTTTTATTTTGTTAGCAATAGAAAATCATGAAAATGTTTTACATGATTTTAATATGCATATTAAATTACTCTTTTGAACACAATTGGCAATGATAAACATGATTGTCAATCATTTATGGTCATCTATCTTATTGGCACAGATAATATGTAAGTACCTTTTTTAGGGTTCCGTACTTAAAAAATAAAAACGGAACCATTATAAAATCACTCCTGGGTCTGTCCGTCAGTCTATTGCAGCCCTTTTTCTCGTGAACTATGGGACATGGAAATGTAAACTTTTTACCCACATACTATTTCCAGATTATTAGTCATTTACAAATATGAAACATGCTTAGGAAAAATTTAGGAAGCTAATTAAGTTATTTGAAGAAAAAGAGTTTTCTTTTTGTATATCATGTGAAAGATCTCGTAATATCAAACTCAAAAATATACTTGTTTTAATTTTAGGTGTTATATTTTCAGAGATTTCGTCGAAAATGCACTGTAAAAATATGTTTCTTCCCTCACTCTATTTCTGAATCTACTGAAATGAAAATTATATAAAAAAATTAGCGGTAGTAGGAGTTTAACCTTGCAGAAAAACTATAGCAATTTTCCTAGGTAATATAGTTTTTGAGAAAAATGCATTTTTCTGTTACACACCAACTTTACTTTTCGGCAGTCAGTGGGGCAGTTGACCAGTACTCGAGGTATCTATCGACGCAGAATCATCCAAGAATATTTGATAATGATTTTCGATAGCAACTGTTGGTAATTAGCCGAGATATTAAATTACTTGAAAAAAAAAAAGCTTTCTTTTTAAATATTGTGTAGGGTATCATTCGACAGATCTCGTAACATCAAACTCAAAAATATATTTGTTTTAATTTTAGGTAATATATTTTCATAGATACTGTCAAAAGTATACTGCAAAAATATTACCCTGCATCCCTCTTATTTCCGAAAATTATGAAAAAATTAGGGGTAGTAGGACTTTATTAATTAATAAATATAGTGTACGGAACCCTTTGAGCGTGAGTTATACTCGTACTTGACAGATTTATTTCAAGTGAAGACCACTTTTATAAGTCAGAATGTTCTGCGGATTGCCTAGTGTAATTTTCAAACTCTTAAGTTTTCCATTTACAGTGTGCAGATTCATTTTAATTTATTTTTTGTCTTTTGGAAATTTAAGTAGACCACAAGGACAAACCTCAAGGGATTGCTGGTGGTCAGTGGACCATACTTTGAGAAACTTTGGTCTATAGAAATATAAACTGTGTGTATATATATATAGTGTGTGCTTTTTGCTTTCATTAATTCTTACCCATCTTATCTATCTATAATGTAATTGACATTTAAATAAGATAAAACCATCATAATATCATTGTTATTAATTAAAGTAGTACATAAATTGCATTTCAATAACTGAAAAATTTAAAATACAAGAATTGATTCTCATGTTTTTTGAAATGTTTAAGACAAATTATTTAAAATAAATGTATGTTAAAAAGTATTAAAGAAATCATTTTATTTACATTCTTGTAAAGTATATTATCGTCGTAACTCCGTATAAAATTTAATTTATTTCAATAGTAAGGAATTTGCCACTACTTGCTTGATTCCCCCCACCCCCCTCCTCATCTGTTTATTGAAATGAAAAGTAGTGTTTAAAGCATGCATGCCTAAAATTATTTTTGTTTGCCTGCTTTATTTAGCTTTTTTTGCAGTTATGTATTTTCCTGTTATGTGCAGTAAAGTATTATAAATTAGTTGAAAGCATGTCTAATGTTCTTTGTAGAAAACATTTATTGTTTGAATAGTTACATTTTATTTTTGATATTGTACTTATGCATGTTTTATTTTATTTTTTCCCAATTTAATGATTGTTCACTTTTGTTTTAACTATTTAATGATTGACCCACCCTAACATAGGGGTACATATGTACCGTCTCATGGAAAACCCTGTTTTAGAACAATTCTCCCCAATGACAGGAGAGTCTTGGAACATTTTGGCATCCGAAGATTACTCATGTAAGTTACTCCTTCAGGCATTTTTGCTTGTCTTTGGAAAGCTTTTCTAAATATAATATATTTGTATCTTACAAGAATAATTTCTATTTACTAACATTTGGAAATACTATGCTTGTTAATAAGTTTTATTGTATATCGTAATAAAAAATGGATTTTATTCACTTGCCATATCCAGTATAAAAATATATTTATACTAGTGTTATTCAGTTTTTCCTTTTAAGAAATCTTTTACATTAATGTGAAAATTTATAATTCCTATTTGCTTTCATATATTTTTTTTCCCCTGTTATGCTTTTGTAGTTATGTTTTAACCTCTATGCATGATAAAGCACTGATTGCATGCCACTTTTGGCTTATCTAATTTTGCTTAGTTTATGGCAATAATTTTCTTTTCCTAAACAAATTTTCTCCTATTAAAATGTATTAAAATAAGATTTGCACTAAATGGAGTAATGGGAAGATACTCAAATGCACTTGTGCACTGGCATTCTCTCCAAAATTATCACCTTTATAAAAGTGGTCACTGTACTTGACAAGATACATAATGAATTTTTTACAATGTATGCTAAAATCTGAGGGAAAAGAAGGGGCAGAATAAGAATATCTACATGAAGATGGTTTCTTTTTAAAGGAGAAATAAGGGTAGGGATTCTTCATTTGTACTAAGTAAGGTTTCCTTTGTGTAATAGTTTCACTGAATAATACTTTATAATTTAGTTAATAACACTTTTTGAAAATCTATTCAAATTTAACTTTTATTATAACTTGTGTTATGTATATCTATCTATAAGCTTGGCTTTCTTTACACATTATGAATGAAACAAGTATTATCTTTTTTATACATTGATGGTGAAACTACTTCGTGTACCAGAAAATTTAGGTAGAAGGAAAACTGTATAATCCCATTCATTTCTATTTAAACTTTAGTAGAATAATTTTCAGTTTATAATCGTTTCTTGAAATTTTATTTGAGCATGTCTTGTACCATTCACCTGCAGTCTGCCATCTTGTTTTTTAAATCAAAACACATTTGTTTTGTTTCTTATTACCAAAATAATTTTTATCCATATTTACTTATTATAAACACATTATTTGATTTAATTGACTAATTTATTTATATTTAATAATAAAAGTTTAATTTAAAAAAAAAGAAAGGAAACAAGATGGCGGACTGCGAGTGAATGGTACATCTAATCCCAAACAAGAACGAAAAATCATTCGTCAAGCATAGATTATGTAACACTTTCCAACGCTTCCAAAATAATTTTACTAATCATGCCGTTTAATAAGCTAAAAGATAACATCTAAGTAAACAATTTGGAAAACGTATAACCTATTTAAAAACATAATTTCAGGATACATATACAATATTCAGAAAAATATCTGAATACTTTTATTCAACCCTGTATAGGATCTATAGATTTGTATACATACTACATAGGATGCTAAATTTCAGTTCAGTTAGGAAACTCGTAGCACAGTCCGTCTGGAGTTTCTGTCCATAAACGGAAATGTGTCCGCGAACTTTTGTGCTTCCCTGTATAGGATCTACAGAATTTATGCACACCACGTAATAGACAAAAAACGAGTTAAAATTAAAATCGCGTTCAGTAACTTAAAACGCACTTCCCGGAATTATTGTTAACAGACAGTAGAGAATTCTTTTGTGTGTCCCTGTAAATGAACGATGACTGCTATACACAATATTCTGTAGTAAGCCTCTTGTAATGCACCTTAGTCATATATATAAATTTCAATGCGTTTAAAATAGTGAAACATTATTTAAATAAACCGCAGACGATTTTTCTCCATAGACGTAATGTAACGGAATTCTTTTGACTGTCCCTGTAAAGTAACTATGAGTGCCATGCACACCCTATTCCATATTAAGCTTTTTCTAATGCACCTTAGTGATATATATAAATTTCAATGCGTTTAAAATAGTGAAACATTATTTAAATAAAACTCAAATGATTTTTCTCCATAGACCGCAATGTAATGGAATTCTTTTGAGTGTCCCTGTAAAAAAACTATAAGTGCTACACACTTCCGTTGAAATAGGGAACATGCTATAGATAACGACAATAACATATAAAAATTGCAGAGCAATCCGAGCATATTTACGGGAGTTAGAGCACAGACAGACGGCCATACGGCCAGACAAACCGAAGTCATAAACACTTTTCAACTAGGTTGGAAAGTGTTAAAAATCACTTGTTCACTTTGTTTAAAAAATAAATATACAATACTTTACACATGCTACTATTTTTTGTAAGGCCGATATAAGATTCTTTGAACATGCTTTAACTTTTATTACTAGAATTCAAATGACTATCAAATGTTTCCTTTATTTTTAGTCTCATTCACAAGGATATTCTGTTACATCACTAGTTTTCAATTAATATGCATAAATAAAGAAAGGTCTGTACCAGCCAATGCAAATATAAATCATAAAATTTGTATAAAATATTTATTTTGGCAAATCAAATTTTTGATGCATGAGAAATAATATATGGTCTATATACGATGCTCTAATTTTGAGTATAGCATAATATGACACAAAACATAAGTGTGAAAGTTCATTTTCATGTATTATTTATTTGAAAGTTTATTTCATGCAAATCTCTGCTATGAAAGTGCAAACAACCAACCTTGAAGAATAAAATATTTCAGTTAATCTCTTCCTTAAAAATCACATTATGTCTCAACGATGTAACATAAGAATATTGAGAAATTAAACTATATCTGTATTGTCTCTTTTTTATAAAGTTCTATAGCATTCAGTTATTGTAAAAAAAAAAAAAAAAAGCAATATTGCAAAAATTCTTGTTCTGAATCCCAAGATAGTTTAAGGCACCCTGAAATTAGAAATTACTCTTGAGATTGTATTCCCTAACCCTGAGGTTCTACTGTATATGCATTAAACGATACGATGATTTGAGTTTCATCTCAATTCACTGTATGGTTTGCTACACATTTCCCTGGAGATGCACGGGAGTTGCGAGAGACAAAGTTCCACTCTCCATCCTACTACTCCATCAGGGATGTCACTTTTCTTTTTAGGTAGATTTCGTAAGAAATACTACCTATTACATTCTCCCCTACGTTGGAATTTCTGAAATATTTTGCAGATCTACTCCGATCATGACAACCCAGAATCCAAAACCACCCCCATTTCAAAACCATATACAGTGGAACTCCAGATATACGTTACCTGAGTTGTACGTTTCCCTCAGTTATACGTTTAAAATTAGCTGAGTTATACGTTTTGAATTACACATTTCCCTCAGTTATACGTTACGTTTTTGCGTCTCCGGACAAATTTATTTTTCATTTATCCATTTTGAAACCAGAAACTCTGACGACGCGGCCGAGGAGTCTGATTTGAAAGATCCCACTCAAACTTCAGAGCTGATGTGAAAGCTTTTGACGTAGTAAATCGGTTCGTCAGTAGTAAAAGCAATAACCATAAGGCGACTGCATTATTAACAGAAATGCGAAATTTGCTTTTCAGTGTAGGCTCTGCCGAAAAGAAACAACCGAAGATTAGTGATTATTTCAACAAGATTCAATGAACTACTGAAATGTCTTTTGATAAATGATTTATATGCCAAGGCGATTCCAACGAGTTCTTTTAAGTACTCTATGTGTATTAAACATAATTTTAATAAAGCTTTTAAAATAAATCTAGATGGAACCCGTCAAAACTTGACGAAAACAAAATACTATAACAATATCAGTAAAATAAGCTTCTTTATTATTTAAGAAGGGGTGCGTATGAAAAAGTCTTTCAAATATTATATTTTAAAAGTTTTTTCCCCAGTTAAATACCAGTCGATATTTCCGATGCAAACTCCAAACAAACAATCCGTAATAAACTGTGTAATGTAAATCAGTTTGACATTATCGCCATATTCCCCACGGCAAGAAAAAAAATTTCATGTACCTATGAAGTATCATACAAATAGTATATTCCTATGCTTATCTCGTATTCAGTAAATAAAATAACATAGTAAATAAAGCACACATCCCCCCCCCCCCTGTGATAATGCAACCGAATGAGCTCCTATGCGCATGTGCATTGCATCTGCCCAAAAGCACTGTAGAAATTCAATGTTAAAAAAGTTGTAAAATGTTTCAATTAAAAGTTTTAAAAGTCCTCTTTAATCATTGTTCGTTACAAATCCATTTCTTCTAAAACGCATCCATTATTTTAAGCTACTCAATTTTTATGTAAAAATGAAGAACTTTTTTACAGTAATAAATCAATCTGCAGATGAGGGAGATTTTTAATGTTTTCAAGTGTAATTTATTTGTATGGTTTCTTCGGTTCATTCTGGGATAATCAGGATAATTATCCCTTTCCCATCACAATCGGGGATATTTTCCCTCTTATACAGTTCACAAATGGATCGTTAAAACAATATAAAAAATGCAATTCCTAGCATATTCTGATATCTGCTGAAACATGTACATCAACGAATTCAACATATCAATTTTATGTTCAACATAAACTGAAAATAAATTTTTTTTTTTTTGACAGATTTTCGTTTAGCGCCAAAATGCTCTATCTTATGGATAATCTGATCTTATGATTTATCACTGTTTATATTACTATTATTATTATTATTCACTTTTTAAAATGGTTAGGGAAATCTATTTTTAATTGTGGCAACTTTCCCAGGGGCTATTTTCATTATTGAAGCAAACTGGTGGTTATTGATAAGATAGAATTAAAAAACGTTTCATGCTTGAAAATTATTTAAAAAGTCATTAAATTAAGCAGCAGTTTTCAAATAAATTTGAATCAAAAGCTAATTTTATTTTCTAATTGATGATGTAAGAATTGCGATTGTAATATGTAGTAAAAATTGAAATTTGTAGTACAGTAATCCCTTAACATTCGCGAGGGTTAGGTTCACGGAAATCTCCGTGAATGTCAAAATCGCGAATGTTGAGAGTATCCTCTCATGCATAAAAGGGGGTTAGGTTTTACGATTTTTTTTAATTGGAAAAAATATTTGAAATTTAAATAGTGTATTTATTAAATATTAAAAATACATACTCTAAATAAGTTTGAACAATTATAAACATAATATAAAAATATTATTTGCTGGTTGATGGCTGAAAAAAACTAGTAATATGTGATTGCTTGGCAGAAGAGATCTTTTGTTTATGGATTTCCATGTAAGGAAAAGTTGCAGCCTCAATTTCTCTTTTAAATTTCAGACTCCTCACTAGCGAGGGATCACATTCTATCGCTTTATCAACAAGTTGTTGTTGTAATTTTAAAATTTCCGCGACATTTTTTGCAGAAAATATTTCACCTGCAATAAAAAATTTTAATTTTAGTTTAAAAAAAAAAAAAAAAAAAAAACATAAAAAATGACGCTTACCTCCAGTTTCACAATTCCTGCTCTCATTGTCTGGTTGTGTAATTTTTTCTTCAAGGATTTCTAGAAGTTTTTCTTCAGTAAGTCCATCATCATGGGATATTATCAGATCTTCTACATCTTCTCTCCTAATGTCGTCGAAACCATCACCTCCGACCTGATGAGCCAGTTCCACAATTTCTTCAATAGGTTTGGAAATTGAAGGCATTTGATTTTCTTTTTGTACCACTTGGGGCCAAATATTTCGTCAACAAGAATTAATTGAACTTTCATTAAGTTCCATCCATGCTGCATCAATTTCAGCAATGCAATCTGCTATGTTAAAAATTTTCCAATTCGATGTGACCGTGGCTTCTGAATTTACTTCAATCGATTCTAAAATTCTTTTGAAAGATCTTCTTGTGTAGTAAGCTTTGAACGCAGCTATGATTCCTTGGTCCAACGGTTGGATCAGTGAAGTTGTATTAGGGGGTAAAAAAACCACTTCGACGTAGGGTTAAACTCACTTTTAAACTCAGTGGATGTCCAGGAGCATTGTCAATGAGGAGTAGAACTTTAAATGACTGATTTTTAGATGAAAGGTATTTCTTCACCTCATGAATAAAACAATCATTAAACCAATCCAGAAACAAAACGTTTGTTACCCATGCTTTGGTATTTGCTCGCCCAGAAAACAGGCAACTTGCTTTTATCTTTACCTCTGAGAGCACGAGGGTTTTGCGATCTATAAATTAACATAAGCTTTACTTTAAAATCGCCTCTAGCATTGGTACACAACAGAAGAGATACCCTATATTTTGCTACCTTAAAACCTGGAGCTGTGCTTTCTGTTTTGGCAATAAAAGTTCTCTTCGGCATTTTCTTCCAAAACAAGCCTGTCTGGTCGGCATTAAACACTTGTTCTGGAACATATCCGCCTCTTTCAATAATTTTTGTAAGTTCTTCAGGAAATTTTTGAGCACTTACATGATCCGCAGAAGCCGATTCGCCAACTAACTTTATGTTGTGTAAACTATGCCTATGTTTGAAATTTTCAAACCATCCGTTACTTGCCTGGAAGTCAAATAAACTATCATCCTTTACTTTTATCGCATCAAATATTTTTTTAGCCTTGGCTGGTATTAAAGCTGAACTTAGCGGCACTTGCTTCTGGTTCATATCTTCTATCCAAATACTTAAGGCATTTTCAGTTTCTTCCAATGACTTGTTCCGTACTTGCGATACAGTTTTTGCACTAGTCGGTGCACTTGCTGAGACGCTATCTCTTATAGCCTTTTCGTTTTTTTTAATTGATCGGACCGTAGATTCATTAATATTAAAATAACGACCGACCGCGCACGCTCTTTCTCCCATTCGCAATTTATCTAAAATTTTAACTTTTTCGCAAAGGTTCAAAACTTTTTTCACTCTTTTAGCTGTAGGCGACATGATGAAATTTCTTTTTTTTACTTTTGCTAAACACTGAGAAGAAAAAATTGACAGGAAGAACAAATCTATTCTACGGGGACTTACGATAAACAAAACTTAGGAGCATACGCATTACATACTTCGAAGACAAAATTTGCGTTTTGGTCTTTCAATATAAATTGGAGAAATGCCAAAAAAAGGGGGATAATCTATTTTTAGCATAAAATCATGTTTCCGGTAAAACAAAGGAAGTTCACTTTAAAAAAAAAAAATCCTTATAAAACGAAATCCGCGAATAACCAAGTTAAGTATTCGCGAATGTTGAAATGTTCTTCATTTTATATTTCGCGAATAATCAAAACTCGCGAATGTTAAGGGATTACTGTATTTAGAAGTAATGTAAGCGCGATGAAAGCTAAAGCGATAGCTCCGTTTGTTGTCACAACCGTTATACATTTCTAAAAACTACCACTGTGTTTTTGCTGGAGTCCAAAAGTGAACTATCGTTTTTTTCCCATCGAAAGAGAAATTTGCGGTGAAAGAGATAGGACTTTGCGCTAATAAGGAACTGTTAAATGATCTCATAATAAACCTACCAAAATAATTCCTAAGAAATATTAGTCCTACATTGTTTATTCTAGCTAAAAATACAATAATTATTTCACGTATTTTTTTCTACCATAACACTATTTTTAATAATTTTTAATTTCCAGAAATCCTTTACTTTTGTGTATTTTTTTTATTAAAAAAGGGAATTTTCTAACCTATAATTTAAAAAAAAAAAGTAATTGGTAATATGTAATCAAGGTATGCAATCAAGATGAAGCAATCAACGGCGGCTCCAATTCTAATCTTTATTATTAAGAATGGAAAAACCAGTTAAAATTACGTCATGTTGACACAATCATATACATTTTTTTCTTTAGTTTTATGAATGTTAAAATGCATTTCAAGCTACGCATAACGTCATTTTCACCGGCGCAAGCTTATCACACGTACTTCATATACGTTACTTTAATGCTTAAACATCATGGATAACAAAAAAAAAAAAAATGTATTTAATTGTAATGAAAAATGGCATCAACAAAGTTATAATGCATAATGATACAATTAACCCAACGGAAAATATTCCCTTGACGTTACAATAAATATGATTTTTTTTTCGCTTATTAAACACGCGGATAACTATTTTTTACCGAAATTTAACTTGCAAATTAAAAAAAATCAGCCTAAAAGCCACGTGCTTTTAATATTTATTATTTCTCTTTCATCCTCGTAACCACGGAGTTCAGAGAATAATCTCTATGCAACGCAACAGTGGGCGTTATCCGATTATGACGTCATTAGCAGAAGTAAAAGTTTAATTGAAAAATACGGCTAATTAATTAAATTTTAGAACAAACTAATGCACAATAACAAATCTGTGTCCAAATATCTTTCATTTAAAAAAAGAATAATGTAATTTGATGCAGTAGTTTGTTCCCACGAATTGTCGAAAGAAAAAGCTTAGCGTTTTAAATATATAGATAAGTTCATGTGTACTTCTCTTATTATGTATTTTTTTCTTCTCATTTCTATTTCCAAAAATTTATGTCATGGGTGCAGTACTACTTAGGAAACTACTGTTTTCAATATAAAAGATAGCAAACACCTCAGCGGATCAAAGTTTTCATGATATATTTTAAAAATTGTTCAGGTAAACCATTAATTGAGTTGTACGTTTTACTGAGTTATACGAGGTAGTCAATAAATTCCCGGAATGGTCACCTACATTCACGCAGGTGTTTGTTGGAGGGGAAATATCTTTTTTGGAGGTTGGCAGCACTGATAAAGAAAACACACAGGCATCTGGAATTCATTTCCGGTACTGTTGGCGTTAGCTGCAGATCATTTCTGATAAAGCGAAATTTTCATTCGTCGGATTTTGAAATGTCGTCTTTAGAGCAGCGTGCAAACATCAAATTCTGCGTTTTGCTAGAGAAATCGCTTTCTGAGATGCTCGAGATGTTGAAGAAAACATGCGGAAACGATGGCATAAGCGTTTTCGTAAAGGTCAGCAAAAATATCACCAAGGAAGGAAAAATTTCGCTTGGACAAAAGCCGAGGGAAAGTGATGTCCGGTACTGGGCAAAACGTATAACTGGAGTTCCACTGTATATATGTAATCACTTTTTTATGGAAACGATAACTTCAATAATTCTGCACAAATCTCTTCCAAATTGATACATAAAATCAAGGGGCATAAAATCTCGGTCAAGTTCGTTAATGTTCAAAATCGAACAAGGGGAGTGGGGGGAAATGGGAGGTTTTTTGTGAAAATAGAAAAAAAAAAAACCATAACTTCTTAATTATTATACGTATCGAATCCATTTAAAGTTATAATTACTTCTAGGAATAGGGCCAAAAATTTATGCATGAAAGATTTTTGATGATATTAAAAATGGCGGGTTAAGAGGAAAAAAATTCATAACTTCTTCAATTCACAAAATATCAAATCCGCTAAAATTTATTATAAATCCTCTTAATATTATCTACAACCTTTATATTGACAAGTTTTTTATAGTACCAACCCTTATAGCAAAAAACAATTAAAAACAAAAAAAAATCCCTGCCGGCTTTACCTACACACACAGTTATATTTTGAAGAGGGCGGTCCCAACTGTCGCATCATGGCAAAAAGGTAATTTCTTTTGCAATTCCCAACAAACAGGCGCCCCACGGCCTGAGTCTTCGAAATCTACCTGTGCCTAAAGGCTGAGCCGTCAGGGTTTTTTTTTTTTTTAATTGATCATCGATTTTTCCAGAATTGTTATAAATAAATAAAAAAAATCGCATTGATGTGTGCCAGGAAAAAAGCCAAGAATTGCGTCAAACAAATCCATGTATAAAATCACAAAATTTGATCTACCTGGAGATCTTCACTTGAGAAAAAAATCACAACTTTCTTCTAAGGTTGCAGGAAAAAATCTTAAATTTCGTCAGTCAGTCACTAAAAAAAATGTCAAACAATTGTAGAAATTAATCACGAATTTCATCAGACAATCACGGAAAGAAATTGCAAATTTTGTCTAGATGCCACGTAAAAAAATTGCAAATTTCGTCATACTATTGCAGAAATTAATCTCTAATTTCATCAAACGATCGCAGAATAAAATCACGAATTTCGTTCAAATATTGCAGAAATTAATCGTGAATTTTGTCAAAAGATTGTGGAATAAAATTGCAACTTTCGTTAATCGGTCGTGGAAAAAATCGTACATTTCGTCATTGGTCGCAAAAAAATAATCGTGAATTTCATCAAACAATTACAGAAATTAATCGCAAATTCTGTCTAACAATCATGGAATAAAAGTGTGAATTTCATCGAACAATCGCAGAAAAACATTGCAGAAATTGATCGCAAATTTTGTCGAAAGATTGCAGAATAAATTCGCAATTTTCGTCAAACAGTCGTGGAATAAAATTGCGAATTTCGTTAAATAATCGCTGAAAAAAATCTCACTTTTCATAGTCGGTCATGAATTTTTTTTTTTTTTTTTTTTTTTTTTTTTTTTTTCCAAGTTATGGTTTTCTGTACATGCAAAAATGATAGTTAATTATTTAATATTCACGTTATTTGCTCCTGATTAGAATAGATAAAACCCAACTCTACATTTGGATAAAAGAATGTTAATGTAGTATAAAACTGTATGTGTTGACAGGTAGTCATTTTCTTCAACTCAACTATGAAAATGCAATATGTTTATTACAAAAAATACAGTAAAATATTTTAACATGAGAAATTTGTTGATGTATTTTTTTTTATATTCAATACATTATAGCTCACAAAATTCATGAATAAATTTGTGAAAAATGTCATAAATTTTACTTTCACACATAATTTCCTCCTTTTTGTTATTTTCTGAGTGACATCCCTGCATTAACATAATGTTTTTTCATAGCTACTTTGTTTTCTTATGCAATTGTCTGCGAACTAGTATCAGTAATATGCACCAGACAGTGATACTTTCCGGAGAAAGTCGGTTAATAAGTTGGCAATTACCACGTACATTTTCACCCATAGACTTTCTCCGGATTGTGAGGTCTGAAGTATCTATGCATGTTCTGGTCTGTTTTGATCTTTTTTAATTAATTACGAAATTTTTTTGAAATGAACCTAATGTTGTTGGCCCCACTGCCTTCGGCAGCGTACACCCTCGAATTTGTCCGATATTATATTTTAAAATGAAAATTACCAAACATACCCAGAGTAGGGGGGCCCACTGCTTTCGGCTGCATACACCAGATGTGTTACGCATGTTTCGGTCTGTTTTTGCAAACAAACTTCGAATTTGTGTGATCTTAGGCGAAAATCTTTCCAAACGAACTAAGGGGCTCCCATTATAGTTGTTGCTGAAATTTAGATATATTGAACTTTCAATTCTTAGCAAAGGTTCCTGAGGAAACCTAAATAACCCACCCTCTCCCCTTTTTTAAAAAGGGAAATATCTATCTATCATCTTATCGTTTCTACCAACACCACAGGAGATCGTATGCACCAAACATCTCACACATGCATATGTTCTGTTCAGCCGATTGCAGAAATAGAGAATTGGAGGAGAGTTTCTAGCTAAAGTTTCGTTTTCTTGCAAGTTACTTCATGGCTTGAACTCGATCTATAGATTCGATAATAGTGTTCAGCCATATAACAATTTTGTAAGGAGATTATTTTAAATGGAAAAGGATTTTGTGAAAGAACCATTTTTAAAAATTATTATTTTGTAAAGGGGTCATTTTTGTGAAGTGTTTTTATGGAAGTTTTTAAAAAGTTTTTTTATGGATTGGAATTTTGAAGCTGCAAAACCATCCCAATTTTTGCCTGGATTGATCCCTGAAGATTTCTTATACAGTGCACGAAATAATTATGGCCCTTTTGCTAATTTTAAGTAAACTAAAAAAAATGTAGTTATAATGAAATAAAGACATGTGGAAAATAAAAGATTATACTCTACATTATATACAATGGGAATTCAAATCTCGTATTTTGAAAAAATAGGCTTATACAGGTTTTGTACATGCTTAAATGATGTATAAATTGCAAAATAATTTTGGCCTCTTTTAGCTTAAAATCCCTTATATTGTAATTTTTCAAACAAGAAATCCTTTAATATTTGGTCCCCCCCTCCCCCCATTTGGCAATCGGGTGCTGAAAAATCATTAATTTTGGCAATCAGGTGTGGAAAAATCATGAATTTCATTTCGGCGATTGGATGCGGAAAAATCATGAATTTCATTAATCGGGCGCTGAAAAATCATGAATTTCGTCAATCGGACACAGAAAAATCCTGAATTTCGTCAATCGGACACAGAAAAATCCTGAATTTCGTCAATCGGACACAGAAAAATCCTGAATTTCGTCAATCGGACACAGAAAAATCCTGAATTTCGTCAATCGGACACAGAAAAATCCTGAATTTCGTCAATCGGACACAGAAAAATCCTGAATTTCGTCAATCGGACACAGAAAAATCCTGAATTTCGTCAATCGGACACAGAAAAATCCTGAATTTCGTCAATCGGACACAGAAAAATCCTGAATTTCGTCAATCGGACACAGAAAAATCCTGAATTTCGTCAATCGGACACAGAAAAATCCTGAATTTCATCGATCGGGCACTGTAAAATCATACATTTTGGTGATCAGGTATGGAAAAATCATGAATTTCATCGATCGGATATGGAAAAATCATACATTATGGCGATCGGGTGCTGAAAAATCAAGAATTTCAGCGATCAGATGCGGAAAAATCAAGAATTTCAGCGATCAGATGCGGAAAAATCAAGAATTTCTGCGATCAGATGCGGAAAAATCCTGAATTTCGCCTATCTGACACAGAAAAATCCTGAATTTCATTGATTGGGCGCTGAAAAATCATACATTTTGGCAATCGGATGCGGAAAAATCCTGAATTTCATCGATTGGACGCTGAAAAATCATACATTTTGGCGATCAGGTGCTGAAAAAATCATGAATTTCGGCGATCGGGCGCTGAAAAATCATACATTTTGGCGATCTGGTGCTGAAAAATCATGAATTTCGGCGATCAGATGAAGAAAAATCAAGAATTTCGTCGAACGGGCGCAGAAAAAAAAATCATGAATTTCGGTGATAGGGTGCGTGAAAATGACAAATTTTAGGGAAAAAATGAAATCATAAAATCCTGTATTTGGCCGGTTCCTTCTGTATTTTTAATCGCTAATTTTTCAATTTTAATCGACGAGTGGCGACTGGCGAGTGCTTATTTTCACCTTTATTGGCTGGTTAAGCAGAGCTGCCAACTGCTACGAAAAAATCGTAGTTGCTACGATTTTGAGCCACAAACTACGATGCTACGAAAATCTGTCTAAAACTACAATTTTCTGGGGAAAGAAAAAAAAAAAAAAAAAAAAAAACTCTAAATTTTGTCACAGGATCACTCGAAAAATCACGAATTTTGTCACAGGATCTCGCAAAAAATCACGAATTTCGACGCAGGATCGAGCTAAGAAATGCGAATTTCGTTACAAGATCGCTGAAAAAAAACGCGAATTTCGTCAAAAAATTGGCGGGAAAAAGCAAATTTCGCCAAAGTATCACCGAAAAAACGCAAATTTCATTCAACTGATTGCTGAAAAAATGCAAATTTCATTCAACTGATTGCTGAAAAAATGCAAATTTCATCAAAAGATCGTTCAGGGGTGATTCTGGTCCGAATTTTCATAAAAATTAAGACAATGATTTCCGAAAAAAAAATATCGGTCATAAATCTGAAAATCAGACATTAAATGTATTGGTATTTCGACAAAAGATCGCCGAAAAAAATCAATCTCGTTTTTCGTTCGAAGAAAAGTCGCCAATTTTGTCAAAGGATCGCGGGAAAAACGTGACTTTCGTCAGAAACTCACGGAAAAACAGCAAATTTTGTCAAAAACATTGCAAAAAACGACAAATTTCGTCAAAAGATCGCGAAAAAAACGGCAAATTTCGTCATAAACATTGCGAAAAACGGCAAATTTCGTCAAAAGTATGCGAAAAAAGACAAATTTTTGTCAACAGATCGCGGGAAAAACGTAACTTTCGTCAGAAAATCGCAAAAAAATGACAAATTTCGTAAAAAATATTGCGAAAAACGGCAAATTTCGTCAAAAGATCGCGAAAAAACGGCAAATGTTTTGTCAACAGATCGCGGGAAAAACATGACTTTCGTCAGAGAATCGCTTAAAAACGGCAAATTCTGTCAAAAACATTGCGAAAAACGGCAAATTTCGTCGAAAAAACGCAAATTTTATCAACAGATCTAAAAAAAAATGCAAATTTCGTCAAAAGATCGTGAAAAAACAAGTTTCGTCAAAGGGACGCGAAAAAAAAAATGGCGGGAGTGGACACCCCCACTCCCGGTTGTATCAGCTTACTCGACCTGATGAAGGACTCAAACTCAGACATTTTTCTCTGGAAGATATACCCGTAGTTCCGTCACCACCTCCCCCCAACCGCCTTGGAATCTTTCAGAAATTTGGCTTAGGAGTGGACAAAGCATTAATTGAATAGGAATAATTATGTTTAACCAATCCCACCTGCAACAAAAAAAATTATCTAAAACAAAAGAGTCTCCTATTTTGTGTGCTTATGGATATACACATGCGTTTAATTGATTAGTATTTGCTCGTTTAAAATTTACAGCGTAAAAAACAGCCACCAACCAACCAACCTTCAGATAAATTTGAATTTGGTGTGCTACTATTTCTCATTTTCAAAGGTTGGCAGGTCTGGGTTAAGGTTCTGGCAGTTTCAATTTTTTCGACTTGAACTAATCCGTGGACGTCTTTGATACATGAATTTTGCATTTGTCCTGCTGAAAGGACCAATTTCCTCTGGCCATTTGAAGTCCATCATGAGCAAACTGCTTACTTAGCATGTTCAGGTGATCAGAACTGTTAATTTTTTCATATAGGAATTCAATATTGCTTTTTTTTTTTTTTTTTTTGCCTTATCCTATTGAGTCCCATATCATTATCAAACCCTCTCTTTTTTTGTCTAGTGGAAAATACTAAAGATTATTTTTTATTATAATTCCGTTAGCTGTGCATACCATTTGTACCATTCGGATTAAATTTTTTCTCATCAGAGGAAATAACTTTTTGTCATTGAGTACAGCATTGTGTTTTTCCGTCGTTTCTTTTGAGCTAATTCCAAATTTATTCAGCAACTGTTGTCTTCGATGAATAGTAACTGGCAAATTTAATTCATCTCGTAATTGTCGAGCAGGTACAATTTTATTTGATGCTTTGCACCTCAGAGGACGGATTTCCTTATACGTAACCTACAATAATCTACTAGTGCTCTTCTTTCCATACCGTGATAGACCAATAAGGAGATTTCGGACAAATTTCGAACTTCCGTCAATAGGGGACAATATTTGTAAAATTTATATTCATTTGTGCTCTTAAAAAATCAATTTTTTAACCAGTTCCATATCAAAAAGTCGTGAGCCAGATAAAAGATTATTATTATTTTTTTTTTAATCTAATACTTTAAACAAATTATTTAGTGAATTTTATATTTAAACTGTTGTTACAAATTTTTTTTTTAAAATGTTTCTGCTAAGCTACATGCATACAGATGAACTTTCAATTGAGTAAGGCCATAATTATTTTGCTTCCAAAATCTAAATTTCACATAAGCTTCCAGAGCATACCCAAGTACTTCTACAGCCACCAATGAATGTGTTTACTTTGCATGTTAGAACAGAGGAAATGGCACATGATTTTTTTTGTCATAATATATCAGCTAAAATTGTGAGAGGCCATAATTATTTCGTGTGCTGTAGATACAGTATTTTTCATCTATATAAATAAATATAGATAAAAGGATATTTTGCCTTAAAAATGTAATGATATCAGATTGATTTAGTACTGAATATTAAAATGTTATGTCTAGGAAAACCTGGAAAATTAAATTTGTTTTAGAAATTGGTGTAGGAATCATGGAGATAAAAAAAAAAGCATACCCTCTGTAAAAAATATTCATAAACTTAATACTTTTATGAAAATCTCACTCTTGATAAGGTAGGGCGGAGTGGGGTGATTATTGGTCACTTTTCATAAAGATCCATATAACTCAGTAACTAAATTGAATTGAAACAAAAATTTTATACTTGCAGAAAGAGAATCTAATCCCTAACAATCTTAATTAATTTTATTATTTTTTTTAAATTATATATAATATTAATAAAATTTAAAAAATATCTGACCAATAATCACCCCGGCAATGGGGTGATTATTGGTCATTGCTTTATGATCAAATACCAACATTTTAAACACTCAAAAATTTAATAAATGATTAAATTAAACATTCTTGGAATAAATTTAATACTTTATATTGTTTGTAAATATAAACAGAGTTATGAAAAATGTTATAAAATAAAGAACATTACTAAAATGGTTGGAACTTCAAATATATTTCACAAAATAATACATTTATTTACAAAAGACTTTTGTATTTAAGGTATTCAGCTTGCATTTCATCTTCCTCAATCTGAAATGGCCCTGTACCATAGAGTCTAACTGGTCCATAAAACACAAAGAGCGCTTCAATGGCGCAAGATCCGTTTTCTTTGGCAAGCGATAATTTCTGCAGACTTTTCCAAAAATTTACAAGACAAAATATCATCCTGAATACTAATAACACGCCCGATGTATGGCATCTGTTCAAAGTAGACAGCATAGTACTTCTCTACACATATGGCTTTATGTATTTTCCTTAATTTATTTGTAGTTGAAATATCAGAATCTTTTGCAGTTGCGGAATTTTTTCAGCTTCACCCATCTCTACTTCTATATCTATATCCGTATCTTGTGTGCATTCCTGTGTTTTCTTTCTAGTCTCAGAGGATGATGCTACTGCATCTTCAGCTGTATTCTTGTTTAATGTTTAGTGTTAATTCTTTTTTTTTTCAACTTTTTCACGCAACTTAATGAAATCCTCGTTGGTGATAACTGCTGCATTTGTACTATAAAAGATGTTCATTATCTAAATATACAAGTTAAATTTTCAAACTCACCCCAATATCTCTTCAAGAAATGGATAAACACAAAGGTTCAGGTATTTCAAATGTAATTTGTGTTATGAGTTGCTGAAAAAAATAAAAACAATGTGGTTCACTCTTAAAGTGTTGCCACATGAACTTGAAAAAACTTTTGAATGCAGACGCTGCCATCTAAAACTGACAAATATTAAACATTTCTGCACTGTTTGTGAGTTTATAAGTAATTTTTAAGCTAAAATTACATGACCAAGAATCACCCCATGTATATAGTGTGATGTTTAGCCCTCTATTTCCCTAATGTATGTACTCATACAATGTTCATATACATACATACATACGTATTTTATTCTATACATATTTCTCTTTATATATAACCCTTCTAGATCATTATGTAGCTAAATTTCATATTACAGGCACCTTATGAATAAAAAGCATGATTTTGTAATCCCTTATTTTTTGCTCAAGTTTTATACATATGTCTAGTTAAAATATTTTTTCTCATTAAATTATGTTTTGAACCAAAAAATCGTTTGTGTTACTGAATAACAATGAAATTGTCTAACATCCAGTATTTTTTTCTTTTGATTTTATCATTAGTATTAATGAAAATTTAATTGACCATTAATCACCCCATGTTGCAAGTGACCAAGAATCACACCGGTCTGCCCTATTTGTGAAGTGTGAAAAATATTCCATACTGATATTTTGTAAAAAGTCAAAGATTCTCGCATTATATTGAGAACCTTGGCTTAAAATTCAGTCACAATTGTGCAATTACTAGACAACAGATTATATGCAGTGGTCAGAAAAACTACTTTTGTTTCTAGTGAACTACAACTATTTTGTCAAAAATGTAGAATGTTACTGTAGCATAGACAACTATTTGTTTTAAAAAGTAGCAACTACAAACTATTTTTCCAAAGTAGTCACTACTTTGCTACTTTCATATTTTGTCAAACATCGTTCAATTACATTTGAAATTAGGGACACAGATTAAATAATACAGTAACACCTCATTATATTGCATCTGCCGGGATACAGTCAAATAACTGAGGACAACTTACAAGAAAATGTTTTGTGTTTGTCTCCAAAACTATAGTTTATACACATATTACAATTTTCTTACACATACGATACGTAGTACAGTCAACATTTAAAGATAGTTACATAAAAAATGTGATTAAACTACAGCTTATGTTTTATTTCCTTTTTTAAAGGTGCGAAAACAGATATGTACTCTGTAGTTATATCTGAACGAGTGATACAATGAGGGCCTACTCTTGTATTTAACATTTATGCACAATCATACACTGCATAAATTTATTTACTGTTCTTATAATAATTATTGCATTGGGACATAAAATTACCATTGACTCATGTATTTATCATTAGTTTTGTTTACTCTCCAACACACTGTTAATATGTTAATTGTATTTAGTTCTGTTGAGAGATAAATATATTGGAATTGTCTAACTTTATAATCTAGAAAATTACAGAAAAGCAACTCTAAATGCAAACAATAAATAAATCTGTAAATGAAGTAATTTCCTATGAAGAAACACAGCATTAAAATATGACAACTTAATAACAAGTAAGTAGGCAAGTGTTGTCAACAAGAAAATAAGTTTCTTTTGCGGTTCAGCATTTAGTTTTACTAGCAAGTGTGATTGTTAAAATCTACAATTTCATGCATGCATTGCTAAATACTGCAGTAGAGGTTTGCTGCTGAGATTTGCAAATTGTACAGCAGAACACATGCATTTAAAAACTCCAAAATATGCACACTGCTTTGGAATGAGGTTCTTGCATGCAGTGGTGTGACTTTTCTCAGCCGACCTTTTCATTGCAGGGTTTATCTTAACTAATTATCAAAAATGAAAAATCTGAGCCTCAGGTACATTAGAACCTGCCTTGGTCTATCCTCATCCAAATTTTCATACCTCTGTGTGCGGTAGATTTTCCTAGCCATCGCACACAAACTCTTTTCTTTTATTAGTACAGATATGCTTTAATTCGGAAAAACCCTAATTAAAATACGCAAGTGCATATAGTCCTCTGTCTAGTAATTACTATGATGCATCTATTTTTTCCTTTGTGGGACAGAGTTTTTGACTCTTTGCCAGTCATATAAACACACTCTTCTATTTAAAAATTATTTTAACTCTTTACTTCTAAATTTCTTGACTTATATAGAAGTATATGCAGTGTTATTTTTTCAAGATTGTAACTACCAAACCAGTATTTTCAGATGCTTCATGAAAATTCAATTGCCCACCAAAATAAATTGGTTGTTTCAAGTGATTTGCTATCTGCAGCCCTGATATATTTATCATTTATTTTATACAGTTTTAAACAACGAAATGAGTTCTGAATTTTAAACTTTATTTTAATAAATTCTTGCCATATTTTTTCAAGAAAAAAACTGTAATAGTTTAATTTTAAATTGATGTGTTTTAATTATTTAAGCTAATGTTTGTTATTTGAATGAAAAAAAAAATTCTTTTATAGGTACACCCTCAAAGATGATTGGTGATCAGTCTCTGATTATTCCTGATTCCCATGTGGATCCATCAAGTTTCATTATGAAAAGTCAAGGAATTGAGGAAGTTGTTCTTGGTAGCAATCATGTGAATCAGTTATTCAACTTCAGTGATGCTGTTGGAGTTGCCAATGAATTGATAGTGGAACAAAATGTTGAAATAGAAAATGAAGATCCTCATGCAGAAATTATTCTTGTACCTAATACAATGATCAAACAAGAAGATATTATTGAGGGAGGAGAAGTTGTAGTTGGTTCTAGTGTTGGAAATGAAGTTATCATCGACGATCACATGCATGCTCATTTGGATGCTGACAGTTTTGTAATAGGCTCATCTATAGATATTGGTTCAGAACAAATGGATGACACTGGTTTTGAGGATAATAAGCTTATTATTGATACTTCACATTATGCCCTTGAAGATGGCCCAACTATAACTTACGATTGTGGTGTATGTGGCATTGTTCTAAAAAGTAGAACCTCTCTGAAAAAGCACATCAAAACTAATCATAAAAAATTTCAGAAAAGCAATTCTAAAAAAGGTGTCTCTAAAGAGAAATATGTAACTAATAAACGCTACACTTGTCCATCTTGTTCTTATTCTTCTCAAAGAAGAGATAAACTTGATAAGCATATGGAAAAACATGTACTCCTAGATGGAGTTCATCCTTGTGGTAAAAAACGCCATAAACCTGAAGCACTTCCTCAGCGTCATCGACATAATGCAGAAGAGTACAAATGTCCTCATTGTCCATATTCATGCACAGTGTACAAAGCTTTGAAAAAACACCAAAAAATACATGCTGCTGGCATTGAACATGATCTTGTAAAATTAAGTTGCAAAATTTGTGGTAAAGACCGTGCTACTGAAAATGAAATGCAGAAGCATATGAAAAAACATCGAAATGATGAACACTTTTTATGTGATCTATGCAATTTTTCTAGTGTACAGTTAAAAAAAATAATACAACATCGTCGTATGCATACAGGTGAAAAACCTCATTTATGTCCTCATTGTAGTTATCGATCAGCTCGAAGAGACAATCTGCGCTCTCATGTTCGTAGGATGCATAAAAGAGAAAATATGTACATTGACACATTTAATCCAAATGAAGAAACAACTCCACTTTATCTAACATATTAATTTAGATCTGGATTAGTAGTAATGTTTATTTAAATACCAATTATTTATCTAAATTGATGTAATTGGCTTTTTGCTAATTATATATCCAGCTTTGAATATATGTGAAACTTTTTCAAGTTGTAATAAATATTTTAGTTTTGAAAGATTACAGTACACATTTTTAAATAATTAACACACTGATTTCAAAAGTCTTTTAAAATATTTAATGTAATCATGTATCAGAACTTCATAACATTTCAAATGTCATAATCTTCTTAACATGCTACATGTAGAATTCACAACTATTGTTTATTATTTCATGAGTCTTTTACTATGTTCGCGCTAGTGTATTTGAGTTAACTTGGCCTAATATTGAGTTTTTTGTACACTTTCCAAAAAGTTTTATGTGACATAAATAAATAGGAAATTGGGTATATGCATTTTATTGAATCAGCTTGAAGAGAAAGTATGACAATGTTAATACATGTGCCTCATATTAAGAGTGTACTTAAGATTGACAAAATATTAGCAGCCAATAACTCTATGGAAGGGCTGTCCAACACGGCACCCGTGAGCACCAAGGCGCCCTTTCGAATGATTCCTGTTACTAGGAGGTTTTTTTAAATAAAATTATATTTTAAAATAATTTCTTCCACATGATGTTTTATTATGGGGTGTTAAATTTTCGGCTCCTTTCTTTACAAAATATTTTGATAGGTCTCTCTCTCAGGAAAATGTAACTCTAAATTTACTATGATTAGAGCTTTTTTTTTTTTTTTTTTTTCACATCAAGCTTTGTAAAGTAGACCTTATGTCTCATATTGTGCATCTTATAAGACATCTGCATATCGTTATTCCTTACCAGGGTTGTCAATATGGCTCGCCTTTTTATCGAGAAAATTCGAATTCATACCAGAAACTCAGACTAGTAATTTTTACTTTATTTAATGACAAGCATTTTAAGAATTAAAGTAAAAAATCATTTTTTGGAATTTCCTATATGAATTTGGAATTTCTGAATAAAAAAGGAAGCCAAACTGATAACCCTGCTCCCTGTTGTAGTGAGGTAATATTGTTCTATATTTCTAGACATGTGAATAATGGTGCCCTTCAATGTTTGCCACTGGACGAGATGTGCCCGTGCTTACTGAAAGGTTGGATAGCCCTTCTTTATAGTAATTGTCTATGCTGCTTGTTTATTATCCTGATGTAATTGTGTTGTGTTGGGGGGTTTTAGTTTACTTCTATAGCTTAGTACGAACATAGTATTAAACTTTTTGTACTGTTTGAAATAGCTTACAAATTATTTCATTGAGTTAATCAAACTTCTCATACTTAAAAATTTGTTTATTTGATTATAAGATAACTTAAAAGTTCATACGATTGTATTTGCTTTTAAAATATATATTGAAACTTATATGTGCATAGTTAGGTAAAATTTTAGGGGAAATTTATCAAGGTTGTTTTATTCTCACCATTATTATATTTATTATAACTTTTTCCTTTTTTCCCAATTACATGTGCAGAAGATATGCCTAAAACCAATGTATCATTTAATAGAATAAAAAAGTAATTTGACATTCAGATATTTATTATAAAATTATTAACCTGAAATATATTTGGTGTAAAAAAAGAGGGGAGGGGGGGGGTGGTAAGCTAAAAAGATCAGGATATTTTAGATGTATGGTAATCTAAATGTAAGCATTTCTGATTCTGGTGAATGAAATATATCTGTTTTAATACATAAGTGTTTTTTTTTTCCTTCTGTGTGTGGGCTTTAATTTCTTCCAATTAAATTATGGTTCATGCCAGTGATAAATTCATGTACTGTGTATTAATTTATGAATTATATACATACCTAAACCTCTTTTTTTAATCTTTCTTTTGTGCTCCATTTTATCTAAGTATTCCAGTAGAACTGATTTTTTTTTTTATTCCCTTTGTGATGATTAATTTCTCTAATATAATTTAGGTATGTACTGTCAGAATTTAATGTTATTTAGCCAATGTGACTGAATAAATTTCAACTAAAGTTTAGTGTGGGAGGAGGGGAAGGAAAAAGAGATAAATTTGTATTTCTGTAATCATTTTAAAAGACTTAATTTCAATGATAAATTAATAGTTAAAAAGTACTTAAATAAGTAATTTTTTTACCTGTCTAGAAAATTTATGAACTTTCTATCTGCAATTTATTAATTTAGTAGTGGTCAATTGTGTTAGTTGAGCAATATATATTATATTCTCTGCTTAAATACATGAACATTTTTTTATGTCATATAGTTGATTTATGCCGTTAGTCAGGTGCAAATCTCGCCAATAGCAGATTTTTTTTTCTTTTTTAATAACAGCGCACAATGCTCTTACATCAGTAGGAAAAATAAACATGCATTATAAAAAAATAAAGCAAAAATAACTTTCCCATTTCATTTAAAATTTAAACAACAACAAATTTCTAACGTAAAAAAAGGATAAAATATAACATTTAACATGGGTTAAAGTTTTCTGTCCTCTGATGGAATTCAATCTTTTTTATATTTGAGAAGACTGAAATTCATGAAAAAAAAATTATTCATCTGCTGTTGGGTATAGTTTGCCTTAAGGGGCCTGTTCCCTCAAGTGAAAACATCCGCTCACTATTGTTAATCCTATTGGACTGTTATTTTACAATATCTCATTTGCATTTCAATATTTTAAAATGTTTTGCATTGGATAGCTGAGATCGATGTCTATAGTGCCTCCTTTTTACTTTTTCGATTTTCTTTGGAGATTTTTTTTTTTTTACAAAGATATTTTTACTTTCAGAACCAGTTTCAAAAATGAAAGTGTCCTCATAAAAAAATCTGAAGTTCTGCAGAGATTGACCAGAACTATCCAATACAAACAAGATATTGTAAAATAACTGTCCCATGGGATTAACATTTATGAGCATATGTTTCGTGTGAGGGGACAGGGTCCTTAAAGCCTGTGCAATGGAGAAGTTGTCAACAGCAGTGCATTGGCTGAAATTCTTGCTTGTTCATGAACAATTCTATTAAAAAATTGAATATGCCTGTCATCATAGTTTGATTTCTTATATATTGTTATATTATATATGGGTTATATACATTTTATCAAAGTATCGGGGAAACATTGTTACAAATTTTCTATCCTGTAAAATTTTATGACTTTCACTGATATATTTATTATATCTTTTAATCAATTCAACTTTATATTAATTTTATATTCAATATAAAATAAAAATCTGTCTGTTGACAGATTTCAGTTTAGCACCAAAATGTGGTTCCAATACATTAAGAATTTTTTAAAAGATGGAATCTTATGGTTAATATTTCACAATCATGTTCATAGCCAAATAGTGTATTTAAGCAAATGTGATTTGGCACAATATTGTTTATTAAAATCTTTAATGATATTTATTTTAAAGAACATTGTAGACATTCTAGCAATGCTTGGAGGTGGATCTAATTACAGAAGATTTAATTGTTCATATTTAAAAATGTAAAAAAAAAGTTTAATTTTCTTCCATTGAGAATGCCATTGGCAATTATAACTCTGCCACTTTCTCCTTAATTACTTTACATTATTTTTGCAAACAAATGTTTATTGTTGAGATAGGTTTTTAAAAAATTAATGCTTGAAAATAATAAAGTCATAAAAAAATCAGTAAATTGAGCTTCAGTTTTAATAGAAATTTTTATTCAGTTTCTTTCCTATTCGATGATGCAAAATTGAAATCATGATATATTTAGAAGTGAATGTATAAGCTATAACACAAGTCATTCATACCATTGTTATGACATCGGCGTATCTTACTACTTTTTAAGATAATTTTCTAATAATAAACGGTGTACATATTTCTGAGAAATGACACTTTGTTTCTAAAGAGAAAAGAAAAATGTCTTAATAAGAAAATAATACTGTAAATGAAAAACATTTTTTTTCAACGTCAAAGCACAGTTTCTAATTTACACCTGCTAGAATTAAATATGCTTTTCAAATAGAGCACATTCTTTTCTCTTTTGAAAACAGCCATCTCATTTTACATACATTTTTTACAGAGCCAGAGAAAAAAATAGCATATATATTATCTTATTTGCTGGAGTAATGCATTAATATCAATGATATAATTTTAAGATATGTTATAATGTAACAGTCAACCATGCTGTTTCTTAATTCAAATTACAGATAAAGCATGAACTTATATGATTTTTTTATTTTTTTTTAATATTTGGAAGTTTAATTTTATATACAGTCTTTCCTTTCAAACCTGCAACTGTATACCCTGCAAATATCTGTAATTTGAAATCAACTTAGAGTGTAATTATTAAACACTTCATTTAACCATTCCTTAAAGTTGAGGCATGATTTAAGAATTTTAATGTATTTTGCATACTAAAATAGTTTTATTCAAGGAAAAAGAACAATCAAATGTAAAGAGAGAAATAGCTGTTTTGATTGTAAAATGTGTATCTCGATGATAAATCTAGGTATTTGAAGAAGTATCTGTTACAGTAACTGATTTGATCTCAATATCATGTTTGAGAAGTTCCCGTTTAGGTATGTGTTGAATAACAAATATTCAAGACATAAACCAAATATTCAATCAGTCAGCTGAATATCTAATATTCAGTTGGCTGAATATTCCTATTTCATAAGTCCAAGGTATAGGTAATAAAATTTTAAATATTTTGTTAAATTCTTTTAAAATTTAACTCAAATACTTTCATTTTAATAAATAGGACCTTTACATGAGGAAAAAACAAACAAAAAAACTCCATTGTACACATCACTGATGCCAACTTAAATTGTGGTACACTTCAGTGTGACTGATTATTTCAGTGTTCAAATTTTCTTAACACTACAGGGCTTGAAATTCAATTTTTTCTAGGAGGGGAGACTTCCTCCCAACATTTACAAATAGAGAAGAGTTGAACCGTTTGAGAGGGAGGGGGGGGGGGGGGAATTAACCCCAACTATTATTTTACGTCCTATTTAAAGAATTTCGCTAGAAAAAATCGCAAAATGTGTTGTTTGGTCGCTCGAAAAAAAAAAAACTTGCCCAATTTGACAATTGTTCGCGGGAAAATATTGCAAAATTCATAAGCATTCGTGAAATATTAGTTGATCGCGGGAAAAAATGCGAAGTTTTCCAGTTGAATGCAAGGAAAAACTCGCGAATTTTGTCAATCTTTCGTAAGAAGTAACTGTGAAATTAGAAAAATCTTGAAATTTGTCAATTGGTTGCGGAAGGAAATTGCTAAATTCGTCGATCAATCTCATGGGAAAAAAAACCCCGCAAAGTTCGACAATCTTTTGCAGGAAAATATCGCAAAATTCATCAAACGGTCATGGAGAAAATCACGATATCCAGTTGAATGCAGGGGAAAATCGTGAATTTTGTCTATTTGTTGCAAGAGGAAATCATGAAATTCGCCAATCAGTCGTGGAAAATATTGGGAAATTTGTCAATTGGTCGTGGGGAAAAATGCGAAATTCGTCGATTGGTGGCGAAAAGGCATCGCCAAATTCGTCAGTCAGTCGCGGGACTTGATCATCGTTTAAAAAATCAAAGTTCTCCAGAAAATGATGAAATTTTTTGAATTGAAGACTTCCTTCCACCCATGATATTATTTTGGGTGTGAATACCGCCCTGAAATTCAAGCCCTGTAGTACAATATTAGATGAAACTTGTAACTTTGTTTTGAAAGAAATTTTCATCAAAGTTAGCTATTTATGCTTCTAAAAAGAATTTTTTGCATGGAAAACTGTTAAAGAAGTATGCTTCTGCTTAAATTTTTTAAGGCATCATCAAAATTAAAATTGATATTTGAAAAATATATATTGCATCATGCAGTTCATTGTTTTAAAGTTCTTTAAATTGCAGTAAAAAATAGGAACATATATATATATATTAATTTTTGCTAAAATTATTCCATTTAATAATCCATCACAGTACAGGTGTGGGTACAATGCCATCTGAATTTAAAGAATTTATAACATCACATACATTTACAGTTTGTCACAAAGGATTAACAATTTTAGTTTGGAAATAATTATAGCAACAAATTTAAGTAGTTTTCATTAATAAATCTAGTCTTTATTAAATTAGTAAAGGAAAAAAAAAAATGGTTACTGGCTTTACTTTTCTAAGCATAATTATGCAACGCACATATGATATTACAAATTTAAAATATAGATATGCATTTGAACATTCTTGAATTGTGTTTAAAATTAAAAAAAATATGTTGTAATTTTGTTTATTAAAAAAAAAAAATTGTATTTATTTTATAGTGTTGTGTGATTAATAAATTGATAAAAAATATGACTAAAATGTAGCTGTGAAAACACATTTTCTGTACATGTAAAAATTAAACTTAGACGCATACAAATGTTTCTATTGAGGGGAAGGAGCATTTAGTATTCATAAAACTTTGCAAACATGTTGGAGTGTTGTGCGAGATTGTATAATTACCACAACATTTTCTAATATTTAATTTTAAAAGAACTCACTTGTGGGTCTGATGTCAGTTTTTGCTTCATTTAAAATAGTGGTCTTTAACCTGTGGCCTACCATGTCGTTTTGAATATTAAGAAACATGTTTTCTGAGACATCGAAAAAGATTTAAGAGAAATGGCAAACCCTTATTTACTAAATTAAAAAAAAAAAAAATTAAATCTGTGAGAATGTCACTTGATAAGCATGTTTTTGGGGATGGGCATTAAACTTTAGTTTAAATACTTCTTTTCAAAATTTGCTATTTAATATCTTTTGATCTTTAGTTGATGTTTGATTTGTGTAGTTGGTAAAAATATTTCTTGTTTCTCTGCAGAATGAAAAAAAGAAATTCAGTTCTCATTTTAAAAAATCTTCCAAAAACTTTTTGTTAGGATGAAAAAAAAAAATCACTTTTCATGTGTGAATCCTGATACAGTGTATAATTTCATTAGTCTTAATGAAAATGAAATCTAAATTTTTCATAGACAAATTTTAATTTTCTTAGTATTAAAACAAAATTGGTATTTCTCCTTCATGCATTTTAATGTATTATAATTTTTTTTCTTTCTCACTTTAAGGTTGTTGGAATGATTAAAAGCAAATTGCCTTACCAAATACTCGATTTAAAAAATCTGAAAATATTTTTAGTTAATTACTTTATAACACTCAACTAAACCTGTAAAAAGATGTAATAAAATTATTTTAAAAATAAAATGGATTGCTTTTTGTAGTCATTTGAAGCATTTTCATCTATTTGTGCATGCTTGAATGAGAGAATTAGTATGTTGTAATGAGTCAGTTTTTGTTCCTTATGTTTCTCTACTATAATTATTCAATGAAGATATTCTGCACAAGTTCTTTCAGTATTAATTTTATTAGTTATCAATCCATAGTAGTATGTCAAAATAACTTGGACTAGCTTTCCAAGGTTAAAGAGGGAAAGAAATGTATGATAATCATTCTGAATTAAATTGAAGAATTCATTAAGGCTGCTCGTCAGTAAACTTCCCGATTCCCCGCGCTAATGTTATTCCTATGGGCATAGGATGCATTCGTATTTTTAAAATATCTCCTCGGAAAATTAATATTTTTAACTTCTGTTTTCTTTGTACTGTTCTTAAAGAATGTCTCTTTTTAGGTGCGTTCGTAATTATATAAATACGTAGCACCTATAGTCGTCGCTTGGTCCGTCCGTCTGTCTGTCTGTCCGCATATAACAACGCAAAAACTACCCAACCAAATGGTTTGCAATTTAAGATATATTATCTTTTCAGAATTTTGTCGAGACATTTCAAATTTTATTAAAATCGAATCAAAAGTTTAGGAGATATTAATAAAAATATTTATTAAGAAATTTGAATTTTTTTTTAAATCGGTGCCTTTTTGTTATAGGAGCTTCTGAAGTTTAATCGTCAAGCGAGTGAGATACTTATTTTAATACAGAAATTAATCTGCAGACGATATAATTCATTTCACAGAATTAAAAATCATCAAGATCTGAATATTTATATAACTAGCTGATACATATATATCTGAATATTTATATAACTAGTTAAGATATTTGTATGAACAGTATCATAAAATATATACTTAACTAGCTGTTTAACCCGTTCTACGCACGGGATATCATGAATTTAATTCTAAAACGTGCGTACGAACGCACCTCGTTTGTAACGTTTGACGTACAATTTCCAACTTGTTTTTCTTAGTTGTCCTTTTTTTTTCTAAAATATATACTGAATTTTATATGAAATGTTAAAATAAAAATCTTATTCAGTTTCGCTAAGATTTTAACACACAAAAAAATAAATTAAGCTCATAGTTGAAATATTTTGATAACTAAGAAAAAAAAAGACATTCTTTAAGAACAGTACACAGAAAACAGAAGTTAAAAATATTAATTTCCTCGGGGAGATGTTTTAAAAATACGAATGCATCCTACGCCCATAGGAATAGCTGTTTTTTATTTATACTTGCCACATTTGAAAAAGTCTGAATATATTTGCACAACAATTTATTTTCAATTGAAAAATATATTTATATATGTAAATACCACAAATGAAAGTAAACTTTGAAACAATTAAATTATTCTGTACGAAAAGCATTTGCTGATGTTAGTTTAAACAAGAATTGTCATATTTAAAACAAAACGTGTATTTTTATGTTACAGTATTTTTTAATGATACATGGAGCACAATTAACAGTACATAAAGGAAATTTGGTACTTTTGCAGTATAGAGGTTGGCAAGATAGAGAAAATGGCCTGGCCTTGGCGAAAGAAGGAAATTTGGCAAAATATTTTCTGGCAACTGTTTCATATACACAAGCAAATTTTTCAGTATTTATACAATTTATTTAATATAAAGAAGCCATTGATCTATTTTTTATATATAAACAGAAGTAAATTGTATGTGAAACAATAATATATATATATACATATAAACAAGCATAAAAGTTACTAAAAAAAGTACCCTAAGTTTTTTGTAGTCAAAAATTTCTCATGGTTTACGAAATGTTTTTTATCTTATCTAATTCTAAATTTTAAGAATATTTGAAATATTTATCTTTAATATAATTGACACATTTCACATAAAGCGTTTGTTATTTCCCCCCCTATTCATGTATTTTTAAAAGAAATAGCAAATGTAAAACTTTTTGATACCAATACATAAATTTTGAACACTTAATGTGAATGGTGTTTGAGATGTAAAATTTTTAGTAATACTGTAATTGAGAATTTTAGAGAATATTCTTATTAAGGAAAATATTTTCCTAGAAGTTACATACAGTAATAATATTTTAAACGTTTTACATGTGAATGAATATCTGCAAAATTTAAAAAGAAATATAAAAATATTACACAATCAGAAATAAGCATAAAAATGATTACATTAGTGAAAAAAAAAATGCCATATTTTATTTAATATTTTTCTGCAAACAGAATAGTTATGCAAAATAATAAAATACATTGTCTCTATTGGAGAACTTTTCATAAAAATACTCAGAATTGTCTTTAATAAATTTAAGTGCCTAAAAGTTTTGTAATTTTGCTTTATTTTTATGTGCTAATTTCCATTAAAATAATAATAATAATGCTTTATTTTATTACTTTACACATTTTGACAACGAAATGGATTTTTGGTTGAAAATAGATTCTGGGGACAAAATGACTGCATACATAACTTCATTTGTTTAACTGTATAGAGGTTAGTTAGAATTTGGTGGAAAAGTATCAACCAGTAAGAGTGACATTATGGTTAAAGGAAAACATTCATTTTTATTCATAGATATTAAATAATTTATTATATCAACATGGAATAAATTTGCTTTACCCTAATTTTTATTTTGAATGTTCTAGAGATCCAATTTTAATTTTAATAAAATCTTAATGATATAAATGTATCTTCAGGCAAAAATTACATTTTTGAATATATTGGCAGCAAGAAAAATGGATGAAAACTGTGCCGCTTATAATAAGATATTAAAGTTTTACGCATGTTAATGCATCTTTCATTTTAAGTGACACTTTGATCTGCAGAAGCATTTTATACAGATTAAATTTAAAATGTTGACAGTTATCTCCTTTACTTACATTATCCATATGTCATGTCAAGCAATCACACCCTGTTCAGATTGGATATTTAAGATATCTTAAGTTGCCATTTTAGAGGTGGTACACCTCAGAATTATAGAACCTGTTTGCACCTCAAAACTCATCTAAGGTAATTCATTGAATGTCCTTGTGTCTGAGATCTGAACAAATGTAAAGTATGCACATAAGTTAAATCCAGCCAATCAGAGTGAATGGTAGTGGCTGTATCTAGCCATAGAAAGTTCGAACTCACTTTGAGAGAGTTTGTCAACTCCCTCAGTGAGATATCTTAAATATCCGATCTGAATGGGGTATTTACTTTCTGTTAATAGGTTCCATTATTACACCAACACCATGTTGATAATAGGTTGCAATAACCTATCAATTTTGTAACTCATTACTAGAGCCTAGAATAATTGCTTAAATTTGCATTTTTTTTCTTTTGTAAGAATATGACCTTTTTTTAATACAGGTCATTTTTATAAATTTTTATACTTGAAGGATATTTTTGGATTTATGATTCTAAGCTCAGATTGAAAATGTAGAATTAAAATTTATAAATTATCAAACTTTCAAAAATAATTATTTTTTGCTTCATTTATCACTTCTTAAAAGTATTTTTATTGGGCAGTAACGATAAAACAAAATTGAACTGCATTATCTCTACTAAAGCAGATAAAAATTCCGGATTCAACATTTTCCTATTCTTATACACCCACCCCCTTTACTCGCTCACCAACAAAGTGAAGGAACATAACCACAACTAACATCTGAAAACATCTCTAGATAAGGGAAGAAGACTAAAGATTATTCTCGTTTATCGCTTTTTACATTCAAAATATTATTAGTTCAAATGTTAGTGATCCATACAACTAGTCATAACTTTTTGAGGGTAAAAATTCCTATATTAAATTTACCACTAACCTAAATTTGTATGTCTAATAATTTTAGAACTGGCTAGATAAATGATTAACTGTGTATATTAAAAAAACTGACACTTTCAATAATATTATGGAATGCAGTGATGGAATATAGATAGGTCCATTGCATCAAAATGATAATGTTGTGCATTTTTGCACCAAATCTATATGGGTCGCCCAAATGAAAGTGGCACTACAGTCGGTTTGAGAAATGGTTTAA
This sequence comes from Maratus michaelseni, assembly GCA_963931845.1. NCBI lineage: Eukaryota > Metazoa > Arthropoda > Arachnida > Araneae > Salticidae > Maratus > Maratus michaelseni. Next base: position 168,421,703 of record OZ007591.1, read on the forward strand.
TATAAATTAGTATACAAAAGAAAAAGTAATACAGACGTAAGGTTGAAACAAGTGTCAGCGGCCAACAAGACGATGTATACCCTGGGTGAAGAAGCTCCGGTGTTGGTTGTGGAACCAATTTTCAACGGGAGTTTGAACCTCATTATAGTCGGTGTCCCTTCAGAGCTTTCTTGAGTGGACCGAAGATGTGGTAGTCACACGGCGAGCGGTCTGGGCTGTAAAGGTGATAACCACATGCGCTTGACCTGTCATCAGTACTGCTCCTTCCACTACGAAAACCCCTACACCATCAGAATACCGATTTGCGTGACATACACTCCGTGCCATACACATTTTGCATTCGGCGATAGATTTCACTAGTTCCGCTGTTAAAAATTGCATGACTGCAAGTTGACACCATTTGAGGTGTCCATGATGCAAACGGTGCCTTTTAACGTACTCCAATCTATTTATTACACATGCATCTGGTGGGATCTGACGATATCGTATGCATTCCCAGCACTCTGCGCCCTCTATAGGACCATGCACAGTCATCTTTCTCTTCAAATGGCAGAGTTATTACACCAATGCCACTTTCATTTGGCCGACCCTTATATAATTCAACAAAATTGAACCAAAGTACGAAAACTTTCTCCTAGCAGCATTTTGCAATAACTTCGTAATTCTTCATAGTATTAAGTCGCCACGAGGCACTACTTACGATCCGAAATTCTGTGCACCGATTGGTCAAAGCAAGCTCTTTTTTTCTCATTGGAATGAGTTAAATCTGCAAGGGAAACAGTGTTTGATGCACCAAGAGCGGATTTCATTTTCAGTAAACAAGGGGACTTTGCTTTGGGCCAAGACTCTTTTTGCAGATTTGGAATGAACTAGAACTCATTCTTTTTGGGCTGGCAATTTTTTTTCATGAAAATAATGGTGACATACATTTAACAGAATCTTTAGAAATTTATTTTGTTTCATTAAATTAAAGAAATATTTTTTTTAATCTACTTTTTTCCTTTATAGAGTTTCAAAATTACGAATTTTTAAAACTTTGTTTTGTGTTATTTTAAACAACATTAGAGATCTATCTGCACAAGCTGAAATTTCCAAGCCCATGCCTGAACAAAAGCTTTCTTGGCTTGACCCAGCCAAATGTAAAAACTAATATATTACATGCAGGGCTACCATTTGCGATTTTTCAGCTTCAGGCGACTATGGTGACTATTTTAGGCCGAAAATCATCAAAAAGCGACTATTTTAATGAAAATTAAAAAAAAGCGACTTTTTCAGATTTCGGTGACTATTTTGCCACGGTCGTTTGAGGAGATTTGCAATGTTTTCCTTGACAAATTGGTAAAATTATAATTTGTTTTTTTTTTCCAATCGATTGACGAAAATAGCTATTTCTTTCCGTGATCTGTGATCAAAATCACATTATTTTTCTACAATCGTTGGAGGAGATTTGCGAATTTTCCCGTGACTGTTTGCAAATTTTGTGATTTATTTTTTGTACAACCGATTGACGAAATCGCTTTTTTTTTAGGAAGGGGGGGGATTATTTGTCGAAATATGCTATTTTCTTTTCATGATCGACTGACGAAATTCTTAATTTTTTGCACTATCATTTGATTAAATTCTCGATTGTTTGACAAAATTCGCACTTTTTTTGTCCGAGATCGTTAGACGAAATTTGCAATTTTTTGTGCATTCTTTTGACGGAATTTGCGATGATTTTCCAACAAACAAAAATTGTCATTTGTTTTCACTACCTTTCATAAACTTCTAGGAGGAGATTCCGGATTTTTCACTCAGTGGCAGCCCTGTACATGCATATTTATGCGAACGTTTAAAACATATTTCAGACTATATATTTGCAGGCCACAGAATATAGAATACCACCATTAATGATCATTTGGACTCTTACTATTATATTCAAATAAAGTTGTGCTAAAAAAATTTATTTAGTTTTGAATAAAAGAAAAAAGATGGTTAAAGCCATAATTTTGAAGCTAATAAAACAATAAAGTAGATTTTTTTAAAAACATTTTGCAATTTCACAAACCAAAGAATATTTATAAAGATTCCGTTAACAAATATCTAATATCACTATTATTTTTACAAAAAAATTGCCGACATGGCTGGGGAAACAATTATGTCCAGGCCCGACCAAATCTGCTGAAAAATATTAACCTGAAACCCAGCTCTATGTTCATCTGTTCTATGCTAGACATGCTATTTTTTTTTTTTTTTTTTTATTGCGTCGAAATAGGATAGGCTTGTGCAGCACATTTATACTACTCTTCTTGTCCCAGCTAGGTCCAATGAAAATTTTACAGATTTTGTTGGCTTAGTCTGGACTTTTTAAATTTCTCTTACCAGGCCAGTCCATAAAAAAAATTGCCTTTGTTCTGTCGGCCATTTAAAATTTTATCTTTATTTTGCTGACACAGCCCCTGGGCTAGGTATGGGACTCTGGCCAGGCCCAGACCCTTGCAGATCTCTAAATTACATACTATTAACAAAGCAATATTTAAATTACCCCAGAAAGGAAAAAAGTTTTTCAATAATTTTCATTAACTTGCATTTTCAAAATCAATTATGAATAAATGGCAATTTTATATGATGTACAAACACCCCCACTGTTATGGTGCCTCTGGGTAGTTACCTAATGATAAAACTTGCCTTGTTCAATCCAAAGCATAAAATATTAAGGCTGCTCGTCAGTCAACTTTCCGATTCCCCGCGCTAATGTTATTTCTATGGGCGTAGGATGCATTCATATTTTTAAAATATCTCCTCAGAAAATTAATATTTTTAACTTCTGTTTTCTTTGTATTGTTCTTAAAGAATGTCTCTTTTTTTCTTAGTTGTCAATTTTTTTCTAAAATATAGACTTAATTTTATATGAAATGTTAAAATCGTATTCAGTTTCGCTAAGATTTTTAACACATAAAAATGTAAATTAAGCACATAGTTTAGAAATATTTTGATAACTAAGAAAAAAAGAGACATTCTTTAGGAACGGTACACAGAAGTTATAAATATTAATTTCCCGAGGAAATATTTTTAAAATACGAATGCATCCTACGCCCATAGAAATAACATTAGCGAGGGGAATCGGGAAGTTTACTGACGAGCAGCCTTAACAAAAGAATATATTTTTACTTTGAGTTGTATGATTTTTTTTTTTTTTTGGAAATTTTATTTGTTTTTGCATCAAATGACAAACCAAATTTTTTTTTCGGCACTCCCTTCTACTCTGGCATCAGGGTGCATGCCCCTCTCACTCCCTTCTAGTTTCAGCGCTAGCATTACAAGATGTTGAACAGATGAAATAATGTTTAATGAGGATTGAAATGAGATTCAACCATTCAACTGCAATATTTGTACCAACGATGAAGATAATTTCTACTAATATCAATCTATGGATTTCCATCAAGCAATTGTGCAAAAACCAATCACTCTGCTTGGATTCCATCATGTAATCTTCTGAGATATCAATGCTTTGGGTATGGAAATAATAGGAGAAACAAATCTATTCACCTATATGAGTCAATGACAGGCTGGGGCAAGGGGCTACAACCCCCTTAATCTAGCCCCGTCTCTACCAGATACACTTGTATCTTTTTAATCCTTTAAGCTTCAGCTGTTGCAATTGTGATGGTTAACAGCATTCAGGGCCGGCGCTAGGCATTTTACTGACTGAGGCGAGCATTATTTTGCCGCCCCTATGCCGTGATTGTTTTTTCCCCACTTCTCAAACTTTTAAGAATAAGTAAATTAATTTTGCTAACTATGATTTATTTAAAAGAAAACAATTATATATAAAATTAATTTACAATTAAGAAATTTAAAATAATCAAATTACTTAAGAAATTTTGCATCTATTTTGAAAATATAACAACATTTAACTTGAAATTAAATGAATAAAAATTTTATCATATTCTAGTAATATTTACAAACAAGTTAGAAATTGTACGTTAAACGTGACATATCAGGTGCGTTCGTTTTATAACTAGTTTCACAATGTAAAAGAAATCATCCTCATTATTTCAGTGAAATGAATTATGTCGTCTGCTAGGAGGAAAATGAGCATGCCTTTTTTAATTTTTTTATTAGATATGCCACGTTTACAAATGCGAATTTTTTTTTTACCATGGAGATCTTGCTTTGTGAATGATTACCGCCATGTTTTAATATTTTTATGACTCATAATGAACGAATCCCCTGTGTTTCTTTACTCTAATGGATTGAGATATTCAGTTAACGTAATTTCCACTGAAGTTATATCTCAGAATCTATACATTGTTGATTGTAACTCATCTCTCAAGCAAATAATTTTTTTGATCGATCTTTCTAAAAATGTAACTTTTATGCCATTTTATTCGAAAAAATAATTTTGAATAAAAATGGCCGCTTGGCATATGGAAAAAGATAGGGTTAGCCTGTATTTGTTTTCCTCAGTCACATGACTTGCGCTTTTATTATATTAAATTACGCATGATAGAATTTAACAGAATAAAGAAAACTCTCATTAATAACTTTTTAAGTTTTGGTTCGATTTTCATAAAATTTGAAATGACTCGACAAAATTCTGCAGCGATTATATATATTAAATTTCAAATCATTCGGTTGTGTAGTTTTTGCGCTGCTATATGCGGACAGACGGACGGACGGATCAGACAACGACTATAGGTGCTACGTATTTACATAATTACGAGCGCACCTAAAAAGCATCATATCAAGAATTAAATTGACGTTTCAAAATCTCATTCGCTTTGCTTTTCCTTTGGAAAATGCATTTATTGTAACGACGTTATAAATATTAGTAAAAAACAAAAAAAATACATTAGGTGAAGCTAAGCTTAAAGTATACATTATTAAGCAAAATATGTCAAACATTTAAAAACAATCAAATTATGTATAAAATTTTAAGTAGCAAAATAATAATATTAATAACAAGTTATATATCTTTTTGAAACTTGCACAAAAATAAAATCCCTTATTAGCAGTATTTAAAATAAAATATTTATTAAAAATAAAACAAAATTTCAAGATCTAATTTTCCTTGATTTTTCTTCGGCACAGTCATTTATTATAGTACAGAAATCAATATTATAAAGCAATCACATTATCAAGACAAAAATAGATAAACATACTAACGAAACTACGCATCACATTCTTGAAATTAAATAGGAAAATTATGATATGAATTGAAAATTACATGATCATTTGAAATTGTATACATGAAGATTAAATTTTACATCAGTAATATTTACAAAAATACGAGTATCAACGGTGAAATAAATAATTCAATAAGAATTCGCCTTGAATTTTTTTTTTTTTTTTTTCAAAATCGTTTATTATAGCACCCTAATATTAACAAATAATTGTTTTTTAATTTGCTAAAATAATTTAACTAACTGACCCGACCGGCGTTGCCCGGGCACATAAAAAAATAGCACGAAGCGCGAAAAAACTGCAAATCGTAATATAAAAGCGCAAAAAATATAAAAATCACTCCACGAATTCAGAATAAACATTAATGAAAAGAGAAAAAAATTACTACATTGGGATAGAAGATTGATGCCAGATTCCTTTTACTAATGTGGAAAAATCGCGGCGAATTGCAGAAAAAACACTAAAAGTTGCATACAAAAATCACAGAGAACAAAATATACTATTGGGCTAAGAGATTTAAAAAAATATATTTTACGAATGTCCAAAAATCGCCTAAAAACTCTAAAAATCAAACAAAAGAATTCAAAAATTGCTGAACGAATTCCGAATAAACTTTATTGAAAAGAGGACAAAATTTTCTATATTGGGTTAAAAGATTAAAACCTGATTCCTTTTACTAATGTGGAAAAATTGCCGCGAAGGACAAAATTTACTATTGTATGCTAATACATTCTAACGGTAATTCTTTCCCGAAAGTCAAAAATTGGAGCGAAAAAACGTTAAAAATCGCATTGAAAATCGCTGAATACAAAATGTAATATATTGGGCAAAATGTTTGAAACCGAATTCCTTTTATGAATATCAAAAAATCGCCACGAAACGCAAAAAATGCTAAAAATTGCATTGGAAATCGCAATAAAAATTACAAAAACTTCCAAAATCGCGGAGAACAAAATTTAATATGATACGCTAAAAGTTTGAAACAGAATTTTTTTTACGAATGTCAAAAAATTCCACAAGAAACGCAAAAACTCTGAATTGCATTAAAAATCACTAAAAATTCAAAAATCTCGGCGAACAAAATGCACTACATAAGGCTAAAAGTTTGAAACCGAATTCCTCTTACGAATGTCAATAAATCGCCGCAAAACGCTAAAAATTATAGAGAACAAATTTACTAATAGTGAACTGAAACATTGTAACAGGGATTATTCACGAATGCCAAAAAATTACCACGGAACGCGAAAAAACACTAAATATCGCTAAAAACTCGAAAATCGTAGCGGTCAAAATTTACTATATTAAACTAAAGGTTTGAAACAGAATTATTTTTACGAATGTCAAAAAATCGCCATGGAACGCGGAAAAAGCAAGTTGAAAATCACATTAAAAATTCAAAAATCGCGGAGAACAAAATTTACTATATTAGGCTAAAAGTTTGAATCAGAATTAATTTCTTTAACGAATATTAAAAAATCACCGCGAAACGCAAGAGAAAAAAATCTCGTCAAAAATCACTAATAATTCAAAAATCGTCATGAAGAAAATTTACTAGAGTGGACTAAAACATTGTAACCGGAATTCTTCACTGTAATTATATGCAACTTCTTTGACTGTAATTATATGCAATATACTCCGTATTTTTATTTAAAATAAGACCAGAGGTATAAATCACAGGGAACTTGGAGGACTTTGCACCCACGACAGATTTTACATGCACCAGGCGACATTAGCGTACATGGCCTAATATCCTTTGACAAGATTACACTCAATGGAAAATACTGGCAGTCCACTGAATAGAGAAATATAAACAAGTAATTAATGCAGCCAAATTATAAGTGATAAACTATATTTAGAGATCTGTTGATGCATTGTATAAAAGAGACAAGAAAAATGGATTTTTGAAATTAAAATATAATATATTAACTTAAAAAATAATTTCACATCTTTGATATTTTGTTTGTACTTAACATAGTAGGATCTATTAGCAATTGCAATAATGTAGTGCTGAATCCCAATGTATATATAAAATAAGAGGTAATTTAAAAAAATCATTTTATATTTTGGCACTAAAGTTTATCATTTACATTAGGTCTCCGTGCCCTAATTGAGTCCTCAAAGCGCAATTTCAGTGCAGCAATAGGATTAAATTCATTTAATTTAACATATTTTAATTTATTTAACTTGATAAATATCACTGTCCTTGGAATCAACGTCACAGTACAGTAGCTCATATTCTTCATGGAAACTAGCTCCGCCAAGGAGAAGGAGAGATTAGTCTTTCTGTTCTCATGGCCAGGAGAACCGCTTATCTGGGCGGCATGATTAATGTGTGATACATTTCCAAACGAATTTGACCCCCCCCCCCCTTTTCATACATTTTCCATTCAATCATTGCAGTTGGCAAGTGGCGACTATTAAGTTTGGTCAGTGGTGGCAATAAAGTCAATCGCCAAATTTTCAGTATTACTCGCCAATTGGTGAGTGCTAATTTTGTCCTATATACACAGAACATAAAAAATTCTGATTTTCACACACATGTTGTTATTCGTTATTCTGTGTTTGACTTTAAAAGTACTGTCAGGGAAAAATTACGAAATTTTAGCATAAAAACACTAGTATATCTCTATAAGTTTTATAATGAAAATTTTCATAGCAATTTGTTATTTAAGATTAATAGAGAATGAATCAAAATATTGTCAACATTGTATAAAAATTCTTGCATTCATAAATACTTGCTAGAATTCAATGTATTACACATAGAGATTTTCATAATAAGGATGACGCAATACCTGAGAGTTTCCTTTTAAATAATAATACTTTTAGTGAGTTCAATGCTAAGTTATAGCACGAACGAACGGGCAGTACAATGTTGTACAAGTGAAATATGGATTTTTAAGTTAATACAAAGGTTATACAGTGATACCTCAAAAATCTGGCATCAAAGTCATCTTTCGCCACCCGCCCTCCCTTTTTTTTAACTTCCAACTTACAGGAGAAAGAAAAATAGCAATTGTTTATGAATTAAAAACTTCGAGGTCGAAAGTAAAAATGCGAAAAAAAATTGATTAGTGACTAGTTTTCTTCATTTGCCAGAGGCGATTACTTCTTTCAATAACAGACTATTAGGGTGTATCAAAAGAATTTTCGTTTTTTGAATGCTTTTATACTAAAGCAAGTAGCTGGCACTTTTTCACCCCTATTGATAACATAAAATGTTGTTTTACAGGATATATGTACCTTTATATTCCATAATCATACAGGCTTTTTTCTTTCATTTTTAGATCAAACAAAGAGGGATACAAATCTTGAGATTTTATGCATCTTAAGGCATGATTTTAAACTGGGCGTTGTGATATGAAATCTCACAATGTTTAAATCATGTTATATTTTTATTTCTTTCGGCCTTTCACGTCGATATTATTTGGATTCAATTCCGTATTTATTTTTACGCGAGTGTTTTGCATCGGGCTTTGATCAGCGTTTTCCTTCGCTCTTTACCGATGTGCTTTCTCTTTCCCTTCTACTCGTATTGTGATGACGTCATCGAAGCGCCGTCTTTCCAACTCTCGTGACATACGCATTAGGTAGCTGTAAAAGGAGGCTCATCTTTTGGAGGCGTGGTTTATTTGACGATTACTGCCGCAAATTGAAATAAATGTTTTTAAATGAATTGTTCGAATTTGTTAATTAAGATATTGGCTAATTTTTTTTTAATTCTCTAATAGATTTAAATCTTGTCGTTCAGATACTTTTGTTGTCCCCGTTTCTTACTATAAATTAAAAATTTCGTTAATTTTAATTCAGAATCTGTTTTGTTGATGAACTGTCATGATGTAATTTCATTTTGAAGGGGATCGCGGGGCCGAGGTCTGCCTGCCTGCAGCCTATGGATGCGGAGTCCGGCGAAATTCTACGACGATGTCTCCCTGTCTGAATTTATTGCCTAATGGCGCGTAAAAGTTTTAATTGAAATTCTCACTTTAGAAAATTTGGATTAATGCTGCATTTTAATTTTTAAAGACATTTCTTCGAGTGGAAAAGATCATTTTTATCGGCCAACGTTTTTATTGAAATAAAAAGGTGACCAATGGATGAAGGCCTCTTTCTTCTCTTCAAAAAAAAAAAATTAATAAAGATTTGGATTTATATTATTAAAAAGGCTCCTCTTCATTTTGTGTACAGCAGACACCATGCAAGTAAGAACATTCCTTTACTTTTATTGTTTAACCACTGCTTGACCAAAAAGAATGCTAAAGGGTCTAGCGAATACAACGTAATATTTTAAATAAAGAACTTCATTACTATTTAATATGTAACTCCACATCAATAAATAACTACACATCAACAAAGCAATATTATTTACACCACAGACGTTAAAACCAATAAAGCTGTCCTCAAAACTCGTGCAGTTGGAGGTCAGGACAAGAGTAGTGTACGGACAGTTCAAAACAAATCCAAATGTTTTAAGGAAAGGGACCTCAGCCTTGCAATCAAACCCAAAAGTGACAGGCCATCAGTTGTGAATTTTGACAAGTTGAAGAGAAAAAAAGAGGAGAATCCAAATACTAGCGTCCGAAAACTGTCGAAAGAACTACAATGCACCAAGCATGCCAAGTTTTACATAAGTTTAAAAATACTTGCATGTAGTCAAGAAAAGTAAAAAAAACTAAAATTATTTTGATACACCCTAATATATGGCCGGAGAATTAATATCTGCTTTAAAGAAATAAGACTGTATTTCTGAAATAGATATTTTTCACCTGTATAAAATACAAGAAAAACTTGTTAAAAAAAGACCAAAAAAATTGAAGTAAATAAACTTGACATTGATGCTATGGAAATTACATGAGAAGAAATGACTTCACTGTTTATTAGATTTTTTTGTAATATAGAAAATATCAATTAATGCAATCATTGTTGCATTTAATATTTAATTATCACTTGACTATGAAATTAATTATGACTAAAGGCATCACTAAGCATATTGGAAGTACTTTTGACTTTTGATATTCTTTCAAAAATCCGGCTTAGTCTCGGTTCTGACGATGCCAGATTTACGAGGTTGTACTGTACATCTGTTTTGAATATTCTATTGAGAGCTGGAACATCTTGGAAGGATTTTTTAATTCTGCAAGTATGACATTGAAATTATTATCAACAATGTGGACGCTTGTAAGAGTTTGAATGCAAATTGAAAAACAATGTTAATTGCATTGAAAACAATTTCACAAAATGAAAAGGGTAATAAAGTTAGATGTGTTGACTGCTTGCTGGGGGTCTTAAAAAGTTACAGAGTATTGAGATAAGTATTCCTGGCATCAGTGTGGTGTTATATTCTGTAACAGTTTGACAGTGCAATGACAAAACTGCAAACCGAGGTTGTGGATATTTAAACTGTGTTGAAATATCTCTTTTATTATGATTTTAACTGAGATACAGATAGATCTCTTTCCCTATTTACAAAGATTCAGCTGAAAAGAATATTACTGAGATTAGGAATCAGTTTCATCTTCTTCAGATGACAACACTACCAGACAAAATTGCCAAATTAAACGTAAGCAATGTTTTAATGAATCATGAGTTAGCTTGCAAAATCAGAAATCCCAGAAAAAGAAACAAATACGGACTGCTTTAAAAATGATGACGAAATCTGGAGAAGAATGGAAATACTATATTTTAAAATAATATGATCTCTTCAGAGTGATTTTACAGAAAGAAATTTTTTACTGGCAAAGAGTATAATTTAAGATTTTTATTTCTTTCAAATATCACCAAACTAGAAGCTATTCAAATACTGCAGAAGAAACTTTGAGCTATTTACAATTCCAACATAGGGCACAGCTTTGCTGAAAATTGCATCCATTTTTAAAGTTATTTCTTATTTATGGAAGGAAGAAAGTAAAGGTGAAAATAAGGAATTTCGCTTAGTAGCTACTGGCCGGTAGCTTGATTTTTTTTAGTAGCCAGTTATTGGCTAGTGAGAATAATTTTTTTAGTCTTATCTATAGTAGCCAGTAAGTACATTTATGACACTGAATATTTAATTAAAAAATATATATAATGATTTTACAGTATACAAGTAATTTATGTACTAAATAAAAATATTTAATTTATATTGTTTTGAATAAACTTGAGATATTAATTTCCAATCTATTTTAAAATAAGTTAACAGCAAAGTTATACACAACGTGCTTATGTACAGCCAACTACATAAATCACCCTAAGCTTAGGTATTTGTGTAGATAACTACATAAGTACCTTTTTTAAATATTATTTGTCTAGAATTAATATTTGACAATAATAAAATAGGTATGTTTATGCACTAAATAATAACCCACAACATGATATACATTATACACATGCACAACCTATGGCCAACATTTCCAGAAATTGTGTGTATTTCGCCAATTAGTTTCGGAAAAAATTGCAAATTTTGTCATTCGGAAGCATAAAAATCATGAATTTCATCAATTGGGTATGTAAAAACCATGAATTTCGTCAATTGGGATGCATAAAAATCATGAGTTTCATCGATGGTGCATGTAAAAATCATGAATTTTGTCGATTGTGTGTGTAAAAATCATGAATGTAATTTATTGAGCGCATAAAAATCATGAATTTCGTTGATCGGCTGCATAAAATCATGAATTTTGTCGATCAGGCGCATAAAAATCATGAATTTAGACGATCTGGTGCATAAAAATACTGAATTTCGTCGATCAGAAGCGTAAAAATCATGAATTTCATCGATCGGGCATGTAAAAATCAGGAATATCGTCAAACGGTCGCGGAAAAATCATTAATTTCGTTGAATGGCCGCTGAAAAATCGTTAATTTTAGGGAAAAAAGGAAATTGCAAAATCCTACATTTAGCCGGTTCTTTCCATACTTTTAATCGCCGAGTGCTTATTTTCACCTTTAGAAGAAAGTAATGACAAGTTGTCTTGTCTTCATTTTTCTGCAGGATGTTGGCTTCAAAATAAATTAGTGATGTTTATCCAATTATGTACACTGCACTCAAGATTTACAACTGTACAGCAGCTACAGACGGTTCTGCTGAAAGACCATTTTCTGTTCCAACTATACAGGGTGTCCTAAAAACATTGACCTCGACTTTTATTCCTTAAATATTGATCATAGACATATATATTCTAAATTACAAAGTTATGTAAAAAAAGGTGCAGAATTTTATGAAATTGATTAAAATTTTCAGGAGATTAAATTTGAAGAAATACAAAATTTAATTTTTATACAGCCCATGTACAAAAAATTTCCCAATGAGTAAAATGTGTCCCAAACTCTAATAAGGTCATGTTCAAAATTTTATCATAAAAGTCACAGAGATATGAAAATACATAAATGCTGACTTAAGCCACTTTTTGATACCTAGATATGAGTTTGCTAAGGAAAAAAATCATGTCGGATGATCACATTTCAGTGGTTGTATACAAATTATAAAAGAAAATAATGATTGCATAAATAATAATTGTGCTATTTATTGGTACAAAAGTATCTAAACTGTGTAGAAATAATAACTTTAAGCAAAGATTACAAAGCTTGCAATTATGTGACGTAATGATCAGAAGCAGATATTTACATTTGCAAACATATCTAAGCTGTTTTAATGTTCATTGACAGTGCTATTTCCAAGTTTTATTCTGTAATTCAACATGTAAAATTTTAAGGTATTTTTCAGGAAGCATAGTTTAGTAAATTTGTAAATAAATAAAAGCCATATAGATATAAGATAAAAGCCATATTTTATTAGCTTATGATGCATTTCTGCTTCTGCATCGCATCATCTGCACTCTAGTTGTAAACATTTACATTCTAATTTGTGATTAACCCCTCACCAATTTTGTTTAAACATATCTCTGTGACATTTTATGATAAAATGCTGAAATTTTGTTCATGACATTATTAGTCTATGGGGCACATTCTACTCGCTGGAAAAAATTGTATACAGGGACTGTATAAAAATTAAAATTTTGCACTTCTTCAAATTTAATCCCATGAAAATTTATCCGATTTCATAAAATTCTGTACCTTTGTTTACGTAACTTTGTAATTTATACAGGAGTCGATGCAGATTTTTTTCCTTAGGGCCTATTTTGTGAAAAGTAAAGGTTATTTTTGTGAAATTTATTATATTTTTGTGAAAAATAACATTTTGTAACGAAAGTTGAAAGCCAGTTACTCAAATTCAAACCAAGCATTTATTAACAAACACCTTTTTAAATCCATTTGCTGAAGTTTTCATCTCTGGTGGACTTGTTTGTTTACAAATTACACATTTTAAAATGTCACAAAATAATAAATAATTAATAAATGGTAAGTTTTTATGGAATAGAATTTTGTGAAAGGGCCTATTTTATTAAAAGGAATTTTGTGAAGGAGCCTGTTTTATTATAAAGAATTTTGTGAAGGGACCCATTAAATAGATTTTTGTGAAGGGACCATAAACAGGCCCCAAATTTTGCCTGGATCGACCCTTGGAATATATGTCTATGATCAATATTTAAGGAATAAAAGTGGAGGTCAATGTTTCTGGGACACCCTGTATAGTGACTATTTTCTGTGTATCTGCCACCTCATTTTTTTCTTCAGAATTAGTAAATCTTTCACTCGCATACTTGTTTTATGCTTTATGTATTCAGTTAAGTTTAGATGTTTTATAGAGTTTAAAATTAAATTGAATAATTCCACAAATTATTGGAGATCAACTGAGGGTAGAGGGGACACAGTAAAATAAATGACTGCACAGAGGCATCACAAATCCGAAATATGGGCCTGGGTGAATGATTAAATTTTATTTTCTATAGTAAACTTTATATATATATATTTATACTTCAAAAGGTGTTTTACAATGCATAAAAGTATTATAAATAAAAAAATTTCAAAGAGAAATTATTAATATATCAATTAAATAGTCTGAATTTACAAACATATCTTTGTTAAATAAATATCAACACTGACACTGTCTAGAATTCAAATAAAAACTATATTTCAAATGCCTTAAATGCTAAACAAAGCATAAAAAAACATCCTATACAACTGTCATATTAAACCAGCTTACAGTTTTATTTTTAGAAAGATTTTCTTCAACACTTGGTATCAGCATTAGAACAATTAGCAAAGAGAAATTTGTCATAAATGAATGTTTTTATCTTCAGCTGCAACAGTTAGTTCTTTCTTGTGTTTCTTTAATCTCTGTCTTTCCATATCTTTGATAACCCCTTGATGAAGTTTTTCTCTCTCCCACTCTTGCTTTAGATGTATATAAGAAATCATTGCAACTGCCGAAATAGCTGCTGTTCCTAATGCTATTTTAGATTTTGTTGACATGCAGTGATATTATACACTAGTCTTATAACCTAGATAAGAAAACAAAATTGTTATCAGTTTAATTGAGTTATTTAATACATAAATACAATACTGCTGCTACCAATTCTAAACAAAGCTAATTTTTAAAAAAAATTACAAAGGAGAGAATCACATGTTTGAGCCATTGACTTGCTCACAATTTTATAGACTGTAGGAAATCAAAGGTAAATAATATAAACATTCGAAAATAAAGAAAAATAAATTTTTTAAATATTGCGAAAACTGATACATCTGCTTATATTGTTTTGACAATCCATTGAGATAGAGCAGCCATACTCAACCTTTTTTCGCGCGGGCAGCAAGCATATGTTTGTGCTGTTAGGCAGGCCGCAACACACTTATAAAAGGGGTAAAAAAAAGAGTAATTAAAATAGTAAGATCACATAAGTAGTACAACAAAGCAATCTAACAAAGTTAATATTATCAGCAGTGTTGAACGTTTGTCGCGAAAGAAATATTACCAAAAACTTTAACACCACTATTTCCAAACAATAAACTTCGTGGTAGATTTCTATTGCAAATGTTATAGAAATATGCTGCGAGGTTTATTGTTTGCTTGGAACTCTTGTTTACTCAACGCAAAAACGTTTTTTTAAATTGTAAGAATATAATAGTTCAAATTTTTTCAATTTGAAATAAGGTTTGATAAGTGTTGAAGATTAAGAAATGTATATGCCACTGTAGTGAAATAGGAATATTTTTAAAAAACCTTTTTGAATAAGCTAATATCATTTACAATTTTTAACATAATTTTAAATTAACAAGACAGATTTTGCCTTCCCATGAAAATATATAAAACAAAAGTGAAAGTCTTAAATATTTTTTATGCGCATTTGAATTAATTTTATAAATATGGATTAATAATTATGTGTCTCGGGCCACAGGTTGAGTATGGCTGAGCTAGAATATGTATATTTAGTTCGCAGAGATAAGAAAGTTCACAGTTGGAAATATAATATGGCTAAATGTCCCTAAACCAATATGGAAAACAAATCAATGTAAAGTAAAAGCTTGTATTGATAAACTTCTATAATAAACTATAATGAAATATAGCGATAGAAAGAAAGACAAAAGTTTAAAACCAAACATATTTATTAAACAGAAATTAAATAATTCAAAGATACCTAAATATATACTTTTAACAACAACAATTACTTACAAATATAAACAGACAGCCATTACTAGAATGATATATATATTACTTGATAACATACATATAGGCTTCACAACAAGTACTGTGGTAAAAACTGAAAATGATATCTATTGTAAAGCAAGAGTTATATTCTGATGGCCCAAAGCCCAGAAGCAGAAAATTCTCCAAGTGTCTGCGACGGATATTTCAGCGGCAGAAAATAATCTGCAGGTAAACTATGTTACAATTTAGGATTGGCAGGTCTTTGACATGTGTCCGTTTTTGAGAGTTTAAACTGCTATGTCCAAAACCATCTTATGTCAAAAACCTCAAATACTACATTGATATGTAAAATTTTACATTAAATAGTACTTATATTATATGAAACAGTACAACATCCAGCAACATATTGGTGAATTGAACGTTTTTTCCCTGCGACATATTGACGAATTTCATGCTTATTTTCTGTAACCAACCGACGAATTTCGCGATTGTTTTCCTGCTACCAACTGACAAATTTTGCTTTTTTTTTTTGGAGACTGATAAGCGAATATCCGAATTTTTTTTCCCATGTCTTACAGATGAAATTCTAATGTTTTTTTTTTTTTTAAAGACGTAATTGTGGACAATTTTCACGACCAATCGGCGAATTTGGCTATTTACTGGCAATAGCTTGACAAAATTTACAATTTTTTCTCACGACTGACTGAAACATTTCGCAATATTTTCCCGCCATCTATAGACGAATTTTGGGATATTCTTCTGCAGCAGATGGCAGAATTTTGGGTTTTTTTTCTGCGACTGACTGAAGAGATTCACGATTTTTTCCCGTAACTGACAGATTTTCTAGATAGTTTTCCCACGATCTATTGACGGAATTCGTGATATTTTCCTGCAACTGATTGACGATTTTACGGATTTTTTCCACGTCTTGCTGGCAAAAAACGAGGGTTTTTTTTTTTCACATGATCGTAGACGAATCTTGCTATTTCCCCCCTGCGATCGACTGGTGAATTTCGCAATTTTTCACACAACCGACTGCCAAATTTTGCGATTTTTTCTTCACACAATCAATTAACAAATTTCACAATATTTTAACGTGACTGTATAACGAACTTTACGAAATTTTTCTGTGCCTGATTGACAAATTTTCGCGTGGTTTTCCACGACCTATTGGTGAAATTTGCAAGTTGAAATATGCAGACGGAATTGTTTTTGCAAACCCAAAACGCTATGCAGCTTTAAAAAGAAAAAAGAAAAAAAACGGACAGAGCGCATTTGTAGTTATAAAAGAAAAGACAGGGTCTGCTTTTCGCTGATTTCTTCAACCGCTTTTCACAGATTTTCTCTTTTGAACTTTCTGGCGAGATGCAAGCACAGTATATGAGGAAACGCTGTTGATCCATTGAGCAGGGATGTGGCAGAATTTTTTTTTTATTTATTTATTTTTTTTTTTTTTTGGGGGGGGGGGGGGCTTTTTGCGACTGACTGAAGAGATTCATGATTTTTTCCTGTAACCGACAGAAGAATTTCTAGATAGTTTTCCCACGATCGATTGACGAAACTCGTGATATTTTCCTGCAACAGATTTTTTCCACGTCTTGCTGGCAAAATTCGCAGTTTTTTTTTCACACGATCGTGGACGAATTTTGCTATTTCCCCCCTGCGATCGACTGGTGAATTTCGCAATTTTTCCCACAACCGACTGACAAATTTTGCGATTTTTTCTTCACGCGATCAATTAACAAATTTCGCAATATTTCCATGTGACCGTTTAACGAACTTTGCGAAATTTTTCTGTGCTCGATTAACAAATTTTCGGGTTTTTTCCGTGACCTATTGGTGAAATTCGCAGGTTGAAATATGCAGATGGAATTTTTTTTGCGAACCCAAAACGCTATGCAGCTATATATATAAAAACCGGCAGAGCGCATTTGCAGCTATAAAAGAAAAGACAGGGCCTGCTTTTCGCTAATTTCTTTAACCGCTTTTCACAGATTTTCTCTTTTGAACTTTCTGGCGAGATGCAAGCACAGTATATGAGGAAACGCTGTTGGTTCATTGAGCAGGGATGTCAGAGAATTTTTTTTTTTTATATTTAGCTTGCAAAGTATGAGGAGATGCGCAGAAGATCATAGCACTCCTCCAGATGCGAAGCGAAAGTGTGGCTGCGACACCGCGCCCGCTGACGAAGTAAAAAAATCTGCAGAAGGGGGGAAAAAAACTGTGAGCCGAAGAAAATTCCATGGAAAAAAATCTGCAGAAGAGGGAAAAAAATCTGCGATGTACGTCGCCCGTCTCGATCTTTCTGCTACATGGGCCCAAAGCAAAACAATTATCTTAATGAAACTGGTTATCATATTTGATAACTAAATGAGGGTAGCTTTTAAGTATGTTACATCCTTGACGAAGAATGCAGCGATGATGTAAGACTGACAGAAAAGATCTTTACTAGATGGATGTTTTACACTAAGTTGAAAGACGAATATAATCATATCTTCTAGAAAGTATAGAACAAGAATTTGTTGTAAGATGACATATAGTTAATCCCTCCAGAAGTACAACGCTTCAAGGATAACCACCGTAATGTGATTCCTCAAATGCTATGCAATGCAGCCATGAAATCCATTTACAAAATATAAACAAGTTCATCGAAGATCAATGGAAGACAGCTTACACATAAAGGCAACTTCAGTTTCAGAATAAGTTAATAGCACGTTATTTCAGAACATATCAAGGGGCACAGACGAATTAAAAGCATGTTCATAAACACTGTTTCCTTTAGAAAACATCGTTATGCTGGTTAGTTACAACATGGAGACAAGACAACACGAAACAGAACAAAAATCGAGACTGATGATTAAGGAAAAGGGATCGCATTTGATTCAATCCAGTCAAACAAAAACATGCCTATTACGCAAGGTATCACGCTTCCGTTTGAACTCTCCTGGAAGAGACAACATCGTTGTGAGAGGACGCACAACCAATGTGCAGCTGATGAAGACAATCAATGCCATCTAGTGACAGATGCTGGAACTGTGTCATTCGAGAGAGATGCGGCAGAGATTGTAACATGCAGAGTTGCAGACACATGCGATATTGAAACTTAGCAAACGGACAGAAATAGAATAACGATGTCAAATAAAAAGCTTTGGAAAAGAAACAGAGGTAAGTAAAAATAAAAACATATGTAGTTCAAATAAATGATTTAAATAAAGAATATTGTAATAAAATATATTTATGTAAAATAAAGGAAAGTACCAAATGGATATACCTCATACGGTGACAAGAAGAGCAATATATTTTCTTATCAGCATTGGTAGAATCACGGCAAAAGAAATCGGTCAGTAAGAGTGCATTTTGCCAATTTTAAAAAGTGCAAGGTGTTGTGCCTTTAAAAAAAGGCCAGGAGGAATTAACTCATACAAATTAAACAAAATGACCAAAGTTTTACAAGTGTCCCTAAACGACAATTTCACGGAATTCTAAAGAAATGTTATTTCAAAATTTTATCTACACTAATGAAAAAAATTTCACTCTGTGTGTGTGTGTCTGTCTGTCTGTCCATGATGGTTAGCAAAATCTAGCATACCTAGAAGTCTGAAAATTTAGATTTAGGTAGTCCAAGGTCTGATCTGATCTGATGCACCTGGGACTCAGAATTTTAATATTTTGATAATTACCCAAGATATTAATCAGAAACTCATTAAACATCGTGTCGAAAAATGAATCTTTTATCTGAAAAATGGCGAAGTTGATTTTTGCATAGCATTATACCCTGATGTGAGGGTCGCAATCGACCAATGGAATGTCTTCTTTCACCGGAACCTCGAAAATTTTCATTCTCGCAGCCCTGTTTTTCGGGCTTTTTCGAAAAAATCGAATAATTACTCTATCTACACAAAAATTTGTAAATGGACGTAAAAAAAAAAAAAAAAAAAAAATTACAATTTCAGAGAAGACAAATTCATAAAAATTCATCATTACAAACCAAGATATCAATTAAAAATTTCAATTTTTTGAGCGATTCTATCGGGCACATGTTTGATAAATGTTTTGAGGCTAGACAGAGAGAGACGTTATGTCATTTATCTGTGGAGATAAAATTATACATTTGAAATGGACTTTTATGAGCTATTATAATTTTTTTTTTAAATATGGGATTTTTGGATTTGAAAATTTTGCATTCTTGCTTAAAATTGCCTGGGGTTTAAGATTTTCTAAAAATTTGCAAATTCTGCTGGTAACTAATGATTTTAGCAAAATCCTGATTTTTGTATAGAAAAAGAAATAAAATGCTAATGATTTTCCTATTTCATTTCAAAGTATCTCAGATTCTATGGGTCTGATCACAACGTGGTTTGTCTCATTGGATGGACTTGATATCAATAGAACTTACAGATTTTAGTTCCATGTTTCACCACCAGGGGGCACTTTTTATCTTGGGTTTTATGGGTCGAATCACAACATGGTTTGGCTCATTCGACTTGATATCGATAGCCTTACAGATTTCAGTTATGTTCGTCCAGAACAGATTGTGCCCCCTGACGGGGGAAGGTTGAACTAATGGATTTTGCAAATTTTTAATAAAAAATATCAATTTATACAAAACTGGGTTAAAAATATAAAACCATACAAGTTTGGGGTTTATTTAAGTTTATTATCACGAGGCCTGGGCAACAGTGGGCGAATCAGCTAGTTTTAAATGAAAGCACTTCACAATTAATTATTAAATAAGCGTACGTGATAAATAAAATACTACTCTCCTACATTTCTAGCGATAACTTTATTTATGCAAAATAATAATTTTAAAAATCGGTGCTCCACTTTATCAAATCTAAGCTCAGATTAAAATTATTAAATAAAGATATAAGCAAAAACTTGAAATTAAAAGAATATGTACAGAAAACCTGAAACTGTTCATAAATTGCATATTCTGACGATGCTGCTCAACTCAATAAAGTGACAAATATATATTCCAAATAATTGAACAGTAGCGTTGATCTTTAAACACCATGTTATGCATTTTAACAACAAATATGTAGGTGTCGTTTTCAAAGCAGAAGAACATTTTACAAATACATATTATTTCTTAAAAGAATTACTTACATGTCTTTACTGGAAACTCTAAAAGAAAAATTCTATTTGTTAGCTTTGAGATATGTTAACCTGGGTCAATTCTATCGTAACTGACGTAACACTTGATCATCGAATTTTGTTTTCAAAACTGTGCAGAAAATTTAATAAAACTAGAAAAAAAAATTATTTTTACAATTTAAAATATTTCTTACTAAGGACTTAATACCCAAATACATGCAGATTATTTCAATCTGTCTTTTAGTCACAAAAATCGTAATTCAAAATCCTGTAACTGATGTAACGTAAAATAGACAAACATTTTTTCTGCCTTCATTGAAGTGTAAAAATTATCAAAACGATCCCGTTAAAAAAAGCGATTTAATGTTGTCAACAACACTAAGTAATGACAAATTATAACAGTAACTTGTTTAATTAAATTCTGAAAAATGAAAAAGAAAAAATGGCATTTACACATGTGACTGACGTAACTTTTATTGTGTAACTGATGTAACATTATGACTTTACAAGGACAATAATGGTTCATAACATAGTTTGTAAATAGTAATTTACAATGGCTTTTTATTAGGATTTTATTATACAACATAAAAATACCAAGCTTTCCAATCATACCCTTAAATTAAACATATTATAAATTTTATTTCCCCCTCAAAATGAGACTTTTCTGTGGAATTGACCCCTGAATATGTCACTATACCTGCAATAATTTAAAAAAACGCTGGATGACTAAAATATCTAGATGAATGCTAAATCTGGCAAGACTGTATATTAATATAAAATAAGTCCTATTTCATAATTATTTTTTTAATACATATATATTATATAACAGTCTAACGAATAGTCGACAATTACTTGTCCAGGAAAAGAATCAAATAATAAAAATTAAAAATAACTTTTTTCGTCTCATTTACAAAAAGATACTATATAAGTAATAATTTTCAGAAAATATTTATCCAATGTTCTTATAATTGACTCAAATAAAATTTCATCGTATTTTTATTTTGATAAAATGAATAACCAATGACTATTTTCATAATAAAGCAGAATATTTAGTTAATAAAATTTTAGTAATTTTAAAATCGATATTAAATTATTAAAAATCATTTTTTCACATAAAACTGAAATGTGAAAATCACGAAACAAATTGAATATGGAGTACATCAAACATATCAAATCTACAGAATACAAAATTAAGTTCATTACCTTTCTAACTAAGCGAATTTGATAATTGCTGAAATTACTAAATTACCGTTTAATGTTTACATACACTTTTGTGTATTTGGTTGGTTGGTTGGCACACAGCTACTTTTGTGTAATTACCATCTACAAGCACCCATATCTCAAACTTCTCAGCTGCCAATCAAATTTGAAGGATTGTTGCTACATCTAGGCACAGATCATGTTGGAGGCGCAGATTTGGAGGTCACACATTACAAATAGGCAGTTCTGATTGGTTTAACTTGGTTGATCTACAGAGTACAGAACTCTTCAGATTGCAACTTCCTTATCTGTGCTATGATGAAGCAATTGAAGCTTTGTAATACTGTGCTTTATGCACAGAGTGAGGAGAAAGAATAGAGAGAGGTGAAGCGTAAAAACGGCTTGAAACCGGTTATCACTCAAATCATTAGGCCCAAACAAGAGGTTACATTGGACAGAGAGAGGCTGCACGTGGAACAAGGACTGGATTCATTGGACGGAAGAAGTTTTCAAAGCAAGCCGCCAGTCGTTTGGGCCGACTTTAGGTACAGGGCCTAGAATACATAGTGTGGAAACCGGCTATCCCATTAATGCTTTAAAAAGTGCTAAAAAATTGTAGCCGATAAATGTGCAACTCTGCTGTACGATAATAGGGCGATCGCAGCGATATCTGCTGGATCTTTTCATGTAAACAAAAATTTAGTAAATATCGTTTTTTAGCCATGATCACTATCTTTCAAAATTTTGAAGCTTATGAAAATCACTATCTAAGTCAGAGGAAACAGGATATAATTTAATATTTAAAATTCTTACCATTGGCCAAAACGTTTTCTCAGTTTGATCCTTATGCAATGGTTACGTTGAAAAGTGCTAACAGATGTCGCTGTAATTGACCTCTTATCGTATCAGCATCGTTGTACATTTATCGGATTCAACTTTTTAGTACTATTTTGTAGCTGGTTTCCACTAGTGCTCCCTATTAAACGTTTATACGAGTATGCGTATAATACGTATTTTACGGGGTGCAGATTTTGGATACGTATGATACGATCAAGGCGGTTATACGTATTATACGAAACAGCAAATACGGTACATCGTATATACGGATCTTACACTAGCGGTTAAACGTTTAAACGGTTTTCGTTCATTGCTTAAAAAATTATGCCTTTCTTCTGCTGGTCTGCGGATCAGAAACTGAAAAACAGCCGCTGTGTCCTGTCACGGCCAAACTCGATCGTTCTCCTTCCCCTCATACGGCCTTCACAATCACCCCTTAGTTTCGGAATCGTTAAAGGGCTACATTCGCCGGTAGATGGCGCGATATACTTACCATAAATTATGCTTAGTAAAGGTTACTTCTATACATAAAAATACAAAAATCTTTGCAATATACTCATTATAAAAGCTATATATATATATATCATATGTAACTTTAGCCTCAGCTTTATCTTTACTACAAACAAGAAAAAATAAGATTTAGAGATAAAATAAATAAATACAATGCTTTAAGTAATTAAAAATAGTTTAAATAACACGCTACTATAAATGCAAAACAAACATTATAAGTAAATTTCTATATGTATATACGTTTAAATTCTTGATTACTTGAAACATTGATAATTTTGAGCGTAAAATACACAGTAAAAATTTTTAAAATATTTACTAGTTTCATAATAGTAAGAAAACTAAGCAAGTTCGCCAATATCCGGCAATCTACTCATATCGAATTTTTTTTATCAAAACATGGATTATTTTTACACGATTCTTAATTATTTAAAATGTGTATATATATGTACATTCAAAACAATTTTCAATAAATTTAACCATTATAGGTGCTGATCTGAAATACATAAGCATATAGAAATATAATACAATTGCATTTAAAATTAAATATTATATTCCAATTCTGGAAAGTCATGGTATAAAAGTATGTATATGATAAAAATAAAAAAGATATTTACATGTTTTATAATATCAACAGAATAAGAAAACCTATTTCCCCAATATCCGGCAATCAACTCATATCGATTTTTTTCTCTCAAAACATGGATTATTTTAAAATGATTGTTAATTATTTAGAATATATATATATGTGTGTGTGTGTACATTGCGGACATTTTCAGTAAATTTAAATACTGTAGGTGATGATCATAAAATACAGGAAAACAAATTCTAATATAATTATAATTTTTAGAATAATAATTTTGAGAGGTTTCGCTATTTTAGAGAATGAACAAGTTCTTTTTCTGTAACATCATGTACTCCATTTATGAGAGAATAGTTTTCGTGGAAATTTTAGAATACTGGCAACAGAAATTACAGAATATTTTTTCAGAATTTTAAAATATTAATGCATAAATCTATTCACCATGCTTGTATATATAAATGTATCTATAGGTATATGCAGATTCCATTTCTTGATTAGACTTTAAACATTGATATTTTTTACAGCGAAATATACAGTAAATATTATAAAATTAAAATTAAGTAAACTTTAAAAAAAATTTCTTGATAAAGAAATCGTATATGCAGATGAACTGACTTCATTTGTACAATTCTTTGCCATATTTTTTTTTTTTTTTTTAATGATGGGCAAAAATTTTGCACATATTAATGAGCATATATTTATTTTATGCTTTTTAAGTCACATTCCCATATAGTGTTTTTTATTAGTCTCGGATATATCAATTCATAAATAGTTTCGACGATTCCGTTTGAATTTAGGATTGGTACAATACTAAAATTCTAGTAAAATTCAGTCTGAAATTGTGGAAATTAGACTGATGAATTGTGGTTTAGGATAAGACAATCCACCTCTATCCTGATTCACAGTTAACTGAAGTATGGTTGCATCACATTGATCTGTTTCTATGTTTGATAAGCAGGATTCTCATTCAAAATTTTCTTGAATTACTCTTACAAGATTACTTATCCGCTAACAATGGCAATACTTGCAAACTTCAGATTAACTCTTGGTGGTGCTAGCAATTAAAAAGAAATTAATTAATTGGTTTATAATTTCGATCATTAAAATTCAGTTTAAATCTACAAATAAATTGAGAGCCGCAGCAATTTTATAATGCACATATTTCGAAAATTTTGCTCTGTACTTCTACTGATTGCTGGTGTATAGGTAATAAAAGATTCACAAAAGATGCGCCTATTCATGAAAAGAAATTCCAGGTATTTTTTTCTCTGAATTTGAAGCACAATATGGAACACAGCAATGAACCATTTTCAACAAAAGAAAAATAAGAACACGCAATTTCATTTACGTTATATCTAAGAAAATACAAGAGTGAAAGGCGAGAATAAGGAAATTCTCCATTAGCCATGGTAAGTAATAGCGCCACCTACTTTCTCCGGGGAGAAAATGTGATTCCTCTTGAACAAAGGGAAAATGACTTTTTGTTACGGCCGTATAAGAGGAAGGAGAACGATCGAGTTAGGCCGTGGTCCTGTTCAGTCGGTACTTCCAAAAAAAAAAAAAAAAAAAATCGGTATTTTTTTTCCTCAGTTAAGATTTTGTCCCACGCACCCTCCTCCTCAAATCTAAACTATTAATTATGAAATCATTTACTATAAAATATTTACCTTTCGCATATCTGTAACACACGCACATAGCTTATTTTGATTTATAGCGTGGACATTTCGCCCGAAACATTAGTATTGCAGAACACAAACTTACATTGACTTCATATTTTATACTGACATTGATCAATCAAAACTCCTGGTAAGTTTCATAATTTTATTTTTATTTTAAAGCACCCCACGGAGGGCACCCCCCCCCCCCCCAACGGCCTATATTCCTAGTACAGATAATCGGCCGTAACATATAACTAACTAAACATACTTTTATTTTATTTAAGAATACTTTTTTCTATATTAAAAATATTTTGAAAATACGTTTTACAGCAAAAAAGAAAAGAGAAGGCAGATCATTTTAAGCTTGTGTAATTGCGTTCTGAAACCTGCAGTGACGATTATTTGTCCGGCAGGTATATTAGTAATCGCAATTTTTAGGTACTAACACAAAAAAATAAATTTGTCAAGATTAACAACAATTCTTAAAAAGCAATATCTTGTAATGCACATACACTTTGTATAAAAAATACCACGAGTGTCATGGTTAAAAAAATGAAATTGCGTTATACATTAACACAGAGTACATTAGCACAATGGAAAGAACAACATTTAACCTCCCGGGCGCAATTTGAGTATACGCACACAAAAATAAATATATATTTTTTAAATTACGAAAGAATATACTTAATAAGGATTAACAATAAATCTGAAACGTGTATATTCTCCTTATTTGCACAAAAAGTCTTTTTACTTTCGTTATATATTTACAATAATCGTTTATAGGGAAAAATAACAAGATTCTATGTATGAAACATATTATACACATTGCTAATATAACGCCACCGATTTCCAACTTGTTCTCCGTTCAGTGACGTAACACAGATGAGATCCATTGACATTAGAAGTAAATACGATGCTTGAAATATACGTATACTTGAATTAAACGTATACTTGAATTATACGTTTAACCGATATACGTATCCGGATACGTTTAAACGTATATTTTAAGGTATACGTATTTCTGAAATACATATTATACATATATCGGTTAAACGTATAACTGAAATACGTATCGCATCGGGAGCACTAGTTTCCACACTATTTATTATAGGCGCTGTACTTTAGGGCTGCACTTTTGGCGTCACTAAGGGCGGCGCCAAAATTTGCCCGACGAGGGGCATGGTCTCCCTGACCAGAGAGGCCAAATTGGTAATAATACATATATAAGGAAAGGGCATGTTTACAAACGAAGACTTCCGTCAACCAATCTACCACTGCATTTTTGTCGTAACGATCATTGCAGGAATCAACATGGTAACGTAAACCAATCATATGATAGACGCGTTAAATATAGACCAATCAAAGCGTCCGTACTCATGTGTAGAGTAGGAGCCATAAAGAACGGACAGGTGTTTCTTGCTAACCTACAGCAATTTGACCAACAGTGAACGCCAGGTGCCCTTTCCTTATATATATATATATATGGATTAGAGTCCTGCTCGGGTCGTATTATACAGGATAAGTATAATTGAACCCTACCCGAACCCCACAAAAGCATTTTCATCCATCTGAACCTGAAATGATAGAAAATTAATCCATATTGTAATATAATTATGGAAAAGTAGTCCACAATTATATCTCTATTTTAAATTTTAGTTTTTAAGTATAAAAATTAACATACATACACTCATTAATATTCAAATAAATAGTTAATCATCTAAAAAGATATTTTAAACTTTTTTTTGAAAAATTTGGTCAACCAGAATCCGAGCCGTAAGTGTCAAAACCCAATCCGTAATAATTGAAGTCAACCCACTTTACAATGAAAAAAAAATTAGCGCCGAGCCGTATCGGTTTTGGGTCACCCGAACAAAAAATAGGGTCACCCGACTCGATGTAGGACTTTCATATGGACTCATTCTTATTTAAATATCTAGTTTTTCATCTGAAACAACAACGTAGGGTTTTATTCTAGAATCAGGTTAACCCGAACACGACGCGAAAGAATCAATTCTAAACCCGAAACAATTACAGTCAACCCGACCCGAATCCAACAGCAATCACAACAAAAAAAAATAGCTCCAACTCGAATCGCGGATTTGGTCGGGTTCAGGTAAAATCGGTTTACCCGACCCGATACAGGATTTTAATCTGAAACAATATTCTAGACAGTTTTTTGAAAAATCAGGTTAACCCAAGCTAGACACGCAAGAATCAATAATAACACATACACATATTGTAGAAGAATAGAGATGCCAAACGTTGGGGTAGTCCATATTTTTAATGAATAACTGTTATAATCATTTAATGATGTCAATAATAATTTTTTATTTACATGAAATAAAATAAAATAAAATAGCACGTTATATGTACTGCCCCTTATTATTATTATTCTGAATTAAATTTGAAAAAAAAAATGCTAAATTAGAAAAAATATGCTATTTTGAAGAATTATTTTGTACATAATATTAAATTATTGAAGGATCATTATTATTAGTGTATTTAATAAAATTTGGAGGAGATTTTTTATTATTTTGAAGAAATGTTTTATCCTTGGTAGCATTTGAAGAAATATTTTCGTTCTTGAAGAAAGTATGTTTTTATTCTTGAAATTATTAAATTATTTGAAGAATTTTTCTATTTTGAAAAGGGTATTTTGTTTTTGAAGAAAATTGTGTTCTTGAATTATTTTAAAGACATATTCTATATATTTTTTCTAAACAAATAATTTTCTTGTTCTTGATTTATTTTAAGAGATATTTTATATCATGAAATGAAGAGGGTTATTTGGAATAAATTTTTTTGGTGCATCCTTTTCGTTCTTATATTGGTATACGTTTTGTATTTCCATGAAGAATTTGATTTATTTTTGGAGGTTATGACAACATTTGGGTTTCACGAAATAATTGTTTTTTTAGGCACGTTAAATAAAATGAAATGAGATTTAGATGTTTTACATTTTTAAAGATTGGTTATTTCATTTTTTATGTACATGTATTAAAGCTTTATATATATTTTTAAAACTAAGGTAGGTGCCCCTGTTATGGCCATGTTCCTAATATGATCATCCTTATTATACGTTACCTAACCAAAAAATTCGCTAAATGGCACGGGCATACCGTGAAGCAGCCTCCTAGTGTACCATGTGATCACTTATCATTCAGCTAGATTGTAGAATTGTGTGACGCCAAATTCTTATTTTACGTTTTTGGTGTAATCTCTTCTTGTTTTTATCTAATAAGTCTCCATTTCTTATGCACGTTTTTAAAAGAATGTTTTTATGAATTTCATCACAAATCTGTTCAGTTTTTAATGCTCTATCAATTGGTGCTGTCGTTGATGGTGTATATTTTACAAATTGCTCAAAATCAAAGGATTTGCGTGAAAGCTGGCCTGCTCCTGATGTGGCCATCGAGGTGACCATATCAAGTGCACCATGCAAGGCTAGGATACAGACATTTTTATTTGTTCCAATTGCAACAGGTAATTTGTTTTAACACGTCCTCATGTCTCGTAAAAATACGTCTATTCGTAAAATTGAAATGATTGATTGACACCAGAATTTAGAAACAAATTTATTCGAAATTATGTAAAATCTTTCCTTCATGTACTTGATAAAAGGGAATTTTTCATTCCAAAATTCTGGTGCCAATGTAGCATTTAAGAATTAAAATTAAGTTACTTTACGACAACACCACTGTGGTGTCGCCGGACGGCAAAGTGTTAACAAGCTTTTAGGTAGCTTTCATTACAAAAATCAAAAAGCTACCTATTGCAGCCGTTCGGAGGAAAGCAATTCCAAAAAATGTTGGTATATTTTCACCGATCATGACCCCTAGACCCCCAAACCACCCTCTGTTCAAATGTTGATTTATATATATATATACAAGGTGTTCTAGAAAGGACTCCCCAACTTTGAAATGACATAACTTCGAAACAGTGAGAGATAGAAATGTGAAACAAGTTGAATGTTAAACAGATAGGTCTGGAATTTGTTATACACGAATTTGAAAAAATAGTTCCAATATTGGATAATAGGTGGCAGCACAAGCACATGAAACTTTAAATGGTACTCAGAAGTACAGAAATTTCATTCGTGCGTCTGTTTCATTGCTGACACGTATAAAAAGTTGTATAGAATTAGAGAATAATTCGGAATTCAAGAATATCATGCCGTATGCCTTGGAACAAGGAATTTTTATTGTACTTGAATACCATCGATTAAATCGAAATCCGACGATGACAAAGCGAAGTTTAAAAAAAATAATAATAATGTTAAAAAAGGTCCAGATTTGAAAACAATTCGCAATTTATTCAACAAGTTTGAACGGACGGGCAGTGTGGCGGATGATTTAGGCGGAAATGTGGGATGCAGTCGATCAGTCATGACACCTGAAAATGTGCAAGCAGTCGAAGAAATTGTTAGACGTTGTCCTCGACAATCCATAACGCGAGTCGCTGCTGAAGCAGGATTGTCAAACACCACTACGTACAGTATAATGCGAAAAGGCCTGAAGCTGTTTCCCTATAAAATACAGTGCCATCAAGCGATCACAAATACAGCTCTACAACAAAGAGAAGTTTTTGCAAATGAGTTACTGCAGATGAGTGATGAAAATAAAATTGATGTCGGTCATGTATGGTTCACCGATGAGGCCCATTTTCATTTAGAGGGATATGTGAACAAACAAAACTGGCGAATATGGGGCACTGAAAACCCGTTTGTGTGTCTTTCAAAACCACTGCACTCAGCAAAAATTACAGTGTGGGCAGGACTGTCCAGTAAAGGAATCATTGGGCCCATTTTCAGGAGGGAAACGATTAACGCATCTCGATATATTGAAATTTTACAGCAGTTTATTGGAACATTTCAAGCTCTAGAAGATGCACCAGAGATTTCATGGTTTATGCAGGATGGGGCCTGACCGCACCGTACTACTGCAGTGTTTGAGTTCCTCAAGGAATACTTCAGTAAGAGAGTCATTGCTTTAAATTATCTCAAAGTGACAGGTATTGGTATGGATTGGCCACCAAAAAAAAAAAAAGTTAAACATGCCTTAAGCGATTACTTTTAGTAGTGCAATAGGCAAACTCGGTACTACTTCTTAGTCAAGATTATCTCCAAAAACGTCTAATTTTTGTTGTGCATGATTGTAAGTTTAAATTAAAATCATTAAAATTACAGACATTACATTACAATTACATAAAGCATTAAAAACATATTAAAATTGGACGTACGACTCCCTTTGAATTGAGCCGTCGACTCATTCACTGAGCCGTCGACTCACGCAAATGTGACAAATTTGGGGAATTTATCTTAGACATATATATATATCTGAGATATAGGTCATGCTGTAACTCTCTTATTTATGAATCGATTTGGATGTGACTGGGTATGTGTGTAGGACATACCAAGGCCTTGGCCGAGTTCGTTGACCAGCTTCATCCACCATCTTGTTTCAAAATGGCGGCCAGTTAAATTTTTAAAATTTTTTAAAAATTCAAAAAGGTATACAAAAAAGTATAAATTGAAAAAATTGTTTCTGTTATGTTTTAGAATGTAATACAAGGATTTTGTAACAATTTTTGTTTTGGCTATATCTTAAAAAATAGCTGAGATATGGCAGTTGGAAATTCTACTGTGGCTGAAATTTTGAAACAATCTTATATTTGTTATGCTGTAACTCTCGTATTTATGAACCGATATGAATGTGACTGATCATGTGTACAGAACATACCAAGGTCTGGACCGAGTTCGTCGGCCAGCTTCATGCGCCATCTTGTTTCAAAATAGCGGCAAATTAATTTTTATAATTTTTCAAAAAATTCAAAAAGTTGTATAAAAAATTATAAATTGAAAAATTTGTTTCCGTTAAGTGTTAGATCGTGATACAAGGATTCTAGAACATTTTTTGTTTTGGCTTTATCTTAAAAAATGGTTGAGATATGGTAGTTTGAAATGCTAGGGTGGCTGATATTTTAAAACAATCGGATTTTTGTTATGCTGTAACTCTCATGCTGAAATTCGCATTCCAATTCAGTATTAACGAAAACCGGAATTTAATCTTCTATAATCGGGTTCCAAGCATTTTAACTTCGGGTGTTTGAGTAAAATGAGTTGAATTTTTAAAAACATGGACTATGAAAGCTACTTTTTCCTACTCCCGCCAGCTCCATTGCACACACTTTGTGGAGCTCCCGGATGTAACTCTCTGGTGTTGTAAATTTCCTTGTGGCTATCTCGTCTCTGTATATTGACGATGACTTATAAGCGGGCACTTGATGTCAAGCACACAAGTCAGATGTATGTTCTCAATAAACAAACAAACAAACATACCTTTTCCTCCCGGTACAGGCCGGAAGGACATTTTAAGCTTTAAAAGGTTTCACATTTAAAAAAAAAATAAAAACTTAAATTGTAATTCATAAACTAAAACCATTAACAACGTTATAACGCACAAATGAAAAAATGGCACAAAAAATTACATACGGCCGTTTCGATGATTCTTGGATCCCCTCCCCTTCCTCAATGGCAAAAAAAAAGATTAAAATGGGTTTAAAGAACCCCTCAGTTTTATATATCCCAAAGAAATGACGTAATGAACCGGAACTAACTGAAAAAAAAGTCACTGCGCAGGATCCCTCCACACGTGCGAGAGAAAAGGGGTGCTGGTCATATCATTCACTAAGGAAGAAGTGTGTTATGAATAAAGTAAGCTTCGTAAAAGTCTATATCTATAACTGAATTACATTTTTGGATAATTTTAGTCTCTGGATAATTAATCTGATGGTTGGAATTCCAACAATGTTTAGCTATTGTAGATTTTTCACATTCCTGCTTTCTAACATAATTTTGGTGTTCTTTCAGCCTAACTCTAAAAGCACGCTTCGTCTGCCCAATGTAAGAGACGCCGCACTCACAAAAAATTCTATAAATGCCCTAGGTATTTATGGTCGTCAATTGGATCTTTGAGATTGGAAAAATAAACTTTATTGGTTGGAGAGAAAATAACTTTCAAATTAAACCTATTTAGAATACGAGAATCAGTACACAAATTGGTGTGTTCCTTTTGTGTTTGTTGATTAAGCAGAAAACACAAGAACTAGTTACCTGTTACCATCAGTCCATAGTTCTTGAATATCCTGCAACTACCAGATATTTAATAATAACTCTGAAACAATCTATAATGACAACATTCTTCATCTACTTTCTTGAAAACTTTAAGAATTGATAATACTTACATGCATTATATAATTCTTCTGTTCTTGAGTCCAATTCTAAAATTAATTCGGTGACTCTCAATTCTACAGAAGTTTATGTGATTTCCTTTCCACAAGCACTTTTTGTTTCCTGATGAAGAAAGTTGTTCATTCGATGAAATGTGCTGTATATCCACATGCGGCGTTTGCTCTTCCTTTCGGGTAGTACTCAATTTTTGTTTGAGCTGAAAATATAGGAATCAATTTACTCTAAATCAATAACTCTGTATCATTCTACTGGTGAATTCACTCAACATTGTTTGTAGTCTCAAGACTCATATATGAAATTTCTGAATCAACTTTTATTTGTGAGCAGAAAAACCATCCTCACATGATGAAAAGAATTGATTCATTTACCATTTACATCAGGACCATTTACATCAGGAAATCCAGAACCACAATTTAAAATTTGTTTCATCCAAAAGACGCAAGACTTCTCAAGATTTAAAAAAAAAAATACAACCTGAAAATTTCCCCCTGCTAAAATTACAGTGCATCATTTTTTTTTCAAACGCAAAATTCTCAGTTTAATTGCCACATACCTCACTTTTATGTTAGAAATTTCTACAGAATGAAAATTTGATAAGTCAGGAATATTTAAAAATTTGAATTTTTTTTTTTGTTACATCTTGCATCGTATATATTAAGCACAAGTCTATTAAAATCTCAACAGTGCCTTATCAAGAAGCGTTTATCCCATCCATGTCTAGTTAACTGGTATTTTTTGGTAATGGTTATTGTTTTTTACTTTCTTCTATCTATAATAGAAGAAAGTATTGTAATCGAAATTTTTTTCGACTTCCGGTTTTCGACGGATTTACAAGTTTTAGGGGTCAGAGATTCCGAAAAACACGTTTTTACAAAATGTCTGTCTGTCCGTCTGTCCGTCTGTGTGTCTTCATTGTATCATCGAAAAGTGTATGAAGTTATGCTTCAAATTGAACCTCATTTTTTTTCTATGTTTTTGGCTATGGTAAGCAGATTCTATCAGAATTTGGGGAGATTTTGACGAAAGGGGGCGCTGTGATCGATATTTTTGTTCCATTTTCACTATTGTACCATCTAAAAGTGTATGAAGTTATGCTTCAAATTGAACCTAATTTTTTTTCTATGTTTTTGGCTATAACAAGCAGATTCTGTCAGAATTTGGGGATATTTCGACGAAAGGGGGCGCTGTGATCGATATTTTTGTTCCATTTTCACTATTGTATCATCGAAAAGTGTATGAAGTTATGCAGATAATTGAACCAATTTTTTTTCTATGTTTTTGACCATCCAGGTTGAATTCGGGGATATTTCAACGAAAGGGGGCGCTGCCATCGCGATTTTTGTTCGATTTTCACTATTGTATCATCGAAAAGTGTATGATGTTATGCAGATAATTAAACCAAAAATTTTTAACATGTTTTTGGCTGTAGCCAGCAGGTCCGACTAGAATGTGGGGATATTCCGCCGGAAGGGGGCGCTGTGATAGCCATTTAAAGATTTCAAATTCAAAAAGATGTATAAAAAATTAGAAATCCTAAAAGTTTTTTCCGTTAAATGTTCGGCCTTGATCCGGAGAATCCGAAGCAGTTTTTGTTTTGTCTCTATATTAAAAAATGGCGGAGATATAGCGGTTTGAAATTTTAGGGTGGTTGACATTTTCAAACAAGACAGCAGAATTCATCCATAAACGGGTTTTATTTATGAGTTTTAGTTAACAGGCTTTCAGCAAATTTTTTTTCATTGTTGTAACCATTGTTCCTATTCTTAAGTGCTTAACACTATATATTTATATTCGCCAACGTCAAATTCTCGCCAAGCTTGGCGGCAATTGACGAAGTATCGCCAAATTTGGCGACAAAAATAGGTTGCCACAAATGAAGCCAACTTGGCTGTAGAAGACTAATTTGGCGATATTCTCATTCAAATTCAATGTTGACGAGAACTGGGAATGAATCTTCTTTAATTGGGTTCCACGCATTTTAGCTTCGTGTTTTCCAGTAAAATTAGGTAAATTCGTAAAACCAAGGAATAGGGAGGCTATCTGTTCCGATCGGTACAGGCCAAAAGAACTTTCGTAGTTTAGTATACATCAGTTGATTGCATCCCGGTAACCCGATGATTCGCAAGCAACTGACGTACAACAGAATGACGAAAAATATTGATTTTATTGGCGATGTGAGGACGAAATTAGAAGTATTAACATGATTGAGATAGAAGAAAGTTTTGGGATTGGCACATCCGACTAGTTTTCTTGGCCTGCGTAATTCTATCTGATATTATGTGCTGAAAATTCCTCGACCGCATCTCATCTGTAAAATCTGAAACTCTTTCCAATAGACGCTTTCAGTTAAGGTTCCTGCAATCCGGGCTGACTCACGCCGCCATTTAACCCTTTGAGGGGCGCTGGTATATATTATATACCCCTAATTTTAATCCGATTCAAACCAGAAACTTTTAATTAAGTTCTACTTTTTTAACTTTGACGAGAAAAAGTTGAAAAATTGCTTATTCTTATTTTGAACTAAATTCTTTCCTAAATTCCGGTGGGAATTCAACGTTACAGGAGCACAAGTGCTTGCCCCTGAAAGGGTTAATTGCCCGTAGGAGAGGAACGTGGGCAACAATCGCTGATTGGTCGAAGTGGGCAACAAAATGCTTGATGATTCAGCCTGTATTATAGTAGCCCTATTTCCGTCGTGACGTCAGTCATGTCGTTTTGCTTGAAAACTGACTCCAAACAAACGGTTGCTATGTTGTATTTTCTATTTTGTTTGTATATTATAGCTACATCTTACAGCTATATCTCACAGCTAAGTGTTTTAATACTTTTTATGCGTTGGTAACATTTTCTAGGTTTCATATTTAATAAGAAATGAAACATAGCAACAGTTTGTTTGGAGTCAGTATCCAGATCATACTGAAAGCGTCTATTAAGTCTACTTGGATGTTTATTTCCATATTTGTAATCATGGAGCAATAGACGGCAAGATTATTATCAAGAAGAAACCATCCAAATAAATTTTAATGAAAGTAAGATATTTTCCCCTTCCATCCATTATAAGAGAAGCCATACGGTTTATAACAAGTAAAAATAAAATATTTAACGATGCAGCATCATTTAACTTACCAAAATTGTGGCTCGAGTTACTCCATGGTTAAAAATATAGAAA
Source organism: Maratus michaelseni (assembly GCA_963931845.1). Lineage (NCBI taxonomy): Eukaryota > Metazoa > Arthropoda > Arachnida > Araneae > Salticidae > Maratus > Maratus michaelseni. Next base: position 168,457,688 of record OZ007591.1, read on the forward strand.
TAAACATCCAAGCAAAAATAAAAAAATAACGTGCGTAATTTGAAAAAGTATGTGAAAAATTAAATGATGGCGTTTCATATAATAACTTCATAGACCGTGCCATTCTAGAATCTTCTTATCTGTTTTGCTAATGACTCCGATGGAGTTGAAACATGTCAACAATTTAATAAAACTTATTTTACTGTTTATAAAGTTTTTATTTTACGCCTTTTACCAATTAAAAGAAGAACAATTAAAGCTAAAAAAAGCAAAAACAGCGTTACAAAATCGTGAAATCAGTCTCCAAATCAATCTGGAATCAAATGTACAGCAGAAACAGAATATATGAAGGCAAAAACTGAAAATTACGTAGATGCATATACCTTCCAGAAGGAATACAGAAAGTATTGAGGTCTAATGTAAAATGAAACACAAAAATGAGTTAAAGGCAAACTGAAAAGCAAAATATTTGCTTAAATTATATACTAATAAACACTGCTTTGGTAAATTTTTTGTTGTATTAGTCATTCATTAGTTATTTCTTGTTTTTTAAATGGTTAAAATTAAAAATGTTAACAATATTCATTATTTAATTATAAAATATTCAATATTCTGCATATCAAAGTTATTTTTTTTTTAATTATTTAATTTATTATTAAATCAGTATGTTATGTAGTTGAATAATAAGTCATTTGTTAATAAATGTAATAACTTTCAATTTTATGTATTTTGTCTTTATAAGATATTTCATAAAATGGTTAGCAATAAAATTAATATTTTAAAGATGAATTGACATGCATAAAATGCACTGTCATATTTAGGTACTCTTTTACGTTTCATTTAGGTTTAAACTACAGTAAATGTGACAAAAATGACATAAATGTGGCAATCTTATAATGTTATCACGGTTTTTTTTATAAGCGGATATTTTTAATTTTGGAACCGGTTGGAACCGGTTCTGAAAGTGAAATTACCCTTATATAAAAAAACTGGAACCAAAATCGAAAAAGTAAAAACTAACAACGTTAGAGATCGACTTCAGCTATCCTATGCAAAAAAAAAAAAAAAAAAAAAAAAAAAAAAATCATTTAAAAATATTAAAATGCGAGCGAGAAATCGCGCGATAACCTTCCCATAGACTTAACATTAGCTGGAGCGTTTTTTCGCGTGATTGATGCAGGCTCTTAAGTCTATGGGAAGATTCTTGCGCGATTTCTCGCTCGCATTTTAATATTTTTAAATGATTTTTTTTGCATAGGATAGCTGAGATCGATTTCTAACGTTGTTAGTTTTTACTTTTTAATTTCTTCTATCTACTATAATAGAAGAAAGTATTGTAATCGAAATTTTTTTCGACTTCCGGTTTTCGACGGATTTACACATTTTAGGGGTCAGAGATTTCGAAAAACATGTTTTTACAAAATGTCTGTCTGTCCGTCTGTGTGTCTTCATTGTATCAATGAAGTATGTACGAAAAATGTATGAAGTTATGCTTCAAATTGAACCACATTTTTTTCTATGTTTTTGGCTATGGCAAGCAGGTTCTATTAGAAATTGGGGATATTTCGACGAAAGGGGGCGCTGTGATCGATATTTTTGTTCCATTTTCACTATTGTACCATCTAAAAGTGTATGAAGTTATGATTCAAATTGAACCACATTTTTCTTCTATGGTTTTGGCTATGGCAAGCAGATTCTATCAGAATTTGGGGATATTTTGACGAAAGGGGGCGCTGTGATCGATATTTTTGTTCCATTTTCACTATTGTACCATCGAAAAGTGTATGAAGTTATACTTCAAATAGAAAATAATTTTTTTTCTATATTTTTGGCTATGGCAAGCAGATTCTATCAGAATTTGGGGATATTTTGACGAAAGGGGGCGCTGTGATCGATATTTTTGTTCCATTTTAACTATTGTATCATCGAAAAGTGTGTGGAGTTATGCTTCAAATTGAACCACATTTTTTTTTCTATGTTGTTGGCTATGGCAAGCAGGTTCTATTAGAATTTGGGGATCATTCGACGAAAGGGGGCGCTGTGATAACCATTTAAAAATTTCAAATTCAAAAAGATTTGCAAATTTAAAAAAAAATAGAAATCCTTAAACTTTTTTCGTTAAATGTTCGGCCTTGATCCGGAGAATCCGGAGCAATTTTTGTTTTGTCTCTATCTTAAAAAATGGCTGAGATATAGCGGTTTGAAATATTGGGGTGGCTGACATTTTCAAACTAGACAGCAGAATTCATCCATAAACGGGTTTAATTTATGAGTTTTAGAACATGGTTTCGGCTAAATTCTCTTTCATTGTTGTAACCATTGTTCCTGTTCTTATATGCTTAACACTATATATATTTATATTCGCCAACGTCAAATTCTAGTCAAACTTGGCGACAGTTGGCGGAATATCGCCAAATTTGGCGACCAAAATAAGTTGCCATAAATGAAACCAACTTGGTTGTAGAGGACTAATTTGCGATATTCTGATTCAAATTGAATGTTGACGAGAACTGGGATTGAATCTTCTTTAATTAGGTTCCACGCATTTTTCCTTCGTGTTTTCCAGTAAAATTAGCTAAAATCGTAAAACCAAGGAATAGGGAGGCTATCTGTTCCTGTCGGTTCAGGCCAGAAGGACTTTTCGTAGTTTAGTATACATCGGTTGTTCGCATCCCTGTAACCCGACGATTCGCAAGCTGTTGACGTACAAAAGAATGACGAAAAATATTGATTTTATTGGCGATGTGATAGCAAATTTTGAAGTATTAACATGACTGAGATAGAAGAAAGTTTTGGGATTGGCACATACGACTAGTTTGATTTTGGTTGCAGTTTTTACTTTCTTCTATCTATAATAGAAGAAAGTATTGTAATCGAAATTTTTTTCGACTTCCGGTTTTCGACGGATTTACACGTTTTAGGGGTCAGGGATTCCGAAAAACATGTTTTTACAAAATGTCTGTCTGTCCGTCTGTCCGTCCGTCCGTCTGTCCGTCTGTGTATCTTCATTGTATCATCGAAAAATGTATGAAGTTATGCTTCAAATTGAACCACATTTTTTTTCTATGTTTTTGGCTATGGCAAGCAGGTTCTATTAGAATTTGGGGATATTTCGACGAAAGGGGGCGCTGTGAGCGATATTTTTGTTCCATTTTCACTATTGTACCATCGAAAAGTGTATGAAGTTATGCTTCAAATTGAACCACATTTTTTTTCTATGGTTTTGGCTATGACAAGCAGGTTCGATTAGAATTTGGGGATATTTCGACGAAAAGGGGCGCTGCGATAGCTATTTAAAGATTTCAAATTCAAAAAGAAGTGCAAATTCCAAAAAATTAGAAATCCTAAAACTTTTTTTCGTTAAATGTTCGGCCTTGATCCGGAGATTCCGGAACAATTTTTGTTTTACCTCTATCTTAAAAAATGGCTGAGATATAGGGGTTTGAAATTTTATGGTGGTTGACATTTTCAAACAAGACAGCAGAATTCATCCATAAACGGGTTTAATTTATGAGTTTTAGTTAACATGGTTTGGGCAAATTTTCTTTCATTGTTGTAACCATTAATCCTATTATATGCTTATCACTATATATTTATACTAGCTGTTACCCGTGACTTCGTTCACGTATCATTCAAAGAAGAATAAATACATTAATTAAGCAAAATATTTCATTCCCGATAATTAGAAACGTAAATAATTTACTAACTCTTTATCACATTCCATAGGAGACAATACAGTATTCCTTTGTGAGGCCTTGATATAACTAAGTTTTAAAAAAGTGAAAATTTGTGACAAATAATCACGAAAAAGAAACTGTAACCAATGAAAAAAGGCGGGCCAAACAAAATCGTGGAAATCGGCGAATTGTGTAAAAACATATGTCAAGTTTACCTGGTAAACCATTTTACTTTTAACGCCTTTGTGAAACGTTTTAATAGCCATCCTTCAAAGATAATGGAAATAGTATATTCTTTTTCATTAAATTCAATTCTTGTGAATAGGGAGCAATAATTGTAGACATAAATGCAAGGAGCTTAAATTTGCCTCCTTGATTTAATCTATAACTACAGCGCCTATATTCTAGGCGTTGTAGTATAACTGAAAAAAAAATCTTTATTTTTAAATGAAAATACGTTGACAGACAATATTTGTTCTCCAGAATAAATTGACTCATGAAGTTTGAATATGTAAAAATACTTTTTTATTTTTAAAAAAATTTACCGTAATCAAGATTTTTTTTCTTTCACCATCTATTCAAATTGAAAATAAATTCTTTTTTTTCAGTTTTAATGAGAAAAAATATATTATTCCGTTTTATTTCTTCTTTTTTATCCGCAAAATTGGAATAATTTAGTTGTCATTTAAAAAAAAACTTCGTTAAATTTACAAATAATAATAATAATAATAATAATAATAATAATAATAATAATAGTAATAATAATATCTCGGAATTTAAATCATTTTTTTTAAATTCTGAGAGTTTATGACATCCTCTGTGAAATACAAACAGGCGGTCAGATTTTAATATAATAGATTCGTAATTATTTTTATTTTTCCTAATAATCATGGTGTGGTTTTTGGCAAAAAACTCTCATCTGTATATGTAACTGATATTCATGCATAATAATCGGTATAGCTAAAAAGAAATATTTAAAATTTTCGTTTTAAATATGGCGTGAAACTCATCTACTTTCTAAACTTACCGATTCTTGTATTATTAATGTAATGAATTGATTCACGCTCCTTCTAAAACACATTTGGAAATTCCCGTTTTATTTCCAATATGACGTTACTTTTTCCTCAGAGAATTCTCTTTTAAATGGCACAATTCTTGTTAATTTTATTTTTTTGTCAATCAAGACGTAAATTTTAGCGGAAAACTCACATTTGTGTGTAACTGGTATTCAAGCTAATTATTAATCAGTATCGATAAAAAATATTTCAGTTTTTCATCTTAAATATTACGTCTATTATCTATTTATTTTCATTATACATTGATATTCATGCTCCTTGTATTATTACGAATATTTGAAAATACATATTTTATTTATGACGTCCTATTTGTCGAAGCCGAGGAGGATCCTTTTTATAGTTCCATGGTCCAAGCGAAATCTATTTTTTAATAATATAATTATTGTTGCATTTTTCCTTCTAATTATAACGCAGTTTTGACAGAAAAATATCTTTTTATTTAACCGATATTCATACTTCATGTATAATAACAAATACTCCATATTTTTGTTTCAAGTATCACGGAAATTCACCTTCTTTTGAATTTTTTTAATTGTCAGTTTTCACGTGAAAATCGTTCAATTGAAAATTAGTTGTTGGGAAAAAAATATTTTTCCGTGTTTTTATTTATTGGCAACGATCAAAGCCCTAGCAACGATAAAGTAAGATGGTTAAATTGTATGGAAAAATGTCCATTTATTTTCTATGAAAATAATGAAATTTTTAATTATTAAAGAAAATATTTGAATAAAATAAACAAAAACCAGCCTATATTCATTTGAGGATTATAATCAACCTATATGCAAAAATACAGGATCATTAAATGCTCCATTTTGACGCTGGCTTCAGCCTAACATTTGCGCACAATCGGATTTATAATATTACTAGCTGTTACCCGTGACTTCGTTCACGCAGCATTAAAAGAAGAATAAATACATTAATTAAGCAAAATATTTTACTCCCAATAATTAAAAACGTTAATAATTAACTAACTATTTATCACATTTCATAAGGAGACAGTACGGTATATATTATAATAGGGACCTTGACATAACTCAGTCTTAAAAAGGTGAAATTTTGAGCCAAATAATCACGAAAATGAAATTGCAACCAATGCAAAAAGGAGGGCCAAATAAAATCGTGGAAATAGACGAATTGGGTAAAAACAAATGTCAATTTTACCTGATAAACAATTTTACTTTTAACGCCTTTGTAAAACGTTTTAACAGCCATCCTTAAAAAAATATATTAATTAGAAATAGTATATGCTTTTTCTTTAAATTCAATTCTGCCTCCTTGGTTTAATATATAGTTGAAACAAATCTTGTTTTTTAAATGACAGTATAGCAGACAATTTTTGTTCTCCAGAATAAATTGATTCATGAAGTTTGAATATGTGAAAATATGTTTATATTTTTCGGATAATTTACTGAAATCAAGATTTTGTTTTCACCATCTATTCAAAGTGAAAATAAATTCTGTTTTACAGTTTTAATGAGAAAATGGTGTAAAAAATATACTGATCTGTTTTATTTCTCCTTTTTTATACACAAATATGGAGTAAGTTACTTTCCGTTTTTAGAGAAGCTTTGTTAAAAAAATGGCATTTAATTTAATTTTTTTTATTCTGAGAGTTTGTGTGACATCCTCGGATCAATTATAACCGGTATTCGCTAAACCGGTAGTAAATCGCGTTGCGTTCGATAGTCTAGGAGTAGTTGCGAACTACAAACACACGGTCAGATTTCAATATAATAGTTTCGTGTTCATTTTCCTTTCCTTAAAATTATGATGTGATTTTTAGCAGAAAACTCAGATACTCATGCGGAACGAAATAACGAAATAACGGATACTCATGCTTAATAATCAGTATAGATAACAAAACATTTAAATTTTTCGTTATAATTATGGCGTGAAACTCATCTACTTTCTATACTTATTGGTCCTTGTATTATTAATGTAAGGAATTGATTCACACTCATTTTAAAACATATTGGAAAATTCCCGTTTTATTTCAAATATGACGTCTCCTTTTTCCCAAGAGAAATCCCTTTTTAATGACATAATTCTTGTTAATTTTCTTTTAAAGGCAATTAATTTCAATACTGGCATAGGCAAAATTATGTTACTTTAACGAAATAATATTAAATCTTTAGGTTTTATCAATAAAAATGGAACTATTAACATTCGTCATTTTTTTTTAGTGAAAAATAATCATAATCAGCAGCAGCAGATGTCAGAAAGAACGTTATTTTGAAGAAGAAACACAATAAATACACATTCTGGGAGAGGTGTAAGGATGATAGATTCATAATAATAGTCTTGATGTCTTTTCATATTTTATTCGACAGCACATTAAACACAAAAGTAAATTAAAAATAATTATTAGACTGAAAAACTATTAAATTTCAGGAGAGCCGCCAAGAAGATCCATTGTTCAGGATACAAATTATTCCAACTGACTAAAACAAAGCTGTTTTCTAATAAGTTCGATGTTACGTCACACTACGTAACGCGCGCCGTAAACATAACCCCGCCCACAGAACATGTGATCAAGGATTTCGTAATATCCTGCCCCACCATGAACACATGGGGGTTCATCAAAAATTTTCAAAAATATTACATCATACATATATAACATCGTATATATATATAACATCAATACAAGTAACCTAGTTTTCAATCAACAAATAATACCTGAATTATCTAAATTGTATACAATTTTCAAATAAAAAATAATATTAAGGTATTCAAGTAAAAAAATTAACATAATATTATTCAAGATCAATATCTGTTCCAAGTACAAGTTTTAAATTAAATTATAAAAAGTAAAATAATAATAATATATCCAAGATAAGATTCAAGAATGAAACCAAGTAAGTAAAACAAAACATTTTTAAAGTTTTGCCCAAGAGTTTCAAGAAGACAGTCAAATATAAAATAAATTATTTAAATTTAAAATAATTCAGGTCAAGATACAACTGTCCAAGATACAACCATAGTCCTGGAAATCAAAGTTTGATATGCTATCTAGATCAAATCATGAACACAAGAAAATTTCAAATATTAAATTCAAGAAACAATGCAAATATATAATTCAGTGATACTTACATACCTTCTTCAATAAGCACAAAAACAAATTACAATATCTTCTACTAGAAATATAAAAAGAAACAGTTAAAAATATTATTCATGTACATTCTATTATCAGGCAAAGAATTATTTTAGAAAAATTCAAAAAGGATAAGTAAAAGAAATTAAAGTCCAATTCAAATATCATCAAGAAAAAATTTAGAGTCTTTTGAAAGTGAAAAAAAAGTTTTTCAGTTTTTCAAGTTTCTGATTTCAAGATTTCTATTACAAGAGATTTATTGGTCTTTTAATAATGGAATTGTTTGTTTTCACTTCACAAGACCTAATTCTTCCATCTCTTCCAATGAATGTTTTTGTAATTTTTCCCAACTTCCAGAAAGCTCTAGGTAAATGTTCATCATGCACAAGCACAACATCATCTATTTTGAAATCAGAAGTTTTATTTTGATCCGTGCAGTGAGCAGATTTTAAGTTGAGGAGATATTCATTCTTCCAGCGCTTCCAAAAATGGTTTAAAATTGTCTCACGTAAACGAAAACGTTTCACTAAAGTTTCTTTGGTTGCTGGTAAGGTTAAATCGTTTACTTTTATAGTTGGTAAACACAAAACTCTTTTTCCTATAATAAAATGAGCAGGTGTTAGAGGAAATGGTTCATCTAGTTCAGAATAAACGTAAGTCAATGGACGAGAGTTTATGATAGCTTCTACTTCAACTAGAAGAGTTTCCAGTTCACTTAGAGTCAACGACGATTTGCCGATGACTTTACGTAAAGTACACTTCACTGAGCGCACCATTCGCTCATAAAAGCCACCCCACCAGGCAGCACGTTCGACAATGAATTTCCAAGAAATTCCCCGATCGGCGTAAAACTTTTTTACGTCCGGATGGCGGATAGCTTTCCACATTTCTTTTAATTCAAGTTCAGCTTTTTTGAAAGTCTTAGCATTGTCCGAGTAGATTATAGCACACAGCCCTCTTCTTGAAATAAATCTGCGAAATCCTAATAAAAATTCTGCAGTTGACATGTCTTTCACAAGCTCCAAATGAATTGCTCTTGTGATAGCGCAAGTAAACAATAAGATGTAATTTTTATTCTCACTCCCCTTCACATATAGGGGCCCCGCAAAATCTAGGCCTGTAACGGAAAATGGGGGTGCTTCGTTAATGCGGTCACCTGGAAGAGGTGCTATTACTTGTTGACCAGGACGTATGTTAAATTTCTTGCAGATTGTGCAGTTGTTGAGGACTGATTTTATGCACTGTCTACCTCTCAAAATCCAAAACTTTTCACGAGTTTGTACCAGTGTGTCTGATACTCCTGCATGCAAAACCCTTTCATGGGAGTCTTTAATAATCAATTCAGTAAATTTATGTTTGGGAGGAAGCACGATAGGATGTTTATCATAAAATGGCAAGTTAGCCTTTTGTAACCGCCCTCGTACCAAGAGTAATCCTTCTTCTGACAACACAGGATTTAGTTGCAAAAGGTTGGATTCTTTAGGGATATTTTTGTTAAGCTTCAAGCATTTTATAACCTCAGGAAAACTTTCTTCTTGAACAAGTTTTACCCAAAAATTTTCGGCATTTTTTATTTCATCAGCTGATAATTCCGCAAGATTTCGTTTTTCTGCTTTTAGTTTTATATTGAAAATAAATCTAAATACCCATGCAGTTACTCGATACAACTTCTTTAGTGAACTATACCTTGACAAATTTAAAACTTGAATTTTATCAGCATTATTTGTATTAACTACACAAGAAATAATTTCTGCTTTTCGAGACCGCTCTTCAGAAACATTAGACACTTGAGTTGCGGGCATTTTAACTCTGGGCCACTGATCTTCAGGCAAGGAAAGAAATTCGGGACCGTACCACCATTTTTGAGAATTGACCAATTGTTTTCCTGAACAACCTCTAGTGATTAGGTCGGCAGGATTAAGTTTGCCTTCGCAATGTCTCCATAAACTAGGATCAGACAAGTCATGAATTTCTGAAATTCTATTCGCGACAAATGGTTTCCATTTTTCTTTTGATCCTTTTATCCAATAAAGGACAATTTCAGAATCTGTCCAGAAAACAAACTGGAACACCTGGAGAATATTTTTAAGATAATTTGCAAGTCTTGCACCAATAACTGCTCCCATCAATTCAAGACGTGGGAGAGTTAATTTCTTCAAGGGGGCAACTCTAGATTTAGACATGACAAAACTAGTTTTAAATTTTTCTTTAGATGTTTGATATCGTAAGTATACTACTGCGCCATAGGCTTTAGGATTAGCATCTGTAAAAATATGTAACTGGAGACCCTCATTTTCCATGATCAGGGTGCTAAAATAATATCTGGGAATTTTCAGTTGTGAGAGATCCTGTATTTCTGAAATCCAAGTTTTCCAATCATTTTCTAACACACCAGAAAATTTTTCATCCCATGATATGCCCATTACCCATAATTGTTGCAATAAATATTTAATTCGAATAATAAAAGGAGTGGCCAGCTTAAGGAGTGGCCAAAGTTACCAGCCGGGTCAAACAACATAGCTGCAATTTTCAAGACATTCCGTTTTGTACAAGAATCATTATTTAATTTTGATAACAATGGACGTAATTCTAGTCCCAAATTATCTTCATTATTGTTCCAAGTTAAGCCTAATACTTTTAGAGAGTTATTTGGTGGATCGGAATTGGAAATAGGTATGCTCTTATCAATCCACCTTTTTCTAAGCTCCTCGGAATTAGTTTCAAATTTTCTTAAATTCATTCCCCCTTCTTTCAAAATATCAACAGCTTCTTTAGATAAATTAAAAGCCTCTACAACATCATTTTCTCCGGTAAACAAGTCATCTACGTAAAGGGACGAATTAAGGATTTCAAATGTTTTCTTGTGAGAGTCTTTATATTTTTTTTATATGTTTTTTGATAGTACAGGCAAGGATAAACGGACTGCAGGTGACACCAAAAGTAGCCCTAGTCATTCTATAGGGGACAATTTCTTTATTTTTGTCAAAATCTTCATAGTATAAAAATCTTAAATAATCGCGATCTTCTTCCGCTATAGATATCTGGAGAAAGGCTTTTTCAATGTCAGCTGAAAGGGCAATTTTGTGTAATCGGAATTTTAAAATAATATCCAGAACATTTGGGTTCAAGTTAGGACCCGCATTCAGGCATTCGTTTAAAGATAAGGAATCCGCTTGTTTAGAGGAAGCATCGAAAACAATCCGAGTTTTTGTTGTAATTTTATCCTCTCGGATGACAGCTCTATGGGGCATGTAGTAACAGTTATTCTCGGAAAACTTTTTAGGGCACAATTCCACTATACCTTCATTAACTTGGTCAAGCAAAATAGAATTGTATTCTTTGAATAAAGACTCATCTTTCAGGAATTTATTTTCCAAACTAGAAAACCGCTTTTTTGCTACTTCAAGATTATTTTTAAGCAAATCACGAGAATTTTTCCATAAAAGACGTGTTTCATAGTGACCATTCACGAATTTTAAGTTTTCTTGAAACCCATTTATTACTTCATAATTAGAAATTTTCTTTTCATTACTTTCAATAATACCAATTGCTTCAAGTTCCCAAAATGCTTTTAATTGAGTATTTAAATTTTCACCCGAAACATTTAAAGATGTCAAATCTCTTTCTTTCGAATAACAAATTACATTTAAACAAGAAATAGAATTCATCGAATAATTATCTGGCATTTGTCCAACTAATGTTGTTCCGAAAATAGACGTTTGAAAGTATAATTGCTTGTTTATTTTGGTAAGCGATCCACATAATGTTTCATAAATATAATTAGCTCCTAATAAAATTTGAACTGGTAAATTTACCTCGAATAAATCAGCTAATTGATATTCCTTTGAAATAAGGTTTTGAACCTGAGGATTAATATTTTGACATAATTGGGTGCCACAGATTTCATCTGTAATTAATGCCTCAACATTAACAGAATTATACGGATGATATCTGCTTCTCAAGGTTATTAATACACATTCAAATTCTTTTTCTGTAGGATTTCTGTTAGAAAATGTGTAAATGAAAAGTTTTTCTTTTCTTAAGATTTTGGCATTTAATGCCTTTGCCAAATCACTCCGAATGAAGGTTTTTGTGGAAGCAGAATCATATAGTATTCTGGCAAATAATTTTTTAGATCCACTTTCCACCTGAACACAAGCCGTTTTCAGTAGAGTGACATAATTATTTCTCAAAATTTTCGACTTATGAATAGACTGCATGACTGTTTCATTTTTAGGATTTTGGCTAACTTGTTTTAATTTTGAATCTGGATTTTCAACTAATTTTTTACATTTTGTTGTGGACAAAATAAGTGATTATGTTGTATGCTTTGACATGTTTGACATGGCTGAATTTTTACTTTACAAGCTGACTGTAGATGTTTGAAAAAGCATTTATAACAACGTCCGTCTTTCTTTAACTTAAATCTTTTTTGTTCATTGGATAAGATTTTGCATCCTAATCCAGTATGTGTATTAGAATTGCAAAAAATGCAAACACCTTTAGTAACAGTATTTAATGCAACTGATGTCAGGAAATTATTTTTTACTTTAAATTTCTCTTTAGAATATTCAGCTTTCGAACGAAACGTTTCCTGACCTTTCAACGAAATTCCCGACACCAGATCTGCAGCCTCCCTAGATTCGATTTCAAACTTGATGAATTTCATTAATTCCCCTACATCACCCATTTTCTTAGGATCCCTTTTTCTGTGAAATTCTACCACTAAATTATGTGGCAATTGTTTTAACAAAATAGGTATTAATATATATCCAAATTTATCTGAAGCAATACCCATAGATTGCAAATTCCTAATACTGACTTCACTTTCATCATAAATATGTCTGAGACCCTTAATATTTGATGAAGATTTAACAGGTTCGATTTCTAATAATTTATTAACAAAACAACTAATTAACTGGTCTTGTTTTCCGTATCTTTCTTTTAATAAGGTTAAACAAGATTTATAATTATCTTCTTTTAAGGCAAAACCAGCTACTGATTTGTAAGCTTCACCGGTTAAGAAAGATTTCAAATATAAAAATTTATCAACAGTTGTTAATGATTCATTTGAATCTATAGCGCTTTCAAAACTGTTATAAAATTCCAAGAATTTACTTGAATCACCACTAAAGGTGGTTATGTTTAGTTTTGGCAAATTGACAGGATTCTGTGATGCATTATTTAAATTAGAAGTACTATTATTACTTTTCACGGATTCAGCTTGCTCGACCTTGAATTGCTTTAATTTACTTCTTATATTGGTTTTCGAATCAGATATAGCTTCCTCATACTCAAGTGACTTTTGAATTTCGTTTTCAAATTCCGTTGAATCATCTATTAATTCTTCAATTTTTTCATTTAAATTTTTAAGCTTATCTTGTTTTTCTTGCAAATTTATTAAATATTCAGACAGTTTAAATTTATCATTGTCACTTTGAGTATCAATACTTTCCATAAATCTATCGATAGAAGTAATTAATTTAGTGCATGAAGTTCGAGCAAGCTTACGTTTTGATTTTAACTTATCGACTTTTTCCATTTTAGAATAACAATAATAATAATAAAAAAGTTTTTACAGTACCTTTTATCCGAGTATAGTCCACGAGAAGAGAAAAAAGAAACTTCCAATTAATATTTTTTCCAATATATTCACATTGATGAACCATTCAGAACAATTTCTAAAGCGTATAAACATATTCTTGTATTCCCGGGTTTCGGCACCATGAAAAATAATCATAATCAGCAGCAGCAGATGTCAGAAAGAACGTTATTTTGAAGAAGAAACACAATAAATACACATTCTGGGAGAGGTGTAAGGATGATAGATTCATAATAATAGTCTTGATGTCTTTTCATATTTTATTCGACAGCACATTAAACACAAAAGTAAATTAAAAATAATTATTAGACTGAAAAACTATTAAATTTCAGGAGAGCCGCCAAGAAGATCCATTGTTCACGATACAAATTATTCCAACTGACTAAAACAAAGCTGTTTTCTAATAAGTTCGATGTTACGTCACACTACGTAACGCGCGCCGTAAGCATAACCCCGCCCACAGAACATGTGATCAAGGATTTCGTAACATTAGGTAATCGAGTTATTTCTTTTAGTTTTAAGAATGAAAAATCACTATTTCTCGCTATCCATGACATAATTTACGAGATGGATAATTTTGCGGAGCATATTATTGACATTTGCTAACCATTTTCTTTTGAAACTTCTTTTTACTTTTTTTAAAATTTAAATAAAAAATACGGCATAGTTATATTAGCCGTGCGCAGACGGTAAAACGGCAAGTATTGTTACCATACAAAAGAAAAAAAAAGAAAAAAAGTTAAGAAAAAACCCAAGATCATTTTATTTCACCAATCAAAGCATATACGCTTTATTTTCGATAAATGACGTCATATTAGCCTGTTTCCTATGGTTACGCATATTGAAACCTTGTATTATTATCAAAAACTAAAAAAAGTACGTTTTATTTCTAATAATATTATTTAATCTTCTTCTTAATTCTTTAATTTTTTTTAATTTCATTTTCATTTTTCCCGTGAAAATTTTTCAATTGAAACTAAATTGTTGAGTAAAAATTATTTTTTCGGGTTTTGAATTAGTTTTGGCAACGATAAAGTATTAGCAACGGTAAAGTAAATTTAACCATTTTAAAATGCTATACGAAAAAATGTCCATTTATTCTCAATGAAAAAAAAGAAATTTTGAATTATTAAGAAAAATATTTGAATAAAATGAACAAAAACCAGCCTATGTTCATATGAGGGTTATAATTAGCCTATATGCAAAGATACAGGATCATTAAATGCTCCATTTTGACGCTGGCTTCAGCCTAACATTTGCACACAATCGGATTTATAATATTACTAGCTGTTACCCGTGACTTCGTTCACGCAGAATTAAAAGAAGAATAAATACATTAATTAAGCAAAATATTTTACTCCCAATAATTAAAAACGTTAATAATTAACTAACTATTTATCACATTTCATAAGGAGACAGTACGGTATTTATTATAATAGGGACCTTGACATAACTCAGTCTTAAAAAGGTGAAATTTTGTGCCAAATAATCACGAAAATGAAATTGCAACCAATGCAAAAAGGAGGGCCAAATAAAATCGTGGAAATAGACGAATTGGGTAAAAACAAATGTCAATTTTACCTGATAAACAATTTTACTTTTAACGCCTTTGTAAAACGTTTTAACAGCCATCCTTAAAAAAATATATTAATTAGAAATAGTATATGCTTTTTCTTTAAATTCAATTCTGCCTCCTTGGTTTAATATATAGTTGAAACAAATCTTGTTTTCTAAATGACAGTATAGCAGACAATTTTTGTTCTCCAGAATAAATTGATTCATGAAGTTTGAATATGTGAAAATATATTTATATTTTTCGCATAATTTACTGAAATCAAGATTTTGTTTTCACCATCTATTCAAAGTGAAAATAAATTCTGTTTGACAGTTTTAATGAGAAAATGGTGTAAAAAATATACTGATCTGTTTTATTTCTCCTTTTTCATACACAAATATGGAGTAAGTTACTTTCCGTTTTTAGAGAAACTTCGTTAAAAAAATGGCATTTAATTTAATTTTTTTTATTCTGAGAGTTTGTGTGACATCCTCGGATCAATTATAACCGGTATTCGCTAAACCGGTAGTAAATCACGTTGCGTTCGATAGACTAGGAGTAGTTGCGAAATACAAACACACGGTCAGATTTTAATATAATAGATTCGTGTTCATTTTCCTTTTCTTAAAATTATGATGTGATTTTTAGCAGAAAACTCAGATACTCATGCGGAACGAAATAACGAAATAACGGATACTCATGCTTAATAATCAGTATAGATAACAAAACATTTAAATTTTTCGTTATAAATATGGCGTGAAACTCATCTACTTTCTATACTTATTGGTCCTTGTATTATTAATGTAAGGAATTGATTCACACTCATTTTAAAACATATTGGAAAATTCCCGTTTTATTTCAAATATGACGTCTCCTTTTTCCCAAGAGAAATCCCTTTTTAATGACATAATTCTTGTTAATTTTCTTTTAAAGGCAATTAATTTCAATACTGGCATAGGCAAAATTATGTTACTTTAACGAAATAATATTAAATATTTAGGTTTTATCAACAAAAATGGAACTATTAACATTCGTCATTTTTTTTTAGGTAATCGAGTTATTTCTTTTAGTTTTAAGAATGAAAAATCACTATTTCTCGCTATCCATGACATAATTTACGAGATGGATAATTTTGCGGAGCATATTATTGACATTTGCTAACCATTTTCTTTTGAAACTTCTTTTTACTTTTTTAAAAATTTAAATAAAAAATACGGCATAGTTATATTAGCCGTGCGCAGACGGTAAAACGGCAAGCATTGTTACCATACAAAAGAAAAAAAAAGAAAAAAAAGTGAAGAAAAAACCCAAGATCATTTTATTTCACCAATCAAAGCATATCCGCTTTATTTTCGATAAATGACGTCATATTAGCCTGTTTCCTA
This sequence comes from Maratus michaelseni, assembly GCA_963931845.1. NCBI lineage: Eukaryota > Metazoa > Arthropoda > Arachnida > Araneae > Salticidae > Maratus > Maratus michaelseni. The sequence goes on from OZ007591.1 coordinate 168,474,053, forward strand.
TGGTTACGCATATTGAAACCTTGTATTATTATCAAAAACTAAAAAAAGTACGTTTTATTTCTAATAATATTATTTAATCTTCTTCTTAATTCTTTAATTTTTTTTAATTTCATTTTCATTTTTCCCGTGAAAATTTTTCAATTGAAACTAAATTGTTGAGTAAAAATTATTTTTTCGGGTTTTGAATTAGTTTTGGCAACGATAAAGTATTAGCAACGGTAAAGTAAATTTAACCATTTTAAAATGCTATACGAAAAAATGTCCATTTATTCTCAATGAAAATAACGAAATTTTGAATTATTAAGAAAAATATTTGAATAAAATGAACAAAAACATGCCTATGTTCATATGAGGGTTATAATCAGCCTATATGCAAAGATACAGGATCATTAAATGCTCCATTTTGACGCTGGCTTCAGCCTAACATTTGCACACAATCAGATTTATAATATTACTAGCTGTTACCCGTGACTTCGTTCACGCAACGTTAAAAGAAGAATAAATACATTAATTAAGAAAATATTTCACGCCTGATAATTAATAACGTTAATAATTAACTAACTATTTATCGCATTTCATTGGAGACAATACGGTATTTTTTGTTATAGGGACCTTGACATAACTCAGTCTTTAAAAAGTGAAATTTTGTGCCAAATAATCGCGAAAATGAAATTGCAACCAATGCAAAAAGGAGGGCCAAATAAAATCGTGGAAATAAAAGAATTGGGTAAAAACAAATGTCAATTTTACCTGATAAACAATTTTACTTTTAACGCCTTTGTGAAGCGTTTTAACAGCCATCCTTAAAAAAAAACATTAATTGGAAATAGTACATGCTTTTTCTTTAAATTCAATTCTGCCTCCTTGGTTTAATGTATAGCTGAAACAAATCTTATTTTCTAAATGACAGTATGTTGACAGGTAATTTTTGTTCTCCAGAATAAATTGATTCATGAAGTTTGAATATGTGAAAATATGTTTTTATTTTTCGGATAATTTACTGAAATCTAGATTTTGTTTTCACCATTTATTCAAAGTGAAAATAAATTCTGTTTTTCAGTTTTAATGAGAAAATGGCGTAAAAAATATACTGATCTATTTTATTTCTCCCTTTTTTATACACAAATATGGAATAATTTACTTTCCGTTTTTAGAGAAACTTTGTTAAAATTAACAAAAAAGAAAAAAAAATCTTGGCATCTAATTTAATTTTTTTTAATTCTGACAGTTTGTGTGACATCCTCGGATCAATGATAACCGGTATAAAGTAAATAGCGTTGCGTTCGATAGTCTAGCACTGTAAAAGAAAATTGTAAATTCACGGGCATTCTCCGTGAATTGCTGCCGTAATTTTACGCTCCCTTTCCAAGGTAAACGTTCAATTTCCGTAAATTTCACGTTTTTATGGGCAAAAACCGTTTATCTAATAACAAAGCTCGTTTATCTAGTCACAAAATCGGTTTTCTTATGGACATTGACTGGAATCTCTGCTGCAGTAATTTTACTGCAGCAAATTTTTACAGTGAGGAGTAGTTGCGAAATACAAACATTTTAATATAATAGATTCATGTTCATATTCCTTTTCTTAAAATTATGATGCGATTTTTAGAAGAAAATTCTCGTCTGTATATAACGGATATTCATGCTTAATAATCAGTATAGATAAAAAAACATTTAAATTTTTCGTTATAAATTTGCGTGAAACTCATCTACTTTCTAACTAATCCTTGAATTATTAATGTAAGGAATTGATTCACACTCATTTTAAAACATATTGGAAATTTCCCGTTTTATTTCAAATATGACGTCTCTTTTTTCCCAGAGAAATCCCTTTTTAATGACATAATTCTTGTTAATTTTCTTTTCCAGGCAATTAATTTCAATACTGGCATAGGGGAAATTATGTTACTTTAACGAAATAATATTAAATCTTCAGGTTTTATCAACAAAAATGGAACTATTAACATTCGTCATTTTTTTTTTTTTTTTTTTTTTTTTTTTTAGGTAATCAAGTTATTTCTTTTAGTTTTAAGAATGAAAATAAATATTTCTCGCTATCCATGACATCATTTTCGACATGGATAATTTTGTGGAGCAAATTATTGACATTTGCTAACCATTTTCTTTTGAAAATCCTTTTTACTTTTTAAAAATTTAAATAAAAAATACGGTATAGTTATATTAGCCCTGCGCAGACGGTAAAACGCCAAGCATTATTACCATACAAAAGAAAAAAGTGAAGAAAAAAACCCAAGATCATTTTATTTCACCAATCAAAGCATATTCGCTTTATTTTTTATGTATGGCGTCATATTCGCCTGTTTCCTATAGTTACTCATATTGAAACCTTGTATTATTATCAAAAACTAAAAAAAGTACGTTTTATTTCTAATAATATTATTTAATCTTCTTCTTAATTCTTTAATTTTTTTTAATTTCATTTTCATTTTTCCCGTGAAAATTTTTCAATTGAAACTAAATTGTTGAGTAAAAATTATTTTTTCGGGTTTTGAATTAGTTTTGGCAACGATAAAGTATTAGCAACGGTAAAGTAAATTTAACCATTTTAAAATGCTATACGAAAAAATGTCCATTTATTCTCAATGAAAATAACGAAATTTTGAATTATTAAGAAAAATATTTGAATAAAATGAACAAAAACACGCCTATGTTCATATGAGGGTTATAATCAGCCTATATGCAAAGATACAGGATCATTAAATGCTCCATTTTGACGCTGGCTTCAGCCTAACATTTGCACACAATCAGATTTATAATATTACTAGCTGTTACCCGTGACTTCGTTCACGCAACGTTAAAAGAAGAATAAATACATTAATTAAGAAAATATTTCACGCCTGATAATTAATAACGTTAATAATTAACTAACTATTTATCGCATTTCATTGGAGACAATACGGTATTTTTTGTTATAGGGACCTTGACATAACTCAGTCTTTAAAAAGTGAAATTTTGTGCCAAATAATCGCGAAAATGAAATTGCAACCAATGCAAAAAGGAGGGCCAAATAAAATCGTGGAAATAAACGAATTGGGTAAAAACAAATGTCAATTTTACCTGATAAACAATTTTACTTTTAACGCCTTTGTGAAGCGTTTTAACAGCCATCCTTAAAAAAAAAACATTAATTGGAAATAGTACATGCTTTTTCTTTAAATTCAATTCTGCCTCCTTGGTTTAATGTATAGCTGAAACAAATCTTATTTTCTAAATGACAGTATGTTGACAGGTAATTTTTGTTCTCCAGAATAAATTGATTCATGAAGTTTGAATATGTGAAAATATGTTTTTATTTTTCGGATAATTTACTGAAATCTAGATTTTGTTTTCACCATCTATTCAAAGTGAAAATAAATTCTGTTTTTCAGTTTTAATGAGAAAATGGCGTAAAAAATATACTGATCTATTTTATTTCTCCCTTTTTTATACACAAATATGGAATAATTTACTTTCCGTTTTTAGAGAAACTTTGTTAAAATTAACAAAAAAGAAAAAAAAATCTTGGCATCTAATTTAATTTTTTTTAATTCTGACAGTTTGTGTGACATCCTCGGATCAATGATAACCGGTATAAAGTAAATCGCGTTGCGTTCGATAGTCTAGCACTGTAAAAGAAAATTGTAAATTCACGGGCATTCTCCGTGAATTGCTGCCGTAATTTTACGCTCCCTTTCCAAGGTAAACGGTCAATTTCCGTAAATTTCACGTTTTTATGGGCAAAAACCGTTTATCTAATAACAAAGCTCGTTTATCTAGTCACAAAATCGGTTTTCTTATGGACATTGACTGGAATCTCTGCTGCAGTAATTTTACTGCAGCAAATTTTTACAGTGAGGAGTAGTTGCGAAATACAAACATTTTAATATAATAGATTCATGTTCATATTCCTTTTCTTAAAATTATGATGCGATTTTTAGAAGAAAATTCTCGTCTGTATATAACGGATATTCATGCTTAATAATCAGTATAGATAAAAAAACATTTAAATTTTTCGTTATAAATTTGCGTGAAACTCATCTACTTTCTAACTAATCCTTGAATTATTAATGTAAGGAATTGATTCACACTCATTTTAAAACATATTGGAAAATTCCCGTTTTATTTCAAATATGACGTCTCTTTTTTCCCAGAGAAATCCCTTTTTAATGACATAATTCTTGTTAATTTTCTTTTCCAGGCAATTAATTTCAATACTGGCATAGGGGAAATTATGTTACTTTAACGAAATAATATTAAATCTTCAGGTTTTATCAACAAAAATGGAACTATTAACATTCGTCATTTTTTTTTTTTTTTTTTTTTTTAGGTAATCAAGTTATTTCTTTTAGTTTTAAGAATGAAAATAAATATTTCTCGCTATCCATGACATCATTTTCGACATGGATAATTTTGTGGAGCAAATTATTGACATTTGCTAACCATTTTCTTTTGAAAATCCTTTTTACTTTTTAAAAATTTAAATAAAAAATACGGTATAGTTATATTAGCCCTGCGCAGACGGTAAAACGCCAAGCATTATTACCATACAAAAGAAAAAAGTGAAGAAAAAAACCCAAGATCATTTTATTTCACCAATCAAAGCATATTCGCTTTATTTTTTATGTATGGCATCATATTCGCCTGTTTCCTATAGTTACTCATATTGAAACCTTGTATTATTATCAAAAACTAAAAAAAGTACGTTTTATTTCTAATAATATTATTTAATCTTCTTCTTAATTCTTTAATTTTTTTTAATTTCATTTTCATTTTTCCCGTGAAAATTTTTCAATTGAAACTAAATTGTTGAGTAAAAATTATTTTTTCGGGTTTTGAATTAGTTTTGGCAACGATAAAGTATTAGCAACGGTAAAGTAAATTTAACCATTTTAAAATGCTATACGAAAAAATGTCCATTTATTCTCAATGAAAATAACGAAATTTTGAATTATTAAGAAAAATATTTGAATAAAATGAACAAAAACATGCCTATGTTCATATGAGGGTTATAATCAGCCTATATGCAAAGATACAGGATCATTAAATGCTCCATTTTGACGCTGGCTTCAGCCTAACATTTGCACACAATCAGATTTATAATATTACTAGCTGTTACCCGTGACTTCGTTCACGCAACGTTAAAAGAAGAATAAATACATTAATTAAGAAAATATTTCACGCCTGATAATTAATAACGTTAATAATTAACTAACTATTTATCGCATTTCATTGGAGACAATACGGTATTTTTTGTTATAGGGACCTTGACATAACTCAGTCTTTAAAAAGTGAAATTTTGTGCCAAATAATCGCGAAAATGAAATTGCAACCAATGCAAAAAGGAGGGCCGAATAAAATCGTGGAAATAAACGAATTGGGTAAAAACAAATGTCAATTTTACCTGATAAACAATTTTACTTTTAACGCCTTTGTGAAGCGTTTTAACAGCCATCCTTAAAAAAAAAACATTAATTGGAAATAGTACATGCTTTTTCTTTAAATTCAATTCTGCCTCCTTGGTTTAATGTATAGCTGAAACAAATCTTATTTTCTAAATGACAGTATGTTGACAGGTAATTTTTGTTCTCCAGAATAAATTGATTCATGAAGTTTGAATATGTGAAAATATGTTTTTATTTTTCGGATAATTTACTGAAATCTAGATTTTGTTTTCACCATCTATTCAAAGTGAAAATAAATTCTGTTTTTCAGTTTTAATGAGAAAATGGCGTAAAAAATATACTGATCTATTTTATTTCTCCCTTTTTTATACACAAATATGGAATAATTTACTTTCCGTTTTTAGAGAAACTTTGTTAAAATTAACAAAAAAGAAAAAAAAATCTTGGCATCTAATTTAATTTTTTTTAATTCTGACAGTTTGTGTGACATCCTCGGATCAATGATAACCGGTATAAAGTAAATCGCGTTGCTTTCGATAGTCTAGCACTGTAAAAGAAAATTGTAAATTCACGGGCATTCTCCGTGAATTGCTGCCGTAATTTTACGCTCCCTTTCCAAGGTAAACGGTCAATTTCCGTAAATTTCACGTTTTTATGGGCAAAAACCGTTTATCTAATAACAAAGCTCGTTTATCTAGTCACAAAATCGGTTTTCTTATGGACATTGACTGGAATCTCTGCTGCAGTAATTTTACTGCAGCAAATTTTTACAGTGAGGAGTAGTTGCGAAATACAAACATTTTAATATAATAGATTCATGTTCATATTCCTTTTCTTAAAATTATGATGCGATTTTTAGAAGAAAATTCTCGTCTGTATATAACGGATATTCATGCTTAATAATCAGTATAGATAAAAAAACATTTAAATTTTTCGTTATAAATTTGCGTGAAACTCATCTACTTTCTAACTAATCCTTGAATTATTAATGTAAGGAATTGATTCACACTCATTTTAAAACATATTGGAAATTTCCCGTTTTATTTCAAATATGACGTCTCTTTTTTCCCAGAGAAATCCCTTTTTAATGACATAATTCTTGTTAATTTTCTTTTCCAGGCAATTAATTTCAATACTGGCATAGGGGAAATTATGTTACTTTAACGAAATAATATTAAATCTTCAGGTTTTATCAACAAAAATGGAACTATTAACATTCGTCATTTTTTTTTTTTTTTAGGTAATCAAGTTATTTCTTTTAGTTTTAAGAATGAAAATAAATATTTCTCGCTATCCATGACATCATTTTCGACATGGATAATTTTGTGGAGCAAATTATTGACATTTGCTAACCATTTTCTTTTGAAAATCCTTTTTACTTTTTAAAAATTTAAATAAAAAATACGGTATAGTTATATTAGCCCTGCGCAGACGGTAAAACGCCAAGCATTATTACCATACAAAAGAAAAAAGTGAAGAAAAAAACCCAAGATCATTTTATTTCACCAATCAAAGCATATTCGCTTTATTTTTTATGTATGGCGTCATATTCGGCTGTTTCCTATAGTTACTCATATTGAAACCTTGTATTATTATCAAAAACTAAAAAAAAGTACGTTTTATTTCTAATAATATTATTTAATCTTCTTTTTAATTCTTTAATTTTTTTATTTCATTTTTATTTTTCACGTGGAAATTTTTCAATTGAAACTAAATTGTTGACTAAAAATTATTATTTCGGGTTTTGAATTAGTTTTGGCAACGATAAAGTATTAGCAACACGGTAAAGTAAATTTAACCATTTTAAAATATTATACGAAAATATATCCATTTACTCTCTATGAAAAAACGAAATTTTGAATTATTAAAAGAAATATTTGAATAAAATAAAAAAAAACTAGCCTATGTTCAAATGAGGGTTATAATCAACTTATATGCAAAGATGCAGGATCATTAAACGCTCCATTTTGACGCTGGCTTCAGCCTAACATTTGCACACAATCAGATTTATAATATTACTAGCTGTTACCCGTGACTTCGTTCATGTAACATTAAGAAAAGAATAAATGCATTAATTTAGCAAAACATTTCACTTGATAATTAACAACATATATAATTAACCAAAGCTTTATCATATTTTATAGGAGACCATACGGTATTTCTTTGCTATAGGGGCCTTGACAGAACCCAGTCTTAAAAAAGTGAAATTTCATGCCAAATAATATATACAATCGCGAAAATGAAACTGCAACTAATGCAAAAAGGAGGACCAAGTAAAATCGTGAAAATCGAGGAATACCTCTTCGTAAAACGAAAAACAACACTGGCAGAATTCTTCTATACAACAGTGCATTTTAGATGGTATTTGGTGTACAATTTGTACATGTGTGCATTGCTAAATGGGCATTATTATATTGTTTATTTGCATAGACATATGTTATATATTTCTTACTGCATTATCTTGTTTATGTATATATTAAATTAAGTGCTTCACGCTAAGTAGTGTAAATAGTGAACAAACTGCTTGTGGATTTTATACATTAATAGCTATTTCACAAAGATTATACACAGATTCACGGTGATAGATTCACAAAATTATAGTTAGAATCTGATTCGATTCTAAAATGTAAATAAAGGTTTCTGGAAAGTACTTTAAATTCTGTCCAATTTAACCTCGATATTTTCTCTATCGCGTCAAGAAAACTATAAGCAAATAAATACCGACGACACAAATCTGATGATCTAAATTTACACATTTTTGTTAGTATATATGAGATTATTTTAATTTATTTTATGCGCTTGAAATTTTTTACGCTTTCTCTAGGGTTAGGTGTCGAATAAATGCACTTTCTTGTTATTTTATTTTGCCATTTCCATTTATTCTATTTTCCATTCATTCCATTTATGGATATTGATTTAATTTACATATTCGTGTCAAAGAATATTCTTTAAAGTTATTATCAGGATTAGCTTAGGATACGAATAGGGTTAGGATTAGGAATAAAAATTGAACGACAATGGCATGACCAATTCAGGTTTAAAGTATGAAACAGGATGTCTATTTACATTATGAAGCAATTAGAAAATTATCGGCTAATATTTTGTAATATTTTTACAGTTATAGTTGACATCAAAGGTGAGCGGGGAAATGATCATCTAAAATACCATTAAGTGTTTACCATGCAAAAAACAAATCTGGTTACAACAATGTATTTAATTTTGCGGCAAATTTCACCTGATAAAAAAAAAGGCAAATTGACCATGGACCTAATTTTAGACCCCTAACCTTCCTATTCTCGGAAATTTTCTACCTATATGTAAAAAAAATTCTACTATACAGAACGCGCTTTCACGTTTATAATGTTATGAATTGGCACGATCGGCTTGTTCAAGTTTACACAATTCAGCTGGAAGAAAAGATTCATTACTTTTTGATTTCTTTGCTTTTGCATTACGCGAATTTGTTGGTAAAATCGATTTTCTTTTCGATAACATTGTTGTTTTTTAAGTTTAAAAAATATTGTTATTTTACTTAAACATTGCTTTAAAATCTATGCAATTTTTCTTATCCTACAAGACTTTACAAAAATCTATTATGAAACAACTTTAAAAAAAGCTATATTTAAAAACGACAACAAAGTTTTTCCTATTTTTAAACTAAAAGAAATGTAATATTAAATTCCGGTTCGAAACGACGATTTACAAATGTGTTTCGAAAGCAACTTTCTTTTAAAAATTATAGTTATTTTTATTAAGATTTTCTGATTTTTGATGCGGATAATTTTGCGATGCATATCATTGCCATTTGCCATCCAATATTTTTATTTAATTATTATTTTTTTTTTTTTTACTTTTTAAAATTTAAATTAAAAATATGGTAACTTTATATTAGCCGTGTGCAGACGATAAATCGCCAACCTATCCCATCGTTTGTATTGAATTCATTAAAAATATAAATATTTCACTCATTTCATTTAAAACACAGAACTTTAATTTACAACACATACATTTAAAATACATATATTACGTACATTTAAAAAGATTCCTTTCATGTGAAAAAGAAAAAGAAAAAAATAAGATAAATTAATCACAAATAATTTGATAACCCAAGATCATTTTATTTTAACATCAAAACAAATCTGTTTTATTTTTCTATATATGACATCATATTCGCTTGCTTTCCATACTTACTCGTATTTATGCACTTTGTATTATTATCAAATATTTGAAAACGCACGTTTTATTTCTAATATGACACCATTTCATATTCTGTTTAATTGTCTGAGTGCAACGAAGACTCATGCACAGCGCAGTTTTACTTTGCCCCATATATAGCTACGATGGATATTAAAACCTTTCGTCAAGCATAACTCGAAAAATATTTAACGGATTTCGTTCAAATTTTTACAGCAGGTACCTATAAAGGTGACAACGACGTCTATTTATTACCAAGAATAAATGTCAAACCGTTTGGAAATTATATTTAAAAAATAGGTAGCACAATTAAAGTACATACGTCACGAAAATTTTGTGCGTACGTCATTTTCACCGGCGGGAGATTTTCGTAGACAATCGGAATTGAAAAGTTCATGGAGTACATGGAGCAAAAAAATATGCACGCACTAATATTCAGCACAATAAAATATATTTCAATTTAGTAGAAATCGAAAATTAATCTGTTTTTTTTTTCTGTTTGAAAGAAAAACCCCACAATAACTTGGTAGACTTGGTATTAGAGATTTGGCGCAAATCTCAGCAATAGCAGCTTTTTTTTATTTCGCTTGTGTAAATAAAAAAAAAATTCTTTGGTGTTTAAATAAAATGTTTCGATTTATGGCATTATTTCTTTTTTTTTCTCTTTTTAGCATTTTAAATGGGATTAATGAAAGGCATGTATTTTAAATTAAATGAGTGAAAGGTTTATATTTAAATGAAATGAATTCAATATGAAAATGTTATAGGAACAATATTTGTCGATTTATCAACTGCACCAGGGTAACATAAAAGTACCAATATATCAAACGGTATGTAGTATGTGAAATGAAACAGTTATATTATAATCACCCATCGTACAAGAAAAAAAAACTAATATTCTGCATTCAGGGGGAAAAATCCATCTCTTGTGCTGTAAGATTTGGCGAGTTCTTTTTTGGTGATAAGTTTTTCGATGTGATTGTTGGGATCTGCAGAATTTGGCTTACTTTTTCTAAATCTTATTTTTTTGCAGATGTAGTATTATGTAAATATATTTTTTTGCAGATATTTTTCTATTTTGTATATTTGGCATTCTATTTTGTGTATTTTCTATTTGGCATTTGGAAAAGAGATTTTTACCTTTTTCTCTGTGCCTTCGGAAATATTAAAAAATAAAAAAAAGGTTTACATATATCAAGCGTATAATGTTATGTTTTGCATTTTTACACGGACCACTTCCCCATTTTTAGATTTTAAATGCTATTTATTATTTACTAGCCGTTTATTAATTGTTTACAATTTACCCACCTGAAAATAACAATTATTTATCACAAAAATGCCTCTTAGGTTTATTAAATAAGTTTGTTTATGTATTTTCATTACTTATTAAAATATCGAATATGTCGATAAAATTTTATTTTAGCATCGTGCTTAAATTTTTCAGATGGTGCAAAAACATGCTTTAATAAACGTATGTTTGTACATATTTGAAAAACATGTTTTACCGCTCTCTTGAAAAATTTTGTAAGATGCTAAAACTACCTCTTGGCACCATTTAAAATTTTTTTCGCCAACCGACATAGGATACGAAACTTTTCCCCATTCAGATACACAGGCGAGGCTCGTCTCAAACAAGAGTAAAGCTAGCAACAATATTGTTTTAACTCTATAAGAGTTACAATAATGATATTAAATGCTCCGATTGGCTTTGGGCCCAATTACGAAAGTTTTTCCTAAAAAAAACTGTAGAAGAAGTCTTTTACATTTGTTTCAAATGAAGCTCGGTCTACAAGGTATTAGTTAATAATACAAACACTAATAGCATGGAGGCAAAAGTTTTAATTTAAATTTATATATTTGACACCCTTCCCCCCTTCCCCTCCCCCCCCAAAAAAAATAGAAAAGAAAAGAAAGTTACAGTAATGAATTTAAAATGGCGTTAAGCCACGCTTTCTGACATAAGCAATTGGCTGCAAACGCGATAACGAAACTTTCACCTAACTTAATAACATGTAGCTAATATAGCCCTCAGGGTACTTTGCAGTAATACAGACCTTGTGGTTTTTTTAAAAAGCTTGAGACAATTCAGGTTTAAGAAGTTGAGATTTACTGTCAAATGATATAAAAAAATTATGAACACAAAACTGATGAATTATTATTCAGGTTTATGTATGTATTTTTAAAAAAATTGCATCTGATTACACTTATTAAATAAATTACTTCTGTTTGCATTTAATAACTGATAAACGGCTTCTGTATATTAAATGAATTGTTTAAATATTGGTAAGACGTGGCGTGAGGTAGAAAGACGAGTAAACAAACGGGTAGACAGACGGGTAGAGAGACGAGTAGCGACATAGGTAGGCTGACGGGTAGCGAAGAATAGACAGACGGCTAGAGATAAAGGTAAAAAGAGGGTTGACAGAGGGGTAGCGAGATGGGTCACTAGACGGGTAGCGACACCGGTAGCCAGGAATATAGCGAGAAAGGTTGCGAGACGCGTAGCGTGGTAGATAAAGAGACGAGTACAGAGATGAGTACAGAGACGAGTTGACTGACGGGTAATGAGATTGGTAGCGAGTCGGGTACAAAAACAGACGGATAGTGAGTCGGGTATACAGACGAGTAGAGAGACAGCAGATGGGTACGGAGATGGGTAAGAAGATGGGCAGAGAGGCGTATAGACAGACGGGTAGAGAGACAGATAGACAAGTTGTGAGACAGATAGACAAATGGGTAGCGAAGTGGATAGAGACACGGCTAGGCATACAAGTAGTTAGACGGATAGACAGACGGTTAGAGAAATAGATTGGCGGGTAGTGAGACCGGTAGAGAAATATAGAGACATGTAGCGAGAAGTGTAGAGAGATAGACAATCGGTTAGAGAGACGGGCAGAAGAACGGATAGGGAAACAGACAGATTGTGGAGAGACAGACAGACAGGCAAAAGAAAAGTCTGCGGATTGGCGCAGTAAATGCGCAGGGGGCAGATCCTCCTAGAGAATAATCAAGAAGTATTTGTTATGCTTAACTTTGAAATATATATAATTTACAATTTTGCCGATATGGAGATTTAATGTAAAAGTTATTTTACAGAAGTCATCGAAAGATTTTTTGTATACTTTAATAGTAATTTAGACTATAATTTTGCAATCTGGTTTGTAGCAAAGCATGCTATCAATGTGGTTTGAAGTGTAAGAGTTACTATAAACAGTTATACAGATAATAGATATGTAATCAAGGAAGAAAAATTTTAAATTCACACACAAAAAATGTGCAACAATGAAATTAAATTTGCGTTAAGCCACGCTTGATAGAATAATCTATTGGCGCAAATCCAATTACGTAACTTTAAAAAGCTTGGCGTTTTAAAAGATCCGGCGTTTTTTGGTTTTTTTTTTTCAAAATTTGCGCAATACGCGCTTAAGAAAATGAGATTCTTTGCCACACGTTAAAAAAAAATTATGACAACACATCTGATGAACGGTACTTCTTTTCTATTTTTTTAACAGTATATATGAATTTATATATGATATTTTGTAATTCTATCATTTAATTTGCTCTTTTTCTTTATATTGTAATTGTTAACCCTATGTTCTCAGCAATATCACTCAGACTAATCCCTTTGAGGGAAGTCCTAGTTCTTAAATAATTCATTTCCTTTTCATTTTTCACGTGAAAATAAATTGTTGATTAAAAATTATTACTCAGGGGTTTTATTTCATATTGGCAACGATAAAGTATTAGCAACGGTAAAATAAATTTAACCATTTAAAAAAAAGCTGCAAAACCGGGCCCTTTGGGCCAAACCAACCAAACCAACCAACCATTTTAAAATATACGAAAAAATGTCCATTTATTCGCTATAAAAATAATGAAATTTTGAATTATTAAGAAAAATATTGAAATAAAATAAACAAGAACGAAAAATCATGCGTCAAGCATAGATTATGTAGCACTTCCCAACGCTTCCAAAATAATTTTACAAATCATACCGTTTAATAAGCTAAAAGATAACATCTAAGTAAACAATTTGGAAAACGCATAACATATTTAAAATTATAATTTCAGGAATTTCCAACATATACAATATTCGGAAGAATATCCGAATACTTTTATTCAGCCCTGTATAGGATCTATAGGTTTGTATATATACTACATAGAATGCTAAATTTTAGTTCAGTTAGGAAACGCGTTAGCACAGTTTAAAATTCTCCATCTGGAGTTTGTCAATAAACGGAAATGTGTTCGCGAACTTTTGTGCTTCCCTGTATAGGATCTACAGAATTTATACACACCACGTAATAAACAAAAAGTGAGTTAAATTTAAAATCGCGTTCAGTAACTTAAAATGCACTTCCAGGAATTATTGTTAACAGCTGTAGAGAATTCTTTTGTGTGTCCCTGTAAATGAACGATGACTGCTATGTACACAATATTCTGTAGTAAGCCTCTTGTAATGCACATTAGTGATATATATAAATTTCAGTGCGTTTAAAATAGTGAAACATTACTTAAACTAGGACTTCCCTCAAAGGGATTAGTCTGAGTGATATTGCTGAGAACATAGGGTTAACAATTACAATATAAAGAAAAAGAGCAAATTAAATGATAGAATTACAAAATATCATATATAAATTCATATATACTGTTAAAAAAATAGAAAAGAAGTACCGTTCATCAGATGTGTTGTCATAATTTTTTTTTTAACATGTGGCAAAGAATCTCATTTTCTTAAGCGCGTATTGCGCAAATTTTGAAAAAAAAAAAAACCAAAAAACGCCGGATCTTTTAAAACGCCAAGCTTTTTAAAGTTACGTAATTGGATTTGCGCCAATAGATTATTCTATCAAGCGTGGCTTAACGCAAATTTAATTTCATTGTTGCACCTTTTTTGTGTGTGAATTTAAAATTTTTCTTCCTTGATTACATATCTATTATCTGTATAACTGTTTATAGTAACTCTTACACTTCAAACCACATTGATAGCATGCTTTGCTACAAACCAGATTGCAAAATTATAGTCTAAATTACTATTAAAGTATACAAAAATCTTTCGATGACTTCTGTAAAATAACTTTTACATTAAATCTCCATATCGGCAAAATTGTAAATTATATATATTTCAAAGTTAAGCATAACAAATACTTCTTGATTATTCTCTAGGAGGATCTGCCCCCTGCGCATTTACTGCGCCTATCCGCAGACTTTTCTTTTGCCTGTCTGTCTGTCTCTCCACAATCTGTCTGTTTCCCTATCCGTTCTTCTGCCCGTCTCTCTAACCGATTGTCTATCTCTCTACACTTCTCGCTACCTGTCTCTATATTTCTCTACCGGTCTCACTACCCGCCAATCTATTTCTCTAACCGTCTGTCTATCCGTCTAACTACTTGTATGCCTAGCCGTGTCTCTATCCACTTCGCTACCCATTTGTCTATCTGTCTCACAACTTGTCTATCTGTCTCTCTACCCGTCTGTCTATACGCCTCTCTGCCCATCTTCTTACCCATCTCCGTACCCATCTGCTGTCTCTCTACTCGTCTGTATACCCGTCTCACTATCCGTCTGTTTTTGTACCCGACTCGCTACCAATCTCATTACCCGTCAGTCAACTCGTCTCTGTACTCATCTCTGTACTCGTCTCTTTATCTACCACGCTACGCGTCTCGCAACCTTTCTCGCTATATTCCTGACTACCGGTGTCGCTACCCGTCTAGTGACCCATCTCGCTACCCCTCTGTCAACCCTCTTTTTACCTTTATCTCTAGCCGTCTGTCTATTCGTTTCGCTACCCGTCAGCCTACATATGTCGCTACTCGTCTCTCTACCCGTCTGTCTACCCGTTTGTTTACTCGTCTTTCTACCTCACGCCACGTCTTCCCAATATTTAAACAATTCATTTAATATACAGAAGCCGTTTATCAGTTATTAAATGCAAACAGAAGTAATTTATTTAATAAGTGTAATCAGATGCAATTTTTTAAAAAATACATACATAAACCTGAATAATAATTCATCAGTTTTGTGTTCATAATTTTTTTATATCATTTGACAGTAAATCTCAACTTCTTAAACCTGAATTGTCTCAAGCTTTTTAAAAAAACCACAAGGTCTGTATTACTGCAAAGTACCCTGAGGGCTATATTAGCTACATGTTATTAAGTTAGGTGAAAGTTTCGTTATCGCGTTTGCAGCCAATTGCTTATGTCAGAAAGCGTGGCTTAACGCCATTTTAAATTCATTACTGTAACTTTCTTTTCTTTTCTATTTTTTGGAGGGGGGGAGGGAAAGGGGGAAGGGTTTCAAATATATAAATTTAAATTAAAACTTTTGCCTCCATGCTATTAGTGTTGTTTGTATTATTAACTAATACCTTGTAGACCGAGCTTCATTTGAAACAAATGTAAAAGACTTCTTCTACAGTTTTTTTTAGGAGAAACTTTCGTAATTGTGCCCAAAGCCAATCGGAGCATTTAATATCATTATTGTAACTCTTATAGAGTTAAAACAATATTGTTGCTAGCTTTACTCTTGTTTGAGACGAGCCTCGCCTGTGTATCTGAATGGGGAAAAGTTTCGTATCCTATATCGGTTGGCGAAAAAAATTTTAAATGGTGCCAAGAGGTAGTTTTAGCATCTTACAAAATTTTTCAAGAGAGCGGTAAAACATGTTTTTCAAATATTTACAAACATACACTCTTAAAAGTGTACCTCTTATTTAAAAGGCACAAGCACATTGTGCCTTCTATTATTTTAATGTAAGAGGCACGTAGACAATGTGCCTCTGATTAGGAGAAAAACTTGAGAGGCACAATGAAATAAAAGGCATCTATAACAGCGCGAAATTTCTCAGAGGCACCAAATTCGTCTCTGACAGATTTGTGCCTTTTAAAAAAACACCCTGTCAAGTTCAGCGGTACGCTGAGAAACAGACATGCTCAATAGTCGTTTACCCGTCATGCACTGGGATCAGTGGAAGGGAAGCAGAAGCAATGGCCGCCAATGTCAACACGCCTGTGAGCAACGACGAAATGAAGCTAATAATGCGTCTGGAATAAGTAAGTAGTATATTTAACTTAATGTTCTTTTCTGTGAATGCTATAATATAAAACACGATTCTTTATACATGGAGACACTCGGGATTAGGGATGCGATAACTAGTTCGTCAATCTCTTAGTTATTCAAGTTCTATCTTACTATTTTCAAAAATTTAGCGGGAGCGCGGCACTAACCTGCACCCACAGAATCTGCACCCTTCTGCGTACATCCATGTATATGTATATATTATGTATGTGTATCTCTCAGCCAATCTTTGTTTTTATGTGCATATAAATAGTGCTTAATAAATAGTAAAATGAATAATACATAGTAAATCATTCTGTAATCATTTATAGTATTTATTAGACCATAGTCAGATTTTTTTCTCGTATTTATGTGTGTATAGGGGGGGGGGGGGGTGTACCTTGTAGATGTTAAGCTACAGTGCCTTTCTTTTAAATAAAAGTATAATAATATGAACTGATCCTTCCCAAATGTTTTTGAAGGATAGGGGGGGGGAGGGGGAGAGGCACTCAAACTCACCTGGCGACAGCCTTGAATACTTTCTACATTTTATAAAGTTTCACAAATCACAATGTTGATTCACATTTTTCTCTCTAAAACATTATTTGCATATTTCAAGTAAAAGTTCCTTAAATAATATTATTTGTTTAAAAAAATAGAATTTAATTTAGATAGTGTTTTTTAAAATTTTTGAAAAAAAAAAAAAAAAAAAATGTATGTTTGTTGTAATATTATAAGCTTAAAATTCTGCAATTTTTTGAGTGGGATCAGGAGTTATCAAATAGTAGCTAAAACATTGTCATTTAAATAACAATCTAAATCTTACTATTTTATTATTTATTTATTATTTGCATGGTAATCTTCAGCTTTTATTTCATAATCCCTGATCCGATTGAGATCCCACTCTAAAAATTTCATAATTTTAAGCTTATAATATTACAACAAACATAGTGTTTAAAAAAAATAAACACTATCTAAAAAATTTTAAATTAAAAGAAAATTAGTAATATATATTTTTTTTAACTAAGCATAGTCAACTTGCATATCAAATTAAACCTTATAAACCCCTCTTTAAAATGGTGGAGAGGGGGGGGGGGGTCATAAAATTATCTACGTTTGATAGAACTTGAGAAATTCAAAATTGAAAATTTTCAAACTATTCTTAAACCACCTTATTTTGCTTGTCTAGAACTCCGGTAGCCGACATTAAAGATTGATATTCTCCTACTTTAGTGGCGCCTGTATCATTTTTCATGTTTTTAATGTTTGTCTTATTTGTTTTTAATAAAGCTTTTATGCCTTTTTCTGTATTTTGTTATGTATAAAATAAATTGAAATGTTGACAAGGTTCTTTATTGAACCACAGAACTGACTTAGGCCACATGGACACACATTTTAATATTTATTTCAATAAATTGGGGGTGAGAAAATTTTCTATTATAATATTCAGCCTCAGACAAAATGTAATCTATCTTTGGATATGCCATGCTGGGAAATCTTTTTGCAGTAGACAGAATTTACTGTAAAGATATAAATTTATAATAAAATATAATTAAATTACAGTCTGTGCCTCTTATAATGGTGGCACATGCATGTACCACCATTATAAGAGGCCAGAATGTATTTTTAAATAAGAGGCACTTGAATATATAAATTCAATGGCACACTGTGCCTCTTAATTTCAAAGGCACCTACGCTGTGCCTCTGAATCCCAAAGGCACTATGTACCTCTTAATTTCAAAGGCACTATGTGCCTCTTAATATTCAGAGGCACAAAAATTCAGAATGTACCTCTTAAATCAGAGGGACAGTTTTAAGAGTGTACGTTTATTAAAGCATGTTTTTGCACCATCTGAAAAATTTAAGCACCATGCTAAAATAAAATTTTATCGACATATTCGATATTTTAATAAGTAATGAAAATACATAAACAAACTTATTTAATAAACCTAAGAGGCATTTTTGTGATAAATAATTGTTATTTTCAGGGGGGTAAATTGTAAACAATTAATAAACGGCTAGTAAATAATAAATGGCATTTAAAATCTAAAAATGGGGAAGTGGTCCGTGTAAAAATGCAAAACATAACATTATACGCTTGATATATGTAAACCTTTTTTTTATTTTTTAATATTTCCGAAGGCACAGAGAAAAAGGTAAAAATCTCTTTTCCAAATGCCAAATAGAAAATACACAAAATAGAATGCCAAATATACAAAATAGAAAAATATCTGCAAAAAAATATATTTACATAATACTACATCTGCAAAAAAATAAGATTTAGAAAAAGTAAGCCAAATTCTGCAGATCCCAACAATCACATCGAAAAACTTATCACCAAAAAAGAACTCGCCAAATCTTACAGCACAAGAGATGGATTTTTCCCCCTGAATGCAGAATATTAGTTTTTTTTCCTTGTACGATGGGTGATTATAATATAACTGTTTCATTTCACATACTACATACCGTTTGATATATTGGTACTTTTATGTTATCCTGGCGCAGTTGATAAATCGACAAATATTGTTCCTATAACATTTTCATATTGAATTCATTTCATTTAAATATAAACCTTTCACTCATTTAATTTAAAATACATGCCTTTCATCAATCCCATTTAAAATGCTAAAAAGAGAAAAAAAAAAGAAATAATGCCATAAATCGAAACATTTTATTTAAACACCAAAGAATTTTTTTTTTATTTACACAAGCGAAATAAAAAAAAGCTGCTATTGCTGAGATTTGCGCCAAATCTCTAATACCAAGTCTACCAAGTTATTGTGGGTTTTTTCTTTCAAACAGAAAAAAAACCAGATTAATTTTCGATTTCTACTAAATTGAAATATATTTTATTGTGCTGAATATTAGTGCGTGCATATTTTTTTGCTCCATGTACTCCATGAACTTTTCAATTCCGATTGTCTACGAAAATCTCCCGCCGGTGAAAATGACGTACGCACAAAATTTTCGTGACGTATGTACTTTAATTGTGCTACCTATTTTTTTAATATAATTTCCAAACGGTTTGACATTTATTCTTGGTAATAAATAGACGTCGTTGTCACCTTTATAGGTACCTGCTGTAAAAATTTGAACGAAATCCGTTAAATATTTTTCGAGTTATGCTTGACGAAAGGTTTTAATATCCATCGTGGCTATATATGGGGCAAAGTAAAACTGCGCTGTGCATGAGTCTTCGTTGCACTCAGACAATAAACCGCAGACGATTTTTCTCCATAGACGTAATGTAACGGAATTCTTTTGACTGTCCCTGTAAAGTAACTATCAGTGCTATGCACACCCTATTCCATATTAAGCTTCTTCTAATGCACCTTAGTGATATATATAAATTTCAATGCGTTTAAATTAGTGAAACATTATTTAAATAAACCGCAAATGATTTTTCCCCATAGAACGCAATATAACGGAATTCTTTTGAGTGTCCCTGTAAAATAACTATAAGTGCTACACACTTCCGTTGAAATAGGGAACATGCTATAGATGGCGACAATAACATATAAAAATTGCAGAGCAATCCGAGCATATTTACGGGAGTTAGAGCACGGACAGACGGCCAGACGGCAGACGGCCAGACGGCCAGACGGCAGACGGCCATACGGCCAGACAAACCGAAGTCATAAGCACTTTTCAACTAGGTTGGAAAGTGCTAACAAAAACCAGCGTATGTTCATATGAGGGTTATAATCAACTTATATGCAAAGATACAGGATAATTAAATGCTTCATTTTGACGCTGGCTTCAGCCTAACATATGCACACAATCAGATTTATAATATTATTAGGATTAGGATTAGGATTCGCCAACGTCAAATTCTCGCCAAACTTGGCGGCAGTTGGCGGAATATCGCCAAATTTGGCGACCAAAATAAGTTGCCATAAATGAAGCCAACTTGTCTGCAGAGGACTAATTTGGCGATATTCTCATTCAAATTCAATGTTGACAAGAATTGGGATTGAATCTTCTTTATTTAGGTTCTACGCATTTTACCTTCGTGTTTTCCAGTAAAATTAGCTAAAATCGTAAAACCAAGGAATAGGGAGGCTATCTGTTCCTGTCGGTTCAGGCCAGAAGGACTTTTCGTAATTTAGTATACATCGGTTGTTCGCATCCCTGTAACCCGACGATTCGCAAGCTGCTGACGTACAACAGAATGGCGAAAAATATTGATTTTATTGGCGATGTGATAGCGAATTTTGAAGTATTAACATGACTGAGACAGAAGAAAGTTTTGGGATTGGCACATCCGACTAGTTTTATAAGCGGACATTTTCAATTTTGGAACCAGTTTGAACAGATTCAAATGTTATTATATTTCAAATAAAGCGGAGAGTCAAAATACTGTTAAAATTTAGAATTTACATGTTTCGATTTGTTCATCAAATCGTCGTCGATGACGATTTGATGAACAAATCGAAACATGTAAATTCTAAATTTTAACATCTTTAATGTTTATGTTGACGTCTTTTAAGCAAAATAAAAAGCGGTTTGAACAGGTTCTGAAAGTGAAAGTACCCTTATATAAAAAAACTGGAACCAAAATCAAAAAAGTAAAAACTAACAACATTAGAGATCGACCTTAGCTATCCTACGCAAAAAAAAAAAAAAAAAAAAAAAATCATTTAAAAATATTAAAATGCGAGCAAGAAATCGCGCAAGAACCTTCCCATAGACTTAACATTAGCTCGAGCGTTTTTCTCATGACTGATGTAGGCTCTTAAAGCAGCGGAAGAAATTCAAACTGTCGATAAAACACGAGGGACTTCGCGATAAAACGCGAGGGGGTTACGTGGTGTGTATAAATTCTTTCGATCATATACAGGGCTACACAAAGGAATTCGTAAGTATGTAAGTATTACTGACTGTGAGGCTGAATTGCTTAAGGGTATTTTTAATTGTGTTATATGCATTTTCCTGCTGATTTATATTTAGTAGACTATTAGAAGTTTGTGGAATATAAATAAATTCATATACAGAGCTACGCGAAGAACAAGATACATTGTCGTTTATGGTTGGTAATTGCTGGAAGTGAGTTCTAAGCTACCTTATGCGTTTGTCACCTGAATTAAATTTTAGCTTAATATGTGGTATGTACAAAAGTGTTTAGATGATAGACAGTGCTATACCAAAGATTTCGAGTGCATTTCCATTGAATGGCGTAAATTGCTAAATGTGAATTTTCTAACTGAATTAAATTTTATTATGCCGTGTAGTATATATCCAAATCTATAGATCATATACAGGGCTGCACAAAATAATTTGACTACTTTTTTGACTGTGGAAGGTAATTTCTAAAACTGCATTTTTATATGTGTTATATGTTTCCTAAACTGTTTACTACATATCTTCTTTCACCTTATTTAACGGTGAAGTTTCGCTTACAGTTTTCTGGATGTGTTGGAAATTGTTTCATAATCTATGCTTGACGCATGATTTGTCTTTCTTGTTTTTTAATTCTTAAGATTACTGTAGATTCAATATCGTCAGATATGTCATCAATTCATCGAAAAACTGTATTGTTTGAGAAAGGAATATTTTTCATATTTTTCGCATGGTCTTCACAGAACATACATTGAACAGTAGCTGTAATACAAGGATATATCAAATTTTGCGATTGTATGATTTTTACCGCTTTTAGCAACATGGTAATTTATTCTGTACAATACTTCAACAGCATTTTCATTGTCTTTGTGGAAAACACTTAAAATGCTATATTAGGGCCGCTTGATAGTCACTGTAAGAACCTGACATCCTTTTGTTTATAAACTGGATGTTTTGTATCTAAATAAAGAAATATAAAATATAAAAATAAAGAGGTTTCATGCTACTATTAGATAATATCTCACCACAAACAATACATAATGGTTTTGGAAAATTTTCATCTCCCTTCAATGAAAACCCATATTTCAAGTATTCATTAGTTTATGTTTTTTAATGGAGCACTGATGTTTTGAATTTTATTTAAAGTATTAAGTTTATCATTTATCAGAGCAGGCCCATTAAGAGTTGCACCCAGGTCCTTTTTCACTTCTAAATAATCAGATTGTTCCGAAGTACCTTCAGTTCCCGTATAATCAGGTTGAATTTCAATTCCATTTGCAGTTCTTTTAAGAGCCTACGCTAGTCACGCGAAGAAACGCTCAAGCTAATGTTAAGTCTATGGGAAGGTTCTAGCGCGATTTCTCGCTCGCATTTTAATTTTTTTAAATGATTTTTTTGCATAGGATACCTGAGGTCGATCTCTAACGTTGTTAGTTTTTACTTTTTTAATTTTGGTTACAGTTTTTTTTTTTTTTTTTTTTTTTTTTTCTATAAGCGGACATTTTCAATTTTGGAACCGGTTTGAACCCCTTCTGAAATTGAAAGTACCCTTATATAAAAAAACTGGAATCAAAATCGAAAAAGTAAAAACTAACAACGTTAGAGATCGACCTCAGGTATCCGATGCAAAAAAAAATCATTTAAAAAAATTAAAATGCGAGCGAGAAATCGAGCTAGAACCTTCCCATAGACTTAACATTAGCTTGAGTGTTTTTTCCCATGACTGATGTAGGCTCTTAAGAGTTCCAGATTTCAACCAGTTATCCATTTTAAACAGAAAAAAATCACTGAAATAATAAGTAAACACTTCAAATTAAATTTCCATTAAAATTAATTTCCTATTAATATAAGTTAGTGACGTAACTTCGCCTATTCGAAAACGAAAATAAGGACCCGCTTTTCAAGACAATTTAAAATAAAACATTAAAACCAGAAGCTCCAGAAGCTAAAACCAGAAGAAAATTTGGAACAATGTTACAGTGAGAGATTTAGAAATGCCAGAGACTTTACACCCTGACATTAAGTGTGTGCTTATTCCTAATAAGTCTTCTATCGAGGGTGACCTCCAGAATTTAAGTATTGTTTGTCTAGAGAATGGTAAAACGTTATTAATGGTTATACGATTAGGATAGATAAATCTTTTAGAGAAATAAACTGCAGCAGTGTATTCTTTTCATTAAGTTTAACACGTCACAGGCTACATCAACTTATGGAAATGTGGATGTGATTTTGGAAATTTTTGTACAAATAGTGTGGTTGATGATCAGAAGAGCAGATTGCTGTGTCGTTCGCATTCAGAACAATAAAAGTCCTCAGCACGTGGCGTATCATTAAAGTATATGTTAAAAAGACTGGGTCCTAAAACTGAACCCTGTAAAATGCCTGAGATAATTAAATAAAATGTCGAGAGAATATTATTGATGTGGACACAGAAGTTGTGGTCGCTAAGATACAAAAGCATTAAGTGTATAAGTCCGTCCAACATGAATACCAAGCTGAATTAATTTGAAAATAGAGTCCTCGTTACCGACTTTTCGGAGTCCTGAGCGACATCTAAGTAAATGACAAACGGCTGAAGTGTTCGTGTTGAGGTTTTCACTAAGGAATTCCACAACACGAAGCACCTGGTATTGGATAGAGTGTTTAGCTATAAAGCCAAATTGCTCCAGCATTAGGATGTTATCTACTATATATATAAAACACAAACGGAAATTTCGTTCCGTTCCTTTATAATCTACTATATATATAAAACACAAACGGAAATTTCGTTCCGTTCCCTTATAACTCGAGTTCTGCCGAATGGATTTTGATGGAACTTACACTGTTCGAGAGATAATTTTTCAGGGAAGGTTTTAGTATATAACACAGCGTTCTACGTATATTAGTTATAGAATTATGATAGAAAGTTATGTTATTTTGGCCGAAAAGGTTACCATTGCTAATTTTTTGGCGATCATTACTGTTGCAGAAAGAAATGAAAAGGCTATACATCTCGAAAAATAAAAGAAAAACTGTTACTAATTTTATTAAAAAAAAAGAAAGAAAGAAAGAAAAAAGAAAGAGAAAGAAAAAAAAGAGTTTTGATGAGAGAATATTATAAAACGAAAATATTTAATTTAAACAGGATTGGGAATGTTCGTAATGCTTAGAAATTGTTCAAGGGGCAAGATATCTATATTGAAACAATATTTGGCGATGTATCTTTTGTTTTTGGCGATTTTGATTTTACTTTTGATCCCAAACAATTTGATTTTAAGCCAAAAGGTATTTTTTTTTGTTGTAGAAACAATTGAAATGGCTATACATCTAGAAAAATAAAAGAAAAAACTGTTACTAATTTTGTTTAAAAAAAAGAAAGAAAAGAAAAGAAAAAGAAAAACAGTTTTGATGAGAGATTTTAAGACAAAAAGTGTTTTTTTTAAGTGTACGACTGCATTTTTGCAGTATTTTTTTTTTTTTTGGTACTTTTCGGCTTGCCGGGTGCTAGTAATATATATACATGTATATATATACACATATATCTACACAAATACATGTATATACATACATATATCTACACAAATACATGTATATATATACATATATATATACACTTATATGTATGAATATATACATATATATATATATATATACATATATCACTGGCGCCCAGCTAACCGAAAAGTACCTTTTTTTTCAATCAAATGCAAACTATATTAATGGCAATATACTTCTATTTACTTATACATATATGAAATTTCGTTCCGGCTGCTTATAACTCGAGTTCTACTGAATGGATTTTCGTAGAACTTAAACTGTAAGATAATTTTTTAGTGAAGGTTTTATTGTATAACATATCGTTCTACGTAGCTTAGTTATAGAATTATTCTGGGAAGTTCTATAATCAGATCAATCCGATTATGAAATACTAGCAAGCTACGCCTGCTACGCTGGTCAATTTCTTATAACGAACTTTTAATCAAACAAAATATTGACATTTCATATTTCACTTTTATATTTTAACAGAATAATAAGGCTACTATAATTTGTGACTCGTGCTATAGCCAATATACACGCCAGGACACGTCGCCCTTATCATTATCTTTTTACGCATCAAGGTTCCATTGTGAAATTTGGTAATTTTTCAAATTCAATATTTGAAAAATGGCATAATCATTAGTTTTGAAATTTATATCAAGAAAAATACAATTTTTTTACCTTTCAAACTCAGTTTTCTGACAAATACTTTTCGAGCTATTGTTTTTTTTCAGTAACTTCAACTGTTTCATTTTCCGAGATTTATCTGTGGCAACAATTAGCGAAAAACCCAGTCGTCAGCAACGCGTAGTTTTTTATTAAAGATGCTGTTGGAGCAGGGATTGTCACCACTAATTTGCCACCATCACTTTTGAAATCGGTTCTGTAGTTCCAGAGATTCCATAGAAATTGTAATTTAGAATGATTTTAGAACGCTTTTCGCTTATTTCACCTTTTTAAATTTCGAATTTTTTTTTCTTAAAGAGCATTTACATTTTATAAGTAACTACAATGCCAAATTTCAAATTTCTAACTCCTTCAGTATAAACAAAATCGCAATTTTAGAACGTTTTTCGCTCCTGCACCCCCTTGGGGTTAGTGGCACCGACAAAAAATATAGCCTATGTTGGAGCAGGGATTGTCACCATCAATTTGCCACCATCACTTTTGAAATCGGTTCGGTTGTTCCAGAGATTCCATAGAAATTGTAATTTAGAATGTTTTTAGAACGCTTTTTGCTGATTTCACCCTTTTAAATTTCGAATTTTCTTTTTACTTTGTTTTTAGAGAGCATTTACATCTTATAAGTAACTACAATGCCAAATTTCAAATTTCTAACTCCTTCAGTATTAAAAAAAAAAATCACAATTTTAGAACATTTTTCGCTCCTGCACCCCCTGGGGTTAGTGGCACCAACATAAAAGATAGCCTATGTTAGAGCAGGGGTTGTCACCATTAAGTTGCCACCATCACTTTTGAAATCGGCTCGCTAGTTCCAGAGATTCCATAGAAATTGTAATTTAGAATGTTTTTAGAACGCTTTTCGCTCATTTCACCCTTTTAAATTTCGAATTTTTTTTTTATTTTGTTCTTAGAGAGCATTTACATCTTATAAGTAACTACAATCCCAAATTTCAAATTTCTAGCTACTTCAGTATAAAAAAAAAATCACAATGTTAGAACGTTTTTCGCTCCTGCACCCATCTGGAGTTAGTGGCACCGACATAAAATATAGTCTATGTTAGAGCAGGGGTTGTCACCACCAATTTGCCACCATCACTTTTGAAATCGGTTCGGTAGCTCTAGAGATTCCATAGAAATTGTAATTTAGAATGTTTTTAGAACGCTTTTCGCTCATTTCACCCTTTTAAATTTCGATTTTTTTTTAATTTTGTTCTTAGAGAGCATTTACATCTTATAAGTAACTACAATCCCAAATTTCAAATTTCTAGCTACTTCAGTATAAAAAAAATCGCAATTTTAGAACGTTTTTCGCTCCTGCACCCCACTGGGGTTAGTGGCACCGAAATAAAATATAGCCTATGTTGGAGCAGGAGTTGTCACCATCAATTTGCCACCATCACTTTTGAAATCGGTTCGGTAGTTCTAGAGATTACCCCCTACAAACAAACAAACAAACAAACAAAAAAACAATCTTTACTCCTTTATAATATTTGTATAGATTAGCCTTTTTAAAAGATTTTGCCGAATTGATTTCGATGAAACCTACACTGTTAGATGATTTTCTAGGTAAAGTTTTATTATATAACATATCATTCTACGTTGCTTAGTTCTAGAATTATAGGGGGAATTTCGAAAATCGGGTGACCATTTTTTTAATCAAATATTAGCCTTTTCAATATTTGATTCCGATTAGAAAGATTAGCCTTCTGAAAAAGTTCTACTGGACGGATTTTGATGAGAATTGTATTGTTAGTTAGATGCTATTTCAGGAATGGTTTTAATGTACTACATATTGTTCTACGTTGCTTAGTCAAACAGTTATGTGTGAAGGTTATATAGTCAGCTGAACCCGATTCCGAAAGATTAGTCTTTTTGAAAGTTTTTACTGGGCGTATTTTTTTGCGACTTGCATTGTTAAGTAGATAATTTATAAGGATGGTTTTAGTATATTTTATATCGTTCTGTTAGTTTTAGAATTATGTGGAAAAGTTCTATAATCAGATGAACCCGATTATCAAAAATTAGCCTTCATAAAAACTTCTACTGAATGGATTTTGTTAGTTAATTTGTTTGCATTGTTAGTTCGACAATTTTTAGTGATGGTTTTAGCATATTGTATATAGTTTTATCATTCTTTACCAAACCCTAACTGTAAATGACCAAATAAAAGAGTTGGTCTTTAACAGCTAAAATGTTCACTGCACATTAGAAAATATAATAGCGCAATGGCGTCATTTTTCAGTAATGTGGAAGGATATTCCAGGTAAATATACAGATTGCTTTCAAATACAAGGTCAAATTAAACGATATATTTCGTTTGATTCAAGGTTCATTTGTAGAAACCGATCAGCGCAGCGGGCGTAGCTTGCTAGTTATATCTAAAATGTCGTAGAGCTGGAACCTGATGACACACTCAACAATTTTACTGGGAGAAGGAAGAATTAAAATTGCACGAAAGTTAGTAGGTTCCTGATGATGAGTTTGATGTTTCGGAATGGGTGAGACAGAAGAATTTTTCTATGGTTTAGGAAAATAGAAAAATTTTAGAATAGCATTAGTAAGTCCAATAATATAAATAATATTATTTTCAAGTTCATTTTTTAAAGCTGTGTTAGTAATACAATCTTACACAGGGACTTTACGCTTTTTGAGGTTTCTGATCATATTATAAATAATAATAGGTTGATTTTTAGGAGGAGGTTCATGAAGGGGAATATCTAAGACATTTTGGACAGTATCATGAACATGGGAAATGTAGGTAGGACTAGCAAGGAAGGGATTAGAGAAAAATTGCACTCAGCATAATGTTTTAGCAATAATTTCGGCTTTATCTTTATCAGTATAGCTAGTAGTATCAAAAGCAGTACGAGAGGGAATAGGAGTATAATTATTATTGAATTTTTCTTAATTTGCTATAATGGATTATCCTCAGGAGAAATATTCTAAGGAAATTATTCCAACTTTTGTTTCTTTCTTTTGCAATTAAATTTTTAATTTTATTGTTAAACTAGGGGGCCTGCCCCCTGCGAGCTACGCTCGCCAACCCCCGCTCAGACTTCGAGGCCTCTAAAAACATGACAGCGTGCTATATTTTAAAAATAGTGGTAATTCTGTAATTTGGTTGCCATGCTTTTAACGTTTTAATGGGGCATTTTTCATCATCATGGCCTCATACACAGCTGTTGCGACAACTGACGACTGTTTTCGGGATTGATAAGTAAAATCAATTACAACTTGAAAACCAGCTTGTATAAAATGGTTAGGTTTAAATTGTGGCTACTTCTCGGACTTTTATAACAACGATCTGTATTCTATTCTTCCTTTGCGTTTAAGGATGAGAAAAATTCCATCTGCTTGTGAATAACATTAAGAACCACGCTATTGAAAAGTACTATGTTATAGACATTTTCAGTAACAGGTTTTAATTTTCTCTCTATTTTAGTGCACCATCATGCATATTTTCATGTTATTTTAAATATGTAAATTATTTATTTTAATTAATATGTATATACGAATTTTCTAATAATTATTTATCATACAAAATTAATTAAATATTTTGTGCATGCATGCCTGCATTTATTCGGCATCAATTGATGAGATATTTAAACAAATTTGCTATCTGTGATAATTTTACACCATGTTATGTCACTTGCATATTGTTCATAAGAAAATCGGGTACTTTTCCAGTATAGGATCCTTTGCTTTTAGGTTTGCTGTAATTCGAGCTTCAAAAAGGGATAGATTCGTTAATATACATAGATTTGTTGCCAAAAGTTATGAAAACAAACCCAATGAACTTTTGTTGCTTTTCTATTATAGGGGACTTGACGCTTTTTTAAAAAGCTTGGTGGAAAAAATTAAGCAGGATAGAAAACCAAGCAGGATATTTTATTCTCCTTCCGTTCAGTTGGGTAATTATTATTTTATACATTCGTTTCAAATATCCGAATTAGTGATTTTATAAATTCGTTTAATTAAATTTTACAAAAAAATAACAAAATGATATCAATAAATATTAATTACGATTAATTCCCTTTCCCCCCTTTCTTTTGCGTTTACATAAATGACGTCATTTGGACGAATTTATTCAAAATATTTTCAGTTTATAAATTAAATTAAATGCTGACAGACAATTGAATCCTGACGATAGAAATGTGATTTTTTTTTCAAGTTTTCCTGAAAAACATAATTTAATCACAATCTTGTCTTCATTATCGATTGAAATAAAAGATAAATTCAATTTCAATTTGAAAATGACGAATAAAAAGAAATCAATAATCCCTATCGGGATCCTTTTCAATTTTTTTCCCTTTTTTGTCACAAAAAAACTGAGTAATTAGTTGCCATCATTACAGAAATGTCATTAAAATTAGAAAAAAATTAATATCTCGAAAACTAATCCCAATTTCAAAATTCTATTACCAGTTTTGACATCCGCGGATTTTTATGGACAATTGGTATTAATTTCACCATCAAGCGTTTAATATTTTATTAAAAATAGCCCTGAAACATAATCAGTCGTTTAGTCAGTCGTTTCATAAAATCGTTTCATAAATTCGTTTCATAAAATCGTTTCACAAATTCGTTTCATAAAATCGTTTCACAAATTCGTTTCATTAGGATTTTATATATATAGGGTAGATTTATTAATAGCAGGTTTAAGGGAAGGATTTCTTGTAGATTTGAAGAGTCACTGGATGTTATTGCTTGCAGATGTTAGGAATATAATGTTGTAAAGTGAAAGAATTGTTATATTTAGTAGAGTGGTAAGAAGCATGCTTTTGAACATTAGTAATTAAATTTTGAAAATTAATGACAGCAGTCTCAATATCATTGGATTTATTAATAGAGGAAAAAGGTAAATCAGAATTACTTAAATAGGTTTGGAATTTACTCCAATCCACTGCAACAGAGGGAGGAAGAGAAGGAGGGTTAACCAGATCAATTTTGTAATTAACTGGCAGGTGATCAGAGCTAAAATCATTAATAACAGTTCTAGTAATTGGAAAAGGTAAATTTTTAGTTCAGTCAAAATGAATAACAGAGGGACTGGAATTAGCTGTACCAAAATGTGTAGATCTATCAGGTGCAAAGACTAGGTTGTAGGTGTAAAATTAGATTGTGTAGGCCTGGTGTCTGAATGACAGTTCCATCGTCGATTATGAGAATTTTAATCACCGGCGATAAAACAGTGCGTATTTTGTGAGAAAAGTTGTGTAAGGTCATTGACTAAGAATTATCGAGAATATTTAACATATAAAGAAATAAAGTTAATGCTATATATGTGTGGTATATATATGTAGAAACTGTTCAACAATTCCCGTATCTTCAAGACCAGTGAATGTAGTGTTTTGTACAGTGGGACGTGGAATATGATGTTTGATGTAAACGGCAGTGCTGACCCCAACATGAGTCAGCGAGTGGTGTATAGTACAGCTTGTAACTAGAAATATTAATATTACTAGCTGACCCACCCGGCGTTGCTCTGTCTCATAAAAAATTAGCACGAAACACGCAAAAACTTTGAAAATCACCATAAAAAATCACGAAAAATATGAAAATCTGTTCTAAAAATGCAAAATCGGGCTTTAAGGCGCATTATAAGGTTATAATAGATAGATAAATAGGGAGTTTTACAAACTTCTTGATTGGTTGGCTGGTTGTATTAGGTTTAATGGCACAAGGTCCCAATGGGGACAAGCTGCGCCAAAGTAAGAATAAAGAAAAAAATATTAAAAAAAGCCACAACAAAAACCAAAAGGGAAAAGCTTAATGAGAAAATCATCTGGATGGGGTCACCCATACAGATATAGTCATACAGTGTATAAAACAAATATTATGAATTCTTAAAAAAAGTAAAGTATAAAAATAACACACTAAGAAATATTATCTGGATGGGGTCATCCCATCCAGATGTCAAGTTAAACAAGTATAAACTAACATCGTTAGATAAAACATGAAGGGTATATAAAAACTATATCTCAAAATAAAAGTCAGCATGTTTTAAAAAAGGAAAGAGTGCCCCGTGAGGTGTTTTTCCAATGAGGTTTGTCAAGATTGGTGATGATGAATTAAAATATATTCTATACAAGTGCCGGAGGCCCGGACAGTCAGTTAAAACATGATAAATGGTGAGACAATCAAGATGACAATGTGGACACATGGGTGCATCCTCCCGAAGTAAGAGATATTTATGAGTGATCCTTGGATGTCCAATTCTCAGACGAGTCAGAAGAACATCTGTTTACCTTGGATAACTCGTAGGCAAAGTCATGATTGTAGGTTTGATATGATGCAGCTTATTATTATATTCTAAATCCCAAATTTCTTGCTATTTATACAAACTTCTTGAATAAGAATAATATCGATATTAGAAATTTTAGAAATAAAAGAGCGGAGTTCACTAATTTTATTTTTAAGTGAGTTACAATTCCAGGTTAGAAGAGAAATGGGAATTACTCATCGTTAGTGATACTGATCTCTGTTTCAAGAACGTCGAAACCCTTAATTATAACAAACTTTTTATCCATGCAATTAATATATTTTTAGATAGTGTAGCTATATTTTTTATACATTTTAGTTAATTTTGTAATCTGAAGCATTTCTTTGATATCTTAAAAGGAGATATCCTGAACCTCTTCTGTGCAACTACTTGAATCATGATTAACGTTAGAGATATTAGTAGAAGTAGAATTAGAGGAGGTGTCTTCAGTTGCGGTTTCTGGAGAGTTATCAACATTTGAATTTTGAGTAAATTCAGTAGGAAGTTAATTTTCCTGCTGCTTTTTAGCTAATTAAATTCATTTAAGACCTCAGAAAACATTAAGGTTTCCTTAAGGAGTTTAATATATTTTTTAGTAGAATCAGTATTAGGCTTGGTTTAAACATGGGAGTGATTTTTAGAGCAGCCTCGGTAAGTAGCAGGGTGACCTTCCTGCCCACAATTTGCGTACAGAAGCCCTGACAACGGTAGCGTTGTTTAATTGTCTATTGACCTTAAAATAAATGCACAATTTCAAAATACAGCCATAACCGGAATACTTGTAGGAAAATAATTTTATAACATTTGGACACTTCTTTTTTTATTTAAAAACTTTTATAATTTTTCTGGTGATTAATATTTTAGAATATTTGTAAAATTTTTTCGATTGTAGTTATTGAGTGAAATCTACGTTTCTATTCGTTCGGCAATATGCCATACGAAAAAACTTTTGCACACGAAACTATTTAAGGCTATATAAAATGGACTGTTTTTGAAACATTTAACTCAAAAAATATTTGAGATATCTAAACGAGGTACTAACAACCTAAATATTATAAAATTGATAAATTCTCAAACGGTACACCACCCACTGAATATTAGGCCTGAGCGCTGACACAAAAATTGATGCAGTCGTAAGCAGAAATTTTTCAGCGTGTGTACGGTCCCTTGAAATTCAATACGAATAATTTCTAAAAGTTTTCTCCGCCTTATTTTTCTGAGATTCAATAACTCTATAAGTCAAAGAAAACTTTTAGAAAATACTGGGGTGTAAAATTAGGGGACCGTTTTACAAAATCGGCCCACGAGCGCCGCCATTTTTGTGTCAGCGCTCAGGCCTAGTATTCAGGGGGCGGTGAACGGCATAACAGAAGGAAATGATTGAATATTAAATTTCTTATGGCTCTGGGGTGCAGGCCTCATATACAGTATAAAAATATACTTTATGTCATATACATCTTAAAATTTAAAATCGGCTTACATACGGAAGTCAACTGGCGGAAATGGGGAAAGGAATTTCTAGAGGTGAGTTCCGGCTATTTCTTCGGAGCCCGAGCCCGACAATTTTCAATCCGAGTCTTTCCGAGCTGGTAAATTTTTGTGCCATCAGAGCCCAAGTCCGTCCGAGCCGATGAGCCGATACTGAAAGTACGCAGTAGAAAATTGTTAATAACATTTGAAAATTGTTTCAAGATTAACTTTCTCATTTAAAAATCTTTTCGTACATAGAAATAACTATTAATCCTTATTGCCCCCCCCCCCCCAAGATGACGTAAATTTGTTATTTATACCCAATGACTGGCAGAAATCTGCAAAAATTACAATTCTTATTCTTTTAAAATATTATTGTACAACTATGGCAGAAAGATATGAGTTTTTTTTTTTCAGTAATTCTGGAAAAAAGACTTCAAACAGAAAGAGGGGATAGATAAGAGATATCCCTAGGTTTCTTTATGTTATTAGCACTGACCATTCTAATGCCATTCTAATGATCATTCTAATGAATTAGAGAGAATATTTTCTCAGCAATAACAATTCAATTCGCTTTCAAACTGATTTTTAGAGAAATGTAAAACATTTTAAAGAAACTTAGTCTTAGGCTTACATTCTTGTTTCTCAAATAACGTCTGGTACAAGGCCGTAGCCAATGGGGTCCGAAATTTCAGCCAGGATGACTATTAAATATGCTATTAACTATCGGTCAAGACGGTCAAGAATCAAAAATCAGCTGCCAGTCAACATTCAAAAATCAAAATCCTACGCTAGCATAACTTTATTGTTTGATCCCGTTAGTATGTCGAAAAAATAAATGCAATTTCTTTAAATCTTTGAAATTAATTCGAATTTTCTGGAATGTAACTCTGTAAAAGCAGAATGTCAAAATAAAATGACTATAACAATCGGATACGACTTCTTTAGCCCAAATTATTGAATAATGCAATGAAAGTTATAAAATTAACTACAAACTTAGTTGTTCCGACGAATGCTACTGAGAGTTTTGGCAACAAAATATTTAAAACATATGTACAAAATTTCAACATTAATTTGATTGACAGTAACGTCTTAATACGTCACCGAATAAGTATCTAAATGAGATTATCATTTTATTTTCAGTGAAAAAGTCTTAAATTTTCTTCTAGTTT
This sequence comes from Maratus michaelseni, assembly GCA_963931845.1. Taxonomy (NCBI): domain Eukaryota; kingdom Metazoa; phylum Arthropoda; class Arachnida; order Araneae; family Salticidae; genus Maratus; species Maratus michaelseni. Next base: position 168,508,654 of record OZ007591.1, read on the forward strand.
TATTAAACTGAGTTATTTGAATTCGCAATAAAGCGTAATAAGGCTTTTAAAACCCGTCTCTATTCATTTAGTAAAGAACAAATCTAAAATAAGAGAAGAATAAAATTATGGCCACCAAATCCCCCTCCGAAATATTTTTCTAGCTACGGCCTTGGTCTGGTAAGGTTTCTTTCCCCTCTTTTTTAAATTTGTGAATAAATAAAATATCCACTTTGAGTCCGAGACTGCCCGAGTCCAAAGATTAGCATACAAATCGAGATCGAGCCTGTTTTTGTCTCATCCCTAGTAAGTGCATTACGTTGGGAAGAAATGAGGAGTTAGAATTACAGTGGAGTAAGTCAATATTTAGTAATTTTAGAAATGAAGGGTTTTGTGAAACTTGTCGTATTGCCCATGCATTAAGTGGTCCAACTTTTTTTCCCTCTAGTGACTCCCTAAGTGAACTATGACTTATTTGATTGTCGCACTGAACAGGAATTAATATACGTTCAGTGAAAATATGGTTATCTAGATTTTTCAAATTTTTGACTTACTCCAATGTCATTCTAACCACCTCAAATATGGCTATTTAAAACTTCATTTCTGGAATCCAGAAATGCTTCTTGTGCATTGTGTTATGTTATTCAAAGAGAGTTTAGTGTCCAAAATTTTCCTGTTTGTTCTTAATGAAGTAATAAAATCAATTATTAAAGTTCACGAATGCTTTCAAATTTAATGTAAAATGTGAAACTTTCTTCAAGAAATTCTGTGAAGGGAGAATGCCAACCATATAACATTTTTGCTTTACACTGAGGTAATTTGGAAGGAACAGCAAAACTCTTCTAGATATAAAAAAGAAGGTGCATGATTTCGTTGCATTTATAGCGTTATGTTAAAAACATATTTGTGACAACATTTTGCTTGTTGAGTAAGCTAAAAAAATTTGAAATGTTCTGTCATTGTTAACGTTTTTTAAACTTCTTTCATGCGAATAAGAATTCACTTTTTAAAAATTAAGAATTATATGTTATATAAGGAGGGGGGGGGGCGGTTGTCAAGATTTTAAAGATGATTAGGTGGAACGTGATCAAAAAAAGGTGGAAGACGCTGTTCCAGAGGCTGAAGCATGGGTAACGGCTTCAAGAACAGATGTAGGAATGCTTTTGAAGTAATAGCGCGTGCTTCAGCTTGAGAAAGAAGGATTCATTCGTTTGAAACTCGTTAAATAATCTATACTTTTTTTCTAGTAATTTGAGATACTTTAAATTTAGTTATATTGTATTTTTTCATTATTTTGCAATATGCTTGTATCTTTTTTCATTTTGTTATGCATAGCAATTGGAATGGATACCCCAAAATAAACTAAACAACAGAGAAAAATCCTGTGTCAATATAGATTATGAAACACTTTCCAACACATTAAGAATATTGTAACAAAACTTCCTATTCTAATAGCGTAAAAGATTATGTCTAAGTAAACAGGAGCACCCAGCCGGAAGACCAACCTGTGAGTGTTTGCGGCGTAAAGCCTCCGGCGGTAGTTTCCCCTTCACTACCCAGCAAAGCCACAGCCCAAAGAACGAACCCGAAACAACGGGTTATTACAATTAAATGAAAACAAAATAACAAAACCCCACCAAATATAGTGAGAAAAGACTGCTCCACGCAGGGAACTACAAACACAACGAAGTGAACCAAAAACTTAACTACGAGGGGTAGTGAAAAAGTTCCCGAAATTTTGTTGTAACTCTTTATTACCACAATATAGGTAGACACTCATTTAATCGCCGTCAAAGTAGGCTCCGCCAGAACACGCAGACTTGCTCCACCGCTCATGCCATTGCTGGAAACAACGATGAAAGCCCTGTTTTGGTATCTTCCAAAGTTCAGCTATCGCGTTGATCTTGATGTCTTCTACGGTGTCAAAACGGTTACCTTTGAGGCCCATTTTTATATTGGGGAAGAGCCAAAAATCTGATGGTGCTAAATCTTGTGAGTAGGGAGGCTGGTGGAGGAGTGGAATGTTCTTTTCTGCGAGAATAACAATCGATGTGTGGGAGGGAGCGTTTTCGTGATGCAGTGACCATCCTCCTTGCCATTTGGCGGGTCATTTTCTTTGGATTGCCTCCCTTAGTCTTTTCAAAACTTGCACCTACAAAGGGCCATTTACAGTTTGCCTAACTGGGCACCTTCACGGTGTACCACACCTTAGTTGTCGAAAAACGCAATGAGCATCACTTTTGTTTTGGATTCGATATGACGTGATTTTTTTGTTATGAATTCCGGTAGTAAAAAAAATATAGTGATAGTAAGCAAATAAATTAATTATATTGTGGTATTAAGTCTCACTAAACCTAAATCTAAAACTAAAATAAACTGTAAATGCAATCACAGAGCTTCCAATACAAGACGGTTACATTAAAATACAATAACCAAACATATATAGCTACTAAAATCACGAAATTTATAGTAAAAAAAAAAAAAAAAAAAAAAAAAAAAACAGAATAAAATAACAGAGCATCTCACGAACGGAGAGTGACAGGATATTACAAATGAAACATGAGTTGTGAGCAGATAGCTAGCTACTTGTACATATCCACCGGATAATGCAAAAGTCAATGTAGATTACCAGAATACACAACATTCAGTATTGATATAGTTGAATTCATTACTGCAAAAACCATGCTAGAGTCACTATTAAGATTAAGGTTCCTGAAAAACACTGATCAGCTATTCACTGACAGAAGATCCAATGAGAACACCGCAGCTTTCAAAATAGCAACAATAGTCTATAAATGTAGTAAAAATAGCAGCCAGAATTGAATGCCAATGATAATTAACAAGTCCATATTTTCCAAATAGTCAATTACAGGAATTAAATTTCAGCACTAAAGTCACACAGAAAAATATTAACCCTCTGACTACTTAATTTTTTAAAATCCTCTCGATCAATATGTATTTCTATAATTACATATTTCAAATCATCATGTGTTTGAAATATGTAGTACATTATCATTTGCATTTTTACCCTTTGACTGTGGAATTTTTAAAACAAAATTGCTGAAATTGTCAAAATTTTTAAAACAAAAATTGTGTATTATATAAATTTTACTATAAATGTCCTATCCGTGGAAATCGCGGGATAATCAGTCGGAGGGTTTTAAACGAGAAATGTTAACAAAAGCATTAAAAGAAAAAAAGTCTTAGACTAACCAGGTTCATAACCAAGGTTCAGCAAATATGTATTTAGACCCGAGGATCCAGGGGTTAGGGCGGTGGGATATTATATATCCCACTTAATTTTTATCCCGAAATGCCACAATGACACCAGGATTTTGGAATAAAATTCTAGTCCAAGGCCATTGTACTTATCACCTCGCCCTTGTTGCGCTTACCGGCGGATTCAGCTTCAGCTGAAATTGTACTTTTTTTTTAAACCTTAATAAAGATACCGGGAGTGACATCTATGCTCTACGGACTTGGTCTCCTAGTCTCAACAGTCCCTCTGAGGCTGCGAAATGTACCTGAAGAAAAGCGTTTACTTAATTTTAAATAAATATGTTCATAAATCCTGGTGTCATTCAATCATTTCAACATTTTAACAAGAGAAGTACACTGAAATAAAAAAAATGTTGATTTTACAGTATAATACAGGCACCCCAGCTGCCAGTATTATACCGTAAAATTAACAGTAATAAACAGTAAAATAAGCAGTAATACACTGCCGACGCGGAAGCGTATTACTGCTTATTTTACTGTTTATTACTGTTAATTTTACGGTATAATAACTGCCAGCTGGAATACCAGTATTATACTGTAAAATCAACACTTTTTTTCCAGTGTACTTTGCCCTTGAAAGGATTAATCAATTTTTTTTGCAGTGTACTTTGCCCGTGAAAGGATTAATAAATTTTTCTAACTTTGCACTTTTAATTCATACACGCTTCAGTAATTTTTATCCTTTTTAAAAAAGTTTCTTTAAAAATGCGAAACGTATGTAGTTTTTTTTCAAAGAAATTCAAGAAACAAACATTTAATTCAGTGCTGTTGTTCAACAGTGAGAAAGAGCGAAGTCGGGTCGGAAACTGAAAATAGAAAGTGGCTTCGTTATTTACACAACTATACTGGAAATGTATTTATGAAATGTAGAAACAAGAAACCACTTTCAGCCCATTTCAGTTAAAGTAAAATTACCCAAGGTCATTGTTTTACATTTTTTTTTTTTTTTTTTAAGAACTACAAGCAAAAGCTGACCTAAATTTTTCTAGATAAATTGTTTTAAAATTTAAAACGAAGAAATTCAGCATATATATTTTTTTGTAATACATAATTTTGCGTACATTTTGCATGCGATATTTTTTTTGTAAAAAAGTTTAAAAAATGTACGTAACTTATATTTTAATTTTAAAAAATCATGTATGAGACACACAGAATGAGCAGAATGTAGCATTCTATTTTTAACTGTAAAACGCTTTTTCAGATATAGAGGAGCCTCAACTATTTGGATTAATTAGAATTGATAGAATCTGGAAAAATGCATTATTCGCATAATTGATTTATATTTTGAATAAAAATTGAGCTAGTGCTTTTTAGGTGCGTTCGTAATTATATAAATACGTAGCACCTATAGTCGTCGTTTGGTCCGTCCGTCTGTCCGTCCGTCTGTCTGTCCGTCCGTCTGTCTGTCTGTCCGCATATAACAACGCAAAAACTACCCAACCAAATGGCTTGCAATTTAAAATATATTATCTTTGCAGAATTTTGTCGAGACATTTCAAATTTTATTAAAATCGAATCAAAACTTTAGGAGATATTAATAAAAATATTTATTAAGAAATTTGATTTTTTTTTTTAAATCGGTGCTTTTTTGTTATAGGAGCTTCCGAAGTTTAATCGTCAAGCGACCGAGACACTTATTTTATTACAGAAATTAATCTGCAGACGATATAATTCATTTCACAGAATTAAAAATCATCAAGATCTGAATATTTATATAACTAGCTGATACATATATATCTGAATATTTATATAACTAGTTAAGATATTTGTATGAACAGTGTCATAAAATATATACTTAACTAGCTGTTTAACCCGATCTACGCACGGGATATCATGAATTTAATTCTAAAACGTGCGTACGAACGCACCTCGTTTGTAACGTTTGACGTACAATTTCCAACTTGTTTTATATTCCTGTACAAATTTCTTTATCACTTCAGAATTTTTTTCTCGACAACAAAACACAATTATTTTTATGGAATCGTTACAAAAAGAATATAATTTAAATTCAACATATAAATTATAAAAAATGGTGATTATGGACATCAAGGTATATTGTCCAATTAAATACAAATACTTTAAAGATAAGAACCTTGTGTCTATGTAGAAATTTTAGTTGCTCAGACGAGTAATTACTTTCTTTTTAGTATATTAATATGTTTTCTAGCAGCTAATTAATATTTACTTTAAAATTCTATCTACGGTTCAGAATTCTCTATGTAAATAATTCTTAGAAAATACTAGACATTGCAACTTCCTCATTTTAGAAATAAAATTAAAATTATTTAAATATAGAAGGGATCGTTTATGCAATATGCCAAAGAAGTCGAGAAAACAGAGAGTCCAAATACACTAAAGTGATACTGAATTAGATACACTTGATTAGTAACGAATTGCTGCTCCCCTGACCACGATAACGACTGCCACATAGCGAGGCATGAATTCGGCAATTCTCTGGAATTGTTTCGCAGCTATGGCATTTAGACATTTGCTAGAAATTCCACATAGCAGGTGTGGGATAAAGTACTTGTACTCCCTTTGCCAAAGTATTCCAATGGTGTTGAATAGGATTTAAGTCCAGACTTCTCGGTGCTTGCTTTAACAAGCAGACTTCAGTGGCATTCACCTCGAACCAGGAGTTTAACAGCGGGACCTTTACAGGAGTTGTTATTTTGTTTGTAACTCTATTTCATTTCGGATGGCAGAAAATCATAAAAATAAGAAAATTATCACCCAGATTACAATCTACGCACTTAGAGACAGAGAGAGTGCTTCGAACAAGTTCAAAAGGTCCCAAAAATTGCCAAGAATGAACATTTCTGGCAATCTCTGAGTAGCCATAACCTTGCACACTTCCGACCTGGCTTCTATGGTTCCATGATCCTGACGCCATATTTTTAGCATACAATCTGTGTGACTCAGTCGGAATTGAAACTCCTCACTCTATGCTACTCGATTCAAATCAATAGTTCGGTCACGGTATTCTGTGGCCTATGTAAGACGTTGAGCGCGGTGGCGTGCATTGACAAGTGGTGCACTCTTCGTGTGTATTCAATTCCTGAAGACCATTCGGCAAAGCGAGCGCTTCCCAATCTGTCTACCTACGATCGATATGGCTTCATCATTCAGTTGGGTAGTCACCTGAGTTAAGGTTTGCTGTCGCCAACTGCATACGATACAGCCGAAACTTAGAAGGTCAAATTCATCCAAACTTGTCTATCCTTTGTAGTTTACACAATTACTACTTCATTTCCCACTTTCGTGTATTCCCACCCTACTCTTGATACTGTGAAAAGTGATAATCGCATTGGCGAGCTGTTTCTGAAATTCAATAATCCATGCGGACATCTCCTGTTGTTTATTTTCAGTTGAAGACGTCCAAATTGCGAGTTTTTCAGTCATGTAACTTTTAACAGTTGTTTATAGGGGTCTACTAGAAAGCCATATACCACACGACAGCATCCGAACACGCGTAAGGAGATAGCAACACCACAATTTTAGCATAAAACTGTCTATATCTAACTCAATAACAGTTCAGTATATAAGTACACAGGAAAACTTCCGCAGGTGAAATTACGTTATATTTTAAATAGCGCGTACATTGTTATGGGAATAATGGCAATATTTTAATACGAGTGTGTCAAAATGGCATAATTTTCATTTATGTTTAGTTAAGCTTGTACTCGGGTTAAACTGAACTTTAGTGTTAGCCTGACACAAATGTTCACTTCATGAAGAGGGCAGGCAATGCTTCTTTATATCTTTATAACATTCTTTTAAAAAATGCATTCTTTAAATTTATTCATTAAAAAATTGAATTATTTAAATTATTTCTAATAATAAGAAATTTCATATGCATTAAGACTAAGGCTCACGAGGCTTCAATCTCATAGACCGGGAGGCGGCTGCACAGACAACCACCTCATCGAGTTCACGGCTGAAATTCTAGAATTAGTTAAAAGTTGATTCGCATATTAAAACGCAATCGGTCTGCCAAGTCATATCTTGGTGGAAAACACCCGAAAACCCAATTTTAGCGGTTGGCTCGTAGGTTTACCATTGTGTTTTCCTGCACGCAGTTCTCCATGTTATCATATTTTTGGGTGCAGGAAAACACAATGGTAAACCTACGAGTCCACAGGTGAAATTACGTTATATTTTAAATAGCGCGTACATTGTTATGGGAATAATGGCAATATTTTAATACGAGTGTGTCAAAATAGCATAATTTTCATTTATGTTTAGTTAAGCTTGTACTCGGGTTAAACTGAACTTTAGTGTTAGCCTGACACAAATGTTCACTTCATGAAGACCATTAACCTCAGCTGAAAGGGTGGAAGAAGTGAGAAAGTCTTTTGAGCGAAGTCCCAAGAAATCAGTGCGTACGGGCCTCACTTGAATTACAGATACCAAAAGGGTCAAGTGATAGCAGAGGACACACTGAGATTTTTCCTGATTTGTGAACATTTCCGGTTTCTTAGACACTGACACCACTACACTTCAGCCAGTTTACGGAAACTTGCAACAAAAAAATTGGTTAGTTTTCAACATTGTGCCACTGGTTTCGCATGTCTATCTTATATATAGCGGATATGAATAAATTTTGTAATCAGGGAAGGTATTTTTCTATACCCTGTATATATCATATTCAATAACATTCGCAGCTAAATAAAAATTATTTTTCAAATACTTGTTTGCATTACCACTTTCTATTGTGTATATATAGGCATAAACATATGCCAATCCGAACTATGAGAATTTCAACTGGATGCGCCACAAATTATTACTTTTTGGTTTTGTCAGTTCCCCCAAAATTCAGTCGTTCTTAAGTTTTCAATCCCTCGTTCCTTATAAAAACTTTCCTATTTATAAGTTATTTATAAGTTACAAAATGTTATTAGGACGTCCATATTTGTAATATGAGAAATGTTTCATATTTTCTCTTTATAACTTTTTTTTTCTTTTTTTCCCCCCAAATTGTAAGGATGAACGGAATTGAAACTAATGAGAGAAATTTGAGTCATTAAAGCCAAGACAAATCGCATATAATGTATTTAAAAAAAGGACTCATAATAAATTACTGTAAATATTTATAGATCATGGAAAGCTACTTGAAGCTGAATTATTAATGAGTATCATTAGTGTAATTTTGAATTCAGACGACGGGCATGAGGGTTATTGCACCACAGACTTATTTTCAAAACAGGTACATCGCCAGTTATATTTACGTCACATGCAAGTCACAAACTAACAGAAATCCAGAATATGTACTCAACACCTCATAAATCATTCTAAGAAATCCATCACCTTTTTCAAATTAAGATATGATGGAAATAAGTTCCCATCCTCCTCTGCTTAAATTTAAAGGTATCTTGTTGATCACGTGTATACCCAAAAGAAGTCAAGCTTTAAACCAAGTGAAAAACAAATTAACACAAATGACGTAAAAAGTGCGGAATTTTTTTGTTAAATGGCGTGTGACATGCGATTCCAGAGCCTCCTTGCAGACTCCCTCCCGTGTTTTTCAAAGGAATACACACGAAGTTGACACATATCTTCAAAGAGCTGACAAGAAGGACTATCGCATACTCTGGCGTGCTATGTCGCTGCAACAAATGACATCTTTCGATGAAGAAGCTTTCTTCGGTAATTACTTTTTATTCAATACTTTGTGATAACAAGATCCAAACTTGAATCGTATTATCAATAATTCTATAATTTATTGAACCAGAGAGAGAGAGAGAGAAAAAAAAAAAGGGGGCAGCCCTTAAAGTAAACGTAAATATTTCAAGATATTTTCCAAACTGTGATTCTATTATTTGGATAGAGGCCAGTGTTGGTCAAGGTTAGTGGGTAAGATAAATGTATTTCAGACAGATGTGGATTAAATTTTTTTCTTTTAATTTCATTTAGATACACGTTCTTTCTCCCTGAATGTGACAGGTTAAAATAAATTACTGCTACAACTACACAAAAATGAATAATCTTAATTTTGTGTACTTTTGCAGATTAGATACATAGAGATTTTAAAGATATATATATTCACCGATATGATGAAAGTGTTTCTCTTATTTTTAAACAATTTTGAGGTGAAATGAAATTATTGCTTATAGAAAATACTATAAATAAAATGTGAAATCATGGATTTAGAGAACAATGTGAATAGATTTATTAAAAGTAGATTTTTAATCCGTTTTCGTTTATGAAATTAAAAAAAAAGCATTTAAGAATGGATACTGCCTCTTTCTATCTTGATGCTTCTTTTATAATCTTTTTTTTCTTTTTAATTGACAAGATTTTTTATTTTATACAATCAAATTTAATTGTAGAGTCAGAGATAGAAGAGGAAATTGATGTAAAGAAGTGAAATGAATAGCGGAATACAATGTTATTCAATATTATTATTGGTAAAAGTATGATATCAGCATGCATGGATATTTATTATATTGATAAATTAATTCATAGCTATTTAAATACTTTTCAAATTTATTGCTGATTTTCAGTATCATATATATATATATATAAGATTTCCTTTTAACATTATTTTTGGCACAAAGTCATAACATTTACAGTATCATATGAATCTGTAACACTACAGATATATATTTCTCAAATCACCATGCTTTTCTTGTGCTTCGTGTATTTGTCATTTTTAACTTTTTTACTTTCTACGAAAAATATCGGCGAAATTTTAAATGTTTCCCATTTTTCCTTTATTATTTTGTCTCTGTTATAAAAAATGTTGCAGTGTAATGAGAAAATGTGTGATTCTTTCTGATTTTTCTTTTCATTTCATACTTTTAGTAAGTATGGAGTGTTTTCTTTTGATAAAGCTAATCTGTTTTGACTAATTTTCTTTTAATTGGTATTTTCCCTTCAATCTCATTATAGTTGTCTTCATTCGATGCTGCTTTTTAATGATACAAATTTCTCCAACCACAGCACTTTTGCTTTATTGGGTTGGTGCTAATTTTTTTCGTGACACGTCGGGTTCACCATTGTTTCGGATTCGGGTTGAGTTTGATTCTTGCGGGTCGTGTTCGAGTTCATCCGATTTTTCAAAAGAAAGTCCGGAATATCGGTTTAAATCAAAAATCACTTATTTGAATGTAAATGATTCTTTGCATGTTCATTTTTCGACATAACAGATAAATTTGATATTAGAGACATTATTATAGATTATTTTTTCATGACTACATTAAATTGTGGAGTAATTTACTTTGATTGCGGTTTTCGAGACAAAACATTTCGGTTCGGGTCAGATTGCGAATCAAAGAAAATTTTGTTGTCGGATTCGGGTCGGGCTACGGGTCAGCGAAATTTATTTGTCGGGGTTGAGTCAGTTTGCCGGATGACTTTAAATGGATATTGCGGGTTCGGGTGAGATATAATCCAACCCTCGGAGGATGCGTGTCGGATCCCCGCTATTTTTTTTCGTTTGGTAGGAGTTCAGTTGACACTAACTGTTTGTGGTTTGGGATGGGTTTTGATGTTTGCGGGCCGGGTTTCGGTTAACCCGATTTTTTAAAATAAAGGACAGAATATTGTTACAAAAGAGCTATATATTTTAATATTAATGAATATGTAAACATTAATTTTCGATATAAAGGATAAAATTCACATTAAAAATAGAATTGTAGATAACTTTTCCATAAGTTTATTAAAATATCGATTATTTTATTTAGGATTTTGAGTTGGACTCAGGTCGGATTCGGGTAGGGGTATAACCCGACCCCTGCAGGACTCCAGTTTCATATCTGCAGTCTGTGCCAAATTCATTAAGCTAACATTGGGTGCGGGTAATCTCATCACGACTATTTAAAGTAAAGAAAATTTACTTTATCTCTTCATTCATGAGAAAAAAAAACGTCATTTAAGCTCGGTTCTTCCGTACAACAGCGCTACTTGCAACGCACGGGAAGGGAGGGATTGGGAATGCCGTTTGCGCTTTTTCCTTAGGTTGATTTTTCACCAAAATATTGTTTAAAAAAAAAAGAAAGAAAAGAAAGGAAAGGAAAAAGATGAGAGGATGGAACCAAAGTTGAGAGGATGCACCGAAAATATACTCGCAAAATAAAATATTTTGCCCTGAACTTTCTAATTCTGATGCAAATAGCCCTATAAAAAAATATAGATATCAATTGACTTGGAATAATGTCTACTGATTAATGCTTTGATACAATGCAAATTTAATAAATATATCTTAATTTTTCTTTAACTGTATGTTAATCTGTCCATGTATTGAAGCAACTGCTTACTTGTGTATGCTAAACTGTTTAATTTACGGACTTTTTTACAGTAAAAGTACACATTTTTAATTAAAATATTCGCTTTTTTAGAAAAAACAAAATCTGTCATATTTCAGTTAGTTTTTGAAATTAAAAAATTTAGTTCAATATACAAAAAAGTTAGGACAGCATATAAAAGAGAATTAAAATTCATCGTAGACTTGACCTAGAATAGTATAGCAAAAGAATTACTCAGTGGCATAGATTCACAGTAAAATGTAACTTTTCAACCACAAATTTCGTTAAAGAAAGTTTCTCAGAATAGCAAGATATCAATATTTACATATATATATATATATATATATATATATCCTACTTATTTTACAAGGAAAATATGCGACCATTAATTTTCAAAAAGATATAAGTTCATTGATTGAAATATTGGCGGAGATAGAGAGAAAAAAAGAAAAGAAAAAAGCGCTTAAAGTTTTCGTTACTCTGTTTACTAGGTGTGGCGCGCTCGTACTTCCATAGTTCCAAAATTGCTCTTTGACTTTCGATATCGATTTCTAACTAATAAAATATGATTTTCGTGTTAATAAAGAATACTTTAAGCGAACAAAAAAAAGAAATTTTGAATCAATCAAAGTGAACCCTTTAAAGAATACTCGGTACTTTTCCATTATCCTGTCGACCACTTTTCATAACAAAAAACTCTCGCTAAGCTGTAACGCCGAATAAACAAATGGAAGAATGTTGCCATTAGAATATAAAAATAAATAAATAAATAAAATACAAGAAATTCGGAAAAGCCCCACTCACCAAAGTGTCAACTATCAGTAAGTTTAACGAAAAAAAAAAGGGTTCTTAACTATGCATCGCAACGTTTTTTCAATGCTTTTTCTTTTTCAATATCATGGCACCGCCGTTTAAGGTCGCAATTGTTATTTTAATCAACGAAATAACTAATAAATCATTAAAACATAATAAAAAATGCAAGTAAATGCCGAATTAAAAACCACTTGATGATATAACAAACCTGTCTAATGCTTCTGACGTCAAGTGAATGGGACTGTATTTTTGGCGTTTAATCCTACAGTTTGGCGATAGATTTTTGTTATGAAAAGTGGTCGACGGGATAATGGAGAAGTACCGAATACTCCAACCACAGTCAGTCCCCTCACTACAAAGGATATTTTATGTATTTTCATTTAGAACCAAGAACGAAAAATCATGCATCGGACATAGATTATGAAACATTTTTCAACACCAACAGGATAAGAAATTTAATTTTTTTCATACGATGAAATCGATCATAGTCCGTCCTGCAACCAAATTCCATTGTGCGTTTGTTGAATTAGATAACTGCTATGCACTCCTTAATCTATAGCAACCATTTTGTCATGCACCTCAGTGACGCTTTTTAATTTCATTTGAAGTATCATATAGCATCAATAAGATGCATAACAAACAATTTTTCCCTATAGATCATAATGTAATGGAATTATTTTGTGCGTCCCTGTAAACGAATTATAAATGCTACATATTCTTTACACCCGAGAAAACAAGTTTTAGTCTATCACAGTGATGTATTTCAATTTCATCAAGTTTGAGATATTGTACCATCATTAAAATGCATCGAAAACTGCTTCCCTCATAGGCCATAATGTAACGGAATTCTTTTGTGTGTCCATGTAAACGAGCTATAAATGTTACACACTTCATTTTAAATTTCAACACAGGTAGAATAAAAGTTCATTGAAATTTACGTCAGAATTTTTGAAAAAAGTTTGAGCTTCATGAATGAAAGTGCATTTCTTTTAGAATGTGAGGTAATATTCACAAGTGGAAACATTTCAACTTTGTAAAACTAGGATCTAAGTTTTTATATTAGGGGAAGGTGGCCTAAAATGATCCTAACGGTCAAAACGATCTACATATGTTTTCTTCCAGACAGGTCGTGCTATCTACAGGGTAACACATAAACTAGTTGTGATAAATAAAGAAGGAGCAATGGTGGTATTCAAGCGATAGCAATATTACGCGTCCGAATAGAATTCTTTGAAAAATTGGTTTTTATAACATCTTTCATAAGGTAGGCACGAGCTTTCACATTTGTTTAGATTACAGTCTTTCATGTACAGAAATATGACTTGTTTTACTTAATGGAGTATATTCTTAGATGTGAATTACACTTATGTATTGTCATAATTACTTTTCTATCCTTTAGTTTCCCGATAAAAAAATGCTTTACAATTATTTTTAAATGAAGATTCATTTTGCTCTTTGGTGAGGGTAAAATGATCCTTTGGACACTTTTTAAAAAATCTATTTTTTTCATTACTCAATTTGGGTTTAAAATATTATTGAAATATGTTTATAATGCAAAATATAGTGTAAAACATACTAGCAAAGGGCCAAAGTTTTATTTAAAAAGTTATGTTATTTTATACAAGTTTTTCCTTTAAGGGGATCATTTTAGGCCACCTTCCCCTACTATTTATTTGAACGTACACTGGAAAAAAAAATGTTGATTTTACAGTATAATACTGGCATCCCAGCTGCCAGTATTACCGTAAAATTAACAGTGATATACAGTAAAATAAGCAGTAATACGCTACCGTGCATGCGCGGTAGTGTGTTACTGATTATTACCTACCCATCATACGTAGTATAGGAAAAGTCTTGTTATCGTTTTGAAAATCGAAAATTTTTTTGACGGATGTACACGTTTCAGACACTGGAGATTCCGAAAAACATACTTTTTAGAAATTTTTGTTTGCCATCCGTCTGTCTGTGTGTCTGTAAACGCTCTATCTCCCGAACAAATTGAGATAGAGTCTTGAAATTTGGTGTGTACTTAGTATGTAATAATGGGAAGAAGCTTATTAAATTTCAGTAACCTCGATTATCCGGAACTATTTTTTTCGGACTCTCGAAATATTCGTTCTGATACAAGGCATATAAAATTTTTCGAAATTGTTTATTTTAAGGAGTGAATATAAAAGACAATAAAAAAACATAAATTTTGCATACAGAATGAAATCGATCGGATAATGAGTTACCGAGATATTTGTAATCATATTTTCCGCACTCTTCGATTTTTCAGGACCCTGTATTTCATTCAAATTTCATTTCAAAGATATATTTCAATTGGAAATGAAACGTTTAATCTGACGCAATAAACCGTTAGTTAATATGATTATCAATTTTGGAGTTATAGAGAATTTAAAGTTTATGACGTCATCAAGCCACGATTTTATTCGAATTGCTATGAATTTTATAAATAGTTTACACATGTTTTAGTTTCGTATTTTATATTATGCATGAATAAGTATTACGGTGGCCCCCAACGACTAGTTTTACTGTTTATTACTGTTAATTTTACGGTAAAATACTGGCAGTTGGAATGCCAGTATTATACTGTAAAATCAACAGTTTATTTTTTATTTATTTTATTTTATTTTTTTGCAGTGTATATTATTCTGTTAAAATGTTCGGAAAGTGGAATCACTCGAGATTTTTTTTATTACTATCAATATCATTGTCTTTTATAATAGTATAAACTTATATTTTTATATTTGATCATATAAAGCATTTATAATGCATTTACATGATTTTTTATGGTAGTCTTAAGTAAGTTTTTTGAGACCGGCAATTTAGGCCTTAATGATGAACTTTCAGAAAATTCTATTTTGATTTTTATATTCTTTTGCAAAATCCAGTCTCTTCTTCTTTTATCTTTGTTTATAAACTGTTTTCTTCACATATTCCAGCCGTGATAGTCCGTCAAACATAACACAATAAAAATATTTTAAAGATTGTATGACTCCCCAAACATTTTTTTTCACAGTAATTTTAATTTTAGTGCCTAATTATTACATTTTTACTTCATTTTACCCAGGATTCTATTAAACTTTTTTTAAATAAAATTATTGCAAAATTTAAATTGTTTATATGGTTATCGAAGTAAAGCAGTTAAACTGTAAACCATTTCAATTTATTATTGCCTTTATTATGTAGTTTTAATCCTTTTAGCATCAAATTTATAAAACTTTCCAATCACTTCTTTTCTTAATACGCAGCTAGAATGCGTTGTTTTCATTATTGGTGAATTGAATAATTTTGAGAGGTATTTGAAATTTTAATAAAAATTGAAACTCATAAATTCTTATTAAAATGTAGATTTAAATGCTTGAGTTATAAAAGTAGAACACAAAAAGGCTTATAAAGACATTTCAATATAATGATCGACCTGTTTCAAACGCACAAACGGCTCCATTATCAAGGTCTACATGATAAACAAACTATTATCGCAAAAATATTTGAAAATAAACTTGAACAAGTAGGTAAGTGTGATAGTGTGATTGAAAATAGCACAAAGGGTTTCGTTTAATATTCCTTTCAAAACACTTTATCCTTTCTTTAATAAATCCAAATAAATTTCATTAAAAAAAAGGAAAAGAAAAAAAGGAAAAGAAAGTCATGTTTTTTATAAAGAAAAATTTTACCTGTCTATTTTTCCCGTTTTTTCGAAAATCTGAACCGGTCCTATAGCGGACGAAGCCCGCTATTATACTCTGTCATAATAATATCTGTCATGTAGACTAAATGCGATATTAAAAAAAAATCAATTTCAAAATTAAACATGTTGTATATAGACCTCAAAATGTTAAAATATGCCACTATTTCCATAATCGGGTTTTTATCATGATTCAATACGTTCCTCTAACTCATATAACGTCATATCTACTTGCTGACGTCATATCTACTTGCTTTCTCTATTACTAATATTGATACTCAAATGTGTTATGCGTTTTCTAAAATGTTTACTTGAGTATTTTATTAAATAGCGAAGGTTTCTTAAAGTATTCTGGAAGTGTTGGAAAGTGTTACATAATCTATACTTGGTGCATGATTTTTCTTTCTTGTTAATATTTTTTGGGTAGATTCTCTTATTTGTTTGTCTCTTATTACTCCGCGTCTCCCTACAATTAGCGTTTCAGTTACAATTTATTTAATTGTTCTTTCCCAAATTCTTATGTTTTTTATGTCAGGGACAAAAGTACCTGAAATGCTAACTGAAATTGAAATATTTAAGTCTCCTTAAGTTTCAGCTTCGTGACTAATTGTTTTCATAGTTATTTCGCACACGCATATTATCACATGTTAAAAATTTTAATGAAAATTTTTGTTTAAAAATTCTCCTAAAGTATTTGCGCATAATGAAATAACCTTACTTCCCGGTGAAACGTATGAAATAAACGACGCAGATAAATCTGATTTCGAAGAAATACAGAAGACGAACCCTAATTGTTCTCAGATAAAGAAAACTCAGGCAGCAACTGGTTTAGTGTTTCTTTTCATACCATTCTTTGTTGAATAAATAAACGTATAAAAAATACACAAAAACCAGTTGTTTTGTTCATTAAAATATATTATTTATCACCAAAAAGTAAATAATTATTTAATTGGTTGATTTAGGAGGGCTAGAAACAAAAAATAATTTGGACGCCCATATCAGGTAAATGCTCTATTATGGATAAACGAGCAGGGAAGACCGAGCTATGCTCGGTCAAAATTAAATTTGAGTTCAAATATCATGACCCATGACCAAAATGACCCACTAATTGAATTTTCTCGAACATGTGACTTAGCCCAACAGTCTTCTTGTGCCGGAAAACCATAGGATGCAAAATTTAGTGTAAATTGAGCCGCTTTTTAGATATTGACCCACAATGACCCAGAAATGACACACTAATCGAATTTTCTCGAACATGTGACCTAGTCTAATGATTTTCGCGTGCCCGAAACTCGTAAAATACAAAATTTAATCAAAATCGTTAGAGCCGTTTTTTAGATAAAATTAATTTGACCCGCTTTGACCCAAAAATGACTCCCTAATCGAAAGTTCTCGAACATGTGACCCAGCCCAATAGTCTTCTCGTGCCCGAAAATAGTCGGATACAAAATTTCGTCAAAATCGTTTGGACTGTTTTTTAGATACAATCAGCTTGACCATGACCCAAAATGACCCACTAATCGAATTTTCTCGAACATGTGACCTAGCCCAACAGTCTTCTCGTGCCGGGAAACCATTGGATGCAAAATTTAGTGTAAATTGAGCCGCTTTTTAGATCTTGACACACAATGACCCAGAAATGACCCACTAATCGAATTTTCTCGGACATGCGATCTAGCCCAATGCTTTTATCGTGCTCGAAACTCGTAGGACACAAAATTTAATCAAAATCGTTAGAGCCGTTTTTTAGATAAAATTAATTTGACCCGCGTTGACCCAAAAATGACCCACTAATCGAAAGTTCTCAAACATGTGACCCAGCCCAATTGACTTCTCATGCCCGAAAATGGTCGGATACAAAATTTCGTCAAAATCGTTTGAACCGTTTTTTAGATACAATTAGCTTGACCATGACCCAAAATGACCCAAAATTCCCCACTAATTGAATTTTCTCGAACATGTGATCTAGCCCAACAGTCTTCTCGTGCCCGAAAACCATTGGATGCAAAATTTAGTGTAAATTGAGCCGCTTTTTAGATCTTGACACACAATGACCCAGAAATGACCCACTAATCGAATTTTCTCGGACATGCGACCTAGCCCAATGCTTTTATCGTGCTCGAAACTCGTAGGACACAAAATTTAATCAAAATCGTTAGAGCCGTTTTTTAGATAAAATTAATTTGACCCGCTTTGACCCAAAAATGACTCCCTAATCGAAAGTTCTCGAACATGTGATCTAGCCCAACAGTCTTCTCGTGCCCGAAAACCATTGGATGCAAAATTTAGTGTAAATTGAGCCGCTTTTTAGATCTTGACCCAAAATGACCCACTAATCGAATTTTCTCGAGCATGTGACCTAGCCCAATGGTTTTCTGGTGCCCCAAAACGGTAGGATACGAAATTTCGTCAAAATCGTTAGAGCCGTTTTTAAGATAATTTTTGCATATATATATAACCACCCACAAGATTTGCTCGTATTAGAATATATGATTAAATATTGTTATTACCCAATAATGCATGGTCAAAACTAGCTCTTTTTTTTTATGGAGGCCACACATGATTTTGGAATACACCCTCCCACCAAAGTAAATTTACAAAAAGAATTTTACTAAGTTTCTAATAGCCAACTTATTTTACAATTAAAAATATGTAATCATAAAATACGTAATATTGAACTATGTAACCAGCTTTGTCAAATACTTATTCAATAAAACCTGTGAAACCGGAATTGAAAGGAACAGGAAAAAATTCCGCTTCATACAGATTTCTGATTTAGCATGCATAATTGTTAATATTCTTTGTGTCGGGACCATACAATTTTTCCATTTAAGACAGGATTCCGTTATAAGCAGATTTCATTTTCATATATTTTACTGCAGTTGTAATATTACATTACAATTGAGCAGACATTATAAATGAAAATGACTTAAGAACTGAAAAACTGGGTTTTTCTGAAGTTATAATAATGAATTTTAATACAGTAGTTTTTCTTTGTGTGCTATCTACAGCCAGTTTTATGGAACTATCACTTATACCACTCTTCCTATTAACAGACTGATATGTTAAGATGCTTTCCTGAACCTAACGTTAATTTAAAAACTTATAATAGTGACTTAGAACTAAAACAAAAAAAGTGGGTAAGTGTGATCGAAGATTTCTCAAAGGGTTTCGTTTAATATTCCTTTCAAAACACTTTATCTTTTAATAAATAAATCCAAATAAATTTCATTTAGCAAAAAGAAAAAAAAAAGTCATGTTTTTTTTATAAAGTTAAAATTTACCAGTCTATTTTTTCGTTTTTTCGAATATCTAAACCAGCCCGCTATTTTATTCTGTCATAACAGTAGCTGTCATGCGGACTAAATGCGATATTTAAAAAAATAATTTAAAAATTAAACATGTTGTACACCTTCAAAATGTTAAAATATGCGAATATTTCCTTAATCGGATTTTTATCATGATTAAATATGTTTCTCAAACTCATATATTTACTGTTCTCTATTACTCATATTGATATTCGCTTTGTATTAATTTCAAACATTTGAAAAATTCGTTAAACTTCCAATATGACGTCAAATTTTCTTTTTAATTCTCTAATGACGTGATATTAATCTGCTTTGTGTACATACACATGTACTCATACTCCTTGTATTATTTGAGAAATTCTGAAAATTTCAGTTTTATTACCACTATGACGTAAATCATTTTTATTTCATATTAATCTTTTTTTCAATTGGTGAAACTTTTTATTTCATTTTCATTTTTCACGTGGAAATCGTTCAATAGAAAATTATTTATTGTAGAAAGAATTATTTTTAATTTTTGGCAACTGCTATGACGAAAAATGTTTACATTTAATAGGAAAAGGCTGTTAGAATTTTGGTTTTTTATCTCTATTTATTAAAATAATACGATTTTTTAAAATTGTAATATTTTGAGCTTCATAGCTGGTATTTAGTTATATATATATACAAAGTTTCAACTCTGTAAGTTACATAGTTTCTGAGAGTGGCTCTGTGACGGACAGACAACGGAGCGGGAGTAATAGAGTTTCGTGAGATGAACGAAACCCTAAAAACTAATAAGTTTTTATTATGTATTTTATTTTGTGAATTTTACATTGCTTAGTGTTTAGTGTCCCGGGCAGAAGACCCCACTAAGGCCGGATCTAGATGTAAAAAAAGTAAATGTAGTACAAAAAACATTTTTAAAATTGCATATTTTCCACCCCTTAGTTTTTAGTGCCGGATAGTCACCCGACCTCACCAATCTGTTTATCAATTTTAATGCACTTTGGATCCTTTTTGATTTTCCAGCTCCAAAAAATGTTTACCCATATTTCACATATTATGTTGTATCAAACGACAAACCAAATCTTCATTTGGAGCCCCCTCCGCCTTCCGTTCTGACACCCGGGGCACATGCCGCCTCTGCCCTCCTTAGTTTCGGGCCCTGCGATGATGTCATGTTTTTCTGCAAATACTTTGATTTTAAAAATGGTCTTTTTTTCACAAAAGCCTTATATGTTAAGAAGTCATGTGCAGATTCTCCTCCTTTTAGTCGCGCACATAGGGAATTGGAATGTGTTAGCATGTGTGGTCACTATAAAAATATTCAAATGGCTGTAAAATTAAAATATTGTTAAATTTGGTTAATACGAGAAGTAAGCGGATAATAAAATTTGTCGTATTATCCCTTACTCAAAAAACCCGTGTTGAGCACAATTTGCTGCATAAGCTACAAGATGATTATTTAAAAATTTAAAACAAGGTTTAAGTGATTTTTCTCTTTAATTAGTATTTTTCGCTTTTCTGTTCCTGCTAATCAACGCACACTGAAACAGTAATCTGTCCTTTAGGCAATTTTCAGTTTATGTAATTTTCATCTTTAAATGTAAAAAATTTGTCAGGTGTTAATTTGCCAAAAATGTGGCTTCTTCTCCATTGAATTGTGACGTTGTCTTTGACCACAACATTTTTGACCCTATCATTTCAAATTTCCAAGACTACAGACATTTTTTGTCTGTATAACTGAGTATAAACAATGTTGTGTGGTTCTGTCTGAGATATAGAAGTACCCATTAATTTCACTATCAATTACTGTACGTGAAATCAGTATAACCTCATTTCTCAGCAAATTTTCAGCTTAATATTTTAACATAAGACTACTAATAAGAAAACCGGTGTCACTCTGATTTAATGCCTCGTCAATGTTTTCTTTTTCACAGTTTTTAGTGTTCAGATGTTCCTTTTCAAAAGCGGATTGAATGATGTATCTACTTTTTCAAAGTGTCCATGAGAATAGTCCGTACATTTTTTTAAACATTTCTACAAAAACAAAAAAACAACAACAACAATAAAACGAATAGTTAATTTGCTTGTATTAGCCTTGATACCCCCACCCCTCCCTTTTGTAGCTCGTAACAATAGTGAAAATCTTAATAAATTTTAAATGATGAGTCATTCATAACGCCCAAATTGCATGTTGTAACCATGTTGGTATTAAGCGAGTACGACTGTATATTGTACCAACTATATAGTATAGCTTTTTTGTACTGGAAAATAATTATCGCACTGCGGAAGATTTCCAATGATCACGTTAAGTATTTAAATATACTAGTCACTAGAAAAATGGTCCAATTGTTGCGACATTTGAGTATGTGGATCGCAATATTTACTCACTTTAAAATGGTCATGCATTATTTTTTTTTCATATTAAAATACATATAATATTTAAAATGTTAGAGTGGTGGCCTAACACTTAAGTCGTAATATCATAGTGATAAATCACACTAAAATTTCCGAATTCATATCCCAGATAATATGTGGGATAGAAATTTCATTTGCAGTAAGTTACACAATTTTCTAAACTTAAAATTGCAAAAAACAATTTATTCGTAATATTTGTTGATAGCTTGATAGAGATAAAATAACACTGAAATAAAACAGACATTTAATTCATGTGAGATATATCGTTTATATAAGTCATTAATAAAATAATACTCAAACATAAAAATGACATTCTCCCTCCCTCCCCAGTACGATGTAAAATATAGATAAATAATTTAATAATGAAATAAAATAGGCATTTTTTAGGCCATGTATGATGTATAATATTGTCATTAAAACGTTACAAAAATAAAACATATCATCTTTACGAAAGTAAAACATTCATTCAAAAAAAAAATATAAATAAATGTGATACATTTTTAGGTGCGTTCGTAATTATATAAATACGTAGCACCTATTGTCGTCGTCTGGTCCGTCCGTCTGTCTGTCCGTCCGTCCGTATGTCCGTCCGTCCGTATGTCTGTCCGTCCGTCCGCATATAACAACGCAAAAACTACCCAATCGAATGGTTTGAAATTTAAGATATATTATCTTTGCAGAATTTTGTCGAGGCATTTCAAATTTTATAAAAATCGAATTAGAACTTTAGAAAATATTAATAAAAACATTTATTAAGAAATTTGATTTTTTTTTTAATAGGTGCTTTCTTGTTATAGGAGCTTTCGAAGTTTAATCGTCAAGCGACTGAGATACTTATTTTATGACAGAAATTAATCTGCAGACGATATAATTCATTTCTAAGAATTCAAAATCATCAAGATCTGACTATTTATATAACTATAGTAAGAACGCACCTCATTTGTCACGTTTGACGTACAATTTCCAACTTGTCTTTCCTATATTCGAGATTCGAGTATCATTCAGAGAAAATTATTTTAACGTATTTCATTCTGAATATATTCTGATATTAGCAAAATTACTGGTGACTTCTTTCAATATTTGTGTGAATAAATGTTTAATAAAGAGTTAATTATCATTTTTACAAGATCCAGGAAATTGCAACTGGTGCCATATCAGATTCAATGTTTGCTTTTAAGATAAGCAATCCAGATATGTGTTTTGGATTTCGGCCAGATCATAAATACATCTCTTCCAATTTTGAAAAATAGCACGAGAGTGCTATTAATTTGACTAGATGATATATTAAATGAATTGTTTGTTTTATGAAAATGAAAAGAAAAAAATAGTTTAAACGAAGCATTTAAAAAAAATTATTTTCTTTCTAAGAATAGAAGAATATTTATCTAATTTAATTAAACGCAATGTTTAATAAACTGTCGAAATACATTAATAAAATAATCCAGCATGTGAAAATAAACTCCAATTTTGTCAGTGTCTGAAAATGAGAATAATAACAAATTAAATCATCATAATAAATTTAAGTTTTGTTTTCAAAAAATATAAATACATTAATGAAATAATCCAGCATGTGAAAATAAACTCCAATTTTGTCAGTGTCTGAAAATGAGAATAATAACAAATTAAATCATCATAATAAATTTAAGTTTTGTTTTCAAAAAATATAAATACTTTAATAAAATAATCCAGCATGTGAAAATAAACTCCAATTTTGTCAGTGTTTGAAAATGAGAATAATAACAAATTAAATCATCATTATAAATTTAAGTTTTGTTTTCACAAAATATAAATGTTTCTCGGTTAAAAAATAAAAAAGAGAGAGAGAGAGAGAGAAGGAAAAAAGAACAATTCTAACCAGGAATTGGAAAAGTAAATTTTGTTATGTGAGATATGAAAAGAAAGTACTGAATTCATGAAATAGAAATTTGAAATTGAATAATTCTGATTAACAATTTTTGGAATACAGTACCATAAAACGAAGGCTTCAAATAAAATTGAAAAAACTAAGAACAAAATTCACACTTTATTTACGGAATAAAGAACTTTTGAAAGTATTTCCATAAGGTATTATGAAGAAATAGAATAAGAATTGTATTTATTGCAGAGTACTATAAATGAGAATTAAAGAATGAAGAATTAAAGAAATAAGAATGAAAAAGACCATTGCCGGTTGATATATCTTTGATTTATATGAAAATTGTTAATTTTATAGGATGCCATATTTTATTCAAATTCTAAATTGTTTATCAAATCAAACTAAAATTGTTACTAGAATTTGTAAATTTTTCTCTTCCATTTCGTTTTGGATTATTCATTTTTATTGGAAACTGGTCGGATGTGCCAATCCCAAAACTTTCTTCTATCTCATACCTGTTAATATTTCCAAAAAGCGTAATTTTTTTTAAATATGTATTTTTAGGATCCAAAAATGCGGCATAACAGAGCCACCTGTTCTATAATTTACACAAAAATCAAATCAGCACCAACTTATGTCAAGGTCTCACAGAATATGAAGTTTGATGAAATTCCGTGCATTAGTTCTTGAGATAGAGCCATTGCAGAAATCGTGAAAAATGAAGCATAGCAGCGCTAACTGTTGGACTATTTACACCAAAAACGAATCATCACAAATTTATATCAAGGTCTAACTGAATCTAAAGTTTTATTAAATTTCGTGCATTACTTCTTGAGATAGGACTGTTGCTAAAATCGTGTAAATCCTGAAAAATGCAACATAGCAGCGCCACCTGTTGGCAGATTTAGACCAAAACCTAATCAACAACAACTTCTGTCTAGAGCTAACGGAATCTGAAGTTTTATAAAAATCTGTGCATTAGTTCTATTGAGATAGAGCTATTGAGGAAATTGCCAAAAAATGCAGCATAACAGCGCCACCTGTTTTGCGATTTACACCAAAAACTATTCGGCACCAATTTATATCCAGGTCTAACTGAATATAAAGTTTTATTAAATTACGTGCATCAGTTCTTGAGATAAAGCGCCCACAAAAGTTTTGTCACATACAGACACACAGACACACATAGCGAGAGAGACAGACAGAGAGATTCACAGAAAGACATTTTCTAAAAATAGTCAAATCCTGTTCAAAAAACTTCTAAAACGTATAAATTCGTCGAAAATTTTCATGAATCCAATACTTTCTTCTAGTAAAGATAGAAGAAAGTAAAAAGTAACTAAATGCATTTTAAAACTTTTTAGTATCGATTTTTCATTTTTTATTCATTTTTCTTGTTTTTTATTTTAACTTTCTTAAAGACTGACTTCCGATTCTAGTGAGCAATAGAATATGTCTAAGAAATCGAATGCTCCAAATTTGAACAAAGAAAATTTAGATGTTTTGCAAATTGAAACCCAAGAAAACAACAACAAAATTGTTTGATATATTTATAGTATATTTCACTGTCATTGATCATTTTTTACCAGTAGATTTTCAAACGAATCTAAAAATAAAAGTAAACAGATAAAATGATTAATTTTGTTGTTTCCGGAAAAAAGATAAATTTTGTTATAATTTTAATAACAGAAAATATCATTATGCATATTTAGTTAAACTTTATGGGGGAAAATGTTAAGTTAAACCTAGCTGCAAACCTTTTAAAATTAACTATATAATTGTTACGTATATATTGTTTGATAAAAAGAAAAATGTATTTAAATCTCTACATGTTATTAGTCTTTTTACAAAACAAATACTTTCTTTTATGTGGCAATATTAGTACTAAGAATTTAAATATTTAATTGCCTGAACGTTAGTTGAGGCTTACTGTGAAGAGACGAAAAGAGTTTGGTATCTGTCTGTCTATGTGTGTGTATGTCTCGCGATAGTTGCCGTAAAAATCATACGATTATCTTGTAATTAGGTTGGTACGAATTATCAGTATGCCTTTTGGTTAAATTCAGTTCATTCGTTCGAAAAATGTAGAACATTTTCTTTTACGTCATAATCTCTTTATATGGGAATTAGACGATTTTAAAATTTTATCATTCATTTAAAAGAAAATGGTGCATTTGGATAATTGATTTAAATGTTAAATTATGCATGCTAAATTTTCCCGGTGTCTTAAATTACTCCAATTAGTTTGAAATTTTGTCAATACATTTCGCATTTTTTTAAAATTAGGTACATAACTTTTGATGGAATTTTATACATCTGTTCGAGAAATATAAAACATTCTGTTTTATCACTTTGCATGTTTCAATTTTTCTCTTTTTCCTTGATCAGTTCTGTAACAACTGTATTTCAAAGCGTATAAAAAATTCATTAAAATAATTCCGATTATGAAATATTAAGCAGAAAGTTTGGACGAGGGAAATAAAAAAATAGCTAATCTTTTGTAATATGGTCTACAGCTTACGTTTGCGTCAAACATGAACGATAATAGTAACATTACAGTTTAAATTGAATGTGAAACTATTAAAATGCTCTCTCAAAAACCACTTTATAGCGCCAAATCATGTTTGCTAAAATAGTCAATTGTCAGGGGCTACAATTATGGACGATTTATCAATAAGTTTAAAAGTATCCAAAAATGTCAATTTTCGATGAGTTTGGTGTGCTATTGCCATTGAAACATATTAGGATGCATTTAGATAAGATCTTATTTTTAAATATTATCAAATTACTACCAAAACTGCTTTTACCAAACTAAAATTGTAAAATATTAGATTTTTAATTAGATATAAGTATAACAAATTCAGTTTAAATATTATAGTAAACTGTAAAGTATAGTAAATTCTGTTTTTCCCAGACAAAAATTCTAAAAACATTAGATTTATAAATTAGATATAAATATACTAAATTCAGTGTATATTTCCATAAGTACTTTTCTTACATGAAATTTTATTCAACTTTTTCATCAGATGCAGATGTTTCGTGGTTGGGAGGTAAGTAAGTATTGCTATTTGGATATTAGGATAATATAACATCTTTGTCCAAACGGATGCTTATCCTAATAAAATAACAGTGCAAAATGGAATTTAAGATATGCTACAATCATGAAATTTCACAATCAATAGGAAATTGCGAAAGTATAATTAACTAGACTACGTGGGGTTTAGGAGGGCGGAGTTCCCCAACAAATTCTACTTTTTATTTTAAAAAAATTACAAGAAAAAGCCCTTCAAGAGCATAATTTCATGAAATCGAGTTTAACGTTTAACACAATTTAATAGTTCTTAAAAGTTTTCTTTTCTGGGTGTTTCGATAAAATCATTAAATATGTATAACTTTAAAAAATTAAATTTCGGATTGTAGTATATTAGATATTATGTAAAGTAATATATAATAAAAATTTGACTCGCTACTCTGACGTTGAGCCCCCATATTTGCAGATTTACTAGTTTTATGAAAACTTTATGACAGAACATTTCAAGTAATCGATCAATGAATGAATTCCAAATTGAATGAATAGAAATGTTTTTTTTAAATGTAGGTAAAAATGTTCGTTACATTAGGAGTACGCAAAAGGGGGAAGGAACTGAAGGTTAACCACTGCTCTCGAAAAAAAAATTATTATGTCGAATATTGAGCATTAGTGTTTCTTTTACAAATGTCTGGCTTATATATTGCTATTCGGGTGACATATTTCATCGTTATTCACGATGTACAGTGCAACAATTGTATATTTTGTACGCTGTAGCAGGCTAGAAGAGGCAGTCACTAGTTTCTGGGGTTTATTGTTTCCAAACTATATTTAAATTGGAAAAATGTGCTGGAAAACTTTGCTGAACGATTATTAAATATTGGGGTAATCAAACTACATTACCTATAAAGTAATCGAAAACGTACAGAAAATGCTGAAATATTTCGAAAGTTACTGATGGAAAACAAATGTGTGATTTAGAGGAAATCCAGTGTGAATGCACTCAATAAGAAGCAGAGAGCCGTCGCAATGCTAATTTTTTGTGGTAGGCATACGAGATTGCTCTTCGTGGGAAAACCATCGTAAAAAAATTTCGTACATCGTTGAACCATTTGAAGGTACACAAATCAGAAGAACTAGAACATGGTTCACTTGATTTTTCAAAACTCCTGACTATGATGATAATAATGGTTCAACTTTTTACCATCCTATGTCAATAAGTATCAGCCAGTAAGATAATATACATTTATGCTTTCCCAATAAACAGCTTCAGAAACGATGATATCTGTTGCGTTTTATCGCTACTTCCATGGTTTCAATTTAATCGTTATTTTGCATCTCGCGCAAACGATATTTTTTTGTTGACTAATGAATTTGTCTTAGAACTTTATGAGCTGGAAAATTTAACTACGAAATATATTAAGATGTAATATTTAAGTAAAAGATATGATGTTGCGCTTAAATGTTAAGTATTTGTTTTGTGATCGTTAATATATTTGTTTTATGTGTTTATATTTTTGTTGCTTCAATTGCTACTTAAATAGTATTATTCATTTTCGAAGATACAGAAATATTTAAGATAGCCTTTTATCTCCCGAAAGAAGACAACAGGTAAGCCTAATCTATTCGTAATGTTCTAGTTATATGATATTTTAACTTTGAAATGAATATTGATAATTAAATATCAATATAAATAATATTAAAGATAAAATTTTATAGAAAGGGACAGATTCAATAATATCCGCCTGATTGCTTAATTGTTAGAACGCTGGTTACAGGTTCGAACCCCGGGACATACTTACATGGTTGTAGTGTGTCGGATTCCACCACTTTAAAAATAGGACCCGGTCTAATTAAGACTAGTCTGTAAAAAAAATAACTGTTGCCAGTTTAAAGCTTAAAATTTTAGCAGTTTATTGTTAAACATTTTACTAGTTCTCAGTTCACCATTTTATCAGGTCATCGCTCAACATTGTAACAGTTCATAATTTCCACAAAACAACAAATAATCGTAAAATGTTTCACTGTCGTAAGATTGCAGCTAGGACGACATCAAAATTTGGTTCAACTAAGAACCAAATTTTTAACAATGTACAATGAATTATAACTGCAAATCAAATAACATTTTTTATCTCGCTTTTACGATTTCAAGTTGATGCTGGATATGTTTTAAAAGAACATTTTGTTAAAATGTTGTAAGAAGTGATCAATATAAGAGTCCTAATATTAAGAATTCAACTATTGGTATTTACGCTCAAATAATACAACAAAAGGGATATTCAGGAACATCAACAACCTCCAAATGTCTTTTTCTGCTTTCAAATGAAACTACTGATATATTTGGTAACGATCTTAATGCGTGCAATATGTATATTTAGAAATTATTATTAGACATATTATATTAGGCATAAAATATTATTAGGCAATAGAAAATGATTATCGAAGATTTAAAAAAAAATATTTTCACTTGGGGTTGATTTGACAGGCCAAGCATTGGCTAACTATGTTATTAATACTTTAGCATAGATGGACATAAGCTATAAATATATGATTTGTCAAGGATATAATGATGCAAGTGTTACTAGTGGGTATTTAAAAGGCGCCCAGGGAGTTGTAAATAAAAGTTTATCCATGGCACTGTTTGTACTCGCTGGCGCTCTTTCACTTAATTCAGCCCTTACAGATTCTTGTTCCTCCTTATCCGCTATTCGAAATTTTATAGATTCAGGAAAACTATTTCATGCAGTCTGTAAAACATAAAATTTCATTAAAAGAAGCAATTTAGAATAATATTTTTTGCGGGTAACGCCGTATATACACTGAAACTAACTCGTCAAAAGGTTAAACTGCTTGACTCTAGGTAGACAGCTTTATTAGTTATGTGTGAAAACAATTCTTCATTTTAGGAAAATATTTTTGCTATGTATTTCAAACGTTAAAAATTCGAAATAAAAAGCTATGAATCGCGAAACGTCACAAAGAGTCAAGCAGTTACTGTCGGCAATGTGTCAATCGCAGTTTTTTTATGAAATGTATTTGATCCGTTAATTGTGTTAGTTTTAGCTTCATCCAGAGATTTCCAGGGATTTCTGGCTTCTTAACTGTTCAGAATGGAATCCATTGGATCCTAAAAGGGTCACCAATAAGTGCTTGTTTCTCAATAAAATATTGTTATTGCAAATTTTTCGAAAATGACTGTAAGTGTGCGTGCGCTTCAGACCGAGGATGGAAGCTGCCATTCAGGTAATGGAGAACATATTTAATATTTACTCTCCATAAATATCCTTCAAGTGACATGTAAAATTTACTGTCTTTGTTGGTATATGAAGCACGCAGAGTTAGTAGAATAGCTCGACAAAAAATATTTATTATTATTAACACGAAGACAAAAATATTTAGATACACTGTTAGAAATGGATACTCAAATTCCACGAAATTTTCTTCGTTTTTGACGAAACTGTTTCCTGGGAAATGCTCCGAGCGAATATTTCGTCAAATCGAGTAAACTTGTATCCTCAAAAGAGGGGGGAAATTAATTTCGTCAAATTGCTAGTTCAAAAGTGAAAAAAAAACAAAGGTTGGTGGTGCCATTTATTTACAATTTTAGAAGAATCAGTAATTGATAGGGGGGAAAATACGAGACTTTTCTCAAGTCTTCAACGGGTTTCGAACACGTGATCTTCGGTGTGGGAGATGACTGTGCTGCGACCTTCGCCAGCGGAACGTTACATGAATTTGATTTTAAATGTATCTATGGGATGTTGATTATTGATGTGTGTTTATATTTTTAGAAGTATTTTTATCGGTGCTGTTATAATTTCTGCATGTTTTAATTAATAAAACTAGATTATTATTATGGTTTTTCTGTGGTTAATAAATAATTGGAATATGGCTTGATTAATATAATTTATTAGAGAAATTTCCTTTGTTCAATGAATGATTAGAATATGGTCTAGTTAATTTGTTGGTCAGAAATAATAAATTTTGGAGTGCGTAGATGATAAGATTTTAACACGTTACTGTTTATAGATGGGAATGGGAACAGTTATGCATATTTTAAATTTGATTGTTATATGAATATATTTTTTAAATAAAAAAGAGCTAAAATTTTGAGTTTTTTTTTAACCATTGGGAAAATAGTTGTTGCTTTCGGTCAAAAATGGACCAAATGATGTTTGTATTTTACTATTTTAATTGTTTTTAACGAAATTCTGTAACTTTAGAAGAATTTTTTAAGCGTTTTTAACGAAATTCTGTAACTTTAGAAAAATTTATCTTTGAATAGGCAATATAAATGCATAAAATCGTTACGAAAATGTTAAAGTTACAAAAAGGATAGACGCAAATTATCAGATGTGAAAAATAAAGTAGAAATTTGACACTTTCGCGTTATAGCGGTCCCCAAGGATGAAATATTTTGTTTCTGTTTTCATTAATATATTGTAAATTTGGTACTTTCGTGTTATTATTATTATTATTATTATTATTATTATTATTATTATTATTTAGAACGATTTTGTAACAACAAAAATAATCTGACCGTGAATGGGGAAACATTTTCGTCAAATATTTGAGATTTTCCATTTCATTAAAAATCACTTAATTTTGAGACGAAATGATTGTCAAAAATGATGAAATATAGCTTAAGAATTGCTGAATCGTCAAAAGTGAGAGTTTTGTTTTTGACAGTGAGGAAACAGTTTCGTCAGATATTTGAGGTTTCGCGTTTTGTCAAAAACCCCGTGACTCTGTGACGAAATGATTGTCAAAAATAACGAAATAAAGCTTAAGGATTGCCGAATCCTCACAATTGAGTGTTTTATTTCTGAGAGTGCACTTCAGGTTCAATATCCCCAAATTCAAGTGGGACCTGCTGGCCATAGCAAAAAAACCTAGAAAAAAATTTTGGTTAAATTTGAAGCATAACTTGATACACTTTTCGATGGTGCAATGAGGACAGACATTTTGCAAAAACATATTTTTCGGAATCTCTGACCCCTCAAACTTGTAAATTCGTCGAAAAACATTTCGATTACAACACTTTCTTCTATTATAGATAGAAGAAAGTAAAAATATATTAATACAGTAACCCCTCGTCACATGACGCGTAGAAAACAACTAAAAAGTGCAGTCCAACAAAAGAATAAAAAGAGAGAGAGAAAAGGGTCAACACTGCATTCATTTTAATCACCAAAATGTCGCAGAAGAAAAATGACAATAGTAAAATACATTACATAACGACAGCTTGTATTTACATTAAAAATATAAAGTGCGAAAGAAACACTGTAGATCGAATAAAACTGGGATAAAAAAAGTATTTTTATTTTTTTTTAAATATTTTTTCGGCAATTTTTTTTTATTGTTGTAATTATCGTTTCAACTCTTACATGCTTAACACTATATATTTATATTCGCCAACGTCAAATTCTTGCCAAGCTTGGCGACAATTGGCGATATATTGCCAAATATGGCGATAAAAATACGTTGCTATATATGAAGCTAACTTGGCTATGTCTGTGTAATTTGGCGATATTCTCATTCAAATTCAATATTGACGAGAACTGGGAATGACTCTTCTGTAATCGGTTTCCACGGATTTTAGCTTCGCGTTTTTCAGTAAAATTAGCTAAAATGTTTAAACCAAGCAATAGGGAAGCTATCAACGAGTCATGTCTTCCGGGGAACACCAGTCGAGCAGTGCGTCTGAATCCGTAGCGCTCTTGGCAAGACAATCAGATTTCTCATTAAGGGGGATGCCCCGGCGACCTGGGATACAGTAAAGATGAATACCCGGAATATGATCAGCAGCGCTTTGAATTTTGTTATGTAGCCATAATATCACCCTAGTTGATTTTCAGTTGACCGACTGTAGAGCAGATAAAACCAATAAGCTATCTGTGAAAATGATGACAGGAGAGACAAGAGATACCAGTTCGTCAAAGGCCGTTCCGGTCGCAAGAAGTGACAATAAAATTCATCTGGTGTATTCTGTATTTGAATTGAGAAGTCGAAGAGCAGCCAGCTATCGAGGTGAGCGAAGACGATTTCGCAACATCAGTGGCGATGACCTCCCAGGTCTTCGTAAAAGCTTGAATGAAGTCCCCAAAGTGGGAAGATGATATCAGCTCCTAGGTCAATTCTCTGGAAAGGAAGGTCCAACAAATGGTACTGCACTACATTCGTATTATCACACAGCGGAAATTGGAAGCGGATCAAACATTCTGGAAGACATACAATCTCATCAAAAGCTTCAGATACACACGAAATGTTGCTCGCAAAATAATGAAATTCACATTCTCGGATTCCCCAGAGTGAAGACCAGTTGCTAAGCGACAAGTGCTCTTAATCCAAAATCCAATGGCGAGACCTTTTACCCTATCACAGATTGAAATAACCCCAGCATGTTTACGTAAGAGGATGTTCGGAGTCCAAATAGGGAGCCCCAGAGCCACCCTAACGACATATGTTTGCTGGACTTCAAGATACTTGAAAATCGAAGTACATGGTAAATTGAGGACTGCAGAACCATACTCTATGCTGCTGTAAACGGAAGTAGACGCCAGGTGAGTAGATGATGAGATCTTGCGCCATAGCATTTGTGAGCCAAGAATTTTAATACATTAATACGACTAAATACATTTCTTCTCAGATAATCAGCAGGTTTACGGAAATTCCCTCGTCGAACCACATAGAATCAGAGGAATTTAATGTGATCGCTCCATTCAATGAGGCCACCGTCAAATTCGCATTCCGAATTTCTTCTAAACAGGTTAATGCAGGGCTGCCATCTTCTACGCTTTTTTTAAACCAAATATTCATGCTTTGAACCAGAAAAATATTTAATAAATTTCCTACTGGATTTATTTATGATATGCAGTACTTTATTTTGCGCTTGCTAAGTGAAATTTTCGGTTCCAAAAGAATTATTTGACTCAAAATAAGCGTAGATGTTGGCATGGCATTTGTCTGGCCGGATGGACAGCTTCTAGTAAGTGCACCACTGAGTGATCAGACGGACAGACTCTGGTAATTTAGTCTGGAAAACCTCCAATGAGGAATTAATGCAGTATAGGAATATATCATCCGCATGAACCAGAAACTTAACACCCAGACCCTCCACGGCTTCAAAAAAATCGTACAGGAAGATGGTGAATAAGATGGGGCTCAGAACTGCGCCTTGGGGCACACCTCCACCAGTAGTTCGGGTAGACGAAAGGAAAACCCTCTAGATCCCATTGATGCTGCAGCAAGAGAGAAACCGGATTATCCAACGGAGAATCGGACTATAATACCAACCTGAGCACACTTGTAGATCAAGCCGTCTATGTGGACAGAATCATATGCTGCTTGTAGGCCGAGAGAGATTCCCAGAATATTTTTTTTCCTTCTTTGCGTGGTTGATGTCAAGGTGAAGCATAGTGATCGAAAGAGTGAAAATCGAAGTACATGGCAAATTGATGACTGCAGCACTATACTCTATGCTTTTGTAAACGGAAATGGTTTCCGTGTGGCTATCACGGAAGGGTTCAAAACCAAAGTGTCTAGGATTATTTTCTAGGAGATTGTTAATGTTGGTTAATCTATTAACAATCATTCTTTCACAGATTTTGCACATAACTGAGGTTAGAGCAATAGGTCGATAGGATGCTATGTCTGTTTTAAGTTTTGCCGCTTGATCTATGGGAGAGGAGGTCCAGGATAGGGGGATATCACCCGAGGTACAAATGGGATTGTAGATTTAAAGTAAGCATCGGGCGGAGTGCTCCGAAAGACCCTTGAAAAGTGAAGCACTGATTTTATTCTCAACCGGAGCGATAGTCTTCGAACGGCGGATGGTATCTGCATTCCTCAGACAGAAGTGCGATTCAGGTGACGAGGTCGAACGGTTCTTAATTTTGCGGAAGACTTTGTATAATATGTAAGGATCTTTTGCATTGCAGCAAACCTTGTACCAGTAACGCCGCTTGGATTCATGAATAGCCTGCCAAGCTCAGCCGATACACGTTTGTATTTTATCTAGAAGTCAGTAGACAGCAGTTGACGAGCTTTCTTCCGGAAATAGTTTTTTTTGTTTCATAAAATTATTGCACTTGGATGTCCGCCACACCGGAAGACCCTTAGCCGGAGAATTCCTTGAGAAGCTCTATATGTGCATTGTACTAAGAACCAAGTTATAAAACCAAGTCATAAAACCAAGTCATAGTTGATATCGGAGTAGTGTTGAAAAGTATCATTTACCTCCCGACAAATAAGAGGCCACTTATACATAGTGATCCCAGGCTGCACCAGGGGGCAAAGCTTTATGTAAATAGTAATTGGGAAGTGGTCAATGTCGTAAGTGTTTTCCTCAATCTGGAAAGACGTACTTGCAAACAGGTCAGACGAGCATAGAGAGACATCAATTAGAGAGCCGATCACACTGGGAGCGACATAATGCAGAAAGGACTGTTAGCCAACCATTCTACACATATCTTACTGGCCCGAGAAGACACTGGGAAATCCCAAATCTTAGGATGAAGATTAAAATTTTCCAAAATTAGAGATGAGCCAGCCAGATCATGACAAATCCTGGTGAGATCAGGAACTACCAGGACCGAGCTAGAATAGACATTGATGATGTTGATGGACGAAGAGCCATGAAACAGACGAATGCCCATTATCTTGTTAGTTGAATCATGATCAGCTATGTTAAGTCTGACTAAAGATCAGGAAGAGGCAACCGCAATGACCAGCCCACCACCTGAGCCACCAAGTCTATCTACACGATATAAATTTTTTCCCGGGACAGTAACAATCTTATCTGGAGACAGAAAAGTTTCTTGAATGACAAAAATGTCAGCCTTTGAAAAAAGGGGCAGTTTATCCAGGCTTGTTTATTCATTAGACTTAGACAATTCCACTGTAAGATTTTAATTCCCATAAGAGTAAAAGCCACCTAAACACGAGAAACAAAGATAACAAAAGCAACCTGGAAAACTGCAACTCGTAGCCACCAGAAACAACAAGGTTTTCTACTACTTCGTCGAAACCCCATCACCCTTATTGGAGCGTTTACACCTGTGTGTAGGGGGCGGGAGGGGGGGGGGTCCACACTCATTTTATCAACCAGATTCCGAATTAGATTACTGAGTTCTTTAAGAGTGTCCGTAATAACATACAACTAACTGCCCATATACTGTAATTTATCAGAATTATTTTGTATCTCACTATAAAAAGACTATGAATGCTACGCACGTCATTTTCAATACGAAACTTGCTATAGTGATCTTTAATAACATTTTTAACTTTTGTTGCAACTGAAGCCTATTGACGAAAGTTAAATTGCGAGCAGAAGGCTAGACAGACTGACCAAAGCTATAAAAACATATCAACTTCGTTGGAAGGTGTTAAAAAGAGCAAAATTTCTTTTCATAAAATATTTCAACCTTTTATCTAATGTATATTTTTATTGCCAACAAATTAAGTGCATTTGTAAGATTTTGCAATTTTCAATAATCACGTTATCCACCTGGAGAACAAATGAACTAATCCCTCTATAGACTCATCATAAAAGCCTCTATTTGCATTTGGTAACAAATATAACTGAAATATTCTATGGCTCTGTTGAAAATATTTTATTCAATGATTTCTTTCTCCAAAAATATCACAGAAATTTAAATTGGGCACTACGAAACGTATTAACGAAATCTGTTTGAAATCGCATGACGAGTTTCCGAGAAGATGTAGGATATACATGGATATTAACATTGATTTTTATGAAAAAATTAACAGGAATTGCTTTTAAATTTTGGTTTTGAGAAAAGGAAATATTAGTTAGTTTTTGCATGAATCAAGATTGAAGAATATATTTTAACATTTCTGCTTGGATGTTTTTAATCGATAAAATATTTCACATTCAAGATGATATTTTCTAATACAGGTTGAAAACTAAAATCGAATGTACTCAAATAACATTTTACAGGATAAAGCTAGAGTTGTGAAACAAGTGCCTACCTATAGTAAAACGAGTATACTGCATCATATGAAGGATTGCAGCTCCCCTAATGGCGAAATTTGGAAGTTATCCACCCTATATCAAAAACTATGAGAGAGAGCGAAAAAACTCAATTACAAAAGTGTTGAGCTTCCTTAAATTAGTATGAAATCTTGTTTCACAAGTAAAAATTACTTTATTAGTAGCTCTGAAATGTAAGGTATTCGATATCCAATATCCTGCTTAAATATGTCATAATCGCGTGTAGAAGCATGGCATTATAAGGCTGATGCACACACTGCAAAAAATAATTGTTGATTTTACAGTATAAAACTGGCCCCAGGCAGCTGGGGGCCAGTTTTATACTGTAAAATCACCAATTATTTTTTGCAGTGCATTTACTAATAAAAGTAACACATGAGGGTGCATCCAAGGGTGAAATTTATTTTGATAAGATAATCAAGTATACTCAATGTGTTTGCGATTGTCAACAATACACACGCACTCGCATCGCATGGATGCACATGCATTGCTGCAGATGGTGCTGTGGACAAGTTAAACATACTTAATTTAATTTTCTTATTAAAATAAGTTGTTTCTTGCTTACATGTGTTAGTTTTATTAGTATATATGAATTTGCTCATGATCTCATAATGCTGCGCATAATGCTACGCATTGTACACGTGATTAGTGACGTATACAAAATAGCGATCAGATATCGAAAATTTACCTTTAAGGACTTCTACTAAAATTACTTTTAGATGTAAAATATAATTTTATACAAAATTGAAGACGCTCTACACTGTCGTAATTCACTATTTTTCGCTATCACTGACAGTTTTCGAGATAAGGTTGATAACTTCCAAATTTCGCCACTAGAGAGCGCTGTTGTGACTTTCCTATGATGGCGCATAGTCGTTTTACTATAGATAAACACTTGTTCCATAATGCTAGTTTTATTTGTCCGAACGTTATTTGAGTGTATCCGGAGTGTAGTTTGTCACTGTGTATGCTATTTTACAAATATTTATTTTTCCTTGCTGATTACTTGAATAATTTATTTTAGAAGCTTAGATGCTCACACTCAGTCAAAATGAACCCCAAAATATTGCCGAGATTACCATTATGACAGCAATTACTTTTTTAAAAACACAAGGTAAAATACATTTTCCACAGAACAGAAAGTGTTCCGACCATCTTCAAGAGAATTAAAAATTATACTACCACCATGATTTTCACTTTTTCTCTAGAAAAGACAGATTCGCTTTTAAATCATTTACAACTGCATATTCCAAAATAAATTTCAAGGCTACTTTGATCCTTAATTTGGACGCGTTCCATGAACTTTTACAAGATAAAAAAAATATATTATTTACATTAACGCATAGTTGTATAAAAGAATTTTTGGCAAAATTCTAAACCAACTATTTATATTTAGCGCCATAAAAGCAAATAACAATATAGCATTTTTTTTTTCTTTTGGCAGCCTAAATTTAACTCTATGACATGGTTTCAGGTGATTCAATTCGTACTCACTCATATGAATAGAGATGATTTTTTTACATTTTATTTCATTTATTAAGTAACCGAATTTTTCATTTTCATTTCTTTACAGATGTATATAGATATATTTTTCCTTCTATTAGCCGAACATAACGTTTTTAAATAAAAGAGTTCCTGATCATTATTTAATAATGAAATGCAGCTTTTACGTCTGCGGATTTTTAGTTGCAGCATAAAGGTGTTAGTTAAGTTCTATTGACTTTTTAAAGAATTTTGACAGCTATTTTTTTTTTTTTTTTTTTTAAGATTTCTTGCATGTTAGTTATTTAATAATGAAATGTAGCTTTTATGTCTGCTGATTTTTAGTTGCAGCATAAAGGTGTTAGTTAAGTTCTGTTGACTTTTTAAAGAATTTTGACAGCTATTTTTTTTTTAATTTTAAGATTTCCTGTTAGTTATTTAATAATGAAATGCAGCTTTTATGTCTGCTGATTTTTAGTTGCAACATAAAGGTGTTAGTTAAGTTCTATTGACTTTTTAAAGAATTTTAACAGTTTTTTTTTTTTTTTAAGATTTCCTGTTAGTTATTGAATAATGAAATGCAGCTTTTATGTCTGCTGATTTTTAGTTGCAGCATAAAGGTGTTAGTTAAGTTCTGTTGACTTTTTAAAGAATTTTGACAGCTATTTTTTTTTTTTTTTTTAAGATTTCCTGTTAGTTATTTAATAATGAAATGCAGCTTTTACGTCTGCGGATTTTTAGTTGCAGCATAAAGATGTTAGTTAAGTTCTATTGACTTTTTTAAGAATTTTGACAGCTATTTTTTTTTTATTTAAGATTTCCTGTTAGTTATTTAATAATGAAATGCAGCTTTTACGTCTGCTGATTTTCAGTTGCAGCATAAAGATGTTAGTTAAGTTCTTATTGACTTTTTAAAGAATTTTGACAGCTATTTTTTTTTAAATATAAGATTTCCTGATCATTAGTTAATAATGAAGTGCAGCTTTTATGTCTGCTGATTTTTAGTTGCAGCATAAAGATGTTAGTTAAGTTCTATTGACTTTTTAAGAATTTTGACAGCTATTTTTTTTTATTTATTTAAGATTTCCTGTTAGTTATTTAATAATGAAATGCAGCTTTTACGTCTGCTGATTTTCAGTTGCAGCATAAAGATGTTAGTTAAGTTCGATTGACTTTTTAAGAATTTTGACAGCTATTTTAACTTATTTAATCATACATTAATTGATTTTTTTTTCTTTAGTTTTCCTTTTTTATTAAGTAGCCGAATATTTTCATTTAAATTTTTTGACATACGCACATTAACATTAGGTTAGCCTGCCACGTTTTTAAATATATTTCTCTGATTATTATCTAATAATATTGCCCGCTGACATTGGCTGCAGCATAAAAAATATTAGTTACATTCTATACTCTAAAAAAACAGACAAATGTTTCATAATCTGTGAAAATATAATACTAGTAAAATCTGCATATCAGGGGCCTCAACGTCAGCTCCGAAAGTCATTGTTTTTTAATCATATTATTTAGCATTTTTCATATTATTTAGCATCTTACAATTCGTAATTAATTTTTTTTATGTTACATACATATTTATAGGCATATAAAATACTTCGCAGGTTTCAGAAATTAGAAGCGTTCAATTAAACACGATTTATGCAATTATATTCTGAAATTCTTATTAACTTCATATTCTTGTACTTTTTTAGATAAAAAAAAATGCATTTCTTATTTTGATATTCTTTGAAATAGGGTTGCTAAGCAATTAATAAAATAAAGAGGAAAGAAAAATAAATGCATTTTAAAATTTGTAAAAAATAGGAAAATAAAATGTTTTATATTTCCAGAACAGTTGCAAAAAATTTTCCAACAATTTAAACAATTAATTTCTAAATTCTAATAGATGTATCGGCAAATTTTCAAAGCTATTGCATAAGACCTCCATATCGAAAATTTAGTATCTGTAATTTTACGTTTAAATCCATTTTTTCAATATGCAATTTTTATTTCAGTTAAAAATGAAATTTGAATATCGTCTGCATTACCATAGGAAAGCATTATGACTTAAAAAGAAATGTTCTATATTTTTCGAACGAAAGAATCAAATGTAACTAAAAACTATACAGCTAATTTGTGGTACCTCCCCAACATACCCACCAAAAATCAATTTAATAGGACGATTTTTACGGCAGTTACCGCGGAACAGACAGACAGACAGACAAACAAACAGACGGAAACCAAAAACTTTTCCCGTCTCCACAGTGAGCATTCACTGACATTTCGGCAATAACCACGGACAAAAATATACAATAACCTCTCCCAAGTTACCCACCATTCCGAAAAGCATGCTTTAGTTTTAGAAACCTCAAAAACCAATATATAGTTTCGTGATTTAAAGTAGCATTTATAAAAACAAAGTTTCTTTTACTACCACTGGTTTTAGGAAACGATTCCGAGTAGATTTTATAGTGTATTAATCGGTTTCTTTGAACCAGAATATCGTTTTTTAGGATGCTATTAATTCTCAGTTAAACATTTTCAGATGCGTAATTGAATTTATACATAAAAGGGTAATAAAATAATATTATAAGTTTAATGTTAATTTTAATGCTGTTAATTTATCCTGTTTGTCTCTAAAACATGTTTGTTGAACAGGAAAATGTTTACTGGAGAACGGATAGCATGGGAAAAAACTAATATTTCGGAAACTGGATTTTTGAGAAAACTGGTTAATACGCTATAAAAACTACTAGGAAACGTTTCTAAAAATTAGTGGCAGCAAAAGAAACTTTGTTTTTATAAATGCTTTTTTAAATCTCGAAAATATGTTGGTTTCTTACGTTTCTAAAGATGATTCCGAACGATTTTTTTACCCCCGATTCTGAACGCTTTTCGGAATCGTGGGTAACTAAGAAGAGGTTATAGAAAATTTTCGTTCCTCGTTATAATGTATTGTCTTAGATTAAGAAACATTTGTCTTTTTTTAACACTTTCCAACACAGTTGAAAAGTATTTATCTATTCGGTTTTTCTGCCTGTCTGCCGTCTGTCTATCATATATTCTAATGAGATTGATATATGTTATTGAGGTTACCTATGGCATGTTCGGTATGGAAAATGAAGTGTGTAGAATTTGTAGTTCCTTTATAGGGACACTCAAAAGAATTCCGTTACATTACGGTCTATGGTGGAAAATCGTTTGTCGGTGTGTTTTAATGATGTTGCCCTATTTTAAACACATTGAAATTAATATACATCACTGACGTGCACTACAAGATATTTACTATAGTATAAGTTGTGCATAGCATTTATCGTTCATTTACAGGTACACACAAAATAATTCGGTTACAGTACTGTCTATTAACAATAATTGCTGGAAGTGCGTTTTTAGTTGTGGTACGTTTTTTTAAATTAAACTAAAATGTTGCCTATTACTTGATGGGCATAAATTCTATAGATCATATACAGGGCAACACACAGAAGATCTCTGGTATATTTCGGAAATTGCTGAAGGGGAATTTCCAACTGTCCTATGCGTTTCCTAACTAAACAAAATTTAAGCATTCTATTTAGTATATATACAAATTCATAAATCACATACAGTGCTGCACAAAAGACTATTGATGGTAATTGCTGAAATTGCGTTTTCAAATATTTTATGCGTTTTCCAAATTGTTTACTTAGATATCATCTTTTACCTTATTAAACAATAAAGTTTTTTCAAAGTAAGTGTTGGAAAGTGTTTCATAATCTATGCTCGAAGCATGAGTTTTCTTATTTGTTTTACTGTGTACTGACTTTAAATCATTTGATTTAGTTATTTTAACACAATTAATTATAGATAATTAGTTGATTTTTTTTTTACTCTTTCGTTTTATTTTTTATTCACTTATTAGCTTATTTATTTACTTTTGTAATTCAGGATTTGACGAACTTAACGCTCTCAAATTCAGAGCCATCTGATCTCTACGTAATAATACCGGAAATATTCCATGCCAGTATATATTACTATTGTTCGCGGCTCAGACTCTTAAGTTACATTACTGAGACAAAAGTTGCGAAACTAAGTGAGAAGATATTTGAAATAAAGTTCTAGAGTTACACACACACACAAAAAAACTATTTCAGAAGGAATATTTAAAATTTAAATATTTTTAAATGGCTTTATTCATTTTGATTTCGCTGCCGGGGGCTAACCTTTGCAGCTGATTTTCATTGAAATATTTTACTCCAGATTTTCACTACTTACTGACTTTTTAATGAAAAGGTAATATTTTTACTGATTTTTTCCTATAAAAAAAATATGTTTGTTAATTTGTTTGATCTTTCTCACTTTTTAGCTTTCGTAAAAAATATCAGATTTAAACGAAATTTTAATATGCTATTAATTTAAAAATGTAATGATAAATAAAACAGATCTTGTTTCTATAGATCCAAATAAAAAGCTAGAACAATTAAATTCACTTCAATAAATACTAAAATCTGGTAAAAGTCTAAAATCTAGAATACTAAAATCTTCTTAAATAAATTTATAAACTCGTAAGAATTAGAAAAAATAATGTTATGTACTCTAGACAATTCCATCCAGAAATTAAAACTATGACTTAATCCTTTATATCCTAAACTAGGAATTAATGAAAATATCACATTCGAAATCATTTTTCCTGAAGTTTTGAAAATATATCAGAAAATTAGTACAATCATTAAACACATTTTAGAAACATTTTATCTGTTTAAATTAATGTACTAAATCGGCATTTGTGGGATATTTACAACTCTACCCATTTCTTTAAAATGTTATTTTTAGATCATAAAGAAGAAATGAAAGTTTTTTTCAACCAGGCAAATCATATTCAATGGTTAAAGTATCACAGTTGAGATTTACTTCAACAGAGCGAAAAATGCCGGGACCAGAACTCGAACTCTAAAGCCAATGTACCCAGATTCGAGTCCTGATCCCAAACATTTTTCGCTCTGTTGGAATAAATCTCAACTGTGATATTCCAACCATTCAATAACGTTATTTTAGTATCTATTATATAAAAGTCTGACTGTCTGTTTGTATTTCACAACTGCTCCTCCGAGAATATCGAACGCAGTGCGATGAAATTATCACCAGTTATCATCGCGGATCAGAGAATGTCATATAAACTGCCGGAAATTAAAAAAATAAATTAGTTTCCGATAATTTATTATTATTATTATTATTTGTAACTTTTATCGAAATTTATCTAAAGGTGGTAACTAAATTAATCCCATTTTTGTGGATAAAAGAAAGAGAAAAGAAGAAACAAAACCGATTAATAAGTTTTTTGGGCGCAATTTTCTCATTAAAATTGAAAAAATAATATCAATTCAAACAGATGGTGGAAATAAAATCTTTATTAAATTAAGTTTTTCAAGAAAATTCGAAGAAATAAAAACATATTTTCGCATATTCAAGCTTTATGAATCAATTTATCCTGCGCCACGGAAAATCCCATGTCAACATATTGAAATTTAAAAGTCAACACATCGTAGATTTTTTCAGCTTTACATTTAACCACGGAGGAAGATTTAAGCTCCTTGTATTTAGGTGGACTTAATGGAACTTAAATGGACAGTTATTGCCCCTTAATTTAAAGGAAAAACATATACTATTTTCAATTAATTATTTTTGAAAGTTGGCTGCTAAAGTGTTTCACAAAGACGCTAAAAATAAAATGTTTTATCAAGTAAAATTGACCTTTTTCTATGCAAAGCAATCATTGAAAAAAAAAAAAAAAAAAAAAAAAAAAAACTAGTATTTTTTAAAGGTTGCTGACGTCATTTTTATATCCCCAGCTCCGAAATAAGGAACGAAATATTAAAATAGCTGTATACTTTTGAGAAATAACGTTTTGCATCAAAAATCCTGTAATTTGCAAAATATATTTTTCGCAATTTCTGTTATATTGTAAATAAATATGATTTCATACTTGAAATATAGTATTTAATAAAATTAATGTTACAATTGTTTTCTAAATGTACACTATTGGATTTCTTTTTCCCACAAGAAATCGGAAGATTTCATGCACTATAAATGCAACACACCGGGTTGCCACGCAGCTAGTCTATTATATTAAAGTCTGATTTTCTGTTTGTATTTCCTAACTCCTCCTCATATAATATTAAACGCAGCACAATAAAATCACCACCAGTTATACGCATAGATCTGATGATGTTATATAAGCTCTCAGAAATTAAAAAATTGACTTAGTTTCCGAGATATTAATTTTTATGTAACTTTTAACGAAGTTTTTTCTCCATTTTTGTGAAAAAAATAGATAATGAGATACCATCGGTTATTCGAAATGGTG
Organism: Maratus michaelseni; assembly: GCA_963931845.1. NCBI lineage: Eukaryota > Metazoa > Arthropoda > Arachnida > Araneae > Salticidae > Maratus > Maratus michaelseni. Next base: position 168,553,087 of record OZ007591.1, read on the forward strand.
AACAAATATTTGATTTTGTTTTGTTTGAATAATTGATTTGTGATGTATAGTTTACATTCGCTTTAAGAGAATGCAATCTAAAGAATATTCACATGACATTTATCAAAATTACTATCAAAAAGCTGAATGATTATTGATTAGCTCAAATTAAAAGTTTTTGTCCCAACCATAGCAACCCACACTACAGAACTTAGCGATATTCGCCTGGGCGAATTTACTTAAAGTAGTTAGACAAGGAAACAAGCATTAGCTTTTCAATAATGTGGCAAGCTCTTTTATCCAAAATCCTCTCGGTCAATGGAATTTTATTGCCCACATGGTGTCATTTTCTTATAAAGGCATTCTACTATAATTGTATCAAAATCACGTAACTTGCAAAATATAATTTACGCAATTCCCAGTTCATTTGCATTGTAAACATGTTTTCTTTCTTATAATTAGAAATTTTATAAAATTCATAATAAATTTTTTTTCTAAATGTAGACTTAAATTAGAATTCTATTTTCCTTAAAAATCGAAAGATGTCATGCAATGCAAATGCAACAATCGGGTTGCTACGCTAGTTTTATATAATTAGAGATATAGAAAGATGATGGCTTTACATTTAAATATTTAACTAATTAAATTTTCAGCAGAGTTAAAATTACGCTGGAAACTAATAAATATAACAAAGGATCTGAATTTATACTTGCTACGCAGCGTACAATCAACACAGTGAAAAACGTCCAGACCTGAAATCGAACCCGGACTCTTGGTATCGCGCAACAATGCTCTACCATCTGAGCTATCCGGACGACATCCAGTCTGGCATTTCCCACTCCTATATGTTGGCAAGGCTGAAATTTTACAGCATAAGATGGAATGCCAATCATGAGCACATATCTTTAGTGGCATACATGAGACGAACTAAATACCACATCGGATAATATACTTGTGCTCATAATTGACATTCCATCTTATGCTGTAAAGTTGCAACCTTGCCAACATAAAGGAGTGGAAAATTCCAGACTAGATGTCGTCCGGATAGCTCAAATGGTAGAGCATTGGTGCTTTATACCAAGTTCCAGGTTCGATTCCCAGTCTGGACATTTTTCACTCTGTTGGTTGTACGCTGCGTAAAAAATGAAAATTCACATCCTTTGTTTTATTTAATTCTAGACAGTTTTCAGAATCGAAAATTTCCATTCCATGTTAGACTTTTCACCATCAAGAAAGCTGAACAGTTGTAATTGAGAGAAAAAAATTCCTTTTATAGCTATGATTGTTTTGTACAGAAAATAATGGTTTTAGAACAAAATAATGTAAAGTATCTAGAAATCATCCTTTAGTTGTATTACTGCCAATCAATAAGTTAAATGAATTTTAAAACTTTTTTTATGGCGCTTTAAAGTACATTTGGGAGATAAAAGGTTTAACAATTTTTATTTGATATTTAGTGAAAAACATAAAAAGAAATGGCTAAAGATTTATTCACTAAAACGTTATGAAATAATTTTGTATTTAAAAGATCTTTTAATTACAACCTTATGTTTCAAATAAAAAAATTTTAATGCAGTTCTTCGTGCTTGTTTTTTTAATTTATCAATAAATAAAATTGCTTATTCTTTATGTACTACGAAAAGAAAACGTCTTTTAAATTGAATTTTTCATGAATATATGGAAACTTTTTGTAACTTTAATTATATATATGTGTGTGTGCGCCAATCAACTACTGCTATTTGAACTTATTCCTGTCACTTACCAAAATATTTACTAAGTCTATTTTAAATCTGTAAGTTGTACATCTTATTTATCCAATGCATAGCTAAACTATAAATATATATATTAGCAGTGCAAAATTTCGAAACAATTGTTAATATAATTGTTATTTTATGGTAGCGTAAGAGACAAAAAAAAAATTAATTAGAAAAAAAAAACTTTCGAAACTCGGTAACAAAAGATAAATATAGATATTATTAGTGAACAGAAAAATGATCTTAGAAACAAACAAGTTGGAAATTGTACATTAAACGTGACATATGAGGTGCGTTCGTTTTATAACTAGTTTCACAATGTAAAAAAAAATCATCCTCATTATTTCAGTGAAATGAATTATGTCGTCTGCTACGAGCGAAATGAGCATGCCTTTTTAGGTGCGTTCGTAATTATACAGGGTCATTCATAATTCCCTCCGGGGTTTCGAAACGTTATAGTAAAAAAACGAAGACGAATATGAAAAAAAGAAACATATGAAATTATTCCGATACTATTCAAGTTTTACTTACATACATTACAGGTGTTCTATGTGTGAACCCTTGGTCACACGGCATACATCCATGCAATAGTCCAGTTCCTGCCATACTCCGTTTCTTTAAATCTGAATCAGTGGTGTCAGTTCAACGGGCCTTTCGTAATAAATATCGAAAACAGGGACCAACTGACAAAACAATTCATGTGTGGTACCGGAAATTTAAAGAAACGGAGTATGGCAGGAACTGGACTATCGCATGTATGTATGCCGTGTGACCAAGGGTTCACACATATAACACCTGTAATGTATGTAAGTAAAACTTGAATAGTTTCGGAATAATTTCATATGTTCCTTTTTTTCATATTCGTCTTCGTTTTTTTACTATAACGTTTTGAAACCCCGGAGGGAATTATGAATGACCCTGTATAAATACGTAGCACCTATTGTCGTCGCCTGGTCCGTCCGTCCGTCCGTCCGCATATAAAAACGCAAAAACTACCCAACCGAATGGTTTGCAATTTAAAATATATTATCTTTGCAGAATTTTGTCGAGACATTTCAAATTTTATGAAAATCGAATCAAAACTTTAGAAAATATTAATAAAAACATTTATTAAGAAATTTGAATTTTTTCTTTTAAATACGGTGCTTTTTAGTTATAGGAGCTTCCGAGGTTTAATCGTCAAGCGACCGAGATACTTATTTATTATAAAAATTGATCTGCAGACGATATAATTCATTTCACAGAAATAAAAATCATCAAGATCTGAATATTTATATAACTAGCTATAGTACGAACGCACCTCATTTGTCACGTTCGACGTACAATTTCCAACTTGTTTATTATTATTATTATTATGTATGTCACGTTTACAAATGCGAATTTTTTTTCACCATGCAGATCTTGCTTTGCGAATGATTACCTCCATGGTTTAAAATTTTTATGACTCATAATGAGCAAATCTCGTGTGTTTATTTACTCTAGTGGATTGGGATATTTGATTAACCTAATTTCCACTGAAGTTATCTCAGAACCTATACATAGTTGAATGTAACTCATCTCTCAAGCAAACAATTTTTTTGAACGATCTTTCTGAAAATGTAACTTTTATGCAATTTTATTCGAAAAAATAATTTTTAATGAAAATGGTCTCTTGGCATATGAAAAAAGATGTGGTTAGCCCGTATTTGTTTTCCTCAGTCACATGACTTGCGCTTTTATTATACAGATTACGTATGATAGGATTTAACAGAATAAAGAAAACTTTCATTAATAACTTTTTAAGTTTTGATTCGATATTCATAAAATTTGAAATGACTCGACAAAATTCGGCAACGATTATATGTATTGAATTAAAAAAAAATCGGTTGGGTAGTTTTTGCGCTGTTATATGTGGACAGACGGACAGACGGACGGACTGGACGACGACTATAGGTGCTACGAATTTATATAATTACGAACACACCTAAAAAGTGCACCGCTGGTTATCGTACCCAAAATTTAATTTATTAATCTGGTATACATGCCAAATAAATTTGAATTAATTATTTATATTTTAATATTGTATATATATATAATCATCAACCGTTTTCAATCCACTTCTGGATGTAGGTCTCCCCCAGATTTTTTCATTGTTTCCAGTCTAGTGCTTTGGTTATCCAATTAATACAAGGCACTTTTCTGATTTCGTAGCTGTATCGTACCTGAGTTCACCTTCTTTCATTGTATTTGGTCAATATCTTATGTTTCAATGGATTAATTGTACAGGAAGTCTTTATATATATATTTTTTTTAATATTATGATATCTTTTCATATTGACTTTCAACAATTCACTTTGAACTATTTTCTTATGCATTATGGTATCTTATATATATATATATATATATATATATATATATATATATATATATATATATATATATATATATATATATATACTTATATACACATATATATTACATATATAAGAAGTTTGCCAAAAAATCTCGCCTATATATATAGGCGAGATTTTTTGGCAAATTTCTTATATATGTAATATATATGTGTATATATATGTATAAATATATGTATAGATCAATCAACTATTCTTTGCACTAAAGACGAGTTTGTACATATATATATATAACTCGTCTTTAATTATATATATATATATATATATATATATATATATATATATATATATATATATATATATATATATATATATATATATATATACAAACTCGTCTTTAGTACAAAGAATAGTTGATTGATCTATACATATATTTATACATATACATACACATATACATACACATATACATACACATATATATTACATATATAAGGTATGCGCCAAAAAACCTCCCACCCCTCTCTATCTCGAGAGTGCGCCGGAATTTTGGAGAACTCTAAAACACGTGTCCGATCAATTTAAGGGACACATCATTTGGTTAAAAGAATTTGGAGCATGGGGGAAGGGGCAACTGTAAAAGTTTTCAATACTAATATCTAATTTTGTCATCAGATTTGGACTGTTTGGTAAATTATACTCCAAAATACCAAATGGGAAGTCATTAGGTCAAGTAGTTTAGGAATTATGGAGTTTAAAATTTTTTGGAACTCCTAACGTTAAATTAATTTTTAATAGTTGCTAAACAGATTGCAAGGCGAGCAGTTTTTTTAAGCACAACTCAAAAGACTACTGGCGGATTGAGCTGTATTTTTAGACTCGCATTACTTGAAACGTCTAAAAATCGATTTCTGTTAAAAAGTAACGTGTTAATAAGTAACGAGATGAAAAACTAATTTTATCTCGCTCTTCATTTTATCGTAAATAAAGATTTTTTTTTGTTGATAATTTATGACTAGAAAATTAGATTGTTTTCTCGCTATTTATTTCCTTTTATATTATACCTTTGTTAACTATCATCTGATTTAAAAGAAAGTGCATTTTTAATTGTGTTTTTAAAAAATTAAGATTTTTAGCTCATACGTCTCAGTTATGTAATTTTTAGGGTTCCGTACTTAAAAAGTAAAAACGGAACCTTTATAAGATCACTCTTGTGTCTGTATGTCCGTCTGTCAGAGCCCCTTTTCTCGTAAACTATGGGACGTGGAGAATTCAAACTTGGGAAAGTTATAAAGTCTTTTTACCCACATATTTTCATATTAACCATTCACAAATATGTTTCGGAAAAATTTAGGGGGGTTATTTAAGTTACTTGAAAAAAAAAAAGTTTTCTTTTTGTATATCGTGAGGGGTATAGTGTGAAAGATCTCGTAATACCAAACTGAAAAATATATTTGTTTTAAATTTAGGTATTATATTTTCAGAGCTATTGTTGAAAATGCACTGCAATACTATGCCCCCCCCCCCCACTTCTATTTCCGAATGTATTGAAACTAAAATTATAAAAAAATTAGTGGTAGTAGAAGTTTATTTAAACATTGCAGGAAAACTATACACATTTTTCTAGAAAACATAGTTTTTGAGTAAAATGCATTTTTCCGTTACACACAAACTTTACCTTTCGGGTGGTCAGCGGGGGAGTTGACGGGCGCTCGAGGAATCTATCAACGTAGAATCGTCCAAAGATATTTGATAATGATTTTCGAAAAAAATTGTGGGTAATTAGCCGAAATATTAATTAAGTTACTTGAAAAACAATTTTCTTTTTATATATCGTTCAAAAGATCTCGTGACATCAAACTCAAAAATATATTTGTTTAAGTTTAGGTATTATATTTTCAGAGATATCATCGAAAGTACTGGAAAAATATACCCTCCCCCTCCTATTTCCGAATATACTGAAACTAAAGTTATGAAAAAAAAAATACGCGTAGTAGGAGTTTATTAATTAATAAATAGTAATTAATAAATTCAATGCACGAAACCCTTTGAGCACCACTTATACTCGCACTTGATCGATTTATTTATATTGCGTGCAACTGGAAATATATGTATTTATTTAGGTCATAAAATTAATATAAATTAACTGTATATGTAATTTTCTGAAAAGCAAAGTTTTTGACAGCAGGGTTGTTTAAATATATTTATTTATTTATTTATTTAAGTTTTGTGCAAGTGGATCTAACCTTTTTTAAGACAAACATTATTAATATATAATATTATAAGATACAATATGAGATATATTTTAAATTTTGCCATTTTTGTATGACAAAGGTTAACCACTTAAAATAAATGTTCACGTGAATTTATTCCATTAAAAGTATACAAATACCTGTGCTGGTTTGAACGAATTTTTGGTGTTGCAGTAGCTGCAACCATAAAATGAAGAAATCTCGTTCCAACATTTGGAGCAACAAATGTTAGAACGAGATTTCATCACTTTAGGGTTGCAGCTACTGCAGAAGCAAAAATTGGTCCAGCTCAGCACAAAATTTTTAACAATGATTGTAAATACAGAAAAGTGAAGAAGTGCAATGTTGCCAAAATTAATTGAATGCAATAAAAAAAATCTTAAATTTATTTTTCTTATTAACCTATTTTTCTTAAAAATCTTAAAACATTTTCTAAGAATTTTTTTTTCTTATAAGGCGGCCAGCATCCTGCAATATGTAAAGTGCTTGAACAAGGTTTCCATTTTTTTTTTGCTGATAAAGCTTCTAAAGATTCCAAAAACCCAAATAACTCAATTTTTGTTATACATTTTTAACACTTTCCAACCTAGTTGAAAAGTGTTTATGACTTCGGTTTGTCTGGCCGTCTGGCCGTCTGCCGTCTGTCCGTGCTCTAACTCCCGTAAATATGCTCGGATTGCCCCGCAATTTTTATATGTTATAATCGTTATCTATAGCATGTTCCCTATTTCAACGGAAGTGTGTAGCACTTATAGTTTTTTTACAGGGACACTCAAAAGAATTCCGTTACATTGCGGTCAATGGGGAAAAATCATTTGCGGTTTATTTAAATAATGTTTCACTATTTTAAACGCATTGAAATTTATATATACCACTAAGGTGCATTAGAAGAAGCTTAATATGGAATAGGGTGTGCATAGCACTTATACTTACTTTACAGGGACAGTCAAAAGAATTCCGTTACATTACGTCTATGGAGAAAAATCGTCTGCGGTTTATTTAAATAATGTTTCCCTATTTTAAACGCATTGAAATTTATATAAGGTTCATTACAAGAGACTTACTACAGAATATTGTGTGTATAGCAGTCATCGTTCATTTACAGGGACACACAAAAGAATTCTCTACTGTATGTTAACAATAATTCCTGGAAGTACGTTTTAAGTTATTGAACGCGATTTTACTTTTAAATCGCTTTTTGTGTATTACGTGGTGTGTATAAATTCTGTAGATCCTATACAGGGAAGCACAAAAGTTCGGGAACACATTTCCGTATTATTTAACTCCAGACGGAGAATTTTAAACTGTGCTACGTGTTTCCTAACTGAACTAAAATTTAGCATCCTATGTAGTATATATACAAATCTATAGATCCTATACAGGGCTGAATAAAAGTATTCGGATTACTTAGATGTTATCTTTTAGCTTATTAAAGAGTATGATTCGTAAAATTATTTTGGAAGCGTTGGAAAGTGTTACATAATCTATGCTTGACGCATGATTTTTCGTTCTTGTTTAATTTGTTTCTATTTAGTTCGCATCTTATTATGTTCGTTCTTATCCTAAAAAGAGAGATGGAAGCTCTTTTAAAAAATACCTCACATCTATTTTACGGTCTAGAAATGTCATTCTGCTCGATAAAAATGTAATTTTCTTTTCAGTTAAACATTAAAGATATTCTGAAAAAATGAAGGTTCGTTCAGGAATTAAGTAGTAAATTTCAAATAAAGAAGTAACTTTAAAAGTTCTTTTTACTCTTTTTCTTTTTAAATAATTTTTTTTCAGTAATTGTTTTAACTCAAATCACAAACATGAAAATTTTTTGAATGAAATGCTTTGGAAGTTTGAATAAATATTGAAAAGATGTTTATTGAGGAAATAAACTGCGCTCATGGTTCAGGTTCAGAATCAACTACTAGTTTATGAATTATAAAGTTAGAATGTGTAATTCTTTAAAAATTAATTTATGCTGTAACTCTTAAAAAAGTACCATCATGGTTACAATCTAATACTTAGATAAATCTATTGCTATCAATATAAAATTTAGAAAATATCACATTTATTTACATTAGAGTTTTCACATTTGTGGTGCTATTATTACTATGATGATAATAATAATTATTATATTATGTTTTTCTCTATTTTTGTTGGTAATTCTTTTTTACAGTTACTGTTCAAGTGCTTTACGTCTTCTAAAATTTATATAAATTTATATTAATAATTATATTTAAGGATAAATTATAATGAAATAAAGAAAAAAAGCTACTCTGAAAATGTTATGGAAATATTTTTTGATTTATCATTTATACTAAATCAACGTTTCTTAAAGTAAAATTTTTTATAGAAAATCCATTAGAGCATATGATTTTTCATTCCTGTATAGTCTCGTCTATACAGAGGGATGCCGAATTCATGGTACAAACTTTAAGAGTTTGTACAGGACACTGTAACAAACAATTTTTGTATAGGAAACCAGGGTCAAAAATCCATTTATATAGCCAAAAATACAGGGCGTCTCACTCCAATCCAAAGTCGCGTTTCCGTTCATTAAAAGTGAAGATATTTTAACGAAATCCTTACAATATCCTTACAATTCATATAAAGATGAGTCTGTTGCGAATTTTGTTAAAATATCTTCACTACTGTTAAAGTTATCAACGAAAACGCGACTTCGTATTGAAGGACGCCCTATAATTTTGACTAAATAAATGGATTTTTGACGCTGGTTTCCGAAACAACAAATTATTTTTACAGTGTCCTGTAACAATCTACAAACAACAACAATAACAACAAAAGTTTGTCGTTACGTACGTAAAAATAAAACTTCTAAAAGTCAATCTATATCATAAATCACAAATGTGTGCGTCAGTAATGTTGAGGTTAAAATGCATAAGTTACTACAATGGAGCTAAATTTTCAATTAAAAGTAAACAATGGCAATGTTATCTCTACGGGAAAATTGAAAATTTTTGGGACGGCATTTCGGGACTTTGGGGTTGACGACTAGTTTTCATTTTCAATCCTCGGCGAGATTTTGGCATTATTGACCTCCAGCTCACTTTTGGTGTCAACCCGACGAATATTTTGGGTGCTATCGTGTTAACCAAAGAGTAATTTTTCACGGGTAGTCAGATCTTTGCTCCGACAAAAAAAAAAAAAAAAAAAAAAAAAAAAAAAAAAAACGCTGCCATGCGATTCAAAAATAGTAATATTTAGGGTGTTCCCTTTCATACCTAATCTTTCAAAAATGATTTTTTGTAGATGCATTCTTCTTAAACTAATACCCGCAAACTCTAAACAACTCAAAACTTCTTACTATATTTAAAGGACATTTTGAAAATAGTTACTTGCTTTTTTTTTAGTTCATTAACATTATTATCCATAAAGTCATATATTCTTGAACTATAATCAAAGCTAAATTTTCCCAACTATAATGCTGTTCGAAAAAAAGAAAGAAAGAAAAAAATAAAATGAAAAAAAAGTTGCAGTAAAAAAGTATTGTTACTGTTGGGAATTTTCTCTTCATTATATGTAACAGCTACTACAGCAGAAGCAAATCTATGTCCTGCTTCTGCTCATAAGGTAAAGCTAGGAGTCTGCGCACAATTCAATAGAATAATAATAAAATAAATAAATATGAATTTTTGGCTAAACTATCCATGAATAATTTTGATTTCATTTGTTTTTTATGCATTTCCATTGCTATTTTGTTGTTATTCTGTAATTTAACAGAACAGTTGTAATAAAACCAAGAAAGCTATTTTACGCAATCTAAGCTTACAGGATTGGTGTGATTGTGCACATGGGTAGGAGAGATTGTTATTAATAATAACTCCAATTAAATTGTTAAGAATAATAATTACACTTATAGGACATAGTTGTAAGGTGTTTATGAAGAAATATTGTTGTATTAGGAGTGAATATTTCAACCTAATGATTAAAGAATCAGAAAAAGGAACGAATTTTAAGAACAATGAAAGAATTTTAATTAATGTAAAAAATTAAAGAATCAGAAAAAGAAAGCCTAGAAAAGATTACAAAATAACATTAAGTTACATGATAAGATATTTAACTTAAAATTAGTCCATTTTTGTTTCCACAGTTTATATGTTTTCTTCTTTGCTGACCGAAGTTGTCGTCGTCCACAATCGATGCACTTATTGTTGTAAATGGTGCAGCTATCCTTCAACTACCTGCCACAAATAATACATTGAATCCAGTCACTGATCGAAGTTGTATCCTGGTACATTTCTTGACATTCAGTGCACTCATCCTCATTGCCCTTCGTTTTCTTTCCTTCAGTTTTTTTTATCGCACTTTTTCTGGAAGCATCTTATCTTCAGCTGTTTGCTTTTTTTTTTGTAGCTGATTCCATCTTAAGTCTTTTTTGACGTATATTTTGTGGATCGGTAACACCCGTTGCACTCTGTTTCCTTTTGGATTTCGATAACATTAAACTACTTTGAATAGTAGGAGAAAGCTTTTCCAAAACTTTCGTAGGTGTATTTCTGAGAGTAACATTAGACTCCCCAGAAGTTAATGGTTAACAAAAATGAATGTAGCTGCTGCAATGGGATGCGAAGATAGGCCTAGAATATGAGAAGTTTGGGTTTCAGCGTTTGTAACGAGTGCTATTGTTGAAATGGATTGGTGCGGATTCTGGTGGTAACTCAACGGTTTCAGGGACAGTTTGATTCATGCCTTGATCACAGCCTAGCAAATATGCGTGTTCTAGAATAACTTCAATATTTAAAGGTTAAATTCCAGGTTTCGATAATTATGTGTTTTTCGAAAATTATTTCAAAATTGATTCATTCATATGTTTTATATGTAATTTGTAATTTATGCAAATTTACTAATAAGCTGCGTAATCTCTCCTAGCATGGAAACTAATGGGAACTATGCGCCATCCCTCCTAAGTAGCAGATGCGCAAACTCTCCAATTTCGGTAGAAGAGATTGCGCGGTCTTTTATTTACACATGGCCGCATCTAAAACTAACCATTGGTGTTCGCACCGTTAGTCAAAGTTAGTAGCTTATGAGAAATCGTTTAAGTTTAAAATATTTTGCATCACTGACATACTATAGAAATTCTGACGAATAGTTATGAAAATTCAAGCACTTACCTTGGGAAAATAAAACAGATAGCAATGATTTATCCTAGTCAAAATCCTAGATAAATCAACTTGCACATTTAAGTGGATACTCCAGTACTGCTGTTGTACAACTACATTGAGTCGCTGCGCGCGCACTCTACCCCTTCCCCCTTAACCTCTTTGTGCGCAATCTCTCCGACCGCGCCATCACTCTTGGCTTTACCTTATAGTGTTTAGACATTTCTTAATATACGGAAGAAATATTCATCCTTCAAAATGCATTGCTTTGCGATACTTTCTTTCCATATTTCAAACTTTAGCTTTTCACTACGGTGAGCGTTCTCAATAATTAAAAATTAATTTATCAGTTAAAAAGATTTCTTGTTTAGAATCCATTAATATTTTCTTCACTATCATCTTAAAAAAAGGAAAGACAATATTAAACAATTTTTGAATATTTATATATTTCGGGTGCAGTTAAAAAAAAAGTTCTTCATCGTGATATTTTACACTGATATCTGTATAATATTATTCATTATTACTATTAATATTATTATTATTATTGGAATGCATTCTTTATTTTTATAAGCTAGAAACTATATTTCATTCTTTAACAGTTAACTGCAATAAACTGTATCACAAGTTTTAAAATATTATAACTTAAAACACATTTGTTTAATGTATAGGTATTTTTCTTTTATAACTCGCACAGCTTTAAGCAACAAAATATTTACCCTCAATTTATTGAATGATTAAATCAGGTTTTATTTTTGGTTCTAGCATTTTGAATGTAATGAAATGTTCCTTTATTTGATTAGTCCTCTTTTTTTCTTCTAAATATTACACTCTTCATATTTTATTTATTTTTTATTTTTTTACTTAAGCCTTTAAAATATTTCATTGTTGCAGTTTCACAAGCATTTGGCATATTTTGGTTATTGGCGCATAATTAAATTCATTGCTGTTTCAACTCCTGTACAATTGTACGAGTTACAGAGAATGTTTGGCGATTTACCACCTTTGGCAGGCTAACAAGAGAAAAAGCTTTATAATTAAGTTCTAAAACTATTAAAATGTTGTACTGTCATCAGAAACAACCCTGTGAACGTAATTTTTATAATTCTAGCATATCAAGAAGTGGGTTAAAAATCGCTTACAACATCTCACCTTTACATTACGAAAACCAGGTTGAGTGTAGTATAAGAGTGTAAAAAAGTCTTGATCCACAAATTTCACATTTAAAAAAATATAATTTTCATAACGGAAGAAAAACTTGTCGGATGTACCAATCCCAAAACTTTCTTCTATCTCATATATGTTAATACTTCAAAATTCGCTATCAGAGAGCCAAAATTAAATAACAATCTATGCCCATCATAAGGATTCTAAACATATAGGTTCGTTGAATTGTGTGCATTTAAAAAGGAGATATGAGCATCGCCTTTTTCAAACAAATAACTTCAATATTTAAAGGGTTTCCAGTTTCGATAATTATGTGTTTTTCGAAAATTATTTCAAAATGGATTCATTCATATGTTTTACACGTAATTTGCAATTTATTCAAATTTACCAATAAGCTGCGTAATCTCTCCTAGCATGGAAACTATGCGCCATCTCTCCTAAGCAGCAGATGCGCAAAAACTCTCCGATTTCGGTAGAAGAGATTGCGCGGTCTTTTATTTACACATGGCTGCTTCTAAAACTAACCATTGGTGTTCGCACCGTTAGTCTAGGTTAGTAGCTTATGAGAAATCATTTAAGTTTAATATATTTTGCATCACTGACATTCTATAGAAATTCTGACGAATAGTTATGAAAATTCAAGCACTTACCTTGGGAAAATAAAACAAATAGCAACGATTTATCCTAGTCAAAATCCTAGATAAATCAACGTGAACATTTAAGTAGATACTCCAGTACTGCTGTTGCACAACTACCTTGAGTCGCTGCGCGCGCACTCTACCCCTTCCCCCTTAACCTCTTTGTGCGCAATCTCTCCGACCGCTCCATCTCTCCTGGCTTTACCTTATAGTGTACCGAAGAGATGGCGCGAATTGAATTTCAGCACCCACCTTCTTAGATGTCTGCAACCAATATTCCCAACCCAAAGAGCATAAAAGTGACACATGCTGGGAAGTATACATCCAAGCCTAATAAGGATATATTTATGTGAAAGTGTAACAGAATATGAAATTTGATTAAATTCCGTGCAATAGTTTTTGAGATATAGCTATCGCGAAAATCGTAAAAAATACAGCATAGCAGGGCCACCTGTTGGGAGATTTACACCAAAAACTTATCAGCACCAATTTATATCAAGGTCTAACCGAATCTAAAGTTTTATTAAATTCCGTGCATTAGTTCATGAGATAGTGTGCCCACAAAATTTTTGTCCCATACAGACAGGCAGTCGGACAGACTCACAGACAGACATTTTCTAAAAATAGTCAAATCGTGTTCATGACCTTCTAAGACGTAAAATCCGTCGAAATTTTTCACAAATTCAATACTTTCCTCTTGTAAAGGTAAAATAAAGTAAAAATGTATAAATAATAAGTAAGACTTTGGAGAGAATGTACCTCTTAATGTCTCTGCCTGTCAAATATTTCCGTTACTTCGTTTATTCACCTTTTCATCGTATATTTCAAAAGACGAAAACAAGAAAGTCCCTTCTTGCTAAACTAAATTAGAATACGAAATCTTATAAATATCAGCATATTTCGTGAAGTTGGACAACTTTTAGAGGTTTTTTCTTTCTTTCTTTCTTTCTATTATTACTCAATCAGTAGAATATTTCAGACGGATCTTGATGCGTTGCCAGCATTTTCATGCTGAAAACGAAAAACCTAATTCATGAAAAGAGGTCCATGAATTTTTTAACAATTATTTTTATTTGGCACGCACAATGCTTTACCCACAAACAAACCTCTTTATTGAAGAAAATCAGGTTTCTACTGGAAAAATTGCCTTTAAATACAAATTAAAAATAATTTAAAACAAGAATGAAAAATCCTGCATCAGATACATATGTACCTGAAACATATTCCAACACTATCAGAATATAGTTACGAAATTTCATTTTACAATACAATAAAATGATATAACTAAATAGATAATTAAGAAAGAACGTAACACAGTTAAAAATGCATTTTCAACAATCACTGTCTATAGACAGTAATGTGTATGAATTCTTTCGTTTCCTTGGGCTGATATATAGATTTTTATACATACCACACAGTGAAACTGAAATTTAATTCAGATAGAAAACGCGTAAAACAACCAAAAACGCTTTTCAAGCAATTATCATCCATAGATGGCAATGTATCCATATTCTTTTGTTCATCACGTATATTAATTTATTTTGAATTTATTTATAAAATACTGTACTAACACCATATAATATAATAAAATTTGGCTGAGCTGAAAAAAAGTAACACTGTTGAAAACGCACTTTCAGGAAATCCAGAAATTAACCTGAATTATTTTGGATACTCCTGTATTTATAAAAATTATACACACCATATAATGTACTAAAATTTAATTCAGCTGAAAAATGCGCAATACAACTAAAAATTCATTTCCATCAATTACTATCCTTAGACGGCAATACATCCAGTTTATTTCGCGCAGTCCGATTTTATTTATATTCTACTAGCTGTTTAACCCGTTCTACGCACGGGAGTTCATGAATTTAATTCTAAAACCAAAATTAAGAATAAAAATGTCAGCAAACAACTTTAAAATATCTAAATGAGAAATGAGAATTCCCCTGTTAAAGTTTTAAGTTGTTCAACTATTCGATTTAGAAAAATATTTTTCTACTACTGTGCCTTTTTTTAATAAAATTTAATTTATCATGCTGCTATGGCAGCAGACAATAAAACGATGTCTTTGGGATAAGGGACTACATAGAACAAAAAGTTTTGTTAATGTTTGTGATAAAATGTTTTTCTTTATTTTTTAAAAAAATTAATAGCTAAGCGCAATTAAATAATCTCTAATTATTTGCATGCGCGAGGAAAAAGAATTATTGCAATGCCCGCTTCAGCTTCTTAGTATTGCAGCGTGGCGTACGTAATATGCATATCTCACATTGCAGTAAACATTTAGAACTGGTTAGAACTCGCGCGATTAGGGGTTGAACATAAAAAAGGCAAAAATTCGTCAAAAACATTAAAAAAAATCTACTTAAAATTTTCGAATTTTTTCCCAATCGTTCATGGGCCCCCTATCAGCAACCCGTGTGTCATATTTCGTAGCTCTGTGCCCTGTGGTTTCCGAGTTTTTGAGGTTACATAGATAGGTATGCGCACGGATTTTAATAGGGTAGATACGCGCATCACGGGTCACAAGTGCTCAATAACAAATCACTAACTTTGACTGTTGGTATGCATCAACTGAATACGGCTCTGTACTTTTATTGGGAACATAAATTTAATTTTTACGAAAACTGTTACTCTAAAATAGCGGTTTATCTATAAACAGCTAGCTGTTTAACCCGTTCTACGCACGGGAGTTCATGAATTTAATTCTAAAACCAAAATTAAAAATAAAAATCAGTACAACCAAACTAAAGTTTATGAATATAAAAATTTGTTATGAAACATAAATTGTACATAATTTGTTGTTTGAACATAAATTTAATTTTTACGCAAACTGTTATTCTAAAATAGCAGTATTATTTATATAAAACAGCGATTAAACGTTATGGGTGAAGCTAAAAATGTTACATTTGTTAAATTACATTTGTGAATTAGTTCTGTTGAATTCAGAGAAGTAGATTTGGATTTATTAATAAGGAGGGTCAATTAATGAAAAAGCCGCCGCCAGGTGGCGCGCGGTCAAGTAAAATAAATGTGATATTTAATAAAAAGTCGTTTACCGCCACCCCTCCCCATCCCCGCAAACAAATAATCTGTTAACAACAAATAATCTGTTAAATAAAGTTTTCTGTATTAATAATCTCTATCATACTAATTTATGTCATGTAAAGAAACCCTTAAACCCAGCTAATTATCATTCATCAAGTCAATAAAATCTGTTAAAGTTAAATTTTTAGCATTTGGCAACGGTTAATAATTAAGTTGATTGTCTACATGTCATATGACCTCTGATCCATCGATTTTAAACACTCGATTCGCAATTGCAATGATCCCTACCTTGATTTATTTAATGACTTCTGCGGAGATTTTATACAACCAACCAACCGAAGATAAAAAGCGTATTTTTGATGAGATCTGTTTGTGGATGGATTTTAATTAATATTTAATCTATCAAAAATCTATTTAAAATTTTCGAATTTTTTGCCCAAATCGTTCATGGGCCCCCTACCAGCAACCTGTGTGCCAATTTTCGTAACCCTGCGCATAGTGATTTACGAATTTTTGAGGTTACATAGATACGCGCACGGATTTTAATAGTATTAGATAAGTATTTTTTACTTAGTACACTGAAATATAATTCAGCACAAAAATGTGTAACACAGTTAAAACACTTTAAGCATTTCCATGCACATAGACGGCGATGCAGACGAATTCTTTTATGCAGCCCTTGATATAATCTATAGAATTTATACATATCATGTAATGCACAAAAAATGAGTTTAGCTTAAAAATGTATGCCACAGTTGGAAACGTACCATAAATGTTAACTTGACCAATAAATGATAAGAAATTCAATCATCTCCGAATCTTCATAATCTCTCTACTTCCTATAATATCTATAGAGAGCATCTTGCAGTGTACCCCAGAGATTTATATCAATTTCATTATGTTTTAAGCAACGTAATATAATTACGAGAGTAAGTCATTAAGTAAGTCACAAAAGATAATTAAATAATAACTTACAATGATATTCACTTCAAAACTATTTTTATTTCTCAACATATTCTCCACCAATATTTATGCACTTATATCACCGTTTTATCAGTGCCCCAACACCAGCTGCATAACATTCTTTGAGTTGCTGTCTCAGCCACATTAGGACTTCAAGTTGAACTTTTTCATCATCTGTGAACATCGTCTTGCAACTGCTTCAACATCCACCATACAGCTTCGACTTAGCCCCAAGCGATTTTCATCTGTTTAGTCCACTAAAAAACCATCTTGGAAGCAAGATGATGTTCACAGATGATGAAAAGGTTCAACTTGAAGTCCTAATGTGGCTGAGACAGCAACCCAAAGAATGTTATGCAGCTGGTGTTGGGGCACTGATAAAACGGTGATATAAGTGCATAAATATTGGTGGAGAATACGTTGAGAAATAAAAATAATTTTGAAGGGAATATCATTGTAAGTTATTATTTAATTATCTTTTGTGATTTACTTAATGACTTTCCCTCGTAAAATAAACCGCAAACAGTTTTTTCCCACAGACTATAACGTAATGGCATTCTTTTATGTGTCACTGAAAACAACCATAACAGCTACATACTTCATCTTCAATAGGAAACATGCTATAATTTGTTTGACCCTTCAGACTCTAACTTTGTCAAAAAAGGCCAGTCGCCATGAAATATGATTGTGTTATTTAAGTGCACCGTAGTATTTTCCCATTTAAAAATAGTCAATGTATCGCATAGTTTATTTTTTAACAAAAACATTTTGATTATCATATGTATATCTTTGTAAAATGGGTCAAATTTCTACGAGGTTGGAATTTGTTAGCGATATAGACCACACTAATTTCTCTTTTGAAAATAGTTATGCCATCATATATATATTTTTTTAATATAAAAATGCATAAATTGTTTAACCTTTAACACGCGTACTGTTATTTTTTCTCATGAACGGGCACTTGTCGTACTTCTTGCGACACAAGTTTTTAGTTACGCTGTTAGAAAAGCAAGATAAATCATAATAGTAATAAAAGGGGTAATATAGAAAAGCAATTATGCATATCAATAGAGAACATTAAATTTTAATAATATTTGAAGGCATAAAAAAAAATTCCAGAAATATTGGTATAAAAAGATAAGTACCATTTATTAAATATGAAACAATACGATTATTTCATAAAATATACATCAAGCATAATTTAATGCAAGAAGACAAAAAAAAAAAATATATTTTTAAAGTTATTTTTTGCGAAAAATAATCCAATTTTATCTTTATAATTTTTCGCATTTATTTATTTATTTATTTATTTTAAATGCTCGAAAGAACTTTCGCAGTGTGCAACTTTTTCGTTTTCGAGCTCTTGGAATTTCTATTTTACACCATTTTGTAGTTTTATCTGTACTTTAAATTTTTGAGCAGAGTAGAGATCCGTGTTAAGATGTTAAATGTGCTATACTGAATGAAACAGGTACAAGTAATATGTCGGTACAATTGTAATATATGCTGTTTTAGATATTTATTAATGAATTACTATAGCTTTAGATCTAGTTAATATTTTGAAACTAAGCACTTGAAAATATTTTCATGATATATTATAACATTAATCAGGAATGAAAACAGAAAAAAAGAAAAAAAAAAAGAAAAACTTATCTGGCTATTTTTCATTTTCTTTTAGATTATGAAAGTAGTTGAATCAGTATGCTTGTAAAATAATTCATAACTCTCCACTAAAAATTAACGATTAATTTTGCGTGTAAAGATATTTGTATTGAGCTGTTTGGTTAAATATTAAAATTTTTGAAATAACTGAAACTGGCTATAGTTTTAAAATTTTTAACCAGCACCTTACAACATGAACTTGAGACCATTGTTAATGGTATTAGGATATCGCAAAAATCGTGTCATTATACTAAATGGGCAATAATTTCAAATATTGTACTCGCATTTTAAGAAACAGTCATCGGTGTACTCGGAGGTGGGGAGTTGGATAGCACTAATATCGGATAGAAATTTTTATCTTATTTAATCTCAGAATTCTTCGAATAAATAATGCGGAAATTTCTATTCGAAATTAGTGGTATTCATAACCCTTCCCCCCTGGGTACGCCAGTGCAAATAGTTAACACTATACGATAATATTTTCGTGTATTTCAAGCGTACATATAAAAAAAATTTATGCATAGGTCTCAATAGCATTTGAATGTACGAGAAATATCGATGTAGCTCTCTCTTCAATAAAAATTACGTATATATAAACACCAGTAAACCAGTGTGAGGCTTTCGCCCTGCAATCTTTGAGATTATTTGATGATGATTTTTTTCCCTTTATTTTTAATTAACTGCATTTTTTTAATCAAACGGCGTGTTTTAACGAAATGAGTGTATGCAAAAGCCCGTTATAACACCTTTCGAATGATACCTCATCCATAGCTGTGCTTTTGGTATGTGCATAGAGAAAAAGACGTTAATTTCAGAAATAATAAACAGGGTGTTCTAAAATACGACCGAGAAATTAAGAGGAGTGATAGAATGCTTCAAGAGGATGAAAACTTACCATAGAACATGGGGTCGCAAACCACGTTTAGTGGGAGAAAATTGCAAAAATATTTATGAAGAGTGTGGCGTCGAGTGGAGCAAAGAGGGCCAATAATAAATAGAAAAAACATTTATTTGACGTAAAGCATGATTACAATGCATTACAGTTCAACGTCAGAAAGGAGACGACAAGACATTTTTATAGGAATATGTTTTAACGCGTCCGGCAATCCTTCGTCCGTCGGTGTCGGCTGTGCAATGACCTTCGTGGCCACAACTTCGAACAATTTCTAAAAAAAGTCTGGTCATCTCTTTTTTGACGTTGAACTGCAATGCATTGTAATCATGCTTGACGTCATATAAATGTTTTTTCTACTTTTTATTGGACCTTTTTGTTATACTCGTCGCCACAACCCTTCATAACTATTTTTGCAATTTTCTCCCTCTAAACGTGGTTTGCGACCCCATCTTCTATAGTAAGTTTTCCTTCTCTTGATGCCTTCTATCATCCTTCCTAATTTGTCGATCGAATTTTGGAATACCCTGTATATGATAATTGTATTAAATGAATTCGCATTTCTCCAATCATATTGTAAGTTCTAAGACTAAAGTTCCTGTTATTTAATTTTAACAAAAATCGTAATAATAGCATAAAAAATGTACTTTCAGACGAATACTACGTTTAGTATATAGCAGAATAATACCGTAAAATTAACAGTAATAAACACTAAAATAAGTAATACGCTGCCGCGCATGCGCGGTATATCTCAAAAATATATCTCAAAAACAGGCATATACAAGAATTGTAATGATAACATGCCAAAGAATGCCCTTAAGATTTGGCGCTTAATTGTATGCAATAGCAGCGAAATATGCTGTCCAAAAAAACACAGAGCTATCAAATATGGGTCATTATCATGGGCACATACAAAACGCACAGAAAAATATATAAAAATATTGCAACTGAAAATATGTTATAAAAGAAATATGGTGTAGTATAACAGTACAATACATCTAAATAATCAAATAATTAAAATAATATTAATTTTTATGTAAATAATATGTCCCCAGAGTATTATAAATCAGGTCCGTAGACTGCCACAGCCCTAGTTTGTACAACTTATTAGGTCTATAAAGTATATATTAAATATTTTTTCATGATATATTTTTAATTCATCGGCTCAAAATTCAAATGTCAAATAAAATGAGGATTTTCTTTATTTTATTCATTCTTTTTTTGTAAAGATTAATGAAAATGAATTATATGATTTTTAAAATAATTTCTTGTTTTATAAAATTGCAAAGTGCTTGTTGTAGGTGCGTTCGTAATTATATAAATACGTAGTACCTACAGTTGTTGTCTGGTCTGTCCGTCTGTCCGCATATAAAAGCGTAAAAACTACCCAACCAAATGGTTTGAAATTTAATATGTATATAATCGTTGCCGAATTTTGTTCAATTCATTTCAAATTTTATGAAAATCGAATCAAAACTTAAAAAGATATTAATAAGAGTTTTCTTCACTCTATTAAATTCTATCATAGGTAATTAATTCAATGATATCCCCTAAGGTAATGATTCTAGGTTACCATGGTGATTATGTCCTATTTAAGATGGAATCATATCATTTCCGTATTACTCAATTTAAAAACAGAATTTGTATACTAAAATTGTTTAATTATAGCAATCTTATAATCTACCAACAGTTTTTTGATTAGATGTTTCCACAAAAATCGATATTAAATGAAAAAATAGTCTAAATATGGATTTTAAGTACAGAAATTTTCAAAGCTAGGCTTAAGTTTCCCATTGGAATTTTCAGTAAATATCAACAAAATATAAAATGTTGCCAACTTAACATGTACTTATTGTATTAAAGAAATTAATCATATCATAATAACAGAAGATATAATTCATTTCATATTGGAACTAGTTATAGTACGAACGCACCTCATTTGTCACATTTGACGTACAATTTCCAACTTTTTTTTTCTAATTTCTGTGTTATGGTTTTGTAAAGTGCGATGATTCAAGATTAAAATAGAAAACTGGCATTCAGGTAAAATTTTAACTTGTCAAAACAAAGGAAAACAAAAAGAAAAAGCTCATTTGGCGTTTAGTCAGTAACTACTTCTGCGAAAAAATTCTCACGCGGTTCTTTCTTTTTTATGTTAAAATTAAAATAAGATATATAAGCATGAGTTATGGATGCTATTAGCTACGCTTTCAAAGATTTATTTACAAGAGAATCCTTATATAACAACGTCCTTTTCTGAAGTTAAAAAGAATTAAAAAATGTATATGCAGCACAGTTTTCTAGTATTTTCGTTGTTGTCTTTCTTTCAAATAATCGATATCAAAGCATTTACATCAGTATTTAAATTGAACGTCCAACCATTGAAACAAAAAAAAAAAATAAAAAATTCATAAAATAAATTCAAAACGCCCCTTTTTACTTTTTCTGTACAAAAGTCTAGTTTAGATACCCCCACATTTTTTAAAAAGACTTGCATTAGTTTAAGTGGTCGAAGTTGTTAGATAAAAGTCTTTTAAATTTAAACAGAGTAAACTATTGCTATAATTCGACAGTTTATTAAGATAAACCGAGGATCTTCCCAGACTTTTCTCACAGGGTACTGTTTTTCTGAAATTGTGAAGAGCTTTTTACATTTGTGAAAAATCTAGTCATAAGTTTGTGAATTTGAAATGATCGTTCTATTCAAGTTTCTTGTTTATACATTTTTAACAAGGTCCTCTATTTATCTAAAATATAGATAATAGGTTCTTTGGAAACTTTTCAGCTGTTCTATGACAGGTCAGATTTGACTTTAAAATGATTAATTTTGTGAAATGTTCAGTTTGGAGATAGAAAAGTTTTGTGAAATGTTTATTTTGAAGACAAAGAATTTTGTGAAGGACCTGTTTTAGGATGAAAAGTTTTGTGAAGGTCCTGTTTTAAGATGAAAAGTTTGTGAAGGTTCCTTTAAAGGACCGAATTACTTCCTAAACAGATCCCTGTAAACAACAAAGGATAATTGTTATTTTATATAGTTTAAAATGAAATCATATTTCTGATCTTAAGATTTATTATTTAATTTATGAAAAACTTTGATGGAAATCGAACAAAACTTGTTGCAAAACACGGAATCTTCAAAATGGAACGATTGATTAATATTTTATGCAAAAGTGTAGTAAAAATACATAAAGCACAATTTTTAGTTTTAATTACTCAAAATTATATTTTATCATATGCTTTGGCAATTATTAAAAAAAAACAGTCCTATTCTTTTCGCAACACCATTACTAATTTAGTACTTCTTATACTTTATTCTAACGTATGAATTGATTTTGATCTTCATCAGTCGGAGTCCTTCTCATATGATGATCAATTCTAGCTTTATTCGTTCAAGAGATATTTGAAGGTATCCAGACTTTACATTGTGCATGTATATACTTGCGAATCTGACGCAAAATAAGTGTTGTGAACACTGCTTTTTCTTTCATTTTACCTTATAAAGAAGACCATCAAAATGAAACAAAAGTTTTCTTCAAATTAAAAACAACATAAATGTCCAAAAAAACATATACGTACCATTTCATAAAATATTTTACTGAAGGTGTTTTGACTTCATATACAAAACTGTATTTTACATAGACAACCGAGAGCTTTCAAGCAAACTTTTGCTCATCTTCAGGGTTACAAAACAAAACGCAAGTACACAAATGACAAATGGCGAAAAAAAACAGCCATTTGTCATTTGTGTACTTGCGTTTTGTTTTGTAACCCTGAAGATGAGCAAAAGTTTGCTTGAAAGCTCTCGGTTGTCTATGTAAAATACAGTTTTGTATAGGAAGTCCTTCAGTAAAATATTTTATGAAATGGTACGTATATGTTTTTTTGGACATTTATGTTGTTTTTAATTTGTAGTTATAGTACAAGATGAATATAGATTCAAAGAGTGTGTTTTATCATAACTCAAGTTTTTAATTACTTTTAAAAGTTTTCTTGTCAATTATGATGTGCTCTTTCGATGGAACCACCGGTATTCAAATCAGAAGTGTCTTTTTTAATATATAAGCATCTAAAAACGCGGTTGAATTTATGAATTTATTTTTCTGAGTAGATTTCAAAGGTGAATAAATTAATAAAAATTTAAGCAGGTAAAAAAAGATTTCAGTAGATTTATGTCATGCCCAATTAATTAATAAAGTGACAAATCTTCAAAGCTATTTGTTTAGAAGTTCGAACCTGTTAAAGTAAAAGATCATCACGACAAAATTGTATGATTGAGTTTGAGGTCAAATGGTGATAAACGTATTGATTTCTGATTTTTAATACTGCAATTGAAAGAAATTCAAAAGTATACATAATAACCTGTTTTCAAAACAGTTTCGACATTATTTTCATGATTTTAATAGATTACATATATTTAGAAAAAATTCTAAAATGTTCCTATTTTACCTATAATTAGTCTGTTAATTTAAGAAACGGCATATTTAAAAGAAATACAGAAATATTTGTGGAAGCAAACTTTAGAAGAATTAGCAAAGATTTTTTTTTTAAGATTTGTTCTGTTATTTTGCCAATTTTTAAAAGACACAAAATTTGCAACAGTTTTCATGAAACTAGTAACTTTATTCTGCTTCCTAACAAAAGTTTAAATGTGTCTGATCTTATAATAGCAAGAAAATGTTGACAGAATAGTGATTTAAAGAAAAAATGAAGAATCCTAGGATGCTTCAGAATATAAATTGTCAGACAAGCTTGATAATCTCAAAAGGCAATTCGCTGAAATTTGTTGTTATTTAAAATTGCTGCAACAGTAACGGTACTTCTAAATGATGTATTATAAACTTTTGATGAAAAACTGTAGCATGGAAGACTTTTGATATTAATGGATATTTAAAGAACTTCTAAAATGTTTATATTTTGCCTGTAATTAGTCTGTTATCTAAGAAACTGCATATTTAAAAGAAACACAAAAATATTTCTGTATACATACTTTAAAAAAATTAGCAACGATTTTTTTTTAACCGATGTTTTACCAATTTTTAAAAGACACGAAATTTGCAACGGTTTTCATGAGACTAGTAGCTTTATTTTGCTTCCTAGCAAAAGTTCAAATGTGTCTCTAATCTAATAATAGCAAGAAAATGTTGACAGAACAGTGATTTAAAGAGAAAAGGCAGAATTCTAGTATGCTTAAGAATATAAATTTCAAGACAAGCTTTATAATCTCAAAAGGCAATTCGCTGAAATTTGTTGTTATTTAAAATTGCTGCAACAGTAACGGTACTTCTAAATGATGTATTATAAACTTTTGATGAAAAACTGTAGCATGGAAGACTTTTGATATTAATGGATATTTAAAGAACTTCTAAAATGTTTATATTTTGCCTGTAATTAGTCTGTTATTTAAGAAACTGCATATTTAAAAGAAACACAAAAATATTTCTGTATACATACTTTAAAAAAATTAGCAACGATTTTTTTTTAACCGATGTTTTACCAATTTTTAAAAGACACGAAATTTGCAACGGTTTTCATGAGACTAGTAGCTTTATTTTGCTTCCTAGCAAAAGTTCAATGTGTCTCTGATCTAATAATAGCAAGAAAATGTTGACAGAACAGTGATTTAAAGAGAAAAGGCAGAATTCTAGGATGCTTAAGAATATAAATTGTAAGACAAGCTTGATAATCTCAAAAGGCAATTCGCTGAAATTTGTTGTTATTTAAAATTGCTGCAACAGTAAACGGTACTTCTAAATGATGTATTATAAACTTTTGATGAAAAACTGTAACATGGAAGACTTTTGATATTAATGGATTACATATATTTAAAGAACTTCTAAAATGTTTATATTTTGCCTGTAATTAGCCTGATAATTTAAGAAACTGCATATTTAAAAGAAATACAAAAATATTTGTGTATACATACTTAAAAAAAATAGTAACGATTTTTTTTAACCGATATTTTACCAATTTTTAAAAGAGACGAAATTTGCAACGGTTTTCATGAGACTAGTAGCTTTATTTTGCTTCCTAGCAAAAGTTCAAATGTGTCTCTGATCTAATAATAGCAAGAAAATGTTGAGAGAACAGTGATTTAAAGAGAAAAGGCAGAATTCTAGGATGCTTAAGAATATAAATTGTAAGACAAGCTTGATAATCTCAAAAGGCAATTCGCTGAAATTTGTTGTTATTTAAAATTGCTGCAACAGTAAACGGTACTTCTAAATGATGTATTATAAACTTTTGATGAAAAATTGTAACATGGAAGACTTTTGATATTATTGGATTACATATATTTAAAGAACTTCTAAAATGTTTATATTTTGCCTGTAATTAGTCTGTTAATTTAAAAAACTGCATATTTAAAAGAAACACAAAAACATTTGTGTATACATACTTAAAAAAAAAAAAAAAAAAAAAAAGCAACCTTTTTCTTTTTTACGCCGATATTTTACCAATTTTTAAAAGACACGAAATTTGCAACGGTTTCATGAGACTAGTAGCTTTATTCTGCTTCCTAGAAAACGTTCAAATGTGTCTCTGATTTAATAATAGCAAGAAAATGTTGACAGAACAGTGATTTAAAGGAAAAAGGCAGCATCCTAGGATGCTTATAAGAATATAAATTTTTAAACAAGCTTGATAATCTCAAGTGGCAATTCGTCGAAATTTGTTGTTATTTAAAATTGCTGCGAGAGTAACAGTGCTTCTAAATGATGTATTATAAACTTTTAATGAAAACTGTAACATGGAAGACTTTTGATATTATTGGATTACATATATTTAAAGAACTTCTAAAATGTTTATATTTTGCCTGTAATTAGTCCGTTAATTTAAGAAACTGCATATTTAAAAGAAACACAAAAATATTTGTATATACATACTTAAAAAAAAATAGGAATATTTTTTTTTTTTTTTAAACACCGATATTTTACCAATTTTTAAAAGACACGAAAGTTGCAACGGTTTTCATGAGACTAGTAGCTTTATTTTGCTTCCTAACAAAAGTTCAAATGTGTCTCTGATCTAATAAGAACAATATATATATATATATATATATATATATATATATATATATATATGACAGAACAGGGATTTAAAGGAAAAAGGCAGAATCGTAGAAGGATTAAGAATATAAACTATCAGTTAAGCTTGATAATTTCAAACGACAACTCGTTGAAATTTGTTGTTATTTAAAATTGCTGCGACAGTATAACGGTACTTCTAAATGATGTATTATAAACTTTTGATGAAATCTGTAACATGGAAGACTTATGATATTAATTAATGACAAACCTATTATATTTGTTTCCCAAATTAGAAGACATGCAAAAAGTTTTCACATTAAAGGGCTCGGCACCTTTTGAACTTTTGTATTTTAGTACTTTATATTTTTGGCATATTATTAAATAGTTTTGTGAAGGAAAATGATTTAATGAAGAAAAATGCAATTCTATTTTTGACGTATTATTGAATAGTTTTACAAAGGAAAATGCTTTAATTATGGAAAATGCAATTATATTTTTGACATATTATTAAACAGTTTTATGATGAAAAATGATTTAATCAAGAAAAATGCAATTCTTGTTGTACAATTTGAAATAATTAATTAAAATAAATAAGGAAATTTTAAAACCCTACTTTGCAATTTCAAACTTTTTGAATTTTTTTTTTTTTTTTTACTGTAATATGATACAAACCTATGAAATATTTTTTACTGTACTGAAATATTTTTTTTTACTGTATATGATGTCAGGACATCATGTATAGTAAAAAAGGACCATATATTTAACATTTAACATTTTATGTTACTGAAAATCCCATTTTTAATTTTCTGAAATATACCTTAATGATGGTCCATAAAAAAGAAGCGAATCAATTTAAAAGTATATGTTGACACTCAAAATGCTGCTGGAATTACGTTATTTACATTTATATTAAAATGGTGGAAATTTATGACGATAATTTTACCGAATTAATTAAAACAAATGGCTTCCTTTTTACACTACTTTATTTAAGTTAACTTGATTTTTGTATGTAAACATGGAATTTTGTGAACGATTTTTCACTCATTTCCTTATGTGCTAGAATTTAAAAAATTTAAACAGCTATCCAACATCTTAATTTTTTTAGGACTTAATTATAAATTAATTAATTTAAGGCATTTTCCCGTTAGCCGGACGCAGTTGATAAATCGCCAAATATTATTTATGGTTACAACTGTATATGAGTTACATCAACAATGGAATTATTTATGCGCCAACCACGCTCGATATAATATGCCAACTGGCTGTGAAACTGCCACAATGAAATATTTTTAACACTAAAAAGTTGAAAATAAAATATACATTTTTTTTAAAGAGTTATATTAAAAAAAAGAAAAGCTTTTATTTTGTTATTTACATTATTACTATTTCATTATTTCGTTTTTGCTGTTTATGTCATCTATTATGAAATACATCCAAAAGTATGTATTTTTTCCCTTTCTTGTTTAATTTACATAGTTTAACAGGCATAACTCTTATTTGCTTTGTCAACACCTCCAGTAGATTTAAGTGAGCAAAGCATTAAATGTCAAGAACTTGGAAGATGTTCTCAGAGTGATTGACAAATGCGTTGTTTTAAGTAGAACATTGTTTCTCTCAAGCAGCATAAAAAGAGTTAAGCGGTTTCAAGTGATTCTTATCAGAGAAACAGTGGAGAGAGAATATTTCAGCATGAACAAGTGCAAACCAAACTTTATGTTCAGTTATTTTTCTTTTTCAGCTTCATTAAGCTATTTGTTTGTTTGCTTGTTTTTCGAATCTTAAGAAAGATTTACTTTTTTCTTTTTTTCTTTTTTTTTTTCTTTAAATAGTATAAAACGCCCAGAATGAATGATGTTTTTTCTTCTTTTTTATAAGTACTTTAATTTTGTTTATATATTATACATTGCAAGAAATCTCACATTGTAATAATTTTTCCGGCAAAATCATAATTTAGAGATTTTTTATGTTTTTATTTATTTATTTATTTATTTATTTTTTACTCTTTAGACTAGCTTCTTTAAATTTAAATTTATGGAGGTTTTTTTTTTTTTTTTTTTCGAAGCTACTTGTATACAAACCAACCACATTCCTTAAACAGCATTTTTGGGTAAAAATATCTGTCTCATCTGTATCATTCGTTAATCATCTCATTGAGAACCAATTTATGGCCTAGCGATGGCTGATTAATACATGACTGTTAAAAAAAAATCTATTCAAAAATGAGATCCACAACACTGCAAATCTTTATGCACTTTTTAGAACACTTATTTTGTCACCTTCTTTAGTACACTTTGAAGCGCACTTTTTGGAACAGTTTTTAGAATACTTCTGAGAACAATTCTTTTGTTCAGTACGCTTTCTAGCGCACTTTTTGAAAGCGAGGATTTCACAAGTGTGCCCAAATGTGTTCCCAAGTTTAGATTCAACAAATATCCCGAGCATAACACTTTAGGTACAGTTTCAAAACACTTTCTTTATAGTGGAGCATATTAAGAACACATTAAGGGAACACATTCAGTACACATTGACATTACGGTAACTGGAGCACTTTTTTTGAATCAAAATGTTCCAAATGTGTTCCCAATGTGTGCTGGGAATTTTCAGTGAATATATTTTCTTTTTTTCAAATATAAAGTACATATTGAATGGTAAAAGAGCTCATTGTCAAATATAAGAAACCATTAAAATTTAAATAATATTAAAAATTTACTTTGCAAATAAATATTTTTATATTATAGAAATATTATTCATATATGTACATATAAATACTATTTGCATATTCCCCTTTAAATATTATACATTTCAAATATAAATATTATACATTTCAAATATAAATATTATACATTTCAAATATAAATATTATACATTTCAAATATAAATATTATACATTTCAAATATAAATATTATACATTTCAAATATAAATAAAAATCCTTAATGTGCATTTGAGATTTGGAACTATTTTGTCTGAATAGTTTGAAAAATAAGTTACGCACTTAAAGCTTAATTCCCTTAAAGCTTAACTCGCTTAAAGCTTAATGCACTTAAAACTTAAGGTGGATCTTTCGAATCCATGTGGGACTCACTATATGTCGCTGTTTTGCAATTAAGATTCTAACAGATAAACGCGGCAAAAAATGAGGTGCCTTTGAGGTGCCTTAGTCTAGTCAAATTCATAAAAGGGAATAACATGATCGGTTTCCGATATTGGTATATATCCTCTTCAGAATGAGACATTTTTGATGAATTTCCGATGAGATTTTATACATTTACGAAAAGTACCTATCATTCGTTAATCATCTCATTGAGAACCAATTTATGGCCTAGCGATGGCCGATTAATTTTTGCTACTAGGAATAGAAAAAAAAAAGTTGCACGTGTGTTTTTCGAAATCGAAACAAATATGTAAGTACAGTTAAAAAAATTGATAACTTTAAATATTTAATATTAGATTAAGTAAGCTTTTCTATGAAATTATTTTTTAATCGAGTAAAACTGAGGGATGCTCGAATTCTAAATAGTTCTAATATTACAAATTGTATAGAAATATTTTATGCAAATTAATTTGATTAATAATGTATGCAAATTAATAAGAAATCAGTGTTTTCTTTTTTTAATGTAATAATCTAGAGCACTCTTTTTCTTCACTGACGAGACTAAATTTTGAATTTTGAACCTCTCTATCTGAATGGTTTGACCATTCATTAACAACAGCAAATTCTGTCCATTCGCAGAAGAAAACAGCATTTTGTTCGGATAAGTCTGAACAAAAAGTATTCTATTGAGCTTAAAATAGAACTTAGTGTGTGTAATCGTAAAAAATAAATAAATAAAATAAAAATGTTTTAAACCAATTTTGAGTATATTTAGATATTTGGAAAATAAAGTTATTCTGTTGAAATTTCAAATAAGGCACAACCTAAAATCGCAAATGGTGTATAATGCTTGCTAAATATCGTCAGATAAATTTCAGGGTTTATTTGTTTAGTAATTTGACGTAGACCGCATATAATTTTTGTCGCAATAATCTTCGTCACAATAATATATATCAAGAGATCTCAGAAATCCGGAGAAATCCCGACAAACAAATAACCCTGCATATTCTGATTCCCCTTGCCACAAAAATAGACATCCCCCCCCCCCCCTCTACATTGTTTGCAAAATGTATGACTGTTTATTTTATTTTTTTTTCCTTCATGCAATTTTCTTATTTGTATTCTTGACCAAAAAAAAAAAAAAAAAAAAAAAAAAAAAAAAAAAAAAAGGTCCGTAATTACAGAATTTTTTCCTTAAATTTGCCTTTAAAAAAAAAATCTTATATTTCTTATAAGTTATATATTTTCTTTATGATAGCAGATATTTACTTCGTTTATCCTAATTTTAATTATATTTTATTGTTTGTACAATTCGTAAATGCATCTGATAATCTCCACCCGATGTTCCGACATAGTCCTTCTCGTTTGACTGCGGGTAATGGGGAGTCTAATCTATCAGACACAATTTATCACAATCTCTCTCTCTCACTCTCTCTCTCTCTTTAATTTTTCTAAAACAGTAGCAGGCAGTCAAAGAAACAAAGAACTTTTCAGTTGTTGGTATTCATGGATTAACCCTTCTCGCACATCTCTTGAGAGATTTTTCTAGTCTAGCAGCTAGTCATTTTTTGAGGCATTCATTTTCTGTCCTCTTTTCCCTCCTTTTTGGGACGGAGACAGAATCCCATCCCCTCCCGTGCATCCAATAAGACGCCGCCCTCGCATCCCCCCATCCCTGGGCTCTGCATATCAGTTGTCATAGTCACATTTGCCGATTACTGGCTGCAACGGAGATACCCGTTAACTTCCGAAATTTCCAACTGCAGAAATTCCAAGTTGAATGACTTCGATGGTCAACTGATAGTTAAAATAATCGTGAGTATCCTGAACTATCAAATTTTAATCTTCTGGAGTAATTTTCTTGAGAAAAAGAAAATCCTTCGAAAATATTAGCTCATTTGTGGCATGTAAAAGTAACTAAGAAAATATTTCCCCCTTTCCAAAATTAAAATATTTTCTTAATTGCACAGATTTAATAAACTAATATTTTTAATATGCTAATGATGGTTCTGTAATTGTTAAAAAATGTGTAAGCGTATTAAATATATATATATAATGCCTGCCGAATGTCAGTAAAAATATTGTTTCTAAATATTTATTTAAAAAGCTGACAAATTAGAAACACCAAATGTATTATAAACTGTCATATTTAATTCATTATTTCCTTCGATTATAATTTTATAAATAAAACTGATATAATTGTAGTTTATCAAACGTTTTTTTAATTAATCACCTTTCATTTATATATTTATTATAACCATTTATCAAATAATCTACTGCTAAAAAATTTTACTTTAAATACCTTTTATTTTATAACCTAAAAATAATAATGAAAATATTGCGCTTTTTTTAATTTATTGTTATGCGATTTGATGAAAGTTAATGTAATTCCACTTTATTAAAATCCTTGTAACTGCATTCGTAGTCATATAGAAAACATTAAAAAAAAAATTATATTTAAATTTTGCTCAGATGATTTGATAAATTATGCATGATAAAAATGAATAGTTATAACTATCTAAAATGTTATTCCGTAATGCGATAAAAATATTTATGTTGGAGGCGGGGCTCTGGTAAAATTAATAGCTAGGCGTTATATTAGAGGCAGATGTCACAAATAATAAATAACGCCGAAACACTGCCATTTTTAAACATTAAATACAATTTTACATTTAACCCGGTAATAACTTAATATTTTTAAATGTATCTTTTTATGGAAATTTATAAATTTTGTATTATTTCTCTTGTTTTGATTAAAGAATGAAAGTATAGATGTCATCTTTTATGCTTTTTAATACCACTATTTTTTAATTGCAAAGTTTGTCTTATTTAATAGAGAAAATTAATGATTAAATAAGCTAATTTTTTATTTTCAAAAGTAGTGGTAATAAAAAAGCGTAAAAATTGGCAACTATGCGAAAGATGTTGGAATAGGAAATTCAAGCCGCAGAGAAGGAATACACTTCTGTTTCAACTATGCGACAGTAGTAGTCATATGAAATTTCATCGATAAAACTGGATTATTATTATTATTATTATTGTTGTTGTTGTTGTTATTATTATTATTCATTCGGTAGATGATATTTTATGGAAAGGTTGTCGCCAGTTTACGATATTTGACGATAGAGGTAGATTTTATTTTGAAGAATAGACAAAAAATACATACGTAAAAATTTATTAGAAAATATTTAGTTAAAATGCAATATGATTTATAAACCTGATTTAGTCCGTATGATGATATACTAAATACTGTTTTTGACATTTTGAAATAAATGGAAATTGGATCTGTACGTAAATATATAAACATATAATGAGATACTTTTTAAACTATATCACTATTTTTTTAAAGTAATAATAGTAAAACTTTTACCATGCATTTCCGAAAATGGGATAGATGTTAATATTTAATTAATTTAAAGTAAATAATTCCTTTTATGATACCACCTACTACCTGTAAAAAATTAAGAAAAATAATAAATATCGCACACTGACACTGGGATTTCGCAAGTTTTAGATTCTTGTTATAAAAAAATGCGTATAAGAAGCAGATTTTCAAAAATCATGTTCAAAAAAGGACATTCATAACAACATTTATAAGTTACTAATTTAATAATTTTGAAATGAGAAACAATAAATAAGCTTTGCTTAATGTTTAGTAACTAAAAGTGCTATTAGCAATGACCAGATATTACATTTAGAGTAATTTTGTTAATAATATTTTCGGACAGTTTCTACATTAACGGTAAAAACATTAAAGGTAAATTAAAGAAATTAAAAGCCTATTTTATTTATAGATAATCAGTATGGTAGTATATATATTTTTAAAAATAGATCCTATTTATGTTTTATCCATGTCCTTATATAACTAATTTGTGCTGCAAAAAACATTGCAAAGTAATATCTTACTGTTTTCCAAAATCAATGCATTTCAATATTGAAGAGACAATATCACTGCATTTTTGCCAATAATGAGTAAAAATCTTTGCGATTAGGATTATTCGACTAACAGTGGATGATTTATTTTTATTATATTCATTTACAGAAAGATAAAAAAAATATTTGAAGCATATTTTGATGTTTTAAACAGGTTGTGACAAAACGGTGACGATTTACAATACATAAAGATAAGCTTATTACTCTACGTAAATATTTTTCTGTGAAACACAATACGTAATTTTTGCCGACGTTTACTGACATTACATACGAATATACATTAAATTTATCCCATAATTATTTTTGCGCAAATTTAAAGAGGAAGAGTGCAAATTAAAAATTGACCACTTTCGGACATATTGCCTTAAAAGGAATTATTTCCTGAAGAAATTTTAAAGAAAAGAGATTTGAATTGTTGTTTTCATGCAAGAAAAAAGCTGAAATCTTTGTTAGGCTCCATTTAGAAGAGCGCGCAAACTTTGGCTTCAAGTCTCTTGTATTTGTAATAAGCACTTTAACCACTGGGCTGAATGGACTCTCCGTCAATTTAGACGTATCGTTATCAAAATGTGACTTGTCTGACTAAAGTGTATCTGGAAAAGAGAGAAAGAGCTTCTGTCATCAGTAAGGTAGTAGAATTTTAATCACTTCATTAGCATTTAACAATCTTGGTAGTTTTCTATTCAAGTATAGTACGGTTCTTTCATAGATTAAATAAACAAAACTTACTAAACTAAATGTACAGTGATTTTAAACATTACATTTTTAGGTAACGTATGCAATTTTTATTTAGAACATTAGCACGTTATGTAATAGAAGAAAAAATTCATTCAAAAAACAAATATTTGGCCGTTAAAGTTAGGATGAATCAGCCAGTGATAATAAAAATAATTATTGGTGGTATAATTAAAAAAAAAAAATCAAAAATATCTACGATGTTACAATATTTTATTTTTAGATTTATATCACATCTAAATGGACCAAATTTTTATAAGTATTTAAATTAAATAGATTATACTCTATAATATAAAAATCGCTACATTATACAATAAAACTATTTGAAATAAATTACATGACAAATGTGCTACTATTATGCGCTCTCTTTAGCACTAATAAATGCACACAAAGCACATGCATATACTTCCTTATTAATGAGAGCATTCAAACACATTAAAAAAAAGTTTGAAGGTTTAATGATTGGATGTTTAAAATGAGTGTACGATTAAAGTGACATTTGTATCAAGGTGGATTGAAGACGGGCAAGATAAGAATATTCTTTTTACACCTTCACTGTTTGTAAAAATGTTACGCTTTCTATTTTTTTCTGGGTATTATTTTTTTTCAATCAGCTACATAAAAATGAGTGGCAGTTACCAGAAGATAAAGGAGTTGGCGGTACTTCTTGAAAGAAATGTGATTCACAATTACGTCTGTCAGACGTCACAAAACGTCTACATTCAATAGAAATGCTTCCGGCTGCGTCATGCACGTAAAATTCTGAGATGAATATTATTGCCATTCACAAATCCGAAAATACTTTTTTAGTAATATATTCAGGTTTAGCATGTTCTATTAAATTATTGTTGACAATAGTTATTTAAATGACCCACGAATTCTATTTATCAAATTTCAAATTAATCAGCAAGTAGAAAATTCATTTCTGATTTACATGCATGTAAAATTAAAAAAAACAATATATAATATTTCAAATAAAACAATAAGGTATATTGAAGAAGTTAGGATGCAGGATCATCATGGATGTTAGGATGATCATAGATGTTATTTAGAAGTTAAATACACCCTCAGAGAAGACTTGAAATAATTATAGGGGCTTGCATTTATTTTTGGACATTTGAATTTTTCAAATGAGTTTTGAAAAAACATCCACTAACTATTGAAGAATTGACTTCAGATTTTATTTCTTTTCTATTTCTACTAATTTCTAGTTTGTTTTGTTGCAAAAAATATTTACTTCGGTGTCCGATTGTTTGTTTGTATAAAGAGTATTCAAAATGGACTCGGTATAAGTAGTGCTCAGACACGTTGAACATTTAGTTTTGATATTAACAAAAATATGAAGACGATAAAAATTTCTTATTCAATTAGATATCTAAAAACGATACTTCTCATACACTTTCTCATGGATTTCACCAATAGTTTTTCGATACGAATATTCTATTTTGTTCTATGTTTTCACCAAAGAAATTTTCATCAAGGATTTTGAGTAAATATTGCAGTATTTTGTTCTTTTCTTATTTTTAAACTATATTAAATAGGACTGAAGTCCGACTTTTACAACCATTGGATAAATAACAATACTTAATCATCATAATAAAAAAAAAACTAGGAGTATGTGTTTTATGTTATTTTTTTTATTGAAATAAATACTTCTTAAATGAGAAATTTTGGAAATTCTAAGAAAAATAAACTCTTGGGAAATTCTTTAAAGCATTGTGTTAAAAATCATTCATACTATTATCTAATAATAATAATAATAATAATAATAATAATAATAATAATTCCAAAACAGACATAACAAAACAACCCGAAACGCTTATGTTGCTCTCTCTGTTTAATAGTAACATTGGAATTTCATATTCCATTCTCTGATGGATATTCACATATTAATTTGGATACCGGATCTATATGTAACAAGTTTACTTTTTCCGGGAATTGTATTACTTCAATAGGAAAAATCCCCCTTTACAATACATGTTTTAAATGTCAAGAATTTTTTTTTCTCTCTTTTTTTTTTATTATTTATAAAAATATTTTTTTTTGCTACTCAGCTGTTGCATCTATGTGCTTTGATAATTCATCTGTTGATTTTCCAATTAATTTTTACTATAAGATACTATTTTAATTCAACTACAATTGAACAACGTTAAGAAAGAGAGTTTGCTTTACTGATGTAACCAAATACATTGTTTGATTGTGTGTTAGTATACATTCTTAGTTATCGTGTAGAATGAATAACTTCATGTAATCATCAACACTT
This sequence comes from Maratus michaelseni, assembly GCA_963931845.1. Classification (NCBI taxonomy): domain Eukaryota; kingdom Metazoa; phylum Arthropoda; class Arachnida; order Araneae; family Salticidae; genus Maratus; species Maratus michaelseni. The sequence goes on from OZ007591.1 coordinate 168,589,935, forward strand.
TAAAAATGAAAGCCTTGAACTGAAAGCAATAATTTTTGTGATGTAGATTCATTCAAAAATTTAAAAATTATAAAAATAAAATATCATTAAAAAATCTGTGAAAATAACTTTGAGTATCCGATGTGAAATTGTTTCCTATACTCTCTGAACAAAACTGTTTTTTTTTTATTTTTTAATGAAAAGTTTAAAAAATATTATTTTCAACAAAGAGATTTCAAAATTATATAGGTAATACTTCACTTTAAAATTTTTCAAAGTTGTTTTTAAAATCTTTATTTTTTTCCTACTTTAATAATAGTTATTTTTTTCGTAAACACAAACATCCTTGCACGAATGTGAGTTATGATATACATTAACACGATGAAAGTTACATACTGAATCTTGACGACTTGAATTGCGAAAATATTAACTTTATAAACTATTTATTAAAAAAAACCCATCAAAATTTATAAATTGTTTCTACATATTTTATTTTTATTTTTATATTATATTTTTGTTTTTAACTGAATGCAATGTCTACATAAAATGTCTTCATGAAATTTAAATTTACAAATTATTAATCTTTGTATGGAAATTTAGTGCAGTTTCGTAAAACGAAACTAAAATTTTATAAGAATTAACTCCCAAGCTCTTAGATTAGGACAAGGCTTTTTTTTTTTTTTTTTTTTTTTTTTTTTTTTTTTTTTTTAATCTTGTGAACATCATCTGTTAACAGTTTAGTTGATTGGTGACGAGTATTCTCGTCACTAATTTAGTACATTTTTTATTCAAACCAACTACCAACAATTATAAGTAGAAATCTTTGATTTATTTAATCCCGGAATTTCTGTAAGGGAATCTGTAACGGAATTTCTGTATAAAGGAAAAATTCTTGTTGAAAAAGTTTGGTATATACTTTGAATTAAAAAAATCATGCAACCTGCAATTCGCAACATGGCGGTCAACAATGTGTTACGTTATTATCTGTTAACATGATCCGTTACTTGTTAAAATATTGTTGTTAATGTGCTGTTGTTTACTTATCAAATTCTTTTTCAAATTTGCATTTTTTATGTGCGTTCGTAATTATATAAATACGTAGTACATATTATATACGTAGTATATATTTTGTAACACCTATAGTCGTTGTCTGGTCCGTCCGTCTGTCTGTTCGTCTGTCCGCATATAACAACGCAAAAACTACCCAACCGAATGGTTTGAAATTTAATATAAATAATCGTTTCAGAATTTTGTCGAGTCATTTCAAATTTTATGAAAATCTAAGCAAAAATTAAAAAGATATTAATAAAAGTTTTCTTCATTATATTAAATCTTATCATACGTAATTAATTCAATGATACCGTATGATAGGTAATGATTCTAGGTTGTCATGGTGATTATGCCCTATTTAAGATCGAGTCATATTATGTCCGTATTACTGAATTTAAAAGCCGAATTTGTATACCAAAATTGTTTAATTATAGCAATCCTATAATATACCGACAGTATTTTGAATAGATGTTTCCGGAGAAATAGATATTAAATGGAAAAGGAGTCTAAAATGTCGAAGTTTTTTAAAAGAGGAAAATTTTGCAAAACTTTTTCATGAAAGATGTGTTTAAAGAACACAATTGCAACGTCTATTACGTTAAATCCGGTCATGCTGAAAACCTAGTTTTATAGGACTTTTGAATGATAATTTTTTATTCTTATATGGCAATTTGTTTCTTAAATGAAATGTAAAACGACATTTCGTTCTTCATCATATTATCTAAGTTTACACTTTTCAATAGAAACTGTGAGTTACTTGAAGCGTGAAAACAGTTTACTTAACGAATCACAATCTTTATTAACTTGATTTAATAGCAATAATATTTTCTTGTTTGTAAAAAAATAAAAAAATAAATAAAGATAAATAAAATGCATAAAATAAAATAAATAAAATATGTCACGCTGATTTAATAATTTAAAAGAATGGTTCTTAAATTTTTACAACTACAGAATACTTTTATAAAGTAGATACCTTGTAGCGGATTTCGCCTTACTTCAATTAATATTGTATTTCATTTATCGAATTGAAAATAAAACCTACTAATTACTTCGTGAAATTGTTAAACTTTTCACAGCATTACTTTGGAAACGGTAGTTTAGAAGATGCAATTGGAAATAAAAAGTCACATTTTCAATGACCTAATTATTTGAAAATCTATTTCTTCGCCTTTATGCTAAAAATGAGTATTTTGAAAAGCAACAAAATTTATTTTCATGCAAAATTTATTTTGTATGTTGTCTTCTTCAAAGTGTTTGTCTACTTACTTGTGATTGTACATTCTGGGCTAATATAAATTTTCAGAAATTCACATTATTTTTAATGATGGCAGGCGTGACAATTTTTCTGCCACGCAAAAAATAAATAAATAAATAAATAATAAAATAAAAAAATCATTATATAGATAAAGTAAAATTTGCTTCTTGTTTTATTAAAGTTTTGTTTAACACGTGCAGACTATCACAAATAATGCAATTTTTTTGTATAAATTACCACATTAGGAAATTTCTGTGATGATATGGAGCGTTTTCATGTAACTATTTTATTTTGCTTTCAGTATGAATTACAAAAGCTTTATATATTAAATAACAATCATACCGTAAGACAGTCATTTCAATAAAATGACATGGACCATGTATAGTATAAAAAATAATAAAGCATGAACAATACATAAAGCATTGTCCATCGAATTGAACGTACAAGAGCAAAAATCGCATTAATATAAAAAAATTCATTTTTTATATAATATGGATTATTATAAGTTAGATGTTGCATAAATAATAAGTTAAAAATTACTAAAATAAAAATTCATAGTTTTTTCCTTATTACAGTACGTGCCATTTAAAGAAACTATATTTCCTAATCTAAATTTCATTAAACGATATGCCGATAACAATATAAAGAAAAATTGAATTTTGATTTTTGTACTTACTTATTTAGTGGATTAAAGAGATTGATTCTATTAACGAGTGTTTTATATAAGCAGCCTATGCTATAATTATTTTTTTTATGTAAAATGTTGTCACGTTACATAGTTAATAGGCATTGTTTATGAAATTGTGGAATGTGCACGTAGAAAAGTTCGCCATCCCTGGTATAGGGGATTTCTTCATACTCAATAGATTTCCATGGATTTAAAATAATAGATTGCTCACTGAAATATGTGAAATAACGAGAGTATTACAAGTTAAAATAAAATTAATTTCTTACACACATCACTTTTCTGATAAAAGTATAATAACATATTTTTACTTTGTAAAATAACTCTGTAGACAACAGGCCATAGTTTTAACAAGAAAAAAAAAATGGCTGTCAATTTTTATGTCATTTCATTAGAGCAAATTAAGAATAAATCTTAAAAATAAGTAATTAAAAAATGTCGTAGATTTCAATTTAATTTCTTGTTAAGTCGTTTATGCTTGCATTAAAAGTTCATTATTATATTTTGTTTTAAGAGAAATGCGCATGGTATAACAGCACACTGTTTGCGCATTTAAGTGAGTTTAATGAGCTACATTGGATTAATTTTAATTTCACGTGTTAGTTAAAAACACCAAAATAAATATTTCTATTTTAAATAAAACATTTAGTGTTAAATCGTTTATGCTTGCATTAAAAGTTCTTTATAATATTTTATTTTAATAGAAATGCATAAAATCTTATAACAGAACCGTTTGCGCATTTAAATGAATTTAATGAGCTATATTGGATTCATTTTACTTTCGCGTGTTAGTTAAAAACACCAAAATAAATATTTCTATTTTAAATAAAACATTTATTGTTAAGAGCAGCTAAAAAACTTGCAGCTTAGCAACTAAAAAAAATTAACGTTACTCAAAATGTTTTTATTTCAATAGGATGATTCTTAAACTACATAATTCTCATTAGTAAATAAGATGATCAGAAAATATAATTTTCATGTCTTTTACAGAATTTTTATATAATTTAACTGTGTGCAAAATCTATAAGAAAAATTAATTTAAGAGTTATAAATCCAAAATATAATGAAATAATAAGCCGGAATGCAATTTATTACTAAGAAAATAATGGCAAATCTGTCTTGTTAATTCTCTTATTTTTTACAACAAATGCCGTTGATTTCAAAATTCTTTTCCGTTTTAAATTAATAAGGACAGGACATATTCGATGAAAACTATTTTGTTCACACTTTTGATCTTTTCTTTTCTTTTCTGACGAGAAACGAGATTAATAATTCATGAGATTCGGGCAAGGCCGGATCTGGTCTTCACTCTTTCCAGGCCAGTCCAGTCCGGACTCGGGACAAGCCTAGTCATCACTCTTTAAGGGCCGCGCCCGGGTCTAACTTTTTTTGCAGTATGAAAATCATTGGCTCGTTTCGGCCCAACCTGGCCCGTGAAAAAATCAGTAAAATGAGAACCGGCACAACATTTTTTGCAAAAAAAGCATGTATTTTCAATTGACCATTATTATACAAATAAAATTCTTTTTAATGAATAGTACATACATTTCTAGGCAAAAAAAAATTAAAGTACAGTAAAAGGTGTGAAATAGGTCTATGATGGAAATCTATCTTAAACGGAAAGAGGTCTTGATCCATGCAAAATGAATATAATAACCCATGTGAAAAAAATATAATACCTTTTACAACAGACGATGTACCTGTTTAGAATGGAGCTTGTCTATAACGGATTTTTCTTCTCTCTTGATTTTTCTTCTCTTACTGAATCTGGAAATTTCGGTCCATGCAGACCTCTACTACGTAATATATATACAAATCTATTATAGATCATAAACAAGGGTGCACAAAAGATCGGATACTTCTCCGACTATAAATGGTAATTGCTGAAATTGAGTTTTCAAATGTTTTATGTGTTTTTCAAATTGTTTACTTGAATATTATCTTTCACATTACTAAACGGTGAATTTCTGTTACAGTACTGAATGTGTTGGAAATTCATAATCAATGCTTGACGCATGATTTTTCGTCCTTCTTTTTTTTTCTTTTTTCTTCTTTTTTCTTTCTTCCCTCCTTTTCTTTCTTTTTGGTCATTGAAAAGAATTATTTTCAGAAGTACAAACTAAAACGCTGAAAAAATTATTGTAATTAAAAGTTGTATTTCAGTTTTTTAATTTCTGCGAAACATATTTGACACCATTCAGAATATTATATTTCCGCATATCTTTCGGAAAACATCTCAATTTAATTGGATATCAGATGTAGAGTTTTCGAAAGTTGATTTCCTTATTCGATGCTGTCATTAATCTGAATCTAAAATCACTCTCATAATTTTGGTATAAAACTGAGCACCGCCGTTAGTTAGGTCAACCCCGTACCTAAATTCTGAGGAACTTTTAACGGGTTTTATCAGGATGAGTCTTGCATGCCCTACGGTTTGTGAGGGCACCGCCACCTGCGCATCACCCCCATTCTTCCAAGAAATTGACGACATAGTCGCTGCAACAACATACAATGGTGGGACCCGTGCCCCCCCCCCCCCCGTAACACTTGGGGACGTGCCAGAGTCCCCCAACAGCTTCGGGATCCAGACACCCAAAAGGGAGCTGGGTCCTAGGATTTAAACCAGATTTCCCCAGCACATAGTTACTGTACTTACGTTCCGGGACGTGGAAATCTACAGTGATAGTCACTAGTCTCTTTGCTGTAGTTTTCATAATTTTTGGTATAAAACTGAGTTTCGCCACAAGGTGGGTCAACCACTGTACTCAAGTTCTGAAGAACTTTTAATACGCACGACCAGGAGAGTCCAGTGTGCGGAAGGGACGCCGCAACCTGCGCACCACCCCCATTCTCCCAGAAGATTGACGACATAGGTCGCTGCGACTCGCGGTGGAGCCCATCCTCTAGGGACAACACCACCTAGGGACGTGCCAGAGTCCCCCAACAGCTTCGAGAACCAGACACCCACAGGGATGCTGGGTCTAGGTCTTAATCAGGTTCCCCGACACGCACTTACTGTACCAACGCCTTCGATCATGGAAATCCTACAAAGGAAAGCACTAGTTCGTCAGCTATGGTGGAAACGTAGGCTCCTCTCACAGACACAGGAGATTGGGGAAACTTTCTACCTGTATGCATAGACACGTCCCTGCTTAGGCTGTAGGCTGCAGGGTCGAACTCCTCGGCTTCCAACGCCCAAACCTACGAACTCTTCACACAAACACCTCCCGACGACCAGGCTGTGCAAAGCTGCCTCATAATTTTGGTATAAAACTGAGCTGCGCAGCCAGGCGCATACGGACACCGTCAGACACGTCAACCTCCGTGTCCATGTTCTAAAGAACCTATAACGCGCTCGAACATTAGAGTCCTGCAAGCGGCCGGTGGGGCACCGCCACCTGCTGACCACCCCCATTTCCCAAGGAATTGACGACAGAGGTCGATGCGATTTGCGTTGTTTCCCATACCTCTTAGGACACCAACAAAGTAGCCACACTTCACACTTGGGGAGATTCCGGAGTCCTCCGACAGCTTCGGAGCCGGAAACCCAAGAGAGAGACGGGCCCTAGGCCTTATGCCGATCTTCCCCGACAACTTTTGCTTTACCGCCGTCTTCGAACATAGAACACCTCATAATTTTGGTATATAAAACTCAAATATCAATGCGGACTATTAAGATAAAATATTTCAAGAAAATAATGTAAATCCACGAGTTTTAATTTTTTAAATATGTAGGAGAGAGTTGGGCATCTTTGGGACGCATTATACTTTAGATGCTATAGAGCAAGTGAATACTAATATTCATAAGTAGTGATTGGATTGGTGACAGCCAAAATCTACTCTTGAATGTATTTTAGAATTCATGCGGTAAGCAAATTATAATTTACATATTTTTTTTTTTTTTTTTTTTTTTTTTTTTTTTTTTTTAACAAGGCTGCAGTGACATTATAAAGTTAATTTATAAATATTTTTTTTAGTAAAAGAACAAACATTTAAAAAAAGAAATGACAAATATTTAAAATGCACAAATTCATACTCTATTAAGTGTTAAAAATCTTATTTAAATCTGAAGCACAACAAGTTGATATCGTAAAATCAAAAGTAAAGAAAAATCGATAAAGTTTGGAACACAGAAAAAATAAGGTAAATTTCGACACAGTCTAAGGTGCGTAATATAAATATAGTGTATGTAAATTCTTTTAGTTCTTAAAAAGCCATAAATATTCATTTATGAATAATGAATACGACGACAAGTTTATTTGTGAGAATAGCTGAATGACGATAACTACCAATGTCTTCATAATTATTTTAAGCAAGCAAATTCTGCTTTAATGATTCTAATTTATTAATTAATGACTGGTGAGTTTTATTATCATATATAATGAGACCATATCCTTCTTTAGTAACAGTGCAGTCACAGTATGATGACAGCGCAGTCATTAAAATCATTGCAAAAAATTCGTTGTAGGTCACATTGGGAACAAAAAAAGTAGTGAATATAAAGGAATTTTCTAAGAAAATGTCAATCGATGGATCATTTATTTATACTAATATAGAAGAATATCATTTGTTGATATTTTATTTAACTTAAAACTCCAAAAGAGACATTCTGTTTTATAAAATTTGAGGAGGAACAATTTAATCATGCGGAATACAACATGATAAAGTACACATTGTTAAGTAGTACTGTGTCCAGTATTTGATTAAATTTCCTTTGTTTAAAAAAAAATATCTGTGAATTTTGTAGTTGTTCGCAATTTATTATTTGTCTGTTCTTGGCTGTCCAGACCTTCTGGAATACTTGGATAGTTGTACATTTCTTTTAATTAATTGTATTTCTAAGTCATCTATTGCAGTCACTTAATTTTTATTATTTAACTAGCTGAACCCACCCGGCTTTGCCCAGGCCCGTGATAATAACCTTAAACAAAACTCAAGTTTGTATGATTTTATATGTTTAGAAAATCTTTCAAGTGAATCTAGTTTCGGGGAACCCACTGCCTTCGATAGCGTCTAGACCGTTCCAAACAAACCCCTTTTCGAACGAACCTGCGGCCTGTGTCCCTGCTGCCTACGGCAGCGTATACTGTACGTACTCCGCACTCGCCGGAGACGATGTAAAACCAAGTTGAATGAGTAAAACCCCATTGTAATAAAGCCCATAGAACCCAAAATAAGAATGCGCCCCTGGAAGCAAAAGGCGGAACTAAAATCTGTAAGAGAATTGAAAGCCAAGTTGAATGAACCAATGCCCGTTGAAATCGGACCCACAGAACCCGATAAAAGAATACGCCGTTAATTTTCGAAATTGGTGGTAGTTTTATCATTATGCAATTTTTAATTTACGGTTGAAATTCCCTTCCCCTTCATTAACGCGAGCATTAAAAAAATAATTACAGTTTTCTGGTAATTAGAACATAAGGAAAAATACTACACTAAAATAGCGTCAGATGGCTCCCCTTCCCGTTCTCAAATTCAAATCTATATCATAATTACTTATCTCAAATTTTGTTCATTAGTAAAAATTGGCAATTATTTCCTTTCATTTTCACAAAGTAAATGGAAGGATCGGCCGGGAAACAGATCTCTTTGTAGTTCAGTTTTTAATGAAAGCCGACCCCTGTCTGGCCCTTTCTCGGATTTTTTCCACTGTCGTCGTCAGATTTTTGCAGTTTTTAGCAAAAATACTTATAAACGAAATAGCTTTTGAAAGGAAAAAAAGTCTATCAAAAATGTTTCAAGTAGGTGGCGTCTGTGTAGGACAGTTGTATCAGTACGTCTGCCTAGTGACATTTTCTGTTTGTCGTGTGCAGGTGGCGTCTGTGTAGGACAGTTGTATCAGTACGTCTGCCTTGTGACATTTTCTGTTTGTCGTGTTTAGGTGGCACTGCCTTAGCACAGTTGTACGCCGGTAAGGTCAAAACTGCGCGACTCGAAATGAACCCTATTTCGTTAGAAGTCCTTATCTTTGCATTGTTACTCTAGTTTATTTTATTACTTCTGCGAAGATGCTATACAACCAACCAACAAAAAAAAGCGTATTTTTGATGAGAGTTCGTTGTGGATTTTAATTAATATCTAGGCTAATTTTCAAAATATTAAAATTATGATTCTCAGGTGCACCAGGGCCAGTTTTGGAGTATCCTCACCTAAATTTTCAGAATTCTAGGTGCGCTAGATTTTCCTAGCCATCTCCAACAGACAGACATACACACAGACACACGGACACTCAGAGCTAAATTTTCTTTCATTGGTATAGATTAAGGATCAATCTGCATGTAATATTGATTTTGTAAAAAACAAAAAATAAAATTTACAAAAATTCTTAACCAAAAGGTGTCTTGTGCCCTACTCTCTCCTACATTTTAAATGATAATTAACTTGTAGTTATTAAAATAGAAACATTATCTACATCGTCTTACAAAGCATAACATTTTATAAATCTACTTTAAAATCCATTCTGATTTTTTAACGCAGTTTTCATAAATTGGTCATTTTTTTTAAATTTCACAGAAATTTTAAATATCTTCACTTCATATCTGTCTTAATTCATATCATGCTCTTTTTCTTTGTTGTTTATCGTGTTAAAAATCTAAATTAGGAACAGTAAAAAGTACATTTAACATTGATAAATTTCAAGAGAAAAGAAAAAAAAGAATGTTGTAAAATTCGTTGAAATTCTTTGCTTCATTTCGAGTAAAAATAAAACCACCCAGTAAAATATGAACAGCATAGATAACCAGAACGTCCCTCAAAACATTTGCAGAATCTTAAAATAACTTACGTGAGATAGTGTTATTCACAGCTGTAACGCTCCAGTTGGTGTAAAGAATAAGAAAACTTTGAAAACGCTTACTGAAAATGATATTTTGTGCAGTTTATCTAGAAATTTTTTGCATTAGAATAAAAATAGAAGCAAAAACGTTTAGTTTTTTTATTGGAATTTTGAGAGGAAAAACTGGGTTTTAAAATCCATCCATTCTTTTTATGTCTTCCCACCTCTCATTTTAATAGGTGAAAAAGAGAATTGATTGTTTACTGACAGATACTGGTCAAAACCATTAAAGAAAATGACATTTTAAACAAAAAAGCATTCAATAAAACGAATGTAAAAAATATACAAAAGAGGCAGTTTTTGATACTTTTACAAGACTGTCACCAGGAAAAAGAAATATTTTTTTTTTTTTTTAATGTTTCATCAAAATTATAAATGCACTCTAGAAAAACACTAATTATTTGTTGAAAATATCTTTAATTGTTTTGTTTTGATTTGTTTGTTATGCTTTGTTTCGAAGTGCTCTGATTTGTTTTGTTTTTTGTTTAGTTAAGGAATTTTTCGTAAAATGTATGATTTTTATTTTTTTAAGCATTTAAAAAATCACTTGTTTTTTCTTATACAGATAAATAGATATATTATAAATATATATATTGATATATATTTTGTAATAAAGACACATATATATAACCAATATAAGCATATGAATCTTTTGAATTCTTTAGAACGTAAAATATTTAAAACCCATAATAGAAGTTTCTGTAGCATTTTATATTGAGCATTTGTATTTTTTTGAAATGGGCAATATTTGATAGGATATAATAAAATAATAATAATAATAATTTAAAATTGTTAAACTATTCTATCTTTATTCATTTTCTGACATTCTTTATTACGCTTTCACTTTTATTTTAAAAAAGGAGATAAAAAAAAAAGAACATAATATTAACGGAGGGGGGGGGGTAAATCATTGGGCTTTCAGAAAGTTTTTTACCTGTTAGAGGTAACTGTTCAATGTAAATTGCAAACGTGTTCAAAATAAGACAGGAAATAAGTCTGTGTTAATGAAATAACCCTGCCACTAATTTGCGAAAGTTTACACTTTTTAAGCTTTTATACGACCCCATTAGACAAAATTTAACAATTACAAAATATTTACTTTTGCTCCAAGATTATTACGAAAAACTGCGTTACAGTATTTTTGAAATTAACTAAATTATAATAACGGAATAAAAGCTGACATATACCACTTTTCTGTGCCATTTAAAGTGCTATTTCATCAGCAAAATTAGGGACCATTTAGAAATTGACTTCAAATCAAAAACATGTTAACAAGTGTGAAAAAAAATGAATTACAGATAATCTAAATTAAACATTATTACAAAAGCAGAGATCCTGTAAAGTACAAAATGTAATTTTAAATCCTAGAAACATCTATACATATATTACGTTATCGTACGTGGCACAGAAATCGTGATTATTTGTTAATTGTTTAATGGGAACCCCCGAATGAAACGCATCTCATTGGTTATTGAGTGAAAAGCCTTTGACAGGATTTAGGCCAGGATTTTTGGCCTGTTTGGTGCTGCCATCTACAGGAATAAAAGCGAAACAAACAATGATTTCAAATTGTAATTATAATTTGTCAACATTTAATTTTATATATTTTCATTTGAAATATTTATTTTTGTTAGCATAGTTTAATATTTATAATTTAAAAAATACAATTAGAAATATAAAATTTAAAATGTAAACAAAGAATGATTTTTAAAAAGAGAGTTTTAGTAAAAAGGAAAAAGTAAGTGTAATAATTTTCCCTGACCGTTTCATTTTTTAAACGTAACTGTCATACTTTCTGAAATTTTAGCTCTTACTTAATTTTTGTACAAGTTTTTAGTATAAATAAATATTATTATTATTATATTATTATTATTATTATTATTATTATTATTTATGAAGTCCACTCCACCGTTATATTCTTCAATGACAGTCTGCCCGGGCAACGCCGGGCGGGTCAGCTAGTAATTAAAAAAATAGCAACTCACAAAGCTATCTCGCAGTTTTTTTTTTCTCTCATTTTCATTGCATAACTGATACCTTTTTTTAATGCTTCTGTAAATATTTTGGAGTTCTTCACCCCTAATACTGTTGCAAGCATCAATCATCCTTTGTTAACAGTAAAATAAAACCTAAACAGTAATATAAGCAGTACCCCTAAGCATAAACCCCTAAACAGTAAAATAAGCAGTAATACACTACCACGCAGTGTATTACTGCTCATTTTACTTTTTATTACTGATTTAAAATAAGTTCAACTGCATTTCTTTTTCTTATGTAATATCTCACAGATTTATATTTCTGATTTGAAACGTAGTCTCCATCCCCAATACTCAATTTTTAATAAAACATAACTCATTTAATTTTAAAATAGGAGATCAAAATTGAATAATTTAATCATTTCAATAGTGTAAAAAGTGTGTAGGTCAGGATTTGAACATGGGGCTTTGGCTATACACTACAAAAAAAAAAAAAAAAAAAAAAAAAAAATTGTTGATTTTACAGTATAATACTGGCACCCCAGCTGCCAGTATTATACCGTAAAATTAACAGTAATAAACAGTAAAATAAGCAGTAATACACTACCACGCAGTGTATTACTGCTCATTTTACTTTTTATTACTGTTAATTTTACAGTATAATACTGTCAGCTAGAGTGCCAGTATTATACTTTAAAATCAACATTTTTTTTTTTTTTTTTTTTGCAGTGTACGAGCTAATGCTCTATCACCGAGCTACCTAATTAATATTCAACCTGACACAATGTACTACTAATTTATTCATATTATTTCGGTTTGAAATTTCATATATACGCAGTAGCAGGATTTTCTGACCCAATCTTCAGCAAACAAAAATTTATCTACAACCCCACAATGTTGAACCAAGCTTACTATCATAAGTAATTATACTAACCTGTTAAACAAGCAAATTTTGCATTTACAAAGAGAATATATTACGAAGATTTAACAAATACAATAAACCTAGAACAGTGGTTCTCAAGATTTTATTGGCCAGGTCCCACGGAAGCATCTGTAAAATCACGATGTCTCCTCCCCCCCCACACATATACACACACTGTGTAACGTATATTTCTTATATAAAAAGTGAACTCTATCACATGGGGCAAGCCCAACAGAGCCTTAACAATGACAATTCATTTCACATTTTTTAACTTATCAAAGAGGGAAATTAAATGTGTTTTTAACATAATTACAGTAAATTCAATGAGGCTAATGCATCGTCGCCTTTATGGCAAAAAGAGTTTTGTTGTTCCTTTCCAACTTACCTCAGTGTTAAAACAAAAGAGTTACAGGGTCTGCATTTTTATCTTCACAAAAAGCTTGAAGATACTTTCACATTTAGCATTAAAATTGATAACATTGACACGTTTTATAATTCAGATTAGTAATTTATTAAGAGTTGTGGGAATAGCTTTGAACACTAAATTTTCTTTCTATGGATAACACAATACACAAGAAGCATTCCAAGTTTCTCATCATTATCAATTTTAAATAGCCATCATCACACATTTCTCTGTTTTCCCTTTCTCATTATCGTTAATTGACTGCCATGTATTATCTGATTTAAAAATTTAAAATGTATAGGTCATATATTTAGTTACTGTGTAGGAGGTGTGTTAAATATACTATTTACTATTATACATAGATATTTACTATTTACCCATTTCTTTTTCTAATACTACTTAAGATTTATAAATTTTATAAAGATGGTAGTTCCACGTTTATATACTTTAAATGTATTTTAGGTTAAATAGTTTCAAGACAGTCAGATTTAGATATACCAATAAATATTTCCCGTGTAAAAGTTTCTTCCTGTGACATATAGCAGAGCGAATAGACTCATTCAATTTACAAGGCTCATTCAATAAATAATCGAAAAGTTGAGAAACTTTGTAAAACACATTAATAACATAAAAAGAAAAGTGTCATAATGTACATAAATGTTCATATAATTATTCAGGTTTTGATTCTAACATTACTTTTAAAAAAATTTAACACTTTTTTTTTTACAAATTTGGAATTTTTTCCTCCCCTCCCCCCCCCCCCCCTCCCCCCATCTGGAGGATCGTACGCCCCAAGTTGAGAACCACTGATCTTTAGACTTAAAGTAAATTTTAGCAACTCTTTTAAAGGATAGCATTTTTTTTTTTTTTTTTTTTAAGCTGTCGGATTAATATGCAAGGTTTGAAATATAATCTGCAACGCGTGCTGCACTGTTTTTGCTACTCGGCATATATGTAATAAGGATATGCAGTTTTTTGCAATAATCTTCTTTAAGAAAAAGGATATTTTTTTAATTGACAATTTTTGTGTAGAAGTATCGCATAAAAAAGTAACTTTTTGAAAATTAATAGATGTTCTATTTCAACTCTACAGACAAAGAAAATAAAGCACGTTTCAATCTTTTTGGGGCACCCTGTGCATATTATACCATTATATAAAACTTTATTACAGTTTATCTGTTTGTCCATTGTGCGAGCATCACGCTAAAGTTGATTTTAATGAAAATTTTACTAGAATAAACTTTGGTACCCAACTTTAAAGTTTTCTATTTTTGTTGCCTTTTATACGATTTGGTACAGAATTTGAAAATTTATATTAAACGGGTTAGGTTGAAAATTTTGGTTACATACGAAAAATTAAAGTTTTCTTCGTGCCTTTCATAGAAAATTTTCCTTCATTCACAAAACCGATTAAAAAAACTAGCGGAATAAAAAAATGTCATCTTTTTTTTTTTTTTTTTTTAAATGAGAGCATTTAACAATATTGGATATATTTTTTCTATCGAATTTTTATTTCTGGTTAATTTATAGTGTATAGATTATCTTTTGTTTTAATAGTTATGTTATTTGCAAAAAGTTTTATTATATATTTATCATCATCATCATTATCAACCGTTTTCAATACACTTCTGGATGTAGGTCTTCCCCAGATTTTTCCATTGTTGCCTGGTCTAGTGCTTTAGTCATCGAGTTTACACCGGCCACTTTTCTGATTTCGTCACTCCTTCTTACTTGAGGTCGTCTTCTTAGTCGTTTTACATCTCTGGGATACCACTGTGGAGTGTTTGTGCTCCATCTATTGTCTTGCCTTCTTGCAATGTGCCCAGCCCATTTCCATTTTAGCCGTTGAATTCTCTCAATGATGTCAAAAACTTTCGTCTGACTTCTTATCAAAGTTATTCTCTTTCTGTCTCTTCTGGTTATGCCTAGCATACAAACGAAAAGGGATTTTCATTAAATTCATTTTTCACACGAATTTGCCCCATTTGCGCATGCGTAAACTTAAATATGGAACCTAACCAGTTTTAGAGCACACTCAAAAAATGTTCCGATTATTGTGTTGGTTCGATCCCCGCTATGGACAGAATGATTTTATTGGCAATAATTCATTTTAATAATGCCATATTTAAATCAGGAGGAAAAGTTATATGATTTGTATTATTTTTGTTATTCAAATGCTTTATAATTAAGTAAACTTTAACACTCAAGAATATTTTGTTTTATTTACTAAATTTATATTAAAAGTATTTAAATTAAAAGATCGTGCATGTAATTATCGAATATATAAATTGAACTGGTCTATAATTTTTATTATATTCGGTATGACTATTATCAAGATGTCATTTATATAATAAGATAAGTATGTGATTCTTTTTTGTAAAGAAAGGAAAAATAAAAGGAGAAAAAACAAAAAGAAGGAAAAATTTTCATACAGGAACTCTAAATTATCTTGATGTCCATGATTTAACAATTAAACAATGTGTGAAAATGGAAAATATAAATTCGAGTAATTAAAAAATATGTACTATAAATCGTTAGCAGCAAACAGCAAATTTTAAATTCTGGGTTTTAGAATGAGGCTGATAAAAATGAATTTAATGACAATTTTTAAACGTCGTGTAGTTAAAAAAAAAAAGAAAGAAAGAAAGAAAAAAAGAAAGAAAAAAAAATCAGAAATATTAAATATTGTTATTTTTTTTAAATATTGGGAGTGTGGCAAATAAAATTTAGCAACCGACAATATTTTTTAATTGGTTATTTTACATTATAAATATTTAAATTAAAAGATTTTGCATATAGTTATCGATTAAATAAAGTGATTTAAACTTTATCTATATTTTGTATGACCATACAACAAGATATATTTGAATAACTAAGAAAAGTATATGATTATTCTCCTTAAAAAAAGAAAAGAAAAGAAGAGAAAAAAGAAAGAAGCAAAAACATACATATAAGAATTATGAAAGAAATCACCTTATCCATGGTTTATCTGGGTTTTAGAGTCAGGCTGATAAAAATGAAAGTACTGAAAAATTTTAAAGGTCGTGTAATTAAAAAAAAAAAAAAAAATAGAAAAAACTAAATGTTGATGTTTATTATTTTATTTTTGAGACTATAGTAAGTAAAAATAAATCATTCAATTAATATTTTTAGTTAAATTCTTGCTAAATTAGTTCAAGTATAATACGATGTAAATTACAAGCTTAAAATTATTTCACTTCATTAGTTGGGTAGGCTGGACTGACAACAGAATCTATCTCTTTATATCTATAGAAATCGCTTACACAAAATAACAATTCATAAAATTTTCAATACTTAATTAATTTAAAAGCAGCTAATTAAAAATAAAAGCATATTTCTGAAGGAGCTTTCAAGTTATTTGCCGTTAAATGTTGACGGGTACTATCTAGTATCTAATTAAGCTACGCTTTCGAAATTAACACCGCGATCTGCTCTTCTCGATTATTTTTTAATGAAGAATATGGCTTAATTAGAACCCAAGATATTAATTACTTTTTTATTAATTGGATTGCATAGAAATATGTCTTTTGGCGTACTGTTTCATAGCTGAGACACCTGTCTCCGAATGAAACCACAGATTTTTAACCTACTGGGAGATTTAAAGTTCTATTACTTTTTTTTTTAAATATTGCATTTATCGATTTAAAAATTATGCATTTATCATAAATCTTCTATGTGTACGTTTTAATTATGTATTGTCGATTTTAATGAGATTTAATGGTTATTATTCACAAAAGTTTTTAACGAAAAATTTATTGCTTTCGATTGTTATTTAAATTGAAAATTATACTGCACATTTACTTAGCTTTGATGGAGTAATTTGCAAAAATAAAACATTTTCAGATATTTAAGTGACATATAAACTCCCTTTCAGATATTTAAATAAGCTATATTTGAAAATCTTACATAAAGTAAAAAGATTATCAATCCGTATCTCACTTTATTGATCAAATTGTTCATTCATTTGATTCTTACACACACACACACACACACACACACACACACACACACACACACACACACACACACACACACACACACACACACACTCACACATATATATATGCAGGGTCATTCATAATTCCCTCCGGGGTTTCGAAACGTTATAGTAAAAAAACGAAGAAGAATATGAGAAAAAGAAACATATGAAATATTCCGAAACTATTCAAGTTTTACTTACATACATTACAGGTGTTCTATGTGTGAACCCTTGGTCACACGGCATACATCCATGCGATAGTCCAGTTCCTGCCATACTCCGTTTCTTTAAATCTGAATCAGTGGTGTCAGTTCAACGGGCCTTTCGTAATAAATATCGAAAACAGGGACCAACTGACAAAACAATTCATGTGTGGTACCGGAAATTTAAAGAAACGGAGTATGGCAGGAACTGGACTATCGCATGGATGTATGCCGTGTGACCAAGGGTTCACACATAGAACACCTGTAATGTATGTAAGTAAAACTTGAATAGTTTCGGAATAATTTCATATGTTTCTTTTTTTCATATTCGTCTTCGTTTTTTTACTATAACGTTTCGGAACCCCGGAGGGAATTATGAATGACCCTGTATATATATATATATATATATATATATAATACTCATGTTATCCTTTATGTGTATTTACTCAGTTCCAATGCACATTTTATAATACATTCTAATTGAAAGTAAATCAAGGACGTGTCCAAGGGAATGGTTTCGGCACCATGACCCCTACCCATTCCTCCTTTGAATTAAGAAAATTCCCCCAAAAATAAGCACATTTTTCATATGGAAGTAGAACATTCATAAATTGCTTAAATAAGAGACACGTCCATGTTCTAAGAGGGATATGGCTCCCCTCTAAATTTAGAGCTAAATCCGTCCTTGAACTAAATTTGAAAATGATGAAACGGACATTATTGTGAACCCTATTGAGAAGTTGCGAAGTGACTCTAATAATAACATTTTTTTCGGAAATAACATAAAATTAAAACGCTATCATCTAAGAGTGATTATAAATAAATAATTTGATTTTTTTTTTTTTTTTTTTTTTTTTTTTTTTTTTTTTTTTTTTTGGGTTTATAATATTGTATTTTTATTGGTATCAATTTTTATAATTTTGCAAAATATTGATTAAGATGAATTCTAGAAAGAAGCATAAACAAGTGGGTAAATGGGATAGAAGATCGTATAAATGGTTTCGTTTAATATTCCTTTCAAAACACTTTATCCTTTCTTTAAAAAATCCAAATAAATTTCATTTTCAAAAAAAGAAAAAAAACAAACAAAGTCATGTTTTTTATAAAGTAAAAATTTACCGGTCTATTTTTTTTGGTTTATTCGAATATCTGAACCGGCCCTATAGTAGGCGAAGTCCGCTATTATACACATAATAATATCCGTCATGTGGACTAAATGCGATATTAAAAACAAAAAAATCAATTTCAAAATTAAACATGTCGTATTTCAATGTAAATATTAATGTAAATTAAACATGTTGACCTTCAAAATGTTAAAATATGTAATCAAAAGTAATCATGATTACTTCATAATACTTTTAATCATGGCTACTTGTAATAATCAATTATTATTGTAGTAATTCATTAATCATGATTACAAGAATCTGAAATGAAAATTTGTAAATACATTTATTGTTTCCATTTCTTTAATACGGACTGTGGAGCGTTATGCGCGTTTTTAAAAAGTCATTAAATACCTCTATTCACCAAACAAATGTCTGTCGATTACAGGTGTAGTTTGTTGAAAACTATTGAAATAAAATTGATTCAAACTCCTTTTTAGCTAATTTCCTTTTACAAAAGTTACGTTACGTTTAGAATACTCCTGCTCTTCCCCGAAAAACGCATTACTCAATATCATCTATTCCGCACACTTCTCTTGAAAAATAAAATTAAATATTTTCCTAAAAGTTTTTTTTTTTTTTAATGTACAGTTTCTTTTAATGATTGTACATTTTATTTTAAATATTTGCGAAATGCACTTTTCTCTATACCAATTAACATTTAAATATATATAGTTCATACAAACATTTAAGAGGAAGTTCATGTGGAATTTTGTTTACAATCTGCACTTTTCGAGAAATTCAATTTTTGTTTATAAGCCCCTCCATTAATTTGTTGGTATCCCAGGTTGTGAAAGGGGGGGGCTTAAAATGATGTCTTTTCTGATTATTATTTTTTTTTAATCTATAATCTTGATTTACGATTACAAAATGTAATTATAATCTGTAATTGTTAATCTGATTACATTTCGCCCAACACTGAAATAAACTTTGGAGGAGGCGATTAAAATATTATCATTTTTATATGACAATATTCACACTCTTACTCGAAAATACAATAAATTCAATGCCAAAAAGACATTTTCTTCTATGTGCTTTATAAGGGGGAAAAAACCGGAATATGACATAAACATTAAGTCGTATCGGAAAATCTTCTCCTTAATTGGACATAAACTTGACCTTTGCAAATTTAAGAATTATTTTTAAGATAAATAATTCTTATGATTAGAGGAATTTTTCTTGAGCTTATAAAACACTATTAAACGGACGGCATTTTATACCTAAAGGTTGATAGGCAACTTTTTTCTTAGTTTCTTCCAAAAGTATAAGAATGAATCAAAATCAAGATGTCACCAAACGTCAGGATCTGTAGCACTTTTCTCTTGCAAAAAAGTCTTAGTTACATTTCCGGCATGACGCGTTGAGTAACAGAAACGAGCTATTTCTGAACCTCCAAGATTCTTGGGTGTTTTGCCGTCAGGAAGATTATTTATGAAACCGAATTCAACTTTCAAGACTGCATGGTAGATATATATGGATGTGGTCTGTTGTGGGTAATTCTTTCCATTAAAATGGTGAAAAGTAAAATGATAGACGAAGGAAAAAAATGTTGATGAAGCTTACGTTTTAGATGCGCGGGTGCCGCTGAGGTAGCTCTTTTTTAATCTTCAAAAATATAGAAATATTTTTAAACATCAAAACTGTGATCCACACTATGTGTGCCTACAGAACGAAATCGAGGTGAATCAAGATTTTGGAACAGATGTGTAAATGTTCCACAGCCTAAGTCGTGTTTTGTAAAATTGTGGGTGTAAAATAGAAGTCAACTAAACTAAGATTTTTTTTTTTCTGAATCAGAATTACCCATTTACCCATTGCAAGAGAGTTTGTAAAAAGCAATTCCAAAATTTCATATTTAAGAAAGTCCAGTGGACCCGTGCGAGGATTTCGCACTGCTGCTTAAAAATATTAATTTTTTAGCAGTATCTAATATTTTTTAGATGGAGATTTAAACTTCTAAAGAAAAATTAAGGATAAACATATCTGTAAACAACATTAGTCAAGCCAGACCATCATCTCATTTATTCCGTCAAAGTTACAGTAAAAACTGATCAAAGATAGCAAAAGGTAAAATCGAGCGAGGGGAAAAAAATTAACAATCGTCTTTTAACTGCTTTAGAAGATGACGTCATACGCTTCGGGAAAAACATGGGACAAAAGAAAAGAAATTGAATACATATGAAATACAATTTAATATAATAATAATAATAAAACATACATTTTAGGCTACACGTGAAATACCACTGCTTCGATCGTTCGATGGTGTCTTTTTCTTCAAAGCATTTCAAATTCAATTTTGTTTTTTAATCATAAATGTAAAAATAAACACGTGCGAAGATGTCCCACTTTATCATTTTTTGTACTACATACATACATTTTTTTATATATATAATCAATCACTGTTGAGCACGATATAATGCGATATTATTTTTTTTTGTGGCAACACTGATTTGAGAAAAACCTCTCATTTCATGTATGAAAACAATGTTGATTTAATTGTTAATTAATTGCAATTTTTAATCGAAAAAGGTGTTTTAACGAAATGTGAGTATACTATGTCAGAAGCCGGTACAAAAATTTTTCGAATGATACCTCATTCCTTGTTGTGCGTTTTGTAAATGTTTAGAAAAAGAGATGTTGACAACAGAAATAATATATATATGATGATTAAAAATAAAATAAAATAAGCTTCTACCAGCTCATTTCAAAATGGAGATTTGAAACAGTTTTCTCTTTATTTCGTTAGAGGAATTCTGCATCCTGCCCTACCCCGCACCCCTTTCCACCCGCTTAGGATAATTTTTAAAAACATGACCGTAATAATATATACACTGTAAAAAAAAAATTGTTGATTTTACAGTATAATATTGGCACCCCAGTCTTTTATTAGTGTATATATATATATATATATATATATATATATATATATATATATATATATATATATATAAAGACCTAAAATTTTTCCTGCTTGGGATGTTCAGGGGGAGCGGACGAAACATGCTCAGTTTGTTTTTTCCTTAGTATATAATTTGTTATTTAGGGAGGATAAATTTTACTTCCCCCCCCCCTAAAAAAATTATCAGAATAAAAGTAATTTTGATATCCAGGGAGGGGCAATGTCCCTCCTTTCTTACCAGTACCCATGACCTACACCAAAAATATAATGTGTACTGAATGCATAATACAGTGTTATTTTTTTTTCTAATTAGACTTTTGAAATATGTGTATGGATTTGACACTCTAAAAGTTGACTGTAATTTGACTAACTAAAATTAGTGACTATATTTATTTCATTTATATTATAATTTTGTTATACTGTATTATTTTCATTATATATTTTATCAGCGATTATTGCAGTGAATGACATTTTATAAAGAAAGATGACAATAGAACAGTTGTTTTAAATTAAATTATAAGCATTGATAAATTTATGTATCAGATTTTTAGCGTTAGTTGTGTAAGATAGTTGTTCTTGATTATATTTATCTTACTTCCCAAATTAAAAATATTCCACTTTCACGGCTAACATTTCCTTTTTACTCACATCACCTACAACCTTCTTCTAATAGACAGTATAATTATTTTTTTTTTAATACGGATTTTAACCCTTTTAAAAACACCGGCGAGCGCAGGTCCATTCGCGCATCACGATAAGATTTTTTTTCTTACACTAAAAGCTACTAAACGTTCCTATTTCTACACAATCTTTTTAGAACATCTCGGTAGACTAGATTTACATCACCTACAACAATTTCGAAGTGTTCAGATGAGAAAAAATATTTTAAAAAAATAAAATCTGAGATATTTTTGACGAATACCCATAATAACGGGATGTTTTCTGCAGTCACGCTTGGCTTCGGGTAACGTTTTCACTATTTAAAATGCATATGTCTTCACATAATTTTATAGAGGACTTGGAAACAGTTATATTTATAAACGACTAAAATTTCAGAGAGATCGTACGACGAATACTATTTTTTTTTTATGTTAACGGATCAGGCGCGAAAAAAAACATACTTATTTTACAACCAGATAACAATATTTCTGACGTAATTTTTACACGGGCTGTAAAACCGTTATGTTTATGACCATTGAAAATTTCAAAGGGTTTGGACAACAAAAGCTATTTTTTTAACTATATAACGATCTTACTTGAAAAAAGAAGTATATGTTTTTTTACGATTTTGCGATTTTGTCATTAAAGATATAAATTTATACAAAATCGGGTAAAACATATAAAATAATACAAATTTGGGGTTTATTTAAAGTTTTATCACGGGCCGGGGCAACGCTGGGTGGGTCAGCTAGTATCATATAAAAATTACACAGCAATCCGAGTATATTTACGCGAGTTAGAGGACGGCCAGACAATCTGAATTCCTAAACACTTTTGAACTATGTTGGAAAGTGTTAAAAACAAGAAAAAAACAGTATTAGGTAACTAAATCTTCATAAAAGTTATCACATGTTAATAGAATTTATTGCTAATGCGACGACTCTTTAATGAATCAACATTCCAAGAATGGGATTGGATTTTGTTAAGTATCGACCAGTTTTGGCCGTATTGTTTAAAGAAGAATGCCTCCAGGGAAGACTTTTGAAGGGCAAGTGAAACGAATTATTGTTCTCGTACAAGAAAAATCCTGACAACATTGTACAATCATCCCGCCCAGACCGAAATGGTTTCGAAACATCGAACTTCGAACTTCATTTTGTGCCCAATACCACAGGGCTGAGCGGAGCCCCATTCCAAAACTGATTCACAGATTTGTACTAGAATCTATTAAGATTGTCTTTTAGTTATATTGTGAGTTTTGAGCAAAAATTAAGACGCATGGAACAGTTTAAAAATGCATGCGAATGTTTGTTTTTTTTTTGGGGGGGGGGGGGAAGCATTATGATAGGTTGTTTTCATTACTTACCTTCTTATGAAAATACACTTTCTGCGAAGTATATGGCAACAAACTGTTGTTTTTTTTAATTTTTAACATATAAGAAAAAATTCATATTTCTATACTTCTTTTTAAAGTCATTAATGAAATTTAACGCCTTCAAACCCGAGGTATACAAATGTGGACTTCTTCATAAAAACTAAAGTGTTTGATTTTTTTTTTTTTTAACTTTACTTCTATATAGCTAAATGTTTTATTTTCCTTTGAAACAAAACTAATAAATGGCATCATCGATGCTGATTTCCTCATAAAATAAATGCTATTTTCATCTGAGTTTGCAAAATACCTTTGAGACAGCATGGCGAAGAAAACAAGTTATTTTCGTAATTATTTAACTTAAATTCTTAACAATAAAAAAAAAAATTGAGGATTTGTTGATCATTCACTTGTTTGAAGCCCTTTAATTTGTGTGAATGTGTGAATTTAGGTTATTGATATTTAAATTGATATTTTAGGGGGCTAGTAATTTTAGATCCATATTTGTGAACCTAAATTATATACCAGTCCGCTAAAGTATCAATTTCAGAAAAGGTCTTTATTCTGTCATCTATGGATGTCATTTTATTTGTACAAAAGAAGTGATTAGCTTCAGCTCTCAAGTAGTTACTAGTCTGACGACATTTAACTAGTCTGACGATTTTGGGTACTTGCAGTACAGAGCGAAACGCTAATATATATATATATATATATATATATATATATATATATATATATATATATATATTGTAAAACGCTAATTCGCTCGAACTTTTATTTTTAACATGGAATTCCACTGTTTTAACTTCACAAGAAATATACATTTCATGACAAAAGTAGTAAAAATATTAATCTGAGACATACCATGACTACTGTTAAGTTGTACAAAGCGAAACACTAAAGGAAGAAAAATTATGGAATGTCCAAATAATGTCTCTATAAGAAATTTTTGCCCAGCCTCCGACAATTAAAGCAAAATTACAAAAGAAATTTAGACGACGCGTTACCTTTTAAAACGCTAATTCACTCGAACGTTTATTTTTAACACGGAATTGCAGTGTTTTAACTTCACAAGAAATATACATTTCGTAACAAAAGTAGTAAAAATATTAATATGAGATATACCATGACTACTGCTGAGTTGTATAGAGCAAAGCACTAAAAGAAAAATATATATATAATGCCTCTATAAGAAATTTTTATCTAGCCTGCGACAATTAAAACAAAATACAAAAGAAATTTAGACGACGCGTTACTTTTAAAACGCTAATTCACTCGAACGTTTATTTATATTTAACATGCAATTCCAGTGTTTTAACTTTGGAAGAAATAATATATTTCATGACAAAAGTGGTAAAAATATTAATATGAGATATACCATCACTACTGCTGAGTTGTATAGAGCAAAGCACTAAAAGAAAAAAAATATATATAATGTCCAAATAATGTCTCTATAAGAAATTTTTCTCTAGCCTCCGACATTTAAAACAAAATACAAAAGAAATTTAGACGACGCGTTACTTTTAAAACGCTAATTCACTCGAACGTTTATTTATATTTAACACGCAATTCCAGTGTTTTAACTTCGGAAGAAATAATATATTTCATGACAAAAGTGGTAAAAATATTAATATGAGATATACCATCACTACTGCTGAGTTGTACAGGGTCATTCATAATTCCCTCCGGGGTTTCGAAACGTTATAGTAAAAAAACGAAGACGAATATGAAAAAAAGAAACATATGAAATTATTCCGAAACTATTCAAGTTTTACTTACATACATTACAGGTGTTCTATGTGTGAACCCTTTGTCACACGGCATACATCCATGCGATAGTCCAGTTCCTGCCATAATCCGTTTCTTTAAATCTGAATCAGTGGTGTCAGTTCAACGGGCCTTTCGTAATAAATATCGAAAACAGGGACCAACTGACAAAACAATTCATGTGTGGTACCGGAAATTTAAAGAAACGGAGTACGGCAGGAACTGGACTATCGCATGGATGTATGCCGTGTGACCAAGGGTTCACACATAGAACACCTGTAATGTATGTAAGTAAAACTTGAATAGTTTCGGAATAATTTCATATGTTTCTTTTTTTCATATTCGTCTTCGTTTTTTTACTATAACGTTTCGAAACCCCGGAGGGAATTATGAATGACCCTGTATAGAGCAAAGCACTAAAAGAAAAAAAAATTATATAATGTCCAAATAATGTATCTTTCGAAATTTTTCCCAGCCTTCGACAATTTAAAAAATAAGAATAATGCTAAAGAAATGTAGACGACCCATCAGGTATCACCTTTTAAAGCGCTAATTCACTCGAACGTTTATTTGTAACACGGAATTCCAGTGTTTTAACTTTACAAGAAATATATCGAATGACAAAAGTAGTAAGAATATTAATCTGAAATATACCATGACGACTGCTTCTGAATTTGAAACTTAAAAATTTCAAGCTTATTTCATTAAGAACTCACTCAACAATCTAAGAAATCTAGAGCAGTGAAAACATCAAAGCTGAATATTACCAAGGACTTGAACCAGAGCTATTTATGTCACATTAATGTTTTTCTTTTCGTCCTTTAACATAAACACTTGGAGGAAGACTAAGCACGGGGAGATGTGAAATTAAATGTAAAAACAAAAAATTCAACGAAAAAGAAAAAGACGAAAAAAAAATCACCGCGCTGCTCGTTTCTGTCTTCCTGATATAAATGTAAGAAAACGTGAGCTTCTGGCAACATTTTTTCCCTCAAGAATGAGCTGGTTCCTATATGACTAGACAAGCACGTTACTTGCTTAAATAATTTTTCTCACGTGACGTTTGAGTTCTAAATTTGGCAGGAAGAGCAAAAAGATAACTTTAATTGTGGGTGCTTTTGGATGCTTTATAACGAAGACAGAAGCTAGAAATTTTTGTAAAAATAACCTATTGAAACAGAAAGGCTAACCATAAATAATACGCGGAAAACTGTTAACCATTTTTGGGTAAGTATTTGAGGGACATTCGAATTTCATATAAGGGCATATGTATGCTACCTGAAAATAATCTAAAAACGTAACCTATTGACACAGAAAGACTAACCATAAATAATACATGGAAAACTATTAACCATTTTTTGAGTAAGTATTTGAGGCACATTCGAATTTCATATAAGAATTTGACTACGCTACCTGAAAATAACATAAAAAAAAAATAACCAACTGAAATAGAAAAGATGACCTTAAATAATATAAAGAGACCTGTTAACCATTTTAGGAAGAGTATTTGAGGCACATGCGAATTTCATATAAAAACATATCTACGCTGCCTGAAAAGAGAATTGATTATCTGGTTAAGAACACGCTACTAAAATTTTGAAATAGAAACAAAAAAGTGCGATTTTTCTTTTCTTTTTTTTTTAATATCTAGAAATTTAATTATTATATGCTTAATAACACAATAAATCAAATAAATAATGTGATATCATTTAGTTCTCTGTTTTAAAATGCTGTCAGGCTGTGTGAAAGTGGAACTATACACGAGGTTACAAAATAAGTTTTGAAACTATCACGAATTTATATCGTGCATTTATTATACTCTTAAAATGAGATGTATCTAAAACCAAGCGTATATGATAATTTAAAATATATACTAGGTAATACCAATTCTTTAAATATAATGTTCTACGTAGGTAAAAATGAGAAATTATAGTAAACCTTCTATAGAAAATTGACAAAGTTTTGACGGAAGCCTTTTAAAAATCTGTTAAACTAAGAAAGGCAACCCACTCAGCAAGGTTATTAGAATGCTGACCAAAAACTGATAAGCTTAGCCAAAGTTCGTGGGTTTGGAAACAGTCTGAGCGGGGTGTTAGGTTTTCGAGGTTTTCCTTGCACAAAACCGATAATTTGGATTACTTTTTCCTCAAAAGTCCTCCTGAAGGCACCTCTTCCATAGCAATATCACCAAAACTGGCTGATGCGTAACAAAATCCTCCCCTCCGCTATTAAACTAAGGGGGAAAAAATGTCTTTGCATCTTATTTAGAGAAAACAACAAAGGTTTATAAAACTTTGTAAAGAATAAAAAACAGGAATTTTGAAATTTCTGATAAAAAAAAGGGAAGAAAAAAATAACCTCTCTTTTTATCTTTTATTATCTCGCCAAACAGGGAATTTTGAACAACAAAAGAAATAACATATTTGTACACAAGTATGCCCAGTGTCTTATTGAAACAGTATGAGGATTACTATCTAAAAACTTCTAGGGAAATAAAATTAGCTTCCGATAACCTTTCAAATGAATGAATTTAAATATTTCGATAATTTATTTTGTTTAAAGTTATCTGTTAAGTGATATACATGTTTTGCATACATAAGTGAAAGAAATTCGCCTGAATAAGGTATACAAAAGCAAATTTTATAAAACTGAGTTATTCGTAGTTTTTTTAATTTTATTTTTCAGATCGTATAAACCTCAGAATTTCAAACTTATAATAATGGATAACGATTTCGTTTATACATAAAAATTATTTGCCTACATATAAGGTAAAGCTAGGATAGTCTGCGCACAATTCAAAAGAATAGCAATAAAAAATCTAAATATTAATTTTTTGCTAAACTATTCATGAATAACTTTTACTTCATTTGTTTTTTATGCATTTCCATTGCTATTTTGTTGTTATGTTGCAATTTAATAGAACAATTGTAATAAAACCAAGAAAGTTATTTTGCGCAATCTCTCCTTATAGGGTTGGTGTGATTGCGCACATGGGTAGGAGAGATTGTTACTTATAATAACTACAATTAAATTGTTAACAGTAATAATTACACTTAAATGGCATTGCTGTAAGGTTTTTGTGAACAAATATTATAGTATTAGTAGTGAATATTTCAACCTAATAATTAAAGAATCAGAAAAAGGAAATAATTATAAAACGATTAAAAAATTTTAATTAAAGGAAAAAAAATTAAAGAATCAGAAAAAGCAAGTCCAGATAAGATTAAAAAATAAAATAATGTTACTTAATAACACGTTTAACTTAAAATTAGTCCATTTTCATTTTTCATTTTTTATGCAAATTTACCAATAAGCTGCGTAATCTCTCCTACCATGGAAACGAATGGGAATACTGCGCCATCTCTCCTAAGTAGCAAATGCGCAAACTCTCCAATTTCGGTAGGAAAGATTGCGCGGCCTTTTATTTAAACATGACCTCTTCTAAAACGAACCGTTGATGTTCACATTGTTAGTCTAGATATGTAGCTTATGAGAAATCGTTTCAGTTTAAAATATTTTGTACTATTGACATTGCATAGAAATTCTGATGAAGAGCTATGAAAATTCAAGCACTTACTTTGGGAAAACAAAACAAAATAGCAATACTTTATCTTAAACGCTCAAAGCAATCAACGTGCACTTTCAAGTAGACACTCCACTACTGTTGTTGTACAACTACCTGGAGTCGCTGCACGCTCACTCTACTCCTTCCCCCCAAACCTCTATGTGCGCAATCTCTCCTACTGCGTCATCTCTCCTGGCTTTACCTTACTGTAAAAAAGTCTGTATTTGAAGTCGAAAGTAATAAATATTCTATCGCGCTCGCAAGTAATAAGTTAATTCATAAGTAATATTTGT
Organism: Maratus michaelseni; assembly: GCA_963931845.1. Taxonomy (NCBI): domain Eukaryota; kingdom Metazoa; phylum Arthropoda; class Arachnida; order Araneae; family Salticidae; genus Maratus; species Maratus michaelseni. The sequence goes on from OZ007591.1 coordinate 168,618,962, forward strand.
ATACATAATTACTCAAACTATGTAACATTAAACAATTGGGTAAGTGTGATCGAAGATCGCAAAATCGGGTTTCGTTTAATTATTCTTTTAGCGAAAGTTTAAGCAAAATTTAAAATTTTGAAATTTCTCCAAAAAAGAATTTTTGAACTCGAAAAATAAAATATTTTTCAACAACTTTTGGCCAATATTATGTAAGAAAAAAATAATAAAGAAAGCCATAAACTTAAACGTTAGCTGAACAAAGCTGTACAAAAACTTTGATAAATTCTTTATTTTGGTAGCTGAAAAAGGGGAAAAAAACGAAACAAAAATTACGACGTAAATTACGATTCCTTTTATCAAAAAAATTACGAAAGTTCTGCAAATTTGAATTTATTAGACAATGAAATCTATTCCGGAGGAAAAAATGAAAACTTCAAACTTCGGTGCAGTGCCTTAATCCAGGAAACTTTCGAATAGAAAGTAAACGCGCTACCACTGGGTCATCTACCCTAAGTAAAAAAGATTGAAATTAAGGTTATGTTTTAAAATCTAAATCGCAGAAATGGTCAGAAGTAGAAATGTCATCAAATTAATTAATCGAATTAAAAATATATAAGAGTTTTTTAAAATTTTATTATTTGTCGTTTGACAGAAGGTATTCAGCTATAAGTATGCAAAATTTCATGTCTCTAACTTATACAGTTTCCGAGAACATACATAAGTATATAAACATATGTATATGAAATGCATTATATTTTCTCGTACAAAGACAAGGTTCAAAATTCCTTAGCATAAACTGATACTTTTCTAATCTAGAGTGTTAATCTCACAAAGACAAAATAGCTTCCATCTTGACCAAACATAGATGCTCCCTCTTCATCTTATTTACTGAGTGTTTCCTGAATTTACCAACAAAATGTATACATTTCTAGCCTACTACCAATAAGAAAGATTCATATAATTCGTAAATGCACACACACATAAAAAATAGCCAACAAGTTCGTATAACAAAATGACCTAATCTCTAATTTAACGGTGGCACGTCGTAATTGTTATAGTACAAAATATTATAAATAAAACTTAATAAATCATCTTAATAAGTAAAACCTAGTACGAAATCTCATTAGAATAAGAAACTTAAACGTATATAGAGATAGTTGATGGCAAAAAAAAAAAAAAAAAAGAAACAGGTTAAAAAAAAGAAAGAAAGACAGAAAAAGAAGAAAAAAAAATAAAAAAGAATTTAATCAAATATAGTAGTAGGAATAAGCCTGCAGACGACCACGGCAATTAATTTCTTAGAATGTGTTTAAATGAAACTTTTAAAAAATTATAAAGTGCAAATATATGAAACAATAAAATTGCAGCAAATTAAATTATTTTTGTAGCAAAGAAAAAATGTACACCCAAGGCACTGATTCATTCACAAAACATTTGAATATAAACAAAAGTGCAATACTAGATAGGCAGAGATTTATCAGAAACTTTTCTCATTACACCTGAATGGCGCTGAACAATGATTATAACGAAATGTCAAATACATTAAACTCATTTAAACAATTATGGCTGTATTTTTATCTATATTTGTTTGAAGTTCGATTTTATTCATCAAAATCATCCTTGCCACTGTAACTTGATCATTCGCAGATGGCACAAAGGTCTAACAATTTTTATCTAGATGCAAGTTAAATCTGCCTCCGGCCGGAGAAAAAAGTAGCATGGAATTTTGCTGGTAAATCTAAATTTCGCTACTGAAAGAAAAGATGATCTTCCTTGAAAAAGTTCCACTTTGTCGGGCATAAAACTCTTTTAAATTATTCTTTCTTAAAAAGTTTTTTTTTCTTTTTAAAACTGCTATGAGGTGAAAACATTTTAAAGAATGAGTATCAAATACTCAGATCTTATCTTTGTTCTTCAAATAGAAGAAAACGCATACTTTAATTAGAGTTGGTGACAATCAATTTTCACTGTCTTGTGGAACAAATCCAATGTAGATTGTATCATTTCTGTATGGTTTTTCGAATTTGGTAGAGTATATTCGTCTTACTGTTTTAAATATAAATATTCTGTCGCCTTCTGCTATATTCTTTTGCTGTTTTAAATACAGTGAACTTCCGTTAGTGTGGACTTCATGGGAAGCCATTTTTTTTCGCGTAACCGAAGACCGCAGAAAATTCTTTATTTTAATAATTTTAGCAAAAAAAAAAAAAAAAGTTAATGACAATTTGTTAACATAAAAGAGTAAATTACTCAGGAGACACAAAATAAGCAAAAAAAAATGGCGTACTTACATAATTTAACTAAAGTAAATCTTTAGTGAGAGATTAAAGTAATCTCTCATTTTTCTTTGTGATAGTTGATCTTCTTACCATATCATTTTTATTAAATTCCTACTATTAGCTCACACTCTCTCTATATATATATCTTGTTCAAATTTTCAATCGTTAATAAAATATTTTCTATTCATCCACTCAAGTTCAAATACATTTTTTTAAACTTGTACTGGATGACAATTGATGTTAATACAGTTTTTTCAAATATTAATTCATTCATTAAATTTAATTAATTAATTTTAGTTTTAAATGGGAGAAAAAAATTCCTCCCATTGTTTTCGTAAATGAAATGAAAGATTTATCTCAAATGAGTGATGCCACAGAAATAAAATACCGCAACGATCATTATAAAATAATGTTCAATAAAGATAACGTGGGACATTAATGCTGCACCGGTTTATATTATATATTTATGATTAAAAAGTAGGAATTGACTTTGAATTTTTTTTTTATATTACTTGTTTTTAGACAAATAGCGACTCACAAGTGAATGGTGGACAAAGATAAAGACAATTCTATTGTGGTGCAGGGCAGGGTGCGTTCAAGTGATTGCTCTTAGGAACGGAACACAAAGTCAATTTTTAACGAAAATAATATTTTTAAAGATTGCGGACCATCATCTACGCCATTATTAGTAAAACGCAAAGTTGATCTTTTAAGATAAAAATCCTTGAAATCTGAGCATGCGCGAAGTCATGTTTGTATTTCTTTTCATTTCAGAGGAAAATCGAACAAAGTTTGGATGGCCGAGTGGTCTAAGGCACCAGAAAGAGAAATTCTGGCTCTTGAAAGAGAGCGTGGATTCAGATATAATTCCTACCGTTTTTGAATACTTTTACACATTTTTTTAATCAATGATTTTGTATTTAAATTTAAAATTCTGGAATGGGTTAAAGTTGGGATAAAATCTCGAATAAATATCGTGGGTATATTTTAGTGCTCGTGAATATACGTTTATATACGTTTAAACGTATACGTAATTAAGCGTTTTTTCCATATTATACCTATCAAAAATCGTTACCGGTTTTTCTACACACTCGAAAATTTGATCTGTTACAACACATTTTGATTGGTAATCTTTGTGTTATAAATATTGGCGAACAACCGTTGTCAATTTTTGAAACTGTCGCGTTTTTGTTGATAGAAAGTGTTTTTTCTCTTTATTACTGTCACTGAAAATTTCCTGATCTCTCAATAATCAAAATTACAGGAAAGTTGATTTTTGAAAAATAATATTCGAAATGCTTTCGGACATTATTTTCAGATTCTGCCCGGTAAATTTGCGGAAAAAATTGTCCGCATTGTATACAATGAGTTGGGCGCATTAATCAATGTCAATTAATTGCAAATAGAAGATGAGGAAGAAAACGAAATTCTCCCCATTAACCGGAGATACGTCCTAAGCGAAGACGCATTAATGAAACTCCCCTGTAAACATATTCTGTCACCTTTTGTTTTATTCTTTTCCTGTTTTAAATATAAATATTCTATCATCTTCTGCTTCATCTCTTTTCTTTTCGTTTAAAGTGAACGCATCATATAAATATTCCCCCCTACTCATTCCTGAAAAATCAACGTTACTCTGTTTGACACGTTAATAATTTTTAGCAACTTCGAATTAATTTAATTTTCATTTTATCAGTTAAAACAGGAAAGAAAACATGTGTTATAAATTGAATTCTGTTTGGTTATGAAACTTTTTTTTTTTTCAAGATTATATTCTCAGAAGCGTTATTCAAATGTCTTCTTCCAACCATTATAAACAGCGTTACTTGGCGCAGTAATAATTTTTTGGATTTATCGCAGAAGTAGCAAAAACAAGGACATGTTTGTTGAATTAAAATGAAATAAGTTTGGAAAATGACGTCTTTGTTTAAGAAGAAACTTCATTAATTTATGTTCGCGAATTCAAAAAGTACTTTTAATACCGTTAGACATAATCTGTTACATGTTTTGTGTTGTATTATGATTTTATAGGCGTCTCGTTCAACTGTTTCTACATAATAAAGAATGAAGAATCGTTTTAAAAATACTGTTTTTATCATTTCAAGTAAGGATTATGAAAACTTGCGGGGAATTTATTCAATGGGAGGACATATGAAAACTAGGTAATCAAGTAAGGATCATGAAATCAAGTAAGGATTATGAAAATTTGCGGGGAACTTATTCAATGAAAAAAGTTAGTTTATTCTCTGATTTTTAATCTAAAATTTAATATATACATTTTTTTTTACAAAAAAGATTTTAAATATTCGGTATTTTTTATTATCCGTTAACTTTTTTTTTAAACGAATAGAATTTTTTAAAAGTTGTTAGAACATGGAATATGTTTTTCTAAATAAGTTATATGAATCAGTGGCCGTAAAAAAATTTTAGTTTCATAAATTTTTGAAAAATATTTATTTTGAATTAACTTGCTTCTCATATGATGAAAAATAACAATTTAAATAATTTTGCAATTGGAAATATACCTGAAAAATTATCGGATTAGAAGTTAGCTATTGGGCAGCAATAAGAGTGAACACCCTGTATATGTGTGTGTGTGTATAGATGGCATGCAATAATATTTTTAGGGTTTAATCTAGAGCTAGCCAAATAGCCAAAAAGCTAACTGCAAGCATCTTTTGCCCCCAAAGCATTTAGTGGATTAGCCAAATAGCAACAGCCAAAAAAAAAAAAAAACATATATAATTTCCATTTTGTTGTTCCTGCTTTTCGTGAACCTGCTGATGCTGCATGAAAAGAATCTCAAACCACCTCTGTCTCGGCAACTCACTTCAAAATTTCTCTTGTCTCTGTGCAAGTATCTTACAAATAGTGTGACGTCATTTGCATTAAACAGTATTGAGGAAATTAAAAGAGTTATTTTTTGTTGATGATCCCAACTTAGGAAATGAAACCAAAACGGTTCATGAATGGAAGTTGTTCAAGCAGGTTCTGGCTACAAGGGGTAAAGAAATGAAACCAGATGATTATATTCTTTTTTCCATAAAGATGGCATTACTGACATGTTTCCCAATGTGACTTCTTTGTATGAATTTGTAGCAACAATTCTGTTGCCTACAGCAGATTGTGAAAGGGGATTGAGTCTTGTGAATATAACAAAAACTGACTTGAGAAATAGACTGACAATAAAAAATGTGAGTAACTTAATAGTGATTCATTTGGAAGGGGAAGTTTAAAAAGAATTTCTATTTAAAAAGCATTTGATGTGTGATGTATGGCTAGAGATGTAAAATTTCCGGAAATTTTGAAGTGGCGGAAAAAAGAACAGTTTTTGTCTGGAAAAATTGATTTTTTACAAATGTTTCTCAAAAATAAGTTATGTTTTCTTAAAAGATATAAGATAATAAGCATTTTTTAAATTTCTGCATACTAAAGAAAATATTTTTTTTTACTTTACATATTACAAAAAAGAAAAAAAGAAGTCAACTTTTAAAAATTAGCCTTTCAGTCTCAGAATTTTCACATTAGCTTTTCTTGCTTAATTTAACACCATTGTTTGTACTATATCATTCTCTGTTGAAATGATTTTTCATTTGCATTTGTTCAATTACCAGTAGAGATAATTAAGGGGAAAAAAAAAAGGAAATCTTATGAGTTTTAACCAGTATCACTGCAGTTTGAAAGCAAATTTAAATCTCCTCTACATAGTATTGCTTTGTATATAAATGACGCCATTTTAAAGAAACAAATTATTGTAGTTGTGGCATTATAAATATTATCATTTTTATATCTTCTATTGCTTAAAAATTTATAATAATTTACAATTTTATTTTCGTACAGTTAGAATTTTCATTTATTGTGTATGTAATTTTGGTATAGCTTTGCAGTCTAAACCTAAACCAACTCTATGTTTTGGTTTTAGTATAAGTTTTAGATCCTTAATATGAAAGTAATAAATATATGTATGTATATTTCTTTAACGAAATTTATAAAATAGGTGTATTGTTTAATACTTCGAAATATTTAGTTAAAAACATTTTTATCAGAAAATTTACATTTTCTTTGCAAAGTTTATTTGTATGCATTTATATATATAAAAAAAAAATACAGTTAGATAAGTCTTAAAATTTATATTTAAGGAAAAGGGAGAGAAGAGAAAAAAAGCTTGAAAAGACTAAATAATTTCAATTGCATGTTGTTAAAAAATAACTTGTTTCTAAAAATAGTTAAATATTTCTGGCAATTATTATCTGATTACATGAAAAATAACAGCTATGCCAATCAAAATAAATGCCTGTTTCAAATTTTATATTAAATTTCGGTGTATTATTGAAATAATATTGCACATGAATTTTCATTTTTAACAAGATAAGTTGCATGGGTATGCTTACATTTTTTTTTCATGCAATCTTGTTTTTGTGAACATTTTGTATAAAAAATATTGCCTTATAAAAAAAATCATACAAAATTGCCGTAAAAAATATAAGAAAAATTTTGTGAATTAGAAATTATTGTAATATTTAGGTTCTTATTTAGATATTTTTAATAAGGTCCTTCATAAATACAGTAGTGGCCAAAATTGTGGAAACTTTTGGGAAAAAATGCTTTTTTGAAGTTTGATGGCTCATAACACCCAATATTTCTTAGTAAAACCATAAAAGCTATATACCACTGGAAAGATAATTTACTCAAGAATATCATGCAATACAGTTTCATCAATTATAATTATTTTATGAAACTTTATAGCCAAATAATCAGAAAAGACAGTAAAACCTGGTTAGGTTGATGATAATTACTTATTTTTCTTGAATGTAGCCAATGCATATGAATGTTTGGAGTGTCCAGACCGATTCCATTTTATTTGGTAATGTGTCAATCAAAGCTAGGGTAGGATTTCAAAAAAAAAAAAAAAGTATGCCATATTTTGATATTTATAGGAGGACTTTTATCACTATTTTTTATTATTGCTATCAAGTTGCTAAAGTTCTTTGCCACCTTTCAATTTTTGAGCTAGTAAAGCATAATAAAATTAACAAAACATCATAAAGAGTTGATTAGTTACCCAGAAACCAATGTGTAAAAATATTCCCAAAAGGTTTCCACAATTTTGGCCACTACTGTATATACAGCTAGGTATAAGAGATTCATTGGTGATTTCAGCTGAAATGTGACACGTTTTGTAATTCTAAAATCATCATATTTCTGCAGGATTCAGAAGAGGTTGAAAAATATTCCAAATTTTTTGAAGGGTCCTATGTTTCAAGGTGAAAAAATTGTAAAGGATCCTTTTAAAGGACTCGAGTTCTTCCTAAATGGCTTACAAATTTATTTTCTATGTTAACTTTTTCATGGGAGACACTGAACATGAAAAAACATAAAGAAAAAATATCAGAATGCAGCCATAATAACATTTTGAATATATTATTTTATAAATTAAATTTCAATTTTTCCAATTCGGAAAAATTGAAAAATACCCCTTCGGAAAACAACGGAAAAAAAAAACAGTTTTTTCCCCAAAGTTTCCGGGTTTTTTCCGAGCATTCCCATCTCTATGTATGGCTAATCTCGAAGGGTCAATCTTACATAGTGATGTACTGTTTGTATAGTGCATAATTAAAAATAATAATCACTCACTTATATAGAAATTTTGTATAAATAAAAGTTTTTTTTCTTGGCTAAACCTATTTTTATTTGGCTAACAGTTATTGGCTGCAATTAGCCAAAAAGCTACAAATCTCTTTTTCCTAGATTAAACTCTAATTTTACATTAATTGTTATAGAAATATATATATGCATATATAAACAGAGAAAGAAAAGATCTTTGCATATAATATATATATATATATATATATATATATATATATATATATATAACCATTAATGAATCATTACCGTAACACCTACAAAAACTATGAAATTATGAATTAGTATGTAATAATTAATTGACAACGATAGTATTCCCCAACACTCTGAATATAGATACCATATACTTATTTAAAAGATTAAGAAATTAAATTAAAATTGAATGAATGAAATTGAATGAATGAAATTTGTGGAATTTAGACAGAATTTTCAAGTCCCAAATGCCTAAATACCACAAATAAAATGTGTGGTTTCATCATCATATTAGCCATAACATTGCTAAAGAATATGATTTTGGGACTACCACATCATAACAAAGAGAAAAACCTGTGAAAAAATCTTAAAGTTCAAAAAATAAAAACAATATTAAAAAGGAAAGAAACCTTACCCATAATAAAGAGAAAAAAACAGTGAAATTTAATCATAAAGTACGAAATACAATTGGATTAAAAAGGATATTGGTGCACATCAGTAACCAGATATAGGAGCATCTCTCTCTCTCTCTATATATATATACATATATATTCAAATATAGAGAGGAGTTGACTTTCTTCCTTCAACATTCTTGAAAGGGGCATGATGTACTTCTGTATTGTTATGAGAGAAGTTGATATTGCAAGCATTAAGAGCATCGATTTATAAAGTGGTAAAGGGGAAGTCCCCAATTACCACTATCGTCAATCCCATTTATTTGTTTTTCTTCAAAAAATTCAATCGTTCAAGCTCTTTTATTATCTTGAGAGAGCGTTGGAAAATCGCCATTGACATATTGTGATGAAAGGATGTCGCATGTCCAAGGAATTTCATGATATTTCACAAAAACAGTTTTGGATATTCTCGCCGTTTTAAAAAATCTGTTGCAATCCATCTTTTCTCTAACAGGGAAACCACCTTTGATGAAGCTCTCACCTATAGCATTGAGACCTGGTGCAGTTTATAGCCCTATAGGCCAAAGTTAGGAACCGATAAAAATTTGTCTGCAAAGATCGTATTATATATATTACTTACCCATCATACGTAGTATAGGCTAAGTCTTGAAATCGTTTAGAAAATCGAAAAAAAAATTGACGGATTTACACGTTTCAGACACTATAGATTCCGAAAAACATATTTTTAGAAAAAAAAATTTGCCGTCCGTCTGTCTGTGTGTGTATGTGTGTCTGTAAACGCTCTATCTCCCGAACAAATTGAGATAGAGAGACTTGAAATTTGGTATGTACTTAGTATCTAATAATCGGAAGAAACTTATTGAATTTCAGTAACCTCGATTATCCGGAACTATTTTTTTCGGATTCTCGAAATATTTGTTCTTATAAAAGGTGTATAAAAATTTTCGAAATTGTTTATTCTAAGGAGTGAACATAAAAGACAATAAAAAAACATAAATTTTTCATAAAAAATGAAGTCGATCGGATAATGAGTTTCCGAGATATTTGTAATGATATTTTCCACACTCTTCGATTTTTCATGACCCCGTATTTCATTCAAATTTTAATTCAAAGATATATTTTAATTGGAAATGAGACGCTTAATCCGACGCAATAAACCGTTCGTTAATATGATTATCAATTTTGGAGTTAGAAGGGTGTTTCTTTTACGGAATTCAGTAATAGAGCATTTAAAGTTTATGACGTCATCAAGCCACGATTTCATTCGAATTGCAATGCATTTTATAAATAGTTTACACATGTTTTATTTTCATATTTTATATTATGCATATCCATGATGGGTAAGTATTATGGTGGCCCCCAATGACTAGTTTTTGTATCCATTTAATTTTAAAGTAATGAATTTTTAATTGTTGATTTCTCGTGAAAAGCAAGATAATTCGCTAAATATGGTACTACGAATCCAAATCACTTACACACAGAAAACAACTATGACATTTTGCCAGGGTTGACGGGAAAATTTTAGGATACTGAATAAAGTCAATTTCGCGCCGCCAAAAAGGCAAATATAATATTGTATTTTTTCAAAATAAAATTTTAAGTTCTTGAAGAATATTTTAATTTTTTTTTCAATATTTTATTTTTATTATTAACTAATTTGTATTTTAAAGTAATTTTTTTCAAAAAAAAAACTTCTATGTTCATAGTCCGATAAGTGGTCTCAAAAATTCATTTTCAGAAAGTTATACTGCTGTAAAATCAATAAATACGATTTTTGCAGACAAATTTTATCAGTTCTCAAACTTTGGCCTATAGGGCTATAAAATGCACCACGTCTCAATGCTATATGTCAGAGCTTCACCAAAAGTGATTCCCTTGTATATGGCACAAAAGAAAACTTTAATTTCTGAAACATTTTAAAGTAAGACTGCTATAAAGAAAAGCGGTAATTTTTTTTTAGACAAATAGCGACTCACAAGTGAATGGTAGACAAAGATAAAGACAATTCCATTGTGGTGCAGGGTGCGTTCAAGTGATTGCTAGTAGGAACGGAATGCAAAATCTCTTTTTAACGAAAAGAATATTTTTAAAGATTGCGGACCATCATCTACGCCATCATTATTAAAACGCAAAGTTGTTCTTTTAAGATCAAAATCCGAGAAATCTGAGCATGCGTGAAGTCATTTTTGTACTTCTTTCGTTTCAGAAGAAAATCGGACGAAATTTGGATGGCCGAATGGTCTAAGACACCAGACAGAGAAATTCTGGCTCTTGAAAGAAAGCGTGGATTCAGATCTCATTCCTACCGTTTTTGGATACTTTTACACATTTTTTTAATCAATGATTTTTTATTTCAAATATTTAAATTTAAAATTTTGGAATGTAATTATCGAAGATGTATTTTTTAATGACAATGATGAAGAAGAAATATATACTAAGAAAAATAAGTACTTATTTTTCGTAAAAACAGAAAGAAAAAAAGCATAAAGAAGAAAAAAAAATAGTTACATAAGAAGTGTGGTCCATCTTTTGGTGTTCATCGTTTCATTATTGTTCATAGTTGTTTCATTATTGGCATCTATTGTTTCAAAAATTTCTTTATTTGTAAAATTTTTAAGAAAGAAACTTGCAATTACTTTTTTTTAATCTGAAAACTGATAAAATTTCAATTTCTGTGGAAATTCCCCTGCTGTCTCTATTCGTGTAAGAGAAATTAATTCCTGATATTAACATGCCAAGGTAGTTTTTAAGATAAAATTGGATAGATCTGATGAGTAACAAACTGTGCTGGCATCTATTGATATTATAATGCTGTTAAATGTTTATATATGAGAAAACAGATGAGATTTCAACAAAAATTTCTTTATTTGTAAATTTTTCAGAGAAAAACTCTGAAGTTGATTTTTTGGATATGAAAGCTGATAAAATTTCAATTTCTCTGTTGTCTCTATTTATATAAAGGAAGTTCAACATGCCGCCGGTATCCAGCCTGGTTATAAAATAATTTTTATTTATTTTAATCCATTAGGCGCCGCTATATATATTAAGTTAGTTTTTTATGGAACATTTGTTTTTTCTTTATGAATAGGAAGTCTTTAAAGTACTACTGAAAATAAAAATTGAAACAATTCTAATATTTAGGAGAAACAGCATCTTTCCAAAATGGGAGTAATGGCCCCGAATGGGGGTAAATTTATTTTTAATTTTAATTTATGCCTCCGTGCATTTATGGAAGTTATTCCTCAGTTCTTTAGCTATAAAATGGATAATATCGTTCTGAAACTGATATTTTACGAAGAATTCATATAAATTAGTCCACCACCTACATTTATAATAAAAATAAAAAATTAAATTACCGATACCATAAGCATTTTTATTATATATCTTTTTATTTTTCATCATTACATCATTTTTGTCTTACTATTTTACATGAAAAGAATTTAACAATTTTTATTACATTGTTTTCGTTTTCTGAAATTGTTTTTTTAACTATTTATTTTTCTTTTTGCACTTTGTTTAAGTTTTTCTATATTCCGATTTCAAGATTCGTCTGAACTTTCTTCTAAAATATCAAGTCTGCGTTTAATACTTTATGTTTAACACTAAATCCCATATTTCTTGATTGTCTGTTGAATTAGAATTTACTAAAAGTTCTATTTCACCAGATATATCATGGGGTAAATCGTCAAATAAATTATTTTCTATTACATCCTCGTCATCTTTTACAATACTGGGATCAGGTGGCAAACAAACGGTTTCTGAAACATCCGAAAAATCATCCAAATCTAAAATAAAAATTGTTCAATCATCTTCCATGTAAAATAGTCAGAAAAAAATTATGTAATGATGAAAAATAAAGAGATGGATAATGAAAATGTTTATGGAACTGGTAATTTCATTTTGTTTTTTATTATAAATGTAGAAGTTGGACTAATTTATGTGAATTCTTCGTAAAATATCAGTTTCAGAATGATATTATTCCTTTTATAGCTAAAGAACAAGAACTGAGGAGTAACTACCATAAATGCATGGAGACATACGTAAAATTTTTCAAAAAAATTACCCACACACGGCGTCATTGCTCCCATTTCGGAAACAACTTGTGCTTTCGGTAATTGTGATTGATCTATTATACACCACTATTATATATTAAGTCCGGATTGATGTTGTTTTATATAAACATCTTTTAACTAAAAAATATAATTTTTATTATAAAGTTTATTTATTTATTTATTTCGACCGCGTCCACAAAGCTAAATTTTGCCCTTTTTAACACGTTTTAAAAAATAGAAAATTCAAATGAAACTTAAAAAAAATTACAGAAGTCATCTGGTATATTCAAAATGAAAATAACATAAACCTTTTAACAATATATAAAATACTCACTTTAGAAAAAAATTCTAAAGCAATGTTCTCAAAATGTGAGGAATGGCGCTTAATGGGTTTAATCATTGCTAATAAATATTCCGTAAAATTTTCTGACATAATGATGTCATAAACCTTTTTTTTTTTTCTCTATGGAAACGAGAAGTTTTTTATCGTTATATTAACAGGTAAAATATAGTACCAATTATTCCAGCACTCCCTTCTACTCTCGTACATTTTTCTGAAATAGTAAAAAGCTCTTTCACGGACGGTAGACAAATGTGACCATCTAATTTTAATTTCATACATTGGTGTCTACGAGAAATCGACGGGATCAAGAAAATCTCACAATTTTTCCGGTATGAATGGTTATTCGGGTGATGATCTATTTAGAGGGACTTTACTGTATTTAAAACTTCCTGTTTTAGCAACACATACAGAAATATTGCATTGTTTTACTTGCTTTACGCTATGAATTTAATTTAGAATATTGAAATACGTTTTTTTCCCCCGAAATTCAAAATTTATTTTTTAAATATATGTATATATTAAAATTAGATTTCTTGCTTTCTAATCAGAGAAATTTATGTCAGATAGGTATTGGATTTATGCCATTTAGCTTTGATTAACTTGAAATCATAAGTTTCACTGCCTCGTTGTAAAATTATAACGAATAACTCCGCGTCGTTTTTGTCACATTGACATATTCACACCTGAATGGAATCCTCCCATTCATCTTTTTAATAGCTGTCACCAGACAATTACACTCTTATGTCTTGCAACTGAATTGTTTGTGGTGCCAAATTTTCTCTTTCTCTTTTTACTCAATTCTTCATTCTTCAAAAAGATTAATTGAGCTTTACTTCTGCTCCAAATGTAATTGTAAGCGGCTGAAAGGATAATAGTAAATGCAAACTGTCTGAAGAGAATGATTCATTGGAGAAACATTAATAAAAATATTGCTCTGGTAGCTTTCATTTATAAGAATAATACTAGTGCACTAAATGGAAGTTTGAGAAGATTTAAAAGTAACTGTCTGGGTATAACAGTGAGTGAACTACTGGGAATTACTACGTGTAAATTTTGAAATATTAATTAAAATATTGCTTTTAAATCAAAAAAGATTCAAGGATGAATTGCTTTATAATAAATTAAACGTACCTTTAAACGTACCTCCCACCCCCGTAGTAAAATAATGTTTTAATCTTTTTTGTAACTTTTTCTTTTATTATACTTAATAAATGCTCTGCTTGACGTTTAAAACAATAGTTTTTATTTTAAGTCACAGTTTTCAAATTCAGTTATTAAATTTCTTATTATACAAAATTTAATAAGAGATTTAGCTCAAAAAACTTACTAACATAGAACAGACTCTATTTTGTACTTAATAAAAAACAAAATAGAGTCTTTAGCTAATACATTTAAACTGATAGAACAAATTAATTCAATTATTCTCACATAATAGCCAAATATATACATACAGAGAGAGAGAAATTGTTTATAGATTGTTTATAGATTGTTTATAGCATATCTTTCCATTGTTCTTTGTTTTTAAATAAAAATTTTCCAACGACAATTATATTAAATTGAAATATTCATTCATATATTTTCAGTAAGAGTATTCGATTGCAAAGTCACACAGATGACATATAAAATTATTTGAAAATTATTTGAAAATTATTTATCCATTTGCTCCATTTGCACTCTAATATGGCCACGATTTCAATAATAGGGTGTAATTTCCCTTTTTTAACACTTTCCAACCCAGTTGAAAAGTTTTTATGACTTCGGTTTGTCTGGCCGTCTGCCGTCTGCCGTATAGCCGTCTGCCCGTGATCTAACTCCCGTAAATAGGCTCGGATTGCTCTGCAATTTTTATATGTTATTGTCGTTATCCATAGCATGTTCCCTATTTCAACGGAAGTGTGTAGCACTTATAGTTTTTTTACAGGGACACTCAAAAGAATTCCGTTATATTGCGGTCTATGGGGAAAAATCATTTGCGGTTTATTTAAATAATGTTTCACTATTTTAAACGCATTGAAATTTATATATATCACGAAGGTGCATTAGAAGAAACTTAATGTGGAATAGGGTGTGCATAGCACTTATAGTTACTTTACACAGTCAAAAGAATTCCGTTACATTACGTCTATGGAGAAAATCGTCTGCGGTTTATTTAAATAATGTTTCACTATTTTAAACGCATTGAAATTTATATATATCACTAAGGTGCATTACAAAAGGCTTACTACTGAATAGTGTGTGTATAGCAGTCATCGTTCATTTACAGGGACACACAAAAGAATTCTCTACTGTCTGTTAACAATAATTCCTGGAAGTGCGTTTTAAATTACTGAACGCGATTTTAATTTTAACTCGCTTTTTGTCTATTACGTGGTGTGTATAAATTCTGTAGATCCTATACAGGGAAGCACAAAAGTTCGCGAACACATTTCCATTTATTGACAGAAACTCCAGACGGAGAATTTTAAACTGTGCTACACGTTTCCTAACTGAACTAAAATTTAGCATCCTATGTAGTATATATACAAATCTATAGATCCTATACAGGGCTGAATAAAAGTATTCGGATATTTTCCCGAATATTGTATATATTGGAAATTCCTGAAATTATGTTTCTAAATATGTTATGCGTTTTCCAAATTGTGTACTTAGATGTTATCTTTTAGCTTATTAAACGGTATGATGTGTAAAATTATTTTGGAAGCGTTGGAAAGTGTTACATAATCTATGCTTGACGCATGATTTTTCGTTCTTGTTATTTATTCTCGTGAAGCCTCAATTATTAAAATGCCATCATTGCTGTTTAACCTGTTTTGTTGTAGACACAAAGTTTCTATGTAAAGAAAGGGAAAATCCTCTTATGTTACACCTGCCAAGTACTCCTTCTGAAATATCCATCATATTTTTTTTTTTTTTCAAAAGTTAGCTTTCCATTTCACAAAATGTAACTTTCCATATTAAAGGCTGTGGTAGTTAATCTCTCTTTCTCTCTGAATATTTGGATTTATTCCAAATACGTCAATTTTACTCCTTAACATGCGACATCCTACACAGGGTCTGCACTGTTTATGTCTGAAAACACGTTAAATTTTAGAGACCTTAATGAAATAACAGTTATGTTGCTTATATGATTGGGAAAGTCTCCAGACCCTCTGGCAACTAGATAGAACAGGTGAACTAGTTTTCGAGTGACACAGTAAAAATATTGTACTTAATGACAGGAATGATGGAGAATAATGTGAGATAGCATTCTTATTTTAAGCCTATATCAAATATCTTGTCATAAACAATGAATCAGCAACCTCTATTTCTGTCCATTTTCATGCATAAGAATGCTGGAAATTCCTAACTTCAGCATGGTAATGGACATGAAAAATTACTTACATATTTTTCGTACTTTTTTTTTTCATTTTTTTTGCTCAATTTTCCTTACAAAAACTAGAGGGAGCAAAAAATACGCGGGCTTTCTGGCGAGTACTTATTCATATTAATTTTTCTTGCTGGATAAGTTGAAATAACAAAAAAGTGAAACTCTTTAATCTCTTTTCTACTGGGTGTTAATGTAATATTATTGCTTATTACTGAA
Organism: Maratus michaelseni; assembly: GCA_963931845.1. Lineage (NCBI taxonomy): Eukaryota > Metazoa > Arthropoda > Arachnida > Araneae > Salticidae > Maratus > Maratus michaelseni. The sequence goes on from OZ007591.1 coordinate 168,635,452, forward strand.
TTATTTCTTTTCCAGTTTGGCTTCAGAGCAAGAGTTCAGAGCAAGAGAGTCTAACGGCCACAACTTAATCTATTTGCATTATTTCGAATCTTAGACATCGAATCTTAGATCATCATTCTGAGATCGAAACTGCAAGTATGTTCAAATATCATTAATAAACGAAAACGAACGGAGGTCCATACATGTGTAACTAGCGAGTGAAGAGGTTAATTCCTTGAAAGACGGTGGGATTTTTTTTATACCACATAATTTTAGTCTAAATTTGTACCAGAATTTTTTAACCAAATTTTACTTTTAATAACTTTGGTGAACATCTCCTGATTGGCTGATGAAGTTATCAGTCCAATCTTTTACCTTTTTTTTCATTGTATTACAAATGTGCTACAGCTAGCTTTTATTTTTTTCAAGGCACCTCTATGATGTGATATACATTTACTCATCTACAGGGAGTGAAGTTGATTTGCAACTAGGAATCCCATTGAAACACTCAACTGTTTACTGTTTACTGTTTAAACTGTAAAATTGCGTTTCTTTATTTTAAAAAAAAAAATCGAAAATTTTGGTCTGAATTCAAAATTACTGAAACACAATTACTTGTCCTTAAAAGGGCTAAAACAAATATGCGATTTTTATAAACACATAATATGAAATAAAATATAAAATATATTACTGTTTGACCGATCTTCAGACCACGTTTTTAAACTGTTTAAAGATGGGCTACAACAGAGAAATAAAATTAGCGAGAAAATATAGTAAAATTGTGCCAAGCTTAAAATATAGTACAGAGACTTAGGCTTTCTAAAAAGAACTTAAGCTTAGCAGACTTTTCCCTTAAGCTGTGAAAAATTTAAATCTCCATACCTTTATTTTCATTGTTTATCTGCGGCTCTATTATAATTTTATTCGCAAAGCAGATAACTTTAAGTTGAAAATTAATCAGTAATAGCACAAAATCCCATTCTTTCAACTTGGATTATTTTACAGTTTTGATGCGAAATTACAGAGACGAATCTACAGAGTGCACCCCTCTTATCACTTCACAATAGCTAATTTCTAAACCGATAGTTTTAGAGGCATACTCCCAATTGCAAGAATGTTTCAAATTTTCTTCTTAATCACATTAGAAAAAAATTTCGTCAAATTTGTTATTTTTGTAAAAGTTACCAAATTTAATTTTTTCTACGGTCCAGAAGTCTTATAAATTATATTTAAATTATATTGCATTCTCCATGCTTTAAAAAGTAAAACAAACAAACAAACAAAAACATTCTGTACGGCCACAACTTACTTAGTTAATACTTTGAATTTTATGAAATTTCAGCATTCTCTGGCAAGTAAGAGCGTTTTTTCATTTACCAACACGACACCCATAAATCGTGCATGATTGTCGTTATCTGATACCGGTGCACTCAAAATGCATTCATATCAACACCATCCTTAATATAATGCCGGAGAGCTGAGTTTTGACGTCAAGGCAAATCGGCCGTTTAATTGTACCGATTGCATCCAACTATCCTGCAACTTTCCAAATTGTTTACTATTATTTCTAACATTTTAAGAAGCAAGGTTTAATAAATAATAAAATATAAGCTTCCTATTAAATTGATATAAAATAAGCCAAATTTTGAAACATAATCCAAACAATTTGGTTTAATATTGGGTTAATATATATTTGAAATGAAAATCATATGCATTTTAAGACTAAAAAATAAAATCCATCGAAAAAAAAAGTGCAATCTTGAGCATTTTAAGCATACAAACTAAAATTTTCTAGCTATGACATTTCTTATTTATTTTACATAAATCATAAGAAAAGTTCATTTTCATCACTGCTACATAAAAATTTATATTTAATAATTAAATTCTAATTTTTGAATCTACATATCAGGAAGAAATGTTACAAATAATTTTAAAATTTTGAAAGTATTTCCTCTCAGACAGTTTAAAAAAAAATTACGATTAATCATACATGCTCAATTTATTCCGTTATCATGATTCTGTCACTTTCGCTTTTTGTTAATAAAAAAAAAGTGAAAAATTAAAACTCATAAATCAACAATAAAATCAAACCCGAGATTGTTTGGTCGGAGTTTAATCCTCCCGATGACTAGCAGCAATCCATTTTATTTTCAATTCTTCATCTTTTGGAAAGTTAAAAGTGTTTACAGTCTGTTTTATAATTATCTTTACAAAAGGGTACAACACATTTTTGCACCTTTCTAAAAGCTCATAATCATATCTCACGATGAATTTACAAAGCTAATGTATAGCAGCGCGAATGTATGTACACATTAACCCCTTGAAGGATGGTGGTTCATTTTTGGACCACTTATTTTTAATCCCGAAATGGCACATTGGAACCAGAAATTTAGAATGAAAATTCCCTTTTTATTACGTTCGTGGAGAAAGGCTTTTACTTATTTTCAAATAAATTTGTTTGTAAATTCTGATGTAAATCAATCATTTCAGCATTTTAGGAGTAGAAGTACTTTGCCCTGACAGGGTTAAAAAGTCGGCAAAGTATTTTATTTTTTTACAGATTTTCTGCTGGGATTCCGCAGCTAAATTTGACTGATCTCTTATTACGTACATGAGTAGCTTCATTAGCATTTTTTTTTTTCAAAATATTCTGAGTATGCGCTTTAAGGAGACCTTCCTTGTTAGACCAAAAGACACTACTTTAATGACAGAAAACGAAGAGAATTCATAAAATTAAAAACATCATAACTCGGTAAGTTTTTCAAGTAAAAGAGTGTTCTTTCTTTTTAACTTCTTAAAGCATGGGTTTTTCTAAATGTAATTTATAAGACCAAGAGACCGTATAAAAATTTAAATTCAGTAAGTTTTACAAAAATAACTTGATTGACGTTAATGGCTTCTAATATGATGGAGAAAAATATTACAAACATATTTGCAATTGGAAGAATAGCTTTAAAGCTAGAGGTTTTGCATATAATTATTGGTCAGCGATAAGACACCTTGCATATATTTGTATATATTTATAAAGCCCTTCTGAAGATTCTATAAGATATTCATAGTTTTCCAATTTTTGCTTATTCATTTTATTAAGTGTAATTCCTGCAGTGTCCATTCCATTGCTTTTTATAATGTCTCATCCTTTGTTTTTCACATGTGTTTTCATTTTTAAATATATATATACATAAAGTAGGGGGTGCGAACATTATGCGAGTAAATATGATGCATACATAATACATATATATCACTTTTTCAATTGTATTTTTCCTTGAATTTTGTAATTGAAGACCTGGGTTACAGGGGAAAAAAAAAAAAAAAAAAAAACCTGCATCACCTACTTTTTTTTTTTTTTTTTTTCTTTCCTTCATTCTTTTAGGTAGATTTCGTAAGAAATACTACCTATTACATTCTCACCTAAGTTGGAAATTTTGAAAATTTTTTGCAGATCTACGCCGATCATGACTCCCAGAACCCAAAACCACCCCCAATTCAAAACTTTATCTATCTATCTATCTATCTGTCTATCTATGTCACTTTTTTATGGACACGATAACTGGAAAAATTCTGCATAAATCTCTTCCAAATTAATACATAAAATCAAGGGGTATAAAATCTCGGTCAAGTTCGTTAATGGGCAAAATCGAACCAAGTGAGGGGGGGAAATGGAGGGGCTTTTTGTGAAAACAGAAAAAAACCCATAATTTCTTAATTATTATACGTATCGAATCCGTTTAAAGTTATTATTACTTCTAGGAGAAGGGCCGAAAATTTATGTATGACAGATTTCTGATATAATTAAAAATGGCCCCAAGGGGGGGAAAAGGGGGGTTTTAGAAGAAAAAAAATCATAGCTCCGTCAATTCACAAGATATCAAATCCGCGTAAATTTATTATTAATCCTCTTAATATTATCTAAAACTTTTATATTGACAAATTTTTTTATAGGACCAACCGTTATAGCAAAAAAAAAATTTAAAAACAAAAAAAATCCCTGCCGGCTCCGCCTGCAAACAAGTTATTTTTCGAAGTAGGTGGTTCCAACTCCCGCATCTTTTCGAAACTGATACATAAAATCAAGGGGCATAAAATCTCGGTCAAGTTCGTTAATGGGCAAAATCGAACCAAGGGGAGGGGGGATGGGGGGCTTTTTGTGAAAACAGAAAAAAACCACATAATTTGTTAATTATGATACTTATCGAATCCGTTTAAAGTTATTATTACTTCTAGGAGAAGGGCCGAAAATTTATGTATGACAGATTTCTGATATAATTAAAAATGGCCCCAAGGGGGGAAAAGGGGGGTTTTAGAAGAAAAAAAATCATAGCTCCGTCAATTCACAAGATATCAAATCCGCGTAAATTTATTATTAATCCTCTTAATATTATCTAAAACTTTTATATTGACAAATTTTTTTATAGGACCAACCGTTATAGCAAAAAAAAAAATTTAAAAACAAAAAAAATCCCTGCCGGCTCCGCCTGCAAACAAGTTATTTTTCGAAGTAGGTGGTTCCAACTCCCGCATCTTTTCGAAACTGATACATAAAATCAAGGGGCATAAAATCTCGGTCAAGTTCGTTAATGGGCAAAATCGAACCAAGGGGAGGGGGGATGGGGGGCTTTTTGTGAAAACAGAAAAAAACCACATAATTTGTTAATTATGATACTTATCGAATCCGTTTGAAGTTATTATTACTTCTAGGAGAAGGCCCGAAAATGTATGTATGACAGATTTTTGATATAATTAAAAATGGCCCTAAGGGGGGGGGGGGAGGGGGTGTTTTAGAAGAAAAAAATTCATAACGTCGTCAATTCTCAAGATATCAAATCCGCTTAAACTTATTATAAATCCTCTTAATATTATCTAAAACTTTTATATTGACAAGTTTTTTATAGGACCACCTTATAGCAAAAAAAAATTAAAAACAAAAAAAAATCCCTGCCGGCTCCGCCTGCAAACAAGTTATTTTTCGAAGTAGGCGGTTCCAACTCCCGCAACTTTTCGAAACTGATACATAAAATCAAGGGACATAAAATCTCGGTCAAGTTCGTTAATGGGCAAAATCAAACCAAGGGGGGGGGGGGGGAGGAAGGGCTTTTTGTGAAAACAGAAAAAACCCGATAATTTCTTAATTATGATACGTATCGAATCCGTTTGAAGTTATTATTACTTCTAGGAGAAGGGCCAAAAATTTATGTATGACATATTTTTGGTATAATTAAAAATTGCCTTAAAGGGGGTTTTAGAAGAAAAAAATTCATAATTCGTCAATTCCCAAGATTTCAAATCCGCTTAAATTTATTATAAATCCTCTTAATATTATCTAAAACTTTTATATTGACAAGTTTTTTATAGGACCAACTCTTATAGCAAAAAAAAAAAAAAAAAAAAAAAAAAAAAAAAATCCTGCTGGCTCCGCTTGCAAACAAGTTAGGTTTCGAAGTAGGCTGTTCCAACTGCCACATCATCGCAATAAGGTCATTTCTTCCGCAATTTCCGACAAACAGGCGCCCCACGGTCTGCGTCTTCGAAATCTACCTGTGCCTGTAGGCCGAGCCGTCAGGGATTTTTTTCTTTTCTTTTCTTTTCTTTTTTTTTTAATGAATGGTGATATGAGGTAATCGATCATATAGTAAAGCTACAATACTAATTAGATTTGAAGATATGATACATTACTTTTTAATACTTAAAATGCTTTGTTTGATAACATAAATACATATTAATAATTTTTAACATTTAAAATTTAAATGTTAATAAGTTTTTTTGCAAGAATTTAATAACGCCTGTTAACATTTAATACATATGCTACAAAGAACAAAATAAATCAATAAAATTTACAACCAAAAGCTTTCATTTCAATTTCGTCAAAGTTTAATTGCTGTTACATAACATCTTCAGATCGAGTAACTCAGATCGAATTTCCGTCAATAAAGTTGAAGAAAAATTTTCAGAATGGTAGGAAGCAAATTTTAGAAGCATGAATTAAAATGAATCAACTATTTATGCTTTGTTATTTTCCTGAATTGCACCTCCAGATCGTAGAGTCCTTTATAATCACATATATATATATATATTTTTAGTACTTGCCAACACAGCTAAAAAGTTTTTTTTTATGTTATTTCCGGAAGAGATAGCCTTTCATTTGACAGATTTTAACTTTCTATATTAAAAACTGTGGTAGTTAGCCTTTCTGAATGTTTGGGTTTAATCCAAATACGTCAGTTTCTTTTCTTAACGTGTGACATTCTATTTAAGTTTGGAATAGCTTGTGTATGAAGAAATGTAAAATTATACAATAACTAGGGGGCCTACCCCCTGCGAGCTACGCTCGCCAACCCCCGCTCAGACTTCGAGGCCTCTAAAAACATGACAGCGTGCTTCGTTTTAAAAATATTGGTAAATCTGTAATTGGGTTGCCATGCTTATAACGTTTTAATGGGGCATTTTTTTATTATCATGGCCTCATACACAGCTGTTGCGACAACTGACGACTGTTTTAGGGATTGATAAGTAAAATCAATTACACCTTGAAAACCAGCTTGTATAAAATGGTTAGGTTTAAATTGTGGCTACCTCTCGCACTTTTATAACAACGATCTGTATTCTATTCTTCCTTTACGTTTAAGGATGAGAAAAATTCCATCTGCTTGTGAATAACATTAAGAACCACGGTATTGAAAGGTACTATGTTATAGACATTTTCAGTAACAGGTTTTAATTTTCTCTGTATTTTAGTGTACCATCATGCATATTTTCATGTTATTTTAAATATGTAAATTATTTAATTAATATGTATATACGAATTTTCTAATAATTATTTATCATACAAAATTAATTAAATATTTTGTGCATGCATGCCTGCATTTATTCGGCATCAATTGATGAGATATTTAAACAAATTTGCTATCCGCGATAATTTTACACCATGTTATGTCACTTGAATATTGTCCATAAGAAAATCGGGTACTTTTCCAGTATAGGATCCTTTGCTTTTAGGTTTGTCGTAATTCGAGTTTCAAAAACGAATAGATTCGTTAATATACATATATTTGTTGCCAAAAATTATGAAAACAAACCCAATGAACTTTTGGTGATTTTCTATAATAGGGGTCTTGACGCTTTTTTAAAAAGCTTGGCGCAATTCGGGCATCAGAAAGGGAGATTTGGTGCCAAATGACATAAACAGTCATGGAAACAAATTCGACGATTTTTTTTTTGTTTATATGCGTATTTTAATTATACGTATATTATTATTGTTTTTTCTATACAAATTACTTCTGATTATATATAAAATAGGATAAATGACATTTTACGCTAAACAAATTGTATAAATATTGAAAAAATGCTTCTGTATACGAAATGACAAAGTAAATCGGTTGACAGAAAGTATGTTGCCAAATTTCCTTTTCCGCCAAGGCTATTTTCTCTGTTTCTTCAAGGCCCCATATACTGGAAAAGCACCGAACTTTTATGCTTGTTTATACATGTATTTATATGTATATATACAATTCATTTATAATTGTCTTTCAATTTACCTCTTTTTGTACATAAAAATAGATAAATGGCTTCTTTATATTAAATAAATTGTATAAACATAAATGGCGTATTTACATAAATGACGTCATTTGGACGAATTTATTCAAAATATTTTCAGTTTATAAATTAAATTAAATGCTGACAGACGATTGAATCCTGACGATAGAAATGTGATTTTTTTTTTCAAATTTTCGTGAAAAACATAATTTAATCACAATCTTGTCTTCATTATCGATTGAAATAAAAGATAAATTCAATTTCAATTTAAAAATGACGAATAAAAATAAATCAATAATCCCTATCGTAATCCTTTTTTATTTTTTTCCCTTTTTTGTCACAAAAAAACTGAGTAATTAGTTGCCATCATTACAGAAATGTCATTAAAATTAGAAAAAAATTAATATCTCGAAAAGTAATTCCAATTTCAAAATTCTATTACCAGTTTTGACATCTGCGGATTTTTATGGACAATTGGTATTGATTTCACCATCAAGCGTTTAATATTTTATTAAAAATAGCCCTGAAACATAATCAGTCGTTTAATCAGTCGTTTCATAAAATCGTTTCATAAATTCGTTTCATAAAATCGTTTCACAAATTCGTTTCATTAGGATTTTATATATATAGGGTAGATAATGCATAATAAAATAGCAGTTTTGTTGTCTACATGATTGGGAAAGAGTCTACTTGTGAATTTGTATGTCTTTTCACTTTCTAATTTTTGGGGAAATATTATGAAAATAATATGTTATTAAAAAAGACTATCACACAGTGTACTTTCATTAAAATACTAGTGAACCGAAACGACAAATAGTTGAGAAGCTTAATATTATACGTGTGTCATATAAAATGTATTAACGAATAGAATTCGGTATGCCTTTTGTCAGCAGCCATCTTATGAAAGCCTTTCAATATTTTTCAAGGTGTATTAGAGAAACATAAGATTCACAAGATTATATTCCTTTTACATCAAAAAATAGATAGATGCATGTGTGAACTATGATGCAGCTAATATGTAGGTCTTAAAATCGTTTTAAACAAAGAGTGATGATAAAACTACGAACAAATTATTGTATTTTTTTTTCTCAAATGCTTTAATAGAAATTTCAGTTTTAGAAGGCATCATTTCGCAACAACAAAACAAGGGGAAAATATTTTCCAAATATCCCCACTGCCCAACGAAGTTCAAAAGATTTAACACTTTTGTTTAATATTTTTTATTTAATTTCTCTGCCGGTGTTTTAATTTTGGGGAATATATTCTAACGGTAACAGAGTCTTGTTATTACTTTTTTTTTCTCCTTGTTTTTTAGATGAAATCTATAAATTTTTATTATGAAAATGATATTAGTAACTCAAAATTGTTTCTGTACATAACCACAACAACAACAATAATAATAATAATAATGACATATATATATATATAATATAAATTACAGTTTATTATGAACGGTATTTTTTCATTGCTTTGTTAATGTATTATTCTTGGTAACAAGATGATGCTAACTTCTTAAATAACCAAAAATACATTTATGTAAGAAAAATAAAAAGAAAACGCAATGTGTTTCGAAAGATTTAATCGTTCTATGTCAGGCAAAACAAAAAAGGCCGGTACTTGTACTACGAGAAAAGAAGAATTATTTGATTTTTCTTTTTAGTCTTTGTGAATATGTAAGAATCGTGTAGAAGAAATTAGCATCATTTCAATCCCTTTTCCACTAGTGTTTTAACCATTTAATTTGTTGTAATTACTCTGTTTTATTTATTTATGCAATCTACAATGTTATTTAGACAGATTCTAGATAATTGACTGATACCACGTTGATAAAAACTAAAATTAATAGACAATCTTCTTTTAAATTAATTTTTCAATTATTTTCATACCTTTTATCTTCAAGAAAAATTTTAATACGTGAAAAACAAAAGAAAACTACATGTGAAAATTTTCAGGTTATCATGACTTTTTTTTTTCTTTTTTGTGGTTTTAGATAAACCAAAAATTGAAGTTTGAAATGATTTATCATATAGAAGGAAGTGTTTTTCAAATAATTTAATTTTCCGATTAAAATTGTTTTGATTTGCAGTATGTTTTTCGGAAAAAAAATTAAAATCACCTTTTCTTTTTAATGTAGAGTATTAGCAAAAAGGGTAATAAAGTATAAGAAAAAGGGTAATGGTGAATTCTCTGTGACGTAAGAAAATTTGTTGAAACCAATGCTTAAACACATATTTTCTTGATAATTAATTCTTTTTCTACACCTTGCGGAGCAGGTAAATAATAAAAAAAAGTATATAAAAACGTATTTTTTAAAAATATATATTACATTCTTTATTTTTTATTTATATTTTATTTTCTACTTTTTAGTGTTTAAAATATTTCGTCGCTGCAGTTTCACAGCCAATTGGCATATTTTAGCGAGCGTGGTTTGGCGCGTAATGTTGTTGTTGGAACACATATGCAGTTGTAACCATAAAGATTGTTTGGCAATTTATCACGGGCGGCCGTCTGTCGGAAAATGCCTTTAAATTAATTTATGAATTTATAATTATGTTCTAAATATGTATAAATGTTGTATTGTTATCGGAAACTCAATTATATACATATTTTTAGCTATCAGGAAGTGACTGAAAAATCGATTATGAAATTCCATATTTACATGCAAAAACCAAGTTAAGTTAAATAAAAAGAACGAAAAATCATGCGTCAAGCATAGATTATGAAACATTTTCCAACACTTCTAGAATACTTTAACAAAACTTCACCGTTTAATAAGGTGAAAGATGATGTCTGAATAAACAAAGTCAAGGTCAAACCGGCCGTGGAGGGGGGGGGGACGCTACCTTTCGGCTTAAGCTCAACTAGCCCCACCCATGTCTGAATAAACAATTCTGGAAGCGCATAGCACATTTTAATACCCAATTTCATGAATTACTATTAATAGTAAGAAAGACATCCGAGTTATTTTGTCCAGTCGTGTAAATGATCTATAGATTTGTATATATACTACATAGTATGGTATAATTTAGTTCAGTTAGGAAACCAATTCTACATTAGAAAATTTACCTTCAACAATTTCCTCCAAAAAAAAACAATGAACTAGAGATCGTTTGTGCTGCGCTGTATATAATCTTTAGAATTTGTACACACCAAGTAGCAGACAAAAATTTAGTTAAATTTAAACACGTGTACCATAACTGAAAACGAACTTACAGCAATTATTGTTAATAGACGGCACTGTAACCAAATTATTTTGTGTGTCGCCAGCAAATGAACGATGAATGATATAAACACCATATTTTACATTAAGCCTCTTGTAGTGCACCTCATTGATATATATCAATTACAATATGATTAAAATAGTGTAACATCATTAAAATACACCGAAAGCGATTTTACCCTATATACCGTAATGTAACAGAATTCTTTTGAATGTCCCTGTAAACGAACGAACTATAAATTCTACACACTTCATTTCCAATACCGAGCATGCCATAGTAAACCGCAATAACAAATGCCAACTGCATGGAAATCCGAATATATTTACGCTAGTTAAAGCACGGACAGACAGAGTTCATAAACACTTTTCAACTATGTTGGAAAGTGTTAAAAATATATAAAAAGAAAGAAAAGAGAATAAAATTTAACTATAAAAAAGTGATTTATTCAGTAGAAATTAAATACAAATATTTGCAGTGTAGTTTTTATAAAAATTAAAAATTCATTTATATAAGATAACTGATGATTTTCTCTTTCGTATAACAGATAAAATCAAAATGCCATCGGGGAAATTCGACAAGCCAGTCGTGACTGACAATCATGATGGAACAATAACTTTCACATATGATCCAAAAGAAGTGGGAACACATGAGCTACAAATCAAATACAATCTTGAGAATGTACAAGGTAAGTAAGATTTGGTAATTCAATGAACAGTATGTTACTTATCATATTCTGTATGTCTTTGCATGAGTTATTTTACAAAATTAAACATAGATTGAAAAAAAATCAAGAAGCGTAAAAGGTTACGATAGCTTCATCATGCTAACAAAATAAACGCATACACTGATTGCTTAATTTGCTTCATATGCATCCAAATAATTCATTATTAAAAGTTAATTGCACTGTTAACCGGTTTAGAGCATCGCAAGCTTATGCTTTTCTCAGGCTTTTACATTTATATGTGGTGTCAATATGATTCTTTGTATAACTCATGTATTATTATTTTTGTATTATTATTCATATTAATGGAAAAGTATTTCATTTATCTGCAGCAGAAGTTTGTTTCTAAGTCTATTTTTCAGTTTGTGATTTAAAGAAAAAAAAAAAGTAGATAACATTAATTTTCTTTTCTTCTTTTTTCCGATTTTAGATATCATTCGCAGAAGAATTTATGAGTAGCACTTGCAATGTAAAATACCTTAAAAATGTGGAAATTTTAGAGTTACAGAATAAGGAATAAATGGAATAAATACCCACTCCTTATTTACTTTAGTAGCTCTATTCAATAATAAAATTTTTACCAACTACAGCCAATGGACATCTTATTCCTCGAAACAGTGTCCCCCCCCCCCCCACCACCACACACACACCTCTTTTTTTTTTTTTTTTTTCTTTTTTTTTAATACAAAAACTGCTTTTGTTAATTGAATATAGATTACTGGAGAAAAAACATTGTTACAGGAGAGAGAAAAGGGAGAAGGACAATTTCATTTTAGTTCTGATAAATGTAATCTAGACCTTAAAAATTGGAAACAGGGGCGCCCGTTTGCGGTAAACGAGCTGCAACAAAAATATAGGCATCAGATGGAAAATTTTCTAAAATTGGGATATTTTAATGCTGGTTCTGTTCCAGTGCTTTTTATACTTTTGAGTGTTGACCTATTTTTGAGGATAGAACAACTGAAAATGCTAAGAAATTGTACATCAAATTAAAAAAAAAAAAAAAATCATATAAAAAAAGACCAAGTTTACTTAACAACACCACCAAAAAAGTAAATTAATTAAATAAATAAAAAAATCTTTGTAATCTAAAATAATAACAAGCTTCTAGTCTGAATTCAACTTAGAATCCAGCGAACTAATGCTTGACCTTATCTTCTGTAATAAGATTAAAATTTTAACAAGTGTCATTTGGCAGAAGAGAGTTTTGTGTGGAAACATTTTAACGATATCCACATTAACTTTAAACAGTATTGCGGATGTTCCTAGGTGCTCAAGGGCGTGTTATACGATATTTAACTCAATGAGAACGACATTTGATTGGTGTGATGGTCACTCTAGCTACAATAGGTGTACGGGGACGGTAGGAAGTAGGAATAGAATACTCAATCAAGGACAGTGATCCGAATGCCGAAGAGAATTCCACCGGACAATCTATGCTGGGAAAGACAAGCTGTGTAAAAAAAAAAAAAAAAATGGTCTCCAGTATGCGTTTGTGAAGGAATTCCAGCTACTCCAGGTCGCAGTTGTGTGTAGTAGTCCTTACACTTACAGACGCTTACATGTGCTCGCTGATGTTCGATGACAAGGCTTAGCGGTGGGCAAGAATACAGTAGACTAATCGATCATGTTTTAAACAAATAAATAAATAATTAAATAAATATATACTAATAAAAGAAACTTTGGCTTTGTGTGTGTGTCTGTGTTGGCGATGGCTAGTGAAACCTAGCGAACTTACAAATCTGAAAATTTCGGTAAGGATAGTCCAAGGCATGTCCTGATGAAACTCAAAGTCCAAGTCATGTCCTGTAATACACTACCGCGCATGTGCGGTAGTGTATTACTGCTTATTTTACTGTTTATTACTGTAATTTTACGGTATAATACCAGTAGCTGAGATGTACTGTAAAATCAACATTTTTTTTTTTTTTCAGTGTAGATACTACATTATAATGATCGCTGCTTTAATGAATAGTACTCATAGATTCATATAATATGACCCATTGATATTTCTTTAACCTATATTGGTTAAAAAAATATTTTTCAAGCATATTTTTTATCTTTTTTTTCTCGAAGCTAAATCTGAAGCATTTTTTCGTATGTTTTTTGTATTTAGCGTGCAAGGTTTTCGACCAAATTTAACTTCACTTCTGGGAAACTTGAAAAAGCACAGTTGAAATAATATACTGTAACTGAATTAAAAATATATTAAATATTTGATGAAATATGATCATTTGTATGAAAACTTTTATCTGTGCGATAACACCTTTTTTTACATTATTTATTTATTTATTTATTTACTTATTTATTTATTATTATTATTTGCATAATTGAATAGTCAACTGTATAAGGCAACTCATAAGGCCAATCGAATATTGGGAAAATTTAGCATGATATCGGTCATATGGTGAGCTGAATTTCAGCTGTTTTCTAAAAATAGCTGGATAAACAGGATTTTTCCACAAATTGACATTTTTCATTTTATTTATTTATTTATTTATTTATTTGTTTATTTATTTGCATTTTTTAATTGATGATTTAGTTTTTTCTCAAAGGATCATCAAAACGATCCCATTCCGACAAAAAAGAATGGTCAAAATCGAAGCATTCGTTCCAAAGTACTATTTAACGTAGATATACTTTAAATACTAACTGCTTTGTTGGAAGTCAGTTATTAAAAAAAGACAATTTGTAGAAAATCCCTTATCCTTCAACGACTTTTAAGAAACAACTAAAATTCAACTATCTTGCCAATATTTTTCTGAATTTTCACGCTTTTTATACCAGTTACCCGATGCATTTGATTACTGAATTATGGAGAAAAAAAACCGTTGCGATTCGCGCGAGCGCGGTTAAAAATTATTTCATACAAATGCTCATATTTCATCCAACATTTATTATATTTGTATTGTGATTGTAGTACATTATTTCTACTGCACTTTGTCAAATTTTCTGAAATTGGTGTTAATTTTGGTTGGAAACTCCTCATGCTACAAACAAAACACAATCAGAAAGATTTCTAATATTTTAAAGAAACCTTTATATTTTCATGAATATACATGCTATTCTTATACAAATGATCACAAATGCTGTACAAGATCCACATTGTCATGAACTGTAGCTAGCAATCATTTTGAGAGTTTTATTTTACTGGATTACTGCAAATTGTTTTTTTATTTAATTTATTGTTGGTTCTCTAATTGTTTTCGTGATCTAAGTTTCACTGAAATATATGAGGTCAGCATGTTCTTTATACGCCTGAATTTCCAGACGAATTTGTCAAGCATTTCTCTAGATATTCGCTGAAACGTCTAAAATCGAAAGTGTTTGGGGAATGTTGGCCATACATTGTATTAATTGAAAGCACTTTGAATGATATTTATTGGTAAATTGTCCATTTCTATTAAAGAAAATATAATACTTTGTGAATGAATGAGCTGATATGTATACTTTCAGCTTTAAGAACGAATTAGCCGATGCTTATCCAGAATATCAGTAAGAAATGGCTAGTCAAGACAACTTTTCATCGTATTTTTCATAAATTTCTCCTTCCCGTTGCCGTTGTCTCGTTGAAAAGTTCTATCTATGTGCATAAAACTTCCAAAAAAATATATGTATTCGTCCAATAATATAATATTTATTCATGTCTTCTGACGCTTATCTATCCACATATTTATAAAGGAAATTTTTTTTCCCTTCGTCAAAACTCCTTTAAAAAAGAGGTTGCTTCCAATGGTGCATCTCAATGCAAATGCTTTATCTGGCACATAACTGTAATTTATCATTCATTTGGTTGGATGAAAGACGATATTTACAGACCATCTCAAATCACAGATGTCCAGTTACAATGACTATAGGTTTGCAGACATTTACGACAAAAGGTGATTGAAACCTTGAGCTTATGAAATTATTTTCACCTTGCTGACTTATCCAACAACAATAAGTGAAAGCAATTATTTATTTGTCATTTAGTTATTTATATACGTATCAAATTCTAAATTATTCCAATTAAGACATTTTTCCAAATACATACTCTTGGTACCTTGTACGTTCAAAAACATTGATCAAATATGATGACTGATATTATGTACAGGGTGTCCAGAATTAAAACCTCCCTACTCCGACCTCTCTATTTATTGAACTACTCAATGTATAAACTTCAAATTTTGAACACATACTATTCAAGACATGGGAAAACTGATTGTGCGAAAAAAAATGTGTTCTATAAATCACCAATGGATGGTGCTGTATAACTGAGCATATATTAAAAAGACACAAAGACACATTTTATGTGAACGTACCAAACATTCATGTGACAAGGAACTTATCGACGCAGGGAATGCTGCTCAATATGGGTCCCTTCTTGAAGATGTAAAATCTGCAGTCTGTGGTCAGCTTGATCAACTGCGGATCGTAACTGGTCGACTGAGATGCTTCTCAGATGCAGAGTGATACCTTCTTTCAAGCTTGACAAGGTTACCCGACGCCCTCGATAAACTAGATTTTTTAAGTGTCCCCACAACCAAAAATTACATAGATTAAGATCCAGAGAACCAGATGCCCGGGTTGTCGAAAACGCACGACTCTGCCATTAGTGAAACGTTGCCGAAGAAACTGCTGTACACAGAGTTCAATGTATGGAGGCGTTCGATCTTGCATAAAGATAATTGAATCAAGACATTGCCGCTCTTGCGAATAGGGTACAACAAAAGTTTCGAGCATCCTTTTGTATCTGTTGGCCTTCAGAATGCAAGTCATAGGGCCATTGCGAATAGCCCATTCGAAAAAGAAAGGTCGAAAAATGAATGAGAAGTGTGAATCTACACCAGACTGTAACTTTCCGGTGAGTGGTGTGGAATCTCTTGTAAGGTGCCGCGATTTTCAGTTTCCCAAATTCTGCAGTTATTGGTGTTCACTGTTCTATTGTCGTAGAAATGGACCTCAAAGCTCCACAGAATCTGCCATGGTTATGATGCAATCACTTCAACTTTTCAATTTCTCTTTTTTTTCCTATTTTCGTTCTACAGCGCCATCTATCGGCATTTCTTGAACAATTTTTCTTTCCGTTTTCCCATGTTTTGAATAGTTTGTTCTGAAAATTTGAAGCCTTTACACCCAGTAATTCGACATATAGGAAGACGGTATATATTTTTCATTCTTAATATAAATACATCAAATCATTAATTATATATTTAGATTCATTATCTATTTTATAAAATTTAAAAGTATTTGCAGTAAAATATCCATATAAAAACTAGTGCTTAATAATTTTCTTTTGTTATATCTTTGAATTTCATTGATTTAAACTATCAACGGATCTAAGTGATTTAGTTTTGATTTTACCGAACTCATTTTTAATTTGATTATTTTAATAATATAATCTGTATTCATTGTTACTTATATTCGTGAAATTTTTGTTTTCATATTTTATTGTAAACTACGTTGTTTCTAATGTGTTAAGCTACAAATAATAGTTACTTTCTGAGCCGTAATTTAGTGAACAATGCGTATTTTTACAGGAAGTCCATACAAGTTTCACGTGGATACTGTTGGCGATAGTACTCTTACAGCATATGGACCTGGGCTTGTCCAAGGAGTTGCTGGTGAACCATGCTCGATAACAGTATCTAACAACAGCAATTCAATAGGTAAGATTCAAAAGACAAAGATGTAAAATATTAACATCACTTTTGTCAAACAACATTTTTGTCTTAGGATGTTTTTTTCTGTGACATAGTTCGTTTTAATTGATTATTTCATATTAAAAATTCACTAATCTTTAGATGATATTATTATGTATTTTTAATTCCATAAAAATGTAGATCTGGTATCGTGAACTAATGAATTCGATTTATAATTTGACATGGAGCGGGTCATAAATCAATTTCCTATGCAATCTGAAATTACACAACCTGTATTTTTAAAAAACGCAAATTTTAATATTTTTCAGCTCATAATATGTAATTTATAAGCTTCAATGTATGTTTATATATGTATTTCTACACACTTTCGTGCACTGTTCTTTTATGTTTTAATAATGTCCAATAAAACTCATCTTCAAATAATGTTGACATTTAATTTGAAAAGTGAAAGAAGAAGCTTAACCCTCTGCCTGCTAGTGGTGCGTTTTCGCACCATTCAAAATAAAAGTGTATGAAAAAAACCCTGCCAAGCTACCACTATTTTAATATGTTAAAATATACTTTATTTAATGAGAAAAACTTTGCTATTAAAGATACCGAATATTATCTTTCAGAATTTTTGGTGGCAAACGAATTTCAGTAAAAACATTGAAGACTCCGCCCATATAGTTTTGGCAGTTAATGGGTTAAAAAACAGTTAAAACATTTGTGTTGAACATATAGAAAAATTTACAGGAAATACAATAGGTAATACAATGCGGTTAATAAATTAAAACAAACTTCTTTTTTTTTTTTTTTTGGTAATTCATTATGTAGCGCAATTTTATGCAGGTTTTAGGAGAAAATTGAAACTGTGCTCACATTTTGATAAATAACTTTGTCTCGATTTTTTGCCTGTTATTATTATTATTTATTTATTTATTTATTTATTGTAGTTTTTCTATGCTAAAGCATTTTTTCAAATGATACTATGTTTGTCACAATCTCCTTTGTGAGTCACCGGTTTTACCAAGAACACATTCAGTTCAGATTTCCTTTGTATTGAGAGTCTTGGTTATATTAAAAGTCAGTCAACATTTTAAAAGTAACCTTAATTAATTTAGCTACTTACAATAGATTTTCACGAAAGGTCGTATACCATGCGGCAGCAGATGTTTATAATTGCTATATTATGCCACAAGTCGCTGATTGATCTAAAGTTAAAACAGTGTAGGAGTATCAATACCAGTCTTAGAAAAACATTATATCTTTATACCTTTTTTTATTATTTATGAACAAAAATAACTTATATTGATAGAAGATGGTATTATTTTAGGTACTAACACATTTTTTTTTCTTTTGTCATCCAAACTAAAGCAGTGAAAGGTGTTTTGAAACATACCAATTAAAAATAAGCTATTTTCAGAACACAATGTGGTTTTCGACTACAGTAACATCTAACTAGACCAGGGACGACAAACCTTTTTATTAGCGCTTGCCAAAAATTCACAAACAATATTTATCAACATTATAACGTGCCAAAATTGTATATTAAAAAATTACAACATAAGGTAAAGCTAGGATAGTCTGCGCACAATTCAAAAGAATAGCAATAAAAAATCTAAATGTTAATTTTTTGCTAAACTGTTGAGGAATAATTTTTACTTCATTTGTTTTTTATGCATTTCCATTGCTATTTTGTTGTTATGTTGCAATTTAATAGAACAGTTGTAATAAAACCAAGAAAGTTCTTTTGCTCACTCTATCCTTACAGGGTTGGTGTGATTGCGCACATGGGTAGGAGAGATTGTTACTAATAATAACTACAATTAAATTTTTAACAATAATAATTATACTTAAATGACATTGATGTAAGGTTTTTGTAAACAAATATTATTGTATTAGGATTGAATATTTCAACCTAATGATTAAAGAATCAGAAAAAGGAAATAATTTTAAAAACGATTCAAAAATTTTAATTAAAGGAAAAAAAATAAAGAATCAGAAAAAGCAAGTCCAGATAAGATTACAAAATAAAATTATGTTACTTAATAACACGTTTAACTTAAAATTAGTCCATTTTCATTTTTCATTTTTTATGCAAATTTACCAATAAGCTGCGTAATCTCTCCTAGCATGGAAACTAATGGGAACACTGCGCCATCTCTCCTAAGTAGTAGATGCGCAAACTCTCCAATTTCGGTAGGAGAGATTGCGCGCCCTTTTATTTAAACATGACCACTTCTAAAACGAACCGTTGATGTTCACATTGTTAGTCTAGATTAGTAGCTTATGAGAAATCGTTTAAGTTTAAAATATTTTGTACTATTGATTTTGTATAGAAATTCTATTTGTATAGAAATTCTGATGAATAGCTTTGAAAATTCAAGCACTTACTTTAGGAAAACAAAACAAAATAGCAATACTTTATCTTAGACGCTCAAAGCAATCAACGTGCACTTTCAAGTAGACACTCCCCTACTGTTGTTGTACAACTACCTGGAGTCGCTGCGCGCTCACTCTACTCCTTCCCCCCGAACCTCTATGTGCGCAATCTCTCCGACCGCGCCATCTCTCCTGGCTTTACCTTATGTTGCTTACATGGAACACTCGTTAATAGAATCATTGCTTCCATGCACTAAGTAACCAACGGAGAAAATCAAAATGCAATTTTTCTGTGTATTGTTATCAACCACTCATTGAATGAAATTTTAATTCGGAAATATAATTAATTTAAGTAGCATCCACAAGGAAAAAGCTACAATTTTTATTTTAGTATTTTTTAACTCTTTATTAATGCAAGCATCTAACTTATAATAATCAAATTGCATAAAAAATGAATTAATTATTCAGTTGATTTTGAAGTTCTTCGTTCGATTTTATGAAGAACGCTTTACACCTGGACCATGTTTTGTTATTTTCAGTAAAATTTTAAATTCGGTCCACGTCATTTTATTGCAGTAACGATTTTATGAAATTCATTTAGAATATAAAGCTTTTTTTAATTCATATGGAAAGACAAAATATTTACATGTCGAAAGCAATTTATATCATTACAAAAAAAAGACAAATTTCTAACATGTTAATTTATGCAAAAAAAAAAACTTGCATTATTTGTAATACTCTGTACGTGATAAATAAAGCTATATTTATTATAACAAAAATAATTTTTTTTAACCTGTATAATAGTTAAAAATTTTCGTATGTCAGAGAAATTCTCGTACGTGCCAGCTCCGGCACGGCACGCCTGTCATAGGTTCGATACCCCTGGATTTTACAATTGTTCGATTGCAACTAGATACATTTTCTGGTTGTGTTTAGTAAACCGCGTGTTTCTGAATATGAAGAACTGATGGATTATCGCAATACCTATTAAAATATTTTAAATAAAGTTTTGTTAAAATATTTTAATAAAGAAATAATAAATATTTAATAAAAAAAAATCCTCTGTTTTAAAAATAAACTGCATCTGAAAAACTACTTGGAATGTCTCTTTCAAGGCTTTCTCCATTTTAATTTGTTTTTGTTTAGTCTAATTGCATCGTCTTATTCAAATTTTACAATTGACTTTTTTACTCACTTTTCCTGAATCGACTTACTTCAAATATTCACTACATAAAATAGTTGGTCATTTTCTATCGAGAAGTATTTTGAATCATGCTCTATGTTTCTGTTTGACAATTGCTCTTTTTCACTTCATAGCTTTTGAGAAAATAAAGCAGACAGAAAAGAAATTATATGAAGGCAATGCTGTATATATAACTACATCGAAATTTAATTCTATAAATGAGGTTAAACTTTTAATACCCTTTATCAAACTGATCACTATAACCAAAATAGATTTTAATACTCAATATCTCAACCCGACAAAAAATTTTCATTAAAAGATTTGAATAAAAATAAAAAAGATTATTTAATTTTCTTACTCATTTCTTTAATTTTCTTAATCATCCTTTCTAACAATGTGTTTTTAATTACTTTAGGCAAGATTAACGTGAACGTTGACGGACCAACAAAAACAGAAGTGACCTGTCATGATAATAACGATGGAACGATGAGTATAACATATGTTCCTCCCTCTCCAGGCGAATACAAAATTTCTATCAAAGCCGGAGATAGACACATTCGTGGCAGTCCTTTTTCGGCCAAAATTACGGGTAAGACAACAATCCATTTTGATTATCTTCCATATTATTTAAATGCATGTGATTCTATTGTCTGTTATTTTTATTGTAATTGTTACTATAGCAATTTAAAAGTTTTACTAATCTCGTAGAAAGTATCCTAATAATAATATTAATGAGAATAATAATAATAATGATGCCACTTTCTTCGAAAACAATGCAAGCTATTTGTTTAAAATTATTGTATTGTGAATTTTTTAAAAATATTTTAGTACTTATTTCTTCCAAAAGCACAAAGAAATTGCAAAATTTAAATTAAATTATCAAAAACGTATTCGAAACTTTGTTTATCTTTAAATACGGATGTACAGTCGTAGAAAAAAGAAATGAACACCACCTACTAACTCTACAATAAATTATTCTAGAAGAAAGTTATTGTTACCAAACGATTAGTAATAAAGTCTACTTTTAAATGATATATATAAAATTTTCTTAGGGGTCCATCTACGGGGTGATTATAATTAAAGTCCCACTTTCAAAATGCTGTAAAAAGGGAACCACTGGTCAGGATGACTTCAAATTTGAACTAAATATACTGGAAGAAGGAGGGAAACGGTATGGCATAAGAAAGACAAAAGTTCCAAACTGTATCAATAGATGGCGCTGTAATCGTCATAACAAAAGTGGATTCGGCTACAAGTGACAGTTTTAATCGAAATACGACGGCTTTGGCATGAGTTGCACAGTAAACCAACCGTACTGTTCAATGTGCATGAGTGTTTCGATTGCTTGACGGGAAAAAATGACTTCCAAATCAGTCAACAGTTGTGATACTGTTAGTGGAAAGCCCATCCACCACGGCAATGTCGTACCACATTGGATGGGAAAATTCGGTTTTTAATTGTCCTTGGGCCAAAACCCGCATAAAAAGCACATAATGATTCGATTTTTAATTGCGCATCCAAATGACTTGAAATTTGGTATTTAGGCATAGTTTGAATCGAATATTTAAAATATCGTGTCAAAATTAGGTGTTGCTATTGGGGAAAAAACAATGTTTGGGCTGGTTTTAATATGTAGATGCCCCCTAAGCAAATTTTATATACATCGTTTAAAAGTAGACTTTACTTCCAATCGTTTGGTACCAGTAACTTTCTTCTACAATAATTTGTTGCCGAGTTAGTGGGAGGCGTTCGCTTTTTTTTTCCAGGACTGTACGTACTTCTGGGTATGAAAATGTATAATGCCTTGTGTATAATATAATTTTTAGTTTATCCACTCACCAGTCTACGCCATCTATGCGACCGAGTATTTTATTTTGTTATAATAATAATAATTATTATTATTATTATTTCAAGATGGGGTTTACCCGGATATTTTTGTGTACCCGCAAGCTCTTAGTGCAACAATAATATTTCCTAAACTATACAAAATATTTTTTTACAAATCACGCTTCCAAATTTAGAAAAATCATAAAACTAACTAGTTAAAGACCTTTTTAATCACTATAATAATCCCAACAAAATGAGACTGTTAAGTGAGACTGTTACTGTTTCTCATTAATTTTAAATGTTTTATTTAAAGTGATAATAAAAATGACAATAAAGGTTAACAAGTGATACTTTTAAGTTCTTACGTTAAACATAACATGTTTATTGTGCACTAATTAATTTTTCAGCAGAGCTGAAATTACGCTGTAAATTAATGAAATACAAAGGATGTGAATTATCACTTTACTAAACATCGTACAACCATTAGATTGAAAAAATGTCCAGACCGGGGTTCAATCCCGGATACCCCGGTATGCCAACGGTGTTGTGCTCATGATTGACTTTCCATCTTGTGCTGCGTGGTTGTAGCCTTGCCATATAAGAGTGAGAGAATGCTAGACTGGATGTCGTCTGGATAGCTTAATTGGTTGACATAATTCATATGTTCAGAGCTTGGCAGTGGTATTTAGTTTTAAGCTTCAGCTTGTAAAGGGTAGCATGCCTTATTTCTAAAGAAACTGCAAGTAAAATCGTCAATGAATTTACTTTTAAATGAGTAATGATGAATAACAATGGAAGCAAACTTCTTTCAAACTGCGACAAAGATAGTGCTTTTCAATGCTTATACCAAGTTCTTACATATCAGGTATATGTAAGTGAAGAATACCATATATACTAAACTTAACGAACCTATTCGATCAACTTTTTATTCCTTTGTAATTCAGAAAATAATTAGGACTTATTGGTAAAATTTGGATTTTTTTAAATTCTATTACCAGGTTATCCGGGATTGAACCCCGGTCTGGACATTTTTTCACTCTAATGGTTGTACGCTGTTGATAATTCACATCCTTTGTATTTCATGTTTTGTGTATTATTCATTACATTTTATTCAGAAATTGTAAGCTTAGAACACAAAAGCTATTTGAATTCGCACGAAATATCAAAATTTACATTTTATCCATTAGATTAATTTTTCTCACAGCTAGGGTTTTTTTTCTTTTACTAAGTCTACTTTTAAAAGAAAAGGAATATGAAAATGTTTTCAATAAATAATGACTCAAAACAGTTTTTGTTCATTTTCATTTCAGCTGAAGGTCGTAAGCGTAGTCAAATCACTTTGGGTCATTCCAGTGAGGTATCTTTAGATGTCCAAGAGAAAGATATTAAATGTTTAAATGCTAGTATTGTTGCTCCATCAGGACTTGAAGAACCTTGTTTTGTGAAGAAAAGACCAGACGGGGCTCTGGGTAAGTTTCAACACATTATCAGCATACTATTAAATTTATCATTTGTTTCTTATCTGATATTTATGGTGTAAGCGGTAATATATCTTATTTAAAATATATATATATACAGTCAAACCTCGTTATATGGTCACCCGTGGGGACCGTTGAAAAGTGACCATATATGTGGGGTGACCATATATACGATAAAAGAAAATTGAGGGCTATTTTTAATCTTAAACATGTTTGTCAACATAAACAAAGCTAAAAACATGAAGTTTTTAAAAACATAAATGTACATAATATTAATTAATTATTTGTTTTAATTTAAGTATGAAACTGAATGAAATAATACATACTACTATAATAGAAATTGATGCATTACTTACAGAATAGTTAGGAATGTACAGTACTGTGTTTGAAATACTCATTTATGCAGGATTATCTTTGCTTCGGTTTTGCTGTTGTTAGCACTACCTTTTCAAGTTTATTAACAGTTTTAAAATGTTCTTCTGAAGCTTCTGAATGCGCAAAAAAACACCAAACAACGTTCAGTGCCTTGAGAGCTTCTGCCTGAGTTACAGGCTGAATTTCCAATTCACCATCACTCTCTTCATCGTTGCTTCCGGAAGTATTTAAATTTAACACTTCGGAGACAATTCCGGTAATGGACACTTTAGAAGATGTAGCTAAATCATTATAAATAGTTACGTAATCCATTTCATCAGGTACGGTACATCCATAATTTTGAAGACGCTTTGCAAGTTCAGATAGAGGCACATCCAGGGTTGTACTGGGCCAGGGGGAAGGGCGCAGACCTTAGATTTTCAGAGGGCGCAAAAATTTTAACGAACTTCAATCAATTTTACTTACTTGTGTTGTGTGTAACTTGACAAAGTTCACACACAACACAAGTAACAGAAAAGAACACATTCGCATAGCATCAAGTAAGAAAAGGGCTTAATATTATATTCCTGAGTTTAGATAGACGACTTCGCTATATTCCCCGTGCATGTTTGAAGTATCGAAAACTAATCATTCAAATGAGCTATATACTTACACACAGTTTTTTTAATACAAAAATTAATGTAGGTAATAATTCATAATTTTTAGTATGAATTTATTAATTATTTTCATAATTAAAAATATGTTTTTGGATATAAAAAAAAACCTGAAATATGTTTGGGTCTGTTAGGTGTATTTCATTAAAAAAATTAATAAAAGTTCAATCGGATGATTTTTACAAGTTTGTCAAATGGATTCAACATTAGCATCCTCAAACTTTAAACTCTTCTAGCTCTATGAAAATTTAATATAAAGTATTTAAGCTATACTTTTTCGAGGGCTATCTCGATCCCAGTAACTCAAATAGGGTCTCAAATATAGGTGTTATTATTTGAAAATTCGAAGTTGGTATAATTTATAATATGTAGACGACTCCTCCTGTAACATACTTAATAGCTTTAATTAGTAGACATTATTTCCAATTGATTAGTACCTATAGATTTTTTACAATTAGTTTTAGAAGAATTGGTTAGGAAATTATCACTTTTTCTTTTTTTTTTTTTTTTTTTTTTTTTTTTTTTTTTTTTTTTTAGGACTGTAAATTAACACACTTGATATATACACAGTTGTGTCCATTAACGCCCTCCCCCCCAAAATAAATATATATATATATATATATATATATAAATAACCATAAATGAAACATTACCAAAACACCAACTTAAAATTATGATTTAGTATGTAATAATTAGTTGATAATGAAAGTCTTCCCCAACACACTGAATATAGATATATATATTGTTTTACTTTTTTAGCAATTTCAGACATTATTACAAGTTTGGACGATATTCATGATTTTTTTAAACCGTCATCATGGTATGAGATATGACTTGACTAACTCTTCCCTTTTATAGAATTCTCTTTTCACTCAAGCAACACAGATTTGTTGGATATCATTAGTCCGTTGTTTTCTAGCTTCGTTGGTCAACGATTGAGTTTGGCTGTTTCCAGTAGCTGAGCCAACGCTTAGCTGATCGTCGATCTAAAGATATGAGTTCCCATTTGACCAACAGTTATGTTTGCTGGAAAAACTGCGCTAATAATAATATTAAAATATGCAAATAATTGGTCCTATTTTAATTAGAAACCAACTAATTTGTTGATTTTTTAGGCAAAAATTAATTATGCTTCTAAAATTACCTATTAAAACAGCTTCTAATTTAATTTCCTTGGTTTCAGAAATGTTTCCTCATTTTGCATTTGTACTTAAACAAATATCTCTAAAACAATTATGCAAATAAATTTTACTTTTATGACTACTAAAATGCAAAAATATCAGTGCTAAGAAATCCAACCTCTATTTTTAAAATATATATTTATTTGACATAATATGAATTAGTTATCAAGTCAGTTATAAACATGGTATAGATGCAATTTCTGATATAATCTGACAGCAAATGTTGTTTATTTACTACGGCTTTTTTTTCTGTACTAAAGTAGCATCTTTAAATGTGGTCTCTGGCGGTGTCTGCCTCATTACATATACAAAATAAAGATTCATTATGCAAAATTCGTTCAAAAAATATTTATATCGAGAACAAAAATGTACTTTCAGTATAGAAATAAAAATTTTGAAACTAAAACTCATGCTTGATTTTTTCTTTTGAAAAAGTACCATATATTATAGAAGTATTTGAATGTTCAAATGTAGGGGTATTTAAATGGGGAAATAACACTTGCTTGTGAAAATATAACACTTCCAGCATTTGGGATAAGGTGAGACAGGAGAAGGAAAAGCCAATTTGTGAGCTTAAAAATGACTTTATGCATCCTTTAAATGCTGAATTGATATCGCACTATAAAAAGGTTTTTACTGAAAAATGACATCAAAAATAGAGATTTGGCCTTAAATCGCTAAAATAATTGAGTAAATTTACTTTTCTCAGCACACTCTTCCCATGATTTGCAAATTTCTTATCATAGTTAGAGATCAAGAGAAATTAAGTTTCTATAATTGAAAGAAATCCTCCGGGGATTGTAATCCTGCAAGCGACAGGATTTTGCTGCCAGCGTTTTATAATTTTAAAAAAACCTACAAAAGTTTCTGAATAGCACTGTAATTTCCGGCGTATAATCCGCGGATCAAACAATCGTTTTTCGACCCAGAAATTTTATTTTAGAAAATGTAACTTACTAGATCACTGTAAATATTTGACTTCAATTATTGAATAAAATTTCTGGGTTGTAAGAGAATTGTTTGATCCGCGGATTATACTCTGGAAATTACGGTAATCATAGCTTTATTTATTGATAGATTTTTTTCGTGATATTTTTTTTTTTTTTTACTTAAAATACATACCAGATTTTCCAAATAGTTATTTAATTGCGGAAAGGCTGTCATTACATAAAGCTAACCGAAAATTTTGGTAGGTATTTTGCATGAAAAAACGCTGACCGCGCGATCCCAGCTGGCAGAATTGCAATCTCGAAGTGTCATCGAGTCGAGGTTGTATTTATTCCTCAAAAAGTCATGTTTTCCAGTCAACAACAAAATCCAAACAAAACGTTTTTGCCTTCTAATATTTATCTCTTTCTTTTATAAAGTTGTTTTTCGAAAAGCATGGTTTCAATTATAAGTACATTCAGAGACGGCTTTAAAAGGGAGCAAGGTCCCCTGGGTACTACAATGGAGGGTACGCAAAATATTTGATCTGAGATTAAGACCTAAAAAATATCATCTTAAGAACGGATGAAAAAAATCTCTCTCACGGCACGGGTGTAGCACATGGGCGTGAGCTTTAGTAGCCATGGCGCGCCAGGCTATTAAAACTTTCCCTAGGTGCCCGTTTTCTATCCTCAATCGTATACGTCCGCTTTGGTTTCCGATTCTGAAAATTCCTTCGATGTATCTTCAATTTCTTCATGATAATAAAAATCGCTCGCTTTTGCTATCTGTCTATTAGTTGATGATTATCCTTAAGCAAATTCTCGAAATTTAGTACACTTATCAGAATATGCGTGTGAAAAAATATTGGAGCGGCTTAGGATCGCGAAATTTTCCCTGGCTGAGGGCGCACCAACCCTCGGGCCGATGGGCCAGTCCGAACCTGTATATAAACACAAAAATATCCGATATTTTTTATGTAATCCGATATTTTCAAAATAACCGATTGAAAATTGGTGTAATTATTTGATGGATTTACACCTTTTGCGATGTTCTGAACACGATTTGACTATTTTGGGAAAATGCCTGTCTGTTTGTCTATGTCTGACACAATTTTTGCGGCCGCTCTGTCTCAAGAATAATGCACGAAATTTCATAAAACTTTATATTCTGTCAGACCTTGTCATGAACTGATGCTGATTAGAGTTAGGTATATATCGCCCTACAGATGGCGCTGCCATGCTGCATCTTTCACAATTTCTGTGATAGTTTACCTCAAGCACTAATACACCGAATTTAACCTAAAACTGCATATTCTCTTAGATCTTGACATGGATATACGTTTTGGTGTATATCGTCCAAAACATGGCACTTCTGTGCTGTATTTTCTACGCTTTTTGTCATAGCTATATCTCGACATCTATGGGAGGGAATTTCATAAAGTTTCATATTAAGTTAGACCTTGACATAAGTATAGATACTGATTAGGTTTCAGTGTATATAGCCCAAGAGGTGGCGCTAGTATTTGGTTTTTTCACGATTGCCATGATAGCTATAACTCTCATCTATGGGATGAAATTTCATCAAACTTGGTATTCAGTTAGACTTTGGCATAAGTCGGTACTCATTAGGTTTCGATGCATCTTGCTCAACAGATGGCGATGCTGTGCTTTTTTAACGATTTCCTTGATTGCTACATCTCGGCTTCTGTAGTATGGAATTTTGTCAAATTTAATACGTAAGGCTTTTATTAAAAATTATGTTGTTTTCATTTTGGCTTTGTTCATTCAACAGAGGGCGCTGCTTTTCACGATTTTCTTGATGGCTGTATCTCAGCATCTATGGGATGGAATTTCACCAAATTTAATATGTAAGATATTTATTCAAAATCATGTTGATTCAATTTTGACTTTGTCCACTGGGAGCTGATATACTATATTTTTACGATATACATTATAGCAGTATCTAATTTTCTACTGGGTAGAAATGCACTAAATTTTATTTTGAAGATATTATTTAAAAATACAGGGTGTCTCAAAAAGTCGTTTACAAACTTAACATGCTGGTCTTTCATATCATGATGAACAATATTTACATAGGAACTTGTGTTCGAAAATGCAAACTGCGACCGCTAGATGGCGATGAGCGCAGATGTGGAGGGGAAGAAAGAAAGGATATCGAAAGAGGTATTAATATGACTTTTATTGAAGAACATGGTTTAATTTACAAAAAATGTTCAAAATTCCTTCCATTCGCCGCAATGCATGCTTCACAACGTCGGCACATGGATTCACGGACCCGTTCAAAATGAGCAGGTGTGTCACGGACACGTGCCGCCGCTTCCACGATCCGGGCGACGAGATCCATATCCCATGTTACGGGCGTCTCGTACACCATGGACTTCATGTGTCCCAACAGATAGAAATCCAGGGGAGTCAGGTCGGGGATCACGGTGGCCATGCAACTGGTCCGCTTCTGCCAATCCAGCGATTAGGATTAGTCCTATCGAGGTATTCTCGCACAGTGTAGCCAAAATGAGCAGGCGCTCCATCATGCTGAAACCAGATGTTTCAGCATGTAGCGGCTGGAACGTCACCCATCAGCTCCGGCAAGACTCTTTCTAGGAAAATGCGATAGGTTTTCCCGTCGAGGCGTTGAGGTAGTACGTAAGAGCAAATTTACATGTCACCGATAATACCAGCCCAAACGTTTACAGCGAAACGTTATTGACGTGCATGGGCACGTGTACACCTTGGGTTTTCATGCACCCATACGTACATGTTGTGCAGGTTCAGGACACTGTCCTGTGTAAAACAGGATTCATCCGAAAACAAAATCCAAGAGGAAAAATCCGGCTGTGCGACCCGTTGTTGCAAATACCAGCGTGCGAATGCAACGCGTTGGAGATAATCGTCAACGCACAATACCTGTACTCTTTCAAGTGGTAGGGGTGTTGAGTATCCTCATTCAGTATGCGCATAATGCTGGAAGGATGTACACCCAAAACGCATTCGCTCGCTCGAAGACTAGTTTGCGGATTCCTGTCAAATTCCCGTAGCTCGGTTTCCTCAACGACAGGCGTGCGTGTAGTGCGTTCTCGAACGATGTGGCTACGTACTTGGAAAGCTTCTGCTCCACGCAATCTGCGGTGCAATTGTCTAAATAAAACATGACTTGGCTGACGTCTGCTTATGAAGTCTTCAAGGTACATCCGTACCGCGGCGCCGTATACGTAATGCATATCGGCCAATTCTGCTTTTCTAAACCGATTCATCCTTTTCCTACAATGTCCTCGCCTGAAATGATTACGCATCCCATTCTCCCGTAAGCCAACGCTCATTGCCCTCTAGCGGTCGCAGTTTGCATTTTCGAACACAAGTTCCTATGAAAATGTTGTTTATCATGATATGACAGACCAGCATGTTAAGTTTGTAAACGACCTTTTGAGACACCTTGTATAATGTTGGTCCAATTTTGTATTGATATTGATAATTATTGTATTTGAAAACCCAACAGGTGGCACTGTTGATCTGTGCCCTTTTTTTTATTCACTGATCTCTGTAACTCCGAGTTAAATTCAAAGAAATGCACCCTACTTCGAAATTATTGGCGTGTAACTGTGCTATTTAAATTAATATATTAAAAGAATATAAAAGAAAGTTTTGGGATGACGACAGCATACTAGTTTTTCTTATCATCAAGTGTCTCAAACAATTAATCATGTTTGTTTTCTTTCAGGTATATCTTTCACTCCTCGAGAAGACGGCGAACATTTAGTAAACGTGAAGAAATTGGGAAATCATCTTCCAGGCAGTCCATTCAAAATTAACGTCCTCAACAAAGACATAGGAAATGCTTCAAAAGTCAAAGTTACTGGCGATGGCTTAAAAATGGGAAAAACACACACGGACAATGATTTTGTACTACACACATCGGATGCGGGTATGTTCAGTTTTTTAAGTTTTGAAAATTACATGTGAGTGTACGTATAAGTGTGTGTATGTGTGTGTGTATGTATTTGTGTGGTGATTGTGTATAGATGTATAATATTTATAATTTTTAAAAAAATTACAAGTTTTCAAAATTTTATAAGTTTTAAAAAGTTTATACGTTATTAAAAAAGTTTTAAAAAATTTACAAATAAAAAAAGTTTTAAAATATTTAAGCGGTTTTTTTTAAAGTATTTTTTTAAATTTACAAAGTTTTAAAAATTAACAAGTTAATAAAAAAAGTTTTAAAAAGTTAATCAAAATTAAAATTATTTAATTATTGACATAGTTACAAAAATATCTGTAAGTTTAATTTATATATATATATATATATATATATGTATATATATATATATATATATATATATATATATATATATATATATATATATATATATATATATGTATGTATACATGTATGTATATGTATACGTCTCTCTCTCTCTGTGCGTGCGTACGCGTGTGTCTGTGCGTACTACCACTTGGAGAGCATGAGCAAGAATTTTGCACCTTCTCTCAAAGTGGTAGCAAGTCTTTATGCGCCTGATGAAGAAATGTGTAGTTTTTTCGAGCCATTTTGTGCTTTTCTCTTTTTTCAATGGTGTTTTTAAGAACTCCTTTCTTTTGAAATATTTTGTGGTTTTCATTTTATGTGTGTATAGCCCTTTCTTAAAAATAAAGATATCATAATTTACAGCATAAAATGATAAATATTTTAATGTGTTTCAGGTTTTGGTGGAGTAAATTTTTCAGTGGAAGGAAGAAGTGCAGCTGAGTTAAAATGCGAAGATAAAGGTGACGGCGTGATAGTTTGCTCCTACAAGCCTACAGAACCTGGTTACTATGTACTCAATGTGAAATATGCAGATCATCACATCCCAGGTACTAAATACTTTATCTGTAAAGATTAGAAGGAAAATATGTTGCTAAGAATATTTAATTTTTCTGATCACCATGATGTAATACTTCACTGCATAAATTTCTCTTTCGGGTTTAGAAAACTGAAAAGAATTTTAATTAAATTATTAACGGGGGAAAAAAATA
Organism: Maratus michaelseni; assembly: GCA_963931845.1. NCBI lineage: Eukaryota > Metazoa > Arthropoda > Arachnida > Araneae > Salticidae > Maratus > Maratus michaelseni. The sequence continues at coordinate 168,667,566 of OZ007591.1, forward strand.
AATGAGGAAATTTATTTTTATAAAAGTAAATGTATTAATAAACTATTTATTTTTCAAAACAAATTAACGGTTTAATTTATAATTCTAAAATTAATATATTTGTTTTCGTTTCCATACTTAGAGTTCAAGGTTGAAGTGAATTCGGTTGTATTAGATCATTTTCGAAAATCTTCAAAATTTAAGAAGCTTGTATGGAATTATATGGAAAATCCATACAGCTTTTCTCTTTTTCAGAATAACTTTGGTTGCGGATTCAGTTTTTTTCTACACTGAAAGATCTTATATTTCTTCTAAAACTGAATACTGTTTATACTAAATAAATAAAGAAAGAATTAGCTCTATACTCTCAATAATAAAAATTAACAAATTCAAATTATTTTATTTAAACACCAACCCGTAAACTGATTTTTCTCTGTTTTTAGGTAGTCCTTTTACTGTCAAAGTCGTAGGTCCAGGCTCTAACATCATTCGAGAAACAATCAGAAAAAAAATTCCTCAAGTGCCTATTGCAGAACATGGGAAAGAAGCTAAGCTTATATTCAGGTTACCAGGTAGTATACATTTTGAAATTAAATTCCCTTTCTAATCCAATTTTTAATTTAGGAAATAGCATTCAATAATAAATATTTGTAATAATTTTTTTTTATATAATTATGTATGAAAAATCACTTATTATCATTGAAATAAAAATATATATGCTAAAAGTGATTACAGTACATTTAAAAGTTTATAGAAACCTTTTAATAAACAGATTTATTAGGTTAATACGCACAATCGGCGACATTATCAATTTCAATAATAACAAAATAAAATATTTCCGCAGAAAAAAAAAAATTGAAAATTGTTTGATAAACAAAAATCACTAGATCACAGGTATAAGGAAAGCAGGTGACTAATAAAAATAGTCAGTTGAAATCCATATGCGCAGCGAGAACATATGCAATGAATCAGCCTCCTTTAAGTTACCTAGAATTTGCCGCGAGATGATTGATAAATTAAAACCAATACGATACAATAACTCACATTTATAGATGACCATTTTTATTACTGCACCTGCTTTCATTATACCTGGGATCTCGTGGTTTTTGTTTATCAAATTCCTGTTTTATTTATTTATTTATTTTTTATTTATTTATTTATTTTTTTTTTTTTGCGGAAATACAAAGGGGCTAGTGTGACTATCTCTGCAGATTTTCACGTCCTGGAGTCTTGGTACAGCAAGTACATGCTGGAGAAACCTGGCTTAAGGCTTAGGGCCCAGTTCCCTTTTGGGTGTCTGGATCCCGAAGCTGTTGGTAGCACAGCACAGCACTCTGGCACGTCCCCAAGTGTTACGCGGTGCATCCCTTTAGTGCACGGGTCCCACCGCCGTATACTGTCGCAGCGACTAAGTCGCCAATTTCTTGAGAGAATGGGGGGTGATGCGCAGGTGGCGGTACCCCCACCTGCCGCAGAACACACAGGATTCATTCTGGTCATGCTCGTTAAAAATTTCTCAGAACTTGGATGATGCTCAATTCTATCATCATTGATCTTGAGAATGTCGCCGATTGTTTCTGAAACCAGTAGCTTTGTTTATTAAAAGGTTTTTATAAGTCTTTAAGTGTACTGTAATCACTTTTGGCATATATATGTTTAATAAGAAAAGTTATTTCTTTTCTTTCTTCAAGTGTAAATATGATAATAGAAAATACATTTGGCAAATCTAAGGTAAAACAATACTGATGTCCACATGTGAAAGATTCTGTTCTCTTTACAAAGGATATGCCAAGAACTTTTGTAATTCTGCCTCATTTTTAAAATGCCTATGTAATACTCCATCATTCGCAATACACTACAAACAATTCACTTGATTTATTGGAACGAACATCATTCAAGCTATAATGTAACAAGAATTAAATCAAGAAAAATGAAGTCACGTTAATCAAAGTGCAAGTTAATAAAAGAAGAACATTTTTAACTTTAAAGGTGATAGAATCCTATTGCTTTAAGGGGGAAAATCATCTTCAAAAGAGGTGATTTTTTTTAAAATAACACTTTACAAATATTTTTTTTCTTTTAAATTAAGATGATATTCCAATTAGAACCAAAGTTATGACTAATTATTGCAAGAAATTTCAATTTTAAAGTTATTTTTTTTCCAAACTATGATTTTTAACTTTGAGCGCATTCTAATTTCGAAAGTTATTAACATACAATCTTTAAATTTTGTATGACGGTGTATTATATGAACGTTATGAACATAGATAAAATACACTATATATATATATATATATATACATATATTATAAATTTTCATTGACTTTTTTCAGAATTTTTGCCTTTAATGTTATAATTGAGTGAAAAAAGTATTATCTACTGTAAAATTGATTAATATTTTTGGTGGAAGTTTAAGTAGTATATCTTAAGAAAGTATATACGTAATATTAAGCAAACATGTGTGATGGGTTTATACATATATATATATAATCTTCCGCACAAGACATGTACGGCAAATGTGACTTGGAAAAATACTTAATTAGTTAATATTAATTAAAATAAATACTATTGGCATTTTATAAAATATTTTTATAGTAATGGATTAACAAACAATTGTACAATTTAATTTTAAAAAACAGTTTACTTTGGTGGCATAGAATTTTGAAATTTAGTGTAAAATCATGTAATATCGAACTGCTCAATGTGATCTCCCCCCCCCCCCCACTTACTATTAAGGCGCGTTTACACAGAGGTCTAAACATCTCAAGTTGCATAAAATTGTATCCCATTACAACTTATGTAAAACGTAATAAAATCAAATAACCTTTTGGGAGTTAAATGAAATCTTATGCATGTCAAAATGCTTAAGCTAAATAAAGTATAAGTGTTCTCATGTCTAATTCGCTTGTCAGTGCTAAATTAGTAGAAATAGGAACATATCTTAAGTTTGTAACAGTGAATGTTTGAAAATATTTTTTATATTCCGTAACAAAACACATAAAAAGTTGCATAATTCTGGGCAATAACTTTGATTAATTCACCAGAACTCGTTGCCAGCCATTTTTTTAAGGCACCTGTGCGCTAGAAAATTTGGGGGTCTTAAACAATTAGCTTGAGGAATAATTCAGGAGCGTTTTTCTTATTATTATGTAAAAATGAACCCAGAAATAAAACGCATTGGCAAAATGTTTTACATTATTTGAATTTTCTCTACAAGTGAATGTATTTTGATTTTTAATTTTATTGATTTTTGTGTATTTTTAGATCATTGAAATAGAATGTCAAGTGAACAAAACCTGACCATTTTCGACACCTTTTATTTTTCATTCGCAGTACTCTTCAAATTTGGCGCCGTCAGATTTTCTTCTGTTCCATTCGCTTTCGAACGCTTTGCGCGGTCTATCGTTCAATAATTTTGTAGAATCGGGGGTCTTATTGGACGAATTCTTTTAGTCAAAACCGGGAGATCTCTATCTCCGAAGCATGAAAAAATTTATTGAACGATGGAAGGAAGTCGTAAACAACAACAAGAAGTATATTATTAAAATGCTTTTGTTTAAATCAAATTTGAAAAAAAAAAAAACGCTCTTGAATTATTCTACAACTTAATACTTTCAAAACTAATATATATATATTATCTCATTGGATGAAGTGGGAGTGCTAAACAGATGCAAACTTTTTGCAACTCTAACATTTTATTTTTTAAATAGAGTTAAAAAAAATTAATTTTCATTAGGAACACCTATGAGCACGTAGCCCGGGCGCATTGTACCCGCCGTATCTCTTATAGCCGGTCCTGTCAATACTAACAGAATTCATTCAAGTCATTGCTTTAAAAGTCATGCACTTATGATGGATAAAATTAACAAGTGACAAAAATGTATTGTTATGAATGTTACTCGTATAATAGAAACTATACAAACTTTTTTCTATTCAGCTTCTTCCAATTTTATAATCATTCTGTCTATTCTTCAAGGTACTAACGCCTTTGACATGGTGGCGAAAGTAACAAATCCTTCAGGTGTAACGGATGACGCTGTGATTGTAGATATGGAAGAGTGTCTTTATGGTATTTACTTCACACCCAAAGAACCAGGATTATACACTATCAGCGTAAGGCACAAGGATATTCATATTCCAGGATCACCTTTCCAATACAGTGTTGGATCAATGCAAAATTTCGGAGCACATAAAGTACATGCCGGAGGTTTAGGTTTGGAAAGAGGAGCAGCTAATGAATTTAGTAAGCTCACAGTTTTTCTACTACTATTTATTCTAAATTTATTAATGTGTTTTGTTTTAAAGCCATACACAATTTTATGTGAACATAAACCTATAATGCAAGGATTTACAAATTTGATAAAATCTGTAGCCAGAAAAAAATTCTAGTAGCGAGTAAAAAATATTCAACACCCCCTCCTTCCTCGTCATTAATTTTCAAAAAGTACAAAAGTTTTTATGAATTAACTGAGGAAAAATAATAACAGGCATTCTTTAGAATTATTAGTTACATAGTTCAGAAAGGAAATATAAACTAAGTTTTCTAATAAAACTCACCAAAATCATATATCTTTCAAAAAGAAAAAAAAATGTAAAGAGTGAATTAACCGGCATGTTCGGAAAATGCTGAATGCCGAATGCTTAAAATGTCCGGATAGTTAAATGCTACAAAATCTGTATCTGTTGAGGAGCGCATCGACGAATTAGTGAAGCAGAAAACAAGTTTTCGCCTATTTTTCTGTCGAAATCTCAAATAATTCTGATTTGATTATTTTAAAATTTACATTTGATGAACTTATTTTTGCCAAATTAAAAACAAAAGTTAAAAATATTTTTTGTGTGAATATAGTTTCAAAGTTTATTTTTTAATATTGGGAAAGGGGGGGGGGTGGCATTTGTGCTCATTTCAAGAAAGCTAAGGTCAATTTTTTTACAAAAAAGAAACAACAACAAAAACCACATTAGATTAAATAACTTGGTCGCCAGATAAAAAATATTTGGTCGCCAGTGGCGACCTGACGACCGTATTTGTCAAGCCCTGCTATAATGCATATTAGTCTATTATTTACATAAACATTTTTTAATTCAAAAGAAAAATTTGGAATGACTCCACTCGACATTCCGAACACTCGTTACGTGTCCAGAAAGTAAAGAAAAAAAAAGGAATTTTTATAAATTTCTGATGCATTCAATCGAACAGGCCGGCCTACCAAAAAGGTGTTAGCATACGTACATCCCTGCAGGTAAGTAAGATACTAACTGCGAATCACGAACAAGTGAGGTGGAATCGGCTGGATTCAAACGCTGGACCTCCCATTTGGAATTAGAGAAACGTTACTTCTGCGCCACTAATGTTTAATATTTATACGCTATCACATTTTCTTGGAGACTTTCTCTATAGATTATGTCGAAAAATATTTGAAAAGGGTTTAAAAATTGATTAAATACATAAACCGTCGTCCAATTTTTTTGAAAATCTATACAGCTCTTGCGACAGTGGTCTATAACAGTGTTGCCAGTGGGCTACATTTTCCAATTGAGATTGTTTGATTGGCACCACTTTTTTTAAATGGTGTAACTCACTTTGTTTTCGCCTTATTTAATTTGTCATTAAATAAGGCGGATTTTACTATTTCAAGAAACTGGTGGCAATCAAGAAATCTGAATTTAAAAAACAGTAGTCCACTGACAAAACTAATCTATAAGATCTTCGCCAAATAGAAACTCAGTCGGAGGTACCATTTAAAAAAGAGTTACCGTGTTCTTTCATACACACACATACAAATCATGATTACAATACTTTTCTTGAACTATATGTTACGAAAGCAATTACAAAACATTTTAACCTCTTGCCTTGTAACAACACGTGAGACACATGATTTGTTTTCTGAGCCCAAAATGGAAATGACGTGCGAGAGACCTTATAAGCTTTCTGTATCCAAAATGACAGGAATTATTAGATCTGTGATACATTTCTTTGCCTGAAAATGAGAATTCTGTGTCGTATACGTGAGGCATTTAAAAGCCGATGGTAACAACAGCGTAAAGGTCTGCACGGAACCGGGCTGCGCCAGAAAATAAAAACAAATTTCAAACGGCTGCGCAGATTTAAAAATAAATAAATAAATAAAAAAGTAAACGGGCCAGTCGGGCCGATAAAAAAATAAGCGATCTGACCGGCCCAATATAATAAATTGGAAAAGGTAGGACTAAGCCGACAAAATATGAAAATGTTTTCAATGAATCTGGCTGGGCCAAGAATAAGTTATAAATGTATTGCGCAAGCCGATGCTAGTTTGACAATATCCATACAGAAATTTAACATGCCCAGCGTAGAAATCTGCATCGGACAGTTACATCGTGTCAGTGTGCAGGCTTAATTTTTTCAGTGGACTCGAGCCGGTCCAGGCTCACGCTTACATTTTTTATACATACTCGGGCCGTACCGGACGTGGACTTAATTGTTCCCAGGACATGTCTGGCATGCAATTTTTTTGTAAAAATAATAGTGATAATGAACTTTTATTAACAGAATCTGTGGAAATATACTTCAGTAAATTACATTTCCAAAAATCTACACTGTAAAAAATTTGCAGCAAAGTATCCGGTCATTCGACCGTTTTTATAGAAAACGGTTACATACCCGTAATTTAACGCTATTCTGACCATAATATTGTCCATATTATGGTCAAAATACTGTTAAATTACGGTTATGTAACCGTGTACTTTTTTATATTATACAGCTTCAAAAGTTATGATGTTTTCAACCATTTTTTTTTAAATTCTAAACTACATTAATTTTTTTAATGAGTCTTTGTTTAGATTAAGAATGTAAGTGATCATTGATGCTACTATTCTGTATTTTATGGCATATAGTTTGCGTACATATTGTTTGAATTACACTGCAAAATTTTCGCATAAATATGCACGCAATATTCTTTAAAAGAATCTTAATTGTGTGTTAAGAAAAATCGAAATTTTGTTTAGAAATTGAGTCGTGTTGGACCGGGCCTGATTTCATTGATTTTTGCACGGCCAGGCCTGGCCGTGAATTTCGAAAATATAAACGGGTCGCATCGGACCCGGACCGGGCCAAGATAGCTATTTCTTTGGGCCGGACAGAGACGGGTCGGGGCCTGGAAATTTCGGCCTTTGCAGACCTCTACAACCACGAGTAAGATCTGCATTTTAACTTTTACAAATGTATTTTATGCATATTTAAAAAGTTCTCAAAAGCCCGTTACAAATAACAAAACCTCGTATATTTATTTTCTAGAGATGGAGGCTAGAAATAAATTAGCCTCCGATATCACTGTTTAAAATTGAGAGAAATCGGCGAAGAAGAGGAGGGAACCGTTGCGGCGTCAATCCGGATTGGAGGCTACGATTTCACTAGCCTACCATAAAAGGAAGAAACGATAGGAAATCACTCCACTGGCGTCTCAGGCACGGCTGCTTTTTTAAAAGAAGCTTGGCTGGCTTTCAATTTAAAGGGGCCCGGCTGCAATAACAATTTGAGGACCTAATTTATTTTCAAAAATAAAACAAAAAATCTTTCAGTTTTGTTGGAGGTTGCTATAAGTATAGAACCCGGGTGCAAAGCTTCTTAGGATCATAGCTTTTTTTTCCAAAGGATCTTTCTGTCTCGCTGGAGTCTCTGTAAGCACAATGACTAGGTGCATTGCACCCGTCCGAATCCTCCTTATGGCCCATTCTGAAAATATTTTTTTCTATTTTATTTTAAAAGGCAGTGTAAATATGTAATCAGAGACTATACCCAGATGTCGTTGTTTTTTAAAGCTTCCTAAAATGTTTTACAAATAAATAATTTTTATAGTAGAAATATAAAAAAACTTTGAAATAAGATTAATATGAAATTATTAAATATTATTAATTTATTATCAAAATATGATGTGCATTAATCTAAAATGCGAATGTTTACCACTAAATTAATGTTCCGAGAAGGGTAGAGAAAGGAGAGAGGGGTAGCTTTGTTTTGCGATTGATTTCAGCCACCTCTCTCATTTGTCCCACTGGTCGCCACTGACCAAGGGATTGTCTGTTTGACCTTTGTCGGGAACAGTTATTTTCTTACAATTTTATTACTACCTGAATGGCAGAAAAACATAAAAATCTTAAACTAATCATCCACATTAAAATTTACGTTCTTAGAGGCAGAGACGATACTTTTTACAATTGTCATGTCCCAAATATTGCCAAAAAAAAATTTCTACGGTCATCGCTGAGCCGCCACTTTGACTTTGTATACCATGACTTGTTAACCATGACTTTGTATACTTCCAACCTGCATGCTAGATTTATGATTCTATGAGCTTGACGCCATATTCTAAGCCTACCACCAGCGTGATGCAGTCGTAGTCGAGACTCGTCACACCATTCTACTACACTCTAATAGTCAAAGGTTGACTCACGATCTTATCTGCCCTCCCCCACCCCCAATGAAAGAGATTGAGAGCGGTCACCTCATTCAATTTTATGATCACATGAGTTAATGTTTGTCATCACTAGCTGCACACGATACAAATGAATATTAGAAATTCAAGTCCCTTCAAATCTTCTGAAATTGAACTACCCATGTTGTGAGCAGATATCGTTTGTTTTTTATCCAAGGCGTCTAAATCACGAGTGCATCCCATCATTTAACTTTTAACAGTGTGCTTATAAAGACCTATGCACTCAACTACATATATATCCGTGGAAATGACGCAGCAGTGCCATCTTTTATTTCCATAACACTGTCTATCTCTAATTTAATAGCACTTCAATGTATAATAAGTTGATACAAAATTTGTAAGCGTTTCACTGTAATTAACTGTTACTAATGATAGCATTATTAATGGGATATTCAATGCCACTCATTAAGCAAAAATTTTCCTTCGCCCCCCCCCCTCCAAAAAAAATAAATAAATAAATAGTATCTTGATTATGCAAAAGGGGGGAAAAAACAGCAAGCATTCGCGATAATTATCGTTTATCACTTCTCCCGGTATTTATCGGTTATTCCAGCTACGCACGACAGAATAACTAATAATTCATTTTAAGTTTTAAAATATCTTTTTTTTTTTTTTTAATATCTCTGCGAGTCTGTTCTCAATTGGAGCATATTCTTGCCAAAATTCCAATATTCCATAATGCTAAACCACAACACAGCAATTGAAAAAGCAGTGGTGTTTTTTCCATAATCGGGGTGCTTTTATTATAAATTACAGTACCTTTTTCGGCGATTAAAAAGACTAAGCAGGTTTGTTGCTTAACGAATAAATATTTAGGTTTTGAGAGTCTTTATGACGTGATAAAAATTTTGACTTACTAATTATTATTATTTACTAATTATTTCGTATAAAAAATGTGGCACAGTGAAATAAAATTCAATACATATATGAGTGCTAAATATTATTTTTATTTTTTTACATATGATTTACTTATGAAGTTTTATGCTTTACCACATTTAAATTTAATTTTTATTTAGCATTATATCTCCCATTGTGTTAAAAATATCAGTTTTTTTTGTAATGGAAACATAATGTATATGTTGATTTTCCGATTTCACTAATCATCCCCAAAGTCATAACTGAAGTGACCGGTTAGTTAAAAAAAATTGCTCTAAAACATAATCACTTACACCGTCTAAAATAGACTAAGTAGAAATAGTGTAAAGATAACAAGAAAATAAGTTTACTGCAGACATTTAACCTTAGAGAAGCAATATTAAATTTCAAGTTTGTAAAAGAATTGGTTATGATAATATATTTAAAAACATAGATATGCCTAATGGAAACGTCAGAAGTATGGTCTACTGTGGAATGGTTAAGGAGTTGGTTGGTAATATAAATTCTTAATTATATAGAGCGAATTTTTTCCGTAATTAATGCATTGTTCTTTAGTAAAATCTTACGTGAACGAAATCACGGGTAACAGCTAGTATTATTTTTAATTATTTATTATTTGCTGTATGCTGTTTTTATTATCGAAAAAGATAATAATATAAAATGAGTACATTTTTATAAGATGTGTTTAAATTTATTTATCTGGAACATTTTATTTATTCTTTTTTTTTTCTTTTCATAACAGGTGAATTTAATTTGTACACTAGGGAAGCCGGACCTGGTGAATTGTACATATCAGTTGAGGGACCATCACGAGCTGAAATGAACATCAAAGAAATTGGTGAAGGGGCTTTTTGTGTTTCGTATAAAGTTACTGAACCAGGTAAGATTATGAATTTAAAAATAAAATTAATGATTCATTCAGATTTATTTATCTTTTAACATCCATAGTAGTAAGTACAATTAATTATAATAAAATGTACAGTTATAATCTTACATTAAAAACTAATTACGCATTGTTAATTTAATATGGCTTGGGGGAAAAAACGGAATTTCTAACATTTAGCATTTGTATATAACATTAATAAATTGCTTAGTGTGTATCAGTTTATAAGACATCATTTTTAGCTTTTTTGAACATTTACAATCTAAATAAACTGAAGACAAAAAGCTGTAGCAAATCAATACAAATCTTTTTTAACACTGTAAAAATACCATGTAAAATAACTGCATATTAAACTGACGAAATGGCAAACAAAAAGGATGTATTGACTATTTTTTTTTTCTATTGCATGGAGGAGTTTGTTCAAAAACTCTCTTACTGTTTATTTTATTCATTAATTTTCTTAAACTTCTATCAATATCAATATATTCAAGTTATTTGCTGCAGTCCAGTAAATAATCTATAAACGGTATAATGACGTCTTCATCTGGAGAGAGTGTTGTAGCGCATGCTATCATCATCTCATCAACATGCCAGAAATTAACCATTTTGATGATCGTGGAATCCTTGTTTGGGACGGCATTGTTTTGGGTAGTTGCATACCACTGTATGTATTCTATACGTGTATTATGATCTCACAGCTGTATAGGAGTGATGTCATTGAATTCCATGTGAGACTTTCCCGTGGAGTTACTAGAGATGAGTTCGAGGTGTTTTTTAGGTTCCCGAATCCGACGATTTGGAAATTCGAGACGGACAAATTTTGTGTCATCGAACCCGAAAGTACGCACCATAAAATCATATATATTGTTTCTGTTGTCAACATCCTTTTTTCTATGCACTTACAAAGCGCACAACAATGAATGAGGTACCATTCGAAAGGTTTTAGAACCGGCTTCTGACACTCACATTTCGCTAAAACATGTTTTTTGATTAAAAATTGCAGTTAATTAAAAATTAAATCAGCATTGCTTTCATAAATGAAATGAAAGTCTTTTCTCAAATCAATGTTGCTACAAAAATAAAATACCACATTACATCATGCTCAGAAAAAAATAGTACATAGTATTATAAATAATAGTAATAGTATTATAAAAAAAAAAAAAAATAGTACAAAGAGATAAAGTCTGGGTTTTTCTTCACGGGTTTATTTTATATTTATGATTAAAAAGCAAAACTGAAATTGAAATGTTTAGAATAAAAAGACACCATCGATCGATTGAAGTAAGTGGTATTTCACGTATAGCCTAAAATGTATGCTTTGTTATATTAGATTAAATTGTATTTTACATGTATTCAATTTATTTTTCTTTGCCCCATGTTTTTCCCGAAGCGGATGACGTCATCCTCTAACGCAGTTAAAGTAGGATTGTTATTATTTTTTACTCGTGTGTCTTTTGCTATCTTCGATCTGTTTTTACTGTAACTTTGATGGAATAAAAAAGATGATATTCTAGCTTGACTAATGTTATTTGCAGATATTTTTATCCTTCATTTTTCTTCAGACGTTTAAACCTGCCTCTAAAAATTTTTAAATATTGCTAAAACATATTAGACTACAGTGCAAAATCCTCGCACGGGTCCATTGGTTATATTTTAATAGCTTTACTTCCAGAAATGTTTTCCTTCTATTTCAACTAGTAAATTCTTATTAATTTGGATTTTGAATTAGAAAATTTGCATATTTAAGTTTTGAAAATATTGAAAAAATTGTTACTTCGTAACATACATGAATTATGTTTTTCAGTAGTTCTAGAAAGGGACTTCAAACAGAAAGAGAGGATAGACAAGGGATATACCAAGGCTTCTATTACTAACACTAATCGTGTTAGTAACATAATCAGACAGAATATTTCGCCTTACATCCCATGATAATAATTTAGTTCTCTTTCAAACTGATTTTTAAAGGATTGTAAAACACTTTAAGAAACTTAAAATACATTCTTGTTTCTCAAATAAAAAGTTTTTGAAAAAAATTGAGCCCGGGCTCAGGCTCAGAATCGGGCTTGGGCTGAACCCGTCTCATCTCTAGGAGCTATCGCCCAAACTTCATTTTATGGATGATAATGTGAGGCCACACAGAGTATAAGTCGATTACCACTTTATTAAGAGTGAGGATGTTGGTCGAATGGATTGCAACGCAAGCAGTGTTGCCAGTTGAGCGGATTTTTTTTTTAATTCAGGTTGATTGATTGATTGCTACCACTTTTTTAAAAACAGCAATATTCGCCTTGTTTAATCTGTAATAAATAAGGCAAAATTTACTTTTGCAGAAAAGTGGTAGCATTCAAGTAATAATCTGAATTTTTAAAAATCCCCAACAGCAACACTACTCACTAGGTCACGGATCTTAATCACATTCAACATGTTTGGGATGCTATAGAAAGAGCAGTGGCATGACGTTAACTCCCAGAGCTTTATTATGGCTCTCACCAACAATGTTACTTACTCTGTTACATATAATATAAATGCTTTTCTTTTTTTGAACTTTAAAAAAGAACTTTTATGCGTAACTAACAACAATTTTGACAATATCATGTATATTGGTTGTATTGATCGCTTTATAAGCAGTTTTCTCATTTCAAGATTCTCCTGTTTCAGAATATTTTTAAATTTTTAATAAACTTTATATAATTTTCACAATAATTTTTTATGACATGTATAATATTTAGTAAAATTAGTTTACAACAGCTGATGTATATATTTCTTTCCCAGGCAACTACCGAGTCGGTATAAAATTAAATGATGAGCCTATTCCAGACAGTCCTTTCCAAGTTTTCATCCTTCCTGACGTGGGAGATGGTAGAAAGATTGAGCTCGGCCACATACCCGATGCTGGTCTACAAATCAACAAGCCAATCGCCTTCACAATCCAAATGAACGGCGCCAAGGGATTAATAGACGGAAAAATCGTGTCGCCATCAGGAGCAGAAGACGATTGTTTTGTGTCACCCATCGATGAAGGTAAAGCTCATTGCACCCTGTATATCTTCGTAGATTGTACACAAGTTTCTTAATAATTAATTAGAAGTTTCCTTAACAAAAATAGCAACTTATTCACACTTAAACACATATCAAAGTGTACGCACACACAACAACAAACACAACATTTTTGCAGCAATGATGGGCAAATTGTTACCAGATTCAGATTTGAAAAAAAAAACGTTTTATTCCGTTCAGTTCAGTTGTGCATGTTGCCACATAATACCCCTTCCCAGTGATGAAGTAACATCAAAAGTAAAAAGGATTAAATCGAATTTGATGAGCCGATCGCATGACATAGAGCTGTTGACTGGTAGACAGGCCAAGGGGAAACTGTGGTTGACTGGTAGATGGGTCAGAAGACTTTGGTTGATTGGTTGATGAGAGAGAAGGAGACTGTGGTTGGTCAAACAAATACTCGCTGCTCTGGAAGCATTGAATCAGGATCTACATCGATGAACGCAGACTTCAATCCATCGATGTTCACTGTTATCGTTTTGGTATTTAGTTGAATAGTGAATGCTTTACCACTGCGGGATAACACTCAAAATGGTCCTGTGTAAAATGGTTGGAAACTGCTACGTTTGGAATCCTGTCGTAAAATGACATGGCTACTTGAAGAAAATGTATTGTACACAAAAATAGAACGTTCAGTGCTTAGGCTGGTTAGAAGAAGACGAATTGAAGATAAGTTGTCTTTCAATCGACCAACAAATGTATCTGGATCTACATAGTCCCTGCAGATAGAAAAAAATTCACTAGGTACACTCTAAATAAGAAAGAGTGACTATTCACTCCGGAGGAGTGGATATTCACTCTATCGCAGAGTCAAAATTTGCCCAACCTCTTTAGAGTGACTATTCACTCTAGGAAAAAGTGAAATTCTTGACTCCCTGAAAGAATGAATACTCACTCCTGAAAAGTGAATATTCACTCTGAACAGGAGTGGATACTCACTCTTTCAGAAGAGTGACTATCCACTCTTGCAAAATTAGTGAGTTTTTTCACCCCTGATAGGAGACTAAAATTCTTGAATAAAAAAAGAGAAACTCATTTTTACACACGCTTGTTCGTAGGCGGTCACCCTCCCAAGTACTAACCGAGCTCGTAGCTGCTTGACTTCTGCGCTCGGACGAGAACTGGTATACCTACAGCATGCTACAGCCGCTAACAATTAAAATAACTCTTATTACATTATTTTAGCTTTGTTTCTTTTGTGATATTTGAGCACACTTATTAAATTTGTATAGAAATCATAAATATTACGGTGTTTCTCAACTGTGTAAATAAGAAAACTGAAATCTTCTTTTTGTATCATATAATACAGAGACTGTTCGCACATGTCTTAGACAAATTTGATAAATTATTTTAAAAAATGGAATTATTTTAGAGGAAAAAATTCTGACAACAACTTATTATGTGTAATTTATATTATCGTCTGATACTTTCAAATTTATTCTTATTTCAAGATTGCGCATGCAAAAAAGCTGTGAATGAGAAGATGCGTTTTTTTCTTTTTCCGAACAGAAGTATGCTAATTCCACAGTCTAAAATAATTGCAAAGCGCATAATATAAAAACTTTTTAGTGTGAAATAAACATAACAATTGATTGGAAAGTGCTATTCCAAAAATCAGTACATATACATAGTAAAAAGATACCAGATGAAAAAAAAAAAACAGGGAAAAAAAGAGCCCATTTCAAGGCGGAAAACGAAGTTTCATGTAAGGATTTATGTCTATCGCAAATTTATCTTACAATGGGAAAATAAAAATAAGAATATTGGACAAAAATGTTACAATCAATTCATTATATTATTAAGAGAATGTGTTACATCCGATATTTATAGAAAAAATGCCATTTTCTTTATTACAATGACTTTTAAAGGGTGAAACTGCATCAAAGCAAAGCTACTGCTCATACTTCAAAAACTACCGCTGTATTCGTTTAAAACATTAAAAACTCACACAGGTATTGTATTTATACTTTAAACATATTCCTCCAGTCACCTGACGTTTCTCTTATGGTTTATTGTTCATTGGGTCTGCTGAAAAGAGCTCTTTCAAAGGGCAAAATCACCACGATTGATCGAATCTGGAAAGTTTTTAAAGACGCATGGGAAGCAATAACCCTGTAAATTTTACAAAAAACCTTCTACCATCGGAAGCATTACGCAGAATTAGAATCAAGAAACAAGATTATCATACAGATTATTTCAGAAAGCAATATTCATATTTTAAACGTTAAAACAACAACGCCGAAATCGTCTAAAAAATGTATGAATACCCGTCTGTACATTTCCGCTATGACAAAAATTCCGTTACAACAAAGCAGTAATTTATTTATTCATTCCTTTTTTTCTTGCTAATAATGTTTCCATAATTAGAGCCCGATTAAGATTGTCCGAGGCCCAGGGCCTGTTTACCAAATAGGCCCGTGAAGCCGAAGCTTACCCACTGAAATACAAAGGGGCCCCCAAATTTACTTTCCAAAACTAATTTTTAGGGGGAAAATTTCAGTCAGGGTAAAAAACGTATTTTTTTTTCTTAAATTATAGCTGTTAAATTTTTCCTAAGACTATTACCGACACATCTGTACTTTTTTTTTTTTTTTTTTTGCTATAATAAATGGTATAAAATCAGTGATTAAATGCAACGTTTTTCATCTCTTATGTTTTACATTTTAATTTCAAACGTGCTAAAAATAACAGAAAATTTAATCTGTATAGTTATATTTTGTTTTTATTCATAAAGAGGTTAGAAATGATATAAAATATGTAGAATAGGTTATTTAAATAAAGAGGAAAATAATTAGCATTCAGAGATATTAAATTTCTGTTTATAAAATAGAAGAAAAATTGTGTTGCAGCTAAGCATAAATTTACTTCAAATATTTGTTTTCCCTACACTGTTCTTAGTACTGGCAAATCCTGCAATTTGTAAAGCATAAAATATATTTCCTGTCCATAATTCTATTGATTCATTTATTATTTCAATGCCTTTTTCAGTTTTTTTAAAATCGTGCTACTATATATAAAGGATTTCATTTTAGGCGTTTCGTTTCGATAACGGAGTATCTGAGAACTGGCGCCATCTTGTGGTTTTATTGGAAAAAACTGTTTTTCTTCACTCTCAACGGAGTGAACTACTCACTCTTGTCAACGGAGTGAGACAGTCACTCTCGACAACGGAGTGAGATATTTCACTCTTTTCTAGAGAGTGGAAAATTCCACTCTTTAAAGAGTGCATATTTATAAAATTCACTCCTAAAAGAGTAAAAATGCCTCTCACTCTTCCAAAGAGTCAACTTCTCACTCCTTCCAATTTTAGAGTGTAGACAAAACAATTCCCCATACACGAGTTTGGCAACACTGGCATGGAGATTCGATGGATGAGCGAGACCCGAGATGAATAGTGGGTAATATTTTGACATAGCATTCAGTGGTATAGCATCGAATGGTCGCCTTAAGAGTTCTGTGAAATCATTCCACAAGTCCATTCGATGCTTGATAGTAGTAGCCAATGGCTAAAGTAGTCATTGGATCTGGATGGCATAGCATTGGGGCCGGAGAGAGTTCCTCTTTGCATCTTTTAAAAGCGGTTGTAGTTGTTTCAGTCCATAAAATTTGTCTTTTATCATTTTTAGATAATTTTCAGCAAATCATTTAATATCATTCGAGTAGAAGCAATGTCAGGAAGAAACCATCTGTAAAACTTTAAGGCACTAAGAACTTTCGGAGTTGTTTCACTGTCTGTAATTGAGTGAAGTCTACTATTACCTTGACTTTGTGTAGAAGGCGTTTACACCTATACTCACAGACAAGGTGTCACAGAAACTGAATTTCATCTACAAAAAATATACGCTTAGACGGATTAATGGTCTAATTGTCTTTATCAAGGTGAGGTAATACTTACTGTAGGTGCAATTTATGTTCAGCTTGTGATTTGCTGGCAGTTAAAATGTCGTCCAGGTATGGAAAACAGGTATCAAGATCATAAAAGACCTTATGTATGTGTCTTTGAAATGTTTGGGCAGCACTGTACACCCCGACATTACCTTATTTCTGAAGCGAACAATGACATTTATGTTATCACATGCGTAATGACATTTACGTACCCTTATTGTTTTAGTCCTCTGAGGGGTAGCGGTAGCAAATTTCAAATATATATATACAGAATATTGTATTGTCACCGGAAATACGTCACACTACCAAAAACCAGGTCAATTGTAGCACAGGAAGTGTGTTAAAATTGAATTGCAAGATTTGAGCGAACGGACACTAAAGCGAAGTTAAATAAAAGCGCGTAAAAATCAAAGTGAAAGAATTCACTTGTTACTCACTGAAAATAATGAAAATAATTAAGTAAAGCATTTTTATCACATTTTATACAGGGTGCACTAGAATATAGCTCGAAAAATTTTAGTCTTAGAAAAATGTACAGGAGAAAAAATAACTACATGTCATGCCCATATGTTTAAGAAATGAGGTAGTCACAATAGGTATTGCAAATGGCCTCCCTGAGCTTCCAAGCGCAGCTCGAAATATATATCGGTGCTACCTTCTATTGAATCTTCCTGTATTATGTGTTTTTCAAAATATTATTTTTGTAAAAAAAACAACATACCATTTAAGGAAAGAGAAATATTCTTTTAACGAATGAATGAAAGTAGAACCTTAAAATTCACCATTTTCGAAACAATACATTGAAAACCTAATATGTGACATTACACAACAAACGGCTAGAGCAAAAAGTTCTACGTTCGGATATCACCCATCACATGGCCGCAAAGAACTAATTAATCCTGCCAAATTACTTGGTGGGCTCGATCCCAAGTTGGCAACTTTACATTGACATAAACATGTGTACATTAATTTAGGTCTACTTTTCTAAAAAAGACATTACTTATTTCATAAACATCATTTTTATTCTACTTTACTACTATTTGAAACTTCTTTTGACAAGTGTCATAAATAACACTCTGGGATGAAATCCAGGGAATTACTTATGATTATATATCATATGACGCTGCATGTTTTTAATACAATTTATTGCATGACATCTTAAAAAAGGAAAATTTTATTTGCATGTTCTGAATATCTTTGAAATGTTTACTCATATTTTTTTCCTCTACAGACTCTTGGGCCTTGCGCTTTATTCCTAAAGAAAATGGCATTCATCAAATTCATTTGCGACACAATGGTACGCATATACCACAAAGCCCTTTTAGGATTGTCATTGGTCATGACGATGCAGATCCAGCAGCAGTGCAAGCTAGTGGAAATGGTTTGAGAGATTGCAAATGTGGTAAGATTAACCATTTTCTCAGTCTTTTATATCCCCCACCCTTTTTCCGTTGAAAATCTCGGCTAATTCTGAATGTTTGAAGTTTTACAGCTTTTATTAACCTTCTAGAAGCGGCTGTCTCGTATTTTTCCATTTCCAGGAAACAACTTAAGAACTCTGTTGCCAAAAATATTCCTAAAGATTATGTTTTAAGAAATATCTAAAATGCAACAAAATATCTAAAATTTTTGTTTGCAAGCAATGGTTTTGATGCACATTGTTAAACAAAACTCGGTACTTTTCCGTTATACTAACACTATTGTCGCCAAGCGTAATACTTGGTGACAAATAAAAAATAACACTGTTGGTGCAAAAGTAATCATTTAAAAAATATAACATTTCAAAATTAAATACTTTCAAGAACTACTTTATTGTATCAATACAAACATATGCTTAAATTTAGAGGACAAATAAATATTATACAATAAAATAATAAAATAGAACTCGCTTTTAAATGCAGGCAGGAAATTGTAATTGTATGTTAGCATTACAGTAAACATTTCGTTTTTTTTTAATAAAGACGGCTCCACATGAACTCTATGAGATAGGATTGTAAATAATGAAGAACAGTGTAGCGCTGTCATTTTTATTACACCATTTTACAATGCTCCACAATCTCTCAAGAGACTGGGTATTACATCCATGTTAAGGTCAACAAAATTATATTTGTGAGTTACTGTGAAATGTCCATAGCCAGCATCTCGCGCAAAGAAACTTCCTTTACGCATAATTCCATTGCCCTGCAACAATTGTATTGCAGATTCTTCACAGTTGGGTAAATGTCAAATGGTAAATCCATCTCAGCACAGTGAAAAATGTAAGTTATAACTTAATAACAATATTTTCGATTCGAAAAATAGCAAATTGGGATGTTTTGCGTGCTTACGATTTAAAATAATAATAATAATAATAATAATGATTCGCATTCAATAAATAGCGAGACACAATATTTGGTACGGTTTGCAATAAAAATCCTTTGCAGAGTCAGGATTAAAATAAATTGCGTATTAACATACATTTTGGCATGGTTTTGATATAACGTAAAAGTATCCAAAACTCTAATCTAGATAAATCTTAATCTCGTTCAAAACGACACTTTTAGAAACACATAAAATTCACTGGAAAACTGGCTTTTTGGTTAATAATATTACATTTTATTAAAATGCAATTGTGTCAAAGTGATATGATTTTTATTATTTTATAAAATGCATTTATGTTAAAATTATGATCTTTATATTCACCTGCAATTGCTACAGTAAAGAATAAGGTTTTATGTAAATCTGCTCTCATTGTAAATAACAGACTTTTGATGACAACACAATTTTTTAAACAAATTATTAAAATGAAGAAATAAACTTATAACGAATCTAATTTATTATTATTATTATTATTATTATTATTATTATTATCATTATTATTAACATTCCAATTATTTATCTTTAAAAATGACTAGTTGTAATGACAACGTTATCTGTTTTAAATGCTGATCATTTTGGAACGTTTTATGATATAGTTAGGTTTAAAATTTTTAAATCAAAAGGCAAAACCCTATTGATATTTGAAAAATATATATGAAAGGAAAATGCTCTATATTTTCCGAAAGAGCGAACCAAATTCTATTTAAAACTATAATTAATCCTCAATATATCTATCTAAGGCAACCATTCTCAACCTGAGGCCCGCGGGCCGCATATAGCCCGGCGAACTTTTACGTGCGGCCCGAGACAAGCAATCATTAATCCATATTTATAAAAGAGAAGAAATGTATTTAAGATCTCCATCTTTGTTTTATATAATTTAATGGGAAGACAAAATCTTCCCAGTTATTTATAATTTAAAAGTACGTCATTTGCTAAGTGAAAGCCCGTGACGGAGATGTATATATTTTTTAATCTTCACGACTAATCAAATATTATTTCAAATTAACCGTGTTTTTCCGTCACGTAATTTTTGATTTCAAAGTCTGATTTAACAAAAATTGTACATTAACGCGAATTTTTTCCACTGCATAATATAAATAAATGTGTAAGGTAATCAAATATGAATTTCCATACCAATTCTTTTCATAGCTATTATTTTACGAATCTTCAAACACACATAAAAAATTCTGCGAGACGCTTAAAGGGTAATTTCAACTATATATTTTCACATTTTAAAGAGACACAAAGCTTTTGTATTGAGCAAAAGTCGAATTTATTAAATAAAATCTGATTACTGTAATAATTATTTTGGTAAGCTTTAGAATTTAGAAATTTTGCAATATTACATTATCTCGTTTTATACTTATTATGTAGCTAAAGCTAATTATATGTTGTTACACTGCTTTGCTATGCTACTTCGTTATGTTTCTATTTTAACTACATTTTTTTTTTTTTTTTTTTTACATTATTATATAAGTGTAGTGTGTTGCGGCCCACCTAACGAAGCAAATTTATGTTTGCGGCCCGCGCGGGAAAAAAAGGTTGAGTACGGCTGCTCTAAGGTATCTACTAATATTCAAACTGATCGGATATTTTTGGCGATCGTTATCGCGGAATATGAAAATCCGATTGCGTCTTCACAGCCTCAACTGAAGTTTTGTCAATTACAGGTCAGTCGTTTAATGAATCATGCATAAAGTGTCAGCATTGTTATTGAAACTAATATTGTAATGACTGACTGTGAACACTATGATAATCATCTAAATACTTGAATGAACATATTAAGAGATTCATCGTTTTTATCAATGAAACTTTAATAAAATTTTAAACTTGGCACACGTAGGAAAACCAAAATACTTCCTACTTAACATTAAATGAAAACCTTTTAGTTTCCTGGAACACTATAAAATGTGACCTTTGATGGTAAAAAAAAATAAAAATAAAGTCGTTTTTGAGAAGTTATGACTGTCTGCAATAGGGGAAAAAGATTTTTGATATATAACAGCTTAGAAATCATTTACAAGTTATTATATGAGTAAAATGCAATTCTGTCAAAGTGATATCATTTTTATTATTTTATAAAATTGTCAGCATTATGTTATAATTATGATCTTTATACTTATGATATTTATACTTACTTGATAATTTATACTTAATTGCTACAGTAAAGAATAGGGTTTTATATAAATCTGCTCTCATTGTAAATAACAAAATATTGATGACAACACATTTTTTTTAACAAATTTTTAAAATTAAGAAATAAACTTAAATGGAATAATTGCTTATGGAATAATTGTAACCTCTCGTGGGCAAAACACTTATTTAATGCATTGTAGCTGGATGATGGATGAAACATATTCCTCTTATTACATTTGATAAGTGACCGTTTAGATGATTTTTCCGAAATTACTTTTACCCACCTGCTTGTCCAGTGGTTAGCGCGCTGATTACTAGGCGAAAGGTGCCGGATTCGAATCCCGAAGAAAGCAAGTATGTTTGCAGTGGGTCTGATTCCACTTTAAACGTAGGTCCCAGTCTGTTTAGTGTTCGTGTGCAAAAGATGACCGTAATACCCGCAATTAATTATTCAAACGAAATCCTTTTAAAAAGAGAACATATATTTGTATGAGATAAAAATATATTAAACAGTTTTAAAATGTTATACATCTGACATTAAACTCATTTTTACTTGCATTATTAAATTCGGAATGCTTTGGCGTTTTCCTATTTAACAATCGTGCAAATTTCTAAAGTTACAAGTTTGTTCTCATCATTCTTTAGTGAAAAATCAACCAAAGCTCAGTTTTTCAGGTTGCTGGTGTAGCTGTTAATAACTCTCTATTCTGAAAATTTTTATTATATTTTTAAAATAATTTGACAAGATATATATTTTTTATTTTACTTTCAGGAGTGAAAACCGACTTCCTCATCAATACTTGCAACGCAGGTTCAGGCCAATTAGCTGTAACCATCGAAGGACCATCAAAAGTATCTATGGACTGTACAGAAGTAGCAGATGGGTATAAAGTACGATACACGCCTTTAGCTCCTGGGGATTATTATATTACAATTAAATATAATGCATATCACATAGTAGGAAGTCCTTTCAAAGTCCACTGTACAGGTAAGAAAAAAAAGAAATTGCCTTAAAAATAATAAATATAAACAACATCAAAATTTTATTTTAACTAATACACATTACTCGGTATTCGAACCTTGAATTTTCCGCACAGCTTATCACTACATGTATTATGCCATAAGGATATTTTTCTCATATTCCATTATACTGTTTATACTGTATGACTTGCAATATTAAGTGCAGTGTGTATGATGCGAACCCTCCCCCCGGAACGCAAGTCATAATTCCAATTCTAAAAATTACAGAAAGCTGTTTCCTTCCAAGTTATTTGTTTGCGATTGTTTTAATCTTTCTGGTGCCCTTTCGTTGCCTTCAGTGACTGTCCACGAATTTGTTTTTGTTTAGACACTGAGATTTTCATTACGAAACTCTATTAAAACTGTTTTTAAAAACACTGGTAAAATTTATCCAAATCGTGGGAAAGTTTAACTTTCGAAAACCCATCCAATGAAGGATTTAAAAACCATAAGTTACAAATTCCTTATAAATAAATTTCCAGGAAGAAGGTAAGACATTGTAACCTATTCAAATACCTTAAAACATATTTATATTTAGAAGTACTTTAAAACACAGGAACACATAGCACGCACATAAATTGACAGACATGCTACTTTAAATCCAAATTAAACTTACACAGAACTAGTAGTGAAACTAGTTTTTTCAATAAAAAAATAGCAATTATAATAATTATGTTCTATCGAAATTTAGGCATAAGTATATACACTGCAAAAAATAATTGTTGATTTTACAGTATAAAACTGGCACCCCAGCTGCCAGTATTATAACGTAAAATTAACAGTATTAAACAGTATGCGCGGTAGCGTATTACTGTTTGCACGGCAGCGTATTACTGCTTATTTTACTATTTAATACTGTTAATTTTACTTTATAATACTGGCAGCTGGGATGCCAGTTTTATACTGTAAAATCAACAATTATTTTTTGCAGTGTATATAAAAATATCTCAAAATAAATTTTAAAAAATTCTTTTTTTTAAAGTTGGTTAATAAAAATAAAGTTACTTAAATGTCTTGTTAATAACTTTTTCTAAAGAGAATACAGCTATTTAAAAGATAATAAGTAAAAAATAAGTGTTATTTATAAGTTATTTTTACTATTGCCATTTCTATTCCAGGAACGCCACTTGTTGAATCTGGTGGTGTTGACGTTTCATCTGTAGTTGTTGACACTGTAGTAAAGATGTCTAAACACAAAACGGACCAGCTTCCCAAATTCCGCTCTGATCCCACTAAAATCACTTGTAAAGGACCCGGCCTTAAAAAAGCCATAACTCATAAAATGAACTCGTTCCAAGTAAACTGCCAGGAAGCAGGTAAGACATTGCAGCATAGAAACATATGTAATCCATAAGAATTTTTTTATACATCT
Organism: Maratus michaelseni; assembly: GCA_963931845.1. Classification (NCBI taxonomy): domain Eukaryota; kingdom Metazoa; phylum Arthropoda; class Arachnida; order Araneae; family Salticidae; genus Maratus; species Maratus michaelseni. Next base: position 168,691,609 of record OZ007591.1, read on the forward strand.
GATTTGTTTATACGTTTATTCTATGTATATTGTTTAATCTTTTAACAACTGGCGACGTTAAAATTGCTTTTCGTTTTTCAGTGCAATTTCAGACTCTGGATTGTTATAATGTCGTATCTAATCTTAGGTGTCTATGCTTTGAGTAACCCCTTTTAGAAATCAAATGTTAAGCTATAAAATTACAAAGTCAGTTAGAGCGACGTTCCAAATTTGTAATATAAATAAAACCCTATTTCGCTTATTAGCAGTTTATCTAGATACGCCTAATATTTCTTTATATTTTGTTCACAATAAGTATTATAATTTACAAATTAGATAAAATTTGCAAGTGACTTTCGACGGAAAGAAAGAATATTTATCCGCAGTTGGGCAGTTTAAATATTACTTAAAATAATGTTCTTCATAAAAATATACCTTAAATATACAAGCGTTTGATGTTATAACCTAAGCATGTTTACACTTCTAACCTACGCTATTTAAATGACTTATGGGTGGTCTGCGAAACTTTAAGAAATAATGGATGTATCCTTCGAGCGTGGTAGGTTGAAAACACGTACTTTAAAGCTTTATACAATGCGCTCGTTGATACTTAGATGCTCAGAAATTCAGGCATAACCATGTTATATACGGAATTGTTAAATCTGTCGATGAATCATTTAAAAATTCAGTGCTATCTCACTGTGTACTAAGTGTGGTACACAGTGAGACAAATGCGAATATTATTTTTAATTTATTTTTTCCTGTTTCTATTCACGCGTATTTGTAAATCCTGTATATATGCAAGGTGCTCCCAATAAGCAGATTTATATATGCAGTGGTTAAAATGTCTCCAGTCGATTATATTTTGCTCTTAATTAATGTTGTTGTTGTTGTTGTTTTTTTAAATCGTCTTATTGTGTATGCGTCTTCCTACCGTGTGTATCAATACTATTTTATTTAAAGCGGATTTATTTATAGATGCATAGTCCAGATAGAAAGATTAGTCCAGATGCATATTTTTCATACAATATCTGTCTATATACTTCAATTTATTTTACATCATCTTATTAGGTTTAAAACTTAAAAATAATAATACCCTGCCTCTCAAATTTAAAATAAAAATTGTCCCTCAAATTTCAAAAAAATCCTGCTACACATACTAAAGAAGAACGCACCAGAATTTTCTTATACGCTGTACAAATATTGAGACGTCCCTCTAAAGTGTAAAGGAGGCAGGGACTATTACTAATTAAAGAGAAAAAGACAGTTTGCACTGATGTATGGAGAATATAACGCGCGTAGTATTTTACTTGTATTAAGGACTTTTATAAGGTGAAGCAACAACTAAAATATATTAAAGAAAACAAAATCTTTAAAAAATACAGCAAATAGGTTTTTTTAAAACATTATACATTTTTTAGATTTTATAACCTATATATTTTATGCTTCAGTATTTACAAAATAGTGCCGCGGCGCACATTTTTAGAGAGCCTGCTTAAACTTCTCATGAAAATTTAACTAAAAACATTAATAGCAATGAGTTTTTAAAATTTATTTGGAAAAAAATAGTTCGCAAAGTGTAGTAGATAGATATACAATATTTTTTTCATTGTTTTACAAATTTCTATACAAAATGTCGCTAACATTTAAGAATGTATCTTTTTATTTTTATTTTAGGACAAAACATCCTTTTTGTATCTCTTTACGGACCTAAAGGACCTTGTGATGAAATCCACGTAAAACACACCGGAAGAAACATGTTTAATGTGACGTACATGGTGAAAGACAGGGGAGAGCATGTCCTCATCATCAAGTATGGAAATGACCATATCCCGGGCAGCCCGTTTAAAGTGGAATGCACATAAATATACACGTTACTATCCTAGGCCCCTAATCCTCCCATCCTGGCATCCAGATCTCCTAAGATGGTTGCAGCTACAGCGGAAAGCCTAGCTTTACTATGTGTCTACCAGCGCAGAATTTTTACTTCTTGATGCTAAGTAGTATCAAGTGCTTTCTGGCTTCTTCACAAGCTAACAGATTTTGGACTCTTCAATCGCAGCATCATATCCCTTTGTTGTTGTTTTTTTCTCTGTCTTAGAACTATCTGGATGCAAGAAACCTTTCTAATTATATGTATCTGTGTAACAATTTTGTTTCTCTAGGTCCAGTTCTGTTTTTTGTTCTTCTACATGGAATCTTTCAAATAAGTAAATAGAAAGCGGTCGAACGTAATTCAAAGAAACTGGCGCGAATCTGAAAAAAATTGTTATTTTGCTCAAAAATTTTGCCTTTTGTATTATATCCAGCGACAAAATGCATAAGGTTTCATTAATAGAAAAAAAGTTTTGCCTTTTGTATTATATCCAGCGACAAAATGCATAAGGTTTCATTAATAGAAAGAGTGCTTATCGATTATTCCGGTACACATTTTCTCGGCGAGTTCTTTTTTGTGACAAAAAGGACATCATTGGAGTTTAATTTCAAAAATGACAAACTCTACATAAAGAATCTTCTGTCCTATAATTCTATAATCAAATTCCGCACCGTTCTGTCCCAATTCATAAATCCTACGAGTAAATTCCATATTGTATGGGAACCAATCTAATGCAAAACGTATAAATAGATGGAACCACTCAAACGCAATTAATTTGAAATAATTTGCTTATTTGGGGCTTGACACCCCATTTGAAATTAAATTTTAACATTGAGTATGAAAATAAATGTCAACATTGATTGTTTTAAACTGAGAATATTTTTCAAGGAACTGGTTAATAATTGAAGGGTCAAACGGGAAATCGACAAAGTCCATTTTTTGACAAATTTGAGATGACAGTGTCAACTGATAGCTTGAGAGGTTTGGCAATCTTGGACAGAGGGAAAAAAAGTAGTCATTTGAAAAGTATAATTGAAAATAAGTCAGTGCACCATAGAAGATAAGAAGACCACACTTATAAAAGGAAATAACTCAGAATGATTAGTTTGTGACTTTCATCCATTTTCCCCTTGATCCTTTTATTTTGTTGAATAATTTTGAAAATGGACACATGACCCAAAAATATGTGTTATTCGGAACAGTTAACTGATAAAAATTCATTTATTTATTATAAATTTATTCGACAAGAAGATATTAAACTTTAAATCTCTTTATCCCTGTACTGCAGAAGATGTGAAAATAGGAGGCGATTCGGAGCAGTACAAAATCATTCGAAAGCCTTTGGCGCGGAATTCACCGGCGAGTTCACTGCGTTTGCGTCTCATGGTGTGGAATTTCGATGCGCCCCTTAATTTAACTTATAAAATTAAGCTTAAAAATAAACTATAATTAATATTAATTCATTATTATCATCATTATCAAATCATTTTAGATGGAACACTTTTGATTTAAAATATTTCAGTTAATGGTATTGTATGATAAAAGTTTTGATCTGGAGCAAGATTAGTATCTTCAAAAATATATTTGTATTTCTATAAATAATCGTTTAGCTAATAAGTTTTTATATGCACAATGTTTATAAAATTAATAAAAAGTTTATTATTATTATTATTATTATTTTATATAACTTCATATGGATACTATTTTTCACTGAAATTATCCTGTTATTTTTGTTGTATCTTACATACAGAGTGTCCCAAAAAGGGCGCCCGAAGTTTAAAATCAATAACTCATTAACTATAATAAATATGAAAATGAAATAAGTTACATGTTTATTAAGTAATTGATAAATTTTGTACACAGTAATTTAAAAAATAACTTAATTTTTGTCAATAGATGGTGCTGAGCAATATCAACCTGAAAGAATGGTCAAGATAATTTGTGAAATTGGATTAAAAAAATCTTTCATTTTTTTTAACTCTTCATTTTATTTGGCCGTTGAAACAAAATGAAGAGTAAAACAAGGCAATAAAAAGGCTTGCGTTCTGAATTAATTGGAGCATTCCTACATTTTGAGGCAGTGCAGTGACATCTATTAACTAAAAGTGGAATTATTTTTTTAATTAATGGATATAAAATTGACGATACCTTATGAATATGTCACTTATTTTGCCTTTATATTTGTCATAGTTACTGAAATATTTGAATTTTATTATTCGGGTTTCCTGTTTTGGGATACGCCAAACTATACAATCATAGCATTAATGATATGTACAAAATATTCATGAGAAAATAATTACTGCATAAAGAACATAAAACAGAGTTACAGCGACGTAGCAATTCAAGGATTATGGAGGGGACTCATGTAGTCATTTTCAAATAAATTTGCACAATTGGCATTAACAACAATTAATAAAATATTTATGAGAATTCATCGTTCTAATTCATTATTAGCGGCTTTATAACAAAAGCAATATCTTAATTATTTTATACAAAAAATTTAAGACACTGAGTTCTATAGAATTTTGATTATTAAATTAATGAGACAGCGTGGGATTAGTATAATAAAAAGCCTCCACACAAAATAAACAGCATCAACTCATGTAATCGTTTTTTTTTTCGTTACAAAATTTAAAAAGGCTAAACCTCCTGAAGTCACTTAGTAATACTATGCGAAGTAAATGAGATTGCAAGCTAAACGTTTTAAATATTAAATAAAATATGTTCGAAATGAAATTGCAGCTTACAGAGCGACGTTCAGGTCCTTGGTCTGCAGGTTTACACGTTAAAAATATAATCAATACGTACAGTATGTACAGAGTTGTTTTTCGGGGATAAACGTTGAAATACTGAATAGAGAAAATAATTATATTTGGGACAACTCATGTGACTTAAAAAATGTATCTTTATTTGAACGGGGAGATCTTCAAACTCATGCACCCCTCACTTTACTAAGCACCCTGGCAGGTTATTGAGTATCAATAGCTGTGTGGATGTCTCTTTTGTTACCAAAAAAAAACTCGCCAAGAAACTATTAGCCGAGCTTGCCGATAAGCACCATAGAAGGCGCGAAATCAGCTAAGCGTCTGCAGGATTTTAAAAGCTGTCGATTTGAATACCGTTATTTTATCTTTCCAGTCAAGCTGCCGCTGCTTTCGTAATTCCTGCCTATTTATAATTTTTTGGTCAATCTTTCACTTTATTGCTCAGCGAGCAGTACCAAAATGTGGAGACTATATAACCAGGCCGCATTATTATCGATCGAACGGTTCGATCCACTGTTTTCTGCAACGTTTACAAAATGTTGAAAAATATTAACACTTTAAAATCATTTTCATCAAAGTGAATTCAAGTATTATTTAAAAAAATTTTATATTGATAACAAGTAGTTCAACATCCACTTTCTATTTTTAACAGAAATTCCATATCTAAAAATGCTCAATTAAAAGAAAATGTTTTTTTTTTTTCAGCATTTTATAATTTTCTCTTTATTTTATTTCATCTTTCAACTTGATACTCAGAAAGTTCATATCATTCTGATATACTGCTTCATATGTTTAGAAAAAATAAAGTTTCTATTTTAAAAGATAGAATTATGTAGAAGACAGTATTCTTTGTATTTCGGAATAAATGTTATAAATTTTACAGTTGTTTGTTTATTGTGTGTTTTGAAGCACTTAGACCTTCATTCCTTATTACAGTACTTCTATGTTGCCTTACCAAACAGAAAAGTATATGTTGATTTTGGTGTGTGTTTGTCAAATCTTGTACCACAAGATTTTCAAACAAAATTCTAGATATAGGTACTTTTCTTGTCGCGTTGAAAAATAATAAAAAGTTAAGAAATTTCCTTTGAAAACCATACAGAATTTAAAAAAAAAATACACTAGGTATCACCCATTAATTACGTCATTTAAATTTTGTGTGTGTGTGTGTTTTCTTTACCCCTACCTTCATTCCTTATTACAGCACTTCTATGTTGCCTTACCATACAGAAAAGTTTGTGTTGATTTTGGTGTGTGTTGTTAAATCTTGTACCACAAGATTTTCAAACAAAATTCTAGATATTTGTACTTTTTTGTCTCGTTGAAAAATAATAAAAAAGTTAAGAAATTTCCCTTGAAAACAATACAGAATTTAAAAAAAATACTCTAGGTATACATTAATTACGTCATTTAAATTCTGTGTGTGTGTGTGTGTGTGTGTGTGTGTGTTTTCTTTACCCCTACCTTCATTCCTTATTACAGTACTTCTATATTGCCTTACTATATAGAAAAGTTTGTGTTGATTTTGGTGTGTGTTTGCCAAATCTTGTACCACAAGATTTTCAAACAAAATTCTAGATATAGGTACTTTTTTTTGTCTCGTTGAAAAATAATAAAAAAGTTAAGAAATTTCCCTCGAAAACATTACAGAATTTTTAAAAAAATACCCTAGGTATCATCTATTAATTACGTCATTTAAATTTTGTGTGTGTGTGTTTTCTTTACCTCTACCTTCATTCTTTATTAGTACCTCTATGTTGCCTTACCATACAGAAAAGTTTGTGTTGATTTTGGTGTGTGTTTGCCAAATCTTGTACCACAAGATTTTCAAACAAAATTCTAGATATAGGTACTTTTTTGTCTCGTTGAAAAATAATAGAAAGTTAAGAAATTTCCCTTGAAAACAATACAGAATTAAAAAAAAAAAAATACCCTAAGTATAATCCATTAATGACGTCGTTTAAATTTTGTGGGTTTGTATGTGTTTTCTTTACCCCTACCTCTTTTTATGTTACAGATTGTCACACCGCAGCCGGATCAAGTGATACCCCCCATTCATGTTGTAACGTCACATCTTTTGTAATTATTAATTTAGAGCCAATTTTGATTAAAAAACGATGTTGCTTTTTTTTTTTTTTTTCAAATGCGCAGAAAATTAAAATCGATCTCAAAACATCCTCATATTTTCATTAGCTATAATTCATTAATCATACTGAGTCCGTGGACTTTCAGCTATTTCATATCATTTATCAGTGGCATATCACACACTCCGTCTTCCTTTTGGGAGGCAATTCATTTTGTAAGAAATGTTTTGGAAATTCAACATTTAGCAGTTAAGTCTTTAGCTCTACTTTCTCAAAAGCCCACTATTTTATCTCTTCTGGGTTTATGCAAAATTCCCACATTTCACTCCAAATAAATTTACCAAACAGAGAACTTTTAGAAAGAACTTGTAGAACTCCGTCGTTTACTGAAAATACAAGTTCATAAATATTCACGTCTAGTACTGCTTTCCTGGCAACTCGCCGTTCCCAAAATTACCCAGACACCAGGCTTGTATAACAAGTTATTATTATTATTATTATTATTATTATTATGTGAAGGTAAATTTTACCATGCGTTAGTAGGTAACTTCCATTACAAAAAGTAAGAAGCTACCTGTTGCAATCGTCCGGAAGAAAGTAATTCTGGAAAATGTCAGTACATTTGACACCCAGACGCCAAAATCACCCCCACGATCATGCAATCAATAGCACTCGTATCTATAGGCCGATTTGGACGTGACTGAGCATATGTAGAGGGCTTACCAAGATCTCGACCGAGTTCGTTGGCAAGCTTCATTTGTCATCATCTTTCGAAATGGCGGTCCCTTAAAGATTTTTAAATTAAAAATATACAGAAATCTAAAATTTATTTTATATTAGATATTAGAAATCCAAATATAATATCTTAATATTAGAAATCCGATTTTTTTTCTTAAATTAAGTGTTAGACTTTGATAGAAGGATTCCAGAGCATTTTTTGTTTCGCCTCTGTCTTAAAAAATGGCACAATAATAGCAGTTTGAAATTCCAGGATGGTTGACATTTTGAAACAAGACAAGGGTTACAAAACAAGGGATTCACTAACTGTTGGAACGGTGAACTTCCAGTAAAGTGATTTTAACATAGCATGCATCAATGCTTTTACAACTATTAAAAGTAATAGCGGACCACAACCACTGTCGATAATGCAGAATCTTCCATAACATTTTCTCAACTAAAAATTAATAAATATGCTTTTAAAATGAGAAATCGTCGAATATTTGAAATGTTTTACAATTTTTTATACCAATCCTTCTTTAACAAACAACAAGAACGAAAAATCATACGTCCAGCATAGATTATGAAACACTTTCCAACACATACAGAAAACTGTAACAAAAATTCACCGTTAAATAACGTAAAAGAAGATATGTAAGTAAACAGTTTAGAAAACATATACCACATTGAAAAATACAGCTTTCGAAATTACCTTCCATTGCAAAAAAGTAGTCGAATTATTTTGTGCAGCCCTGTATATGATCTGTAGATTTGGATATATAGTACATAGCATGATAAAATTTAGTTCAGTTTGAAAATTTACATTTAGTATTTTTGCCAATCGATGGAAATGCACTCGAAATCTTTTGTACAGCCCTGTATATTATCTAAATACTTTTGTTCACATCACATATTAAGCTAAAATTTAATTGAGATAAAAAACGCTTAAGACGACTTAAAACTCACTTCCAGGAATTACCAACCATAAACGACAATGCATTTTGTTCTTTGCGTAGTTAGGTATATGAATTTATTTATATTCCACAAACTTATATTAGTCTACTAAATACAGTTCAGCAAGAAAATGCGTAATACAATTAAAAATTATTCTTAAGCAATTCACTTCCATAGTGCGTAATACGTATGAATTTCCTTGTGTAGCCCTGTATATGATCAACCGAATTTATACACACCACGTAATATGAAAAAATTTAGTTAAACTTAAAAACGCAAACCAAACTTGAAACCGTACTTATCACACATAGGCTGTAATTATCGCACGTATACTGTAACCGAATTCTTTTGTGTGCCCTTGTAAATGAGCGACAAACGCAATGCTCACCATACTTTTAACTGAGCAATTTATAATGCACCTCAGTAATGCGTATATTTTTTTTTCTTTGATATAGTGAAACATCATTAAATTACACTGCAGACGATTTTTCCCCGTAGAACAATGTGTAACAGAATTCTTTTATTTGACCCTGTAAATGAACGATAAACTCAATGCACACCATACTTTTTAGGGAGCAATTTATAGTGCACCTCATTAATGCATATAATTTTCATTATGTTTGAAATAGTGAAACATCATTAAATTACACTGCAAACGATTTTTCCCTGTCGAACAATGTGTAACAGAATTCTTCTGTTTGACCCTGTAAATGAATAATAAATGTTTTGTACACCATATTCTACAAAAAGCATGTTTTAAAACGCTTCATAAATATATATCAATTTCATTATGTTTCAAATGGCGTAGAATCATCAAAATGCACTTGAAACGATTATTTCCCATTGACTGTAATGTAATGGAATACTTTTGACCAATGTTGAATTCAGGGGGTGGCCCGGGGGGGGACATCCCCCCCCGGAGCATTGAAATGCCCCCCCCCCCAGAAGATTTGAGATTTTATACTTTCAATGTTCAAAAAGTGCAATTTCCCCCCCGGAAGTCTTTAATGTCCCCCCCGGAGCCCCAGAAATCCCTCCCGGGGAAAAGTGTCTGAATTCAACACTGCTTTTGACTACCCTGTAAAAAAAAACTATACGTGCTATACCCTTCATTTGAAATAGGGAACATGCTGTAGTAGACGACAATAATCTACAAAAATTTCAGCACAATCCAAGCATATTTACGCGAGTTAGAGCATGGACAGATACGGCAGACAAACCGAAGTCATAAACACTTTTCAACTAGATTGGAAAGTGTTAAAAAAAATAATAGCTACTCTTCTGCTGAAAAGGGATAAGGAAAAGGGTTGTAAAAAACTTATTTTTCGATTATCCCTGCCTCGTTGCTAGAGATTTTCTTAACCGGAGTCCGCGAAAGAGCCAGGCCACGGTACTCCATTGATCTCGATTGTTTTACAGTTTATCTTGACAATATGGAAGTTCAACAATTGATGGAAACCAGCCTATCTTGATCATGTGACATCCTAGAGGACTATCATTAAATTACACTGCAGACGATTTTTCCCCGTAGAACAATGTGTAACAGAATTCTTTTATTTGACCCTGTAAATGAACGATAAACTCAATGCACACCATACTTTTTAGGGAGCAATTTATAGTTCACCTCATTAATGCATATAATTTTCATTATGTTTGAAATAGTGAAACATCATCAAATTACACTGCAAACGATTTTTCCCCGTCGAACAATGTGTAACAGAATTCTTCTGTTTGACCTTGTAAATGAATAATAAATGTTTTGTACACCATATTCTACAAAAAGCATGTTTTAAAACGCTTCATAAATATATATCAATTTCATTATGTTTCAAATGGCGTAGCATCATCAAAATGCACTTGAAACGATTATTTCCCATTGACTGTAATGTAACGGAATACTTTTGACTGTCCCTGTAAAAAAAGCTATAAGTGCTATACCCTTCATTTGAAATAGGGAACATGCTGTAGTAGACGACAATAATCTACAAAAATTTCAGGACAATCCAAGCATATTTACGCGAGTTAGAGCACGGACAGACGGCAGACAAACCGAAGTCATAAACACTTTTCAACTAGGTTGGAAAGTGTTAAAAATAATAGCTACTCTTCTGCTGAAAAGGGATAAGTAAAAGGGTTGTAAAAAAACATATTTTTCGATTATCCCTGCCTCGTTGCTAGAGATTTTCTTAACCGGAGTCCACGAAAGAGGGAAGTAACGTGGTATGTCTCATTCGTTGGCTGCGATCACTATTTTACTTATTCCCTTTTAGCAGCAGAGTAGCTATTATTCTTGTACTCTTCACTAATTCTATAGTATTTTACTATATCCGTGCCTCGTTCCTAACCTTAAAATTAGTAAAAAGTTATAGGGGTTAAACTATCCTTTAAAATGCTTTAAAGTACACCAGAAGGACCCGTGCGAAGCTTTCGCACTGCAATCTTTCAGATTATTTCCTGGTACTTTTTAGCACTTATTTTTAATTAACTGATTTTTTTTAATCAAACAACGCATTTTAACGAAATGTGGGTTAACTATCTCAGAAACTTGTTCAAACACTTTTCGAATGATACCTCATTCATCGTTGTATGTTTTGTATGTGCTTAGAAAAAAGGATGTTGACAACAGAAATAATATATGTGAGTTGCAAAGCCGGCCATCTCCAAAAAGTAAAATTTTGGGGGAAAGCTGATTTTTTGCCACACTTAGCCAAAATAAGATTGTAACCAAAACTCTTTATTTTTATAGTCATTAGAACAGTATATTTGAAAACACGAAATAAGGTGGCAGGGGCACATGAAATGAGGGGGTTATTTAAGTCTTTGTTTTGGATTTGGCCACCTTTGCAACTTACTTTCGAGTTGGCCGGTTTTGCAACAAACAAGAAATTAATTTTTGCTAAATTTAATTTGACATTGGGATTTTAGGGGTAGCAAATACACAAAAATGTTTCAGAAGGCATTGACGAGCATTGTTAAGCTTTTGTGGAGTGTCCACAGCTTGGATTTCTTGGATTACCAGTAGGGTAGCAACTGAAAAAAATTGCAAATGTAATCACAAATGTATTCTCTCAGATTTTAACTGTAACAAAAGCCCGTTCGTGCCCCATCTACAATCCTCAAAACACTAAAATTTATAAAAAAAAATTAAATGGAAGAATATTTTATTAAAAAATTAAATAGATTAAAATATTCTTAAATTTATCAGAGAAAATTCACTTACAGTTTTATGAAAGAGAAGGGGGAGGGCGCAGAAAAGTATTTTGGCCTAGAGTATAAAAACATGTTAATTAGCCCCTGGTTATCACAAGGTGTACATTACCTTCTGAACTTTGGCTTTGTTCCTTTTCCACGTCGTAGGGTCACTTTACCTCTTCCTTGATTGATTAGGAGATACTTCTTCCACAAACTTTTCCATAGTCAGAGAAAACACGAAACTAAATTATTAGAAACTTTGTATGCACCAAAGAGGAGCAGTCACAGGTGAGAGAAAACACTATAGCATTAATCTAATCAACAAGTGAGAGGTTATTGTGGGGAGAAGCAGAAGCGCTATCTAGCGGATATGGAGATGGCCGCTTTTGAACCTCACCTGTTGATGGATTTGGCCGGTTTTGCAGCACATCGTGATTTTCAAACGCATATAACACAGGTATTTGACCGGCTTAGGCTTGTTTATGGTTTCCAAATGGTAGAAACGTTTACTTAGAAATTAAAAAGCTAAAAAACCACATTTTCAAATTTTGTGGAGTTGGCCCGTTTTGCAACTAGACGACACATATATGATGATTGCTTGTGTATAAGAAAATGGGAATAGATTGCCAGAAAATTTTTTGCTAAATTTTCTTCTCTCGATAAGGTTATTTCTCTAGGTTGTCCAGACCCCTATACTGAAAAAAAAACTAATTATAAAAAAAAATTGAAACACTGAATCAGACGTTTAGGGAATTCATATGAAAGCATTTCCTCATATTTTGCAAAACTGTTTCAGAAATGTCTTAAATACATAAATCAATATTTGGTACACCACTTTTGTGCAAGCCTATGGGAACTTAAACGTGGGATGTTCAAAGTTTGTGGTCCAGCAGCCATTTAAGTGACGTCAGAAATATTAACAGCTTAATGAAATATTTAAAAATAAATACTCACAATTTTTGTAAATCCTAATGAACTGCATATCTAAGTGAAATGTAATCCTTAAATTACGTAATCTACTGGTGCTCCGATACAATATACATATACACAGGCATGATTAAACAAAGTAAACAAATAAACAATAGGTGACGCACGCGCAAAAATTAAATGAAAACTCAACTAAAAGCTCGATAATTTTGCAAAACGTAAGCGCAAGAAATAAATTAGCAATCGTATTTTAATTGCATTATAAGATGACGTCATCTAATAATGCAGTATTTTATTTTTGTGGCAACACTGATTTGAGGAAAATCTTTCATTTCATTTATGAAAACAATGCCGATTTAATTTTTAATTAACTGCAGTTTTTCATCAAAAAACATGTTTTAACGAAATGTTAAGTGTGCTGTGTCAGAAGCCTGTTCAAAATCGTTTCATATGCAATCTCATTCGTCGTTCTGCGTTTCGTATTTTCTTAGAAAAAGGGATGTTGACAGGAGAAATAATATATATTAGGGTTACAGACTATGGGAGTAAATTTCTTAAGAGTGTGATTGTGTTACGCATTTTCTTGCTGAACTTTATTTGGTAAACTAATATAAGTTTGTGGAATATAAATAAATTCATATACAGGGGTACGCAAAGAACAAAATGCATTGTCATTTACGGTTGGTAATTGCTAGTCAGTTTTAAGTTGCCTTATACGTTTTTTTACCTAAATTAAATTTTAGCTTAATATGTGGTGTGTACAAAAGTGTTTAAATAATATACAGATAAAAGATTTAGAGTGCATTTCCATCGATTAGCGAAAATTGCTAAATGTGATTTTTCTAACTGCACTAAATTTTATCATGCTATGTATTATATATCCAAATCTACAGATCACATACAGGGCTGCAGAAAATAATTCAACTACTTTTTTTACAATGGAAGGTAATTTTGAAAACTGTATTTTTCAATGTGGTATACACTGCTGGACAATTGCTAAGGACGGATAACACTATCACCCACAGCAACCACAAAATGAAAGGAAGCAAAATGTGGGAAATTAGATTAAGTGCAGCATATAGTAAGAAGAGGTGTGCGTATGCAAATTTTCTTTTCCACGTCTGTTCATCACGTGATAGCGCTGATAAGAGCTTTAAAGGATTTGACGCGTGTGGACAGTTGTTGTTCCAAGTCAAAGTTTTACAGGAAATATTTAATTGACGAACTTGAAATTTTCGGCATGTCTTCCCGATATCACTTAGACTTAGATGATTTTATGTGTGGCCGAATTATTTGAAATATCGAAAATGGGCAAAAAATAACAGAAGTTGTCAGGGAGTTCGACATCGCCCACAGCGTTGTTTCACGGCTGTGGAAATCATTTAAAACTACTGGAATGTGTAGCAGGCATCACGGGGGAGGTCGTTGTTAGAAGTACGACGCCTGCAGGAGATAGATATATTGTCCTATAGGCAAAAAGGAACCTACGAATCACAGCTCAGCAGGTGGCAGATCAGTTTCTTGCTGCCACAGGACAGCAGATATCCCGAAAAACTGTAGCCAGACGTTTGAGGGACGGAGGATTATACGCCCTCAGATCTGTTGTGTGTGTCCATTGACCAGACAGCAGCGTACTGCCCGTTTGCAATGGTGTCGTGAACATCGCAACTGGACTGAAAAGGACTGGGCATGCGTACTGTTCTCAGATGAGAGTAGGTTCAGTCTGTCATCGGATTGTAGACGCCAACTGATCTGGCGGGAGAGTGGTACTGCTTATCATCCAGAAAATATCCAGGAAAGGGGCCGATATCCGACATGCAATGTCATGGTATGGGCCGGCATCATTATCAATGGCCGCACGTGCCTATATGTAATTGTGACTGGGACTATGACGGGTCAGCGATACATTGATGAAGTTCTACTTCCTCATGTTCGCCTTTTCCATGGTGCTGTCGGTAATAAATTTGTTTTCATGGACGACAACGCACCATGACATCGAATACTCACTGTTCAGGATTGTCTAGACAGCGAGAGTATTCAACGTCTCGTATGGCCAGCGTGTTCTCGAGATCTAAACCCCATTGAAAATGTTTGGGATACTTTGGGGAGCAAACTTGCTAGTCGAAACTATCCTCCAACAAACAAGAACACCCTCATCCGTGCACTGTTAGAGGAATGGGATAAATTGCCTCATCAGCTGCTGGATAATGTTGTGCAAAGTATGATACGACATGTAGAATGTTGCATCACACTCCATGGTGGACATGTCTCGTACTGACACCTTTCTCCAAAGTACCTGCTGACTTTCATATGCTTTGTTCCATTTCTCCGTATGCAGCATCAAATGAACATTTATTTTCTTTCAGGTGTTTCATAGCCTTTTGTATTTTCCAGAAGAATAAATGTCCTTTATTCTAATGTCTAAACAGTGTGGCAACAATATTTTATCCTACTTGGCCTCATATCTCGCTTAACGCTATGCTACATTGCAATTTGTGATCCGTCCTTAGCAATTATCCAGCAGTGTATGTTTGCTAAACTGTTTACATATATATATTCTTTTACCTTATTTAACGGTGAAATTTCGTTACAGTTTTCTGGATGTGTTGGAAAGTGTTTCATAATCTATGCTTGACGCATGATTTTTCGTTCTTGTTTTAATTATAGGCAATATTAAAGTTTCTGGTACCTTCCCCTATAAAAATTTTTGAGAGAGGATCCTAGCAAAAAGTTTTATTTTAAATTTACAAAGATTTTTTTTTAATTGTTCTTACATGGAGCTCTTGAACCATAGGGATTTTATTTTACCACTGTGAGATGCAGTTGCATCCTATAACATGTGTGTATCGCTACTAATACGGTAATAATGCGGTAATACGGGTGCGTCTCTGCTTGCTGAAAGGTTGGACAGGCCTGGTCTAAATCATAGGTCATCCATCACTAATTTATTTTTACTGTTCACAATCCTACATTTGTGTTTATCAGTGCGATTTAATTATTTACTGATTTATTTTATTACAGTTTTCCTACAGGTCAGGGAATTGGA
Source organism: Maratus michaelseni (assembly GCA_963931845.1). Taxonomy (NCBI): domain Eukaryota; kingdom Metazoa; phylum Arthropoda; class Arachnida; order Araneae; family Salticidae; genus Maratus; species Maratus michaelseni. Next base: position 168,707,149 of record OZ007591.1, read on the forward strand.
AAATGGAGGCAAAAAGTCAGGGAATTTTAAAGATATTTGAAGAGGTCAGGGAATTATTTTTATACCAGAAGGACCCGTGCGAAGATTTCGCACTGCAATCTTTGAGATTATATATTTCCTGGTACGTTTTAGCACTAATTTTTAATTAACTGATTTTTTTTTAACAAACAACACGTTTTAACGAAAAGTGGGTGTACTATCTCAGAAACTTGTTCAAGAACTTTTCGAATGATACCTCATCCATCGTTGTATGTTTTTTAATGTGCATAGAAAAAAGGATGTTGACAACAGAAATAATATATATGATGATTGCTTGTGTATAAGAAAATGGGAATAGATTGCCAGAAAATTTTTTGCCAAATTTTCTTGTCTCGCCAAGGTTATTTCTCTAGGTTGCCAAGACCCCTATACTGAAAATAAAAAAACGAATTATAAGAAAATTGAAACACTGAAACAGACGTTTAAAAAATTCATATGAAACATTTTGCAAAACTGTTCCAGAAATATATTAAATACATAAATAAATATTTGGTACACTACTTTTTTGCAAGCCTATGGGAACTTAAACATGGGATGTTCAAACTTTGTGGTCCAGAAGCCATTTAAGTGACGTCAGACTTCGTATTAGCAGCTTAATGAAATGCTAAAAAATAAATACTCACAATTTTTGTGAATCCTACTGAACTGTATGGCTAAATGGGAGATAATCCTTAAATTACGTAATCCACTGGTGCACCGATACAGTACGCATATACACAGCCATGATTAAACAAAGAAAACAAGTAAACAATAGGTGAAGCACGCGTAAAAAGTGAATAAAAACCCGATTAAGAGCTCTATATTTTTTCAAAAAGTACGCGCAAGAAATAAATTAACAATCGTATTTTAATTGCATTATATGATGACGTCATCCGAAAATGCAGTATTTTATTTTTGTGGCAACACTGATTTGAGAAAATCTTTCATTTCATTTATGAAAACAATGCCGATTTAATTTTTAATTATCAGTAAATTTTAATCAAAAAACATGTTTTAGGAAAATGTATTTGTACTATGTCAGAAGCCTGTTCAAAATCCTTTCATATGGTATCTCATTCGTCGTTCTGCATTCCGTATTTTTTTAGAAAAAGGGATGTTGAGAAGGGAAATAATATATACGATGATTATTTTTAAGAGTGATTTAATTTTAATGAAAGTGCTTCATTTTGTTGGTAAGTGCTTTTTTCCGTGTTAAAAGGTTATTGGGTTTCATTCCGTATTTCCGTAATTGAAGTACTTTTATCCTAAATTTAACGTAACTTTTCTGGTGATTGAAAACAATAACTCTACTCTGTCGCTAAAAAGGGGGAAAATAGAACTCTTTTGTCGATCTTGAAATACCTTTAAAACTTGATAATTTCACACAGAGTCATCGAAGAAGTTTGGATGGACACATTTCAACTATCAGATCTTTAAAAGTACTTGAGAGAACGCAATAATTTTATTTCCAAAGTACTCGGCATGGAGATAGAGAGAAGGAGAACAACGATAATGTTTCTACTTATGGAACTAAAAACGGTACCTAGTATGGCGGCGTTTCTGTTTTTTGGGGGCCTTTGGGGAGTGTAGCGCCCTCTATTTCCGGTTTCGACTGACAACTCTTTACCATGCTCGAAACCAAAATGCAGGAAGAGCGGACGCGAGATTCTAAAAGATAGTCACGTTTTAGCATTATCTGCTTGAACTGCGTTCTCATTCGCTGTTATCAGTCACGTGCCATAGACGCTGTTGTTGCTTGGCGTTTTAAATTCGGCGCAGTTCCTATATGTCTGGGAAATTTTCGAAAATTGAACAGTTTACTAATATAGTTTCAGTTTCGTTTTAATGACGGCCCTTGATGTCAAAAAATTTAAATGTTTGAATACTGCGTCCAAATTGGTGTCTGATTTTCCTATCTTAAATGTTAGTAATTAAAGACAACATGACTAATAATAAATGTTAAATAGTATGGCCGCTATTCATACTGTTGGTTATTATTACCTCACAGCAAACAACTGTAAATTATTTAAAAAGTTATAATAATAATTTTTTTTTTTTTTTATCGTGCATTTCTTTTAAATGTAGATTTTTAAAACAGAAAATGAACTGACGTTTTAATACATTATTTCATTTTAATCAATTAAATATTAAACCATGCTTCTGTTTTTTCATAGAAATTAACCTAATTTAAAGTAACAGAGAAGTTAACCTAATTAACTTAAGAAAAAGTTAATAACTATCATCAGAAAGAACTTTTTCTAGACTTTAAGATGGTATAAAAATATATTAAATATTATAAATTCTCGTTAAATATCAGTGTAAATAGTACAAATCTAACAAATCTATATATATATGCTATGGGGGGGGGGTGGAAATTATCTACCTTCAACACCGGAAAAACGGCAAAAGAAAATTTGTGTAAGAAAAAAAAACATCAATAATGTGTTTTAATTTATTTACCTAATTTTATCCAGTTTGGATCAAAATGGGGGCATTATTGGTGGGCAAATTAATTGGGAAATGAATTAATTATCATGTACTTTTATTTTAAAGAAATGCATTGTAGATAAAAACCTATAAGGTTTTCTCCCTCATAAAATAAGTATGAAAGTAAAAAAAGTTTTCTCTTAAACACTTTTTTATAAGCAGTGAATGCTTATTGTAAAAATCACGCCTAATTTCATGACTGCAAATCATGTTTTTCCAAAAAAATTTCTATTACAATGTGTTAATTTGATGTGGCTCCCGATTATGGAAAATTCACCGCTTTGATTTATGCTTGAAGAAAGAGCGAACTAGTGAATTTATTAAGAATTGTAATTTTTGCTCTGTTCCTTATTTTATAACATATGGTAACAGGAAAGAGAAAAAGGACTATTTAAATTATCTATTCAGGATTTCTAAATTGTTTTTACAGCGTATAATCATAATTTAATTAATTTTTAAGCTATTGATTTATGAAAGCATGTATTTTTTAAATTACACTCTTTATTTTTTATTTATATTATATTTTTTAGCGTTTAAATATTTCATTGGTGCATTTTCACAGCCAGTTGGTATATTTTAGAGAACATGGTTTGGCGCATAACGTCCATTTTTGTGGTAACTTGTTTACACTTGTAACTATAAATAATATTTGGCAGTTTACCAGCTTTGCCCTGCTCACGTTAAAATGCCTTAAGATTAATTTATAATTACGTTCTAAAAATATTAAGATGTTATATTGCCATCGGAAACACTCGTGTGTACATAATTTTAGGTAGATTTCGTAAGAAATACTACCTATATTACATTCTTCCCTATGTTTGAATTTCTAAAAAAAATTTTGCAGATCTACACCGATCATGACTCCTAGAACCCAAACCACCCCCAGTTCAAAACTTTACCTATCTATCTATCTATCTATCTATCTATCTATATCACTTTTTTATGGACACGATAACTTCCATTATTCTGCACAAATCTCTTCCAAACTGATACATAAAATAAAGGGTTATAAAATCTCGGTCATGTTCGTTAATGGGCAAAATCGGGCCAAGTGGGGGTGGGGGTAGATGAGGGGACTTTTTGTGAAAACAGAAAAAAACCCCATAATTTCTTAATTCATCGAACCCGTTTAAAGTTATTATTTCTTCTAAGAAAAGGGCCAAAAATTTATGTATGATAGATTTTTGATACAATTAAAAGTGGCCTCAAGGGGGGGGGGGATAGGGGTTTCAGAAGAAAAAAATTCATAACTTCGTCAATTCACAAGATATGAAATCTGCTTAGTACATTTATTGTAAATCCCCTTAATATTACCTACAACTTTTATATTGACAAGTTTTTTATAAGACCAACTCTTACATCAAAAAAAAAAAAATCCTTGCTGGATTTGCTTACAATCACAGGTAGATTTTGAAGTGGGCGGTCCCAACTGCCACATTATGGCAAAAAGATACTTTCTTCTGCAATTCCCAATGAATAGCACAGTCTGCATCTTCGAAATCTATCTGTGCCTGTAGGCCGAACCGTCAGGGATTTTTTATAATTTTAGCCTATCAGGAAGTGTATGAAAAACCGATTTCAAAATTCTATCTTTAGATACATGAACCAAGTTAAATTAAATGAAAGGATGTAAAGCCTATTGCAATCATGCAATAATCAGATAACCAATGTTCTATCACAATTACATGCACCTTTTGATATTTGTATTCTATAGACTTTTTCTTTAAATTTTTACCTTATTCAAAGATTTAGGGAGGGGGCAGGGAGTAGCTTTCCTCTGCACACTCTTGCGTACGCATATGCATATTAAGATTATTCAGAAAATACAGCCTTTATAGAAACACCTAGGGGTGGGTAGAGTTGCATGGGTTCGTGGGGCTCTAGCCCCTCCAATAACTCCTAAAATGGACTCCCTTGTTTTCCCCTTTTAATATAAAAAATGTTTAGTTTTTTTGTTTTCTTTTTTAACCTTCTAGTATTTTATAAAAAATTTTAATATTCCATTTTTCCTATTTTTCTTTTATTATAAGGATAAACGGCATTAGGAAAACTTTTTTTCCTTTATGTTCTATTTTTCTAAAAAATTAGAATAAAATGCTCATTGTTTAAATTTTTTATATAAAAAATAAAAATAAATAAAAGAAAAAAAAATCAGAAAAAGGCGTTTTTTAAAGTCAACTTTCATTGTCATTTTATTATAAACGATTCGCGAATATCAGCGAATATCAATCATTTTATAAACGGGTCTGTACATTCGAATTTTTATATTGTATTAATGTTTTATTTAACTTGTGATGACTTAAACTGTAGAAAAAGGTTTTTCTAACGATAGTTATTAAATTTTCTAGAGGAATGTGGGAATTTTCCTATTCTTTTGAATTAAAAAAAACAAAAAAAAATGCAAAATAGAAAAATTTTATTTTTATTTCCATTTTCGGAAGAAGTACTTGTCATATTAAAATATTTATGCAGCTTAAAATCTAAACCGTTCCACTTTCGTTTTATAAATGTCATCAAACTATCTTAGGTTATTTATTTTCAGTGGTTTATTTTGAATGAAAGCTGAAGATAACATTCTCTTCAAAATTACAACTTAATTTTTTCCTCTTCGTTTTTCTAACCATAGAAATAAACAAACGTTTTGGCGACGTTTTCACTATCGCCAAGGGATTACTCTCTGAAAAGGACACAAATAAATGACCAATGAGGTGGCTGGATTTGCCAATAATGCTAAAACGTGACTATCTTTTAGAATTTCGCAGAGCGGACGACAGTTTGTCATGTTTGACAGGTCACATGACCGGTCTTTGGGAGCACCAGCGCCACGAACCGGGTACTAATCTCCGGTCCATGTTCTGATCTTGAAAGCCTATCTTCACTGTTCTCCTTCTTATTTCTATCTCCATGGAGTGTAATTTCGTATAACCCTTCCTGTAATCAGTGTAATCGTATTGTAATCAATTCTTAATTATGTCATCACATATAATCAGTGGTAATCAAAGATATCTTAATATAATCACATGTAATCAATTGCAATCAATATAGTATCATCAGTTTCAACTGACGTCACACCCTAGCAACCACCTTAGCAACTAGATTTGTTTTTTGTTTGCCCACCAAAGATGGTGGATTTAGATTGGTTGGCTCGTAATACAGGCTACAAATCTACGAGAGACCCCTTGGTCCAATCAGAACTGCGTTTTTCTTGGCCTTCACTTCTAAGTTTTATAGAGGCTCTCAAAATATGCGAAAACTGTGCATTCGCAAAAATCCTGCTGGAACTCAGTCAAAAGAACATACTAGTCTCCCTCTCAACCAATCAACTAACAAAACAGCCAAACACATCAACACATGTAATTTTCCAAACAAGTGTCGTCTCATTTGTTCCTAATCTAATTGTGTGTTTCTTGAAGCAATATGGGGAAATTAAACGTTTCTATTTTACGATACCTTAGCAAAGAAGACTTTAGAGCTCTTGCTGCTGTAAATATATATTTTTTATTTTAATATTATTGATTAATTTGATGATTTGTTGAATCAGGTTAGAGGTACGGCTGTCCAACCTCTAGCCCGCGGGCCACAAAACTACCACTATTTTAGAATAGAATAATTTGCTTTATTTAATGACATAAACTTTGCTATTACATAATGCAACGATTATTATTATAAACTTGTGATGACAAACGACTTTCAGGCAAAAACGTTTGGGCAGCCCTAATTTAAAGACTATTTTATTTTTGTACGTACATTTTTTGTGTGTGTGTGTGTGTGTGTGTGTGTGTGTGTGTATAGTGTGCAATGTTCTCCCTAGAGCCATTCCTTAAATACAAAATCAGAAACTATAGAGTAGGTGCCATTGTTTAAATTTGTACTACATAACCTTAGATGCCAAGACCATTGATGAGGAAAATGCTGAGGTTTTATTTCTGTGGCAAAAGTGTAAAAAAACAAAACATTTTTTTTTCTGAAAAAGAGACAAAAGTTACGTAAAATTTTTCAAATGAAATCTTTGTTACATGAATGGCGGTTCAACTATATATTTAGCCTATATATATGCCTTTGTTTATGCATATTTAAAAATCTGAACTCCTATATAAAGTTTGTAAAAACTAGTAAATTTGTTTTACTGATTAGGGAAATAAGTTGATGAAAATTTATTATACAGTCAAAAAAAATGTATTATATAGAAAATGATGTAAAAATTCTTATTTAGTGTAAATTTTGAAAAAAGAAATGTTTTTATATAGAGAATGATGTAAAAATTCTTATTTAATGGTAAATTTTGAAGAAAAAGAATATTTTTGAAGTATTAAATTAAGATTTTGAAATGCTTAACTCTAAATATTAAACTTGATGTTGTATTGGCTAAACTTTGGGATTAGCTTGTTGTCCGCCATCTCGTTTTTTAAATCAAAACATATTTGTTTTGTTTCTCATTTCCAAAATAATTTTTATCCATATTTACTTATTATAAACATGTTATTTAATTTTATTTACTAATTTATTTATATTTAATAATAAAAGTTAAAATGTTTTGATTTAAAAAATGATATGGCTGACTGTGGGCGATAAATCAAAACATTTGTTTGGATTATTAAATATAAATAAATTAGTCAATAAAATCAAATAATGTGTTTATAATAAGTAAATATGGATGAAAATTATTTTGGAAATTAGAAACAAAACAAATATGTTTTGATTTAAAAAACAAGATGGTGGACAGCAGGCTAATCCCAAAGCTGTTCCGTTTCATTCTAATCTTTTTAACACTTTCTAACATAGTAGAAAAGTGTTTATGAATTCCGTTTTTCTGGCCGTACTCTTACTGTAATAAGTATACTCAGACTGCCATGTAATTTTTATATGTTCAAGGGTCGATCTAGGCAAAATTTGGGGCCTATTTAGGGCCCCATCACAAAAATCTATTTAATAAAACAGGCCCCTTCGCAAAAATCAATTTGATAAAATGGGACCCTTCACAAAATTCTATTCTATAAAAACTTACTATTTATTAATTATTTATTATTTTGTGATGTTTTAAAATGTGTAATTTGTAAACAAACAAGTTCACCAGAGAGGAAAAGTTCAGCAAAAAGATTTAAAAAAGTTTTTGCTAATAAATGCTTGGTTCGAATTTGAGTAACTGGATTTCAACTTTCGTTACAAAATGTCATTTTTCACAAAAATAACCTTTACTTTTCACAAAATGGGCCCCAAGAAAAAAAACCTGCATCGACCCCTGATGTTATTGAAGTTTGTAGAGAATGTTCGGTATTGAAACTGAAGTATGTGCCACTTATAGTTCATTTAAAAGATTTCCATTACATTATAACCAGTGGGAGAAAGTCATTTGCAGTGCATTTTTTTTTTCTTATTATTTTAATGTTATATTTCAAACATAATGAGATTGATATGCATCACTGAGGTGGACTACAACATGCTTCAGGAGTAATAGAATAGGTAGCATTTATAGATCGTTTACAGAGACTCTCAAAAGAATTCCATTGTTTTATGATTGATGAAGAAAAATCATTTGCAGTGGATTTTAATTATACCAGTGGACCCGTGCGAAGATTTCACACTGCAGTCTAATATTTTTTAGATACAGGTTTAAACTTCTAAAAAAAAAAAAAAAAATTAAGGATTAAAAATACAGTTGAACCTTGTTTACATGAAATTGAAGGGACTGTGAATTTATTTCGTGTTAACCGTCATAATAGTGGGGGCATCTATGTTAGATATAAAAACTAAATAAATTAACCTACAAATATTTTCCTGCTCATAAAATCAGATATTAATAAGAAATATAATATTTCATTAACAAATTAGTCATCATTTTTTAGGCAATAATAAATTTATTTACTTTATAATCATTTTTTTAAGGTCCGTTATTGACTTTTGCTTCAATTTTTGTACAGCAGTTCTTTAAGGAACGTATGGACCTCATCTAATTTGTTCAAAATCCTAGAAGCATCCTGTTGTTCCAGAAGGAAACACTGTACAGTTTTCAATGCTGTGGTAGATTCATTTAATGACACTAAACTTTTCCGTTCTGTGTCAATTTCTTCATCCTCATCCGATACTTCAATGTTGTCATCTTTTTTTTCAGCAATTATTTCTTCGTATGTCGTCACATCCGAAATCAGAACATCTTCATCTATGGAAATGTACTTGGAAAAAACAACGTCCAAGAAAGAATTTCCAGTTTTTTGGCTACATATCTTTTTGTAGACAATTCTATGACGCTCTTTAAATCTCTGTTCAGTCATCTGTTAGAAGATATGAAGTCGCCCTCTCCGAGAGCAATAGAAAAAGCCTTTGCTTTCTCTTACAAAACTGCAAAAGTTAAAACATTGTTCTAGATTCTTGCTTCTTTTATCCGCCGCAAGAGAGAAATTTCAATTTATTCATCCTTTCTTCTTCACATTCGTTTTCTTGCTGGATTGAATTGATTCACAGCATAAGCGGCTTCAATCTTTTCACGATTCTTTAAAATTGTGGAGAGAACCAAATGTAGAAGAATTGCAGGTATCCCATACTTCGCTGCATTTTCTGATTTTTTCAGCACTTTATTGCTAACTTCGTTTAACATTTTTTGCTTGGTTTCTGAAGATACAGCGGTACTTTTCGGTTAGCCGGGCGCCAATGATATATATACATGTATATATACACAAATATCTACACATACACATATATGTACATACATATTATATACACATATATGTATGAATATATATGAATATATATATATACGTATATATTTATATATGTGCATATATCACTGGCGCCCGGCTAACCGAAAAGTACCGATACAGCTTGTTGTTTTTGACTCATCTTCACAGAATTCTACGGAGCAACTGCGAACAGAGTTTCAATTATGTTAGTTAAGTAGTGAAGTAAGGATTGTCAGTTCTTTCACTCACAGATAGGGGAATTCGGAAACTCGGTTTATGTCACTGTCAATACAGTTAACCGGGTAATGGAACAATCGCTTTCAAAAAAGAAATTTCTTCCCCCAATCTTTCATTGTGGAGGACTTTAATATGGGAACACTTACGCACATCAGAGATCAAAGAAAAGTAGGGATTAGTCAGGAATTCAGTATTTCATCATTTCATGATTTTCTGAAACCCTTTTCAACTTTATATCTTTTACAAACCATGAGAAAATTCCATCTTTAATAAGAATATGTGACATGTAAGTTTCAAATATCGGAAACATTGCGTAAGGAATTTTTTTTTTTTTTTTAACTTTGGAGCAAAACAATTTTGCCTTAAGCAGGATTTTTCGTAATTCTATTTTGTGTTAAACGAATTAATGAACATTGATTTTCATACTCATTTGATGGGACCTCAATATTGTTTCGCGTTAAGCGATTTCGTGTTAACGATGTTTGACTGTATCTGTAAACTACATTAGTCAAGCCAAAATATTATCACATTTATTCCGTCAAATTTATAGTAAAAACTGACAGAAGATAGCAAGCGAAAAAAAAATATGTATATCAATCGTATTTTAACTGCATTAGAACATGACATCATCTGATTCAGAAAATAATATGGGATAAAGAAAAATAAATTGAACATTTGAATTTAAATTTTGCTTTTTAATCATAAATATAAAATAAAGTCTTTAGTGAAGATTTTTTTTTTAGAATCATTTTTGTGGCAATACTAATTTGAGAAAAACCTTTCATTTCATTTATGAAAACAATGCCGATTAAATTTTTATGTTATATATATATGTGTTTGTGTTTTTAGAATTGCTTAAAGATAACAATTCATCACTTGCAGGATGGTGTTGAGTTTAAAGCAAGCGAGTCATTTTTTATGCACACACATATCCAGTTTTTGGGCTTGAGCACTGCCCACTTTTTTTAGCACAGTCAGTTTGCAATCGTAACTTAGAGAAGATCGAATTGCTGTGTGCTAAATGATAAAACTATCTGTGTGGAATTTAATTATTATTGGTTATTTGTTAAGTGTTTTGTGCTCATTCAATAAAAATCTTTTGTTTCAAGATCTATAAATCTGAGTGACTATAAAAACAACAATTTTAAATTTGCTATTCGGCTGCCAAATATTTTCTATTCTGTCTTTCTAAAATTTGGTCAAATATTTGGCTACTTAGCCGAGTCACTATTTGTAACATCACTATTCCTAAGTTGAATGACAACAAAATGCAAATCATGTTATTTGTGATGTATATATTCTAATTAATCAAATTAAATTTTGGTATAGAAGCAAGATTTGTTATATAGCTTTTAAAGTGTATTATTTTCTAATATATATTTTTTTAATTCACAGATTGAAATGGGTATGAAGAATCATGAATTGGTACCAGCACCATTAATTGCATCCATTGCTAGTCTGAAGCATGGTGGTTGCCAAAAGAGACTGATGGAATTATCAAAACATAGATTAGCTGCCTATGAAAGAGGAAAACGCTGTAAGTTCTTAATTCTTTTTTATGCTTATTAACTTTTAAGTATCTCATATACAGTTTTCATCATTAAATTTGAAATTTTAATCATGGGTTATTCGCTGTAATACATGCAGATTTGGTCAGTCTTTTAGGTAGATTTCGTAAGAAATACTACCTATTACATTCTCACCTAAGTTGGAAATTTTGAAAAAATTTTGCAGATCTACGCCGATCATGACTCCTAGAACCCAAAACCACCAGGGTTGGGTTTTTGACATGACAGTAGTAAAAACCGTGTTTTTACCAGTTTATTCCGTCAAAAACCTATCATTTTCGATTGTCGTCCAATTTATGGTGTAAGTGTAGCATACAATACATTTCTAGATTGATTTTACCTTGTTCTTGTTATTATTATTATTTACAGTTACATTTGTTAAATTTATTTAAAAGAAGATCATTTCCTAATACGGGAAAGCAGACTTGCCAGGTCTCCGGCTTTTTACACACCAGTATTATTTTAAAGATAATGTTGTTCTTTTAAATCGCAGAATGTTCCGATTACTTAAAACAACATTCTCTTTACTAAAATACTGGTGTCCAAAAAGCCAGAGACTTGGCAACTCTGGGGAAAGATTTAAAAATACAAGGGTACTTTTCGGTTAGCCGGGCGCCAGTGATATATGTACATATATAAATATATATGTATATACATATATATATATTCATACATATAAGTGTATATATATATGTATGTATATACATGTACATTTGTAGATATATGTGTATATGTATATGTGTGTATATATACATGTTTATAAATCACTGGCTTCCGGCTAACCGAAAAGTACCAATACAAGAGTAAAAGAAAAGAACAATATTTGTCATAATCTTCACCAATATAGATTCAACTAACTGCAATTAACATTAATATTAAATGATAATAAAAGGTCATTATAATTATTAAATAACATTCAATATACATTTTTAATAAAGTGCATTAAAATTATTTTAGATATGCAAAAATGTTGTTACATTGTATGACAATAGATGTTAAGCTTAGACTGGCAGTGAATAAATTTGAATATTCTTAGATAATATTTTAAAATGCATATATTATGTATTTCATAAATGCAATTACAGTGATTTTGATTTGCACTTCAATAAGTAGAATCTTAAAGTTTTGTTTTCAACAATGTAATAAATTGTACCGAAATTATACACATTGTTTAATCTAATACTTATAGGTTACAGGATTTCTTCAAAAAATCTAATTTTTTTAGACTATGCCAAATAGTTTAAGATTATTGCAGAGATCTTTTAACAGAGATGTACACGTATTATTTTAATGCAATTCTTTTTTTGTTTTTCTTGGGTGTATAAATATACTTTAGAGTCTTTCTGATACTGAATATTTCATGTAAAACAATTAATATTAAAGATAGAATGAAAAAAAATGTAAAAACAAACTACTAAAAAATGGGTTTTTGACAGTTTTTGACATGACTGTAAAAACCATGGTAAAAACCGTCATGCGTCAAAGACTTGCCAACCCTGAAAACCACATTCAGTTCAAAAGTTTATCTATCTATCTATCTATCTATCTATCTATCTATGTCACTTTTTTCTGGCCACGATAACTGGAAATTTTCTGCATAAATCTCTTCCAAACTGATACATAAAATCAAGCGTCATAAAATCTCGGTCAAGTTCGTTAATGGGCAAAATCGAACCAGGGGGGGGGGGAAATGGGAGGGCTTTTTGTGAAACAGAAAAACCCTCATAATTTCTTTATTATTATACGTATCGAATCCGTTTAAAGTTATTATTACTTCTAGGAAAAGGGCCGAAAATTTATGTATGACAGATTTTTGATATAATTGAAAATGGCCCCAAGGGGGGGAAAAAGGGGGGTTTTAGAAGAAAAAAATCATAGCTTCGTCAATTCACAAGATATCAAATCCTCGTAAATTTATTATTAATCCTCTTAGTATTATCTAAAACTTTTATATTGACAAGTTTTTTATAGGACCAACCGTTATAGCAAAAAAAAATTAAAAACAAAAAAATCCCTGCCGGCTCCGCCTGCAAACAAGTTATTTTTCGAAGTAGGCGGTTCCAACTCCCGCATCTTTTCGAAACTGATACATAAAATCAAGGAGCATAAAATCTCGGTCAAGTTCGTTAATGGGCAAAATTGAACCAAGGAGGGGGGGGATGGGGGGGGCTTTTTGTGAAAACAGAAAAAAACCCCCATAATTTCTTAATTATAATACGTATTGAATCCGTTTAAAGTTATTATTACTTCTAGGAACAGGGCCAAAAACTTATGTATGACAGATTTTTGATATAATTAAAAATTGCCTTAAGGGGGGAAGGGAAGGGGGGTTTTAGAAGAAAAAAATTCATAATTTCGTCAATTCCCAAGATTTCAAATCCGCTTAAATTTATTATAAATCCTCTTAATATTATCTAAAACTTTTATATTGACAAGTTTTTTATAGGACCAATCGTTATAGCAAAAAAAAATTAAAAACAAAAAAATCCCTGCCGGCTCCGCCTGCAAACAAGTTATTTTTCGAAGTAGGCGGTTCCAACTCCCGCATCTTTTCGAAACTGATACATAAAATCAAGGAGCATAAAATCTCGGTCAAGTTCGTTAATGGGCAAAATTGGAACCAAGGAGGGGGGGGGGATGGGGGGGCTTTTTGTGAAAACAGAAAAAAACCCATAATTTCTTAATTATGATACATATCGAATCCGTTTGAAGTTATTATTACTTCTAGGAGAAGGGCCGAAAATTTATGTATGACAGATTTTTGATATAATTAAAAATTGTCTTAAGGGGGGGGGGCGGGTTTAGAAGAAAAAATCCATAACTTCATCAATTCCCAAAATTTCAAATCCGCTTAAATTTATTATAAATCCTCTTAATATTATCTAAAACTTTTATATTGACATGTTTTTTATAGGACCAACTCTTATAGCAAAAAAAAAAAAAATCCTTGCTGGCTCCGCCTGCAAACAAGTTTGGTTTCGAAGTATGCGGTTCCAACTGCAGCATCATCGCAAAAAGGTCATTTCTTCCGCAATTCCCGACAAACAGGTGCCCCACGGTCTGCGTCTTCGAAATCTACCTGTGCCTGTAGGCCGAGCCGTCAGGGATTTTTTTATTTTTAATGCTACATGTGTAAATTTCCATAAAATTTAGATAAAGATTAAGTAATCAGTCAATTATTGAAGATTTAAACAGCAACAGGAATTGTTTTAAAAATTTGATTTTATAAAAAAAAAAAAAAAATTTAAATAAATAAAAATTTTAAAAGTCAGGGAATGATGAAATAGACATGAGAAAACAAGTTAATTAACAGCATTTTTAAAACAATTTGATACAATCAGACACATTTAAACAGATGAGAACATAAAAAATAATGATCTGTTATCAAATGGCTCCGGTGGCCCAACCTTTCTTTGGTTTGGGCCATTTATAATGTCTTTGTTGTGTCTCAGAAGGATGCTTCATATTTACTGTATAAAAATTGTAAACAAGTGTTTCATTAATTTCTCTTGGGTATAATTTATTGTCATTCCAAACCAGAACCCAATCATCTGCAAAGAAAATAAATTCTTTCTTATAATTCATAAAACAGTTATAGTTTGAGCACAAAAATAGACACCCATCTTACAATGTTCTTGTTCTTAAAGCAGGGTTGGCACGGTTTAAACCAAATGGCTTTTTTCTGAAAAAAACCAATTGGTTTTTTTGTTAATTTTTTTAAAGATTTTTTTCTTATATAATTAAGTTTTCAAATTATTTGATGTACAAATAACTTCTACTTCTAACTGAACAGCTCAACTCATTTCAGCAGTCAACCTGCATAAGTCACAGTTGCATCATAGTTGCACCTGTGTATGAATGGTCCAAAAGTTAGCATTTGAGAACAAAAAATGTCTAATTTTGGTAGGAGAAAAGATTTAGTTTGGTTATATTTTAATGAAGTAAAAAATGATAAAAGGAAAGGTTGTAGAGCTAGATGCAAAAATTGTAATAAAGAAATGGAAGGTCAAGTAGCTAGGATGAAGAAACACATTGAAACTTGTAATAATTCTCATCATCATTCTGATTCTGTTGATAATGGTAAGTACTTATTTTATCATTATTATTGCTGCTATTATTTTTAATTTTGAAAGAAAATTGTTAAAAATTTGTTAATAAGTTAAATATTTGTTAAATTCAAAATTTTTAATTTATCTGTAAAATTACAAGTAATGCATATTGAGAACACATTATGTATATCTTCATTCAGATGATTCTAAACTCTTATAAAAAATTACATTATTATTTGAAATGCTATTTGATTGAGAAGATAAATTATAAAAATCACATATATTATTATTTAATTTGCATATGCTATTTGATTTTAGAAAGTTATATTCTATGAAATAAAAAATATTTATGTAATTCTAAGTAATGAAATTTTGGAAAAAACAAGAAAATTTTAAATAGACATTTTTTTGTTAGAGAACTTTATTTTGATAATCTTAAAATTACATTTGATAAAAGTTTGAAAGTTTTACAAATTAATCATATTATTAAGAACAAATTATGTGATCAGAACTGTTATTAAATGAAATTGTTAATTTTTAATTTATGCATGGCTCTTAGAGATTAACTAAGTTTTCACCAATCATAAATATCCAAAATTATAAAAGACATGGTAATTTTATCTTGAGTATTAAATAAATTATCAAAAATAAATATATCAATATGATAGAGATGTTTACTTTGCAGTAAAACAAAGAAAAAAAATGTCTTTGTATTGAATTATTGTTAATTATATGATTATGATTTTTGAAGTAATATGTTCTGTATCATTAAGCAATTCTTATTTTTATTTTTGTGTAGATGTGTCAGTGTCACTATCCAGTATTTCAAGTTCTTTGGATTCAGCAATAACACAAAGAGCAACAAGTGAAATTGGTTCTTTAAAAAGGAAAAGAGATACTATGGACTTTTTTGTCAGTAAATCAACACCATCTCAAAAGCAAATGTTTGATGAACAAGTTGCTAGGTTTATATATGCTACAAATACGGCATTTAGCACTGTAGAGCATCCTGAGTTTATTAAAATGGTTCAGAGTTTCCGCCCAGAATATTCTCCACCATCAAGAAAACAAATTGCTGGGGATTTATTAGATCATACTTACAGCAAAGAAAAAGAAAAATGTGCAAATATATTAAAAAATGAAGTTGTCACATTAGGATTAGATGGATGGTCAAACATTCACAACGAACCTGTGATCTGTGTTACTTTAACAACAAAGACGGGAATACATACTTAGCAGACACTATTGATACATCGGGAATTGCTCATACAAGTGAAAATCTGTATGATATTGCGACTACAACCATTAATAAATGCCAATCGGAAGTTCAATGTTTAATACAAGCATTAGTGACAGACAATTCTGGAAATATCCGAAAAATGAGGGATATGTTTGATGAAAAAGAAGAGTTTAATATTATTACTTATGGATGTGCAGCCCATATTTTAAATTTACTGGCAAATGATATAAGTTATCCAAATGTAAAAGAACAAATTTTGCATGTAATCAAATAGTTCAGAAACAACCAATATGCAAATGCGTGCTTTAGAAAAGATGCAAGTACATCAAAACTAATAATGCCTTGTGAAGTTCGCTGGAACTCATTTGCTGACGCTTTAGACAGCTATCTGAAATCATGGTCAGTTCTTGTAACTATATGCGAAAATAATAAAGACAAAATTGATAAAAATATCCAAAGTCTAGTTTCAAACATTTCATTGAAAAGAAATGCTGAAGACTATTTTCAACAATTAAAGCCAATTAGTGTAGCTTTAGATAAAGTACAAAGCCAAAATTGTACAATTGGAGAAACTGTTTTTCTTTTTAAAAATTTAAAAAAACAGATGGAAGATTTGAAACTGAATAAAGACATTATGAAAAAACTAGATACTCGTTATAAAATAGCAATAACACCAGCCCATCTTCTTGCTTATCTGTTGGATGCAAGAGCCAAGGATGCTGATCTCGAATTGTCATCGGAGGAAAAAAAAGAAGCATTGGAATATGCTAAAACAAAATTTCCCAAAAACAATTTATTATCTCTGATACTAAAATTTTGTGCCAAAAGTTCTCCATTTCAAAGATATCTTTTTGAGAATAATTTTAGTAAAGATGTATCAGCTATAGAATGGTGGCATATTCAAGAAAATGAAATCAAAAAGTTCAATGATGGTGTGTTGAAAGAAGTTGAAACGATTCTTACTGCAAAAGCGACTACTGCAAATGTAGAGAGAATTTTTTCTTCATTTGGTGTTGTACAATCAAAGTTACGCAACAGACTGGGTTTACAAAAAGCGGCAAAACTTGTTTTTTTGTTTAAAACATTAAACCCTAATAATCCTGTTTATTAACATAGAATCTTTATAGACATGTGTCGTACTTCCATTTTCTTAAAATTTTGAAAATTTATTCAATTTCCATGTTTTTAAAATGTTTCTTTTATATATATTTTTTAAATATATTTCAATTTAATTTTCTTACTGAAATTCAATTTGTTTTTTTAAATTGAATAAAAAAGTAAGTCTCACTTTCTTTTCTTTGCATTATTTTTATTTAAAAAAAAAATTAGTATAGCATACCAAGGTAAAATTCTACATTATATCTTTATATTCTTATGTAACACAACTAAGTGTTGCTTATTAAAATGAAAAAATATAGGAAGGCAATAGATTAAGTCTTTAAAGAATTTAATATAAATCTTGCAATTAAATACTATTAAAAACTTTTAAGTATCAACATTAAGATACAGAATCCATTCTATGAATGCAATATGAAATACATAAACATATTAATATGTTTTATAAGTGTGCTAAATCATTTGGTAAACATGAATTACAGGTTGCATTTGGAAATATGTATATATAAAACAGCAATTATTTCTTCAACTTTTTTAAAAAGTAATCTTTAAAAATTATTTAAAACTTATCACCATTACTGTAGAACCTGACGGCACAAGTGATCATGTTCTATGTATTACATAGGAAACTTTTGTATATATATAACTGTTTTGAATTTGAATGTAAATGATGTTAGCTCAGCTCTAAATAAAATTTAATGATTTGAATTTGTACATAATTAATAACAATTGTTTATTTATTTTGTTTAAACTGTTTTCAGAATATATATATATATATATATATATATTGTTGTAATATTAATCATTCTTGTCAATGTTAAATTTTATTTACTGATGTGCATATATGTAATTAAAAAAGATAAAAAAAAAAACCCCCGGTTTAAACCAAAAAAACCTGGTTTAAACAAAAAAAAAACAGTTTTTTTGGTTTTTTTCAAAAAAACCCGGTTTTTTGCCAACCTTGTCTTAAAGTAACTGTCAATATTATTTATTTCCTTCTGCAGCTACCTCAATAATTTTTACTCCAGGGTATTGTTTTTTTATAACAGGTACAATTTTAAACATATTTTCCTTCAGCTACTAATATATCAGCTGTCCTCTTTAATGTACCTCCTATACCATGATGTGCTTTTGTGGAGAGCATTTTTCATAAAATGACAAAAATTTACAAAAATAATCATAGCCCCCCCCCCCCCCCCCCTCTCTCTCTCTCTCCAACATATCTAAAAAACTATGAGGTTTAGTGGGAATATTTTTCATGAGTTCATATCAAGGTTGGAATAATATGTACACAAAGTTTTCCCGAAATCCCTGTTAATCGGGTTACAAGGTTTGGTTAAATTGACATGGAATGACCCTTAATCGTATAATTATATGCATGAATTGTGTATTGAAGATTTAAATTACAGACTTGTTAAAAATTGATGGTCCACATCTCGTAGTATTAATTGATGATTGTTTGTTTATTATTATTTTTTTTTAATCCTGAAAGAGATGAATCTATACTATTAAAATCTGTGCGCGTATCTATGTAACCTCAAAAACTCAGAAACCGCAAGGCTACGAAATTTTGCACACGGGTTGCTGGTAGGGGGCCCATGAACGATCGGGGCAAAAAATTCGAAAATTTTAAATAGATTTTTGATAGATTAAATATTAATTTAAATTCATCCACAAAGAGATCTCATAAAAATACGATTTTTTATCTTCGGTTGGTTGGTTGTATAAAATCTCTTCAGAAGTCATTAAATAAATCAAGGTAGGGATCATTGCAATTGCAACTCGAATATTTAAAATCAATGGTTCAGAGATTATATGACATGTAGACAATCAACTTAATTATTGACCATTGCCAAATGCTAAAAACTTGATTTTGAAGGATTTTATCGACTTAATGTATGATAATTAGCTGGGTTTAAGGGTTTTTTTACATGACATATATTAGTATGATAAAGATTATTAATACAGAAAACTTTATTTAACAGATTATTTGTTAAATTTACGGGGATGGGGAGGAGTGGGTATAAACGACTTTTTATTAAATATCACATTTATTTTAATTGACTTCGCCCCCCTGACGACGGCTTTTTTCATTAATTGACCCTCCTTATTAATAAATCCAAATCTACTGCTCTGATTTCAGCAGAACTAATTACATTTAACATTTTTTACTTTACCCGTAACGTTTAATCGCTGTTTTATATAAATAATACCGCTATTTTAGAATAACAGTATTCGTAAAAATTAAATTTATGTGCCTAATAAAAGTACAGAGCCCGCATTCAGCTGATGCATACCAACAGTCAGTTAGTGATTTGTTGTTGAGCACTTGACTGTGCGCCTCCTCGCAGGTAATTATTTAATTGCACTTAATTATAACCTTTTTTAAAAAAATAAAGAAAAACATTTTATCACAAACATCAACAAAACTTTTTATTCTATTTATTCCCTTATTCCAAAGATATCGTTTTATCATCTGCTGCCATAGCAACATGATAAATTAAATTTCATTTTTAAAAATGCACAGTAGTAGAAAAATATTTTTCTAAATCGAATAGTTATTGAACAACTCAACACTTTAACAGGGGAATTCTTATTTCTTATTTAGATATTTTAAAATTGTTTGTTGTCATTGTGTTTTTATGCTAAGTTTCGTTTCATATTTGAGTATTATTTTGTCTATTTGGTGTGAATTTTTTAATTACTACTAATTTTTACTACGGGTTTTTGGTTGTGTAAATACTGATTTTTAATAGACATAACAAATTTTTATATTCATAAACTTTAGTTTGGTTGTACTGATTTTTATTTTTTATTTGGGTTTTAGGATTAAATTCCTGAACTTCCGTGCGTAGAACGGGTTAAACAGCTAGTGATTAATGATTTTTAGTGGCACATGTCACAAAACCAATGAATGCAATAAAAATTAAGATGGAGTCAGAATTGACCATTATTCAGATTCATGAATATTGTATGAAACTGAAGGCAAGCAAATAGATTTTGATCACTTCAAGTAAATCACAAGTTTAATTTTGTTGATATGAAGGGTGGAGTACAAATTTAAAAAATCAAAAGACTATAGTGATTGGTCAAATTGCAAAATAAAAACATTTAAAAAATATTCACTAACAACTTATCTGGTATATTTCTTAATTTATGTAATTGTCAATGTCAACTGCATAAAAATTATATTTTTCATGGCATGTTAGATATAATTAAAATTTAAAATGTTATGGTCATAAATATATATATTGCATGCTGTGTAAATTAATATATTTTTTGTTGTATTGTATTGTGTATGTTAATATATTTTCTTAGGTATTTATATTAATACTGTTAAGTAAAAACTGAAATAAAATTGGTTAACATTTGTGATACACCTTTAAAAATACCCTCTTTCCTTCGGGTTTCTACTCGTTTGCACTTTTTTTTTTATTCAAAGGCAAAATTTTATGAATACCATTTTTGTTCTTCTGCTTTCATCATACCACAGGAATGCAGCCATTTTCTCGATTAAACAGAAGTTTATTTACTAGGACGAAACATCACAAACATTGAAGAATAGGCACACAGATGTACACAAAGATGAATATTTATAGCAGCAGTTATATTACTACTCTTCTATCGACACAATTACTATATTTTCATAACGTGCCCACCGCACACACACATCCGAATCCTTTGGCCTCCCGCCAACAACTGCTCCCATCTCTCCTACTCAGTAGTAGAAGAGGGAAAAAAAAGGGTTGCCATAAACTTGACGTCACCGGCATGACACCCCCCACCTAAGATTGCAAAAGGGGTATGCCACATTTGCGATCTGAAATCCAGACTGGTGACGTCACTACACATCATTCTTTATCATTAACTACTAATAAATAATAATAAACTACAATATCTATAAAAAGAAATACAAAAAAAATACTTAAACATGTCTGAACCATTTCTGGAAACTCCTGCTAGCTACTGCAATATAAAAATACAATTAATGTTTCATAATATATAATACTGTTACACGATGGCGGTGTATTAATTCTATTTTCAAAACTTAAATATCTTTAATTTAAATCTTTTGCAATTTAATTATTTTAAAATCTATATTTTAATTAAGTCCTAATTTTAATCATTTTAAATTATTTATTTCTAATATTATTCTTCATTTTTTACTTTAAAAGATAGTCCTTTATAAAATACTATTACATTCATAATATTTCTGCATCTTCCTTTTTCAATATCTTATCTAACGTTTCTGTTTAGTCTAGAAAGGAAGAATCCCCCTTTTTCGCCTCTCAGTAACATTCCTTTCATAGCGTGTCTGTGCGGGTGCTGAGGTCATTGACTTTATGGTTCACTGCATCAGCGACATGCACCCGTTCGGGGATTTTGAACACAGCATCGGTTAATTGCGATTAACCCGATCGCGAATACTTTTTTCTGATTGGAGGAACTCTTCAGTCCCAGCGGTTGAGATAACTTAACTGGCTTTTAACGGCTAGTGTTTCCCGCGACTTCTTTAAAATTTTTCGTAGCGTTCTCTCTCTTGCAAAATGATCTTCATGGAATAAGGATGTAAATTTGAACGTCTATAAAATCTTGGACCGATCGTTCGAACTAAACGGGTTCGACGATCGGTACCGTTGAAAATTTCTAAATTATAGATTCCTTAAAAGGATAACTTAATATACATAATAATTATTTAAATAAAATACTCTGTTTTATAAGTCATAACATCTATGAGATAGTTACTGAATTTGAGATGAATGCTGGAAGTGAATGCTAGCTATGAATGTCATCTAGTATTTTTTCACTGAGCTTGGAGAAACTGACAGTCACTTATGATGTCCTGCTGTATATTCTCTTCAACCACCTACTTGAGTAAGATTTATAGTTCATCCAGAGGCGGTAAGATATCTTATATATTTAATTCGCTGATGCTCTAAAGTATCATACGAGGATACTGCTAACCAAGTAGTGAATGCTTCAACAATTAAGTAAACACCTCATTTTTTAGTTCTTATAACGGAACATGCTTCAACAATTAAGTGAACACCTCATTTTTAAGTTCTTATAACGGAACTTGTGCCTATTGAGATGACCCTAGGCTTAATCATTTCAAACTTTTGATGTCAAGAACATTTAAAGCTTTGATAAGCTCTTCATTTAATGTTTATGCATTGTATAAGACAAGATATCTGTTCATGAACAATCTAATTTCGCGATTCTTCAGTTTCATCTTATTTTCACGGTACTTCTGTAGTATAATGCACTGTTATAATATTCGTACAAGACGAATATCGTCATACTCGTATTCATGTCATTAAGTAAATTTTTTATAATGTTTTGCAAAGTTGAAGGAATGATAATATAATGTTCCTGATGATTTTATTATTATATATGTAAGGGGGTCTGCGCAGTACTTTCCAATTATTTCCAATATTTTATAATAAAGAATTTTAGTATAATTTTATTTGTTTGATTGTTTATTTCTCTAACAAGTGCATGATAAGAATTTAGAATTATCATAGATTCATTGATATTTTCGATTCTAGTTCTAGTTATATTATGTATGGATTAGGTTTATGGATTTTTATTCAGGTAAGATATCTTTCTGTTATTCACCATGAACGTTCTTCATTATATATTTTCCATGTATTACCACTATACTTATAATAATTATTTAGATCACTGGCTCTTCTTCAAAAATCTCAAATTCTTCTCCTTTTTGATATTCTAAATTTTAAACATTTCCCCCTCTCTTTTACTTTCCCCCCACTTTCAAGTAATTCTCTAAATTTTAATGTAATATTTATTCAACCCCATTGTGCCACCACTTTTTATCGTTACAAATACTAAATACAAATAACGAATGAGGAACGGAATGCAAATTAATATAAAATACAATTTCAGCTGCAGCATACACAAGGTGAACTATCAAAAGTTTTTCTTAAAAGTCATTAATTGTTCACGAAAAGTTCACAGTCAATTTATTAATCTGTTGTCTCCAGTCTCGACAGTGCATCAGCGTTCGTCAACTTTGCACCAGGACAATGCGAAATAATAATGTCATATTTCTGCAAAGCTAAAGCCCATCGCTGCAGTTTGGAAGACTGGGGAGCAGGTGACGAAAGTCAGTGGGTTGTGATCGGTGATAAGTTCCACGGGTGAACCAAAAATCTAAGTTTCGAACTTCGTTAAACTCCAAATAACTGCATAGGCCTCCCGTTCAATGGTCGGCCAAGCCTGTTGAGTTTTGGTGAGCTTTTGACTGGCATAACTGACTGGATATAGTCTCTCATCTTTCTGTTGAGATAGACATGCACCGATGCCTATTGCAGATGCGTCACATTGAATGGTAAAAGGAAGTCCAATAACTGGTGTATAAAGGCTAGGTGCCTCTACGAGACCCCTCTTTAGTTCGTTGAAAGCTTTATCATGTTCCTCCAACCAGCACAATTTCTCAGGACTGTTCTTTTTAGTAAGTTCTGTCAGAGGGTATGCTGTTTCAGCATACTTAGGCAGGTAATTGCGGTAGTAATTGCATAATCCGAGGACACTCTTAAGTTGTTTTTTGGTCTGTGGGACAGCTAATTTTCGGATGGCTTCCACTTTGTCTGGGTCGGTTCGATGGCTGCTGGACCCGATGACATGTCCTAAATATTTAATCTGGGCACTTCTTCAGGTTCACCTAGAACCGTATTTCTCGAAGTTTAGAGAATATCGTGTCAAGATGCGTAATATGATCTACCCATGTTTCTGAAAAAACAGCGATATCGTCGATGTACGCTCTAGCAAAGTTTCTGTATTTTGAAAATTCTTTATTTATTTCTCTCTGAAAGGTCGCAGCTGCTTTCCGGAGCCCAAAGGCCATCACTTTGAAGCGATATTGAGCTCTGTGAGTCTTAAAACATGCCAAACCCTGGCTTTCTGCTTCCAGCAGTATGGCCCAATATCCTTTTAGCAAGTCGATTGTAGTTATTACATTGGCCCTGCCAATATTGAACAAAAGATCCGTTATGTTTTCCATCGGAAAATCATCAGTTTTAGTAATTGCATTTAAAGCTCTAAAGTCTACGCACAGTCGGAGGGCCCCATCTTTCTTCATCACGCACACTACCGGGTGTGGCGCCTCCGCATCACTCTCTTCAATCAGTCCTAACTCTAGCATTTCTTCGATTTGTTTGTCTACTTGTGGCTTCAACGCCTCTGGAATTCTATAAACATATGGCTTTTTCATTTCTTCGCCGTTTAATCTAATTTTGTGCACTCCTACCTTAGCTATTTGTACTTTTTTTGAAAATAAATCTTTATATTTGTATAGTAGATCTAACATCTCTTTTCTTTCTGTATTTTCTAAGTGCTTTAAATCTACTTCTTCTATGTTAAACAAGTTTGGATTATCATTCTCACTAGGGGTGGGGTGGACTTCTCCTAATTCTTCTTCATTTTCGAAGATTACTCCCACCGCCCGTACCCTAGGAATAAATTTTCTTATTTTATTTACATGGATATTCCTAACATTCCCGTTTATTAATTTTACTTTGTAAGAATCAGGCTTACAGCGTGCTACAATTTCGGCTGGTCCCGTCCACCTAGCATAAAGTTTGTTCATGGAATCCGGGATTAATAGATATACCTGGTCCCCTGGTCTAAATTCCTTGTAAATCGCTCTCTGATTAGCGTACTTCGCATACGAGCCTTATTTAACTTCCGCTACTATTGCCGCTTGCTCCGCCGTCCTTTCTAAATTAATTTTTAACTCCTGAAGATATTCGGTTGCGCTCTTTCCAAGATTTATGGGTAGTGGTATTTCTCCCGACCATGTAGATTTCAATACTGCTAATGGCCCCCTGGCCTCCCTTCCGTACATTAATTTGAATGGCGATACTCCCGTGGTACTATTCGGAATTTCTCTATAGGCAAATAATAAATAAGGAATGTGTTTATCCCAATTTTTAGAATCGCTCCGAATTATATGGTGTAGCATGCGTTTCAGAACCTGGTTATATCGCTCCACTAATCCCGAGCTTTGCGGATGCCCTGGCGTCGCAAATCTAGGAGCCGCTCCTAGCCTAGCATGAAACTCCTGTATTAAACCTGAAACAAAATTCCTGCCCTGGTCACTCGCTATTACGCGGGGTATCCCTGTTCGCATAAATATTTCTAATAATGCATCGCATGTAGCTTTAGCCGTAATTGTTCTAAACGGGACCGCCTCCGGCCACCGCGAATGTTGATCCACTAAGGTAAGTACATATTGATGTCGACACGCTGAAGGTGGTTCAATTTTTCCAATTATGTCAATATTTACAAAGTCGAACGGAAGTTCCGGTCTCTCAATTGGGACAATGGGTATCTGATCACTAGCCCTTTCTCTACTCTGTAACTGACAGTCTTTACAAGATTTACAATAGTCCTCTACATCCCGTGACATATTCGGCCAATAAAATGAATAACGAATTCTTTCTTTTGTTTTTTTCATGCCGAGATGATTAGCGAAAATTGATTCGTGTGCAATTTTTAAAATTTCCCCCTCCTTACCTTTGGTACCACTAATTGCGTAACACAATCCCCCGTGACTCTTTCTTTATGATAAAGCAAATTATCTACCATAACGAACCCGTTTTTACCTTTTTCCGCGTCTTTGAAAGCACCCTGTAACGTTTCGCAACTCTTCTGTTGCTCCCTGTATATACTTGCATCTGATCGTTGACCTGCATTCAAATCTCCGTTATCATCCTTCCTTTCAATATAACTAATCGTTAATTCTCTCTCCGCGTTTTGATTTTCACCTCGCCAGCATAAATTTTCAATATTTATATCATCCCCCTCTGTTTGGTTGCCTTCCCCCTCTTTTCTTTCAATTTCATCTGATTGCGTATCATTTACTGGCGCCAAAGAACATTTCTGTCTATCATCTTCCGAAGAACATTCCTTTCCCACCTCGTTACTAGCTAACTGTAAGATTTCGTAAACTGTCGGTGTTATAATACATGTCCCATATAATTTATCCGTAACGGCAAACAGTACGTCTACACTGTTGTTAAATATACAACTTGACTCTCCGGATCTTAAAGCTACAGGTAGTGTCATAAGATTAGCAATTATTTTTTCTCCAAAAGCCGATATTAACTGAATTTTTGAATTTTCATTATTTCTAAATGAATCCGGTAATTGATTAGAGTTTATTACAGGTATTTCTGCTGCACTATCAATAATACATTTAACTCCTTTCCCTTTTATCCACAAATGTTCAAATTGAAGTGGTTGCGTACTTATTGGCTCGTTTCCAAAACATTCAATCTTGGGGACTATTTTATCATCGTGTTTATTTTTTCCGACAAAAGAATCTTTTTTTGTTTGATTTTGCAAACTTCCAATTTTATCTTTTTCTCTATTATTCGGACAAAATCGCAAATGTGTCGTTTGTTTACAAAGTCTACATTCTTTTGACGCGTTTGATTTTCTATCACTACGAAAAGTGAAATTATTTCTAACATGGGGTGGTATATATTTTCCATTATTGTAATTTCCAGTTCCGGATTCGTCATGATTGCGGGGGGGTTTTACCGGTTTATCGTATAATTCCGAAAATGTTCTGCCCTTTGACGAAAACCAATTATCACATACTTCCGCGATTTGTCGTGGTTTTAACCAATTATCTAATTGTTTTATCCTAACATAGCTTCGCATCTACGAATCTAGTGAACTTAATAATCTGTCGCTGACAATTAACTCATTAAGCGTGTCAAAATCATTTACTTTTCTCAATTCACAATAGAAATCCCAATTGGCTCAAAGTCTACTCGCGAATTGCATATGATTTTCGTTTCTCGATCTCTTCGCAAAAAGAAAGTTTTCTAGGCAAGCCTCTGGTGTGGGTTGAAATTCTTTTAAGATTAACGCCTTAACCTTTTGGTAATCTTCCATTTCTTCCGTGTTTGCGTACACTAACAAGTGCGCCGCCCGTTCTCCTACCAAATTAAACAAAATCTCCACCTTTAATTCCTCCGCGACATTTTTAATTTCAAATGCTTTCTCTAGCGAAGTAAAAAATAAATTCCATGATTCAGGCCTGCTGGGGACTGTAATAGTCAAAGTTTTGACGCTTTTGATTAGTGCTTCTAATGAATTAGGCTTAGGTCCATCCACCCCTGTATCAGAATTTTTATACTCGCTCTGGATTTTAGCCATTTCTATCTGAGCTTTAACTAATTCTAGCTTAGTTCTTTCAATTTCTAATAACGTATCTTGTTCTGTCTTAGACTTTTCTTTGTCGACTTTCGCGACTTCTGCATCACGCTTCTCTCTTTCTATGCGGTCTGACACCGTTGTATTTAAAAATTCTTTTATAAATTCGCTATCTTTTGAATACTGATCACTTCCCTCAATTAATGCTTTTAAATCAATTATCCTGTGCTCACTCTCTACTTTTAGGCCCAATTCCGTGGCAACAACAACTAAGTCTTCTTTCTTTAACCCTTTAATATTAAACATTTTTGTTTTTAGTCTTAGCACTTATTTATTAATACTATAAATATACTCTATAAATATCTATACTATCTCGTTTCAAATAAAGTTCATACTATTAAAATTAACACATCGTTTCCAAACATAAAATATTTCTCAAACATGATTCACTCAAGTTCTTTCTTGTTACTTCAGGAATAAACATAGAGAAGCATGCAACTTACTTCAATCATAAATCCAAGCTCTGATTCGAAGTACGAGAGCGTGTGATACACCTTTAAAAATACCCTCTTTCCTTCGGGTTTCTACTCGTTCGCACTTTTTTTTTTTATTCAAAGGCAAAATTTTATGAATACCATTTTTGTTCTTCTGCTTTCATCATACCACAGGAATGCAGCCGTTTTCTCGATTAAACACAAGTTTATTTACTAGGACGAAACATCACACAAAACATCACAAACATTGAAGAATAGGCACACAGATGTACACAAAGATGAATATTTATAGCAGCAGCAGCAGCAGTTATATTACTACTCTTCTATCGACACAATTACTATATTTTCATAACGTGCCCACCACACACACACATCCGAATCCTTTGACCTCCCGCCAACAACTGCTACCGTCTCTCCTACTCAGTAGTAGAAGAGGAAAAAAAAAGGGTTGCCATAAACTTGACATCACCGGCATGACAACATTGTTATAAACTCTTGGCAAATATTAGGTTGATCAGAAAGTTATGCAGGACAGAAATTGGCAACTTCTAAGAAAACCTTACTCATGCATAAAATTGATCTTTAATATAACCTCCATCATTTTCTATAACAATTTATCTCTCCGGCAACTTTTGAGCCCCTGTTTTGAAAAATTATTTTGGCTTAGGCTTCAAAACATGCATTTATACATCCTGTTTACTGTGAAATTTGTGGCTGTGAAAAAAAAAATATGTATATGTGGTGATCTAAACAGGTAATTATCTGAGAGTCAGAGTGCTGTATCTGGGCTGTGTGGTAAATGGAGAAAACTTTCCCATCTAAAAGCATTAAACTTATGTTAAGTCATTCCATATGCAGTTGAGCATGATCTTGCTGAAGCCACCTTAGACCTTACTGAATAATGCAGATCGTTGGTGGTCAAATTCAGTTTCAAATTGACAATAATTGATGTCTACAGTAATGGTTTGTAGATGAAAATATACTTAAAGGATAAAATATACTTAAAGTAGGTGAATACATAAGGCCTTTGTTTCATGGATGCTTCAGTTAGACTGGTCTTTAACTTCTGTTCTATTTTCGAGAACCCATAAATTTACTTTGTATTGTTAAAATTACACAAAAATCTTATAATTTGCTAAACTTAAACTCTACTGAATGCTTATTATATGAGGCAAGAAAAGTAAAAATCATAACAAAAATAAATCGCATATTTCTACAAAATGATTGTAATTTCATCTGCTGAATTTTCCAATTTATATTATAATCTTTATGACATCAAAATAAGCTGTTTTCTTAGTATTTACAATATATTGGAAACAGATTAATTTTAGCAAAGAAGAAGTAGTTGGTTCTAACATTTCAATAAATCATCTGATTTGACAAGTATTTCAGTTCTTTCTGCAAGCATTTAAATATCCCAATTATAGCTGCAGTGCAGTTGTTCTGTAAAATTCAGAAATTGCAGCTGATTAGACTTTTTGCAACTTTGTTCATAAAACAAGATAAGTATATGAATGGGTGTGTAGCAGAAGGACCTACCTATGTTACAAATTAAAAAAATTTTAGAAATGAGGAAAAATTATGTCGTTGATTAGCGATGTCTTGAGCATGTAGTATAATACAGGCCCTTCTTTTGATCTTAATTACACTCCACTTTTGTATTCATGCTGAGCATTGATGAGTAATAAAAGACTAGTCTGGTGTGTAAGGAAAGGAATAGAATAATATATATATTTTTTTTATTTAAAGTAAACAAACTTGTATACAGTAGACTCTCTCTATTCCACACATTGTTTCAGATATAAACAATGAAACTTACAGTTAATATGTAGCTGAAAAAATTATTTTTATTTTTTAACCATTCTGTACACATTTTAATATGGAATTCTGGTAACTCGTGTTTTTTCATGAAAAAAGCATAAATTTATTTCTGAAAAATATCAAGATAGCGTTGATATCAGTGGCGATCACTATCTTTTTGCCAAAAACATTTATGTGTTGTATTAATCAAGCTTTTTGGTTATTAAGTATGGCTAAACATGAAATAAAACTTTGTTATTTTAAGATTTTTATGTGAATTATTAGTGTATATTTATAAGGAGAGTTTCACTGAATAATTCAAGGAAAAATTATCTCATAATTATGCATATTTAGTTATGCATATTCATAGCATTATGCATTATGCATATTCATTATTAATTATTTACTTGACGCTTTCTTTTAATGTAAAAAAAATTACATTTTCTTAATTTTTATTAAATTACTTTATTATTTTACTTTATTGTAAGCATTCATTATAATTTCGAGTGCATTATTAAATTCAAACTACTGTTTAAAAATGTAAACAGAACAGTGACCTGAAATCCACAAAAATCTAAAATCCGCACAACCTCTGGTTTTATGCTATACGGATTTAATGGAGTCTACTGTATTATGAAATTGCAATTTTTAAAACTGGGCAATCATCAGTCCGTCCACATAGATCTTTTTCCAACAAAAAACACAGCTTTCCAAAATTTGTAACATAAGCCCTTCTTCCAGTCACCCATTCATATGTCATTTACTAAACAGACAAAGATGATTGTATTAAAGCTTAAAACACCTCCTGTTTATTCCTTTACTTATGGGTCTTTAGCATCCAGATGTTTTAAATACTAAGCTATACTTTCAGTTACACTATTTCATCCATAAATGCTAAAATTCACTTATAAAATTTGGAAAACAGATCAAAAGCATTAAGCTTTTACCATGAAACATTACTAAAATCGGGATACTTTTGATCATCTAAGGTACATTCCTTATAGTTGTTTTAGCATATCACATTTGTTACATAAAAATAAACAAGTTTTGGGAGGAAATTATTGTTATGTAAGATTTTAAAAACATCTATTTCTGGCAGTGACAATTCTCGACAATCTTTTTAGCTCGGTATTTTTGTTATATATATATATATATGTTTAAAAGTGATGAAATTTACATTTAATCTTCCTTTAATTTTTAGATGATGGATACAGATTAACAAATGCTGGCTATGATTATCTTGCACTTAGGGCTTTAGCTTCAAGAGATGTTATTGCATCAGTTGGTAACCAAGTTGGTGTTGGAAAAGAATCAGGTATATACTCATAAATTTATATCAGAAATTAAGTTTTTCAGCTATTTAAAAAAATTCTTAATCTTTTTACTGAAAATTCAATTATTTATTGAAATTTTTTTTATTTTTTAGTTATATGTTTTTCTACAAATGGTTTATTATTCCATATTCAATACTGCATTTCTTCATTTAATGTATCACTTTTCTTTACCACGCCGTAACCGATGAACTAGTCATTTCCTTCCTAGGACTCGATAAATCAGAAGTTGCGGTACAGTAATGGGTCGCTGAGGTGGTTCGGCACTGGCCTAGGACCCGGTTCTCTCTTTGGGGTTCCGGCTACGAAGCCGTCGGATCGTCTCAGCATTATAGGTGCAGATTCCCAAAATTTGTAAGGAGCCAGTGGCTCCTAAACCCAAAAAATCCAGTGGCCACAATTGTAAAACAAACGCATAAAAACAATAGTCTTTATACGGGGTAAAAAACTTTAAAAAAAAAAAAAAAAAAAAAAACAAGAATTTAAAGT
Source organism: Maratus michaelseni (assembly GCA_963931845.1). Lineage (NCBI taxonomy): Eukaryota > Metazoa > Arthropoda > Arachnida > Araneae > Salticidae > Maratus > Maratus michaelseni. The sequence continues at coordinate 168,738,840 of OZ007591.1, forward strand.
GTAAAGTAATTTATATAAACATATGTACAACAAAATTTGAATATTAATTAAATCTTAAATCATGTACATTCAGAAGATAAAATCGGGAAAGATACGGTTTTAAAAAAAATATGTATAAGCTAAGCAATCATGATAGCGGGAAATATCAGAAAAATAATATTTCTTATTTGGATTTTGCCAGACAAAAGTACATATGAAAGAAAATCTGAATTTGTGAGATTATTTTGCAGTATAAAAATCAAAACACACTTCAAACATTTGTTTATATATATATATATATATATATATATATATATATATATATATATATATATATATATATATTTAAATCACAGTCTATGTAAAGTTATCAGATTCAAACTGTTACGAATAACATTGCTATTCGAATATATTTAATAGTTTGCTGTGTTAAACATATCATCCTGAAATGTTATTAAAAGATAATAATAATAATGTTTGTTATGTGTTTTGGCCTTAATCTTTCAAAAAAATATCAACATTTCACGATGGGGACTGGGAATACCAGAAATTGATTACTTTTAAATCACATGGCGGCTTAAACGCCGAAAGTTAGTGGCCACAGCAAAAAAATTAGTCACCACGTGGCGACTGGCGACCGTGAATCTGCACCTATACTCAGCATCCGTCCAAGTGTTGTGGGGTGGTGTCCTTTGTCTTTGGACCCCACCGCATGTCGCACCGACCTCTGTCGTCTTTCATTTGGGGAAGGGAAGAGAAGCGCAGGAGGCTCACGCCCCCCTCTCTCTCCCGGCCGAAGAGCACCACCTTGGAGGTGTCCGGGTAAACTGGCCCTCCTTGGTCGTGATCTCGCATGGATTCACGAGAATCTGGATTCGGCGGTGGAGTACGACTGCCTTCGGCAGCCGTAGCTTGTCATTATCGTACTGATGTAATGGAGTCTATCGGGGACCGCCCGTAAAGAGTTTTGAAAGAGTTAAAATTTGTATTTTTTAAACTGATTGCACCATTGATTTGCAGAAGGTTTCAGCTATAAGAGTATTTTTTTTGGTTTGTGGTACTTTTAAAATTGCACCCTGGAGGGGCATTGCCATGAGTAGGAAGAGCGTCCTTCGAGAAAATGATCCTTTAAAAAAAAAAATTCAAAGAGTTAGCAATGATGTTTTTTTTAAATTGATTGCAACATTTGAGACATAAGAGTACGATCTTTCTGAATATGTCTTCCAATTTTAACTGTACTGAACGGTTTTTCCAACTATGTTAAAACAAAACTATGAAATAACACAAAAAAGAAAAAATGCTTTCTTTTCTTTTAATTTCTTCCCGATGCGTGAATTGGGCTCTGGACATGCATGAGCGCTTTTGCCGGCTTGGCAAGAAAGATATTTTTAACCAATATCTCGACTAATTATCAAAAACATAAAAATCTGAGCCTCAGGTACATCAGGACCTGCCTTGGACTATCACCCAAATTTTCAAACATCTAGGTCCAGTATATTTCGCTAGTCATCGCCGACAAACACATACTGAGAGCAAAACTCTTTTATTAACATAGATACATTGTGAACTCTAAAGTCACTGTTTATTCTTTTGGTTACACAAGAGCTATAAGAAGATCGAATAATTTAAGTGAAAGATAGTATTAAGCATTATATTTTATAAGATTTAATAAAGAAAATGATTAAACACATTGTAGAGATTGCTATAAATATGGTATGTGAATGTAATAATATAAAACAAATTTTGGAAACATTAAAAATGTGAATTATAAAAATCCCCCCTACCCCATTGACAAAAATTCTCCTTAAAATTTGGACTAAATGGGGGTAATCTTCCTTAAAACTTACTTGAATTCCTCTTAAACCAACTTCAAAAATACTGTAGATTTTATGTAATTTGTTGCATTTTATGCATAGTTTGTTAACAACAAAGATGTTTACATTTATGCTGGGCAGAAATCTCTCAAAGAGAGATTGCCAAGATGATTATTTTTTGAGTCAAACTGAAAACACCCCTAAACATTTTTTCAGAAAAAATGCCCTGGTTATTTTTTTTTTATTAAATCTTTTCGTATTCCACCTAAAACTCATTCAAAAGCTTTAAAATGAAATATTATGCTTTTATGAGATATTAAAGCTTTAAAATGAGATATTTCTGTGTCTACAGGTTTCACAAAATTAGCAACATCAATTTAGTGTATCATAACATATTTAGCTTTATTATTATTATTCAAATAATTTAGTCTTCTTTCATAACTGCATCAGGACTCTAGATAAATTTAATTTACCAAAACCTGAGTTCGCAAGAGAAAGTTTGCATTTCAGTTTGATATGAAAATGAAATAGTGCTGAATTAAATAATTTAGATCTTAACTCTTTAATTAAAATTTTCAAATTCTTATTCCTAGATATATTTTTGGTTGCTGACAAGGATGGCAATGAAATGATTTTGAAAATTCACAGGTAATCACTTTCTGCTTCTGCTATTTTGATTTTTCAGAAATATATTTGTTTTGGCATTAATTCTAACTATTACATTTTATTGATTCATGTTAGTTTCCTAAGCTTTTGGAAAATATAGTTTTGTTGTTGTGTTCTGAATTGAATCATCTTAGAATGATTTTAGTTTAACTGTATGTTAGTATAATTAGTGTTTTATTAAAATTTGTCACATACTGATATCTCTCCTCCAAATTATCGTAATTGACAATATATTAATTGTTTTTTGTAGCTACATAAAATAATTGTTTGAAATTTTATAGTATGTTTCTAAGTTTCAATGACAATTTGCAATAAAATCTCATTTTGATAAAAATCGTTATATATGATAATTTGGCTGAAAGTGTTCAACATGTTTTCTTAAAATAAAACTGAGTACAGATGTCGCAGGTGCACTGGAGTTTTCGGCACCAAAATGGCAATTTTTTGCCTGGCTTGACCAGGTAGGTCAAATTGTGCATATTAATCAAAGCCCTCTGGTATTAATAGCTGAATCAGTTGTATTTTTGAGATTGTGTGTGTTTTATAATAAAATTGTGTTTTATAATAAAACAAACTGTTTCATAATAAAATAAAACTAACGTTCTTTTTGCATGCTAACCCTAACAAATATTCTAAAACTGAGTTTTCTCGCCAAAATGGTGGGGGGGAAAAAAAGAAAATTTTTTTGCTCCCACCCGGTGCATCTGTGACATCTGTTTCAAAAACTGTTATGGTGTTTTGTTTTTTCTCAGATTCTATAATTCATTTTGTCAAAAATTATCACTTACTGTAATTTCATAAAAATTCTTGATATGTTTCTTATGGTAAAATAAAAACTGCTACACTGCTTTATATTTTATCTAAGATTCTAAGTTCACTTTAATTCATTTTGTCGAAAATTGTTATTTGCTATAGTTTGGCAGAAATTCTTAATAGACTAGCTGGCTTCACCCGCTAGCGGACTCCTAATTTACATTGTTTCCTCAAATCTAATTGAATTCTCCATTTGTAGAAAACCTCGAAACGAATGAACCTCTGGCTCTCATCCCCCTCGAACCGAACGAACTTCCGACCCGGGTCTCCGCTGCCTTTGGCACCGGATAATCCCTTAATTTGCACATCGAATAGTATAAACCTATAACTGAACGAACCTCCAACTCGAGTCCCTGTTGCCTGTGGCACTGTATAGCAGTCGTGTTGCGCACGCGCTGCAATATACCTTAGTTCCACTTTCCACCACCATGTGGCACAATCTGTTCTACACGAACCTTGGGCACTAAAATCGTTAAGGCTATAGATGTTGAATCGAATGAGCTATACCTCGTCGTGGTCCCGTTCTATCGATGTCGAGTTTAATGAGCCAAATCGCGTCGCGATAAGACCGATACGAAACGATATAATTTGAAAAGAAATAGCGAAATCCTTAACTTTTTATTTTTTATTTCTATAAAAAATATCTGGATTTCGCTAAAATAAAAAGTTATAGGCCGAAATCGAAAATTTTTTCAATCTGTAAAATCTTAGCTCATTCCAAGTAAGGATGCATACTTTTCAGATCCAAAAATCCACTATTTTTTTAATTTTTATATAGCTTATAAAAATTGTAGTTCCAATAAAAAGAAATTGTTTTATCTCCACAAATAACCACCAAGATGTCTCTGCCGTGTCTGGCCGAAAAATGATGCCTTTAAAACATTTTTGAATAAATTATTTTTATTTAATAAATAGAAAAATATTCTAAAATTGGAACAAAATTCACCTTTGTGTAAGATTTAAAATATGAAACCATTAAAATGGATCACAGTTTGTGTAATTACTGAAAAAGGTGTAAAAAAATAAAAGGTTTTAAAACATTAAAACCATTTTAAGATGTTAAAAACATCCATCAGAGTCCCGAGCGCTTTCAACCAGAAAACCTGGCCATCATCAGAGGGTGGAAATGAGAAAAAATTCTGCAGCGTCCGGAATGTAAGCTGTTTAAATAGTAGAAGGCAAAACCACATATCCCCCTCCCCACATATGGAGAAGGGGGATGGACTAGTCTACTGAGCGAGGTGGGTTATCCAACCCAAATTTACTATCCACATCAAGTAGATTATAAAAAATTGTGGCACGTTGTATGACAACATATCATTACACTATCTTCCACCACTTGTCAGGATTTCCACTGACTCCCTTACAATACATGTATTATAGTCGTTCATTTGCGCGATAATCTTTACTTTACTAAAATAGATATCAATTTCTGTTTTTAAATTTAACTGTAAAAGTGCAGTAGATGGCTTTCTTTTTTCTATGTCTGACTTATGCTCCCTTATGCGGTCTTGTAATTTCCTAGTTGTCATACCTATGTATGTAAACACTTCATTTTTATTTTTACATTTAAATGGGATGATATAGATTCCTGCTTTTTCATGCATATCTATGGGGTCAATTTTTCTGTGTACTAGATTTTGTAATTTTGTTGGAGGTTTGACGATTAATGTTATGTCATATTTCTTTAAAGCATACCGGACTCTTTCATAAAGTTAGGGGATATAATCTATACTACAAAACCTTGAAACTTGTGTTTTATTCCTGGCCATTATTTTACCGTTATTAAATTCATGAATTACTTTGTTAATAAATTTCATTGAGTACCCATTCTGGGTTGCAATTTCCTTAATTGTGGTTAGTTCTGCATTTATATAATTTTGTGAACATACGTTAAATGCCCTTCTGACATAAAAGTTATATGCTGCTTTCTTATAATTAAATGGTACTATACTGCTATTAGATATTGTATTGTTGGATCCGCATGGTTTTCTGTAAATATTTCTGTCTAAGCAATGTGTTATATTATTCTTAATTAGTTCAACATCCAGAAAAGGTAATGACCCGTTTTTCTCTATTTCCATTGTAAACTGTATTCTGTTGTCTAAACTATTGGCATGTTTTAAGAAATTTTCCAGATTTGAGATTCCGTGCTGCCAGATTATGAGTATGTCGACGACATAAGAAATTGAGAATAATATAACACATTGCTTAGACAGAAATATTTACAGAAAACCAATTATATAAACGCAGAACTAACCACAATTAAGGAAATTGCAACCCAGAATGGGTACTCAATGAAATTTATTACCAAAGTAATTCATGAATTTAATAACGGTAAAATAATGGCCAGGAATAAAACACAAGTTTCAAGGTTTTGTAGTATAGATATATGAAATCCCCCAACTTTATGAAAGAGTACGGTATGCTTTAAAGAAATATGGCATAACATTAATCGCCAAACCTCCAACAAAATTACAAAATCTAGTACACAGAAAAATTGACCCCATAGATATGCATGAAAAAGTAGGAATCTATATCATCCCATTTAAATGTAAAAATAAAAATGAAGTGTTTACATACATAGGTATGACAACTAGGAAATTACAAAACCGCATAAGTCAGACATAGAAAAGGGAAAGCTATCTACTGCACTTTCACGGTTAAATTTAAAAACAGAAATTGATATCTATTTTAGTTTAGTAAAGATTATCGCGCAAATGAACGACTATAATACACGTATTGTAAGGGAGTCAGTGGAAATCCTGACAGGTGGTGGAAGATCGTGTAATGATATGTTGTCATACAATGTGCCAAAAATCTGGTATAATCTACTTGATGTGGATGGTAAATTTGGGTTGGATAACCCACCTCGCTCAGTAGACTAGTCCATCCCTATTCCCCCCCCCCCTTCTCCATATGTGGTTTCGCCTTCTACTATTTAAACAGCTTACATTCTGGACGTTGCAGAATTTTTTCTCATTTCCACCCTCTGATGATGGCCAGGTTTTCTGGTTGAAAGCGCTCGGGACTCCGATGGATGTTTTTAACATCTTGAAATGGTTTTAATGTTTTAGAACCTTTTATTTTTTTACACCTATTTTAGTAATTACACAAACTGTGATCCATTTTAATGGTTTCATATTTTGAATTATTTTTAAAGCATCGAATTAAATAGAAAATATATTGTAATTTCTATTGTAATTAACGGAGAAATACAAAAATTACATATTTAAAATCCTCATGAAAAATTACGGATGTATGTATAATTCGTTATTTGTTCTGCAGACGTTTTGTCTCCGTTAGAGTACTGAAATTAAAACTGATCTTTTTTTTTTACTTAAAATTAAAAGTTTATTAATTCACAACTTCTCTTCTAATTGGTCGAATTTTATGAATTTTAGCTTCCTGAATTCACGATTTTTTTTTTTACGTCCGTTTGCAAATTTTCGTGTCGATGTGACGATTTTTCAAAGAAGGCCGGAAAACATCCAGTACACCATGTTTATTTGAGCCGGAATGAAAAATATCAGGGTGCAGGTGGAAGACGAAATCTGATTGGTTCGGTTGTGAGCCTCGCAGCAGGGTCCCTTTCCAGTCAAAACTGAAATCGTTTCTTTGTTTAGGAAAAAATGCTCCTTTTTTGCTAATGTTTGAGACTTTGTTAATTAATAACGTGCTTAATTGAGGGCCTATTTCTTCAATACTAAGTTTCACCAATCCCAGGATTTTTCCAAATTTTTTGAAACAAAAAGCACTTTGCTACTCGCTACGGTTGCAGAGTTTTTCCTAGTACAGACACACAGACGTTTCCGAACATTAATAATATAGACTAGCTGGCTTCGCCCGCTAGCGGGCCCCTAATTTACATCTGTGCCTCAAATCTTGTAAAACCTCGAAACGAATGGACCTCCGACTCACGTACTTCTCAGACTAAACAAACCTCCAACCCGGGTCCCCGCTGCCTTCGGCACTGTATACCGATCGTGCTATGCATGCACCGGATAATCCCTTAATTTGCACATTGAATAGTATAAACCTCTAACTGAACGAACCTCCGACTCTGGTCCCTGATGCCTGTGGCACCATATAGCTGTTGTGCTGTGCACGCGCTGCATAATATAATTAAGCGGTCACAGACCTTTCCAACGATATGTAACATGAGGGGTGTGTGCAAAATAAAAATAAAAAATCTCCTTGTGGGGGGGGGGGGGGGGGGACACCGGAAATGCATAATATGATTAAGTGGTCTCAGACATTTCCAACGATATATCACATGAAGGATGTGTGCAAAATTTAGAAAAGTATCCCCCATGGGGAGGCAAAGGGGGGGATGAACACCGGAGATGCCTAATATGATTAAGCGGTCTCAGATCTTTCTGTTGATATATCACATGAGGAGTATTGGCAAAATTTAGAAAAATGTCCACCTTGGGGGGGGGGCAAAGTGGGGGGATAGACACCGAAGATGCATAATATGATTAAGCGGTCAGACTTAAAATTTAGAAAAGTCCCACTTTGGGGGGGAGGATGGACACCAGAGATGCATAATATGATTAAGCAGTCACAGACCTTTCCAACGATATATCACATGAGGGGTTTTGGCAAAATTTAGAAAAGTGTCCCCCATGTGGGCAAAACACGTCCCCCCCACCCCACCCCTCCCCATAATTTTTGACACAGCCTCATTTTTAAAAATTTATGTTATGTGTCATAAGCTATTGTAAAGTTTCAAACAGATCGCTTTATTGTATTTCCTAATTGTGTGTGCGTCCCCCCTACCTACAGTTGCAGAGTTTTTTCAAGTACAGACGTTTCTGAACATTAATAATATAGATTAAATATTCATTTTAATTGTATATCTATGATTACTTACTGTTCAGAAGATATCATTTTCATATATTTATAAATTTACTTCTAAAGATTTTATTTTTGTGATGATATATTGCTTTAAAAAAAAAAAAAAAAAAAAAAAAAAAAAATCATTGTTATGTAAGTATTTTCAACTCAAAAGTTTATCTAAAGATTGCTTACCTTTTATAATTTCATATGTTAAAAATCCATATCTTTAAAAATATGCATATTATTTTTATATTCTTTTGTAGTCTGCTGGCATCATTACTGTTTCTTGTAAAATGTATTTGATTAGTCCTTTAACTGTGAAAAATTTAACTAACCTTTTGCTAACTTTAAAATGGAATATTTATTTCCATTTTTAGTAGAGAACACATATTGTTAAGTTTTATTATATATTTCAAACCCATCATCATTATAAGAATAATATTGTTAAAAAAAAAAAAAAAAACTACTAGATAATGTACATAAAATGCAAACAATCGGTGAAAAATAATTTGTTTCTCAGTTTTTGTATGTAATGGCAAAGAGATATATCGTTTATCAACTACTTTTCAATTCTAATGTGAGTCAGCACTTGAATGGTAAAATAAGTAAAACTTCTTTTTATTTTCACCAAATAGTATTATTGTTCCAAAGTTTGAAAAGGTATTTTTGTATTTTTGGAAAGCCTTCCTTTCCTCTTCAAAATCTTTATTTTTGGTACATTCTATTCAATTTTTTTATCTATCTTTTTCCTATGAGGATTAAAATTGTAAAATAAAATATTTCTGAATATATTTGATCTGTGGTCTTTACTTTGAATATCAAAACATTCAGCAAACTTAATATCTAGAAATTCCTTGAAAATTAAAATGTACACTTATGTATTTAGTATTTTTGACTGACAATCAATTGAACTAATTAAAAAGGATATGAAATAGAATCATATCTAAAGAGGAATTACTTCATTATATTATTTATAATGTTTGTAAAATGACATTTGCAGAAATAATTTATTAACAATGTTATTTATAAGAAATTGATGATATAAAAGGAAAACTGCTGATGAAAACAGAACCTGCCTTAAGTGGGAAAAATATCATGGTCCAAAAAAAAAAAAAAAACATAATTAAATCTGTCTAAAATGAATTTTTTCTCTCGATTTCTTGCAATTCCATTTTAGCAGGTTTTACTGTAAAATGGATCAACAAAAGCAACTGTGGTGAATAAATCTAATTTGTGTTGTCATTATCTAGTAACAATCTGTTTCTTGTTTTCTCATACATTTCTTGGCTCTAAATAAATATTGATTGTAGCTACTGCTCGGTAGTGATATTTAAAATTTCATGATGGTTTCAGCAAGAACAAGAAAGTTATATTTATTGGAATGTCAATATTTGAATGCTTGTTTATCAGCAATAACGTACTTTTTTTTTTTTTTTTTTTATATATATATCTTTATCTGTGCTAGATTTTGTGACATTGCTGTCACATTGTTTTCTTTTTACAGTTTTTATTTCTGTCATTTTTTTTTCTTCCTGTACTTAAATATAGTGACTGTGGATTTTGTCTTCTTTTCCCCTTTGCAAAATCGGCATTTTGCCTTGTAAAGGGTCTCCATTCTATCAGCATTTCCCCCCTTCATGAAGTTGGTTTTTCCTTTTGGCACTTCTCCATTCAACCGGTTGGCCAATGTTTCGGAGCAGCCACGTGTTCGCCTCTCCTTACAAGTTCAATCATTTGTTTGATTTGTGCATGCGTCAGTCACATATTTTGGCTACTTGGAATGGATAGTTTCTCTTTCAGTTTTGGCAGCTGTTGAGGACGTGTTTTATTTTCGTCACTCGTATCAAAATTCATTATTATTTCACATTTTTTTATTTGCTTTTAAGTAATTGCATCATTAATTAAATAAACTAATCACTTCAAATTGAACGTTCTTTTACTTTTAACAGCCCTGTATTATTCGTATTTATATAAATATTACTAGTTTTTTTAGTTCAATGAGTGAGAAAACAAAAATCTGATGTGAGGTGTTGTTTTATGTGAAGTCCGGGCCTTTGAGCGCCTGCTTCGGATTTAACAATGATGCCTAAGTATTCTAGAAGGTTTTTGAATAAGATCTCACGATGGATTTCTGTCACGTTCAAGTTCGTTTCAATGCGAGTTTTCCTTTTGGGAGTTTGCAAAAGAATGCCGATTTTTCTGCAATTTTTTTAGGAGTGTACCTGATTTTAAAGTTCTTCAATATTTGAAGATTTTATTCACTAGTATGCAAACTGCCCAAGTCTAAAATATGCTGTGGAGCCATCAATAAGATTCCATTTATTTTTTAACAACGATAATGCAGTGACCAGTGGAAAGATGATTATGATTTAAATCCTTCCTCCTCAATTTAATGTCTATATGAATAAAGTCGGATTATATGACAAGTAAATAGCCTTCATTTCAAGCCTTTCTTTTATTGTTTTTCAGTCATCACAATAAAGTAAGACACTTATTCTTTATTTCTCTTCTATTTTAAAGAACCTGACCAAAAGAACATTGGGGTGTTTACTCTAAATCACAATTGCAATGTTGGCATAGTTATAGTCCTTCTACAAAAATATTCTTATCACATCATCCACATTAAAAAATATACTAATAACACCACAAAAAATTTTTTTTAAAAATCACAGATTTACTATTTGAATTCTATCAGATCTTGAAACATTCCCAGAAAAGTAAATACTTTTTGATAGATTATGTATTTTGTTTAGTAATGTCATTGTTTTTGCATTAAAATTCTGTAATTTTTTTTTATCTATTTCATTGAGAAAGAGGGTGGGGGGGGGAGCTTTGAAATAGGGTTACAGCAATATTACTGCTAAAAACATTTAGTTAGCTTGCCTTGCAGAACATATTTCACAGCTTATTCTTTAAAAAGCTGTTTTTCAACATAATACTTATTAATGTGTGATATTCAAATTATTGTTCTGAATTTGGTATTGAAAACAAACTGCTTAGTCTTTTTTTGTTTTAAGTTTTAGTATTTGATTTTGTTCTTGTAGTTTTCAGTTTCACATTTAGTTTTAATTTTCTTTCAATGTATTTTCATCATATTTCTACTCTGAGTCTATTTCTTCACATATCAGCATATCTAAGTACTTTTTCCCTTTAAATACAGAAACTTTATTCATAAAAATACATTATTTGGTATTTTATGAGATTTTTTTCACTATATTACTTTTCAATTTACAGAATTTATTTTTTCATTTTAGACTAGGTCGAACATCATTTAGAAAGATTAAAGAAAAACGAGATTATCACAAGCATAGAAACAGTGCATCATGGTTATACTTGTCAAGGCTTGCTGCTGTGAAAGAATTTACTTTTATGCAGGTACAAAAATAAGTTGTTAGTCTTATGCACCTTAACCCCAGTATGCTACTTGAGTGCACCTATACCCCACCATTTCTAATATACGAAACTTGCATAATTTTACATATAAAAATTTTCACCTTGCTTATAGGTTCACCCCTCTTATAAGGTCACTTTTATATAGTCTCCTCGGTGACCCTATAATAAGGTTTGACTGTAGTGGGAAAAATATATATTTAAAATATTGTTTCACCTGTGAACCTGTGATACATGGTGGGCTTTGACCTAGTTATGAAATAAGTTTATCAATCGGTAGATGTTTTTCCTTTTATCTTTATCACCAAAAATTATGTATCAAGTAGTTAAAATAAAAGTTAAAAATCATTGAATTTTTTTACTAAAGTATCTGATTCTTTCTCCAGTTTAAATAGCAAATGTTTGATTCATTTCAGAAAAAAGGTAAAAAAGAGGTAGTCTTGTTATTTTAAAAATTAATTTCATTATTTAAATTATCACATCCTTTCAAATGTCTTTAAGATGAAATTTGGTGGGATATAAAATATATTACAGATTAATAGTGTCTGAAGATGTCATCAATAAAAAAAGTTTTATTGTATTTTTTTTTTCCTGTACTTCTACAAATTTAGGGAAAATAGGAGTGGGATTTGCATTTACATTAATAAATACTAATTCTTCCTCTTGCATAAAGAATCAAGATTATCATTGTTCTGCTTCGATTAGTACGGGAAAATTTTACAGAACTAATTAAAATTAAAAAAATTACTGTTATATATGTACCAGCGGAATTAGGGATCTGCATGGGTGGAAATTTCCAGGGCCTGGCCTGGCCCAACTGAATTTCTACAAACATGCCAGTATTTCTGAAGAAAAAAAAATATTTAAAAAGCACACTTACTTATGCATAGATTTTATTTTAAGATTATGTTTGAAATGAATGGAATACAAAATATCAACAATATTAATAACCACATAGACAATTACATTCAAATGAAGATTCAGTGAGCGAAGAAAAATCTGTTACTGACTGGTGTCATTCTTAGCAGGTACATAGTCTGTTGTATTTGCATTATTTTCTTTTTGAGCAGATTATTATATTCATTTTGCACTGATCAAGACATTTTTTCGTTTAAGACAGGTTTCTGTCATAGACATGTTCTATTTCACAAGTTTTACTATAATTTATCTTTTTTTTTTTTTTTTTTGCCTAGAAATGTATATACTATTCTTTAAAAATAATTTTAAATGTAGAATAATGGCCATTTAAAAAACTATGCATTTTTTGCAAAAATTGTTGTGCCGGGCCAATGATTTTCATACTGGCTGGGTCGAGACCGGGCCTGAAACATTCAGACCATGCAGACTTCTAGGGAGAATGAAATCATGCCTGGTTTGGCCCAAAAAAAATAAAAGCATGATCTGGCCTGAGTCTGCAGAAAAAAATTAAGTCATCACTCAATCACAGTCAAAAATTAAGAGGGCCTAGTCATCACTCTTTCTGGGTCCGGGCCCAACCCAGAAAGAGTGATGACTAGGCCCGGCCCTGCAGATAGAAATTAGGCCCAGGCTCAGCCCACCCAGAAAGAATCTCAGGCCCGGCCTGAGTCTCATGAATGTAAATTGAGCCGAGCCAGACCTGGGTGCATGCTAACTTCTAAGCTGAATATCCATGCTTTGCTGTGAAACACAATCACTGCATTTTTTGACTGAAATGCTGTTAATAAATTTGTGTCTATCTTATTTAAAAAAGAATATAGATAATTAAAATTTTATTAATGTTGATAAATATAAATAATACAAATTTAAATTTCTTGACAGAGGCAGGTAAAAAATTACATAAATTATCCATTTATCCAACTATTCAGATGTTATGCATAACCATTGTGCAAATTATAGCGAAATAATTTTAATATCACATTAAAATATGTTATAGCCTCTATCTCCATTTCCTAAAACTGTTGTTTAACCTTGAATCAGACATCATACTGATTTCAGTGCCGAAAAACACTGAAAATTCATAAAATTAAAAGTATCACAACTTGGTAAGTTTTGGTCATAAAAGAATTTTTGTTTTGCATCGCCTTAGATGCAGGGCAACATTTTTCTAAATATATTATAAGAAAAATAAGGCATATAAAAAATTAAATTTCTTATTTTAATATGTGTATAGGACCTTGTAAAACAAATACCACATCTTTGAGTAATACTTGATTTGTATGTTTTTGGTAATTGGAAGTATATGTAATTTTCTATCATCAGTAATTTAAGCAATAACCTCTATTTGGAATCTCCCGGTGCAATCTACAAAATATGTTTATTTATCTGTGAAAGATATGTATTTTATGTTAATGTGCTCACAAATAATAATTTTTTTTATCCATTATATAGGCTTTATATGAAAGAAAGTTTCCTGTTCCAAAACCAGTTGATTTCAACAGGCATTGTGTAGTAATGGAAGTAATAGCTGGCCATCCTTTGTAAGCAAGAAATATTCATTTTAAATTTTTATTGTGGCTGTTATTTGTTTTATAATTTTGGTGGTTTTTCTACTCTTATTTTAAATATTGAAACAGTAATAAATAATCAGAAAAAAAAAAAAGATTCTGATCATTCACCCTACAGAAGGGATGATTGTGTCCCGGTTATGTACCGGAATTCTGGTATTTTTTTTCATTTTCAATACCGGCATTCTGATTTTTCTGATAGAGACACTTGAGTTACTGTAATCATTTGCAGGGGTGGGGGGGGGGGGGGATTGCAAAAGTCACCATTCAGTCGTGGAGAAAAAAAAAATCACAAATTTCATTATTCAATCGCGGGAAGAATATAACAATATTCGTCAATCTGTCACAGGAAAATATCACGAAATTTGTCAATCAGTTGCATGATAAATATCGCAAAATTCATCATACAGTTGCATAAAAAATCAAATTCTTCAGCCGACTGCATGTGTAAATAAAGCCCTGCGAATTTCACCAGTAAACTGCGGTGAAAAATCCATAAATTCGCCAATCGGTCACAAAAGAAACCGCAAAATTCACCCATCGGTAACATGAAAAAAATTGCAAAATTCATCAGTCGATCAATTTGTCGCAATTCATCGATCGATTATAGAAAAAAACTCCGAAATTCGACAGTCTGTCACAGAAAATTATTACAAAATTCGTCAGTCAGTCGCGGGAAATTCTCGCAAAATGCGTCAATCAGTCACGGAAAAAAATTGCACTATTCATTAGTTAATCAGGCAAGGAAAAGGCGAAATTCTAAACTTGCTCATGGAAAAAAATCACGAAATTCGTTAGCCGCTGAGGGAAAAAATATCATGAAATTAGTCAGTCGATCGCAGAAAAAAAAATCTTCGAAGTTCGTCTGTCAATCGCTTTTTAACAATTTCCATCTTAACAAAATCACCTATTCTTATGAATTTTACTCTATTCCAATGTCTTACTCAGAATGAATTGATTAATTTGTTTACACACACACAAATACATAGGTATTTATGATTTTTAACTGTTAGTAACATGAAGAAATGATAAGCACCCTACGAATTATTTTTACCGAGTAAAAAAAGAAAAAAAAATTAAATTAAGAATAAACTATTAAGTATATATATTATATATATATGTCTAAAAATAATTTAGATTTAAAATAATATTTAGCGATATTTTAATCTTCTCGTGATTATTGAAAGAAACTGGAGATGGGCACTGCACGCCAAGATACTAAGTGGATTGTAGAAACGTGAAGTTTTTTAGCTTTTTAGCTCATAATTATTGACATTCCTCATTCTGTTATCAATGATCAAACTTGATCCTCATTCTGTTATCAATGATCAAACTTGATCCTCATTCTGTTATCAATCAAATATAATCAATGATCATTCACCAGAAACATGAATTATAATTTTTTAATTTTTTTTTTTTTTTTGGTTCAAACGGTTTAGTTGATGAAGACGATTGAAAGGTTTTGTTTGAAGGTAACAAGCACCTGTATAGGGAAAAAATGGGTCCTTTAAAGGACCCTTCACAATTTTTTTCATTTCAAAACAGGACCCTTCACAAAATTTTTCATCCCAAAACAGGACCCTTCACAACATTTTTCACCATAAAACAGGACCCTTCACAACATTCTTTATCATAAAAATAGACTTTTCACAAAATTTTCCCTCTCCAAACTGAACTTTTCACAAATTTAATCATTTAAAAGTAAAATTTGACTGTCAATTTTACATACATAAAGAAAATATGTGTATTTTACATATATATCTTCTCAAAAATGCATAAACAAGAACCTGAATAGAACGATCATTTCAAATTCACAAAATTATAACTAGATTTTTCACAAATGTAACAAGCTGTTCACAATTTCACAAAAACAGGACCCTGGGAAAAATGTCTGGACAAACCCCTGTGTAATAAAAAGTATCCTAATTTTTAATATGAACATTAACATCTAATTCTTGGGGAAAATTAGTTTATTTATTATTTTTTTTAAATAAATTTCTTTATAATTATAATATATTCGCATGGCTCTTCTCAGTACATGGTAAAATTTTAATGAACTAATCAGATATAAGTTTAATCAGTAAGCATTTAAAAACTTATTTAGATGTTGAAAACTACTTAAATAACCTTTCTTTACTCTCAAAGCGTACAATTAATTTTTCTAAAGAAAACTGAAATGAGACTAAAGTTTTAGAAGCTCTTATTTCTATGATGTTCTAAAGTTTATCTTGCTTTAAATTCAAACTTTAGATTGAGCATTAAAGGATTACCACATCTCATCCTCACTACAAGGATGTAATTTCGCGTTCCCCCCCCCCCTCCCCCTCACCACCACAATCAAGTTTAATGAATATTTGAAAGATATCTATTAAAAATCTGTCATTTACTTCTCAATAATGATATCACTAAAAAAAAAAAAAAATGGAACAATATTAATCATAAAGGTGTACAAATATGATTTTTGTGTAGCATCAACAGTTTTTGAATTTTTGAAAATTGGAGGTGGTGGTCATTTATTTATTTATTTTTTAATCAGTTTTCACTTTAGGCAAAAGTTATGCCTTTTGATCATTTTTATATTATTTATAGGGAACATGTGAATATAGGAATAGGATGTTTTTCTTCCTACCAAGCCCAGGAAATGGGTTTGGCACCCCCATTCTTGTAAAAAAGTAGGGTCACTCTCAACAAGGGGTGGCCCTAAAAAATAAATTAATCTATTTTGAGTATTTCTGGGTTACCATTATTCAATTTAAAATGTTTTTTTATGGGGGGTGGGGAGATAACACAGGGTGTCTAGCCACCTGGAAAAGTCATGGAAATTTATATGGACTGGAAAAGTCAGGGAAATTTATATGGACTGGAAAAGTCAGGGAAATTTACCATTCCTGAGGAAAAGTCGGAGAAATTTGAAAATTCTGAGTAGAAGTTAGAGATATTAGAAATTTCCAAGAAAAAAAATAGGACATTTTTTCTTATTGAGGAACATCACACAATCATTAACCATGAACAATTTGTAAATTTTGCAAAAAAAAATTTTAACAAATCAATAATTTGTGCTTCAGAATCAATTGTGCAAGTTCCACTCTCAAATTCATAACTTATAAGACTTTTTGTGTGTAACATCACAAAATCTCAATATCTGGATTTTTTTTTTTTTTTATTATTGGTATGAAAAACCTGGAAAAGTCAAGGAAATTTATCGCTGATCTAGAATAGACACCCTGAATAACACTGTGTGTCAACAAAGGTTAATACAAAATTTTTGTTAATAAATTTTCAGGTTTTGTAAGATTTCTTTTTTTATGTAAGATCATAGTATATAGCATACTTTGGCTAACTACCTTTACATTTTTTAATTAATCATTGAGTGACAAAAAGTACATCAAATACAGTATTTAATTTTTAAAATATTTTGATTAATCTTTCTTTGATTTAAAAGCCATTTACTTTAGCCAGCTTTTTTTGTTTAATTTTCATAGGTTTGATAAATTTTTCAAACATGAATTCTTATGAAATATTTTGCATTTGCATTTTTTAAGTTACAACACAAAAATAAATTATTCATTGAAAATATAAATTATTCATTGTTTTAAAATATTTTCAATTTTGTAGTTCTGAATTATATTGATTTTATTATCCGTCATTTTTCCAATCACTAGTGTATTCATGATTTCATACATCTTTTGTTTTACCATTGACAGGATTTCATATGAATTGTCCTTTGTGAAGAAAAAAAAATAAATCTTTGTAACTTATTTGTTACTTTTACATTTTCAGTAATAAGTTTTAACTTAAGACTGTAAAATCTATTCAGAAAGAAGAAATCAAGATCTACTTTTATAAATGAAACTCATATTATTGATAGTCTCAAAACTATTTTTCTGTATCCTTATGATCTGTTCAAATTCTATATTTCTTGTAGGTGTTTTTATGTAGTTGCATAAATTTAAATGTTTTCAGTTTTTAATTTATCTTGCTTGTTTTCAAAGTTTCATTGTTTTATCTAAGGTTTTCACAAAAAGCACAATATTTAAAAACTTTTCTATCAAAACTGATGAAATTTTATTTTTTCATACTTTTTTTTTTAATCCATTTTCCCTTCATATAGTATTGATGTCCTTATTTTTTTTTAACTTTAATGAAATAAACTATGCACTTCATATATGAGTGTGTCTGTTTATGAATCTGATGTTTAAAGAAAACTATTATAATTTCCATCGTTTGCTTAAAACTTTTTTTTTTTCACTCAGTCATTAATGGTTATATTATTTTTATTTGCTTTGTAGATCTAATTGTTAATATATATATTTTTTTCATCATAATTTTTTCTCTGCTGCCATTTAAAAAAAATAATAAATAAAACAAGTAATTTTTAAACAAAAAATAAAACCGACATCAGGTGGTTGCTGCTTAACCAATGACTTGCTTACAGTTCTGCAAAAAAAATTATGTAATTTTTTTTTATCTTGCATGATTATTGGTGCATTTTAGCCAGTGAGATTTGGCACAACACATTTTTTGTCACAACTCTTTATTGTTACACATTCCCTTTTAACATTGTTGCCATCACTCAAGTTTGTACATTTAGATGATTCTACGATGATAATTTAATAAGTTCTAGGCCTGACACAGAGATGGAACAAGTATGACCAAATAACAATGATGTTTGTAAAATATGATCCTTTAGATGACATACTGCCGAGTTTCAGACACATGAGTTTATTGGTTATTGCTTAGCGATAAAGTAAAGTAAACAAGTTTTGACATTTTCTAAAAATGAAAAAAAATTTAAGTTCGAGCTGTCATAAAATACTTTGTTAAAAAAGGTTTAACTCCCGCGGACATATAAAAAGAGTTATATTCCATATTTAAAGGACTCTTGTCCTTCGTATTTGACAATAAAAAAGTGGGCTGCTGCATTTAAACATGGTAAGAAATCCATTCACGATGATGAATGCTCAGGATACCAAAAAACCGCTACAACCGACGAAATCGTCTCAAAAATTCAAAATGCCGTATTGAATGATCTCTGATTGAAGATATGAGAACTTGCTGACATTGGAAACATCTCGATAGACCATGTCCACTACATTTTACACGATATTTTGGGTATGAGAAGCTTTCTGCTCGATGCGTGCTGCGTTCGTTGAACATCAACCAGAAACACCAATGAATGAACATTTCTCAAGAATGTTTTGAAATGTAATGTTTTGCAAGTTGAAAAATAAAATGAAATATTGTCAGAAATCCTGTTTTTTCTTTGTCATGCGAAGAACTTTTCAAACCACTCTCATACAGGGCTGCACTAAAGAATTCACACACAAGAGTGTGTCTTAAATGTATTGAGTTGCAAGGGGACTCCATTGAAAAATAACATGAAATTATGTCAAAAATCTCGTGCTTGCACTGTCAGGCCGAGAACTTATCAAACCACCCTCGTATATTAACATTTTTGACATATTTCTGTTTAAAAGAAAATCTATACATGATATGATGACTATTTTTTAAATGTAAACTAGCATTGTGTATCTTAACAACATATTGAAATTTCATAGCTGTTAGCCATTTTTTATAAATATTAGTGTTTAAAAAACAGAAAAATTAAAGACAAAAAATAGGCATACAAACATAACATTTGTGAATCCCAGTGAAATATCAATGGGGTCTCCATCTAAATAAGACTTTACCAACAAAGAAAGGAATTATCAATATCTGAGCATCTTTTCAAATATTATGCTCATACATGCATTAAAAAAAAATAGTAAATACAAATGAATAATATGACCTCCTATCTTTGAAGTCATTCAAATGGTATCAGTTTACCATGTATAGTCATCTATATTTATGTGCCGTTGAATATTATTGAGGTGTGAATTAAAAAAATAACTAGCAGGTTTTCCCCGCTAGTGAGTCCTTAATTACATCAGGCCCTCAAATTCAAGTGAAATTTAAAAAAAAACCTCTAAAATGATCAACTTTGAAATAAAAGAACCTTTGGCTCAGATCCCCCCTGCTACCTATGACCAGACTTGTATAAAACCAAAAACTTTCTGCGCGCATAAATATCGAATCAAAAACTTTCTGCAAATTAATTTAATGTTTAATAAAATCACGTGTTGTATTATTTTGATGATATAAATTAAAAACAGTAGTTTAAAATAATTACCATTTAAAATTAATTAATATTAATTAAAGAATAATTATTTTGGTTAAAAATAATAATAAAGCTAAAAATCCATGATAGGAAGAGCTGAATTCTTATCAGTTATTTTGTCAATGCATTTAGAAACAACCCAATCCTTTTTATTTTGACCTCTTCGCAAGTGTCTGTAATGTCACAACAATGTTTGCATCTTTAAATTTTGAATTGTTTGCAAACAGTAAATAAATTGTACATCAAATTGGGGAATATTTTAATTTTTTGGTATTTAAAAAAAAAAAAAAAAAATCTGCAAAGTTCAGAGTTTTGCAGAAAATTTTCCACGCATGGCGTGCGCGTGTCTCTATATTATACAACTCTGCCTATGACCCGATCCATAAATATAAAAATTTAGAATTTTTGTAATCATTTCTTAATTCACAATATTTAACACACTAGAGATTTTCACTTTCAGGAATTTTGAGGATATGTGCAAATCACTTTTAAGTATGCTAATTTTCATGGTAATTGTATAAATTGTATTCAGGAAATTCTCTTACTTAAAACAATGAGGAAAGTGGGGATGTATTTTATCAATCTTAAGGAGGTTTTCTATATTCTCTGCTTCAAAACATCTATTTTATTTTATTTTTTCATTTTCTGTTTTTCCTTAGTCTCAAAAATATGCAGATAAAGGATTTTTTTTTTTTTTTTGGGTGGGGGGGGGGGGGGGGTGAATAAAATGCATTGGAATGAGACAGTGCACAGTGTGTTAAACCAGTTCTCTGAGTCGATGTGCGAGACAAATTTAATATTTTTTATGCTATTCATAGACTTATTCATTGAAATCATGTGTGTGGAGATCAGTAGAGTGGGGAGAGAATCAGTAGTTGAGATATTTTTAATGTCCACCAGGTGGTGGTAAAGTATATATTTGTGTTATAGTCTGTATGCTGAATCTTGAAATTAAGAATTTTGTATTTAGTGTTGAAATTTTATATAGTGGACAAACGAGACGTATTGTGCTGCCGTAAATAATATATTCTGAATTAAAGTAGACAGAAAAGGCTCACAAAATCGATTGTACAGTAGCACAAAACCACAGAAAAGAAAATTTCAGTGAAATCCGACTACTTTGAAAAATGAAACAGAGTTTACATCGACTTCTGCAAAGAAATTATCTGGATCTTCTTTTGATCTCGATGATATGCCATTCATTGGAATCACAGTTATGTTATTATACAATTTGTAGCCACTAAAGGAAAAAATAATAAAAATTTTCTTGAAACATCTTTTTACCTTGTCCCACAGTTTCTGAAAAAACTACTCTGTTGATCGGAATGTAATTTTTGTTGTTCTGTATAAATGTGGCTATTGTTAGAACCGGCATTATATATTACTTTTTGATATAATCTATTTTTTCTGCCCTCTTAAAGACCAAAAAAATATATGGATTTCTGCTACCCATTTTTTTTTTTTTTTTTTTTTTTAGATAAATGCTATTTTGATAAAAAATGACAAAAATAATATCGGTTCCAACCATAACACAAAGCCTACAGATTATAAAACTGTTCATAAATCCTATTTCTGATTTATAGATCTGCTGGAAAGCATAGAACATTACAACTGAGTGTGTGACGGGCTCATCTTTGCCACCATTTTGTAATAACAAAAAAAAAGGGGGGGGAGGTTGTTCCAAAAAATTTAAAAAGATAGTTTGAAATACAATTAATTATAAAATAAAAACATCTACAGTATTTTGTTTATAAGCAGTAGAATGTAGGAATAAAACCCCTTAAAATGACTTTTTATCATTATATTGTTATCTTACCTATCAAGTTCACACATTTCTTGAAAAAAATTTAAATATTTCTTGAAGAGGAGGAAAGGGGGAAAACATGGCTACATAACTAAATAAAAAGCAAAAATGAATTTAAATCATTGCGATAAGACCTAGTAGGCCACGAGTGTCAGACGAGAACGTTGATAGAATCCGTACTTCATGTGAACGAAGTCTGAAAAAACATTGAGACAATGCAGTCGAAGAGGTTGAATACCGTTTGTATGTGTGGGCGTGCCACAAACGGGGCACATATTGAAATCTACTAAATGGTAAAAATCTGGATAAATTTACCTTTTAAGTACATACATATAACATTAACCTAATGTTATGATTGAATTAAAAAATTTTGCTTCAAAACCCCGGAGTTCTTTTATAGACACTCTATATTATAATTAGAGATCAACCGAAACAGCTTTTTAAGACCGAAAACGAATTTCGGTGATCTTCCTACTTTCGGCCGAAACCGAAAGTGTAAAAAAAATTTAAAAACTGATTTGATTAGTACATACATAACTGCATATAATTATTAATTAATTAATTAATAACAAATAATTACTAATTACGTTAATAATTAATTTATTAATTACACGTGTATTGAGCTACATTTCTAACAAACAAACGTACATATATATGTGTGTTTATAAAGTTTTAAACAAAAATGAAACATAAATAATACAACTTTTATATTTTATCATTTTATAAAAACCAACTTTTGAAATTTAAACTTCTAATAACAACTAACTTTTGAAATTTACACCGCTCAAAACAATTTATAAATTTGTTTTAATTTAAAACGATCTCTCTTAAGATTTATGGTTGATATAGACCTCTCAAGAAAACATTCATGAATGTAGAACTTTTGTCTAAATTGATTGGGAATATTGCATTTACTTCGCTATGCATGTTACCTGAACAATATTTTGCATAGAAACGGCAGAATACATAATTATTATTTAAGCGTTAATTTTATTAAAAATGAATTTAGTAAAAATTATTTATTGAAATTAATTAAATATAATTTGTTATAAACATATAAAAATAATGTAATTTAAAATAATCCATTTAATCAATATTATTAATACCTTTTATGCACCCATATGTGTGATTTTTTACAAACAGGAGTGTCATTTGGGAAGGTTGGGGGGGGGGCAGTTTACCCCTCAAAGAATGTGATAAGAAAGTATGGGTAGTTATAGGTTAATTTAAGTAAAGGGCACAAAAGCCAAAATAATTTATTCAATTTGACTAAAAAAGGAAAATTAGCATTAAGACAACATTTTAAGCCTAGAAATTATTAATTATAAACTTTATTTTCCAGTTCAATATTCTCAAAGTGAGATAGGTTTAGCATTATTTTGTACTTTAGCTAATTTTAAATATCTATATATAATGATAAAAATGTAACAGTTGTCCATTTTCTTTTAGGATGTGCACAATAAGATCAAAATAAATCTTTGCTCAGTCACCGCTTCCCCCCCCCCCCCCCAAAAAAAAAAAAAAAAGCTTTGCCACTCCCTGCCTCCCTAAGAAAATATTAAAATGGCATCCCTGTTTGAAAATTTTATATCCGGTGCCAAGTTGACTCTCTGTGCCTCTATCCAAAACTATTTATTTTCATATAACTTTGATATAATTTATCAATAAGACAGAAATACTTTCCAATTATGCGAATTTCATCTAATAAAAAAATATTTTAAATATACATACCTCGATATATCTTTTGTAATAAATTTCATATGTTTTAACACCTTTCTCATAAAACATTCGAAACAATCTGGAGTTTTAAAGTAAAAAATTACTATTACTGTTAAGCTTGCAGTGTTTAAAGATCACATGATAAGAGTGTTTTAAGTTTAGTCATATATGCATTGCTTGCTTTATAATTTACACTTGCATCATGAATCAGTCATGACGGATAATGATAAACAGTGGAATTCACAGCAATAAACAGTGTCTCATTTGAGCCGATACAACTCATACCAATGAGTAAAGTTGAAAATTTCCGAAAGAAGGAATGAGATTTTGAAATACTCGGTTGAGTTTGGTCAGGCTGAAATTTTGACAGCCGTTTTTACCGAATATTCGGTGAAACTTCGATTTTTCACCGAAATTTTGGTCGATCTCTAATTATAATTGAATCATTCTATTGTTATTAATGAAAAAAAATTAGCTTATTATTCTAAGTATATTAATGATTAAATATTTTTTTAATATTTCATACTTTAGTTATTCATTTCTTTCTTTGCATTTAGATGCCAGGTACATGAAGTTAGTGATGCAGCTGGACTGTATGATGAACTGATGGACCTTATTGTAAGACTTGCAAATCATGGGCTGATTCATGGTGATTTCAATGAATTCAATCTTATTTTAGATGAAAATGATAAACCAATACTAATAGATTTTCCACAGATGGTATCAACATCCCATCCAAATGCTGAATGGTAAACAATTATTCTTTAATCTATTTTAAAATAATATTAAACATAGTCTCAGGCGAAATGATTTGCAACTAGAGTCCTGCATTTGGTCAGATATCCCAATTTTACCAAAAGCTGGCCCACAGTTCAAAGCTAAACCCTTTCATTGTGTTTAGGTTTTGGATTGAGTTTTTATTTTTGTGAATCTGGTTCAGGTTAACCTGATTTACCAAAAAAAAGTTTCACATTAAAAACTATACATTTGAATATGAATGAACCTATATATATGGGTTTCTTTATAAAAGATAAAATTGATATTAGAGATATGATTTTGGAATATTTTTCATTTCTGTATTAAATTATGGATAAATTTTCTTTTATTTATTTATTTTATTTATTTATTTTTTTGGTTTTGGGTTAACTTATTTTAAGTTTGGGTTGGGTTTCAATTCGACAAGAAAAATTTCCTTAACAGATTTTTGTTGACAAAAAAAAATGTTGTCAGTGATTTTTTTTTTTTTATCCGTGTCATATTTTGGGATTGACATCAAGTAGAATTTTTGGGTTCGGGTCAGATATAACCTGACTTACACTGGATTCTATTTGTAACAGCCACTTTTCTTGATTACAATATCCAAAAAGTATGACTTTCATCATTAGATGATAAGGGTTTATACTCATCTGGAGAACTTGAAAGACTTGTAAATGTCAGGGAAAAGGTAACTACTAAAAAAAAGACATGGAAAAGTCAGGGAACACTTTATTTCTTTTGTGTTATCATTGCCTAAGAATTGCCCATCAGTATAGAGTCAGTGTTGCCCTCGTCCTCGTGAATATAAACTTTGCTAACATGCTTACATAGTTTTTTTCTTGTCAACAGGAGTAATTTACCAAACGGGCAATATTTTAGCCAGTGATGGAGCTATAGAACATATTAAACCAGTATATATCGTTCCTTTAACAAATTATGGGGCATATGTCTCCCAATGTAAAATCTTGATCATACTTCAGTTGTTCTAGCTAAAATTATTTTAACTTTTTTTTTTAACAAATGTGTAATATAAATTATCTTATTCAGTTTTGCTCAGATCTGAACACACAAAATTATAAATCAAGCACATATTTTAGAAAATGTTTGACAACTAAGAAAAAAAGAGACATGCTTTAAGAACAGTACATGGAAAACAGAAGTTAAAAATATTAATTTCCTGAGGAGATATTTTAAATATACAATTGCATCCTACGCCCATAGGATTAACATTAGCGAGGGGAATCGGGAAGTTTACTTACGAGCAGCCTTAAAATTCCAGGTGGTAATAAGGCAATTTAAAAATTTAAGCATGCAAGATATAGTTTTATTCAAATTTTTTACTTTATCCGACAGTTTTACATTAAAGACAGAACTGTGCACACAAAACAAAATAAATACAAAACCAGAAATTGTGATAAAACCATTAAACAAAATATTTGAGAATGAATTCAGAGCAAATATTTCAGATTTTGCAATTTATTAACACATAAGCAAATATTTAAAGGCATTTGATCCACTAATTTTTTTTTTGGTTATTGGCACGTCATAATCCCAAAAAATATTTTTGAAAAAATTTGGCACATGGGTGTGAAAAGGTTTGCCAACCCTGGTCTATGGGCTGAGAAACATAAGTTGCATTCAGAGGTAAAAATTCAGATTTGGTGCGACTAGGTGGGCAGAACAATTATCCACTAGCAAAAAAAAAAATCTTTCTTTTTTGTTTTGTAATTTCATTTTTTGAACTTTTCCCTCTTTTGTAATTCCATTTCCCATTTTTTTAATTCATCCAACATTTCTGATTTGCTGCGTAAGTTAAAGGGAGGTATATTTGGGAAATCTTGAAGTTTAAGGGATTTTTCAATAACTAGTAGTTTCTGCTTTTCTTTTTCTGTCATATTAGCACACAGTAATCCATTCTTTGAACAATTTTCCACCTGTACAATTTTTATTTTTAAATTTAAAAGTTTTGTTAGGTGTTAATTTGTAAAGAAAATCCCACCTTTATTCTGCTTTGAAGATATTATCTTTGTAACTAGAAATTAATTTTGGCTAAACAAAGCATAAAAAAATTTACGTCTGTTTTTGAAATGATTCATCCATTGATTATCGCTTGTGAAATCAGTATAACCTAATTTCATTACAAAATTTCCAGTTTAGGCTTTTAAAATCAATCCACTACTAGGAAAACCAGCATCATGCTGACTTTTAAACCACAATAATAATATTTTATCAGTGTCATCTTTTTCATATACAGTGGACTTTCTCTATTCTGAACACTCATGGGACCGACCAAAAGTGTTCAGATTATGGGCGTGTTCATGGGCGACATGCAGTTGCACGAGGGGTGGAAAAAAACTAACGAATATAGGGCACTAATATCTAGGGTTTTGCCCCGCATCAAGTTTAAAGCTCCGCCTTGACCAATAAGATACAGGGGGAGCAGATTAGAGTGTCTGGAAGGGGGGGCGGTGAGGGATTTGACGCTAAATGATGTAGAGGAGACGTATGTGAATGAGGTGATGTCCCTAGGCTTTTAGCGACAATAGAGGAAGTAAGGGTTGTAAACTTGTTCTGTTGTTGTTTTTCTTAGAAATTCTCCAACCACATTTCCAAGAAAATAAGTAGGATTCGGACAGAAATGTATATATTTTAGAAGTTCAATGGTTTTTGATCATGCAGTAAATTGAATATTTACCCATTCATTGAGGAATTTTTTTTAAGAATTAAAAATCTTTGTTTACATTCATTTGTAAACCAAAAACTCAAATGCGGTTTCTTTTGTTTATGTTTTACTTTTTGGTATTTTTTCTTTTCTTTTCTTTTTTTTTCTTTTCCAGACCGTAAAATAGCGTTAAATGCTTCATTTAACCGATGAGTAACATTTCAAAACAGAGCGTAATGACAATATAAAATGAAAAATAGTATCTTCATAATAAATTTTCCAGAGAAAGAAAAGAAAATGTTTCAATGTGAATTGTTTTTCCAGTTAATTAAAAATATTTTACGTACAAATTAAATGTATATTTAGAATTTTCAATAATATGAATTAGAGATGGGAATGCTCGGAAAAAAACCGGAAACTTTGGGGAAAAAAACTGTTTTTATTTCCGGTTTTTTCCGAAGGTGTATTTTTCAATTTTTCCAAATTGGAAAAATTGAAATTTAATTTATAAAATAACACATTCAAAATGTTATTAGGGCTGCATTCTGATATTTTTTTATGTTCAGTGTCTCACATGAAAATGTTAATTATGAAAAATATGATCTGTAAGCAGTTTAGGAAAAACTTCAGTCCTTTAAAGGACTCTTTACAATTTTTTCACCTTAAAACATGGAACCCTTCACAAAATTCGGAAAATTTTTCAATCTTCATTCTGAATTCTGTATAAATGTAACAATTTTAGAATAACAAAACCTGTCACGTAACAGCTGAAATCATCAATGAATCTATCATCTAGTTGCATATATGTATGAAGGATCTTAATAAAAAGAACCTAAATATAATGGGAATTCGCAAAATTTTGATTTTATTTTTTATGACAATTTTGTCACATTTTTTTTTTTTTTTTTTTTTTTTTAATAAGGCAATATTTTTTATACAATGGTTTACAAAAACAAGATCGCATGAAAAAAATGTAAGCAAACCCATGCAACTACTCTTGTTAAAAATGAAAATGCAACATTTTTTCAATAATACCAATAGTTTAAAAATTGAATATAAAATTTGAAACATGCATTTATTTTTACTGGCATAGCTGCGATTTTTCATGTAACCAGATGATAATCTCCAGAAATATTTAACTATTATTAGAAACAAATTCTTTTTTAATAACATGCAATTGAAATTATTTAGTCTTTTCAAACTTTTGTATCTTCTCTTCCTTTTATTTAAAATATCGATTCTAAGACTTATCTAACTGTATAGATATTTTTTTAATTTAAATGCATACAAACAAACTTTGCAAAGAAAATGTAAATTTTCTGATAAAAATTGTTTTCAACTAACTATTTCAAAGTATTAAAAAATCCACCTGTTTTATAAATTTCATTAAAGAAATATACATACGTATATATATTACTTTGGTATTAAGAATCTAAAACTTAAACCAAAACATATAGGGTTAGTTTAGGTTTAGACTGGAAAGCTTATACCAAAACTAAATACAGTAGAACTCCAATTATCCGAACTCCTACTAACCGAATCGCTGATTATCCGAATCGCTTTCAGAATTTCAGAAAAAACAAATGAAGACGGAAACGTACTGCGATTCCCAAAATAATGATTCTGTCTACGCGTGCTATTGTCTTTCTCGCCGCGAACACCCTGGGTTTCAAATTCTAAATGATGATGAACTTATTGAAAGTGTGAGAGAAGAAAGTGTCGAGGAAGAAAATGACCTTAATGTCGAAGTTGAAGCATACACGGGACCATCAGCTAGTGAAGTATTTGCCGGCCTTGAAACTGCGTTGAAGTGGATGGAGCGTCAGCACGAGTGTGACCACATGCAATTTCTGACTGTCAAGCGAATGTGCGACTTGGCTCCCCGAAAACGGATGAAGACTGTCAAACAGTTTACTTTGACCAAGATGTTCAGCAAGTAATGACTTTTATTTACAGAACGGTACGTACATACTGTACTAATGTACAGCACTTGTAAGTACGCTTAACATGTAATAATAGAGTTACCTTTTCATTTAATTAATTAAAAGCTCTTTTTCTTTTAAAATAATTTTTTTCTCCCATTTTCAATATACATACAGTAATTAATTAAAATATACCTCTTTTTTTTGGAAAAAATCCAATTATCCGAATTTTTGATTATCCGAATAGGGTCCGGTCCCAATTGATTCGGATAATTGGAGTTCTACTGTACATGGGAAATGAAAATTCTATAATTGTAAGGAGAAAAAAAATGCAATATTGTAAATTAGTATACATTTTTAAGGAATGGAAGATAAAATGATAATATTTATAATGTCACAACTACAATAATTTGTTTCTTTCAAATGGTATCATTTATATACTTAAGCAATACTATGTTGAGGTGATATTTAATGCAATTTAAATTTTCTTTCAAACTGCAGTGTTATTGGTTGAAACTCATAAGATTTTTTGTTGTTGTTGTTGTTATTTTTAAAATTTTCTCTACTGATAATTGAAGAAATGCAACTGAAAAATCATTTCAACATGGACATGATATATTACAAATAATGGTGTTAAATTAAGCAAGAAAAGCTACTGTGAAAATTCTCAGATTGAAAAACTAAACTTTTAAAAGCTGACTTTTTTTTTCTTTTTTGTAATATATTCATGTAAAGTAAAAAAAAAATATTTTTTAGTATGCAGAAATTTAAAAAATGTTTATTATTTTATATTTTTTAAGAAAATGTAACTTATTTTTTAAAAACATAAAAACTGTTTTTTTCCGCCACTTCAAAATTTCCGGAAATTTTGCATCTCTAATATGAATATAATACATTAACATTTAAAATGCAACAAGTCTATGCAATAGTTTGATATCAATTTTAAATGTGATTGATTATTCTTTAATGGCATTAAAAATATCAAAGGTCTTTACCACCTCTAACTCGTTGTTACATCAACATGAATTACTTTCAATTATTCTCAATTTCCATGCAATTAAATATATATTGCAAGACACATCTATGCAATATATATATATATATATATATATATTTTTTCAAACGTGAAAATAAATTTCTAATTATACAAATCTATACGTTATCTATTACGTTAGAGTAGCTGAAGCTATTTTCGATTTAGTTACTGAATTAATATATGTATATATATTTTAAAATATAAAAGTGACTGAATTAATATATGTACATATATTTTAAAATATAAAAGTTCAACTTTGTAACCTATTTTCAGGGCAAATTATTTATATAGGGATGTGAGGAATAGTGATTTGGCCGAATACAGAATATTCAGTAACAATTTGAGGCCAAAAAACAACCTTCCCCCCCCCCCCCCCCCCCCAAAAAAAAAAAAATATTTTTTTATTATACATACAATTTTAAAATAAGAAAATAATTAAACAGAATTTTTTATTATTATTATTTATGTGATTTAAATTTCCAATGGCTTGATGTATTTCTTGTAATACTTCAAATAGCTTGATGCTAACAATAAAACAACTTTTACCACATATAAATTATAATAGTGCAATTTTATCTACAGGAAAGAAATTCATAAACATTTTATCTGAAAAAAGAACTCATTAGTCATTATCACTGTTAAAGCATTTTTGAATTTATATAATTTATTTTAGCACAAAAAATTAAGAAATTGCATTTTATTATTTTGTACTTAGATAAATCAAATTGATTTACTGTAAATCAGGATGGTATGTTAAGGGTGGTTCTTAAATAACCTGCTCAACAACGCGAAACTTTCTGACACATTTTCTTACTCATTCTTAAACTCAAATTGATAAAATTGGCAGGCTTGATTATTGAAGCGATTTGGAATCGAGATGAGTTTTCCATTTTTTGATAAATACATTACTTATCGAGTTATAAGCGATTCGCGTCACGTAACGAAATGTTTTTCACCTTTCTCGTGCTGCAGCGTCGGAAATTCTGTTCAAAATGTCGACTTTGACAGTATTTGCCTTTATAGAAAAAAAAAAAAAAAAAAGAAATCGTCTTCTGATCACAAAGTTTCTAAATAAGAACACCTGCCAATTTCATGCTTTTCCGAACAAAAATGAATTAAAAAATATGTCATAAAGTAGCTAGTTTGGATTTGATAACAGCTTTGTGTTATTTCCATTCAAATATGAAGAATGGACTTTACCTTTACTATACAATGATACTTTTATTCTCTCTTAAATTCAAAATAAATGATAATATCTCTCATAATAAATAGTGAGATTTTTCCTGAAATAACCTTTAGTTCGAAATAAATTTTTTTGCGAAGATATTTGTGTCCCTATAGTGATCAACAAATTTCTAAGAATGAGTATTTTCTGAAACTAGACTTTCTATCTTAAATTACAAATTAAATTAAAGCAATAGATTTGGTTAAAGTAGGAATATATATTTGTTTAATAAAATCTTTGACAATAGAACCAGCATATATACAATATACAACAACACAAAAGTTCTACAATTTACTCAACATGCATTAAAAGCATGCTCTCAAACTGTTGGAACAATATGAATTAAAGAAATCTAATATATATATATATACATATAATAATTGGTAGTATACGAATAACTGTAATTTTGCACAATTAAGAAGGAATATAACTTCATAAATGTGTTAGAAAATAGACAGTTTGAATTAGAGAGACCAAATGCAAAAAAATATTTTTATTTAAATTTTTTATCCTGAATTTATTTGGCGAAATATCTGTAATACTCGTCGAGATATCAGCAATATTCAGCGAGATATCTTACAATATTCAGGTGAAACATTCGAACAACTAGCCTTCAGTATTCGGTTAAGCGAATATTCACAAAATGGCCGAATACTGAATAGTGGCCGAATATTTGTCCCATCTCTAATGTAATATGTGTGTGTGTGTAAATAAATAAATAAAAGTATGTAAGCATATAACAGTTAAAAGACAATACAGAAACATCATACACAAATGGGGGAATAAAAATCAAAAATTGAAATAGGAATACATACCTGTTTGAATAACATCCAAAAGAGGGAGAAGAAAAAATAAAATTTATGACCAAGATAAGATAAATCAAATTGAAAAAAAAAAAGTGAATTAATGAAATATTTGTGGAACTTCGTAGCAGAATCGTCGGGCGCAAATTACTATATAGATTCCACAAAAAATTTAATATTTCATTCTTGTACATGCTATAATAAGCAAAAATAATACAAGATTTGGGCAATCGCACATTTATAGACCGGAAAATGAAAGAAAATATGAAATGAAAAAGTTAGAAGTGAGGTAGATTTCCTCATAAGAAATCAGGAATACATGCATAATATATATATATATTTATTTAAGCCACTTGATTTTATATGAGAAGTATCAAAATACATGTAGGGAGGAAATGTACAACTTTTTATATATTTTATAGCATAGCAATTATTTATTTTATTTTTAAATTTTAAGTAAGACAAAAGCTAACTGGAAATATCAAGAAATTTATTATACTTGGTATGTATTCCCATTTTATATAAAAGGGTGAATAACTTGATTACTCAAAGAAAATGCTGTTGTTTCAAATTATATTAGATTTAATTTAATATCATTTTAAACTGAAATGATTTTTATGCTAGATAAAAACGTGTTATTTTAAAAACTTGCTGCACTTAGTTATTTTACAAGCCTAAGGAATTAGCTTAGATTATGTTATGTTCATCTTCGATTGCCATGCATTTTTACATAATTGTAAAATTGTAGAAAAATTATGTAAAATCCCCCCCCCCCCTACCCCAACCACCACTGTAACTGGAGTTTGGAGTTGTTGAGCGGGGAAATATATATATATATATATTACATTTTTCGATAACGGCAGAACATCTATCTGAAAATGTTGTCAAAGTTGGAGATTTCAACTGAATAACCAGGAGGCGAGTATGTGGGAGGGGAGAAAAACTGTCGTCATTCAACGATTTTCCTAACTTAAAAATTGCAATTCATTTTTTCTATGTTCAAATCAGAGCAGCAGAAATGATCATGCGAGTGGTGCCCCCGCACCAGGCACCGTCAATTGGGGTAGGCGTAGACAGGCTTCATCGGCGCCGTCAGTCAGTAATCATGGAAAGGTACAGAATTACAATTTTAAAAAAAAAAATCCACACGGGTATTACAATCAATTGGTTTTCTCGAGAAATAAATCTTCATTTCTCAAAGTAATGAACTTCGATGAAAAATGTTAGCTCACGGCTAGATCTAATCCTTTGAACAAATATCTCTATTTAAAGCACTCTAAAAAAACTCAAGTGATTGAATGTAAAAGTACAATAATATTAAAAGTAAAAAATAAAACGTTTTCAAGAATGTTATGTATGTAAATTCAGCTTTTTAACACTTTCCAACATAGTTGAAAAGTATTTCTGATTTCGGTTTGTCTGTCCGTGCTCTAACTCTCGTAAATATACTCGGATTTCCCTGTAATTTCTTCATGCTTATTAACATTTACTACAGAATGACCGCTATAGAAATGTAAGTGTGTTAGCATTTATAGTTTTTTTACAGGGATAGTCAAAAGTATTCCTTTACATTACGGACAATGGGAAAAAATCGCTTCAAGTGCATCTCAATTATGTTATACCACTTCAAACATAATAAAACTGATACGTATTGATGTATACTAAAACATGTATTCTGTAGAATTTGGGGTGCAAACCATTTATTATTTATTTACAGGGCCACACAAAAGAAATCCGCTACATAATGCTGTAGGGTAATCTTTAAAATTCTCTAATTTTTTTAAAACATTTTCTGCTCTGTTACATTATTTTAACAATACATAAACGATCATAAAACTTCCCCCTCCACGCCATTCTAAATTGGCGTTTCTCCTTTGTTCTCCCCCCCCCCCTTCTTACCAAGCACAAAAAATTAAAGTCTTTAAAACCCCCTAGTTTAATTTTTTTGTCCTATTTGTAAATATTTTAGTAACGTGAAAAAACAGTCATCTAATAAACTCCACCCGCCCAATCCGAAAAAAAAAAAAAAATAAATAAATAAATAAATAATAAAAATAAGTTTCTCCTCTTTAACCTCTCGCCCCGCCCCACTCCCCCTTCAGCTCACAAAATTAAAAATCTTTAAAAGTCTGCGTTCTTTTAAAATTTTTCTGCTCCATTTGTTACTTTATTGTAACAATCAATAATTAACCATCTGAATGCCTCCCCCCCCCCCTTTCGAATCTTTCCTCTTAGCATACAAAATTTAAAGATTTTATTTTCTGTTCTATTTAATTTTTTTATTTCCACGAAAAATAATAAAGAATTAATCATCTAAGAAACCTCCTACCAGCCCCATACAGTTTCTGCTTTACCTCATCCCCCCTCCCCCCCGAAGCTCACAAAATTAAAAATCTTTAAGTGTCTTTAATTTTTGTAAACTCTTTTTGCACTATGTTACTTTATTTTAATAATAACAATGAATATTCATTTAAAATACTCCCCCCCCCCCCTCAAACCACCCAAAATTGCTTCTCCACTCTGCCCTTCTATTTTCTACCACAAAATTTCTTTACTCTTTAAAACTTTCATTTCTTTTTTTTTTCTGCCCCAGTTATAAATATTTGGCAATGATAAATAACTAGGCAATCTTCTAACAAACCTCTTTCCCCCCAAAATATTTTTCCTTCTCTCATTTTGATCCCCCCTCTCCCCTCCCCAGTTTCCCAAGTTTAAAAATCTTTAAAACTTTTTTTAAAAACTTTTCTGTTCTGTTTGTTTCTTTATTGTAATAATATAATTGCTCATTTAAATCCTCCCCCCCCCCCCCCCACACACACACACACATTCCCGATTTTTTTTTTTTTTTTTTTTTTTTTTGCTTTTTCCTTTTCCCTTCCCAGTACAAAGTACACAAAGTTGAAAAATATACATGCTCTTCAATATTTAATTATTTTCCTGCCCTACTTATAAATCTATAGTAATGATAAATAATCCTCTAATCAAACCCACAATTTATATATATAAAGCTTTTAAAGTAAATTTAAACTCATCTTCGATATTTCAAGTCACAAACAGCATGTTATTCCATATCCATCATGAGAAGTTTGTGGTGTAAATATTAATCTTTTTATGCTTGTATATCTTTTCTTCTATTTCCAACTAGACATTTAAAAAATCTACTTTATAATAAACAAGAGCGAAAACCCATGAGTCTAGCATAGATTATGAAATACTTTCCAAGATGTCCAGACTACTTTTTAAAAAAATCCCTTTTTAATAAGGTGAAAGATGTCTAACAATTAATTCATAAACAAGGGATTACAGTACCGGGAACATTAAATAATTAACAATGCAAGGTCAATGTCAAACCGGGCGGGGAAGTCTACCTTTCGGCTTAAGTTCAACCAGCCCCACCCAGCAGGTTTGTTTACTATGCGGCAAAGCCTTAAAATATAATTATTAAAGTTGAGAGAAAATAAATACAAAAAAATTCTAATAGCTCACTTATTGAACGATAAACAATTAATAAATCCGATAATGACAAAGAAAATAATCAAAGTTTGAACAGTAGCATATCGAGTGTATAAAAAGACATATTTGGAGGGAAACTTGAATAGTCGAAAAAATATCTGAATACTTTTGTGCAGCCCTGTTTATGATCTATAGATTTGTATATATACTATATAGTATGCTAAAATTTAGTTAATGTGGGAAATGCATAGCACAGTTGTAAATTCCCTTTCAGTAATTTCTATCAATAAATGAAAATGAACTCTACAGCTTTTGTGTTGCCCTGCATATCATTTATAGTATTTATACACAACACATCTACGCTACACACTACATTTTCAATACCGAACATTTCATAGTATACCTCATTGGCATTTATCAATTGCATGACTATACATATATATTTACGCGAGTTAGAGCACGGACAGACAGACAGACCGAATTCATAAGCACTTTTCAACTATGTTGGAAAGTGTTAAAAACACAATTTCAAGAATTACTAACACTATTCGGAAAATTATCCGAACTCTTTTGTGCAGCCCTGAATACGATCGATAGATTTGTATATAGACTTACATAGAATTCTAAATTTTAGTTCAGCTAGGAAACGCGTAGCACAGTTTAAAATTCCCCTTCTGAAATTTCCGTCATTAAACGGAAATATATTCAAGACTTTTTGTGCTGCTCTGTATAGGATCTGTAGAACTGATACACACCAAGTAATCGCCTCAAGATAAATTCAATTTAATAACGCGTTCAGCAACTGAAAAAGCACTTTCATGCAACAATTACTGTTATTGTTAACGGACATTACTGAATTCTTTTGTGTGTCCCTGTCCATGAACGATGAATGGTATACACACAGTATTCTATAGTTAATCTCTTGTAATGCACCTCAGTGGTCTATATTAATTTGAAATAGGGAAACATTATTAAAATAAACACGAAACGATGTTTCTCTGTAGACCGTAATGTAATGGAATTCTTTAGATTGTCCCTGTAAAGGCTACGCTCTTCCTCTTCAATACGGAACATGCCGTAGTAAACTTCAATGACGTATATCAATTGCATGGCAATCCGAGTCTAGTTACGCGAGTTAGCACGAACAGACAAACAAACCGAT
This sequence comes from Maratus michaelseni, assembly GCA_963931845.1. Taxonomy (NCBI): domain Eukaryota; kingdom Metazoa; phylum Arthropoda; class Arachnida; order Araneae; family Salticidae; genus Maratus; species Maratus michaelseni. The sequence goes on from OZ007591.1 coordinate 168,775,529, forward strand.
TTCATAAACACTTTTCAACAAAGTTGGACAGTCTTAATAAAATGATTTTAGCCGTATAATTAACTGCTAATTAATACTCGGTAATTAATCTGAAAACTGACTAAGTTTATCATTGTTTTTAACACTTTCCAACACTGTTGAAAAGGGTTTATGAATTCGGTTTGTCTGGCCGTCTGTTTGTTCGAGCTGTAACTTGAGTAAATATAGTCCGATTGCCATTCAATTGATAAATGTTATTATGATTTATAATGACATGTTTGGTATTGAAAATAAAGTGTGTTAGCATTCATAGTTCGTTCACAGGGACACTCAAAAGATTTCCGTTACATTAGGCATTAGGGTCTATGAGGTTTTTGCAATGAATTTTATTGATGTTACACTATTTCAAACATCTTTAATTGATATATATATATATGTATATCAGGTGCACTACAAGATACTTACTGTAGAATATGGTATGCATAGCATTGATCGTTCATTTACAGGAGCACACAAAATAATTCGGTTACATACAGTAGTGTCTATAAACTATAATTGCTAGAAATGCGTTTTCAGTTGTGGTATGAACTTTTAAATTCCACTCATTTTTTGCTTATTACTCGGTGTGCATAAATTATATAGATCATATATAGAGCTGTGTCACGTCGTTTCGGATTGGTGTGAGAAATTTAAAGATTGAAAGTAATTTTGAAAAATAGAGATGCAAAAATTAATAAAGTTAAAAGAACTAAAGAAATGCTTTAAAAATGCCAATCCAAAACAACGTCACGGCACGTGATCGTAAAGTGGCAATTAACCCAATAATCGACATAACAGTTAAATTTATAGCAAAAGAATTTAAAGAACAAGGCCGGATGAACAATTAAATAAACTTCACAAAACAATTTGGAAAAGATTATTAAATCTAAAAATCGATTATTAGATTAAGATGTAAAGTAAATTAAAGTAACACTCACCCATGTCTTGACAAAACAAAGAGACTGACGTAAAACAAATAGATATTTATTGATGAAACCACACATAAACATAAAGGTGTAGAAAGCTTAGTTGGCCAACCAAAACAACAAACATTTAAAAATTTTGTATCATTATATTGAAATTACATATTACTATATCAGGGTTTCATAACTATGATTACGGTAAATTCATTTGTAGAGGACCACGCTGCATCGACGTAAGTTTATAAATTAGGATCAAATAGGATGATCAGAGTTCTTGTATGAAATAACGTTAAGACTTTGAGATAAGTCACTATAATGAAATGAGTTTGTGAAGTGGAATTCTTACAGTAAAAATATGAAGCTAGACAATTTTGGCATATTGCTTGAAGAGCACAATGAAGAGAGGTGAAGTTAAAATCGTTTAAAACGGAACCAAGATGATAGATGGGACACGCTGAGTGAATTCAAAGAGGGAAAAACAGAACTACTTCTATAGATGTATGAATCACTGGAGATTTCAGGCTAAAAAAGGATTTAGCGAAGCTTAGCTGTATGTTAAAACTACTCATAACAGATTAAACTACGGGCCTAAGATGATCGATGATGGTCGGAATGGATTGTTTGATGAAGCTGCTAACAATCAGGAAAATTGAGTTGTGATGTTTCAAGCTATCTCCGTTACAAGAGATTTCAGGCTAAAAAAATTTAGCGAAGTTTAGCTGGATGTTATAACAACTCATTACAGATGAAGCTACGGGCCTAAGATGATCGACGATGGCCGGAATGGTTGGTATGAGGCTGCTAACAATCAGGAAAAGTTACTTGAAATGATTTAAGCAATCTCCATGCTGCGATAAAAATTTAGTTAGAGAGTTTACACTCTAAAATGCAATAACTTTGAAGACTGCTGAAGCTAACATCGTTGAAACGAACTTTCTCTCTGCGGGACCCGAAGGTCCGCAGCTTAAATAGTGCAACCGAACGCGTTAATCCCTCGCTGACAAGTGATTGAAAACATCGTGCTCAAAAGTCAGTTAGATTTTTGAAAGCTAACTTTCAGCCAATGAGCATCGAGCATTATCGAGCGTTCGCTACGCAACGCAGAGTTGAGATGAATAAAAATCATCATTACTCCTGAATGGCAACGACGCCGTAAAAGTACCCGGATGGACGCTGAGATGGGAGCGCGTCTCTGCCTGAGTGCAATGAACTGTACGCTATTTCTTCCGAGAAATCCTGTCACGTGATCGTAAACAACAAGTATCTTGGGGAAGATGCGCAATCAAAATGTCGATATTTCTGCAAAACAAAACGTGCGATCTTTGAAAAGAGAATTGAATAAATAGAATTTCTTGCCATAACTGCTGAACTAAATAACGTATTTAAAAACCGTAAACGGATTCTTGAAGTAGAATTTTTTATCTATAGATTGAATATGGTTTTAATACAAAATATTTAATATTTAATAATTATGATTTTCGTTTTTGGACTTAGAAATATTTCGTATCAGTTTGTATTGACACGCGAAAAACTTATCTTTTTACTGATATTACTTTAACTGAATATTATATTAATGATTTTAATAATTAAAACATTTGATTTATTGATTAATATTATTATTTAATAACAGAATAAAATTACTTTAACGAAAATATTTGAAAATTTAGAAAGAAAAAGGACTTTACTGAAAAATGATTATAAGATTAAGTTAAGTGTATAATTAACCGAAATTAATGAATTAAATTAGCATAGATTAATACAAAAACAATGTACGGTGGCGTAACAAGCTGTAATAAAACAATTCGAGTACATTTCCATTTTTTGGCCGAAATTGTTCAAAAGGAGTTTTCAACCTTGTTAAGCGTTTCCTAAGTGAATTAAATTTTAGCATAATATATATTATATATATATATATATATATATATATATATATATACAAATAGATAGATCATATATAGGGATTCACAAAAGAATATGAATTATTTTCCAACTATAGATGGTAACTGCCGAAATTGAATTTTCGAATGTGTTTCTAAAATGTTTTCTTTGACATCATCTTTCCCCTTATTAAACATCGAAGTTTTTTGTTACAATATTCTGAATGTGTTGGAAAGTTTTTCATAATTGATGCTTGATGCATGATTTTTCTTTCTTTTTTTCCAGTTAGGTTTTCCATTTAAACATATTCATAGGTACTTTATGCAATTAGAATTTTAATCTCAGGGACGCACAAAAAAATATATCCTATTTTACTAAAATCAGATTTTTTTTTTTTCCAATTCTGTTTTTTTTTTTTTTTTTTTTTTTTTTTCTCCCGTGTTAAAATACTGAATCAATAATTGCACATTTCTAAAACAAATAACAATCTTTGTTTCTATGCAAATACAGTTTTCAAAGATAAATATCCAGCGTAAATTAAAATGATCGTTATAATATTTTCTTCTTTCAACCCGATAAAAATTCAGCAGATAAAAGATTATCAAGGTGACCTTTTAGCATAATACAAACACCCCTCATTCCCGCAATCTCCACAAGATAGAGGTAACTTTTTCCAGGAAGTGCTGGTCAGTATACAGACCGGCGACAGTCGCCCACCCTTTTCGAAAACGGAAGCAAGCATGTTTCCCCCCACGGTGTTTGCTAGGTAACTCCCACACACCTCCTATTTTGGGGGCTGAAAAAGTATCCTACCCTCCCGAAATTCGTTGGCTTTCCCCCTTTAGCGGAACCGAAATACACCGGTGTTCATTATAGAGGGAGACTGGGAAATTCATTACTATTATTAATATGTATTGAGTTTACAGACTGTATAGAATACTTAGCCTTGTTAGCAATGTCATTTACCGAGATGGAAGTGCTGAATTTAGAAAATATTTAAAAAATTAATTAAAGTTTTACAAAATATGCAGTAACATATATACAATACTTTATTTGAAAACATAATCGGCACATTAATTAAAAAAGAGAGTAATTTTAGTCTGTTTTTGCATTGTGTATGCTCGTGCAGTGTACATATTATCTAGTTGTTTAAGAAGTGGAAAGGCTTCCAGGTGATGTTCAGCTGCATAGTTCAACAGGTGTTGAATCCTTTGGCCATATTGCTTAAAGGTAATTGCAATTATTGTTTCATCAGTCTATTCTGCTTCTTCTTCACTATTCTCTTCCTCTTCAATGAAGTTTTGTTGTCGCAAACTGGAAAGCTTCCGTTGGCTTCGAGATAAGCTCCAGGTTCAATTTCAGTATGTGGCTCCTGAAGAATTGACCCCAAGTCACTCACAGCTGTTGCTTCCTGGTCTTCTATTCTTGAACAGAAGCAATAATGCTGTCCAGGTGTGCAGAAAAGAAACCATAATCCTTTTTTGGCCATTCCCTCTAACACCTGTTGTCTCTTATCTGTCACTGAGGGGCAGGACATATCTGTTGCATAGTATTTCTATTTTTATCTCAGCTCGGGAGAGGAAGAATCATGTGACATGGTATTTTACATCATTTTTTCTTGTATCTCTTTGCATAAAAATTGATTGTTTTGTTCATTTCATTTAATTTGATTATCATGATTTACTTTTTGTGAAATGGCAACAGCTTTATATCTGGACTTTTTGTTTATTAAAAATATAAGAATGTTCTAGTTAGTTGAGATGTAGAACATGTACAGTAAAGACGTACCTGTTTGAAAAATATTCTTTCGTTTTTTTTTTTTTTTTTTTTTTTTTTTGTTATAATAAATGTTTTGTTTTGTTAACTGAAGATTTATATGATTATTCAAACAAATTGCAGTATTGGGTAGATGCTTAAAATCTAGCAATGACCTTTTTTACTGTTTTTAGAGTTCGTTGAACCTTTTTATTCTTCTGAATCAATTACTCCGAATTTCCATGATGGGGGAATTCCCCGAACTCTGATTGCAAACACAAGTTCAGTTTACAAAGAGGTGGGGTAGAATGGGTATCAAAAGTAGCGTTCATAATAGTGGGGTATTCAGAATACAGAGAGTTCATCTTTTGTTAAGTCTATGGAGTTTCGCCGGTATCATCCAAATATGTTCATAATACCGGGGTGTTCACATTAGGGAGTGTTCAAATAGAGAGAGTGTCCACTGTATTTTTAATTTAGCATTCAAAAGATTTTTTTTTAAAACAGATCCAATAATTTTTCTATTTTCCACAATGTCAATAATGTTGATGAGGATAGTCCATATTTTTTGCACACTTCAGAATTTTTCTCTTCACATTGCAATTCGTTAAATCTATTTTTTTTCCCTAATTGATGTTGTTTTATTTTTTGACTCACTCACCATTATACATTTTGAAATGTTTAAAGTTAAAATTAAACTTTAAATGAATTGTTTCATCTGCAGTTAAAAAGAAATAAATCCAAAATCGCTTGGTAAAACTAAGTAAAAGTTCTACCGAACTGGTGCGAATCAGCTTAATCCCGCCACTGATTAATACTAATCCTTATCTTGGGTTTTTAAATAGATTTTAGATATAACATTCCGTATAAAGCATAAATTCTTGTGGATATAAAAGGATTTATTTTACCAGTAAATGATTTTTTCTTACATTAGGGTTGTTTAAATTCCTAATATTTTATGCTTAAAACTTTGTATTACTTTATAATATTTGTGGATGCGAATGCTGAAGATAATCCTGAAGTTTTCTTTTGTAAAATTTTCTGGAAAAGTCAGGGATTTTTTTTGTTTTCGGTTGAATATGAACCCTGGTATTGCTATCACAGAGTTTGTGGCATGAAATATTGATGTGTGAGCTATAAAATTTTTATTATATCCTTTACAAGAAATAATTTTTTCCTTGTGTTGCCTTTTTTTATCACATGTGTGCTCTTTTCATACAAAAGAATTTGTCAAAAATTATAAGAAGCCTCCAAAAGGAACACTAGTTGTAACTAGTAAATGAACAATTAGAATTAACTTTGAATCTGAAATAAGTAAAAAGAATATATATGTTTATTGTTTATGAAATATACAATATGTAAACTTGAGGTTTATAACCAAAACAGTTGTAGAACATAAATCAGAATTAATTTATCCTCTACAACTTTTATTTAAAACCTATTCCTTTTATTTTTAATAATAAACTATAAATTGACTGTTTATAGTAATAAAAGAATAAATTTTCTGATCAACTAATAAAAAATTATGATACCATGACTGTGTATATGTGTTTATGTTTATTGTATATAACTAGTGAATTATATTACCTATTTAATTAATGATAATTTTATTAGCAAAATCTTTTTGCCATTGGCTTTAAATTTTAAACAAATCAGTTAATTTTAATCATAGTACAAGTACTATATCAACCTGGTTACTCTTCCCAAAGTGCTTATCTTAACTTGAGCATAGTATATGTACCAATGCAAAATACATTTTAATTAGTTTCATTTTTTTAAATAATTCATTGCTTTTATTTATGTTTACTTTTTTTTTAATGTAATCATAAAAATTTGTCAAACGTTATTTCATTATTTATTGATTTTAACATTGATTATTATTCAAATCTTTTTTGATAAATCTTTTTATGCAATAATTCTTGTAGTAATAGTACTTGAAATTAAAAAGTATATATTAAGTGTGAAAATTTATTTTGTCCCTCCCCCTCATTTTTTTAGGTACTTTGATAGAGATGTAAATTGTATTCGAGAATTCTTCAAGAAAAGATTTGATTATGAAAGTGAATTATATCCAACATTCAAAGATGTAATGTAAGTTTGAATAAAATCCGTACTGTTCACTCAAAAGTTAAGTATCTTCAAGAAATAATATTTTATTTCTACCAAGTAAGCTCTAATGTCCCCATTCTTTTTATTAATAGGCGTGAAGATACATTAGACTTATCAACTTCTGCAAGCGGCTATGCAAAGGAAGTTCAACAAGAATTGAATGAAGTAAATATATTTTCCTCAAAAATATTAATTTCATATAGTGCATATTGAAAAACCTTTAGAAGTTGAATCCTAGATCTTCCAGAATTATCAGTTGTGTTATATTCTAAGAGCGGGTATTAAGTAGTGAATGATTAAATCTGCTACAATATTTCTATGGAAAACTGTATTCATATTGCATTCATAATCATAAATCATACTTGCATAAAACTGTATCCTGATTTTTCCTGAATTATTTAGATGCATTTAAATTGTTCAAAAATCAAGCTCTTTGATTTTCAGAGTTATATTGTCATGGATATGCAAAATTTCTGATTATAAAAGCATATGCACATTATATATATATATATATATGAAAAATTTTAAATATCAAAATGCATTTTTTGAAGAAAAAATCATTTCAATATAATTTTTTCTGTTTGTTGCAATTTTACCTCAGTTTAATGGTTTTTTTTTTTTTTTTTTTTTTTTTTTTTTTTTAAAGTTTAGTTCTTTTAGGAAACTGTTATATAAAAAAAAAATTAGCACTCACATTTTTATCATATATTCATGCTAAAATAATAAGCAACAAACAAATAATTGTAATTAAAGCCAAGTTTGTTTATTGGATATGAATGAAAATTGGAAAATAGATTCATGGGTAGACTACACTTTATATTACAAAATTTAGCAAACAAAAAGATTATGACAAAACATTTTTGTCAGACAAAAATGTGCAATAAGATTGTACAATGGCAACATTTATCTGGAGATGTTTTTGATACCCTGTAATTGAAATGCATACTTGACAATGTGACTTTCAATAATCATGATGTCAATTGCTTTTTGTGGTAGTGATGCACGTCAGAGCTTTTGAAGGACACTTGGTAAAATACTACACTCTGCAGTCCATCTTCCCAATGTGTTCTATCAGATTCAGGACTAATGGTCTTTAGCCTTTGAATATCCAGAATTCTTCTCCCTCAAGATTGGGTATCTCAAAACTATCTGATAACTTTGCAGTCACACATTTTCATGCATAAATATCATTGCTGTGCCCACTTTAATGATAAAAAGACAAATAGTAGAGTGTAAGATTTTGTCAGGGTATAAGACAGATGTTATTAACACTCTGACCGCCGAGCGTAAGGGCAAAATTGTAATGTTGTTTTCTCTCTATTTGTTTAATGCTAAAAAAACATATTTCAAACATGATATAAAAAACTTAATTATGTATATGAATATAATCCTCGAGACCATTAATCATTACTCAATGATTTAAAATTGCATTATATCTGTATATTAATTTAAATAATGCTTCTATTGCAGTGCAATTTCCCTCTTGTTGAATCACTTTTTCTATTGCATATTCTAGAGCATACTGAATGAATATATCAGTTCACGGCGGTGAGAAGGTTAAACCACTATATATATATATATATATATATATATAAATTAGTGTGTCTATTAATTTTTATTCCTGATCACACTAATTGATTGCTTCCTCTGTAATGTAGAGGTGAAAATTAGCGGTCACCACTCGCCACATGGTGATTAAAATTTAAAAGTGGCGATTAAAAAATCTGCTATCGATCACCAAGTGAAACACACCATTTTTCATGGAAATATGCATCTCTACATTGATTACATCTAATTAGAGAACTGGTTAATTCTTTTTCCTACCAGATGCAAGCAGATTTCAATGACTTAGCTGTATTTTCAATATTTCGGCTTTTCCTCATATGCTTTCTCTTTAGATGGATTATTTTTTCAAGAAATACACTTTTATTCTGCAAAATATATTCATCACCTTTGATTCTACATGCATTTCAAGTAATTTATTCCTTTTTTCCCATCGGATACAAGCGGATTTTAAGGACATTTCAGTATCTTCAATATTTCGACTCCTGCCACATGCTCACCAGTTGGATTATTTTTCTTCAAGATATACTGTTTAATCATGCGAAATACATTCATACTCATACAATAGGTATAAAACTCTTATAGAAAAATATGTTTATATAAAACTATTATAATTTATCTTGGTATCAAGAAAGTTTGAAACAACAGTGGCCACTAATGAAACAGAGTCTACCGGCCACTGGCTACTAACTAAATTTCCCAGTTTTCACCTATACTGTAATGGCTATTTTTATAATGTTTCTCACCTATATCAAGTCATGGGTCCCCTGAAAGCTACACAAGAGCAAAGTTGAATTCAGACATTTTTCTCCGGGAGGGATTTATGCAGCTCCAAGAGGGGCAAATTGGAGTTTATGGGGGAAATTGCACTTTTAAACTTTTTTTTTTTTTGGGGGGGGGGGGAGGACATTTTGATGCTCTGGGGGAAATGTTCCTTCAGCTTGTTTTACAAATAATCCAATTTTATTTATTGTAATTATTTAAAATATTCTGTTAAAAATAAATATTTTTTTTACTCAAGAATCTGTGTATATACATTTCTTTAAATGTAAATAAAACTGAGCATGGGAATTTTTCTAGTCTTAACATAAGCTTTTTAATGACTTTAACAACTAAAACACAGGAAAACATTAAAACGATTTGGTTAAACATTTAAGTACATAAAATTTACTATTTAGTACCATGTTTAATTTTATTAAATAGTTGCAGTACACTCATCAATGCATGGTAAAAAAAATTAAATGGCATATGTAAATGATTAATCAATTATCATAAGGTTCTCAAAAACAAGAGTATTTTATAAAACACCCCTGGTTTTGCACCTGTTTTAGACTAACATTCCTCCATGTAGAAATGTGTTTCAAACAATTTCTCTTTCTTCAATCTATGGTCTGATACCCAGCATTCTATGGTATTTTTGACTGTGGTCAATATAAAACTTTTTTTTTCCCAGTTCTTGTTTCAAAGAGAATCTGTTGGAGCAAATATTAAAACTAAAAATTATATGAAATTACAAATTAATTTCTTGTTAAAATTTTTGTAGGTTTAACTACTCAACAAAATGTTTAATTTTGCTTTACACATTTTATCTTTCATTCTTCAGTTTATTTCTTAATTCTATCTCACACACTTATAAATATGCTTTTTTGTGCAATAATATTACAGTATTCAAAATTTCAGACTAAATAAACTGCAGAGTATTCCAAGTTTCCAAAGAAACGTCATTTGAAAACAAAAAATTTTTTTTTATCCAATGGAGAAATAATTTGCAATATTTAGAAACAAAAATATGCAATTAAATCTACCGCATGTGCAAAAATAAAGTAAACAAAATTCTTTCAAAGTTTTTTTTTTTTTTTTTTTTTTATTTATCTATCTTCTTAAAGATAATCTCTCTACTTGGAATATTTTTTAAACCTATCCTTTTATAGAGAGTTATGGAAAGGCTTAGTCATTTTTAACACTTTCCAACATAGGTGAAAAGTGTTTATGAATTCAGTTTGTCTGTCTGTGCTCTAACTCGCATAAACATATTCAGATTGACATGCAATTGATATATGTTATTGAGGTTTACCATTGCATGATCAGTATTGAAAATGAAGTGTGTAGCACCTACAGTTTTTTGATAGGGGCACTCGAAAGAATTCCGTTACATAACGGTCTATGGAGAAATATTATTTGCGGTTTATTTTAATGATGTTACACAATTTCAAACACATTGAATTTGATATATATCACTCAGGTGCACTACAAGAGGCTCCCTACGGAATATGGTGTCCATAGCACTTATAGTTCCTTTACAGGGACACTCAAAAGAATTCAGTTACATCACGGTCTATGGAGAAAACCGTTTACGATTTATTTTAATGTTTCATGATTTCAAACACATTTTGTACAAATTTCGGCCTGTGCAAAAATCTAAAATATGCACAGACACCTGTCTAGATAATGAATTAAATAAAATTAAGTACATCGCCCATAAAAATGGTTTTCTTTCACATCATATCAATAAACCCATCTGTTATGATTTAAAAATTTGACTCTTAATTTATTCAGGATTTTAACATTTAACTTTAATTTATTCATCAATTTAATTCAACTCATTAAATTCATTTAAATTAATTAAGCTAAATTTCATTTTTGCATTTTAAATCAAACATTCTTTTTAAATTGTTTACTTTTGGTGAATATAAATTAATTTCAGAATCTTTCCATTACATATGTTTTAGGATATTCATTCAATTTAATTTACATTTTATTCACTTTGCAATATTAATTAAACTTCATTTCAAATTATCTAAAATAAAAATATTTATAACTTACTTTTTCTAACTTTTAAATAACACACAGTCTAAATTTAATAAATTATTCTAAAATATAGTGTATTTCCTTTTTAATAATATTGATTAAATAATTGGTTAATTGTTAATTTTATTCTTTTCAGAAAGTTCAAATTCATTTATTTTAATTCAGGCAAATTCTTTCAGAATAACAAACTTTTCCATATTTCATTTCAAAATTTCTAAGTCCAATAATCATTTTTCAAAATTTCTTAATTTATATTTTTTACTTTCAAAAAACATATCTGGTGGAATGAAATTTTAATTTTATTTAGATTGCTAAAATTTCATTTGTTTTCATCCATTAGTTTGGCAGTTATAGATTTTTAATTACTTTCGTTTTTTCTGTTTTGAATTTCGTCGAGATTTGCGATCAGACGCCATTGATGAGTATTTGGATGTTTCGGATAAACAAGCAGGCATTATTTCTTAGTTCCCGCGCATTTGTATCTGGGTCAGTGACTCACGAGAGGCAAGGTCATTGTCAGTCCGATTCAAGGTGACAGATAGAAGCTCATAGAACATTCGCAATGACGTGTCGTAGACAGTTAATATTTAACTTTGACCGCGTGGGTGAGCTTCTTCAAAAAATCCATCAGGTGGTGTCACGAGCACGACAGTTAAGTTTGCAACCGTTGGGGAAATGCTGCTATCTGATTGGATGGAGATTTGAAATAGTAAGTTTTCCAGTATTATCGGAAGCGCCGTGTGAACTCACTTCTCCACAGCACACGAGCATGTAGAGTACCCTTTTTCTGAGGCTGCTGGACCTCAGGTCCGGTAGCGGGTAGCGGTAGACAGTGAAGGCATTCCTTTGAGCATCAACGTCTTTGAAATATTCGGTCAATATGGAGACTGGACTGAGACTAGATAAATCATATCTTGATTCTTATAATTTCAACTACAATTTTATAGTCTCATAGTAACAGCTTACTCTAGATGAAAGGACATTTGCAACTAGAGGATTCTCTATCAGTATGATCATCGTCACGCCAGACAGATCCAGAAGTGAAATTCCGGGTTGACATCGATCTTGGCGAGCAACATCTAATCCAGTCATCCGTATAATATGATAACGTTTGAATCGACCTAGTGACATTTCAATTAATATCCTGCAAATAAAGTTCCATCATATGCTGTATCCTCCATCATTAACATCTAAATCACTATACTAATGAATTTATCTTCAAAAAAAACTTTCACTCTCTACAAATGAACTTAACGATGGAAAAACTTTCATTCTCTAGACGTCACCTTAATAATTACGTATATATATCTCATCAGAACTGAACTGCAGCATAAATGATCGTATTGAAAACCATAATAATATTCTTATTGATTATAATATAAATCATACCGAAATTAAAATTAATAATGAAAATGAACTGAAATCTTACATAGTTATTGATATAATAAGAATTGGATATATATTATTAAATTAAATATAAAAATATATTTGGTATATGATAGTGATAAAGTGTCATCATTCTCCAGTTATTATAATTTGATCTGTGCATTGATGTGATTATAATAAAATCTGTGTTTCTTTGATCTTGGTGAGTTATCTTTTCTTTTATTTATATTTATGTGTTTCAGCTCTGTTTGAGGCAATAGAAAAAGTTCTATTTCCTAATTTATATAAGTATATTTTAACTTAAGAATTAACTTTATGAATTTAACGTAATTTTAAACTTAACTTTTATGGCATCGCATTATGTGCTGCTACTTACGATCATGCCTATAATGGTGTTTGGGGAAAGTGTTGAATATATGTTTTGTCAAAATTTTTAGGTTCTCGGAATCACTCCGGTGCCAGTCGCTGGTGATTCATTTTTCCTTAAGTTTTTCCTATATATTCATCGCGATCCCCAAATACCGTTATATTAATTGGCGCCGTGTACCAGTCACGATTTGGGTTGTGTTCCTATTTATTGGTGCCTTAGACGCAGTCTTCTTCTTGGGTTATCAATATTTATTTTTCATGCAATAATATGTGATTCTCATTTTTATTATGTTTTACTTATCAAACTTTAATGATTATTATTGTGCCATTTCTGAAACTTATTTTATTTTATTAAGAGTAAACAGTAACATTATTTGAATTTGTCTAGTGGTTGCCGTTGTTAAAATATTTTTGTCTATGATAACAGATATTCAAAATAAATTAATTGATTAATTGCAGATAAGATTAAATTTAGATAAAAATACTATTACTTTTGAAATAAGTTAAAACTTAATAAATTTATTCAGTAACGTAATTGAAAACGGTAATTTCAACTTAATTTTTCTTTAAGAGTAGATATGGTGATAAAAAATATTAACAATAATTTAAAAAGTATTATTTTCAAATTAAATTTATAATATAAAAGATGTAGATGGCAATGTTGGTAAAAATAAATTGGCTCTGATTATTGCTATTTTTAATGTGTTTGCAGGTAAATAATATGGTATGCATTTTTTTTAATGTATTTGGTAATTTCTAATACTGGCTATATTAAATGATTTATATTAAAATAATAAATATTATAAATTATTAAACATTTTATAATTGATTTAAAAGAAATCAAACTGATGAAATTTATTTTATTCATATAAAGTTTTAAATTTTAAGAAAATTTTTGATATAGCATCTAGGATGTTGGAAGTAATTGAATTGTGTGGAATATAAACTTGTGCAATTTTTTTTTTTCAATGTGTACATAAAATTTTTATAGATTATTATGATTATCTGATTTAGATTTGATATTAATTTTACTTATTTCATATGTGACTCAACTCATTTACAATAAGTTTAAAAGTGCAATATTTAAATTTTTTTATTTGTTTGACTCTCCATTAAAGATTGATATGATTGTATTCTTAAATAAATATTCTACTACAGTATTTTAAATAAAACTTGATAGTCAAATTTTATATTAACAAAAAATTTCTCTGACAATTTGACTGAAAATTTAAAGTTTTCAATTATTTCATTAATAGAATAAATTTCAATTTAAATTTTCTATTTCAGTGAAAATCAGGTTATGTAGAATCTTCTGGCAAATACTTTAAAGCCATATTATTTAAAATTAATTATTAAATCTAGGAGAATAAATGGCTTAAAATAATAATTTATATTTGCAGAAGCTAAAAGTTGTTTTATTTTACTTTGACTTTAAAATGAATAAAGATTTTATTTATTACTCTAAATACTTCTTTGAACATAAAAGTGATTTTTGAAATAAAAGATTCTCTTTAAAAAATATTTGAAATAAAATACTATTTATATTTAATTTGAAACATGGAGTATAGAGGTTTTTCTGAATTTTATTTGTTTACAAAGAGTTGTAGTAGGAGAATACACACAGAAGGGAAACTCAGCCTGGTATGGGAATTTATAAGGAGGATCCTAGATTCTTCCCCTCTGACAAATCCTTCACGGTAAATCCTTATGACTTAGAGTGAACATTATTGATCTTGGAAATTCTGATATATTTTTTGTAACATTTTGGATATAAAATTACTAATTTAATTATTAAACAAATTTGATAAGATTACCTCATGACACCATTATTCCTTAGAATTGATTTTTTTAACTATAGCAATTTAAAATTATTCCTCCCTATTATTTTTCATATATTTAAGATATATATAGTTTTAAATTACTAGGAAAGTGCTCTTGCATCTATTGCCACTATAAAGGCACAAGTCAATATTTATATTGTGAAAATCTAATTGTGTTAACCCTTGAGAGTTGTCTAGTTTGAAATCTCAGGTGGCAAGAAATCCTGAAGCGTTTCTGTCGATCATATAGATTAAATTTAATTTCCTACTTTTGCTTTTGTTTTGTGCTGTCTGGTAAAATTGAAACAATAATTTGTTCCGGATAACATAGGATCCGCACAACATGAGAATGCGCCTCATTGGACCTACTTGTTTTCGGATGATGGTACAGAACTTCAGTGAAAATTTTGATTTTGTTTTCTAAATTCATTTGCTATAGTTCAACTTTACCTTTTCATACTTTAAAATCCTCTATTTGTACAATAAATTTTTATTTTTTTAGGTGTCATAGAGATTTTGATTTCGCTGGGGAATAATGTTTAAATTCACTTGTAAATAAAATTCATCATTATATATGAAATGAGTACAGCTCATAATTCCTTAAGGAAAATTAATATGATGAGAAAATTTTTTTTGAGACTGGAGAAATGTGATGAAGGATAAATTGTAAATAAAAATAAAGGTAAAATCAATCAAAATTGATGTATAAAGAAATATATCAAAAATAATGATTGATAAATAAAAAATAATATAAAATGTCATGAGCTTTCAAAATTTTTTCCTTTCCCTCAGGCTGTTATACATAGTAATATTATGATCCGACAGTATCTATCAAATTGAGGCGAATTGTATTTTTTTTTAAAGATTCTTGTGAGTTTAGCTAAATTTTGGAGATCAATAGCTTACGCGCGGGCTACTCTAATTTTGGGGACAAGAAACAGTTTCTTCCTTTTACAGTGTGCACACTTTAATAAATTGTGGATGGCTAATGTATCCAAGAGATACAAATTTAATCATGACTTGTTTCCCGCCATTGTTGGTAAATACTATGCTGAGAATCGGTAAGTTCCTTTACCACACGAGCAATAGGCGAAGTGTATGAACCATTAAGATATGGTAGTCTCAATGTTTTTCGGCTTTTATTATCCTCAGCAAATCATTTTTTACTTTTTAGAAATTCAATTAATTTTACCTATTTCAAAATTTTATAAATCTGCATTTCTACAACTGATTTTCTTGAATAAAATTCCTTTTTACATAACTTTACTGATATATTTTGCTTAGGATTTTGGGTTATTAGGGATATTGTTTACTGGCCGAACAGTATCTTTGGTGATTTGGAGTGTGTGCAAAATTTGGGAGCTCTAAAATGTTTATTTATTCATTTAAGAAATTTTATAGTTTATTTAAAAATCATTGAACAACAATGATTCACAATATTAATTATTTATGTAAAATTTATTTTTATTACTTTTAATTGCAATCTTGGAGAGTCATATTAAATTTTTTTTCCACAGTCACATATCTCACTAACTTCTTAGTACACATACCTTGTATTTGTGTTGCAATATAAAATTTATTCTTAAATTGTTTTTATTTTCTAACTATTTTATATTTATTACTCACAACTGTTTGATTCTCATACCTTCAATTGTGATAACATCTGTAATTTTTCATACATATATATACTTACAAGTCACTTGCAGTATCTCTGAATTGGTTTATGTATATAATTCTTCTCGGATTTTTATCACTATTCAATATGTTGTATTTTGTAAACGGTATAATTTTATTATTTGTTTGTATATTCTGCAAAAGTTACATGAATTTTTAAATGTGCAATAGATATTTTCTAGAAAGTTTGTATATTACTTATATTTTTCAGAAGGTAAATGTCATACTTTAGTGTTTTCAGGTGATTGTTTTGTAATGTTATTATTTCATTTTGCTCGGGTTCGGTTCAGTGTGTCTTATTCAAAATTTTAAAAATTTTCAACCCTTTGGCAAAAAATTTTTTTTTACTCTTTTTTTTTCCATTTTCTGGAGGTAAAATGTTATGATTTAAAAATTTGACTCTTAATTTATTCAGGATTTTAACATTTAACTTTAATTTATTCATCAATTTAATTCAACTCATTAAATTCATTTAAATTAATTAAGCTAAATTTCATTTTTGCATTTTAAATCAAACATTCTTTTTAAATTGTTTACTTTTGGTGAATATAAATTAATTTCAGAATCTTTCCATTACATATGTTTTAGGATATTCATTCAATTTAATTTACATTTTATTCACTTTGCAATATTAATTAAACTTCATTTCAAATTATCTAAAATAAAAATATTTATAACTTACTTTTTCTAACTTTTAAATAACACACAGTCTAAATTTAATAAATTATTCTAAAATATAGTGTATTTCCTTTTTAATAATATTGATTAAATAATTGGTTAATTGTTAATTTTATTCTTTTCAGAAAGTTCAAATTCATTTATTTTAATTCAGGCAAATTCTTTCAGAATAACAAACTTTTCCATATTTCATTTCAAAATTTCTAAGTCCAATAATCATTTTTCAAAATTTCTTAATTTATATTTTTTACTTTCAAAAAACATATCTGGTGGAATGAAATTTTAATTTTATTTAGATTGCTAAAATTTCATTTGTTTTCATCCATTAGTTTGGCAGTTATAGATTTTTAATTACTTTCGTTTTTTCTGTTTTGAATTTCGTCGAGATTTGCGATCAGACGCCATTGATGAGTATTTGGATGTTTCGGATAAACAAGCAGGCATTATTTCTTAGTTCCCGCGCATTTGTATCTGGGTCAGTGACTCACGAGAGGCAAGGTCATTGTCAGTCCGATTCAAGGTGACAGATAGAAGCTCATAGAACATTCGCAATGACGTGTCGTAGACAGTTAATATTTAACTTTGACCGCGTGGGTGAGCTTCTTCAAAAAATCCATCAGGTGGTGTCACGAGCACGACAGTTAAGTTTGCAACCGTTGGGGAAATGCTGCTATCTGATTGGATGGAGATTTGAAATAGTAAGTTTTCCAGTATTATCGGAAGCGCCGTGTGAACTCACTTCTCCACAGCACACGAGCATGTAGAGTACCCTTTTTCTGAGGCTGCTGGACCTCAGGTCCGGTAGCGGGTAGCGGTAGACAGTGAAGGCATTCCTTTGAGCATCAACGTCTTTGAAATATTCGGTCAATATGGAGACTGGACTGAGACTAGATAAATCATATCTTGATTCTTATAATTTCAACTACAATTTTATAGTCTCATAGTAACAGCTTACTCTAGATGAAAGGACGTTTGCAACTAGAGGATTCTCTATCAGTATGATCATCGTCACGCCAGACAGATCCAGAAGTGAAATTCCGGGTTGACATCGATCTTGGCGAGCAACATCTAATCCAGTCATCCGTATAATATGATAACGTTTGAATCGACCTAGTGACATTTCAATTAATATCCTGCAAATAAAGTTCCATCATATGCTGTATCCTCCATCATTAACATCTAAATCACTATACTAATGAATTTATCTTCAAAAAAAACTTTCACTCTCTACAAATGAACTTAACGATGGAAAAACTTTCATTCTCTAGACGTCACCTTAATAATTACGTATATATATCTCATCAGAACTGAACTGCAGCATAAATGATCGTATTGAAAACCATAATAATATTCTTATTGATTATAATATAAATCATACCGAAATTAAAATTAATAATGAAAATGAACTGAAATCTTACATAGTTATTGATATAATAAGAATTGGATATATATTATTAAATTAAATATAAAAATATATTTGGTATATGATAGTGATAAAGTGTCATCATTCTCCAGTTATTATAATTTGATCTGTGCATTGATGTGATTATAATAAAATCTGTGTTTCTTTGATCTTGGTGAGTTATCTTTTCTTTTATTTATATTTATGTGTTTCAGCTCTGTTTGAGGCAATAGAAAAAGTTCTATTTCCTAATTTATATAAGTATATTTTAACTTAAGAATTAACTTTATGAATTTAACGTAATTTTAAACTTAACTTTTATGGCATCGCATTATGTGCTGCTACTTACGATCATGCCTATAATGGTGTTTGGGGAAAGTGTTGAATATATGTTTTGTCAAAATTTTTAGGTTCTCGGAATCACTCCGGTGCCAGTCGCTGGTGATTCATTTTTCCTTAAGTTTTTCCTATATATTCATCGCGATCCCCAAATACCGTTATACCATCTATGAGCTGAAACATAAAGTGCATAAAAGAAATTTATATCTCTAATAAACTTAAATTTTTTATCTTTGGCTGTATACCAGATTTGTATGAGAGACTAGGGTATGCATGTGAGTCGCCCATAATTAGAGGCAATTGTAATTACCCTCGTGTGATTACGCCTTTTAAGGAGGAAAATATAAAGTTGTCAGGGCTAAAACTATGAGAAAACTCGAAATTGACATGTTAGAAAAGTTTAAATCAACTGACACATTTAAACAGTAAAGAAAGAAAGTGAGAATGGCAAGAATGACACTAAATCAGAAATTGAAGCTATAGGAAGGAGTTACTCACCTGGAAGCTTTTAAAAAGCGTTTAAACATTCTATTAGGAGCCAATCTATATATTTATCTTTGTTTAAAAATTTAAATGCATTTTTTTTTTGCATCATAGATTTTTTTTTCAGCATTTCTCATCTTTAAATTGGTATAAGTCAATACCCATTAAAGATAAATGGTTCAAACTTTGAATATATATTTTACCTAGACCAACCGATTTTCCGCATGCTAGTTTCGGAATAGCGGCGTTTGGCGTCTCGTGGTCAGCACTAGAACAACAAACTTCAGTTTATAGAACACGTGAATGTTATAGTTATGTGATTTTTTTTTTTATTCTGGTTGCTATATCCTTACAAATATGAGGTGTTGTGTACCTTTCTGTAGTATTGACAGTCGGGCAGACTATTTTGACCCTCATGATAATAAAATTTCGATGCATTATTTTCCAAAAGAGGAAAAAAATTAAAAAAGCATGGATTCGAGCAATCGGCAGGCAAGGTAGCTTTATTTACCTTTACTATTTTATTTAAATTTATTAAATGTTAATTATGCATATAATCTAATAAGATGGCTCATAATTTTACTATAAAAGGGACAGAAACTTATAGAATAATAAAATATCTGTTCTAAACATTATGGCTGTTAAAATAAAACTACTTTTTTTTTTTCATCACAAGCACGCCATACCTAGACCCACATGTGCGGCTAGCGCTATACATTTGTAAAATCATAAATCTTTAAAACATTCTAATATTAAGAATTTATACAATCAAACTTTTCTTTTATCTATCACTGTAGCCAAGGGAAGTGCATAGGAAATTATCCTAATTTCTGTATTTTTTGGCTTTTGTATTTCAGGAATTTTTTTATTAATTTTAAGTGACATTTATAATAATTCACCCATGTGTAACACAATCTTTTGAATTAAAAACTTTTATTGCGATGACGTTTTAAATTAATCTTTTTGCAACTTGAATCATTCAAAGATAATCAATATTTTATATTTTAATGAGTAAATTTTGAATTTTCTCAGCATTTTTAATTTATTTTGTACAATTGAAACTTTTGAAAACCAGTGATAGAAAACAAAAATTTTTAGAATAGCTTTAATATCACAATATTACTTGCATAATACTGCGTTAATTTCCTTTTATATATCTATTAATAATGCAAGCATATATTCAGTATTTAGGATTGTCAGCATCTGATAACGTATTCCAAAAGAAGCATAGCATTATTTGCCTGATTCCTATCACTTTAATTCTTTAAGGAAATGTCCATTTTTTGTCTTTCTTTCTTTATTTGTGTGTGTGTGTGTAAGTTGTTTGTCTTTCTTTATTTATTTATTTATTTTTGTGTGTGTGTGTGTAAGTTGTAATGCTGTTAGTCGATTTTTTAGTGAAAGATTTTTTTTCTTGTTGCACTGTTTTGTTTTAATGAAGTTATTTTTGTGAAAATTTTCTTTTATATAATGAACTTTTTAAATTACAAGTTATATATTTAAAATCTTATGCAGATGAAATATTTATGAAGTGTTTACTTTCATGGAATGAAATTTTGTCAGGGGCATCAAAGCGGGGACCCAGTTTTTTCTCAAATTCTTACAGAGGATGTAAAGCAAACTTTCCCTTAAAAGTTGAAAATAGTTTTTAAGGTGCTTAAAAGTGATTACTTTTTTTTCTGTAAAGTTCATATTTAAAAAAAAAAACGTTTCAAGGATATTTAATGGTCAAAATATGATAAAAGGCCTTCAATGAATTGGCCTTCAATGAATTGGCCTTCAATGAATGTTAGCTTATTTTTTTTTCAATCAGCGCCTGAAGGAAACATGGGCTGAGGCTCTAGGACACTTCCAGTTTTAGTGCACAATTTTCATAAAACTGATGTTTTAAATCCATTTTGATTTTGCACTGTTTACAATAAATGTTTTCAAGGGTCGATCACAAAATTTGGGGTCTATTTAGGGCCCCTTCACAAAAATAAATTTAATAAAATGGACCCCTTCACAAAAATCAATTTGATAAAATGGACCCCTTCACAAAATTCCTTTTAACAAAATAGGCATTTTCACAAAATTCCATTTCATAAAAACTTACTATTTATTATTTATTTATTATTCTTTAACTTTTAAAATGTATAATTTGTAAACAAACAAGATCACCAGAGATGTCTCCAACAAAATTAACTCTCAATTCGTTGTTTTGTGTCTCCTTTTCAGCTTTTTTTTTTGTAAATTATAATATTTTTATAAATTGCTGAGCATCAGTAACAGTACATTTACATTTCATATGCACTAAAAAATAATAAACATGTTTATTAAAATAGCACATCTGCAAAGAATTCTAATAATTGACTCATATCCAGTGCCATTAGTTTTTGGATAGAATAAGCAATTGCATATCATTTTAAAAAAGACTTAAATAAGGGGAATATATTGAAACATCTAAATAGATGAGGGGGGGGGGGGGGGGAGTTGGTAAAACTGATATAATGGATCTTCAAATAAGGAATTTTTTTTATAAAATAACATATCAATGTTAGTTACGTTAAAAATGAATTTTATAAATTGCAACAGGGCCATAGGCACACCTGTTAAAAAATTTTGCCCCTCCCTAGATTTTATTTTGCCGGTGCTCATATTTTTTAGTATTTGTCCCCAACAAAATTAACTCTCAAATCATTGTGTATTATATATGTAAGCAATAATTTTAATATGTAAAATCGAAGCAATAATAGAATAGTCGTGAAATTACTTTTATCCTAAAATCAAGGGGGAAATTATAAAAGGATATATAATAGAACCATGCCAAAATGCATTTTCTGAGATGGATCTTTAAATTATTGATATATTGTATTTGTCTCAAAAATGAAAATCCTAGATATTGTTGAAATATTTAAAAACTTATCTTAATCCAGCTCTTACATCATATCTAGTAGTTTACTAATCAGATATTCTTTTTACACAATATGAAAATTTTATTAATAAATAAACACATTTTTTGCGATGAGACTTTAATTCTCGACTTTAAATATGTTCCTTTCACCAGTTTCATCCATCCTGAATAGAAATATATGCTAAAAATATTAATAAACAGAAAACATTACTAACGTATTTAAAGGGAAAAACGCGGAATGTTGTTCTATTATTCTACGCTATCTGTTAGCAGACGACGGAGAAACGGGCACGTTTTTATGAATGGAAAGTCGGCGAATGGGCAGGTCTTTAGGATCGTATGTTGGTCTAGATTTTACTTAAATTTTAATTTGGCAAAATTAAAAAAAAATATTCCCTGAAGAAAATATGATTTGTTTAAAATAAATTTTATCTTTTTTTTTAATTATTATTATTTTAAATTTTTTAAATTTTTTTAAATTAATATTTTTTTAAATGCTGAATCAAAATTAAAGCTTATATATTTCTGTTTAATTAAAAGAAAAAAATTCAATTCGACAAATAATATTTCGAGTTTATAATAATTTTAAATTACTCTGAATTTTTGAAAAAAAAAATATTTTTTTTTTAATTTTGTAAGTCATATGATGTGATTCTGTTTACAAATTATGTGGTTAACCATCACAAAAAAAATCAAAATTCTAACTTTATAAATAAATTTGAAAAAATAATAAATGTTTCCCGGACTTGTTTCTTGAATTACATGCATTTCAATTTGTGTCTGATCCTTTGAAACCTCACAAATTATTAAAACAGACATATCTCTCCGAGTTTTGCAGATATCCAAATGGATTTTTTTGTTGTTGTTTAATTCAGGAATGAATAAGGGAAATTTTTCTAATTGGAAATTTTATCTTACGGGGGGGGGGGGGGGGGGGGGGGGGGGGGGGGGGGGGGGGGGTGGGGTGGGGGGGGGGGGGGGTGGGGGGGGGGGTGGGGGGGGGGGGGGGAGCGTATAAAAATTATTTTTTGTATTTTCTCAAAATAGACACCCCCCCCCCATGGAGTTGCAACTTATCTCAAACTTTGCACATCTTTCTTTTATGAAAACTTTGCAGTTGGAAGTATGTGCCTAGGGACAATATTTAAGGAGATAGCCAATTGTTTCAATATTTATGAATCACACTGTATATACAAATTTATAGATCATATACAGGGCTGCACAATAGAATTCGGATATTTTTCTGAATATTGTTGGTTATTCCTGAAATTGGGGGTTTTAAAATATGTTATGCATTTTCCAAATTGTTTACTTAGATATCATCTTTCACCTTATGAAATGGTAATGATTTGTAAAAATATTTTGGAAGTGTTACATAATCTATGCCTGATGCATGAGTTTTCGTTCTTGTTTATTTATGAAAGTAACTTAAGCAAAAAAGGTCTTTTTAAAAAAAAAAATCACTGCAACTTGCATTTATGAGCAATTTATAACAATTAAAAGAAAATGTCTATTGACAGTCTAATTCTGTGATGAGAAAGAACCACTAAGTGGGGGGAAAAAAAAAAAGGCACATTGATAAACCAAGGAAAAATAGATAATGTCTCAAAGAATTTTTTTTTTTTTTTTAATCTATTTAACTTTGAAGGAATTCTTCTACTTTTCAATTTATCCCATCTTATTACAGTCATGATTTTGTTTTCTTCTGTGAGGAAGCTGCCAATTTTTTTTTTATGTTCTCAGGAAATTTTTTGTTTAATACCATTTATTCTTTATTGAATCTCACATGAATCACATTTCTAATTAAATTTTATTAATTTAATGATAAAATCTAAAAATAGCGAAGGAGAGGGGGGTGCACTTTTTAACCATTAAAAGCATAAAATTTCAAATCTTCCTAGGGGAGGGGGATCTTTCCCCCAGGTCACCCCCTGAATTCAACACTGCAGATGATGTTAGATTAAGTGTTTTTATACACTAACTTTATGCATACCAACAGTGCAACAAAAAATAAATACATGAAACACATATTTTGTGAGTGTGTAAAATGTGTAGAGCACACATATTTCAGAATGTGGTGTTTGTTTTTCATGTTGATGTTACATATTAACTTAATTCATGGCCAACAGGTTAAGTATGTGCCGATTATGGTAGCTTAGGAGAGCTGCAAATGCAAAAAGTTTGAAAATTCCTTATCCCTGAAAGGTCAACAACTAATTTAAAGCTAAATTTTGGTATTTAAAAGTGTTAAATTCATTATTTCTATTTCATTTCTTTCGGTGTTTTTGGAACTGAGTCCTATTTTTTAATATTACTGCAATATTTGTATGTGTTAATATATATTTTATCTCATTAGGAAAAAAAAAATTCTTTTTTTGTAAAAATTAATTGGTTTACAATTTTAATAAGTTAACATCTCCTCAATAGTAGAACATGCAGCATTGTACCTCAACAACATAACATATATTATTTTAAAATCACTTAAATTTATATATCGGTAAAATATATATTTAAAACACTTATTGGTAATGTATTTGAATTATTTTGTGCAGCCATATGCAAAATAATTTTAAATGCATACACATACTACCTTCAGAAACATGCTTTTATACACTGAGTTCCATATATAACGGGAGATCTGTCTTCCCATTCTCCAACATTATTTCCACTGATCAGCGCAGAAGGATACAATGACGATAGTTTTAATGGTAAAACATGCTGTTTATCGCATTGCCTTACATGATTAGAGAAGGATAAATTAGGATAATAGTAAATGAGAACACTAATATCGACATCACAGACTGTTTTATCCCTTGCCTTGCAAGCTTCTGACTGCTGATTCAGAAATTCTGTTATATGTGGAGCTCAGTGGCTGTATGCGGCTGTCGACATATTTAAATTTCGTGATTATTCACTTTCCAAAAACCTTAATGTACATTACAATAAAATTTTCAAAAATAGTTGCAATTATTTATCTATAATGCATTCAGATTCTTTTGTGCAATCCTGCAAAAAAAAATAAAATAAAAAAAAGTTATATATATTATCGATAGGATACACCAAGAGTCGGCAACCTTTTTCGGCTACGGGTCACAATCAACCAAAATATGTGTATTAAGAAGACGTTTCAGTTCAGTAGTATTTTCATTATAAAACAGTTTGTTTTCGGTGAATAATAAGATAAATTTTATCGGAAAATAATCATCCATGCACCTTTTTAAACTGTAAATACAAAAAATAAAATTATGATTATTATAAAAGGAAACATAACTGAATGGACTTTACTTTCTCTTCAATGGCTCCCCTGATGCAAACATATATGCATTATAACAAATAAGTGCAATTTTCTGTTATGTTATTTAATAGTCTGGAATTTCTGAATTAAAATTAAACCTTTTTAAAGTTCCAAAATAAACTCGAAATATTTTTTCCATAGAATTTTTTTTTGGGGGGGGGGGGGAGGGGAAATCAAGTGGGTCACTTGAAATTATGAAATGGGTCACTCAGTGACCTGCAGGTCATAGGTTGCCGACTCCTGGGATACACCATAGATGATCATAACATAATGTTGAAATTAATTGGCTGTCTAAATTCTATTGCAATGTAATGAATAATTTAAAGCATATTACAAAAATGTTACATCTTTTGGCTTATGATTATAATACTGATAATTTAAAAATAACTATGACAGTTTTAAAATTGATTTAGTATCTACGCTTGTTAGGATTATGTTAAAGATATTAAGTTATAGTCATAATTTATATTTATTAGTATTTGTTGATAAATTTGTAAGTAAATATACATTTCCAAAAGTTGTGCTTAAGTTAAAACTGTAGGTCAGTAAGATCTGTTTTCTTTTCTCCCTGTTAATCCTATGGGACCTCAATTTTCTAAGGATATCTCGCAAAAAAATTGAATTTTAGGATTTATTTTTTTATTACTTAATTGATGTGTTTTATTGCTGTTTACAATTTTCATTCAAAATAAATTTAAATATTTCATTTGGTATAAAATACAGGGTGGCCAAGTGCATGTGTTTGAAGGGCTCTACAAGTTAAACTATTTGGAATATTTTTAAAAGCTTTGGTATTTATAATATTTAGAGTAGGCAGAAACAAATTATGCAATAAAAATGGTAAAATTTCAAACTAATCAATAGATGACTCTTAAATTATAGAGATGTTTTATTAGCGGATATTAACAAAAACAATTCCTTTTAAATCAATATATTTTGAGACTGCGATATTCTTTCACAGCAGTGTTATAATTACTACCATTTTGATAAAACACTTTATTAATAGAGAACTTTTTTAAAAAATACTTCAAATAGTTTAGCTTTTAGAGCCCTTCAAACACATGCACTAAGTTTAAAAACAAAGGCAAAAGCTAATTTCTCTAATTTATTCATTGAAATAAAAATTTTATTTTTCATTCCTTTCTCCTTCTAAGATGATAAATCATTCCCCAAGAATTCACATCTCATTGTGATGAGTCAATGAGTTAAGCTGAAAAAGTCTTTAAATAGAGATGTTTTCAAAGGATCTTTTTTTTTTCCCTCACCTCTGACATCTTGGAGATGAAAGTTTTTTTGTTTTTTTTTCTTTGGATGATACAATGCAAATTTGTTTCTGACTGACCTATACTCTTAACCTCTTGAAGGGATATGTTTTGTACTCTTAATTTTAATTAAAATTTGTAACAGAAATTTTGAATAAAATTTTTCAAAAATTCTGGTGTGAATTTGACATAACACATGTAACAAAACACAATTACTTGCCTCTGAAAAGGTTAAAACTTTTTCTTTAAGCCTTAATCATAACATATATAAATATCAAGATCTAAATTTTAATTGAATACTTTTAAGGCTATTAGTCAAATAACTTTTTTTTAAATAAATGAATAGTTTCAATAATTATGTACTAATAGCATAAATTTTCTCTTTTAGGCCTTAAGATTAATGGCAGAAGAAGAAAAGCTAACTGATGATGAAGATGATGATACTAGCAATGATAAAGATGGTGAAATAAAGGAAAGTTCTAAACCTCATAGTATATTAGAACGATATTTGGTTGATTCTATTGATGCTCTTCAAATTAATAAGGAAGCTACATCCGAAACTGGAGATTTTGTTGTAAAAAATCATATAGAAACAGATGTAAATGAAGAAGAAAATACTGAAGTTGCTGAAACTGATGAAGTAGCAAGTATACCTGAAATAACAAGATCAGTCTGCAAAAAAAGCAGAGCAAGTAGTTTACGATCTGTTTCTACCATTCCACCTGAAGAAGTCAAACAACGAATAAAAAAAGAAAACCAGAAAAAACAGAAAAAAATAGAAAAGAAAAGATTAACTGTTAAGGGTGAAGCTAATGCTGTGAATAGAAAGAGAAGAGAAAATATTGATACTGTCAAGGAGTACTGTGTGTTCAATGAGTGGTAAATTGATATCTTATATGTACATATAAATAAATCTGTTACATATTTTTTTTCTTTTCATTTTCACACACACACTAATTACTGAAATTAAAAATTTTTAATAAACTTAAAACATACAAATAACAAAAAGTGTATGTAAAAAGTGGCTAAATAACATAACATAATGGAAATGATGATGTCGAAAAGAACTGCATAGTAACTGCCATAATCAATCACATTTCTTGTTTGAAGGTCCTGTATCAACAGCTTCTGTAGACTGCAAAGGTTCAGGCTGAAAGAGAAAAAAAAAATAAGAAAATCAAAATATATAACTTCATTAGTCATCCATTATTAAAGCATAACTTTTTTTTTTTCAGAGAAACAGCCATTATCTACTTATAATAAAATCCGAAGGCAAAAAAGTGTCTATAACCATTCCGGGTGGGACCACTCTGGTCTGTGAATCGACTGTAGTTAAACGCCATGTTAGGCTTAATGAAAAACCAATGCTAACATATGATTATAGACCTTCTATCTTTGCTCTGAGCGAGGCTAACGAAAAAGACATGCTACCGCGGTGCATTCCACTTATCTTTTTTTACAGACCGCTAGAGTGACGTGATGCTCTTTTTGTACACCTCCATTGGTGCATTCGAGCATCACGTGACTTCGGCGGTCTATAAAAAAAAAGATATCCGTAAAGCACCGCGGTAGCCTTTCTTTTTCGTTAGCCTCGGCTCTGAGCATATGTGATATCTTCTACTTGAAATCATGTCTGTTCAGCATATTTTTCCTATAAAACATGTATATCAGATCCTATTGTAATGTTTTAAGTTCTTAATTACAAATCCAGATTAAACATCTGAATCCCAGATATAAACAAACGAACACTGTTGTGAACAATATTGTTTTGGCACCATCTACCGGCTTTAAAATGTACTTTTCTACAATACTAGTCTTTCAATAATAAAATCTTCATGCTGTTTGTATGAAGTCTTATGAAAATGGAATGCAGATCAACAATCCGTCATTTTTGACGGGGGTTATATACTAGCTTTTTAAAAACTTTTTTACAAGCATAAGGAATTAAGTTTAGAAACAATTATTCAAAGTTTTTTTTTTTTATTCATAAGGTAAAATATCCATAGAAACTTTCCAAATTTATGTTAATTGTAGATTTTATTATTTCTTTTTAATGTCATTTTAAACATTCAGTAAATTGGATTTTAAAAAAATCAGTTGATTTAAATCATGATTTAATCACCAATTTAAATCATCTGATTAAAATCGTTGACACCTAGATTGTTTTGGCCCCATCTACTGGCTTTAAAATGTACTTTTCTACAATACAACCCTTTCAATAATGAAATCTTCATACTGTTTGTATGAAGTCTTATGAAAATGGAACGCAGATCAACAATCAGTCATTTTTACGGGGGTTATATACTAGTTAAAAATAAATTAACTAGAAGATAGTTGTTATGAAATGTAATATGGTGGAATTATAAAGCTGTTTTCTATTTTCTTTAACTAGAAAAATGTTATGTTATATATATTTTATGAAGATAGTTGTTTAATGTATCAAGAAGGAATCTTTATTTCTTAAGACACAAATCTACCTTAAAATCTAGTGAGTGCTTTTTTTCCTGACAATTATGCTATCTCAAAACATAGGTTATATAATATTCAAATTTTAATTGCTTAATAGGCGTATGTATTGCTTAATAGGTGGAATATTATGAATGCAAGGCATGAGAAATTTTCCTCTGGAAAAATTTCCAAGTATTAAATATGAATTTATTCAATTGTCGATGCTGGATTTTCTTTGATTTCGTGTTTGCCCCAGGGTTGGCGGCTCACGGAAAATATTCCATCTTGTGCTGTGTTTGTAGCCTTGCCAATATGTTATGGTGAAAAAGTGCCAGGCTGAATATCGTTCCCAAGTGGTTCAGTTGGTAGAACATCAGTGCGCTATACTGATGACCCGGGTTCAAGTCCCGGCTTGGGTACTTTTTCACTATGTTGGCTATACGCCTATTAAGCAATTAAAATTTGTAGATTCTATGTATGAAACATAAAATTTCTTTTTCCGTTTAATATAATGGTATTGTAAAATCATTTTAAAAAACTGTGATGATCATCTTCAGTTCATCTAGTAGAGAGCTTTAACATACTTTTTTTTTTATAATTCCTGGGATGTATGTGATTATGTCAATAAAATGTGTGTTTATCAATTAAAAAAATAAAAGAAAGGTAGGAAATAAACAAGTTGGAAATTGTACGTTAAATCTGACAAATGAGGTGCTGATGACCCAGGTTCAAGTCCCAGCTTGGGTACTTTTTCACTATGTTGGCTATACACCTATTAAGCAATTAAAATTTGAATATTATGAATGCAAGGCGTGAGAAATTTTCTCTGGAATTTTTTTTTTTTTCCAAGTATTAAATATGAATTTATTCAATTGTCGATGCTGGATTTTCTTTGATTTCGTGTTCGCCCCAGTGTTGGCGGCTCACGGAAAATATTCCATCTTGTGCTGCGTTTGTAGCGTTGCCAACATGTTATGGTGAAAAAGATCCAGGCTGAGTATTGTTCCCAAGTGGTTCAGTTGGTAGAACGTCAGTGCGCTATACTGATGACCCGGGTTCGAGTCCCGGCTTGGGTACTTTTTCACTATGTTGGCTATATGCCTATTAAGCAATTAAAATTTGAACATTATGAATGCAAGGCGTGAGAAATTTTCTCTGGAAAAATTTCCAAGTATTAAATATGAAATTTTTATTGTTTTATTTGTTACAGTATGGATAAGTTTTTCTATATATAATTTATATGAGCCAGGGACCATATAAAATTTTAAAACCTTTAAAAAAAATAACTTATGACATAAATGGCTTTTAAAAGGAAGTAAAACAACTTTGAAACTTTTCAGCTATTGGAATTATACTTCTAATAATACTAATGCACAACTATCATTCAAGACTGCTAGAATTTTTTTGTTTTTTTTAATTTAATTTAATAATTTGAAATTTCATTAATTGCTAATGTGCGATATCGGTTGGGGGAGACATAGCCTGATTAAGGTCTAGGCAAACTTGCACTTTTTTTCGAAAAATATTTTTTTGCCGTATTTAACCTTAAAATTCTGCAATTAAATAAGGGAAAAAATACTTTTTGAAAAAAGTAGTGGAAGTTTGCCAAGGCAGTAACCAAGTCTTGCTAAGGTAGGTCTGAAATAACAAAAATACTTTAAATACTTCACTTTCTGAAGAGTGCAATCTATAACAAATTTTCTTTAAGGCTGTTGTTCTCAAATCCAAAATGGCTACTTTATAGCACATTCTTTAATTCATTTTTGTCATTCATGCAAATCATTTTGTTTGCATATGTATCCAATTGGCAGGTGCTTTTATTAAGAAACTTTGTAATCGAAATATGTTTTCCATTTCTTGGTAAAAGCTAAAGGTGACAATAAGGAATTTTGCTTAGTAGCCACTGGCCGGTAGGTTGATTTTTTTTAGTAGCCAGTGAGTGGTGAGTGAGAATAATTTCTTTAGTAGCCAGTAAATACATTTATGTCACTGAATATTTAATTTAAAATATATATAATTAGTTTTCAGTAAAGTAATTTATATTGCTTTGAATAAACTTGAAATACTAATTTCCAATTTATTTCAAGTTTTAAAATAAGTTAACAGCAAAGTTATACACAACATGCTTATGTAGTTAACTACATAAGTCTCACTAAGCTTAGGTACTTGTGTAGCTAACTACATAAGTACCTTTTTCAAAAAAATTATTTGTCTACAATTAAGATCTGACAAAAATAAAATAGGTATGTTTATACACTAAGAAATATAACCCACAACATGATATACGTTACACGTGCACAACCTCTAGCCAGCGGACCAAAAGTGGCTAACATCTTCAGAAATTCCGAAAATGTGTATTTCGTCAATCAGTCCAGAAAAAATTGCAAATTTCATCATTCGGGAACGTAAAAATCATGAATTTTTACCATTCGGGAGCGTAAAAATCACAAATTTCAGCGATCGGATGCGGAAAAATTACGAAGTTCGTCGATCGGACACGAAAAAATCAAAAGTTTCGGTGATCTTTTGCAGAAAAATCATGAATTTCGACGATCGGGTGCAGAAAATCATGAATTTCGATGATCGGGTACGGAAGAATCATGATTTTCATCGATCTGACGCAAAAAAATCAAGAATTTTGATGATCGGGTGCGGAAAAATCATAAATTTTGGCGATCGGGTTCAGAAAAATCTTGAATTTCGTCGATCTGACGCAGAAAAATCACTAAGTTCGTCGATCGGACGCGAAAAAAAATCCTGTATTTTGGCGATCAGTAGCGGAAAAATCCTGAATTTGGCGATTGGGAGCGGAAAAATCACAAATTTCGGCGATCGGGTGCGGAAAAATCAAATTTCGAAGATCGGGTGCGGAAAAATCATGAATTTCATCGATCGGAAGGCAAAAAAATCAAGAATTTCGATCAGGTGTAGAAAAATCATAAATTTTAGAAATCATATGCGGAAAAATCTTGAATTTCAACGATCTGACACGGAAAAATCATGAAGCTCGTCGATCGGACGTGAAAAAATCAAGAATTTCGGCAATCGGGCACGGAAAAATCCTGAATTTTGGCGATCGGGAGCAGAAAAATCATGAATTTCGGCGATCGGGTGCAGAAAAATCAATTTTAGCGATCGTGTGCAGAAAAATCATAAATTTTGGCGATCGGGTTCGGAAAAATCTTGAATTTCGTTGATCTAACGCGGAAAAATCACGAAGTTCGTCGATCGGACGCGAAAAAAATCAAGAATTTTGGCAATCAGGCGCGGAAAAATAGT
The DNA here is from genome assembly GCA_963931845.1 of Maratus michaelseni. Taxonomy (NCBI): domain Eukaryota; kingdom Metazoa; phylum Arthropoda; class Arachnida; order Araneae; family Salticidae; genus Maratus; species Maratus michaelseni. The sequence goes on from OZ007591.1 coordinate 168,807,911, forward strand.
GAATTTTAGGGAAAATTGGAAAATACTGCATTTGGCCGGTTCTTTCCATATTTTTAATCGCCAGTTTTTCAAGTTTAATCGACGAGTGGCGAGTGCTTATTTTCACCTTTAGTAAAAGCAGATTTTCCAGAAAATACTGTCAAAGTCAGCGTTTTGAACAGAATTCCCAATGCAGTAGCACTAGAAAGGGGAAAAATGTGTCGGCACGTGACACAAATCACTTATAACTCAATAAGAAATGTATTTATCAAAAAATGGAAAACACATTTCAATTCCAAATCGCTTCAATAGTCAGGCCTGCCAGTTTTATGCCTTTGCATTTAGAAATGTGTCAGAAAATTTCGCGTTGTTGAGCAGGTCATTTGAGAACCCCCTTAATGTGTTAGCTTCTAACTAAGGCAACCATGGTTTAGTTCCCAATAAAAAGTGTCAAATTCTGCAATAGGTTCTAAATAATATCATGACATTTCATTGTGACTATGTTACGATAATTAATTAAATCAATAATTTCTAAAGAACTCGGCTTTGATACTTAATTTTTTTTTCTTTGTCATTGAAAGAAAATTCTTATTAATTCTGCATTTTATATTTGCCATATTTTTAAAATCTAAAAAACAATACACACAAAATTTCATTTGCTGCCCACCCTAATTTTTGTCACCTTTTATGACCACGCTGCATATGCTTAAATCCGGTCCAGATTATGTGTTTTGTAAACTGTATATTGATAAAGTATGTTTCATTTCCACAAGGGAAAAAAAAAAAAATTCAAAATTTTCTTTTCTAGCTTTTTGTTTGTAAAATGGTCGATAATTTTTTTTTTCTATTTATCAAACTATTGTTTTTCAATCATTAAAATAGTTAAATAGCTAAAGTTGCTTCTTAAATACAGGTTTCTCAGAAACCTGTTTGGCTACCACTATTGCCATACAGTAGTCATGATAAATTTCTACATTTACAATAGAAATGCACAAAGAATTTCTTTTTAATACTTCTAGTTGTACAGATTTTTTGTAGGTGAAGTAAATCGAATGTACCAAGAGCATGTAAAAGATTGTGTTAAAATACTGACGTTTAGTTACTTTTATTGTAGGAATTTTTTTTTTTTAAGGGTTAACATCTCTATTTTTGAAAATGAATTTCACCATTGTAGAGAAAAATGTGCCTGTTTTAAGTGGGTATTTTTTTTTTATCCATAACTCTGAAATTGAGCTGGATGAAAGCTTCAATAAAAAGGAGAAAAACCTCCCTCTGAAATTGAACTTTTCTGAAAGAGTTAATTTGTGAAAGTAACTTAAGCAAAAAAGGTCTTTTTAAAAAAAAAAATCACTGCAACTTGCATTTATGAGCAATTTATAACAATTAAAAGAAAATGTCTATTGACAGTCTAATTCTGTGATGAGAAAGAACCACTAAGTGGGGGGAAAAAAAAAAAGGCACATTGATAAACCAAGGAAAAATAGATAATGTCTCAAAGAATTTTTTTTTTTTTTTTAATCTATTTAACTTTGAAGGAATTCTTCTACTTTTCAATTTATCCCATCTTATTACAGTCATGATTTTGTTTTCTTCTGTGAGGAAGCTGCCAATTTTTTTTTTATGTTCTCAGGAAATTTTTTGTTTAATACCATTTATTCTTTATTGAATCTCACATGAATCACATTTCTAATTAAATTTTATTAATTTAATGATAAAATCTAAAAATAGCGAAGGAGAGGGGGGTGCACTTTTTAACCATTAAAAGCATAAAATTTCAAATCTTCCTAGGGGAGGGGGATCTTTCCCCCAGGTCACCCCCTGAATTCAACACTGCAGATGATGTTAGATTAAGTGTTTTTATACACTAACTTTATGCATACCAACAGTGCAACAAAAAATAAATACATGAAACACATATTTTGTGAGTGTGTAAAATGTGTAGAGCACACATATTTCAGAATGTGGTGTTTGTTTTTCATGTTGATGTTACATATTAACTTAATTCATGGCCAACAGGTTAAGTATGTGCCGATTATGGTAGCTTAGGAGAGCTGCAAATGCAAAAAGTTTGAAAATTCCTTATCCCTGAAAGGTCAACAACTAATTTAAAGCTAAATTTTGGTATTTAAAAGTGTTAAATTCATTATTTCTATTTCATTTCTTTCGGTGTTTTTGGAACTGAGTCCTATTTTTTAATATTACTGCAATATTTGTATGTGTTAATATATATTTTATCTCATTAGGAAAAAAAAAATTCTTTTTTTGTAAAAATTAATTGGTTTACAATTTTAATAAGTTAACATCTCCTCAATAGTAGAACATGCAGCATTGTACCTCAACAACATAACATATATTATTTTAAAATCACTTAAATTTATATATCGGTAAAATATATATTTAAAACACTTATTGGTAATGTATTTGAATTATTTTGTGCAGCCATATGCAAAATAATTTTAAATGCATACACATACTACCTTCAGAAACATGCTTTTATACACTGAGTTCCATATATAACGGGAGATCTGTCTTCCCATTCTCCAACATTATTTCCACTGATCAGCGCAGAAGGATACAATGACGATAGTTTTAATGGTAAAACATGCTGTTTATCGCATTGCCTTACATGATTAGAGAAGGATAAATTAGGATAATAGTAAATGAGAACACTAATATCGACATCACAGACTGTTTTATCCCTTGCCTTGCAAGCTTCTGACTGCTGATTCAGAAATTCTGTTATATGTGGAGCTCAGTGGCTGTATGCGGCTGTCGACATATTTAAATTTCGTGATTATTCACTTTCCAAAAACCTTAATGTACATTACAATAAAATTTTCAAAAATAGTTGCAATTATTTATCTATAATGCATTCAGATTCTTTTGTGCAATCCTGCAAAAAAAAATAAAATAAAATAAAGTTATATATATTATCGATAGGATACACCAAGAGTCGGCAACCTTTTTCGGCTACGGGTCACAATCAACCAAAATATGTGTATTAAGAAGACGTTTCAGTTCAGTAGTATTTTCATTATAAAACAGTTTGTTTTCGGTGAATAATAAGATAAATTTTATCGGAAAATAATCATCCATGCACCTTTTTAAACTGTAAATACAAAAAATAAAATTATGATTATTATAAAAGGAAACATAACTGAATGGACTTTACTTTCTCTTCAATGGCTCCCCTGATGCAAACATATATGCATTATAACAAATAAGTGCAATTTTCTGTTATGTTATTTAATAGTCTGGAATTTCTGAATTAAAATTAAACCTTTTTAAAGTTCCAAAATAAACTCGAAATATTTTTTCCATAGAATTTTTTTTTTGGGGGGGGGGGGGAGGGGAAATCAAGTGGGTCACTTGAAATTATGAAATGGGTCACTCAGTGACCTGCAGGTCATAGGTTGCCGACTCCTGGGATACACCATAGATGATCATAACATAATGTTGAAATTAATTGGCTGTCTAAATTCTATTGCAATGTAATGAATAATTTAAAGCATATTACAAAAATGTTACATCTTTTGGCTTATGATTATAATACTGATAATTTAAAAATAACTATGACAGTTTTAAAATTGATTTAGTATCTACGCTTGTTAGGATTATGTTAAAGATATTAAGTTATAGTCATAATTTATATTTATTAGTATTTGTTGATAAATTTGTAAGTAAATATACATTTCCAAAAGTTGTGCTTAAGTTAAAACTGTAGGTCAGTAAGATCTGTTTTCTTTTCTCCCTGTTAATCCTATGGGACCTCAATTTTCTAAGGATATCTCGCAAAAAAATTGAATTTTAGGATTTATTTTTTTATTACTTAATTGATGTGTTTTATTGCTGTTTACAATTTTCATTCAAAATAAATTTAAATATTTCATTTGGTATAAAATACAGGGTGGCCAAGTGCATGTGTTTGAAGGGCTCTACAAGTTAAACTATTTGGAATATTTTTAAAAGCTTTGGTATTTATAATATTTAGAGTAGGCAGAAACAAATTATGCAATAAAAATGGTAAAATTTCAAACTAATCAATAGATGACTCTTAAATTATAGAGATGTTTTATTAGCGGATATTAACAAAAACAATTCCTTTTAAATCAATATATTTTGAGACTGCGATATTCTTTCACAGCAGTGTTATAATTACTACCATTTTGATAAAACACTTTATTAATAGAGAACTTTTTTAAAAAATACTTCAAATAGTTTAGCTTTTAGAGCCCTTCAAACACATGCACTAAGTTTAAAAACAAAGGCAAAAGCTAATTTCTCTAATTTATTCATTGAAATAAAAATTTTATTTTTCATTCCTTTCTCCTTCTAAGATGATAAATCATTCCCCAAGAATTCACATCTCATTGTGATGAGTCAATGAGTTAAGCTGAAAAAGTCTTTAAATAGAGATGTTTTCAAAGGATCTTTTTTTTTTCCCTCACCTCTGACATCTTGGAGATGAAAGTTTTTTTGTTTTTTTTTCTTTGGATGATACAATGCAAATTTGTTTCTGACTGACCTATACTCTTAACCTCTTGAAGGGATATGTTTTGTACTCTTAATTTTAATTAAAATTTGTAACAGAAATTTTGAATAAAATTTTTCAAAAATTCTGGTGTGAATTTGACATAACACATGTAACAAAACACAATTACTTGCCTCTGAAAAGGTTAAAACTTTTTCTTTAAGCCTTAATCATAACATATATAAATATCAAGATCTAAATTTTAATTGAATACTTTTAAGGCTATTAGTCAAATAACTTTTTTTTAAATAAATGAATAGTTTCAATAATTATGTACTAATAGCATAAATTTTCTCTTTTAGGCCTTAAGATTAATGGCAGAAGAAGAAAAGCTAACTGATGATGAAGATGATGATACTAGCAATGATAAAGATGGTGAAATAAAGGAAAGTTCTAAACCTCATAGTATATTAGAACGATATTTGGTTGATTCTATTGATGCTCTTCAAATTAATAAGGAAGCTACATCCGAAACTGGAGATTTTGTTGTAAAAAATCATATAGAAACAGATGTAAATGAAGAAGAAAATACTGAAGTTGCTGAAACTGATGAAGTAGCAAGTATACCTGAAATAACAAGATCAGTCTGCAAAAAAAGCAGAGCAAGTAGTTTACGATCTGTTTCTACCATTCCACCTGAAGAAGTCAAACAACGAATAAAAAAAGAAAACCAGAAAAAACAGAAAAAAATAGAAAAGAAAAGATTAACTGTTAAGGGTGAAGCTAATGCTGTGAATAGAAAGAGAAGAGAAAATATTGATACTGTCAAGGAGTACTGTGTGTTCAATGAGTGGTAAATTGATATCTTATATGTACATATAAATAAATCTGTTACATATTTTTTTTCTTTTCATTTTCACACACACACTAATTACTGAAATTAAAAATTTTTAATAAACTTAAAACATACAAATAACAAAAAGTGTATGTAAAAAGTGGCTAAATAACATAACATAATGGAAATGATGATGTCGAAAAGAACTGCATAGTAACTGCCATAATCAATCACATTTCTTGTTTGAAGGTCCTGTATCAACAGCTTCTGTAGACTGCAAAGGTTCAGGCTGAAAGAGAAAAAAAAAATAAGAAAATCAAAATATATAACTTCATTAGTCATCCATTATTAAAGCATAACTTTTTTTTTTTCAGAGAAACAGCCATTATCTACTTATAATAAAATCCGAAGGCAAAAAAGTGTCTATAACCATTCCGGGTGGGACCACTCTGGTCTGTGAATCGACTGTAGTTAAACGCCATGTTAGGCTTAATGAAAAACCAATGCTAACATATGATTATAGACCTTCTATCTTTGCTCTGAGCGAGGCTAACGAAAAAGACATGCTACCGCGGTGCATTCCACTTATCTTTTTTTACAGACCGCTAGAGTGACGTGATGCTCTTTTTGTACACCTCCATTGGTGCATTCGAGCATCACGTGACTTCGGCGGTCTGTAAAAAAAAAGATATCCGTAAAGCACCGCGGTAGCCTTTCTTTTTCGTTAGCCTCGGCTCTGAGCATATGTGATATCTTCTACTTGAAATCATGTCTGTTCAGCATATTTTTCCTATAAAACATGTATATCAGATCCTATTGTAATGTTTTAAGTTCTTAATTACAAATCCAGATTAAACATCTGAATCCCAGATATAAACAAACGAACACTGTTGTGAACAATATTGTTTTGGCACCATCTACCGGCTTTAAAATGTACTTTTCTACAATACTAGTCTTTCAATAATAAAATCTTCATGCTGTTTGTATGAAGTCTTATGAAAATGGAATGCAGATCAACAATCCGTCATTTTTGACGGGGGTTATATACTAGCTTTTTAAAAACTTTTTTACAAGCATAAGGAATTAAGTTTAGAAACAATTATTCAAAGTTTTTTTTTTTTATTCATAAGGTAAAATATCCATAGAAACTTTCCAAATTTATGTTAATTGTAGATTTTATTATTTCTTTTTAATGTCATTTTAAACATTCAGTAAATTGGATTTTAAAAAAATCAGTTGATTTAAATCATGATTTAATCACCAATTTAAATCATCTGATTAAAATCGTTGACACCTAGATTGTTTTGGCCCCATCTACTGGCTTTAAAATGTACTTTTCTACAATACAACCCTTTCAATAATGAAATCTTCATACTGTTTGTATGAAGTCTTATGAAAATGGAACGCAGATCAACAATCAGTCATTTTTACGGGGGTTATATACTAGTTAAAAATAAATTAACTAGAAGATAGTTGTTATGAAATGTAATATGGTGGAATTATAAAGCTGTTTTCTATTTTCTTTAACTAGAAAAATGTTATGTTATATATATTTTATGAAGATAGTTGTTTAATGTATCAAGAAGGAATCTTTATTTCTTAAGACACAAATCTACCTTAAAATCTAGTGAGTGCTTTTTTTCCTGACAATTATGCTATCTCAAAACATAGGTTATATAATATTCAAATTTTAATTGCTTAATAGGCGTATGTATTGCTTAATAGGTGGAATATTATGAATGCAAGGCATGAGAAATTTTCCTCTGGAAAAATTTCCAAGTATTAAATATGAATTTATTCAATTGTCGATGCTGGATTTTCTTTGATTTCGTGTTTGCCCCAGGGTTGGCGGCTCACGGAAAATATTCCATCTTGTGCTGTGTTTGTAGCCTTGCCAATATGTTATGGTGAAAAAGTGCCAGGCTGAATATCGTTCCCAAGTGGTTCAGTTGGTAGAACATCAGTGCGCTATACTGATGACCCGGGTTCAAGTCCCGGCTTGGGTACTTTTTCACTATGTTGGCTATACGCCTATTAAGCAATTAAAATTTGTAGATTCTATGTATGAAACATAAAATTTCTTTTTCCGTTTAATATAATGGTATTGTAAAATCATTTTAAAAAACTGTGATGATCATCTTCAGTTCATCTAGTAGAGAGCTTTAACATACTTTTTTTTTTATAATTCCTGGGATGTATGTGATTATGTCAATAAAATGTGTGTTTATCAATTAAAAAAATAAAAGAAAGGTAGGAAATAAACAAGTTGGAAATTGTACGTTAAATCTGACAAATGAGGTGCTGATGACCCAGGTTCAAGTCCCAGCTTGGGTACTTTTTCACTATGTTGGCTATACACCTATTAAGCAATTAAAATTTGAATATTATGAATGCAAGGCGTGAGAAATTTTCTCTGGAATTTTTTTTTTTTTCCAAGTATTAAATATGAATTTATTCAATTGTCGATGCTGGATTTTCTTTGATTTCGTGTTCGCCCCAGTGTTGGCGGCTCACGGAAAATATTCCATCTTGTGCTGCGTTTGTAGCGTTGCCAACATGTTATGGTGAAAAAGATCCAGGCTGAGTATTGTTCCCAAGTGGTTCAGTTGGTAGAACGTCAGTGCGCTATACTGATGACCCGGGTTCGAGTCCCGGCTTGGGTACTTTTTCACTATGTTGGCTATATGCCTATTAAGCAATTAAAATTTGAACATTATGAATGCAAGGCGTGAGAAATTTTCTCTGGAAAAATTTCCAAGTATTAAATATGAAATTTTTATTGTTTTATTTGTTACAGTATGGATAAGTTTTTCTATATATAATTTATATGAGCCAGGGACCATATAAAATTTTAAAACCTTTAAAAAAAATAACTTATGACATAAATGGCTTTTAAAAGGAAGTAAAACAACTTTGAAACTTTTCAGCTATTGGAATTATACTTCTAATAATACTAATGCACAACTATCATTCAAGACTGCTAGAATTTTTTTGTTTTTTTTAATTTAATTTAATAATTTGAAATTTCATTAATTGCTAATGTGCGATATCGGTTGGGGGAGACATAGCCTGATTAAGGTCTAGGCAAACTTGCACTTTTTTTCGAAAAATATTTTTTTGCCGTATTTAACCTTAAAATTCTGCAATTAAATAAGGGAAAAAATACTTTTTGAAAAAAGTAGTGGAAGTTTGCCAAGGCAGTAACCAAGTCTTGCTAAGGTAGGTCTGAAATAACAAAAATACTTTAAATACTTCACTTTCTGAAGAGTGCAATCTATAACAAATTTTCTTTAAGGCTGTTGTTCTCAAATCCAAAATGGCTACTTTATAGCACATTCTTTAATTCATTTTTGTCATTCATGCAAATCATTTTGTTTGCATATGTATCCAATTGGCAGGTGCTTTTATTAAGAAACTTTGTAATCGAAATATGTTTTCCATTTCTTGGTAAAAGCTAAAGGTGACAATAAGGAATTTTGCTTAGTAGCCACTGGCCGGTAGGTTGATTTTTTTTAGTAGCCAGTGAGTGGTGAGTGAGAATAATTTCTTTAGTAGCCAGTAAATACATTTATGTCACTGAATATTTAATTTAAAATATATATAATTAGTTTTCAGTAAAGTAATTTATATTGCTTTGAATAAACTTGAAATACTAATTTCCAATTTATTTCAAGTTTTAAAATAAGTTAACAGCAAAGTTATACACAACATGCTTATGTAGTTAACTACATAAGTCTCACTAAGCTTAGGTACTTGTGTAGCTAACTACATAAGTACCTTTTTCAAAAAAATTATTTGTCTACAATTAAGATCTGACAAAAATAAAATAGGTATGTTTATACACTAAGAAATATAACCCACAACATGATATACGTTACACGTGCACAACCTCTAGCCAGCGGACCAAAAGTGGCTAACATCTTCAGAAATTCCGAAAATGTGTATTTCGTCAATCAGTCCAGAAAAAATTGCAAATTTCATCATTCGGGAACGTAAAAATCATGAATTTTTACCATTCGGGAGCGTAAAAATCACAAATTTCAGCGATCGGATGCGGAAAAATTACGAAGTTCGTCGATCGGACACGAAAAAATCAAAAGTTTCGGTGATCTTTTGCAGAAAAATCATGAATTTCGACGATCGGGTGCAGAAAATCATGAATTTCGATGATCGGGTACGGAAGAATCATGATTTTCATCGATCTGACGCAAAAAAATCAAGAATTTTGATGATCGGGTGCGGAAAAATCATAAATTTTGGCGATCGGGTTCAGAAAAATCTTGAATTTCGTCGATCTGACGCAGAAAAATCACTAAGTTCGTCGATCGGACGCGAAAAAAAATCCTGTATTTTGGCGATCAGTAGCGGAAAAATCCTGAATTTGGCGATTGGGAGCGGAAAAATCACAAATTTCGGCGATCGGGTGCGGAAAAATCAAATTTCGAAGATCGGGTGCGGAAAAATCATGAATTTCATCGATCGGAAGGCAAAAAAATCAAGAATTTCGATCAGGTGTAGAAAAATCATAAATTTTAGAAATCATATGCGGAAAAATCTTGAATTTCAACGATCTGACACGGAAAAATCATGAAGCTCGTCGATCGGACGTGAAAAAATCAAGAATTTCGGCAATCGGGCACGGAAAAATCCTGAATTTTGGCGATCGGGAGCAGAAAAATCATGAATTTCGGCGATCGGGTGCAGAAAAATCAATTTTAGCGATCGTGTGCAGAAAAATCATAAATTTTGGCGATCGGGTTCGGAAAAATCTTGAATTTCGTTGATCTAACGCGGAAAAATCACGAAGTTCGTCGATCGGACGCGAAAAAAATCAAGAATTTTGGCAATCAGGCGCGGAAAAATAGTGAATTTTAGGGAAAATTGGAAAATACTGCATTTGGCCGGTTCTTTCCATATTTTTAATCGCCAGTTTTTCAAGTTTAATCGACGAGTGGCGAGTGCTTATTTTCACCTTTAGTAAAAGCAGATTTTCCAGAAAATACTGTCAAAGTCAGCGTTTTGAACAGAATTCCCAATGCAGTAGCACTAGAAAGGGGAAAAATGTGTCGGCACGTGACACAAATCACTTATAACTCAATAAGAAATGTATTTATCAAAAAATGGAAAACACATTTCAATTCCAAATCGCTTCAATAGTCAGGCCTGCCAGTTTTATGCCTTTGCATTTAGAAATGTGTCAGAAAATTTCGCGTTGTTGAGCAGGTCATTTGAGAACCCCCTTAATGTGTTAGCTTCTAACTAAGGCAACCATGGTTTAGTTCCCAATAAAAAGTGTCAAATTCTGCAATAGGTTCTAAATAATATCATGACATTTCATTGTGACTATGTTACGATAATTAATTAAATCAATAATTTCTAAAGAACTCGGCTTTGATACTTAATTTTTTTTTCTTTGTCATTGAAAGAAAATTCTTATTAATTCTGCATTTTATATTTGCCATATTTTTAAAATCTAAAAAACAATACACACAAAATTTCATTTGCTGCCCACCCTAATTTTTGTCACCTTTTATGACCACGCTGCATATGCTTAAATCCGGTCCAGATTATGTGTTTTGTAAACTGTATATTGATAAAGTATGTTTCATTTCCACAAGGGAAAAAAAAAAAAATTCAAAATTTTCTTTTCTAGCTTTTTGTTTGTAAAATGGTCGATAATTTTTTTTTTCTATTTATCAAACTATTGTTTTTCAATCATTAAAATAGTTAAATAGCTAAAGTTGCTTCTTAAATACAGGTTTCTCAGAAACCTGTTTGGCTACCACTATTGCCATACAGTAGTCATGATAAATTTCTACATTTACAATAGAAATGCACAAAGAATTTCTTTTTAATACTTCTAGTTGTACAGATTTTTTGTAGGTGAAGTAAATCGAATGTACCAAGAGCATGTAAAAGATTGTGTTAAAATACTGACGTTTAGTTACTTTTATTGTAGGAATTTTTTTTTTTTAAGGGTTAACATCTCTATTTTTGAAAATGAATTTCACCATTGTAGAGAAAAATGTGCCTGTTTTAAGTGGGTATTTTTTTTTTATCCATAACTCTGAAATTGAGCTGGATGAAAGCTTCAATAAAAAGGAGAAAAACCTCCCTCTGAAATTGAACTTTTCTGAAAGAGTTAATTTTTTTTTCAAACTGATTGTGCTATTTTAAATGTAAAAGTGTGCCTTCTAATTTGGTGCAATTAGTTTTTCAATATTTTTAATGGATCGACCGAAGTGCGAGGTGAAAAAAATAAGTGGTAATTAATTCCATTCTGTGCTTCAGCAATTGCGGAACAGGATTTCCCTCATACACAGGGCTTTACTAATTTGATAAAATCTGGTAGACAGTAAAAAATATTTACCACCCCCTCCCCCCTTCCTTGTCATTAATTTTCAAAAAGCACAAAAGTTTTTATGAATTAATTGAGGGAAAAAATAATAACAGGCATTGTTTAGAATTATTAGTAACTTAGTTTAGAAAGATAATATAAACTAAGTTTTCTAATAAAACTTATCAAAATCATATATCTTTTAAAAAAATACTGTAAAGAGTGAATTAACCGGCATGTTCGGAAAATGCTGATTGCCGAATGCTTCAAATAGTTGAATGCTACAAAATCTATATCTGCTGAGGAAAGCATCGATGAAATAGTGAAGCAGGAAAACAAGTTTTCGCCTATTTTTCTGTCGAAGTCTCAAATAATTCTGATTTGTAAAGGTTAAAATTCAATATTTGCACCAGTAGCCAGTGGTCGATAGAGGCTGTATGTTTAGTAGCCACTACTGTCAAGTTAGTGGCCACTTAGCACCATGGTTTGTAGATTTAAATAGTTTTACAAGTAATATTTAAAAAAATATGAATATTATGAAACATATTTTTAGGTATATAAATATAAAATTATCACAGTGGAAGTTTACTTACCCCAACAATAACAAAAACATAGTTTTATTTTACAATCGTCTAATGAAAATCTGTTTGATTTTGCGATCGCTTGCAGAAATTGTAGTTTTATTTTGCTGTCTCTTGAAGAAAATCGCAGTTTTATTTTGTGATACTTTGATGAAATTCACGGTTCTATTTTGTGATCGCCTGATAAAAATCATGGTTTCATTTTGCAATATTTTGATCAATAGTGTTTTTTTTCGCAATCGTTTGCCAAAAATTTCAGTTTCATTTCACAGTCAATTGCTGAATATAGCTGTTTTAGTTCACAGTCGCTTACTGAAAATCGTGGTTTTATTTCGCTATCGTTTGACGAAAATCCAAGTTTTTTTTCCTGCGATCACTTGACGAAAATTGTGATTGTTTTCTGCAGAAATAGAGGCTTCTGTTTTATCTTTTAATTTAAAAAGCAGAAATCAGCCTTTTGGCTCAAAAGTGGCATCCATGGAAACAAAATGGCACTAAAAAAATCAGATATACTGTTACATGAAAAATAGAAATCACCACTTTGGTCATCATGCACAGCATAAAGTCGCCAATTTTTTACATTTAGTCGCCCTGTGGTCAGTGGCGACTGGGAATTTTAACCTTTTACTGATTTGATTATTTTAAAATTTACATTTGATTAACTTATTTTTGCCAAATTAAAAACAAAAGTTAAAAATATTTTTTATGTGAATATAGTTTCAAAGTTTATTTTTTAATATTGAAGAAGGGGGGGGGGTGGCATTTGTGCTCATTTCAAGAAAGCTTAGGTCAATTTTTGTACAAAAAAGGAATAACAACAAAACAACAAACATTAGATTAAATAACTTGGTCGCCAGATAAAAATATTTGGTCCAGTGGCGACCGTATTTGTCAAGCCCTGCTCATACACCATGCAAAGTTTTTTCTGCAACCCCTTTTTATTTGCCGGTTTTAATTAATATGTCATTTAATTATCAAAAAAAGAAAAATCAGAGCCTTAGGTGCCTTTGGACTAGTCCCAAATTTTCATATACCTACGTGTGGTAGATTTTCTTAGTCATCGCTGACAGACACACAAACATCTTCCTTTTATTAGTACTAGGCGACTGAACCCGGGCTATCCAGGTTACAGAATATAAGTGAAAACCATTTTTTTTTAAATTAAAATTGAAAACTCTTAATAGATTTTTGACATTTAATAATTGTTTTAAATTGCCCCCTAACAACACCAAAGAGAATGTCAGTTATATATTCAAATAAAATTTTAAAATTTATTAAAACCCGTAATATCATATTGACCTCGCGGCAGAAGTTAATAGCCGAAGAAATCGCTAAGAATTTTGTTATCTACAGCAGTTTTTTTTTTATTTATTCTGATAATTTCAAAAGGTTTTAAGCATTTATTTCAATTACATGTCTGTAAAATTTGTGTTTTATTTATACTATTTTATTTATTGCTTAATGAAGTTTTAATTTCATTAGCTGAAAACAAATGCTGAGGTTTTTATATTGTTTAAAGTGCAAACGGAGTAATATTTTGTAATCGTCTGCAAGCAATAGAGATAGATTAAAGAAAAAAAAATCATGCTTGAAATTTAATTTAAATGCTATAATAAATGAGTAAATTGCAATACAGTTTTCAAACAAATTCCATTTGAAAGTATTTTTTTCCCTATATAATGGTGTAAAAATTAAAAATATGCAATGCTTTAGAAATAAAAAAAATTCCAATAGCAAAAATCACAAAACCGAAATTTTATCATCAAGTGTTGCCATTCGCAAAATGACATTAGCATTACGCATGGACATGTTTGTCCATTATAATATAGCACATAGTAGTATAAAATAGATAGATGTACTTATATTTTACCTATCATATGGTGTTTACCAGAGCTTGCTCTAGACATAAAAAAATGTTAGAATAGAATTAGTTTTGAAAGTTAATTTTTTTTTTTTTATGAAGAAAAAAAAACTTAATTTTATCTGTATATTTGATTCATCATCCTAATTTTGTAGTACTGTTTACTTTAGCTATAATAAAAATGGCTGCAGAAAAGTGTGATGCATTACGGAAAAAGAAAGTGCCTAATATGACACAAATGATTTGGCAAAAAAAAAAACTAGGTTTTTGTTTATGGTTGTAACTTGATCAACAAATGATTTGTTTAAAATTGCATGACTCGCATCACATGCCAGCTAGTAAGATCAAGAAGTATTTTATTTCAGGAAGAAATAAATGACTTTATTTTTTTACTACTAAAAAACTACCTACAGGGCTCTATTTAAGCGGTATCTCATCACAATTTGTGATTCAAATTTAACTAAAATGCTAGCCAAGAAATGCATTGAATCACAATCATTGCGATGCATATTTCCCGCACTCCCCATTTCTCTTCCCAGACTGGGCTGCATTTTATCCCACTGCTCAAACGATAAACAAGAGTGCGGCTGTATGGGAGAAAAGTTAGGAAGAGGGAAATTTGGTCAAGGTTGCAATCCTCAGAGTAACCCTTTGACCAGTGATCTAGCAAGTAGCATAGAGCAGATATTTTGTAGAATCGTTCGGAACCATGAAGTATAGGTTGTTATCGTTTAGGTTTAATTCTATTTAAAAACATTGTTCAAAGCAAAAGCACATGTTTCTTCAAACGCACAGTCTGTTGAAACAATTTTTCTTCTTTCTCACAAGAGAACCACTTTTGGTGCAGCTCGCACCTAGCATTGAGATCTGGTGCATTTTAAAGCCCTACATTACGAAGTTTAAGAATCAATAACATTTTTCTGTTAAAAAAATCATATTTTTTTTTACAGCAGCACAACTTTCTGAAAATCCAATTTCTGAGACCACTTATTACTATTAACACTAGCTGTTTAACCCGTTCTACGCACAGGAGTTCATTAATTTAATTCTAAAACCAAAATTATAAATAAAAATCAGTACAACTAAACTAAAGTTTATGAATATAAAAATTTGTTATGTCTATTAAAAATCAGTATTTACACAACCAAAAATCCATAGTAAAAAGAAGTAGTGCGTAAAAAAACATATGAAATGACGTCATATTAGAAATAAAATGGGAGTTTTCAAATATTTGATAATACAAGGTGCATAAATACAAATATGGAAAGCAAGCGAATATGATGTCATATATCGAAAATAAAACAGATTTGCTTTGATGTTGAAATAAAATGATCTTGGGTTATCAAATTATTTGTGATTAATTTCTCTCTTTTTGTTCTTTTTTATTTCACATGAAATGAATTATTTTAAATGTATGTAATATATGTATTTTAAATGTATGTGTTGTAAATTAAAGTTTGTGTTTTAAATGAAATGAGTGAAATATTTATATTTTAATATGAATGATTGTGATAGGAATAATACTTGGCGGTTTATCGTCTGCACACGGCTAACATAAAGGTACCATATTTTTAATTTAAATTTTAAAAAGTTAAAAAGTTTGAAAAGATATTGGACGGCAAATGTCAATAATATGCACTAGCACCGCAAAATTATCTGTATTGAAAATCAGAAAATCTTAATAAAAATAACTTTATTTTTTAAAAGAAAGTTGCATTTTTTCATAAAAGCTAAAGATGTAATATGATTGCGTCGAAGTAACAGCATTTTTCCTCTATCATTTTCCCACAATCGAAACACATTTGTAAATGGTCGTTTCGAACCGGAATTTAATTTTATATTTCTTTTAGCTTTAATATTCTGTCCAGACTTTTCTCCCGGGGTGTAAAATTGTGAACAGTTTTTTACATTTGTGAAAAATCTAGTCAATTTTGTGAATTTAAAAGAATTGGTATATTCGGGTTCTTGTTTCTACATTTTTAAGAAGATATATGTATGTAAAATACACATTTTTTCTTTATATGTATAAAAGAGATAGTCAGGGGCGTGCCTAGCAGGGAGGTGTAACAGCCCCCCCCCCCCCCCCCCCCCCCACTTATTTATAAGAGTTGGTAAAATTTAGAATAGTCAGTAAGTCACAAACTTAGGAACACTCCCTGCAAAAAAGTCCCCTTTGCCGTCGTCAGTTTAATTTCAATTCTCTGTTGTCCGTCTTTAAAGGGGAAAAGAAAGAGAATTTCTAGTGTATAAATATTTGAAGACTCAAAGAAAAATATTTATTGTTGCAGTGGGGGAGAAGGGGTTAAAACCATCTTCTCTTGAAATTTTCAATAAAAGATTACTTAAAATCTTTCTAGAAAGGAATACTTTTGCATGATTATTATTTAGCTCTGCTTCCCAGGGCCGGATTAACCTCTGAATTTAGGGGAAGCACGGTATTATTTTGGGGACTCCTTTCATTTGGCAAACGTTTCTTAATTCGTCCTACCAACGATACTAATATTATTCCCGGGACTAAGCTTAGCCGAGGTCTCAGTTGTAGCTGGAAAATGGGCTATTCTGAAGGATATGCGGGTGGTAATTTAAAAATGTAGAGAAGGAAATTTTTAGTATCTTATACTAAAATATATCTAATTTTTAACAAGCAATATTTGTCTTTTTTTATGTATTTTAAAATGTATACACTTACATTACACAACAGCATGCGATTTTACCTATAAAAACATAAATTCCAAAGTACTTCAAAGTTCTTAAATTGTTACTTTTGAGAACTGGTTAATGTACGGTACATCCGTACACATTTCCTTTTAAATCATAAGCAGAATCCTAATTAATAACAGGATTCTCAACTTTACTTATATAGTACAGGGATCACTCTAGAGAGTTTTAGAGGGGCGGCCTAACTTCATGCCCTTTTTAGATAAAATACCACCCTCCTTGCCCTTTTTCCAGGTAGAATTCTACCTTCCTTGTCCATTTTCCAAGTAGATTTCTACCCTCCTTTTACTCCTGGGTAAAATCTTGCATTGTGCTTTCAAAAATGCTTTACTTATCTTTTATTTTTAGAATGCCAGTATGGTACATCAGGGAGAGTACTCCTCTTACCCTCTTTATTTCTCTGTGAAATGCCCTGGTATGTCTAATCCTTCACTTTGAGTGATTAATCTTTCCATTTATCATTTTTTCCTTTGAACAAGATATAAAGGGTAACTAAGGGTCATTGATTAATTTAACCTTCTCTAGTGAAATATAGTATTAGATCAGGCATTCTGGCCTTTGACCACATGATAACTTACATAAGTTCTATAAAAATTTTGAGAAGTAGCTTTAGAACTTTCATTTTGTAGCTTTTTCAAAACCAGTTTTGCTAAAACTGGAAAAAAGTTATCTGGTGAATAAAAGTTTTTGAATATAGTAGGAAAAGGGGGAAATGACTATGAATATAGTAAACAATTTTACAATAAAAATTGGGAACATAAGTTTCATTTTACTACTTTTCAAACGGTGAAGTTATGGAAATTAGAAATATTATTGGATTTTTTTAATCAAGGAGTACTTGCTGTTGTCAGACTTTTCTCCCCACCAGTATATTGCTATATGCACTTATTACAAAAATGCCTTTTTTTAATGAAATGATGTGCCCTTTTCAACAAAATTGCCCTTATTATGTAATGTGCGCCCTGCCCTTTTTTATGTTCTAGAATGATCCCTGTATAGTAAAAGAATAAACATTTTTTTTACACATACTGAATAACAGAATAACAGCATATAATTTTGACTGTGATAATAGAGTGTGGTTAGGCAGAATGCAGGTGAGCAGATTTTAGTGACTTTTTTAAATTCACAGTATTGTAGAACAGTTGACTCTGTCGCTGAAGGGGAGGGGGACTATCACAAAGCCTTTCTCACCCTCAATCCCGTACTTGGCAAAATTCAGTTGACACCCCCCCCCCCTTTAAAACAGCTTTCGGCACGCCCCTGGTGATAGTCAGATTAGAGATCTGCACGGGCCGGGCTCGGGCCTATTTTTCTTCAAGGCACTCGGGCCGGGACATGCCATATTTTTTTCTGAAGGCTCGGGCCGGGCCTTACTTTTTTCCTGAAGAATAAGGCCGTGCCTTAAATTATTTTTTCCGTACAGACCGGGACTGGTTTAATTTTTCCTAGTCTTCACGCCTCAAAATTTTTAGTCCTGGATTTGACCCGTATGGAAATCATTGTCTCGGCGTGCCTGGTCCGTTCGAAGGTCAGTAAAATAAGATCTGGTATAAAAATCTTTGCAAAACATGCATACATTTTTAAATCGCCATTATTTTATAATTAAACATTAAAATTTATTCTTTTTAAAGAATAGTAGATTTATACACTTATTACTATATATACTATAATTACTATTATATACTTATACTTAATATGGCTAAATTAAAATATAGTAAGAAGTGTGAAAAATAACCTGCTTATGACGGAATCCTGTCTTAAACTGAAAAATGTATTGATCCATTAAAAATGAATATACTAATACGTAAGAAAAGAATATAATAATACATTTACACCTGATAAGAAGGCAAATTGTCTATAACTCATTTTTTTCTTCCCTATGCAATTCCATCTTAGAGGATTTTACTGTATAGCATTTTTCTGATTTTTAACACTTCAATAAATGGAATATGGATTAACAATATTGATGATAACTTAAACACATACATACAACAAATAGAGATTTATTAAAAAAATACACATTCCAGCTTGCGGGCACCTCTATAAAAATGTAGATTATAAACACGAAAAAAAGAAGGCTAAGATAGAAATGTTTGGTTAGATCTAATCCTACGAGGCAAATTTTTAACCAAAACGACGTAAAAATTATGTTTTGTAGAAATTTACTCGGGCCGAGATTTTAACTTTTTTCCGGGCCGGGCCGAACTTTTAATTTTTGTATCAGGCCGGGCTGGGCCAAAATTTTTTTTGTATGGGTCGGGCCTGGAAATTTCGGCCTGTGCAGACCTCTAAGTCAGATTTTACTTTTAAATGGTTAAATTTTTAAAGGGCTCTGTTTGCAGAGGGAAAAGTTTTGTGAAAGGTTTGTTTTAAAGACAAAGAATTTTGTGAAGGGCCTGTTCTGGGGATGAAAAATTTTGTGAAAAGTTCTGCTATGAAATGAAAAAAATTGTGAAGGGTCCTTAAAGGACCCAATTTCTTTCTAAACAGATCCCTGGCAGATATAGGTTAAATTAATAATATAAATCGTTCTTTACTGCACATTTTATTATTTTATACTTTCAAAGTATTTAACGAATTAACACAAGGAAACACAAAAAGCAGAATGTCATTCAAACTTAATGACATTGTTTCCTCTACTCATTGAATAAAATGTAATTGCTCACTGAAATATAAAGGGAAAAAATAGCATGTAAAAATACAATTATTATTTAAATTAGACAATTCAGATAATATATTAGGCTTTGTTAGCAATTTTTATGTGCTAATCTCTTTTAACCTAACCTCAAATGTCGAAAAGTATAAATTTATCAGTAAAATACGAGTTAAATGCATGCTTTGATTAATAAAATATAAATTACCAGTCATTTATTTTTTTGTATTTTTATTCTTTTATACAAAAGAGACAGGAATTTGATAATGGTGAAAATTCATTAGATCCTGAAAGTCAATAACAGGGTTTTAACCCATCCCAACAAGTTTTCAATCCATTTGAAAAAGGTAGTCCATTCACATTCAAGTTTCACTTCAGTTGATTATTTAAATTATATACTTTAATTAATTTTCATGTCACTAGAAGTGCCTCTAAAGAGTATAAATTGAGCTATTAAGACACTGCAAGTAATTACCACAATACATATTACATGTAAATGCTTTCCTTTTGACATGATCTTATTTCCAGCAACAATAGTTAGAGGGGAAAAACTGATAACACACAAATTTCTTAAATACACCATAAATGCTTAATAAAGCTGTTCTCAAATCCAAAGTGGCTACTTTCTTACTCATTTTTGTTCACAAATGTATCAAATTGCCAGATGTTCTTATTAAGAAACTATGTAATCAAAATGATTTTTGACTTTTCAATAAAGAAAGATGATTTTTAGGAAATTACTGTCAAAGTTGATATTTGGAACCAAATTTCTGGACATGAGAGCATAAGAAAGGAGAAAAAACTGTTGTCCTGTGACAAATATTGCTTTTAACTCTAGATTTAATTTAGTTAACAAAAAAATAAAATAACTGAAGACAAATTGCTTCAATAATCATGCCTGCAAGTATTTTTATGTTTAAAAATTAGTCAGAAAAATGTGTCAGTGAGTTCTACGTTGTTGAACAGGGATTTCTTTTTTTTTTTTTTTTAACAGCCTTAAAAAAAAAAAAAAAAAACAGGTTTCTATTTAGGAATGAATCCTCCATCTGCTCTTGTGGTCTTGAAGAAGGCATCAGTCCTCTGAAATATGTTTTTGTTTCGACATTTTAATGGCACACTTGAGAAGTTTGCAAGTTTTATTTCTTCTTTATTCATTCTTAAACACTGCATTCAGACTAGTCTGAAAAATTGTACAGTATTTAAAGTGGTACATTTTTTTCCCCAAGAGCATTAATCTCTTAAATTATAATATGTCTCTTACTTTCAAAATAGTAAGGAAGACGGATAGTTTGTTTGGAGAGTTATAGTCATATTTTGCATGCAAAGGCTAAACAGATTGGGATATCTATTAAAAATGAAATCCAACCCACTATAAACACCAAAGTCTGAACTGGGATTCAAACCCAACACACCTTGACTAGCAACCTGCCCTCTAAAAACTATACAAGCAGGCAGGCAGAAATAAATAGGTATCTGATCCTTGCAATGGTGAATTCAGGAGGTAGCCTGAGTCCAAGAGCATTAAAATGACCCCTTTCTTCAAAAAATTTGGAATTTTACGCTTATTAATGGTATATAAATGCCCCTGGAAGCTGCAAAATTCCCCTCCAAAGAAAAAGACTAATTCCTTGATTCAACACTGAATCCACATCCATGTAAAACTAATCTAATCACTCTGCTTTGCCACTTCATTTAAACCAGGGTTGTTAAAAATCGCAATTTTTTTTAAAAAATCAAAAAAATCGGATTTTTTTAATTTAAATCAGATTTTTTTTATTTAAATCGGATTTTTTTGATTTTTTTAAATATTTATTTAGTATAATATTATTTGTGTACTCTGCACATATTTATTTATATTTCCTGTATAGATTTACATATTTCTATTAATTTCATTACAATTTCTAGATAAGAATTAAAAATAACTTAAATTTAAAATTGTTGCAAACAAATTTAGATGATTCATTTAAAATTTAAAACATTCTAATATTAAATTGTTATACATATAAATATGTGTGTTATATAAATTTCTATTTAATTTTAAAGTTATTAAAATTTTCTTTCGTGTATTACTCCAAATAACACAGATTTTATATAACAACGTATAATAAATACAACAAAGAATGCTAAATGCATATGGGTATATATTTATTATGCATCATGCAAGAACAAGTCTATAATTTTTAAGTTATGACAAAATATTAAATAGAAACAGTTTAACATTGGTGAATATCTATAAACAGATAATTGTTTAAATCATTAATATAAAATAATAGTTTAATATTGGATTACAATTCAATCTTTCACAAAATCTGGTTTTTATTTTTTAATTATTTACATATATGCAATTATATTAACATTTTTAACTATTTATGCATTTAAGGTTTTGTATAAGAACACCAATTTGGCTGCTTTATCATTTCCTAATTTATTTCTAAGTTTAGATTGAACTAAACCATATGTTGAAAAAATCCGTTCCACGGAAGAAGAAGTAGCTGTTGCTGTAAACAGTTGCTCTATGGCTTTCTTTACACTCCCCTCACCATCGGATACACAAATTTCTGAATCAAAGTGTGTTTTCCACCAGTCTAAGGGAGAAATCTTTGTTACGATGTCTTCATCAAATAAAAATTTAGAAAAAGGATCAGATTTTCCTTGAAATTTCATTATCACATATATAAAATGTGAACTGCATTTGTCTTTAGCAAAAAATAAGGCTTTCTTTTTTTCATCATTAGTCAAATTCACATTATACTATTCTAAGGCACCAAATGCAAGGTAATCCTATAACTAGAAGTGTGAAGCTATCAATTATCAGTGTTATTGCCCCTTCCCCTTACTCAGCCATGGTCAATTTTAGAAAACAATCTTGCTTACTTGACAATACGAATGACTGCTTAGTGCTTAGCTTAGTACAATAACATTTATTTTTTTTCCATTGCAATAAGCAATGAATTCTAGGAAAAGAAAGAGGAAAGGGATCAGTTACAGGGATTAAAGTATTTTCAATTATAGAAGAAACACGAAACTGAAATTAATTCTATGTTAGACAAACAGTCCAAATATTTATGTTATAATTAGTTCATGTATTGATCACATTATATGATCAATACATAAACATCAACATATGGGATATTGTAATTTGCAGGTAAATGTAAAAAAAAACTTGTGAATTATGTATAATTTGCTTTAGAGACAGAGACTCTCCACTGAAAATACTATTATATTAAATAGCTTTAGCTTCAGCATCTTGCTTTCAAAAAATGGAAGTGACTAAGAAAAAAAACTTTAAAAATTAGTAAGTATTTATCAGTAGTTTTGGAGAATGTACTATGGATAGATAATATTTTTAATGCAGTGTTGCATTTACTTTCATAATATAATCGTGTTTTTAATCTAACAAAGTTTTATTTAATGTTATTAAAAGGTAATTTTTAATCTGAAATGAATGATTTTAACTTTTATTTTAACATGAATGAGGAATTTGATCCTTATTCAGCCAGTAAATATGAATGTTAAAAAAACTGATTTAAATCAAAGATTTTTTTTAAAAAATCATTTGATTTAAATCATGATTTAAATCACGATTTAAATCAAGCTGATTTAAATCAAACAACCCTGATTTAAACTAATGTTATTTCAAATAAAAAATTTAATTTCAACACTCAACATATTTAGTAAGAAATACCATTATGTAATCCAGTTCTAAAAATTTTAAAACTTCTTATATTTCAAAAAGTAAACTAATAAATGACCAAAAGAAATATGAGCAATGTCTAAATATTTACTATTTTTAACAGCAAACCAATGAACAGAATCTGATATCTTACTAAGTGGAAATTAAACACACACTTGCTATTCTGCTACTGTTATTAAATCTATTACATTTACTATTTATAAAAGTATTTTTAACACTTAGAATGATGACCCCACTTAACAATTTAATCATTTACCATAGTAGAAAACATTGAAAAAAAATAGTAGTATACCTATAACTATAGTGTTTTATATAATTATCAGCACTTGTATCATAACTTCGCAATATAATAAAGCATTGCTGTCAATTTCAATTACAGGATCTCTGAAAATTAAAATTGATCTTTACCTCTATTTTGCTTGAAAATGGGCAGGAACTTATTTTCTCATCCTCCTTGCTTTCCTTGGAATTAGTAGTGTTTTTAACAGTCTTTTGTGAACCCCAGGGATTCCAAAATTTTAAAACAATTGGTTGAATAAATCTGTACCATATAAACAGTAAGACAGGAGCTATAATGCAAGGAATGCAGACCATTTCGCCTTCTGAAAAAAATTATAAATAAAAACAACTTTGCAACAAATAACTAAATTTACAAGTATTAACTACTAACAATAAATAAAAGTTTCTATAAAAAAAATGCTTACTTTACTCTAAATTCCAAAAGAAAAGTAAATCCGAAAATTCTATTTTAAAAATAATTACATTAATCAGCTGACAACTGACAATGACAAGCGTCTGCTAAAATTTGAGTGAGTCTACGGCATAGACGTAGAAGATAATTGGCTGTTACAAATCCAGTAAAGTTCACGCATGCGCAAAACAAACTTGTTTTGAAACTACTTGAAAAAGCGCCCCCTCGATAACTGCTGCTCCGCAAAACGTCTACATACTTGCGTCATCTATTTTGCAATTTTATTGATCGATCACAGAGTTCAGGGAAAAATAGAGGTACAACGTTGGGAATTCAAGCACTCGAATACGCCATCTGGTGGAAAAAAGATGTAACTTCTCCCTTCAGGAAAATCCTTTGCAATCCCATTGCGTTACATGCATTTTTAATTTGTTCATAATGATTATTTTTATGCACGATTTCAGATTTGATGTGTTATTTGTGTTCTGTGTTTATATGTCAAAGTAAAAATTATCCGAATTTGAATATCTAACACTTTTAAATGCATTTACAATAAATAATGGTTTCAATGGCACTTTAGCATTAGCAGGGCTACACTACATACCGGGCTTGCTCATTCATTATGATGACGTCACAAAAGGTGGCTGACTAGGAGGAAAGACGGAACAGATGTGTTACACTCACGCTAAAATGTAAACAAACGATTGGCGACTGTTTAGTTGGCGCGATTTCCAAGACTGCCCCAAACGAATAACTTAATAGAATGGCTAGGTTGCCATTAAAGGAAAAAATCCCCTAAATTTGGCGACTTTTTTCTTTTTTTTAACAGATTAATTTTTTTTTTTTTTTTTAGCGTGAGTGTAAAGCATCTAAGCCGGAAAGACATACAGCGATTGGCACAAAACGATGGGCGCGTTGCTTTGGACCAATCGCTGGTCGCGGTCAGCCACCATTTGTGACGTTTTGAGAGTGAATGAGCAAGCCCGGTATCTAGTGTTGCCTTGGCATAGATCAGTTTCAACTGACGTCACACCCTAGCAACCACCTTAGCAACTAGCTTTGTTTTTTGTTTGCCCATCAAAAATGGTGGATTGTGATTGGTTGACTCGTAAATCAGGCTACAAATCCACGATTATGATTGGTTGATAACTTTTGGTGGGCTGGTGATCACGTGGTTGAAACTGATCTATTAGTTAAAGGGCCAATTTTCCTGTACCGACGGCGGCAATCAGCGCCTCTATAGGCCGTTTTAAGTCCCAATTGAAGTAACATTTGATTGGTCAAGAACTAGAGTACCTCTATAAAAAAGTGGAGACAAAATTTGTAGCAACAAAATTTCATTGATCAAGACAGGTTCGGCCATAACCAGATAGGTACAGGAACTAAATCCCTCCTAGCAACTTTTTAAGTCTCATGACAAGTGGACTTGCTTTCTATTTCTGCCTGTATTTGTTATCATAAAGCAAAAGAAAAATATCAGACGTGAATTAGACCCAACCAAAAAATTTCAAAGCCCCCCCACACCCACACACACTCCCCTCTGACTTTTCCGACTGGTTACGGCAGGTTTCAAGATGATTTTAAACAAAAGCTAATCAATCACCAAGCCTCTTGGCGAGCCTATCATTATCGTCAATCACTATAGTGCCAATACTATAGATAGGATGACTATATGAGATTAATTGGTTGGCATGATTTTGGACAAAAGTGAATCGCCAAGCTAAGGTTTGACAAAAATATTAATACACGGTTGACTGAAGTGTTTCTTTATAAACATGTCCTTTTAGCTACGCCCATCCAACGGGGTGGTCATTAAGATTGTCATTACTCACGAATAGCAACAGCCAACCATTTGTGGATATATATACTCTCAGAGGAAGATAGTTTATTGGACGACATGAAATCAATGACATGGGTAAAGCCCATGAAATTCTACGTTTGAATAGTTTTCGTAGTCTCACTCGCATAAAACGTTACCAAAGCTTACAAATAAGCTATCTGTTATATAGAGAATGTGCATGTTTGTCAACAAACTGGTTCCTCACTAGACCACGCCTCTTCGGTAGGCAAAACGTCCCCCGCTCAATGCACTGTTTCCTATGAGAAAGCGAAATTTTTGCATTTAATTATGGACCATATCTATTCTAAAACAAATTTTGTTTTAACAGATTATGCGCAGAACTTAGATTCTGTTGCTAATCAAGATTATTTAACAGGAAAATTTTACCAGCCAGCCAATTGAAAATTGGTATGACAAAATGTATGCAATTGGAAAAATAGTTAATTACTATTACTACAATGAATTTTCATTTCCCCCCCCCCTATAAAATTAAGAATATGAAAGTTTAGTATAAGATAAAACATGTTTATATCGTGCTAAATTGAAAAGTTGCAAAATATAGCTAACTACTATTGTGTACAATTTTTCAAAGATTGTCTAAAAATCCACTCGCTAGCGGTAACTAAAATGATGAACACTTGAGGCCATTTTTAATGATATCAAAAATCTGTCATATATAAATTTTTGGCCCTTTTCTTAGAAGTAATAATAACTTTAAACGGATTCGATACGTATCATAATAAAGAAGTTATGGGTAACGTGAGAGGCCCAGGGGCCCGGATCTTGTCCGAGAAATTTTTCGGTCATTCATATAGTAGCTGGAAATTCTAAGAAATTATTAGAAAAAAAAGCTAGCGAATCGGACGATTTTTAAGGGATAGTAGGAAGGTAGGGTAGTAGGGGTAGGGTTTTTAGTAGGGGGCCAAAATGGGCCGCTGATAGTTTTGAGCAGGGCCCTAAGATGAACGGTCCTAACTGGAATGTAGAAATGGGGAAATAACTAAATGGAGAAAACGCCCCCAAATACGAAGATCGGATTAAAAGAAGGTATTAACAATTTAGGGAGCAAAAACTTCAATAACGCATTCGTGTCCATAAACCGTCAAAATGACAATCAGAAAAAACTTATACTATTTTGACGCAATCATACTAAATTTCTCAGCTTTCTAAATGATTTTTTTTCCTTTTAAAAATGTGTTACGCAAAATATCTAATCAAAAATCAGCAGTAGTTGTCTCATTCGTCTAATCTTCCATAATCGGGTTCATACCCGATGTTTAACCCTC
Source organism: Maratus michaelseni (assembly GCA_963931845.1). Lineage (NCBI taxonomy): Eukaryota > Metazoa > Arthropoda > Arachnida > Araneae > Salticidae > Maratus > Maratus michaelseni. The sequence goes on from OZ007591.1 coordinate 168,834,857, forward strand.
TTAGTGAGTGAATTTCTAAAATCGCTGCAACACGCGTTTCAATTTTTTTTTTTTTTTTTACTAGATTTGTTATCCTTAATTTCATGCTCCTACCTAAAACTGCTGCTGAGATATGGGAAAATGACCTAAAACGGATCTTCTCCAATTTTTTTTTTATGTTGTTGTTGTTATTCATGTAGTAGCTGGAAGTTCTAAGTTGTTAGAAAGAAAAAGCTAGTGAATCGGACGATTTTTAGGGGAGCTACAGTAGGGGGCCCAAAAGGGGCCGCTGATTGTTTTGAGCAGGGCCCTAAGATGAACGATCCTAACTGGAATGTAGAAATGGGGGAAAAGTTAAATGGAGAAAAGGTCCCAAAAACGAAAATCGGATTAAAAGGGGACAAGGTATTAACAATTTAGGGAACAAAAACTTCAAGGGGCCCAGATCTTCGCCGAATTTTTTTTTTTTTTTGTCGTTCATGTAGTAGCTGGATGTTCTAAGTTGTTAGAAAAAAAATGTTAGTGAATCGGACGATTTTTAGGGGAACTATAGTAGGGGGCCCAAAAAGGGGCCAGCCGATAGTTTTGAGCAGGGCCCTAAGATGAAGGGTCCTAATTAGAAAGTAGCAATGGGGGAATAACTAAATGGAGAAAAGGCCCCAAAAACTAAGAAAATCGGTTTAAAAGGGGGTAAGTTAATAACAGTTTAGGAAACAAAAACTTCAACGGGCCCCGTACCAGGCCCTAGGGGGCCAGGGTCATAACTAGAACGTAGAAATAAGGGTGAAAGCTAAATGGAAAAAAAGGCCCTAAAAGCGATGAGGATCGGATAAAAATTGGGCAAATTATTAACAATTTAGGGCAAAAATCTTAAAGGGGCCCCAGGGGGCCGGGGTCTCAAAAAATTAAAAATCCGAGCCTCAGGTGCATCAGGACCTACCTTGGACTATCCGCTGCAATTAAGAAAGGCAAAATTATATGAATAATTAATTTAAAAATATATGAATAATAAGCAAATAACACAGCTAACTATACAGTAGGCATGCGTATGTTTTGCCTACCCGTTCGTTCTTTACGGCTTCGTGACGTCACTTGGACTTTACCCATGTGACGTCAGCCGCGGGTATTCAGAAGAAAAACACCAATAGGCGTGCAGAACATTTTAACACTGCTTCCCCTTCATCCAATAAACAGTCTTTTTCGGAGGGTAGATACCCGCTGCGGCATGGGTGTTGCCATTCGTGGGTAAAGTCCTGTTGAACACGGATATTCAGTTCCTGCTAAAACTTCATCTAATCTGCCACAAATACGATAGTGACTATATTGTACAGGACTGTTCCTCAGACAGTAGCGCCATTTCAGAACTTTCTTGGGGGGGGGGGGGGGAGTTTTTTTTTAGTGCGAAGGGTGCAGTTCGGATCGGGGTGCTGTGCGCCCCTCTCCCAATGAGAAACGTTTACTGAATCATAGATACAAAGACAGTAAAATTTCTAATACGGAATCTCAAGGAACCTATGAAAAAGTCCGTTTTAGACAATATTTCGTCTTAGCAAGTGTAATTTAAAATATTATGAAAGTTTTCAGTTATAGACAGGTACCTTTTTTTTTCAGATATTCTTTAAGACTTAAAACCTCCTTTCTATAGAGCATTTCTGAAGATCATAGGTGTATTACAGTATAAACTTATCTAAGCGAAAACTGTCTATAACATAAATCTTTCTCAAACGAAAAAAAAAATCAAGTTTCGACGAAAAAAAACCCATATAATTATACTTGCTAAAATGGAGCTTTTTTCCAGTCCTTTTCAACTCCTGCTTTGCAGGTTTTACTGCAAGGGCGCCCATAGGCGTAGAGTGACCGAAAATTTTGGGAGGGCACAAATGTTTATTAAACACACACGCGGGCACGCACACATACCCATGTATATACAGTGGTATCTTGGTTAAAAACGACCTCGCAGCAATCTTATCATATTGGGTAAAAGGAATTCAGTTTCGATCTTCTAGCCCAATACAAACATTTTGCCTTCTTTTCAAAAAAGTTTATTTTTCTTAAACATTCATCGTATAGCAATTTTTGAAATTTTTTGCGAAATGTTTATGTGATTTTTAGCGTTTTTTCGCGTTTTGCGACAATTTCTTAACATTTGTGTTAGGAATTAAGATTCAATCTTTTAACACAATATAGTAAAATTGGTTCTCTGCCTTTTTAAAATTTTTCGCAAAATTTTGATGTTATTTTTAGCGTTTTTTATCTTTCCGAGGCAATTTTTTAAACATTCTTACGAGAAATCTGGTTTTATTTTTTCAGCAGATATAGTACATTTTTTACTCTGCGATTTTTAAATTTTTTGCAAATTTATTATGCGATTTTTGGTGTTTTGCGGCGATTTTTTTTCCAAATTCGATCTTTTAGCCCAATCTAGCAAATTTTGTGATCTGCGATATTTAGATTTTTCACGAAATTTTTTATGCGATTTTAAGCGTTTCGTGGTGATTTTCTTAAACATTTGTAACATAAATCTGGTTTCAATTTTTCAGCCTGGTGTAGTAAATTTTGTGATTTTTAGTGTTTTGCGGCAATTTTTTAACATTTGTGATACGAATTTGGTTTTAACCTTTTAACCCATTATTGTAAAATTTGTCCTCTGCGATTTTTAATTTTTTCATGATTTTTTTATGAGATATTTTGCCGTTTTTTCGCGTTCTGCTGCGATTTTTATGAACATTCGTAAAAGGAATCCAGTTTTAATCTTTCAGCCCAATATACTAAATTTTGAACACTGAGATTACATTTTGTACTCAATTTTGTGCTCACTGATTTTAATCGCGAATTTTTCATGCGACTTTTTGCGGGGTTCTTTTCGTGTTTCGTGGAAGTTCTTAACACCTGTAACAGTAATCCAGTTATAACCTTTTAGCCCAAATTATTTTAGCCCAATATAGTAAACTAGGGGGCTCAGTCCCCTACTCGATAACGCTCGTCAACCTCCGTGAATTGCTAAGCAATTCACATTAAGACCGCTACGCGGTCCTAGTTCGCTTCGCTCGCTCGCCTCTTTTCGTTTTGGCAGCAACTCTAGCCGGAATAAGTACTACCATAAATCATTTTAACATATGAAATTGACAATTTTTGTTAAAGTAAAAAAGCTTATTGAAAACTTCTTTGAAAACACAATTTGAAATGCATTTAGTTGGTGCTACCAATGGGCACAAATAATTTAAATACTATGAAAAAATTATCTTGGAAACACAATTAGTTTAAAACTCATTGCATCTAAAATATTGTACAGCACGGCTTAAATTCATTTTAAAAAACACTACGTGATAAGAAGTTTATATATATCATCAATCATTGTTTAAATTTCGTTCGACATTTTACTGTTTTAAATAATTATAGATGTTTGCCAAAAAAAAAAAATAGTTTTATTAAGATAGCAACAGATGGCAGCTGGTACAATCAAGACAGTTGATACTTTTATTCTCTCCGATTTTCGTGTGAGTGAAATTCGTAAATAAATTCTAAATAAGAGTTGAGAATGAATTTGAAATTAACGATATTACTCATAATTAAAATGAGGAATCATCTCAAGCGCTTTGGATTACGTACATGTTATTTTATTTTAATAGTTGCTAGTTTGAGTTTTACAGCTCTCACACTGGTCGCCATATTGGAGACAGAACTGATCTTACGCAATCTAGTCGGTTCATTGGTCTGAGCTCTAGAAACTACGGTTGTTGCCAAACTGTAAGTTAGAAATTCAGCCTTTTTTCCGCTCCACGTAAGAGAAATATATATATAGATGTTGGCTTCTTTTCAATAATGTTTATTCGGAACTCGTTATAGCGAATTTGAATTCGTTCGTGAATTTGTTATGCGGGGTTTAGCGTTTTTTCGCGCTTTGGGGCGATTTTTTTTTACATTCGTAAAATGAATCCAGCTACAATTTTTTAACCCAATATAATAAATTTGATTCTCTGCGAATTTTAAGTTTTTCGCTGCAATTTTTTTTTATTATAGTTTTTACGCGTTTTGAAGCGATTTTTCTAAAATTCGTAAAATAAATCCGGTTTCAGTCTTTAAACACAATATCGTTAATTTTGTCCTCGGCGATTTTTTAATTTTTCGTGAATTTTTTATTTATTTTATTTTATTTTTTTTTTCACGTTTTGTGGAGATATTTTTACATTCGTAAAAAGACTCCAGTTTTAAATTTTTAGTCCAATAGAGTATTTTTTTTCTCTTTTCAATAAAGTTTATTCGGAATCCGTACAATGATTTTAATTTTTCATGCGATTTTAATGTCTAATCACGTTCCGTGGCGATTTTTTGACATTCATAAAAGGAATCCAGCTACAATTTTTTAACCCAATGTAATAAATTTTGTTCTCTGAGATTTTTAAGTTTTTCGCGATTATTTTTTGCAATTTTTTACGTTTTTATGCGTTTTGCGGCGATTTTTGTACATTCGTAAAGGAAATCTGGTTTCAATCTTTGAACACAATATAGCAAATTTTGTCTTCTGGGATTTAATTTTTCGTAGAATTTTTTTTTATAAGATTTTTTTTTTTTTTTTTTTTTTTTTTTTTTACGTTTTGTGAAGATATTTTCACATTGATAAAAAGAATCCATTTTCAATCTTTTAGTCCAATAGAGTAATTTTTTTTCTCTTTTCAATAAAGTTTATTCATAATCCGTACAATAATTTTAATTTTTCATGCGATTTAAACTTTTGTGTGTGTGTGTGTGTGTTTCGCAGCAATTTTTTAACATTTGTTACAGGAATCGGGTTTCAATCTTTTAGAACAATATAGTAAATTTTGTCCTTTGTAATAAAAAAAAAAAAAAAAAAGAAAAAGAAAAGAAAAAAAAGAGATTTTTAGCGTTTTTTCGCTTTTTGCGGTGGAAGGAATCCGGGAGGGATCGTAAAAGGAATCAGGTTTCAATATTTCAGCCCAAATACAATAAATTATGTCCTCTGAGATTTAAAAATTTTTTGCGATTTAAATCGCATACAAAATTGTACGCGATTATCTGCGACACGGAGGAAGATAGATGGAGGGGAAAGTAACGTTGAAATTTTACAATACAGTTTTTCTCCTTATAGATGGCGCCACGGTAAACTGAAGGCTATCCTAACCTGCTTCTGCAATGCTTTTCAATGCGAAAAGCATTCATTTTTTAAATGTTTTTGATTGAAAATTTGAACTTTAAAAAAGTCAAACAAGTAGAAATTTCATTAAATAAAGTTTTCTTCACACCATGCATATATTTTAATAGATATTTGGCGTTTCGATTGCTTTTTATAACTCTTTAAATAAGAGTTCATCCTGACAGAAGCATCTGAATAGTAGTCATTTAAAAATAAATATCACGGATATTGTACTGCGAAGAAATACGGAATGGACGTATAATTTTTAGAGATTAAAAGTATTATTCAAATAAAAACAGCTTCAGATTACAGCCAATCAAATAGTACTCTATAAGACAATTTAAATTAAATGGCCATGTCAATTAGCCACAGACATTAGCATTCATTAAGTATAACATTTTAAAAACATATACACTAAGATCGATATACTAGAATAAAAATTTCTTAGTTTAAAAATGATTACATGCATATAACTTTAAATTAAAGTATAATAAAAGGCACTCATCTTTGGAGCGCTAAACATACTTAAAAAAAAAAAAAAATTCTTCGATTTTTCTTTTGTTTATCTCATCATCATAGCCCGATCTACATCCCGGAATAAAACATTTATATCCCATCTTATATTTATGACATATAATTGCTATCATTAAAAATAATCGAGTAAAATACTTTCGGAATTTAACATGTAATCTAATGACATTCTGTTTAAAGGCAGCCGCCAAATTTTACAGCGCCCTCTTTCGTTAAAAAAATATGACTTGCATTTTCGATATCCTCGCCTATTCTAGTTTCCCCTCCAGGTTCTTTCTCCGTGATCTGCGATTTTTCGCGGTTAGCGACAATTTTTTAACACATGTAAAATTAATTCGTTTTCAAGCTTTTAGACCAATATAGTATATTTTTTCCTCTGCAAGTTTTGAATTGCTTGCGAATTTTTTAGTCTTTTTTCGGCAAATTTTTTACCTTTTTTTTTTTTACGGAAAGAACTAACTCTGTTAAATTTTACTTTCCTGCGATTAAATTAAAGTTTGAAGAATACAAAATCGTCGTAACGTGAACTACGATGGTCAAAATATTAAACTAATTTGGGTCGAAATAAAAAATTTAAAAAATTCAAGGTTAGTTTGATTCGAGACCAGATCAGGCGTAGCCTGCACGGGTGTACGCTGTTGACAGCAGTTGGACCCCACTACCAGGTTCATTTAATTCAAGGTTCACTTGGGAAAAAAAACGACCAAGTAAATGAGGAAAGCTCCGCTAGATCATTTTATTGAAATATATATTTTTGTAACAAATATAATAAACAGCACCACAACTGTATCTGGTGTCTGGTGGGCGGGGTGGGGGGGGGGGGGGGGCACCGCCCGCACCACTCTTGGTACGGCCCTGATAATAAATAAAAGGCATTTATCAAACTTTTAAGACATTTGAAATAAGTTTAAACGGCATTTTTAAGAAGTAACTAATCATTTAAGATATGTGCGCCTGCAAAATTGTAAGGGAAATTGCACCTTCGATAGCAACGGTTTTGCTTAACAACGGTATTTCTGGAACGGATTACCACCGTTTACCAAGGTACAGCTGTATATTAACTTTAAAACAGCTCATTCAAGAAGGCTTACATTTTGAAAAAAAAAATCATAACCATTGCATCTCAAAAATGCGAAGGTATAGTAGAAGACTAAGTGCTGTCAATACAAAAAAATAATAAGAGAAAGGAACATATTTAATAACTAAATGAAGAAAATATTAATTATTTTTTTTTAATCTTACTGATGTGTGGTTGCATTCCATTGGTAAATAACTCCAGCGGCACAGCTTGGAAAAGCAGGATATGTATGACTTGATTAAATTATAATTAAAGTTACAACAAATTAAATGAAATATAAATTGCGGGGAAACAGAACTCCCGCTCTGATAAACACAAGCACATTTTCTAAAGTCTACAGACGGAATCAGAAGAAGAAAAAAAGGACATGTAGACACTAACCACAGACAGCGGAAAAAACAGCTGACACATTGAAATTGTCCTCAGCTGTAAGAGAATGTTAGTTCAAACTTCCGTTTAATGAATGTTCGTATTAAGGTTTGTACTGCACAACACAATTTTTTCTACCAAATTCATTACTTCAAAGAAAAAGAGCTGAGCTATCTATACTGATCTGACATCTGATTAAGTAAAAAAAAATGAATATAAAATGAAAATTAAAGTAGTTATTTCATTTCCATTTTGGGTCAATACAAGACAAGTCTTAATTGAATGTATCATATTTTAGAAATTGAGGTTCAGAAAGCTGGGGGGGGGGGGGCACGTGCTCCCTCGTGCCCCACCCCCCGAGGCTACGCCTATGGGGGCGCCATTTCAAGAGTTTTTTGGGACAAAGATTTTTATTAGGGACAGGGGTTGAAATAGCGTGCAGCATTGCCCAGATCATGCAAATAATAGAAATAGACCCCCGCAATTAAAAATGCAGTATGAGATTTTGCCCTCTTATCTTAACTTCTTTCACAAGTATGTGATTCTTCAGCGAATATTTTTTAATTTTCGTGGTAGTTCACGATATTTTTTTGTTTCCTTTTTTACGCAAAAGCAATTTGTCCACCGATCGCGGAAAATATCGCGAATTTTACGAATTGGACTTGGGGGGAAAATAGTTAATTTGGCAAATTGGTGGCGGAAAAAATTGTTGATTTTTTCAAACGATCATGGAAAAATATTGAGAATTTCACCAAAGATCGGTGAAACAAATAGCGATTTTTATTTTCGCGTAAAAAAATCGCGAATTTCGTATAACTATTGCGGGAAAATATCGCGAAATTCGTCAAAAGATTGAGCAAAAAAAATCAGGAATTCAGTCAAACAGTCGCGCAAGAGAGATCGCGCAAAAAAATAGCAAGTTTTCTCAGTCGATTGGGGAAAATGACACCCGAATTGCAACAAACGATCATAGAAAAGAATCACGAATTTCTTCAAAAAATCGCGAAAACAAATGGCGAATTTCGTCAATCGGTTGCAAAAAAAAAAAAAAAAAAACCAATGGCACTCCGGGAGTGCCGACAGAAGTGAAAACTTGAACAATTACGTGTGTATTTTTTGAATCGTCAGGAAACGTTTTATTGTGCAGGAAAACTTTTAAATGAAGTGGGTTTTTTTTTATTCATTATTACTACTACAAAATTATTATTATTACAATTTTACAATTATTATTACTACTACTACAAAAATTATATTACAATTTAAGAAATCCGTGATCACATGTTCTGTGGGCGGAGTTATGCTCACGGCGCGCGTTACGTAATGTGACGTAACCCCGAACCGATTAGAAAAACAGTTTTGTATTTTCAGTTGGAATAATTTTGTATCTTGACTATGAGCTTCTTAGCAGCTCTCCTGAAATTTATAAGGATTTTTCAGACTAATAATTATTTTTAATTTACTTTTGTGTTTAATGTGTTGTTGAATAAAACAAGAAAAGACATCAAGACTATTATTATGCAGTTATCATCCTCACACTTCTCCAGAATATATTGTTATTGTGTTTCTTCTTTCGAAATTACGTTCTTTCTGACACCTGCTGCTGATTATCATTATTTTTCATGGTGCGGAAACCCGCGAATACAAGAATATGTTTATACGCTTTAGAAATTGTTCTCAATTCTTCTTCGATGTGACTGTATAGGAAAAAATACTTATTGGAAGTTTTTTGTTCTCTTCTTGTGGACTATGCTCGGATAAAAGGTACTGTAAAAACTTTTTTATTATTATTATTGTTATTCTAAAATGGAAAAAGTCGATAAGTTAAAATCAAAACGTAAGCTTGCTCGAACTTCATGCACTAAATTAATTACTTCTATCGATAGATTTATGGAAAGTATTGATACTCAAAGTGACAATGATAAATTTAAACTGTCTGAATATTTCATAAATTTGCAAGAAAAACAAGATGAGCTTAAAAATTTAAATGAAAAAATTGAAGAATTAATAGATGATGCAACGGAATTTGAAAACGAAATTCAAAAGTCACTTGAGTATGAGGAAGCTATATCTGATTCGAAAACCAATATAAGAAGTAAATTGAAACAATTCAAGGTCGAGCAAGCTGAATCTATTAAAAGTATTAATAGTATTTCTAATTTAAATAATACATCACAGAATCCTGTCAATTTACCCAAACTAAATATAACCACCTTTAGTGGTGATCCAAGTAAATTCTTGGAATTTTATAATAGCTTTGAAAGCGCCATAGATTCAAATGAATCATTAACAACTGTTGATAAATTTTTATATTTGAAATCTTTCTTAACCGGTGAAGCTTATAAATTATTAGAAATCGAACCTGTTAAATCTTCATCAAATATTAAGGGTCTCAGACATATTTATGATGAAAGTGAAGTCAGTATTAGGAATTTGCAATCTATGGGTATTGCTTCAGATAAATTTGGATATATATTAATCCCTATTTTGTTAAAACAATTGCCACATAATTTAGTGGTAGAATTTCACAGAAAAAGGGATCCTAAGAAAATGGGTGATGTAGGGGAATTAATGAAATTCATCAAGTTTGAAATCGAATCTAGGGAGGCTGCAGATCTAGTGTCAGGAATTTCGTTGAAAGGTCAGGAAACGTTTCGTTCGAAAGCTGAATATTCTAAAGATAAATTTAAAGTAAAAAATAATTTCCCGACATCAGTTGCATTAAATACAGTTACTAAAGGTGTTTGCATTTTTTGCAATTCTAATACACATACTGGATTAGGATGCAAAATCTTATCCAATGAACAAAAAAGATTTAAGTTAAAGAAAGACGGACGTTGTTATAAATGCTTTTTCAAACACTTACAGTCAGCTTGTAAAGTAAAAATTCAGCCATGTCAAACATGTCAAAGCACACAACATAATCACTTATTTTGCCCACAAACAAAATGTAAAAAATTAGTTGAAAATCAAGATTCAAAATTAAAACAAGTTAGCCAAAATCCTGAAAATGAAACAGTAATGCAATCTGTTCATAAGTCAAAAAATTTGAGGAATAATTATATCACTCTACTGCAAACAGCTTGTGTTCAGGTGGAAAGTGGATCTAAAAAATTATTTGCCAGAATACTATATGATTCTGCTTCCACAAAAACCTTCATTCGGAGTGATTTGGCAAAGGCATTAAATGCCAAAATCTTAAGAAAAGAAAAACTTTTCATTTACACATTTTCTAACAGAAATCCTACAGAAAAAGAATTTGAATGTGTATTAATAACCTTGAGAAGCAGATATCATCCGTATAATTCTGTTAATGTTGAGGCATTAATTACGGATGAAATCTGTGGTACCCAATTATGTCAAAATATTAATCCCGAGGTTCAAAACCTTATTTCAAAGGAATATCAATTAGCTGATTTATTCGAGGTAAATTTACCAGTTCAAATTTTATTAGGAGCTAATTATATTTATGAAACATTATGTGGATCGCTTACCAAAATAAACAAGCAATTATACTTTCAAACGTCTATTTTCGGAACAACATTAGTTGGACAAATGCCAGATAATTATTCGATGAATTCTATTTCTTGTTTAAATGTAATTTGCTATTCGAAAGAAAGAGATTTGACATCTTTAAATGTTTCGGGTGAAAATTTAAATACTCAATTAAAAGCATTTTGGGAACTTGAAGCAATTGGTATTATTGAAAGTAATGAAAAGAAAATTTCTAATTATGAAGTAATAAATGGGTTTCAAGAAAACTTAAAATTCGTGAATGGTCACTATGAAACACGTCTTTTATGGAAAAATTCTCGTGATTTGCTTAAAAATAATCTTGAAGTAGCAAAAAAGCGGTTTTCTAGTTTGGAAAATAAATTCCTGAAAGATGAGTCTTTATTCAAAGAATACAATTATATTTTGCTTGACCAAGTTAATGAAGATATAGTGGAATTGTGCCCTAAAAAGTTTTCCATGTTACTACATGCCCCATAGACCTGTCATCCGAGAGGATAAAATTACAACAAAAACTCGGATTGTTTTCGATGCTTCCTCTAAACAAGCGGATTCCTTATCTTTAAACGAATGCCTGAATGCGGGTCCTAACTTGAACCCAAATGTTCTGGATATTATTTTAAAATTCCGATTACACAAAATTGCCCTTTCAGCTGACATTGAAAAAGCCTTTCTCCAGATATCTATAGCGGAAGAAGATCGCGATTATTTAAGATTTTTATACTATGAAGATTTTGACAAAAATAAAGAAATTGTCCCCTATAGAATGACTAGGGCTACTTTTGGTGTCACCTGCAGTACGTTTATCCTTGCCTGTACTATCAAAAAACATATAAAAAATATAAAGACTCTCACAAGAAAACATTTGAAATCCTTAATTCGTCCCTTTACGTAGATGACTTGTTTACCGGAGAAAATGATGTTGTACAGGCTTTTAATTTATCTAATGAAGCTGTTAATATTTTGAAAGAAGGGGGAATGAATTTAAGAAAATTTGAAACTAATTCCGAGGAGCTTAGGAAAAGATGAATTGATAAGAGCATACCTATTTCTAATTCCGATCCACCAAATAACTCTCTAAAAGTATTAGGCTTAACTTGGAACAATAATGAAGATAATTTGGGACTAGAATTACGTCCATTGTTATCAAAATTAAATAATGATTCTTGTACAAAACGGAATGTCTTGAAAATTGCAGCTATGTTGTTTGACCCGGCTGGGTTAATCACTCCTTTTATTATTCGAATTAAATATTTATTGCAACAATTATGGGTAATGGGCATATCATGGGATGAAAATTTTTCTGGTGAGTTAGAAAATGAATGGAAAACTTGGATTTCAGAAATACAGGATCTCTCACAACTGAAAATTCCCAGATATTACTTTAGCACCCTGATCATGGAAAAGGAGGGTCTCCAGTTACATATTTTTACAGATGCTAATCCTAAAGCCTATGGCGCAGTAGTATACTTACGATATCAAACATCTAAAGAAAAATTTAAAACTAGTTTTGTCATGTGTAAATCTAGTGTTGCCCCCTTGAAGAAATTAACTCTCCCACGTCTTGAATTGATGGGAGCAGTTATTGGTGCAAGACTTGCAAATTATCTTAAAAATATTCTCCAGGTATTCCAGTTTGTTTTCTGGACAGATTCTGAAATTGTCCTTTATTGGATAAAAGGATCAAAAGAAAAATGGAAACCATTTGTCGCGAATAGAATTTCAGAAATTCATGACTTGTCTGATCCTAGTTTATGGAGACATTGCGAAGGCAAACTTAATCCTGCCGACCTAATCACTAGAGGTTGTTCAGGAAAACAATCGGTCAATTCTCAAAAATGGTGGTACGGTCCCGAATTTCTTTCCTTGCCTGAAGATCAGTGGCTCAGAGTTAAAATACCCGCAACTCAAGTGTCTAATGTTTCTGAAGAGCGGTCTCGAAAAGCAGAAATTATTTATTGTGTAGTTAACACAAATAACGCTGATAAAATTCAAATTTTAAATTTGTCAAGGTATAGTTCACTAAAGAAGTTGTATCGAGTAACTGCATGGATATTGATTTATTTTCAATATAAAACTAAAAGCAGAAAAATGAAATCTTGCGGAATTATCAGCTGATGAAATAAAAAATGCCGAAAATTTTTGGGTAAAACTTGTTCAAGAAGAAAGTTTTCCTGAGGTTATAAAATGCTTGAAGCTTAACAAAAATATCCCTAAAGAATCCAACCTTTTGCAACTAAATCCTGTGTTGTCAGAAGAAGGATTACTCTTGGTACGAGGGCGGTTACAAAAGACTAACTTGCCATTTTATGATAAACACCCTATCGTGTTTCCTCCCAAACATAAATTTACTGAATTGATTATTAAAGATTCCCATGAAAGGGTTTTGCATGCAGGAGTATCAGACACACTGGTACAAACTCGTGAAAAGTTTTGGATTTTGAGAGGTAGACAGTGCATAAAATCAGTCCTCAACTCAACAACTGCCCAATCTGCAAGAAATTTAACATACGTCCTGGTCAACAAGTAATAGCACCTCTTCCAGGTGACCGCATTAACGAAGCACCCCCATTTTCCGTTACAGGCCTCGATTTTGCGGGGCCCCTATATGTGAAGGGGAGTGAGAATAAAAATTACATCTTATTGTTTACTTGCGCTATCACAAGAGCAATTCATTTGGAGCTTGTGAAAGACATGTCAACTGCAGAATTTTTATTAGGATTTCGCAGATTTATTTCAAGAAGAGGGTTGTGTGCTATAATCTACTCGGACAATGCTAAAACTGTCAAAAGAGCTGAACTTGAATTAAAAGAAATGTGGAAAGCTATCCGCCATCCGGACGTAAAAAAGTTTTATGCCGATCGGGGAATTTCTTGGAAATTCATTGTCGAACGTGCTGCCTGGTGGGATGGCTTTTATGAGAGAATGGTGCGCTCAGTGAAGTGTACTTTACGTAAAGTCATCGGCAAATCTTCGTTGACTCTAAGTGAACTGGAAACTCTTCTAGTTGAAGTAGAAGCTATCATAAACTCTCGTCCATTGACTTACATTTATTCAGAACTAGATGAACCATTTCCTCTAACACCTGCTCATTTTATTATAGGAAAACGAGTTCTGTGTTTACCAACTATAAAAGTAAACGATTTAACCTTACCAGCAACCAAAGAAACTTTAGTGAAACGTTTTCGTTTACGTGAGACAATTTTAAACCATTTTTGGAAGCGCTGGAAGAATGAATATCTCCTCAACTTAAAATCTGCTCACTGCACGGATCAATATAAAACTTCTGATTTCAAGATAGATGATGTTGTGCTTGTGCATGATGAACATTTACCTAGAGCTTTCTGGAAGTTGGGAAAAATTACAAAAACATTTGTTGGAAGAGACGGAAAAATAAGGTCTTGTGAAGTGAAAACAAACAATTCAACTATTAAAAGACCAATAAATCTCTTGTATAATCTTGAAATTAGTGACTTGAAAAACTGAAAAAACTTTTTTTATTTTCAAAAGACTCTAAAATTTTTCTTGATGATATGTATATTGAACTTCTCTTACTTATCCTTTTTTGAATTTTTCTAGAATAATATTTTTAATTGTTTCTTTTTATTTTTTTAGTAGAAGATACAATTATAACTTGTTTTATTCCTTATTGAAGAAGGTATGTAAGTATCAATGGAATATATATTTGCATTGTTTCTTGAATTTAATATTTGGAATTTTCTTGTGTTCATGATTTAATCTAGATAGCATATCAAACTTTGATTTCCAGGACTATGGTTGTATCTTGGACAGTTGTATCTTGACCTGAATTATTTTAAATTTAAATAATTTATTTTATATTTGACTGTCTTCTTGAAACTCTTGGGCAAAACTTTAAAAATGTTTTGTTTTACTTACTTGGTTTCATTCTTGAATCTTATCTTGGATATATTATTATTATTTTACTTTTTATAATTTAATTTAAAACTTGTACTTGGAATAGATATTGATCTTGAATAATATTATGTTAAATTTTTTACTTGAATACCTTAATATTATTTTTTATTTGCAAATTGTATACAATTTAGATAATTGAGGTATTATTTGTTAATTGAAAACTAGGTTACTCGTATTGATGTTATATATATATATATATGATGTTATATATGTATGATGTAAAATTTTTGATGAACCCCCATGTGTTCATGGTGGGGCAGGATGTTAAGAAATCCGTGATCACATGTTCTGTGGGCGGAGTTATGCTCACGGCGCGCGTTACGTAATATGACGTAACCCCGAACCGATTAGAAAAACAGTTTTGTATTTTCAGTTGGAATAATTTTGTATCTTGACTATGAGCTTCTTGGCAGCTCTCCTGAAATTTATAAGGATTTTTCAGTCTAATAATTATTTTTAATTTACTTTTGTGTTTAATGTGTTGTCGAATAAAACAAGAAAAGACATCAAGACTATTATTATGCAGTTATCATCCTCACACTTCTCCAGAATATATTGTTATTGTGTTTCTTCTTTCGACATAATGTTTTTCTGACACCTGCTGCTGATTATCATTATTTTTCAGTCATTTCTTCCGTAATTCCCAACAAACAGGCGCCCCACGGTCTGCATCTTCGAAATCTACCTATGCCTGTAGGTCGAGCCGTCAGGGATTTTTTTTTTAATCCCGTGTAATATACCTTTTAGATTTCATTTTAAAACTTGAATTATGTATATTGCAAATTGTATTTCCTTTCCACAATTTGTATTACATTCCGCATAAGTATGAATGCAGCAAGTGTATTTCAAACTAAATAAGATTTTTATGAGGTGTTTATCTAAATTTTATAGATATGCAGAGTTATTTAAACATATATTACATTATCTTATGACTTGTAGCAAAAGCGTTCGCAAAGCGAGTTTTTTTTTTCCCCGTAGTGGGTGATTAATAATGTTGAGGCTTTTAATTATAGATTAATATGTTTTTAATCTCTTACACAGGGACCGGTTGCACTAAAATATCGCCCACTCCCACCTTTTTTATTATGTTAATTAGTCAATTATTAGGGATCTGTTTAGGAAGAAATTGGGTCCCTTTAAAGAATCCTTCACAATATTTTTCATTTCAAAACTGGACACTTGAGGAAAATTTTCATCTCAAAACAGGGCCTTTAAAAAAATTATTTGTCTTAAAAAAGGAACCTTCACAAAATTCTTTGTCTTAAAAAACTTTTACAAATTTAATTATTTAAAAGTAAAATCTAACTGTCACTTTTACATAAAGAAACTGTATATTTTACATACACATATCTTCTTAAAAATCTATAAACAAGAACCAGAATATGACGATTCTTTCAAATTTACAAAATTATGACTAGATTTTTCACAAATGTAAAAAGCTGTTCATAATTTACAAGGACAGGACCCAGGGAGTTAAGTCTGGACAGACCTCTGATTATGCTAATTATGCTATGAGATTTTGGAAAATTTTAATGCTGTTAGCGAAATATATTAATTAAACTATATACATTTTTAATGTTGTTTGTGAAATATGATTTAAACTAAACAATTTTTTAGTGTTGAATAAATATTTAATGTAGGTAAAATCTTTCATTAAGTTATTTTTATTTATTTATTTATTTATTTATTTATTTTACGAATTATCTTTTTAACGAAATGTGTTAATTACATTTTGGAAACAAAACGAAATAAGTAGTAATGCTTTCCCTTATTAGTTTTCAATAGAAAATATGTTTCAATCTTTATGTATGTATTATGACTCACACTATATTTCATACATATACAAGACAGTGCAAAAACATTCCGGTAAATTTCATTAGTATATAAATTCTATCGGTAGTGTAAAACTGTTTTCTTGTAACATGCAAAAATAATTTCGTAAGCAAATAAAAATCTTTTCACTCTAGTGAACTTTTAACTAATTATTAGTACTATTGGATTAGGGCGTATTTTTTTCTTTTCCTAACGGGTCTATAATACTTTATTATTTACAATTCAAAATAGTATTAAAATAAATTTTAACTGAAAAATAATTTATGTTTAAAAATTTCGTGTAAACTGTATTCATTAGAAAATGTACCTATTCTAAAACACTGTCTTTTTGCCCTGTATCCTCATATACTAACGGATAACTATCCTCATATAACTATCCTCATATATAACGGAGCGCTGCATATACACGCGCGCCATCTTAAAACGATAAAGGGAACGCTTTCCGGCTACCTAAAGCAGTCGGAGAAATTACCACATAACAGCCCCGAAATACGGGAACGAATTCCGAGACGGTAGGGGCAGAATGCGAAATTATCACTTCGTCGGCGCATTACGAGAAAGTCTTCCGTTCCGATGAGGGGAGAATGCTGCCACTGGTCCCAACGGGCAGTCTCGATCCAATCCAGATCTTGAGGGCGACGCACAACTGATCCAGCTACAAGGGAATCACAAGGAATGGTCGTACGGAGCCCAACCCGCATTGACCGTCTACGTTCTACCGCCCGCACGACACCGAGAGTTGCGTCGTGCCGTCTCACCTGCCGACAGGCGTCACAATAGAACCCTTGCAATCCATGTTCTACAGATCCCGTTGGAACCATCGTCTCATCATAGACAAGTTGTAGCCGCCCGATTCGTGTTAGCTTAACCTTTGCCACTCGCGTCACCCCCGGACGCAAAAGCTCCGGGCACGAGGGTTCGGTCTACGCGAATGTTTTTTACCACCTTGTCATCCCGAGTTTCCGCGGAGCACAAGTCCCGTCTTCAGTTGAAACATTTGCAGATAAAACGTCATGTTTTATGGCCAAATTCGAAACATATTGATTTGATCGGATGCTTCTAAAGATGCGTATGGTTGCGTCATTTACCTTCGATCTGTCTCCGAGTCAGGCGAAGCGAAGGTGTCACTCCTGTGTAGCAAATCGCGGGTGGCACCCCTCAAAAAGATTACTATATATTCCACGTATGGAACTGTGTGCGGCAAAGTTGCTCTCGAAACTTACTGTTAAGGTACTGTCATCCCTGGACGTTCAATTTCGTGGAGTATATTTATACTCAGATTCGACTGTAGTACTGGCATGGATTGCTTCACCACCTCAAACACTTAAGCTTTTTGTGTCGAATCGTGTCACTAAAATTCAAAATAACACTAAAGACTTCACATGGAATTATGTAAAAACTTCTGAAAATCCAGCAGACCTAATTTCACGTGGTGTTAGTCCAGCGAAAATTCTTGATCTTAAACTGTGGTGGAACGGTCCTAACTTTTTGTGTGATCAGGAAAGTTATAACATTGATAAAGAACATTTAACAGTGACTGAAACAGAGGAATTCCAAAAGGAATTCAAACAAAATTGTAAATTGCCGAACTGTGAACTGAACTTTTTAAATAAGGTTAAGGACATTGACTATATATTTAAAATCACTAATTCATATGTAAAGTTAATTAGAATTATTAGTTTTATTTTCAGATTCATCTCTAATTTGAAGGGCTGTATAAAGGAAAAAGGACTTTTATCTCCAGTTGAATTAAGGAAAGGTAAATTGGTTTTAATAAAATATGTACAAATGCAGGTATTTTCTAAGGAGATGAAGGCCTTGAGAGAGAAAAGGAGGATTAAGGAATTTAATGTAAGTAGTTTATCTCCTTTTATTGATAATGATGGTATAATTCGCGTGGGTGGCCGATTAGTTAATGCTAACTTACAAATTGATGTTAAACATCCTATTTTACTTCCTAAGAGCCACAAATTCACGGAAATGATTTTTTTGTATTTTCATTAAAAAAATTTTCATGTTGGGCCCCAAACTTTGTTGTATGCCGTTAGGCAAGAATATTGGCCTTTGAGGGGACGTGCTATTGCTAGAAAAACTGTCCATAATTGTGTGACATGTTTTAAGGCGAACCCAAAAGAAATCAGTCAAATTATGGCACCTTTACGTAAGGAAAGAGTGACTATTAATCCTCCTTTTTCCAATTCAGGCCTAGATTGTTGTGGGCCTTTCTTAATAAGATTTAAAAACCAAAGAAAAGGTGTTTATCACAAAATTTATGTTTGTATTTTTGTCTGTTTTATGACTAAAGCAGTTCATTGTGAAATTATCACTGATTTATCGGCAGAAGCCATGATTGCATGTTTAAAAAGGTTTTTTGCACGCAGAGGGCCGGCATCTCACCTTTTTTCTGATAATGGCACAAATTTTCGAGGTGCTGCTTCAGAAATAAAGGAGTTATTTGCCTTATTTAAAAATGAGTATGTAATTGATTACATGTGTTCTGAAGGTGTGTCATGGAGTTTTATCCTTCCACAGTCGCCTAATTTTGGGGGACTGTAGGAGGCGGGTGTAAAGACTTTCAAACACCATTTCAAAAGAGTGGTAGGTGAGCATAAACTCACATTTGAGGAGTTTCTGACTGTAAGCAATCAAATTGAAGCTATTTTAAACAGCCGACCTCTGACACCACTTTCATCCGATCCCAATGATTATAATGTTTTAACGCCAGGTCACTTTTTGATCGGTAGGCCCCACCTGAGACAGATATTTCCTCTGTAGACACTAATAGACTTTCTAAATGGCAATTGACAACTAAACTGGTCCAAACTGTCTGGAAAAAATGGACCAGAGATTATTTGTGTACGTTACAACAACGATCTAAGTGGCATTGTATTAAGGATGATATTAAACCTAACATGGTTGTATTGTTAAAAGAAGAAAAATTACCTGTATGCAGTTGGTTAATTGGTAGAATTGAAGGAGTTATTCATGGAAATGATGGAAAAATCAGATTAGTTCTGGTTAAAACGCCTAAGGGCACTTATAAACGTAGCATTTCTAGAGTGTGTATATTGCCAATTTCAGATAATATTATGTAAACTTGTTAAATTTTGCTATTGTATGATTATAATTGAATTTCTTATTTCATTAGTATATTCAGAGTGTATATATTGTGCTAGTTTACTGTGTGTACTTTTGCATCTATTGTATATTTAATATGAAAATGTAGTAATAGTACGTTTTGTAATTGAAACCTTTGGGTTTCAAGGTGGGGAGTGTATTCGCCGGCTGCTATTATAACGGCGCCGCTGGGCACGCATGCGCAGTGATTGATTGGTTTTTTTTCCTCTCGATCTGTTGAGAGAGTGAGTGTTGTTTTTTGCTTCGTATGTGTAGGATGTTGTTACGTCCGCTGAGAATAAAAAGTTTTATCCTGAGATTGAGAATTTTACTTGTGTTAAATGGAGTAACTTCAGTTGATTTTACATTCACCAAGTTACTCACGAAACGTGCGTCTGTCCATTGTACAATGATATTGTGTGTTAAACGTTGGTGTTTTTAGTAAATAGTTTGATAAATTGAAAATTTCCGAAAATTTTAATTTTAGCTTTCTTTTTATCCTAAACAGTACTTTTGTGCTAAATATCAAGTATCTAGGCTGCGAGTAATATCTCAGATGGATAGCACCTTTCCTGGAAGCAGTTGAGAGTACTTTTGACTCCCCCCTCCCATAACTTAGTGCTTGCCTAGTTACCTGAAATTCCTTTAAGGTAACTTCGTCGAAAATCAGTGGAAGATCTCCAAAAAGAGCCCAAAAGCAAGAAAAGGAGGATTACTGACAAAAAGAAGTGAAATCTCATCAAAAAGTCACCTGTAAAAAATGCAGCCAAGTCTCGTAACTCATTTACCGTAAAAAGTATTGAGATCGTATACAGCCAAGTTTAACTATCTTATTAACTCTGAAATTTTCATTCACAAATCACTCCTAGTCTCTACATCTTTAGTTATTTATTATTTTGTGACTTGGCAATTACGTAACACGAGAATGTGATGTATATAGTTAGTCTTAATCGAATAATACTATAACATATTAAGGTGTAATAACTTCCCTGCGCGTATATAATTTGCCTTAATTAAATCATCCCATCCCATCCCATAACAGAGTAAGGTGTAATAACTTCCCTGTGCTGAGTAATTGCTAAGTCACAAGATAATAATTAACTAAAGCTGTAGAGACTAGGAGTGATTTGTGAATGAAATTTTCAGAGTTAATAAGATAGTTAAACTTTGCTTTATACGATCTCAGTACTTTTTACGGTAAATGAGTTACGAGATTTGGCTGCATTTTTTACAGGTGACTTTTTGATGAGATATACATAATGAAAACATAAGAGTTCATATTGAACTCAGTTTAACTCAGAATTACCTTTTTATCTAAAATATTTAACCTAAAAAAACTATGGTTTCAAATATGAATATCATAATGAAAATCTATATATATAAAAGCCGTTCTTGGTATGTATGTATGTTCCTTATACAAATCTACAGTTTTTGTCCGATTGTAACGAAACTTTATGTACATATGTTTTAGAATACGAGTAAAATCACTGTCAACTTTAAAAATTTCTCAGACCATTCTTTATCACTTTTTTTAAACATCTCCCATAGTTTATCATTACAGAAATCTATTTTTTCCCCTCAACTTCTAATGCAATTTATTTCCCGTTGCCATTCAAAGGAACTGCATATGGACAATATTTTCATAAACCAATTTCAGATTAACTCGCTAAAATTTGAAATCCGAAACTGACGTCAATTTTGGCAGATGTAATTTTTTTCGCATATTACAAAGATTACTATAAGTGCTTTAAACGACATAGTACATATATTTAAATGTGTTTGGAGAAAAATAAATAACTTAGCTCCTAATTTTACAAAGGAAAATTGTTTTCATTGGTTTGTTAATATTAAAATAAATTTTCTAAGAAATAAAAACATATTTTTGCGCATTAAAACTTTATGATTCAATTTATTCTACATTGCCATTTAACAATCATTACATCGTAACCTTTTTCAGCTTGTCCTCAACCAAGGAGGCATATTTAAGTGTGAACAACAGATGCCCACTATTAATAAATATTGGATTTAAAGAAAACAATACAGTATTTTCCATTATTTTTTCTTCAAAAATGGGTGTTAAACAATCTATATATATAAAAGCCGTTCTTGGTATGTATGTATGTTCCTTATACAAATCTACAGTTTTTGTCCGATTATAACGAAACTTTATGTACATATGTTTTAGAATACGAGTAAAATGACTGTCAACTTTAAAAATTTCTCAGACCATTCTTTATCACTTTTTTTAAACATCTCCCATAGTTTATCATTACAGAAATCTATTTTTTCCCCTCAACTTCTAATGCAATTTATTTCCCGTTGCCATTCAAAGGAACTGCATATGGACAATATTTTCATAAACCAATTTCAGATTAACTCGCTATAATTTGAAATCCGAAACTGACGTCAATTTTGGCAGATGTAATTTTTTTTGCATATTACAAAGATTACTATAAGTGCTTTAAACGACATAGTACATATATTTAAATGTGTTTGGAGAAAAATAAATAACTTAGCTCCTAATTTTACAAAGGAAAATTGTTTTCATTGGTTTGTTAATATTAAAATAAATTTTCTAAGAAATAAAAACATATTTTTGCGCATTAAAACTTTATGATTCAATTTATTCTACATTGCCATTTAACAATCATTACATCGTAACCTTTTTCAGCTTGTCCTCAACCAAGAGGCATATTTAAGTGTGAACAACAGATGCCCACTATTAATAAAAATTGGATTTAAAGAAAACAATACAGTATTTTCCATTATTTTTTCTTCAAAAATGGGTGTTAAACAAATGTGATTAAAAGTAAAATGGTTTATCGAAAAAAAAATTAAATGCATTTTTTAAAATATAAAACATTTATTTTAATTTAAAAAAATAATATATTTTTTATAAGTTCGACAACGTGGCCACATTTTAATTTCATCAGCTTTGAAATTATTATCCAATTCTTAAAAGAAAAATATATTTTTGAAAAAAATGTTTTGCATCAAAAATCACATAACTTCAAAACGCAATTTTAGCAAATTCTGTTTAAATTATACTGTAAATATAATTTCGGAGTTAAATTTAGTATTTAATAATATTGTTTAAAAATTTTCTATGAGTACAGTAGTATGGAGTTTACCCACGAGTGGCAACAGACACGCCTCTGCGGGTATATGTGCTGCGAAAAAGACTGTTTATTGGACGAAGGGGAAGTTGTGTTAAAATGTTCTTCATGCCTATTGGTGTTTTTCTTTTATATACCCGCAAATGACGTGACATGGGTAAAGTCCATTTCTTTAATCGCTTTCATGTTTTAAATACAAATGTGCATCTGACGTCACGCACTCAAGTAAAGTCGTTTTTCTCAATTAACTGTAGGCAAAAAGTAACAATTCTTGCGGAGTTAGTAATTCATAATGTATTATTTCTTACACAGAATATAATGTATTCTAACTATTTGAAAATTACGAGAAACTTGGCGAAACTTCAAGAAATTTAGCTCAACGTTTTGTCTACGTTAAGTTGACAAACATACACATTATCTATAAATATAAATGCATATTCGTACATGAGTCATGAAGTGAAAGAATTTGTTTTAACTAGACACGTATCGGTTCAGAGGAAAATCTACTCCGGTGAAAGTGTCATCATGTTTTAAATCATGTGCCGGTTTTCATACACAAAATATTAGTACTTTATAGCAATTACACAAAGTAGCGTAATTTCCACAGAATGTATTGATCGCCAAAGTGTAAGTTTAACATCCTTTTATCGTACAATTTTCCAGAATATTAAATTACTTTAAAATTACTTTAAAATCCATAAAACATCAGTAAATTGAGATGCGCTTTTCAAACGAATAACATTGAGAGTACATTTATTTTATTCGACCGCATAAAAATTGAATGTGCTATGTTTAGAAGTAAATGTCTTTACTTTATAAAGATCAAATAAGTTAATCTTTCGTAATTGGATTGGACATAGGTTTAAAAATATACATGCTTTAAAATTACTTTAAAATCCATAAAAAATCAGTAAATTAAGATAAACTTTTCAAACTACATTTGAAAGTGCATTTTTTTTCTAATTTATAGTATAAAAAAAATGAAATCATGCGATATTTAGTAGTTACAAATATGCAGTACAAGCAAAATTTAATGGTTAGGTCGTGGCTACCGTCAATATGATGTCAACATTACTCACGGATATATTTTTGTTTTATAATATAGATAGATGCCATATGAAAGCGAATTTCGCTAAATGTTACGATATTTAGTATTTTTTTTTTTTTCATTGTCAGGAAAATCGTATATTTTTATATTGTATGCGCAAAGAAAACGCGCATTCTCATTTATAAAGCTGAGAAATTCTACTATGGTTGAGTTAACGCTTTTTTTTCTAAATGTCTTTTTTATCGATTTATGGTTGAGTATGCACATATCCTATTGTCGTCATTGGTATTGTCGTATTATTGTATTTTAATTTATGTCAACACGGGCAAAGCCGGGTGGTTCTGCTAGTGCATTATATTTTCAAAACTGTTTATGTAAAAGGAAATATACACCTTCGTCTTTAGAAACCATAAAATGCTTCTAAAATTCGACCAAGAATAGCATTTTAGAATTTCGATAAAAATATACAAGGATCAAAAGCATAACAAGAGACTTGCACAAGACATGAATTCCAAGTGAAATACTCGACGATTGGAGAGGCTATAGAACGAAATGAACTCGTTATCATATGGACTGGATAGTGAACTTTTACCAACCAGAAAATGAACAACTAAATATGAGATTTCAAATTTTGACTTTTGGCCAGCTTTTTCAGTGAAATACCACACTGTGCGTCCGTCCGTACTCTAACTCTCGTAAATACACTCGGATTGCCCTGAAATTTTTGTATGTTTTTGACGTTTACTATAGCATGTTCCCTGTTGAAAATGAAGTGTGTAACATTTATATTTTATTTACAGGGGTAGTCAAGTATTCTGTTATATTACAGACAATGGCGAAAAATCGTTTCAAGTGCATTTTGATGATGTTACGCGATTTGAAACAGGATGAAATTAATATACAATTATTCTTAAAACATACTTTTGTGAAGTATGGTGTGCAAAGCATTTATTATTCATTTACAAGGTCACACAAAAAAATTCTGTTGCAGTGTTACACGATGTTCTATGGGCAAATATCGTTTGCAGTGTAATTTAATGATGTTTCACTATTTTAAACATAATGGAATTTATATGCATTACTTAGATGCACTACAAATTACTCACATAAATGTACGGTGTGCATTGCGTTTATCGTTCATTTACAGGAACACAATAATAAATCGGTTACAGTATTTGTGTTTTAATTACAGTCTACAGTCTAATATACAGGGCTGTACAAAAAAACTACGCATGCATTTCCATCGAACGGTGAAAATTGCCAAATGTGAATTTTCTAACTGAACAAAATTTTATCATGCTATGTAGTATATATCCAAATCTATAAATATTATAGAGGGCTGCACAGAATAATTCAACTACTTTTTTTTACTATGGAAGGTAATTGCTAACACTGTATTTTTAAATGTGTTATATGTTTCCTAAACTGTTTACTACATATCTTCTTTCACCTTACTTAACGGTGAAGTTTCATTACAGTTTTCTGAATGCGTTGGAAAGTATTTCATAATCTATGTTTTACGCATGAATTTTCATTCTTGTTTAAAGTTGATTTAGAGTACTCTAAACACCAATATAAGTTACACAATGAATGTCCTATTGCCCCTGAGAGGGTAATAGTGAAGGAAGACATGCTTTCCCTTTATGCAAAATCGCGACTGAAAATCAAGTACAAAGGTACACCAAACCTTATGCGAATTTAAATAATAAGAAATATACATAGCTCATTATAAAAATCTGAAATTTTATAGATAACTTGGATTAAAAATTACAGCTGTGCATTAAAGCCCTTAAATTTAATCAGGAGCTTCGAAAGAACTTGGTTTCCAGTTAGATCTCACTTCTTTTATTAGCGAAACCGTTAACGAACTTGGCATTCTTTCACATGTATGTTTTTGATGGGATTTAACATAACAGGACAAATAACATTGTTATTGTGTTAGAACATGTTATCGCATTAATATGTTACTTAAA
This sequence comes from Maratus michaelseni, assembly GCA_963931845.1. NCBI lineage: Eukaryota > Metazoa > Arthropoda > Arachnida > Araneae > Salticidae > Maratus > Maratus michaelseni. Next base: position 168,860,499 of record OZ007591.1, read on the forward strand.
AGTCCCTGTTAATTAAATAACAATTTACCGAGAAGAGCCTTCACCGTTATAGGCTGTCGTACCCAGAAATTCGGTTAAAAACCCCAACTTGACGTAATTTTCTGAAATAGCTTTTGCCTTTATCGAAAAATGCAAGACACTATTCGATTTCATAATTTTTTAATAGGAACACTTGCAAAGTTTTTGCGTTTACGAAAAAAAAAATTATTTCAGAAATGTGTCAGAATATAGAAAAGAAACCACACCTTAGATTTGAAAAGAAACCACAGCATGCGAGAACATAATTTCCACGAAAATAAGACAGTTTAGGTTAAATTTTAAGCTATATTGCCTATTTTTATAAGTAAATGTCTGAGGTCTTGCCTCAAAAAGAGAAAAAACACCCGCAAGTCGAAATTTTCAAAACCCACTGACGAGCGTTATATTTCTATCAACGCCATCAGGAAAAGAAAAAGAATAAAATTCTTCCCAGCTTCATATTTTCCCCGTAATGAGTAACAGATAAATATGTTGCCAGTAACAGAATGGTCTGTTTAATGTCGATAACTCTTTCCTCTAAATGTGATTTTTTAACCATTTGGTTGCTGTTCAAATAATCAGATTCGTTTAATTAAAATGACAGATATGTTCCTTTGAAATCATTTTTGCAATCCAGTTATGAGTGTGAGGAAGAACTACATGTTTGTGTGTAATTTCTTGTAATAAAATAATGAAATATTCGTTTTGCAGGAATAATAAAAAAATAAGATGATTTTCATGAAATTTCTTGGAATAAAATAATAATATATTCGTTTTGCAGGAATAATAAAAAAATAAGATGATTTTCATGAAATTTCTTGGAATAAAACAATAATATATTCGTTTTGCAGGAATAATAATCAAATAAGATAATTTTCGTGTATGGATTTAAAGCGGTATAATGATTCGCACTCGCTTTGGAAGTTAAGTATGACAGGGTGTGGAAAGGGGAGGGTGAGGCTGAAGTCCTGACTTTTTTAAAGAGGATTTAAGGCTTTCACGTTATTCTTTCTGAACTTAGCAGGATAGCAGCTTTTTTTTCCAATAGTAATTTTCTACATTTGTTAATGGAATCGTAGAATTTTATTTTGTTTTAAGAAATAAAAGACAAATATATGTATTTTTAAATCTATATTTATTTACTAACTTTATAGAGCTTCAAAATTATAATATTTTTAATAATATTTTCCCTTTCTTATAAACTATATTCAAATTTTTTGCGAATTTTCATTTGAATGTGTCTATGTGATCATTAATATTGTAATATTTCGATCACAGTGGGTTATAATCGGAAAAATGCTGTACTTTAACATGTTTGTATGAATATGTATGCAATAGTGTAGTTTATTTTTGCACTGAGCCGATGACAGGCAAAGATAGCTGTCCTGTGGCCCAAGATCTGAATATTTCAGCCCATGTGGACCAGTATATTTACATGACACTCCTGAACAGACGATCAATGAACAGCTGATAGTAAATTAAAATAAGGCAAAATCAAGCTATTTTTTTATTTATATTTTTTTAGGGGGGGGGGGAGGTTGTTAATTTGTATCTGACAAATTAAAGAGAAACAGAAATGGATTAAAGCTAATAGGTAACATATGTAATCGATGAAATTGCTCAAGCAGTCATTTTATAACAATTATGAATGAGAGAAAGACGAAATTGTTTACCTTTTTCTACATATCATGTTTTTAAAAATGTGTTTTATTTTTATACATGGTGTCCCTTCTTATTGCTTACCAATATCTAATTCCTAAGCCGTTAGTTTTAGAAGTATAGTTACAATTGCTAAAATGTCACAATATGAAACGTCAAAATAGCTACATTTTAAATGGTTACGAAATTAAAAATTTTATACCATGTCTAAGTCCTCTAAGTTTTATTCAGAAGAAGTTTATCTTCTTACAAATAAACCAATGTAAATTCATTATTCTATGACGAAAACTTTCCGAGTTATGATACTTAGAATTTTATGAATTTTAGGCATTTTATGTTACTAAAGATGGAAAAGTGTGCTTTTAGTGCCTTGAAAACGCTGAAAATTCATGAAATTCAAAATATCATAACTAGGTAAAATTTGTCGCGCAAAAATTAAATTTTATCATGTAAACCTATTTTAATGATGCGGATTCATCTCAACGGGAAAGGTCGACTATACTTACTTCCCAAAATTATTTCAAACATTCTGTTCAAAGGACTTTTAATTAAAACGTCCGTTGGGCGATTGATTATGCGTTACAAAAATAACATGTTATTGGAACCTGTTACCAACGCTACTGTGGAACTCAGTAACCTATTAACCAAAAGTAACTGCATTTCCCATCTCTACCATACAACGTTGTTATTTACTGACACTGACTCTCTGACTTACCATATTACGAAGCAATATATATTTTATGATATGAAACTCCCTGCGTCCCTCTTTGATTTTCCCGATTATTACAAGAATCATCGAAGATACTGTGAGGATAATAAGATGGTTATTGGAAAATTAAAAGAGAAACTGAATGATGAGTAGACTTTGTAAGAGCGAAATCAAAAATGCATTCTATAAAATCCTCAAAGGGCGAGAAGAAACGTATGTCTATACACAAATTATTCGACAGAAAATAAAGCATCAAGGTTATTTGGAATGTGGGAATGTCTACAGCAGCTAAAAACAAGCATAGGAAAGCAAATAAGGATCGCCCAAGATGAACATAATTTATACTAGGATTTCCCTCCAAGGGATTAGTCTGAGTGATATTGTTAAGAACGTAGGATTAACAATTACGACATAATGAAAAAGAGAAAATTAAATGATAGCATTACAAAATATCATACATATACACTGTAAAACAGGAACAGGCTGACCACCTCAGGAAATCCAGCCGAAGCCTTAGAGTTTTAGTGCAATCCTGAGGGAGACACTGTTAAACAAATGGAAAAGAAGTACCGTCCATCAGATTAGTTTTTATAACATTTGGCAAATAATCCCATTTTTTTTTGCTTGATCTTATAAAACGCCAAGCTTTTTAAAGTTACGTAATCAGATTTCCAGCCAATAGCGTATTTTAGCAAGCGTGGCTTAACGCAAATTTAATTTCATTGTTGCAACATTTTCCTTGTGACAAATACAGTAAAACCTCCATAACGGAGACTCTATAGCGGACACCTCTATTTAACGGACACTTTTCAAATCCCCACTCCCAAAATCTAAATTTTTGTATGTTTAACCTCTGAATAGCGGACATTCCGAATAGCGGACAGTAGTTTTGGCGATCAAGGATGAAAAATGATTTTTTTAACAAGAAAGAAAATGAAAAAAAAAAATAAAAAGCCTAGAAATTTATCAAGGCAATGTGTCACAAATTTTTTGACCACAGATAAATAAATGTAGAGGGTGGTCTCTAGAAATTCCCCAATGGCCTGGGGTATCCCTCAATATCGTAATCGTTTACTGTTTGATTCTTCAGATTTAATTGACATATAATATTCAAAGCTTCAAAATATGTTAAAACCATTTTTATCGTTTTCTGAATATAGTGAGTTCTGCGTATTCTGAATTTAGTGTCTTGTTTGTGATTAATGTTACGAGAATGACCTCAAAACGAAAGCGATTAACTTTAAAAGAAAAATTTGAAATTGTAAATGTAAGTGAATATTTAAAACAGAAATAGAGTTTACGGATACCGGCCGAATGTTTTAAAATAGGTAAAACACAAGTGGGAGAGATTTTACGAAATAAATAATTTGTGGAATGTTAACTCTAACGAGAACATCAAAAATTGAGGTATACTGATTCCATTGAAATTAATTCTATATTTCTGAATTGGTTTACTTCTCTTCCTTCAAAAAAATTCCTATCAGTGGGCCTTTGATTCAGGAAAAGGCTTTAAAAGTCGTGAAAGAACTCGGATTACATGATTTTAAGAGTTTGGGTAGATGGCTGGAAAAGTTCCTGTCTCGGCACAAAATCTCTTTCAAAACAATATGTGGAAAAGCAAAATCTGTAGCTCTGAAAAAAGTGGAGGATTGGTATGAATAACTACAATCAATTTGTGAAAGTTATGAGGAGAGAAACATTTTTAATATCGAGGAAAGCGGACTCTTTTTCAGAATTTTTTCGAGTAAGATTTTGTGCTTTAAAAAGGATGGCTTTATCGGCGAAAAAAATTACAAAAGAGCGAAGCACTATTTTATTATGTTGCAATGTATTAGGGGAATTTTAAATTCCTCTTCTAGCTCAAAAATCTCCAAAATCCATGTGTTTCTCAAAGAACATGCAATTAAAAAAATGGTGTTATAGAGCGTGGATAACCAGGATAAAAAAGCGTGGATAACCAGTTTTTTAATGATTAAATGGTTAACTACCTTTTATAATACAATTAAAAAACAAAGAAAAGTTATCTTGTCTTTGGACAGTGCAACTTCTCATCCAAAACATTTTAAAATGGACTATGTTAAAACTGTGCCCCCCCCTCCCCCCCCCCCCAAAAAAAGACAACTTTCGTATGCCAGCCCCTTGATCAACGAGTTATACGCAATTGTAAAGCCTGGTACCCTTTTATTAGGCCATATTCTTTCGAAGTTTTATTCTATGAATACAGTTGAGAACAGCCTAAAATTAGTTAATGCTCCCGATTCTTTCAAATTCGGATTTCTTCAGCTGTAAAAAACATATAACCGGAATGTGTATGACAATGTTTCAGAAAAGCAGGCTTTATATTAAAAGAAAATGAAACACGTATTTCCGATAGAAATGAAGAACTATCGCAATAAGTGAATTGATGAAATGGATCAGGAGTGAAGAAATACCAAAATGCCATCAACATTGATGATGACCTACTGAAAAAGAATCAGTTGACGTATGCGATTATATTCCATAAGAATCTTCGACAAAAGCTGACTCTATTAGTGATATGAATCAGATACTGAAACCAGGGGATGTTTCCTGCAATATCGAGAATTTCCAAGAAGGGGCAAAACACAGTGAGCAGTTACACATATTTTTTCTTTTTCCAAAAAAAAGATGATTCAGAAGGATTAAAACTACTGATAGCATTAAAACGTCGCATAGAAAAATTAACTACATGTAATCGCAAGCGAAAGCAAACTTTTGTAACAGATTTTTTCCTTAAAATGTAATAAACAGTGGAAAAATGTACGTACAATTTCATTTCAGTTTTATTGCTTAAAAAAGTAATTTTAAATTCTGATTAATCATATAATAGAAGTTCTCGGACATATAAAAGCCAATTAATGAAACTTTAAGCATTTCTGAGCAATTTTGTGAATCTCTGAAGTTTTCCCAATAGCGGACACCTCCGAATAGCGGACAATTTCTGTGCTCCCGAGGTGTCCGTTATTTAGAGGTTTTACTGTATTTACATTCGAATTGATTTTTTTCCTCTACCCAAACTCTACCCAACTCTTTACCTGCCTCGCTATTCATCTGTCAATCCGTCTTTCTACCTGTCTTGCTTCCCGTTTAATTACCAGTCTCTCGACACGTCTGCCTGTGTACATACTCCTCTCTCTACCCGTCTGTCAACTCGTCTCTGTGCTCTTCTGTCTGCCCGTCTCTCTATCCACCACGCAACCCGTCTCTCAACCTTTACTCTACATGCCTGTATATCGGTCTCACTACCCGTCTCGTGACTCGTCTCTCTACCCATCTCGGTACCCCTCTGTCAACCTTTTTTTACCTGTCTCGCTACCCGTCTACCTATTCGTTTCGCAACCCGTTAGCCTATCTCTGTCACTACCCGTCTCTCTACCCATCTCACTATCCGTCTGTCTACCCGTTTGTTTACTCGTCTCTCTACCTCTTCCCAATAGTTTCACAATTCATTCAATATACAGAAGCCGTTTACCGTTATTAAATACAAACAGAAGTAATTCATCTAATAAGTATAATCAGATGCAATTTTAAAAAATACATGCGTAAACCAGCAAAATAATTCATCAGTTTTAGTTTCATAGTTGTTTATATAATTTGGCAATAAATCTCAACTTCTTAAACCCGAATTGTGTCAAGCTTTTTAAAAAAGCCTTAAGGTCCGTATAACTGGGAAGTATCCTCAGGGCTATTATATACATGTTATAGTTAAGTGAAAGTTTCATAATCGGGTTTGCAGTTAATTGCTTAAGTCAGAAAACGTAGCTTAACGCCATTTTAAATTCAATGCTGTAACTTTCTTTTTATTTTTCTTATTTTTTTGAAGAGTTGGTGGGAGGGGGAAAGATTAACAAATATATACATTTGAATTCAAACTTTTGCTTCCATGTTTATGTTAGTGTTGTTTGTATTATTAATACTTTGTTTACCGAGCTTCATTCGAAACAAATGTAATAGACCTCTTCTACAGTTTTTTTCCAGGGGAAACTACCGTAATCGGACCCAAAGCCAATCGGAGCATTTAATATCATTATTGTAACTTTTATAGAGTTAAAACAATGTTGTTGCTAGCTTTATTGTTGTTTGAGACCAGCCTTGCCTGTGTATCTAAATAGGGAAAAGTTCCGTATCCTGTGCCGGTTGGCGCGATTTGCGAAAAAATTAAACATGGTGCCAAAAGCATCTTACCCAAGCATCTACTTTAAAAAAAGCATCTTACTAAAAGCATCTACTTGAGCATCTTACCAAATTTTTACAGAGAGCGGAAAAACATGTTTTTCAAATGTTTACAAACGTACTTTTATTAAACCATGTTTTTGAGCCATCTTAAAAACATAAATACGATGCTAAAATAAAATTTTATCGCCATTTTCGAAATTTTAATAAGTAATGAAAATACATAAACAAACATATTTAACAAACCTAAGAGGTATTTTTGGGATAAATAGTTGTTATTGTCAGAGGACAAATTGTAAAAAATTAATAAACGAACGAAAAACATATCTAAATTAACTTTTGGAAACCTCAGGAAAAAAATATCTGATGTAAATAGCATTTAAAATCTTTAAATGGAGAAGTGTTCCGTAGAAAAATGCAAAACATTATACGCTTGATATAAATATTTTTGGAACAGCTGTCGCTAGCGCACTGGTATTGGCGTGATTTTTGTTTGCGCCATTTTGGCCAGAAAACCCCGTTTTTGAGAACCCGTTGGGCGAAGATTGCTAAAACAGCATGCTAGTTTGATTTTATTATGTTATAAAACACACACAATTTTTATTTTAAGCACAGAGAAATTATTTTAGGCACAGATGTCATATACGCACCACATTGGCGCGATTTTTCCCCCCGCCAATTTGGCGGAAACTTTGTTTTTGAATATTAGTTACAAAGGTACTTCTCTATTATCCCGTCGACCACTTTATGAACTATTTGATGACATAACAATCACGTATAATGCTTCTGATATCAAGTAAATGGGACTGCATTTTTGGCGTTTAATCTTACAGTTTGGCGATAGTTTTTTGTTATGAAAAGTGGTCGACGGGATAATAGAGAAGTACCGTTACAAAAAGCATGCAATAATAAATGAACAGTTATAAATAATAAACATAATAATAAAAATATCACAATAAATCGTAAATATTAACACTTATTAACACATAAACAAAATAACCGGGTTACCATGTTTGGCATAAAATTGCCATTTTGTTGAAATCGCGCCAACGTGGTGCGTATATGACATCTTTACCTTATTTTATTATACAACACACACAGTGATTAATTTATTATAAAAAACACACAATATTTAATTTAACATAAAAACACAGAATCTGCCCTACCGAGTTGCTACACGAAGCGAAATCTCACCAAAATCACCAGGTTGCCTACACATAACATCGCCATTTTAGTACCAAAAATATACCTTGGTGCGCCTGCGACATCTGTATCATCTTTTTTTAATGTTTTAATATTTTCGAAAGCATAGATAAAAAGGTAAAAATCTCATTCCCAACTGCCATTACAATTAGCATATACAGTGGTGGCCAAAAGTTTGGACATTTTTTGAAAGTTTCATGTTTTTCAAATTTGTGTGCTTGTAGAATATATTAATTTTCACTTAAATACAAACGTTTATATATCAAATTGAAGGTAATTTAATGTAGAATTTAATAATAAAAACAGTATTACAATATCTGTATTAGCTGAATCCTGCTGAAAAATAAATGGTGCGTTGTTGGGGGAAGAGATCCCTGATGGAAGGTATCAATTTTGGTTCCAGGACAGTTTCGATGTATTTTGTGGCATTCAGGATGCCATCAATCACTTGAATTCGGCCCACACCATTTGCAGACATACATGCCCAAATCATGACATTTGTTGGGTTTTTTGTAGTTGCTTCTATGCAAGAATGGTGCCAAGAATCAATTATATCTTCAAACACTGTTCTGAGGACCAATCAAATGTCTGTAACTATAGTTTAGGTTATTTGGATGGTAAAAGAGTTATTGTTGTGGAAATATTTTGCTGTTTTTGAATATTTAAAGTCCTTTTCGGTAGCTTTCAATACAAAAAAGTATAAAGCTACCTATTGCAGCCGTTCGGAGGAAAGCAGTTCCGGAAAATTTCGATATATTTTCACCGATCATGACCCCCAGACCCCAAAACCACCCTCCGTTCAAATGTTGATTTATATACAGGGTGTTCTAAAAAGGACTCCCCAACTTTGAAATGACATAACTTCGAAACAGTGAGAGATAGAAATGTGAAACAAGTTGAATGTTAAACAGATAGGTCTGGAATTTGTTATACACGAATTTGAAAAAATAGTTCCAATATTGGATAATAGGTGGCAGCACAAGCACATGGAACTTTAAATGGTACTCAGAAGTACAGAAATTTCATTCGTGCGTCTGTTTCATTGCTGACACGTGTAAAAAAGTTGTATAGAATTAGAGAATAATTCGGAATTCAAGAATATCATGCCGTATTCCTTGGAACAAGGAATTTTTATTGTACTGGAATACCATCGATTAAATCGAAGTCCGACGATGACAAAGCGAAGATTTAAAAAAAAAAATTGATGTTAAAAAAGGTCCAGATTTGAAAACAATTCGCAATTTATTCAACAAGTTTGAACGGACGGGCAGTGTGGCCGATGATTTAGGCGGAAATGTGGGATGCAGTCGATCAGACATGATACCTGAAAATGTGCAAGCAGTCGAAGAAATTGTTAGACGTTGTCCTCGAAAATCCATAAGGCGAGTCGCTGCTGAAGCAGGTTTGTCAAACACCACTACGTACAGCATAATGCGAAAAGGCCTGAAGCTGTTTCCCTATAAAATACAGTGCCATCAAGCGATCACAAATACAGCTCTACAACAAAGAGAAGTTTTTGCAAATGAGTTACTGCAGATGATTGATGAAAATAAAATTGATGTCGGTCATGTATGGTTCACCGATGAGGCCCATTTTCATTTAGAGGGATATGTGAACAAATAAAACTGGCGAATATGGGGCACTGAAAACTCGTTTGTGTGTCTTTCAAAACCACTGCACTCAGCAAAAATTACAGTGTGGGCAGGACTGTCCAGTAAAGGAATCATTGGGCCTTTTTTCAGGAGGGAAACGATTAACGCATCTCGATATATTGAAATTTTACAGCAGTTTATTGGAACATTTCAAGCTCTAGAGCATGCCCCAGAGATTTCATGGTTTATGCAGGATGAGGACCGACCGCACCGTACTACTGCAGTGTTTGAGTTCCTCGAGGAATACTTCAGTGCGAGAGTCATTGCTTTAAATTATCTCAAAGTGACAGGTATTGGTATGGATTGGCCACCATATTCCCCGGATCTGAATCCATGCGACTTCTTTTTGTGGGGTTACTTGAAGGACGCTGTTTATTCTAAGAATCTCCAAACGTTGGAACAGCTTGAACAATTCATCTGTGAGGCATGTGCATCCATTTCAATAGAAGTATTGCAACAAGTGATTTCGAACTTTACCTTTAGGTTGCGTCATGTTGTTGCTGAAAAAGGTAACCATATCGAAACCATTGTAATGTGATTTTTATCTCAGTTCAAACAGCTCACTTTCAGGAACTATTTCAAAGACACAGCTTTGTGATTGCAGCGCCCTCTCGTGTCCAATATTGGAACTATTTTTTTAAATTGATGTATAAAAAATTCCAGACCTATCTGTCTAACATTCAACTTGTTTCACATTTCTATCTCTCACTGTTTCGAAGTTATGTCATTTCAAAGTTGGGGAGTCCTTTCTAGAACACCCTGTATATATATATATATATCTCCATATATATATATATAAATATCTGACCTATGTCATACGATAACGCTCGTATTTATAAATCAATTTTGATGAAACTAATTGTGTGTATTAAGCTAACCAATGTCTCGACCGAGTTCGTTGGCCAGCTTGGTCCGCCATTTTGTTTCAAGATGGCGGCCATTTAAAAATTTAAAACTAAAATAAATATACAAAAAAGTTTAAAATTCAAATTTATTTTTTAATTAAGTGTTAGGCCTTGATACGAGGATTCCAGAGCATTTTTTGGTTTACCTCTATCTTAAAAAATGGCTGAGATAGAGCAGTTTGAAATTCTAGGGTGGCTGACATTTTGAAACAAGATAGCACATTACAAAAATTTTCATTGTTGTAATAATTTTCCCAATCATACGCATAAAACTATATATTCATATCCGTTAGCGCCAAATTCTTGCCAAACTTGGCGACATTTTGCGAAATATCGCCAAATTTGGCGACCAAAATAAGTCTTCATAAATGAAGCCAATTTGGCTATTGCTCAATAATTTGGCGAATTTCTTATTCAAATTCAGTATTAACGAATCTTTTGTAAACGTTTTCTTTGCATTTTAACTTGCTGTTTTCGTGTAACATTAGCTAAAATTTTAAAACGAAGATATAGGAAAGCTACCTTTTCCTCCCGGTACAGGCCGGAAGGACTTTTTTTAATTAAACTAATTTTAAACAATGTCATCAACAAGAAGAACTAATTGGACATCTACAAAAAGAAGCCGAACTGTCATATTGAGAGAAAATGGCCTGTCTTATACTGAAATTGCAAGACAAGTTGGTGATTCAGTGACTTGTTCTGGTGTACGAAAATTCTGTTTACGTTATGAAAATACGAAATCAGTGGAAAATAAGGAAAATTAGGCAGAAAAAAATGCACAAGTGCTACTGCCGATAGAAAAATTAAACGGCTATGCCTTCAAGATAGAAAAATTTCATCAGATGCCATTAGATGTGAAATGAATGCAGCGGGTATTGCAGTAAGTTCAAGAACAATAAGAAGTTTATCAGGATTTGGACTACAAGCTAGAATTACAAGGAAAAAACCATATTTAAATCAAAAGCAACGTGAAAAACGAGTTAAGTGGGCAAAAGAACACATTAAATGGTCAGAAAATCAATGCAAGCAAGTAATCTGGAGCGATGAGAGTAAAATATCGCTCTTTGGTAGTGATGGTAGAGACGTAGAGTAGGAGAAGCACTTCATCCTGACTGCATAGAAGCAACTACAAAAAACCCAACAAATGTCAAAATGTCATGATTTGGGCATGTATGTCTGCAGATGGTGAGGGCCGAATTCAAGTGATTGATGGCATCCTGAATGCCAAAAAATACATCGAAACTGTCCTGGAACCAAAATTGATACCTTCCATCAGGGATCTCTTCCCCAACAACGCTCCATTTATTTTTCAGCAGGATTCAGCTCCATGCCACACAGCAAAAGTATGCAAAGCATGGTTTCAAAATAAAGGCATAGATATATTACCATGGCCAGGAAACATCCCTGATCTCATTCCAATTGAAAATTTGTGGCGACGTTTGAAAATTCTTGTACGAAAAAAACGTCCATCCAATAAAAGACAACTTATTGAAGCTATAATTGATTCTTGGCACCATGTGATTACGAAAGATGAACTCCAAACACTCGTACATTCAATGAAAAGACGCTGTGAAGCTGTCTTAAAAAATAAGGATTATCCTACTTTGATTGTGTAAGTATCACTTTAAAAAAATACAAATCAAAGATAGATTTTACTATTAGTTGTATAACTTTTTTTGTAATACAGATATTGATATACTGTTTTTATTATTAAATTCTACATTAAATTTTCTTCAATTCGATATATAAACTTTTGTATTTAAGTGAAAATTAATATATTCTACAAGCACACAAAGTTGAAAAACATGCAACTTTCAAAAAATGTTCACACTTTTGGCCACCACTGTATATACAAAAAAAAAAAAAAATATCTACAAAACATATGTTTACATAATATTACATCTGCAAAACATAACTTTAGAAAAGGTAACCGAAAGACTGAAGATCACAACAACCACATCGAAACACTTATCACCAAAAAATAACTCGCCAAATCTACCGGCACAGGATATGGAACTTTTCCCTCTGAATGCAGAATATTAGCTATTTTTATTGTACGATAGGTAATTATAATAAAACTGTTTCATTTCACATACTACATACCATTTGATATATTTGTACTTTTATGTTCCATTTTATAAAAAATGGAAATATATTTTATAGGGTACTTTTCGGTTAGCTGGACGCCAGTGATATATGAACAAATACATAGATAAATATGTATGTATATACATACATACATATTATACATACATACATACATATATGTATATAATATATATATATATGTGTGTGTGTGTATATATATATACATATGTGTGTATGTATATATATCACTGGCGTATCTTATACACACAACATGTATATAGATCACTGGCGCCCGACTAACCGAAAAGTACCTTTTATTGTACTGAATATTAGTGAGTGCATATTTTTTTGCTCCATGCTCCATGAACTTTTGAAATATCCGATTGATTACGAATATCTCCCGCCGGTGAAAATGACGTACGCACTAAATTTTCGTGACGTATGTACTTTAAATGTGCTTTTTTATCGATTTTTTAATATAATTTCCAAACGGTTTGAAATTTATTATTGGTAATAAATAGACGTCGTTTTCACCTTTATAGGTACCTGCTGTAAAAATTTGAACGAAATCCGTTAAATATTTTTTGAGTTATGCTTGACGAAAGGTTTTAATATCCGCCGTAGCTATATATGGAGCAAAGTAATACTGCGCTGTGTCAAAATAAAATTAGCCTAAATCCATTTGACGAAAATAAATGGAATAATTAGCTTATCCTATGGACATACAGAAATTAATCATCAAGACTGTAATGAACAAGAACATATGCTCATATGTGTTGTTAGTAATGTAAAAATGAAAGATACTTTATTGCAAATAAATATTGGTTATAAATTACTTTATTTTAATAAAAATATGTTAATTTGTATGTGTGTACCTGTTTAAAATTTATTCTTATACACGAACCTTACTAATAAAATACTATACACATATCAACGAAATAAGATTTTAAAAAAATCTAATGCGATAAACAGAGAGTTGACCTTCGAACCACAGATAACAGAAGTTTTCCAAAGTACTGTTTTTCTCTTGCATAAGGCAAACTTTCTCCTAAAAAGAAGAAGAAAACCCTTTAAAAATTACATTGTATAAAAAAATAGAAAAAATTGCGATAGCCTCATTTTTCAGTCATTTTAGGGCTCCTCTTAAATTTTAGAGAAGTTTGTGCTTCCCGTGCCTTTTCGATAATCAAAGTCAATCCATATGTCATCAGGATAACTTCAATACTCTGATGACAAACAATTATTGTATAGGAAACCAGGATACCACTTATTCAGTCAAAAATACACGATATCTCACTACAAATTGTAATTGGATTTTCGTTCATAACTTTAACAAGAAATAAAGATAATTGTTGTAACGATATTTTCAATAGACTTATTTCACTGTTTATGATAACACTATACAAAGTGCTGGAAATAACCAGACTTCGCGTCCAAAAAACAATAACAACAAAAAACACTGAGCTAGACACGCTCCATAAATCGGAAAGTAGCTGACAGTACACACGGTGTCGCTGACTGAATTACAGTGCACTTTCAGCACTTCTCATGATGATATCGTATTTCATACAAAGCAAAGTTAATCAGATGAAAATTTCACTAAAATGTATCATTACTGTTAAAGTTGTGAAAGACGAATTCGGGTTCAGCTTATAGTGAGCAGGGCCTCAGATAGAGGAATAGAGCCGGTGCAAATTCCTTGGGTCCGGTTCTTTTAAAGGACCCGCAATGCGTCACTTTTTTTTTTTAAATAAAAGGGAAAAAGGGTAGATTCAAACAACCCCCTTTCATTTTTTTTTTTTTTTTTTTGTGGGGGGGGGGGGGGGAATTTTTAAATTGAAAAAATTTACAAGTATACGAGTTAAAAAGTGTTAAAACTTGAGTCGTGTATAATGTATATTTTATTGTTAGCGTTAAGAAAAAAAAATAATAATTTTTTTCCCCCACGTACTTATAAATGATTAGAAGTGGCATAATTTGTAGCTGTTACGGGTGGCACCCAGAGGTACCCGTGGCGGTTAAAAATATTGATACCTCGATGCTAATTTTTCTTTTGCTGTTTTTAGGTAGATTTCGTAAGAAATACTACCTATTACATTCTCACCTAAGTTGGAAATTTTGAAAAATTTTTGCAGATTTACGCCGATCATGACTCCCAGAACCCAAAAACACCCCCAGTTCAAAAGTTTATCTATCTATCTATCTATCTATCTATCTATGTCACTTTTTTCTGACCACGATAACTGGAAAAATTCTGCATAAATCTCTTCCAAACTGATACATAAAATCAAGGGTCATAAAATCTCGGTCAAGTTCGTTAATGGGCAAAATCGAACCAAGGGGGGGAAATGGGGGGGCTTTTTGTGAAAACAGTAAAATCCTCATAATTTCTTTATTATTATACGTATCGAATCCGTTTAAAGTTATTATTACTTCTAGGAAAAGGGCCGAAAATTTATGTAGGACAGATTTTTGATATAATTAAAAATGGCCCCAAGGGGGGGGGGGGAAAGGGGAGTTTTAGAAGAAAAAAAATCATAGCTTCGTCAATTCACAAGATATCAAATCCGCGTAAATTTATTATTAATCCTCTTAGTATTATCTAAAACTTTTATATTGACAAGTTTTTTATAGGACCAACCGTTATAGCAAAAAAAAAAAATCCCTGCCGGCTCCGCCTGCAAACAAGTTATTTTTCGAAGTAGGCGGTTCCAACTCCCGCATCTTTTCGAAACTGATACATAAAATCAAGGGGCATAAAATCTCGGTCAAGTTAGTTAATGGGCAAAATCGAACCAGGGGGCGGGGGGATGGGGAGGACTTTTTGTGAAAACAGAAAAACCCCATAATTTCTTAATTATGATATGATACGTATCGAATCCGTTTGAAGTTATTATTACTTCTAGGAGAAGGGCCGAAAATTTATGTATGACAGATTTTTGATATAATTAAAAATTGCCTTATTGGGGGGGGGGGGGAAAGGGGGGTTTTAGAAGAAAAAAATTCATAACTTCGTCAATTCCCAAGATTTAAAATCCGCTTAAATTTATTATAAATCCCCTTAATATTATCTAAAATTTTTATATTGACATGTTTTTTTATAGGACCAACTCTTATAGCAAAAAAAAAAAAAAAATCCTTGCTGGCTCCGCCTGCAAACAAGTTTGGTTTCGAAGTAGGCGGTTCCAACTGCAGCATCATCGCAAAAAGGTCATTTCTTCCGCAATTCCCGACAAACAGGCGCCCCACGTTCTGCGTCTTCGAAATCTACCAGTGCCTGTAGGCCGAGCCGTCAGGGATTTTTTTTGTTAATACAGTGATGTTTAAATTTTACGCAAATATGTATTTCCTTTTAAAAATAATTATTTAAATAAATAAATAAATATAACATATTTTTTTCATTAAAATTAAAATTACTTTTTTATATAAATGATCAGTAGTGGCATAATTTGTATCTGCCACGAGGTCACCCAATTTCAGAGGTATCCCTGATTAGAGGTATCCCCCCTCGGATACTAATTTTTCTTTTACATTATGTTGCTACAGTGATGTTTGAATTTTAAGCAAATATGTATTTCATTTTAAAAATAATTATTCGAAAAAATATTTTTTAATTAAAATCAAATTTGTTTTTTAATATAAATGATCAGCAGTGGCATCATTTGTAGCTGCCACGGGAGCATCCAGTTCCAGAGGTACCCGTGATAGTTAAAAATATTTATACCTCTGCGCTAATTTTTCTTTAATATATTATGTGTAATATAGTGATGTTTGAATTTTAAGCAGATATGTATTTCATTGTAAAAATAATTATTAAAAAAAGAATTATTTTTTATTAAAATTAAATTTGTTTTTTAATATAAATGATCAGCAGTGTCATAATTTGTAAGCTGCTACGAAGGCACCTAGTTCCAGAGGTATCCGTGATTTATATCTCGGACGCTAATTTTTCTTTTATATTATGTTAATATAGTTTGAATTGTAAGTAAATATGTATTTCATTTTGAAAGTAATTAATCAAAAAATATTTTTTAATTAAAATCAAATTTGTTTTTTAATATAAATGATCAGCAGTGACATAATTTGTAGCTGCCACGAGGGCTGCCCAGAGGTACCACCCGTGATGGCTAAAAATACTTATACTTCGGACGCTAATTTTTCTTTTATATTTTGTTAATAGAGTGATGTTCGAATTTTAAGCAACTATGCATTTTATTTTAAAAGTAATTAATCAAAAATAAATAAATAAATAAATAAAATTTAACAATACACAAGGGCCCGTATTCGAATCACTTACCGTTATCCTAGACTCTCCCTGCGGCCCTGCAGTGAGTAGTAGCACTTGTACGGATTGTGACCAGTGTTGTCAGGTCACAATCCATTTATTTAGCTATTTAACAGGGCAAGGATATAAAAAAGTGGGACGGTGGCTTCTGAATCGGAACTTAACAATATAAAGTTTTCTGAAATTGTACAGAAGTTATGAAAACAAAATAGTGTCTAAGGGACACACACCCAGAAAAAGGAATTGATTAAAACAACAAAACATGTTTTGTTGAGTACATTTGGTTGTTTCAAGCAAAATTTTTAGTTGAAGTAAAAAGTTGGTTTTGTTGCATTGACAAAAAATATTGTTAACACAATTACAAAATTTTAACAAAATTTCATCAATTTTACTTGAATTAACAAAATCTGTTTTTTTAATTTTACCATAATTTTGTAATTTAAATTTGTAATTTATACAAAATTTAAATTGTTGTGTAGTAGCCATAACTCTCTCACGTAACTTGGTTTATTTTACCTATATAGCTATATAATTAAAGGATTAACATAATTTTTGGATAATTAAAACTTTTTTAATTGGCACGGACCAAGGTAGTTTTAAAAATCCCCCTATCCCATTTATTACTTTCTTCTATCTTTACAAGAAGAAAGTGTTGGAGTCATGAAAATTTTCAACTTCTGGTTTTCGACGGATTTTAGAAGGTCCTTAACACGATTTGACTGTTTTTAGAAAATGACTGTCTATCACTCTGTCTGTCTGTATGTGACAAAAATTTTGTGGGCGCTCTATTTCAAGAACTAATGCACGGAATTTAATAAAACTTTATATTCATTTACTTCCTGATATAAATTGGTGATGATTAGTTTTTGGCGTAAATAGTGCAACAGGCTATGTTGCAATTTTCGCGATTTCTACAATAGATTCGCGATTTCTCAAGAACTAAATGCACTGATTTACATTAAACTACAGATTGAGTTAGACCTTGACATAAATAGAAGCTGATTACGTTTTGGTGTAAATAACCCAACAGGTGGCGCTACTATGCTACTTTTTTCATGATTTTCACTATTAATAAATCTCAAGAACTAATGCAGGGATTAATTTTTAATTCATTTTCCAGCAGTGATTTACGCCTATAATTCTTAAATAATAACCAGTGAATTTTTATCTTGCTTTTTTTCAAGCGTAAACCGACAAAGTGAAAAATGTCCCAAGCCGGGAATCGTATCCGGGTCCTCAGAATAGCGCTCTGAGACCACAGCATACGGCGACACAGTTAATTTTTAATTAATTTTCTGCATTGAATTATGCCTGTAATCCTTGAATAATAACCAGTGAATTTTTATCCTGCTTTTTACAGGCGTAATTCACTGCTGAAAATGAATTAAAAATTAATTATATGTTGCAATATGCTGGGCTTTGTATTTTCGTCTCATGTTTGCCGCAGAAATTTGCATGCTCATGCAGGTCCTGTTTACCGAATAGGCCCGGGAAAAGAAATACAAAGGTACCCCCAAATGTATTTTTCAAAATAACTTTTTACAAAAAAAAAAAAAAAAAAAAAAAATCAATCAGGATAAAAAATGCACTTTTTCCTTACGAAATTTTTATCTAAGAAGCTCGCTCTTTCTACATTGTTGTTTACTCGAAATTTTGATGGTAAAATTTCAAATTGTTGCAGCATACCAAAAATGAATTTAGTAAATAACGAAGCAATTGGTTGAGGGGACCCCAGAGTAACGTCGGGCTTCCCATACTTTTATGTCTTAAGAGGGCTCTGTGCTCATGATGGCATTTCCAGCTTGAGCTGCGGTTGCAGCCGGTCCGACATATATAAGAGTGAGAAATAACACGCTTGGATATCGTTCCTTGTAGCACAGTGGTAGATTCTCAGCGCGCTGTTCTGAGGACCCGGGATCGAGTCCCGGCTTGGGACATTGTTCAATCTGTCGATTTGCGCTTGAAAAAAAGCAGGATAAAAAATCATTGCTTTCATTCTGCTGAAAATTAATTAAAAAATAGCTAAGTCTAGATTGGTTCTAATACAAAGAATAATTTTAAAGGAATATTATAATTGTTTCTGTAACAAAAAACTTTTGTTGTTAAAACAAAGAAAATTCTTAAAATTACACAAAACAATTGTTCTTTAAACAAATTTTTTGTTACCGAAACTGAAAAAAACTCTTAAAGTAACAGATAATTATATTTATTTTTAGAAAACTTTCAACAAAAGAATTTTGTTAATTCAAGTAAAATTGACCCATTTTTACTTGAATTAACAAAACATTTTTTTATTGATGATACAAAATTTTTTGTTGGAACTGCAAAAAAAAAAATCAACAATATTTTTCTATTTGATTCAAACAAAATTTCCATTGACTCATATTTAAACGAAAAGTTTTGTTGGGCCAACCAAATTTTTGTTGATTCAACAAAACTTTTCTCTGGGTGCAGCATCTAATTAATTTCATAAAGCCAATTTTTGGATTAATTAACAATATTTGCAGTTGCAGGTCAATCCATCTTCAAGAATAAAACTTAAGCATTATTACATTTAGGAACATACATAGCGTGTCATGTATTTGTACACCTCTTACTTCACATATTTAATTAAATGCTTAGGTAATTGTTGTGAAAATGAAATAATCTCTCTATTTAAAAGAGAAAGAAAAGTTACTAAAACTGCCGCTGCTGCTACCAAAATTGAATCTATTGTGATCTTTTCACTTTCTCGGCTTATCCTGCAAAAGCTATTGCATATAAAAACACGAAAACTGGTAGTTTTTATAAAGAACTGTATGATGAACACGTTGTAGAAGACAGTTTTTAAATCGAAGACTTGTTTTAAGCGCTATTTAATGTTGTTGAAATCGGTCGCGTGGCGTCACGATAGTTCAAATGCATAAGTTTTATAGGATCAAAAACTATGCATAGCAATTTAACTATCTTTTGTAGGCATATACATAACTATAGTGAATAAAATACGGCTTTTGTGTGTATACTTAACTAGATTGTCCAATCATTTTCTTAAATTTGTCTAATTTTTTTATTTTTGTTTTCTAATTTTTTATTCAAAATTTCATTATTTGAATAGAGATTTAATTCATAGTTTGAAATAGCCTAGATAGTAGATAAATTTATCTACTGTTACCAGATTAAATAACAATAATATTAATTGCACACACTGTATTTTCAATTATAATATACATTTGCACGTGAATATTGAAAAAGAAATAAAACTTTAAAATAATTAAATTATTACGCGCGAAAAGCATTTGATGATGAAAATTATGTCAAATTTAAAACGAATAGTGTCTAAAAGAAAACTTTTCTTCTAGGCATTATAATTGTCTGTGAGGCACATTTATTGCCAAACTATTTCATGCTGATTTTCAAATATGTAATTGATCATGCTGAAATAATCACGAAAATAGCAATCAGCTGTCGCGACAGAGCTGGATGCGGCTTCGGTGGCCGGAAAATTCCCCAGTCAAAGAGAGATTAATGGCAACCCGAACATGGAAGATTGACACTGGTCGTGGCAATATCGTTCAATCTTCTGCAGTCGAGTAATCTTTTTAAGACAGAACAAATTAGCGTGTTTTAAGAGTCTGCGGTGTTCGAACGGGTGTTGGCGAGCGTAGCTCGTAAGGGGCTGAGCCCTGTAGTAATATAAAGAGCCATTGTAATTATCATGCAAATTTCGCTGTCTTTCTGACCTGGCTAATGAATGTGGTTCACACTTTCCAACATTGTTTAAAATGTTTATGAATTCGATTTGCCTGTCTGCCATCTGTGAGTCCGTGCTCCAACTCACGTAAATATACTCGGATTGCCATGCAATTGATGTATATAATTGAAGTTTACTATGACATGTTCGGTATTAAAAATGAAGTGTGTAACATTTACAAGGACATTCAAAAGAATTCTGTTACGTTACGGTCTATGGGGAAAAATCGTTTGCGGTGTATTTTAGCCATGTTACACTATTTCAAACATATTAAAATTAATTGATATATATCACAGCTACAAGATGCTTACTATAAAATGTGGTGTGCATAGCATTTATCGTTCATTTACAGGGCCACCCAAAAAAATTCGGTTACGGTACTGTCTATGAACAATAATTGCTGGAAGTGCGTTTTCAGCTATGATACGCGTTTTCACAGTTAACTAATTTTTTGCATATTACTTATTGTGTGTAAATTCTATTCATCATATACAGGGCTGCAGAAAAGATCTCAAATACATTTCCGTTTACGGATGGAAATTGCTTAAGGGAAATTTTCAACTGTGCTATTCGTTTTCTAACTGAACTAAATTTTAGCATACTATGTACATACAAATCTTTCTCATGATGTGTATTATCAAAGTAAAAGTTCGTTGAATTGTGTGCATTTAAAATGGAGATATAGGTACCGCATTTTTAGAAAAAAAAATCATCGAATCCCCACTTCCCCCTTTTAGATGACCGCGACCAAAATTGAATGACAATCTATTTCTATCATGAGGATTCTAAATTTGATGTTTCGTTGAATTTTGAGCACATAAACTAGAGATATAAGCATTCCATTAGTCAAAGAAATCATCCATTTGCAGAATCCTCTCTTAGGGAATTTTCCCCAAAAACTAATCAGCACCAGTTCACATAAGGATAGAATTTCATGCTAAATTTCATCCTTTTTCTACGCAGTAGTTTGTGAGTTAGAGCGTCAACAAAATTTGTGTCACATACTTGCACAGACCGAGACAGACAGACATTTTCTAAAAACAGTTAAATCATGTTCAGGACCTTCTAAAATACATAAATCCGTCGAAAACCGAAAGTAAAAAAATTTTTACGAATCCGATATATATGTATATATTATTTTTGATAGAAAATAGTAAAAAAAAAAAAAAAGAAAGAAAGAAAGAAAAAGAAAGAAAGGGAGAGGAAAGGAAAAACGAGAAAGGTAAGGAATGTGTGATCTAGTTCAATAAGTAAAAGTTAAAATAAAAATACAAATCACAAATTTCCTGATTTCTCCGAATTTCGGAATATACACTAAAAAACATAATGTCATAAATTTTTACATAATGTCAGCAATCTCTGAGCCCTGTTTGACATCACATCGTCTGAAATACTGACTAAATTTAGAGCTAATCTCAATTATAAAACTTAGATCAACAGTTCAGTAATTCAATTTTCAAATATCAACTTATTTCATGCCTGTTCTATTAATCAAAATTACAACAGCATTGTGTGAAAAAGAACAAGTTTAAGAGCTTGCGAGTATTCGTTGGAAGTATACAAGAAAGTTTGACATTAATGAAAAATTATTTAAAAATAAAATAAAATCCATGACTTTGTATTTTATATTACAATAAAAATAATAAAAAAATATCTAATTAATGTTCTGGAACAAGAAATGAACTATATTTATTACTGTACCCGTAATTTAATCACAATTTTCATTCCGTAGCGCCAGAGTGTTTATTCTCTCTCTCCTTTTTAACTCTTTTCAACATAGTTGAAAAGTGTTTATGAATTCGTTCTGTCTGTCCGTTCTCTAACTCGCGTAAATATACTCGGATTGTCCATGCAATTGATATAAATTATTGAAGTTTATTATGGCTTGTTCGGTATTGAAAATTAAAGTGCATTAACATTTATAGTTCATTTACAGCAGGCATGTCAAACTCGTTAACCGCCTAATGCCAAATTAAGCATTACATACAAAGCCGCGCGTCACATAAAAATAAGTTGATAATAACTAATACCATCGCACAGAATAAAATTTGTATGTATACAAAATGCTATCATGTGTTAAAGAAATATTCATGCATAGTTTTAAAATTAGTATTTTTCACAGTTTATATGTTACTTTATTTCTCGAAAGAATACTTGATGATACTTTTCGTCAACTAAATCTACAAAATTTAATTGAAATTTCTAAATTGCATTTATTTTACAAATTGATTATACAAGCTGGTCTGTTAATCTTGATGAATGCAAACAAAAGCAAAACTGTCAATTTTTTTTCTGGGGGGGAGGGGGTAAAAAAACATATTTTGAATCAGACTCTAATTAATTTAATAAAATGTGTCTAGGTTCTATGCGGTACTTATTTAATTTCATTTATTAAATAAATTTTATGGTTCAAATTATGTTTACTAACGTGGAAAAAAAAAAAAAAAAAAATACGGTGTGCAAAAATGTTGTACAAAAGTACGCTACCGAACATAGCTAAAATTCGCCTAATTGCACATTCGAAAATCGGCCAACTGATAAATAATTACAGAAATTTAGAAACTCCACATCTATATATTTTCATTCCAATATGGAACCATACTGAATTTCAATTAACTGCAATAATAAATTCTAAACAATAACTACAATATTAATCATTAGAGGTGAAGTAAAGAGATTAAATTTATTTTCACATTTCTTCAAATTCAAACAAATTCTTTTGAATTACTTTTTTAATATATTGTTTAAAACTTAATATTTCCTTAAAATTTTAATTCCGAATACTTTTGTCATAATAGCCTTTTGTAATAATTTGATTTTTTTTTAATTGCTTTGCCAAAATAATAAATTTTACTTGAACCGTATCAGAAGATAGATCTGTTTATCGTCAATAACATATCTTCAAAATATTTATTAGAGTTACGATAACTAAGCATATACGTACAAATATATTTATAAACGCTATATAATAAGTTTATCAGCACTATAAGTTTTTAAGCACATATCCGACTTTTATAAATAGATCCGGTTACGTATAAATCTTTTAGTAGTTCTAGGAATGATATTTATGCTCATATATTAAATTTTTAATTTCTTTTGCTCTGGACATCATTTCTTCAATTTCGTAGATTTGCGTTCAATTCAATGCAATAAAGCCAATAATTAGTTTTTTTTTAAAGTAAATGTATTATCTTCAATAGGTTTGTGAAAACACGTTGTTTTTCTCTTAATAAGTATCAGTTTCGAATATGGCAGTTTATCTTTTCAATGTTTGGCCAGATTTTTGTGAGGTTTTTTTATACGCTGTGCTATAGCTACTCTTAATGTTATATTATTTCCAAACTCCAACAGATTCTACGTATGAAACATAAAATTTCAGTTTTCCGTTGAATATAATGGCATTGTAAAACCACTTTAAAAAACTGCGATGATCATCTTCAGTTCATCTGGTAGCGAGCTTTAACAATTTTTTTATATATAAATCCTGGGACGTGAGTATGTCAATAAAATGTGTGTTTATCAATAAAAAAAAAAAGAAAGAAAGGTAGGAAATAAACAAGTGGGAAATTGTACGTTAAATGTGACAAATGAGATGCGTTCGTACTATAACTAGTTTACAATGTAAATAAATCATCCTTATTATTTCATTGAAATGAATTATATCCGCTGTTATGAGCGAAATGAGCATGCCTTTTTTTTTTTACGATTATTTTTCGACACCAGACAGCGCTGCAAAATTCACCATGGAGATCTTGCTTTGCGAATGATTACCTCCATGGTTTAATATTTCAATGCTCACGATGAACGAATCTCTTGTGTAATTTCCTTCCATGGATCGATATATTCGGCTATTAACCTAATTTCCAATGAAGTTAACCCAGAATTTGTACATTTTTGAATGTAACTCATCTCTCAAGCAAACATTTTTTTTAACGATCTTTCTAAATATGTAACTTTTATGCAATTTTATTCGACAAAATAATTTTGTATAAAAATGGCCTCTTGTGTAATGGGTACTCAAAATTGAGTAAAAAGTACTCAATTTTGAATACGTCACATACTCAAAATAGCTCCGATCCAAATGTACTCAAAATTGAGAAACACATGTACTCATTTTTTATCCCATGGATGTATTCATATATGAACTCCTATGTACTCATTTTTGATCCCATGGATGTATTCAAATTTAAAATTTTTTATGTCGTTAAAATAAAATTTACAGGATAAAAAAAAAAAAGTTACTTCGCGAGGACAACCTTATAAGGGATTATACATACATTTCTGCTCATTTTTTTCATTCCTGCGTGAGTTTATAGTAATTAACCAACCCTTGCCCAAGAGAGGAATCGAACCCGCGATGTCCTGTTTACTAACCTGACGACCCAAACCAACGCACCATGAGTGGGGCACGCCTTCTTCTCAAATGTTGTTAGTTACTTTGAAACTCTCCCTCTATCCCTTCCTAACAGTATCTGGCATCTGGCGCCATCTGTTAGGAAGGGATAGAGGTTTTAAATATGTTTTTAAGGATGTACAGTGCCTGTCTATATGTGTTAAAGATTAAAATAATGTGTGAAGTAACAGGTAGTTCGAAGAATTATTAATTAAAAAATGACATTAGAAAAGATCATAGATTGAAATACTAAAATTATAAACTTTGTAAAATTATAATTTATAAAATAATAAATTTTAGCGTAATTCATAAATTTGTAAGCCAAATCAGTTTAGTTTAATACCAATTTGCATAGCTATAATTTGCAAAGATATTATGTTATGAAACTTTTAAATAACACAATATTGTCTCACGTTAAAAAAGTTAAAATAAATTTTTAAAAAATTAGTGGGAAAAAAATCATAATTTTTGAAGTACTATCAAGAAAAAAAAAAATGTGTAAAATGTGAGGAAAAAAAAAAAGAGTAAATGTGTTGTAGTGGATCCACTTTGATGAAAATCCCGAAGAACCAGATCCACTTTTCATTTCTCTTATTCTTCGTTTTTCCTTCAAATAATAGCTTTTTAGGCTCCGTAATTTCGTCATTACACATTATGAAATATACAAGTATGTTGGGTTTGATCATATGTTCATTTTTGATCCAAAAATACTCATTTCGAAATGAGTACATGAACTTACTCATTTTTGAAAATACATATGTTCATTTTTGATCCAAAAATACTCATTTCGATATGAGTACATGGACTTACTCATTTTTGAAAATGCACATGTTCATTTTTGATCCAAAAATACTCATTTCGAAATGAGTACATGGAATTACTCATTTTTGAGTACTTCATTTTTTACAGTGTGGCATATGAAAAAAGAAGTGGTTAGCACGTATATTTTTTTCTCAGTCACATGACTTGCGCTTTTATTATATAGATTACGTATGATAAGATTTAATAGAATAAAGAAAACTTTTATTAATATCTGTTTAGGTGCGTTCGTAATTATATAAATACGTAGCACCAATAGTCGTCGTCTGGTCCGTCCGTCTGTCTGTCTGTCCGTCCGTCCGCATATAACAGCGCAAAAACTACCCAACCGAATGATTTGAAATTTAATATATATAAACTTTTCAGAATTTTGGCGAGTCATTTCAAATTTTATGAAAATAGAATAAAAAATTTAAAATATATTAATAAAAATATTTATTAAGTAATTTGAATTTTTTAAAAATTGGTACTTCTTTGTAATAGCAGCTTCCAAGGATTTATCGTCAAGCGACCGAGATGTATCATTCTATTAAATCCTATCATATGTAATTAATTCAATGATATCACACGGTAGGTAATGATACTAGGTTACCATGGTGATTACGTCTTAATTTAAAATGGAGTCCTATTATTTCCGTATTACTGAATTTAAAAACCGAATTTGTATACTAAAATTGTTTAATTACAGCAATCCTATAATCTACCAACAGTTTTTTGGATATATGTTTCTGGAGAAATAGATATTAAATGGAAAAGGAGTCTAAATATGGATTTCAAGCTCTGAAATTTTCAAAGCTAGGCTTAAGTTTCCCATTGGAATTTTCAGTAAATGTCAACAAATAATAAAATATTGGCAACTTAAAATGTACTTATTTTATTACGGAAATTAATCGTACCATAATAACGGATGATATAATTCATTTCACTGAAACTTGTTATACTACGAACGCACCTCATTTGTCACGTTTGACGTACAATTTCCAACTTGTTAAGTTTTGATTCGATTTTCATAAAATTTGAAATGACTCGACAAAATTCTACAACCTCGTGAAAATCTCGACTTCGATTCGCATCGCTATCCTGGATTATTTAATTACGTCTACGAAGAAAAACAAGAACGAAAAATCATGCGTCAAGCATAGATTATGTAACACTTTCCAACGCTTCCAAAATAATTTTAAAAATCATACCGTTTAATAAGCTAAAAGATAATATCTAAGTAAACAATTTTGAAAACGCATAACATATTTAAAAACATAATTTCAGGAATTTCCAACATATACAATATTCGGAAAAATATCCGAATACTTTTATTCAGTCATGTATAGGATCTATAGATTTGTATATATACTACATAGGATGCTAAATTTTAGTTCAGTTAGGAAACGTTTAAAACGTTTAAACAGTTTAAAATTCTCCGTCTTGAGTTTCTGTCAATAAACGGAAATGTGTTCGCGAACTTTTGTGCTTCTCTGTATAGGATGTACAGAATTTATACACACCACGTAATAGACAAAAAGCGAGTTAAAATTAAAATCGCGTTCAGTAACTTAAAACGCACTTCCAGGAATTATTGTTAACAGACAGTAGATAATTCTTTTGTGTGTCCCTGTAAATGAACGATGACTGCTATACACACACTATTCTGTAGTAAGCCTCTTGTAATGCGCCTTATGTGATATATATAAATTTCAATGCGTTTAAAAGAGTGAAACATCTTTACTTATAATAAAATCCAAAGGCGAGAAAGTGTCTGTAACGGTACCGGGTTGTACCACTCTGCGATTCGACCGTAGTTAAACGCCATGTTAGGCTTACTGAAAAAGAAGTTATATTATCTACTTTCGTCGTTTAAATATTTGTAAAAGCATATTCAAGCTTTTAAATCTTTTACTTTTGTTTAAAACCTTAAAACACTATTTCATACTGTTAAAAAAAAATTCTGTAAGCACTTTTTTTTTTCAGAATGCGGTGATTTATTTCCTTGGGAGAGATTTGAGGTTGATTCAGTATAGTGTCGCCATCTACTGGCAGATTTTGAAATTGGCTTCCATCGTTCCGTATTTCGGGTCCTCCCGAAATTCACGATTATTTGACAAAATTCATGTTTTTTTCGTGATTCTTTGACAAAATTTGCATTTTTTCTGCTGTTCTTTGACAAAATTTCATTTTTTCGTAGTCCTTTGAAGAAATTTGCGTTTTCTTTTTGCGATCCTTTGAGGAAATTTGCGTTTTTTGCTATTCTTTGACGAAATTTGCCTTTTATTCACGATCCTTTGACAAAATTCGAGTTTTTTCTGAGATTGACGAAATTAGCGGTTGTTTTTTTTCGATCCTTTGCGAAATTTCACTTTTTTCGCGATCGCTTAACGAAATTAGACATTTTTTCGCAGTGCTTTGAAGAAATTTGTGTTTTTTTTTTTCTAGACCCTTTGAAGAAATTCATGTTTTTCCGCGATTATTTGACGAAATTCGCAGGTTTTTTTTTTTTGCGTTCCTTTAACATAGGCGTAACTAGTGGGGGGGCCGGGGGGGCCGTGCCCACCCCAGGTAGTTCCAGTGCCCACCCCAGAATTTCAAGTTCACGTGAAAATTTTATGACTGCGATATGGTCAAAATTTTAATTTTCAAATATTTGAATGATTATACCAATAAATTATACTATATACTTCTGATTTGAGAACTAATGTAACGAAAACGGCGCGCACACATATGTAAATGTGTGTGTGTGAGGTATAAAAGAAGCAACAGACAAAGAAAATCCTATTAGTCTTCTACATTCTTTGCAACAGTTATATGACCCGGAGTCTATAGGGTTCCAAAAGGAACAAAGTGAAACTTTATCTGAAAGCTCTAAATCTGAACGAGGGTTTTCTTTTTTGTCATGAGGTGATGGGGAAAAAATCAGTTCCAGATGTCCAGTTCCGTATTCTTTCAACTAAGTCAAAAAATATCATCTGCTGTGGTGAGAGCCGATAAGAGAGAGAAGGGGATAGTAGGGGGCACAGGTGCCCGAACGTTTTTTTCCTTACAAAATAATGACCAATTTAAAAAACAGGATGTAATTGACAAATTACTGATCAATTAATTGTCTGAGTGATGAGATACAGAAAAAGTTGTAAATGAGAACATCATCGCAGGGGGCTTTACTTTGAGGGTTAAGGTAGGGCGAATTTTTTGCAATTCGCCTGCGGTTGTAAGCGTGTGGGATTATTTCCCTTTTCCAAGTTTGCATGCGAAATTATCAGTGCTCAAATAAATTCTGTAGTTTTGGCAATTTTTGTTTGTATTGCTGCATGCTGCTTCATGGATCGAGGCTCTTTGCTTCATGTTTCTGAATGTACTTTTTGTGAGTAAATTTTTCCTTATCAATCTTTGATATTCTGAATAAATAGAAGGGCTTAGTGAAATAAGATGTTACGCAACAAAAATAAAATTCTTAGACAATTTAAATGAAAGCTTTTAGTTGCAATTTTTATTTTATTT
The DNA here is from genome assembly GCA_963931845.1 of Maratus michaelseni. Classification (NCBI taxonomy): domain Eukaryota; kingdom Metazoa; phylum Arthropoda; class Arachnida; order Araneae; family Salticidae; genus Maratus; species Maratus michaelseni. The sequence continues at coordinate 168,889,637 of OZ007591.1, forward strand.
TTGTTCTTGTACCTTGTATTTAGTAAGTTAACGAGTAGTACTAAGCTCTCTCAGAAAAACTTAGCAACATTTAATTATCTAATATAAAAATTATTAATAATATTTAAGTTATTTTTATTAAAATATTAACTTTTAATAAATAATATATCAGATTTTAAAGATTAATTAAAATATTGGTATTTTATCTTTACCATATGACATAATATCTCATAACACCCTCATCGAAAAAATAAACTGTATTTTGAGAAAATGTAACATAACAGGTTCTTGCTCGAACCTCTTTAATTAATGTCATTTATTATTAAAAAAAACTATTTGTTAAAGACAGAAATTTATTTTTGAAATTGTCAAATTTAACCTTAAATTTTTTTTTCAAAATTTTAGGAAAATCCTGTATGTTTGCAACTTCTAAAAATGATCGCTCGCTGTGGTGCATTTAAAATTTTCATTGATAAATCAAAAGGAGCAATAAGTTTTTTTTTTGCCGAGTTGCCAATTGAATAGAATTTTTTTTTTCTTACTGACTTACTGTTTCTTTCTGACAAATAACACTATATAACAGTAAAATTTCCCTTCTATGTCCTTAAAAATTTCTTTTCAATATTCTAATATTTATTTTAAAATAAAGGAGCTCTTATAAATTTATTTTAATTTAGAGAAGGAATTATGGAATTTAACGTTTCATTAATTAATAATTTTTAAGATCATCCTCTTCTTAAAAAAAAAAAAAAAAAAAAAAAAAAAAAAAAAAAAAAACTGAAAGCTTTTTTTTTGTGTGTGTGTGTAAAGTTTCCTTTAAAATAACTCATTGCTGTACTCATTCCTCAAAACACAAGTATTTGTGTTAAATATGGTATACAATTTACTTTAAAGTTTATTTTTGAATACTTTTAAATCTTAAAATACATTAATATTACGCCTACCGAATTTTCAGCATCTGGTTTACAGATGTCGAATATTCGCTATTGGATCAAAATCACTAATCGATGCATCTCTATAAGCACCTTTCAAATGTGATAGAAATAATTTTGAAGAATACTTTTGTTTTCCCATGAAAAAAAGGTAAAACTTAAGCTTTTTTATTTATTTATTTTGAGCGAAAATTATTTTAGGTAAAAATGTTTTCCATGTGAGTTCTCTTTAATCAAATCTCTTTCTGCTGAATGCTGATGGAGCTAATTAAATTTAAAATCAATCCACTACTATAGAAATAATCGTAGTTTTAAAATTATAATGTACTATTAAAATTTAAGAATATATATATATTTTTTAAACTTTAAAATACTTCTGATTTATTTTTCTTTCTTTTTTTTAAAGATTTTATACACTATTTTATGTGATATGTCAACTTTTGAAAGGACTATTACTTATACAGTATCGAATTTAAAAATTGTGTTCTTATAAACATATTTTGCACATATTAAAAATTGAGGATTTTATGCAATAAAACAGTGGAGTATTCACTGAATTTTAAATAAACAAGAACGAAAAATCATGCGTCAAGCATAGATTATGTAACACTTTCCAACGCTTCCAAAATAATTTTACAAATCATACCGTTTAATAAGCTGAAAGATAACATCTAAGTAAACAATTTGGAAAACGCATAACATATTTAAAAACATAATTTCAGGAATTTCCAACATATACAATATTCGAAAAAATATCCGAATACTTTTATTCAGCTCTGTATAGGATCTATAGATTTGTATATATACTACATAGGATGCTAAATTTTAGTTCAGTTAGGAAACGCGTAACACAGTTTAAAATTCTCCTTCTGGAGTTTCTGTCAATAAACGGAAATGTGTTCACGAACTTTTGTGCTTCCCTGCATAGGATCTACAGAATTTATACACACCACGTAACAGACAAAAAGCGAGTTAAATTTAAAATCGCGTTCAGTAACTTAAAACGAACTTCCAGGAATTATTGTTAACAGACAGTAGAGAATTCTTTTGTGTGTCCCTGTAAATGAACGATGACTGCTATACACACAGTATTCTGTAGGAAGCCTCTTGTAATGCACCTTAGTGATATATATAAATTTCAATGCGTTTAAAATAGTGAAACATTATTTAAATAAACCGCAGACGATTTTTCTCCATAGACGTAATGTAACGGAATTCTTTTGACTGCCCCTGTAAAGTAACTATAAGTGCTATGCACAGCATATTCCATATTAAGCTTCTTGTAATGCACCTTAGAGATATATATATTTCAATGCGTTTAAAACAGTGAAACATTATTTAAATAAACCGCAAATGATTTTTCCCCATAGATCGAAATGTACCGGAATTCTTTTGAGTGTGCCTGTAAAAAAACTATATGTGCTACACACTTCCGTTGATATAGGGAACATGCTATAGATAACGACAATAAGATATAAAAATTGCAGAGCAATCCGAGCATATTTACGGGAGTTAGAACACGGCCAGACGGCCATACGGCAGACAAACCGAAGTCCTAAACACTTTTCAACTAGGTTGGAAAGTGTTAAAAACGCATCGTTTTCAGTACCGGTTTCGAAGATTAAAAAAAAAAAAAAGCATAAGAAAAAGTAAAATGCGGTCTATGTAGAGATTGACCTCAACTATCCAATGCAAAAAATAAAATAGAAAATCATTTTAAAAATATGAAAATGCAAACTAAATATTGGATGTTTTCGCGTAAGTGAAGTATGTAAACCAAAAGGTAAATGCTAGAATCATGTGAACTTTAATGACTATGCTATAGATTTGTTTGAGAAAGAGAATGTATACGGAGCATTTAAAAAAAAAAGGTTCTAAAATGTATACGGTGAGTAACTTCGTATGCCCTCCACTATACCCCTTTTGATCAGTGAGTATAAATCAGTAATCAGTGAGTGAACATTATCTATATTTTAGTGTCCCAATCCTGATAATTATAAAGCTCATAAATGACTGAAAAGCTTTGCTTCTTGTGTTTTTAATTTGTATTGATATTTATGATATTATAGTAAATATTAACATTATTATGCAAAAGAATTCACGAATAACATAAGCAAATAATAAAACGTGCCGTGCTATTTTGCTTAAAAAATTTGGGCCCATACAATATATTTCAAAAGTTGGCTCCCTTGATCAATGGCATTCCTAAATAATAACCTTGATAATAAGTTGTTTCTAATTTTAAGTCAAAATTTTCATTAAATTAACGAGTTTGGTCTCAATGCAGTTTTTTTAAATATTCTTGCACGCATCAGTGGCGCAGCCAAAATTCTGCTCTATGGGGGGGAGAGGTTGAATTGTTGATAATGGTGGTCGCTGGTTACTTGAATCACCGGCTAATCGAATCAGTTTAGGTAATGAAGTGATAATCATTTTTTTCCCTCGAAGAGTAGAATCAATAGTTACATTGACCATAATTCATTTCAGAAACGTTTACTATATAAGAGTTAGAAAACATAAAATGCACCAATGGAATAACAAAAAACTGTTAGATTAATATAGTGTTTGAAAAATGAGGAGGCAAACTTAAGAAATGGAAGGGAATAGTACAGCAAACAATTTTTTGTACAGAAAATCAGGAATCGATTTTTAAATCAGAAATACATAGGATTTCATTCCAAGACAATCCCGAATTCTTGTTCTTAACTTTAGTAATAATAAAGCAATTTTAGCAAAATTTCCAATAGACTTTACTTTGCTTTGTGTCAGATGTAAAATAACACGAGAAGAGGTAGAATTTATTATAATCCGCGTCCAAACAATGCCAAATTAAGTATTCCATATTTTAGGATGTAGTTGACATTAAACGCGGTATCGTTGACTGAATTACTGTGCACTTCCAGCACTTTATTTGACATCTAATTTCGTATACAGTATACTGAAAATTTCGTTAAAATATCTTCATTACTATTAAAGTTCTCTAAAAATACTTGGATTCGACTCGACTTCCTATATCCTATATTTTTCACTAAATAAATGAATCGCGACCTGGTTTCCTATACAAAAATCTTTAATTGTAGTGTGCTCTACCACCTTTTACAGATTGTTCTACTTTTTTTTAAACACATTGTTTATGTGTTAAGTATGTTTGCTTTCTAAATATTATTTGTTTTTAACCTTTTTCATGATGTTGGAGAATATTTATCTATTAAATCACACAAAAATAACGCCTGCATTCAAGTCTAAACATACACACAAATATTATACACACATACAAGCTATAAATACAATAAACCCAACAAGTGTGAAAAATTAGCCAGAGCCAGGAATCGAACCTGGGACCACAGCATACAAGACTAATGCTCTAACCACTGAGCTACCCCGGCCAATACGTGGGTCTGCAATTTATTAGTGAGAAATTGCAGACCCAGGTATTGGCCGGGGTAGCTCAGTGGTTAGAGCATGAGTCTTGTATGCTGTGGTCCTAGATTCGATTCCTGGCTCTGGCTAATTTTTCACACTTGTTGGGTTTATTATATTTCTAGTTTGTATGTGTGTATAATGTTTGCGTGTATGAATATTTATCTATATTTAGTTTTCTGTTAGAAACACCTATGCAGAATGAAAGATAGGTTGTACCTGCCTTCGGCCGTGGAAAAAAGAAGAAAATACATTATAATAACAATTTTGAAAAAAGAGGGTACTTTTTAACTTTCTCTGCCCCTCCCTGTAAGTAAGGGCGAAAGGATCTACTTATATATACATTTATTTAAATGAAATACATTATAGCTAAAACTCTAAAAGATATTCCAGTTTTTACTTCTTATCTGATTTAAACACGACTGTAATTTTGTCCACATGAAAAACAATATGTCATAATTTTGATGATATAGAGGCAGCATTATTTAAGATTTAATAAGTGTAGATCAATGTATAACTAATTTATTACTTATTAATTTCAGTTAAAGCATAATTAGCATAAGTTTGTGTGTAATTATAGTAAATTCTATAAATTCTATGAAAATGCTTCATATTTAACGCTTTTCTTTTGAAAACCTTGCTCATAGGCATGTATCTGTAAGTCAAAGTCAATAAAATTGCAATCAGTGCTTCTTTCCTCCGGGGAACGCGTGGCCTGAAGAACATTTCGAGCTACCTTACTAGCTAATAAACTACACTCTTTAAATATATAGTCCCCCTCCCACCCCTCAGGAACAAATTGTTCGAATGAAACACTACAATAATCTGTTCAATCAAAAACACATTTTACATTTATATCTTTATAGCACATTTTCTTAATTCTTACTTTGTCAAAGATTTTTACCTGCATCACTCACATACCTTGGTCTTAGAAATAACTGATAGCAAAAACACAAAACAAGATGCACATGCAGAGGTCTGTTTGGGCTCGGTCCTGGCCCGAAACCGGACCAATCCATGGGCCAGTCTCCGGCCTATTTTCATTCATGGCAATCGGACCGGGCCTGGCTTCCTTTTTTCCAGGCAGGGCTGAAACTGGAATTCATTCTTTCTAAAGGTCTAGACGAGTTGAAATTTTCGGGTCCTGTTTTTATCAAGCCCATATGAAAATAATTGGCCATGCCTATATTGGCCATGCCCTAACCTGACCCATGCAAAAATCAGTAAAATTTCGATCGGCTCAACAATTTTTGCAAAAAAATGCATATATTTTTTAATTGTCATTGTTCTATATTAAAATTTTCAATTTTTTTCTTTGTAAAGAATAGTTCATTTTCTAGGCAATAAAATTAAAGTACAATAAAGCGTGTGAAAAAGAACCTGCCCATGACAGAATCCTGTTTCAAACGGAAAAATGTATTTATCCATGCAAAATGAACATAATAATACGTGAGAAAAGAATGTAATATATTTACAACCAACAGTGTATATGCTAAGAAGGTAACTTTCCTATAACGGATATTTCTGTTCTCCTATGCAATTCCGTCTTAGAAATTTTTACTATACTATAAGAATTTTCAGGTTTTTAAGTCTCCAAGCCATGTAATAGGGATTAAAGTTATTAATAACAACTTAGTCATTTGCATACAAATCGAGATCCAGTAACAAAATAAATATCTCAGCACAAAGTGTTTTTTAAAAAAACGAAGAATGCAAACAACATGAAAAGAAAAACTAAAATAAATATTTTTGTCAGAACTCCTCGTAGAAGACAATTTTTAACCATACCAGTGTAAAAATATGTTTTTGTTGAAATTCAGGCGAGCTGGGAAGGGATAATTACGTTTTTGTATGAGCCGGGCCCGGCTCGGGCCGAGATTCTAGCTTTTATACTGGGTCGAGCCAATAAACTATGTGTATGGCCCAGATCGGATTCGAGTCTAACTTTTAGCTTTTTTTTTTTTTTTTTTTTTTTTTTTTTTTTTTTTAATGTGCCAGACCGGCTTAATATACATACATATATTTTTTTACGATACGGATCGAACTTTTAACTTTTATACCCGGCTGAGGGGCAAAAAATTTTCTACAAGTCGGGTCGCGCTCGAACCTAGAAATTTCTCCGGTGCAGACCTTAACAGAAAGTCTGAAACTGAGAAAAACCTATAAACATATATTTTATGTTTTTTTTTCTTTTTTTCTCCTGGAAATTGATGTCTATTATCCTTTTGAAATTGGAGCAAAGACAGAAATTCAATTTAAAAACTATCCACTGTATAATACTCAAAGCGTATGACGGTCGAAATAATCATTCTTTTACTGTAAGATGTCTGAAAAATGTAATTGCTACCTTTTTTCAAAACAAATGACAGTTTTCACTTAACCACCCGCATAGCATGCACAGTCACAGTGACGTCATTGTGATGTCAATGTGAGTCACGTACGTCACGTCACATCTGTGACCAAAATGCCACCACTTTGTAACGTCACACTGTGACCAAAATGTGAACGTCTTGGAGATCTAAAGAAAACTTAAAATAAACTTTAGAACATCTTATAACATAAAGAAAATTACTTTTTGACAGCTTTAGAAATTTTTGTGACGTTGCAATGACGTCACTGCAAGTCACATAAGTCACGTAAAACCTATGATCAAAATGCCAACACTCTGTGACTTCACGGTGTGATCGGAGAGTGAATTTGGAAAAAAAAAAACTCATAAAATATAGATTTGAATTATGTCATGTACCTGAATCATTAATAAAAATATTGTCACACACTATTTAAATATAGTGAGTATTTCCAAAATAAAATAATAAATAAATATCTGTCTACATATATGAGGCAGATAATTTTTTACAATTTTCATTACCATTTTCATGTAATTTAACAAAATATACTATATAATACACAGGTAAAAATCCTTAAATAGAAATTTAGTTATTTATCGAGTTATAAGCAATTCGTGTCACGTGACGACCAGTTTTTCGCCTGTCTTTCACTGTCACGTCGGATATTCAAATCAAAACGCAGACTTTGACATTCTTTTCAGAAAGATCTTCTGCTTTTAACAAAAAATGGAAAAAGTTTTTCAATAACATAGTTTCTGAACAAAACACGAGCCAATTTCGTGTATTTCCGAGCAAAAATGAATTAAAAACATGTTATAAAGTATATGTCATTCCTATAGCAATTTATCCAAAACTGGCCAGTGCTTAGTAAGATGTCACCTCTATTAAATATATTGCTATATAGAGTGTAAAAAATAAAAAATTTGTATTTAGGAAATTTGATTGCAATTTAAATTTATATCGAAATTACTTTATAAAGCCTATTAAATCAATTATTATTTAAAATTTATGTTTACTTTTGACGTCTAAAGCAAATGCAATGGATTAAAAAATATATAAAAATGTAAATTTTCACAGCTTATTTCTAAGAATACAAAACTCTCTCATATAAAAAAAAGAATATTATAGCATCATTAGAAGTTCATTTTTCTGCCATATAAATTATAAAGGTTTTGAAATGTCTTTATTTAAATTATTTTCTTCCTATATCATTTGCGGTAAAGTTGGAAACATCTGCTAGCTGTTATTTTGTTGTATTTAAACAATACTGCGCGCGCATATTGAAGGCAGACGATTTTTTCTCATTCGAAGTTAGGATAGGATTAGCGTGTGTTGCGTTCTTTTAAGTTTGTAGATTTATACTGTGTAAGTAAATCAACGTTTTAAAGTGAACAATCTCCATTTTAAAGTAAACCATCCATTTTAACATCTCCCTGTGTCTAGCCGAGTGCGTTCATAAGGCCTGGGTGATATTTGATTTCTCAGATCTATGAACACACCTCTCTGCTGGAATAATTTGAAAATTATTGTAGTGGATGTACAGTCTAATTTTTCAATGAAGGGGAAGCAGGTAAGGAGCATTCAATAGTAACACCTTTACCTATAGATCAGCAGGTAACTTTTAATGTCTTCGCAGTTTTGTTAATAGTGCATGTTTAGTACTAGTACATTTAATATTGCATTATTTAAAAGTTAAGATGTTTAAATTTTCTTTTAAAAAATCACTTGTATTAAATTTTATCTGTAATGTTTTAAATTTTTTTAAATAGACTATTTGGATAAAAGCTTAAAGTAGTTACAAACAATATGTATTCTAAATGTAAAGTGTTATGTAAAAGGAGGAATTTATTTAATGTTTTGCGTTTCTTAGTTCAATTTTCATAGTTATTCATTATAATTAAAAACATTGCAATTTTTAAAACTATTAATATTTGATTTGCAATTTAATAATTTCGTTGCTTGTGTAGGTTTCCAGAAACAATTTTCCGGTATATTTGAAAAAAAAAAATGTGACATTTTAATGCATTGAATAATTTATTTGTCGAGATATGTCAATGTTAGATGCACAAAAATAATAAATATTGATGAAACAATAAAATAACTGTTTAGTTAAGGTAATTTTTCCAGCTGTGTTATCGAATGTTTTTACTGTAAAAATTGATATTTAAGTTCTGCATTTAGTATTCTATCAAAAACTATAAATAAAATAATTTGTAAAGAAAAAAAATATATAATTTTTTTTTGGCATTTATGATCATAAGTTCTATATTTCATTTACAACGAAAACTGTTTTACTGCTTGATACAATGTTTATTATTTAATAATATCGCACAATAGGTATATCTATTATTTAAATTGATTAATAATATAAATTTTTCAGAATGCTTATTTGAAAATGTATACTTATATTTTCTTTAAAGTTGTTCTCAAATCCAAAATAGCTAATTTCTGGCATATTTCTGAATTCATTTTTATTCGGAAATACATGAAATTGGCAGGTGTTCTTATTCAGAAAAGGGTAGATGTGCCAGTAATGGACCGCCTTCCAGTAATGGGACACCTTCAATGTTTTTGGTTTATAAAAAAATAACCAATAAAATTTCAGCTTTATTTATTTCATTAATATGCTATCTTTAAATTCTAGTTTTAAATGCAATCATAATATCAATTATCTATTACTTTTTGTGAGGTGTCCATTACTGGAGTTTAGGGTGTTTTGATTTATTTCTGTTATTTACAATTAAATTTCGATTCACATTGGGAAATGTGACTATGAACATGGTTAAATATTGTTGGTAGAGTAATATAATATTAAAAAAGGTTGAATATAACAATTATAACTATTAATTAAAAAATAATTGTTAAAGAAATTCCTTAAGGGTGTCCATTACTGGCACATCTACCCTATATATAATCGAATGGCGTTATCCATTTTTTGTAACGGCAGATGATGTTTCAGAAAACACTATCAAAGTCGGTGTTTTGAACCAAATTTCCGACGCGCAGCGTCAGAAACGGGTAAAACGTGACCGACATTGATCTTAAGTATTACATTTATCTAAAAATGGAAAACGCTATTCATTCCAAATAGCTTTAATAATCAGGCATGCAAGTGCCATGCGTTTAAAAGTTTGTTCATAAATGTGTCAGAAAGTTTCGTGTTAACCGGTTTCTCAATCAGATGCAAAGTTTTAATTTGAATACGAGTTGCATCAATAAAAATGATTGCCGATTCAATCCTTATCGTCGATCTTATCCGTATTTGGTGAAATCTTGTTATCCGAATCTATGCGAAATCATTTATCGGGTTCGGTCGGGTTGTGGGCTTACAGATTTTTTGTTGTTGTTGTTGTTGGGTTAGGGTAAGAATACGGGTTGAATCAAAATATAGTTTGAGTCAACCATCATTCATGTTCAAGTTGACATTCAATCATGTTCAAGAAGTATATAACCGGATTCGTGTATGACTCTAGATCCAAGCCGACATCAGAAATTGTATCGTAACACAATTTCTGATAAAATCTGGTTACTCGGTCGTATGCAAGATTATATTCCAAACAAGACTTACAGTAAAAACATTATACCCGACTCGGGTCAGATCGGGTTCACGAATATCAGGTCACACGACAACTAATCGAAATCTATTCTGTAGCCAAACAAATGCAAAAAGATCGATCCGAAGTTTCTGGATTGGATTCGGGTAAAATCTGGTCACTCGACCCGGTGCAGTGTCGTCACAAACGTCACAAACTTGAACCATAAAAAAATTTTGATCCGAACAATCCGTATAGGATTCGGGTAAAATCTGGTCACCCTATCCGATGCAGATTCGTCACATTTTTCACATTTATGTCGCACGGTGACTTCACAAAGTAGTCACATTGTGAGGTCACAGAAAGCCTTGAAAACGGCCATAACGACCTCGCATTTACGTCACAATGACTTCACATCGACGTCACGACGACGGTCACAAAGTCACAGTGTGACTTCGCAGTGACGTCGCCGTGACGTCACCATGCCTTACGGGCAGTGCATCTAAGATCTAATATACGCTTCCACAGTTTAAATATAATATTCGCGGTCTAATTTAGTCACTTTGTTGAATAAAATTTGATTCAACAAAGCTGCGAATTTCAAATAAACTAAAAAAACTTAATATTAACTTTAGTTTCGATTCATGAAAGCGTCTAATTTGCTTAACTAGTGATTCATATAAGCGGCAATTATAATATTTTTTTTTAGCTCTGGAAGGGGTTTTACCCCTCCCCCCCCCCTTGGGCTGTGCCACTGGACGCATACACACATACAAAGGACTTATGAAGTTGGGGGCCTGTGCCCACCCCACAAAATAGCTCTAGTTACGCCTATGTCCTTTAACCATTTTTTTTTTTTTTTTTTTTTGTGATCCCTTGATGCAATTTTACACTTTTTTCGGAGTCCTTGGAAGAAATTTGCGTCTTCTTCGTAAGCCTTTGACGGAAATCACGTTTTTCTGCAATTTGTTAACAGAATTAGCGTTTTTTTTGTTTTTATTTTCGGTACTTTGACGAAATTCACGTTGTTTCCACAATCCTTTGATGAAATTTTCTATTTTTTCTGCGAACGATAGATAGACATAATTGATTTTTTTTCGGCGACTATCGTTCAAAATTCGAGATATTTATGTTCGAAATTTTGGACTGAAGACTTAAATTTTCGAAATCGAATGCCTTAAATTTTTAGGAAAACTTGAACAGAATCACCCCTGATGAAATAAATACATAACTATTTTTTGTTTCTAACGAATCGTAATATAAATTAATTTTAAACTAAAATTTGAGAGAAAAATGATTTGTTTTTAATTTCGGGAAGAAAAGGGGGGGCGTGTTCCCCCGCCACTGAAGTAACAATATTTTAGTGATTAAACATTGAAACACAATGGACTGAAAAAAAATTAGGAATCGGTAAAATTTTCGAAAAATTTCAGAAAATCTAAAATTTTAGTAAAAATTTACAAATTTCCGAATTTTTCTTTCCGGACTTCGGGTTTTTCCGGATTTTGGATTTTCGGATAATGGGTCATATACTGTAAAATGATTCTTTCTTATCAAACGTAATTAAAATATAAGAAATGCATAGTACAGCGTAATTTCCATTTAATTTTGCTTATGTAATCAAACAATGAGTTATATGGTTAGTCAAACTGTTTAAAAACTCATTGATAACACTTTTTTACAAAAACTTTCGCACATGGATTATTTGTTAATATTTGATTTTGTCCAATCGTTGAACTATTTCAGAAATTTAATACTAAGTAAAAAAAAAAAAAAAAAAAAAAAAAAAAAAAAAAAAAAAATATATATATATATATATATATATATATATATATATATCCTTATTATTTTTATTTGTAGAAATCATTTGTCCTTTTTAAAATGTATTTTTCTACAATACAAACCTTTCAATAATAAATATCCATGCTGTTTGTTTGTATGAAGTCTTATGAAAATGAAACGCAGATCAACAATCCGTCATTTTTGACGGGGTTATATACTAGTTATTTAAATAAACCGCAGACGATTTTTCTCCATAGACGTAATGTAACGGAATTCTTTTGACTGTCCCTGTAAAGTAACTATGCGTGATATGCACACACTATTCCATATTAAGCTTCTTCTAATGCACCTTAGTGATATATATAAATTTCAATCAGGCCCGGACTGGCTCCTTTGGGGGCCCTCGGCAAGAGACTGAAAAGGGGCCCCTTACCGGGAAATTTAGAGGACATAGAATATTAGAATATTTACTTTTTGATCCCTGACTCGATCCCTGACCGCACAAAGCTTCTTGCGTTCGGACTTTCTAGCATTCGCCCGGGTACTCGGCGTACCCTGTATTCTCGAACACAGGTCTAGCAGCTCTTCACGTTTCTCTCGCAGTCACCCGGGTACTTGGCGTACCCTGTATTCTCAAACAGAGGTCTGGCCCCTCTCAGAGTTTTTCTCAATCTGAACTCTTAATTAAAATCCTTTCGCTCATGGTTTTCGCAATGGAAGGGGATTTTGTCCATGGAGGGGCTTATCAGGACCACTTGTACCGTGGGACCATGACATCACTTGCAAACCAGTGTGGTATTGGTTCCTTTCTAAAAAGGGGAAAATAAGTAGTTGCACTTTGTGGTTTCTCACGGAGATCTTTTTCTCACCAATAACAGGCCACCAGCAAAGTAAGTCCTCTCATCCTTGGTGGACAATGCTATCAATTATAATTTAAAAGTTTTCCTCTGTTCACAAAAGAAGTTCGGGCTTACCACTATTTCAAAGCAACGCCAGTAGTATACGTACCACTTCCGTCTACACAATGGAAGGGGGCGTGTCCCACCTGTCAATCAAAAGGGGGCGTGTCCGAACACGTACTCTTGGACGAGGGGTGAATTTTTTTCCCGTGCTGTGAGAGGGGGGGGGGTGAAATTTTTTCCCCGTGCTGTTAGAGGGGGGGGGGGGTGAATTTTTTCCCCCGTGCTGTTAGAGAGGGGGTTGTTATTTATTGCGTACTGTTGAACGGGGGTCTGGGGGGTGAATTTTTTTTCCCGTGCTGTTAGAGGGGGGGTGAATTTTTTCCCCCGTACTGTTAGAGGGGTGTTATTTATTGCGTACTGTTGAACTGCTTGTCAATCGAATGGAAAGGGGGTGGAAGTGGGGGAGGCATTCTGCTATAAGAGGGGTTAATAATGATTTTTTGTTTTTTAATTGATGACGTCATCCAAGATGGCGTCACGCGATTTTTCGTATAGGATAACGGTTGCTGACGAATTAAAATAATTAAGAGTATAATTAATTTAGGTGTGATTAATATTCATTAAAAGCAATTTTCTAATAGGATTGATAGGTGATATGAATTAACTAAAAATATAATTATTTTTAAACTGATTATTTTTCAACTGGTTTTTTTTAATTAAATTTAACTGAAAGTAAAGTTTAATGACCTTTTTTCTTTTAAGTATATTTTTTAGAATATTTCTGTATCATGTGATATAGACAAGATGGTTTATGTTCGAACATGAATGTGACGTCATGTAATGATTGCACCCTAGACATACAATTACGAGGTCCGATTCAAAAGTTGAGTTGTTTAAATGGGTTAAAAATGTGTTTAGCTGTAATCAAATGTTGAGTTGAGTTGTTTTTATATTGATTGACTGCAACCGTTTTAGCAAAAAGTTTGTTTTTCTACTGTTGGCATCATTAGAATTTGCCAGTTGCTCAGATTTTTCTGTTGAATCGTTAGCTGACTTTGTTAGTTTGACTTCGCTTTTAGTTTAGTTTTTTTGCTTTGCGCCATGGAAGACGGACTTAATTTTCAGAATGGAGATAACAAAAGCAAGCGTAAACTTGTTGAAATTAAAGAAAGCAACAAGAAAACGAAGAACAATCAAACTCCGGTAAGTTTTTTAATACTTTTAAAAAAATTATACTTTTCAATTCATTATTAAATTTTTAATTGTTTTTTTATTTTTATTTATTTTTGTCCCTCTTTATTTCTTTTTAGGTTCAATTATTTCTAGAAAAAGTGAAATGGCATGATTCAAAGGATATGAAATACTTAGGTGGAGAAAACTTTCTTTCCGTGAATTATTTTCTGGGACAAACTCGAGTTCACATTAGACGATATGTTGTTGATCCCGAAGGTGAATTACAGCCTACTAAAGATGGCGTATCTTTAACTCCCAAAGTTTGGCAATCCTTGTGTCGTGAAATCAAGACTGTATTAAATCATAAACCTTCGGAAAAGATCACCGTTATCGAAACAGATTTGTGCATTTCAAAGCAAGTGAAAGATGGTGTGGAACTTTACGTTTTCCAAAGACTTTTCCAAAGGAAAAATATGAGTCTCCAATTCGTGCCTGAGCATGTCGTGCTTACACTTCCTGAGTTTGAAAAGATAGTTGATAACATGTACAATATCACGGATCGTGTGAAAGACGGACTTATCACATACTCATTATCTTACTTTATTTATGAAGAACTGAACAACGCCAGTTTGCAGTTTAATATAATAGATAATCCTGACGCCTTTTTAGAACTTCTTGATTCCTTGAGTAAATGTTTGACTGTTGCCATTACTATCAAAATTACTGAACTGATAAACTGTTTCGGATGTCGAGAGTCTTATCAAGCTCCTTTTATGCACGATTGTTTAACAAAAACTCGAACTGAAAAATGGCTAGAGTTTTCTGACCGTGCACTGTACTCCATAAGCATGCGTGATGTTGCAAAAGACATTGTGCAGAAAAACTTAAATATTGACTTTAAATATGTACTTGGTCAAGAAGAATTTTTTGATGCATTAATTATTCCAAAAATTTTGGAATCTGTTCAAAAAATGTATGTTGGAGAAGAGCAACAACCACAAGAAGAAAATGATTTCTTGTAATTATCTTTGTAAATTTAAGATCTGAATAAATGTATATTTGCATAGTATTTTTTGTCTTTTTTTTTTAGTCTTGATTTTTCATGAAATTAATAAGAATGTTTCAGGTAGAATTAAAAAAAAAAGCTAGACTTCAGAAAATGAAAATAGAAATATATATTTTTTTCATGCTTTGATCCTTTTAATATTTCTTTTTCCTAAACACAAAAATAATTTTACTCAACATAAAACTTTTTACTGAACTTTTTTTCTTAAACACAAATCTTTTTTTCCAAAACAAAACTTTTTACTGAAGTTAAACTTTTTTTTTTTCTAATCACAAAATTTTTTTCCTAAATTTTTTTTTCTAAAACATAAAAATATTTTTTTTTCTAAACACAATTTTTTTTACTAAATTTTTTTTTTTCTAAAACATAAAAATATTTTTTTTTCTAAGCCAGAAAAAAATTTCCTAAACATAAAAAAATATTTTTTTTTCTTTTTTTTTTTTCTTAAACATAAAATTTTTTTTTTTCTAAACATAAAAAATATTTTTTCTAAAACATAAATTTATCTTTTTTTTATTTCTTGATCATATTATTTCTTTTTTGACGTTGGACATTATTTTTTAAAAAATTTCTTTTCTCAAGAAAAATTAAGAAAAAGTAATCTAAATGTTTTCATATTTGCAAAATTAAGAAAACACATAAACATAGTCACATAAATATTTTTAAATAAAAAAATTTATTTGGTTCATAAAATACATTGAAATTTCAAAACATAGTTTTCTACATTTTTAACCAAGGTAATGGTGATATTGGTAAAGTAACATGGTAAGATGATTTTCTTTTTCTATGACGAGGTTCAGGTCTTGCATAAATAACTTTCTGTTCATTCTTTAAATACTTGTTTTTTATAAAGTCTTGGGGAAAACTGATAGTATTTAAAAGTTCTTGAAACTGATCAAAAGCAGCAGGTCTTTGACTTCTATCTCTAAGCAAAAAATTGATTAGTTGAATAGCATCTGATCCGATAATTACAGTATCGTCTATTTTCAGCTCTTTGTTTTCTGTGCAGGAAATTTTATTTTGTTTGAAAAATTGTATTATTTTTGCAGCAGTTTTCTTTTGCTTTACAGGAACAGAACTTAGAATTTCATTTTCTATATCAGGAAACTTTTCAGAGGTTTTCTCTGGAAGTAGTTCCTCGGTGGGTTTCACCGTGTTCACGTCTGGGAATGAAACAAACTTTTGCAAAATCTGAGTATAAAGCTTTGCTTTTTCATCATCCCCTATTTTTCTTTTCAAAATAATCTGAATCTGTTTGTCTAAATCACTTAAATGCTCGTCGGCAAACTCTTGATCTCTGTCAGCTGGAACAAGTCTGAATTTACGAGCGAACTCCATTGATCAAAGTGCTGAGCACTGACACTGCAGCAGGAATAAGTATAGACAAAAAACCTTCTCCTTTTTGAACGAGAAGTCGTCTTTTTTTAAACAAAGGTTGCTTTTTATCTCCCAGTCGACGCAATGTTCTTTTATGAGCTGATAATCTATTTTTTTGGCGTTTAGAGACAGGTATGTTACCTTTTAAAAGATTTAAGGCGCATTCACAGACACCTTTTATAACACTATTGGGACACTTTTTAAGAAAGGCTGCTTTTTGCTTTGTCTTGCTTAACAATTTGAGATGTTCCAATGTCGACATCCTGAGTACAAATGATGATTGTTGAGGTTAATCTCTCTTTTATATGCATGCCATAAGAAAAAGCTTTCGTCAAAGCACAATGTTTAAAACAGGATTTATGACTGGGACAGTTTACCTCTAAAATACTTAATAAATCAATCTTAGGGCAATTAAAATCATTCAGATTCAAAATCTTTCGTCCAGACATTCGTTCTAAAAACTTTGCTTTTTCTAATCCTTTGGTATAGACATTTTTATAAGAAGTAAACAAGGTTAAAAGTATAGGCTCCAATGCTGAAAAGGGTAAATCACCACTATTCCATTGCAAACCATGATGGTAACGAGTTAACCAGGCAAAAGTTTTTCTTTGTTTGAAGGATAGCTGCACCCAAGGATGCGGAGGGAGGAAGCTCCAACGGGCATGGTACCCATGATCCACTGCATAAAAAGCGAGTTCTTTGATAATAAAATCACTTGAATTTATCTGAAACCCCTCGAATTCAACAACAACGGACGACATGTTCATCAGATGACACCCTCTGTACAAATGGCTTATCGAAGTTCGTACACGTAATGCGTATCATCGGGAAATATTCTTGTGCGCAAGCGCAAGCTTTCGAAGCAATCTTGTCTTAAATCAATAAATAAATAGCTGAAAGGTAATGCAGTTGCATCGTTAAACATTTCTTGAAAAGCCTTGGTTTTACCAGGAAACATTTGTCTGGCTAAATGCATTACTTGGCTTTTATCGCGAGGATTTTTGTATATCACCAAGTAATGTGAATTTAAATTAATATTTCGCATATCTTTGCCTTGATGAAACAAGTTTTGTGTTATAAAGATGACGGATAGATTTCGATGATGACTGCCTTTCGTGAAAAGTTTGCTCATTCGATCATCACTGGCTAACTCTGTCATTAAATCATCGATAATAATTAAAGCATCACGAAGGGAGTTAAGGTTAGAGGGTAAACCTTCTTCAAACTGTACACCTTTCATTGAATTGAAAAGGGGTTGATAGCTTCCATAACAGTATATAATACTTGCGGGCATGGGATGAAAATATTTATGATCAATTAATTTTTTTACAAATGCCGTTTTACCTGAACCCGTTGGTCCAGAAATCAGGACAGTGGAAGGATGTACTAACTTGAGTAATTCCATGTTTTAAAATGAAAAGAAATAATAAAAACTTCGATTTTTATAGTTTCTTGAGTATTTCAACGAATTAGTTTTAATATAAATATCACATATACTTTTATGATTTTGTTAGAAAAATGTATACATGCAATTTTTTTCTAAAAAAGCAAATGAATCATTTTCATGTAATATACCATACGTGATCGGATTTAAAAAGCAATGAACACACATTAAATAAGAGTAAATAATTTTTTATTTTTTAAAAATCATCTTTACACCATATCTTTTTTTGACAAATTGATACATTCGAAAATCATTCTTCTTTCTAGATAATACATTTGTAATAGAATTCATACAAAGTCCTTGACATCGTTTTGCAATAAAGAAAATACAATATTGTCCACAGACATTGGACGTTAAACTTTGAAACATTGTCTTGTTCCAGTTTATACTATGAAACTTCTTCACAAATCTTGTGATATCTTCTCCATAGGTTTCGGGAGGAAGTCCGTACGAATCAAAAAATTCAAGAGTTTTTTTGTCTTGAACGTAAACTGCCAGCCAATGGGGTCCTTTTTCATCATGTTTATCAGTATTGAGAACTAATGCACAAGGAAATTTTCGAATATTAGGTATTTTGTCAGAAGGGAAAACGCCTACAAAATATCTCGCAGAAACAGGATCACGAGATAAAATTGTATGAATTTGCGATGAATTCATTAGTTTCCAAAATCATACAGAATATTTCGAGATTTGTTGATTTCGATTAGATTTCCAAATTCAGCATACACTAGTAAAGAGACTGTTTGCGCTAAAGTCGTTCCGAACTTAATTTCTAATCTTAAATTACTATGTCGAATTAGATTTAGATGGGAACCATCGCATAAATCAGGTGACAAATCAAAACAAAATAAAGAATACCCCTGTGAAAATTCTGATCTTGAAAGATAAAGACCTTTGTTTTCTGCATTCGTAAATAAGTTTTGATAAGCTCGGATAAATAAACTGTTTTGAAAGTCAGGTTGCAGTGGATTGTGGGGAACGGGCTGACCATCCACATAGACGCCTATGAAATTAATATTGTAATGCTTAAACTCAAAGGGGGACTTTTTATAGTCACCGTTAAATGCGTCATTATCCACACAAGCGATCACGATGCGATTGGGCATCTGGCCTGTAAAAATGTTGTCTTGAACAAAACTCATATTACCGGTAGGAATGGAATATGTTTTGCAAAGTACTCTGTTAATAGGATATTTGGCTGATGTTTTTTCTAAGCTTTTAGCATGTCCTAAGACAACGCCAGGGCTTACTCGTACTTTACGAACAAATAAGGAAGCATGTTCCATGGAAACTTTATACTCCCCTTCACCCGCTAACAAACAGAACTCTGGTTTACTACGGATCAGTTTAATTTTCACATCTACCATGTTAAGGAGGAGTCTTTCTTGGTGAAACATATCCAGGTGTAATCGACCAATCATATCAACTGAAGCACTCATTTTAGTCATTTCGGCACGTTTACTAAATCCTTCATTTGGGTTTGCATCTGCCGGATCCACAACATTCATACGACCAGCCGTATCTTTGAAAAATAATTCTGAGGAAAGTTGAGAGGTTTTTGCATCATAGTCGTGATTCAGTAACTTCTCTATTATGGCTCTGTAAGCATAGGTATTATTACTCGAAGAAACGATTCTGTCGTTCAGGCTAATATCCACTTGGGAAAACATGGAATGCAAAAACAGATTGACGGGTCCCACTTTACATTTATCCGGAATGGGTTTGCCATCCTTTTTTAAAATTTTTACTTTAACATATAACTGAGTTTGCGATAAGTCAAGGTAATCTTCTCCGCTTCCAGAAACATTAAATTCCACAGGTCCTCCATCAAAAACATTGGCGAGTGGATGAAATTCAACCCATTGACCTCTTTCAATAACTGTTTGGGTAGGAGGGAGATGAAATAATTCTAATTCCGATTTAGCACATTCTGGGGAGTCCTTTAAAAGAAAAGCCATAGTATAATGTGGATGTTATCAATCAAAAATATCACGTCTTTCCACCTTCCGTGTTTTCGATGAAATGATGCGTTTTGCAGGTTTGCGCTTCCTTTTAAGCTTTCCATGGCCAATCATTTCATCCGCTTTATCAACCGCTTTTCTAGCTAATTTCTTTCCGGCTTCTTTTGATCGTGTTTTGAGAGACGATTTTAAATTTTCGCCTGATAACACATCATTCGCAACCATAGTGCCTGTTCGTAATGCTTCTTTACCAATTGTTTTGGCACCACTTATCAAAAATGGAATAGCACTGCGAAAAAATTTTGCAAAAAATCCGCCTATACCGTATCCTCTCTGCAAAACTGTTCCCCGATAGTAAGGCAAACCTTTTCCTGTTTGCCCTGCATAATAATCTTCGAACTTTTGTGTACAACACGTATAAGGCACCAACATGTTTGTTGATCCTTCTTTATCGCAATCAAAATGGAAAATGAGAATTATTTAAACGAAAGGCTCTTTTATATGATTTGTCGTAAACGAAAATGCAGCGTTACGAAAACTTTACCTCTTTCAAAAGGTACTAAATCTCCAGAATGAAGTCTAATATCAATTTGTACCGTTTGGAAGTGCTGACGAATAATTGGTACGTACAATGGTCTTGGATAATGAGCATTAATAATTTCGCCATCGTTTCCTTCGACAGACACAATTTTTAATAGAGGGGCCTGTACATCACCGACGATTTGAGGCTCCACAAGATCACAGTATACGTACATCACGGGAAAGGATGATTTTGGGTCGGCCACAAAAGGACTTTGCTGCAATCCTATATATTCCCCGGGTTGAAACCCTAAAAGTTCTGCTATTCCTTCGTGAAGAATAACCTTTGATTTTTTATCTGTCTTGATTGTAACTCTTTTCGTAACGGGGTGATAATGAAACTCAATCTTATTTTTATGCGAAGGTATTGTCATACTTTTAATAAGGTCAGGTATGGTTTCATAACATCCAGAAGGAACTCTTCTACCTTCTAATTTTCCGTCTCCCAAGTCAAAACCAAACAAATTATTATCGTTTCGAACATTATACCATGTATGGGGGTAGATAAAATCAACCAAAGCCATTTCCCATTCACCGTTTAAATTTATGGGAGTGGGCAATTGAGTTGTAAATTGCGATATTTTATTATTCGGGAAAAAGCTCATAGAGCTATCGCTGATAAGTGTGATGTAGAACGACATCTTCTCATGAAATGAATTGTAAGCCTGATGACTGTTCTATTTATATCTTTCTGACATCTTTTACCCATGCATTGAACTTTTCCGGATATCCTTGAAATTTCACAAAATACTGAACTTTTCCATTCCGTTTTCTTTTATTCAAAACTTTCTCCACAGGGTAAAAACCTGAATCCGAAACCTTTTGTAGCTCTTGTTTGTAAAATGTCCCTTTTATGATTTCACCTGCTAAATCTTTTAATTTATAGACAACAGGCACACGATGTATGATTTTATGAATAGTAAAAATTTCTCGTGTCCAATTTTGTTCGTATCCTTTCTCAAAACGTAATTTTTCCTTGCTTATGCGAACAGTATCTTCTATATTCAAGTCAGATTTGGTTGCAGTGGTTTTGTCATTTGCATATAATGTTTTCCAAACCTTACTTTGATTATCAAGGTTCACTGATGCTGGCTCCATTTTAATACTACGATGCCACGTGTGGTTATAACTGTGTGTTAATTTATCGATTGCATCAATATATCTCTTTGTATTTTTTTCAGTAAAATACTTCCACATTTTCGTTTTAAGTGTACGATTAAAGCGTTCTACTATTGAAGCTTTTGTGGTGTTATTGGTTGTAAAAAAGTGAACATTCTGCTTTTTTAAGAAAGCCTGTACAAGCTTATTCGTGTACTCCTTCCCAGCATCGCACTGCAGCGTTTGCGGCTTACGTTCCGAAAATATTTTTTCGAAAGCTCGTTTAACACCTGGAGGTTTTTTATCTTTTAACGGTATGACCCATGCATATTTCGATAAAATATCAATACATGTCAGTAAATACTTATATCCGTCATTCAAAGAAGAGAGAGACTGCATGTCTACTAAATCAGATTGAAACTGCTCGTTTAAGCCTCCTACTATGACACGATTTCTCGGGAATTTGTGTCGCAAAGGCTTGTGCAAAGTATAAGAATCTTTCGTTTGCAACCATTTCTTTATCTGCTGTGTTTTTACGCGACCTTTTAAAGCACGTTGCAAAGCATTGATACCACCGAAACTGGCTGGCATCTCCGGATCCAGATACATCTGACTCAAAGCTTCCATTGCAACAATGATTATGATCTAAACGAACGTTAAAATTCATCTACAAATTAACACGATGTTCATCGCATGAAAGTTTTACTTAAAATGAAAAGCATTAAAATAAAACCTTTAATATATACTTATTTTAAAAAATATATTAATATTTTTTTATGAAAAGACAGAATGCATTCAACAAATATAAATTTAATCATCAGACATTTTACAATATCATACAAAATTTATTCTTTTAGATTACATTTTCTTCAGAAAAGAATTTTTTTTTTAAATAATGTCCAACGTCAAAAAAGAAATAACATGATCAAGAAATAAAAAAAGATAATTTTATGTTTTAGAAAAAATATTTTATGTTTAGGAAAAAAATTAATTTTTATGTTTAGGAAAAAAAGTTTTAAGTTCAGGAAAAAAAAATTGTGTTTAGGAAAAAAGTTTTGCGTTTAAGAAATAAGTTTTAAGTTCAGCAAAGAGTTTTATGTTAAGTAATAATATTTTTGCGTTTAGGAAAAAGAAATATTAAAAGGATCAAAGCATGAAAAAAAATATATTTCTATTTTCATTTTCTGAAGTCTAACTTTTTTTTAAATTCTACCTGAAACATTCTTATTAATTTTATGAAAAATCAAGACTAAAAAAAGACAAAAAATACTATGCAAATATACATTTATTCAGATCTTAAATTTACAAAGATAATTGCAAGAAATCATTTTCTTCTCGTGGTTGTTGCTCTTCTCCAACATACATTTTTTGAACAGATTCCAATATTTTTTGAATACTTAAAAGTCATCAAAAAATTCTTCTTGACCAAGTACATATTTAAAGTCAATATTTAAGTTTTTCTGCACAATGTCTTTTGCAACATCACGCATGCTTATGGAGTACAGTGCACGGTCAGAAAACTCTAGCCATTTTTCAGTTCGAGTTTTTGTTAAACAATCGTGCATAAAAGGAGCTTGATAAGACTCTCGACATCCGAAACAGTTTATCAGTTCAGTAATTTTGATAGTAATGGCAACAGTCAAACATTTACTCAAGGAATCAAGAAGTTCTAAAAAGGCGTCAGGATTATCTATTATATTAAACTGCAAACTGGCGTTGTTCAGTTCTTCATAAATAAAGTAAGATAATGAGTATGTGATAAGTCCGTCTTTCACACGATCCGTGATATTGTACATGTTATCAACTATCTTTTCAAACTCAGGAAGTGTAAGCACGACATGCTCAGGCACGAATTGGAGACTCATATTTTTCCTTTGGAAAAGTCTTTGGAAAACGTAAAGTTCCACACCATCTTTCACTTGCTTTGAAATGCACAAATCTGTTTCGATAACGGTGATCTTTTCCGAAGGTTTATGATTTAATACAGTCTTGATTTCACGACACAAGGATTGCCAAACTTTGGGAGTTAAAGATACGCCATCTTTAGTAGGCTGTAATTCACCTTCGGGATCAACAACATATCGTCTAATGTGAACTCGAGTTTGTCCCCTTTTAAAAGGTAACATACCTGTCTCTAAACGCCAAAAAAATAGATTATCAGCTCATAAAAGAACATTGCGTCGACTGGGAGATAAAAAACAACCTTTGTTTAAAAAAAGACGACTTCTCGTTCAAAAAGGAGAAGGTTTTTTGTCTATACTTATTCCTGCTGCAGTGTCAGTGCTCAGCACTTTGATCAATGGAGTTCGCTCGTAAATTCAGACTTGTTCCAGCTGACAGAGATCAAGAATTTGCCGACGAGCATTTAAGTGATTTAGACAAACAGATTCAGATTATTTTGAAAAGAAAATTAGGGGATGATGAAAAAGCAAAGCTTTATACTCAGATTTTGCAAAAGTTTGTTTCATTCCCAGACGTGAACACGGTGAAACCCACCGAGGAACTACTTCCAGAGAAAACCTCTGAAAAGTTTCCTGATATAGAAAATGAAATTCTAAGTTCTGTTCCTGTAAAGCAAAAGAAAACTGCTGCAAAAATAATACAATTTTTCAAACAAAATAAAATTTCCTGCACAGAAAACAAAGAGCTGAAAATAGACGATACTGTAATTATCGGATCAGATGCTATTCAACTAATCAATTTTTTGCTTAGAGATAGAAGTCAAAGACCTGCTGCTTTTGATCAGTTTCAAGAACTTTTAAATACTATCAGTTTTCCCCAAGACTTTATAAAAAACAAGTATTTAAAGAATGAACAGAAAGTTATTTATGCAAGACCTGAACCTCGTCATAGAAAAAGAAAATCATCTTACCATGTTACTTTACCAATATCACCATTACCTTGGTTAAAAATGTAGAAAACTATGTTTTGAAATTTCAATGTATTTTATGAACCAAATAAATTTTTTTATTTAAAAATATTTATGTGACTATGTTTATGTGTTTTCTTAATTTTGCAAATTTGAAAACATTTAGATTACTTTTTCTTAATTTTTCTTGAGAAAAGAAATTTTTTAAAAAATAATGTCCAACGTCAAAAAAGAAATAATATGATCAAGAAATAAAAAAAAGATAAATTTATGTTTTAGAAAAAATATTTTTTATGTTTAGAAAAAAAAAAATTTTATGTTTAAGAAAAAAAAAAAAAGAAAAAAAAATATTTTTTTATGTTTAGGAAATTTTTTTCTGGCTTAGAAAAAAAAATATTTTTATGTTTTAGAAAAAAAAAAAATTTAGTAAAAAAAATTGTGTTTAGAAAAAAAAATATTTTTATGTTTTAGAAAAAAAAATTTAGAAAAAAAATTTTGTGTTTAGAAAAAGAAAGTTTAACTTCAGTAAAAAGTTTTGTTTTGGAAAAAAAGATTTGTGTTTAAGAAAAAAAGTTCAGTAAAAAGTTTTATGTTGAGTAAAATTATTTTTGTGTTTAGGAAAAAGAAATATTAAAAGGATCAAAGCATGAAAAAAATATATATTTCTATTTTCATTTTCTGAAGTCTAGCTTTTTTTTTAATTCTACCTGAAACATTCTTATTAATTTCATGAAAAATCAAGACTAAAAAAAAAGACAAAAAATACTATGCAAATATACATTTATTCAGATCTTAAATTTACAAAGATAATTACAAGAAATCATTTTCTTCTCGTGGTTGTTGCTCTTCTCCAACATACATTTTTTGAACAGATTCCAAAATTTTTGGAATAATTAATGCATCAAAAAATTCTTCTTGACCAAGTACATATTTAAAGTCAATATTTAAGTTTTTCTGCACAATGTCTTTTGCAACATCACGCATGCTTATGGAGTACAGTGCACGGTCAGAAAACTCTAGCCATTTTTCAGTTCGAGTTTTTGTTAAACAATCGTGCATAAAAGGAGCTTGATAAGACTCTCGACATCCGAAACAGTTTATCAGTTCAGTAATTTTGATAGTAATGGCAACAGTCAAACATTTACTCAAGGAATCAAGAAGTTCTAAAAAGGCGTCAGGATTATCTATTATATTAAACTGCAAACTGGCGTTGTTCAGTTCTTCATAAATAAAGTAAGATAATGAGTATGTGATAAGTCCGTCTTTCACACGATCCGTGATATTGTACATGTTATCAACTATCTTTTCAAACTCAGGAAGTGTAAGCACGACATGCTCAGGCACGAATTGGAGACTCATATTTTTCCTTTGGAAAAGTCTTTGGAAAACGTAAAGTTCCACACCATCTTTCACTTGCTTTGAAATGCACAAATCTGTTTCGATAACGGTGATCTTTTCCGAAGGTTTATGATTTAATACAGTCTTGATTTCACGACACAAGGATTGCCAAACTTTGGGAGTTAAAGATACGCCATCTTTAGTAGGCTGTAATTCACCTTCGGGATCAACAACATATCGTCTAATGTGAACTCGAGTTTGTCCCAGAAAATAATTCACGGAAAGAAAGTTTTCTCCACCTAAGTATTTCATATCCTTTGAATCATGCCATTTCACTTTTTCTAGAAATAATTGAACCTAAAAAGAAATAAAGAGAGACAAAAATAAATAAAAATAAAAAAACAATTAAAAATTTAATAATGAATTGAAAAGTATAATTTTTTTAAAAGTATTAAAAAACTTACCGGTGTTTGATTGTTCTTCGTTTTCTTGTTGCTTTCTTTAATTTCAACAAGTTTACGCTTGCTTTTGTTATCTCCATTCTGAAAATTAAGTCCGTCTTCCATGGCGCAAAGCAAAAAAACTAAACTAAAAGCGAAGTCAAACTAACAAAGTCAGCTAACGATTCAACAGAAAAATCTGAGCAACTGGCAAATTCTAATGATGCCAACAGTAGAAAAACAAACTTTTTGCTAAAACGGTTGCAGTCAATCAATATAAAAACAACTCAACTCAACATTTGATTACAGCTAAACACATTTTTAACCCATTTAAACAACTCAACTTTTGAATCGGACCTCGTAATTGTATGTCTAGGGTGCAATCATTACATGACGTCACATTCATGTTCGAACATAAACCATCTTGTCTATATCACATGATACAGAAATATTCTAAAAAATATACTTAAAAGAAAAAAGGTCATTAAACTTTACTTTCAGTTAAATTTAATTAAAAAAACCAGTTGAAAAATAATCAGTTTAAAAATAATTATATTTTTAGTTAATTCATATCACCTATCAATCCTATTAGAAAATTGCTTTTAATGAATATTAATCACACCTAAATTAATTATACTCTTAATTATTTTAATTCGTCAGCAACCGTTATCCTATACGAAAAATCGCGTGACGCCATCTTGGATGACGTCATCAATTAAAAAACAAAAAATCATTATTAACCCCTCTTATAGCAGAATGCCTCCCCCACTTCCACCCCCTTTCCATTCGATTGACAAGCAGTTCAACAGTACGCAATAAATAACACCCCTCTAACAGTACGGGGGAAAAAATTCACCCCCCCTCTAACAGCACGGGAAAAAAAATTCACCCCCCAGACCCCCGTTCAACAGTACGCAATAAATAACAACCCCCCCTCTAACAGCACGGGGGAAAAAATTCACCCCCCCCCCTCTAACAGCACGGGGAAAAAATTTCACCCCCCCCTCTCACAGCACGGGAAAAAAATTCACCCCTCGTCCAAGAGTACGTGTTCGGACACGCCCCCTTTTGATTGACAGGTGGGACACGCCCCCTTCCATTGTGTAGACGGAAGTGGTACGTATACTACTAACGCCATTGTGAGAAAATATGCTAGAAATGTTCTTTTAGAAGTTCACACGAGAACTCTCAGATGCAAACACTAGTTCTCACGCACTGGCACGTAATAGTAAAAATGGATTCTTTATAGCGTAAAATGGTTAGTTTCCATGTTACATCGATGTACAGTGCCGTAATTCCCGTTGTTTCACTTTTTTGCTTTTAACACCCATTTCTGTGGCACTCTCATGGCTAAACTATTGATCAGAGAAAAAAATTTCAATTCATAAAAAGTATGAAAATTTATCCTCTTTGATTCATATACTGTCGACTTTCACGTAAAATGCATATTTTTAGAGTTATTTTGATAGAACAGAGAAAAGTCCGTTTTTTTTTTTTACATCTTTGTAAAAAAGGTATTTCCCGGAAAAAAGTTTGTTGGAAAACATCAGATTCGTGTTCAGCGACCTAAACTAGTCGGATATGCCAATCCCAAAACTTTCTTCTATTTCATACATGTTAATGCTTCAATATTCGTTATCACACCGTCAAAAAAAATCAATACTTTTCGTCATTCTGCAGTACGCCATCTGCTTGCGAATCGTCGGGTTACCTCGATGCGAGGAGCCGATGTATTATAGTAAACTACGAAAAACCCTTCTGGCCTGTACCAGCAGGAAAAGAAATTTGAATGAGAATATCGCCAAATTAGACAGGCACAGCCAACGTATTTTTGTCGCCAAATTTGGCTATATTTTACCAATTGTCGCCAAGCATGGCAAGAATTTGACGTTGGCGAATATAAATGTATAGTGTTTAGTATGTAAGTGTTGAAACGATGCTTACAACAATGAGCGGAAATTTGGCGAAACCATGTTCACTAAAACTCTTAAATTAAACCCGTTTATGGAAGAATCCTGCTATATTGTTTCAAAATGTCAGTCACACTATAACTTCAAACTGCTGTATTTCAGCCATTTTGTAAGATAGAGGCAAAACAAAAAATGCTCTGGAATCCTTGTATCAAGGCCGAACATTTAACTCACAAAGTTGTTAAGATTCCAAATTTTTTTATTTTGTACAACTTTTTGAAATTGAAATCTTTAAATGGCTATCACAGCACCCGCTCCAGGCGCAATATCCCCAAATTCAACTGGGAACTGTAAGCTATAGTCAAAAATATATACAAAAAATTTGGTTCAATTATCTGCATAACTTCATACACTTTTCGATGATACAATAGTGAAAATGGAACAAAAATCGTGATCGCAGCGCCCCCTTTCATCGAAATATCCCCAAATTCCAGTAGGACCTGCTTGCCACAGCCAAAAACATACAAAAACAAATTTGGTTCAATTTGAAACATAACTTCATACACTTTTCGATGATACAATGAGGACGGTAGGACAGACAGACATTTTGTAAAAACATGTATTTCGGAATCTCTGACCCCTAAAACGTGTAAATCCGTCGAAAACCGGAAGTCGAAAAAAATTTCGATTACAATACTTTCTTCTATTATAGATAGAAGAAAGTAAAAAACATAAAAGTACCAAATATTAAAACCCTACCCACAAACTTTCTTTTATTTTCTACCAAATGACTGAACTAATAATACGCAAGAAACACAAACACGGAATTGGCGACTCAGAATACTGAGTATGTGGAAAGTACATATGAACTAATAAACTAATTCGATTTACCTTGCCTGTATTTAATGTATCACTATTGTCCCTCAAAGGCTGACTTTGCTACTAAGAAGTGGCACTAGTTAACCAAGTATTTTAACTTTTCGAACTTTTTTCAACGTCTAAAGATTTTCTCTTCTTTTTTTTTTTTCCTTTTTGTAGCGCCACTATAGTACACACGTTTCATGTTGACACAACTGTAACACTGCACTAACTACAACCATACTACGAGAATGAGCCATTGGCGCACCCACGGGGGGGGGGGGGCTAAGGGGGCTGAAGCCCCCCCCCCCAGACCCTGAAACAATAATGAAGTAACTATATAAAGTTTTCTATAAAATTATAATTTTTTTTTCTTTTTTTTTAAGGTCTTTAGAAAATGTTTAAAACCTTTGTATCTCATTTCATCTTTATTCTAAATCGTTTTCGACATACGTTAAGCGTAAAGACTTATAGCGGTACTCTGATTTTCTCAGTTCTGACTACACATCCATCATCCATATTTTTAGCACGGTCAAGCGGATTCAAGTCCAAACGAGGGTGGTATTTCGTCTACGTTGTACATCTGTGTAATGGACAATATGACCCATTCAAGGTCGATAAACGATTGGCACTATCCATTTTGCAAAACATTGAAGTGGGGTGCAGAAGAAATGGCAGCCAGCCCTACACTAAAAACCTTTTATTACTCTAGTACAAATGAGGTACAAACGAAAAGATTGTTGGTACAAACGAGGTATAAACGATTGGCCCTATCCATTTTGTAAAACATTGAAGTAGGGGGGGGGGGGGGGACTGGAGAAATGGCAGCCCCACACTAAAACCTTTTTATTACTCTAGTACAAATGAGGTGCAAACGAAAATATTATTGGTACAAACGAGGTATAAACGATTGGCCCTATCCATTTTGTAAAACATTTAAGGGGGTACTGGAGAAATGGCAGCCCCACACTAAAATCTTTTTATTACTCTAGTACAAATGAGGTGGAAACGAAAAGATTGTTGGTACTGACGGAGAAACCTTTTATATGCAGTTAATTAATCTCCACGTGCAGCGAACGATTGAAAAACATGTTAAAAACCAGACCCCAATTACCAATAAGTACTTCAAGTGCCGCAGCTGAAAAACATAGTGAACAAAACCAGAGACTGTCGAAACTAACTAAGTGGAGAGATACTGCAGATCTCCCTCCTTCAAACTACAGCTGTTTGTCCCGCGCGTGTGCACAGAACTCAAATAACAATCTCCCTTCAGTTTCCAAAATGTTTCCGAACAGTTAAGACGCTCTTGTATATATATGATGTAAATATATTTAATATAATGTAAAATTGGAGCACTTAGACGCAGCCTCCAAAATGCGATTTTAAACATGTACATCTAGCCAAGAATTATATTATATTCAAAGGAAAATGAATCTTCTGTTTATTTCACACAATTGTCATTTTCTACTAATACTATTTATTATTCTTCCAATATAAGTGAATCAATGGATCAGATAAATATCGCTACAACACTTTGGATTACTATACTGTGGGTATATTCAGCGCATAAGGAAAATCTCAGGTAAGCTGAACAAACTTCTTTAACATATCAAAAGATGAAAATGTATATTAAATTTGAAGACTGATTTAACTATTTATAAAAATAAGAAAATTCATTACGCTACCGACGGTTCCCCAACAAAGATTATGAAAGACTGATTCTGAAAAAAGAATATTATCCCAGTATCAAAAACGATAATTTAACAAATTTCTAAAATATAAATATAATAATAAATAAAAGAACACTAAAAAAGTAATAATGAATACGATAAAAGAAAATACTCAATTTATTGAAAAACTCAATTCTACGAATTATAGTACATGGAAGTTCAAGATGCAGATGTTCTTGATTAAAGAGGAACTCGACGATATTATAGTACAAGATCCACCAGCTCCACCCGACCCCGCATGGCACAAAAGAGACCGCAAGACTAGAGCTTTAATTAACTTAAGCATTGATGATTCTCAAATCGTAAATGTAAAAAACTTAGAAACTGCAAAATTAACATGGGAAGCTCTGAAAAATATACATGAGAGAAGCAATTTATCTAGTAAGCTTTACCTGTTACGAAAATTATACAGTACTAAATTAGCGGAGGGCGGAAACATGATCTCACAT
Organism: Maratus michaelseni; assembly: GCA_963931845.1. NCBI lineage: Eukaryota > Metazoa > Arthropoda > Arachnida > Araneae > Salticidae > Maratus > Maratus michaelseni. The sequence goes on from OZ007591.1 coordinate 168,920,825, forward strand.
ATCACTAATATCTTGCAAATTATAGATAAACTTAATGCCATTGGAGAAAATATTAGCGATTTACATATTTCCGCGCTATTTCTGTGTTCTCTTCCCCCCAGTTACAATACTTTGATAACTGCGTTGGAGGCGAGACCGGAAAATGAGCTCACCCCTGATTTTATCAAAAACAAATTAACAGATGAATATAATCGTAGACATGAAATGTCAGAACAATCACATAGCGGATATAACAACAATGAGAGAGCATTTAAAACAAATAGGAGATATACACACACTGAAAATAGAAGAGAACAAAAATATTGCAACAACTGTAAAATGAAAAATCATTCGACTTACGAATGCTGGCACTACAAGAGCAAAAACACGGTACAATCCGGAAATCCTCGTAACAATCAATTCAAAAATAAAAAGAATTTCTCATCTTCATTATGTTATGAAAAAAACGAAACTCATAGGGAAAACAAAGTTCCAAACGAAAGAAAATACGCAAATGATCAAACGCAAAATAAAGCATTAATCACTCAAAAAGTAGGCAAAAATAACTGGATTCTCGATTCAGGATCTACCTCGCACATTTGTAATGATAAAAGCCTATTTAGTAAATTTATTGATTATAATAAAACTTCAGTAACGATCGCGAATGGTAATAAACTGACAGCGTTAGGTTCAGGAGAAGTTTTTATAAAAACATTAACCCCCGAAGGAAAAGAAAAACTAACGAAATTACGCGAAGTGCTTTATGTCCCAGACTTAGAGTCAAACCTAATTTCGGTTAGTAAAGCCGCTAAAAACGGGTGTAAACTAATCTTCGACGATAATAAATGCGATTTGATCTTTGATGAAGAAATATATATTAGGGCGAAAAATGAGAAAAATTTATACATTATTGAGGAAATGGACGATGTGGAAGAACCACAAAATTATGTAAACATAACGTATAACTGTGACAGCAAGCAATGCATAGATCTCTGGCATCGCAGACTAGGTCACAGAGATTATGACGCGATTAAATCTATAATAACAAATCAAATTGCGGACGGAATAAAGATAGGAAAATGTAAACATCAAAATAAAACATGCGTAACTTGTATCGAAACTAAATTAACTAACATGCCGTATCCTAAATCAGCAACAAATCGAGCTACTAATATTGCGGATTTGATCCATAGTGACGTGTGTGGACCTTTAGATACACCGACCTTAGGCGGAAAAATATATTTTATGACTCTTATTGATGATTATTCCCGATATACTACGATATATTTATTATCTAAAAAGAGCGAAGTTGCTGAAAAGATAAAAGAGTATATAACGATGATATACAATCAGTTCGGTAAAAAACCTAAGGAAATTAGATCGGATAACGGTCGTGAGTATGTAAATCAAGAGATCGATGAATACTTAAAACAGAACGGAATTTTACACCAATTGACTGTCCCGCATAATCCGAGCCAGAATGGAGTTGCGGAGAGAAAAAATAAAAGTTTATTAGATATGACTAGAAGTATGCTATCACAAGCAAAATTAAGCAAACATTTTTGGGGTGAAGCCATAAACACTGCAACATATTTACAAAACCGACTCCCAACTAAAGCAAACTACAACAGAACACCTTACGAATTATGGAAAGGAATTAAACCGAATTTAAAACACTTAAGAACATTCCGTTGTAAAGCGCTATTTTACGTCGATAAAGTAAATAGAGGAAAACTCGATAACAGGGCTCAAACCGGAACGTTTGTAGGTTATAATACAGGAGCGACTGGTTATAGAATTCACACACAAGGAAAACAAATTATAATAGCGAGAACGTAAAATTTCTTGAGAATGAAAATGTACACTCAGATAACATTGAGGAGATACAAATCACCACAAAACATCAGATGACAATACACAATTACCGGATAGACATGAAAATCACTTAGAAATAAAACTTGACAGTGAAGAGACACCATCTGTGCCCAAACAGCAACCAATTGAACCAAGAAGGTCTAATAGGACAAATAGAGGCGTTCCTCCTGACAGATATGTTTGTCTCACAAATAGTTCATCTGAAAACATTCCCGAAAATTGGGAAGATATCGAAAAAATGAAAAATCCTAATGATAAACAAAATTGGATAAAAGCAACACAAAATGAAATACAATGCCTAAGAAAAAATAACACTTGGACTTTAACAGATCCACCACCCGGAACAAAAATTATCGGTTCAAAATGGACCTTTAAACTAAAAAAGGACAATTTAGGAAATGTTCAAAGCTATAAAGCGCATCTAGTAGCACAAGGATATAGTCAAAGATTCGGGATTGACTATGATCAAACCTTCGCACCTGTAGTTTCGCATGCTACAATACGTGCATTTCTCATCTCTGCATTGCACAAAAATTTGAACGTGAAACATGTTGACATAACCACAGCATTTTTGCATGGTGAATTAACTGAAACTGTTTATATGAGTCAACCAGACGGGTATATTAAACCCGGCGATGAAAGAAAAGTTTGTAAACTTCAAAAAGCCATCTACGGTCTTAAGCAAGCCGCAAAGGCCTGGTACACCAAAATATCGGAAACACTCAAAAACAATAATTTCATACAGAGCAAAAATGATCCATGTCTGTACTTTAAATCAAATCAAGAAAATCCGATATACATCATCATTTATGTAGATGATATCCTGATAGCAGGAAAGGACAGTGATATCGAAGAAACAATAAACCAACTTAAGAAAGAATATGAACTAAAAAACTTAGGAGAAGTGAATAATTACCTAGGCATAAACATTAATAAAATCAACGATACATATTACCTAAATCAAAACAATAAAATACAGGAACTAGTGAAAAAACTGAATTTAAACGACATGAAACCTCATTACACACCAATGATTGCTGGATTCAACAGACTTGAAGACGATGATAATCTTTTACCTAATAACACGAAATATCGACAAGCGACAGGCACATTACTTTACATATCAACAATCACGCGTCCTGACATATCCGCAGCAGTCAACATATTATGTCGTAGAAATGAAACACCACGCCAAAAGGACTGGACAGCAGTGAAAAGAATCATTTCATACCTTAAAACTACAGAAAATTTGAATTTAACTGTTAACGCAAACAGCAAGCCCATCCTAACAGCATACGCCGATGCAGACTGGGCAGGTGACTTGAAAACACGTAAATCAACGTCAGGAAATCTATTCATGCTTGGAAAATCGCCGATTTACTGGATTACAAAAAGGCAAAATTGTATTGCACTTTCGTCAGCCGAAGCTGAATACGTTTCAGCTAGCAACGCAGCACAAGAATTAAGTTGGATAACAAACTTGCTTAGCGATCTCAACATTCCACAAAAATTACCCATCACGATATTTGAGGATAATATGTCCTGTATAAAAATGACTGAAAACGATAAAGATACTAAGCGATCCAAGCACATCGACATACGTTTCCACAACATCAAACTGATGAAAGAAGAAGGAAAAATCGATTTACAATACTGTCCCACTGAAGAAATGACAGCCGACACTCTCACGAAGCCCACTCCCAAACCTGTGTACGAGAAACACCGTAAGAAACTGAACCTTCAACCATTCCCCACACAGGAGATTACGGGGGAGTGACGGAGAAACCTTTTATATGCAGTTAATTAATCTCCACGTGCAGCGAACGATTGAAAAACATGTTAAAAACTAGACCCCAATTACCAATAAGTACTTCAAGTGCCGCAGCTGAAAAACATAGTGAACAAAACCAGAGACTGTCGAAACTAACTAAGTGGAGAGATACTGCAGATCTCCCTCCTTCAAACTACAGCTGTTTGTCCCGCGTGTGTGCACAGAACTCAAATAACAATCTCCCTTCAGTTTCCAAAATGTTTCCGAACAGTTAAGACGCTCTTGTATATATATGATGTAAATATATTTAATATAATGTAAAATTGGAGCACTTATACGCAGCCTCCAAAATGCGATTTTAAACATGTACATCTAGCCAAGAATTATATTATATTCAAAGGAAAATGAATCTTCTGTTTATTTCACACAATTGTCATTTTCTACTAATACTATTTATTATTCTTCCAATATAAGTGAATCAATGGATCAGATAAATATCGCTACAACACTTTGGATTACTACTGTGGGTATATTCAGCGCATAAGGAAAATCTCAGGTAAGCTGAACAAACTTCTTTAACATATCAAAAGATGAAAATGTATATTAAATTTGAAGACTGATTTAACTATTTATAAAAATAAGAAAATTCATTACGCTACCGGCGGTTCCCCAACAGGTACAAACGAGGCAAACGAAAACATTGTTGGTACAAACGAGGTATAAACGATTGGCCCTATCCATTTTGTAAAACATTGAAGTAGGGGGGGGGGTGCTGGAGAAATGGCAGCCCCACACTAAAACCTTTTTATTACTCTAGTACAAATGAGGTGCAAACGAAAAGATTGTTGGTACAAACGAGGTATAAACGATTGGCCCTATCCATTTTGTAAAACATTTAAGGGGGGGGGGGCTGGAAAAATGGCAGCGCCACACTAAAATCTTTTTATTACTCTAGTACAAAAGAGGTGCAAACGAAAAGATTGTTGGTACAAACGAGGCAAACGAAAACATTGTTGGTATAAACGATTGGCCCTATCCATTTTTTAAAACACTGAAGTGGGGGGGGGGAGGGGCTGGAGAAATGGCAGCCCCACACTAAAATCTTTTTATTACTCTAGTAAAAATGAGGTGCAAACGAAAAGATTGTTGATACAAATGGGGTATAAATGATTGGCACTATCCATTTTCTAAAACATTGAAGTGGGAGGGCTAGAGAAGCGGCAGCCCTACACTAAAAATCTTTTATTACTCTAGTACAAATGAGGTACGAACGAAAAGATTCTTGGTACAAATGAGGTACGAACGAAAAGATTCTTGGTAAAAATGAGGTATAAACGATTGGCACTATCCATTTCGTAAAACATTGAGTTGGGGAGCTGCCTTTTCTCCAGCCCCCCCCCCCCCCCCTACTAAAAATCTTTTATTACCCTAGTACAAATGAGGTACAAACGAAATGATTGTTGGTACAAACGAGGTATAAACGTTTGACACTATCCGTTTTGTAAAAAATTGAGGTGGGGGGAGGGACTGGCCGTTTCTCCCCCCCCCCACTAAAAACCTTTTATTATTCTAGTACAAATGGGTACAAACGATTGGTAATATTTTCAAAAAAATGTGAGTGGTGGGGGGGCTGGCGAAATGCACCTCTATTTTATTAGTACTTCTGGTTATACACTTTTTTTTTTTTTTTTTTTTTTTTATTATTATTTGTGTTAAAATATTTAACTCAACGTATAAAAAAAATAGCCATAGTTTTAAATTTTATATTTGGAGAATTTATATCATCAAAGCTCGAGAAAATCATCTAAGATTAGAATAATTCACCAGCACTTCATCACTAGAATAGTAAGCATACATATTAATTTCTTTCTAAGAATAATTACACTAGTATATTCGTAAGCATAAAGTTTCAAATTTATTAATAGCCAAGAGAGGGCATATCCCGCGGTCTGCCCCTCCCTCCTGTGCCGAACAAGGTACTAATTTACTGAATCATGGACACAAACAAAAATAAAAAATGCTAAGACAAAATTGCAATGAAACGGTGAAGAATTCCGTTTTATACAGGTTTTTGCTTTAGCAGGTAAACTTTCAAGGTGTTTCTTTTGCTGAGACCATGGAATGTTTGCGATCAAGACAATATTACATTATAGCAAGTTTCATTTACACAAGTTAAACAGTATGGGGTTTTTTACACAAGTTTTACGTATACAATTTAACCAGTGTAAATGAAACCTGTCTATAACGGAATATTATCTTAATCGCAAACATTCCATGGTCCATCGAAACAAACACCTTTACAGTTTACCAGCAAAGACGAAAACCTGTCTAAAGCGGAATTTCTCACCGATTTATTGCAATTCCGTCTTAGCATTTTTTACTGTTTTTGTATCCATTGTATCCAAGCCAAAGAAGACTCCATATTATAAAATTGACTTGTTTTGCTATTCACAATAGATGTAAATTGTCATGTTAACAGTTTTTAGCTCATAGACTATCAAAGCCTGAGAGCTAATGGCCGCTGGTCCTGTATGTACGTAACGCGATAACTCTTGTTAGAACAAACCGCTTTGCTTCAAATTTTGTTTATAGATTCATTGTGATAAGGCGCTTCCTTGATTAGTTTTGGGGGTTCATTAGTTAATTATAAGGGGGTACGGGGGATGATACCCCTGTTAATATATTGTCAATTTCTTTATTTTTCGAGGGTGTATTTCAAATTCTTTGAAATAAGAGTATAATATACAATTAGTGTGAATAGCCTGTGAGCTCAATGCCCTCAGTTTAACTGGGCAGTTTTCTCTTTATTTATTAGCTCACAAGCGATCAAAGCCTGAGAGCTAATGTGCCCACAGGTTCTGTATGTACGTAAGTATGTATGTACGTAACGCGATAACTCATGATAGAAATATCCGATTTGCTTCAAATTTTGAATATAGGTTCATTCTGATAAGACGCTTTCCTGATTAGTTTTGGGAGTTCATTGGTTAAGTATAAAGGGGGAGGGAACAGGGACTAATCCCTCCCCCTTAATTTATATAAATGGATTTTTCATGCAGAATTATCCGATTTGCTGCAAATTTGGTATACCTGTTTATTCTGATATTAGATTTGGAAGTTCCTTGGTTAAGTATAAAGGGTGAGAATTGTGGAGATATCCCCCCACCCCTTAATTTAGCTAAATGGGAATATCATGCAGAATTATTCTTTGAAATAAGAGTATAATATACGCAATCAGTGTGAATAGCCCCATGAGGTCAATGCCATCAGTTTAACAGGGCACTTTTCTTTTCTTTTTTTTAATTAAAAAAAGTTTTAAAAAGGAATTGAATGTTCATAATATTAATTAATTAATAGAAGAATAGTTTTCCCCTTGTAAATACACAGCGGCAAAAAACCGTTGATACTGAAAAATAAATAAGTAGATAACATTTTCTGTCATTCATATCAAAGTTCTATTTATAGTAACAGGATAACTATTTTATTATAAAATTATATTCCTCTGTTTTCTTCACAAAATGTTTCATTCTGTTCATTTATGATAAATAATATACGTTTTAGCATATGTTCAAATTCAAGTGATATCGAATTACTGATGATAAAGCATAGACGCACAAGAGCAGTCATCGTAATTTCATTACGTTGCTGCACTACAACGAATACCGTACTTGTATTACATTACATAAAATATTATATTACAGAATATGTCAGCTTTATATCGTAAAATAAAGCATTTTTGTAACATTTTTCAGTAATCGTAAAGTATAAAGGAAAAAAGGAAAAAATCTGCACCCATCCATAAATAATTAAAATTTTTTGTACCACTGATGGATATCAGAAGTGATTATAGTAAATTTCAGCTACTGTTGCAGTGCGCAAATGCAGATGGTCACTTGATCACCGACTTGTGAGTGTCATGCAAATGCGTTAGAGGTCTGCACAGACCAGAATTTCGAGGCCAGACCCGAACGAAATCTATCTTGCCCGTTGCAAAAGTTAAAAGTTTGGCCCGGCAAGTACAAAAATCAAAGAAAACAGGCCCAACCCGGCCAGTGACAAAATCAGTTAAATCATGGCCTATCCAGTCCGCTCAATTTGTATAAAAAAAATTCCGATTTTACTCAACATAAAATTAAGATTCTTTTAAAGAATATTGCATACATATTTTTGGAGAAATTTTACAATATATTTTAACTTATTATATGTTTACAAGACAGAAAAAACAGAATAGCAACATTAATGATTACTCAGATTTTTCAGCCTTCAAATAAAGATTCAATCTAAGAATTAATGTAGTTTATTAGAATAAAAGAGAAAAAGAGGGTTAAAAAATCATAACTTTTAAGCTGTATAAAAAAGTAGATTTTTGAAAATATTTCTTCGTAATTTATTAAGGCTCTTCTCAAATCGAATGGTGCTACTTTCTGACACATTTATGAAATCAATTTTCTTCAAGAATGCATAAAATTGACAGGTGTTCTTATTCAGAAACTATGTAATCGAATAGCGTTTTCCTTTTTCTGATAAATGCAAAAAATCTTTCAGAAAATACTATCAGAATTGGCGTTTTGAATTAAATTTCCGGGGAATGCCCCTGTATTGAAGGGAATTCTATCCCAAGAGAAAATGAGTGCAGAACAATTACAGATACATTATTGTTGAGCTTTTTTTAATCAATCACCATTGTCCGCTTTTATCTGTCTCTCCAACCTAGACCCATATGTGACTAATTAAAAGACTTGCACATTCACCAATTATCTGCGAAAAAAATATGACTCCGGTATTTCACTCCGCTATTTTTTTATTATTATTTTTTTTACTTACTTGTGTATAAGTCGACCCCCCCATTTTCAGCTCTCAAATTTTGTCTAAAATTCTTTTACTTATACACGAGTATATACGGTACTTATATCTCAATAGGTTGTTTATTTATCAAAAAATGGAAAACAGTACTCGATTCCAAATCGCTTCAAAAGTCAGACCTGTCAATTTTATGCCTTTACAGTTAAAAATAAAAGTCAAAAACTGTTTCGGAGAGTTTCATGTTCTTAAACTGGGAATTTTCACTGAATCTGGTAACAGCAACTTATTATTTCTATTACTATTTTGACAAAACAAACTGTTTGGGCACAATTAAGTCCAGTTCCGACCCGGCTCGACTGTATGTAAAAGAATTTAAGCCTGATCTCGGCTCGGCCCGATTCTTCTAAAACAATAAAACTTGGACTCAGACACGATGTAAACATCCGATGTCGATCTCTACGCTTGACATGTTATATTACTCTATTGATGATGTTGCTAAACTAGCGTCACTTCATGAAGCAGATTTATACTTATTCTCGCGAACGTTATCATCACATTTTACCGGCTTCGTTTAAATTTTTATATCGGGCCGGTTAAACGTAAAATTAATTTTTAGATTGGTAGTGACAGTGATGAACTGATTTTTATTCAAAGACGAAAAAAAGAGTGTTAAACATATATCTTTCAAACATTCTGATTCTGACGATGCATGAAAACAACCGAAGTTTCAACAAGTAAAAATCTACAAGTCATCACGGGTCCGAGGCCCGTACCCGGCCCCATTAAATTTTTTTGTTAGCCCGTTTATTTTGTCAGTCGGCCCGGTACGGCCTATCAAAAATTTTCTAATTCTGGCGGCCCGGTTTGTTTTAAAGTTTACCTTCATTTTGCCGGATACGGGCCGAGCCGGGCCTGTGCAGACCTCTAAAATGCATTAGCCCCCCCCCCCCCCCAAGCGAAATCCTGGGTGCGCCACTGGAATGAGCTAATGAGCGTCGCAGATTCAGGGTGCATTGCGACGCTCATTCGCTCAGTCTCGTAGTATGGTTGGCACTACACAGAGCTCGATTAGTAGCCAGCAGCCCTCTTCCGTCTGGTTCAGCGACACAACACAGCGCCACTACGTAGGCTACCTTAACCCTTAATTGCATACTGATGTAAATTTCCATCACTTTTTATTTAACTTTTAATAAATAAATCAACTTCTTCGCCACCACTATATTTATATAGAAATATTAATCCAGTAAATTTCCCGTGAACTATGTTGCTGAACAATGTTAAAAATCTATCTTAAAATTTCTGGTGTATAATATTTAATATATGTATAAAAAAACACAATTGTAAAAGAAAAACTCATGCAAAGAAGGGTTAAACAAAAAACAACTGGGTACTGCTTAAAATTGATTGTAAACGTGTAAAATTATGACAATTAGTGAAATTTGTCTAATGTAACTAATTATGAAGTTGTACTCGTATATCCATTTTTGGGGCCCCCTTGGGCCGGGGGCCCTCGGCAATCGCCGACCAGCCGACCTGGCCAGTCCGGGCCTGATTTCAATGCGTTTAAAATAGTGAAACATTATTTAAGTAAACCGCAAATGATTTTTCAGCATAGACCGCAATATAACGGAATTCTTTTGAGTGTCCCTGTAAAAAAATATAAGTGCTACACACTTCCGTTGAAATAGGGAACATGCTATAGATAATGGCAATAACATATAAAAAATGCAGAGCAATCCGAGCATATTTACGGGAGTTAGAGGACGGACAGACGGCCATACGGCAGACGGCCAAGACAAACCCAAGTCATAAACACTTTTCAACTAGGTTGGAAAGTGTTAAAAAGCGGTTTTTTTTTTTTTTTTTTAATGAGAGTCGTGTTGGATTTTAATTAATATCTCGGTTAATTCTTAAACAAGTGGGTAAGTGTGATCGAAGATCGCACAAAGGGTTTCGTTTAATATTCTTTTCAAAACACTTTATCATTTCTTTAATAAATCCAAATATATTTCATTTTCCTAAAACAAAAAAGTCGTGTTTTTTATAAAGTAAAAATTTACCGGTCTATTTTCTCTTTTTTCGAATATCTGAACAGGCCCGATAGCGGGCGAAGCCCGCTATTATACTCTGTCATAATAATATCTGTCATGTTGGACTAAATACGATATTTAAAAAAAAAATCAATTTCAAAATTAAACATGTTGTATAGAGACCTTCAATTATTATACTTCTCAATTATTATACCTTAAATTATTATACCTCAAATTATTATACTTCTAGGAAAAGGGCCGAAAATTTATGCATGACAGAATTTTGATATAATTAAAAATGGCCTAAAAGGGGCGGGGGGGGGGGTGGAAATAGCAGTTTAAGAAGAAAAAAAAATCATAACTTCACAATTCACAAAATATCAAATCCGCTGAAATTTATTATAAATCGTCTTAAAATATTATCTACAACTTTTATATTGACAAGTTTTTTTTATAAAACCAACTTCTACTGAAAAAAAAAAAAAAAAAAAAAATCCTTGCCGGTTCCGCCGACAAACACAGGGTGATTTCGAAGTGGGCGGTCCCAACTGCCGGATTATGGCAAAAAAGGCAATTTCTTCTGCAATTCCCAATAAACAGGCGCCCCACGGTCTGCATCTTCGAAATCTACCTGTGACTGTAGTTCGAGCCGTCAGGGATTTTTTTTATTCCATTTGTTTGTTGGTTTCCCAATTGTCCTCAGGATCAAACTTTCGCTGAAAAATATGCGGTCAAACATGTTCTTTACATTCCGGAAATTCTGGAAGGTTTCGTCAAGTATTTCTCTAGATATTCGACAAAATGTCAAAAATCTAAAGTGTCCGGTGACGTTTGCTTTACACACACACACATATATATATATATTATGCAGGGTGCCAAACAAAGATTGAAACGCGTTTAATTTGTTATGTGCCTGGTGAGGCGCAGACATTGTAAATTACAAAAGTGTTTAAAATAGGGTAGGAATAAGGAATTAATATTATATTGATGATATAGCCCTGCCATTAATTTTCAAAAAGTTACACTTTTTAAATTTTTATACGGCCCCTGGATCATATAAGTTTCATTTAGAAAGCTTTTCCCCATCCCCATGCTCTGACCAGAGCCGTCCTTAGCAAGGACGACTTAAAGCGAGGCCCGGTGCAGGGATTTTACGAGGCCCTTTCCTTTCAAATTCTTAACATAATCTTATCTATACTATTAATAAAAAAAATGGTTTTCACCTATATACTGTAACCCGGGTTCGATCCCCCAGTGCCTGATTTACGGCAGGGCATTCGGGGCACGGGCCCAGGGCCCCCAATTTTCAGGGGCCCCCAAATGCTATAAAAGATTTTTCAATTATTGGCCAAAACAGTTTTAACTGTCAAAAACAAAATTAAAATGGAAAAATCTGTTTGTCAGAGATTGTCTATATGTCAAAGTAACTTCACTTTTTGCTGATTGTTTTTTAACAATTTATGTGCAGTAATGTACAGAACTCCATTTTTGGAATCGCCATATTATTTCAGTTTTATTTATTTTACATGTAAGGACCCCATGGTTAACATGGACAAAGCTGTGTGGTTCTGCTAGTTACTTGTGTAAATTTAGTTTTTTTTTTTTTTTTTTTTTTTCTTTCCCATACTAAGTTTGTATTTGAAAGAAAAAGTTGTTTGATTAATAGGATATGCTAAAATTTTAAATAATTATAGCTTGGTACTGCGGTAAATTTATTATTAGTTGTTGCCTACTTTATCATTCCAGCTATATGGACTTGCATAGAGAAAGGTAATCAGCACCACACAGTTTATTATAAAATTCAATTAAAAATGCCTAATTATCAAATAATTATTTAAAAATAAATTAATGATTATCAAATTTAATTTTTTTAATTAATATTTTAAAGAAATTATCAAAGTCAATAGTGGTTATCTTAATAAGTACTGCTTTCGATATTAATTCTTTTAATTAAAAGAATCTGTGCGAGGGGGGCCCCCATACGCATCTGTGCCCAGGGCCCCCAAATTTCTAAATCGGTCCCTGCGATCCCCTACCTACTATACAGAAGTAGCATTTGTTTGTGTGTTTGTAGGGATAATTTCTGGAACTACTAAACCAATTTCAAAAGTAATGGTGGCAAATTGATGGTGAAAGTCCCTCTTCCAACATAGGCTATATTTTATGTCAAGATCACTATCTTTTATAAATTTATATTAAAGATTTTCTAGTATACCTTCTTAATTTTATTAAAGAAAAAATATTTTGCGTCCGGGTGCGAGGCCTCTTTAGGCGCGAGGCCCTGTGCGGCCGCACCTGTCGCACACCCCTAAGGACGGCTCTGGCTCTGACAATTAAAACAGTAAAAATTCATGTTCTTTTACGACAATAACTCGCAGAGTTGAGTTTTATCAAATGTCGGACCTTTCCGGCTCTAAAAAAACGTCTGTTCGTTTTTAGCGCCAGAAAGCTCTGAAATTCCATAAAATTCAACGTATCATCATAACTCAGTGAGTTTTGGTCATATCGTAAGAGAATGAAATTTTTAATGTTTTACTTGTTAGAGCACGGAGAGTTTTTTTTAAATGCAACTTGTAGGATCCAGGTACGGAACCGTATAAAAATTTAAAAAGTGTATCTTTTTGAAAATAAGTGGCAGGACTGTTACCAACATAATATTAATAATTACTACCTTATTTTGACACTTTTGCAATTTACATTGTCTACTTATATCCAATAGGTAAATAATCAAAGCGTGTTTCAATCTTTTTGGGACATCATCCTCTGTATATATATATATATATATAATTTAAGCTTATCTTTTCTTATTGTGAGAAAAATAAATGTTGAAAACTTTTTAAAAAATCCTCTTTTGTTAGGGGCATTTCTGTTCCCTATGTAGGAGATTCATTAATAAATAAAGTAAAAATAAGTGCAGCATTCTCGGGTTCTTTTTAAACTAGTTATTAAAAAATATTACAACACAAATTTAAATGAAATAAAATAATTTAGAAAACCTATTCCAGAAAGTTTTTCTTAGAAGAGTAATATTTTCCCACCTCAATATAATTCGGTCATTGCTCCCTACATGAAACATCGCAAAAAATCACCTCTCTCATAAATTCCATTTAAAACTTAAAATTATTTAGTTCTGAAAAAGCTTCAATAACTCAATCTTGCCGATTAAATTTTTTGACTTTTAACAGATAAAAATTTCAACTATTTCACTTCTATAAAGACCTCTTTCGGCACGCACATGTTTCGCCAAAACCATGCCATGACCACAACATTTGAAGGAAGTTGCTAGTCACGTTTTCTGATGCAACTATTTGTTTATATTTGAGTCTTTTTTTAAATATAAAAGAAAATCTTATTAAGTGGTATTTAAAAAATAAAAGAACAATATTTAAAATTGTTATGGTGCATAAGAATTTTACATTTATTTTTATTTAAGCTATAAATAATTTTTATTTTTGCTTGTACCTCCGCACTAAATTTGACGTCATGCCCGTGTATCTTTAGCAATAGGAGGTGTAACGTAACGTTATCGCCTGTTTGGCGCAAAGTTATTTTTTTAAATTAAAACTTGAAGTATAATTTTTCCATTTAAGAAGTCTAATTTTATTTAAGACTAAAATGCAAGTATTCTTTGGGTTATATGAAACCTTTTACTGGTTATTTACTCCAAGGTTTAATATTGTTTTATTTTTCAACAGTTACTAAATATCGGATACTATCAGTGACGCATTTGGCGAATTTATTTGGCGCTTTCGAAATGTAACCCCTTTTTTTATCTTCCATATCTCCCTCGAATTCAGCTGCCATTTTGATTACAGGTATTCTTCTACAAAGATAGTTAAAATTGAAATGTCAAAGTTACATGTTATCATGAGTCTTACTTGCGAGAAGATAATGAATGAATCTGAAGTATGCGATGTTGTTGGTAATAATTTCTGCAAAAACAACCATACAAAGAGAATCAATCCTTACCAATGTATTTTTGAACATTGGATAAAGTTTCCTGTCACCGAAATGTTTTGAATTTTTGCTCCGATAAACGCTGATTTTCCTGAAAGATGGCTACGACAAGTCTTGTGGATTATTTATCTGAAAAATTTTATTCGTTTTCTTCAAGAATGTGGGGCAGTTCTTTTCAGCCCAGCAGCACATCATTCCTTATGAGTGGAAATAGTAATCTCCAGCAGTATGATCATCTGTCAGCAATGCTAGGTGAAGTAAGAGACAAATTTGATTATCAGATTGCAGTTACTCCTACTTACCAATTTTTGCCTTTGCATCGAGTTAATACTGGAATACTTGGAGGTCTCAAAATATTAAATGGCTTGAGTAAACCTGATAATTATAAGAGTTATATGAACATGACTGAAAGAGGATTCCCTCCTTATTTATTTAACTTTGTTTCAGATTCTTATCGGCTTAAAAACGTGCCATATGATTCATCTCTAATGTATCCTGATAATAAATCCCTAAATCCAGCCAAAGAAAGTGTACCAAGTGAATCGTGTATAATGAGTCAAAAGATTGACACTATGAAGAAAGAAAAAGTTTGCAATCCTCAGGTAATTGAAATGACTGTGGACGTCAATCATTTACCGCCTAAGGAAAAATTTGAAACTGTAAAAGAAAATTCTGATATTTCACCCACCGTGAGATTAAATATTGAACTAGCTCACCGTAAAACTAAGGAAATGAGTAAGCGATCGAAGAAAAGAAGGCGCAGGCAGAAGAAAAGTGAACAATTAAATGTAAGCAGTTCAACATCAGCATCAGATGATGAGGATGTTAACAACAAATGTTCTTCACTAACAGATAGTGTGTGTTTTTTATCAAAAAGTCCAGATTTTGAATGTACACTGTCAGTTACACAAACTATTCAGTTTTCACCACGAAATTCCTTTCTCATTCCTGTAACGAGCGATAGTGAGGATGATTCTGAATGGGAAACATTTGAAGAAATAGAAATTTCTGCAGCAAGTGGTGTAAGTTCTAGTGAAACTAACTCTGGTGATTCATCTTCATCATCTAATTCTAGTCCCATTAAATCTGAAAGCTTAAAATCTAGTTCTTTTAAACCTAGTGTTCATGTTTCAAGTATCATTTCATTTGTTGTACCTGAAGATGACTCTGATGATGATTCTGACTGGGATGCATGTGATACTAGTACTTTTCCTGAAAATACTGATTTTGAGCTTTCTGGACTTTATTTTACTAATTTGTGCACACCTCAAAGTTGTTACAAGAGTAATTGTGATTCTGATTTTACTTCTGAAGCAGACTTGGAAGAAAAACTGCAACAAAGAGCTGATGTTTTAGAAGCCAATAGCAAGTGGAATAATCTTGATAGTCAAACACCTAAATCAGCTTCTAAGGTATCATGTTGTAAAGATTTTTGTCTGTTTTTCATCTTTAATTTTTCTATTAAACAATTTTTCATGTTACTTATATGGCATATGCCTAAAATTGCTTTAAATTTGGAAATTTAATTAAATATAAATTCATTGTTATTCAGGAGTAAGCATATTTTATGGAGGTTTTACTGTACTGTGGGGTGTACAATACAGTTAAAATTCTTTCAAACTGTAGTGATAGCAGATGAAAGTCTTTTCTCTCCTTTAAATTTTAAAGTTAGTTTTAATCACAATTTCAAATAAAAATTCAACTGAAATGATTATTTTAACAATGAATATATTACAAAAAAAGCTGTAAGATATTACAAAAAAAAAGCAGTGTTAAAAGGCTACTTCACTCGTGCGAACACATCTGCTTGCTAATGTTAATCCTATGGGGGAAATAATTTACGATATCTCATTTGCATTTCAATATTTTTAAAAGACTTTTGCATTGGATAGCTGAGGTCAATTTCTATGCACGCTCCTTTGTACTTTTTCGATTTTGATTACAAGTTTTTATTTTTTTTTAAGATACTTTCACTTTCGGAACCGGTTTTGAAAGTGAAAGTATCCTCATATCCTCAATAAAAAAAAAAAAAAAACTGCAACAAAAATAGAAAAAGTACAAAGGAGCGTGCATAGATTGACCTCAGCTATCCAATGCAAAAATCTCTTTAAAATATTGAAATGCGAGTGAGGTATCAAATTATTTCCCCCATAAGATTAACATTAGCGAGCGGCTGTTTTCGCCTGAGTGAAGTAGCCTCTTAAATTAAATAAAAAAAACTTGTGTGGGAACTCCAAGGTGTAAGACTAAATTTTTTATAGTAAAAATTATTTATTTTAGTTATTGCTTTCGTATTGTATTCATGTAAAATTTAATGTTTTTTTGGTGTGCATAGGTCTAAAAAATGTTTTTGTTTTTTAAGAAAAATAATTGCACATTATATTCAAACATGTGAGAGTGTTTTTCTGTACCAAACTGTCACTGAGCTTGGGATAATTTGCCTAATGTCAAATTTGGTGACAAAAATAAGTAGTCATAAATAGGGATGCACCAACCGAATATCTGATTATTCGGCCAAACCGAATACTTAAAAAAACTTTAAAAAACTTTTTTTTTTAAGACCTTATATAGCTTCTACTTTTAACGTTTTAACTATCAATTAATGAAGATATTCAGAATAATTAGAAACAGAATCACATTTAAATAAAAGAGATTGCTTTTACACTATTTAGTTGCTGTTTGAAAAGTGTCTCTTAAGAAAATTAACCTTTAGCGAGACCTTCATGCTTCATAGGAATTAATGATGTACTAACGAAAGTTCCTGAACATTGTCTGTTAAATAATCTGTTTCTTGCTTTTCCGCAAACAGTGTTTCTTAAACAAATGGAAAAAACTTTCCAAAGTGATAATAGACATAAAGACAGACAATTTTTTTTTCGAGAAAATCAAGATTACAATCAACTTATTCAGTCAATCTCGCTCCAGGTCAAACTTGGATTTTTGTCTGTTACTTTAAGTATAATGAAGATATTGTAACTATATTTTCTAGAATTTTTTTATTTTTTTAAAAAATAGTAAAGTTGTATTGTGTGATTCAGAAAAATCACACACATAATGACTTTACTATTTTAAAAAAAAATTTTTATTACTTTAGACTAAAGGTGTCGCTAAAAAAATGATTCTGTATGTGTTCTGTAATAGCAATAAAAAAAGTAAAATGTTACCTAAATAATTTCACTTCCAAATTTGTCTCATTTTGCAAAAAAACACTCTCTGAAAGTCACACACGTAACTTGTGGAATATCCCTACTGTTGAAATTAGTGATGCATGCACCGAATATTCGGTATCTATTCGCCCATGCTACTGAATATTTGGTTAGGCCGAGTACCAAACTATTCAGTCTGCTGAGTATTCGGCTTGGCTGAATATCAAACTATTTGGCCAAACTGAATACATCAAAAATCCTTTTTAAAAACCTTCTACTTTTAACTGTCAATTAATAAAGATAATCAGAAATAAAATCAAATTTAAATAAAAGAGAATGCTTTTACATTATTTATTTACTGTTTGAAAAGTGTCAGAAAATTAACCATTAATGATGACCTTCATACTTCATAGGAATTAATGATGTACAAATGCAAGTTACTGAACACTGTCTGTTAAATAATCTGTTTTTTACTTTTTCTCAAACAGTGTTTCGAAACAAAATGAAAAAACCTTTCAGGAATGATAAAAGGCATAAAGACACTTTTTTTTTCCTCCCAGAAAACCAGTATTGCATTTGCAATCCACATATTCAGTCAGAAATCAAATATGTCATTCCAGATAAAATTTGGATTTTCATTTGTTATTTTAACAATAATGAAAATATTGTAACTATATTTTCAAGTTTAAATAGTTACTTTGATTTCTGTGATATATGATAACATGTTGAGAAGTGCTGGAAATTGCCACCATTTATATCTAACCAACAGAGAGTTAGACATTCCTTTATTCAAAATGCAGTTGACAGTACTTATACTCTGTCACTGTCTAAAATTCAGTCACTTCCACTGATATCATCACATTTTATACAAGCAAAATTGATATACAAATTTCACTAAAATAATTTTCATTATTGTTGAAGTTGCGAACGAAAATTCAATTTAAGCTTGTAGTGACACACTGTGTATTTTTTATTGAATGTATTCTATTTTTGATGGAATAAGTGCATTCAAATGTTGTTTCTTGTTCAAAAAATGTTTGTCTTTACCACATTATCTGCCATGAAAATTTGTTATAAGATTTTAGGAACAATCTGCATGTTTACAACCTCTAAAAATGATCGCCCACTCCAGACACTGCTCTTTGGTGCATTTAAAAACTGTCTTGCTAAATCAAAAGGAACAGGAACATTATTCTTTCTGAGTTGTCGGCATTTGAATAGATTGTATTTTTTACTTTTAATCCCTTCCTGACAAATAAACAGTATGACCAGAGCCGTCCTTAGGGATGTGCGACAGGTGCGGTCGCACAGGGCCTCGCGCCTAAAGAGGCCTCGCACCCGGACGCAAAATATGTTTTCTTTAATAAAAAGAAGAAGGTATAATAGAAAATCTCTAATATAAATTTATGATTTTAGTTAAGAAAAGATAGTGGTCTTGACATAAAATATAGCCTATGTTGGAAGAGGAACGTTCACCATCAATTTGCCACCATTACTTTTGAAATTGGTTTAGTAGTTCCAGAAATTATCTCTACAAAACACACAAACAAATGCTACTTCTTTATAGTAGCTAGGGGATCGAACCCGGGCTCCCCGGGTTACAGTATATAGGTGAAAACCATTCTTTTTTATTGATAGTATAGATAAGATTATGTTAAGAATCTGGAAGGAAAGGGCTTCGCAAAATCCCTGCACCGGGCCTCGCTTTAAGTCGTCCTCGCTAAGGACGGCTCTGAGAGTGACTGTATAATTTTTCTTCCGATTCCTTCAAAATTTCTCTTTGATTTTAAAATATTTGTTTTAGAATGTAAGAAAATTTTATTAATTTGTTTTTAATTCACAGAAGTCATGAAATTTAAAATTTTACTAATTAAAAAGATGTTTATAAACTATCATCTTCTTAAGTAATAAATCAAAGCAATTTTTTTTGTTGTTGTTGTGTGTGTGTGTAAAATTTACTTGTGAAAAGGTTTTATTTATCAAAATAGAAGTATCTGTGTTAAATATTATGCAAAATTGTTTTAAAATTTAACTTTTTAATTTTAATGCCTTTAAACTCTGAAATATAAAAGTATTCGTCCAGCCGAATATTCGGTATTCGGCCTGGCAGTTACTATTTGGCTGGCCAAATATTCGGTATTCAGCCTGACAGTTACTATTTGGATGGTCAAATATTTGGTATTCAGCCGGACAGTTACTATTTGGATGGTCATATATTTGGTATTCAGCCGGACAGTTACTATTTGGCTGGCCAAATATTCGGTATTCGGCTTGACAGTTATTATTCGGCTGGCTGAATATTCGGTATTAAGTCAAAATCACGGAACAGCTTCAGCATTAGCCCGCTGTCCGCCATCTTGAATTTTTTTTTTTCGCCGCGAAAAGGCATTTTCGCCAAGTAGTCATTTTTAGGCCTTTTAGGCTTAATCATAAAATTTTTTTAAAGTAGATAATAAACAAGAAGAGAAAAAGGAAAGCAAAGCAATGAAAATCATGAATATTTGTTAAAACATGTCATAAATTATTCATGATTTTCACTGCTTTGCTTTTTTTTTGTTTATTATCTACTTCAAAAATTTTCATAACTAAGTCTAAAGTGGCTATAAATAACAAGTCGGCGACATCGAGAAAACGGTAAAAACAGACATAATAAATAAATAAATGACAACTTTGCTACATGAAGCATAAAAAACTTAAAGTTAGCATTGAGAAAACGGTAAAAACTTATGATTCTGCAATTAAAATATTAAAATAAAGCTAATAAACATCATTTGAAAAGAAAAAAAATGGGAGTGGGGGGGACATACAGATAAAACAAATTTAAAACAGCAAAATATTTTTAAAATACACAGTTTTTATGGGAAAAAAAAAAAAGATTTCACTTGCTTAGATTTATTTATTAAAATGATGATTTTTTAAGTAAATTTTAAGGGGCTATAAAAATGTTTAAAGAAAAAAAAAGGATTATTTAAATATTTTGTTTACCTGCCGGTAATCATACTATTGCTTAAAGCAAGAATTAAAACAGCCAAAATGTAGCTTCAAAACATATAAATATTTTAAAAACAACATAAATATTTTTTTAAATATTTTTCAAAGTTATTGCTTTCACATAGCAAAAACCTTGCTTTAAACATAAAAAGATTTCACTTACCTCTTACCTAAAAACATAAATAACTTGCTGTTGAAGGGAGTTTGGGATGGGCTTGATAAAAAGGTGTTTATTTGATGTCAGGGGGGCACTGCCCCCCTGAACCGTTTTTTTCATATTAACAATAAATCTACTTTTCGGAAATTGACAAAATAATCAAATTGACTTGCTTTGTGCGCAGTATTCCGAAAACCGCGCAAATTTAAATCGCTAAAAGCAAAATTATATAATTTAAAACATAAAATAGTAAATTAATGCCAAAATTACGTTTTAAAAAACATACATGAGTATTCGAAAAACCACGCTAAAATAATGCCAAAATTACGTTTTTAAAAACATACATGAGTATTCGAAAAACCATGCAAATTTAAATCTCAAGAATCAAAAGCAAAAATATATACTTTAAAACATAAAATAGTAAATTATTGCCAAAATTACGTTTTAAAAAACATACATTTTATAAAAAATAACTAATAACAGAAAACCAACGATCTCACTTACCTAGAAAAATTGTAAAATGGTGATTTTTTTTTAGTAAATTTTAGGGGTCCATAAAAAGGGTTTGCTATTCTCAAAAGGTGGGAGCAAAGCACAGATTTTATTTTTTATCTAATACAGGAGATGCTTAATTTTCTTTAATTGCATTCTGTTTTTTAAAAAAACGTTCTTGGTGTTGTCAAAAACAAGAATACACATCATTTACTTTAAAACTTTATTATAAATACAGTATAGAACCATTTATCCAGAATGGCTGGGGTCACACGTATTCCGGATAACTGGTTTTTCTGGATAACTGGTTGGGCATTAAAGCAACATGTATTTGTAGAATATATGTGGCTCTGTCATTGTTTCTGATTTCAAATTATTTACTAGATTCCACAGATTAAGAATCCGATCCAATCAAGATCAATGATTTATTCAGATTTGAGAAAAGACAATTTATTGGAATCCCTTGTTTCTGCATAATACTTCCCCAACAACATTTCTGCATAAAAATCAAAACTCCCAATATCTAACTATATATTCTTTCATTTAAAATCCTAGATATTGGTATTAAATTATACCATGCATGTGAGTAATGTATCAAACAATGAACATGTCAAACTAGCACTGTGGCACTTTTTTTCTGGAGAAATTCTGAAATCAGTCAACTGGAAATATCATTCTGGATAACTGGTTTTCCGGTTAACTGGATTCCGGATAAATGGTTCCATACTGTATTATTATTATTTAATATAATTACCTATAAATAATCACTTTTGGACATCCATAATGTTAACTGACAAAACAAAAAATCATTGTATGGTTTATTTATGAGTTTAAAGAAGAAAAAACACATAAATTTTAAAAAAGGACATATTGTTTATATTTTCATGCAATAAATGGCAGCAGTGAGGGTTATTTTGTAGAATTAAAAAGGAATAAATGTATTGATGTATATTTTGTCCAACTGTAACGATCTACACAACAATATTAATTTTGGAAAGTTGGATGAACAGAAATATCGGTAAGCACTTTAATCATTATTTATTTGTTCTTAAAATTAATTTTAAAAAGTTTTTTTTATGGTTTTGACATTTTAATAGTAGTAAATCTCTTATTTATTGCTTACAAAATGGTGATGTCCAAAACATGTAACGATCGCCATACCGATTTTTTCAGCGATTTAATTTATGTTTAATAAACCCTACTGTCTTAAAATATCAGAAATATAATAAAATATAGTCTTATTTTTTTAAATTAAGTGCTTTTTTGGTGAAATACGTCATATTAACTTAATAGAAAAGCAAAAACTTTGTTAACCACACGTCAACAATCATGTAACGATCGCCATTCCAATTTTTTCCGCGATTTAATTTATGTTTAATAAGCTCCACTGTCCTAAAATATCAGAAATATAATAAAATATAGTCTTATTTCTTATAATTGTTTTTTCGGAGAAATATGTCATATTAACTTAATGGAAAAGCAAAAACTTTGTTAACCACATGTCAACAATCATGCACGAAGGAAACAAAATGGCGGCCGTCGCGATCGTTGTCCATTTTGGACATCTCTTTTAAGGGAATATAATAAATATTTAACATTTTTTATTATTATTATGTAGTAAAAATTATGATTTATCTTATTTAAACAAGTTGAGAACACCTGTGATTTGAGTATATGGCATAGTGTTTCAAATGCTAAGAGTAAAGAAATTTTTACATAATAAAAATCTATTGCAGATTAATTTTAATATTGAATTGTAATTTGAAAGTAATGTCAAGTGTTTCACTAAAAGTTAAAAGAAAACATATATATATTTTTAATGTGTGTGAATAAAAATTGTCTAATTCAACATTTTTTTTTTCAAAATGTTTAATATAATTTTGTAATTTGCATTAAAAAATAAGTCAATTACATTTTTTTTAAAAATTCATATTAAAGTATGGAAAAGTCAAATTTATGTAATCTACAGTTCATTCAATGTCCAAAATATGTAACCTACAGTTCATCCAATGTCCAAAATGTGTAACCTACAGTTCATCCAATGTCCAAAATGTGTAACCTACAGTTCATCCAATGTCCAAAATGTGTAACCTACAGTTCATCCAATGTCCAAAATGTGTAACCTACAGTTCATCCAATGTCCAAAATGTGTAACCTACAGGTACCATAATTAAATACTTTCATTATTAATTTTTAATGCAATTTCCTGTCTTTAAATGAACATATACTATATTATGAACTTGTAAACTAATGGATTAAAATATATTTTTTTTTAATTTCATGATTTTTAAAATTTATTAAAGTTAACATTTAGTGTTCCCACATTTTGAAAATCACTCGGGTTTTTTAAATAAAGATTACTTATATTTTTTGTGAGGGGGGGCTGAACCCCCCGGTTATCATAAATAACAAATAAATTGCAAAAATGCTTCCCGATAAATAACACGTGTAGTCATAGAATCGAAGAGAAAAGTAGCAAGCTACACAATATTAAACAGTGGTCAAAAGAAATTATCTGCTTTAAAAAAATAACAAATTTATCCCTAAATTCAAATAATTATTACATTTATAAAAAATAAATCGGGAAAATGAAACCTGAAAAAAAAAAAAAAAAACGGCGACACTCGTAATGCGGCAGGCTGCTATGCAAACGGCAAAGTGATCGGGTAGTGTCCGTGGGGTCGACAGGGTACGGGAAAGGGCTAGAATGCTAGAGCTGCCATAAAAGTCGGGGTTGCCATCGCAAGTATCAAAGGCGAAACTCGCCAAATAACGATGATTTTCGACCAATAAGAAACAGCGGGCTAATGCTGAAGCATTCGGTGCATCCATAGTTTAAATCTAAGAAATCTCCAAAATTTATTTTGAACAACTCTCATATTGCATACATCAGTTGAATCTGAACCCGAAAAAAATTTGTTTTCAGTCTTATTAATTGAGAGGGTCGGGGCAAGAAAGTGCCAAGCCACATTTTTGGTGAAATAAATCAAACACTGTAATCTGTTGCATAACATTGTAAATTATAATATCCTACATATAATTTGTTTCTAATATCACTTGGTGGCAGCATATGTCCCAGTTTTCGTTTTTGCACCTGACGTTTATGCCCCCAAAGAAGATAGCTAATTTACAAAAAACATAATAGTAACATCATTAAAGTAATGCCATATTGTTCCCATGGTTGTAGCGGGTAGTTGCCCAGGTACCCGCCCGGGCTAGGTTTTTTTTAAAAAAAAAAACAGGTTTTTTAAACCATAAGGGTTGTAGTGGGTAGCTGCCAGGTACCTGCCCGGGCTTGGTTTAACCCCTTCGACCTTGATTTTTTTTTTCAATTTTGGGAAAAAATTACTGTTATGCTAACATTATTAAAAATAGCTATCGGAATCACAGAAGTTGGGGTTTAATGAAAGTTAACGAATGCGTTCTTTACCAAAACCTCACAAATGTAGTTATTTTGCGTGTTTTTCATATAACAATAGTCTAAGGAAGAGTTTTTGAAGACGTTTGGAAAATGTCGTATTACTACTAAATTAAACAAGCATAAAAATTTAGTAATATTTTTTCTTTTATCACAACTTACCAATTCAGAAAAAGATTCCCAAATTTTAATTTAAAGAGTGAAACGTATGTTTTAATTAAAAGAAATGCCAACGGCTTGCTAATAATTATGAAAATTATTATTACTAAATGCTAAACATAAGTGAAGTCATAATAGGAAATGTAGAGATTCATACTATCACTATCACTATTAGGTGCTGGAATTAATAAAAATAATGTTTAAGACAAAATAATACTCAATTAAAGAGACTATTAGTAGGACATCAGGGCCGAAGGGGGTTAAAAAACAAACGGGTTTTTTACAACCATGATTGTTACTCAGAATATCTCAAATGTTACTAAGACATTGTCGAAAAAACTTTGTTATATATCTTGATTTGAGTATTTGATCAAATTTTCAGATTGAAATATCTCAGAAGTAAAAAAATGTGGCTTAGCACTCTCTTGTCCCAACCCCCTCAATTAAAAAATCCAAATATTGAAATCAAAACACAATATAAATGTTATTAGTTTGGATCCCGTTGACTAGAAAAAGAAAATACAAGAAGTTACAATTTCAGAGTTATTTAGTGTCCTCCAGACTCGAAAAATTCAGTTGTAAGGGAAGAAAAGTCATAATGATAGAAATTTTACTATTTTTGAAATAATTAGGGTTCTGCGGATTCGTAAAAAAAAAAGGTGAAACTGTTATATTTCAACATTAATTTTATAATTTCGGCTTTGTTTAGCATCCTGCAGACCTGAAAATCGAAAGAAGAAAGATAACGTAAATTTCACTATTTCATCAGTATTTTGGGTACATTGTTTTAGGTCCTGTGCACAAAAAAAAAAAGGAGGGGGGAGAAATTTTACAATTTTGGCATTACTCCTGCTCCCACGGATCCAAAGAATCCGAGAGGAAAAGGTTTTTATTACAATAATATTTAGAGTTCTGTGGACTCCAAAAATAGCAGAAATTTACCATTTTTGCATTACCTTGGGTTACTAGGAGAAATATACTAAATGTAAAATATCAACTGGAGTTATCTACAGTTTTCATCTATGCTGTACACCGGACAGTATATTGGGCCTCTTTAACCTGGGTTCCCTGTTGTGTATTACACAGTCCAAAAATAAAAACATTGTTTTTATATTTAAAATTCCATATATTTAGTTTAATTTCGCTTCACTGTCCAAAAACAAGCCAGGGTCGGCCTGTTTTTTAGACTCCAACGCTATTGCCTAAAAATGGGCCTGTCTCCAACTCGCTCCACAGACCTGTCACTTGCAATAATAATTAAGCTTTCCTATGTAATTTAATATTGAGTGCGTACTGTCATACATAATATATAGATACACATGCATGTATAAATATTTGAATATTTATAAATCTTTGAAGGTTGATCAAAATAGCCAATTTGACGAGGAATTGAAATGAAAAAGGGAATTGGCACATTATTACTTTGAATCGATTACAATTGCCATAAAAGTTTTCACTTCAACGGTGTTGTCTTAAGCACACACTTTTCTTCCTTTTTTTTCTTTTTTTCAGAAAATAAAAGTATTTAGAAAAAAATCAAGCATAAAAGAAAATTAGTACTACTTGGTTATAGCGACCCCCACAATTATAATTATACCAAGTTGTAGTCAATTTGGACAAGCTCGTGAAGCGAGAATGTAGCATGCCAGAGTTAAGTCCATTTTTGGGAAAAAGGAGTCTGAGTTGGTGTTGCTAAAGACAAGTAGATTTTATATGAAATTTTAAATTTATAAACTAATTTTTTTATGACTTATTTGGCAATTTTTTATTATGAAATTCATAATTTCAGTGTAATTAAGATGAGTATATTATGTGATCATCCTAATGCATTGTAGTATGGTTTTTTTTCCACCTGTGGCAAAAACTTGCCAACCTTGGTTTTTGGTTTATACAAAATGTGAAAAATTGCAGAGCATCAACTGGTTTATCAGATTACTATTACTCATTAGTAACTATTAACGATACTTCTATTATCCCGTTAACCACTTTTCATAACAAAAAACTATCGCCAAACTGTTAAATTAAATGCCAAAAATGCCGTCCCATTTACTTGATGTCAGAAGCATTATACGTGTTTGTCATCAAGTGTTTTTTAATGCGACATTTGCATGTATTTTTCATTATGTTTTACTGATTTATTGGTTATTTCGTTAATTAAAATAACAATTGTGTCCTTAAATTCTTATATTTTATTGATTTACTTTGATATTCCAATGGCGACGTTCTCCCGTTTATTTGGCGTTACAGTTTGGGATAGTTTTTTGTTATGAAAAGTGGTCGACGGGATAATAGAGAAGTACTTTTATGTTAGCCGTCCGTAGATGTTTGGCCAAATATTGTCCCATTTGCCGTAATTCATATTGCTTTCATTTAATTTAAAACACATACATTTAAAATACACATTATGTACATTTAAAATACATGCCTTTCACTCATTTCATTTAAAATTAGAAATAATACCATAAATATATATTTTTTCAACATCAAAGTATTGTTTCTAATTTAATTTACACATGCGGAAAATAAGTTGCTACTGGTGAGAAACAAAGTGCTATTCATTGGCAAAATTTGTGCCTAACACAAAAGTATCCATTTGTGTTTTTAATTGATAAATTTAAAGTTGTTTTAGATATTGTGTATAATATTAAAATGTATATTTAAATTTTTTGCATTGACGGTTTATTTCCTTAATAGGTTACATTTGCTCCTGATGAAGATCTTGTTCAAGTTTTTCTAGTTGAAATGTTTGAAAGAAAAGGCGAATGGGAAATGTATGCCACTGCAAGAGATAGATTCAAAAGGAAAATTAGTGAGCTGGAAAAAGTTATTTCTCCTTGTCTGATGCCAGAACACAGATCCAAAATATTTAAAAAAATTGTTGAACCAGAGTTGTGATAAATGCTTTCAAATAGCTTTTAAATTAGCTCAAGTGTTCTTTAACTGTTTCGACATTCCTATTTAGTAAAGGTGAAAATTAGGAAATTGGATTAATATCCACTGGTGCCAATAAGCTTTTTTAGTATTCATTTTTAAAAGAAGATTGTAAATTTTATAGTACAGTAGCCTTTTGTTATATCTTGTCTTGCTAAGTTACTTATTCAGATGTATGGCTCTTTTTCTCCCTGTCTTCTGAAAAAAAAAAAAGTTTTATCTTAAATATATTTTTAAAGTAAGTTTGTATATGCCGATTACAAAAGTGTCTCTGTCGAAAATTCTCTTAAGATAATTGCAGTGCACATAAACTAATGTTTTAGAAATAAATATTACAGTTAGTGATCTTTTAAAAAATTTTAACATCCTTGGTTATATCACACATTCAAATATAATCATGCTTTTTTTCTTGCCTCTTGGCATGTGTGATATGAAGGGCTACTGTATAAATATAAAAATTTATTTCACAAAAAATGCAATTATATATTAAAATGTGATTTAATTTCTGATTTCTTAAAACATATTACTCTTATGTTGTCAACTGGCTTTAGAGGAAGTGGGGCGGGGGGAGTTAAATTCAATAGTCAACTGTAATGAAAAATTATGTTAAATTGTAAAATTTAAGCATAAGTCTAATTATTTTTGTTATGTAAGCCACATATATACACTTGTCCCAAAACTTTCTGGAATAGTGTTGTGAAATTCATCGCAGCATTTAATGCTGAAATTTGTTTTTAGGCATTGCAATCCAAACTTACAATGAGAATTGTGGAAAATTTAAAATGTGTAACAAAATTGTTTTCTCGCTAATTTTTTAAAATCCTGAAATAAGATATTCTGATTTTAGAAACTTTTAACAGCTGAAAGCTTACGAAAAATATCTTGTCAGTGCCTCACTCAAAGGATTAATCACCAATTCTTTACTCATTTAATCATATGGCAAATAAATAGCCATTGCTAATTTTTACCTTTACCTTCTAGAGAACACAATTTGTG
Organism: Maratus michaelseni; assembly: GCA_963931845.1. NCBI lineage: Eukaryota > Metazoa > Arthropoda > Arachnida > Araneae > Salticidae > Maratus > Maratus michaelseni. The sequence continues at coordinate 168,949,530 of OZ007591.1, forward strand.
ATATGTATTGACATTTACTAATAGTTTTCTTTAAATTATTAATGAGTGTCAATGAAGAGTTTAATATTCTTGTGTATGTATATAAATTATTTTTAAGACTTAACCAGTTTCAATTATTCTGTATTTTTTTATCTTGTTGAAGGTTATTTAAAAGAACATTGTTATTCTTGAAAATAATTTATTTATTAACTTGTTTGAAATGGGCAATCTGAATTGCATTATCCATTATGATGATGAATTAACCTGAATTTCATAGTGGGACTAGACCATACCATGTCATCCAGAATATGCAAAACATCAAAATAAATTCAGAATATTTTGTTGCTAGTAGACATTTTGTTATCCTGTCTTAAAATTCTGAGTAATTGTCAGATTCTAAAAATTCCATTGAGTGTTACTCGATTTCTAGAAAGTTTTACTTAATCTAAATTCAATTTATAGTCTTAGTCTTTTTTGCTCAAGCTAATTAAAAATCAGTTGTACAATAAACTCCTTCACATGTACTTTCCTGTACTTAGCCATGAAAACCTGAATACCTTTCGGCACTCAAATTCATCGCTCTAAATAGGTGATGTGAAGGTATTAAATGTCAGTTTTTCAAGCATTTCATTCACTTTTGGGGGCAATGCTGCTTATTTACAGGCGACAAAATTGCTCCAACAATAAAAAGTTGTTTTTGAGCAACTCTTTTTGAAACCATAGGTTAACATTGTGTCATCGTAAGTAGTGACACTTTATGTAATAAGACCATTGCATATCAGCATGTACTTTTGGGAAGACCTCTTGCCTGTTTCTGGAATTATCAAAAATGTCTTTCTAATCTTTATTCTTGATAAAATATTAATAACAGTGGTTTTGGGTATTTATTGGCTTTTTTTGGTATTTTTTTTTCTTTTTAGCATTTCCTAGATCTTGTTTGTATTTATTTAGTAGATAAATTTGAATTTTTATAAAATGTAAAGATTATTCAACTTATTTTGAAACATTGCTGACAAATGAATAAAAATGTATTAAATCATAAAATAACCAAAAGAAGAAAAATTCAATAAATTTGTAAGTTTTCTAAACATAAATTTCATTTGTTAAATATTTTTTTAAAAAAGTCAATTTTTTTCCCCTGAGAAGAAGAAAAAAAACTTACCTGAAAACGATAGTAAAAGTTAGTTGGTTCACATTTGCATTTAGTACCTTAACAAGAACAATTTCCATCACATTTCTAGTTATTAATTGGTCTTTCATTTCATCCAGAGCAAGTGTTCCCAAACTATGGTACATGTACCAGCACTGTTGCATAAAACTCTGGTTACTGGTACGCGAAGGTCCAATACTGCTCCAAAGAAATTAAATGCAGCATATTATGAAATCAAAAAAGCCTCAAATGTATTATCCTGGAAATTTTTTTAAAGTTTTGAATGCAATTTAGCAAAAAGGGTTTCAAAAATATTATGCTTTAGATGTGTCCTGTTTTCAATCTTTATCTATATTAGTCTTACTTTTGTTACTTGGTGGTAAGCGGAACTATGAATTTCGATTTACTGGTATGTCAGTCTAAATGTTTGGGAACCCCTGATCTAGAGCATCAAAGCACTTATGTAAATAAAGATATGAGCAAGGCAGAACACTTGCTATTACTTTGTTGGTATAAAAATCTCTGTTGTCCCTGATGGAAAGAGATGCTAACTAATTGCTGCCAAAACTTTTGTCATACAATATTGTGTTTTTAGGATGTTGAAAACTTTTTACCTTTTTATTGTTATTTAGACTGTCTTCCCAAAATTTCCTTAATTTAGAACATTTTTATAACTTTATTTTCTACTTTTATAAAATGCTATGTGAGTGATTCCCTCCTCCCAATCCTCTTTCTGATTTAAGTGATTTAGTAATTACAGTACAGCTTTGCTTAAATTGACATAATTAGGGATGTGTGGTGATTTAGAAATGCATGGTATGTAATTAGTAATGTATGTCAAAAAATCTACTTGTTGGTGATCCGTGTAATACTTTTCACAAATATTAAATCAAGATGTTCGTAAGAATTATTACATTGTATATAAAATTGTGGGTTTATATAAAAAAAAATGTTTTTATTCTAATTTTTCCAGTTCAGTATCTAATTTCTGCAATTGTTGAAATAGACATTTAAATAGGAGTACCAGTATTTTTTCAAAAAAAAAAAAAAAAAAAAAAAAGCTATTTTAATATTAGAACTAGACATTTTATACAAATTGGATTAAAACAGTATATAAGAAAATTGTATTATCTTTCTCCTCCTTCCTGAATCTCTTTCATGTAAAAATTATGTAACAGTTGACATTTGTCTTCCATTATTCATAATTAACTAATCGTTGACAGTTGTATGCCATTAGTAGAATTTTCTATGTCTATCTGCAGCAAACCAAAATTTATTTGTGCTTTGTAATCGAACAATACTGAGTCAAGCTTATCATAAAAAAAAATAATAATAACTTATAGAATAGGCAACATTTACATTTACAAAAAAAATATATAATAAAGATATATAATAAAGAAATACGATAAATCCTGAGGCATAAAGTACATTTTAGCACATTTTTTTTTTTAGTTGTTAAATTAATCTGCAAGGTCTAAAATAATCTGCAGCACCTGCTGCCATGTTACATAATTTCTACTACTGGATGTTGTATAAATAAATAGAACGTGAAATTGAAGGAGGGATTTCTGATCCAGAGATAGGAAACCTGTTTTTTAATTATTCACTTGTGTGGCTAATAGAATGTTCTATTTCCCACAGGTATTAAGAATTAAAGATGATTAATTCTTAATTTATCATTTTTTTTTTAAACTTTTAATAATCTAACAGTCAGCAGAACAATACATGATATAATTAAAATTATATTTTTGAAAGATGAGAGTAAAATTTCAGTACAATAAGATTTTTCTTCCTATTCAATTAGTTTCTGTAATTTTTTCAGAATATCCACTGTGACACACACTGAAGTACATGTCTGAAACTCAACCTTTAAATTTATATTTATGACATAAAAAGTAAGACACCAGTGCATGGATTTTTAAAAAATAATGGTTGATAATTGAGATTCACATTTATTTTGGTCCTAATATTGAGAATAACTTTTGCATTGCAATTTCAGCATAGAATGGTTTTTATTGATTCAAGTGTGGTTCTTCACATGTATTAGCAGAAAATTATAATTTTCAAATGTGTCATACAGTGATAGAAATTGGGAAATAAAATGTAGGCGTTAAATAACGCCTACTGTAAATATCTTAAGTGTCAAATTAAAAATTTTAGTTGCAATTTCTAAAGTTCATTTTTAACGTAACTAATATTTCATGCTACTTTTTAATAAAAAACACAAATATTTTGTTTTTATTTAAAATTATTGAAGTTCTTAATCTCCAAGATTATAATAATTGAAACAACTGTAAAACTGATGTAAAGCATTTTTAGAAATTAATAGAAAACACACTTAATCATGTAAAACAAAATGTTATCCAATGTTAATAATTATAATTGAATTTAGTGGAAAAAAAAAAATATATATATATAAAATACATTTACATTTTGAATCTCGTTAAAATAAAATCAAGTGCAGATGCACTATTTTATTTGTTTTTAATTAAAAAAAAATTTTGTGTATGTGTGTCTTAAACGTTAAAATAATAGTTGTTTTTAAAAAGCTAGGCATCAAATTTGACGACCGAGAATAATTTTCTAGTTGTCAAATGCAATAATTTAGTTGTATTTGACGACTAACAATCGCTAATTTCGAACACTGGTGTCGTACTAACACAAAGAAATTAATGAAATGTGTACACATCTAGAGATAAAAGTTTAATATTTATGTGCGAGTTTGCAATATCAAAATTGCACGTTTGATTAAATCGAAAGAAACAGAACAATCAGATTTCTCTTGTTTTTCTAATCCAAGCTTTGTAAATCTGTTTGTGTCTACCGAAATTATACATATGCCAATTAATTGTCAGACACGTTCTCCACTTCTGGTGTATTATATTCAGTATTCTCTAAAGTTAAATGTTAATTTATTTGTAATGATTGTTTGTGTAGATAAATAAGCTTATGATGATTTTTAATAAAATTTTCTTTTGCGTAAATGATAAATTGTATCTCTTAGGTCTTTTTTTGGACACAATAAGGCGGTGTGTTTTTTATGGTCATTCTTGGTATCATGATATAAAATCTTTTATATATGCAATGCAATAGGAAGTTATTCTTTATATTTTATTAAAATTTTAAACCTTTATTTATTTATTTTTTTTTTTTCCTTACTCATTTAGAGTATTTCTTTTTTGTAAGCAGATGAATGTAATGCTTATGTCATGTGCAATTTAAAAAAAAAAAAAAATTATAAAGAAATTTTTGATTATTTTTTTGCAAATTATGTAAATTCATTTCATAAATTAAACTTATTTAGGTCTCTGCTTCTAAAGGTTTTTTTAAGTAAATTAATTTGTGATGTCTTAAAAATATAGTAATGCAATGAAATAATAGTAAAAAATTAGTCACCAGTGGCCACTTTTTAAAGAGGTTTTAAAATATGCTTTTACAGTCATGTCTCGGAGATGATTACTAAGAAGTTTTATAAATTAACAATATAATATGACGATTGTATTGTAAAGAATATAATAGTGTACTGTAAAAATCGCACACACAACGGCTCTGACTGCAATTAAAAAAGATACTAATCAATCTTTCATTATGACTCTCTAAATTAGATATGCCTCTTAAATTTTTCTGGTTGTACTAAGGCAAGGCAATCATGGTTGTAATTGCAACATCTCACTAAAGACATTTAGATGTTATGATCTTAAATCATGCTGAGAACTGGAAAAAAACAGTGATTATCTAATTGGCAACTTCAAGGAAATTTTTATAATAGTTATCTTTTCAGATTTTGTTGCTGTGCGTTTGGTAATGACTTATTTTTTGCCTTTACTATAAATTTTTGACATGCATTACTATTATAATTTTAGTTTTGTTTGAAATCTTAATTTTAAAAAGATCTGCGATTTATAACATTTAAATTGAAAAGAAATAAAATTTAGCTTTATTTTAGAAATAATTAGGTTTATATTGTGAAACTATTGTAGTATTTTTTTTTTTTTTTTTTTTTTTTTTTTTTGTAGTTATTTTTCATTCATCAACTGTGCACAAAAAATGTGATATGAATTACTGTATTTATGTAAAAGTTATATAGACTTGAAAACTGAAAAATGTTTTTAAATATTTAAAAATAAACATATAAAGTTGTTCTTTTGTTTTTGTTCTCTCTGGGTGTAGTTCGTCTTGTTTGATGTTTTAGTTTTTTAAAATATGTGTCTTTTAGACCAATTCTGGATATTACTACTATGAATTAATGAAAAGTAGTAGCGGGAAATTTAATAGTAAATTTAATTATTTTACTTACGATAATTCAGTAAAACTGTTAAATTGATATTTTGAATTGTTATTAACTGTTCTATTCATTCATTTTATTAAATTGCTTTCATTACACAATTTCACTGAGAAATGTAAAGCTACATTTTAGTAAAAACCCACATACGGTGGTCTGCGATAATAATCATGAAACAAAAAAATTAATTTTTATTCTTTTAGCTTAAGGCTGCTTGTCAGTAAACTTCCCGATTCCCCTCGCTAATGTTATTCTTATGGCCGTAGGATGCATTCGTATTTTTAAAATATCTCCTCGGAAAATTAATATTTTTAACTTCTGTTTTCTTTGTATCGTTCTTAAAGAATGTCTTTTTTTTTCTAAAATATATACTTAATTTTATATGAAATGTTAAAATCGTATTCAGTTTTGGTAAGATTTTAACACATAAAAATATAAATTAAGTCCATAGTTTAGAAATATTTTGATAACTAAGAAAAAAAAGAGACATTCTTTAAGAACAGTACACAAGAAACAAGTTAAAAATATTAATTTCCCGAGGAGATATTTTAAAAATACGACTGCATCCTACGTCCATACGATTAACATTAGCGAGGAGAATCGGGAAGTTTACTGACGAGCAACCTTAAAAATTACTCTTAAGAGATTTTAGAAATATTATGCAAATTGTATATAAATCTGACAATTAAATCAAAAGATATGTCACTATTTATGTTGTACTGTCTGTGGTGGCCCATTCATATTAAATTTGTGTAAATTTCAATTTATATGAAAGGTAAAGTATAGTAAACATAGTGTCTTTCTCTTTTTCACTTTCTTCTATCTTTACAAGAAGAAAGTATTGGATGCATGAAAATTTCCGACTTCTTGTTTTCGATGGATTTATTTTTTAGAAGGTCCTGAACACGATTTGACTGTTTTTAGAAAATATCAGTCTGCGACTCTGTATGTGACAAAAAAATTTGTTGGCCCCGTATCTCAAGAAGTAGTGCACGAAATTTAATAAAACTTTATATTCAGTTAGTTCCTGATATAAATTGGTGCTGAGTAATTTTTGGTGAAAATCGCTCAATAGGTGGTGCTGCTATGCTGCATTTTTCACGATTTCCACAATAGCTCTATCTCCAGAACTAATGCACGTATTTTCATCAAACTTCAGATTCCTTTAGACCTTGACATAAATAGACCTGATTACATTTTAGTGTATATATTCCAACAGGTGACGCTGCTATACCACATTTTTCTGGATTTTTACGATAGCTATATTTTAAGAACTAATGCACGGAATTTCATCAACCTTCAGATTCTGTTAGACCTTGACATAAATAGATGCTGCTTATGTTTTGGTGTAAATAGCCCAACAGGCTTCGCTGCTATGCTATTTTTTTCATTATCACGATAACTATATCTCAAGTACTAATGCACGGATTTTCATCAAACTTCAGATTCAGTTAGACATTGACATAAGTTGTTAAGCTTTGGTCTAAATCTCCCAACAGGTGGCGCTGCTATGCTACATTTTGCAGGATTTACATGATTTTAGCAATAGTCATATCTCAAGGACTAATGCATGGAATTTGATAAAACTTTAGATTCAGTTAGACCTTGATATAAATTGCTGCTGATTCTTTTTAGTGTGTGCGAAACCTGTGTGAGATATAAGATAGTTTTATGTGTATATATACATACATATATTGAAAACACGTGTGAAAAACAAAGGATGAGATATAAAAAGTAATGGGAAGGATACTTACTTTTTTTTTTTTTCAAAAATGATAATTTTGTGTTCTGGACCCCTTAAGTAGTCTATTACTTCATGTTAATTTACAATTTTCTGATTATGTAAATGATGTTCATGAAACCAATATAAAAATGCAAATGTGTTCAGCTCTACTGAGACAGGTTTACTACTTTCATATATTTCCAAAGAGAAAAATGTTACATGAGGCATGTGTGTATATAGAGAGACATTTTAGTTAAGAAGACAGACCAATAGTTTTGGCTGCAAATTTGCATTGGTTTTGAAAAGCTGAAATGTTAGTACTTAACAAATCCACAATCACCGATGCTTTTAAAGCAGCAGTCGCCAACCTTTCGAGCCACCATGATCACTAAATTAATAGATTTTGATCCCATATATCACTAATGGTTTTTTAAATCATAAATATATTTGCACATTAATGATCTGTGAACTTTCATTTTATTAATATGAAATATTAAAAAAATATTGCAATTTAATATAAAAAAAATTACTTGGAATCTATGAAAGCAATAAATTTTGCAGAATGTCTAATATCGGCATATAAATGTGAAATAAGAGCACATTTTACTTACCCATCATACGTAGTATAGGGTAAGTCTTCTAATCGTTTGAAAAAAAAAAAAAAAAAAAAAAAAAAAAATTTGACGGATTTACACGTTTCAGACACTGGAGATTCCAAAAAATATTTTTAGAAAAAAAAAATTGCCGTCCGTCTGTGTGTCATCTCCCGAAAAATTTGAGATAGACTTGAAATTGGGTATGTACTTAGTATGTAACAATGGGAAGAAGCCTATTTAATTTCAGTAACCTCGATTAACCGGAACTATTTTTTTCAGACTCTCGAAATATTCGTTCTGATAAAAGGTATATTAAAAATGTTCGAAATTGTTTATTTTAAGGAGTGAATATAAAAGACAATAAAAAAACAAATTTTGCATAAAGCATGAAGTTGATCGGATAATTAGTTGCCGAGATATTTGTAATCCTATTTTCCACACTCTTCGATTTTTCATGACCCTGTATTTCATCAAAATTTCAATTCAAAGATATATTTTAATTGGAATAGGATTATTATTTTTGGAGTTATAAGGATGTTTCTTTTAAGCAATTCAGTAATCGAGCCTTTAAAGTTTGACGTCATCAAGCCACGATTTTATTCAAATTGCAATGCATTTAATAAGTAGTTTACACATTTTTAATTTTAATATTTTACATTATGCATATCCATGATGGGTAAGTATTACGGTGGCCCCCAACGACTAGTTTCAAATGCATCGGTGTGCTTATTTCACTGTTAATTTTACGGTACTATACTGGCAGCTGGGATGCTATAGTATTATACTGTAAAATCAATACTTTTTTTTTTTTTTTTTGCAGGGTAGTTTAACATTTTTAAAACTCATTATTACACATTTTAAAACTTTCCAACAAAGTTTATTTTTAAGTAACAATAAATAATTAATTATCGCTAGTCTCATCTCCCCTCTGAAATGTCAGTTTCCTCTTCCCGTTTGCTTTCTGTTGAAAATTAAGTTTATCTGCACATTAGTGATTTTGTGACACAGTTGCTAGGGGTGATTAGTGGCTCAGTACACAAATATTGTAAAGAAAGTTTGTAATGATCATAAATTAATAAAGAGAGCAATTCCAATTGTAATCATCAGAGCAAGGATTTTTTATTTATTGTACACTGCAAAAAAAAAAAAAAAAAAAGTGATTTTACAGTATAATACTGGCATCCCAGCTGCCAGTTTTATACCATAAAATTAACAATGAAATAAGCAGTAATACGCTGCCGCGCATACGGTATAAAACTGGCAGCTGGAATGCCAGTATTATACTGTAAAATCAACTTTTTTTTTTTTTTTTTTTTTTGCAGTGTATTTTTTTATTATTATTATTTTTTTTTTTTTTTGGGGGGGGGGGGATATTTAGTGGGCTTCCGAGATGCCGCTGTTTGAGGCCCCGTAAAGTTTATTTAATGATTACACAAGTCTTCGAATATATTGTAAAAAATACGAAAAAACATTTTGGGAGGTGAAATTTTCATTAAGGCAGTTCTCAAATTCCCTGCTCAACAAGGCAAAACTTTCTGACTCATTTTCTGTCTCATTCTAAGACGTAAAAGCATAAAATTGGCAGGACTGACTATTGAAGCAATTTGGAATCGAATAGCGTTTTCCATATTTTTGATAAATTACTTATCGAGTTATAGGCGATTCTTGTCACGTAACGACGTTTTTCCCCTTTCTTGCCCTGCCGCGTTAGAAATTCGGTTCAAAACGCCCACTTTGACAGTATTTTCTGAAGGATATTTTGCCTTTACCAAAAAATGGAAAACGCCATTGGAATACATAGCCTGTATAAGAACACCTGCAAATTTCATGCGTTTACGAAAAGAAATGAATGTAGAAATGTGTCAGAAAGTAGCTTTTTTGGATTTGGGAAAAGCCTTAATTAATAATTTGGACCTAAAAGTTAAAAATATTCGGTTTTTTTTTTTTTTTTCCCTTTCCAGCAGGTATTTTTTTTTCACCCATCTATAAATTGTTCTGCCATTTACGAACAAGCTAAAAAGTATCAATAGCTGAAGGTTTAATTTGTAATTGAAAGTTGACTGAAATAATATTGATGTCTATTTTATATGATGGTAGATGCTTTTCTGTAAATCTAACTTATTAATGTGTTGCGTTTAACTGCTTGTAATCAGAGCCGTCCTTAGCGAGGACGACTTAAAGCGAGGCCCTTTCCTTCCAGATTCTTAACATAATCTTATCTATACTATCAATAAAAAAGAATGGTTTTCACCTATATACTGTAATCCGGGGAGCCCGGGTTCGATCCCTTAACTACTATAAAGAAGTAGCATTTGTTTGTGTGTTTGTAGGGATAATTTCTGGAAAGAAAAAATTAAAGAAAAAATATTTTGCGTCCAGGTGCGAGGCCTCTTTAGGCGCGAGGCCCTGTGCGGCCGCACCTGTCGCACACCCCTAAGGATGGCTCTGCTTGTAATAATGCTCTTCCTGCAAGAGCTGTACCTTATAGATAACTGTGTTAGTATGCCAGCTGCGTTCGTGACGCCTGAAATGTTTCCCATTCCCTGCAAAAGAAAAAAAAAAATATCTCTCAAGGTCAGTTAAAGTAGATGTTCTTAGAATTAAACTTACACATTGTTTTTATTGCTGTGCTTACCTATACAAAGAATAAATTCAGGAATAGAATAGAATCCTTAGCTCATGCATATTGTACCGCCTTTAAATAATAAAAGAAAATTATTGATTTTTAGTCAGTTTTTTTGTTTTCATCTTCAAGAAATTATGCAGGTTGGATTTACACCTATACTTTTTGGTTGAATACAAGACAGTTATTATATTTTCATTTTATTTCCATTATTTCAGTCATCCATTTCAATTGTCGTCGCGGCGACAACTCAGCGCAGCGTCAATTCGTTGTGGTGTCAATTTTTCGCGACGTCAATTCGTCGCAACGAAAATGTTTTTGAAGGCTATGGTGATAAAATAAAGACCAATGTAGTAAAAAATGTTTAATGATAATTATATTTTTTAGATATAGAGAATTATAACTAACAATTTAAACGCGCTAAAAAACAAATTATCATTAAATAATTTTACTAAATTATCTTTATTTTATCGTAGCCTTCAAAAACCCTTTCTTAGCGACGAATTGATGCTGCGATGAATTGTGTGCGGCACTGTTAAAATCTTAGTGAAACTGAGTAATATTTCAAATAAACACTTCAAATAAAATTAAGTATATATTTTAAAAATATTTTGACAAAAAAAAAAAAAAAAAGATTCCCTAAAAACAGTACGCATAAAACAAAAGTTTAAAATATTAATTTCCTAATTTAATTCCCTTTTTTTCTCCCAAAATCCTAATTCCCATTTTAAAAACACGAATGTATCGCACGTCCATAGGTTTAATCTCACTGACCAACAAACCGCCTTAACAAAATTTTAAGGTTTAACGACAATTACAAAGTACAATAAAACGACGAGTAAGTAGAAAAAGTAATGAACAGAACAATAAAATTAGTTCATTACCTAAGTTGAAGAATTTTACGACCGAACACTGACTACTAAAAATAAATGATGATGAGCAGAGAGAGAGAAATTCATTCACCAACGCTCGACGACGTCATTCATGAGAGTAAGAGCAAAATGTAAGGATTTGTAGCTCTAAAAAAAAGTCCTGTTACATCGCTAAAAATACTTTTTTCTGGAAAATTTTCCTACGGTCAGTTAAATTTAAACTTTTTCACGTGCAATGACGGAATATGACCATAAAAAAGAAATTGGGTGTGTGTGGGGGAGGGAGGGGAGAACAGACGTGAATATCGTTTTTGAAAAAAAGTGGCACAAACGTAAATACGTTAAGATATAATTTTCCAGGGGGCTCGGACTGGCCCACCGGCCCGAGGGCCGGTGCGCCCTCAACCAGGGAAAATTTCGCGCCCCTAAGCAGCTCCAATATTTTCCCACACACATATATTCTGATTAGTGTACTAAATTTCGAGAATTTGCTTAGGGATAATTATCAGCTAATAGACAGATAGCAAACGAGAGGGATTTTTATTATCATAAAGAAGTTGAAGATACGTCCAAGGATTTATCAGAATCGGAAACCAAAGCGGATGTGTTTGCATACGATTGAGGATAGAAAACGGGCACTAGGGAAAGTTTTAATAGTCCTGGCTAGTAAAGCTCACGCCCATGTGCTACTTCCGCGCCCCGAGAGAGTTTTTTCATCGGTTTTTAGGATGGTATTTTTTAGGTCCTAATCTCAGATCAAATATTTTGCATACCCTCCGTTTTAGTACACAAGGGACCTTGAGCCCTTTTAAAGCCGTCCCTGAATGGACCTATAATTGAAACCATGCTTTTCGAAAAACAACTTTATAAAAGAAAAAGATAACTATTAGAAGGCAAAAACGTTTTGTGTGGATTTTGTTGTTGACTGGAAAACATAACTTTTCGAGGAATAAATACAACCTTGATGACACTTCTGGATTGCTATTCTGCAAGCTGGGATTGCGCGGCCAGCCATTTTTCATTGAAAATACCTACCAAAATTTTCGGTTAGCTTTATTTAATGACAGCTTTTCCGTAATTAAATAACTATTCGAAAATTCTGGTATGTATTTTAAATTTAAAAAAAATGATTTATTTAATCACGGAAAAATAGATTATTAAATAAAGCGATGATTACTAATCAGAATCTTTTGTAGGTTTTTTTGAATTATAAAACGCTGGCAGCAAAATTCTGTTGGTTGCCGGATTACAATCCCTGGAGGATTTCTTTCAATTATGGAAACTTAATTTCCCCCGATCTCTAACTATGATAAAAAATTTGCAAATCATGGGAAGAGTGTGCTGAGAAAAATAAATTTACTCAATTATTTTAGCGATTTAAGGCTACTAATCGCTATTTTTTTATGTCATTTTTCAGTAAAAACCTTATTATAGTTGTGATATCAATTCAGCCTTTTAAGGATGCAGAATGTAATTTTTAAGCACACAAAATGCCTCTACCTCCTCCTGCCTCTCCTTATCCCAAATGCTGCAAGTGTAATATTTTCACAAGCAAATGTTATTTCCCCATTCAAATACCCCTATATTTGGACATTCAAATACTGCTATAATATGTTGTACTTTTTCAAAAGAAACTAGTCGGATGTGTCAATCCCCAAACTTTCTTCTATCTCACACAGTTTTCGCATACACTAAAAAGAATCAGCACCCATTTATATCAAGGTCTAACTCAAGCTCAAGTTTTATTAAATTCCGTGCAGTATTTCTTGAGATATGACTATCGCCAAAATCGTGTAAATCCTTCAAAATGCTGCATAGCAGCGCCACCTGCTGGGTGATTTTTACCAAAAACTAATCAGCACCAATTTATATCAGAGACTAACTGAATATAATGTTTTATTTAATTCCGAGCATTAGTTCTTGAGATAGACCTATTGCGGAAATCGCGAACGATTTTTACCAAAAACTAATCAGCACCAATTTATATCAGGGACTAACTGAATCTAAAGTTTTATTAAATTCCGAGCATTAGTTCTTGAGATAGAGCTATTGCGGAAATCGCGAAAAATGCTGCATAGCAGCGCCACCTGCCGGGCGATTTTTACCAAAATCTAATCAGCATCAATTTATATCAGGCACTAACTGAATCTAAAGTTTTATTAAATTCCGAGCATTAGTTCTTGAGATAGAGCTATTGCGGAAATCGCGAAAAATGCTGCATAGCAGCGCCACCTGCTGGGCGATTTTTACCAAAAACCAATCAGCACCAATTTATATTATGGACTAACTGAATCTAAAGTTTTCTTAAATTCCGAGTATTAGTTCTTGAGATAGAGCGCCCACAAAATTTTTGTCACATACAGACAGACAGAGTCACAGACAGACATTTTCTAAAAATAGTCAAATCGTGTTCAGGACCTTCTAAAACGTATAAATCCGTCGAAAATTTTCATGAATCCAATACTTTCTTCTTGTAAAGATAGAAGAAAGTAAAAATTAAGCATTAGTTTCAGTTTCAAAATTTCTATTTCTATACGAAAGTACATTTATGTTCTGGATATAAATATTTTTTGAACGAATTTTGCATACTGAATTTTTATTTTGTATGTGTGATGAGGCAGAAACCGTCAGAGACCACATTTAAAGATGCTACTTTACTAAAGAAAAAAAAAAGCTGTAGTAAATAAACAGCATTTGATGTCAGATTATATCTGAAATTGCATCTATACCATGTTTATAACTGACTTGATAACTAATTCATATTAAGTAAAATAAATATATATTTTATAACTAGAGGTTGGAGCTCTTAGCACTGATATTCTTGCATTTTAGTACTCATAAAAGTAAAACTTATTTGCATAATAGTTTTAGAGATATTTGTTTAAATACAAATGTAAAATGAGGAACATTTCTGAAACCAAATTAGAAGCAATTTTAATAGGTAATTCTAGAAGCATAATTAATTTTTACCCAAAAAATCAACAAATTAGTTGAAGATTTTAATTAAAATAGTATCAATTATTTGCATATTTTAATATTATTATTAGCGCAGTTTTGCCAGCAAACATAACTGTTGGTCAAATAGGAACTCATATTTTTAGATCGACGATCAGATATCCATTGGCTCAGCTATTGGAAGCAGCCAAACTCAATCGTTGGCTAACGAAGCTAGAAAACAATGGACTAATGATACCCAACAATTCTGTGTTGATTTGAGTGAAAAAAGAATTGTATAAAAATGAAGAGTTAGTCAATTCATAGCTCACAGTATGATGGCGGTTTAAAAAAATCATAAATATCGCCAAACTTGTAATAATGTCTGAAATTGCTAAAAAAGTAAAGCAAGACTTTTTTCTTTTTTTTTCGACGTTAATGGACACAACTATGGATATATCAAGTATGTTAATTTACAGTAAAAAAAAAAAAAAAAAAAAAAAACGTGATCACATTTTACCAATTTTTCTAAAACTAATTGTAAAAAATCTATAGGTATTGATCGATTGGAAATAACGTCTACTAATTAAAGCTATGGATTAAGTATGTTACAGGAGGAGTCGTCTACATATTAAAAATTATACCAGCTTTGAATTTTCAAATAATAGCACCTATTTTTGAGACCTTATTTGAGTTCCTTGGATCGAGACAGCCCGCGAAAAGGTATAGTTTAAATACTTTATGTTAAATTTTCATAGAGCTAGAAGAGTTTAAAGTTTAAGGATGCTAATGTTAAATCCATTTGACAAACTTATAAAAATCATCCGATTGCATTTTTAATATTTTTTTTTAATGAAATACACATAATAGACCCAAACATATTCTTTTTTTTTTTTTTTTTTTTTTTTTTTTTTTTTTTTGCATACAAAGACATATTTTTAATTATGAAAATTATTAATACATTCATATTTAAAAATTATGAATTATCACCTACATTAATTTTTGTAAAAAAAAAAAAAAAAAAAACTGTGTGTAAATGTACAGCTCATTTGAATAATTAGTTTTGGAGATGCAGAGAACCTTCCTACAGTCTAAGGTGGTCGCTTTCTGTTTTCAAGGAATCTTCATAAAATTACACGTAGACACCAGAAACATTTTGTAGTATTTACTTTTATATAAAGAAAGCTTATTATAAATTTAAAGTTCCTGTATAATTTTACTGCTGACTAAATGAGTGTTCAATACTTTTTTTTGTAAGATTTAAATTTTATTTTCCAAAATTTTTAGATAAATCCCTAACACATTTTCTTTTATAACCCTATGAAGAATTAAGATAAGTATATTCCCAGGCTGTCTTGATCCAGGGAACTCAGACATAGGTGTTAGGGTGTTACAATTTGAAAAATCAATGTTCGTGCATTTTAGGTAGATTTCGTCAGAAATACTACCTATTACATTCTCCCCTAAGTTGGAATTTTTGAAAAATTTTTGCAGATCTACGCCGATTATGACTCCCAGAACCCAAAACCACCCCCAGTTCAAAACTTTATCTATCAATCTATGTCACTTTTTTATGGATACGATAACTGAAATAATTCTGCACAAATCTTTTCCAAACTGATACATAAAATCAAGGGGCATAAAATCTCGGTCAAGTTCGTTGATGGTCAAAATCGAACCAAGGGGGGGGGGGGGGGGGAATGGGGGGATTTTTGTGAAAACAGAAAAAAAACCCATAATTTCTTAATTATGATACGTAACGAATCCGTTTAAAGTTATTACTTTTAGGAAAAGGGTCGAAAATTTATGTATGACAGATTTTTGATATCATTAAAAATGGCTCCAAGGGGGGGGGGGGGGGAAGAGGGGTTTTAGAAGAAAAAAATTCATAACTTCGTCAATTCCCAAGGTATCAAGTCCGCTTAAATTTATTGTAAATCTCCTTAATATTTTCTACAACTTTTATATTGACAAGTTTTTTATAAGACCAACTCTTATGGCAAAAAAAAAAAAAATAAAAATAAATAAATAAATAAATTTAAAAAAAAATCCCTGCTGGCTCCGCCTACAAGCAGACGTGAAAACAGAAAAAACCCCATAACTTCTGAATTTTTATACATATCGAATCCGCTTAAAGTTATTATTATTTCTAGGAAAAGGGTCAAAAATTTATATATGACAGATTTTTTATTTCAATAAAAATGCTCCCAATGAGGAGAAGGGGGGGGGGGGGGGAATAGGGGTTTCTGAACAAAAAAATTCATAACTTTGTCAATTATCAAGATATCAAATCCACTTAAATTTATTATAAATCTTCTTAATATTATCTACAACTTTTATTCTGACAAGTTTTTTAAAGGACCGACTCTTAGGGTAAAAAAAAATTAAAAACAAAAGAAATCCCTGCTGGCTCCGCCTACATTCAGAGGTATATTTCGAAATGGGTGGTCCAAACTTCCACATCATGGCAAATAGGTCTTTCTTCTGCAATTCCCAATAAACAGGTGCCCCACGGTCTGCGTCATCGAAATCTACCTGTGCTTGTAGGTCGAGCCGTCAGGGATTTTTTTAATATGTAGACAATCCCCGAAACAAAATTTTCGAATAGAATTTAACAGTAGAAATTCTTCCCAATAAATTGGTACCTGTGTATTTTTGTATACCTTATTTGCAGGGTAATTAGTAAGGAGTGATCACTTTTATACCATGACTGATCTAAGGTATCTATTGACAAAATAATAAAGTAGGATACAAGGTAATCTGTATTCAAATTTCTAGAGTTTTTGAATATTACATGACATAGTTTGATAAAACTGTGTAGCATTGTGTAGATTTAATGGAACTTCAAACATGCACGGGGAATATAGCGAAGTAGTCTATCTAAACTCAGGTATATATTAAGCCTTTTTCTTACTTGGTGCTATGCGAATGTGTTAAACTTTGTCAAATCAAACACAACACAAGTAAAATTGATTTAAGTTCGTTAAAATTGTAGCGCCCTCTGAAAATCCAAGGTCTGCGCCCTTTCCCCTGACCCTGTCCGACCCTGTTTTCCAGTATTACGTATTACTTTACAGAGTTATAATAAAGATCCAAAAGTTCTTGGACAACATTTGAGGTTAATTTAATAAAAGAAAGACGTACATAAAAAGCACATTCTAAAGGAAACTGTTCATGCATGGGCTAGTAAACATTTTGAGAAAAAACATTGGGCTTTCTAACAAGGCTTAGGCTACCTAATATTGGTGAATATCCAATCAGCCGTGTTTTATCGATTCATAAAAATGACCCCCTAATTCTAACGATTTAAATTTCGTAGATTTTTACTTTCTTCTATCTTTACAAGAAGAAAGTATTAAGTTCATGAAAATTTTTGACGGATTTATACGTTTTGGAAGGCTTTGAACACGATTTGACTGTTTTCTAGAAAATGTCTGTTTGTGACCCTGTCTGTGTCTGATGTGACAAAAATTTTGTGGGCGCTCTAGCTCAAGAACTAATGCACGGAATTCGATAAAACTTTATATTCAGTTAGTCCCTGATATAAATTGGTGCTGATTAGTTTTTGGTGAAAATCGCCCTATAGGTGGCGCTGCTATGCTGAATTTTTCGCGATTTCCGCAATAGCTCTATCTCAAGAACTAATACACTTATTTTCATAAAACTTCAGATTCAGTTAGACCTTGACATAAATAGACGCTGATTACGTTTTGGTGTAGCTATCCCATCAGGTGGCACTGCTATGCTACTTTTTGCATGATTTCACAATAACTATATCTCAAAAACTAATGCACAGAACTTCATTAAACTTCATATTCTGTTAGACCTTGACATAATCAGACGCCAGTTAGATTGTGGTGTAAATCGCCCAACAGGTGGCGCTACTGCACTTCATTTATCACGATTTCTGAAATAGCTATATCTCAAGAATTAATGCACGGAATTTCACGAAACTTCATATTATGTTAAACCTGTTAGACTTTGTTCTGTTAGACCTTGACATAAATAGATGCTGATTACGTTTTGTTGTAAATAGCCCAACAGGTGGCGTTGTTGTGCTACTTTTTTTATTATTATTATCACGATAACTATATCTCAAGAACTAAAGCGCGGAATTTCATCAAACTCCAGACTCAGTTAGACGTTGACATAAGTTGTTGTTGATTAAATTTTGGTATAAATCTCCCAACACGTGGCGCTGCTATGCTACATTTTGCAGGATTTACACGATTTTCGCAATAGTCATATCTCAAGAACTAATGCACAGAATTTAATAAAACGTTAGATTCAGTTAGACCTTGATATAAATTGGTACTGATTCTTTTTAGTGTATGCGAAAACTGTGTGAGATAGAAGAAAATTTTGGGATTGGCACATCCGACTAGTTCTCTTCGGAGCATATTAAAAAGAAAATTGCTGCAAAGCTGTAAAAAAAAAAAGTCCTTCCGGCCTATACCGCGAGGAAAATGTAGCTTTCCTATATCTTCGTTTTAAAATTTTAGCTAATGTTACACGAAAACAGCAAGTTAAAATGCAAAGAAACGGTTACAAAAGATTCGTTAACACTGAATTTGAATAAGAAATTCGCCAAATTATTGAGCAATAGTCAAATTGGCTTCATTTATGAAGACTTATTTTGGTCGCCAAATTTGGCGATATTTCGCCAATTGTCGCCAAGTTTGGCGAGAATTTGGCGCTAACGGATATAAATGTATAGTTTTATGCGTATGATTAGGAAAATTATTACAACAATGAAAATTTTTGTAATGTGCTATCTTGTTTCAAAATGTCAGCCACCCTAGAATTTCAAACTGCTCTATCTCAGCCATTTTTTAAGATAGAGGTAAACCAAAAAATGCTCTGGAATCCTCGTATCAAGGCCTAACACTTAATTAGAAAATAAATTTGAATTTTTAACTTTTTTGTACATTTATTTTAGTTTTTAATTTTTAAATGGCCGCCATCTTGAAACAAAATGGCGGACCAAGCTGGCCAACGAACTCGGTCGAGACATTGGTGAGCTTAATACACACAATTAGTTTCATCAAAATTGATTTATAAATATGAGCGTTATCGTATGACATAGGTCAGATATATATATATATATATATATGGAGATATATATATATATATAAATCAACATTTGATCGGAGGGTGGTTTTGGGGTCTGGAGGTCATGATCGGAGAAAATATATTGAAATTTTCCGGAACTGCTTTCCTCCGAACGGCTGCAATAGGTAGCTTTATACTTTTTTGTATTGAAAGCTACCTAAAAAAGGAAAAAGAAAGTAGAATATTTAAAAAAGTCCTTCCGGCCTGTACCGGGAGGAAAAGGTAGCTTTCCTATATCTTCGTTTTAAAATTTGAACTAATGTTACACGAACACAGCAAGTTAAAATGCAAAGAAAATGTTTACAAAAGATTCGTTAATACTGAATTTGAATAAGAAATTCGCCAAATTATTTAGCTATAGCCAAGTTGGCTTCATTTATGAAGACTTATTTTGGTCGCCAAATTTGGCGATATTTCGCCAAATGTCACCAAGTTTGGCGAGAATTTGGCGCTAACGGATATGGATATATAGTTTTATGCGTATGATTGGGAAAATTATTACAACAATGAAATTTTTTGTAATGTGCTGTCTTGTTTCAAAATGCCAGCCACCCTAGAATTTCAAACTGCTCTATCTCAGCCATTTTTTAAGATAGAGGTAAACCAAAAAATGCTCTGGAATCCTCGTATCAAGGCCTAACACTTAATTAGAAAATAAATTTGAATTTTTAACTTTTTTGTACATTTATTTTAGTTTTTAATTTTTAAATGGCCGCCATCTTGAAACAAAATGGCGGACCAAGCTGGCCAACGAACTCGGTCGAGACATTGGTGAGCTTAATACACACAATTAGTTTCATCAAAATTGATTTATAAATATGAGCGTTATCGTATGACATAGGTCAGATATATATATATATATATATATGGAGATATATATATATATATAAATCAACATTTGATCGGAGGGTGGTTTTGGGGTCTGGAGGTCATGATCGGAGAAAATATATTGAAATTTTCCGGAACTGCTTTCCTCCGAACGGCTGCAATAGGTAGCTTTATACTTTTTTGTATTGAAAGCTACCTAAAAAAGGAAAAAGAAAGTAGAATATTTAAAAAAGTCCTTCCGGCCTGTACCGGGAGGAAAAGGTAGCTTTCCTATATCTTCGTTTTAAAATTTGAACTAATGTTACACGAACACAGCAAGTTAAAATGCAAAGAAAATGTTTACAAAAGATTCGTTAATACTGAATTTGAATAAGAAATTCGCCAAATTATTTAGCTATAGCCAAGTTGGCTTCATTTATGAAGACTTATTTTGGTCGCCAAATTTGGCGATATTTCGCCAAATGTCACCAAGTTTGGCGAGAATTTGGCGCTAACGGATATGGATATATAGTTTTATGCGTATGATTGGGAAAATTATTACAACAATGAAATTTTTTGTAATGTGCTGTCTTGTTTCAAAATGCCAGCCACCCTAGAATTTCAAACTGCTCTATCTCAGCCATTTTTTAAGATAGAGGTAAACCAAAATATGTTCTGGAATCCTTGTATCAAGGCCTAACACTTAATTAAAAAATAAATTTGAATTTTTAATTTTTATGTATATTTATTTTAGTTTTAAATTTTTAAATGGCCGCCATCTTGAAACAAAATGGCGGACCAAGCTGGCCAACGAACTCGGTCGAGACATTGGTGAGCTTAATACACACAATTAGTTTCATCAAAATTGATTTATAAATACGAGCGTTATCGTATGACATAGGTCAGATATATATATATATATATATATATATATATAAATCAGCATTTGAACGGAGGGTGGTTTTGGGGTCTGGGGGTCATGATCGGTGAAAATATATCAAAATTATCCGGAACTGCTTTCCTCCGAACGGCTGCAATAGGTAGCTTTATACTTTTAGATAGCTTTCAATACTAAAAAGTATAAAGCTACCTATTGCAGCCGTTCGGAGGAAAGCAGTTCCGGTAAATTTCGATATATTTTCACCGATCATGACCTCCAGACCCCAAAACCACCCTCCGCTCAAATGTTGATTTATATATATAGATATATCTATATCTATCTATATATATATATATATATATATATATATAAAACTTTAAGTAAAATTTAACCATTGAAACATATATATATATATATATATATATATATATCTGATCTATGTCATACGATAACGCTCGTATTTATAAATCGATTTTGATGAAACTAATTGTGTGTATTAAGGTCACCAATGTCTCGACCGAGTTCGTTGGCCAGCTTGGTCCGCCATTTTGATTCAAGATGGCGGCCATTTAAAAATTTAAAACTAAAATAAATATACAAAAAAATTAAAATTTATTTTTTAATTACGTGTTAGGCCTTGATACAAGGATTCCAGAGCATTTTTTGGTTTACCTCTATCTTAAAAAATGGCTGAGATACAGCAGTTTGAAATTCTAAGGTGGCTGACATTTTGAAACAAAACAGCACATTAACGCGATTACTCGCATATTATTTTCTTTCATTGTTGTAATAATTTTCCCAATCATACGCATAAAACTATATATTCATATCCGTTAGCGCCAAAATTGGCGATATTTGGCGAAATATCGCCAAATTTGGCGACCAAAATAAGTCTTCATAAATGAAGCCAATTTGGCTATTGCTCAATAATTTGGCGAATTTCTTATTCAAATTCAGTATTAACGAATCTTTTGTAAACGTTTCTTTGCATTTTAACTTGCTGTTTTCGTGTAACATTAGCTGAAATTTTAAAACGAAGATGTAGGAAAGCTACCTTTTCCTCCCGGTACAGGCCGGAAGGACTTTTTTGTATTGAAAGCTACCTAAAGGAATGAAAAATATTTTGTCCTGCTTAAGAACGAATAAATAAGAATGAGTTACGTCAAATTTGTAAATTGTTTCCAGAGCATCCGAAGGCTGTGGTCGAAGTAAAAGGCAATCTCATTGAAAATTAACTTAGATTTATATAAATACACGTATTATAAATGCATTTAAATAAAGTAGTTTTCAGTTTTTACTCTCTAAGGTTTCGCGGTAGTTTAATTGTTAGTTCAAAGATTTTTGGGTCACCCAGCTTTTTAAAATACACAAAAATATCCACGTGAAGAAATTAAGTGTTTCAATTAAATTTTATTTTCGCAGTAATTTAATATTTTCCATAAAGAGTGAATATTTTTTCATTGATTGAGGTGCTCTAAGATCAGTGTTGATTGAACTTACTAATTAGTTAATCAATTTTCCAATTAGTGATTAATTAAGACTTGATTTTGCTCATTAGTTGATTAATTAAGATTTTCTCTCAGTGGGAAGTTTTTATATTTCACAGGGAAGAAATTATAAAATACCCGAGTGTTTTATTCCCATCCGGGCCATTATAATGATAGAAAAATGAAATGGGGTACCCCTCCCTCTCCTAACTCATCTTTATGTTAGATGGGTTTTTAGTACATCTAAGGCTGATTTGGATTGAATAAGAGAGCTCGAAATTTTTAAAACGATATTTTTATAAACGAAATATAATACAAAATATAACAAATAATATAAATAGAAAAAAATAATAATTGTTTAACTTAGCTGTTATGGTGCGTAAAAATCTGCCAAAACGGCAGTCTTTTTAACACTTTCCAACATAGTTGAAAAGTGTTTATGAATTCGGCTTGTCTGGCCGTCTGTCTTAGAACTTACTCCCGTATATATACTCGGATTGCCATGCAATTTATATATGTTATTTAGGCTTACTATGGCATGTTCGGTATTTAAAATAAAATGTGTAACATTTATAGCTCGTTTACAGGGACACGCAAAAGAATTCTGTTGCATTATGGTCTATGGGGAAAAACGTTTGCAATGTATTTTAATGATGTTACTCTATTTCAAGTAAATTGAAATTGTTATAAATCGCTGAGGAGCACTACAAGAAACTTACCGTAGAATATTGTGGGCTTACATTGTATCGTTTATTTACAGGGACACACAATATGATTCGGTTATAGTACTGTCTATGAGCGATCATTGCTGGAAGTGCGTTTTCAGTTGTGGTAATGCGTTTTTAAATGTAAGTAATTTTTTGCATATTACCTGGTATGTATGAATTCTATAGATCATATACAGGGCTGCACAAAAGAATTCGAGTACATTTCTGTTTATTGACGGAAATTCCGGAAAGAGATTTTTCAACTATGCAATGCGTTTCCTAATTGAATTAAATTTTAGCTAGCGTACTATGCAGTATATATACAAATCTATAGATCATATACAGGGCTTCACAAAAGAATTTGAGTACTTTTCTGACCATGGATGACAGTTGCTGAAATTGAGTTTTCAAACGTGTTATGCGTGCTCCAAATTGTTTGCTTAGATATCATTTTTCACCTTATTAAACGAGTAAGTTTTGTTACAGTATTCTGAAATTCAGAATATATGTATATAATCTGTATATGATCTATGTATTTGTATATATACTATGCATAGTATGCTTCTGAATATGTTGGAAAGTGTTTCATAATGTATGCTTGGTGCATAATTTTTCTTTCCTGTTTGGTTTCTCAGCATGTCTAAGCTCACTCGAAAGAAATCTGGTTATATTTCTTTTGTATCAGAAAAAAAAATATATATGCCTTAACTTTGTTCAATAATTGCATCATGTGCATTACTCACTCCCATATCAAAATTTACCGATTTCATTTATCTTAACTGTAAAAAAATTAACAGCAGGTTTAAATTTTCTGGAAAGCTCTATTGTTTGTACTTATCTCTGAAAGGTAGAATTACCTGGGATGGAAAGATTTTCATTTTGTGTAATTAGCCACGCAACATACTATCCGGGTTTACTCATAGAGTAAAGGAAAGAAACCATTCTCCGAAACCGTGTCATAAACATAAAGAATGCGTTTTCTGGATATAAACTTAAATTGATAAATTGGGTTTTGAAAGGTAAACAAATACATGAACGACCGCAAAAAGTTAGTACTATTGCTCTTCCTGGATTTTCAAACTAAATTTTTTCTCTCATGATTTTGGGAAAAAAAGATTATATATATATATAAAATGTATTCCCCTTGAAATGATTTAAAATATATCCACACACCTTCGGGGATGATTTTTTGAAAATTGTGAAATTTTCTCTTTATTCCAATATTTTATAATGACATTTAAGATAAAACTTCGAAAAAAATATAAACAATTTTAGCAATTACACAGAAATAATTTTTTTTAAAGTGAAAAATAGTCGAAATTATGTGAAATATTGACATTTGAGCAAAACATGATAACTCAAAATCAAATCAATGCATTCACATTTTGTAAATTGCATAATAAAGATAATAACTTTCTTTAGGACATAGACTATTCGTATTATAACAGCATGTCTATACCAGATGCTGTGGTACTTAAAGTAATAATGTAATGAAAAATTCGCAAAATTTGTTGCAACTTTTTAATTTATATCAGTGTAAATCCTTATATATTATTTCTTCTGTCAACATCCCTTTTACTCAGAAAATATGAAACGCAGAACAACGAATGAGATACCATATGAAAGGTTTTAGAACAGGCTTCTGACATAGCCCGCTTAACAATTCGTTAAAACATGTTTTTGATTAAAATTTGCTGAAAATAAAAAATTAAATCGACATTGTTTTCATGAAAGAAATGAAAGGTTTTCCTGAAATTATTGTTGCCAAAAAAATAAAATATCACATTATATGATGCTCATAGCAATTATTATAAAAAACACCGCACGGGTTTATTTTATACTTATGATTAAAAAGCGAAATTGAAATTGAAATGTTTAGATTTATATTTCTAAAAGTCCCATGGTTTTTCCGAAGCGGATGACGTTATCCTCTAATGCAGTCAAAATACGATTGTTAATTTTTTTTTCTCGCGCGTGCCTTTAGCAATCTTGGATCAGTTTTTGGTCTAACTTTGATGGAATAAATTAGATGATATTCTTGCTTGACTAACAACTAAATGTTGTTTGCAGATATTTTTATCCTTGCTTTTTCTTTAGAAGCTTAAACCTGCATCTAATAAATATTACATATTGATAAAAAATGATACTTTTATTATCCCGTCGACCACTTTTCATAACAAAAAACTATCGCCAAATAAACGGGAGAACGTTGCCATTGGAATATCAAAAAATAAATAAAATATAAGAATTTAAGGACACAATTGTTATTTTAATTAATAAAATAACTACTAAATCAGTAAAACATAATGAAAAATACACGCAAATGTCGAATGTAATCCCACTAGATGACGTAACAAACACGTATAATGATTCTGACATCAAGTATATGCGACTGCATTTTTGGCGTTTAATCTTACAGTTTGGCGGTAGTTTTTTGTTATGAAAAGTGGTCGACGGGTTAATAGAGAAGTACCTAAAAAATATTAGATTTCAGTGCGAAATCTTCGCACGGGCCCTCTGGTTTACAATATATTAATGAAAACAGAATCAAAAATAATCTTGGATATTTATTTATTTACATTATTTCTCTTAATTATGGAAAAGGAATAATCACCCTGATTATGTAAAGGAATGGAGAAACCATACAAATAAATTACACTTGAAAACATTAAAAATCTCCTTTATCTGCAGATTGATTTATTATTGTAAAAAAAATCCCTCATCTTTACATAAAAATTGATTAGCTTAAAACAATAGATGCGTTTCAGAAGATATGTATTTAAAACGAACAATGATTAAAGAAGACATTTTAAAAATTTTGATCAAAACATTTTAAAACTTTTTTTTAACGTCGAATTTCGACGGTGCGTTTGGGGAGAAGCAATGCACATGCGCATAGGAGCTCATTCGTTTGCAATATCACAGGGGGTGGGGAATGTGTGCCTTATTTAATATGTTCTTTTATTGACTGAATAGGAGATGAACGTAGGGATATGCTATTTGTATGATACTTCATAGGTTCAGGAAATTTTCTTTCTTGCTGTGGGGAATAGGGCGGTAATGTCAAACTGATTTCCATTTTGTTTACGGATTGTTTGTTTGGAGTTTACATCGGAAATAATAACGTAATTCACTGGGGGATTTTTTTTTTTAAATAAAATATTTGAAAGATTGTTTCATAAGCACCCCTACTTATGTAATAAAGAAGCTTATTTTACTAATATTGCTATTGTAATTTTTTCCGTCAAGTTTTGACGGGTACCATCTAGTATAAAACTAATTACTATATTATCATGATTGTAGTCTATTACCTCAATAAACATTTGTAAAATAACAAAAAAAAAAAAAAAAAAAAAAAAAAATTCAAGGCATTTCATGCATAATTTTTGCTATAGGATGTTTTGCGTACGGTAAAAATCTAAAAAACTTCATTTTGAGAAAAAGGCTGAAATTAACTTTTAAACACAATACTTACTATAAAAATAATTATTATTCTTTAAAGGTTCAATTATTAACTCCGTGTATTTTCTTGGATATATAATCCAATTTAAATGTTAAATCTCGAAAAGGAAGAATGTAAAAATACATTTCAGCTTATTTCCGGTTTGCAGAACGATACTTCCGGCTGTAAAATTCTTCAGCAAGCTGTAACAGATGCAACTTTAAACGACTGTAACTCGAGTTCTAATTAAGATTCAGACACAATTAAAGCAGAATTCGATAGATAAAAGATCGGATATTACTATTATTGCAAAAAATGAAAAATCGATATTTTTATCGAAAATGAAGTTTTAAAGGTGTGTATAAAATACACATACCTTAAAATAATTAAACACCAAGGAAAGAAAGAAAAAAGGATTTTTTTTAACCTCCTGTGGAAAACAATTTTTAGTTCTGTATTTATTTTTATGTTTATGTGTTAAAAAAAAATACCTTAAACGGCGAATTTAGGGGGTGGGGGGTGGGGGGCAGAGGATCCCTAATTAAAAAAAAAAAAAAAATGAACTGTTTCAATTCTTTATTTTGAAAAAAGTTAGTAGATTCTTATTTTTGAATTTTAAATATGTCTTATTTGTTACATTTGTATATTGGTTTTTATGTTGGCATGTTTAAAAAATGTCTTGCAAGTGCAGTTTTGACAAAAAAATATTTCATGTTCATATTCTCCATTAAGAAAGAAAGAAAGAAAGAAAAAACGCGGCCTGGTCCCTTGGCAGCTACTACAGGCCAGGCATATCTGTTCCAAAATCTTGCCTCCCTCTGGATTTTGTTCTGCGGGCACCCCTGATCAAATATATAACAAAACTAATAAAGTGATTTTATTGCTGGAAGACAAATAAAAAATTGTATTTTATATTTGGGAGGTCTATTACAAATTTTCGAACAGATGATGTTTGAAATGATATTTCTCTCATTATGAATGAGAATTAGAGTTAAAAACCTATTAAGGAAGAAACTTTTGAATAATGTTGTGTATGGTATATAGGTAAATACTTGAGTTAGATTTTATTGAAAAACGTGTCATTTATTGAAATAAAGCAGAGTAAATTACTGAGCGGAGACTTCGCGAACATATAATTCGTTGCTTCTAGAATGAATTCATTCTTGAGATCTTTGAATTCTCTAGACTCTGTTTTCTAAAAGTATTTAAAAACAACCCCACTTCCCTCCCCTTTAGTCCTTTAGAAACTTTCCATTGATAACTAAATATCATTTGGGCAAAAATAAAACATTGAGTCGAATGCTTTGATTTTTAAAGTTTATCTTGCTATTCACCTTTTTATCTTAGTAAATCAAAATCAACAATTAAAAAAAATAAGAAAAAATTATCAATCCTTACTGCACTGAAAGTATAAAATTGCATTCCCTTGTGTATAAGTAAAAGTCTTAATTTTTCACTGCAAATTTGACCTTACTTAGCATGTTTCAAATTGAATAAAGCAGAAAATAGAATTAAGAAGAATCAAGAGCGCTGGGGAAAGAATAGCTCTCCTATACTCTTATTGACCTGCACTGCCCCCAACCCTACCGCTAGGAAATACTCCGTCTACATTCTTCCTAATTATATTCTTATATCCCCTTCCTGGAGGGAGCATCCATTCTTCCACCATGTTTGAGAGAGGGATGAACAAAAGAGAAAGGGTGGGAGGCGCTTTCACTTTTTTGAAGGCAGGAATTGGAGGGGGAGTTCCCCTTCTATAGACTTTGAAAAAGGGTCCTTTTCCCAGGAAGAAAACATATTTATTTTTCAACCAGATAACAAAATTTCTAACGTAATTTTTGCAGAGGCTGTAAAATCTTTATATTTATAACCATTAAAAATTGCAAAGGGTTTGGACAACAAAAGCTTTTTTTTAATGTTTTCTTATGAGCACTTTTATCACTAATTATCAGTATTTTTTATTTGGGTTAATTGAAGGTTTTATCACGGGCCCGAGCAACGCGGGGCGGGTCAACTAAGAGTGTTTAATTTATTTTTCCGTCGAGAGAGATTTCTGCCATTCCGAAGGAACGGGCAGTGTTGAATTCAGGGGGTGGCCCGAGGGGACATCCCCCCCGGATCATTGAAATGTCCCCCGGAAGATTTGATATTTTATGCTTTTAATGGTTAAAAAGTGCAATTTCCCCTTCGGAACTCTGGGAGACCTTCCCGGAGCCACAGAAATCCCTCCCGGAGAAAAGTTTCTGAATTCAACACTGGAACGCAGTGTGTGTGTGTGTGTTGTGAAGGGGAGGGGGGGGTAGACACTAGAATTATACAGATAAATTATAAAATGCATTCGCAAGTTAATCGTCTTGTTCACTGTTCACTATGCATTCAAAATTTATTGACTTTCGTTTATCTTAACCGAAAAACAATAAACAATGATTTTAAATTACCAACCTGCAAATCTTTATTGTTTTTATTATATCTGAAAGGTGGAGTTTCTGTCGAAAAGTGGTAGAGTTACCTAGAATAGAAAAGTTTTCATTTTGGGTAATTAGCCACACAACATTTTGTCATTCATGATGAGAAGAAAGCAATATTTCCGCGAAAACCAGTGATCGTCATCACGCACTGACTTCCGGAAATGAGAGTGCTTTTTTCCCCCACCAAAAAATAAAAGTGATGCAACTTTTAAATTGAGTTTTGAAAGGGAGCCAAATATGTAACTAACAGTGCAACAAACAGAACGACTTTATTATCAGCAGAAAATAAAATGGAATAAAAAATAAATACTTTTCATATTTGGGCATTTGGGTTTCTTTCAGATCGTTTATTCGGTGTGGGGAGTGGGGTGCATTTTCTAAATTTAGGAGGTCGCTCCATAAATTTAAATTATGTAGTTTTGTTCAGTGTAATGTTGCTGGAAATTTTCCTCTGCGACGGGGGAGAGGCAGTAAACTTGCTCTGAAAAAATACCTGAAAAATGAATGATAATGATACCTGATGAAAAATATGATACCTAAGTGAAAAATGACCCCTGACTGAATCATATACATGGGCGCCGGCATGAACGTATACGGGGAAACATGCCCTTCCCTGGATTTTGAAATTTTATTTAATTGTCATGATTTTAAAACTAAAAATTCTTTATGACTTAAAATAAAAAAGCATTAAGAGAAAATTAAATTGATAGAGGGTAAACGGGATTTTATTTATTACAGGCATGCATAATGCTGATAATATTTGATGAAATAACATATATTTACTATGAATATTCTTATAAAGCCCTTCTGAATATGCTATAAGATATTCATAGTTTTCTAATTTTTGCTTTTTCATTTTATTAAGTTTAATTCTTCCATTGTGTCCATTCCATTGCTTTTTTGTTGTCTCATCCTTTGTTTGTTGTTTCTCACATGTGTTTTCATTTATATATATTGTTTAAAGTTATAGGGATACCTTTAATACTTTGTGTAAAGAAACAATGCCTTATCAATCTTGAACTTAACTGATAAATAATACAATATTAAAAAAAAAGGAACTTGCAAAGCAAATTAAAAAAATTAATTTATTTCCGTATTGTTAAGCCCGAGAAGGGACAGATATTAAAATTATTTTATTTAGTCAATGCTACAATAATGTTGCATTTTTATATTAAATCTTGCTCAGTCTATTTAATCTTAAAA
Source organism: Maratus michaelseni (assembly GCA_963931845.1). Taxonomy (NCBI): domain Eukaryota; kingdom Metazoa; phylum Arthropoda; class Arachnida; order Araneae; family Salticidae; genus Maratus; species Maratus michaelseni. The sequence goes on from OZ007591.1 coordinate 168,979,795, forward strand.
AATTAAATTTAAATTTGAAACATGATATTAAAGCAACTTTAAAACATTTCATTTAGAAATCTAAATAAATCTTCAACTTTTTTTTTCAGTTTTACATGCATTATGCAAAATTTGTATTGTAGCAAATTCTAACAGACAAGAAACATGAGAAGTTCAAATAATTTAAAAAGTTGAAGATTTATTTAGATTTCTAAATGAAATGTTTTAAAGTTGCTTTAATACCATGTTTCAAATTTAAATTTAATTTTTTAAGATTAATAGACTGAGCAAGATTTAATATAAAAATGCAACATTATTGTAGCATTGACTAAATAAAATAATTTTAATATCTGTCCCTTCTCGGGCTTAACAATACGGAAATAAATTAATTTTTTTAATTTGCTTTGCAAGTTCCTTTTTTTTTAATATCTCAAGTTTTTTAATAACAATTTAATATGAAGCAGATAAGATTCAAACGAGGCAAGTATGTGAAAGACTGCACATATATCAAAATCAGTATTGGTAATATGCAATATACAGTTCAAACATTGATTATTCTGTAAACAATTAAAATAATAAAAGTAATTTTTAACAAAAAAAAAAAAAAAAATGTATATAACGGACTTTAACGGATTGTTTTTCATCTTCATAATGATAATAAACGAATCATGTTCATTTTTGCAAATAATTTTATTCCATCGTGTAAAATGCATTTGCAACCACTTTGGAAAGAGACACTAGTAAGCGGTGTGTGAAAGCTATTAATAAAATCTTATGTTGTTTTATCACATAAGAAGCATAAAAATAATAATGAGTATATATGAAACAACTGTATTCTGATTTTGATATAAAATGTGTAGTTATGGAGGATGAAATTTTCAGCAAAATATTTCTTTTTGTAGCTGAATAAATATTTTACCTTATATTGACAATTTCTTAATTTAACATTTCTGTAGAAGCAAAATGTAAACATCTGCAAGATTTTTTACAAAACGTGTACGATCTGTTATTTTCATATCGTCACAAACAGTCCATTTATTGATCTCGTTTTCATTTGAATGCACCGGTTGGTTCCTATTTGAGACCACCATTTGGCGAAATCGTGCCAAATCGTCGATAGTTAGCCAGATGTAGCTCTTTTATTGTTGGAAAGGCTGAGCAATGATATTTTTTGTGATGACGCGTTTGTTACGTATGACGTATTTGTTACGTCATCAAGTGATTCTTTATTCGACGTTTATTTGTATTTTAATGATATTTAATGATTTATAAGTTATTTAAAACATGTTTTTTTAATACAGTTAAATAATATTTACGTCATTAAATGGTTATGTGATATATGATATTAAAAGAAAAAAAAGCATTGAAAAAATTTCACCATCTGCTTCTTTATTTAAAGTTTGATTTTTTTTTTTTTTTATGTATGTGAGTGGCTACTCTTGTTACTTTAGAACAGTATAAATTAATTGATTGCAGTTTTCATGGAAGTCTCATGTTCACGAAGCGATCATACGTGCGGTACAGTGATCGCGGAATTAACGAATTTCGTGTATTTCTCGGGGATTCCGATACGACGAGGTTGATGTATCCAGTGATGTTTTTTTTTCGGTTTCATGTTCGCGAAGCGATCATATGTGCGGTACAGTGATCGCGGCATTAACTAATTTCGTGTATTTTTGGGGATTCCGATACGACGAGGTTGCTGTATCCAGTGATGTTTTTTCTTCGATTTCATGTTCGCGAAGCGATCATATGTGCGGTACAGTGATCGCGGCATTAACTAATTTCGTGTATTTTTGGGGATTCCGATACGACGAGGTTGCTGTATCCAGTGATGTTTTTTTTCGGTTTCATGTTCGCGAAGCGATCATACGTGCGGTACAGTGATCGCGGCATTAACTAATTTCATGTATTTTTTGGGATTCCGATGCGAAGAGGTTGCTGTATCCAGTGATGTTTTTTTTTCGGTTTCATGTTCGCGAAGCGATCATACGTGCGGTACAGTGATCGCGGCATTAACTAATTTCGTGTATTTTTGGGGATTCTGATACGACGAGTTTGCTGTATCCAGTGATGTTTTTTTTTTCGGTTTTGTGTTCGCGAAGCGATCATACGTGCAGTACAGTGTTGGCGGCATTAACGAATTTCGTGTATTTTCGTTTTTTCAACTTCACATTAATCGTTAACTTTTACGTAATATCGATGAAATGTGTATAAAATGTTGTTTTTTATTGCTCATATCATCTTTTTTATATCTATCTTTTTAAATTTGTCAAATAAAATATTTTATTTCACTCATAAATGCAGTATCTAAAAAAAATCAACTGTGTATGGTATAATTTAATAATTCTGTATTTAAATTATCATTCTTTTGTCCAAAGTGTTTTGAACGAATAAAATTTTACATTCGTTACATTGTTACTCTCGTATAAATGCAATATATTTTTCAGTGACGTTTTTATCGCTAAATTCATTACTTTTCCTATGTGTAACTATTTAAAAATTAAGAATGGCAACATTTTACCACTTGGTTATTGTGGGTTACAATATGATAAATGTAAGTAAACAATTTAGAAATCGCCAATGTGGCATCATTTTTAAAAAGCGCCAAATGGTGGCTTGAAATAGGACTATGCCGAATGCACCATTGTTATATAATGGCCTGAATCAATGAACTTTCCTTTATGCAAAATAGCAGATTTTGTTTTAAAGGTTATATTATTTATTAAAACCTTTTGGTTTGAAAATACTGTTATAGGGCACGTAATTTTAAAAGTTTTATTCGGACCCATAGAGACATTTGTTGAAGAAAATCTGGCTAGTTGCACAAACAAATATTTTCCACAAGAATTTAATCGAGTTTGACACATTTTAGTTATGTTTTTGCAATGAACACAGGCAATGTTTTCAGTCTGCCATCGTGTTAGGAGATCATTGAAATCAACTGCATCTTCCCTATTATTAAAGTCATGTGGAAATCTCACAATAAATGCATTAAATGGTTCTGTACTAATACATATATCTCGATAACTTTTGCAATTACTACATTTCTCCCAAAGATCTTGCTTCAGTTGAAAAAGATCTATGGCATTGACTTTTTGTTTTGACAAATTTTCCAGTAGGTAATCAAGAAATTCTAACGGGTCTTGATCAGTACCATCATGAAACTTTACATGAAGTGTTTTTCTGACTTAAAGTGTATCTACGGTTTCAATCTGTGGATTTTGCAAAGTAGTAAATATTTGTTTCAAAGCTTTTGTTGTAGATCCAGGATCAATAACTCTTTCCTGAATTTTTTTAACTAATTCTGGGATACAGAAGAGAGTTTGCAACATAGCATTTGCGTAACACAAACGATCTGTATTTGTAAAGCCTTTAAAGACAAAGTAATTTAAATCAGTAATATGGTTTTTATTATTTTTTTCACTAACAATTACTGATATGTCAGATGAAACAACCATTTTACTCTCATGGTATTTTCTGGAACATACAGCTAATTGTGGCAAATCAGATCTGTATTCCTTTCTAAGACGATTATATTCCTTAATAGCATTTGGTGAGGCATAAACTTTACTTGCATCAAATTTAAGAAGATGTAAACCTTCTAAACTTGTGACTCTGGATAAAGCAGCATAAGACATGCCACTTTCAAAAATGTTAGGACCCAAGTTAATCATTACACAATTCAGGCTCATTCCTTGACTTAATTTCACGATTTCCTCGATAATATCGTGAATATTTATTTGATGTATCACTTAACGGTTCAGACAGAGATACTTTTTGTATAGGGTTAGGATACTCTTCAATTGGGCCATTTAAATCAATGAAATGCCGAGAGCAAACATACCAGTCTCTAGTCACCGTTTCTGTATTTGTTATACCACAAGCAGAAAGCCATTCGTTACATTTACTCAAGTTTTTCTGTGGTTTAGGAAAAGGGAAAAACAAAACTCCCAGCATATAGTCTTTGTAAAAGTATCGTGCATCACTCCTGCAACCAGAAAATTTGCATTTTTTCACCATGTTGAATTTTAGTAATCATCGATTAAGAGAGAAATTTAAAAACACATTTCGTAACATCACAGGATCACTAGATAAGTAAATATCGAACATTCATCCAATTTTGATAAAGACAGTAACATCTAAATTAAAGTCCAAATACTGCTTAAAGTGATAAAAACATAACGCGGAATATTTAAAATACCTTTTTAATGTAGATCGTTCACAACTATTGGTGACATCTTCGGATCTTAAAGATAAATACAATATTCTCGCATATTTTTGAAATAGTAAACATATACCACGAGATCGCATGTCCAAGGCTAGCAGGTGCTTAAATAGGCCAAAACTGGGAAACGTGAAAAATTATTATTTGTTTTTATTTTTATTGCTTCTTCAATCTATCGATCATCGCGTGCCAAATTTTAACTAATTATTTTAAACTAGCCGCCACTGGCGACCAGTTTGGTCGCCCTTAAATGTATGTTAAGCATTGTAACAAATTATTTTTATTAATAATTTATTTTTTTCCTTAATCCCTCGCATAACTGGAAAAATCTAATAGATAAATCAAGAACTTTTGCGATCACGGTAGCATTTCGCATATTTTTTGTTGTTATGTATTTCATCTTTCTTGACAAAAACCGCTTAACCCACTTAAGAATTTATGCTTCATGTCCGTTTGCTTATCACTTGCAATATGTTCGCTAATGCGGAGATTCTTAAACATATTTGGCGCAAAACAAAAATCGCGCCAGCCCCGGTGCGTCCGTGACAGCTGTTTCAATTTAAAATACATGACGTTCACATTTTTCATTTAAAATAGAAAATAGAAAAATAATAATTATCATAAATCAAAACATTTGATTTCAAATTAAAGTATCGTTTCTAATTTGCACGCGCAAAAAATAAAAGCTGACAATTATTTTCGAAATTTGATCCATTAAATATTATTACATGAGTTCAACTTACGTCAAAAAAGATCCGGAAGTTGAGTTGTATGGAACAGAATTAAGGTAAACTTTGACTGTCTCACTGGTGCGGATTACTTTTTTACGCCAGGCAGCGATCCAAAAATTCATGGTTTAATATTTTAAACATTCACAACGAATGAATCTTTTTTCTTTGTTTACTTTCATATATAGAGAATTTTAACTGCGAACCAAATTTAAACTGAAGTTATTGCAGAATGTATACATAATTGAACGTAAGTCATCTCTCAAATATGAATTTATTTTGAACGATCTTTCTAAAAATGTAATTTTTATGCAGTTTTATTTGCAAAAATAATTTTGAATAAAAATGGCCGCCTGGCATATGAAAAAGTGAAACGGACATCCCGGAACTGTTGATGACAGTCACATGACTTACGGTTTTATTATATAGATATTTCGTGTTATGTTTTCATCACTTTAAGCAGTATTTGGACTTTAATTTAAAGACTCCACGTTTACTACATTTAGAGTTTTTTGATTGGAGGATTTATTTTTTTACAGAATTAGGTGTTTTGAAGAAAATTTGTGGAAGCGCGTACAAAAAGTCGGAAAAACTCTAGTAAATTAACTCGTTCAATGGGATTTCCTGTGTTAAATTAATATTAGGATGTCACACTAGAAATAAATAAGCCTTGCGCGGTAGCGCAAGGCTTAATAAAATGTTGAAATCCATGAAAAGGAACTTTTTGTTGTGATCACTTTTTACTGTCATACTAACAAAGGAATTTAAAGGGGGGAAAAATAACACGAATCGTCTAACAGTATAAAGTACTCCATTGTTTTGCGAAGTGAGTATTATTATGATTAATCGAGACAGACGACCGGCCAGTAATTCTTACAATTCAAATGGGAATTAATTTAATAAAATTACTAATTAAAACCAGAAGGACCCGTGCGAAACTTCCGCACTGAAATCTTTGATATTATTTCCTGGTACGTTTTAGCATGAATTTTTAATTAACTATTTTTTTTAATCCAACAACGCGTTTTAACGAAATGTGAGTGTACTATGTCAGAAGCCTGTTCAAAAACTTTTCTAATAATACCTTTTTCATCGTTGTATGTTTTGTATGTGCATAGAAAAAGGGATGTTGACAACAGAAATAATAAATGTGATCTGGATTGTTTTTTTATAAATGAAATGAAAGCTTTTTTCAAATCAATGATGCCACAAAAATAAAATACCGCATTATATGATGCTCAACAGAGATTATAAAAAATAATAAATAGTACAAAACAGGTAAAATGTGACTTTTTGCACGGGTTATTTTATATTTATGATTAAAAACCAAAATTAAAATTGAAACGTTTAGAAGAAATTAAATAATATTGATTGATCGAAGCAGTGGTTTTACACGTGTAGCATAAAAGGTATAATTTTTTATATAAGATTGAATTGTAATTTAAGTATATTTCAATTTATTTTTCTTCGTCCGTATTTTTTCCGAAGAAGATGCCGTCATCCTCTAATGCAGTTAAAATACAATTGTTATTTTTTCCCCCTCGCGCATGCCTTTTCTATCTTCGATGGGATTATGTTAGGAATAAATGAGATGATATTCTCGCTTGACTAATATTGTTTGAAGATATATTTATCCTTAATTTTTCTCTAGAAGTTTAAACCTGCATCTAAAAAATATTAGATATTTCTAAAAATTATTAGACTGCAGTGCGAAATCCTTGTACAGGTCCACTGGTTAAATACATAACATTGTTAACAAGCTGGAAATTGTACGGCAAACGTGACAAATGAGGTGCGTTCGTACTGTAGAAATGTCTCGACAAAATTCTGCAAAGATAATATGCCTTAAATTTCAAACCATTCGGTTGGGTAGTTTTTGCGTTGTTATATGCGGACGGACGGACAGACAGACGGACGGACCAAGCGACGACAATAGGTGCTACGTATTTATATAATTACGAACGCACCTAAAAATGGCAAATAATATAAAATAAATAAATAAATAAATAAAATATATTAAAGTATTGAACAAACCGGTGTGGTATTATAAAAGCATAAAAAGCTATATATATATATATATTTCACTGGCACCCGGCTAACCAAAAAGTACCATAAATAAAATACATACTTATCGAAAAATAACGGTTACTATAATTAGTTAATTGGCGCAATTGTATTTGAGCTTCCCGTATAATACGTAAGTACCCATTATTATTATTATTATTATTATTATTATCATAAAACACACTGAATGATTATTTTATTATAAAACACACACAATGATCAATTTATTATAAAACATACAATATTTAATTTAATATAAAACACATGCAATCTTCTCTACCGGGTTGCCATATGAAGCAAAATCTCGCCAAAATCGACGGGTTGGCTAGGCATAAAATCGTCCTTTTAGTGCCAAAAATATATCCCGGTACGTCTGCGGCATCTGTACCAATATTATTTATAAACAATTTACTTCTGCTTGTACATTTCAATAAGGTACAGATGTTGCAGATGCACTGGGATATCTTTTTGGCGCCAAAAAGACGATTTTATGCCTAGGCAACCCGACGATTTTGGCAAGATTTTGCTTCGCATGGCAACCCGGTAAAGCAGATTGCATGTGTTTTATATTAAATTAAACATTGTATGTTTTATAATATATTGACCATTGTGTATGTTTTATGATAAAATAATTTTTGCGAATAGGTTGCCAAATAATATGTTGGCAAATTTTCTTCTCTCGCCAATTCCATTTTCTTTACTTTACCAAGATAATCATTAAATAAGTTAATGTACTATATTACTCCGTTACAGTACGCATATACAAAAACATGATAAATATAACAATAGATGACGCACGTATAAAAATTATAAAAACCCGATTAAAGGCTCAATATTTTTTTCAAAAAGCACGCGCGAGAAAAAAATTAACAATCGTATTTTAACTGGATTAAAAGGTGACGTCATCCGCTTGTTCTTGAAAAACACGAAATAAATTGAATGCATTTCTAATATAATAAAGCATATATTTTATTTTATTTCAATTTTGCTTTTAAAAAATAAATATTAAATTAACCGAGCGGAAAAATCATACTTTATCTTTTTTGTACTGTTTATTTCTTTTTATAATTATTGTTGAACATGATATAATGCGGTATTTTATTTCTGTGGCAACACAAATTTCTGGAAAACCTTTCATTTCAGTTATGAAAACAATGCCGATTTAATTTTTAATTAACAGCTATTTTTAATCAAAAACATGTTTTAATGAATTGTTAAGTGGGCTATGTCAGAAGCCAGTTCAAAATCCTTTCATATGCTGTCTCATTCGTCGTTCTGCGTGTCGTATTTTCTTAGAAAAAGAGATGTTGACAGGATAATATATATGATTATGTAAGAGTTACTGCACTTACTTGTGTCAATCATTGAAGTACATTAACATATAATACAAAACTCATACTAATATATTTATGCTAAATTTCAAGAAAAAAAGACCAGTTTTGCGTAGTTGAGTTGTACATCGGGTGTTTGAGCAGCAAAGGGCGCTTCACATCCAGGTAACCCGGCGATACGATAGGGGCTGACATACAATGGGAAATAAGGAATAGAAATTCAAAGAGGGGGAAAGTGTCCCCTTATTTTCGATTGTTAATCCAAATTCATCATCTAACTTCAACAACACCTCAAACTAAATTGTAAGAGTAACTGGCATTAATAAATTCATATAAAAACAATTCCAGAGTTATTAGCGTTAGAGGCGTTTTATAGGGGTTCAACGATTGGGAGCTGGACGGGTGGGTCCGACCACCGTTACTCACGGAACCACGGCTCCCTCCAAGACCCGATCCCGAAAGTTTCCACAAGAAAATTTTTAAAGCGTTTGCGTTCTAAGGGTTTTATTTAAAAAATGGGGAAACACGTATTTGTTCTGATACATTAGTTCTGAAACAGGCACTTCAATTACTAATTTTGTAGACAGTAGTGTCAGTGGCGTAGCCAGGATTTCCTTTCGGGAGGGGTCCAAAATTTTTCTTCAACTTATATATATAGTAAGATCTGCCAAGATAAGATTGCAAAGAGTGGTAAAAAATTCCGTGTTAGACAGGTTTCCGTCTTAGCAGGTGTATGGCATTCTTTTCTATTTGACGAATGAATATTTCCGTTTAAATCAGCATTCCGTTATAGGCACATTTCGTTTCCACAGAATTTGCTGTATATATAAAAATATAACTTATGTATGTAATACGTATAATAAATCCTGTCTATAGCAGATTCCTGTCTTAAACGGAAGCATTACATGGCCTTGATATGGATAACTATACAATTAAGTCTGCTGAAAACCTGCCTGAAACAGGATTTTTCACCGTTCTTCTGTGATTCTGATTTCGTCTTGTCAGTTTTTATCCTATACTTATAAATACAGTAAAGCCTGTGAAATGGAAACTTTCTATAACGGAATCCTATCTCAAACTTAAAAGTTTTGGGGTCCCGTAGAAACGAACAATGCGTCTGATTGAAATATAGTGTGACAGGATTGACTGTGTGTGTATATATGCAATAGAAATACTTCGAGTAACTTTAAGAATTTAGATATTTCCTTATCAATTTCTTAATTAAAAAAAAATAGCATGTGTAAAATAAAGTAAGATCAGTCTCTATAATTGTGGCTAATAATGCAATGGAATTACATTAATATTTACCAAATAAAAAGATTTTACAAACACTATGATATAAAAAACTGAGCACGCACTGAAGAATGCATTTAAATCAAGTTTCATATAATATAAACATTTGATTACGTTAAAGTTATGATCAAAGGGTTAAATTTATAACAGCATTTGGTTGAATTTTTTTTTTTTCAATTTTCATGCTTAATTTCCTGTCATTGAATTAAGAACTTGTGCTTTAATAGGTATAATGAATAATGAGTTGACACAATTGCTAATGCCGTCAGCCGTTGATTCACCATGGGTGTTTCTGAGATAAGTTTTTAATTTTTAAGAAAAAAATCTTGTAATTTCGGCTACAGAAACTAGTAATGTAACAAACACACGCAACAAATATAGTTGATGTTGGGAAAAATAATTTTGTTACAATTGTCTAAAACAGCCATAATTCTTTTTCAAGTTTCACCGCTTTTGATACTAATGTAAATATTCGACCTGAATAGTTGTTTCCGATATCTGATCGACTTAAAATATGTTAAATTTTTATTAAAAAAATTTATTACGATGAATTAGCACATCTTGGGAAGTATTAGATTGTGTAACAAATAATGGTAGTTTCTGCTATTTTACTTTTCAACCAATTTATTTTAAGCGGTTGGAAATAATTTTAGAACGTACTCCAAGTTCAGCAGAAATCTTTCAGACTTTTGGTACGTAGATTAGCTTTAACCTTTGCTTTCAATTTCTCATTGTTAATAACCGAATGCCACCTACGACCTTCATATTCAAACTCTCATTGCCATCATGAAATTTCTGAAAACAATGTTAAACTGTGAGTTCACATTTCACAAGTCGTACTTCGGTCAAATGTAATGTTGAATTCAGACATTTTTTTCTCCAGGGGGCATTTCTGCGGAGGGTACCATTTTTCTCCTGAATCTTCTGTACACTGTGGAGTTCAAGGAAGGAGAAAGATTGCACTCCTAGACTATTAATAAGCATAAAATCTCAGATCTTTTGAGGGGTCATTTCGATGCTCCGGAGTGGATGCCCCAACCCCGCTCTCCTACATTCAACGCTGTAGTGTGGTTGATATACAAGCCGTTTCCGCTGATTATCGTACCATTTTGAATTAGTAAAACAATCGTACGAAATTTCCCAAAGTTCTACAACTGCCTTAAATATCCCTGTACAATAGCGAAAAACCAAATTATAATACTAAATAAGTAGGTAAATACCTGCCCTTTAAAATAATATACAACAACGTAATATTCCATTAAGAGTTTAATAAAAATAGCTCAGGTCGAAAAGTTTAATAACAAGAATTACCATTATTTTGTACAAACCCAGAAGAACGTCAAACTCTTTCAATATTCCTCTGTTCTTTTCTTTAATGATTAATGAATAACGAGATCAGAAATAAAAGTATCAAAAGGAGGAAAAAATTGATCTCCCGAAATATTCTTCAGGTTTGACATCGAACCAGATGTATCTGATGGTCAACTTGACAAGGAATATGTGTGACTAAAGAAAATTGTGTCAGACTTTTCTTTAGCAAAGGACTGTGTTCTCTTGAACAGGTCAGAAAACTTTTAAACATCAGTCTCCTCTTCCTTGCTTACTGATTAATGTAAAGTTACATAAAGTTGAAAAGGACGTCTTCAGCATGGTTTACAGCAGAAGACAAATCACATTCAGATGCAGGTATTTTGAAAGTGGCAGTGTAATGTTGAATAAGAATTCACAAATATCTAGTCGAATTTAGAAGCAGTCGAAGCAGATTTAAAGTAAATGATAACATTGTTCGATATAAAATTATAAAATGAACAAAGATAAGGGTCGCAAAACTCTGATTAATTTGCTGTTATTGCATTCGTCTAATCTAAACTCGTCTTTTCCGTAAGTGTTGGCAACAGTTGGTCCCATCGAAATCTCTGTTGAAGACGTTTTGCGTTTAATCTAGTTACATTAAAATCTGTGAAAACGGAATCGTCAGGTATCCTTAAAAAAATCCGTTGTAGATAGATTTCCGTCATATCAGGTATACTTGTATAGTTATCCTTCCGTCATCGAGACCATGAAATGTTTTCGTTTACGAGAGGATTCCGTATTCACAGAAAACCTGCCAACAAGGAATCACAACCAGAAAAGGTTCCATTTTAGATAGGTTTCAAATCATAGAAGGTATAAATACGTAGTGTTGTTTTCGTTGAACCTTGAACTTTTGCTGTTTACGATCGCTCTCATCTTCACAGATTTTATTATAATACATCTATGCTTTTCAGAAGTATACTATAGAGTGGATACGTTTTAACAGTTTTGGAGGATACCTGACAAAATGGGACGTGTTTGTGACAAAAACCTGTCTTAAACGGAAAAATTTCATAGCCCCGGCGAAAGATATACCTTTTCTAAGACAAACACCTGTCTAAAACGGAATTTTTCATTGGTTCTTTGCGATTCCGTCTTATCAGTTTTTAATATTGTTATATCTATGATTCAGTAAACCAGTTCTTCGTTCGAGGTTCGGGGGGGGGGGGGGTCCGGACCCCCTGGACCCCCCCCTTGGCTACGCCACTGAGTAGTGTATGCCCAAGACTTAGACTAACGCCAAACATTTTTTAAAAAAGTAGTTCCAAATTCCAATATGGCCAAAACACACACGCATACACATACACAAATTGATATAAACAATGTAGTATATGGTACTGTTAAAAAAAAAAAAAAAAAAAAAAAGGAAATTTTTCCGAATCTACACGGAATTGAATTCGAAAAAATAGAAATCTTCTGTTTCTGTCAGGAAAGTTCTACTCTTCGATTCAGAAACTAATCTATAAAGACAGAATAAGTTCCTGTAGATTGTGGAAGTCTTTCCTTATGTACAAAGAAAAATTTCTGAAGGGAGAGAAAGCTATCCTTTTTAAAAAGGAAACTTTCGATTCACACAAAGAAAAGCCTTGGTAGAATGGAAAAACAGATAGGAAGTATTCTTTTTTAAAAAGGAAACTTTCCCGAATCAGTTATTAAACTAATCTTGAAAGAAGTAAAAATTCCTGTGTAGAATGAAAACGTTTTCTTTTTAACACTTTCCAACCTAGTTGAAAAGTGTTTATGACTTCGGTTTGTCTGTCCGTCTGTCCGTGCTCTAACTCCCGTAAATATGCTCGGATTGCCCTGCAATTTTTATATGTTATAATCGTTATCTATAGCATGTTCCCTATTTCAACGGAAGTGTGTAGCACTTATAGTTTTTTTACAGGGACACTCAAAAAAATTCCGTTACATTGCGGTCTATGGGGAAAAATCATTTGCGGTTTATTTAAATAATGTTTCACTATTTTAAACGCATTGAAATTTATATATATCACTAAGGTGCATTAGAAGAAGCTTAATATGGAATAGGGTGTGCATAGCACTTATACTTACTTTACAGGGACAGTCAAAAGAATTCCGTTACATTACGTCTATGGAGAAAAATCGTCTGCGGTTTATTTAAATAATGTTTCCCTATTTTAAAAGCATTGAAATTTGTATAAAGTTCATTACAAGAGACTTACTACAGAATATTGTGTGTATAGCAGTCCTCGTTCATTTACAGGGACACACAAAAGAATTCTCTACTGTCTGTTAACAATAATTCCTGGAAGTGCGTTTTAAGTTACTGAACGCGATTTTAATTTTAAATCGCTTTTTGTATATTACGTGGTGTGTATAAATTCTGTAGATCCTATACAGGGAAGCACAAAAGTTCGGGAACACATTTCCGTATTATTTAACTCCAGACGGAGAATTTTAAACTGTGCTACGTGTTTCCTAACTGAACTAAAATTTAGCATCCTATGTAGTATATATACAAATCTATAGATCCTATACAGGGCTGAATAAAAGTATTCGGATTACTTAGATGTTATCTTTTAGTTTATTTAAGAGTATGATTCGTAAAATTATTTTGGAAGCGTTGGAAAGTGTTACATAATCTATGCTTGACGCATGATTTTTCGTTCTTGTTTACACATGCAATAGCAAGGAAAAAAAAGAAAGAAAAGAAAATCACATGGCTTATACGACTGATGAGCAAAAAACTTAGATCATAATATGGTGCGCCTCATTTATGACAGTTACTACCATTGTAAGTTAAAGTGCAAATAGATTATTTTTAGGAAGCACTTAGATAAAAAGTGTTATCAAAATTCTAGATCCAACGTTCCTTGATTGCGAAATAAAAGATGGCATGCAGTCATTCATATTTTAGAGTAAAAATGAATTCGGGGGCGAATTTGAATGTCTTTCTCAAAACCGCATATGAATTTTACCGCCGGTTTTAATCTCTCCATTCTTAACAAAAAAAAAAAAAAAAAAAAAAAAAAAAAAAAAAAGAGTTTACTGCCGTAATTGAATCTATTGTTGTAACCTTTTCAGTTTCTCGGCTTATCTTGCAAAAACTATTGCATATACTCGTAGTTTGATAAAGAAATTTATGATAAACACACTGAAGCAGACAGTTTAAAAATAAAAGAATTATTTTGAGCGCTTATTTAATGTTGAAATCTGTTAAAATAGTTCCGTTATATAAGTTTTATTAGGATCGAACGCTATGCAGGAATTTAACCATCTTTTACAGGCAATATACTGGACTAGATTGTGATATGCAATGTACAATCATTTTTTAAATGTCTAATTTTTGAGGGGTTTTTTATCGGCAGCGACATTTATTACTTAATCATTTTAGACAAGCTGATTTTCACATATGTTATTGATCTTACGTAATCAATAACGAAAACAGCTGTCAACTGTTGTGAAAACAGTGGATGCGGCTAGATTGTGATATAATGTACAATCATTTTTTAAATGTCTAATTTTTGAGGGTTTTTTTATCGGCAGCGACATTTATTACTTAATCATTTTAGACAAGCTGATTTTCACATATGTAATTGATCTTACGTAATCAATAACGAAAACAGCTGTCAACTGTTGTGAAAACAGTGGATGCGGCCTAAGGGGCTGAAAAATCTCTCAATCAAAGATAAATGAATGGCACCCCGATTACGGACGATCGACACTGGCCGTGTTAATATCTTTCAATCTTCCTTAGTCGAGTAATCTTTTTAAAAGAAAGTAAATTAGAATGATTTTAGAGCCTGCGGTGTCTGAACGGGGGTTGGCGAGCGTAGCACGTAAGGGGCAGATCTAGATCCGTCACTCCCTAATTTGTGTATAAAATCACAGTTACATAAATGACTGATTTGTAAAAGAAAATGGTGATCCAGACTTTATGTGGGAAAAATCTCTTAGATGTCGGCTGGTCATTAGAAAATAAATATACTATAATGCTAGTTACATTTTTTTTCCTATTAAAGAAAAAAACAAAAAAAACATGCATTAGGGATGCCAGCATAATCTTTACATTGTACAATATGGATTTGCATAGCCTTACCAAAGTTTAAGCATTACATGAGATTGAACATGAAGTTGGTGAGCATAAAACTAAACAAGTGGGTAAGTGTGATCGAAGATCGCTCAAAGGGTTTCGTTTAATATTTCTTTTAAAACATTTTATCCTTTCTTTAATAAATCCAAATAAATTTTATTTAGCAAAAAAAAAAAAACAAAAAAAAAAAAAAAAAAGAAAAGAAAGAAAATCATGTTTTTTATAAAGTAAAAAATTACCGGTCTATTTTTTTTTTCGAATATCTAAACCAAACCACTATTATATTCTGTCATAATAATATCTGTCATGCGGACTAAATGCGATATTTAAAAATATAATTTCAAAATTAAACATGCTGTACACCTTCAAAATGTTAAAATATGCGAATATTTCCATAATCGGATTTTTATTATCATTCAATATGTTTCTCAAACTCATATATTTACACTAGTGTGCAAAACTTAAGCAACAAAGACAAAATGCTAATTTCTGAACACGTAAGTACTCAAAAGGAAATTCTATAAAGAAAAAGTGTAGAAAATTTGTCGATGCGAAGTCTCTTTGACGTTACACATGGTCACAAGTGTCACAGTCACTACAATGAACTGGAATGTGATATCATTCATTTGGCTCATTTATACTCTCATTTGGTCACTCCACTGAGAAGTCACCATGATTGCTGCTTTTTGACGAGTCACCTGGTGACTCTCATTTGGACACTCCTTTGTAAAGTTATCATGATTGCTGCACTGTGACAAGTTCCCAAGTGACAGAAAATGAAATCATTTGGTGACTTTTCACAAAGGACCGCAATGATGACTTCACAGTACAGTGTCGGTCACCTGAAAGCTGAAAGTCACTGTGCGTCTTCATTGTGGCATTAGTTGGTGACTCATCACAATGCAATGCTCACAATGACTTCAAAGTTGAGTCTTTAACTAACAGTCACGTGAGAATCACAAGGTGACTACATTGTAACGTCACCTAGTGACCCATCACAAAGCAACAGTCACAGTAACTTTTCAGTGCAGTCACCTTAAAACAATAATTTGAGAGTAATAATGAGACGAGTGAAAGATCCCAAATTTTGATTCACCGTAGTGACTGTGACATTTGTAACCATGTGTGACGCCAAGGAGACTTCACACCCACTGGCTGTCCTGTTAGGGTAGTACCTGTTTTCTATTCTTGCTCTTTATAGTATTTCTTTTTGAGTACTCACGTCTTCAGACATTACCATTTTGTGTTTGTTGCTTAAGTTTTGCACACTAGTGTACTATTCTCTATTACTCATATTGATACTCGCTTTGTATTATTCTCAAACATTTGAAAAATTCGTTAAACTTCCAATATGACGTCAGATTTTCTTTCTCATTCTCTAATGACGTGATATTAATCTGCTTTGTGTACATACACATACCCATACTCCTTGTATTATTGAGAAATCTTTGAAAATTTTCGTTTTATTACCACTATGACGTCAATCATTTTTATTTCATATTAATATTTTTTTCAATTGGTGAAACTTTTTATTTCATTTTCATTTTTCACATGAAAATCGTTCAATAGGAAATTAATTATTGTAGAAAGAATTGCATTGTGGATTTTTAATTTTTGGCAACTGCTTTAACGAAAAATGTTTAAATTTAATAGGAAAAGGCTGTTAGAATGTTGGTTTTTTATCTCTATCTATTAAAATAATACGATTTTTTCAAATTTTAATATTTTGAGCTTCATAGCTGGTATTCAGCTAGATGTACACAAAGTTTCAACTCTGTAAGTTACATAGTTTCTGAGAATGGCTCTGTGACGGACAGACAACGGAGCGGGAGTAATAAGGTTTCGTGAGATGAACGAAACCCTAAAAAGTGATAATGAAATGATTCTTTGAGAAATGTTGCTTGCTTCCAGGGACCGATTTAGAAATTTGGGGGCTCTGGGCACAGATGTGTATGGGGGCCCCCTCGCACAGATTCTTTGAATAAAAAAAATATAATATCGAAAGCAGTTCTTATTAAGATAACCACTATTGACTTTGATAATTTCTTTAAAATATTGATTTAAAAAATTAAATTTGATAATCATTAATTTACTTTTAAATAATTATTTGATAATTATGAATTTTTAATTGAATTTTATAATAAACTGTGTAGTGCTGATTACCTTTCTCTATGCAAGTCCATATATCTGGAATGATAAAGTATGCAACAACTAATAATAAATTTATCGCAGTACCAAGCTATAATTATTTAAAATATTAGCATGTCCTATTAATCAAACAACTTTTTTTTTTTTTTTCAAATACAAGCTTTGCATGAAAAAAAAAAAAAAAATAAATAAATACATTTTCACAAGTAACTAGCAGAACCACATGGCTTTGTCCATGTTAACCATGACAGCCTTACATGTAAAATAAATAAAAATGAAATAATGTGGCGATCCCAAAAATGGAGTTCTGTACATTACTGCACATAAATTGTTAAAAGACAATCAAGGAAAAATGAAGTTACTTTGACATATTATAGACAATCTGTGACAAACAGATTTTTCCATTTTAATTTTGTTTTTTGACAGTTAAAACTGTCTTGGCCAATAATTGAAAAATCTTTAGTAGCATTTGGGGGCTTCTGAAAATCGGGGCCCTGGGCCCGTGCCCCGAATGCCCTGCCGTAAATCAGGCACTGCTTGCTTCATATCTACAAGCTTATGCAACTTATTTTGTTATTTTTTACATAACGAGTACTTCTTATTCAGATTTCTCTTAATTCCGCTTTCAATGAGATATCCTCTCGAATTGAGTATATTAATATAGGAAGGAGTTAAATATTGGAGAAGTATTCTCTTCTGGAGTGCAAATTTATTAACCCATTCACAATGAGAATCTTTTACACTTTTTTAATTCTTCAACACCAGTTTTTCCATGTTCTAATTTTGACTCATTTATTCTGTCAAAATTTCAGATTAGAGAAGGGGAAAATTTTCCGTTCTAAAATACTGATTTCAAAATTTAAATGTTTCGTGCACCTTAAGTAGCAAGTATTCTTGCCAACCGACGTTAATGAGTTAAGCAAAGTTATCACGTGGTCACGCGAAAATGAAATATTTCCCAAATACAGAGGCCAAGACACTTTCAGGCCTATACAGCATTCTTTCCCTTCTGCTCTTCATTTACAGGTAATTCACAAAGATTTGTACAGGTTCACAACTTTTTTGGTATTAGAAACCAAGTCTGAATTTTAAAACAAAAACCTTTAAAGATTTTTTAATTGTAACAAAATTATCAACATTACTTTCATTATTACAAAATAATTAAGACTTATTAATATATTTTTAATGTGGATGATATTCCAACTTGTTTAAAATAAGTTCATAGATTTTTATCTCCAAAATAGTGTATTATATATTAGTTTTGTTTTATTATTAATAAAACATAAAAAATGCAAATAATGCCTAAATTTTCTCACGGACCACAGGTTGGTGACTTTTGTCTTAAAATGTCAGTTCTGAATGAAACATAAAATTCAAGTGAAAAGATGATACATTGTTCAAAGCACTTCTTCCAGAATCTTCTGCACAAATCTTTAACAATCGCATTTAAGGCAGCATATTTTACTCAATCCAAGTGACAAATCTCATAAATGAGATTTTATAAGAGATTTCTAAGATGGATTGAGTAAATATCGAATTTAACAAGATATTTAAACAAATAAATACCATAGCCTTTACAATTTTAAGTGAATCCACATGGTCATCAACAATTGAGTTTTGTTTCTTGTTTTGTATTTAGCAGAACTTCGCTGGTCGTTTTTTCCAAAATGAATCTGAGATTGGAACCAACTGCACACACCCGTGTGGACTTAGCCCGCACGGATGTACGCAGTGAATCAAACGAACCTTCAATTATTGAGATTTTTTATTTCGACCCAAATTAAATTCTAATTTTTAACATAGTTGTTCACGTTGCTATAGGAATCTATATCGCATTCTTCCAACTAGAATTTAACCACGGCAGTAGCAAAATTTACCGGAGAGTCCTTTCCTTTTTAGAAATAAATGTCAAAAAACAGCCATGAAACGTGAAAAAATGCATGAAAAATTTGGGACAAATTTTACTATATAGAGCTAAAAGATTGAAATAAGATTTCGTTTACTAATATAAAAAAAATCGCCGCAAAATATGAAAAAACGCTAAAAATCGCATACAAAAATTCAAAAATAGCTGTACTAATTCCGAACAAACTTTGATAAGAGGACAAAATTTACATGTATTGGGCTAAAAGATTGAAATCGGATTCCTTTTACTGATGCATAAAAATCACGCGAAACGTTAAAAAAATGCATAAAAAATTAAATTAAAAAAAATAATCTAATCAAAAAATCCAAAAACTGGCTTTGAGGTGCATAACTTCAGACATACAGACCTTCCTGCCATATCTTGTAGCTTAGTGCGCAGCAGTCTTTTCAGAAAACAGCACACAGGCACACACAAACAACTATTTTTATTACTATACTAGCTGAACCGCCCGGCGTTGCCCGGGCCCGTGATAATAAATAAATAAAATAAAAACCCTCAAGTTTTCGATATCAAGTCGAATGACCCAAACCCTGTTGAAATCGAGCCCATAGAACCCAAGAAAATAATGAGCCCCCAGGCGGTGGAATGGGCCCCACCCCCCTCCCTTTAAATTTAATGAATTTCCTTTAACACTGACGCAATGTTTAATTTACGGAGGAAATCCCTGAAAATTGCTAGAGAACCGGAACACTTTTAAAGAAGCTGCACCAAGGATCCCAAGAAGGAGATTAATATTCAAAATTGGTGGCAGCTGAAGTCCAAGAAATTTTTTTGTCGTGCAGATAGTAGCTGGAAGTCTTAAGAAGCCATTAGAAAAAAAAAAGCTAGTGAATCGGACGATTTTTAAGGGAGCTATAATAGGGGGTCCTAAAAGGGGCAATTGATAGTTTTGATCAGGACCCTAAAAGGAAAACATCTTAAAAGGTCCTATTACTTAGCGCTTTAGATCTTTAATTAGTCAAAATTAAGCATAGGATATTAAATTAATCATTAGAATAAAATTTTAAAGAAATGCTTAAAAAGGGGCCCTAGGGATAAAAATATGAGTGTGGTGGCCTGGGGAGAGAAGTCCAAGACTCAACTTTAAAGTTATGCATTGAGATGGTGACACAATTAGGAGGGGTGGTGGAAAATTCACAGCGCACAAAAAGTTCAAGGGCCCCAGATACTAACTGGAATGTAGCAATGTGGAGAATAACTAAATAGAGAAAAGGTTCGAAAAACGAAGAAGATCGGATTAAAAAGGGGCAAGTTATTAACATTTTAGGGAACAAAAACTTCAAGAGGAGCTGTAACGGGCCCCAGGGACTTAACTGGAATGTAGTAATGGAGGAATAACTAAATGGAGAAAGGAGCCCCAAAAATGAAGAAGATCGGATGAAAAGGTGGCAAGTTATTAAAAATTTAAAAATGTAAAGGGGCCCAGGGGACTCGGGTCTTGTCCGAGAAATTTTTTTTGTCATTTATGTAGTAGCTGAAAGTCTTAAAAGTTGTTAAAAAAAAAAAAAAAAAAAAAAAAAAAAAAAAAAAAAAAAAAAGGGTAGTGAATTGGGCGATAGAGGACCCAAAAGGGGTTGCTGATAGTTTTGAGCAGAGCCCTAAGATGAATGGTTCTAACTGGAATGTAGAAATGGGGAAATAACTAAATGGAGAAAAGGCTGCAAAAACAAAGATCGGATTAAAAGGGGGCAAGGTATTAACAATTTAGGGAACAAAAACTTCAAAGGGCTTAGGCTTATAATATTTCCAAATTTAACTGCTATAGACATTCTTTCATTTCGTAGTGAATGATTTTGACTGGAGGGATATTTATTGTAATAAAGACAATAATTAGTTTTTCAAAGCAAGTGTATTTTTTTCTATAACACTTTGATTGTCTTTAAAGAAGTATTAGTTTCAATTCTGATAGTTTATCTTTCCGATGTTTAGCCCGATTTTTTTGAGTTTTCTTTACACTTTGTTAGCCATTCTTAATGTTACATTCTTTTCAAACTCCAACTGTGTCTACATATCAGTCATAAAATTTCAGTTTTCCTTTGAATATAATTGTACTGTAAAGCACCTTTTAAAAAAAATCTACAATGTTCATCTTCAGTTCATCGTATTTATTGATAATGGTAAAGAGCTTTAACCTATATATATATTATTATATAAATGCTGAGATCTATGAGAAATATGTATATCAATAAAAAATGAAAGAAAAGAAAGAAACATCATGCAGGATTAATTAACAATGCCACAATTACTAATCTAAGTAATGAAAATAAATAAAGACCAGTGAACCCGTGTGAGGATTTCGCACTGCAGTCTAATATTTTTTAACAATATCTAATATTTTTTAGATTGCAGGTTTAAACTTCTATAAATAAAAAAAAAAAAATTAAGGATTAAAAATATCTGTAAACAACATTAGTCAAGCCAAAATATCATCTCATTTATTCCATCAAAGTTACAGTAAAAACTGAACAAAGATAACAAATGCAAAAAAAAAAAAAAAAAAAAAAATTATAAGCCGTATTTTAACTGCATTAGAGGGTGACATCATCTGTTTCAGAGAAAGAAAAAAAAAAAAAAAAAAAAAAAGGGGGACAAAGAAAAATAAATTGAACATTTCAATTTCAATTTTGCTTTTCAATCATAAATATAAAACAAACCCGTGCAGCAACTACGTCCCACTTTATCTTTATTAAATTCTTTTTTTTATAATCATGAATGCGGTATTTTATTTTTGTGGCAACACTGATTTGAGAAAAACGTTCCACTTCATTTATAAAAACGATGCTGATTTATTTTTTAATTTACAGCAATTTTTAATCAAAAAGCATGTTTTAATGAAATGTGAGTGTACTATGTCAGAAGCCTGTTCAAAATCCTTTCTTATGGCATTTCAAATATTGTTTTGTGTTTTGTATTTGCTTAGAAAAAGGGATGTTGACAATAGAAATAATGTATATGATTCTAAATCCAAACTCCATCTGTAAGACTAAAGTTCAAGTGCAGAACCTGAATGACATATTCAAAGTTTTCTGTCATGCACAAAAGTGATAATTTGTGTCACTTTCAAAGGGACTCATTTAAAGCTGTTCAATTTCATATTTTGATATTTTAAAAATTTTAACTGTTTTTAATTAGTTCTAAAATTTATTAATTTTACAATCCATTTCTTAGTATTTAATAAATACTGCATATTATTTTGAAAAGTTGTGTAAAATCGAAGAGAGTTGTAAAATAAAGTATTAGTTTCGACATAAAACAAAAAAATATATAAGTAAAATACTGTACAAATTTTAGGAATTGTTAAATTTTTACTCAAGATCCGGTTCTTTCATGCGTTCCGATTGGTTATCTTTGTATCCATATTTTTTTTTTATGCTAAAATATAAAATTGAGTTACATCTGTCTATATACATCTCTGTTGCCAGATGAGCGGGATTTTTTTTATTCACAATGCTACCACATTCTGAAATATTCCCTTAATTTAATTACAGAATAAATAAGACAAATATTACTATTAAAAAATAGCGGTCGTATTCTGAGTAAACTAATGACTAAAACAACTCAACAATTAAATTAAGCACAGGTAAAATGCCAAAGGCTTTGTGGACGACAAATAAGTTGTTGGCAGGCCACGTGTTTGATATGCCTGCATTAGATGGTAGAGAAAAACAGATTCCAAGTACCATAGTGTGATGAAGTTAAACATAGTTACTCTTAGACTGATATACAAATATTGTTAATTTTAATGGCCATAAAATAAGACTTAAGAAATATGTATTACTTTGAAGAACACACCATTCTGGAACCTGCAACGCAACAAAAACTTTTGTGCTAATATAGACAAGTCATTTTTTTAATTAACATTATAATACATTGAAATTAAAAATTCTGTAATTGTATTCGATTTTTTAATAAAATATACTCACAATAGCTGAAGTTTAAATTATACTGATATCTTTTAAGAAAGACAGTGTTAATCAGAAACTTGTCATGAGAATTCCACATAACAATGAAGATCAAATTTATAATTAATAAATATTCTTAGTTTTTTTTTCTTTTAAATTTATTCCTTTAAAATCTGAACATAGAGTATTAAAGAGCAAAGCAAATGTAATAATTTGAAAACATTTGTATTACAAAAGATTTGTGTTTTATACAAATGGTTCCATGGAATGAGTTTTGGAAAATTTGAAAATCTCAACAACGCTTAAACTAGCAATAAGGCTGCATAGATTACCTTAACAACTTGTTTTATTCTCGATTACTTCAAATAATCCAGTATCACAATGAAAATAATACAACAATATTCAAATTTGCATCATGATTTATTTAACTAATATCTTAACAAAACAAGAGCTAATACACAATTGTGACAATTGCATAGTTTTAACTGTGCTGCAAATATTTACATAAAAAAAGGAGAATGATACACACTATATACCAACACAAGTTATAAAGTACAAAATAAATAAAAATAATAATAATGGTAGTTTTTACAGTCTAAGATATGAAAGTTAAATGCAAATTTTTGGTCTGAATACAGTTTTGGTAGAAATCATGGAATTTTGAAGGCACAAAATCTTAGCTGAAAAATTCAGGACAATCTAATCAAGTAATAAGGGCATGTCAAAGGACAGTTTACAAAAATACTAACATTAATGGAGCTCATTATAAAAATGGAGCTCATTTATAAAATAGCTCTATTGCTGTAATAAAGGATTTCAACTACAATTATGGAGCTATCTAAACTCTACATTAATACCAGTCATTTACAAATGACATGATTATCTGATATCTTTGAGATGTTACTATGCTGTCAAAAATATAAAAGTACTTTAGATTTAAATTATAGCAAATTACTAAGTGGCCATCAAGCAGGTTTTTAATGAATCAAATATTTCACAACTAGAATCTCAAAATAATTTACTAAAATCTAAAGCCCACAGGATTTGATCTAAGAAAATCTTTCTGTATAGATGAGCAGTATTCACTATGTGGCCCTCAAGTTCATTTCATGTGACCCTGCAAGTTGGCACATAATTAAAAGACATAAATGTATAGAGATATATGTATATTTTGCAAAATGTATATATTTTAAAAAGATCTTGAGATTGTTTTTAAAGTCTGACACAATAAAAATAAACATAAGGTTTCTATAAATTAGTTTTCAATTAATAACTGCAATACTGGAAAAAAATATTTCAAGCCTGGTCTATAGCGTTTCATTTCACCTTCTGGAACCTTCCTTATTAACTAATGGATCTTATCCACCATGCACTTAATGTTAACATTTACTAAAATTACTATTTAGATATTAATAATTTGCATGTAAAAGTAGTTCATCATATAATATGTAATGAACAATTATTATTATATATAATTATTTATAATATATCGACATATGGCTGTAAAAATGTAAATGTTCTCCCCAATGGTTAGGAGAAATTGTCCTTTCATCTTCTCTTTTAACATTTTCAGTGATAAGAAATCGGCGTAATCAAACTTTTAATTATTAATATCTCTGCAAAGAAAAAATATGTAAGAATTGTTTTAGTACATATTATTAAGAATTATGAGTAAATTATATATATACGAATTTTTATAATGTTTGATCAATTTATTAATGTTTTGTATTTTAATAGAGTTCTCTAAGGATTTGTAATAATTTTATTTTCATTGCGCCAGATTGTCAGGCTGAAAGCTATTCAGCTTTTACAACTCTGATGACTGACAATGTGCATCATTTGCAAGTCAAAAGTTTAGGTGTTGGATCTCATATAATGCGGCACGCAGTCCTTTCTTTATATACTCCTTGGGCCACTGTAGCTAAATGTGAAAATTATCACCGCCGGCTGTGAATATGAGGGTGCTGTGTTCAGAGACAAAACATTCCACATCCATTCATATGGATTAAGCAAATTATGACCCAGTTGGGATTTTTAGGTTGGATCAAAACGGATCCAGTTGGACCAAAACAAATTTTATTACTTATGATCTAAAATAAAATATTTATAAAGAAACTTTTGTCAATTATTAAATTTATATTTGATTTCTTTACTTTGCATCTTGTGTTAATTATTTTAGTCAATAAACTATTTTACTGCTCAGAATATTTTTAACATCGGTAATTTTTTAGGAAATCAATATAATTCTCATAAATTAAGGTTTTCTTCAAAAAAGTACACAATATTTGTTTTAATTGTTAATTATTAATATAACATTGAATATATACATAAGTATCTATACATACAGTTAAGTACTTTACATAAATTTTGGAAGAACCTATACAGGGATTCACAAGGAAACAATTGAATCAATTAGTTAAGCATAAAAAGTTTGCTATTTGTGCATGAGCATTACAGAACTTCCATAGGAAGTGATGTTCAGTAGTTAAAAAGACATAAGTAAATGTTACCTTAGGATGCCAAATTTGAAGTCAGTCATCCAGTCAAATACTTCAAGAATTATGAAGGTTTAAAATTTCAAATTCCTAATGTTAAATTCATTTGTAACAGCAGCAAAACAGATTGCAATCCAGGTAGTTTTGTAAGCATAACACAAGCATTACTTGGGAGAATGAGCTATAATTTTGAATTTAGGTATTTGAAACTTCTAGAAAACCATTTTTGTTTAAAAATATATATTTAACAATTCACAATTATTCATAATAATATAAAATCGGCTGGGAGACTGCCTGATTCACAGATGAGGTGATGCATGACTGTCCAACGTGCAATGTCCCAATGCCTTTTCCTGACACTTGACTCTCTTGAAAAATTTAAATGCTGATTTCAATACCAGATAAATTTAGATGGTAAATTCCGCAAATTTAATGTCTCCAAAAGCAGGAAGGGTTGGGCGCGGAGCTGTGAAATCGTTGGACGACCACTGCAGCTTCAAGCTCTATGTTCGTCTTTTAAACGTTAAAAAGAACTTTAATGAACTCTGTGGTTGTTTATGAAATTAGCTCATTTTATTTACTGAAAACAGTAAAAACCATAAACAGCATCCATCAGTTTAATTATGATTAAATATTCTAACTATTAAAAAAAAATACAGTTTAAATTCATTATTTTGAGATGAAATCTGAAAACTAAGTATGAAAATCTGAAATATAACATCATAATGCTTGTTAAGTTTAAAAAATAGTCATCTTTAAAAATAACGATGTATATATGTACATATATGATATAGAACATGAATTTTAATGTCCATGTACTTCACAAAAAATAAATATGTATGTGTGGGGGTTAGAGGGAAGAACTGGTACAAAATATACTTCATATGTTACAAACTTTTAAATATATCTTACAAGTATCGAATAAACAATGTATTTCGAAGGAATGAATGTATCTTCAGGCTAAAGGGCATAAAAGAACTGCATAACAATAAAAGTTATCCTGCTTCTGCTCCAGTAGTAATAATATGTGTTTTAGTCTGATAAAGGAATCCATTCTTTCAAAATGTATTGTTAATTCTATGCTTTTACAGTATGTTATAGAAATTTAAAGATTATTAAGACTATATTTCATGTCTCAGATTTTTAAGAATGCTAATGAATGAAATTGTAATTATTTTTAGAAAAGCTACCTCTGTATGGCTCAATCTTAAGATATGGTAATATTGATAAATCACATGAACTTATTTGTAGCAAAGTACTGATAGGAGAGATTTTATATTTTGTAATGCAGATTATATCAGTTTAAATAAGAAGCAGGGAGCATTGTTTGACACTTTTGTGCTTTTTATAAGTTTAGAAAATATCTCAATCTAGGCACAATCAACAATTTTTATTTTCATTTCTGCTTAAAAAACTAAAATTTCTTTGAATACCTTTCAGAAAAAATTCTATTTCTTCAATGATATTTTTATGTATTATAATTTTTATGCTATTTAAAATTCATTTTTAAAGCCACACACAATATAAAACAAGACAAATGATGTAAGGAAATTCGTTTCATTATATATATATATATATATATATATTTTAAATCCCCCAAAAATGTGCACAGTTTTTTTCATACAAGCAATATACATGTTCAGACCAATTCTATTTTTTGTTTAAGAAACTTAAAATCAGACAAAGATTTATAAAACATAAATTGCTTTTCTACAAAATATACATATAAAAAGAACACTTATACAATAATACAGATGTCAGGTAAATAAATACTTCAATACAATAAAAATGAAGAATAGATTAAAAAAATTAAGCCCTGAACTTTTAAAATGTAAATAGATTCCAAAATTTTCAAGGGTTTGTACTGGTGTGATGATAATACATTATCGAAAAGTTGTTTTTACAAATAGTTAAATTTTATAGAATATCAAATTTTGGTATACATTTTACAAAATATATCTAAATGAGCCTTTTATGATAAATTCTTACATTGATTTTTTTTTCTTGTAAATATTAAGTTTTATAAAATTACAAAACATTAACCAAATTAACAATAATACACATGGTTTAAGTTTAATATTATTATAATTTTAAAATGCATCAAATTTAATTACTTAATTATATATCAATATGTTATACATATGTTTCTTAAATTTAAAATATATAAATACTCTACATGGAGTGATAAAAGCCAAAACTTTTTAAAACTTAAATATCATTATTCTACCTAAAACAGATAAACATGCAAGGCCTTACTAGTTAATCCATTTTCCATCCAATTTTAAAATTCAATTTCTTAGTTATTGAGAATTTCTGATATACACTTTATCAGTTTTCTCATATTTTTTAGAGAGTGGGAAAAAAAAATATTTTTTAAATAGTTGGAAATGAAATATTTGTTTTTTTGCTATTTTTTTTAACATCCTCTTGTAAGAAAAAAGGAAAAAAAAAAAAAAAAAAACTTACTAATTTTTCTCACTCTAAGTACTAATCCACTAGATGAGAGACAAATCCTTATGAACACAGGTGCTTGCAATTTTGAAATACACCATGATTTAAAAAAAATTTAGGCAAAAAGAGACATACACAAAAGTGAAAGGAGAAATAAAAAGGAATCAAGACAAACACCAACAATACATCGAAATGGTGAATATCATCAAAATATATATTTTATTTTGAGAGAAAAAGAAAAATCTTGACAAAACACAATCTTTCTTTAGGATGTTTTTTACTTACTTAAAATTAAAATTAGGCACTTATATATTTTTCTGCTATTGCAAATGATTATGCACCAAGTTTAGCGAAATTTAGTTTAATGTTTCAACATGCACTTTTTGCAACATGCTAATTATTGAAATACTCAAAACTATTCCCAAATCTGCATATTGACAAACTATTGAAGAGACAATGACAGTTTTTTTTTCTTTTTTGTAATAATTTGGATGATTTTTTTTCAGGGTTTGTGATCCTAATTAGAATAATTTTCAGTGGTTTAAGTACTTGCAAACCACATTTACTTATTTTTAATGACTTTCTATACTTTTAGAGTCTGCAGCATTAAGGTTAGCATTAAATATTTCTTAATATATTTGAACTATGGAAACTTTATTTCAAATTTAATGCCCTATAATATTTACTTACTTATCTACCAAAAGAGTAAATTTTTTATAACAACACTAAATTTACAGAAACATTTTATTTTATTTATTAAAGCCAATTTTTGAGTGCACCAAGCATATTTTAAGAAAATATATAAGTTCCAAATAATTATAAAGTCATTTTTTGACTTTCCCTGTTGATTTTCAAATCACTCTTCCATATAATATTTTTTCTCTATCATAATACTAACTTTAAAAGGGATTTAAAAAAAAAAAAAAAAAAAAAAACAGAAATGGAAATGAAGCATCAACAACATACTTTTTAACAACAACTGTAAAAAGAAACAGTTTCCTACATGAAAAATTGTGTCATTATCAAATAAAAACAAAACATTATAAATGTACAAAAGATGTATTAACTATTTAATATACTATGAATGTATAGAATGAGAGTCATTTTAAACAACTATGAATTTCATAGGTTTTTAAAAATGTAGATTTATATTTTTAAATAAAGAAAATCTTTGGCCATACAAAAAATTGGTAAATCAATATTCAAAAATTTGTGTTCATGCAAAGTGTAATTTTTTTTTTTATATCGAGAAATGTTATTTTAAAAATAAGTTCATTTTAAGAATGTTCTAAAAATTCAAAAGAAATTCTTTTTATGTTAGTTACACAGAAATTTATATTTTGGTGTTTCTCATAAATGATAGAAAAAAGTAGCATAAACTTACAATCCTAAGTTTTTTATTGCTACTGAAAAATATAAATAGGTGAAAACAGGAACAGCTAGAGCAACAACTAAAAGTGAGTTGAGAATAATTTTGTCACGATTGCTCTGTCGCAGAGAAGCTACTTCTGTCAGATGAGCATAAATTTCATCATTTTTGTGTTTTGTGTCTTGACTGAAACCACAAAACCAGTTGCCAAGTTTTTTGAAGTAGAAAACCAATGTTTTTTCTTCAAGCTGCTGGGGCTCCTGAGTTTCATCTGTAATAGAAATTAAAATACTTTATATTAGTGCATCAAAATATTTCCAAATTAATATTTAAAAGATACAAAAATATCAAATTCAGAAAAGAAGCAATTTTCAGAAATACTCATCTTCCCCTTAATTATGACACTGAACTAAAGAAACAAAAAATCCATCTCATAACCACTGAGCTCCATAACAGAATAGAGTGCTTACTTCTATTACAGTGAATCTACTCACAACCTTACATTTCACTTAGAAAACTTTAAGAATTTTGTTCAGCTACAATATTCAGGGTTCATACTCTATTTGAATAACAAATTTCCCTGACTTTTCCAGACCATTTTTCCTACATTTCCATGCCCACAATTCACGACATTTTTAGAAATATGAATTAGCAATTCTAGATCTTAATTATTAAATATACCTCTGAAAATAAAAGTAATCTATAAAATTGAAACTAAAAATCTATTATTTGATATTTAAAATATAAAAAATTAAAAAACCATTAAAAAAATACAATTTGAATGGATTCAAGTAACATTTTATTGATATAATTAGATTTCACATATCAACCATTCAAATATATTTTGACATTTCTACTACCATGTAATTTATTTGTGTTGTTTCAGAAAGAGTTAGTTATGTAACTTTCAATTTTTTGTGGTTTAACAATTTAATTTTAGCTACAGCTTTTCTTTTTTGCTTGCTTTATAATTTTCTTTCTTTTTCTTATTTAAATATTCATGACATCTCATCCTAGTCACCTTAACATGGCTCAATATTTCTTTCACAGAAGTATCACCTATTTAACAATAAATTTGTATGGCTAAAACATCATTATGTTAAAAATATGAATGAAGCAAAAATATTACTTGCTAGTAAAAAAAGCTGAATTTTTTGCAGACTGAATTTGGAACTCTGAAGAATCTTGACACATGATAGCACATATATATATTTTTAAATCCCTGACTTTTCCAGGTTTTAGGGGAAAAAATGTGATTTTCCCTGACTTTTCCATGACTTTTTGAGTGCTTGTCATTTTCCCTGACAACTACCTGTTTTCCATATTTTCCAGTCGCCCCCTGAATATTATATGAAAATTTTCAAATAAATTACTATTGTCCATTGTTGTAAAATTTGAAAGGTCAGCGCTGTAGCATAAATATATATTTTAATTTGCCATAAAATAAATGATTTTATTTTCAATTTTGAGTCATCTTATATTAGCATGTGTGATGTGTATAATCTTGAATTATTTGATAATCGTAATTCTGCAACTGTCCATTATTCCAGGAAGAAATTTTATCTTATAAGTTATTTATTCCATCATACTTTTATCATTGTTTGAATTTATTGTTTAAATTTTTACTTTAATAATATTTACGATATAATAATGTTTTCAAATATTCAAAACTCTAGGAAATTTTATATCTTTTAAATAACTATTATTTTGGTTAATATTAATAAATTTTAAGTATTATCGTAAAATCCCGAAAGTAAGCTCCCCTCCCACTTTTAAGCAATTTTGATTTTCTTCCCCCCCCCCCTCCCCACAATATATATATATATATTTTTTTTTAATTTAAAGAAGAGAAATTTCAATCTTTTGAAAACTTTGGCAGATTTACACTTTTGGTTTTATATTTTGTTAATGAAATATCCCCCCCGTCCCACGTTAAATGTCAGATTCCCTTCTCTGCCCTCCCCAACACAAAAAGTTCTAAATCTTGAGAATCTTAAATTCTTCTGGCCTTCTTACTGCTCGCTAGTAATATAACAACAATAAGTAAAAAATCCGTCCTCCAAACTACAATCTCCTCCTCCATCCAAAATTTATGTTTCCCCCTTCCCCCTCAGCATACAAGGTTTAAAATCTTTAAAACTCTTTATTAAAAATATATGCTCTATTTGTTGCTGTCTAGTGACAATAATTAAATAATCAACCATTATAATTACCTCTCTACCCCCCAAATTTCTGCTTCCCCCTCTTTGTCAACCTGTATAATTTTTTTAAAGCTATTTATTAAAAAAAAATCAAAAAATCATCTGTCCTATTTGTTGCTTTCTATTAACAATAAATAGATAACAAATCATCTAAATTACAAACCCCTTCTTTTGAAATTCATATTCCCTCCTCAATCCCGAGAATACAAAGTTTAAAGTTTGTAAAACTCTTAGTTGGAGAAATCTTTTGTCCTATTTGTTGCTCTCTAGTAAAAATAAATAGATAAATTGTCACATAAGTTTGCTCTCTACTCTAAAAATGCCCCCCCCCCCTTACACACACATACAATATTTAAAACTATTTTTTTTTTAATCTGCTGTATTTGTTTATTTTTAGTAACAATTAATGAATAATCAATCATCTAAAATACCCTTCTTTCTCCCAAAAGTTCTATTTCCCCCACTCAGCAAATACTTTAAAATCTTTAATATATATTTGTTTAAATGCTGTTCTATTTCTTATTTTATAGTAATGTAACACAGCTCATTTACATCATCTCATATAAGTATCACTCATCTAAAATAATCATCCCCTTTGAAATTTTTGTTCTGTCCTTTTCTCCCAAGAGAGGAGGGTGGATTTCTAAATATGTGAGAGGAAAGCAAAAATTTTCATTTTTTTTTTTTTTTTTTTTTTTTTTTTTTTTTTTTCTTCCCAGTTTGACTGTTTTTTCCTGAATCATGTGTATATTTTAGGTTTTGAAATAAATATTTTCTTTAAAATAACTCCCCTCTCATTAACAAAATCTTCATTGTGAGAACAGCCAAACTACAAAAAAGACTAAAATTTTCTCTCTGCCTTCCCTCCCTCCATGTCTAGAAATTCACTCCTTTTTCTGGGGATGGGGAATGGAAATTTAGAGGGAGAGTTACATGATTATTTATTTATTGTTGCTACAAAGTAACAATAAAGCATAAAAATCTTTAAAAAATAATTTTTAAAGTTTGTGTGCAGGGGGGTGGGGGGTGGGGAGTATAATTATTTTTTTTTGGAGGGGGAGGAGCAAATTAGATAACTATTTAATTATTATAGGAAAAAAAATAAAGATTTTAAAGTATGCACTGGGAGGGGGCAAAGAAAACAAAGAGGAGTTTTTGGGGGAGAGGAAGGGAATAATTTAGATAGTTATTTAAATATTGTTACAAAAAATAAAAAATAGGGAGAAAAAATTAAGAATTTTAAAGATTTAAAATTTAATGAGATGCATTTGCAGGGGGAGGGTCTTCATGAGATGGGGCTGGGGAGGCAGGGGGAGAAAAGCAGAGATTTTAGGAGGAGGGGTTGATTTAGGTGGTAGATAAGTTTTATTTATTGTTAATATAGAGTATCAAATAAGTCTGAAAAGAAATATAAAATTAAAGATAAAGGTTAAAGTATGGGGTTTTGGTACTAGAGGGGGGGCAAAGGGGTAAGCAGTAATTTTGAGGAGATTTAGATGATTGATTATTTGTTGTTACAATAAAATAATTAATAAAAAAATATAAAAAATTAAGATTTTAAATTTTTTTGTGATGGGGGCAGATTTTACAGGGGGGGGGGGATTTAGATTTTATGTATTTATTTATTTTTGAGTGAAAATCTACCGAAATACAAAGATTTTCGCCCTTTTTACTTCTAAATTAATGATAAAATGGGTTTTTAAATGTTTTTTTTTAAATCCCGATTGTAAGCCCCCCTCCTACATTCAACCCTTTTTGGTTTTGAAAAAGGGGGCTTACAATCGGGATTTTATGGTAAAGTTTTCTTTTACAATGCATTGTATCCCTTTAATATAACCGCTATGCGAGAAGTATTATTTATTTAACGGCCAATAACGCAATTATAAATATAATTTTTTTCCAAATTTAAATATAAACTTTGATGAATCTCAAATTCCAATCTTAAATTAATTATATAAAAACCAATTTAACCCCTAAAAAAATAATTATTTTTTAAATAAACATAATTTCTTTATATATATATATATGTATTCTTTTTGTAAGACTTGGGAAAAGGCCTTGTTGATCAAACTGTAAGCATTTACGTTAAATATGATGTAATAATAATACAAATTAATACCTTTAAACCCTGAAATATAGCATTATTTAGTTGAATAGTTATTATTTGGCATTCGGCCGAACAATTACTATTTGGATGTGCAATGGATCTGGAAACTTTTCCTTCAAGAGCTTTGTTAATTGACAGATTGGCATGAAGCAAGAAATCAACACTAGGAAATGTACAGAATTAAGTTTCTCAGAGAAGATGAAGCCAATTTATTAATAGGTACCTTCATAATTAAGCAGGCAATAGACAGGGTGATTAAAAAAAAATATATCCTGATATAGGAGACCCTAGATATTATACCGTTCACAGAAACTGAAGGAAATTTTGGTTTAAAGTATTTTGAGGTATGTGCTCAAAAATCATATGAAAAACAACAGTTAAACTCTAACAGTTATGGTTACAGTGACAAAATTAAAAAAAATTCAAATGGCAACACCTACCTTTTTTTATTGGAATATGATCTTCATACTGGAAAACCATAAAAAGCGGTGGAACATTACCTGTAGCACGAAAATCATGATCGCTAGACAGACTAAGTAGAAAAGAGAAAACAACTGTGGCGTTCACCAGAGCATGACTTTCTTTTCTAATGACGTCACATTTCACACTGTGTCTTTGGCTCTGATCCCAGCCTACTGAATTTCTCTCGAAACGAGAAGAAGAGACCAAGGTATGCAGATTTCCTTGTTCATGTAAGACACTGCCAAGACTGACATCGTCGCACTAAGTAAGTGAAAGAAAAGGCACTGTGAAATGCGTGCTGCATATCTTACTTTCTTGCACTCTGAACAACATGCTGTTTACAGGGAATGCTGCAGAGGCATTGCGTGTCTACTGCAGAAACCCTGGGCTATGCCGAGGCCATGTACTGTAAAAGTTGTATGGGACTTGACATACAAATTTTAAGAAACTGGTTGCACACACGATCGATCTCGGTCTGGACGACCTTCTGTTTCCCTTCCTGTCAAGGCTGTTGCAGAAGTCCATGAGATGATAAATGATGTTCCTCTTGCAAGTGCATGCAGTGTTTCACGTGTTCTGCAGTTACCAAATTCTACGGTCCACAAGATTCTGCACTCTGCTCTCACATGTTTCTGTATCGGCTCCAGTGTATCCAGATGTTGCAAGCAGGTGATAAGCAACAATAGCTAGAGTTTGTAAAAGAATTCCTCATCTGATGTGATGAAGATGACAGCTGGCCTTTACACATTCTGTGGATGGACGAGGCCAATTTCTCGTTGACTGGAAACATTAATTCAAAGAATTACATGCACTGAGCAGACAATAACCTCCATATGATGTGGATGCACTTCCATTACACAAAGAAAAAGTGACTGTGTGGTGCAGTATAACAAGCACCTTCATCCTCGGCCTTTTTTTTAAAAAGATGTTACTGCTGTGGATCTACAAACATGTATGGTAATAAGTGCTCGCTATCTAGAAATGTTGACTAATTACATAATTCCCAATTTACAATACTGAAATGCTCTATCTGACGTTGTACGGATGCAAGATGGTGCTCCCCCAAATACGTGGTCTTCTGTCAAACGTTTCTTAACACATCAGTTTGATGACAGATTATACTGCCAGGCAGTATTATATACTGCCTTTTCATATTTCCGTGGCCACCAAGGTCCCCTGATCTCACTCCAATGGATTTCTAGCTGTGGGAATACCTGAAATCCAAAGTATTTGCATTTAATCTGCAAACTGCATCCAATTCAAAAGATGCCATTGACATCAGGTTCAACAGATTCCTCTTGTCA
The DNA here is from genome assembly GCA_963931845.1 of Maratus michaelseni. Lineage (NCBI taxonomy): Eukaryota > Metazoa > Arthropoda > Arachnida > Araneae > Salticidae > Maratus > Maratus michaelseni. Next base: position 169,015,194 of record OZ007591.1, read on the forward strand.
TGGTACGTGCTTCAGTGCTATCCACCATCTGCCGCATGCGAAGTGTCATCATGTGTGAAGGAAGTCACATGGAAAATTTGGTCACAATAAAATGTTTTGCTTTCTGTTACTTCTCGGTCCTAATTGGTTGTTTTCACTTTTCTTCTTAGTCTGTCTAATGCCGGCAATTTTCGTGCTACAGGTACTGTTCCAACACTTTTTATGGCTTTTCACTATGAAGATCACATTCCAGTAAAAAAGTAAGTGTTGCCATTTGAAATTTTGTCACTGTAACAGTAATTGTTAGTTTAACTGTTGTTTTTCATATGATTCTTGAGCGCATACTTCAAAATACTTTAAACCAAAACTTTGTTCAGTTTCTGTGAACGGTATGATAGCTAGGGGCTCATATATGGGGATAGTTTTTTTTTTATAATCACCATGTATTAGCAAGAATAAGCCAATATCCAGTAGATTAAAGTTCCACTTAAAAAAAAATAATAATAATCATAAGAGACTAAGTCATTTTTTGTAATCTTTAACATTTTGAATTTAGTACAAACTTTCACTACCTTCCTTATTCAAAAATTTTAAACCTAAGAGTAAAAACAGACGTCAAAGATGAAACAATCACTCAATTATTTTTAAAAACTCTCAAAATACTTTCCAAACTTCACTAACTTTTAGGAATAAGATTTTTTTTAGTTATACTATCTATAACAAAATATTCTAGGGTAAGTAAAGACATCAACAAACAATAATGCACTACAAAGTTACAAACTGATATAAATATAGTAAATACATCAATATACTTTAAGTAAAATTATTATAAAAACTCAATAATAATAATAAAATTAAAAAATAAAGATTAAAATATAAACAGATTTGTTGACTCAAAAAAGCAAAATAAAAAAGTATATATTTATGAATATATAGCTCAAACTAAACAAAAGAAACTATCACCCCCTCTCTATTTTTTAACGATTTGAGTGTAAATAGAAATAAAATGTGGAGTGGCAAGGGGAGATAAACAGAAATTTCAAGGGGGAGGGGGATTTTAGATGATTGATTATTTATTATTACTACATAACAACAAATAGGACACACACACATATATATATATATAATTAAATAAATACTTTTTAAGATGTTGAATTTATGAGCTGAAAAGAGAAAGTGGTGGTGGTAGCGGGGCAGAAATATTTTGCAAGGTGAGAGGGAAATTTTTAATTAAAAAAAAATTGAAAATAGCTTAAATGCCGAAGATTTTCACCTCTGTAATACAAATACACGTAACTGATAAATAGTTTAATTATTTAATTACCATCATCAGCATTGCCTTTTTCTTCCTTGCTGAAATCATTAAGCCTCACTTTCTCTTGCAGATCAACATTTCTCCTCATTTCAAAATTTTCTTTATCATCATCCCTATCACCAACATCAAACCTAGTCCAATAAGTGGTGCGGATCAACTAATAGAAAGAAATATTAATAAATGGTTAAATTGATTATCTTATACATAAATAAATCAATTTTACAAAATATATATTTTCCAGCATTAAAATGATAATGACAGAACACAATGAAATTTACTTTTATTGCATCAAAATGCATTTTTATCATGAAAAGTGTTATTTGTAATTTCCCCAGTGTTACACCAGAACAGCTTACAGACTATTATATTTCTTTGAAGCTTTTTAAACAAATGAATAAGTTAATTAGAAAATTAGTCATGGGTACTATTGAATAACATGTTTTTTTTTTAATGCTTTTTTAAAGCACCCAGAAAATGTATTATAATGTTTTTTTAAATAAATTCTTAAATCTGGTATATTTTTTACTTGAAAGCAGACAAATTTCATACCAAAGTCATATGTTCTTTTTATTTTTTCTGACATGATCACCAAGTTACATAAAACTTGATTGATTTGAAAAACTATTATAATTACTGTATCAGGGGAATTGTGTTTGGGAATTTGAATACAACTATTTCCAAACAGTAATGATTATTTATTCTATGGTTATAATAAGATTATAGGATTAAAAATATTACTTTTCAGAAAAAGTAGTATTCAAAATCCAGAACCCAATTACTCCTGCTATATACATGAATGTATGTCTCATCTTAAAGTGTGAAAATTATTTTATAATAGATTGAGAACAAGCATATACAATATAACATATGAATAGCAGACATCTTTGGATTGCAGAATTTGCCCACTATTTAGAGGTGTCTGTTATTTAGAGGTAAAAGCATACAAATATATATGTTTTGAGATTGACAAAAAATTGAAAGGTGGTTCTCATTGTCATGCCTGCTGTTCGAGAGTATCCAATATGGAGGTTTTACTGTATAAATATGTTGCTGCAGATCCTTTACCATTACTATTTAATGTCAATATCTAAATTAAAAATTTTATTGGTTTTTATGCGTTCAATTAGTTCATAAGAAAAATTCCTCTATTATAATCTATATTAATATTATAAGTAATTTTATTGGTTTTTATGCGTTCAATTAGTTCATAAGAAAAATTCCTCTATTATAATCTATATTAATATTATAAGTAATGTTTGTTTGTTTGTAGGGAGGAATAATTTCTGCAACTAATGAACAGATATAAAAAATTATGATGGCAAAATGCTGGTGGCCATCTCTGCTCCAACATAGGCTATATTTTCAGTACATGTATATGTTTGTACAAGAACCACCACCAAGGGGGCACAGGAGAAAAAACGTTCTAAAATTGAGATTTCTGTGATATTGTTGGGGCTAGAAATTTGATGTGGTGGTTACTTTTAAGATGTAAAAACTGTTTACGAACGGCTTCTAAAAAGTTCAATATTGAAAAAGGTGAAATGAGCAGAAAACGTTCTAAATTACAATTTATTTGGAACTTTTACGGCTAGAAACTTGAAATTTGGCATGGCTTTAGAGACATAAATGCTTACTTAGAAGTTTTCTAAAATTTGAAATTTAAAAAGGTGCAGGAGCAAAAGGCATTCTAAAATTGTGATTTATGCAATACAATTAGAATACAAGCTTGGAATTTGGCATAATAGTTACTTTTAAGATGTAAATGCTCCCTGAGAATGGTTTCTAAAAATTTCGAAATTTAAAAGGGTGAAATGAGTGGAAAACACTCTAAATTACGATTTAGTTGGAATTGTTAGGGTTAGAAACATAAAATTTAGAATAGCAGCTACTTTTAAGATGTAAAAACTGTCTACGAACGGCTTCTAAAAAGTTCAAAATTGAAAAAGGTGAAATGAGCAGAAAACGTTCTAAATTACAATTTATTTGGAACTTTTACGGCTAGACACTTGAAATTTGGCATGGCTTTAGAGACATAAATGCTTACTTAGAAGCTTTCTAAAATTTGAAATTTAAAAAGGTGCAGGAGCAAAAGACGTTCTAAAATTGTGATTTATGCGATACAATTAGTATACAAGCTTGGAATTTGGCATAATAGTTACTTTTAAGATGTAAATGCTCACTGAGAATGGTTTCTAAAAATTTCGAAATTTAAAAGGGTGAAATGAGTGGAAAACATTCTAAATTACGATTTAGTTGGAATTGTTAGGGTCAGAAACATGAAATTTAGAATAGCAGCTACTTTTAAGATGAAGATGCTCGACATAAAGTTTATTAAAAATTTGAAATTTAAAGGTGTGAAATGAGGAGAAAACATTCTAAATTACGGTTTATTTAGAGTTGTTAGGGATAGAAACTTAAAATTTTACATGTCTGTTATTTTTAAGATGCAAATGCTCACAAAGAACAGTTTATAAAATTTGTAATTTAAAAGAGTGCAGAAACACAAAACATTCTAAAAATGCGATTATTGTGTTGCTGATGGGGCTAGAAACTTGAAATTTGGCATGGTGGTTATTTTTAAAAAGTAAGTGGCCACTAAAAATGATTTCTAAAATATTCAAAATTTAAAAGGGTGAGATGAGCAGTAATGTTCTATACTATGACTTATCTGAAATTGTTAGGGACAGAAACTTGAAATTTGACATGACTGTTACTTTAGAAACGTAAATACACATACAGAACATTTTTTTAAAAATTTAGAAACTTAAAAGTGGGCAGGATAAAAACTGTTCTAAAATTGCAATTTCTGCGATATAGTTGATATAGAAGCTTGGAATTTGGTATAGTGGTTACTTTTATGATGTATGCTTGCTTAGAACGGTTTAAAATTTTTTTGAAATTTCAAATGGAAAAGGAAATATGCAGAAAACCTTCAAAATACATTCTAAATTAGGATTGATTTGGAATTAAATTTTCAGATTTTCTCATTTACGTCTTATGTTTGCCCAATGCAGTAAAGGAATAAAGTTTATTCAAAATGTGGCTTAATTAGTAATTTTTGTATAATTTTCTCTAATAAAAATAGGCACACAAATACCATTTGACACATTTCAACAAATATGCATGCGAGTTTTGCTAGTAATTTATAAATGAAAGTTTTAAAAACTATCCTGTACTTAATCTCTTCAAGCATTTGGCCATTTGTGGAATTACAATAGCCCTTTGTTATATCAAGCCTCGTTATTTCACACATTCAGATATATTGCTCTTTTTTCTTGTCTCTCCAAAAGGAAAAAAACAAAAAACTAATAACATTTCTGCAATTTTAATTATTTACATATAGATAAAAATAAATAATTGTCTTTTCCTTTTTATTTATTTTATTTTAAAAATTGCAATATGTGTAAAAACTAATGTTTGGAAACAAATATAAAACATTTACTTGAAACATATCTTCTTCACCATTTTCTCAATGGCTTTGGTTACAGCACACCAATAGATATATCATGCTATTTTCTTTTCTTACGAGAAGCACAGTACAACAAGGGGCTACTGTATTTATTTTAAATACAATAGATAAAATATTTATAAAATTTATAGAAGTTGATAACTATCAAATACTTTTTTGTTAAATTATAATTGTTCCTAAGTTGAATGAATCGAGTATTATACAAACCTCTGAATTTATCAATTTGTTGAAACGTAAACAAACAATATTTAAAGTGGAAAGGCAATATTTTAGCAACTAACAAAGAAAGATTGAATAAAACAAAATGATGAATACTGTAATGCTTTGACTTCTGATTAAGAAGTAATGTAAAGCCAACTTTAAAACCATAATACTCTAGTAAGTGATTTACTGGATATCAAAAACTTTTCCAAAAACTTTAGATATTTCTATATTACAGTAACTACTCTCTTTTATCCAAATTTCAAGGCAACCGGTAAAAAGTTTAAAAATTCAAATTACCCAGAAATTACAATTAAAATAATAATAATAATCAAAAGAAGTATAATATTATGAACAATATATATATAAATAAATGGAATGACACCTTTATCTTAAACAATATCACATTTAATGTGTTCCAAAGAGCGATAAAAAATAAATAAACAAACTACTTTGTAAAACAAAGTATATATTTGAAATATTCTTTCAGAAACCCATAAACAGGACTTCAGTTTGCTCAAGCAGAGATGAGAAAGTACTTTTCACAATGATTAAAACACATTATTGTTGTTATTTTCTTGTATTCATCAGTGAACAATTATTAAAGTCCTATTCAACTAGATGATTTCTTGGTTGGCTAAAAAATAACCTGAAACTGTACTTGTTTTGACTGCTACGTGTGTATAACACAACAAAGTTTGACATTACATATTTACCCATATAGTAAGTACATGAGGCACCACAATTCAGAATTTTCCAATTATCCAAACAAGTTATTCAAAAATATGAATTACATAAAGTTTTTTTTTTTTTTTTTTAAACATTGTTTTGAATAAGATATTCAAGGAAAATAAGTCTGAGTTTGAATTAACCAATGTTTCAAATTATCCAAGTTTGAATTAAGAAGAGTAAACTGTATTTGTTTAGTTTTGAATAAGAATTATTGAGTGTAATATGTTTCTATGGAAATAAGACAATTATACAGGGTGTCCACTCTCAACGGCGTCCAATGGCTAATTCCTAAACCGTTAGTCATAGACATATAGATCTAATTGCAAAAATGTTTTAAATGAGGTAAAGAAGTATTTTAAAAGAGATTTAGGTCAATAAAAACATTTCTTAAAAATTTATGAAATTTAATTTTTTTATACGGACTATAAGTGATAAGTCCTATAAGTGATATTTAGTAAAAATTTTTAATTACAATAACAAGTAAGATAAAAAAAAAGTTCCATTCTTTTATGATTGAAACTGACCAAGCAATAGCTTTTTAAATTTGAAATATCTTTTTTGCTGCACTCAAATTTACTAGAAATATAAATAATTGTCAGATATAAAAAATAACAGTTGAGATTAAAATTAACATTACAATATTAATTTGAAATCTATTTTCATTCTGACATACTAAAGCAAACTATAGAGCTTGCACTAAAATTATAAGTGAAAAAATAACAGATTTTTTGTCAAATGAAATGATGAAAAGCAACAGTCTTAATTCTTTACAAAATAAAACATATGTTAAATTGCAATTATTTTAACCAATCTGAAACTTAATTAATAAAAAGTAACACTATAGTAATACTTGTACGACGTGACTACTTTCAGTTAAAGTGCAGATAAATGTGAAATTAATTCTACTAATAGTACTAATACTTTAAGCTCTTCGTCGATCCCTTGAAATATAGCGCAACTCAACTGTGTTCAGATGTAGAAATTTGGCTGAATATAAGTCATGCAATTCAAAGTTTCAAAACTCAGTTAATTTTAGTGTTAGATGCATGGGACTTCTTTCTAAGAAATGTTTTTATTGACTCAAATCACTTTTAAAATACTTCTTTACCTCATTTAAAACATTTTATCAATTGGAACTATAGGTCTATGACCAACGGTTTAGGAATTATCCATTGGCCACCATTGAGAGTGAACACCTTGTATAGAGACATTACATAAGACTTATTACTATTTAAACATTTAATATTTTTCATTATATAACTCAGCTGGAAGAAGTATAAATCAATATCTAGATGTTATGTAAAAATATATATAAGAGAAGAATGAATATAGGGAAATATGCAGAGTTCTTATGGTTACAAGTAAAAAAATAAAAAAAAACATTGTTGGATGTGAAAATAAACATTTTTTTAAAGTTACAGATACAACAAATATTAATGTTACATACTGTTGAGATAAAAAGCAACTGATACATTATAGCTTACAGGCAGGGCCGGACGAACACTCCGTCAATCCGTGCCCCGGCACGGAGTATTAAAAATCGAGGGGCGCAAAATTGCCAAAACAAAAGGAGAAAAAAATTCTAGAAAATACCCTCAATAGCTGGCTTTCAGATGGAAGAAAATTTATTCAAATGCAACTAGAAGTTCGTTTTTATTTTTTTTTCTCCAAAGCCAAAAGTTTTAAGCGTTAAGCATGTTTCTTGATCCGAATGCTCCTAGAAAAATACCTTTCTCTGTTTTTTTGTTTGTCGTATCGTAATTGGCTGATGCAAGTCACGTGGTTAGAGGGGGACGGCGACAGGAAGGCTCTATTTGGCGCTATTTATATTTTAGGAGAGAGTAAAAGTTGTTATTCTGAGAAACATTGACCATTGCATTGGGAAATCCTTTTGTCTTATTCTCCTGCATAAAATCTATGAAAAAACAGACAAAGAATCAAAAGGTATGTTTTGTAGTAAAATAATATTATAAGAAGATTTTAGGAAGTGTGTTAGCCCTTGTTCTTGGGTATGAGTAAATTTAACTTGAAGAAAACCATTGTTATTACTGTATGTTTTTAAGTGGCTTGTAAAAAAGAAAGAGAGAAAAAAAAAGTTTGAACAATATTACATCTCTCATGTTAATTTGATTGTGTGTGAAATATTTTTTATTGTCATATTTTTATCTTAGTAGTTAAAGTTAGTTGGTTTATTATGAATTTCATTATTTAGATAGCTTTACACATTCTTATTTTATTAAATTTTCCATATTCATGTATATATTTTTTATCTTTTGTGCAATTTACTAAAAATCAATACGTATGGGTTAAATTGTTTAATATACTCACATTAATTTAATTAAGGTGGTTCTCAAATTCCCTGCTCAACAACGCGAAACTTTCTGACATATATTCTGACTCATTTTAAACGTAAAAGTATGAAATTGGTAGGCCTGACTATTGAAGTGTTTTGGAATCGAATAGCGTTTTCCATTTTTTGTTAAAATATACTAAGGTATAAGAGAATCTTGTCATGCGACGACAAATTTTACCCCTTTCTCGTGCTACCGCGTCCAGAAATTTGGTTCAAATCGACATCTTTGACAGTATTTTCTGAAAGAGCTTCTGCCTTTACAAAAAAATGTAAATCGCGATTCGATTACATAGTTTCTGAATAAGAACATCTGCGAATTTCATACGTTTCCGAACAAAAATTAATTCAGAATGTAGCTCCTTTATAGATTTGAGAACAGTCTTAATAAAATTTATCACATTTTGTGCAAAAATTGACATATTTCAGTCAAACTGAAAAAAATTAGCATACATGTTTAGAACTTTTAATTCATTCTCAAGATATGGATTGAACTAGAAAAGTAAATTTTGTAAAAAAAATTGAAGTGTTGCAACTTTTTTAAATCTAGAAAAATTGTTTTTTCGTAATAAAAGTTTATCTCACAGTTACATTTTCTAACAAACTAGGGGGTTGCGCCCTACGACCAACGCTCGTAACCTCCCTTCCCGCCTGTCCAGACTTTGCAGGCTGTAAAAACACGCTAATTTGCTCGTTTAAAAAGATTACTTGATTACGAAAGATTTGGATGATATTATCACGACCAGTAGTGATCTTCTGTAATCAAGTTGCTATTCGTTTCCCTTTCACTTGGGTATTTCTCGATTCCCAAGGCCGCATCCATCGCTTTCGCGACAGCTGACGGTGTTTTCGTGATCGATTAAGTAAGATCTATCACAATTTAAAAATCAGCTTATATAAAAATGTTGTATAAATGCGAACATGAAAGGAAAACATGCGGGGGTGCAAGCAATAATTAGAAACATCAACTCTCGTGCCTTTTTACACCATGTGGTAGCCACTCCGTTAATCTGGTGGTAAATGATATGGCCAAATCATCATTAGAGGGAGCCAACTTCTTTAATATTATCAAAAAATTGTACGTATTTTTCTTCATCGCCTTTCAGATCGGCCATTCTTTTGAAGCATGTTGAAGAAGTAATCTAAAAAACTCTCAGCGACACCAGGTGAAAAAGTCGAACTGATGCTAGCCACTAAGGTATTAAATCGGTCGAGTATATGATGCATTGCTTAGCATTTACGAGAACAAAGATTGATACAGTTCTATAAGAGATGAAGCATCTGCGCTACTTGCGCAAATAAAACGATACAAATTTCTATGTTCTGTCGTGATGTGGTATGAGGTTTTAAATAATTTCAATTCCATTAGTAAACTCATGCAGGGGATAATTTTCGATATTGAATTGGCAATAAAACTTTTGGAAAGTTCCAATCGTTTTTTTTAAGAATTTGAGATCGGACAATCACTTTAATGCCATCCTTGTCGATGCTGGCGAAACGGCATCCGAAATAGATGCAGATAAAAATTTTGAATCAATACCGAGACATCGAGTTCGTCGGCGAAAAAGACAATTTGATTATTAAAATCAGGATTAACCTATAATCGATGCATAGGAAAAATACAAAATTGAATTCTTTTACCACCTTGCTGACACTGCAATCAAGTCTTTAGATCAAAGATTTTCTCAGCTGCAACATCACAACAGTTACTTCAGTTTTTTATATCATATATATGAACTAAAAGATGTTTGTTCTACTGTAATTTTGGCCAAATGCAAAGATTTGGAAACCATTTTAACAGCTAGAGAATCATCGGATATAAACAGCCTGGAACTTTGTGATGAAATATCAGTGGTGTGTTCTCTATTGGAAAAAGATTTACCACCTTTGGAAGTTTTGAAATTCATAACAAAAATTAATTTTGCTCCACACTTGAACATTGCTCTAAGAATTTAACTTACTATTCCAATAACTGTGTCATCCGGAGAACGTAGTTTTTCCAAACTAAAAACAATCAAGAACTATTTGCGAACAACAACATCTCAAACAAGATTGTCAGACCTCGCTATTTTAGGAATTGAGTATGAACTCAGTAACAATGAACTCATTAACAATTTAGATGTTTCTGAATTAATTAAAGAATTCTCTGAACTAAAAGTTCGTAAAAAAAAAGTTTGAATGTTATTCCTGTAACTGTTTTTTTTAAGTAAAGTATTTTAAATGAAAAAATATTATAAGTATTTGTGTCAATTACTGAGTGTGTGTTTCCCTGTTGTTTTTTGGATGTTCCCTACAAAATGTAAAAAAGATCATGTACTTTTTTTTAATGCTTACTATGTATACTTATTATGTAGGGGCGCAAATTCTTACTTTTGCACGGAGTGGTTTAGAGGCTAAATCCGGCCCTGCTTACAGGGTTTGCACTAAGCATTCACCATCTTGCCAAATGCAAATAAATCTAAAAATTGGCAATAAAATTCAATTTTGAGTATTTTGGTGAATGAATATATTGCTGCTGTTTATTTCAGAAGTAGAGACAGATGTCGCTAAATTAAAGTCTTTCTTTAAAAATAAACAGAAGGTGAAAAAATGAAGCAAAATAAACTTAAGATTAAGGATGCATCGGATATTCAGCCAGGAAGACTATTGAATATTCACTTTGGCTGAATATAAAAATTTCCAGTCTGTCGAATATTCGGTTTGGTAGAATCACCTGAATACTAAAATATCTGACCAAACCGAATACTTAAAAAAGCCTTTTAAAAATAAATTAAAAACTTTACATTACTTCAATTTTTAACTGTCAATAAATATATTCAGAATAATTAAACAGAAATCGATTAAAAGAGATTGTTTTTACATTATTTACTGTTTGGAAATTGACACAAGAAAATTAACTATTAAGTATGACATTCATAGGAATTAATGATGTAAAAATCTTGAATATTTCTTGAATATTGATTGGCATTATTCTGCTTCTTGCTTTTTCGTAAACAGGGTGACAATAAAATGGAACAAACTTTCAGTGGTGATAACAGGCCTCAAGACAAACAATTTTTTTTTCAGAAAACCAGGATCACAATCCACATATCCAGTCAAAAATACAGTGTTTCTCACTTTAAATCAAACTTGGATATTTGTTTGTAACTTTAACAATAATCAAGATATTGTAATAACAGTCTTAACTTTGCTTTCTGTGAAATATGACACAACGAGAAGTGTTTGAAATTGCCAAAATTCACACCGAAGCTGTAAGCTAGACACTCCATTCTGCAGAATGTAGCTAATAGTACATATACTGTGTCACTGACCAAAATTCAGTCACTTCCAATGATGTTATCCCATTCCATGTAAAGCAAAGTGAATATGATAAAAATATTGCTAAAATATCTTCGAAAATTTTGGTTTAGCCTGTAGTGAGGCACCCTGTATATTTGATTGAATGTATTGTATTTTTGATTGAATAAGTAGATTGCAATGCTGGTTTCCTGTGCAAAAAAGGCCTATCTTGACCACACTATTTCTCCTGAAACACACAATATTTCTCCTTGTTCCAAAATTTTAGGAACATACTGCGTGTTTCCAAGCTCTGAATCACCCAATCACTCAACCACTCTGATGCATTTAAAAACTTCATTGATAAATTAAAAGGAATAATAAAGTTATTATTGCTGAATTGCCACCATTTGAATATTATATATATATATATATATATATATATATATTACTTTTAGTCTTTTTTGTGACTAATAAACATATGATTTAAAATTTTCCTTTTAAATCCTTCAAAATTTCTCTTTGATTTTAAAATATAAGAAAATGTTATTAATTTATTTTAATTCGCAGAAGAAGCCACAGAGTTTAAAGTTTTATTAATTAAAAAGATTTTAAGACTATCCTCTTCTTAAATAATAACTCAAAGCATAAATTTTTTTAGTGTAAAGTTTACTTGTGAAGAGTTCTTGTTCATCAAAATGGAAGGATAAAGGATAAATTTGTGTTACAATATGATGCAAAATTGTTTTAATTATTACTTTTTAATACCTTTAAACCCTGAAATATAGAAGTATTTGGCCAGCCAAATAATTAGTAGTATTAGGTTTACATGTGTGCTGAATATTCAGTATATAGCCAAAATCACTGTTTGGTGCATCCCTACTTAACAAGTAAAACATTACACATGGAAGGGGAGATCCAGTGGCAATTTATGGCTACTTTTGTGATATACTCCTAACTTGAATCTTCACAGCTTCAGAGAATGTCAAAATATTCTCTAATTAGCAATTATAAGTTTTATGCACCACAAAATTTGAGAGAGGCTGTAGTAAGCAAAACAGTGCTCTAAGGAGTAATGCCCTCCTCTCTAAAAAAAAAAAAAAGTGTTTCAACTGCAAATTATAGTGGAAAGTCAGACATACAGACATTTAATTTTGACCAGGTTTTTGAACACTGAAGTATGAGAGAAACAGATGCTTGTGCCATAAGTTAAGTATAATAAATATTTAATTATAGATTTAATATAATACTTCAGTAATAAATTGCTATTATATGTTGAATTAAAAAAATGTTCAGATATTTAAAAAAAGTTTAGTTTAAAAAAACTTAAATGTAATACTTTTGAAAACTGACTAATGATTTTCAAATTTAGTTAATGTGTGTAAATGACCTGAATTGCCTAGTGCAGACCTTGATTAGTACGCTAAGTTTTTATTATTTGTACTGAGTCATTATTTTATGCAGAAATATACTCACCCTGTATTCTTCTGGTGGTTCAGTCATCAAGCTGATTATGACAGATGATATCACAGTGATGAAAAACAGGATGCAGGCAAAATACATGTAATGGACCTTCTGTATGATAACAGGTCGAGTGTCAATTTCATCACAGCGAGGTTGGCGATAAATGAAATCCAAAACCATTCGAGTCACACCAACCACAAAGCCAAGCATCATTCCCCAGAAGCAACCCTGGTAAAATTTTAGGAATATAAAAGTTAGTCAAGGAATAAATTTATATATTTCTTGTACACAGTTTATATTCTACTACTTTTTAAAAATATTTTTAAAAAATGATATTGATCCAATTAAGTAAGTTATAAAACATGACAAAAAAGCAATTTTTTTTTATGGGTAATATTAAATTTTCTAAGTATAAAACAGAATTTTATATCAACTCTCAAAAGCCACCTGGGTGCAAATTTGCATGCGCTGGATTTTAAAACTCATTAGCATTTTGAAACAGATGTGAGAATTGCTTGATCCTCACCATAACAAACTTGTTTGGGTCAAGAGACATGTAATGTTGTTGTATCAACATAACAGACTTATTTCCCTTGAAAAGTTTAGACACATCATTTGTATTTATGCCTTCAAAGTAGACACGTTAAAAGTTTATCTGTGTGCAAATTAACACCCAAGTGGATTTCATGTGTGTCAAGTGAGTTCGACCAAAAAAATTGAAATTAGTTTTTTGTTTTTTTTGAAAAAATCACTGTTATAGTTCTTTTAAATTCTAAAAGGTGTAAATTAAAAACATAATACAAATTAAAATAACTTTTATTAGGTTGTATTACATGTTTCGACTCACTCCAAGTCATTTTCAAAAACAAATGAGAATATTCCATAATTGCACGGGCTTTGAAGTTATTATTTTCATGTACTTTTTTTTTAAATCACACACGTTATCTTTTATTTTTACTTGGTTGTTTATTTTCATATCTGTGACCATGGAGTAACTCGAGCCACAGTTTTGGTAAATTAAAAGATGCTGCATCATTACATATTGTATTTTTGCGTGTTAGTATCTCTATGGTTTTTCTTATTATGGATCGATAGTATAGACTGGGGGGAAATATTATTTTACTTTCATTGAAATTTATTTGGATGGCTTCTTCTTGATATAATCTTGCCAGGCCTGTAGTTTTTCTATTATATTTAATATCAGCTATATGCTCTTATTATAAGTTGTTAATTTACACCTTTTAGCATTTAAAAGAGTACATGAAAATAATAACTTCAAAGCCCGTGCAATTATGGAATATTCTCATTTGTTTTTTAAAATGACTCGGAGTGAGTCGAAACATGTAAAACAACCTAATAAAAGTTATTTTAATTTGTATTATGTTGCTAATTTACACCTTTTAGCATTTAAAAGAACTATATTATTACAAGGTGTTATAATTTATTATATTGAAATCGCTGTTTTTTAAATAGAAAGTAAATATATAGATCATGCATATTTTGTTAGAAAAACTTTAACTTACATTTCTTTTGTACTTTTCAAACTAACAAAACATGAGAGATTGGGTACGTTACATTTTAGTTTACAAGAGAGAAAAACATTAAAAACTAAAAATTTAAAGCAGTTTCTGTGCTATAAGATAGCTACACTACACTTTTTCAATCTTGGGTCTCTGGGAGCCAGACATTTTCAAAATCTGAATTCTATTTTTAGTAATAAAACAATATTAATATACTAATCTTTTGACTACATTGTTATCAAAATCCTCATTAGTTTTAATGGTCTCAACCATGTATGCATCATAGCCAAGAAGTTAATGCAAAATATGCTGTCCCTATGATCAGTTAAAGCACATCTGCAGCATCACTGACATATTAAAATAAATAAATAAATAAATAAATAAAACAATAACGCTGTTGTGTGATATTTTAAAAGAAAATATTTATGTAAATTTATGCTATTTTACTCTAATAAATAAACTTACAGCTTCATTCATTCTTTTCCACAAGACTGCAAGTATATAGACAGCAGCAATTGGAGGAGCGAGGTAAGCTGACACAGATTGGATATAAATGAATAACTGCCCTCCTTGAAGATTCTGAATTATTGGGATCCACCCAATGCTAATCAAAATCATTATAATTATAAATGCCCTAGAAAAACAATATAATTACTGAAAATGTAAAAGAAAAATTAAAAACTGTATAGTCTTTTTGGTTATTTATTTATTTATTTTTTTGACATTAAACAAGAAAATACACACAAATTTTTATTATAATGTTGGGATACCAAATTCAGTTCAAAATAATTTGCATTTAAAAGTTTCACCTACTTTTTTATCACCTTTTTCTATTTTTTTTTTTTTCAAACTAACTTCAGGATGTAAATATCTTTTGCAAATTATGCATAAAAATTTATAAAACATACTGTTTAAGCAAAATACCCCTCTCTTATAATTTCAACAAGTTCCAACAACAACAATTTCTATCAAGCAACCTTTTTTCAGAATGCTTGATGACAAAATCTTGTCATAGAAGAAAAAATGAAATTAGCATTTGTATGTAATATTATAGTCTGCAAAGTTTTTATATTTCATCAAATATACCATTCACTCCAAATAAAGAAAATATACAAAATATAGAAAAGTAGTTGCATAAATAACCATATTAACATAAACCTTATTTAAGATAATTTCACACAATTTTGAAGAAAGGACATATAAATCTTTATTTATAATACTATAATGAATGACTACTTTAACTTTAGTCATTAAGAAATAAAAATTACACAATAGAAATAAATTCCTATTTAAAGTATTTAAAACATTTGCTATTATGCTAAAAATTAGAAATCGATTAGGGTAAAGGAAACTTACTAAAGAAGACTACAATAATTGTCAATAACACGGACCAGAAAGAATGATAAGTACAGGAGCTTTTTCAAAAATAAGTATTTTATATTGTTTGTAATGAGTTTAGCATAATAACTAACAATGCTTAAAAAATATTTTGTTAAAAAACATTGATTTATCTACTAAAAGGATATTTATGGTTATAAAAAGTTAAAATGGTTATGAGGGAAAATAACATTTTTATAGATTCTTGAAGATTAGCTGGAAGAAGTACATGCTTGCACAAGCATGTGTCTCAACTGTATTCTCCATTTAAATATAACATAATTTTCCCCATTTAATGCTTTTCGCTTATAATAATTTAATCCCTCTTTTAATATTCAGATGTAAAGTGTTTGGAAATATTATTATTTCAGCTTTTTAAATATGACGTAATTTTCACTATTAAATGCTTTTCACGCATAATAATTTTATTATTTTAAACTTTTGTTTCTTTTTTAATATTCACAGATGTTTTTCAGCTGTAAAATGTTTGGAAATATTATCATTTGTGTTATTTAAAAATGGCAACAATAGATAAAAAAAAATACTTTTTCGAAACATGAAATAAATTGCTATTGAGATAATGAAATTTTAAACAAAAAATTAAAAAAACAAACTTAAAAAAATGATCACACACTGCAAGCTCGTATCATGAAAGATTGTTGAATTTCAATGCATAGTTTTTGATCCTATAAAACTTTTTTAATGGAACCATTTTGACCGACTTCAACATTAAACAGTGCTTAAAATAATTCTTTGATTTAAAAACTGTTTGCTTCAGCATCTTTATTGAATATTTCTCTATAAAACTACTAATGTTCATATTCTTATATGGAATGGTTTTCTTAATATAAGCTAAGATAAACCGCTGGTTAGAAAAAATTCATTTATGACAGCGACATCAGTGGGTGAATTTTTCTTTTTTCTTTTTTAAGAATAAGAGAGATAATGTAAAAAAATAAGTAGCTAAACATTTAAAAAATACAGTCAGCAATTTAGAACTCATTTTAGAGTGATTTGTTTTAAAATATTGTATCACTAGAAATTTGGAAGTTGATTAAATTAGAAATTTCTTCTGTTATTTATTATTTTTTGCTGTTTGTTTAGATCAGGGATGGTGAATCTTTTCACACACATGTGCCAAATATTTCAAAAAAATATTTTACGTGATCATAATGTCCCAACAACCAAAAAATTTAGTGGCTGAAATAATTATGAATCAAAATTACTTAAAATTGTGTTTGTAGGATTACAAAAAATATGAGTAACATTTGATGTTATATCATAGAATGAAATATAACAAAAAGCCATTCCAGTTGTTGCATTTTAGATGCCAAATAATCAATATCAGTTTCAGACTTTTAAGAGAATGCAAGTTGAATTGAAGAGACAAGAGCTGACAAGAGATTTCTGCTTGAGTTTTTCATATTATTGATTTCCAAAAATAATGATTTGCAGAAAAAAAAAAAAATGCCAAACTGGCAAGTGCCAGATTCTTTAAATGGTTTTTTGTCTCTGGAATAAACTCCAAGTTGTCTGAATTACAACCTTGACATTTTTGCCTACAATACCTTATAATGTTTCCTTTCTGATACTCTGCAAATCCTCTCTTAATATGAAAATTTTTTGAGCCAATATTTTAGTTTCTGAAATCTGTATGACAAAGCCAACCAATTGAATCAATCAAATTCAGACAAACATATCAAACATTTATCGGTTTTGGGCAATTGTGATTTAGATTAGAAATATTTTGGTTTAGAATCTGAATCTATGGCGTACCGAAAATAATCTGTGGCACACATGCCATAGGTTCACCATTCCTGGTCTAAAGGTGAAAATAAGGAATTTTACTTAGTGGCCACTGGCCGGTAGTTTGATTTTTTTTAGTAGCCAGTGAGTGGCGAGTGAGAATAATTTCTTTAGTAGCCAGTAAATACATTTATGTCACTGAATATTTAATTTTAAAAATATATAATTAGTTTTCAGTAAAGTAATTTATGTACTAAATAAAAACATTTTAATTTATATTGCTTTGAATAAACTTGAAATACTAATTTCCAATCTATTTTAAGTTTTAAAATAAGTTAACAACAAAGTTATACACAACATGCTTATGTAGTTAACTACATAAGTCTCACTAAGCTTAGGTACTTGTGTAGCTAACTACATAAGTACCTTTTTCAAAAAAAATTATTTGTCTAGAATTAAGATCTGACAAAAATAAAATAGGTATGTTTATACACTAAGAAATAACCCACAACATAATATATGTTACACGTGCACAACCTCTAGCCAGCGGACCAAAAGTGGCTAACATCTTCAGAAAATGTGTATTTCGTCAATTAGTCCAGAAAAAATTGCAAATTTCATCATTCAGGAACGTAAAAATCATGAATTTTCACCATTCGGGAGCATAAAAATCATGAATTTCCATCATCCGGGAGTGTAAAAATCACAAATTTCAGCGATCGGGTGCAGAAAATTACAAAGTTCGTCGATCGGACATGAAAAAATCAAAAATTTCGGCGATCAGTCGCGGAAAAATCCTAAATTTTGGCGATCGAGAGCGGAAAAATCACAAATTTCGGTGATCGAGTGAGGAAAAATTACAAAGTTCGTTGATCGGACACGAAAAAATCTAAAATTCGGCAATCGAGCGCGGGAAAAATCATAAATTTCAGCGATCGGGTGCGGAAAAATCATAAATTTCGGCGATCGGGTGCTGAAAAATCGTGAAATTTAGGGAAAATTGGAAAATACTGCATTTGGCCGGTTTTTTCCATATTTTTTAATCGCCAGTTTTTCAAGTTTAATCGACGAGTGGCGACTGGCGAGTGCTTTTTTTCACTTTTATCCTAGTCTAGATCAACCTTTCAGTAAGCAAGGGCATCCTTCAGCTGCTGGCAAATAATGAAAAGAGCCATTATTCAAATGACTGGAAACATACAATATTATCGCTGTTTGGTAGTGTTACCAACACACTCATCTTTCATATAGAATTTAGAATTACATTTCCCTGAGAGGTGGCTTATCTCAGAAACTTTTGTAGGAGTAAAAAATCTTAATGTTGCCTACAATAGAAAAGCATACAAATGTTAATGATTTAAAACTGAAACATCTTTTAAAATAGATTTTTTAAAAAAGCTAGTAACAGGGAACATTCGAAAGGCATACACATCTCTTATAGGATGTGTATACGTCTAATAGTGATAGCCATGCCCATGTAAAAATAAATTGCAGAGAAAATATAAATCATAGTAAATTTAGATTTATATTTCTCCCCAAGACCCATAAATTATCTAAAAAACTTTTGTAGGGTAAAGAGCCAAAAAAATTGATGCTGTCTACAATAAAAATAATAAATAAAGCATGCAAAGATTAATGATTTAAAATTTAAAATATTATAAGCAATTTTTTAAATAAATTTTATGTTTAAAAAAAGCTAGAAAATATTTGAAAGGGTGGCAAGAGATCTCTCAAAAGGCGTTGGGTTAGACAGCCCTGATCTAAACAAAAAAACAAACAAGCATAGGTGTAAATTAGCAAAGATTGATTAAAAAATATATAGTCTGTGTTACAAGAAAACTCTATGGAAATTAAAGCAGGTAGTATACTTATTAAGTTATATTCAATGTGAGAATCAAATTCTTTCAATAAGCAGAAACAGAATCATGCTTATAAATCTAAATTACTAACCTTCCCACAATCATCAATTCCCAAACTGAAGCTTTTTTTCTCATCTGTGGCCAAATATCCATTGTAAATAGAGTACTTGCACTGTTGTAGACTGAAGTCAAATCACTCATTAAAGCTGCCAACATCACAGCCATCATTAACCCACGTAAACCTAATAATAGAAAGTAATAACTGATACAGGATATTTTAATCTGAAAACCAATTCAACATAAAAACCTACATAAACATACTTTTTCATGAGGATTCAAAGATATAATCTTACTTATAATAAAATCCAAAGGCGAGAAAGTGTCTGTAACGGTACCGGTCTGAACCACTCTGATCTGCGAATTGACCGTAGTTAAATGCCACGTTAGGCTTAATGAAGAATCTATTCTAACATATAACGACTAAACGATAATTTATCCTACTTGAAATCATGTCTTTCAAAAGAAATTAATGTTTGAGAGATGACTTACATTAAAATTTATATTTATATTCTGAAATAACATCAGTTGAAATTAGGTTTATTGCTACGTGAAAGTAAACAAACAAATGAATCATTCGTCATGAACGTTTAAAATATTAAACCATGAATGCAACCATTCGGAAAGCCATCGCAAACTCATAAAGTGACTTTCCTCCGTGATATTCGCTAAACTACTTCGTTCATTCGTTGTGAGCCTTTATTGCCATCTATCGGAGATTAATATAAACCAAATTTTGAATTGAATACAGTAACCATGAACCTAGAAGAGATGGACCGGACTCCAACGTTACAGATATAGTCCTCTTTCAACATGGACAAACGTCGAAACTATTGCTGCGGGGCGCAGCGCCATCTACTGAGTTTTTTCTCATAAAATTAACATTATCAAATTAATCATTTTAAAAGTAAAATAAATGCATGAATTTGAGAAGAAAAACATATTTTAGACTTTCGTGAAATTTATATTCGAAGAAACTATTTAGCTTATGCTTCCCTTTACTTCCAGAACAATGAATTATGACTTTTATTATTATTATTATTATTATTATTATTATTTTATTTTTTTTTGCAAGAAAATTTTTAGATAAAGTCAGATTGTTTACTTCAACATTTTTATTGAGTAAACAATTAAATAATTATATTAAAAATGTAAGAATTTTAAACACAAATACCGAAATAATTTAAAATTAGTAAAGTAAAGTAGGTTATATTCAACACAAACTTTTTAGCATGAAGTCTGTTTTGTAAGTTTTAAATGTGAATTATCATCTAACATTAATTTCTTTCTAAAAGATAAGATAAAATATATTTACTATCTTTATCAATTATAGTTTCTCATGCAACATAAGATTTATTTGAATGATTATTATTATTATTATTTTTTTTTTTTGATGATGAAAGTTATACTTTCTACTCAAAATATTTCCTAAAATACCTGTATAAAACAAACTTGGATTATTTCCATACTTTTCTGGGTTTTTTTTTCTTCCCTCCCAATCTTAAAAATAGATATAATAATTCCAATCTTTTCAATACATAATATTAACTTGCAGCTTTTTATAAGTAATATTAAGAGTTACTGTTGCACTATAGTGTAAATCATAAAATTCACAACCTGGAGCAAAACAATTTCTGGCCATAATCTGTTTAAGAGCTCTTTAAATTAATTAAAATTAGAAAAAATTGCAACTTCTCCTATGCTTTGCATGTAAATCTGTTATCGCTGCGCCCTCTGATGGCTTATACATCAACTAAATTTCAAGGACTACTTTTCAAGCTAAATCCCCATTATGGATTCCGGTCCATGTATCTAGGTTCATGACAGTAACCTTTCACTTATACGCGATACACTGTAATTATTTTTCAGCACCAGTTCCTTTTTAAAGTAATTTTCTCCTTATTTAATCACAGAATTTATAAATCGAATTTTGCTGTTTTAAAATAGTGGTACAAAAAGTAATTACTAAACATCGCGTATAAGTGAGAGGTCACTGTATTTCTTATAAAATGTAATTAGAATATAAGGAACATGTAATTGTAATACCGGGTACTACATATATTAGTTATATCAATGAAATAAAATTTTGTATTTTAGCATACTAGAAACTTTGTAGTGAAAATAAATTTGTAATTTAATAAGAGAATTTAAAAAAAAAATACTTATTTAATAAAAGATGATCTTTAATGATCAAAATTTATCACAGATTTCTTTAGGCAATTTAAAAATCAGAATTTAATTTGAGATAAACTTTTTAAAATTTATTTAATTATTATTTTGGCAAATAAACTTTCTGCTGAAATTGCACTTTGTTCTACATTTTATCAATTTTTCTTGCATTGTAAATAAAATGAATATTTTATATCAAATATAATTAAAATATAAGGAATATAATGTAATACTGTGGTACAACAAGTATTAGTTATATCAATGCAGATAAAATTTTGAATTTTAACATAGTAACTTTGTAGTGAAAAAAAAATGATCAGTCATATTAATACAATTAATAGATGCGATTTAATTAAGAAATAAAATAAAATAAATTATTTTAACAATCGAAATTTATTACAGTTGTGAAATCGGAATTGAATAATGAAATGTTTACTCTGATATAGCAGGGCAGGTTTAAAAGATCGAAATGACACAGATTGCCGAAATGACTCGAAATTTTTAATGTCGCTTAAAAATCGGCCTGGTGAAGTATTAGAGCAGCTTTTTACGGGGTTTGTATGCAAGTCACCGCCCCGATGTAATTAGGGGTCCGCAAGCGGGCCCGGAGATGTGTTAATCCAGCAATGTGTGTTTAAACAACTTTGTTGATCTAAACAATGTTTTGAAGATTTTATCGTTCTTAATCTTTACAGAATCTTTTTATAGTGAAATCTTTAAACTATTGAAGTTCAATCAAAACAGTTTATTTCCTTCAGGGCTGTCGTTGTTTATATCAAAGGATTGAATATTATTTCCTAACATCTTAATGCCGTTTGTTTTTATGAAGTCTTATGAAAATGAAATGTAACATTCCGTCATTTTTGACGGGGGTTATATACTAGTAGATAAATAAAATACATGTTATTATTTAGTAAACCAGACCTTCAAAACTAACTTTAGCATCAAATATAAATAACATTAAAATACAGATACATCACAGACAAATAACAAAAAGAATGAAAAATCATGCATCGTGGCATAGATTATGAAACCCTTTCCAACACTATCAGAATATTGTTAAGAAATTTCAGTTTTGTTCATACAATAAAATGCAATATCTAAATAAACATAGAAAAAAAAAAAAAACAGTAAGACTTAATTTAGAGCAATGGTTGTTCATAGTTAGTAATGTGTGCAATTCTTTCGTGCAACCTACATGATCTACATATCTTCTAATACACTACAAATAAGTAAAGTTTTAAAATGCATATCAAAGCTGAAAATGTACATCCAGCAGCTATGGCTTATAGTTAATCCTGTAAATCGTATTCATTTAAGTGTGTCTGTAAATAAATGATAAATTCTATGTACTCAACAATCTAAAAGAAAACATGTTGTAGTGTACCTCAGTAACATATATCAGTTTCATTATGTTTGAAATAGTTTAACATCATTAAAAATACACTTCAAACAATTTCCCCAAATATATCAATGTAATGGAATTCTTTTGTGCATCCCTGTAAACAAACTATAAATGCTATTAACTCGACAGTCTACAGAAAACATATTGTCATCCACCTCAGTGAGGCATATCAATTTCATTATGTTTGAGACAGTGTAAGCTCATTAAAATACACTAAAAATGATTTTTCCCATTGACTGTAATGTAATGAAATAATTTAGAGTGTTTCTGTAAATGAATTATAATTGCTATTTATTCCATACTCTAAAGATAACACATTGTTGTCCACCTCAATGATGTATATCAATTTTATTAGATTTGACACAGTGTAACAACATTAAAATGCACCAAAAATAACTTTTTCCATTGATCATAATATAACAGAATACTTTTGAGTGTCCCTGTAAACTAACCATAAATGGTATACACTTCCTTTTTAATACCAAACATGCCATGATAAACCTCAATAACATAGATAAATTACATGGCAATCCAAGTATATTTATGTGATTTAGTGCACGGCCAAACAGACGGCCGTATAAACCAAATTCATAAACGCTTTTCAACTATGTTGGAAAGGGTTAAAAAGGCAAATTCGGATTTATGTGCAAGAACAATTTATGTAGTTTAATACATGTGCATATTATTTTTGTGTTTTTGTATATATTTAGCAAAAAAAGGCAAAAAAAATTATAATGGCAGACAGTGATAAACTATCTCAATTAGTTGTAAATTTCAAATTTTTACTTAGAATTAAATCAAAGAACTTACAGCATAAATTTAGCAGAAGAAAATTATATTTCTGAAAAGACATTTTTAAACCTTTAAATAAACCAAGGAATCTAATCCGGGCTTTCTGTGTTATGGAACATTGCTCAGTGCAGAAAACATAAGGGAAAACCATTATTTTTATTGAAAACTCTAATAGATTTTTTACATTTAATATATTTTTAACTACCCACTAACAACACCAAAAAAGCCTTTTTATATGAAAAATATCTACTAAGCATTCCAATAAAGTTTTGAAATTTATTAATTGCAATACTTTTGTATTAGCTGCATGCTAGGTGTTAATATAATAGCCAAAGAAATCTCCAAAGATTTTGTTACCTATAGCAGCTTTTTGTATTCGGTTTATTTCAGTGTTTAAGTGCATAGTTCGATTATATATGTGTTAAATTTGTGTTTTATTTATTTATTGATGAAGTGTCAATTTTATTTTGGAATATTACCCAGAAACAAAAGCTGATAGGAAACCACATGCAAGGGTTGATAAAGGATTTTTTTCCTTGGGGTTTATTTTATGAAAAGCAAAAGTTATTTTCATGAAATTTATTATATTTTTGAAAAAAAAAAAATAAAAAAAAAATATGAAAAATGAAATTTAGTTACTCAAATATTCAAATTAAACATTTATTATTAATAACTTCTTTAAGTCCTGCTAAAATTTTCTTTTGTGGTGAACATTTTTTTTTTTGTAAATTACACATTTTAAAATGAACTAAATAAAAATAATTAATGAAAAATATATTTTTATGGAATGGAATTTTGTGAAGGTTTTTTTTTTTATTAAAAGGGATTTTGAGAAGGGACATTAAATAGGCTCCAAAATTTGCCTGGATCGACTACCTAGACATGGTATATATATATATATATATATATATATATATATATATATATATATATATATATATATATATTGAAGATTCACAGTACTTTTAGTGGTAAAATTGCATACATATATTTTTGTACTTAAATTTATCATTAAGCACAGATATGTTTTAACCTACATCAATTCGTATCTTAGTATTAACCCCATTTTTTTTTTTACTAATTCAGAATATCTACTTCCATTTAGATGTCTTACAAGCAGACAATGGCTGTAATAAAATCAAATAACCGATCATGAAAGTTGATAAACAGGAATGGTCATGCAACCATAGAATAGAATTCAACTTTGTGCTCATTTATGGCAAAAAACTGTAATGTAACAGAACTGAGTTACGAAGAGATAACTGACTAAACATGACAGGACACATTATATGCCTACAGAGGTCACAAAACAATTTACACAGAACACTTACATATGATGTGAAATAACTTTTTTCTTATGTGTTTTAGTGGGCAATTCATAAGGAGTTGTTTTTCTAGGGTTCATACAGACTTGAGAAGAAACAATCCAAAGAGTCTAGAAAAATTCTAAGGAGTCCAAGAATTTTAATGGACTCGCCAAATTTATTCGTGTATGTTATGCCTTATGTTATGCGTGTATGTTGCCCTTGTATAACACGCATATACCTACTCTAATTCTTAATGCCTCATTTGGAGAGAAAAGTAGATTTTGTTCTATTAAAATCTAATAGTTAGTGCTAAAATTACTCAGTATTTAAAATGCATTGCCTAATGGTTTCATAAAATTGAATACAAAATTGCCAGTCAAATATTTTATGTATTGACCAATTTCCACATATACAGATGCCAGTCAAATTTCAAATACTCATCAGGTATAATTTGCACTTAGATTTTAGAAGTAATTTTTGAAGGGAAAAAACCATGTGACATATATAAAAAATACAGTAACTTAACTTCATGTTATTTTCTTGAATGGCAGTAATCACTTGAACTTTACCTTTGAAAACATGAGAAGATTTTTATTTTACTTCCTTTTTTACTTATTATACAAGCAGTATCATTCATAGTGTAAGATAGAATCTTCATTTTTCTTCTTTTTTATAATTTTTTTTATAATTTAAATAAAATTTTGCTTTGGGATAATTTAAAGAGTTTTTAAGGACTATTTTGTTTATTTAAGGAGTTCTAACCTCCTTGGAAATTTTTTCATTTCTAAGTAGTCAATACCTGCTTTTTGATTTGATAAATTGTATTCAAGAGAAGTTACTCAAAATCAATAGCTCTATTAATCCATTTAGCATATTTTGTGTAATAGGGACACTTGGCTTTGGCAAGAATGGAGTGGATATAATATTTTATATTAAAAATAATGTTTTATGTGCACAATTAAATACCTTTGAAATCTTAGTAGAAAAATGAAAAGACTTTGCATATTTTAAAGGCAAAATTAGCAGATTCTACAACCATCTATTTTTCATGCAGTGTTGCTTTATAACATAACATAATTAGAAGTCCTAAAATTATTTCTAAAATTTTATACCTGCAAAAGGAAGCATTTTCAGCCATGTACCGATTGCACAACCCTGTATCATAACATTATACTTTAACAGAAATGTGGATCATGTAATCACTAGTTCCCATGTACTAACAGAACTAATAGCATACGAATCTGCATTGGAAAAAAAAATCTTTTCATCAGCTATTAATATATGTACAAAATATCTACTCAACAGTATTTCACTAAACCAGTATAATATTCAGCAAAAATAAACAATTTGCCTTTTCAGTTCTGAAGAAAATAAAAATATGAAATATTTACCTGTAGGCATGAGTTCAAGAACTAGACGAGGATAGGCAACATTAGAACATCCAGCTGGATTTTGACAGTATTGCATGCAAACTTCTGGATCAACACAGGCAACTTCATCTGGAAGACATTAAATTGCTTTCTTATAAATAATTGAACAGCATAACAAATAATTTTACATACAATTTAAAATAGAAACAAAATATCACATTCATTATTTAAATCTTAGTTATATACCATAAAATCCCGATTGTAAGCCCCCCCCCCCCTCCTTTTTTTGTTTCAAAAGCAGACACAGTTAAATTTGGTAGGGGACTTATAATCGAAATTTAAAAGAAATTTATTAAAAAGTATTTTTATCATTAATTTAGAAGTAAAAAGGGTAAATGCAAGGGGGAGAATCTCTGCATTTTGGTGCATTTCTGCAATTTTTATGCAATTTAAAATCTTAATTTTTTATTCTTTATATGTTATTTTATTGTAACAATAAATAATCAATCTGCTATATTTCCCTTCCTCCTTTGTGTTTGCTCTCCTCTAATACCAAACAAGCATATGTTAATCTTTATACCTCTGTAATAATAATAATAAAAATTCTGACCTATTTAATACTCTATAGTAGCAATAAATAAATAATGTATCACATAAATTATCCTAATATTTCTGCTCCTCTCTCCCTTTGCCCTGGATTTATGATTGATTATTTACTCATTGTTATTAGAATGCAACAAATAGTACAGAAGATTTTTTTTTTTTAAATATATATAGAGTTTTAAAAATTAATTTGTTTTGCTAGGTTATTTGGATGGCAGAGGGAAGCAGACATTTTAGGAATAGAGGGGCCAGAGATTAATTAGCAATTAAATTGGCTGATTATTTATTTATTGTAACAAGAGAGCAACAAATAAAGTATAAAATTTTTTATTAAAGAGTTTTTAAGATTTTAAACTTTGTATGCTGTGGAGAGGGGGGAGGGATAAGCATAAATTTCAGATGGAGAAGGGGTTGTAAATTAGATGATTGATTTTTACTTATTGTTACTAGAGAACAACAAATAGCACAGAATAATTCTTTAAGATTTTCAAGATTTTAAACTTTAGAGTTGGGAGGGAGGAGGGAGGGGAGGCAGAGAAGATTTCATTGAAATTATATAAAAATAAAAGTGGAAATCTGTCAAGAGGTGGAAAATTGTCTCCCTTGGAATTTTTAAATCAATTTTTTGAGAACAAAAAAAGTTTGGAGGAGGGGGAGGGGCTTTGTTAAAAGAAAATAAATTCAAAATTTCTTAAAAATGGGTGGGTGGGTGGGGCTTACAATCAGGATTTTACAGTATATGGTCTATAAAAAATATCCAGACATTTTTAGAGTAAAAAAATTGTAATTTCTTCCCAAATACATGACAAATTAAAGTGTTTTACCAAAGAAAAAATAAGTTACAAATAAGATGGAATTAATATACAAATCGTAAATATTGAAAAATTTGTAAATTTACTACATAAAAATTTTTAAACAATGAAAATTTCTATTGAAATTTGTTTAATGATTTAGACATTATCTTGAGAAAACATGATTGCATGTTTTGCAATCTGAAAGGAGAGCAAATATTTACTAATAATGTTTTATTTAAGTCTTTCAAACACAAGCTGGCTCAAAGCAAATCCACTTAAAACTTTCCGGTGCGGAATAAATCTGTTTGTAAAATAATGAAATAATGGACTGACACCAGATTTTACATACGATTTCCTTAGAAAAGAATAACTTGATGATTTTCCCTTACTATATAAAAGGAAAATTTTAATTAAATATTCTTGGTGCCGTTTGTCAGTTTTGGAATTAAAATTAGGTGTCCTTTTTTGTGACCACCGCCCACTAAAGGGTTAATATATGAATGAGAGAAAGAGATGCATAAACATAGCAATACACTGTGTGGTCAATAGTAGACCCCAATTAACTTAGAACTGTAGTAAAAATATATTACCAAAGGATTTGTATCACTATGGCCTTTAAATGGCTTACTTTATATATATATATTTAAAAATGAAAACACATGTGAAAAACAAAGGGTAAGACATTATAAAAAGCAATGGAATGGACACTGCAGGAATTATACTTGATAGGATGAAAAAGAAAAAAATGGAAAACTATGAATATCTTATAGAATCTTCAGAAGGGTTTTATATGAATAGTCATAGTAAATATATATTATTTCATCAAATATTGTCAGCATTATGCCTAAAATTGACAATACTAAGCCCTAATAACATATACATATATGAAACTAGACAATTAAAAACCTACATGAGTTTAAATAACAAAATCTATTATGAATGAAGAGAAAAAAGAATCAAAGAAAATTTTTTTTGACAAAGCAAATAATATTTAAAATGTGAGGAAACTAAAGAGAGTAAATAAAATTTAAATATAATAAAGATGAAATGGGAAGACAAGTACAATAATTAGCAATGTATGATGAGACATTGTGTGAATAAAATGCAGAGTGTATAATTTATGTTGTAAAAATGATTTTGTTATGTAAATGAAATGATTATATATATATATATGAAAGTTGACAAAGCAATTTGAAATTATATAAAATTGAAACTTATAAAAACTTTATTTGGATTTCCATACCAATTTTATACTTTTGTATTTAAAATACAGAGAAGTTTAATCTGTAATGATCATGGAAAATAATCTCAAACATATAATACAAAAGTTACAAATGAAATTGCAGATGTTCAATAACAGCAACTATCATTAAGTTCTTATAGGTATTTCTCATGACACATTTTAAAGAAATTTAAGCTTGGAAGATGAGATGCCAGAGATGCCATTTGTTACAGATTCTCAGTAATTGTTATGTTCAATTATGACACTAATAGTGATTGATTACTGAAAAAAGGAGTTACAGAAGTAGGCATCGCTAAATGAAATCCATGAATCTTGTTGAGAATCCGTAACAAACACATTTAATGATAGGAAAGCTGGCAAAAATATTTTACTCTACTCGAACTCATAATTCAAATAACCATGCACACCTTTTATTATTATGCTTTTGGAACTCTTTTTTCACATTATTCACTCCTCACTGCATGAAATTAAAACATCTACAGATGTAAATAAAAACCTCAATGGATTTAACCTTTATAATTATAAATTAAATCTACTGAGTGAAAATTCTGAAAATTTATATTTATTATGATTCTTAACCCTAATTATTCATTGTTAAACATTGTAAACAAAATATTTAAAATTATAGCAAAAAAAAAAATTAGGTTATTTAATTAATTTAGGTTAAAAAAAATAATTCAGGTTATTAATTTATATTTAAATCACTGCAGAAAAATATTATGAACTTACAGCATAATTGCTTATGTAATAACTAAAACACATAGAAAAATAAATGTTTAATATGGATTAAAATGACTATGAGCACTCACAATCTTATAGTAGAAAGGCAATATCAGACGAACTTCAAAGAGCTACTTTAGCACAAGTCATAATTCTAGTATTAAGTATTAGAATGTATGTAAAATAAAGTAAAAAAAAAATTAAAAACTATCATGACACTTTGAACATCTGAACATGTATGTACATGTGACTAAACTTTTCAACTTTCATAATAAAGGAAAAAAAATAATAATAACACACCTTATTGCAAAGCATCAATGAAATGTGGAATGCTTTTTTTTATGTTATAATTTTATAAATAATGTCACAGGAAGAAGCAGAATTATCAAAGAATCATTGTTGAATAAAAAGCTAAGCTGTTCAAAACTATATATCTCAATGTTATTCAAAATGACACAGAATAGATTGTTTCAATCTCTCATTCATACAGACATAAATAATATGAAAAGCAATAGAAAACATTAATTGCACAATGTTTCTTTTTAAATACCATAAATAAAATAAGAAAATAACAATACACACCACAAATTATGATTTTAATATAAAACTATATTAGCTGAAATGCACATATAAATAACTGCAAAAAAATTTTTGGTTAAAAATATTAATGTTTTTGAATATAGGAATACATGTAAATGATATCATTAAAAAATTAGGTAGACAACTGTAAATGTTAAAGCATATTCAACAAACATGAAGTACAACCACTTCCACACAAAAATATTTCAGGTACAGGGCTCACAACAGTTTTAAAGACTAATGCAGGAAGAGAGAGACGGGGAAAGGATAAGGCTACTTTACAGGGATAAAACAAGTAAAGCAATAAAACAAGTTTGAAGAATTAAATAAATAAATAAATAGATATCCAAGAAACATTTTCATCATTTAAATAATTAAAAAAAAAAAAAATTAGAATTCTGTATCTTTTTAGCTTAAAAAACCATTTAATAAAATCAAATCAAAATGTCTCTCCTCCAACCCCTCTTCCCCTTCCTTAAATTTCTACTTTTTAACTATTAACCAAACTTTTTTTATAAACTGAATTTTAGAGATGCCGATTTTTTTTTTTTTTCCATATTGAAAATGAATATAGAAATTTCAGGAATTTTGTTAGCAATGTCAGATGATCAGAGTTTCGGATAGAAACGAGAATATATCTCTAATTTTATGGGAAAGAAATCGTAATAATCATTAAGGATTATGGGAAATCCACAATTATTGGCATGTCTGAAATTTCCACCATTTTCAGGAGGGATCGGCTGAATTCAATTGCTCAAATAAGCTTAAAAACAAAAGCTGCTTTCCTCACTGTATGATAATTTCATTGTTTGACTGAATATTCTTATACATAAAATATTTAACCTAATAAGCAGCACAAGATGTTAGTTATCAATGAACTTAATGAAATTGAAAACAAATGCTTCAGCTAATAACATTTGTACAAACACTCCTCAACTTACGATAGTTCAAGTTACGATTTTTCAGAGATTTGTATCATCATGCAGTTTCACAAAACTTTGATTTTAATTTTCTTTTCAAAAGCTAGCTATAAAATTCTATAGCATTATAGATTTTTTTTTTTTAATCAAAATTTTTTATACAATTCTATAGAAATTTCTGTAGAATTCTACTGGGCTTTTTATAGAATATGCTATAAATTTCTACAGAGCTCTATAAGATATTCTATGGTGGATTTCATGAACAATTCTATCGGATATTCTATAAAAAGCTATACTATATGGATATTCAATAGGTTTCTATAGAATTTTTTATAGAATTTTATAAAATTTTTTTTATAAGGATAGATAAACATTGATTCTTTGGATTCCTAGTAGGGTCAAATTTTTCTTCTTTTTATTAAGATTATTTGATTATTTTAATATATTATAGGATGTACATATGTCTCTCTGATAAGATTTTTGTTTGAAGATTGTTATGTGTTATACAAAATCAGAAATATAGGTTTATTTATCAAATTTTAATAAATTTCAATTATACAAATTTCATTTTTCTTTTCAATATAAAGCGCTCAACACCATAAAAATTTTTATATATGTTTTAGTTTATAAAACTAAGATGGTGTTGTTCATATATAAAAAAAAAAATCAAATTAATATAACTGAAATACATTAAAATTTGCTAAATTAACTTATGTTTCTTGTATAAGACATTTAAACTGTTTTCAAACAAACATCAATCAGAATGGGAGTAAATGTACGTACATCCTAAATTATATTAAAACAATTAAAACATCTTGGAATAATAATAATAATAAAAAAAGTTGAATTTATCTTTTAGATGTAAAAAGAATAGAAAATAAATAAATAAATAATATGAAGTAAAACAAATGAACTGTATAGATAAATTTACTGCATATTCTGGTATATAATGAGCTCCAGTGTATAACACACAAATAAATTTTCAGTCTTGATTTTTCTATTTTTAGTTACATTCACTATATAACTTGCACCTCATTCTTTGCAAAGAAACCTTCATTAGACATATAACAGAATATAAAATAAAGATTATTCCAAAGTATAATAACTATTAGTTTTCATGTAATCTGAATCAAAATATTATTTTTCTGTAAATAAAAAGCGTGTTTATTAAATTAGAAAATTTTAGTTCATTTAATCATCTTTTTTTTTTTCTTTTTTTTTTTTTTTTTTACTTAATTTTCATCTTTTACTTTTTTGGCATATAATGTACACCTGAAATTTTTGATCAATTTGCTTGTATCAAAAGTGTGCATTATACTCCAGGAAGATACTGTACCTATGAGTCCTGCTCATAAAATGAATATAAAATATTAAACAGTTATCATTAAATATCTCATATCAACAACAATATAAAAAAAATGGAATTTTAAAACTACTAACAATTTACACAACATATTTTTTTTACCAGACAAATGAACCACTTCCAGTAGACTGAGTTTACAATAAATCAACTTTGATCACCTGTAAAGAGAACTCTACTGATCATTCCTGGCATCACAATAAGAAAAATTGGAAGTATTTTCATAAAACCAGCAAATAATGTTCCTCCTTGGGCATGTGAGAGAGATTTTGCAGCCAAAAGTCTTTGTACCATCATCTATGAAAGCAATATTAATTTAAAAAGTTCTTTAGGTATTTATTTTTGACAAACACATAATTATTAGCCACATATTTATATACTGAAAGAGAAAATCATTTACCAAAATTTAATCACTGATGGAAAACTTTATTGCATGTACCAATTTAAATTTTAACACAAAACAAGCCTGAACACCTTAAATAAATATTTTGAGTACAACTAAAAGATAATAATCTTTAAATAAACTTTAAAGCATAAAATGCTCCATATGCAACATTTTAAAAATTCAATCTAGATTTTTTTAAAAATTTAATCTAATATTCTAGATTAAACTACATAATCTTGTTTATTAAACAGTTTAAAATATGTTAAGATAAAAAGCATTTACAAAGAGAGATTCTGATCAAACAACTAGAAGTTGTAAAGAGACAGTGTGCCAGTTGACCATCATCGATTTCATTATGCAAAGAAATTATTAAAATAATTCATCATACAAAAAAATTAAAATACTAGAAGACATTTTCATAAATTAATTCCATTCTATGATAAGATTACCTGATCTGTACACCAGTACCATATAGATGCTGGTGTCTGTCCAATGAGGAATCCTAACCACGGCATATCAGGGTCATCCCAAGATCTCAGTAACATCCAAGCATCTTCTTTAGGTATTCCACAATTGGTACCATTAAGCCTAATAGATGGTATGGCTTGCATATACTTTTCATAAAGACCAGACATTCCCCCTACTTTCATAAATGCTAGGGAAAAAAGGTAGGCCATATGAACTTTTGAATTTCAAAACAAGACCTTTATTAAAATTAGCACAAAGAAAATGTAATAAAATTGTAACTAAACTCAAAAACACTTTTATAATAGTCTATCAAAAATAAATTTTACACTGCAAAATATTCAACCATTGTACTTTTTTTTGCATAATTTAACACGAGGTGTCAAGGTCATTATCTCAAGTAAAAGAAGAATATCATTAGCAGAAAGACAACTAATATTAAACAAAAGCATAATTTGCAGAACAAATTAAAAAAAACAATTTGTTTCCAACATTATTTACACCTGAGAAGAGACAGATATTAAGATATTTCATTCAGTTAGTCTACATTTAATGTTAAATTTTTGTAACAAACATGGTTAAACCAATTGAACTTTAAAAAATATAAATAAAATTCATGCAATATAATATTTAAACTATCCTAAAAACTTAGATTCTGTTTAATGAAATCAAAATAAATCTTAGACCTTTTTTAAATGCCAACATTTGTATTACAGATTAAACTTTAATAGGCTTATGATGGGTGTGTGCAAAATAAGGTTTATGAAAAAAAAAAAAAAAAAACTTTAAAAAAGTCTAAGATTTATTTTGATTTTATTTGAACAGAATCTAAGTTTTTAGGATGGTTTAAATAATATATTGTTTGAATTTGATTTTTTATTTTTTAAAGTTCAATTGATTTAACCATATATGTTCCAAAAATTTAACATTAAATGTAGAACCAGCTGAATGAAATATCTTAATATCTGTCTCTTCTCGGATATAAACAATGTGGGAAGTAAATGTTTTTTTTAAAAATTTGTTCTACAAATTATGTTTTTGTTTAATATGTCAAGTTTTTTAATAACTACTGTATTCAAACGAACTCATTTCAAAATTAACAGAGGGTAAAATCATCAGGGTTTGATTTATGCAGTATCACATCACAATTTGTAATGTAAATGCTAATGATTAATCTAAAATGTTTCACCAGAGCAGTGATGCAGGTTGTTGTAGTTTGAACAAAATCTTCCAATCTGAACATAAAAAATGAAATTTACTTAAATTTAGTTATCCTATTTCCCACAAGAGGATGCTTTGACTGCAAAAGTAAATTGTGTTGAATCTTTACAGCTTATATTTAACAACAGTATAGCTGTCATACAGTAAAAAAAAAAAAAAAAAACTTAAGCCACGCATCATTTTAACCAGTGCTTTTAGAAATATTATTGGATATGGAGGGTGTATTGAGTGCCCCCCACCCCAGATCGCCACTGAATCTTTTAACATGAATCTTTTAGATTTCATTCTTTGGAGTTTTCTCAAAAATAATGTATATGAAAGAGAATCCACTAGTCAAGCAGATTTGCGGAATCATATTTCTATGACATGCAGATCTTGTAACTCCTAGAATATTGCTTAAAGTACAAGATGGATTTATTTCACATGTACATTTCTGCATTGCAGCCGAAGGAAGTCACTCCGAACAAGTTTTAAGATAACTTTAATTTTTATTAATTAAGTTTTCGATTACATAATCTAATGGCATTTTAAAATATGTATCATTTTGTAAAAAATAGAGACTGTTGCTTTTAATCATTTCATTTAACAAAAATTCTGTTATTTTTTTCACTTACATGTTTAGTACCAGTCATATATTTTGCTTGAATGTATCAGAATGAAAACATATTTCAAATTTATATTGCAATGTTAATTTTTCTCTCAACTATTATTATTTTTTTATATCTGATGATTCTAATAAATTTGAGAATGACCCCTATTTTGTAGCAAAAAAGATGTTTCAACTTAAAAAAGCTATTACTTGGTCAGTTTTAATCATAAAAGAGCTTTTTTTGGTCTTACTTGTTAGTGTAATATAAAATTTTTACTAAATATCACTTACAAGACCGGGAAAACGTATAAAAAATTAAATTTCGCAACTTTTAAAGAAATGTTTTTATTTATCCAAATCGCTTTTAAAATACTTCTTTACCTCATTTAAAAAATTTTTGTAATTGGAACATGGAACTATATGCCTATGACTAACGGTTTAGGATTTACCCCATAGAGATTAAATTTGTAACAGTATCCAATGTCAGTCTATAATTATCGCCAAATGCGATTTTTTTGCAAGAATGAATCACTTTAGACAATGATGTCCAAAATAAATCCCGATCATAAATGAAATTCAGCAGTACCGGCAATATCATTCACTTCATCTATGGCATGTATGTCATCGTCAAAATGTTCTTCATCTGTTATTTCATCAACAATTGGCGAGATTGCAATAATATCTGCTTCAATTTGCTTGGAAAATAAGTACTTGTGCGTCTCTTCAACAGTTTTAAAATATTTCCGAAACATTTCTTTAGACTTCAAAATGTAAAAAAAAAATTACTTATGAAAAATTGCTTATTAATGTAAATATAATAATAAATTGTTCTTTATATTTAAATGTCAAAGAAATTACTAAAACAATGCATTATTACACATTTATAATATATACAAATTCCCCCCAAGCATAAAACAAAAGGTAGAATCGAAAGAAAATTTCCAGCGTCCTCAAGCATGACGGAGGAAGCTTCCTCATGGAAGCATCCATGAGGACAGCAAAATATTATGCAAATTTTTGGTAAAACCAAAGCTAAATAAGAAAACACAAACACAATAAAACATAAAAGGGAATACAGTTGAACCTCGAAATTCTGGGATCGGCCGGACAACAGCAATTCCGGATTTTGGAGGTCTGTTAAAAAATATTTTTTATGACAATATAATAACATACAAAATATAATTTTTTCTCTAATGCAAATAAATGATGATCAAATTGGGGGATTAAATATTAAAATAGGAATAATACACTAAAACATAACACTTATGCTGAAATTAAATATACATTTTAAAACACAATAGATTAAAATATAGTACACAATAGATAATATCTAAAATTATGTATTAAAAAAAAATACTCAAATAAAAATAAGGAAACTAACAAAGTATTTTTAAGTTTTTTAAAAAACATTTCAGCTATTGATAACTGTTATCCAAAACCCAAAATGATTCCAAAACCAGCATTTTTAAGAATTTTAACTATTGAGGAAAAAATAATAATAAAAAAAAACAATTTTGCATGTTTTGCAAAAATATTGCCTATCATAAGGTTATTATAGAAAAAAAAGTGATTTTATTAGAATTAAAATATATGAAGCTTCGAGTCGTCAGCGTATCAGGTCGAGTATGTTCTCAATGGGTTAAAAGGTGCAAAATTCTCCCTCTTTAGTAGAAATCCTGTTCCCCTTTTTTTAATGCTGTTTTTTAACTTGACAGTTTTTGTAATTATTAGTCTTTAATTAACAGTCCGGCAGAATAAAAATATACCAAAATATGACCATATTTATTTATTTAGTATTATTAAGTTAAAAGGATTTCAGTGCATTCCACGTGAAATATGGAAATTGCAGTTAAATTTTATTTTAAAAATTAATAAAACTGAAATCAGAAAAATGTCCGGATTTTCGAGGTTCAACTGTATAATTAACAACAATGTAGACAAAGTTTTTCCTTACTAGGCAAATGGTTCATCTAATAATCTATATATTTAAAACGCTAAGCGATTTCTTTCGACAATCCGTCAGAACAAACTACTGCATCAAATTACACCATTCTTTTTTTAAATGAAAGATATTTGGACACAGATTTGTTATCGTGCATTCGTTTGTTCGAAAATTTAATTAATTAGCTGTAATTTTCAATTAAACATTTACTTCTGCTTATGACATCATAAAGACGGCAACTCCCACTTTTGAGGGCATAGAGTTTATTCTCTGAGCTCTGTGGTTCGCCAATCTTTTGACATTAGCTAATATCAACTTGGTAATATTTTAACATTGTAGTATAAAATCTTTAAAAAAACTTAATTAGCTAGAATATAATCATAATAAAATATCTAAACGTAAACATATCAATATGAATAACAAATCTCACGTAAAATGTTGCAATTTAAATGATTCCAATTGAAACAAGATTTGGAGAGTTATCCTTGACGCCCAGCTAACATAAAAGTACCTATTTTATTTTATTTATTTACACACATATTCAAATTTATTATAAAACACCAGATTGCCATACAAAGCAAAAATCGTCATTTAGGCTCCAAAAAATAACCCAGGTGCGTCGGCGATATATGTACTGATTTAATCAAAATTATTTTGGTTGCACCGCATATTGCAAAATTAATTAAATCCATGATTATTGTTTCTTTCTCAGATTAAAAATAAGAAAATTGGTACTTCTCTATTATCCTGCCAACAACTTTTCATAACAAAAAACTATCGCCAAACTGTAACGCCAAATAAAAGGGAGAACGTTGCCATTGAAATATCAAAATAAATAAATAAATAAAATACATGAATTTAAGGACACAATTGTTATTTTAATTAATGAAATAACTAATAAATCAGTAAAACATAAAGAAAATAGATGTAAATCTCGAATTAAAAACCATTTGATGACGTAACAAACATGTATAATGCTTCTGACATCAAGTAAATCGCACTTCATTTTTGCCGTTTAATTTTACAGTTTGGCGATAGTTTTTTGTTATGAAAAGTGTTCGACCGTATAATAGAAAAGTACCAGAAAATTTAATGTTTAACGAAATTCAATTATTTGATCGATCACAAATTTTGGTTCTTTTCCGTTATACCGACACCATGCCATACATGCAAATATATGCTTGGTGACAATGGTGTCCGTATAATGGAAAAGTACTCAATTTTTTCTTAGTTCGGGCTATACCAAAAACAAACATTTTACAGGTAACAAAAAAATCGCCGAAAATGGCTGCTTCATCAGCTGTTATGACAGCAAAGTTGGATAAAATCTAATAACCTGAATTTTACAATGTTTATGCGAAACACCACAGAGAAGACACACTATTTTTATATAAGTAGGGTATATTTAAACGAATAAGAGAACTAACAACCTTCAATAATATAATGCATAAAAAAGTAAACAAATAAGTGATTCAGCAAATCATAAAAATATGTATTTCTTAATATAACTGTAAACTACAGAAAAATATTCTGGTACCATCAAAAATATTCATTATCCCGTCGAAATTCCGTGCATTATCCCGTCGTCCCATTAAGAAAAAAAAACTATATGCAAATTAGGTACTTTTCGGTTAGCCGGCGCCAGTACTATATATATATATATATATATATATATATATATACACATAATAATAAACTCCAATGGAAAATTACTTGCAGAATCATTATCACAAAAGCCAACCAAAATCTAATTCAATACTAGAAAATAAAAATATATACATTATATATATTTGTATATATGTATGTATATACTATATGTATATGTGCATATATACTTCATTGGCGCCTTGCTAACCGAAAAGTACCTCAAATAATTCGCCAAACTCTAGCGCCCAATAAACAAACGGAAGAATGTTGCCATTAAATCTCAAAAAAAGAAAAAATAATAATAATAATAAATAATTAAGAAAAGCCCCATTTACTAAAGTATCATTTATCAGTAACTTTTAACAATAAAATTTACAATATTTTAATGAAAACAGAATCAAAAATAATCTTGGATATTTATTTATTTACATTATTTCTCTTAATTATGGAAAAGGAATAATCATCCTGATTATGTAAAGGAATGAAGAAACCATACAAATAAATTACACTTGAAAACATTAAAAATCTCCTTTATTTGCAGATTGATTTATTATTGTAAAAAAAATTCTTCATCTTTACATAAAAATGGATTAGCTTAAAACAATGGATGCGTTTCAGAAGATATGGATTTGAAACGAACAATGATTAAAGAAGACATTTTAAAAATTTTGATCAAAACATTTTAAAACTTTTTTTCAACGTCGAATTTCGACGGTGCGTTTGGGGAGATGCAATGCACATGTGCATAGGAGCTCATTCGGTTGCATTATCACAGGGGGGGGGGGGGGGTATGCCTTATTTAATATGTTCTTTTATTGACTGAATATGAGATGAACGTAGGGATATGCTATTTGTATGATACTTCATAGGTTCAGGAAATTTTCTTTCTTGCTGTGAGGAATAGGGCGGTAATGTCAAACTGATTTCCATTTTGTTTACGGATTGTTTGTTTGGAGTTTGCATCGGAAATAATAACGTAATTCACTGGGGGAATTTTTTTTAAAATAAAGTATTTGAAAGATTGTTTCATAAGCACCCCTACTTATGTAATAAAGAAGCTTATTTTACTAATATTGTTATTGTAATTTTTTCCGTCAAGTTTTGACGGGTACCATCTATCTAGTGTAAATTAAAACAGTCCACGTGTTTGTAAAATCCTCGAAATAAAAAAGGAGCCCAAAAGTTCCAAAAACACCTACTCACTGAATGATGAATTGGGAAAGGTTTGTTGTGCTTCCGTCTACCATGGTATTCCAGAATTAGTTCATATGAACGAAAAAAAACTTTGCTGAAAATAGGATTTTATAACTGCCCTCAAATGAGGACACTGGGCGTTAATGGGTTAATCATCGTATTAAAATCATTGAGATCTTAATGTTATGATCAACATAAAATAAAAATCTGCTTGTAGTTGACAGATTTTAGTTTATTAACAAAATGCAGTATATTATGATTAATCTATATTTTCTTTCTTTCTTTCTTTTTCTTTTTTTGCTCTGGGCTATCAAATGCCAATTGGGATAACTCTTCCATTAGTTATTTTACAATATTGTAGCAAACAAATGCTCATTGTTAAGACTGATTTAAAAAAAATATCATGCTTGAAAATTATTTAAAAAGTCATAGGAATAACTAAATTGAGTTACAGTTTTCAAAGAAGTTTCATTTGAAAATACATTTATTTCTTATCAATGAAGTAAAATTTGAAGTTGCAATATTTAAGTGAATTTATGGGTGATAAAAATAGCAATTTGTTTTGGTAGTCATTTAAAAGTAAAGAACCCATTTCTGCCAAAAACAGAAAAGTCCGTAATGAAAGAAATAGGACTTTGTCACGAACAAATGAATATGAGCCAAATATTGCTATTTATGGTTTAGTTTGAGGAGCAATGTGCAATTTTCTTACTTTATGTGACAAAGCAGAAAGTTTAAAATCAATGAAAGTGTGTTTACATGATATTTGAAAGTTCAATGCTCCCTAATGTACTTGCAAAGCAATTTTTTTATTAAAGAGAAATTTACTGGAAGATTAACTCAACTGACATTGTTTGCTCTTTATAATTCTTAGTTAGGAAATCAAGCTTTTAAAGGATATTAATGTGTTGCAATTACTCACATAAGTAACTTGGTGATACAAAAGTTACAGAAGAAATAAAAATTCTACAATTTGAAAAGTATAGACAGTAGTACAATGCAGTTTTCACAGAAATGAACAAAAAAAGATTTTTTAAATAATTTTTTGCCAGAATAATTACATTTGCTGCCAACAAGTGGCATCTTCAGTTATGTCTGCAGTTTTTACAGTTGCACAGCAGAGGTCCCAATGCAATTAGGATTTAAAAAGTTTCATTTGACAGATGCCATTACTGAGAATAGCTGTTAGACTGGCAAGATATTACGAGGATTTTAATTAAATAGCGACTGACAGCAGCTTTGGAACCACTATAATGACACCTGTCAGAGACAAATGCAGTTCTTCTGCAAAATATATGTTTTTTGTTATAAAAGATACGTATTAAATGAAAATCACATTGTGTTACTGTCTATACTTTTTGAATAATTGAATTATTATTACTTCTGTGACTTTTAGATCACACTGTATATGCTAGAAGTAAATTAAGTATTGCTTACCTCTCACAGCTACTATTGTTGCTCCTATAATCATAACAAAGAATTGAAGAGTATCTGTATAAATAACAGCAGCTAAACCACCTATAACACAAGTTTTACATATTTACATAGAAACTAAATTGACGTTTAAATATATATTCATTAAAAAAATTTAGTGTTTAGAAAAACGATGGTTTCTTTTAACTATTTAATTCAAAATTTAAATAATACATAGTTAAATTGTAAGTCATGGCCATCATATTGTACTTTCAATGACTTAAAATAATATAAAAAGTTCTTTCGGCCTGTACTAGGAGGAAAAGGTAGCTTCCCCTTTCCTTGGTTTTAACAATTCAGCTAACTGAAAACAAAAAAGCTAAACTGTGTGGAACACAATTATAGAAGATTCCCAGTTTTTATCAATTAGAATGGGAATTTCGAGAAATTAGTTAGCTATCGGCAATTTGGATTCTTTTATGGTGATTTATTTTGTCACAAAATTTGTCAATTAATTGTCAAGTATCACCAAGCTTGGCGAGAATTTGACACTGGCAGATACTGTTACATTAGCTGCTTTCAGTTATGACGTTTTGATTGAAATGAGACAGAACAGACTCTAACTAAATAGTTGCTATGTTTTATTTTCTATTTAATATAAATCATAGAAAATGTAACTATTAGCACCTAAAGTTTTAAAACACTTAGCCATAAAATATAGCTATAAGAAATAACTATATTGTATACAATTAAAATTAGAAATAAAACATAGCAACCGTTTGTTTGTTTAGAATCAGTTTAATGTCACACTGAAAGCATCCATATAGTTATAACACTGAAATTAAATTTGCAAGAAACCACATTTGTTAAAACTTAAATTAGAAAGGAACACAATTAAGTATGAATCCCCCATTTGTAATACATTGTCTTGTTTCAAAATGTCAGCCATTTTAGAACTTCAAACTGCTATATCTCAACCATTTTTTATAATAGAGTCGAAACAAACAAAAAAAAAATGCTCCGGAATCCTTGTATCAAAGACTAACACTTAAGAAAAAAGAAATTTTGGATTTCTAATTTTTTGAGTTTAAAATATTAAAGTGGCCATCATTTTTAAACAAGATAGTGGATCAAGCTAGTCAACAAACTTGGTCACATGCCAAAAATCAGATAATATATATCAGCATTTGAACAGAGGGTGGTTTTGGAGTTCATGATTGTGAGATGAATTCTCACATTGTTTTTTTTTTTTGCTGTTTCTTTTTATTTTATCAGCATTTGGGGTCTGTATTTTCACACGGTATGCTTTACTGTGCATCACCATTTCATCTTTCTCCCAGCCTCCCCCCTCTTTTTTTTTGAAAAATCCAATTAATAGTCTTCATTTACAAATTTAATAAAGAGAAGAAAAGTTCTTTTTTGGCCAGCAACAATGATATTAAAAAAAAATATCACAATCAAGTCACCATATTTAATCATTCAGAATTTATCGAAGAATTATTCTTGAAGAATCTTTTAAGTAAAGAAAAGTGGCTAAAAATTATAAAAAGAAGACATAACTTCTCATTTGGGCTCCCATCAGAAAACTGCTGAAAAAGTAATGGTCAAAGTATTTATACGATAAATACGGAAAAGGGCAAAGTGAAAACATGGGCCGTTCAATTTAATTGATTAGAATTTAAAGCCAATGGTAATTAAACAAACAAACGGAGAGAGAAAAGCGAAACAAAAACTACTTTGATTTGTCAACACAACCATTGTGCAGATGATTTGAAAGCCGTAGGTATGGAGAAATGAAAATTCAAAAGACTGCTCCAAATGATGCACAGAGAGATGATTTCAAGTCAGCACCATACGTACAGACCATGCGCGGAGAAGGTGTGCACAGCCAAGATACGATGAGAGAGAAGAAATAAAATGAAGTGCTGAGAAAGGCAGGAAAGCGCGCATACAACTTCTGCATGGGCAAAAGACTGAATGAAGTGACGGCTAAAAAAAAAAAAAACAAGTTGGAAATTGTATGTCAAACGTGACAAATGAGGTGCGTTCGTACTATAGCTAGTTATATAAATATTCAGATCTTGATGATTTTTAATTCTGTGAAATGAATTATATCGTCTGCAGATTAATTTCTGTCATAAAGTAAGTATCTCGGTCGCTTGACGATTCAACCTCGGAAGCTCCTCTAACAAAGAAAGCACCGATTTTGAAAAAAAAAATTCAAATTTCTTAATAAATATTTTTATTAATATCTCCTAAAGTTTTGATTCGATTTTTAAAAAATTTGAAATGTCTCGACAAAATTCTGCAAAGATAATATATCTTAAATTCCAAACCATTCGGTTGGGTAGTTTTTGCGTTGTTATATGCGGACGGACAGACAGACGGACCAAGTGATGACAATAGGTGCTACGTATTTATATAATTACGAACGCACCTAAAAAAGGGCTGGGAGAAAGATGAAACGGTGAAGCACATTAAATCATACTGTGCGAAACCACCAACCACAAGTGCTGATAAAATAGAAAACAAATGGCAAAATAAACAATGTGAGAATTCATCTCACAATGATTGGTGAAAATGTACTGAAATTTTCCAGAATTACTTTCCTCGGGACAGCTGCAATAGGTAATTTCTTGCTTTTTGTAATGGAAGCTACCTAAAGTCTTTATTTTTGGGGCTACAGTTAAACTCCAGAAATAAAATGATTCATTACTTTTCACAATGGCAGAAAAAATAATCAAAGAGCCAAAGTACACAGTTTTGATTAAAATGATATTTAACCCTTTTGTGTCTGGTGGTTTTTGCATCCTAATAGTAGTACATGTCTTAACATTTACTATTATTTTGCTTTTACAATTACTTTTATTAATATCTGCTGTTAGCAACGATAATATATGTCTTTACATTTACCATTATAATTTCTTTTATGTTTCTGCATTTCTTTAAAAAACAACAGCAACAAAAAAGTTTGCTTAAAGCTCCATAAACCATTGCTCAGACTTTTATTTCAAACATGTGCTTAATTCTTTAAATTTAAAAATAGAGACTACTTGTCTGAAACAATAATTTAGAATAAAAAAAGAAAACATACTAGAAAGGTATGTCTATCTAATCCTGTTGTGATATGACATTTTCCAAATCAAATGTCTTCCAAAAGTCTTCCATAGGCATAGACTAATGTCATATTAATAATATGTAAAATAACTATATTTATTAGATTTCCATAAATGACATATTAGTTAATTTTCAGTAAACCTTATTTTTTGTAATTTGAATAGCTACTTTTATTTTTCTAAAAGTAACTTTCCTCAACTGAAAAATAATTCAGACCAAAAAGTGTTAAATTACAATATTCTGTTTCAATTGTAAAAGTACAGAAGAAACTTTTTTAAAACAGTTTTTATGTTTAACATTGTTGAACAAATAAAAATCATTCTTTGCATTATAATACTTCTGTAATATCAATAAAAGCTTTTCATGCTCTCTTTTTTTTA
The DNA here is from genome assembly GCA_963931845.1 of Maratus michaelseni. Lineage (NCBI taxonomy): Eukaryota > Metazoa > Arthropoda > Arachnida > Araneae > Salticidae > Maratus > Maratus michaelseni. Next base: position 169,060,151 of record OZ007591.1, read on the forward strand.
TTCTTTTCCACGTAATGTAACCATACAAACAAGTATATAAAGAATTTTATACATCTGTAGGTTTTCAATCTCTAAGATTATTTACATTTTAAAATTTTCAATACTGCTTAATGGAGTCACCAAATAATAAACACTGCTATGAAACAATACTTGAAGGAAAAAAATAAAAATAAAGGGAATAATGTTGTTTACGTAAGTTTCCTTTTACATACTATTTTTAGAGAATGAATTTAATACATAAGTTATTTAGTAAATTTAGAAAATTCTACTACATTTACTACATTAATTTACAAAAAATTAGGAGTTACATATACAGTCAACCTTGTTAATACGAAATAATATTGAGGTCCTATCAGATGAGTCAGAAAATCAATGTTAGTTAATCTGTTTAACACAAAATAGAATTTTGGAAAATCCTGCTTAAGGCAAAATTTTTTTTGCTCCAATGTAAAAAAAAAATCCTTACGCAATGTTTCCGATATTTCAAACTTACATGTCACATCTTCTTATTATAAATGGAATTTTCTCATGGTTTGAAAAAGATAAAGTGGAAAAAGTTTTCAGAAAATCGTGAAATACTGAATTCCTGACTAATCCCTGCTTTTCTTTGATCTCTGATGTGCGCAAGTGTTCCCACATTAACCATATGAGCTATAAAGTCAGTCAAGATGACAGTTTGGGTGAAAGAATTTTTTTTTTTAAAGTGATTGTTCCATTACCCGGTTGACTGTATTGAGAGTGACATAAACCCGGTTTTTGAATTCCCTTATCTGTGATTGAAAGAATTGACAATCCTTACTTCACTACCTGACTAACATAATTGAAATACTATTCGCAGTTGTTCTGTAGAATTCTGTGAAAGATGAGTCGAAAACAGCAAGCTATATCTTTAGACACAAAGCAAAAAATTTTAAACGAAGTTAGCGATAAAGTGCTGAAAAAATCAGAAAATGCAGCAAAGTATAAGATACCTCCAATTCTTCTACAATTGGTCCTCTCTACAATTTTAAAGAATCGTGAAAAGATTGAAGCGGCTTATGCTGAGAGTCAATTCAAATCAGTAAGGAAAATGAATGTGTAGAAGAAAGAATGAATAAATTGCTCTCTTGCGGTGGTTAAAAGAGGCAAGAAGCCAGAATATTGTTTTAACTTTTGCAGTTTTGCAAGAGAAAGCTCTCGGCGAGAGTGATTTCTTATGTTTTAACGGTTGACTGACAAGATTTAAAGAGCATCATAGAATTGTTTACAAAAAGGTATGTAGCCGAAAAACAGGAAATTCTTTCTTGGACATTGTTTTCCGAGTACATTTGCATAGATGAAGATGTGCTGACTTTGGATGTGATGACAGATGAAAAAATAATTGCTGAAAAAAAAAAAAAAAAAGATAACAACATTGAAGTGTCAGATGAGGATGAAGAAATTCACACAGAACGGAAAAGTTTAGTGTCAGTAAATGAATCTACCATGGCATTGAAAACTGTACAACATTTTCTTATGGAACAACAGGATGCTTCCTGAATTTTGAACAAATTAGATGAAGTCCATACGTTCCTAAAAGAACTACTCTACAAAAATTGAAGCGAAAGTCAATAACGGAGTTTAAAAAAAAAATTATTAGCAAGAAAAAAAATTTATTATTGACTAAAAATGATGATTCATTTGTTAATGAAATTTTCTATTTCTTATTAATTTACGATTTTATGAGCAGGGTATATATCTGTAAGTTAATTTATTTAGTTTTTATATCTAACATAGATGGCTCCACTATTATGACTGTTAACACGAAAAAAAATTCGCAGTCCCTTCAATTTCGTGTTAACGAGGTTCAACTGTAATTACTTATTAGGTAGATGAAGAAACTACTAGTATTTGACTATATTGATAGTTTAAAACAAAAAATAGAGAATGATACTATTTTTAAATCTCACATTTTATTATGTTATGTTATGCAACTTTGCATGTTGCTCCAATACTCTCATATCAATTACACATGATTACCTGTGATAGTGCATATTCCAGTCATTAACAGAAGGCCCAGTATGGCCACATAAAGATCCCAGTGAAGTGCCTGATTTATGAAGACAGCTCCAGAGAACAAGTTTACCTGTAATCAACAAAGAACATGCTTTACATATTTATTATATCAGATTTAAAATTGATAATATATTATCAGCAAGAAAAGATCACAGAGAGAATGCAAAATAAAATAGCAACTAAACTAATAAATTAAAAATTGCAAAGAAAATAAATTCAATTGGCAATTAAAAGTGAATAAAGAAATGTTAATGGGTATTCCCTTCCTAATTAAATTAAAACAGCAGATTAAAAAATGCTAAGATATTTTTCATTAATAAAAATCATGCTCAATTCCATGCATTTGCAAGCTTATTTGAACAAAAATTTTGATTTTTTTTTTTTTTTTTTAAATAAAGTGAAAAATTGATATAGCATTGTTAATATGATTAGCAATTGGAACATTAATGTATTTGAAAATTAAATAAAATGATGCTTTTTATTCATAAACAAAAAATGTTGGAGAATAAAAAATATTTTAAATCTTGATTTCTTAAACAGTATTTTAAAGAATGCATTAAAATTTTTTGTAATATGCTAGATCTAGAATAAATAAATAAAACATTGTTTAGAGCACCAAAAGATCCACCAAATATTGCATGCCAGTTTGGTAGCATTCAGCATACTATCACTAGTGACTGATGACAGTATATTGAATGCTACTGAAATCAGTGTGCAATATTTGGTGATCTAAACTTTGTTTTATTTACTTATGTTGTTTAGCACCAAGTCTCATTCCAATTTTCATACAAGATCTGCCGTAGCACAGTCAACATAAAACTTTACAATAATAAAACCTAATAAAATGACAACTTTTGTAAATTATTCAACTCTCTCTGTCTGAGTTAACGTCTTAGACTATACCCACAATTTTCTACAATTCTAAAGATGGACTTTTTAAAAATATTAATCAACTACAAACTTTAAAAAACAATAAATGAAAATTAGCATAGAACAGTAGTGGTCTTAGCATAGAACATGTCTGCAGAACATCATAGTAAGTTGACCATCAACTAATACACAGTTTAAAATATAAAATACAAATTTCATTAGAAATATGATTAAATGTTAAAATATGATTAAATTTCCATAAAATCAGGAAAAAAAAAAAAGAAAAAAAACTGTTACTTAGCTATTTCATATCACAGAATTCTACTCCTTTCCTTCAAATCAAAAAGACCATTTATGAATTAAAAAATATATAGGGCATTATGTAAAAGGGCCTTACATAAAAACTGAATGAAACAAAAAAGAAAATTTGTTGTTACAGATGGTCAGTATTGGTATGTATCAGAGATAATTTAACCTAAAATTAATACAGAAGATATATCTTTTTTTAAATATAGAAACTATGCTTGTAACTCTATAAACCAAATTAAAGTCACATATAATTAGTTTTTCGAAATATCAACAGAAAAAAGTTCCAATAAATATGGATAGAAAAGCCCATAAATTAAAATTGCAAGATCAATCCAGTAAAGATATCATGAGAAAAAAAGATAAAAAAAATAAATTTTAGTGATTACATTTTCCAAATTGAAATACTTTGCATAAGTTTGTCAGAATCAGCCCCCCCCCCCCCACACCCATCCACTCCTCTCTTCATTAAAATTATAGAACCTATTGCAGACAAATGGGCAGAGAAAATTGTAACTGTAATTAAAACTACTGAAATGGCTTTCAAATACATTAATAAACCATATTCATTGTCAGGATTTTAACTACAACTTTTTGGGGAATTACATGGTAAATGTGCACCACCTATGCAATTTATAAATACACATTGACAATGAATCAGTAAAAAAGAAAGCAACAACAATTGTTTTAAGATAAATATTAAACAAAAATGCAATTAAATTTCCCCCTTGCTGTCATGACATCAAATCTCTCTTTACATTATTTAATTTTTCTGTGGAGATACTCAATTTCAGAACATGCAAACGAGATAGTTGAAAAGAATGCTGCCATTGGTCATTAGCTTGCAAGTGTCTTTGCATTACTAGCACATTCTCTTAACACATACTAATTTACATAGAAAAGGTTAATATGTATGGATATATGTTATGTGTTTCGAAAAAGTGTTAAATTAGTTTTATCTGAAAACATCACTCCCCCCCCCCCTCCCCCTCAGAATAATCAGACTTATATATATTTCTATTTTTCTACTTTGCTCTAGCTACTCTCAATTTACCAACAGCATCAAGAATGGATTCAGAGAATAGCTTTGGGACGAACTTTCATGTTAAAATCTTTTAGTTTCTTTTATTAAAATGTACAGTTTTCTGCTAAGATACAAGATCACGGAACCACATTTTAGGCATTGCTTCCTTTTGGAACTAAAAGTGCTTACTTATTTTCGTACTGTCATTTATTTATTTTTAAAGATATTTCAGTGCAAGGCATTTTATTTTTTGACATTTGTTACTATGTAAAGCTTAACCCTCAATATCACAGAAAAAAGATGCTTCAACTTTATTTAAGCAGCTATTATTCTGATGATTTTAGTTTCAGATTATAACTTTTTTTTTTTTTTTTTCGCATGCTAGTGTATGAAGATTTTTTTTACTAAGTATAGAACTAATGGGTTATATAAAATTAATTTTTTCATTTTCTCAGAAATGCATTTATTAACATAAATACCACCTAAAATCAATCTTTATCTCATTTCAAGCATTTTTGCAATTGGAAGTATGTATCTATAATTAATGGTTTAAAAATTAGTTGTTGGGAAATGATAACATACATTTTGTATACAAAGTTATGAGGGAGAAATCCAATTTCAAAGTTTTACAGTTTTAAAAATTAGCCACACAGAATAATAAGTAACAGATGAATGTAAAGAAATAATGATCAAGTTTCATATTTTGAACAATAATCAAAAGTTAAAGAGACCGGAGTTTTGGGCATACATGTAGAAACTACTGAAATAATAAGGAAGACCAACAAAATAAACTGTTTGTGATAGAGCAACAACTGAGAATTCTCCCAGACAACTGTCTGGTATAGATTGAGAGGGGAAAATGTATTAAAATCAGTTACCAATGGAACACAAGAATAGTTTAACAGAACTTTTCTAGCACATTGACATTTAAATACAACAAAAGAAATCAAATTGAATATTTTTAAAACCAACGTTTATACCTTACATTCTTGTATCATTTATCAATTTGTGTTGTTTAAATTGTTATTATTTAAATTATGTAATTCTTTCTAAATAATCCATTTCTGATATATTTCAAAATTATCCCAACCTCTTTATTGATGAAAAGAAACAAAGATTCTGTTTTATGATTAGAAAAAAAGAATGCAATAAAGCTTGTCAAAAAGAACTATCTATGCCTCAAAAATTGGGAAGAGTTCATATGACCCACTCATTTCAAAGAACAACCATTTTCAATATTTTTTGCAGCAAACTAGAAAAGAAAATATTCAGGCTAAACACATAGCTCAAGAAAACAGTTCAACAGTTACATTTTCCAAAAGAAAAACTTCTTTGTGAAGTCAGGTACGATATGAGATGCTTGATAAGAAAGAAATTTTTTTTTAAATAAAAATTTAATAATAATGAAAAAAAGACTTTAAACTTTTTTTTTTTAAAATCTTACAGAAAAAAAAAAAGAAAAAGAAAACTTAAACACTGAAATTTAAAGAAAATTTCTAATCTTCTGGGAAAAGGGAGGGAAAAAAATATGTGAGGCTTATTGAATGATTTTTATAATCAACTGTATCAAATCAAAAATGACTGACGTACAAATTTCATGCATATATATATAAAAAAAAAAAGAAAACCTTTTAATTACAATGTTGAAACTTAAACCAAGTGTAGATATTAGAAGTCTCTAAAAAGAAAATCCTGCTTATGTGATATTTAGACTTTTAAAATTTCCTATGTCAATCCCCCCCCCCCCTTCCTGAAGTGAACATATACCAAGAGAAATATGAGCTTTAAGAAATCATTAATTCATTCAGATCCTTCAGGGTGAAATTCAAATTGCACAACTATAATTTAAAAATACTAAACTGTACTAAAATTAACTTCACAATTATTCATCATTATAGAGAAGAGAAAGAAGGAAAGAAAGAGTAGATGGAGGAAAGGAAATATAACCAACACAAATTCATGTTGAAAACTAATTTTTTCTTTTTCTTTTTATAGATTAACAAAGGGTAAAATTAACAAGTTGAAAATTGTACGCCAAACGTGACAAATGAGGTGCGTTCGTACTATAGCTAGTTATATAAATATTCAGATCTTGATGATTTTTAATTCTGTGAAATGAATTCTATCGTCAGATAATTAATTTCTGTAATAAAATAAGTATCTCGGTCGTTTGATGATTAAACCTCGGAAGCTCCTATAACAAAAAAGCACTGATTTTTTTAAAATTCAAATTTCTTAATAAATATTTTTATTAATATTTTCAAAAGTTTTGATTCGATTTTCATAAAATTTGAAACGTCTAGACAAAATTCTGCAAAGATAATATATCTTAAATTTCAAATCATTTGGTTAGGTAGTTTTTGCCTTGTTATACGCGGACGGATGGACAGACAGACGGACGGACGGACAGATCAGACGACGACAATAGGTGCTAGGTATTTATATAATTACTAACGCACCTAAAAACCAACCTAAATACTAAAGCAAACTGAATGTTTATGAAACATTTAACTTCCAGAGTTGTACAGAAGTACAAATAAAATGACTAAATGACGAAAATTCTGCAATTGCCATGCGTAGGAAATCCAAATAAAAGGATTAGAGAGCATCCATTGTATTAATCTTTTCAATAGTAATAATAAAAAAATCTAATTTCCTAATTAACTGCTGTATATCATTACTCTAGAAAGGTTACTTTTAAGAAGTTTTGAATTAATCCTCGCCCCTCCTTCACCCAATTTTCAGGGAACAATTTTTTATTTCAATTATGTTGTTTTACGTTAAATTCTAGAATTAAGAAATGAATCATGTAAATAGTTCATTTTTGTAGAGAATAGAAGGTAAAAGAAAGTAAAAAGATTTAAAAAGAAGCAGGAGTTTATTGTATGAGCAGATTCAATCACTGACCCCATTTAATTATTTTAACGTAAAACTCATCTGAGTAATACCAAAATGCTTTCCTAAATAATCATAAAATTAAAAGTACTCTAAGTATTAAACTTTAAAATAAATAAATAAATAAATGTTATATCCAAGAAATTAAAAATGGTAGCATTAATATATCAACAGAAAATAAGAACTTTAATTCTTAAGTCTATCCTTAGCAAGCTAGAATTAAAATAGCATTCCAAAGCTAATACCCAGCTTGAAAAGAGCAGCCTAATATATGTATCTATATATATCACTCAACAATGGATTTAGAGAAGAACAGATGCTGATGAGGGCTCCAAAAATTTTCACTCCTTTCAGAAACTTTAAACAGAAAACAGAGTAATCTCAAAATATTAAATATACAACTAACAGTGTATGCAATGCTTGTAAAATTAAATATTTTATCACAAATCAATGCTGTATGCAGCTGCAGCTTTTAAATATGTTTTAAACAGGAACAATAATTTAGCCTATCTTTTTTAGAATAAAACTAAACAAAATTTGAAGACTTTTTCAGCAATTTATAATATAAATTCATCTTTTGTGAGGAATTCCTCCTTTACAGTTAATATTTATATATCATGTAATATATATATATATTTCAATCAAAGTTTATATTAAACTACTTTCTTTATTCCAAAAAATCTTCCAATCACAAATTATTTTGTAGTACAATTAAGTAAATTCTAAAGAAGTACTATAATGGGTTACTTCATGAATACCAAGAATAACATATAATATTTTCAACAATTTTTGAATGACTTTAGGACCTACAATAAAGTTTTAATTTCAAAGTTTTGGAAGCTCCTTCTTTTAACAATAAGGATAAGAAACAGTAACTATAAAAAAACACACATATATTTTCATTTATAAATTTTGATCTCAGAAGGATAAAAAAAAAAAAAAAAATTAGATTGTTATTTAAAGAGGTTTTTTTTTTCCAAGGGAGAGAAAGTTTAACATACTTAATGGTACCTTCGTTTTTATGTTTGAATATTTGAAGGTATAACTCCTTTCATTGTGTTTTAATACACTATTTGGAAGATGTGTACTTTAAAGTTCAAAAAGCTGTTTTATACATATTAAATTTGATCATATAATAAAAAGTAAACTGTTTAAAGAATCTAGTTAGAAATATAAAATACAATTTAATATTTGCATGGCATACACTTTTTATGCAGAAATACAATAAAAAAGAAATAGCTTAATAAATAAAATGTCAAATCAAAATAAATATAAGCACTCAGGTGAATTAACTATTTATAATAAAAACTTTTTTCAATTAAGCAGTAAAATAATGAAATTGTTTGAAATATTAATTTTACAAAATGAAACTTTAATTTAAAGGGGAAAAAAAAACAGAATTTATATTCATAGTGATCAATGTAGTCCATACAGACTGAAAACATGGCCAAAAATCATTCAACAAACAAGAAAGAAACAGATAAGACATCCAATAACAATGTCATAGTTAAACAAGAACGAAAAATCATGTGTCAAGCATAGATTATGAAACACTTTCCAACACATCCAGAAAACTGCAACAAAACTTCACAGTTTCAATTCACCCTATCAATTAAATGGCAATCTGAGTATATTTACAGTAGTTAAAGCACAGACAGACAAATCAAAGTCATAAAAACTTTTTAACTATGTTGGAAAGTGTTAAAAATGATACTTGTAAATACTACAATAATTTTACAACCTTTGTTATGAATGCAAATTATTTTTGATTTTCAAAACAGTGGTTTCCAAAATAAGAATTTTATAGACAATATATTTTGAACCAATTTGTTAGTTTAATTCTCAAACATAAAAAAAAAAAAAAATGTTTTGAATTTCAGTTAGCATAGTTTGAATTTAATTCCTGTTTTGTTTAAATTTTATAAATACCTGAAATTTCAGTTCGTTTTTGACCCAATCACTTCATTAAGGGGAGTTTTCAGTCACGCGAAGACGCACAGTAGTTAATGTTAAACTTACGGGCAGCTTTTTTTCGAATTTCTTGTTTGGATTTTAATATTTGTAAACGATTTTTTTTTTGCATAGCTGAGGTCAATCCTTATATGACTATTTTGTACTTTTTCAATTTTGGTTGAGGGCTTTTTTAATAAAGGTATTTTCACTTTTGAAACCGGTTCTGAAAGTGAAAGTACGGTTATTAATAAAATCTGCAACCAAAATTGAAAAAGCAAAAAAATAGCCATATTAGAGATTGACCTCAGTTTAATCCCCAGACTCGAAATCATTTAAAAATATTCAAATTAAAATGAGAAATTAGAAAAGAAGTCGCCCATACGTTTAACGTTAGCTAGCGAGCATCTTCGAGTGACTGAAGAGTCCCTTTAAGCAAACAGGCCCACAAATAAGCTACTTAGCTTTCTTTTTCTTCTTCTATTTTTTTTTTTTTTTTTTTTTTTTTTAATAATAACTAGACAGAAAAAATATTGTTCAAACTATTAATCCAATGTATCAGACAACCAATAATCTATAATAATAAGGAAGTTTGTGTGTGTATGTATCTGTCACTTCTATGTATGTAGTTTTGAACCTCGAAGCCCAATTTTGGAATTTATATATTTTTTAATTTAATTTTTTTTATGTGATTTTTAGTGTTTTTTCACATTTTGCTGCAATTTTCCCACATTAGCAACAGGAATTCGGTTCCAATCTTTTACCCCAATATAGTAAATTTTGTCCTCTTTTCAATAAAGTTTATTCAGAATTTGTACAATAATTTTTGAATTTTTGGTGATTTCTTTTTCTTTGCCTCTAAGAAATTTTCCCCAGAATGATTGATTGGTTCGTTGGTTTGCCTCCATTTTGGCCTCAGTTATGTCCAAAATCATAATTTATTTTTTTCTTTTTAGCTTGGAAAGGGTTGATAATTCTTTAAAGGTAAAAAATCAGGATTTTTAAAAGGGAAGGGCAGGTTATTAATTATCCTAATTTGGATTTTTTTAAATTTCATTTTTTATGTGTTTTTTCATGTTTTGCAGCGATTTTTTTACATTATTAAAATGCATCCATTTCTGATCTTTTAGCCCAATATAGACTAGTTTCAAATGATGTCACAAATCGACTATTGGAGGTCAAACACCATTTCAGGACAGTTGTGATTGATAGAGGAGAGAATTGTAGGCATCGCTGGAGGTCAATCAGGCAGTTGTGATTGGCAGATGAAAAGGCAACTTTCCTATAGTAAATTTTATCTTCTTTTCAATAAAAGTTGTTCTCAATTTGAACAGCGATTTGTGAATTTTTCACGATTCGTTTTATGTGAGTTTTAGAGTTTTTTCATGTATGTGACGTCATTTATGTATTTGATTTCAGAAATTGGCAAGGATAACTTAATGTATTTGCATGTCAAAACAAAGAAAAGCATCATTTTGTTTCAGTTTTAACAGTGTAATTTTCTTTCTGTTTTATAAATTAATGATAAATTCTAAAGGTCCCTGGTTTAATTTTGAGGGGGGAGGTGGGTGTCCGGTAGTAATTTAAATATCGTGTTAATGCTCTGATTGAAACTCACGCTTTCCTTCCTGCCTCCCAAATCAGAGCATTTTAATACTGGTCTGATTCAAACAAAACCTTTTCTAACATTCTTAGGTAGTAAAATTTTAGATTAACAAAATTGTAAATGATTCTGACAAATGAACATAGAGAATATGTTTATCATTCAGGGCTGAAACCAGATGAGAGCAGGGGGAGTTGAGCCCTACTCCTAGCAACTTCTTGAGCTCCCTCTAGACTTCAAAATTTTTTAATAATAATACCATCTATATTACATTTAAATTTTTAAAAACTTTGTAGCGTAAAGTTTTATGACAAGAGATTTACTTGCTCGTTAAAGTAGAGGAAAAAAGATAAGCTGTAATAGCCACACTAAAAAACCTCAAAGCCCCTTCTGGCTTTGTCGGCTGGTTATGGCACAATTATTGAATATATATATCTTATTTATCAGTAATTTACTTTACCAAGCTAAATTAAGCTTTTTATAATGCCAAATGCAGTGGAAAATGCTTACAATGAAGCAGAAGAGAGTGAAAAAATTACTTGTTATATGCAGACTTCATTATAATAGATCCTTACAACATTAATAATTCTATTAAGAAACTTAGGTATGTTTTTGTTTATGGATACTGGTCACACATATAATGTTCAGAATAATGTATAACAAAAACAACTATTTAATTTTTATAATGATTTTAAAATTTCCTAATGTAAAATGTTCTGATTTGCAAAAATTTTTTAAAAAGTTCGATTTATTCCGTACTTTAATTTAAATGAGTTCATTTTATCTAGATTCTACTGAACTTCTATTTATACATACCGTTACAATTTAACTTTCAAAATTTTCAAAAATTACTTTTAGCAAGTATATATTAGCTATTAAAACAGATATACCAATTTTGATATTTTAGCTTTTCAGTTAAAAATTTTCTAGCAAGTATGTATATATTAGCTATTAAAAGGGATGTACAAATTTTGACATTTCAATTTCTTATTTATTGTTTAATGCTGTTTTCAGAATAAGCAGACATACAAATAAAGATGGAAAAACAACTAATATTGCAAAGAGACAATTTTCATCATGTGAACATTTTTTAAACATTAGGTATATGCTGAAATTTTCTAATTCTTAATAGAGTAGGTAAAAAATAATTTAGATACAATTATAGATTTTCCTAAAGAATGCTTGGAAATGCTAGAAAAATAACTTATAAATTATAGCTTATTTTCAGATAGAGTTTGTCAAATAATAAATTACACTTTATAGGTAGGAAAATGTAATAGCTAAAGAATTTTTATCTAATTAGGTTAAATTCAAATGCTCTAAAAATTTTCTCAAGAAGGGATTTTCTTGAATTCAATATATTTTGTATCATCATCTTATATATTAGTTCTGTTGTCAATATCCTTTTTTTTAAGCAAATAAAAAACACAGAACGATAAATGAGATACCATATGAAAGGATTTTGAAGCAGCTTCTGACATAGTACACTCACATTTCGTCAAAACATGTATTTTGATTAAAAATTTCAATTAATTAGAAATTAAATCGGCATTGTTTTCATAAATGAAATAAAAGGTTTACCTCAAATTAGTGTTGCCACAAAAATAAAATACCGCAACAATGATTATAAAAAAAAAATTCAATAAAGATAAAGTGGGACATACTTGCTGCACAAGTTTATTTTATATTTATGATTAAAAAGCAAAATTTATATTCAAATGCTCAATTTATTTTTCTTTATCCCATGTTTTTTTCTGAAACATATGATGTCACCCTTTAATGCAGTTAAAATACGATTGATATATGTATTTTTTGCTTTTGCTATCTTCGGTCAGTTTTTACTGTAACTTTGATGGAACAAATAAGATAATATTCTGGATTGACTAATGTCGTTTGCAGATATTTTTAGTCCTTAATTTTTTTTAGAAGTTTAAACCTGCATCTAAAAAATGTTAGATATTGTTAAAAAAATATTAGATTGCAGTGTGAAATCTTTGCACGGGCCCACTGTTAAATATTACTTCTGTTGTCAACATCCCTTTCTCGAGTCATTTACAAAACGCACAACAATGAATGGGATATCATTCGAAAGGTTTTTGAATTGGCTTCTGACATATTACACTCACATTTCGTTAAAACATGTTTTTGATTAAAAATTGCAGTTAATTGAAAACTAAATCAACATTGTTTTCATAACTTAAATGAAAGGTTTTTCTCAAATCAATGTTGCCACAAAAATAACATACCTCATTATATCGTGCTCAACAATGATTATAAAAAAATAAATGGTACAAAAAAGATAAAGTGGGACATTGTTGTTGCACGAGTTTATTTTATATTTATGATTATAAAGTAAAATTGAAATTCAAATGTTTAGAAGGAAAAGACACCATCAAATGATCAAAGCAATGGTATTTCACGAGCAGCCTAACATGTATGCTTTTGTTATTTTAAATGAAAATGTATTTTATATGTACTTAATCTTTGTCCCGTGTTTTTCCCAAAGCGGTGACATCATCCTTTAATGCAGTTAAAATGTGATTGTACATTTTTTTTGTTGCACGTGTCTTTTGCTGTTTTTTATCAGTTTTCACTGTTACTTTGATGAAATAAATGAATGATATTTTGGCTTGACAAATGTTGTTTGCAGATATTTTTATCCTTAATTTTTCTTTGAAGTTTAATTTGCATTAAAAAAGCATTAGATATGACTAAAAAATATTAGATTGCAGTGCAAAATCCTTGCAGGGTTCCACTGGTTAACTAATGTATTTAATAGTGCAAAAAGAGTTGAAAGCTTCTTGTGTAAGCTGAGGGATGTCAAAAACTTTAGTACTACTTTGTTAAATTTAAATTCTTTCTCACACCACCTTTATTTTAAATTTTCTAAGTTCAAAATTAATCAAGATTTATTATTATTTTTTAAATTAAGGAAACCACTGAAACCAATTATTTATTTTTATTCTTTTATCATGGAACAAGAAGAACAAAACTTTAGGAAATATTTATTAATTTGTTATGTTCTAGATATTCAGACAGTAGACAGTTATACACCACTTAACATAAAAATAAATCAGCATAATTAGTAATTTATATGATTTCATGCTTTTGCAGAAAATATTCTTTATTAAAAAAATATGCACATTAAGTATATAAAAATATGCACATAAGTTAAAAAGCATGAAAATATGCAGATTTATTTTTGATGCATTTAGCGGTTGATATCCCGAGGATAGTAAATGGAACAAAAAAAAGTTGTGGACTACCGCACATTTCCAAGTAATTATTTTTAAGGTTTTGTACTCCTTTGAACTCCATGGGAACCAAATTGCAGGGGAAGTTCACACCCCTCAATTTTATGAATAATGAATTAGAGCTGAAAAACAAAATTCATGTTAAAATTTCATCCAAACCCCAGTTTTAAACAATGAATAATAATTAGCCTAATTAAATAAATAAGAGATTGACTTACTAAGATTATTATTATTTTTAAATAACTTTATTATAATTTTAACTAAATTAAACTAAATAATTTGAATAAATTTTAAAATTAAGTGCTTAGAAGAATTTTTGTAATATAACCTACTTTGTAATAAAAAAAAAAAATATTAAATATTTTGTAAAACTAAATATAAATTATTTAATATTTGTTATTTACAAATAAAAAATAGGTACTTACAGATATTTTAGTGAAGACATATAAAACCAAAGATAAAACAGCCAAATATGTTCTAATTCGAAGGCCTCCAAATCTCTTAGACATATATTCAGGTAATGTACATACCTGAAAAATAAAAAAATAAAATGAAGCATCCATTCTAAGTAATTCAATCTTACAATGTTAACTACCAAAATATACAATTCATTCTTAGAATATGAGCATTACTTTAAAAATTTATTTTATCAAAGTTTATCATACTATCATGGCCATAATAAAAAAACTTTCTTTTATACAATTCAAATATAATATTTTAAATAGCACTAATATGCATTAACAATAAGGAATATGAAAACCACCCCAGTTCAAAACTTTATATATCTATCTATCTATCTATGTGACTTTTTTATAGACACAATAACTCCTATAATTCTGCACAAATCTCTTCCAAACTGATACATAAAATCTAGGGACATAAAATCTTGGTCAAGTTCGTTAATGGGCAAAATCGAACCAGGGGGGCTTTTTGTGAAAACAGAAAAAGGGAAGAGGGGTTTTAGAAGAAAAAAATTCATAACTTCGTACATTCAGAAAATATCAAATCTGCTTAAATTTATTATAAATCCTCTTAATATTATCTAAAACTTTTATAGTGACAAGCTTTTTATAGGACCAACCCTTATAGCAAAAAAATAAATAAATAAAAAAAAATCCCTGCCGGCTCTGCCTGCAAACAAGCTAGGTTTCGAAGTGTATGTTTCCAAATGCTGCATCATGGCATAAAGGTAATTTCTTCCACAATTCCCAACTAACATGCGCCCCACAGTCTGCGTCTTCGAGATCTACCTGTGCCTATAGGCCGTGCCGTCAGGGATTTTTTGTTTTCTTTTTGTACATGAAAATAAGTGACAAACTGACAATGCACATTTGTTTAACGGAATCTTTAGAAACTTAGTTTAGAGTGATTATAGAGATCTTTAGAGTGAAATATTTTTTTAAAAAAAATCTTTTTTTCTTTGTAAAGCTTTAAGATTTAGAATTTTTAACACGTCTTGAACAATTCCGAACCAACGGCTGGCAACTGGCAGGCCGCGGTCCACATCCAGAACGCGGAAGGGCAAATCGTAGACTGCCAAAAATTTTCAATTTGAATGTATAGTTTATTAAAATTTACATATAATAGATACGTTTGAACGATAGCCTTATCAATGTTTCTTACATTTTACAAGAAATAGCACGATTAATTATTATTATTTTTTTAATAATGATACATAGACGCTCTTATGTGAAATGCAAAAGACTGCGTTGGGGTGCAGGTGGTGGAGGGAGAGAGTGAATAACAGACTTCTAATAAACTTGAGTCAGAAAATGAGAAATAGACTTCTTGACGCTAACATAACCAGACCACCATCACGTGATGCCCAGTACAACAGCGCCAAGCCAAACGGTTTTTTCCTGCCAAAATCTGCTTGCAATTTCTGAATCCCCACTGAAATTTATTTCGTCTGCTTTCCTCTGGGGTTGACAGCGCTTTTTATTAGTCTTTTAATTTAAAACAGTTCATGGCAGCTGGTTATTCTTTTCAATAATTCTAAAAAAAAAAAAAAAAAAAAAAAAATATTTCAGAATGTATACTTGTGTATATAGTAATTTTTCATAACAAATACTTGAAAGTACTAATATTACTTAAGTGTTTTTTCTCTGAACCTCGAAATTTTTTTTCAAAAGTATTCGGACCCTACTTAAAATTACTTGCCGACCCCTGGTCTATACTATAATTTGGGAATATTGTAGGATAATGAATCATTGCATGTTTCATCTTTTTTAGTTAAAATTTCTATGGATTCATTGATAATTGCTTCATAAACGGTTGCTTAATTATTTTAGCTTGATCAAAGTGTATTTTGACTGATTCTTCTTGTTTTAATCTTGAAAGTGCTGTTTTAGTTCTATTGAATTTTATATCAGAAATATGCTCTTTTAAAGGAGTACTATTTTGTACTATTATAAGAGGAAACAAATTTCAGAACAAGGTATTAAGTTTACATAGATAGAATACAAATCTAAAAATAACTTACTCGACTGGCTATAAAAACAGGCAGGAAAACCCATCCTGTTAACTGAATTATGGCTAAAGCCTGAAAAGAGAAATAAATTAATATTGAATCAGTATAAAAGAAATGGTTTTGAAGAAAATATTTCACATTTTATGGCAAGTAAGATAAAACAATACTTTTCAGACTTTGAAAATGTAGAGACAAACTCACATTCAGTTCAAAGGCTCCAACACCTACTCCAGCAGCCGCCCCTGAACCAGCAAGGCCTATGAAATGTTCACTACCTATATTGCTGGCAAATAATGAAGCTCCCACCTGATGAATAATAATAATAATAATAAATACAATTTCATACATTATTATAAATGAAATAAAATAATATTAATAAATACCTGACAGAAATTTGACTAAATAACATCAATAAATATTTACACAGGCATGCAACTGTAATACTTTCAAAAAAGTGCCAAAAAGACAAGAATAAGTGACAAAAAAGTGACTTAAATGTGCTAGAAAAGTAATTAAAACACAACAAAAAGTGACAAACAATACATCACATACAGATTTTTTTAATTAAAAATACTTTTCTTAAGCAAAATAATTTCTAAATATGAATTTTTAATAAAGGATGCATGCTCATTGCAAGAAATAATAATTTTTAGAATTATCAATAATAACTATGTTTTTAAGTACACACACACAGGAAAAAAAAAAAAAATCACATGTAGACTAGAGATGAGTTTGGGGCTCTGTTTTTCGGAGTCCAAGTGTGACAATGAGAAATCAGAGCCTGAAAAATTTTGTGTCATCAGAGAACAAGCTCGATACCAAAAGTATGCAGCAGAAAAATTTAATAACATTTTAAAATTGTTTCAACAATTGGTGTAATGTTCAAATTTAAATATCTCTTTTTATATAGAAATAAGTATTATTCCTAAATACTCCTTCATGACAACCTATTATGATTTTCAGGACTCTGAAAATCTGTTTTAAAATAGTTTTGTTAATTATACCCAACCGATCTACCTAGCAGAAATCTCCAAAAATCACAATTCTTATTGTTTTAAAATATTGTAAAACTATGTTAGAAACATGAGCTCTGTTTTCCATTAATTCTGGAAAAGGACTTCAAACAGAAAGCAGTGTGATAGACAAAGAGATATTCCCACAGCTTATTTATGTTACTAAAAACTGACTGCTTCAGAATCAGATAAGAGAATTTCTTATTACATCCCATCTATTATTCTAATTATCCATCTATATCTAACATATTCCCTTTGAAACTGATTTTTAAAGGCTGGTAAAACACTTTAAGAAACTTAGAATACATTCTTGTTTCTCAAATAGTAAGTTTTTTCTTTCTTTTTTCAATTAGAAAATAAATAAAACTTTCACTTTCAGCCCGAAGGGTGCTGTAAAAATTGAGCCCGGGCTTGGCCCTTCTCATCTCTAGGGCATAGTAAAGATGAGTTAGGGCTCTTATCGGAGCCAGCAGAAAATCGTTAATAACATTTTTAAATTGTTTCAAGATTAATTTTCTCATTTAAGGGGGACGGGTACCGACTGGCATTTGACAATGAATCTTCTATACACATTTCCATAATTAAAAGATTGATACATATATACTACAACTAGCATTTAGTGAACTTTAAACTCTAAATTTTTATCTAACATGTGTTATTTTGTTAAATACTGAATAAATATTTAATAATCTTCAATTTTATTCATTTGATCAAGTAAAATTAACCCAGCTTACATTTGTGAATTATTGAAATTAGCGTTTGCTGGTGCTGCCATCTGCCATTCAAAATAGAAATTAATATTACATCAAACACGTTTCACATACTTTTGTAATTTTAAATGCTGGTAAACAGCTCAAAAAAAAATTAATCGGGTCGCAAAAATTCAGTTTGGTACCAAGCTTTAATATCCTTAATGAACAGCATTTATATTTAAGAATCTTCGTAAATTTATTAATGTTTTATCATGATATCAATTAGATTACGCATTGGCGATATTTTGGTGAAGTTTTTCTGACTAATTTCTTTGGCAACCTTTTCCAAGGGCGGAGCCTCCTTTGCTGACACTGGAAGATTGATGTTTTCCTGTACTATTTCTGTATAGAATGTTTGTAAATTGGAACCATATGATTGGAATTGTGGACGCCTTGTTGTAAAAAAATATGGATATAATTCATTATTCTATCCTCATTTGAAGTTTGCAAATTTGAATTGGGATTTTTTTTTTATTTTTTTTTTTTTAATATATACATTATTTGAAAATAGGGTCTGTTAATAATAAGTAGTATTTGAGATTACAATTTAAAAAATGTAACCTTTTTAATGAAAGGTGTTATGACAGTTCGATTTATCCTCTATTTTTCAGTATTTGTTTATGTTTATAGTGTGTGTGTGGGAGGGGGGTGGGGGAGGTTAGCTCAAAAAAAATTCCTGTGAAGTAAGGTTATGACCCTGGTTGAAAAAATTTAAAAAAAACTTCATTAGCGGATTTTATTTACACAACAGAGAGAAAAGTCTATGATATCTTTTAAAATAAAAAGTAATAATTTATTTTTATTTCAATGTGGTTGATTTCCATTAAAGATTTAAGGGGGACGGGTACCGACTGGCATTTGACAATGAATCTTCTATACACATTTCCATAATTAAAAGATTGATACATATATACTACAACTAGCATTTAGTGAACTTTAAACTCTAAATTTTTATCTAACATGTGTTATTTTGTTAAATACTGAATAAATATTTAATAATCTTCAATTTTATTCATTTGATCAAGTAAAATTAACCCAGCTTACATTTGTGAATTATTGAAATTAGCGTTTGCTGGTGCTGCCATCTGCCATTCAAAATAGAAATTAATATTACATCAAACACGTTTCACATACTTTTGTAATTTTAAATGCTGGTAAACAGCTCAAAAAAAAATTAATCGGGTCGCAAAAATTCAGTTTGGTACCAAGCTTTAATATCCTTAATGAACAGCATTTATATTTAAGAATCTTCGTAAATTTATTAATGTTTTATCATGATATCAATTAGATTACGCATTGGCGATATTTTGGCGAAGTTTTTCTGACTAATTTCTTTGGCAACCTTTTCCAAGGGCGGAGCCTCCTTTGCTGACACTGGAAGATTGATGTTTTCCTGTACTATTTCTGTATAGAATGTTTGTAAATTGGAACCATATGATTGGAATTGTGGAAGCCTTGTTGTAAAAAAATATGGATATAATTCATTATTCTATCCTCATTTGAAGTTTGCAAATTTGAATTGGGATTTTTTTTTAATTTTTTTTTTTTATATATATACATTATTTGAAAATAGGGTCTGTTAATAATAAGTAGTATTTGAGATTACAATTTAAAAAATGTAACCTTTTTAATGAAAGGTGTTATGACAGTTCGATTTATCCTCTATTTTTCAGTATTTGTTTATGTTTATAGTGTGTGTGTGGGATGGGGGTGGGGGAGGTTAGCTAAAAAAAAAATTCCTGTGAAGTAAGGTTATGACCCTGGTTGAAAAAATTTAAAAAAAACTTCATTAGCGGATTTTATTTACACAACAGAGAGAAAAGTCTATGATATCTTTTAAAATAAAAAGTAATAATTTATTTTTATTTCAATGTGGTTGATTTCCATTAAAGATTTAAGGTTTTAATATGTGTTTCAGATAACAAAAATTTTAATTTAAAAATTAGTTCCAGATATCCAAAATTTAAATCTGCCATACTAGTTGATTTATTTATGGGCCAAAAGATCGAAAAAAAGGATCTTTGGAATTTTTGTATAAATTAAAAATTTTGCTTCAATCTCAGTCACTCTGGAGATGTGAAAAAAAAATCTGTCAATAACTTTTTTTTTTTTTTTTTTTGACAAATTAGTTTATTTGTTCCATGGAAGTTAGATTGGTTTACCACACTATTTTATTTTTAAGAAAACTTACAACCTTAAAAGTTTTGTAAGTAGAAAATATCAATTTTGAGATTTATACAGCAGAGGTGGTGCCAGAATCTACGGTGAGGATGGGGGGGGGGGGGGGGGGGGGGCTCAGATCCTATCAAGATCAAAGATTAATCAGAGTTTGAAAGAAGGCAATATCTGGCAATACCTTGGAAACAACAATACTGCATAAGAATCAAAATGCTCAATATCTGACTAAATAGGCTTTCATTTCAAATACTAGATATTGGTCAAGTTGTACAATGCATGTGGTAATCTATCAAGCAATGCAGATGTCAAACTGGCACTGCATGGTACTTTTTTCTGGAAAGATTCTGAAATCAGTCAGTTGGAAATATCATTCTGGATAACGGGTTTTCCAGTTAACTGGATTCTGGATAAATGGTTCCATACTGTAATCCTAAATACCCTCATGATGACGTTTTGCGATTTTCATATCACTGAAAATCTTAAAAATAGCAATTTTTTTATTTATATTCAACCATTGACAGAAATCTGCAAAAGTTACAATTCTTACTCTTTTAACCCTCTAAGCGTGTGGAACGTAATATTCGGTACACTAAGCTCCAGGTTTCACTGCAATATATGCAATGTTTAAGATAATATAATTCTATAGATTTAATGAATTTTCAAAACATTGAAGAATGATTAATACTCTTAAGGGTTACATTCATATTTGTAATTAAGTTTTATTTATAATGCTGAAAGAATCATATTTTTTTAGCATTTAAAACAAAATGCAAAGAAAACAACATTACAATTTTACCCTTTTTCAAAACGCTCAGAGGGTTAAAATAGCATTATAAAACTATGACATGAGTTCTGTTTTCTAGTAATTCTGGAAAAAGACTTGAAACAGAAAGTGGTGGTAGACAAGAGGAATCCTCTACAGCTTCTTTATTTTATTAACACTGACTGTCAAAGGGATCCAGAATCAAACATTTCTTCTTTTATCCTATCAATAACAATTCAATTCCCTTTAAAACAGATTTTTAAAGGGTTGTAAAAGACTTTTAAAAACTTAGACTACATTCTTGTTTCTTAAATAGCAAGGTTTTTTTTCTTTTTTCAATTTGTGAATAAAAAAATTTTTACTTTCAGTTCAAGCCCAAGCCAATTTCGGGACAGGGCTGGGCCCATCTCATCTCTATTTCATACCAGTTGTGATAAAATGATTAGCACAGTCAGCAAAAGCGACAGGTCACAATACTCTACTATTTTTGGCAATTATTCAGGCTATCTTGCTCACATGATAACAATTGGTTAATTTTATTGGCTGTGGTAATAAGGTACCAACATCGGTACAAATGGTGACAGTGATTACTTTATATAAATGTAGAAGCAATGGTCAGAATATCTATAAATCTAAAACAAATAAAAAGCACAGTTTTAGTCACATTTTCTGACTAAAAATGATTGAGTGAACTTTTGTAGGCTCACAAACTTGTTTTCACTTTATCACTATTAGTCAGAAAAAGAGACTAAAAAGAAATAGTGACTAAAACTGACTGCAATTTTTAAAAAAAGTGAGACACTTGCATCCCTGTTTACAGGGTGAAAAAAAATAATTTGTATGGGTGTTTTAGCTTCTAATTTTTTAAATAAAAATCAAAGTGCCTATAGACAAAGTATAGATATGTGATATACAGAAAAAATACAAGTTTACGAAATGGCCACTCTATGCTTTTGTGAAGAAGAGAAAACTTTTGAAAACATTTTCAGCAATGAGCCGCAACTTATTTCTTAAAATGTTGCCTATTCTTCTGAAGAGAATTTTTTTAGGGACTCCAAAATTCTGTGATGCTAGAACAAACTCTTCGCTGTAAGAAAATTATGCAGAATAACCTGGTTAAGATCTAGAGAGTACAGGGGCTTTTTCATCTCTTAAGAAGTCTAGCAGATGTGAGTTGCAATATTCCTATGATATTTTTGTTCTGTGTGCTGATGCAGAATGTTATTGGGGAGTCCCATTTCCATTTTCTAAGTCTCTTGGAACCAGGAAAACAAAACACTCACCAGGATGTTTTTGTAGTATGTTTGATTGTTGATTTTGATGCCTTCTTCAACAAAAACAATCAGTGTTTTGCCAGTTGAACAAACCTTGCCTCAAACCATAACTGACTGAGGCTTTTGCCATCTTTTGATAATAGTTAGTGGTTTAAGGGTGACCTCTGACCAAATTTGATTGTTGTGTCAAATGTTAAACTTTTGAAAAATCATTTGCTGCAAATCATGAGTGGCTCGCTTCATTGGTGCTATCCATTTTTGATGTTTTGTCTTTTATTGTCTACCTTAAACTTTGGTCACTGTTTCGGTTTGTAAGGCTGGCATTCTAAGGCTCCTATAAGGGAAGCTGACGCATATCCAATCCTTGTTGCCCAAAATAACCACCATATTGTAACCCAGCTCAGCATTAATTTACCACCAGAGAAGGTGTTTGCCATGCCTGCCTCTGTCACTTGAAGTCCACCATTGTGATAAACTAACCGGTTTTAGCTTGGTGTTTAGTCCATTGGGTTATTAAATGGCGGTATGATTAAGCCCATATTATAGGAGCTCTATGGTATCCAAGGATCACTTGTTGAATCATATTCCAATCAAAGCAAATTTAATGCATTTATTCATAAAATGCACCTGTATCTATTGGATTTGCTTGTTAAGGGGAAAAAAATATAAGAATCCTTTTAAGTGTGAAGTAGTTTTTTATTTGATATTAAACTTTTCTTTTGATAAAACTGAATGAACATTTTTATAAAATTAATTGTGTGCAAGGGTTTACCAGTTATTTCTATGTAAGAAGTTGTTTAAACTTTAAAAAACTGCAGTTTTGAATGTCAGATAAGGGTGCAACTCTTATCTTCGCCCATTGTCTAATTTCTTAAACGATTGGCTTTACAAATAATTGCAATAGCAAAAAAGTTTCAAATTTGTTCGTCATAGTGTTAAAAGATATTTATGTCAAAATAGTTATTTTTTAAAAGTTATGAACTTTAAATTTTTATACTGTCCTGCGTTCTTTAAGTTATAGTATTTAGAAAATTTTTCTCCGTACTCTAAGAGGTAAAACAATAAAACTTCCTTTTTTGTACGACCCAAACTATCAAGTTATCCTACTTTGAATTTTAGAAGTTTCAACGTTTTCTGGCACTATGAAATGAAAAAATGTGTTTCAGGCTCGGCTTGGCCCGTGCAAAAATCAATAAAATGAAACCCGAAACATTTTTTGCAAAAAATGCATAATTTTTAAATGGTGATTATTCTACAATTAAAATTACTTTTAAAGAATAGTACATACATTTCTAGAAAAAAAAATTAAAGTACAGTAAAATCGGTGAAATAGAACCTGCCTTAAACGGTACAATATCTTGACTCG
Organism: Maratus michaelseni; assembly: GCA_963931845.1. Lineage (NCBI taxonomy): Eukaryota > Metazoa > Arthropoda > Arachnida > Araneae > Salticidae > Maratus > Maratus michaelseni. The sequence continues at coordinate 169,083,903 of OZ007591.1, forward strand.
TACAAAATGAATACAATAATTTGTGCGAAAAGTATATAATTCATATACAACAGATGATGTACTTGCTAAGAATTGAACCTTTCTATAAGGAATTTTTCTTCTCTTCATTGAATCATCATTTGAATGTAGTTGTCTAAATAAATTTTTTTAATCAGTGTTTATGTATGTAATAGTCTAAGTGGTGATTAATATTGTTGATATTTTGTATTCCATGCATTTTGAGCATAATCTGAAGATAAAATCTATGCATAAGTAAAGTGTATTCTTTGAATAATTTTAATTTTAGGATAATATTGCATCAGAAATTTCGGCATGTTTTGTAGAAATACAGTCGGCTGAACTTTTAGTTTTTACACCGGTTTAAGCTATTTTAGCTTTTATACCGGACACAAAAAAAATTGTACAAGGAAAAAAAAGGGCCTAACTTTTTGGTTTTATACCGGGCCAGGCTGAGCCAAACTTTCAACTTTTATACTGGGCCAAAAATTTTTTTGTACGAGTCGAGCCTGGAAATTTCGGCACGTGCAGACATCTATCCTATATAGTGCTTTGAAAGGAAAATCAATTACTGAAGGCAGCCAAATGTACTGGGCCCATGGGTGCTTTTAAAGCAAAAATCTCAACCAGTTCGTAGTAAATATTAGTAGACTCCATACTTAAAGAATTATTACAGAGTTCATACTCATTTTCCAAAATAAAATCCTCTGAGAATCCCCTGATGTATTTTCCGGGATGAAATAATTTTCGCATGTCAACAATTAACAACATTTTTACCATTATGACAACGTGACCCTCCTCCCCTAAAAAAAAAACTAAAAAATAAGATAAATTGTGTATTTAATTTTGAATTCTGTATTTAATTTTTTACCTGGTCAGTTCAAATCAAAAATAGTTTTCAACCAGCTCATTTTAATAACAAATAATTATTTTGAAAACATTTTTCACACTTCCAAACAAATAAATCTAAATACAATCGCCCAATATTACTGACAAGAATTAATAAAAAATGTGCATCAATTTCGAAACAAATTTGAAGCTGTTGCCAAATGCAGGCTTCACGAGTAAAGAATAATTACCACGACGAAAATTCCCCACAAAATTCAAAGAATGACTTCAAGGAAGGAAACAGACGTTTAGTTTCATGACTTCACAATGTTAGAAGATGTGTCCAGTGTCTGAATGGATGTCACCAGATGTTAGAAGGAGCACAGATTAAATACAACACATGTTCTATTTAATCTGAGAGGAAAACTTTCTTCCCAATTCTATATCTCATGATGTTAAAAGGTGTGTCTTAGTTTGATAGTACGCAAAATAGCAGCAATTTCCCTCATTTCCCAGAGTAGCTGATAATTTTGTCAGTTTTTCCCAGGTTTGGGGAATTTTTTGGATTATCCCCAGAGATTCCCCTGATTTTTAAAACTGAAATTAAATAATTGAAAAACTGAAACGATTTTCTCCTGAATCCCATAACCCCCGGATGAGTATGAACTCTGTATTAGTTCATTTAATTATTTTATTTATATTTCTTAAGTTTACTATCTTGTTCAAATGGTTTGACTTTCAAATAAAAGCAAGTTTTTAAATCAAAATAAGAATTAATATATGGTTTTTAAACTCCCAAGTTCGGCAGAATGTTTTCGAGTGACAAGGGGATGGACTAATTTTACTTGCTGCAGGGCACAGCTACGCCACAGCACGGGCCCCAATCACTTTGTAGAAAGCACAGACTAGTGAATTTTATTTTTTTTAAATTTAATTTTTGCTCTATTTCTTTTTTAAGGTATAACAACAGGAAAGAATACTTTTCAATGTTGCTAGTGACAATCTAAAAAAATACATTAAATGTAAAAAAATGTATTATTTTTCAATTAAAAAGGATTTTTACCTATGTTCTTAGCAATGAGCAGTATTGTTGTATATTCTGTATGTATGTTCAATATGTTCTATAACCTACAAAGCTCAGGTTGAATCTCCTGATACATTTAAAAACAACAACAACAAAAAAACAGAATAGGCAATTTCAATTTGAAATAAATATATTGTCTATATAATATGAAAAACAAAGAAAGTAAAATACCTCAAATTTCCATGCACATTTTACCAATAAAAAATAAATTGCAAAAGTTATATTTCATAGTAAAAAAAATATACTTACAGGAAGCCAAAACATAAACCTTCCAGCCAGAAAATATCCACTGATGGTTGAACGGTTTGAAACACACATAGACTGAAAGAAAGAAGAAATGTTTTAAAATACCAAATTAAAGCATACAAATACGTAAACTGTCAGAAAAATTACCAAAAATGTTAGCTTTATGTACAGGGAAGACAAAGCATATAATAAAGACAGAGGAAAAGTCTAAATTAGGGGTGCACAACCTGCGGCCCGCAATCGGATTACTGGTGTCCCGCGGATCAATTTCGCCAATCGGACGCGAATTTCGCCAATTGGGTACATAGAAATCACGAATTTTGCCAGATTTCGCCGATCGGACGCGTAATAATAGCGAAATTCACCCATCAGGTGCGTAAAAATCGCAAATTTTGCCGATCGGGTGTATATAAATTCTAAATTTTGCCGATCGGGTGTATATAAATTCTAAATTTTGCCGATCGCTTGTGTAAAAATCGGGAATTTTTCCAATCGGACCTGTAGAAATCGCAAATTTTGCCGATTGTGTGCGTATAAATCGCGAATTTTGCCAATAGGGTGCGAGTAAATTGTAAGTTTTGCCGATCGTATGCATAAAAATCGTCAATTTTGCCAATCGGGCGCGTAAAAATCACGAATTTTGCCGATCGGCTCGTACAAATCGCGAATTTTGCCGATCGTGTGCGTATAAATCGTGAATTTTGCCGATCGGGTGTGAGTAAATTGTAAATTTCGCTGATTGTCTGCGTAAAATTGTGAATTTTGCCGATTGGGCACGTAAAAATCGCAAATTTCGCCGATTAGGTGCGTAAAAATCACGAATTTTGCCGATTGGGCACATAAAAATTGCAAATTTTGCCGATCGGCTCGTAAAAATCGCAAATTTTGCAAATCGCCTGAGTAAAAATCGTAAATTTTGCCGATCGGGCCTGTAAAAATCGTGAATTTTGCCGACAGGGTGCGTATAAATCGTGAATTTTCCAGACGGTGCGTATAAATCGTGAATTTTCCAGATCAGGTGCGTATAAATCGTAATTTCGCCGATCGTATGCATAAAAATTGCGAATTTTGCCAATCGGGCGCGAGAAAATCACAAATTTTGCTGATCGGCCTGTAAAAATCGCAATTTTTGCCGATCGGTTGCGTATAAAGTGCAAATTTTGCCAATAGGGTGCGTAAAAATTGCAAATTTCGCTGATTAGGTGCATAAAAATCACGAATTTCGCCGATCGAGCACGTAAAAATCAAGAATTTTGCCGTTCGGGCACATAAAAATCGCGAATTTTGCCGATCAAGTGCGTATAAATTGTGAATTTTGCCGATTGGGCGCGTAAAAATCGCCAAATTTGACGGTTAGGTACGTAAAAATCCAGAATTTTGCCGATCAGGTATGTATAAATCGCAAATTTCGCCAAACGGGCATGTAAAAATCGTGAATTTCGCCAAACGGGCGCATAAAAATCGTAAATTACGTGAATAAATAGGAAAAAACTGAATATTGTCAATCGCGCATGAAAAAAAAAATGCAAGTTTTTTCAATCCTTGCCAACTGAATTGGGTTATGCTGACTAAGGAGATGGTTGCGTATAGGCAGCTAACCCTCTTTTTAAAATTAGCATTTTTATGAACTTTTAGGCCGATCCTCCCCGCCTTCCCCAAAACAAAATTTTGTCCACCCTACAGATGTTGGCTCTCGACAATCTAGTCATTTTTGTGACTGGCCCTCCTCTTATAAAGATTGTGCACCCCTACTTGATATCCACATTTTATGACCAAATATGTTAAGAAGTACAATTTAGAATAATATATGTTTCTCCTCCTGTCCACCTTCATTCATGAAAGCAGAATTTTTTTTCAGCACTGGCAATCTTTAAAGCTAAATTTACTCCTTCAAATAAAGTCAAGGAGTATTTTCACTCTTTGAAAATAATCTCAGTTATATCTCTTGTATAAATACAAACGTAAACTGTTGATATATCCTTGCCAACAGAACTGAATACGTTGACTGGGAAGGAACCTAGGAGGCTAAAACTACCCTTCCGAAATTTATGTTTTTTTTTAAAAATCTGATTGTAGACTTAGATCCCCCCCCCCCCCCCCCCCGTCGCAAAATTCTACTGATGGTGGCCCTCGACAACCCAGTCACTTTTGTAAGTGGCCCTTCGCTTAAAAAGGTTGTGACCCCTAGTCTAAATAGATTGCTAATTTTAAAAGTAGAAAATACATAGTATTCTCTGACATATTTTTAAATTAAAAGTAAGGTGATAAGCTGTTTTATTTCCTATCACTGACAGCTAATTTTTTAAATACCAATATCTTCAGCATTTGTTTATTTATATATAACGTGACTGTGTCTTATCAACACCAACAAATTACAGAGACAAATGCTCTTAAAAGAATTTTATTTTAATGACATGTGTTGTTAGTACCAGCACATCTATATTATAAAGCGAAAACATGACCATGTGTAACACAGATGATATATTGACAGTTGCAATGACCTGACAAATAAATTTCACTTTTACCTCAATTCTTTTAACATCTAAACATCATACAATTAAAATTTTTACACCATCGAATAAGGGGAAAAAATATACCGGGTGAACCAAACGTTCGTTAACACTTTAAAAATTCATAAAAAAGGAAGAAATTATGATAGTGCGGTTTGTAAGAAAGGGTTCACAAGGTAGTTGGATTTTTTTTAACAGCAAAAAAACTTTTAGTTAAAAATGTCACTGGTAGAGGATGCTTACGAACCGAAACACAATGAACAGGATAACAGTAGGCTCTATCCATTTATTCTTGCAATAACAATTGTTCAACATGACCTACAGGCCACATTCTTCACCTTCAGTCCTTTCGCCGTGCGAAATTTTCACAACGCAACAGACATTTTTCTGAGAAAGAGGTTTCCGGAATAGCTGTCGCAGACACACCAGGGTTGGTATGATTTTTATTTTGCACCATTTTAGCGAGAAAACCCCATTTTTGGGTACTTGTTAGGCCTAGCTTGCTAAAACATCATGTTACAGCATTTCATTATGAAACAGTTTATATTTTATTATAAAACACACACAATGATTAATTATTATAACACACAATACTTAATTTAATATAAAACACAGAGAATCTGCTCTACCGGATTGCCATACAAATCAAAATCTCGCCAAAATCGTCGGGTTGCCCAGGCATAAAATCACCACTTTGGCACTAAAAAGATACCCCGGTGCATCTGCAACAGCTGTATCAAAAGTATTTTCATTGTCTCAGATAACAAATAGATAAAATATATATCATAAATATCTAGTTTGTTTACATTTGTCTCGCTCATTGTTCTTACGGTGAATCCTATCTTTTTGTATCCAGTAGTATCCACTAACATATTTTCATTGGTACAGCTGTCCCAAATGCACTGGGGTATCTTTTTGGCGCCAAAATCGCAATTTTATGCCTAAGCAACACAGCAACATTTTGCTGTGTATGGCAACCCGGTAGAGCAGTTTGCATGTTTTATATTAAATTAAACATTGTATATTTTATCATAAATTAATCATTGTATGTGTTTTATAATAAAATAATTTGTGTGGTTGTAATAAAAATTGTGTGTGTTTGATAATAAAATTGTGTTTTCTAAAATAAAATAAACTTGTTTTATAATAAAATAAAACTAACATGCTGTTAAGACAGCTAAATCTACTTGAAAACGGGGTTTTCTCACCAAAATTGCACAAAACAAAAATTGCACCAACCGTGGTGCGTCTGTGACAGCTGTTCTTTTTCATTCATGTCGCTGCATCTAAGCTATTATTTTAGACATTTGTATGTAGGGTAGATGTGCCAGTAATGGACACTAGGGTGGTCCAAAAAAACTTTTTTTGAGCTAGAGTCCGGGCCACCCCCTACTTTTTTTAGACTCATCAATAATATAATGCTGGTAAATTTTTAGCTTTCTACTCAAATTCCAAGAGGGTGCTCAATGACTCTGAACAATTTAACATTAGCAGGACTATAGGAAATGCAACAGATATTTTACACTTCGGACTTATATTTAATTTTTCTAAGAAATTTTTAGTAGAAATTTATTTTGTTTTATTATATATATATATATATATTTAAATATTTTATTCTATTAACATTTTTTCTGATAGTTATTTACTTAAATATATATAAAATGAATTTAATGGCAACACAAAACCAAAACTAGAATTCCACCAACTCATTTTACTACTAATTGAAAACAATTTTTAAGTGAAACATTTAATTTTCATGATAATTTTTATTTTAAATAATTATCTTATATATTTTCAAATTCTGCATCTGGCAACAAACATCTCTTCCGTACTTGTTTACATTTTGCACATGGCTATTCCTAAGTGAAAGGTAACAAAGGAAAATAATATTTAAATGGATTTAATTATTTATTGTAGGAATTTTTGCTTTCAAATAAGTATCAAGACTTATATTTTTGCTACATTTTTATATTGAATATTAATCTACTGTGTTATGTGATGCTAACATTATTTATGTTACAATTAATAAGACAAACACAAAGCCTAATGTAAAATAAAATAACAAAATTTGTACATTGATCAATAATTTTAATTTTATGAAAAATAGCCATTCTTTTCTGCTTAAAGAAATTCTATAGCTAAAAATTTACGATGGCTTCTGTTTCATCTCGCCTTAGTAATGAAATTTTTCTGATTGGTCTAAGAGCAATTGATCCATTGACTACATTGAAACAATTAGCTACGACAAGACAAGTACTTCAGCGCTTTCATTATCATTTGAAAGAATCAAAATTGGTACGATCTGCTAGCCATTTGACAGTTGAAGAATTAATACAGCTATGGCAGAAATCTGCAATTCCTACAAAACTAAAGAAATATATAATTGAAAAGCTTGAAAACATTCATTCTCATTGGCTCTTGTTAAAGAAAAATAAAGGACGTTCTTCTACAGCCCAACAACAACGAGTAGATAGATTTCTTGGAGATTTAGACATTCTTTTTGATATTGCCCAAGCAGATGCTATGAAAGTAATAAGAATTAGAGAAGATTCTGAATTTCTTCAGGATCAAAGAACCAGTCGTAAGATGTACATGGGTTTAGAAGATAACGAGTTACAGAAAAAGTGTAAGCGTTCTCTTCAGAGACAAAAAGAGGAGGAAGAACGATGCATTAAAGCCTCTTTACCATCAGCTGCTGTCTGTTCATCTGATATTTGTCTAATTAGTGAAACAGAAAACTCTGGAACTTCTGATTTTGAATCAGATGATGAATTTATTCCATCACAGTTAAAGATGAAGTCTCAGCTTTCGAAATTGGAGGAACACGCACAAATAATGTCTAAAAAAGACCTTTTTAGTCCTCATGTTACCAGTGCCTTAGACAGAAATAAAATATCTGATCGTGAAGCAGTTCGTCTAATTGTTCCACTCGCAGCAGCTCTTGGTCACAATCCGTCTTGCCTTCCAGTTTCAAGAAGTACTATCTGACGAACACTTAAAAAAGCCCGGAAGGAGTATGCAGAATCAGTAAAAGGTGAATTCAGACCAGATTTCCCTCTAGTGATTCACTGGGATGGCAAACTCCTGCCTGAAATTTTTGGATGTGGAAACGTCAATCGACTACCAGTATTTGTATCTGGAGATGGTCTTAATAAGCTCCTTGGAGTGCCAAAACTGATTGCTGGAACTGGAAAAAATGCAGCCAATGTTGTACATATTTTACTGAAAGAGTGGAATGTCACAAAAATGGTTTTTTGGTGTTTTGACACAATAAGTGTGAACACTGGTTATTTAAATGGAACCTGTGCTTTACTTGAAAAAAACTTCAATGTGAACTCATCTGGTTAGCTTGTCGCCAACATATAATGGAATTGGTCTTGGCGAAAACATTTAGATTGTGTTTTGGGTCCTCAAGTTCTCCAGCTATTCCAATCTTTAAAAGATTCAAGGATGTTTGGAATGGTGTTGTGAGGGATAATTACAGAGCACTAGAACTAAATGCAGAAACAAAAGTATTTGCAAAACCAGCTGTTACATTTCTTAAACATTATATGGAAACAGCAGAATCTTATATCAGAGATGATTACAAGGAACTTATTGAATTGACACTGACTATCTTGGGATGTCCACTAGCAAAAGTACACTGGCGAGCACCAGGACCCATTCACCATGCTCGATGGATGGCTAAATTACAATATGCATTAAAGATACATTTATTTCGAGATCAGCGAGATGTTTTTAATTTAACGGAGAGCGAAGAAAGGCAGATGTTAAGATTTGTACAATTTGGTGTTCTTTTATATACAAAAGTATGGGCAGCATCACATCTTGCAATTGAAGCACCTGAAACGGATTTCAAGTTTTTGAAAAATATTGAAAATTATCAATCAGTTGACAAAGTGATTGCACTTTCTGCAAAAAAAGTGATGGAACGTCACATGTGGTATTTATCTGATGATTTGGTAGAACTTTCTCTCTTTTCTGACAGTGTTTCAATGGAGGAAAAACAAAGAATTGTAGAGCGAATGACGGCTATGCAAGCACTTAAGAAGCGTAATGTGAGAGGTGAATCTGAGATTACAAAGAAGATGGTGTGCGATTGTCAGACTTTGTGACAAGAAGGACAATAGAACTTTTATCTCGTATGAACATAGGGAAATCATTTTTAACCCTCTCCCCTGACAAATGGAATGACAATGATGACTATTGTAAAGGAAAAGAACAGCTGCAAAAATTACAAGTAGTCAATGACAGTACAGAACAAGGTGTTAAGCTTATTGAAGATTTCAATAAAATCATAACAAATGATGAAGATGAAAAACAATTCTTACTGCAGGTCGTAGAAGCAAACAGAAAATGCATTCCATCAGAAATTACAAAAAAAATCAGTTTTAGACACTATTTTGTAATATTAAAGAGCAAAATGTACTTACAGTTCTATTTTTCACTGCTATATTGTTTTATTCTTTTGTCAGAGATTGCAAAATAAAAAATATATATGTATAAACTTTGGAGGATTTTATTTTTTAAACAAATATATAGAAATATTACAATAGAATACACTAATTTATAAAGTTCGTGGGGATTGAGCACCCTCTTGCAGTTGAAATATGAAGTTTAAATTTTACCAGAATATTACTGTATACAAGTCTAAAAAAATTGAGGGGTGGCCTGGTATTTATATGAAACTTTATTTTTTTACATATAAAGCTGGACCACCCTAATGGACACCCTTAAGGAATTTCTTTAAAAATTATTTTTTAATTAATAGTTATAATTGTTATATTCCATATTTTTTAATATTATATTAATCCAGAGTTTCCCCTAAGTTTAAAAAGGGACAGGGTGCTGCTGGTGGGAAAGGGCACCTTTTCGGATTCATGAGGGCACTTTTCAGATTTTTAAAGGCATTTTTTTTTTAATTGTTAAAGACACTCTTTTGGTTTTTAAAACCACTTTTTTAATATTTAAAAGTCGGCATTTTTTTTAAGATAACATAGAGTCAATTTTTACTATGAAAGCAAATTTTTTAATGCAAAAAGAAGAAAAGACAACTTTTTTACTGAAGGGCAAGAAGGGTGCTAATTATTTTAATGGGGGGACAAGAAGGGTGCTAATTATTTGAATGGGAAGCAGGAAGGGTGCTATTTTGTAAACCTAAGGGCAGGCAGGGTGGAGCGCCCTTCTGAAACTGTCTGGGGGAAACACTGATTAATCTACCAACAATATTTAACCATGCTCATAGTCACATTTCCCAATGTGAATCGAAATTTTATTGTAAATAACAGAAATAAATCAAAACACCCTAAATTCCAGTAATGGACACCCCACAAAAAAGTAATAGATAATTGATATTATGATTGTATTTAAAACTAGAATTTAAAGAAAGCATATTAATGAAATAAAAAAAGCTGAATTTTTATTGGTTATTTTTTTATAAACCAAAAATGTTGAAGGTGGCCCATTACTGGAAGGCGGTCCATCACTGCCACATCTACCCTAGGTTTTGGCTATGATGTCATACACTCACGCAGTTTTTTTTTTTTTTCCTATGGGTTATAAAAAGGAAAAAAGTCGCTAAATTTAGGGGATTTTTTCCTTTAATGGCAACTAAGCCATTGTATTAAGTTATTGATTTGGCACGGGATTGAAAATCGCGCCAACAAAAAAGTCGCCGCCAAACATCGCTGCTTGAGTGTAAAGCATCTGTTCCTAGGTTTTTTTTTTTTACATATTATTTTTACACATGTCGTTATTTATGAGATTTCCACTTAACATTTATTAATACAAACACAGAATATAATCAATAGATTTTAAAATACAGAATTAAAATAAAACATTCCATCTAAATGATGGTACGTGATGCAGTAATTTCATACCCATATTTTGATTTTATAACGTGAAATCTGTATAAATCAACCATTATTTTTACAGGTAGGATTTTGGTGACGAGATCAGTGTTAATTAATGGACTTTTTATACCCCCATCCCTTCCCAAATAAAAAAAAAAGTTTTTTTAAATATTTTATACTAATATCCATGATAACATCCATGGGAAATTGGAACCAAAGTTGGATATACAGTGTATATTCCGTGTATTTAGCTTACTTTGAACTTTGAAAGGAGGTGGGCTTTGAGACCTATAGCTACCAAGGCTGTCGTCTCGAAATTTAGCTTTCATTGGAACATATTTAGCGCTGTTTATTTACATCTAGGAGGAAAAATGTTGCCAAACCAATTTCAGAAAAAGTAGCACAAAAATTTTCAAAAGCAAGGAAAAGTAGTGTCTTTTGATATGAAAGTGGTAGTTGCAAGGTGGTTGAGGTTGAAATGATTCTTGACCTAGAATAAATAGTCTGGAAACCTCAAGGGAAACAACTAAAAAATTTAATACGACAAATATACAACGATGCTGAATGATAAGAAATCGATCTCAGCGACATCTGCTAGGTCTTTCCAACGTATAAGAATATGCCGCTGAAGTCGTGACGTCATCAATATGGCGCTGGGCATAAACAGACTGCAGTGCCCATTGAAATAACATGGACGTAAAAAATAAAATCTTCTAAGAATAATAATTTTCATATATAAGAACTTTCAGGCACTATTCTGCAAAGTTTAAGGTACGCTTTTCATTATGAATTCCCCAAACTTCTGTATTTGTGATTTAAATTTGATTAATTTATTAAAAACTCATTAGCTTAACTCCGGTTAGACAAACATCCTGGTTGTTTACATCGGTTGAATTGGTGATATTTACATTCATGTCTGTCAAGATATCTCTGTCTCTCTCTACTTATAAATAAAACTTTTATTTAATTTAAATTAATAATTTTATATTTAAAAAAATGATTAAAGATATTTTATAATTTATAAATTATTATAATACATAAATTATAAATAAAATATGATATATTATAATAATATAAATAAATATAAAATATAATATATTAAATTAAATATTACACCAATTTAAACATATTAAATTATTTATATATTACATTAAATTAATATTATGAATAATTAATACTAATAATAAATAATTATTTATCATTTTAAATGATTAATAAATATAATTGATATTAATAAATAATATAAAATTAATTATTAATAATTTTAATAATAATTACTTAATTATGTATAGATATAACTATTAATTAAAAATTATTAATTTAATTATATTAATTAATTATATAATTAATTAGTTTAACTATATTATATATAATATAATTATATTAATTAACTATATAATTAATTAATATAATTAAATTAATAATTTTTAATTAATAATTATATATATATATATATATATATGTAATGATAAAAATTTTTGGCCATTCTTCCTTAGTTAAATTATTCCAAATTCTTACAATTATTTTTTTCCCTCTCTTTTTAAAATATCTCTTAAATCTATTTTATATTTTATTCCATAACTTTAATCAAAATATTCTTTTATTTATCATTCTAAAAATCTTAATCTGTTAAAAGCTACACGTATTTATTAAAACCTTATTCTATTAAATTGCAAAACTGCCTCTGAAACGCACCTGCTTAAATTCTTCTTATTTGAGACATTGAATTTTTTATTCTTTGGAACTTTTGTAATACCATTTTTTATTTAATTCATTCGGCATCCCAGGATTCCTGGCGTTTCCCGCTCAAGGCTTTTTTACCTTTTTAAATTGCCGCTTCTGATAAAGAGTTTTGGTCATACGTCATGTACACACCTTCTTGGCCTCATTTTTCCAACCATTAGCGAGAAGGCCCCGCCTTTTCTATCCCCCTGGCTCCCCTGGCGGGTCCGTCTCCGTGGTCCTGACCCGACTCCTTCAGTGGAGGAGGTGACCGGGAGCGGAGCATTGCGCGGACACACCGTCAGGTGACTTCGAATCGGCCCTTTGAGTAGGGAAGATGACCGAGCGCCTAACAAACGGAGTGTTCGTCGACATAAAGAGGGGCCAGAAGGTGACTAGTCTGGGTTCCTCATCGTTGATCCGCCAGTGGGAAGGGAGTCTCTGTTGCACCGGAGTCACCACGCTATGTCCCATTGTGGTTCGCCCTTTAGGGTTGTGGGTTCGTGGGTCTCCTCCTCGCAAGCGCAGGTTCTCTGCGACGCGAGCACAGCCTGTGATCGGAAATTTCCGTAGCTGGTAGACAGACGACTCCGTAGGCCAATCCCAAGGTTCATGTGGATCTTGGGCAAAAGCTAGCAAATGCCAGCCGGATCCCTCCAAAACTTGACTAAGGAATTGACGGAAGCACGATCGATCTCTGTAGAACACGATCTCGTGATGACTCTGTTGTGCACCGATCGTCGGGAGATACGGCGTGCAGCAACTATCTGCGACGAGACGGAGGCAGAGGTGAAAAAGTCCCAACACGAGTCCCACAACTCGTGGAAAAGGACCTCACGAAATCCTCTGAAGCTGGAGAGTTGTGAGCCGACCTCAACGGTCACTGCAGGAAGTGCCCGAATCGAGGAGACGGTCACCATCCGAAGGCGGTCAGGCAGGACCGCCAGGGATGCGAACGTTCTCTTCGAGGACGGGACGAGCCCGCTTTCTGCCATGTGATTACGAGGAAACGGGCCGGAGGCTGCCGACTAACGCGGCATCGATCAGCTGAAACTCGAGACCTTGGTCCGAAACCCAGTCCGAGCACGTCTCTCGTGCAGCCAGGAGTTTCCACTCCTGGCGGGCGGACTAGTGGCACGCCTACTAAGTTTCTTTTTACTAATCTCGATCGGGCCCGTCTCTTTGGCGCGCTTAGAGGGAGTTTCCACGCCCTCTAGAGTCCGATAGTGGTTCTTTAGGATTCTTCCGTTTTTTTTAGTGATATGCTATGTGGATGATCTCGTAGTTCTGGAGTTGTCGCTGGGTTACTCTCTAGTTTCGTCTAGGGAGGTTCAACCTCGCGCCAGACTGCGTAGGGACGACCTATCCGAATCCCGTCTATGGGAAAGAACCGAATTTCTTCGTGGTTCTGGGTCGGAGAGAGGCGCCTTCCGCTCTTTTTAGTGCATATAACATGTGAACCTCACGGCCGATGAGCCCAGTAGCTTGCTCTTCCATGCATGTCTATGATCGGAAGCCGTGGGAAAGCAAGAGCCGTCGGAGTAACTCGACATATGACCTAGGGACCGTCTCCCCCTATGGGGTTTCGCGAACGAAGTCGTCGGGGGTTCTTCGGCGGTTCATCAGGTGTTCGTTCCACGCGGAAGTTTCCCGTGAATGGGATTACTGGCGCAACGACCTAGAGGTCGACACCTGGTAGAATGACCTGGGGGTCCGCAGTGGGGAGCGGCCTCAGACCGATCGCAGCGCCGGAGCGAGACAAAGCTCCTGGTGCGTTATAAGCCCTTCAGAGCCTTAGGCGCGATGGTCGTTTACGCGCGTCTGCGCCCCCATGGGCTCCTGACGGCGCAGGATAGTTTTATCCCCCTGGCTCCCTCCGAACATTGATGTGAGTGGGCCAGCTTTTTTCGCGCTTCTGTCACTTTGGGCAAGGTTTTGAGGTATTTATACGGTTGCACTGGCTTCGGAGACAGATTTTTACACGAATTAATTGTTGTCATCTATAAGCCGTCACTGGGGAAGTCGGTATTTCGTCGGTAGTATGTTCTTCAAGTTCTGCAAATTCTTCAATGGCTTTAATGTGTTCGGGTTTTTGATGAAGCGAAAGTCGGTGGAGTTGTTTTCATCTCTGTTATCATAATAAAGTTCTTGCTCATCTATTAAGTCTTTCTGAATGTTTTTGGGAAAATTCTATTGGAATTAACTGCTTCTACTCAGCTTTCACGATTGCATTATACTATGATGTTCAAATGTGACTCGTACTCCGAGATTTGCCTTCATAGTGATTAAATCGGAGTAATACCTCACCGAATGTCATGACTGTTTTTCAATGATCTTGACTGCGCCTACATCGAACTGATTGTATGGTAATTTTCGTGGGGTTCGGACTGATATGTCATCACGGGAGTATGATGGAACGAACGTTTCAAGTCGACAGTAATAGTAATCATCTATAATGTGTCAAAAAGTTCGACAGGATATGTATCATATATTTATATATACTTAAATAATTATGAATTAAAATTATTAATAATTAATTTTATATTATTTATTAATATCAATTACATTTATTAATCATTTAAAATGATAAATAATTATTTATTATTAGTATTAATTATTCATAATATTAATTTAATGTAATATATATTTAATTTAATATGTTTGGATTATTATTATTATTATATTATAGATTATATTATAATTTTATATTATATTATTATCAATATTTTTAATTATATTAATACATGTATATTTAATATAAATTAATAATATAAATAATAGTATTATTATAAATTTAAATTATCATAGTAACATAATTTAATTATTATTAATTAAAAATAATTATAATATAATAATATGAACTAAAATATTAATTATTTAATAATTATATTTAATAGTAAAAACTATAATTAATATTAATAATAATAAAATATTTATAATTATAGTTAGTATTAATCTTAATAAATAATTAATATTGTATATATAAATAATATCATAATGAATTATATTAAATTAATAATGTAATATGTTAAATTAATATGTAAATTATTAAAAATAATCTAATATATGATTTTCTTTTTACTTATAATTAAAACATCAAATTACTTATAAGTAAAGAGAGAGAAATACATCGTGACAGACCCAATTCAGACGATGTAAACAACCGCCATGTTTGTCTAAGTTAATACCTTTTTAATAAATTCTTCAAATTTAAAGCACAAAATCAGAAGTTTGGTGAATTCATAATGAAAAGCATACCTTAAAATTTGCAGAACAGTGCCTGAAAGTTCTTAAACAGGAAAATTGTTATTCCTAGAAGATTTTATTTTTTACGTCCATGTTATTTGAAAGGGCACTTCGATCTGTTTATGCCCAGCGCCATGTTGAAACATCACACTTCAGCGGCGTATCGAATTGAGAAAACGTTTCAGCCAGTGGCACTGACAAGGAAGGTCCCCTTAAAGCGCATACTCAGAATATTTTGAAAAAATGCTAATGAAGCTACTCATGTACGTAATAAGAGATCAGTCAAATTTAGCTGCGGAATCCCAGCAAAAAATCTGTAAAAAAATAAAATACTTTCGAGCGAGGCTAACGAAAAAGAAAGGCTACCGCGGTTCTTTACGCGTATCCTTTTTTACAGATCGCCGGAGTCACGTGATGCTCAAATGCACCAATGCAGATGTACGAAAAGAGCATCACGTCACTCTAGCGGTCTGTAAAAAAAGATAAGGGGAATGCACCGCGGTAGCCTGTCTTTTTCGTTAGCCTCGCTTTCGAGTATTTGACGCAATTTGGCGAGCAAAACTTTTTCGTCGCCATATGCAAGCGATTTTAATGTATTTGAAAATTTCTGGTTAAATGAGTGTTTAAATGCGTAGCACTTTACGAATTTAAACTTCAACGATTAAATAGTTTATTATTTTTTCTATAAAGTTATGTAATAGGGCAGTTGCAATTGACGTCAGGTTGGAGGTCAGACACTACAAATAGGCCGTTCTGATTGGTGGAAGTACCCTGACCTCCAAGTGAAGTACAATGGTTGATCAGCTGATTGCAACTTCCCTATTCATATACAAATTAACTACTGATGAAGTTATTTAATTTTATACAGTTTTGAAGGCTGGTTAAGTTTTAAGTGTATTTTAACAGTAAATGTCCGATTAAACACTCTTTCATTATACATTTCGACTTTGAATAAGTCATTGTTTCCATGGCAACAAGACTTTTCTCTAGTTGTCTCCGGCACTAACAATTTCGATGACAAATTAACAGTGCTCAGAATCACACAATTAATTTTTAGTTTAAAGCAATTTTAACTAATTCAAATTTTGTTCTAAACCATAGACAGATCTGCCAAGTCTCCGGCTTTTTGGATACCAGTAATTTAGTACAGAAAATGTTGTTTGATTTAATCGGAGCATTTCACGATTTAAAAGAACAACATTTTCTCTAAAAAATTACTGGAGTGCAAAAAGCCGGAGACTTGGCAACTCTGCATAGAATGTGATCGTTAATTTTCTTTTAGATGTACATATAATTATACATGGCAAAACCGTAGTTATAAAAGTGAAATTATTTAAGTTAAACTTACTTTAACTAGTTCAGTATAAAGAGTAGAAAACGTTTTTCCTAAAAGAGAATTTTTCGTAAATGCATGTTTTTTTTCTTAAATTTCATTGTGTCGCCAACCCAGCGATAAATCGCCAAAACACGAAATTTTCATAATTTTTTTACGGACGTTATATCTAGGTTCCGCAGCAAATTTTTTTATAAACGCTTATATCCTCATGAGAAGAATATTCTGTAATTTTTTCAAAATTTTCTGAGTATGCGCTTATGGAGACCTTCCTTGTGAGCTCAATGGCCAGTGGTAAGTATTTTAAATACTTAAAAAAAATCCTTAGAGGCGTTCATTATTGGCCCATTTACTCCATATTATGTTCATATACCGTTACTCTGATATTGGGAATTCAAGAATTTCTCGAATACGCTATCTGGTAGAGAAAAGATATAACTTCTCGCTTCAGGAAAATCCGTTTCAAGCCCATTGCATTACATGCATTTTTAATTTGTTCATAATGATTATTTTTATGCATTGCACAGTTTCAGATTTCACATGATTTTTGTGTTATGTGTTTATATGACAAGGTAAAAATTATCCAAATTTGAATATCTTAACGCTTTCAAACGCGTTTACAATAAATAATGGTTTCAATGGGACTTAAGCTTTAGTTAAAGGGACAATTTTCCTGTACCGGCGGCTTTTTTCAGCGCCTCTATAGCAGGGCTACACCGCGACCTACGTTATACACGACCGGTGCATGACATTTAAAACGTCACATGGAGTGGATCATTTATACACGGCGATTGGTGCAAAACGGTAGGCGCGCCGCTTTGGACCAATCGCCGTGTATAAATGATCCACTCCATGTGACGTTTTAAACGTCATGCACTGGCCGTGTATAACGTAGGTCGCGGCTACACTAGATACCGGGCTTGCTCATTCATTATCATGACGTCACAAATAGTGGCTGGCCGCGACCAAAGACATACAGCGATTGGCACAAAACGATGGGCGAGCCACGTTGTACCAATCGCCGGTCGCGGCTAAGGCTCCTATAAGGGGAGCTGACGCATATCCATTCTGTTGCCCAAAATAACCGCCATATTGCAACCTAGCTCAGCATTAGGAAACCGCCTGAGCAGGTGTTTGCCGTCCCTGTTACTGTCACTCGCCGTCCACTAGTATGGTAAGCAAACCGGTTTTAGCTTGGTTTTTGGTCCGCTGGGTTATTAAATGGCGGTATGATTCAGCCTGTATTATAGGAGCTCTAGTCGCGGCCAGCCACTATTTGTAACGTCATGAGAATGAATGAGCAAGCCCGCTATCTAGTGTTGCCCTGCTCTATAGGCCGTTTTAAGTCCCAATTTTTCAACTTATAACTGTTCGAAATGATATGATATTTATTAAATTTTTGCAATACAATGTTTACGTTGAAAAGAGCTAGCAGATATCGCTTTGATCGCCCTATTATCGTACAGCATCGTTGCACATTTATCGACTACAATTTTTTAGCACTTTTCAAAGCATTAGAGGGATGGCCGGTTAGAGTTGTGCCGAGGCTAAGGAAAAAGACAGGCTACCGCGGTGCATTCCTCTTACCTTTTTTCTTTTAGACCGCTAGAGTGACGTGATGCTCTTTTCGTACACCTGCATTGGTGCATTCGATCATCACGTGACTCCAGCGGTCTGCAAAAAAATATACGCGTAAAGCGTATATTTATATATACGCTTATTACGTATATTCATATATATTATTATATATACGCGTAAAGGTAGCCTTTCTTTTTCGTTAGCCTTGAGTTGTGCCGAGGCTAACGAAAAAGAAAGGCTACCGCGGTGCTTTACGCGTATCTTTTTTTACAGACCGTCGGAGTCACGTGATGCTCGAATGCACCAATGCAGGTGTACGAAAAGAGCATCACGTCACTCTAGCGGTCTGCGAGGCTAACGAAAAGACAGGCTACCGCGGTACATTCCACTTATCTTTTTTTACAGACCGCTAGAGTGACGTGATGCTCTTTTCGTGCACCTTCATTGGTGCATTCGACCATCACGTGACTCCCACGGTCTGTAAAAAATGATATGAATAAAGCACCGCGGTAGCCTTTCTTTTTCGTTAGCCTCGAGCGGTCTGTAAAAAAAGATAAGTGAAATGCACCACGGTAGCCTGTCTTTTTTCGCTAGCCTCGAGTTGTGCAAGGTGACGTCAGGAACAGGCTTTTGCTGCTGCTGTAGGGCAGATATCGGTACCTTTATCAATGCTTTCTCTATTTGTGTGTCCTACAGCTTTTTAAACGTTTTACGGTAAAAGTCACATGAGATGAACCGAGGCTAACGAAAAAGAAAGGCTACCGCGGTGCTTTACGCGTATCCTTTTTTACAGACCGCGGGAGTCACGTGATGCTCGAATGCACCAATGCAGATGTACGAAAAGAGCATCACGTCACTCTAGCGGTCAGTAAAAAAAGATAAGTGGAATGCACCGCGGTAGCCTGTCTTTTTCGATAGCCTCGAGATGAACTGCTCTTCTTACTAGAAGATACAAATGGAATGGTCTCAGTTTCAGGTCACAAATCTGAAATTTGTAAACAGCACGAAAACAGAGATACAAGAAAAAGATTCTGTTGAGCTAGCAACTTAAAATTTGGCGTTGTGGTTATCTTTAAGATTTCAGTCCTTGCTAAAAACGGTTTCTAAAAAAATTGAAATTTAAAAGGAAATGAGTGAAGTAACAATGAGTGGGAAACGTTCTAAAAACCTTCTAAACTATGAATAATCTGAAATTGAATTTTTATATGGCTGTTACTTTAGGAACATAAATTCATCTACAGAACAGTTTTTAAAAATTAAGTAATTTTAAAGTGTGCAGGAATAAAAAACGTTCTAAAATTGCGATTTTTGTGATATAGTTGTTATAGAAGCTTGGAATTAGGCAAAGTGGTTACTTTTAAAATGTAAATTTTCTCTAAAAACAGTTTCTAAAAAATTCGAAATTTCAAATGAAAAAGGAAATGAACGTAAAACTTTCAAAATACATTCTAAATTACCATCTATTTAGAAATAATTTTAGTTTTTCTCATTCATTTAAGCCTCATGTTCACCTAATGCAATATAAGAACGAAGTTTACACCAAAGATCCATAGCAGTATAATTTCCTCTAATAAAAATAGGCACACGAATACCATTTGGTCAATTTCAACAATTACGCGAGCAAAGCCGCGGGTTTTGCTAGTATCCTGATAAATGTTAAGTGAATTTAGGTTCCCACTATATTTTAATTAGGAAAACAAGAATTGTAAGAAATTTAATCAATACTCTAGTGTTAATTTGTAAACTGATGCTGTATTATGTAACTTCTGTTAATTGAAATGTTATTATTATGTGATGACGTCTAAGAGCTAGGTTAAAATTATCTGAAGATTATTGACAGTGAAGTAGTCCTGCGAACTTTCCAATGTGAAAAAACAAATCCAGTGTAATTTATTAATTTTTAAAGATAATTAAGTATAATTGTAATAATAGATTAGAAAAAATCTTTTTTTACTTATCAGCATTTAAAAATGAAATTGTTTTTAGCTGAGTCAATTTGAAATAAATATGTGAATTATAAATGTATATTTTTAATGAAATTTTAATTGAATGAACGATATTTCAGAAAAACCCTGAAATTATTTCCTGCTTCATGTATGTATATTTGTGTATTGTTATTAAGCTGAAAATTTTATGAAATATTTCTACCTTAATTAAATTTTTACTTAAGGTTGGTTGGTTGATTATTGACGGCCAATTATCTACACTAGGGATATAGGCCCGGGGGAGTGCCCTTCGTGGGGGTCTTTATAAGGGAACCTAACTCGTATTTACGCATGGATAAATCCACGGCTCGAAGAAAACCACGAAAACTCCGAACGATTAGGCCGACGGGCTCGATTGGGATCGAATCCAGCACCTCCCGTCTACCAGCTTCGAGAGCAGAACCTCTCAGCCACTGGTGGGGCAATTTTTACTTAAACCACACTTTTACAATCTTAAATCTTCTATTTATTTGAGCCAGTTTTTTGTTGTTGACATATGTCTCCTGGAAAACCATATATATCAATACAATTGAAGGTACTGGATTCACCCAGATGTGCAACTTCCAATGTGCAACTTCCATTTGATGAGATGCTACGCGGGCAGTCTAACCTAGCTTGGCAACTTTCTCTCTCTCATCTTGACCTCTAACTGAGAAAACTCTCCACACCACTGATTTTGTGTGCTAGTCTATATCATTGATGTGGCATTCCCAGGAGCCATTATATTAAGAATTGACCACATCTGATACTACTTAAGTGCCATGTCCTGGTGGGAACTACTGCTGCATGGCATTGTGGCATAGTTGAATAAACATTTCCTTTCTTGTATTGGTCTATTTGAATCTTATACGCAGGCAATACTTTTTCGACTGTAAAATGGTGACAGCTGTGTTGACCAACTACTAATCTAGGAGGGAGAAAACTTTGCCAAAAGTATGTATTTATTGTTATTGTATGATTTATAATTTTTTTAACACTTTCAAACAAAGTTCAAAAGAGTTTATTATTAATATTGCTTGAGATGTTTATGTTGCGTAAAAAACTCCATGCTAACATGCAGCAAACTTCAAGTCCTCTGTATCCAAAATGGAAATGGTTTAGCAGAGAGAGACAGCAAAGTATTAGCTAAAGAAATGTAAGTTATCAGGTCAAAATATACGTTAAGCATTACTAAATTAAGAAATATGCCAAGAGAAAACTTAGAATCGCCAGCTTAACGTCTCTTCAATAGACGCATGCGAACCACAGTTACAATTGTTGAAATTTTTTTAAAGCATAAGCTTATGATACACACTACAGAACATTTAACAGAAGATAGATTAAAACGAAAATTCTACTACGATCTTCACGCGAAACCAATGTATTCCAATGTCTTCCAACCAAATCAAAATGTTATTCTAAAACAAGCACCAATGAATTGGGCACCAGCATCAATAACTTCTCAAGCTGCTCCTAGATCATATAATCTGATGACTCCTGAAGGGGATTATAGACGGAACACTAATCAAATCAAGCCAACTAAGTTGAAGTTACAAATTTAAAGGAAAAAGAAATTACCATTAGAAATAGAAAATCGAAATTCTATTGCTCATAACAATTCTAATATTTCTACGTGAAAGAATCTAAGTGTACCTGCTGCTAGAATGACTGGCAGCAAACCCGTTGTTACCAGATATAGGTGTTGTAAAACCTGTATAGCGGCTTGATATCTACAGGAACCCGGAACCGAATCTTTGTTTTTAGGCCAACCAATAGAAAAGAAGTGTTTCAATAATATAAGTTTTCGGTCTGTATTTGAGAGATCTTGCAAAATTTTCAAACCTTCGGCCACAGTTGGGATTGAAAACAGAATCTGGTAGTTATACGTTATACTACTGTCCTGCAACGAATCTTCATTATGACAATCTCTTCCAGCTAAATCAGCTATATACATTTCTGTACCTCGTTTTGGAGCATACTGTTGAACTTCTAAAAAGATTTTTCGAAGTCATGGTGGAATTCAATCTATCGATTTGTTAAAAATAGATTCCAGAGGCTTGTGATCAGTCTCAATGATCTCACCATTTCTATAGATATACTAATGAAATTTTTGGAATCCAAATTTCATGGTCAAAGCTTACTTTTCTATCTGAGGATAAGATTGTTGAGCTTCATTCATAGCTGTAGATGAGAATGTTATTGGTTTTCAATCTTGGAGCAGTACAGCATCTAATGCGAAAGAACTGGTATCAACTGAAATTGCAAAACTTTTGTTAGGATTGTAGTATTTAAATGAAAGGTATTCCTTCAACAATTTCTTGATTTCGGCTAATTTTCTATCTAATTCATCATTCCAATTCCACACTGAATTTTTGTTCAATAACAATCTCATGTCATGTGTCTTGTCCGAGAGATTAGGAATAAAGTTATGCAGATATTGAATCATACCAAGTAATCGTTGCAACTCTTTTTTGCTAGTTGATGCTTTAATTTTATCTATGGTTTCAACTTTTTCTTGGTCAATCATAATACCATCATTAGTAAGGATATGTCATAAATATTTCACTTTCTGAACTTCAAATTCACATTTGTCTTTACTCAAGTTTGCTCCAGGTTTTCTTAGTGGTCGTAGGACTAATCGGGTCTTTGATCGAAGAGCATTAATGTCAGGTGCATAAATCAATAAGTCATCCATTGAGTTTTCAACACTTGGAAAGCCTTGCAGACTTTTTGCTATTACACGTTGAAAAATTTCTGAAGCTGTTTTCATAACGAATGGAACTCGAAGGAAGGAATATAGTATCCATGCAGTACTAAATGTTAAGATTGAATGGATATGTGGTAAAACTTTCAACTGCCAGAAATCCTTTTTCAAATCAAATACTTTGAACTACCTACAATAGCTATGAATTCTTCAAAAGTTTTTAATGGATATTGTCTTCGCAAGGGTATTTTATTCAAGTCAGAGGGATCAATGCAAATTCTTATTTTTCCTTTCTATTTCACGCTAAACATATGGCTAGACATCGGTATAGCTTCGTCTACTTTCTTAATAATCCAATCATTAACCATCCTGTCTAGCACCTGTTTAACAATTTTTGTTATCTTGATCCTTATATATTATTTCTCCTGTCAACATCCCTTTTACTCAGAAAATATGAAACGCAGAACAACGAATGAGATACCATATGAAAGGTTTTAGAACAGGCTTCTGACATAACCCACTTAACAATTCGTTAAAACATATTTTTGAGTAAAATTTGCTGAAATTAAAAAATTAAATCGGCATTGTTTTCATGACAGAAATGAAAGGTTTTCCTGAAATTATTGTTGCCAAAAAAATAAAATACCACATTATATGATGATGCTCATAGCAATTATTATAAAAAAAAACCGCACGGGTTTATTTTATACAGCGCCTAGAATAAATAGTGTGGAAATCTGCTACAAAATATTACTAAAAAATTGAATCCAATAAATGTACAACGTTGCTGAAAAGATTATGATGGGATCGCAGCGCCATCTTCTTAACGTAAACATTGTATTAAAATGTTTCTGCTGGTGGTAAGTATTTTAAATACTTGAATTATATCATTTTCTCCTCTGACTTATTGCGATTTTTATAAGCTTTTATAAAATTATGAAAGCATGGCTAGAAAACGTGATACGCATTGTTTTGTATGTGATTGGAATACTCGATACAAGAACAGTAGGAGCACCGTTGCAGATTTATGGGCTACAACTTTTTAGCACTTTTTAAAGCATTACTGGGATAGCCGGTTTCCACACTATGTATTCTAGGCACTGTACTTATGATTAAAAAGCGAAATTGAAATTGAAATGTTTAGATTTATATTTCTAAGTCCCATGGTTTTCACGAAGCGGATGACGTCATCCTCTAATGCAGTCAAAATACCATTGTAAATTTTTTTTTTCTCGCGCGTGCCTTTAGCAATCTTGGATCAGTTTTTACTCTAACTTTGATGGAATAAATTAGATGATATTCTGGCTTGACTAACAACTAAATGTTGTTTGCAGATATTTTTATCCTTGCTTTTTCTTTAGAAGTTTAAACCTGCATCTAATAAATATTACATATTGATAAAAAATGATACTTCTCTATTATCCCGTCGACCACTTTTCATAACAAAAAACTATCGCCAAATAAACAGGAGAACGTTGCCATTGAAATATCAAAAAATAAAAAAATAAATAAAATATAAGAATTTAATGACACAATTGTTACTTTAATTAATAAAATAACTACTAAATCAGTAAAACATAATGAAAAATACACGGAAATGTCGAATGTAAAACCACTAGATGACGTAACAAACACGCATAATGATTCTGACATCAAGTAAATGGGACTGCATTTTTGGCGTTTAATCTTACAGTTTGGCGGTAGTTTTTTGTTATGAAAAGTGGTCGACGGGATAATACAGAAGTACCTAAAAAATATTAGATTTCAGTGCGAAATCTTCGCACGGACCCTCTGGTGGTTTGATCTTTTTTTAACTGCATTCTTCCGCAAAATAAACTGTGTATTCAAAGTTTTTCATACATTCTATTCCTGGAAACAGATCTTGAAATTCTTCTTCTAACGCATTAACTAGATCAATTCTTGGAATTAGTCCTGCCTTCATGCAGGTAAACGGATTTAGGACAGGATTAATTCCTCCATGTACAGTTATTAACTTAAGCTGCATATGCTTATATGTTTAATTTTGCAAGGAACTATAGATTCTCCTTCCACATCCATAGTATGACCCTAATATGAAATGTGTTTATGGACACTTGAAGGTTTATTTTTAAATGCAATTCTTTTGCTAAGCGAAATGGTATAACATTACACCACGTACAGGTATCACGTTTCATTATGGAATAGCCTTATTGTTAATTATGATGGTCTCACACCAATCGAATTTATTAGCGTCGATACTTTCGAAAATTTTATTTTACGCAATCGTGTCAACATTTTCAACTTCTTGTGCTCTGTATTTTTTCTGGTTTCTTGATCTACATTTCTTTGCGAAATGATTTTGTTTCTGACAAAATTTCAATAATTTTATGGGTACTACCACAGTTTCTACCGTTCTTTAACATTTTAGAGAATTTAGTATTATAATTAGGCTTATCTTTCACCAAAACAAGCATATGTGACTGGGTGAATATTTTTGATACTGTAGAAATCATACGTTGTGATTTAGTATCGTCAACAATATTTTTTAATTGCTCCGCAGCACTTTCAGAAGCAAGACAAATTTGCACTGCTTTATCTAAGTTTAAATCAGTATCGCTTAAAAGCTTTTCACGGACATCGCTGCTGTCAATTCTAACAACAATTCTATCGCGAAGCAATTCATCTTTCATAATCTATAGTTTTTAGCAAGAAGCTTGCATTTTAAGCCTTGTTAATAAATCTTTAAATACTTCACCCTGCCTTTGTCTAATTTGGTTGAATTTATAACATTCAAAAGTATAATTAACTTTAGGAGTGAAATATTCAGTGAACTTAAATTTAATAATCTTCAAGTTTTGTTGTTGACTGATACTCAAACAAGGTTTTAAAAACTTTCCGTGCTTGATTAATAATTGCCATAAATATAGCGACTTGAATTTTTTTTAATTTCTTGGCAAGTTGAACTGCAGCAGTTATACCAATCAAAACTTTGTAGCCAATCTTCCCACTGCTCTTTAGAATCCGCCGTAATTAGTAATGGTTTTGTAGGACGTATGCCATTTTCGGCCATTTGCATTTATTTGAGATTATCAGTAACGAAATTTTAAGTAAAGCCCAGTAGCCCAGTTGCATTTTACTTCTGACACCATGATACGAGATATGTTGAAATTACTAACGGTTTTAAGTTTTTCTTGTTATTCTTAAGCGTATGTTACATGTCCTTATTAAAGATGTATGTTATCTAACTTAAATGCTTAGTAATTTCAACATATATCGTCAGACTTACATTCGAGATCCTATGTTTTGGGAGGTCGTCTGCTTCAACAGTGCCGAACTACGGCGACTCCACAGTTTAAGCACTTTGAGATATTCGATTACACAACAAGAATACACCTGTAAAAGAGCTATACTCATTTCATGATGAATATAAGAGTTATTTTATGGTGATTTGTATTTTCATCGTGTTGAACATGAGGTGTTAAGATTAAAAAAGGTACGCCGACACGAAATAATTTAGTGAATAGTGTTAAAACTTCGTATTTAATACTGTAAAATGTTTTCAATTTCTTGTATGCTTAAAAGGTGGATATTCAGTACTTGTATTGGGAATGAATAAACTTTTTTAGGCCTAAGAATTTAATTATGTAGTTTATAATAATTCGAGATGTCTGTGTCCATTTAAAGTTAAAATTTGCTACTAAAGATGAATTTACGGAAAAATAATTGAAATAGTTATACATTAGAATTTGCTAAATAAACCTCTATTTCTCATCTTGTATAACTCATCTATATAATAATATAATAAAACCGTATGTCATGTGACTGTCCTCAACAGTTCCGGGATGCCGCTTCACTTTTTCATATACCAGGCAGCCATTTTTATTTAAAATTATTTTTTCTAATAAAACTGCATAAAAGTTACATTTTTAGAAAGATCGTTCAAAATAAATTAATATTTGAGAGATGACTTACGTTCAATTATGTATACATTCTGCAATAACTTCAGTTTCAATTAGGTTCGCTGTTCAAATTCTCTATCCATGAAAGTAAACAACAACAACAAAAAAAGATTCATTCGTTGTGAACGTTTAAAATATTAAACCATGAATTTTTGGACCGCTGCCTGGTGTAAAAAAAAATAATCAGCACCAGTGAGACAGTCAAAGTTTACCATAATTCTGTTCCATACAACTCAACTTCCTTCGGATCTTTTCTTGATGTAAGTTGAACTCCGTGGTTGAACTCATGTAATAATATTTAATGGATCAAATTTCGAAACAAATTGTCAGCTTTTATTTTTCGTGTGTATTAATTAGAAACGATATTTTAATTTTGAAATCAAATGTTTTGATTTATGATAATATTTCTTATTTATCTATTTTCTATTTTAAAGAAAAATGTGAACGTCATGTATTTTAAATTGGAACAGCTGTCACGGACGCACCAGGGTTGGCGGAATTTTTGTTTTGCGCCATTTTGGCGAGAAAATCCCATTTTCAGGTACCTATTAGAGATTACTAAAACAGCATATACTTTTATTTTATTATGAAATAGTTTATTTTATATTAAAAACACACACACAATGACTAATTTATTATAAAGTGGGTTAAGCGGTTTTTGTCAAGAAAGATGAAATACATAACAACAAAAAATATGCGAAATGCTACCACGATCGCAAAAGTTCTTGATTTGTCTATTAGATTTTTCCGGTTTGGCGAAGGATTAAGGAAAAAAATAAATTATGAATAAAAATAATTTGTTACAATGCTTAACATACATTTAAGGGCGACCAAACTGGTCGCCAGTGGCGGCTAGTCTCTATAATAAAACCGTAAGTCATGTGACTGGCCTCAACAGTTCCGGGATGTCCGTTTCACTTTTTCTTATGCCAGGCGGCCATTTTTATTCAAAATTATTTTTGCAAATAAAACTGCATAAAAATTACATTTTTAGAAAGATCGTTCAAAATAAATTAATATTTGAGAGATGACTTACGTTCAATTATGTATACATTCTGCAATAACTTCAGTTTAAATTAAGTTCGCAGTTAAAATTCTCTATTTATGAAAGTAAACAAAGAAAAAAGATTCATTCGTTGTGAATGTTTAAAATATTAAACCATGAATTTTTGGATTGCTGCCTGGCGTAAAAAAAATAACCCGCACCAGTGAGACAGTCAAAGTTTACCTTAATTCTGTTCCATACAACTCAACTTCCGGATCTTTTTTTGACGTAAGTTGAACTCATGTAATAATATTTAATGGATCAAATTTCGAAAAGAATTGTCAGCTTTTATTTTTTGCGCGTGCAAATTAGAAACGATACTTTAATTTGAAATCAAATGTTTTGATTTATGATAATTATTATTTTTCTGTTTTCTATTTTAAATGAAAAATGTGAACGTCATGTATTTAAAATTGAAACAGCTGTCACGGCGCAGCGGGTTTGGCGCGATTTTTATTTTGCGCCAAATATGTTTAAGAATCTCCGCATTAGCGAACATATTGCAAGTGATAAGCAAACGAACATGAAGCACAAATTCTTAAGTGGGTTAAGCGGTTTTTGTCAAGAAAGATGAAATACATAACAACAAAAAATATGCGAAATGCTACCGCGATCGCAAAAGTTTTTGATTTGTCTATTAGATTTTTCCAGTTATGCCAGGGATTAAGGAAAAAAATAAATTATTATGAATAAAAATAATTTGTTACAATGCTTAACATACATTTAAGGGCGACCAAACTGGTCGCCGGTGGCGGCTAGTCTCTATAATAAAACCGTAAGTCATGTGACTGTCATCAACAGTTCCGGAATGTCCGTTTCACTTTTTCATATGCCAGGCGGCCATTTTTATTAAAAATTATTTTTTCGAATAAAACTTCATAACTGTGACATTTTTAGAAAGATCGTTCAAAATAAATTAATATTTGAGAGATGACTTACGTTCAATTATGTATATATTCTCCAATAACTTCAGTTGAAATTAGCTTCGCAGTTCAAATTCTTTATCCATGAAAGTAAACAAAAGAAAAAAGATTCATTCGTCGTGAAGGTTTAAAATATTAAACCATTAAACCATGAAGATAATCGTTCGTAAAGTTAGTTTTCCATGAAAGATTTTTTGGAGCGCTGCCTGGTGTCAAAAAAATAATTCGTACCAGTGACACAATCAAAGTTTACCATAATTATGTGCTATACAACTCAACTTCATTCTTTATCTTTTCTTGATGTAAGCTGAATGTAAACAAATACAACTCATGTAATGATATTTAATGAATCAAATTTCGAAACAAATTGTCAGTTAATTTGGTATTTATGTATACGTGAAAGGAAGAGAGACCACCGAAAATGATTGTTAATCACCAATCATATTTACCATTATTAATGACCAATCGCTTTCAAAACAGTAATTTAATATACATTTACAAAATACATAACATCATTAAGTACTTTTGTGTTATTTGGGCGCAAATCTCGCCAATAGAATTTTTAAAATCACCAATACCAGCTTTTATTTTTCGCGTGTGCAAATTAGAAACGATACTTTTATTTTGAAATCAAATGTTCTGATGGAACAGCTGTCGTAGACGCACCGGGGCACTATATTAACTATAGAGTTGCAATATAGAGAGAAAAAACGGGTTGCTGTAATTAGAATTATAGGCGGTAATGTTGGTGTGACATATTTACGTGATTATCAAAATTGGCTACCAAAAGTTCAATGTTTCACCAAACCATACTCGAAAATTACGTGTTATAATATGCACTCCGATTATGTCACATTATTCAAGACGTTTTAAATGAGAATAATGATAGATTTTCTTCTTGATTCTCCCGTAATCAAGTCTACAGCCAAAGTTAGCGAGAAACAAACAAACAAACAAAAAAATATTGGCAACAATATGGTTCAGTGTAAATGGTGGATATCATTAAAGACTTTCACAAAATATACTTCATTGCACCAAATCGTATTAACTAAAATACGCCATTTGGCAATGGATCCAATTACGGAAAACTACTTAATATGTTTAAGAATCTCCTCATTAGCAAGCATATTGCAACTGATAAGCAAACGGATATGCAGCATAAATGCTTAAGTTGGTTAAGCGGTTTTTGTCAAGAAAGATGAAATACATAACAACAAAAAATATGCGAAATGCTACCATGATCGAAAAAGTTTTTGATTTGTTTATTAGAATCTTCCGGTTTGGCGAAGGATTACGGAAAAAAAAAAAAATTATGAATAAAAGTAACGTGTTACAGAGCTTAACATACATTTAAGGGAGACCAAACTGGTCGCCAGTGGCGGCTAGTTTTAATAATATTCAAAGAAAAATCAGTCAGACAGCCATAATTATACATCTTAATTTATATTAAATTAATCAAAACATCTTATAAAAAATAAAATAAAATGTTGACTCCATCAAATTAAAAAGGTTACTTTTAGTATAATCTCTTTCAGCATCATTTACGCAAATACAAATAAAAGAAATTAAATAAGTCTTTTCTTTCTTTTTTTTTTTAACGGGAAGAAAGGTTTTAAATACAATAAATTTTATTTTATTTTTATAATCTACTAGGGGGCTCTGCCGGGGCCTCCGAGATGTCGCTGTGTGTCCTTAACCGGGCCTGCTACAAGTGACGTCACAACCTGCTGACGTCAAAACAGTGATCCATAATAACTTAAAAATTTTCATGTACTTTGTTCGTTTGTACGTATTGTTTACGATAGTATTTTGATTTTATTTATTGTTTTATATAGTAATTAATAATATTTTTCAGTGTATTTAGATTATAATGCTATCAATAATTATTGATTATAATTATTAAAGAAAGTGTAGATTATATCTATAAAATAATGAGAAGAAAATGTTGTGCTCCTAGTTTCTAATCTAAGTCTTCAAATTCGCTACTGATAATGAAAAGAAGAAATTTTAGCTACGAAAATTACCTTGTGATAATTATTTTTACATTTCAACAGAAGTGGTCTGCATTAAATGTTTCGATATACGTTTCATAATTCGTGAAGCTAAAATTAATATGATGGTATTGAACTTGCTGTGCTGAGAAAAAAAAATAACCCTAACAACGAATGTCCATCCTACTGTAATGGAAATATTCCGGCATATTTGAATGAATTTGTACTTCCAAATCAAAAAAAGTCAAATGATCTTTAGAAAAAAAAAAAAAAAAAAAAAGAAGCAGATGATAAACAGTTTAAAAAATGATTTTGAATGAAATACTGTAATAAATTGAATGAAATCTGGATACATTTAGTTAGAAGTGAGTGTGCTTTGTTTATAAAATTAAAAGTAACTGATTTACACAACTTAGTAGTTCTACGTAGCTCCATTTAACATTTTAGCTACTTAAGTGTACAAATATATTATGAAAATAAAACTTTTGATAAGTTAATTTGAGTGGTTATTAGGTCCTAGACCCAAGTACAATAAATAGACAATTATTAAAATATTACAAGTCAGTTACAAAGTTAAGATAGAAAATTGATTCACTAGATGGAACCCGTCAAAACTTGACTCCAAACAATTTGATATGAATTACAAATTTTATATTAATATTGCTCGGGCATGTGACAAAAACCTTAGATATGTTTAAATCAGTGTTAATTTCTGAAAAATTTCTCAGTGCAGGATTTCTGCAGCTATATGTAAAAAATCTAATTCATAAAGTATGAAAATAAAAATTATTATCACTGGCGATACACCAAAGAGGGGGTCACAGAAGTTTTTCTTGCTTAATTAAACGCCATTGAGCCATGAGTCATAATTCCACGATCAGGACAAAAGCGAAAAAAAAAAAATCCAATATGGTACTTTTATGTTAGCTGGGCACCAGTGATAACTCGCCAAATCTTGATTCAATTGGTATCATTTGAATTGCAACCCTTTCAATACAATGATTTCAATTTGGATTTCAATTCAATTCTTGTGATTTTGTTATTTGTATTGATGTGTTTGTGGTGGCACAGATATCATATACGCACCACATTGGCGCGATTGTTTTCCCCCGCCAATCTGGCGAAAACTTTGTTTTTGAATATTAACGTTATAATGTATATTAACGTTATAACGTTATTTTATTTTTATATTGAAATAAAAAAAAATCACGTGCTATTATTGCATGCTATTTGTAACTAATATTCAAAAACAAAGTTTTCGTCAAATTGGCGGGAAAAAAATCGCGCCAATGGAGTGCTTATATGACATCTGTGCCTTTTTGGTTACGTATTTCATCATGATTGTAATTTAGCTATTTTTAAGTACATTTTTAAAGACATTATACTGCAATGTTAAAATATTGGTTATTTGTTATTAGCTAATGTTAAAAGATTGTCGAAAAAAAAAGGGTTGGCGAGATTAAAAAATTTTGGCGATCACTGGCGCTCGGCTAACATAAAAGTACCCAAAATACATATATTCAGACATTTCAATGCCCATTTCAATGTTATGAAAAAACATAGGAATTTTATTACGTAGTACATCAAAAATTACCTGTATAGATTTGTTAGGAATTTTTGAAATTTCCGTCGCATTTTTTCATTAGAGGCAAAAGGTGCATGGAAATGGAGCAAAATTTATTAAAATCAAGCAAAAATATTGTTGCAATAATAGAGTAACATTTGGAGAGTAATAAATACATACAACAATAAGTATTTACAATGTCAGTAAAAATGTTATAATATGCAAGCTGAATGTAGATATATATTTTTATTAAGAGAAATATTGTTTCGTTATAACTCAGTCATATATAGAACTGTATATATAATATGTGAAAAATTCTATAACGGAAAAGTACCAAAATTTGCGATCGATCAAATAATTAGGCATTAAATTTTCGTTAAGCATTAAATTCGTTAAGCATTAAATTTTCTAAATGACGATTTTTGCTTTGTATGGCAACCTGGTGTTTTATAATGAAATTGAATATGTGTGTAAATAAATAAAATAAAATAGGTACTTTTATGTTAGCTGGGCGTCAGGGATAACTCTCCAAATCTTGTTTCAACTGGAATAATTTAAATTGCAACATTTTACGTGAGATTTGTTATTCATATTGATATGTTTATGTTTAGATATTTTATTATGATTATATTTTTGACTAATTTTAAGTAAGTTTTTTAAGATTTTGTATTACAATGTTAAAATATTACCTATTTGATATTAGCTAATGTCAAAACAAAAGATTGGCGAACCACAGAGTTCAGAGAATAAAGTCTGTGCCTCGCAACAGTGGGAGTTGCCGACTTTATGACGTCATAAGCAGATGTAAAAGTTTAATTGAAAATTACGGCTAATTAATTAAATTTTCGAACAAACGAATGCACGATAACAAATCTGTGTCCAAATATATTTCATTTAAAAAAAGAATGGTGTAATTTGATGCAGTAGTTTGTTCTCACGGATTGTCCAAAGAAATCGCTTAGCGTTTTAAATATATAGATGTGTAAACACAATTTTTATGACGTAATTTTCTTTATTTCCTGCTTTCAACACGTGATCATTTAATTATTATTTTAAACTTTCATTATTGTTTTTAATAGTCTCGCGAAAATACATTTTTTATTTGAGATAAAACATAATCCTTTGCGCTTATTTAGAAATTGGCAACAATATAAAAAAAATGACTTTTTAAATAAAAGATTTTTTACTCGATTTTTAAGGATTTTTTGAGTTTTTACTGTCCGACCGTGATAATTTTTTGAATTTCTGAAAGCTTGTTATATTTCGTGTCTGGTGGTATGATTTTCGAATCCGTAGGATGGCTAGAAAAAAAAAAGTAATCGCTCGTCAAAAAAGTCC
The DNA here is from genome assembly GCA_963931845.1 of Maratus michaelseni. Taxonomy (NCBI): domain Eukaryota; kingdom Metazoa; phylum Arthropoda; class Arachnida; order Araneae; family Salticidae; genus Maratus; species Maratus michaelseni. Next base: position 169,117,766 of record OZ007591.1, read on the forward strand.
CTAGTAAAAAAACGACGAGAATAACCCGGAATATCTACACAGATTTTCATTGGTCCATTTCCAAACCATTACTTTTTTTTTATATAGAAGGAAATGAATAAAGACTATAAATGATTACTAATACAGTGAATGATCGCTAAAAAAACATGAGCATCCCATTCAGTTCACTGAAGAAACAAACAAGAAAGTGATGTAAACAAACATGATGTTGGAATGCTTCTTATAATAGCTATTGAGACACGTCAACAAACATTAGCTTGGTGACAATCGCAAGCTTTCGAAGACGCCTTGGCGATTCGGTTTTATCCAAAATCATTTCAACCAATCAATTTTATATCCCGTTTATAGCCATTTCATATCTTTCATATCTACGAAGCAAAAAAAAAAAAAAAAAAAAAGTTACGAGACGGATTATCGGATTATTAAATATTCAAATTATTCTTTTTTTTTTTATTTTGAAAAGAAGAAATATATAAAATATTTTCTAAACATCCCAAAAGAAAAAAAAAAGACGCTTATAAATTAATTTAATGTTATGAGTTCCAAATTTTAAATCTTCATAAGTCCTAAACTATTTGATCGAATGACTTTCTCGTTTTACATCTTCAGGCAAAATGTATGAAAACACCCAAATATGCTGTCAAAATTGGGTGTTGGTATTGATAATTTCATACAGGTAATTTTCAGCATGAAGACCCTAAGCTTATTTTTTTAAGAAGACATAATTCTTAATGGAATGGCTTTTTTTGGTTTTCGCTGCGACAATTTGACGGTAAAATTTCATGGTGTATCTTTTTTTTAACACTTTCTAACCTAGTTGAAGAGTGTTTATGACTTTGGTTTCTCTGGCTGTCTGCCGTCTGGCTAACTCCCGTAAATATGCTCACATTGCTCTGAAATTTTTGTATGTTATTGTCGTTTACTATAGCATGTTCCCTATTTTAACTGAAGTGTGTAGTACTTATAGTTTTTTTTTTTTTTTTTTTTTTTTTTTTTTTTTTAGAGGGACAGTTAAAAGTATTCCGTAACATTACAGTCTATGGGAAATAATCGCTTCAAGTGCATTTTGATGACGCTACGTCATTTAAAACATAATGAGATTGATATATAATTATGAATCGCATTAAAACATGCTTTTTGTAGAATATGGGGTGCAAAGAATTTATTATTCATTTACAGGTTCAAACAAAAGAAATCTGTTACACATCGTTCTATGGGGTAAAATCGTTTGCGGAGTAATTTAGTGATATGTCACTATTTAAAACATAATGAAAATTATATGCATTACTGAGGTGCACTATAAATTGCTCTCTTGTGTGCATTGCGTTTATTTACAGGGACACGCAAGAGATATTGGTTACAGTACATGTGTGATATTTACAGTCTATGTGTGATAAGTCCGTTTTCAACTTTGGGGTTTGCTTTTTTAAGTTTAACTAATTTTTTTCATAGTACGCGTGTGTTTATAAACTCGGTTGATCCTATACAGGACTACACAAGGAAATTCGTAAGTATTGCAGACTATGAAATGAATTGCTTAATGATAGTTTTTTATTGTGTTTACGCATTTTTCTGCTGAACTATATTTAGTAGACCAATAGACGTTTGTGGAATATAAAGAAATTCATATACAGGGCAACTCAAAGAAAACGATACATTGTCGTTTACGGTTGGTAATTGTTACGAGTGAGTTTTAAGGTGCCTTTTAGCTTAATATGTGCTGTATAGAAAAGTTTTCAGATAATATACAGGGCTGTACAAAAGATTTCGAGTGCATTTCCATCGATTGGCGAAAATTGCTAAATGTGAATATTCTAACAACTAAATTTTATCATGCTATATACCCACATCTATTGATCATATACAGGGCTGCACAAAATAATTTGACTACTTTTTTGACACTGGAAGGTAATTTCGAAAACTGTATTTTTCAATGTGTTACATGTTTTTTAAACTGTTTACTTACATATCTTCTTTCACCTTATTTAACGGTGAAGTTTCGTTACAGTTTTCAAGTTGTGTTGGAAAGTGTTTCATAATCTATGCTTGACGCATGATTTTTCGTTCTTGTTTCTTTTTAAATACAGACTGTACATAAGAACACTATATTAAAATTGAAAATTGAAATCCTTCCCGTAATATTTTTTTAACTACGTCCTTGATTGTATAAATTAGGTAGATTTCGTAAGAAATACTACACACCTATTACATTCTCACCTAAGTTGGAATTTTTGAAAAATTTTTGCAGATCTACGCCGATCATGACACCCAGAACCCAAAACCACTCCCAGTTCAAAACTTTATATATCTATCTATCTATCTATGTCACTTTTTTATGGACACGATAACTGCAATAATTCTGCATAAATCTCTTCCAAATTGATACATAAAATCAAGGGGTATAAAATCTCGGTCAAATTCGTTAATGGGCAAAATCGAACCAATGGAAAACAGAAAAAAACCCACAATTTCTTAATTATGATACGTATCGAATCCGTTTAAAGTTATTATTATTTCTAGAGAAAGAGCCGAAAATTTATGCATGACAGATTTTTGATATCATTAAAAATGCTCCCAAGGGGGGAAAAAGAGGGGTTTTTAGAAGAAAAAAAATTTATAACTTTGTCAATTCAAAAGATATCAAATCCACTTGAATTTATTATAAATTCTCTTAATACTATCTAAAACTTTTATATTGACAAGTTTTTTGTAGGACATAAAAGCATATAAAAAAGCTCATAGCATTAAAAAAAAAAAAAAAAAAAAATCCTTGCCGGCTCCGCTTGCAAACAAGTTAGGTTTCGAAGTGGGCGGTTTCAACTACCGCATCATGGCAAAAAGGTCATTTCTTCCGTAATTCCCAGCAAATAGGCGCTTTACAGTCTGCGTCTTCGAAATCTACCGGTGCCTGTAGGCCGAGCCGACAGGGATTTTTTTATTATTATTTTTTTTTTATCTTAGAGTAACATTAAAACTGCAACACAACCATTCTGCCGCGCTTAGTTAGTAAGTGAAGTTCCTTAAACTTGTCCAGAATTCTCTTTCGTCCATGTTTAAGGACAGTTAGTTAAACAATAGCATAACTTTACGTTGTTTATTGTGTTTCACTTACAGCTTTACTTTTTTATTGGGCTTTAAAACTGAAAACACTCAGAAGGGGAAAAAATTTTCACGTTAACTCCACGTGAGACCGGTATAAATGACCTGCGTGATAGCAAGTAATTTCGGATATAATGGCACTTGTTCTGCGAGGCCAATGATTCATAATATCTCTCTGGCATGCTCGCCCAACTGTAAATTCGATCGAATGAAAACAATAGCCGAAAAGTTTTCTTAAAGCTTTTAGTCAGCCAGTTTCCGAATTCCACTCGCTAATGTTAAACCCAGGGGCATAGAATGTAATCGTATACAGTAGATTCTCGGTACAACGAATATCACTTTAACGAATTTTTCAGTTTAACGAATATTTTTTGCATTATTAAAAAACGGCCTATGCTTTTAGATTATAAAAATATTCATTTTAACCAATTTCATGTTAATAATTTTTTCAAATTTAAGAATTTATTGAAAGCTTAAAAAAATAGTTATTTTAATTTTACAAGAGTTAAGTTCACAAAAAGAAAAAAAAAATCTGCATTGAAAAACTATAATTTGGGAGAAAACTTTCGTCGGAAACTCAATGAAGGGGCGACAAATGACGCCACAGTGTAAATGAAGCTGATGATGATTGTCCATCAAGTACCGAAGATTGTGTTGTACGATCAAAAGAGGCTCCATAGAACATTGAAACTCTTAAAAAATAATTATCCCAGCAAAGTAATGTTCCGAAAACATTTTAAACAATTTGTTTTGAAAAATGTATTGCCAACTACACAGAAAAAAAAAACACCTGATTATTTATTATTATTATTATTATTTTTTTTTTGGTAAAGAAATAAAGTTATACTAGATGGAACCCGTCAAAACTTGACGCAAAAAAATACTATAACAATATCAGTAAAATAAGCTTCTTTATTATTTATGAAGGGGTGCGTATAAAACAGTCTTTCAAATATTTTATTTTAATTTTTTTCCCCAGTCAAATACAGTACTATTTCCGATGCAAACTCCAAACAAACAATCCGTAAATAATTGTGTAATGCAAATCAGTTTGACATTACCACCATATTCCCCACGGCAAGAAAAAAAAATCATGGACCTATGAAGTATATACAAATAGTATATTCCTACGTTCATATCATATTCAGTAAATAACAGAACATAGTAAATAAAGCACACATCTCCCCCCCCCTGTGATAATGCAACCGAATGAGCTCCTATGCGCATGTGCATTGCATCTGCCCAAAAGCACCGTCGAAATTCGACGTTAAAAAAGTTTTAAAATGATTAAATTAAAAGTTTTAAAATATCCTCTTTAATCATGGTTCGTTTCAAATCCATATCTTCTAAAACGCACCCATTGTTTTAAGCTAATCAATTTTTATGCAAAGATTAAGAAGTTTTTTACAGTAATAAATCTATCTGCAGATGAGGGAGATTTTTAATGTTTTCAAGTGTAATTTATTTGTATGGTTTCTTCGGTTCCTTGACATAATCAGGATGATTATCCCTTTTCCATCACATTCGGGGATATTTTTCCTCTTATACAGTTGGCAAATGTAAAAAAATAAAAAAATGCAATTCCTAGCATATCCTGATATCTGATGGAGCATATTCATCGACGAATTCAACATATCAATTTTATGTTCAACATAAACTAAAAATAGTCTTTTTTTTTTTTTTTTTTTTTTTTTTTTTCCCTGACAGATTTTTGTTAAGCGCCAAAATGTTCTATGTTATGGATAATCTGATCTTATGATTTATCACTTTTTTTTTCTTTTTTTTTTTAAAAAATTATTATTCACTTTTTATGATGGTTAGGGAAATCTATTTTCAATTGTGGCAACTTTCCCAGAGGCTATTTTACATTATTGAAGTAAACTGGTGGTCATTGATAAGATAGAATTGAAAAACTTTTCATGCTTGAAAATTATTTAAAAAGTCGTTAAATTAATCGGCAGTTTTCAAATAAATTTCAATCGAAAGCTAATTTTTTTTCTAATTGATGATGTAAGAATTGAAATTGTAAAATGTAGTAAAAAATAGAAATTTGTAGTATTTCGAAGTGAAATAAGCGCGATGAAAGCTAAAGCGATAGCGCCTTTGTTGTCACAACTGTTGTACATTTCTAAAAATTGCCACTGTATTTTGGCTGGCGTCCAAAAGTGGAAAAACATTTTTTGACATCGAAAGAGAAATTCACAGTAAAAGAAATAGGACTTTGCGCTAATAAGGAACTGTTAAATGAACTTATAATAAATCTACCAAAATAATTCCTATGAAATATTAGTCTTACATTGTTTATTCTAGCTAAAAATACAATCATTATTTCAAGATTTTTTTCTGCCATAACATTATTTTTAATAACTTTAAATTTCATGAAATCCTGTACTTTTGTGATTTTTTTTATTAAAAAAGGAAATCTTCTATCCTATAATTAAAAAAAAAGCAATTGGTAACATGTAATCAAGGTATGCAATCAAGATGAAGAAATCAATGACGGCTCCAATTCTAATCTTTATAATTATGAATGCAAAAATCAGTAAAATTATGTCATGTTAACACAATCATATACATTTTTTTCTTTAGTTTTATCAATGTTAAAATGCACTTCAAGCTAAGCATAACGTCATTTTCACCGGCGCAAACTTTTCACACGTACTTCATATACCTTACATTAATGCTTAAAAACCATGCACACAAATATAAATATATTTTGTATTTAATTGTAATGGAAAAATGGCATCAACAAAGTTATAATGCATAATGATAAAATAAACCCAATGGACAATATTCCCGTGACGTCACAATAAATATGAATTTTTATTCGCTTATAAAACACGCGGATAAGTATTTTTACCGAAATTTAACTTGCAAATTAACAAATTCGGCCTTAAAACCACGTGCTTTTAATATTTATTATTTCTCTTTTATTCAACCACAGAGTTTAGAGATTAAACTCTGTGCTTCGCAACAGTAGGCGTTATCCGATTATGACGTCATTAGCAGAAGTAAAAGTTTAATTGAAAATTACGGCTAATTAATTAAATTTTTGAACAAACGAATGTACGATAACAAATCTGTGACTAAATATCTTTCATTTAAAAAAAGAATAATGTAATTTGATGTAGTAGTTTGTTCTCACGGATTGTCGAAACAAAACGCATAGCGTTTTAAATATATAGATTAACGACAGATGTCAGTGGCTTTCTTTAATCCGTCTTGTATCTAATATCGGTTTTCGTTTTTTGTTGCGGCACTCGAGATACTACCGTCTCTCATGATAAATTATAAATTTTTTTTTATAATAGTTACGATTAAAATCTTGAAACTTAATTAACTTAATTATCCTATTTCTAACTAGTAAGTTCACAATTTATTAATACTGTATATTTATTATTTACTGATATCTTTGAATGTTAAACGAAATTTAATATAAGTGTAGTAATAATATATATTTTTATCCAATTTGCATGCAAATTTCCTATTTTTAAAAAAACACCATATTGGAATTTCACATTAACGAATTTTTCAGTACAACGAATTTAACCGGTGACTTTTAGAAATTCGTTATAACGAGATTTTTTTGTATTTAAAATATCTCCCCAGAAAATTTATATTTTATGTTAATATTTTATATAATTAATATTTTTCACTTCTTTTTTCTGTGTACTCTCTTTTTTTCCTTTAGTTCTCAAAATATTAAAAAAAATCTATGCTTAATTTAATATTTTATGTGATGTTAAAAGCTGACAAACTATGAGTAAGATTTTAACACTTCACATATAATTTAGTATATATTTTAGAAATATTTTGACAACGAAGGGAAAAAGAGACATCCTATGAAGAGTGTACAGGAAATAGAAGTTAAAACTATTAATTTGCGGAAGAGATATTTTAAATATACGAATGCATTTTATGTCTATATGTTTAACATTAGCGAGGGGAAGCTGGAAGTTGAGCCTAGGCTGTTCTCAAGTCCAAACTGGTTAGTTTCTGACATATTTTTTAATTGATTTTTGTTGGCAAACGAGTCAAATTAGCAAGTACTATGTAATCAAACTGTTTTTTCAGTTTTTCGATAAAGACAGAAAATTCTCAGAAAATGCTGCCAAAGTTGACGTTTTGGATCAAATTTCCGGACGCGACAGTGCCGGAAAAGAAAAAAACCGCCGTCCTGAGACAACAGTTGCTTATAACTGAAGATGTAATTCATTTATCGGAAAAGGAAAAATAAAACCTTCGATCACAAATCACTCTAATAATCATGCCTGTAAGTATCATGCTTTTGGGTTTAAAAACGAGTCAGTAAATGTGCCAGAAAATTTTTCGTTATTCAGCGGGAAATAATATTTTTTGAGAATCCCCTTAACTGTATACAATTAAGTACTTATCAGTTTTCCTGGCTCATATGCTCCGCGACTAAAATGACATCCTCATAGCTATTTACATTTAAACATCCAATATGGTATATGGAGTAAGTTTTTGTATTAACAACGAAGTCAATAGTTGCAAACTTGATATTCGGCCATTCGACTGTCGCATAATGAATTCATTTTTGACAGAAAGCAAAATATAAACATTCTACAAATAAATTCTTATTTTATTTATTTTATTTTTATGTTTTAAAGATAAAATGTAAAATTGTCTTAAAAGAAAAAAAAAACTCTTCCAATTTGAGGAAATTAAAAGATTTTACCGACTTTAATTTATTAATTAGGTAGAGGTCAAAGTCGAATAAATTTTTCCAACAAAATGAAAAGTATCTAGATCAAGATTCGAACCTGGGACCTTGGCTATACGCGCTACTGAGTTACCCAAATGATATCCGGCCTAGTTGCACAGCATTGGCGCGCATAGCCAAGGTCCCAGGTTCAAGACCTCGTCTAGATACTTTTCACTCTGTTGGGAAAATTTATTAGACTTTGACGTCTAATTAATCTTAGTTTTCTTATTGGCATTAATTTATTCTTAACAAAAATATTCGGCTGCATTTGATCTAAAATTTGTCAAAAAAGTATCTTTTTCTCGGCGAAATTTCTTGAGAAACTGAAAGCTGTATATAAACTAACGTCAACTTACTTGCAGTTTTGTTATATGTACCATCTAATTTATCATATACTACCTGTTACCCGTGACTTCGCTCACGTAACATTGAAAGAAGAATAAATGCATTAATTAAGCAAAATAATTCACTCCAGATAATTAAAAACGCAAATAATTAACTAACTGTTTATCACATTTCATAGGAGACAATAACGGTATTTCTTTGTTATAGGGGTCTTGACATAACTCAGTTTTAAAAAAGTTAAATTTCGTGCCAAATAATCTCGAAAATGAAACTGTAACCAATGGAAAAAGGAGGGCCAAATAAAATTGTGGAAATCGACGAATTGGGTAAAATCAAATGACATTTTTACCTGATAAACCATTTCTCTTTTAACGACTTTGTGAAACATTTTAACAGTCATCCTTCAAAAATAATAATTTGAAATAGTTTATTCTTTTTCTTTAAATTCAGTTCTTGTGAATAGGGAGCAGTAATTTGTACACCTAAATGCAAGGAGCTTAAATTTGCTTCATTCGTTTAATCGATAGCTGAAACAAATCTTGATTTCTGAATCACAATATGTTGACATGTTGACATGCTGACAGACAATTTTTGTTCTGCAGAATAACTTGATTCATAAAGTTCAAATATGTGGAAATATGTTTTTATTTTTCGAAAATTTTACTGTAATCAAGATTTTGTTTTCACAATCTATTCAAAGTGAAAATAAATTCTTTTTTCAGTTTTAATGAGGAAATGACATGAAAAATCCTCCTTAATAAAAAGCTATGCGTTGCTGACGACTGGGAATTTCGATAATCGTTGCCACAGATTAAACTCGGAAAATGAAACATTTGAAGTTGCTGAAAAAATTAATAGCTCGAAATGTATTTGTCAGAAAATTGTTAGACAAACTGCGTTTGAAAGGTAAAAAATTGTATTTTTCTTGATATAAATTTCAAATCTAATGATTATGCCGTTTTTTAAATATTGAATTTCAAAAATTACCAAATTTCACAATGGTGTACCATAGCGAAATCTTCACCGTAAAAAGATAATGATAACGGTCATGTGTACTGACTTATACTGGCTATAGCACGAGTCACAAATTATAGTAGCCTTACTATTCTGTTAAAATATAAAAGTGAATTATGATGCCACGAGCGCATGATTTTTATTTAATTTTATTATAATCATCTTAGAAACAAGGTTTAGAATTTTTTTTGAATGGGACTAATAAATTGGCCAATACTGTATATTATTTTGAGTTTAAAAGAGGAAAGCTGGGGGAGCGCTTTATATTATTTAGGTTTCCACAGAAACTTTTGGTCATAATTGAAAGTTTAATGTATCAAAACGTCAGAAATAAAATCGCCATTAAATCGGCAATAACTATAACGACTGTCCTTCAGTTCGTTTGGATAGATTTTCATTTAAAAATATAAAATCATTCAACATTGATTTTAGGTATTTTTAAGGTTATCATGGGCCCGGGCAACGCCGGGCATGTCAGCTAGTATATTTATAAGTTTTATTTCTCCTTTTTATCCACAAAAATGAGTAATTTAGTTGCCGTTTAAAAAAAAAAAAAAATTCGTTAACATTTACAAAAAAAAAAAAAAAAAAAAAAAAAAAAATTGATTCACGCTCCGTTAAAAACATATTTGAAAAGTCCCGTTCTTTTTTCAAATATGACGTCACTTTGTTCCCAGAGAAATCTCTTTTTAATGATATAATTCTTGTTAATTTTCTTTTCCTGGCAATCATAACGTGGATTTTGGCAGAAAACTCACGTCTGTATCTAATTGACATTCATGCTTATTAATTAGTAGCGGTAAAAAATATTTCAGTTCTTCATTTTAAATATGATGTCTTTATCTACTTTCATTATACACTGATTACAGCGCCTAGAATATATACTGATTTTCATGCTCCTTGTATTATTATGAATATTTGAAAAAGCATGTTTTATTTCCAATATGACATCATATTTGTCCAAGCCAAGGAGGATCCTTTTCATAGTTCAATAATAGTTACAGAAATATTTTCTTAATAATATAATTATTGTTAAATTTTTTCTTCTAATTATAAGGCAATTTTTGCTAGAAAAACTCTTGTCAACGTAACCGACATTCATACTTCATGTATAATAACAAATATTCCATATTTTTGTTTCAAATATTAGAACATTTCATCTTCTTTTCAATTCTTTTTCTTTTTACATTTCTATTTTTCACGTTGAAATCGTTAAATTGAATATTAATTGTTGGGGAAAACATTATTCCAGGTTTTGTATTTATTGGCAACGATAATGCTTAGCGACGTAAAATAGTTAATTAAATTTAGCAGGAAAAATATTCATTGAATCTGTATGAAAATAATGAAATTTTGAATTATTAAGCAAAATATTTGAAAATAATTAATAACAACTACCCAATGTTCATTTCTGTGTTATAATCCATTGCAAAGATACAGGGCCATTAAATCAACCGTTTTCACGTTTACTTCAGCCAAACATTCACACACACAATCGCATTTATAATATTACTAGCTGTTACCTGTGACTTTTCGTTCACGTATCATTAAAAGAAGAATAAATGCATTAATTAAGCAAAATATTTCATTCCCGATAATTAGAAACGTAAATAATTAACTAACTCTTTATCACATTCCATAGGAGACAATACAGTATTTCTATATTATAGAGGCCTTGACATAACTAAGTTTTAAAAAAGTGAAATTTTGTGACAAATAATCACGAAAATGACACTGCAACCAATGAAAAAAGGCGGGCCAAGAAAAATCTTGGAAATCGGAGAATTGTGTAAAAACATATGTCAAGTTTACCTGGTAAACCATGTTACTTTTAGCGCCTTTGTGATACGTTTTAATAGCCATCCTTCAAAGATAATGGAAATAGTATATTCTTTTTGATTAAATTCAATTCTTGTGAATAGGGAACAATAATTGTAGACCTAAATGCAAGGAGCTTAAATTTACCTCCTTGATTTAATTTATAACTGAAAAAAAATCTTTATTTCGAAATGAAAATATGTTGACAGACGATTTTTGTTCTCCAGAATAAATTGATTCATGAAGTTTGAATATGTGAAAATACGTTTTTTTTTTCTTTTCAAAAATTTTACTGTAATCAAGATTTTTCTTTTCTTTCACCATCTATTCAAATTGAAAATAAATTCTTTTTTTTTTTTCAGTTTTAATAAGAAAAATACATTAATCCGTTTTATTTCTTCTTTTTTTATCCACAAAAAGGGAATAATTTAGTTGCCATTTTTAGAGAAACTTCGTTAAAATTTACAAAATAATAATAATAATAATAATAATAAAAATAAAAATAATAATACCTCGGAATTTAAATAATTTTTTTTTAAATTCTGAGAGTTTATGACATCCTCGGATGAATGATAACCGGTGTTAAGTAAATCGCGTTGCGTCCGACAATCTGAAAAGAGTAGTTGCGAAATACAAACAGGCGGTCAGATTTTAATATAATAGATTCGTATTTATTTTTATTTTCCTAATACCCATTGTGTGGTTTTTGGTAAAAAACTCTCATCAGTATGTAACTGATATTCATCCTTAATAATCTGTATAGATAAAAAAACATTTCAATTTTTCGTTTTAAATATGTCGTGAAACTAATCTACTTTCTATAACTTATCCTTGTGGTCCTTGTATTATTAATTTACAGAATTAATTCCCGCGCCTTGTAAAACACATTTGAAAATTCCCGTTTTATTTCAAATATGACGTCACATTTTCCTCAGAGAAATCTCTTTTTAATGCCATAATTCTTGTTAATTTTCTTTTTCTGGCAACCAGGACGTAAATTTTAGCGTAAAACTCACATTTGTATGTAACTGGTACTCAAGCTAATTATTAATCAGTATCGATAAAAAATATTTCAGTTTTTCATCTTAAATATTACGTCCATTATCTATCTACTTTCATTATACATTGATATTCAAGCTCCTTGTATTATTACGACTATTTGAAAATACATGTTTTATTTATGACGTCATATTTGTCCAAGCCGAGGAGGATCTTTTTCATAGTTCCATGGTCCAAGCGAAATCTATTTTTAAGAATATAATTATTGTTCATTTTTCCTTCGAATTATAACGCAGTTTTTTGACAGAAAAAGATCATTTTAATGTAACCGCGATATTCATACTTCATGTATAATAACAAATACTCCATATTTTTGTTTCAAACATCACGGTAATTCATCTTCTTTTGAATTTTTTTTCATTTTCATTTTTCACGTGAAAATCGTTCAATTGAAAATTAATTGTTGAGGAAAAATTATTTTTCCGTGTTTTTATTTATTGGCAACGATCAAAGCCCTAGCAACGATAAAGTAAAATGGTTAAATTTTATGGGAAAATGTCCATTTATTCTCTATGAAAATAACGAAATTTTGAATTATTAAGAAAAATATTTGAATAAAATGAACAAAAACCGGCCTATGTTCATATGAGGGTTATAATCAACGTATATGCAAAGATACAGGATCATTAAATGCTCCATTTTGACGCTGGCTTCAGCCTAACATTTGCACACAATCAGATTTATAATATTATTAGGATTAGGACTAGTTGTTACGCGTGACTTCATTCACGTAACATTAAAAAAAGAATAAATGCATTAATTTAGCAAAACATTTCACTCGATAGTTAAAAACACATAATTAACCAAATCTTTATCACATTTTATAGGAGACAATACAGTATTTCTTTGCTATAGGGCCCTTGACATAACTCAGTCTTAAAAACGTGAAATTTCATACCAAATAATACATACAATGGCGAAAATGCAACAGCATCCAATGAAAAAGGAGGCCAGGTAAAATCGTGAAAATCGACGAATGCCTCTTCGTAAAAAAAAAAGAACACTGGGAGAATTTTTCTACAACAGTGCATTTTAGGTGGTATTTGGTGTAAAATTTGCATAGGTATGCATTGCGAAATGGGCATTATTATATTGTTTATTTGTACAGACATATGTTATACAGTGGCTCACAAAAGTGTTCGTACACCTTAAAATTTTGCAGTAAAAAGGATTTTCCCTGGAATTGATTTAGAATATGAAGTCCAATATTTTTTCACACCATCTCTATGTTATTCCAAATAACACCCAGCATTTTTTTTTAATATTGACAGTTTTCTTTTTTAATCTAAAAATAAAAATAGAAAGAGGGAGAGAAAAAACACGCCACAAAAGTCTTCGTACACTGAAACATTTTCGGATAAATTCATAATTAAAATTACAGTCTGTCATTCTATTTTTATTTTTGCATTTTGGTGACATAAAAAAATAGTTTGGCTTTATATTTTGCTTGATTGGTCCGTAATATTCTATTTACTATTAAGAATGGCTCGTAATCGTAAAGAAACAACTAAAATCATTCGAAAATTACTTATCTTTCATCATAATAGTGGTAAATCCGTTAGAAATATTGCTAAATTAGTTAATTTATCAAATTCTACAGTGCAGTATGTGATAAAACGCTTTAAAGAAGAAAATCGGATCGAAAACAAAGTAAGAAAACGTTGTCCGCCAAAGTTAACACAGTGTGATCAAATAATTATAATTAGAAAAATTGTAAAAAATCCACGTTTAAGTGCTGTAAAAGTTGCTACAGAATTTAATGAAAAATATTCTACTTCAATTTCACCTGAAACTGTTCGACGCGTTCTGAGATCAGCTGGATTAAATGGGCGTTCTGCCCGTAGAAATTTTTTTGTTAGTGCGAAAAACAGAAAGCTCAGGCTTTCCTTCACAAAATCAATGATAAATAAACCCGAATCGTATTGGAATAATGTCTTATTTGCAGACGAAAGCAAATTTAACATTTTTGGCTCCGATGGGCGTATAATTGTATGGAGAAGAAAAAATGAAGAACTTAATCCCAAGAACTTAGTTGGAACAGTTAAGCATGGTGGTGGAGGTGCATGGCAGCATCAGGACTAAGTAATTTAGTATTTATTGATGGCATAATGGATCATGCTCTTTATTTAAATATTTTAAAATACAATTTAAAATAATCAGTCCAAAATTTGGGTATTGGAAACAACGTTGTTTTTTATCAGGATAACGATCCTAAGCACACGGCTCTCAACGTGTTAAGAATTTACTTGATCACATGTTCTGTGGCCAGAGTTAAGCTCACGGCCGGCGGCGTTACGTAATGTGACGTAACCCCGGACTGATTAGAAAACTTGTATTTGTCAGTTGGATAAAATTTGTATCTTGAATACGGAGCATCTAGGCTGCTCTCCTGGAATTTATAATTATATTCAGTCTAATATTATTTTTAATTTACTTTTGTGTTAAGTGTGTTGTCAATAAAAATAAGAAAAGACATCAAGACTATTATTATGCAGCTATCATCCCTACATTCTCCCAGAATATTATTATTTTGTTTTGTGCTTTCGATATAACGTTCTTTCTGACATCTGCTGCTGATGATTATTATCATTATTTTTCATGGTGCGGAAACCCGCGAATATAAGAAATTGTTCTGAATTTCGCCCTCGATCCTCGTTTGATTTATCGCAAGTTTTTTTTTCTTTTCGTGGAAAAAGTTCGGATAAAAGGTACAGTAAAAACTTTATTATTATTATTATTATTATTCTAAAATGGAAAAAGTCGATAAGTTAAAATCAAAACGTAAGCTTGCTCGAACTTCATGCACGAAATTAATTACTTCTATCGATAGATTTATGGAAAGTATTGATACTCAAAGTGACAATGATAAATTTAAACTGTCTGAATATTTAATAAATTTACAAGAAAAACAAAATGAGCTTAAAAATTTAAATGAAAAAATTGAAGAATTAATTGATGATGAAACGGAATTTGAAAACGAAATTCAAAAGTCACTTGAGTATGAGGAAGCTATATCTGATTCGAAAACCAATATAAGAGGTAAATTAAAACAATTCAAGCTCGAGCAAGTTGAATTCGTGAAAAGTATTAATAGTATTTCTAATTTAAATAATACATCACAGAATCCTGTCAATTTACCCAAACTAAATATAACCACCTTTAGTGGTGATCCAAGTAAATTCTTGGAATTTTATAATAGTTTTGAAAGCGCTATAGATTCAAATGAATCATTAAGTACTGTTGATAAATTTTTATATTTGAAATCTTTCTTAACCGGCGAAGCTTACAAATCAGTAGCTGGTTTTGCTTTAAAAGAAGAAAATTATAAGTCTTGTTTAACCTTATTAAAAGAAAGATACGGAAAACAAGACCAGTTAACTAGTTGTTTTGTTAATAAACTATTAGAAATCGAACCTGTTAAATCTTCATCAAATATTAAGGGGCTCAGACATATTTATGATGAAAGTGAAGTCAGTATTAGGAATTTGCAATCTATGGGTATTGCATCAGATAAATTTGGATATATATTAATCCCTATTTTGTTAAAACAATTGCCACATAATTTAGTGGTAGAATTTCACAGAAAAAGGGATCCTAAGAAAATGGGTGATGTAGGGGAATTAATGAAATTCATCAAGTTTGAAATTGAATCTAGGGAGGCTGCAGATCTAGTGTCAGGAATTTCGTTGAAAGGTCAGGAAACGTTTCGTTCGAAAGCTGAATATTCTAAAGAGAAATTTAAAGTAAAAAATAATTTCCCGACATCAGTTGCATTAAATACTGTTACTAAAGGTGTTTGCATTTTTTGCAATTCTAATACACATACTGGATTACGATGCAAAATCCTAACCAATGAAGAAAAAAGATTTAAGTTAAAGAAAGACGGACGCTGTTATAAGTGCTTTTTCAAACACTTACAGTCAGCTTGTAAAGTAAAAATTCAGCCCTGTCAAACATGTCAAAGCACACAACATAATCACTTATTTTGCCCACAAACAAAATGTAAAAAATTAGTTGAAAATCAAGATTCAAAATTAAAACAAGTTAGCCAAAATCCTGAAAATGAAACAGTAATGCAATCTATTCATAAGTCAAAAAATTTGAGGAATAATTATATCACTCTACTGCAAACAGCTTGTGTTCAGGTGGAAAGTGGATCTAAAAAATTATTTGCCAGAATACTATATGATTCTGCTTCACAAAAACCTTCATTTGGAGTGATTTGGCAAAGGCATTAAATGCCAAAATCTTAAGAAAAGAAAAACTTTTCATTTATATATTTTCTAACAGAAATCCTACAGAAAAAGAATTTGAATGTGTATTAATAACCTTGAGAAGCAGATATCATCCGTATAATTCGGTTAATGTTGAGGCATTAATTACGGATGAAATCTGTGGTACCCAATTATGTCAAAATATTAATCCCCGAGTTCAAAACCTTATTTCAAAGGAATATCAATTAGCTGATTTATTCGAGGTAAATTTACCAGTTCAAATTTTGTTAGGAGCTAATTATATTTATGAAACATTATGTGGATCGCTTACCAAAATAAACAAGCAATTATACTTTCAAACGTCTATTTTCGGAACAACATTAGTTGTACAAATGCCAGATAATTATTCGATGAATTCTATTTCTTGTTTAAATGTAGTTTGCTATTCGAAAGAAAGAGACTTAACATGTTTAAATGTTTCGGGTGAAAATTTAAATACACAATTAAAAGCATTTTGGGAACTTGAAGCAATTGGTATTATTGAAAGTAATGAAAAGAAAATTTCTAATTATGAAGTAATAAATGAGTTTCAAGAAAACTTAAAATTCGTGAATGGTCGCTATGAAACACGTCTTTTATGGAAAAATTCTCGTGATTTGCTTAAAAATAATCTTGAAGTAGCAAAAAAGCGGTTTTCTAGTTTGGAAAATAAATTCTTGAAAGATGAGTCTTTATTCAAATAATACAATTCTATTTTGCTTGACCAAGTTAATGAAGGTATAGTGGAGTTGTGCCCTAAAAAGTTTTCCGAGAATAACTGTTACTACATGCCCTATAGACCTGTAATTCGAGAGGATAAAATTACAACAAAAACTCGGATTGTTTTCGATGCTTCCTCTAAACAAGTGGATTCCTTATCTTTAAACGAATGCCTGAATCCGGGTCCTAACTTGAACCCAAATGTTCTGGATATTATTTTAAAATTCCGATTACACAAAATTGCCCTTTCAGCTGACATTGAAAAAGCTTTTCTCCAGATATCTATAGCGGAAGAAGATCGCGACTACTTCAGATTTTTATACTATGAAGATTTTGACAAAAATAAAGAAATTGTCCCCTATAGAATGACTAGGGCTACTTTTGGTGTCACCTGCAGTCCGTTTATCCTTGCCTGTACTATCAAAACCCATATCAATAAATATAAAGTCTCTCACAAGAAAACATTAGAAATCCTCAATTCGTCCCTTTACGTAGATGATTTGTTTATCGGAGAAAATGATGTTGTAGAGGCTTTTAATTTATCTAAAGAAGCTGTTGATATTTTGAAAGAAGGGGGAATGAATTTAAGAAAATTTGAAACTAATTCCGAGGAGCTTAGGAAAAGATGGATTGATAAGAGCATACCTATTACTAATTCCAATCCACCAAATAACTCTCTAAAAGTATTAGGCTTAACTTGGAACAATAATGAAGATAATTTGGGACTAGAATTACGTCCATTGTTATCAAAATTAAATAATGATTCTTGTACAAAACGGAATGTCTTGAAAATTGCAGCTATGTTGTTTGACCCGGCTGGGTTAATCATCGAATCAAATATTTATTGCAACAATTATGGGTAATGGGCATATCAATGGGATGAAAATTTTTCTGGTGAGTTAGAAAATGAATGGAAAACTTGGATTTCAGAAATACATGATCTCTCACAACTGAAAATTCCTAGATATTACTTTAGCACCCTGATCATGGAAAATGAGGGTCTCCAGTTACATATTTTTACAGATGCTAACCCCAAAGCCTATGGCGCAGTAGTATACTTACGATATCAAATATCTAAAAAAAATTTAAAACTAGTTTTGTCATGTCTAAATCTAGAGTTGCCCCTTGAAGAAATTAACTCTCCCTCGCCTTGAATTGATGGGAGCAGTTATTGGTGCAAGAGTAGCAAATTATCTAAAAAATATTCTCCAGGTATTCCAGTTTGTTTTCTGGACAGATTCTGAAATTGTCCTTTATTGGATAAAAGGCTCAAAAGAAAAATGGAAACCATTTGTCGCAAACAGAAATTCATGACTTGTCTGATCCTAATTTATGGAGATATTGCGAAGGCAAACTTAATCCTGCCGACCTAATCACTAGAGGTTGAAGGAAAACATTTGGTCAATTCTCAAAAATGGTGGTACGGTCCCGAATTTCTTTCCTTGCCTGAAGATCAGTGGCCCAGAGTTAAAATACCCGCAATTCAAGTGTCTAATGTTTCTGAAGAGCGGTCTCGAAAAGCAGAAATTATTTCTTGTGTAGTTAACACAAATAACGCTGATAAAATTCAAATTTTAAATTTGTCAAGGTATAGTTCACTAAAGAAGTTGTATCGAGTAACTGCATGGGTATTTAGATTTATTTCCAATATAAAACTAAAAACAGAAAAACGAAATCTTGCGGAATTATCAGCTGATGAAATAAAAAATGCCGAAAATTTTTGGGTAAAACTTGTTCAAGATGAAAGTTTTCCTGAGGTTATAAAATGCTTAAAGCTTAACAAAAATATCCCTAAAGAATCCAACCTTTTGCAGCTAAATCCTGTGTTGTCAGAAGAAGGATTACTCTTGGTACGAGGGCGGTTACAAAAGGCTAACTTGCCATTTTATGATAAACATCCTATCGTGCTTCCTCCCAAACATAAATTTACTGAATTGATTATTAAAGATTCCCATGAAAGGGTTTTGCATGCAGGAGTGTCAGACACACTGGTACAAACTCGTGAAAAGTTTTGGATTTTGAGAGGTAGACAGTGCATAAAATCAGTCCTCAACAACTGCACAATCTGCAAGAAATTTCACATACGTCCTGGTCAACAAGTAATAGCACCTCTTCCAGGTGACCGCATTAACGAAGCACCCCCATTTTCCGTTACAGGCCTTGATTTTGCGGGCCCCTATATGTGAAGGGGAGTGAGAATAAAAATTACATCCGATTGTTTACTTGCGCTATCACAAGAGCAATTCATTTGGAGCTTGTGAAAGACATGTCAACTGCAGAATTTTTATTAGGATTTCGCAGATTTATTTCAAGAAGAGGGCTGTGTGCTATAATCTACTCCGACAATGCAAAAACTTTCAAAAGAGCTGAGCTTGAATTAAAAGAAATGTGGAAAGCTATCCGCCATCCGGACGTAAAAAAGTTTTACGTCGATCGGGGAATTTCTTGGAAATTCATTGTCGAACGTGCTGCCTGGTGGGGTGGCTTATATGAGCGAATGGTGCGCTCAGTGAAGTTTACTTTACGTAAAGTCATCGAAAAATCTTCGTTGACTCTAAGTGAACTGGAAACTCTTCTAGTTGAAGTAGAAGCTATCATAAACTCTCGTCCATTGACTTACGTTTATTCTGAACTAGATGAACCATTTCCTCTAACACCTGCTCATTTTATTATAGGAAAACGAGCTTTGTGTTTACCAACTATAAAAGTAAACGATTTAACCTTACCAGCAACCAAAGAAACTTTAGTGAAACGTTTTCGTTTACGTGAGACAATTTTAAACCATTTTTGGAAGCGGTGGAAGAATGAATATCTCCTCAACTTAAAATCTGCTCACTGCACTGATCAAATTACAAAAACATTTGTTGGAAGAGATGGAAGAACAAGGTCTTGTGAAGTGAAAACAAACAATTCCATTATTAAAAGACCAATAAATCTGTTGTACAAACTTGAAATTAGTGACTTGAAAAACTAAAAAAAAAAAAACTTTTTTTACTTTCAAAAGACTTTAAATTTTTTCTTGATCATATGTATATTGAACTTCTCTTACTTATATTTTTTTTGAATTTTTCTAGAATAATATTTTTAACTATTTCTTTTTATATTTTTAGTAGAAGATAAAATTGTAATTCTCGTTTTTGTGCTTATTGAAGAAGGTATGTAAGTTTCACTGGAATATACACAAGTATATTTGCATTGTTTCTTGAATTTAATATTTGAAATTTTTTTGTGTTCATGATTTAATCTAGATAGTATATCATCCTGATTTAATCTAGATAGCATATCAAACTTTGATTTCCAGGACTATAGTTGTATCTTGGACAGTTGTATCTTGACCTGAATTATTTTAAATTTAAATATTTTATTTTATATTTGACTGTCTTCTTGAAACTCTTGGGCAAAACTTTAAAAATGTTTTGTTTTACTTACTTGGTCTCATTCTTGAATCTTATTATCTTGGATATATTATTATTATTTTAACTTTTATAATTTAATTTAAAACTTGTGCTTGGAATAGATATTGATCTTGAATGATATTATTTTAAATTGTTTACTTGAATACCTATATATTACTTTTAATTTGAAAATTGTATACAATTTAGATAATTGAGGTATTATTTGTTAATTGAACACTAGGTTACTTTTATTGATGTTATATATATATATGATGTTATATATGTATGATGTACATTTTTTGAAAATTTTTGATGAACCCCCATGTGTTCATGGTGGGGCAGGATGTTAAGAATTTACTTGATCACATGTTCTGTGGGCGGAGTTAAGCTCACGGCGGCGTTACGTAATGTGACGTAATACCGGACTGATTAGAGAACTTGTTTTTGTCAGTTGGATAAAATTTGTATCTTGAATACGGAGCATTTAGGCTGCTCTCCTGGAATTTATAATTATATTCAGTCTAATATTATTTTTAATTTACTTTTGTGTTAAGTGTGTTGTCAATAAAAATAAGAAAAGACAGCAAGACTATTATTATGCAACTATCATCCCTACATTCTCCCAGAATATTATTATTTTGTTTTGTGCTTTCGATATAACATTCTTTCTGACACCTGCTGCTGATGATTATTACCATAATTTTTCGCAACGTTCGCATCTGGTGTCTTTATAATTGTTCACAAGGTCTGAAAACACCACCTCAGTCGCCGGATTTGAACCCAATAGAACATATTTGGAGAGAACTGGAGGTTAGAATACGAAAACACGATATTAAAACAAAAAACGAACTAAAAAATGTAATGATCGATGAATGGATGAACATTGATGCAGAAATTACAAAAAAAACTTGTGAAATCTATTCCCAGGCGTTTAAAAGCTGTTGTGGATGCTAAATGATACCCTACTAAGTACTAATTTAACAAAATATTACAATATTTACTAATATGTAGCAATTTCTTTAAAGTGTACGAAGACTTTTGTGAGGTAACTTTTTTGTTATTTTTTTATTATTGATTTCTACAAAATAAAGTTTTATTGTGTATTTAAATTTTTTTATGTAGTTTTCTTAAGAATAAGTTATAGATCTTATTCTTAAATACCCATTCTGGAATATTAATTTTAATTAATGGATAGATCACTATTTTATTGAAATATGTAAGTGTAAGAACACTTTTGTGAGCCACTGTATATTTCTTACTACATTATTATTTTATGTCTTGTTTATGTATATATTAAATAAAGTGCCTCTCGCTAAGTGGCGTAAATAGTAAACAAACTACTTGTGGATTTTATACACTGATAGATATTTCATAAAGATATAACCATCTGATGCGATTCTAAAATGTAAATAAAGTTTCCCAGAAAGTACTTTAAATTCTTCCCAATTTAACCTCGATATTTTCTTTATCGCGTCAAGGACACTATAAACAAAGAAATACCGACAACAGCAATCTGATGATCTAAATTTACATATTTATGTTAGTATATATGGGATTATTGAAATTTATTTCGTGCGCTTGAAATTTTTTGTGCTTTCTCTAGGGTTATGTGTCGAATAAATATACTTTCTTGTTATTTTATTTTTGTCATTTATATTTATTCTATTTTCCATTCATTCCATTTATAGATATTTATTTAATTAATGTATTCGTGTCAAAGAATATTGTTTAAAATGATTATTAGGATTAGGATAGGATACGATTACGGTTAGGATTAGGAATAAAAATTGGACGACAATGGCATGGTCGATTCAGGTTTAAAGGATGAACCAGGATGTCTATTTATATCATGGAGTAATAAGAAAATTAGAAATTTATCGGCTGATATTTTTTAATATGTCTTACAGTCATAGTTAGCATCAAAGGTGAGCGGGGAAATGGTAATCTAAAATACCATTAAGTGTTTATCACGCAAAAAACAAATCTGGTTACAACAATGTATTTAATTTTGCGCCACATTTCGCTTGATAAAAAAAGCAAATTGGCTATGGACCCGATTACAGACTCTTCCTATTCTCGGAAATTTTCTACCTATATGTGAAAATTTTCTACTATTTACAACGCGCTTTCACATTTATAATATTAGGAATTGGCACGATCGGCTTGTTCAAGTTACACAATTCGGCTGGAAGAAAAGTTTCATTACTTTTTGATTGCTTCTTTGCTTTTGCATTACGCGAATTTGTTGGTAAAATCGATTTTCTTTTCGATAACATTGTTGTTTTTTAAGTTTTTAAAAATATTGCTTGGATTGAAAACATTGCTTTAAAATCTATGCCAATTTTCTCATCCTACAAGACTTTACAAAAATCTACTATGAAACAGAACATTAAGAAAAGCCATATTTAAAAATGGCAACAAAGTTTTTACTATTTTAAAGCTAAAAGAAATGTAAATTAAATTCCGGTTACGACACGACGTTTTACAAATGTGTTTCGATTGTGGGAAAATGATAGAGGAAAAATGCTGTTACTTCGACGCAATCATATTAAATCTTTTCCCTTTTATACAAAAAAAGAACTTTCTTTTAAAAAATAAAGTTATTTTTATTAAGATTTTCTGATTTTCGATATGGATACATTTGCGGTGCATATTATTTGCATTTGTTGTCCAATTTCTTTTTAAACATTTTTTTCAAACTTTTCCAACTTTAAATTAAAAATATGGTATCTTTATGTTAGCTGTGTGCAGACGATAAACCGCCAAGTATTATTCCTATCACCATCATTTGTATTGAATTCATTTAAAATATAAATCTTTCACTCACTTCATTTAAAATACAGAACTTTAAATTACAACACTTGCATTTAAAATACATATATTACATACATTTAAAATAATTCATTTCATGTGAAATAGACAAAAAAAAAAAAAAAAAAAAAAAAAAGAAATTTTTAACAAATAATTTGATTACGCAAGATCATTTTATTTCAACATTAAGCATATCTGTTTTATTTTCGATATATGACATCATATTCGCTTGATTTCCATACTTGCTCGTATTTATGTACCTTGTATTATTATCAAATACATGAAAATGCACGTTTTATTTCTAATAGACGTCATTTCATATTCTGTTTAATTCTTAAATAATTCATTTCCTTTTCATTTTTCACGTGGAAATTTTTCATTTGAAAATAAATGGCTGAGTGAAAATTATTACTTCAGGGTTTGATTTAGTGTTGGCAACAATAAAGCATTAGCAGCGATAAAATAAATTTAACCATTTTAAAATTTTATGCGAAAAAAATTTTCATATCTCCATGAAAATAATGAAATTTTGAATTATTAAGAAAACTATTTGAATAAAATAAACAAAATCTAGCCTATGTTCATTTCCGCGTTATAATCCATCTATATGCAAAGATACAGGGCCATTAAATCCGCCCCCCTTTTAACGTTTACTTCAGCCAAACATTCACACACACAATCACATTTATATTATTAGGATTAGGATACCAAAACCATCGACGCTAAAATGGGTTGCAAAAATTTGATACTACTATTATTTAAAGAAGAATTTGCGTATTATTATTTGTAATGTTCGTCAAATGACATGTTATGTTATGACTATTTTTACACCAAATTTTCAACTGAATATTCGGAGTTTAACTAACTTTCGGGATGAATGTTCGTCATTTGACCAATATTGTTATTAAAAAAAAAAAAAGAATAATTTAAATTTTTATTATAGATTATGAACAACCACATAAATATATAAAATTTCTTTTTCTTTTACAAAATTTCTAGGGGTAATTGCTTAAAAAAAATCGAAGTTTGGCAACTATGATTTTGAGCATGCCCAAATGATTCATTCGAATGACAAAATCATTCATTATGTTCATCACTATTATTCAGTGCCTACCTTAGTAGAAGCAGTTTAATGTAATAATTAATACATTGTTTAAATTTTTAGCAGATTTTGTATTTGTATGTGTGCGACATATACTCTTGCAATACAAAATTTCATTATCTGTAACTGGAGATAGGCCACCAGTTCAAAATAATTTTAAACAAATGCAAAACTTTTCATGAAAACTTCATTCAAAGGGAGCCAACATAGAAAAATCGCGAATCTTTAAATCAAATCGATATCTTACTGATTCTATTTCAAGAAAGATATTCAAACAGCTATAAAATACTTTCTATGTATTTGGTGAATAAACATAAAATACTTAAGGAGTGAAATTTTCGAATTCTCATTTGGGCTTAATTTAGAACAAAGTGATCGATAAAACGTGCACGTGTGTAGCTTATAGTACTAGAAATCATATAACTTTTTCCTCTCTTAGAAGCTGAAGAATATGCATGGAATTATCCAACCGACAACCAATTCACGTTATTATGTATCATATTCATGCGTATTTATGGACATTAGAAAAGTGATAAAATTTTATAGTTAATTCTATGTTGGTTGCAAAGAAGAAAACAATTTCACATCAGCAATTTTTGTTTTCGAACTTTTTCAGATCTTTTATTCCCTCTTTTCGCGCGTGTGTGTCTGTCTTTCTCTCTTAAATTCTCTTCCCTTTCTATTTGGAGCATTAGTTTTTAGGGTTTCCTGAGATGAACGAAACTCTATTACTCCCACTTCGTTGTCTGTCCGTCACAGAGCCGGTTCTCAGAAACTATTTAACTTACAGGCATGGAATTTTGTGTACTTATAGCTGAATACCTGCTATGAAGCTAAAAATCATAAAATTTGAAAAAATCGTATTATTTTAATATATAGAGATAAAAAACCAACTATCTATCAGCCTTTTAATATTAAATTTAAACATTTTTCGTTATAGCAGTTGCCAACAATTAAAAATCCACAATAAAATTATTTCTACAATAATTGATTTTCTATTGAAAGATTTCCACGTGAAAAATGAAAATGAAATAAAAAGTTTCACCAATTGAAAAAAAAAAATTAATATGACGTCATATTGGTAATAAAACGGAAATTTTCAAACATTTCTCTCTAATACAAGGAGTATTAGTATGTGTAAATACAGAAAGCGGCTTAATATGACGTCATTAGAGAATTAAAAAGAAAATTAATCTGACGTCATAACGGATTTTTCAAATGTTTGAGAATAATACAAAGAGAGTATCAATATGAGTAATAGAGAATACTAAATATAGAAGTTTGAAAACGTATTGAATCATGATAAAAACCCAATTATAGAAATATTGTCATATTTTAACATTTTGAAGGTCTCTATGCAACATGTTTAATTTTGAAATTGATTTTTTTTAAATATCGCATTTAGTCCACATGACAGATATTATTATGACAGAGTATAATAGCGGGCTTCGCTAGCCTATTGGGCCGGTTCAGATATTCGAAAAAAAAAAAAAAAAAAAAAAAACCGATAAAAATAGACCGGTAAATTCTTACTTTATAAAAAACATGACTGTTTTTTTTTTTTTTTTTTTTTTTTGAAAATGAAATTTATTTGGATTTATTAAAGAAAGGATAAAGTGTTTTGAAAGGAATATTAAATGAAACCCTTTGTGCGATCTTCGATCACACTTACCCACTTGTTTAACACTTCCAACAAAGTTGAAAAGTGTTTATGAATTCGGTTTGTCTGTCTGTCTGTCTGTTCATGCTCTAACTCGCGTAAATATACACGGATTACCATGCAATTCAATTGATATATGTTATTAAGATTTACTATGGCAGGTTTGGCATTGTAAATGAAGTGTGTAGCATTTATACTTAATTTACAGGGACACAAAAAAAATTCCGTTGCATTACGATACATAGGGAAAAATCGTTTGCGGTGTATTTTAATGATGTTACACTATTTCAAACATATTGAAATTGTTATATATCACTGAGGTGCGCTACAAGAGGCTTACTATCGAGTATGGTGGGAATTCATCATTTATTTACAGGGACACACAAAATAATTCAGTTACAGTACTGTCTATGATCAATAATTGCTGGAAGTGCGTTTTCAGTTGTGGCGCATGGGCTTTTAAGTTAAACTAATATTTTGCATATTACTTGGTGTGTATAAATGCTATAGATCATATACAGGACAGCATAAAAGATATCGAATATATTTCGGTTTATTGACGGAAGTTGCTGAAGAAGACAACTGTGCTATGCATTTCCTGACTGAATTAAATTTTAGCGTACTATTTAGTATAATGCACAAATCTTATAGATCATATGCAGGGCTGCACAAAATAATTCGGATATTTTTCCGAGTATTCATGGTAATTGCTGAAATTGGGTTTTCAAAATTGTTGTGAGTTTTCCAAATTGTTTAGTTAGACATCAGCTTTCCCCTTATTAATCGGTAAAGTTTTGTTAAAAGTATTCTGGAAGTGTTGGAAAGTGTTTCATAATTTATGTTTGATGCATGATTTTTCGTTCCTGTTTAATTCTAGAAACTAAATGTAAAATCAAATGAATCATCATTATTATTATCAAATTAGTATAAAAACGTTAAATTTCAATTTTCAGAAAAATTTTGTTTAAAGAATCAGCTTTTAAATTATATATACGTAATTTCTATTAATCGAGTTGCCCCGATTTTTCGATTTATGATGAAAAACAGGCACACGTTTGTAAATCGTATCAAATTAAAAATTGGAATCCTTTAAAATCGAGACTAGTAAAACTTAAAAGACTAAGTTAAACTTAAATTTAGAATAATGGTGAATATTTATTAAATAAATGTGCAAGATAAGATAAAAAAAAAGCATATGCGCAGCAGGTTTTTTGTGAATAGATTATATGAGGTGGAAATGAAAAAGACGACTTAAACTGGATACAAGCCAAACAGGAAACTAAACCCCAAATATCGAAAGATAAATTAAATTTGAATTTGGTTTAGCATATCCATATACAGTAAAACCTGTGGAAATGGAATCGCTAAGAAAAAAAAAAAGACTGGTTTCTGTTTTAAAAAGTATAACCGTGCATATTTATTCTCGTCAAAACCATGAAAATTTTCAATTTAAGGTAGTATTCCGTTATAGACAGGTTCCGTTTTGATAGTTTTACTGTATTTTATATTTAGTTATTAAGTGAATATTTAAAATTAAAACGTTGTTTACATTGAATTAGCAGCTTAGATTTCTTTTCGGGAAAAAAAAATCTCGAGTTCTTAATGTTAATTGCTGAAACGTGTCAGGCTTTTACTGTTGAGACCCGAAAAGTTTTTGTTGCCTGTTTGTTTGTTTGTTTGTAATATACCTCCCAATAACTGCTGAAAAAGGCATACTAGTCTGTAATTAGGTAGGTATGTTGGCGAGGTACCCGGAATTAGCTGTATAGTGTTTGGTTAAATTTGGTCCACTCGTTCAAAAAATATAGATTATTTTCTTTTAAGTCATAATGCTTTTCAATGGGAAGTTGGGTGATTTTTAAATTTTAACATTCGTTGATAGAAAAATGACGCATTGGGATAATTGATATGTTGAATTATGGATGCTAAACTTTCGAAATGGAGATGTTAAATTAATCCAGTGTATCTTTAAAAATTGCCAATATATTTATTAGACTTTCGAAATTAGTCGTATAAATTATAGTTGTGGAAATTTTACGTATCAATTTGATAGATATAAAACATTTTATTTCTCATTAAAAAAAAAAATGAGATTTCTTTTTTTCCCTCTCTTTGATTAAATGATTGCCTAGCAACTGTATTTCAACGAATATATATAAGAGAAAATTGAAGTAAATGGCATTATTTTGACGCAAAATTTTATTAACAAAATAGCTGATTTTCAGGTGTTTTTAGTTTTTATTATGCTTTATCTAATGAAATAGATGAGGCTTTATTTTAATTACTAAAGAAAGATGACGAAATCGGTTTTCCAAACGAAAATTATAAAACGTTTATTGTGTAAATTGAATATAAATGTCATAAGAAGAATTTACATTTGTATAAGTATATTTATTACACTAAATTTTATTCAATTTCAGCAACATATGATGATGTTTAGTGGTTGAAAAATAAGTATTCTTTTAAGGATAGGATAAAATCTCGTTAATTGAAGGAAATTACAATAGTAAATGCATTTAGACATATACTCGGATAATGAAATAGCACAATTACTGGAAATTGAGAATATAAAATGCCCTCCTGAAGGAATGTATTCTTATTCTATAAAAATACAGTAATATGTAGTTTAACCTTATCATTGCATAAAATTGCGTTTAATATGATACTTCTAAAATTTCCAGAAGTTTTGATAAATCTTATATGATTATAAATGTACATATAACTTAAAACAATCGGATTGTACAATATTAAATATTGTGCAAATTATATAAAAAATTAGTGAGGTTAATAAACAACGATTTGTAGAGCTGACGTTGAGGCCTCTGATCTGTAGATTTACTAGTTTTAAATGCTGTCAATATTTCCTTTTCCATTCTTCAAAATTTTTTAATATGTCAGTAATATATACTGAAGAAATTTAAGAGTCTAATGTTAGTTACATCTTTAATTATTTCTTAATCATAAAATTAAAATTTAATTGATATTTCATTTTTACTTTCTTCTATCTTTACAAGAAAAAAAATATTGGATTCATGAAAATTTTCGACTTCCGGTTTACGACGGATTTATACGTTTTAGAAGGTCCTGAACGCGATTTGATTATTTTTAGAAAATGTCTGTCTGTGACAAAAATTTGTGGGCGCTCTATCTCTAGAACTAATGCACGAAATTTAATGAAACTTTATATTCAGTTAGTCCCTAATATATATTGGTGCTGAATAGTTTTTGGTGAAAATCGTCTGACAGCTGCTATGCTGCATTTTTTGCGATTTCCGCAATAGCTCTATCTCAAGAACTAATGCAGTTATTTTCATCAAACTTCAGATTCAGTTAGACCTTGACATAAATAGAAGCTGATTACATTTTGGTGTATATATCCCAACAGGTGGCGCTGCCATACCACTTTTTTCATTATTTTTAAGATAGCTATATCTCAAGAACTAAAGAGCGGAATTTCATCAAACTTCAGATTATGTTAGACCTTGATATAAATAGATGGTGATTACGTTTTGGTGTAAATAGCCCAACAAGTGGCGCTGCTATGCTACTTTTTTCATTATTATCACGATAACTATGTCTCAAGAACTAATGCACGGATTTTCATCAAACTTCAGATTCGGTTAGACGTTATCATAAGTTATTGTTGATTATGTTTTGGTATAAATATCCCAACAGGTGGCGCTGCAATGCTGCATTTTGCAGGA
Source organism: Maratus michaelseni (assembly GCA_963931845.1). Taxonomy (NCBI): domain Eukaryota; kingdom Metazoa; phylum Arthropoda; class Arachnida; order Araneae; family Salticidae; genus Maratus; species Maratus michaelseni. The sequence continues at coordinate 169,147,472 of OZ007591.1, forward strand.
CTTACACAATTGTAGCAATAGTCTTATATCAAGAACTAATGCACTGAATTTAATAAAACGTTAGATTCAATTAGACCTTGATATAAATTGATGCTGATTCTTTTTCGTGTATGCGAAACCTGTGTGAGATAGAAGAAAGTTTTGGGATTGGCATATCCGACCAGTTTACGATTGTGTTTAGAAATAGAATGAATATTAACTTTCTAGAGTTGAAAGAGGATAGTTTTTTTTTATACATAGTAAAAGAAGAAAAGTAAAGCATTTTTGCTTTTAAAATTATTTATGAGCTAATTAAAGTAAATATTACATTTAAAAAGAGCGAGAATACCTAATCAACTATGACGCATTGAAATAATGTGATTATATGAAACTTGTGCCACATGGAAAATTCTTGATATATCATAAGAAACTATAGAATATCAGTAAATTTCTAGGAATCAGATTAGAAGAATAATTTTATAATTGTTTAGTTTTCTTCATCATCAGACAGCGCAATCATCAGCTTTAAATCCGATTAATTAAAACCTACAGTTTCTGATGTGACTACTAGTGATTAGGGAGCAAACAAATCCTGATTTGTTTAATTAATATATAAAAAATGGATGATTTTTTTCATTAACATAAGATTTTTAAAAATTTAAATCGGATTTTTAGGATTTTTTTTTCTGCGTTAAAATACAGAGCAACTAATAATTTTATGTTTCCAAAACAATTAAACTTCTAATTGCTAACATAATCTATGTTTTTATGCTTTAATTAATAAAATTATACTCATTAGTTAGTTCCAAAAAAGAGCAGTAGTTCCGTAGAAAAAGTCATCATTTCATGAAAAAATATATTAGTAATAAGGAATAGCCAGCTGTATCTGAAATCCTCAAAGTATTAAATAGCAGCATTTTTACCACTCAGTGGGAATTATTAGCATTCAAATTAAAAAAAAGTGTCGTTGCTTTTTCAATCTTTAACGATTTTTTTTTATTTAATACATGACTTTAAAAGTAAAAAAACAAGAACATTTATTCAACCTCTATTAAAGAAGCTCTTGCTGTGCTTAATATTTTTATACCAATTAGTTTTTTAAAAATACATTCTTTTACAGTAGCTGTTGATCAGATGTAATTCATTCATTCTTCTTTAGGTCCAATTTGCTATAAATTTATTATTGCAAAGTAGAATGATAAAATATGATACTGGCTATTTATTCTTTTAGTTGCAGAAATTTATTATACTTGCTATGCTTATTTTACATAAAAGAATCAATAATTTGATTACGTAAAGGAAAGTATGACATTGCAAATTATATTAGATTTAAATATAATTTTTAAAAGAAATGCTTTTTATGGCATATAAAAAACTTGTTTTTTACAGACTTACTGTGCTTAATTTTTTACAAGCCTAAGGAATTAAGCTTACAAAAATTATTAGCCACACACAGGGTGGCTTATTCTTTCAATCTCTATCATTTTTCATGTTTATGAAAAGTCACAGCAATCCATCGTTGCCACAGATTAATCTCGGAAAATGAAACATTTGAAGTTACTTAAAAAATTAATAACTCGAAAAGTATTTGTCACAAAATTGTTTTACAAACTGCGTTAGAATAGTAAAAAATTGTATTTTTCTTGATATAAATTTCAAATCTAATGATTATGTCGTTTTTCAAATATTAGATTTCAAAAATTACAAAACTTCACAATGGAGTACCGTAGCGAAACTTTTACGCGTACAAAGATAATGATAAAGGCATTGTGGCTCGACGTGTATCGTGTATACTGACCATAGCATGAGTAACGAATTATAGTAAACTTATTATTCTGTTAAAATATAAAAGTGAATTATGTATATACATTTTTAAAAAATAAAGAAAAACATTTTATCACAAACATCAACAAATTTTTTTCTTCTATTTATTCCCTTATTCCAAAGATATCATTTTATCGTCTGCTGCCATAGCGACATGAATTAAATTTCATTAAAAAAAGTGCTCAGTGGTAGAAAAATATTTTTCTAAATCGAATGGTTATTGAACAACTCAACACTTTAACAGGGGAATTTTTATTTGTTAAGATATTTTAAAATTATTTGTTGTCATTGCGTTTTTATTCTGAGTTACAGCTAGTTTATTTATTTTTTAAATAAAAGCCGTGTGTGGCAATCTATATTCGGCCTTATAGCAGAATTTTCCCCTCTTGTTTAAAGATTTTTTTGGGGTTATTCATAAGGCAAAATACTTATAGAAACTTTCTAAATTATGTTCACATTAGATATTAATACTTTTTATGTCATTTAGAAAATTTATGATTTAAAAAAAATCAGTTGATTAAAATCACGATTTAATTACGGATTTAAATCATCCGATTAAAATAGTTGACATTCTACCAGTGATTAATATAAATTTACCGTTCAATAGAATCAACCGTCTCCTTTTATGAATCAAATCACTTAGAGCCAAAAATATTTCTAATATATTGGAATTGACCGCCTTATTAAGACAAAGTTTAATGCCACAAACGGTATAAATTAAAAATTTTTTGTTATTTGTTATTATTTTCTTTTATTTATCAACATATCTATTCACGATCAAAAATTTATAATAATGAACTTCCAGAGAATTTTCATAACACACCACATTCCTGGCACAATATTTTAAAAATTTGTCGTTATTTCGCTGACAGATAAAAACAATTTAGTGATTTAGCGGAAGAGGATACATTTTTGGTCACAAAGACAGAAACCAGACGTCAGAACCTCCGCGGCATTTTGTGAAATTAAATTTTGTGAAGGCCGACGGCAGAACGAAATCGAGAGAGGCAGAGGGAAGCTTTTCTGAAGAGCTGTTGTTTTATAAGAGATAGTAACAATTTTATTTTCAATTGTGACTTTCTTAGCGTTTAATTATTTTTAATCAGGAAAAGATTAATTTAGGTAAAAAAAAAAAAAATCATAGGTAAACATTGTAATATATTTTTTCAAAATGAAGGAAGGGAGCAATGGGGAAGGGGAAAGGGGGGGGGGGAGGGGTGGATGTTAAACAACTGGGACCTGCAGGCTATAGTCAAAAACACATACATAAAATTTGGTTCAATTCTATGCATAACTTCATACACTTTTCGATGGTACAGTAATGAAATTGACACAAAAATCGCTATTACAGCGACCCTTCCGGCAGAATATCTCCAAATTCAAGGAGAAACTGCTGGATATAGTCATTAACCTTAAAACAATGTCTCAATTCTATGTATAACTTCATACACTTTTCGATGATACAATAAGGACACACACACACAGACAGACGGACAGACAAAAATTTTGTAAAAACGTATTTTTTGGGAATCTCAGACCACTAAAACGTGTAAATCCGCCGAAAACCGGAAGTCGAAAGTAGAGGAAAAGTGGGCGTCCGACGTCAGGTGGCGGGCATGTGGGCACGGAGGAGGGAGGAGGGAGGGCTGCCCACCGCTCGAAGTGTCCTCCTCCATGCCCACATGCCCACCGCTCGAAGTGCAGCACCTGCCCACATGCCCACCGCTCGAAGTGCCCTCTACCACCTAAGATAAGGATTTCTACTATAAGATAAGGGGATTAATGTTAATGAATTTTAATTGGGGAACTTAGAAATTTTTCGAAGCAATTTTTTTTTCACGGATAATTTCCTACTAGAGTACGAGGTGTGTTTCAATGGATTTATTTTAGTGAATTACAAATTTAATTAATTTTAATTGGGGAACGTAGAAATTTTTCGAAGCAATTTTTTTTTTTTCAACGAGAGTAGGGTATTCGATATATATGTTAGAGTATAATTGAGAAGAATTTAAAAAGTCAATAATGGTTTAATTAAAAATGGTCATTCATTAATTTTAATTGGGGAACTTAGAAATTTTAAGAAGCCATTTTTTTTTTCAACTAGAGTACGAGATGTGTTTCAACGGATTTTTTTTAGTAAATTAGAAATTTAATTAATTTTAATTGGAGAACTTAGAAATTTTTCGAAGCAATTTTTTTTTTTTTCAACGAGAGTAGGGTATTCCAAATATATGTTAGAGTATATTACAGGTGAATTTTAAAAGTCAATAATGGTTTAATTAAAAATGTTAATTAATTTTAATTAGGGAGCTTAGACATGTTTCGAAGCAATTTTTTTTTTCAACTAGAATACGAGATGTGTTTCAACGGATTAATTTTAGTAAATTAGAAGTTTAATTAATTTTAATTGCGGGACTTAGAAATTTTTTGAAGCATTTTTTTTTCAACGAGAGTAGGCTATTCAATATATATGTTAGAAATAATGATTCATGCATTAAAAAAGGTATTAAGATTTTTTTCTTTTAAACCAAAAATAGAATTTAGAGTTAAAAATAGAATTTTTAGTTTGAAAAATTGCCAAAAAATAGAATTTTTAGTTTTAAAATTCGCCAAAAGTAGGATTTTCAGCTGAAAGTAATCTAAGATATAAACTCTCAACTGAAATGAATTTTACCTTAAGGTGTGAGCTTTTAGCTAGAAGTGACCTAGAGTCAAAACTTCCTGGTCCTAGGAATCACCACGGGGGTTATAGTAAAAAATACAGGGTCCCGTATGAATTATACAGTACTAAATTTAACAGCTCGCCCCCTCCCCCTCCCCCCTCCCTTTTTTTACCCAGAGGAGCCCTTCGATAACCTAACAATACATACTTCAAAAAATACAGAGTGCTACAAAACGAAGAATTTTAACGTATATATAAAATAAACAAGAATGAAAAATCATGCGTAGCGACATAATTCATGAATCACTTTCTAACATTATCGAAATGTTATGTGAACAAAATATAATTTTACCATCTAGTGCATTAGTTAATTAAAATAGTGAACAGTTACAGATCCCCTTTTTAATAAAAAGGCCTAAGGCCCTTCACAAAAAATCCAAAGGATTGAAGAAAAAGCTTTACACTATACTGATAGCCAAAACATATAGGATTCTTAAATGGATTGAAGTATACAAATAGTTTATACAGGAATACATTTATTTAGGTTAGCATGCAAAAATAGTTAAAAGTTATAGGGAAGCCTTTGAATGGTGTGATTATACGTTTTGGGGACCCTTCAAAAGAAACTGGAAACAGTTATAGATATTGAACCCTTCACAAAAAATTGGACAAATCCCCTTTTTAATAAAAAGGGTCCCTTCACAAAAATTCCAAAGAATTCAAATTATGCATAAATACTAGAACCCTTCATACATTCAGTTCATCGATTCCCCTTTTTTTTACCCTTCGAAGTGTGAACTCGCATTAGACTAAAGGTGCCCTTCATAAAATAAATGAGATACGTGCCCTATTCAAATAAAAACGGACCTTCACAAAAAAAATTGCAGGAGTCCCCTGTTTGAATATAAAGTCTACTTCTCAAAAATTGAAATGTGTGTTAGAGGAATCTTATGATATAAGAAAATAATTAATATTTTTTTTTAAACTGGGCCCTCCTCCGCCCGCTATATATATTTTTATATAGCGCCCCAATATTTTTGCAGCAAGCTCTTTTTTTTGAAGAGTATATGAAAACTATTATTCTTATACGAAAAATTCGTACTTAGGCGAAAAAAATGCAACTTATGAAGAAAAAAATATTTTTTTAACTGGGCCCTCCACCGCCCGCTATATTTCTTATAGCGCCCCAGTATTTTTGCAGCAAGATCTTTTTTAATTCAATCTTTCATATATGAAAACTGTTATTCTCATATGAAAAATTCGCACGTAGGCAAAATAAATGCAACTTATGAAGTAAATAATAGTTATTATTTTTTACTAAAATCATTCAGAATTAATATCTAATTTTTAATTATTAATTATCTAATTTTTTATATGTGAAAATTAAATTATCTAACCTTTCCATGCTACACAAGTCCAGGCAGGCTTTCTTATCGCTATTGTCATCAGAGGTAATCCCCAATACTGAGTCACTGATAACAGGTTGTAAATCCAAAACAGGCTACTTTTTGACACATTTTTAAATTTCATTTATGATCGCAAATGCATGATATTGGCAGATTTCCTTTTTCAGAAACTATATGTAATCGAAACATTTTTTCATTTTTTTTTTATAATTCTTCAAAAGATATGAATAAAGCACATATGTTTTACACTGAATACATTATTTAGCATAGGATTCAAATAAAATCTAGGAACTTTTCGAATAAACGTTACTAACATATTCTAACATATAAGAAATAATCGCATGCCTCAGATTTTTTTTTTTTACTAGTGAATCAATAACACTTTTTTTAATTAGAATTCAAAATAATATGATAGGAATGGCATATTTGTTTAAAATTTTGTGAGAAATCTATACGGTTTAGTTTTAGATCGACACTATCTTACATATTAATTAGTAAAACAAAATTCAATTTTATGCTTACGAATACAGAAATTTTAATAATACTGCTTGAAAAAGATTTTTAAGTAAACTATATTTCTGTTTATTGAAACTTTACACTAATATTTTCTCAAGAATTTATACTAACTGAAACAGTGACAATTAAAAAATAATAATTACTTATGCAAGAAATTATGTATTTAGAGGTTTGCCTTTTTCATTTAATATGTAAACTTATAGCATTGATTGCGTATGTTATGAAAAGAAAACATATGCAAATAATTTTACTTAAAATAAATACTTTAAGATTAGAATTTACATTTAACTTACCCTATAATAAATATGCAAAAATTTTAATTAACATAAATAGTTTACACCAATGTGATTATAACAGCACGAAAAAAAATTCATGAATAATAATAAGTACAAACTATGTCACTATAATGTGGGCATATTTTAAACTGTAATAGGTTAACAGTTATATTATATGGCATAAAGATTTACATATGAATATATCATTTTACTCCGTTATAAAATAAGCAATTTTAAAACAAAACATACATTATTAAAAACACAATTTTAAATAAAACATAATTATTAATAAAACATATATTATTAGGCTACAGATTAGGCTACAGCGTGACCATAAATTAAAAGAGGTCCCATTTTTTTTCCCTAAAGGGCTCATTTTTCTAAAGGCCCCTTTGAGTGTAGTGAGACTAGTTCTATACGAATATATTTTAATATATATATATATAGTGGTTTATATTTCATTCCTTATTTTCTATTTATTTAATTTTTTTTTTCTTCTTCTTAATTTGAATTAATAATGTTACTTTTATTAGGACTACAATTTTAATTTGTAAATTGACAGGGCTCTTTGGTATCAGGATTTCAGTGTATGTGGTCAGTTTCTTATGTTTCAATGGTTAAATTATACTTAAAGTTTTATATATATATATATATATATATATATATATATATACACACATACTATAAAAAATTAATTAAGATACATATATATTTGCAGAATTATGAAAAAGAAATCACATTACCTATTATTTTGTATTCAGAAAACGGTAGAGGATTCATTCCCCACCGAACTAACTTGATATATGCCTTAGAGAGATAACACATACTTATGCTTATCGCATGACTAATAAGTGTATCACCCCCTATTCACAAGTAGAATTTCGTGTAAAGTTCTTCTCAAATACATACAGACCCCTTTCTGACACATTTTAAAAATTATTTTTGTTCGCAAATGCATGAAATTGACAGATTTTCTTACTGAGTCACTATGTATTCGATACAAGTTTTTCATTTTTTGGTAAAGACAAAAATATTATCAAAGTCGGCGTTTTGTTATCGCATAAAATATATTAACAAGTCCTGTAAAAATATATTGACAAGACATGAACTATTAATAGATGATTTAAAACATATTGGTTATAAAAAAAACACACACACACACATATATATATATATATATAATTTTTATCGTTACCTAAAATTTTCAAGCACGATTTACTGGACTTCATCCAAATTCAACTAGATTCTTCACCACGTGGTTTGATGACATCACTGATCGCGATAATATTCTAGATAAGATTCACTGATACGAACACATTTCAATTCATTTCTTCTAAAGCAAGTATACGAGATGATTGTAAGGTCTAGGTATGTAGATATATATAGTAGGTAAGTAGTAATATACTTTTAAAGTACTTTTTATTATGTGTTAAAAGAAATGGTTATTTTTTCTTTACGTAGGGCAGTCAAAATTAAAAACATAAACTATTAAATTTAATCTTTAGTAATACAAAGACTTACATATACAGAAACGCAGACATCCTTTTCGTTATATTCATGCAGACTTTAAGATATATCACATATGTTCTTTCTTTTATCATGATACATATGGATTTTTTAAATGTATGTCACGTGACTATCTAAAGCGAGATTGATACTTAAAACTATTAATATATGTGAATTCTTTCGTATAGCTCTGTATAGATACTACTCACCAAATATATATATATATACTAAAATCTGTAAAGTTTTAAAATGCTTCAATGATTATTCAATGAAAAATACTAACTATGAAATATTAATTAAGATATATGCTAATGTTTGAACTTAAAAAAATTTTAGGATAAGAGATAGGTTTTAATTAAATAGGTTAATGAATCTAATTCGATACAAGTCTTGTTAAAACAGAGATTATAGTTAAAATACACATTAATTATACAGCATTACACTGTATTACACAATGCGCTACCTCATCTATATTATCACAGAAATACCTTCGATAAAATTTAGACTAACAATACACACCTAAAAAATATATACAGAGTACCCAGAAAATGATAGGAATGAATGAAAAATTTTAACGTAAATTATAAAATAGGATCTACAATAAGTGACAATAAATAAATATGAAGGAAAAATCATGAATCATGGTATACTTTATGAAACACTTTCCAATGCTATGGGACTATCGTTAAGAATTTGAAATAAGTGAATTAGATTTAATAATTCATACTGGAAATGTATTTTTAAAAAAAATTAGTAGCTTCGCATACTTTTAAATCATTCAAGACATGTGATGAAGATTTAACCGCTGCAGAACGACTAAAAACTAGTATCTTAATGAATCGACCTATTTACGTCGGGTTCACAATTTTAGAATTATCTAAATTAGGTATGTATGATTTTCATTACAATTTTATAAAGAAAACATACAAAGATCGTGCAGTTTTACTCTTTACGGATATAGATTCCTTAACTTATCATATTCAAACACATAATATTTATAAGGATATGGAGCACCATCATGATTTTTTCGACTTTTCTGAATACTCGAAATCCCATCGTCTAAACCGCACAAGTTTTGAACCCACAAACATATAATCAGACTTGTAATTATATAACCAGGACGCTAACCACAGGGCTAAGTGAGCCCCCGCTTATTTTATATTCACCACGCTGACTATTGGACTTAGTAAGCCCCAGGCTAATTTATATCCACCACGCTAACTATTGGGCTTAGTGAGCCCCTGCTTATTTTATAGTCAACATGCTAACTATTGGGCTTAGTGAGCCCCAGGCTAACTTATACCCACCACGCTAACTTTGGGGCCTAGTGAACCCCCGCTTATTTTATAGCCACCATTCTAACCACAGGGCTAAGTGAGCCCCCGCTTATTTCATAGTCACCATGCTAAGTGTTAGGCTGAGTGAGCCCCAGGCTATTTTATACCCACTATGATAACTAATGGGCTGAGTGAGCCCCAGGCTATTTTCTACCCACCACGTTTACTGGGCTTAGTGTGCCCCCGCTTATTTTATAGCTACCACGATAACCACAGGGCTGAGTGAGCCCCCGCTTACTATATAGTCAACACGCTAACTACTGGGCTGATTAAGCCCCAGGTATTTTATACCCATCACGCTAACTACTGGGCTGAGTGAGCCCCAGGTTATTTAGTCGCATGAATATGATTTCCAAGGTATATGTCCTAACTTGATTTAGACCATTGCCTATGGTAAGATAAAGCTGGGAAGTAAATTGGTAAACTATGCACATTTCCCTTGAAAACTCACTTGTATTTTCTTAAATATCTGCAGAAATCAGCATAGTTTATTAAAATTATATACATTCTCATTAGTTTATGAATCTACTAACTTATAATATCTATATGGTAACTTGGATTATTAGTATTCCCACTTAAAAATTTCTTTTGTAGGTTTAATATGATAAACACTAACATAAGACTGACTAAACTTTTGCCATTTTCATTTCAACTTAGTTTTAGGAAATTTATCTACATAGTGTTAAATTTTACTGTTTAGTAAGTCTATTATTTCAAAGTATTATTTTTTTAGTTCTAATATTCAAAACATATTCATATCGTTTTACATAGCAGGTATCAAATTAATTTAAAGTCATATTAAAAAAAAAAATATATATATATATACAAATACTATTCTTACCTAACACGCCAGCTAGCTAAGCACCCAACCGTCTCACACCAAGACTCTGAGAAAAGTGAATGCTTGTTCAGGGCCTTATCAGCTAATATAATCACTGATAAGACTTGATCACGTGACATGTGACGTCACTGTTTAAGTGATATCACGTGACCATGTGGTATCATTCAATACGTCACCAATGACGTCAGAGATTACGTGACTAGGTCATAAAAGAACCAATTGCTAATTGCAATTAACAATTTACCTTTATTTGATTTGTATAATATATATAGATAAATTAATACATGATTTTTCTATGTATTATTTCGTAATACATAACACATATACTATGTTTTACGAAATAATAGAAAAATCATGTATTAATTTATCTATATATATTATACAAATCAAATAAAGGTAAATTGTTAATTGCAATTAGCAATTGGTTCTTTTATGACCTAGTCACGTGATCTCTGACGTCATTGGTGACGTATTATAGGTGCAGATTCCCAAAATCTGTAAGGAGCCAGAGGCTCCTAAACCCAAAAAATCCAGTGGCCACATTGTGAAACAAACGCATAAAAACAATAGCATTTATATGGCTATATGGGATTTATTGTCTACTATTAAAGCTTAAAAGTAATAAACAGTACATTTTAAAATAAAATTTACACAAAACTTAAATAAATGATTTATTTTTTCTTTATTAAAATTGGGCAACGGGATTTTATAGAATCTTCCAACCATAATTGTATACAGTTTGTAGGAATAAATATTTATAACGTAAAGTCCCCAAATAAACGATTCTCTAACTTTTTTGTTCTATAGATAAATCCCCCCCCCCTACAAAGTGTTTTTCATAGCTGAAAATAAATGCTCACCATGGGCATTTGCATCAAAAAGTATGTCTATAAAAATCAAAAGAAAAAATATATATGAAAAAATATGGAGAAGATTTATTTTCTTTTAAGTTTTAGATTGTAATAAAATAAAGTGAACAATTTTTGACATTCAGGGATAATTTCTTTTTAAAGAAGAAAACGGGAAACTTGTAGATCTGCGGAAATGTGGTATCCACGCTTAATCATGGTTTTTAATTATGGACAACAGAAAAAGTAAAAAAGGGGTAAATATCGCAGAAAATGTGCAGAATTGATTTAAAAAATAAATTTTTTTTTAAATGCGGAAATCTGACAGTCGGTGGAAAGGGGCATCCCTGTAAGACACTTAGGCGACTTAGACATGGAAAGTTAGTGGCCAAAGAAAAAAATCCAGTCGCCACGTGGCGATTGGCAACCGTGAATCTGCACCTATATGACGTATTGAATGATACCACATAGTCACGTGATATCACTCAAACAGTGACGTCACATGTCACGTGATCAAGTCTTATCAGTGATTATATTAGCTGATAAGGCCCTGAACAAGCATTCAATTTTCTCAGAGTCTTGGTGTGAGACGGTTGGGTGCTTAGCTAGCTGGCGTGTTAGGTAAGAATAGTATTTGTATATATATATATATATTTTTAATATGACTTTAAATTAATTTGATACCTGCTATGTAAAACGATATGAATATGTTTTGAATATTAGAACTAAAAAAATAATACTTTGAAATAATAGACTTACTAAACAGTAAAATTTAAAGCTATGTAGATAAATTTCCTAACACTAAGTTGAAATGAAAATGGTAAAAGTTTAGTCAGTCTTATGTTAGTGTTTATCATATTAAACCTACAAAAGAAATTTTTAAGTGGGAATACTAATAATCCAAGTTACCATATAGATATTATAAGTTAGTAGATTCATAAACTAATGAGAATGTATATAATTTTAATAAACTATGCTGATTTCTGCAGATATTTAAGAAAATACAAGTGAGTTTTCAAGGGAAATGTACATAGTTTACCAATTTACTTACCAGCTTTATCTTACCATAGGCAATGGTCTAAATCAAGTTAGGACATATACCTTGGAAATCATATTCATGCGACTAAATAACCTGGGGCTCACTCAGCCCAGTAGTTAGCGTGATGGATATAAAATACCTGGGGCTTAATCAGCCCAGTAGTTAGCGTGTTGACTATATAGTAAGCGGGGGCTCACTCAGCCCTGTGGTTATCGTGGTAGCTATAAAATAAGCGGGGGCACACTAAGCCCAGTAAACGTGGTGGGTAGAAAATAGCCTGGGGCTCACTCAGCCCATTAGTTATCATAGTGGGTATAAAATAGCCTGGGGCTCACTCAGCCTAACACTTAGCATGGTGACTATGAAATAAGCGGGGGCTCACTTAGCCCTGTGGTTAGTATGGTGGTTATAAAATAAGCGGGGGTTCACTAGGCCCCAAAGTTAGCGTGGTGGGTATAAGTTAGCCTGGGGCTCACTAAGCCCAATAGTTAGCATGTTGACTATAAAATAAGCAGGGGCTCACTAAGCCCAATAGTTAGCGTGGTGGATATAAATTAGCCTGGGGCTTACTAAGTCCAATAGTCAGCGTGGTGAATATAAAATAAGCGGGGGCTCACTTAGCCCTGTGGTTAGCGTCCTGGTTATAAAATGACAAGTCTGATTATATGTTTGTGGGTTCGAAACTTGTGCGGTTTAGACGATGGGATTTCGAGTATTCAGAAAAGTCGAAAAAATCATGATGGTGCTCCATATCCTTATAAATATTATGTGTTTGAATATGATAAGTTAAGGAATCTATATCCGTAAAGAGTAAAACTGCACGACCTTTGTATGTTTTCTTTATAAAATTGTAATGAAAATCATACATAACTAATTTAGATAATTCTAAAATTGTGAACCCGACGTAAATAGGTCGATTCATTAAGATACTAGTTTTTAGTCGTTCTGCAGCGGTTAAATCTTCATCACATGTCTTGAATGATTTAAAAGTATGCGAAGCTACTAATTTAAAAAAAAAATACATTTCCAGTATGAATTATTATATCTAATTCACTTATTTCAAATTCTTAACGATAGTCCCATAGCATTGGAAAGTGTTTCATAAAGTATACCATGATTCATGATTTTTCCTTCATATTTATTTATTGTCACTTATTGTAGATCCTATTTTATAATTTACGTTAAAATTTTTCATTCATTCCTATCATTTTCTGGGTACTCTCTATATATTTTTTAGGTGTGTATTGTTAGTCTAAATTTTATCGAAGGTATTTCTGTGATAATATAGGTGAGGTAGCGCATTGTGTAATACAGTGTAATGCTGTATAATTAATGTGTATTTTAACTATAATCTCTGTTTTAACAAGACTTGTATCGAATTAGATTCATTAACCTATTTAATTAAAACCTATCTCTTATCCTAAAATTTTTTTAAGTTCAAACATTAGCATATATCTTAATTAATATTTCATAGTTAGTATTTTTCATTGAATAATCATTGAAGCATTTTAAAACTTTACAGATTTTAGTATATATATATATACATTTATATATATATAATTATAATATGTATGAATTTCAAAAACATATCAAGTTCTAATATCATTCTACTAAAATCTACAAAGACATAATTAATGATATTGTGTAATCAGAATACCACATAGCTAATAATTAACTTGTGCAATCATAAAATTACCATAGCATGTGCTTCAATGGTAATTAGCCAAATTTACTCATATATATTTGGTGAGTAGTATCTATACAGAGCTATACGAAAGAATTCACATATATTAATGGTTTTAAGTATCAATCTCGCTTTAGATAGTCACGTGACATACATTTAAAAAATCCATTGTATCATGATAAAAGAAAGAACATATGTGATATATCTTAAAGTCTGCATGAATATAACGAAAAGGATGTCTGCGTTTCTGTATATGTAAGTCTTTGTATTACTAAAGATTAAATGTAATAGTTTATGTTTTTAATTTTGACTGCCCTACGTAAAGAAAAAATAACCATTTCTTTTAACACATAATAAAAAGTACTTTAAAAATATATTACTACTTACCTACTATATATATCTACATACCTAGACCTTACAATCATCTCGTATACTTGCTTTAGAAGAAATGAATTGAAATGTGTTCGTATCAGTGAATCTTATCTAGAATATTATCGCGATCAGTGATGTCATCAAACCACGTGGTGAAGAATCTAGTTGAATTTGGAAGAAGTCCAGTAAATCGTGCTTGAAAATTTTAGGTAACGATAAAAATATATATATATATATATATATATGTATGTGTTTTTTATAACCAATATGTTTTAAATCATCTATTAATAGTTCATGTCTTGTCAATATATTTTTACAGGACTTGTTAATATATTTTATGCGATAACAAAACGCCGACTTTGATAATATTTTTGTCTTTACCAAAAAATGAAAAACTTGTATCGAATACATAGTGACTCAGTAAGAAAATCTGTCAATTTCATGCATTTGCGAACAAAAATAATTTTAAAAATGTGTCAGAAAGGGGTCTGTACTCTCTTAAAACGAAAGAGTGGATTTTGCTTCTCAGAAAAGAGCTCTAATTTATTGGATCGTGAATGAGTTGATTTTTAAATGTTTCACTCATCATGATTTGAATTTTTATTTTCCTAATGCACTCCAGAAGGGCGAATACTAAACAACTCATCTCGATAAAAAAGCACTCATTGGCGAGCGGAAATCCATTAAGCTGACTCAGTTGACGTGACCTCACTGTCCCCATATCCGCTGAGCAGACGACAGACGTGTGGTGTGTAGTACGCGGCTAACGCCACGTTGTTAAAATTTTAAAGAAAGAATACTTGAAAAGGTAAGAATTTCTGCTGATTTAAATACTCTAATTATGTTTTTTATAATGATTCTGTTTTATATTAATTGTTATTTTATATATGGCGTGATATTTTTCAGTTCATATCAATATTTTTATTAAATATGTCTTAACCCTAACATTTAGGACTATTTATACGAGCGAACATTTAGAGATCTTTTAAGTTGGAAGGATAAATATTAAAAAATACTCTAAAATATAATGAAATAAATCCTTTGCCTCTCCTTTATGTTTTTTTTAATGTTGTTTCAATAAATATGATTTATATAAATAGCATTTAGTAGCAATTTAAACTTTTAAAGAAAATATCTTGGCGGTACGTTTGTTTATATAGTCAGGGGTCGATGCAAGTTTTTTATCTTGGGGCCCATTTTGTGAAAAGTAAAGGTTATTTTTGTGAAATTTATTATATTTTTGTGAAAAATAACATTTTGTAACGAAATATCCAGCTAATCAAATTCGAACCAAGCATTTATAAACAAAAAGTTTTTAAAATCCTTTTGCTGAAGTTTTTCTCTTTTTTGAACTTGTTTGTTTACAGATTACACATTTTAAAACATCATAAAATAATAAATAATAAGTTTTTATGGAATAGAATTTTGTGAAAGGATCAATTTTAATAAAAGGAATTTTGTGAAGGAGCCCATTTTATTAAATTGATTTTTGTGAAGGGGCCCTAAATAGGCCCAAAATTTTGTCTGGATCGAGCCCTGATAGTATATATTTTTAGTGATGTTTCAGAACTCTAACTTTTATAATACTATAAATTGAAAATTGACTTGTCTGACTTTAAAAATATTGTTTTAAAGTAAACAAATTATATTTCTTATTTTATTCTCAGTCTGAATTCTAATATTTTAAAATATACTTGATTTATGAAACTGTATAAATCCCATATTTTTTATCGTATGTTGTTAAAAATAAGGTAAATATCTACATTCCCGGATATTCACGGTGTGAATATTCCTAAATAGTATTAGGATTAAAACATATTTAATGATAATATTGATATAAACTTAAAAATATCATGCAATGTATCGAATAATATTGCATAGAAAACATAATCATTATAACAAAAAAAAAAAAAAAAGATTAAAATATTTAAATCAGCAGAAATTCTTATCTTTTCAAATATTCCTTTTAAAATTCTCTTTTTGGGTCGGGAGGGGGGGGGGGGGTATATATTTCAAGCAGCTCAGAAACAACAACAACAACAACAAAACAAAGATACTTTTCACTTAATTGTTGAATATATACATATATGTAAACATAAATATGTATACATTCAATATGCAAATTACTTTTTTTTTTCTAAAATAATAATCTACCTGTTCATGAAATTTATTATTTTACAATGAATTATTACATTTTACCATGAATTTTAATTCTCCTTCCCCTCCTCAAGTATGAGTTAGTTATAAATCACTCAAGTGCTACTGGATTTAACCTTCATTGATTTGATTTCACTCAAGTATGAGTAAAATAGAGATAACTCAATCATGAGTTGCTTAAAAACAACTCGTTCACTCGAGTTGTTTCAACTCTTCATGAGAAGCTGACTTTCAAATCATGAGATGAGTGGATTTCGGCTCAACTTGAGTTATTTTGGCTCTTTCGTTTTAAGAGAGTATGTATTTGAGAAGAACTTTACACGAAATTCTACTTGTGAATAGGGGGTGATACACTTATTAGTCATGCGATAAGCATAAGTATGTGTTATCTCTCTAAGGCATATATCAAGTTAGTTCGGTGGAGAATGAATCCTCTACCGTTTTCTGAATACAAAATAATAGGTAATGTGATTTCTTTTTCATAATTCTGCAAATATATATGTTATCTTAATTAATTTTTTATAGTATGTATATATATATATATATATATATATATATATATATATATATATATATATATATATATATATATATATATATATATATATATATATATATATATATAATTATAATATCTATGAATTTCAAAAAACATATCAAGTTCTATTCTACATAAATCTCCAAAGAGATAATCAATGATACTGTGTATACAGAATACCACATAGCTAATAATTAACATGTGCAAACATAATATTACCATAGCTGATGCTTCAATGGTAATTGGCCAAATTTTACTCATACCAAAAGAATATTGAAAAAAGAAATAGAGAGAAAGGGGAAAAAAAAAATTATAAATTGGAGTTGCAATTAAGTAAACACAAATGGATTAACAAATTAAATATGAACCATACACAATGGAAAATTGGACCACATGAGAATTAAATATGAATTGGACATGGAAAAACACATGCACATGTACTCATCAGCCTGGATGCACCCACATGTGTTTTAAATAATAATTCAGTGTTTCATAATTCTACTGGCATAATGCTAAGATCAGTAGAATCATCCAGGTACACTGAATTATTACCAGACAACAATTGGAAATATTAAAATTTGGAAATATTTAAATAGGAAATAAAAAACCATTAAGAAAATACAATATATTTCACTCACATCGATTATCCAAAAAACTGTAATTAACACCTCACTAAATTACCACGAGATAACAGTTTTGAAATAATAAAATTGGAAATATGAACGCGTAAAGTGTAGATAAAATATTTTACTCACAATAATTATACAGAATCCTTAAAATGTCACAACGTCTACATAATATTCACATCCACATGGCAATGCATCATACATGTTAACTAAGTCGAGTTGAGAGAAATGATGTAAGACAAGTTGAGAGCACACTTTTTTTAAAACACAACCCCATAAATGACACCCAATCACAAAATGATTCAAAAACATTCAAAATAATTCTGGTTTTAATACACTTATAACAAATTTATATCCGTGAATATATATTACTCCATCCAATTTTAATTCCTGAAAGTAAAATTAATATACAATCAATAGCTCCCTCTATAGTTAAATTTAATATAATATTAACAATATTATCTACAACTACCTGAAAGGTAAAGTGTCGCCATCTATTGGTATTATAATAGTTCATAATTAATATTTAGTTAAATATCCACTTTATTAGTTACATACTCACTTCATTAGATTTATTTATATAAATAAACTTTAAAAAACAATACTAACTTGTAGTTTTACTTAAAATTCAAATAAAATATAATACTACTATATGAATAAATCTACACAGAATTAATTCAACTTTCACAGCATTTCAGATATTCTTAACAAGAATATATTATGTAAAAGAGATATTATTTTAATTCAAATTATTTTTGCTGCCAGCTGTGTTAATCCACTGATATTATAGACATTTATTAAATAATTAATGTTTTATTTTTACTACTACTTAAATATATATTAGACTTGTTTTTAAATAATTAATGTTTAATTTATACTACATTGTAAATATATTTTATATTTATAGATTAATTTAAATATCTAATTAAATAATTCATAAACAATTCAAAATATCTCAAAATTTATAATGTTGATAATTAATAGTATTACTACTGTTTTTCAATCAAATTAATGCAATGCAGTAATTAAAATACTTGTTAATTTTAATTATTCATAGACAAAAATAAAAACTATATATATTTATTTTTATATATATTGCAAATAGATATATATATATGAGTTATAATCACCAATGTTATCATTGTATAATTTAATTTGTTATTGTATAAGTTAATTTATAAATGTATGAAAACTGCACATCAATAATACCTTAAACAGAGGTGATCGGCAACGCACAATCACAACTATACAAAGTATAAATAATGTTCAATCAAATATTAAATTTCCTAATATGTTATAATTGTAATTATGTATGTTATATTTGTAATTTTCTACATAAAGTGTATATAATGTTCAAACAAATATTAAATATTAAATTTCCTAAAATGTTATAATTGTAATAATGTATGTTATAATTATTATTTTCTATATCTTTTGTTATATGTTATCGCACACTAAAACAATAATTTATTACATACCATGTTTATATTTAAATTATATAATAAATGTTATTTAAAAGAGTTGATGATTGAATTTATCATAAAAATAGGATATCCATATATTTTTGCTTGATCTCGAATATATCTAATATTTTTGTTTTTATATCTGAGCATAAGTATTTTATACGATGTAGATAATTGATAATTATATTTTTATAAACAGATTTATGTAAACATGAAGCATAATTGGTAAAAATATTTACTTTAAATGGGAAATCAAATCTCTTATCATAAATATCAAAAATTAATTTATAATTATTAGTAATATTAATATTTAAGTCAAGAAAGTTTATATTATTATTAATTAAATCATTTTCGCTTAATTTATAAGCTGAGTAGGATAAAAATTGAGTGGTGATGTGCAATTTTTTTCATTGAAATAAAATATGATAATGTCATCAATATAGCGATAAAATACATAATCATTGTTCGGACTTATATTTCTTTCATAATAATATAAGTAAAGGTCAGAGAGAATACTAGATGCGGTTCCGCCCTGCGGAATTCCCTGGCATTGTTTATAGATAATATTGTCATACATAATGTAATTATTATGCAATGTAAAATTTAGTAAAGTTTTAAAAAAATTTACTGAAATATGTTCTTTTAATTTTAATTGAGATTTAAATTCTTTAAATAATATACACATTGTTTTATGTAAGTCTTTTATATCAATGTTATTAAATAAATCATTAAAATCCAATGTTTTTATGAATTTTACCGGATTGATATTATGTATTTTATTAATGAGTTGAAAACTATTTTTTAGGCAATGTTGGTTATTATGTTTTAGCGTTATATCATATATCTGCTTTAAAATATTAAGTAGTAAATTGCTTGCATTTTTATTATATGTGTTACAACCGATGGTAACAGTGCGAAATTTAATAGGATTTTTATGAAATTTTGGAATTATAACAAGATAAGGATAATTAAAATTATTACATTTGATTTTTAGTAATTTGTGATAATTTAATAATTTTCTGTTATTTATTTCAATATTTAATTTAGTTTTATTAAAAATATTACTTGTGTTGATTGCATTGTGAATTAACACTTTATAGTATTCTTTACAAATGATAGCATAATTATTTGGAGATTTATCTACATAAGTAATTATAAATTTGTTTTGTAATTCTGATATATGTTTATTTATGTTTTTAAAAGCTGCATGTGTAATATGATGATAATTTTTTATAATTTCATTTTTTAATTTATCAATTACAGAAAATCTCCATTCACTGAAATATTCGATTGGTTTATTGTAATCAACAGCAATTTTATATATAAACAAATCAATATCTTGAATAAATTGCAATATTATGGATTTGATATTACACTTATATGGAAGACGAAATTTTGTGCCATTATGCATTAAGTTTTGTAAAATAGATTGTTCTACAATATTAAGATCACCAGTAATGATATGACCATGTGTTGTATTTATATACTTTTGATATTTTGGGTCATTACAATAACATGGGTAATTCTTTGAAGAGACCAAATTTTTTACAAAAGAATTGTAATTAAAAATTTTACGTCCAAGTGTGCGATTATATTTATATGTCTTGTGAATGGTAAAATTTTTTATTGGAAAATTATTATTAATGTTGTTTATTATATTGTGTAAATTTATATTATTAAATACATGATTGGAAAAATTTATAATTAATTGTGTATTATTAGTTTTATATTTAGGTTTATTAGAAAGACTTGTATTTAATAGGTTTGCTCTATAATGTAGAATATCATAAAAGATATCACAAAAATGTGGAGAATATTGATTCTTTTTAAATACCTTGAAATATTGGTTTATATATTTCTTTTTTATACTAAAAACATGTTTTCTTATAGCAAGCCAACAATAATCATTACAAAATTGTGCCTCAAGATTATCAAGCTCCTGTTGAATCACAATATCATCAGTGAATTTTTTGTTATTATGTTTACCTCTACCAGATCTAGAAGTTTTTTTTAAGTTTGAAAAATTTAATCCGGAATAAAGATTTTTATAATTTTCATATTTAGTTAAATCTGAAAATACAGTATGTGATTTTTTGTATACTAATTGATTTAATCCATAAGGATATGTAGTATTAAAATGTCTTATATATTTAGATTCTAGAAAAAGTCGTTCAGTAAAATTTTTTTGTATTTTAAGTATTTTAATAGTAATATTTTTAAAATCATGATTTTTGAAATGAGTATATTCAATATTATGAGTTGTTTGAAATTTAGAATTTTTATATTTATCAATATGAGAACGATGTAAATTTAGCCGCTTATGTAATTTTTGACAAGACTGTCCAATATATTCCATGTTACACGAATTGCATTTCAATGAATAGATTACATTGTATGCTTTGCAAAATTTTACCAAATTAAGATTGTTATTATTTGAAATCTGTGACTTATCAGCTAATGGACATGTAAGACAACGCTTAGATTCACACTCTCGGAAACATAGTACAGGCTTGGGACAATAGAATAGGTTATCTGATAACGATCCAGGAAGATCCCTAATAATCTTCCTGTACGGAGCATTAGTCCTGGATCCACCAAGGCCTAAATTGCCAGTATCTAACATTTTACTAATAACTGCCATATTTGTTTGATAGCAATAAAAATTGCAAGAAATACATATTAAATATATCTATAACATATTTAAAAAAAAAAAATTGTTATGAATCAATCTTAATATTACTTGAATATCCATAAAAAAAAAAAAAAAATAAAAAAAAAAAAAAATAAAAAAAAAAAAATATTAAGATTGACTGTTTAATACTTGATTAAATATAATAAAGCTATATAATAAAACTATTTACATATATACATAAAGTCCCATTAAGCAAACTAACATCAAAAGACAACAATATAAAAACCCCTAGCAGTCATAAGTCAGTACAAAATTAATGTTGGTAAAAAAAAAAAAAAAAAAAAAAAAATCATTAGAACCTGAATAAGATTTTATAAAGATGCCCTTGAAAATTCAATAGATAAACAAATGATACCAGGAAATAATAGTAATACTAAAATATTATTATTATTAAATTATTATTAAATACACCATTAAAAGCGCAATGCAGCTATAATAACTATGTATTTCAAACAGAAGTTAATCAAAGTGATTTGTGAGCCAATTAGGCTAAATTATGGTATCATATAAAAATCAATATTTTAACTAGCTAATTGTTGAAAAGAATATTGAAAAGAATATGTAAAAACCATTCCATACCAATTTGCGCAATGCAGCATAATTTTATAGAATGTTAAATAATTATAATATCTATGAATTTCAAAAAACATATCAAGTTCTATTCTACATAAATCTCCAAAGAGATAATCAATGATACTGTGTATACAGAATACCACATAGCTAATAATTAACATGTGCAAACATAATATTACCATAGCTGATGCTTCAATGGTAATTGGCCAAATTTTACTCATACCAAAAGAATATTGAAAAAAGAAATAGAGAGAAAGGGGAAAAAAAAATTATAAATTGGAGTTGCAATTAAGTAAACACAAATGGATTAACAAATTAAATATGAACCATACACAATGGAAAATTGGACCACATGAGAATTAAATATGAATTGGACATGGAAAAACACATGCACATGTACTCATCAGCCTGGATGCACCCACATGTGTTTTAAATAATAATTCAGTGTTTCATAATTCTACTGGCATAATGCTAAGATCAGTAGAATCATCCAGGTACACTGAATTATTACCAGACAACAATTGGAAATATTAAAATTTGGAAATATTTAAATAGGAAATAAAAAACCATTAAGAAAATACAATATATTTCACTCACATCAATTATCCAAAAAACTGTAATTAACACCTCACTAAATTACCACGAGATAACAGTTTTGAAATAATAAAATTGGAAATATGAACGCGTAAAGTGTAGATAAAATATTTTACTCACAATAATTATACAGAATCCTTAAAATGTCACAACGTCTACATAATATTCACATCCACATGGCAATGCATCATACATGTTAACTAAGTCGAGTTGAGAGAAATGATGTAAGACAAGTTGAGAGCACACTTTTTTTAAAACACAACCCCATAAATGACACCCAATCACAAAATGATTCAAAAACACTCAAAATAATTCTGGTTTTAATACACTTATAACAAATTTATATCCGTGAATATATATTACTCCATCCAATTTTAATTCCTGAAAGTAAAATTAATATACAATCAATAGCTCCCTCTATAGTTAAATTAAATATAATATTAACAATATTATCTACAACTACCTGAAAGGTAAAGTGTCGCCATCTATTGGTATTATAATAGTTCATAATTAATATTTAGTTAAATATCCACTTTATTAGTTACATACTCACTTCATTAGATTTATTTATATAAATAAACTTTAAAAAACAATACTAACTTGTAGTTTTACTTAAAATTCAAATAAAATATAATACTACTATATGAATAAATCTACACAGAATTAATTCAACTTTCACAGCATTTCAGATATTCTTAACAAGAATATATTATGTAAAAGAGATATTATTTTAATTCAAATTATTTTTGCTGCCAGCTGTGTTAATCCACTGATATTATAGACATTTATTAAATAATTAATGTTTTATTTTTACTACTACTTAAATATATATTAGACTTGTTTTTAAATAATTAATGTTTAATTTATACTACATTGTAAATATATTTTATATTTATAGATTAATTTAAATATCTAATTAAATAATTCATAAACAATTCAAAATATCTCAAAATTTATAATGTTGATAATTAATAGTATTACTACTGTTTTTCAATCAAATTAATGCAATGCAGTAATTAAAATACTTGTTAATTTTAATTATTCATAGACAAAAATAAAAACTATATATATTTATTTTTATATATATTGCAAATAGATATATATATATGAGTTATAATCACCAATGTTATCATTGTATAATTTAATTTGTTATTGTATAAGTTAATTTATAAATGTATGAAAACTGCACATCAATAATACCTTAAACAGAGGTGATCGGCAACGCACAATCACAACTATACAAAGTATAAATAATGTTCAATCAAATATTAAATTTCCTAATATGTTATAATTGTAATTATGTATGTTATATTTGTAATTTTCTACATAAAGTGTATATAATGTTCAAACAAATATTAAATATTAAATTTCCTAAAATGTTATAATTGTAATAATGTATGTTATAATTATTATTTTCTATATCTTTTGTTATATGTTATCGCACACTAAAACAATAATTTATTACATACCATGTTTATATTTAAATTATATAATAAATGTTATTTAAAAGAGTTGATGATTGAATTTATCATAAAAATAGGATATTATATATATTCGTATAGAACTAGTCTCACTACACTCAAAGGGGCCTTTAGAAAAATGAGCCCTTTAGGAAAAAAAAATGGGACCTCTTTTAATTTATGGTCACGCTGTAGCCTAATAATATATGTTTTATTAATAATTATGTTTTATTTTAAATTGTGTTTTTAATAATGTATGTTTTTTTTTTAAATTGCTTATTTTATAACGGAGTAAAATGATATATTCATATGTAAATCTTTATGCCATATAATATAACTGTTAACCTATTACAGTTTAAAATATGCCCACATTATAGTGACATAGTTTGTCCTTATTATTATGCATGAATTTATTTTCGTGCTGTTATAATCACATTGGTGTAAACTATTTATGTTAATTAAAATTTTTGCATATTTATTATAGGGTAAGTTAAATGTAAATTCTAATCTTAAAGGATTTATTTTAAGTAAAATTATTTGCATATGTTTTCTTTTCATAACATACGCAATCAATGCTATAAGTTTACATATTAAATGAAAAAGGCAAACCTCTAAATACATAATTTCTTGCATAAGTAATTATTATTTTTTAATTGTCACTGTTTCAGTTAGTATAAATTCTTGAGAAAATATTAGTGTAAAGTTTCAATAAACAGAAATATAGTTTACTTAAAAATCTTTTTCAAGCAGTATTATTAAAATTTCTGTATTCGTAAGCATAAAATTGAATTTTGTTTTACTAATTAATATGTAAGATAGTGTCGATCTAAAACTAAACCGTATAGATTTCTCACAAAATTTTAAACAAATATGCCATTCCTATCATATTATTTTGAATTCTAATTAAAAAAAGTGTTATTGATTCACTAGTAAAAAAAAAAAAAAAATCTGAGGCATGCGATTATTTCTTATATGTTAGAATATGTTAGTAACGTTTATTCGAAAAGTTCCTAGATTTTATTTGAATGCTATGCTAAATAATGTATTCAGTGTAAAACATATGTGCTTTATTCATATCTTTTGAAGAATTATAAAAAAAAAATGAAAAAATGTTTCGATTACATATAGTTTCTGAAAAAGGAAATCTGCCAATATCATGCATTTGCGATCATAAATGAAATTTAAAAATGTGTCAAAAAGTAGCCTGTTTTGGATTTACAACCTGTTATCAGTGACTCAGTATTGGGGATTACCTCTGATGACAATAGCGATAAGAAAGCCTGCCTGGACTTGTGTAGCATGGAAAGGTTAGATAATTTAATTTTCACATATAAAAAATTAGATAATTAATAATTAAAAATTAGATATTAATTCTGAATGATTTTAGTAAAAAATAATAACTATTATTTACTTCATAAGTTGCATTTATTTTGCCTACGTGCGAATTTTTCATATGAGAATAACAGTTTTCATATATGAAACATTGAATTAAAAAAGATCTTGCTGCAAAAATACTGGGGCGCTATAAGAAATATAGCGGGCGGTGGAGGGCCCAGTTAAAAAAATATTTTTTTTTCTTCATAAGTTGCATTTTTTTCGCCTAAGTGCGAATTTTTCGTAATTAATCCGTTGAAACACATCTCGTACTCTAGTTGAAAAAAAAAATGGCTTCTTAAAATTTCTAAGTTCCCCAATTAAAATTAATGAATGACCATTTTTAATTAAACCATTATTGACTTTTAAAATTCTTCTCAATTATACTCTAACATATATATCGAATACTCTACTCTCGTTGAAAAAAAAAAAAATTGCTTCGAAAAATTTCTAAGTTCCCCAATTAAAATTAATTAAATTTGTAATTCACTAAAATAAATCCATTGAAACACACCTCGTACTCTAGTAGGAAATTATCCGTGAAAAAAAAATTGCTTCGAAAAATTTATAAGTTCCCCAATTAAAATTCATTAACATTAATCCCCTTATCTTATAGTAGAAATCCTTATCTTAGGTGGTGGAGGGCACTTCGAGCGGTGGGCATGTGGGCAGGTGCTGCACTTCGAGCGGTGGGCATGTGGGCATGGAGGAGGACACTTCGAGCGGTGGGCAGCCCTCCCTCCTCCCTCCTCCGTGCCCACATGCCCGCCACCTGACGTCGGACGCCCACTTTTCCTCTACTGTCGAAAAAAATTTCAATTACAATACTTACTTATTTTACATTTTAGAAAGTAAAAAAAGAAATTCATCTAATAAGAAGCAAATCGGAGTTTTTCCCTACAACTCACCACGCAGATAAGACCTGCATTTCTCCATACTAGATTTGCCAGATTAGTGTTTATCCGCCCAATTGGATTACTTAACTTTTAAGCTAGCTTCTGGATAACTTTTTCAAGTTGCGTATCGCAGCATTTTGGGCTATTAAGTACTGCAGGTTCCGTTTTTTCGGCTTCTTTCGTACTAAACTATTAATTTTATTAGCCTTCTGGACAAATTCCTATGTTTATAGAGTTATAAAGTGCAGCTACAAATATTTTATATAAACAAGTGTTTGAAGTAACACTTCACAAACATATAATAACAAAAGATAATAACATTACCATTTTCACATACCGTCTCTTATTTTATAAAACCTTATTTTACAAAAACGTTACTGATTTCACAAATGGTCGTTCATTTCACAGAACGCCATTTATTTCAGAAAAAAATCACTAATCTCAGGCCCTCTGTACCGTGGCAAAAGAACTTTTATAGTCAATTAAACTACGGTCAGGATTTGGGAACAACCTGAAAACTTTGCAAGTCCCTGAAACTGATGATTTTCTCATTCACGCAACAATCAATCTTTCTGCTACATAAACTTTATGTGTTGTTTTAAAAAACTTACCGCTTTAAGTGAATGCATTGTACCTATGGTAACGCTGCCAATTTTTAATACTTTCCAATATAGTTGAAAAGTGTTTATGAATTCGGTTTGTCTGTCTGTCTATCCATGCTCTAACTTGCGTAAATATATTCGGAATGACATGCAATTGATATATGTTATGGAGGTTTACTATGGCATGTTCGGTATTGAAAATGAAGTGTGTAGCACTTATAGTTCTTTTTTACACGGACACTCAAAATAATTCCGTGACATTACGGTCTATGGGGAAAAATTATTTTCTGTTTATTTTAATGATGTTATACAATTTCAAACACATTGTAATTGATACATATTATTAAGGTGCATTACAAGAGACTTACTATGGAATAGGGTGTGCATAGCACTTATAGTTACTTTACATGGACAGTCAAAAGAATTCCGTTACATTACGTCTATGGATAAAAATCGTTTGCGGTTTATTTTAATAATGTTTCACTATTTCAAACGTATTGAAATTTATATATATATATCACCAAGGTGCATTACAAGAGGCTTACTATAGAATATTGAATATTGTGTGTATAGCAGTCATTTACACGCATTTACAGAGACACGCAAAATAATTCGCTACTGTCTGTTAACAATAATTCTTGGGTGCGTTTTGAGTTGCTGAAAGCGATTTTAAATTTAACTCATTTTTTGTCTCTTACTTGGTGTGTATAAATTCTGTAGATCCTATACAGAGCAGCACAAAAGTTCGCGAATACATTTCCGTTTAATGACAGAAATTACGGAAGGAGAATTTTAAACTGTGCTACGCGTTTCCTAACTGAAATAAAATTTAGCATTCTATGTAGTATATATACAATTCCATAGATCATATACAGGACTGCATAAAAGTATTCGGATATTTTCCAAATATTGTTGGTAAGTCCTGGAATTATGTTTTTAAATATGTTATGCGTTTTCCAAATTGTTTACTTAAATATTATCTTTCAGCTCATTAAACGGTAATGATTTGTAAAATTATTTTGGAAGTGTTGGAAAGTGTTACATAATCTATGCTTGACGCTTGATTTTTTGTTCTTGTTAACTTTCAGAAGCACGTTTAAAAAATAAAAAAACAAAGCATTGTCGTGTTTTTAACACTTTTCAACTGAAAAGTGGCTATGCCGCCTGACTGTCCGAGCTCTAACTGTCACAAATATACTCGGATTGCACTGTAATTTTTATATGTTATTGACGTTTACATATAAGCTATATGTAAAACTACAAAGGCATTAAACCATCCTTTTTGACGCCGATTTCACTCAAACATATACACTGTCACATTTATAATATTATTAGAATTTATTATTATTTTTCTAAAATTTAAACAGCAGTAAAATAGTTTTTACTCACTCCTATTAATTTAATAGAAAATGCAACAAACATTTATTTAGTTGCCAGCTCATAAAATAAATGATATGATAGTAATGGTAAGGGATTATGACTGATTATTCAAAAGATTAATCAATAACAATCAGGTTCTTTTAATGATCCGTTCTTATACAGAGATGGTTATTTCACGGCGTATAAAACTATCTACTATGATAACATTTAAATTACAATTACAAAATACAATAGAAAATGAAATGAAATAAAATAAATTATTCTTTATTTTTTAACAAAGTCTCATTTTGCACAAAAAAAAAATAAAAAAATAAAAAAAATAAAAATAAAAAATAAAAATCGATTCCCTTATATAATAAAACGATGTTTAAGTAAATCATTTGTCAGATAAAATTCGATTCAATGAATAGATCGATTTGATAAACCGCCGATTCAAAATAAACTACTATATCTGCAATTAGAAAACATTTATGCAATATTAAATTCGAGCAATTGCAGAGTCAAATTTCTAAAATCATATGAAAAAAAAGGGTTTAATATGTTACGTTTCAATAAAATTTACCTTGCTATAAAATCGAATAACGATTGGAGTAAAAATACAGTAAGAGAACTCTATAAATGAATAAGAAATCACACTTATTGCAGAACTCGTAATCGATTGATTAAAATTAAAATAGACAGAATGACGAATAAAGTTAAATAGAATTATTTTAAAGATAAATAAACTTTAAACATATGAATGTCAATTTTCATTGCCGAAACGTCAGTGAAGGCTCACCGTTGAGACCTGAAAAGTTTTTGGTTTCTGTTTGTTTATTTGTCTGTCTGTCTGTTCCGCGATAACTGCCGTAAAAAACGTTCGGTTGATTTTTGGTGGGTATGTTGGTGAGGTACCCGGAGTTAGCTGTGTAGTTTTTGGTTACATTTGGTTCATTCGTTCGGAAAATATAGAACATTTCTTTTTAGCTCATAATGCTTTCCTATGGGGATGCAGACGATTTTTCAAATTTCATTTTTATCTGAAATAAAATGAAATATTTGCCTAATGGATTTAGGCGTAAAATTATGAATACTAAATTTTCTACATGGATTTCCAATAGTTTTAAAATTTTGCCGATAAATTTAATAGAATTTAGAAATTAATTGCTTAAAATATTTGAAAATGTTTTTGCATCTGTTCGGGAAATATAAACATCTTATTATCATATTTTTTACAATTTTTAAAAGCGTTTATTTTTACTTACCACTTTAATTTATTCGTTGCTTAGCATCCGTATTTCAAAGAGTATAAAATAATAAAATTCAAGGAACTCGCACTATTTTAGTGAAATATATATATATATATATATATATATATATATATACTATAATCAAAACGAATGTAAATTTAATGAGACTACGGGAGGATGAATACCTATTTATTTAAAAATAAAAATAAAAGAATAAGCAGTTCATCAGAATTTCAGAATATCACTGTATAACACCGTGTTTAATTTAATGATTCTAATTTCTGGAACATTCAAAGAATTTTATATGCTTATAAATATCCATGTAATTGAAAAAATAATAATTGCAGATTGTACGATGTTAAATGATATCAAAATAAGATACAAAAACTGACTTGCAGAGCTGACGTTGAGGCTCCTGATCTGCAGATTTACTAGTATTTATTTTCGTACTGATGTTGCCGAAACGTCAGTGAAGGCTCACTGTGGAGATACGAAAAGTTTTTGGTTTCTATCTGTTTGTTTGTTCCGCGGTAACTGCCGCAAAAATCTTCTGATTAGATTCATTTTTGGTGGATATGTTGGCGAGGTGCCTGGAATTAGCTGTATAGTTTTTGGTTAAATTTGGTTCAGACGTTCGAAAAATATAGAACATTTTCTTTTAAGTCATAATGTTTTTCAATGGGAAATCAGACGATTTTTTAATTTTAACATTCACCGAAAAGAAAATCACGGATTGGGATAATTGTAAATGCTAAATTATGAACGCTAAACTTATGAAATGGAGATCTTAATTTAATCCAATCGCTTTGAAAATTTGCCAACATATTTATTAGAATTTCGAAATTAATTGTATAAATTATTGGGAAATTTTACACATCATTTTGGAAGATATGAAACATTTTAATTTCTTACCTTTTACAAAAATTTCCAATGCATTTTTTTTTTCTCTCTGTCGTTAAATGGTTGCCAAGCTACTACAAAGAATAGCAACAAAAGAAAATTCAAGTGAATCCCATTATTTTGACACTTAATTTTATTAACAAAATAGCTAATTTTCGGAGGTTTTAAGTTTTTAATATGCTTTTTCTATTGAAATAGATGAGGATTTATTTTAACTACTAAAGAAAGATGACCAAATCAGTTTTCCAAACGGAAATTATAAAAACGTTGAATGTGTAAATTGAATATAAGTCTCATAAGAGCAATTTACATTTGTATAAGTATATTTAATACACGAAATTTTATTCAATTTCAGCAACATATGTTGTTTAATGTTTGAAAAATAAGTATTCTTTTAAGGATAGGATAAAATCTCCTGTACAAAGATATGGTTAATCTAATGAAATTACAATAGTAAATGCATTCAGACATATACTCGAATAATGAAATAGCACAATTATTGGAAATTGAGAATATAAAATGCCCCCCTGAAGGAATGTATTCTTATTCTGTAAAAATACAATAACATGTAGTTTATCCTATCATTGCATAAAATTGTGTTTGATGTGATACTTCTAAAATTTCCAGAAGTTTCGATAAATCTCATATTCTTATAAATGTATAAATAAAATAAGTTGAAACTGGTGTGAAACAATAAGAACTAAAATATCTTCTTAAAACACCATCAAAAACTTTAAAATGCGCTAGGTCTTTCGAAAGATCTGAGTCTTTCTTCGTCAGGTGCAAAAAGACGTGCTTCTATTATGAATAGGCTTGCTGCTGCTTCCATAGTAGAAGCACGTCTTTTTGCTCCTGACGAAGAAAGACTCAGACCTTTCGAAAGGCCTAGCGCATTTTAAAGTTTTTGATGGTGTTTTAAGAAGATATTTTAGTTCTTAAATGTATAAATAACTTTAAAAAATTGAATTTTAGGATATCAAATATTATTATGCAGATTATATTAAAAAAAAATTAGTGAGATTAATGAACAATGATTTGTGCAGCTGACGTTGAGGCCTCTGATCTGTAGATTTACTAGTTATACTTGAGTATTTTGAATAAAAATAATACCAGAAAGGTAGAAATTATCATTAAATTTTTAAAGTAAATGTTTAATGAGTGACAGTGACTAAAATACTTTTATCTAATGTTTATAAAAAAATCAGTACTACGATCTATAATTTTGATAAAACACAATGCATGCAGCATTCAAAGAACATTTTATGTTTTACTCTGTAGATATATTTTTTAAAATGTTTTACTTAATGATAATTAATGTTACTATAATTTTTTTTAATTACTCAACATCAATTACTGTCTACAAACATCCAATTTTTATGCAAGAACTATATCAGTTAACAATCATTTGCTTTTAAGACATTAGGAATGTTTTTTTGATGAATTAATCGAAAATCTTAAGATGTTCATGAGACAATACGATAATAAGGGAAACCCCACTGTAAACTAATATGACCCCAGCAACTTACATTCCAAATGCCGGTTATCGATTATTTTTCTTAGGTCAAACCGGGATGTTTCAAGTTGAAAATATTACATTGTACACAATTAATAAAGTCGTTTGATGTTAGGAAATATCAAAGAGAAATGTACTTACATAGAAGCCGGTGGCTAAAACCAAGATAAAATATACAATTACAACAGCAACATCATAAGAATTGAATTTGTCCGGTACAGCAGTAGGATCGAATCCTGTAACATTCAGTTCTCCAACATATACATGGTCCACCGTTTCCATCATGACACAGAAACTGCTTTTAATCTGGAAGAAAACCTCGACAGATAAAACAACAGAAGAGCCTGATTTTGTCAGGTGAGCGAGAACAACGATGAGAAGCGCCCGCTCTTACCTAGAGGGCTTTCTGGAATAAAGAGTATTGCGAATGCATTTTTTCCGCACGAGGAAGGGAACCTATCTATTCTATGCGCACGCAAGAGAGAGGGATCTGTGACGTAGAGAAACGTCACGCGGCAGACGAGAAAGTCCTCTTTCTCCTTTCGCCACCAAAACGCGCTGCAGAATAATATCTTGTATTTTAGAAAATCTGGGAAAAGAATGCTAAAATACCGTTTCCAAGTAAACAAGATATAAATATTTAATTTCAAAGTTAAATTGAATTTAGAGTAAATGTTCTAAAATATAAACATGAAAAAAAAAAAAAAAAAAATCGGAAATATAACACTAAATAAATGTTAGCATATCAGTCCATCGTAATTGCAGAAAAATAGAATTGTTTTGTCATCTCAAATGGCTAGTCAATCAATTACATTTCAGTTCTATGAATGAAATTTGGAAAGGTGTTTTTAAAAGAAACTAAATGCGAAATATTTTTATTTAACCCTTTCAGGGGCAAAGTACTTTCAGTACTAAAATGTTGAAATAAATGACTGGCACCGGAATTAACGTAGAAATTTATTTGGAAATAAGAAAAAGGCAAAAAATCACATACATATTAAATGGGAAAGATTTTAGAAAGTTTCTGGTGCCAATGCGGCGTTTGGGAATTAAAATTAAGTGGTTTCATAAACATACCACTGCCCCTGAAAGGGTTAAACGGGTAGTAGTTATTTTTAAGCTATAATATTATTTTTTAGATAGTTTATGCATTTGATGCACAATATTTATTTACAGAATTATTTATAAAAGTCAGTTGTTACTTAATCTTTTAAAATGTTTTAATTTTTCTTTGTTATTAAAATTTAAATTGGAAAGTTTAAGGTAAGGGTTAAAATAAATATAATGGATTGATACTTCTAAAATTGTTTGTTTTTTTCTTTTGCTCATGAAAAATAGCAACACATTGTGTTATCGATTATTTCCGCCTCAGATCAGGAGAGGTTGTGTCATTGTAACAGAGAAAGCAGTAACACCATTATTTAAAAAAGTTAAAATTTCGAAATTTATCAAAATTGAGTACTGATTTTTTGTTTTAATTTCTGGGACAGAAATGCGACAATTGCTTTTTTTCGATTTTTTATTTACACTTTTGTATGCAAAATTTTCTGGTGTTTTTTCTAAATATAAGTTTTAGATAATGGTGCAAGAAACATCCAAAAACATTTTGTTTGATTTATCCCACTTTTCAAACATTGAGATGAGAACTGAAGTTTTTGATTTTTATCTTGTTAAAAGTTCGCACACTTTTAAATATTTTCTGAATATACTTGAACAGAACTCATAAATTGTCTTTAAATCATTCGACTCTAGCGTCATATTAATATGATATGTCTTTTATTAAGTATTATTTTGTATTAACAATTATTTTGGTTATTATTTGCATGTAATGATGATAGTATATGTCTATATATTTATTATAATGACTTCATTGATGTTTCAGCATTTAACAATAATAATATTGATAATAGCAATAATAAAAGTTTTCTTAATTCTCTTCCCGGCAATTCTTTTATTTCAAAGATATGTTTCATTCTTAAAATTTAAAATAAGGGCTACATTTTCAAACGAATACATTGTGGTAAAAGATTAAAAAAAATATATATTCTAATGTTGCTATGTCTGTTTAATTATGTTAATCCTGTTTCCCAAACGTCTTCAAAAATAATTTTTTCCCGGGCTATTGTGCTAGGAATAAAACTCAAAATAACTGTATTCGTTTAATTTAAGTAAACCTTAAATTTTGTGATTTGGATAGCTATATTTAATATTATTAACGTAAAAGTATTTTTTCCCCAAAATTAAAGAAAAAACCCCAAACCCCGAAAAGGTTATATTTATCTAATAAACAAATTATAACGTTATGATTTAAACATACTTTTAGGTCATATAGTATAAATTACCAGATTCTGTAAAATACAGTTGCTTTTATCAGAATCATACAAAAATCATTGCTTATATTAGCTATGAATAAATTGAACTCTATCTTTATACGTTTGCCCGCATTATCTCGTTCTAAAATCTAAAAAGTGAAAATTTTAAAATATTTTTTTTAAGTTATTTTCTTTTAGTTATTTTAAATTAGAAAACTAGCACTTTCCTTCTGAAACTAATGCTCCTCTTAATGAATTATCTTGTCTTTTAATTAGCTTTCATTACAAAAAGTGAAAAGCTACCTATTGCAGCCGTTCGGAGAAAAACGATTCCAGAAAATTTTGGTATATTTTCATCGATCATGACCCCTAGACCCCAAAACCACCTTCCGTTCAAATGTTGATTTATATAGGGTAGATGTGCCAGTAATAAATTGCCTTCCAGTAATGGGCCACCTTCAACATTTTTGTTTTATAAAAAAAAGAACCAATAAAAATTCAGCTTTTTTTATTTCATTAATATGTTTTCTTTAAATTCTAGTTTTAAATACAATCATAATATCAATTATCTATTATTTTTTGTAGGGTGTCCATTACTGGAATTTAGGGTGTTTTGATTTATTTCTGTTATTTACAATTAAATTTCTATTCACTTTGGGAAATGTGACTATGAGCATGGTTAAATCTTGTTGGTAGATTAATATAATATTAAAAAATACGGAATATAACAATTATAACTATTAATTAAAAAATAATTTTTAAAGAAATTCCTTTAGGGTGTCCATTACTGGCACATCTACCCTATATAGATAATTGTAATACCTTTGAATTTCAAAATACGTTAAACGAGTTCTTGCATCAAATCTAACCAAATCTACTATTTAAAGATAGGTAATTATAAAGTCTATACAGAATACAAATAAGTTATTATATTTAACAAGTTAAAACAATCAGATTACCGATGTTCCGTTTCAGTGACGGCACGCTGTCAAACATACTTAAAAGTTTTCAAGGAAATTTAGAAAATAAATATATATATAATGATATAAGATGCCATATAATGTAAGAAAAAATGTAATTTGGATATCAAGTGAAATTAAAAATGAAATTCGAAATGAAAAAAGACATGTGCGGTATTTAATCCTCAGTCTGGCAGAACACTACACATGTCTAAAAAATACTGCAATATTTCATAAAATGTACTGGCAAATATGCTAAGATCAGTATATTTATGCCAGAAATATTGCATTAATAGAAGTAAACTAATGGAGAAAAAAAAATACCCATGAAAGATAATAGATAATAAAAATTTATTTTACTCACAAACCAAGAAAATTATGTAGCACAATTCTAACCCAGCATACTAACATCATTTGAATTGATTGCATAATGATGCATAAATCTGTTTTAAAAGTTACAGTTCATTTAATTGAGACATTAATAGATGAAAGAAAACCAAAAATGTATTAGACAACAATTATTAGATGTAAAACACGGTGAAAACAATAAAAAACCCCTTTTTAATTTTGTGAAAAACAATTATTTGAAATAATTTTCTATTTATTATCTATCAAAAAGAAAAATAGAATAACAGAATTCTGCCCTCTACATACCAATTAAATATTATTTACTAAATGTATTTTCTAATTCATGGTGCTGTAATATTTTCACAAGTAACACAAACATAGAATCTACCAAAAAAAAAAAAAAAAAAAAAAAAAAGGATTTTAACTAAAATAAATAAATAAAAATTTATTATATATATATATTAAAATTCATTTTCTATAAAGTAAAATTAATTTAATCACATCATATTTATCATTTACTAGCTATTACCCGTGACTTCGTTCACATAACATTGAAAGAAGAATAAATGCATTAACTAAGCAAAATATTTCA
This sequence comes from Maratus michaelseni, assembly GCA_963931845.1. NCBI lineage: Eukaryota > Metazoa > Arthropoda > Arachnida > Araneae > Salticidae > Maratus > Maratus michaelseni. The sequence continues at coordinate 169,183,969 of OZ007591.1, forward strand.
CTCCCGATAATTAAAAACGTAAATAATTAACTAACCCTTTATCACATTTCATAGAAGACGATACGGTAGTACTTGGTTATAGGGTCCGTGACATAACTCAGTTTTAAAAATGTTAAATTTTGTGCCAAGTAATCTCGAAAATGAAATTGCAAGCAATGGAAAAGGAGGGCCAAATAAAGTCGTAGAAATCGACGAATTGGGTAAAATCAAACGGAAATTTTACCTGATAAACCATTTTACTTTTAACGACTTTGTGAAACGTTTTAACAGCCTTCAAAGATATTTAATTGGAAATTTGCCTCTTTGGTTTAATCGATAGCTGAAACAAATCTTGATTTCTAAATGACAATATGTTGACAGACGATTTTTGTTCTGCAGAATAACTTGATTCATAATGTTTGAATATGTGGAAATATGATTTTATTTTTCGAAAATTTTACTGTAATCAAGATCTGGTGGCACAGCAGTGCCCCCGCCAAGTTGAGAAAGCCCGGCCGTAAGCATCCTTTTCTGGAAGTAACTCAGGGCACTTTTGCACCCTCTCCATATCTTTGCGCTGGAGCTTTCGAAAAACCTGAAACTTTGTTTATCTAGAGAAGTGGTTCCCAAACTTTTGGGCTCGCGGAGCCCTTTTAGGGAACAATTTCTAAGGCGGAGCCCTTTAACTCCAAGGTACTCTATGGTTTACAAATTAATGTTTTTTATGCCTATGGAGCTGAGAAAAATCTGTTGGATAAAAATCCGAAACAGTAGTTTCCAACATGGGGCCAAGGTTCTCAGTTGGTCCTTTTTTTGAAACAGAAATTCTGAATTCATATTAGAAATTTTGAAAATCAACTTTTCTATTATTTTAAACCGCTTAACAGTTTTATTTAATATTACTATTATTGGACACAATAAATTAAAAATAAGGAACAACCCCCCCCCCCTCCCATTTTTTTAATTAAAATATCTGCCTTGTACAATCGAGATATGTCCACCAAATACATCAAATATTATAGTTAAAAATTTGTGGTTTCTGAAAGCTTTTAGTAACGAAGAAAACAAACTATTCTTACCCGATTTACGTTCGAGCAATACTGTTAAAGGGTTAATGGCGTCCATTTTTAAAATTAAAAATATTCTTTCGGGATTTCCAGTACGAACTAGGAATTTAAGATCAAAATGGTAACGCTGTCTGGGTCACGCATTGCATTGGGGCTAACGTGAAACTATTATTATTTATGGCGAAAACCTCACACACACAGATAAAAAGGTAATTTGTAGAGCTTTCGTTTACAAAGAGAGACTTCTGTATAATCCCAATAGGCTACTCGCAAAAAGAAAGAAAATGCGTAGGCCCAGTCACCCATGAGCAATTAATTATATAACACGTTTTCGCTAGTCCCGCCCACCTGTAATAGAATCAAGCGATTACGGATCTTTTTTTCGTTCTTCTTTATGTTTCTAGTACTTGTAAACATGCAACGAAAACGAATCACTTCTGAGCTTTTGAACCATTTTTTTCTTTAGAAGCAGATCATTGTTTTAGTATTTAAGTGGGCGGGGCAAAATCTATAACCTGTATTGTTAGGTGCCGCATCGTTCATTTTTTTAATGTTTTATTTGAAGTGTTTAGCTATTAATTATAGTTTTGAAAAAAACTTTCTTTCACCATTTTTTTTGGCCTCAAAATAGATTTACGGTAAAAAACTATACATGTTAAAAGAAATGCAACTAGTAGAAAAACTTTACTAACAAAACGGGATATATGGGCGGGGTTAAATTTATATCAAGGCGTGTACTCATTGACGAAAAGTCTAAGCAAGGGGTGGAGCTGAACCAAAGTTTAGATTGTTAGTGTGATGTCAGATGTAAAGAACCAATATATATTTTTTAAATTGCTACAGCCTTATTTCTGATAGGAAAATGTGGCATCATAACATCTTAGCCAATGCCGAGACGAATTAAAACAAAATTTTAAAGAGGGGTTGTTAAGGGATACAAGATGTTAAAAAATATGCGTTTTCAGCAACATACACTGCTTTAAAAATTAAGTACAATTATGTAAAATGTTTCTCAGAAATGTGTCTTTAATTAAACGTTACAATAAAATTCGAACTATCCGGTGTTGAGGCGATATTATTGAAATCACCAAGTACAACTAAATAATGTTAACATTATTAATAGGACTTTGTAAAGATAAAATAAAAACACTAAATATTACAGTAATAAAAATGTTGGAATAAATTATAAGTTACAAGAGTGATTTGACTACAAATTTTAACTATAAAATAAAATTAACAGCCCAAGCAATTATGAAAATGAAAGTAAATATTTATTTTGTAAATACATATGTTCCATTTTCGGGAACAGGGTGTCAAAATTAATTACATCTTTTGAAAAACTGTATAGGTTAAAATAATTGAAGCTGTTTTGAATTTTAAATTGAAATAGAACATGAAATTTGAGATTAAACCACTTAAATTAAAATATTAACGAAAAGCGAAAACCAATTATAAGTCTATCACTGAACCAATCAAAGCTTAACTAACACATTTTTCAGTAAAACAATAAAGCAAGTAAAATCTCAGTAAAGGAAGTAATGGAGTATAAAATACCTCATTTTAATATCGCAAAGAGTGAAACAAAAGAAAATAAACAATGTGAGACACACTTATCTCATTAGGAAGTTAGAACCTGGTTACTAAGTAAAAAATAACTAAGTATAAACATATGAATAGGCGGAGCTCCAAAGAACAAAACCATTCCCCATTTTGTTCGGCAAGCAGAGATAACAGCACTGGCTCGCTTTTGCTCTTTCGATTCACGTTGTGCATTCGATTCAGAATACTATTGCTTGTAGCTTATTTTGAAGCGAATTTTTAAAACACATTAAATGCAGAAATATAAAATTCAAACCAAAAATGCTATATACAAAATGGATACATGTATAATGCAAATTTTTATATGATTTAAAAAATATATATTATAAAATTTTTCAACCCAGTGATAGATGCATTTATTTTTGACACACAGACACACACAAAAATTTTTACATACTTTCGAAAAATTTTCCCTTGCAAAATTGCTAATTTCTTTCACGTTTTGTTTATTTTCCTGGAATGCCACGGAGCCCTTGAAAAGTATAGGCGGAGTCCCAAGGGCTCCGCGGAACACACTTTGGGAACCTCTGATCTAGAGGATCTGTCACATAGGACCAAAATTTTAAATTTCATGTTTCTGTCTTTCCCAGTTCAGACGATATATGAACTCAAAATATCGATTTTTTTGTCACTCACTCAATCACACGTCATCAAAAAGACAAAGTATATCTGGTAGCCCTAGAAACTTCAAATTTGGAATAAAAGTAGTGTTTAGGATACAAAGAGAGGAAAAATTGTAAAATATGTAAACTTAAAAAAATAAACATTCGAAAATTCAAAAATTCCAACAAAATTGAAAATTGAAAATAATTCGATCTTGTAGTGTTAGAAACTTAAAATTTGGTGTGAAGGTAGTGAATTCAGAGAAGGAAAACATAAAAAACACAATAAAAATCGAAAATAAAATAAAAAAAATCGAAAATCATAGAAAATAATTCCATTTTGTAGCGCTAGAAACTTGAAATTCGGAATAAAGGTAGTATTTAGGAATAAAGGTAGTATTTATTTAAATTATTTTAGGTATTTATCATACAAAATGAGAAAAAATTAAAAAATCTGGAAAATTCGAAAAAATCGTAAATGATTGAAAAACTGAAAATAATTCGATTTTCTTGTCTTAGAAACTTAAAATTCGGTGTGAAGGTGGTGTTTAGAATTCAGAAAAAGAAAACATCAGAAACACAATAAAAATCGAATATAAAATCAAAAAATCGAAAAATTGAAATTATTACGATGTTGTAGAGCTAGAAACTTGAAATTTGGAATAAAGGTAGTATTTAGGATAATAAATAAGAAAAAAAAATCCAAAAAATTCGAAAGAAAAAAACCCCCAAGAAAATTCGGAAAAAAATTTCGAAAATTTCAAAAAAAGAAAGAGAAATTGAAAAGAATTCGATCTTGTAGTCTTAAAAATTTAAAATTTGGTGTAAAAGTAGTGTTTAGGATTCAAAAAAGTAAAACAAATAAAAACACAACAAAAATCGACAATAAAATAAAAAAAACGAAACTTTAAAAATAATTGGGTTTTGTAGCGCTAGAAACTTGAAATTTGGAGTAAAGGATTTACTCCAAATTTAGGATACAAAAAAAAAAAAATTAAATTAAATCTGGAAAATTTGAAAAAAAAATTAAAAAATCGATCTTGTAGCCTTAGAAAATTCTGCGTAAAGGTAGTGTTTAGGATACAGAAAAAGGAAAAAGTAAAACACAATACATTCGAAAATAAAATAAAAAATGGAAAAAGAGTGAAAATTTGAAAATAATTCGATTTTTTAGCGCTAGGAACGTGAAATTTGTAATAAAGGTAGTATTTAGTATACAAAATAAAGGAAAAATTAAAAAATTCGGAAAATTCGAAAATGAAATAAAAAATCGAAATATCTGTAAAAAATAAAAAATTCGAAAACAATTCGATTTTGTAGAGCTAGAAACATGAGTTTTAAGATAATTGTCCTGTTAGCTAGTACACCGCCCCTAAATGTTTTATATTATTTTCCCCGGATTTTACTTCTCTTTTCTTTCGTTTACGAATTTTGTTATAGAAAAGTTCCGCTATACACTGGCTACGTTATGGGCGGTTTTTTATAGACAGGTTCGTTTTCTTTCACAGGTTATACTCTATTTAATCTGCATATGAAATATGGATTGTTAAATGATGTTAGCCCCACAAAAATTTTCACAGCTCCCACTCCTTTCCCGGCATTACTGCCTCGTTATGGCTTGATCGTCCTTTCTAAATAAAATCATGGTGTAAGATTATCTTGATTTATCTCAAAATTGAACGTAAATGATCCTAAGAAGACGGATCACAGAGTTACTATATTGGCATGAAAATCAGGAAACTTAGAAGTAAAATCGAAAAAACAAAAAATTATTTAAAATCAAAAGTTAAAAAATAATTTGATTTTGTAAATCTAGAAGCTTGACATTTTGCAGAGAGTTAGGGTTTACGATGCAAAGTAAGGAAAAATTTAAAAATCCGGAGAAAAAAGAAGAAGAAGAAGAAGAAGAAGAAAACCATAAAAAAATCGAATATTGTTTGATTTACTATTTGAAATTTCCGGAAAATATTTATTATTTTTGGAAATTTTTATTTATTATTATTTTATTATTATTTAAATTTATTATTTATTATGAATATTTAATATTTCCGACGCTTGTGGTTAAGCGAAATTATGTAATGACAGCATCTGTAATTATTATTACTATTTTCTTAAAAAAATAATTTATCTTTGCCTTCTAATTCAATAAATAATCATTTTAGGATATTGCACTGATCCTCACCTCAAGGTTGCTAGGACCAAAATGTGCGGAGATTGCGTAATATTAATTATAAAAGCGGACTGTATGAACAAATATTAATTATATTAAATTTATGTGAATGTGGCCAGCTGCCACAGAGCCGACTTACACACATACAATACCCAAACATACAACATATATACATACATTTACATACATACCCATACAACAACAATCGTCCTCTACACTTCCTAAAGTAATTAAAACTACAGATCCTGTAATTGTTCTATCCCATGAAAACAATTTTCTGGATATCCTTAAAATACATATAAAATTATCTAATTTCATCCTTTTCAGAAATTCTCGTGGTCGTGGATTATATTTTCTGTCGTATTTACCCAATAAACATAATTTTTTTTTTCACGGTCTTTAAACCTATAACTGTGCAAAAAAATTTATAAAAATCTAGCTATAGCTCAGGACGCATATTGGTATGATATTTTTTACAGCCAGAGGATATTCTGTGACTGCCTATAGGACAATTTCAATCCCAGAGAGAATAATAATTATCCTGAATGTGATATTCTTAAGATTTTTTTTATAATGTAAATGTGTAGTGTGTGACGGCTCATGATGGTGACAATTTTCTCAACTTATCCCTTTCGTCCCGGCCAGGTAGCGTTGCCCGGGGGGGGGGGGGGCTCCGTCGGCAAGCGAAATTTACGAATACGGAGCAAACAGTAATAACTAAAACTCTCAGACCGTAAAAAAGTCGTTGATTTTACAGAATAATATCGACAGCCTAGCTGACATTAACAAAAAATATTACTTTTTGCCAAAAATGCCTGGTTGCTTCATGAATTGTTTTTTTTTAAGGTAAAATATTGTATTTGTCAATTAAAAGCAGATTTGTTTGGAAAGTAAGTGTTTTTTTTATTATCAGCTAATATTCCTATATTTTTCTCTAAAAATAACTGAATTGAACTTTGATTTTTTTTAAAAATATTTTTTCTTTTGTCTTTTTACAGGATCGGGGGTATCATATTTTTAATTGTCAGGGAACTTTTGTTCAATGGGCACCATTAGTTTTCCTTTGAATCTAATCTAAAGTCTGCGGTCGGGTTATACCCAATTTGACAAAAAAATTTCGTGAACTCAAAACCCGACACGCTTCAACCTGAACCCGACAGGAAAGAAAACCAATCCATATTTTAATACAACACAATAATATATATTAGGGTGGGCCAAATTTTTTATCTTTTTAGGTGCGTTCGTAATTATATAAATGCGTAGCAGCTATAGTCGTCGTCTGGTCCGTCCGTCCGTCCGCATATAACTTGTCTGTTAAGCAGATTTTCTTGGAAAGTCAGCGTTTCTTTTACTATCAGCTAATATTCCGATATTTTTCTCTAAAAATAACTGATAAAATTTAATTTTGATTTTTTTCTTTACATTTTTCTCTTTGTCTTTTTACAGGGTCGGGGATATCATATTTTTAATTGTCAGGAAACTTTTGTTTAATTTGCAGCATTAGTTTTCCTTTGAATCTAATGTAAAGTCTGCGGTCGGGTTATACCCGATCGAACAAAAAAAATTCGTCAACTCGAAACCCGACACGCTTGAACCTGAACCGGACAAGGAAGAAAACCAATCCATATTTTAATACAATAATATATATATATATATATATATATATATATTAGGGTGGGCCGAATTTTTTATTACATACCCATCATACGTAGTATAGGGTAAGTCTTGCAATCGTTTTGAAAATCGAAAAATTTTTTTTGACGGATTTACACGTTTCAGACACTGGAGATTCCGAAAAACATATTTTTAGAAAAAAAATTTTGCCGTCCGTCTGTGTGTCTGTGTGTCTGTGTGTATGTGTGTCTGTAAACGCTCTATCTCCCGAAAAAATTGAGATAGAGACTTGCAATTTGGTATGTACTTAGTATGTAATAATGGGAAGAAGCCTATTTCATTTCATTAACCTCGATTAACCGGAACTATTTTATTCGGACCCTCGAAATATTCGTTCTGATAAAAGGTATATAAAAATTTTCGAAATTGTTTATTTTAAGAAATGAACATAAAAGACAATAAAAAAACATAAATTTTACATAAAGCATGAAGTCGATCGGATAATTAGTTGCCGAGATATTTGGAATCCTATTTTCCACACTCTTCGATTTTTCATGACCCTGTATTTCATCCAAATTTCACTTCAAAGAGATATTTTAATTGGAAATTTGACGCTTAATCAGATGCAATAAACCGCTAGTTAAGAGGATTATTATTTTTGGAGTTATAAGGAAAAACCTCTTTCAAGCAATTCAGTAATCGAGCCTTTAAAGTTTGTGACGTCATCAAGCCACGATTTTATTTGAATTGCAATGCATTTTATAAGTAGTTTACACATTTTTATTTTAATATTTTACATTATGCATATCCATGATGGGTAAGTATTACGGTGGCCCCCAACGACTAGTCTTTTTAGGTGCGTTCGTAATTATATAAATACATAGCACCTATAGTCCTCGTCTGGTCCATCCGCATGTAACAGCACAAAATCTATGCTTAACTGAATGGTTTGAAATTTAATATAGGGGAGACCGGGGCAAGATGAAGAGTGGGGCAAGATGACGAATGTCGTAATTTTTCCGTTTTCCACTTGGTGGCAGCATCAACCGGACACTACTGGCTCTCCTATCGGCCGTTCGTTAACCAATAGTATAGAGACGCTGAAATCGCCATTTTTGTGTTAGTTGTGAAGCTTTGATTGTTTACCGCTGCCATGTTGTAACTTTTATGCATGTGTAAATGAGCTCTGCTACAGATACAAATAATACGTACGTTTCTCTTTAATATTTATGAGTAACTTCGTTTAAATACTACCTATTACCATGAATAAATGTCAATTAATCGCCTTCCTTCATGGCAATGAAAACGAATATTTTTAAATAGGCAGTGCGGGGCAAGATGATGAGCTCGTCATCTTGCCCCGTGTTTCGGAATTTATTAAACTATGTTGTCCATTCTATTTAAATCCTATAAACGCTTGTTTGTCTGTGTGTTTGCCCGCGCGATCTTTCGCTTCTATCTCCTCTGGAGCTAAGGAGCGCATCGGATCGGGGGAAGGGTCGTTCGAAAGGGGGGCGACCAGAGGAAGACATTTTTGCTATCCGCTAAGCCCCCTCGAAAGAAAAACCCTATCAAAGAAATGTTAGAACAAAGGGAAAAGCAGAAAGAAGAACAGGAAAGTTTAAAAAACAGAGAAAAGAAGCTCGTGAAGCTAAAAAGGGAGTAAAAAAACTCAAACTAAGTTCCTGTAGGCCTAAGTCTATTAAATCCAGGCCAAACAGTCCAGTTGCATCAACTTCCAAGGATGGTGTTTTCAGATGTCCTGCTTGTGACGAGGAATATTGTGACCCACCAACAGAAGAATGGATCCAGTGCTGTAAATGCCAAGAGTGGTGGCATGAGGAATGTTCCAATTATGAAAATGCAACTATGCATTTTTATTTGTGACTATTGTTAGCTGCACAACTAAACACTTCAACATTACATTACAATGCATTATGCTTAGTTTGATACTTTGTAAAATGTAAAAACACAGTTATAATTTGTTAAACCATGTAACATATTCAAAAGATAAAATATGTTCAACCTTTTTTAGTGTTGTCATATTGTCCCAAGGCCAAAGTCATCTTGCCCCAGTACTGGGGCAAGATGATGATTTGTTAATGTTATGAAAAAATAAAATTATCTTTTATTTTTTTTATTTGAAAAATTAAATGGTAATATATTTACTACTACAAAGGAATACTCTAACAGTTCATGTAAAATTAATTTTACTATACTTAAAGATAAATTAATAAACAACAAAAATTGTTAACATAGTCATCTTGTCCCGGTCTCCCCTATATAATCGTTGCAGAATTTTGTCGAATCATTTCAAATTTTATGAAAATCGAATCAAACCTTAAAAATATATTAATAAAAGTTTTCTTCATTCTATTAAATTCTATCATACGTAATTAATTCAATAAAAGCGCAAGTCATGTGACGGAGGAAAACAAATAAGGGCTGACCACTTCTCTTTTCATACTGCCAAGTGGCCATTTTTATTCAAAATTATTTTATCGAATTAAAATTGCACAAAAGTTACTTTTTCAGAAAGATCGTTCAAAAAAATTGTTTGTTTGAGAAAGGAATTGCATTCAAATATGTATAGATTTTGAGATAACTTCAGTTGAAATTAGGTTGACTGCCCAATATCTCGATCCATCAATTTATTAGTAGTGTATTACGTTTAAAAAAACGTTATAAAATTTCCATTGAAATTAAAAGTTATGTTGTTTCTGATTATGTAGAGTTTTAGTTTGTAATGAAATATAGTCCTTTACTTGTGATTACTTTCATTTAGTACTTGTTTCATTGTTTGAAATAAGATTTTCTTGAAAAACTAGGCAGTGAGGATCTTGAGATAAGTGTAGTTTTTATAAAACGATCTCTGAAATTGGAGCCGACGACGTTTTGTGACGCCTCGGTTACCAGCTTCACGCATTGTTCTACTGCTTGGGTGTGACAGAGTCAGCCAGGTGGGGAGGCCTACCATATGGCTTAGGCTCAGCAAGCCCCACCCAGCTTGGGTGTGACATAGGAATTGGTCAAAATTCTACTCAGCCGCTGTTCCACCTGATTAGACCTTAGACTATATCTCTTGATAGGCGATTTTTCGCAGCGAAGGTGGTGGTGAAAGTGTAGTAGCGTTGTAATCTGTACCAGTCGATGTAATCTGTAGCTATGAAATTGATTTTGGGTGGTTGAAAACTCCTGATTGACTTTCATTTAGAAGCTAAGTTTCTAGCCCTTATAATTCTTCTGAAACCTAACCCTCCTATATGATTCCTTTTATCTAATATAATACTCAATAGCAAGTTTTCTGGATGAGCAAAAAATGCGTTTCTCTCAGTTACTGGATCAATGACTTTCAGCAAGTTTTCGCGTAGGAATCTTGACGATTTTATAACTTCAAGTACATGTTCTGGTCCATTTGGGAAGTATTTACTTTTTTTTTTATATGAAGCCATACAGGTATGCATGACTTTAGTAAAAAAGAAACTAAGATATTGTGTTCGTCTTTTGGGTTTTCAATACTTAAATACAATCGGAGAACTCTGTTAGCCGTTGTTAACCACTTTGAGTGGGAAAGAGTGCAGGCTTGCGAACAGATAAATCTTCAGGGCATGCTCCATAGACCGTAATGTAACGGAATTATTTTGGATGTTCCTGTAAAGGAACTATAAGTGCTACACACTTCATTTTAAATACCGAACATGCCATAGTAAATATCCATAACATATATGAATTGCATGACCATCCGAGTATATTTACGCGAGTTAGAGCCCGGACAAACGGGCAGATAGACGGACAGATAGACAAGACGAATTTATAAACCCTTTTCAACAATGTTAGAAAGTGTTAAGGCTGCTCGTCAGTAAACTTCCCGTTTCCCCTCGCTAATGTTAATTTTATGGGCGTGGGATGCATTCGTATTTTTAAAATATCTCCTCAGGAAATTAATATTTTTAACTTCTGTTTTCTTTGTATTGTTTTTAAAGGATGTCGCTTTTTTTCTTAGTTGTCAAAAAATTTCTAAAATATATACTTAATTTTATGTAGAATGCTAAATTCTTATTCAGTTTCGATCAGGTTTTAACACATAAAATTATAAATTAAGCACACATATTTTAGAAATATTTTGATAACTAAGAAAGAAGCGACATCCTTTAAGAACAGTACAAAGAAAACAGAAGGTAAAAATATTAATTTCATGAGGAGATATTTTAAATTTGCGATTGCATCCTATGCCCATAGGATTGACATTAACGAGGGGAATCGGAAAGTTTACTGACGAGTAGCCTTAAAATGAAAATGGAAAAATCTGAAGTAAAAGGAGAGCGTGTGCTTTTATCCCATACAGTGCAGAGCCCACTACTCTGACCACTTGGTCATGGAACTTCTCTCGATGATGCGACAGAAATTTTAAGTAGATGTAACAGTATTTAAAATAATTTTAAATTCATTTTTCTTTTTAATTTTGGAATGTTGGCGGCTAATTACATCAAGGCTCCCTTTGGCCGAGAGCGTATAGGTGTTCAATTGTCAAGGGGACAGTGCCGGTTCAACTGCCAGTGACTCCATTGCACAAATATGGTGTGGAGTTCCTGTCTGTATTTGTGTCGTCTTACGTATCATCTGTAAAAGAGCTTTCACCTTGTCCATGGAAGAATGTATATGGAGAAATGTATAAGAATATATATGCAAAAAAAAATTGTGCAAAGTCTTGTATGTGTTCTAAGATTATGCAAATAAAGGATCATTCAAGACAACAGCAGTAGCAACTAAAGGTCTCAAAGCAACCTCCTCCAAATGTATATTTCAAGGCTATTTTCTATCTTCGTTCTTCCACTAAACATCATTGTGCTAGGCAAATCTATGACTTGAAAGTCTGGTGGTTTCTTTATCAGACTGATATACACAAATATTGTTAATTTTAACGTCCATAAATAAAACTTAAAAAGTATTACTTTAAGAACATACCATTTTGGCACCTGTGATGCAACAAAAACTTTTCTGTTAATATAGGCGTCATTTTTCTAATTAAAATTATAATTCACAGAAATTACAATCCTGCATTTTATTTGATTTTTAAATAAAATATACTCACATTAGCTGCAGTTTAAATCATACATGCATCTCTTTAGAAAGACAGTGTTAATCAGAAACTTGTCATAAGAATTCCACATAACAATGAAGATCTAATTTATAATTAACAAAGTTTTTTTTTTTTTAAAGAATTTATCTCAACATAGAATATTAAAAAGAAAGGTAAGTGTAACAATTTGAAAAAAATTGTATTAAAATCTGTGTCTTATACAATAGTTTCATGGAATGAGTTTTAGAAATTTTGAAATCCTCAACAACACTAAAACCAGCTAAAAGACAGCATAGATTACCTTAACAGTCTGTTTTATTCTTGATAACTTAGAGTAATTCAATATCCTCTCGAAAATAACAGGACAAATTAAAGTAGTCATCATGATTTATTCAACTAATACCTTAACAAACAAGAGCTAACAGTACACAATTGTACAGTTCAAACTAAGTTGCATATATTTACATAAAAATAAAAGATTGATAAACACAATATATACAAACACAAGTTATGAAATACAAAGAAAAATGACCAAATAATGATACTGATAAGTTTTACAGTCTAAGATCTGAAAATTAAATGCAAATTCTTAGTCTGAATACAGTTTCAGTAGAATTCATAGAATTCTGAAGGCACAGACATTTAGCTGAAAGTAAATAAAATTTAGGACAATCTAATCAAGCAATCAGATGTGTCATAGGACAATTTACAAAAATACTAACATTAAAAATATAATTCCATTTATAAAATAGCTGTATTGTAATAAAGGATTTCAACTACAATTATGCAGCTATCTAAACTCTACATTAATAGTAATACCATCGATGTACAAAAATTTACAAATGATATGATTATCTGAGAAATTTACTAAAGATCTTTATTTTACTAAACTGTCAAAAATAGAAAAAAATCCTTATTTTGGATTTAAATTATAGCAAATTACTGAGTGATTATTAAGCAGATCTTCAAAGAATCCAATATTTCACAATTATTAGATCAAAATAACTTACTAAGACATAAAACTGATAGAAATTGACCTAAAATAATCTTATCTGCATAGATGAGTGGTACTCAGTTACTATTAAATTGTTAACATTGGTTAAAATTAATGTTTAGATATTAACAATTTATTTACAATAGTCGTTCATCATAATATAAAATGAACTATTATCTATATATATTTATGATATACCGACATATGACCATCCATTACAAGAGGGAACTGTGACTACCTCTGTAGGTTTTCACGTCCTTCGTTTTCTGGTAGAGCACGTGTGGGTCGGGTAAATCCGACTTAAGCCCTTAAGACCTGGTTCCCTCTTGGTTGTCCAGCCTCGAAGTTGTTGGGGGACCTCGGCTTGTCCCCAAGTGTAACATGGTGGTTTCTCAAGAGGGTGAGAATCATCACAATCACAACGAGCTATGTCGTCATTCACTTGGGTTCAATGGGAGTGATGCGCAGGTGGCGGTGCTCTCACCGGTCGCACTTGGTTGCGACGGTTGACGTGCCAGACGGGCGCTACTCGTCGCCTGGCGGCGCAGCTCAGTTTTGTACCGACATATGACTGTAAAAAATGTAAATGTGGCTCTTTAAGCTCATTTCTTTACCAAATTTTGGCTCTTACATAAATTTTAGTGAGTATTACTGGTTTAGTTCTTCAAAAGTATAATACTAATCATGCAACATTTTTTGTTTTAATAAACTGCTCTTCAAAAGGAACTTTCAAAATTGTGCTAAAATCAAAATGGAATTCACGATAAAATGAAATATCACTAAGTTTCCCCCCTCACATCTTTTAAGAGAAAAACTATAGAGAAAATACATATATTGTATCGATTTTTTAAGTTCTAAAAGCTTGTTAACTACTCTCAGGTACTCAACTTTTTAAAGTAAATTTTACATAACTGCAATAATTGCTTTTATCGGTACTTTTATGTTAGCTGGGAGCAGGCTAATCGCTAACTGTTGTTCCCATCGCAATCGTTGGTATTGCATTTCCTTCAATTAAAATATAAACTTTTCACACATTTCATTTAAAATACACAACTTTCGTTTAAAATGCATACATTAAAAATACATATATTATATACATTAAAAATACATATATTACATATATTCAAAATACATATATTACATACATTAAAAATACATATATTATATACATTTAAAATACACGCCTTTCACTCATTTCATTAAAAAAAATAATAAGAAATAATATCATAAATCAAAACATTTCATTTCAACATCAAAGCATTGTTTCTACTTTACACACGAGAAATAGAAACTGTTATTGGCGAGATTTGAGCTCGACTAACATAAAAATAACACTTTATCTTATAAATTTCCCTACCCAATATAACTTAAAAATGTTTTGGAAACACAAAGATGGTTTATTGATTAATTAATGCAAAGTGCAACGTTTGTGAAAATAATAGCATATTTTTAAACATTTTATGGTATGATAGATTTCGTTTGGATTTGACTCCTTTTGTTACTATATTATGAAGTGTCAAATTTAATATATTTTGTCATATATTTCAATGTTCACATCTTGAATCAAGTTAATAAATATAATGAAATACATTTCCAGAAGTGTTTGATGTGAAAAAGTCAATACAACAACAATAAGTTGCAATAAAACACACACACACGCACAAAAATTCTTTTATTATAAGATACCAAAAAGCAATAAAAAAAAATCTTATTTTAAATATTTATTTATATTTATACTTTTGTGCTTTTATAAAATAGACAGCATTGAAAACGGATATTTTTATCTCTCTAATTAGTATGGATTTTTTTTTTTTGTTGCAATACTAATTTTTTAAAACCTCACTAAATGCACATAAAAAAGCCAATTCTTTGTTAAAAAAAAAAAAAAAAATACAAAACATGCATATGTTACATAATGAATGAAATAATATGTGAACAGAAACAAAACATGATTTTACTTTGCACAGTATCGAATATATCATCTTCCAAATAATGTTTAGCATTGAAATCCTTATTAATATACTTTTTATATAATTTTAACAAAGCTTAATAAATCCAGGATAGTTTTGATACTACATAAATTATATGTACCTGCAGGAACTATGAACAAAATGAACGCATATTATTTCTAATACTCTCAATTATGTATCTATAAAAAAAATAAGAATGCATAAAACACGGTAAATTTACAGAAAGTTCATGCATGTAAACGACAAGGGATAGGCAGTAACAATAAACATCCGCGAGTGTCATAATGCTTAATTACATGTGTAATACGTTTATTGTAAATAAACATTTATGAAACTACAGAAATTAATGTCTTAAATAAATAAGTATATGTCACGCTGAGTATGATTAATCCGGTCATTATTAATAATAACCGGTTATTATTAATAATGACCGGATTAATCATATTGACCGTAACATATACATTACAATACATTACAGTTAAATACTTTACATAAATTTCGAAAGCACCTATACAGGGATTCACAGGGAAACAATGGTATCCACATATCAGTTAAACATAAAAAGTTTTCTGTTTCTGCATGAGCAAATACAGCTTTACAAAACTTCCACAGGAAGTGATGTTCAGTAGATAAAAAGAACTTTAATGAATTATGTCGTTTTTTATGAAATTAGCTTATTTTATTTACTGTAAACAGTATTCAAATTAATTGCAATTAAATATTCCAACTCTAAAAAAGAATAATATGAAAAAAAAAAAGTTTAAATTCATTACTTGAAAAAGAAATCTGAAAACTCAGTATGAAAATCTGAAAATATAATGCCACAAAGTTTGTAAAGTTTTAAAAATAGTCATCTTTAAAAATAACGATATTTATAATATAGAACATAAATTTTAGGATCTATGAACTTCATGGACAAAATAAATATGTATGTGGGAGGGGGGAGGGGGGGGGAGAAGGGTAGAGGAAAGAACTAGTACAAAATATATCTCACACATTAAAACTTTTAAAATATAC
This sequence comes from Maratus michaelseni, assembly GCA_963931845.1. Taxonomy (NCBI): domain Eukaryota; kingdom Metazoa; phylum Arthropoda; class Arachnida; order Araneae; family Salticidae; genus Maratus; species Maratus michaelseni. Next base: position 169,200,061 of record OZ007591.1, read on the forward strand.
GTACAGAATAAAGTAGTAGAGTATAGAATAAACAATGTATTTCAAAAGAATGAATCTTTCTTCAAGGTAAAGAGCATACAACAATTACACACAAGCGTTTAACAAAAGAGTACAACTTTTCAACAAGAATGATTATGTATCCTTTCCTGTTGCTGTTCTCTAACGGCATGAATTGAAACAATACTAAGTTAAAGAATTAAATTTCTTGTACTGATTGAATTAAATATCTTATACAAATCTTAATTTTGATCTTGAATTAAATATCTTATACTGATTGAATTAAATTAATGAATTAATTTATACGGTTAAAATAAAAAGCTGTAAATGTAAAATTTTGTTTCATTTTTTTAAAATGCATTTAAAAAATACTTTATTATTATATTTTAAAATCCAAATGTAAGAATTTCTTAAACATATTTTTAGTTGATTACTTATCAGAATTAAATTTAAGTTATATGCTTAGACATATATGTGTACTGCAATATATGAGGCAAACATAATTTTCTTTTCTATATTTTTTAAACATCTTCTATAATAATACTAGCAAGCTTCGTCCGCTACGCTGGTCGGTTTTTCCAAACGAATTTTGAATCAAACTAAATATACCGGTGAATTGCATTCATCCAACAACGTACGCTTTTGGTCAGACAGCTACAGGAAAATATGAAAAGAGATCGCATATCAAATTATTGCCTTGGACTACTAAGTATTTGTCTTGCTTTAATTATGATCCTCATATTGATTATTTCAGGAATAAGGCTGTTGATCTCGGATCTCAGTTACCCTGCACCTCGTGCCGTGCCTTGGCAGGATGAGACTCCCTGGATATGTTGCAGTGGCGGTAGTAAAGAAGATATAGTAACGGATGCATTTTTAGAAATTATAACTTGTAATGTTAGAAATATTGATAAGTTGGCGCTAAAGGCATCACCAAATTATAGAAAATGTGTAATATCGAAACCGTACAGACCCTCGAAACTTTACTTCAGCAAGCATATTTTATTTAAAAATCACAATTACATAAATATCCGTAAGAATAATAGGTACTTTTATATTGCTGGGCGCCAGTAAAAACTCACCAAATCTTGTTTCAATTGGCATAATTTGAATTGGAACATTTTGCGTGACATTTTATTTATATTGATATGTTTGTGTTTATGTATTTTATTATGATTATATTTTAGTTATTTTAAATAAGTTTTTTAAGATATTATATCGCAATGTTAAAATAATGGCTAGTTGTTATTAGCTAACGTTAAAAGATTAGCAAAAAAGAAAAAAAAAGGATTGGCGAGATTAAAAAAATTTTGGCGATCACTGGCACCCAGCTAACATAAAAATACCGAATAATATTCAATTCCAAATTCCCGAAGCAAACAAAAAAGTTAAAACAAAGAGCCCGAAAACTGTCATTATTGAGATTTCATCTAATCAAAATATCAGGTGATTTTCTTCTTATCCAGTATCTTATAAATCGCCAAGTATTGTTTGATCTTTAACAATGGCGAATGTATTTTAGAAAATATCACTTGGCGATCAATGCAATAAATTTTAAGTTTTTGTCGCCAAAGTCAACGCCAAATTCGAAAATGTGCAATATCTCACTAATTGTTGGAGTTAGAATATTTTTATTTGGTACCATTCGATTCAGCATGCAAAAATACATTGAAATATGTTATCATTTGACAAATAAATATAAAACCCGATTTTTAAAAAATTTTGCTATTGGTTGTTCCCATTTTAACCCCTTTAGGGATGGAATTTTAGGAAAACTTCCTTATTGCACCTCTACATCCTAGGAAGTATTTTCCCCGCAATTTTCATGTTTGTAGCTTCAGTAGTTTGGACTGTGCGTTGATGATCTCCCAAGTCAGGACTTTCTTTTACTTAATATAGATTTTTATATACAAATAAAATTAACAATTATTATTACCTAGAAGGCTTTGCTCGCTACGCTGGTCGGTTTCTCCAAATAAAATTGAATCAAACGAAATATATCGGTGAATTTGATTGTGTGTTTTAAAGAAACATGAACTTTTACCTTCATGTTCTTCCGCATATTGGTGTAAAACGATACGAAAGCCATTACGCTGTTATATTTTCTAATGTGTTACACGAAATTTATGCCGTTAAAGACCAACTCGTTTATTTAATCATTTACAGTATGATTTTCTAAAGAACGATATAACGATATGCAATATACTAAAACTATCCCTGGAAAATTAACAGCGCAAGTTCCATAGAAATCCATTCAGCAGAATCTTTAAAAAAGTCTAATGTTTCATAATTGGGTTCAACTGATTATAGAAATGCCCCCCCCCCACCCCCTAATTCTTTAACTAAGCAACATAGAAGGTATATTATGCACTAAAACTTCCCCTCAAAATTTAGCTAACTAACAGTGCAAGTTCCAGCAGAATTCAAGGTATAAGCGGCAGGATCGAAATTCCCTTTGCATTATACATATACAGTAGACAGATAAATGTATCTTTCATAATCATCTTCACCTGTTGATAGAACTCTCAGGGATTTTGTAGAAAGTATATGCTGGTATACGCCGTCAACCTTCTAGAATTTTTAAGACGAAATGCTGCACACCGTCCGCAGCTATAATATACACTCTTTAGTATATATCATCTGTCTATATAGAGTATATGCACTGTTTTTTTTACGACTACACCACTGACAACTTTCTCCCATAGCTCCATAACTAAACAATGTAGAAAATCAATTCCTGAAATATATAATCACACTGCGAAACTCCCATCAAAATCCGTTCAGTAGAACTTTAAAAAAGGTAATCTTTCATAATCGGGTTCACCTAATTTTATCTATAACTTCCTCCCGTGGCTCTATAAATAAGCAATGTAGAACAATGTGCTTTATTTTAAAACCTTTCTAAAACAAATTACCTAACTAACAGTGAAATCATATAAAAATCTGTTCGGTAGAACCTGAGTATAAACCGATCGGAATGGAATAAGAATTTGCGTTTTTTAAATATTATAGATGATTAAGATATGATTTTTGTAATCGGATTCGTTGTCAAGCTTTCGTTTCAGAAAACACAATGCAGACGAAAACTTTGCTCCAGAGAAGTACCAACCTTCCCACAAAATTGCCTAACTAACAGTGTAACTAACAGTGCATCACACCAAAGTCCGTACAGCAGAACTCAAATTATAAACGGTCGGAATGAAAAACGAATTTGCATTTTAAATACATAGTAGATATATCTTTCATAATTGCATTCACCTTTACCAATCACTTTCCCATTAGCTCTATCACTAAGCAACATAGAAATATGTTATAGGGTCATTAACCATTACCTGAAAAATCACTTCCATTAAAATTTGTTCAGTATAATTTTTTTAAAGTAATCTTTAATAATCGGGTTCACATAATTTTAGAACTTTCCTCTTTAGCTCTATAACAAAGCAACGTAGAATAGCTATACGCTAAAACCTTTCAAAACACATTACCTGATTAAAATGTGAATATGCGGTTTATACTCATAGTAGATGATGATATGATTTTCTGTAACAGGATTCATCATGAAGATTTCGCTTTAAACATAAACGATGCTTTCAACATTGTGGCTAATACGCCAATTGGCGAGGTATCCGATTGCGGAAAATTAGCCCGAAATCGTATGAATAACTACCCAAAGAAAAAGAGAAACATGGCTGAAGACTGAAAACAAATAAAGAAGTAATACATAATACTAATAAGATCTTCGACACTTTATTTGGTACTTCTCCATTATCCCGTCGACCAGTTTTCATAAAAAAAAACTATCACCAAACTAACGCTAAAAATGCAGTCCCATTCACTTGACGTCAGAAGTATTAAACGTGTTTGTTATTAGTATTAAACGTCATGAAGCGGTTTTTAATTCGACATTTACCTGTATTTTTCATTTTGTTTTTCTGATATTTCAGTTATTTCGTTAATAAAAATAAATATTGCGTCCTTAAACGGCTGTGCCATGACATTAAAAGAGAAAATGCATTGTAAAAATGTTGCGTTTCATAGTTAAGGGCAATAGATCAATTTCAAATGACGTCACAAACATTTATTCACCAGAAGAGAAGGATAATTAAGAAAAATAATGTAAATAAATAAATATACAAGATTTTTTTTTCTATTTTCATTAATACATTGTAATTTTTTGTGTTAAAACTTACTGGACACTTTGGTGAGTGGGGCTTTTCCGAATTTATTTATTTTGATGTTCCAATGGCAACATTCTTCCATTTGTTTATTTGGAGTTCATGTTTGGCGATGATATTTTTTAATGAAAAGTGGTCGAGATTTACCCTTTATTTTAGCAATCACATTTTATTTTAAATCGTGGCCTTTGTAGAAATAATAATAATACACAATTACATAAATATCCGTAAGAATAACATTCAATTCTCATTTGAGCAGTTAATGTTTCTATCTGAAAAAATAAACAAAAAGATTTAATTGGAATTTCTTCCATTGCTATAGTAACGGACGTATTTTTAGAAATTATCACTTGTATTGTTAGAATTGTTAGATTTTGACGTCAAAGACTTCCCTAAATTAGAAAAATGTGCAATATCTCACGAACTATTTGACTTAGGAGTATTTAATTGATACCATTCCATTCAGCATACAAAAATACATTAAAATATGTTATCATTTGTCACATAACTATAATACCCGATTTTTAAGGAATTTTTTAAAAGTTTGTTCCCCTTTTTACCCCCCTTAGGGATGGAGTTTTTGAAAATCCCGTCTTAGTGCGCCTCTACATGCTAAGGAGTATTTTTCCTGCAAGTTTCGTGTTTGTAGGTTCAGTAGTTTTGGCTGTGCGTTTATCATCTAGCCAGAAAGAACTTTCTTTTATATAGTATATAGATTAAGGAAAAAGTTTGCGTGTGAGTGTGTCTGTCCGCTGTGTTTTGAAGAGATCGCTGCTCACAGAGCTTCAAAAATCGGCAGGAAGGTTCCTCTAAGTCAGTAGTTATGCACCTCGAAGCCAATTTTTTTATTTTTGGATTAGATTAGATTAAATTAAAAAAAATTATGAGATTTTTAGCATTTTATCACGTTTTGCGGCAATTTTCCCACATTAGTAAAAGTAATCCGGTTTCAATCTTTTAGCCCAACATTGTATATGTTGTCCTCTTTTCATTAAAGTTTATTCGGAGTTCATATAGCTATTTTTGAAAAATTCGGGAATATTTTTATGCAATTTTAGAGGTTTTTTGCGTTAGGCGTCAATTTTTTGACATTCACAAAAAGAACCCAGTTTCAAACTTTTAGCCTAATATAGTCAATTTTGCGTTCTGCGATTTTTACATTGTTAGCGATTTTTAATGCAATTTTTAACTTTTTCCGCATTAAGCATCTATTTTTTTACACCCGTAAAAGGAAATCAGTTTCAAACTTTTAGCTCTAATAGATTTTGTCCTCCGCGATTTTTGAATTTTAGCAATTTTCAATGGGATTTTTAGCATTTTTTCGTGTTTTGTGGCGATTTGTTTGACATTCATAAAAGGAATTCGGTTTTCAACTTTTAGAATAATGTAGTAAATTTTGCCCTCCGCAATTATTGAATTTTTAGTTAGTTTTTAATGCGATTCACAATGTTTTCACTGCGACTTTTAGCGGTTTTTCGCCTTCCCTGGCGATTTTTTGACATTTTTAACAGGAATTTGATTTCAAACTTTTAGCGTAATATAGTAAATTTTGTCATCAGCGATTTTTGATTTTTAATGCGTTTTTCGTAGTGATGTTTTGACATTCGTGAAAGAATTCCAGTTACAATGTTTTAGTCCACTATAGTAAATTTTGTCTTCTGTGATTTCCAATTTGTTTACAATCTTTCGCGTTTTTTTTTTTTTTTTTTTGGTTTTGCAGTGATATTTCCACATTTATTTTTGAATGATGAATCAATGATACAAATAATGGATATTAAAATATTGATAAATATTACAAGTGAATCTGGTTTTAATCTTTTAGCCCAATATAGTTAATGTTGTCCTCTTTTCAGTAAAATTTATTTGGAATTCGTAACACGATTTTTCTCGATTTTTCGCGTTCTGCTGCGATTTCTTGACATTCGTGAAAGGAATTAAGTCTCAATCTCTTAGTGTAGTGTAGTGTAGTAGTAAATTTTGCCTTCCACAGTTTTTGAGCTTTTTAGCGATTTTTTAATGCGATTTTCATAAAGGAATTGAAGTTGAACTTTCAGGAAGATTCAATGGGCTCCCCAGTTGCGAAGCAACTGCACACTCTGTCTATGAGTAATGGTATAGCACATCCTGGGAAAAAAGTTATAAAGTATAACTGTAGTACTAGCACTACTGAAGTAAGTGACTGATCTGTTTTCAGTAGTGCTAACACTACTGAAAAAAAAAATAAAGATAGCTATTATAAAAGGTAGAATGCCAACAATTTACCGGGGCCCGAGCCCAGCCGATGCCGGTTGCAGACAACTTGGTCTTGAAAAAGACCGTCCCCACCGCAGAACATTAGAGCTGGAGCGAACACCCTGGTAGATGGGTTGGGTTGATTTATAACAACCGATTATCTACGCGAAGGATATAGGCCCTAGGAGGAGTGCCCTCCATGGGGGTCTTTCTAAGGGATCCTCAGAAATCAAACTCTAAGTCACAAACGCAAAGTAAGAAATAAAGCACGTCGCATGAAAGTAAAATCTCTTTCTAATAGTATTTCACATTTTCAGCTAGTCTAACAATAAAAAATATTTTCTCTGCACTCTTTATCCACGCTTAGGACTAGCAGCTGTTAGTGCTGGCTTGTTTAAACAATTTTTTATGATTTTGTTTTTTGATATTAATTTGAATTGAGTATGTAAAAACAGTCACGTCGATCATGTTATTTGAAATTAGATTCACTTAATATTAAAGATAAGAAATTTTTTTTCAGATTCCTCTTCATTAGGTTTTTTTTTTTATAATGATTTCATTAGGAATACTTGAAGTTGAATTTTGTTGCTGAAATTTAAAATCCTCCTCAATATCCATGACAGATTATAAGTTATAATGAATATTTTCCGAGAAAATTTAAAATTATACGATAGAATAACAAATAACAAATCAGAAATCAAACGCTAAGTCACAAACGCAAAGTAAGAAATAAAGCACGCGGCATGAAAGTAAAATCTCTTTCAAATAGTATTTCAAATTTTTTCGATAGATTGTAGGAGCAACGACTTACCTTCATCTTGTTAAAAACAAGGCCTTGGTTGAAAAGTTGAATCCCTTTCTCTAGAGACTTCTTAACTACACTAGAATAAAATTAATTCTGCTTCTGCTCCTGTAGTAATTATATATACTTTAGTAGGAGAAATAAATTTATTATTTTAAAATATATTGTTAGTTCTATGCTTTTACAGTATGTTATAGAAATTTAAAGCTTATTAAGATTATTTTTGTTCAGAATATATTATCAGACTTTTAAGAATGCTAATGGATGAAATAGTAATTTTTTTTTTAGAAAAACTACCACCGTAAAGCTCAATTTTAAGGTATGGTATGGATGATAAAAACTATCCTGCGCCGTCAGGCGCCCACGGGGGTCGCCGACGCGCGTAAACGACCTTCGCACCCAAGCCTCTGAAGGGCTTTTAACGCACCAGGGCTTTGTCTCGCCCGGCGCTGCGATCGGCCTGAGGCCGCTCCCCACTGCGGACCCCCAGGTCATTTTACCAAGGTTGGTGACATAGGTCGTCACGGTAGTAACCCCACATCTCGGAGGAAACTTCCGCAGAGACGGAACCTTGATGAACCGCCATGGAACCCCCGACGACTTCGCTTGCGAGACCCCATAGGGGGAGACGGTCGCTAGGCCATATGTCGAGCTACCACGACGGCTCTTGCTTTACCACAGCTCGAGGGGTGTGAGCAACCTACAGAGGTTGTCACGTTCCCTTTTGCAGTGGATCCTATCATATGAACTTAAGTCACTTGAATATTAAAAGTAAATAAAATATTTTTAGCAAAGTACTAATAGGGAAAATTTGATTTTTTTTGTAATGCAGATTATATCAGATTAAATAAGAAACAGGAAGCATTGTTCCAAACTTTTGTGATTTTTATATAAGTTATAAAATACAAAAATTCATTTGAATACATTTTATAAAACATCCTACCCCTTTATTGATATTTTTACGCATTATAGTTATCTAAAATCCGAATTTATTTTAGCTGCGCACAATAAAAAACAATACAATAACAAATGATACAAAGGAATTCATTTTATTTCATAAAATCTTCTTCTAAATCCCCAAAATTGTGCACAGTTTTTCATACAAGTAATAAACATGTTCTGACAAATTCATTTTTCGTTTACATCAGAGAAACTTAAAATCAGACAAATATTTATAAAACATAAGTTGCTTTTCTACAAAGTACACATATAAAAATAACACTTATACAATAATGCAGATGTCAGGTAAATAAATCAGTACAAAACCCTTAACGGGTTAAAAGTTTGTGACGCAGCACTTCACCTTATGACTCTAAGAGTTTTAAATATGTGTCTTAAAAATAATGATATCAAATTTTGAGTGACGCTAAGCTATTAATTGAAAAAATATTTTTATTTCTTTCTTTCATCATTTTTCTTTTGTTCTATTTATATTCACAAATACAATCATTATTTTCAACATGAAAATATATATAAATTTATTCACTGATACTTTTTCATTCACATCTTTCATAAATTCTAAATATGGGTTTTAAAAGAAATGCTATTGAAATTCGAATGACGCCTTAATGTGAGGTTTGTTCAATTAAAATTATTTTTGTTTTGTCTTCTAAAGTATATTTACACATTGAAACAATACTTTCATTTTTTTCGATACACTGTTAAATATATAACTTTCACTAAGCCTACATTATGCATTGAAATGCATTTATTTCAATACACTGATTTATCTTTTGCGTCATGCTATCCAAAATCGTAAGTAAAGTTTATCTAAACGGTGTTTTTAGCGTCATACTATTCAGTTTTATACGCTGGCTACTATGACACAAAGTAAACATTTACATAAATTTTACTTACATGTTTTAACATGTTCTGACAAATTCATTTTTCGTTTACACCAGAGAAACATTAAATTAGAAAAAGATTTATAAAATATAAATTGCTTTCCTACAAAGTATACATATAAAAATAACACCTATACAATGATACAAATATCAGGTAATATAAACACTACAATACAAAAATAAATGAAGAGTAGATAAATTTCGATATCATTGCTATTAATAGTATAACTATTAATTAGCATTCGTTCTAAAACAGCTAAGTATGCAAGCCCTTACACAGTTATTCCATTTCCGCTAATTCTAGAATTCAATTTCTTAATTATTGAGACTTTCTGATATATTTTGTATCAGTTTTCTCATATTTTGTGCAGAGAGAAAAAAATAAAACTTGTAAATAATTAGAAATGAAAACAATAATTATGAATTACATGTTTTTTGCTGTTCTTTTAATATCCTCTTGTAAGAGGAGGGAAGGGGAAACTTACTAATTTTATCAGCTCTAAGTATTAATCTACTAAATAAAAACAAATAAACATAAATGCATGCAATTTTGAAAGACACTACCATTTTCAAAAATTTTAGGCAAAAAGGATATGCACAAGAGTGTAAGAGAAAATGAGAAGGAATCTAGAAAAATATCAACAGTATGAATTATTTGGAATGATGAATATCATCAATTTTATTTTGAAAAATAAAAATGACAAAACACATTCTCTCTTAAAGATAGTTATTTTTCTTGCATAAAATTAAAATTAAGCACTGATGTATATATTTTAAGGCAAGTGCATATTTTTCTGACTAAATGATTAAGAATTAAGTTTAGTAAAATTTTGTTTAATTTTTTAATAGGCACTTTTTGAAGAACGCTAAACTGTATTATAAAGAAATAACATGTCCATGAACAACACGGACGTCATATTGGCGCTGGTAATATCTGGTCAATAAATTTTGCTTTTACTGCATTTTTTTTAAAACTTGCAAACATTGCACAATTTTGATTTTTACACGGTCGAATACGGAAAATGTTCTTTCAAATGCAATTTGTTTGAAAACTGTATCTTAATTTATGGCTTGTTATGGGTTTATAGATTTTTATGTTTTTGTATGGTTTTTATACTTTTTATGGGTTTTATACATTTCTCGTTTTAAAAATAATTTTCAATCACGATAAAAAAAATCTATATATATTGTGCGCAGCCCGATTACGACAGATTATCCTCTTGCACTTAAAACAATAAATATAGTTCAGCATTTCTTTCCGGCTAATATTCCACAACAAAATTAGCACTCAATCAATAAATAAATAAATAAAATACAAATTTAACAGATATGTAATCGAATTACGCGCTTAAACACTGAAATAATCATAATCTAAAAAGACTGCTCTGTAAGTAGTAAAATCTTCATCGATTTCATCGGTTATTAACTCCTGGCATGTGGCTAATACGAAAGTATCGCTTATAAATTCATAACTGTATTTGAATACATTACTGATATTTTTCAAAAATGCCTTTTGGTAAAATATGTGTATAGGGTTTTGGGTAAATTTTGGTAAAATTTCAAAAATGTTTTTCTGGACAATCTAAAAAAGTGTATTAAATTTTAAAAATCTATTAGAGTTTTCAATAAAAGAAGTGGTTTTCACCTATATTCTGTAACGCGGGAAACACTTCAGAACTTTAAAAAAAAAAAGTACATTTTCTCCTGAAAACTTTATTATTTTTATGAGTTATTAGAAGAATAGTGCTTTAACAGCAACATGTGTCCGTATGTTAATAACCTAATAATATTTCTATTTGATAAAAATATTACCAAGTCTCTGCTTTTGTTTTCACATTCATATGATTTTCCTTACACTGTAGATTAATGAACTCGTCAGGTCTGTAGTTGCTTATAAATGTGTTTCCATATTTATCTATATTATAAAGTAAAAAGATATTCGCGAGTAACGCTGACGTCATATCGATGATAGCAACTATCTAAGAAATTCATTTCCTAATTTTTACAAATTTAATTACTTCTAAACATCGCATAATTTTATTTTTTTACACCGTCGAATTGAATATATACATTTATATATATATTAAAAAAATATATATGAAAATATGATATATATACACGAAAATATACTTTTAGATACAATTTGTTTGAAATATGTATATCAATTTACTGAGTTTTTATGGTTTTAAAAATAATTTTTAAACAAGTTTAAAAAAAAACATCTATTTCTATTATGTGAAGCTCGACTATGGGAGTTAACCTGTTTGCTCTTAAAACAATATAAAATGTGTTTATTTTATGCTAATATTTTGTAAAGAAAATGACACTTCATCAATAATTAACTAACTAAAATAATATAAATAAAATGCAAATTTAACAGATATGAATCGAACTACGTGCTTAAACCTTGAAATAATCAGAATAAAAAGGACTACTACAAATAGCGAAATCTTTGTGGATTTCTTCGTCTATTAACCACTGGCATGCAGGAATATGAAAGTATAGCTTTAACTAAATTTCAAAACTTTATATGAATACATAGTTGGAATTTTTTAGATAAAAATGTTTTTTGGCGCTGTTAGTGGACAATCTAAAAAAATATATACTAAACGTAAACTAGTAAATCTACAGATCAGAGGCCTCAACGTCAGTTCAAAAAATCATTGTTCTTACTAATTTTTAACATTATCTGAAAAATATTTGACACACTAAAATTCAATCTTTTTAAGTTATTTATACATTGATAAAAATATAAATTTATCGAAAGTTTCGGAAATTTTAGAAGTATCCCCTTAAACACAATGTTATGCAATGATAGGATAAACTATTTGTTACTGTATTTTTTCAGAATAACAATACATTATTTCAGGGGGGCGGAACCCACCTGAACCCCCCCCGTTGTCGCTTTAATATTCTATTCTCAATTTCCAGTAATTGTGCTATTTTATTTCTTGAGTATATGTCTGAATGTATGTGCAATTTTCATTTCATTAGAATAACCATCTCTTTGTACAAGAGATTTTATCCTATCCTTAAAAGAATAATTATATTTCAACTACTAAACATCATATGTTTCTGAAGTTGAATAAAATTTCGTGTATAAATTATACTTATACAAATTTAAATTCCTCTTATTTGACCTATATTCAATTTACGCATTCAACGTTTTTATTATTTTCATTTGGAAAACCGATTTGGTAATCATTTTTTAGTACTTAAAATAAATTATCATCTATTTCATTAAAAAAAAGCATATTAAAAACTTAAAACCCGAGAATTGGCAATTTTTAATAAAACTTCGAGTAAAAATAATGCGATTCACTTGAATTTTCCTTTGTTGATATTCTTTGAAATATAGTTGCTTAGCAACCATTTATTGAAAGAGAGAAAAAAAATGCACTGGAAATTTTTGTAAAAAATGATAGAATAAAATGTATTATATTATTAGAGCAGATGTATAAAATTGCACCAAACATTGTACACCTAATTTAAAAAATCTGACGAATGTATTAACAAAATTTCAAATTAATTTGAATAATTTAAGACCTGACTTGATAAATTTTAGCCTTCATAACTTACACATTAAATACATTAATCAAATGCGCCATTTTATTTCAATGGATGAAAATTTTCAAAATCGTCTGAATTCCCATAGGAAAGCATTATGACCTAAAAAGAAATGTTTTCCGTAATCTTATTAAATTTACATTCGTGATTTCCTATTGTTTCTGTGAATGATTCTAGTATATCTTGGATTTCGTTCTACACAGTGGTTTTATTAGGATAAGCAAAAATTCAGAAAATAATTTCATGTTATCCTAGTACCTAAATAGCAATATTTACTTACCTGCCAACCACGAAACACTCGCATCTGATAGATAAGTTGAATAATATCTCGTGTACAAAAGCAACTTATGGAAATGTAAACTGAATCTATTGTATTTCACTTATAACTATTGCAGAAATCTAGTGTTATTACAATTTTTGTTTCGGAAAAACAGTTTTGATGGTCATTCTATATTTATTTTACATACGTACATCTTGATCTAACTCGATGGCAAAAGCATACTAAAATCTCTCAATAAAATATTAAAATCACCCAATAAAATATTGTAGCAAAATAGTCTGAATTATTTGAATTTTATTATTTTGATATTCTTTAAAATTTAGTTGCTAGGTTACGGTTAAATAAAAGAGGTAAATAAAAATAAATGCATTTTAAAATTTGCAGAAAATGATAGAATAAAATGTATTATATTATTAGAACAGATGTATAAAATTGCACCAAAAATTATACACCTAATTTAAAAAATCTGACGAATGTATTAACAAAATTTCAAATTAATTTGAATAATTTAAGACCTGACTTGATAAATTTTAGCCTTCATAACTTACACATTAAATACATTAATCAAATGCGCCATTTTATTTCAATGGATGAAAATTTTCAAAATCGTCTGAATTCCCATAGGAAAGCATTATGACCTAAAAAGAAATGTTTTCCGTAATCTTATTAAATTTACATTCGTGATTTCCTATTGTTTCTGTGAATGATTCTAGTATATCTTGGATTTCGTTCTACACAGTGGTTTTATTAGGATAAGCAAAAATTCAGAAAATAATTTCATGTTATCATAGTACCTAAATAGCAATATTTACTTACCTGCCAACCACGAAACACTCGCATCTGATAGATAAGTTGAATAATATCTCGTGTACAAAAGCAACTTATGGAAATGTAAACTGAATCTATTGTATTTCACTTATAACTATTGCAGAAATCTAGTGTTATTACAATTTTTGTTTCGGAAAAACAGTTTTGATGGTCATTCTATATTTATTTTACATACGTACATCTTGATCTAACTCGATGGCAAAAGCATACTAAAATCTCTCAATAAAATATTAAAATCACCCAATAAAATATTGTAGCAAAATAGTCTGAATTATTTGAATTTTATTATTTTGATATTCTTTAAAATTTAGTTGCTAGGTTACGGTTAAATAAAAGAGGTAAATAAAAATAAATGCATTTTAAAATTTGCAGAAAATGATAGAATAAAATGTATTATATTATTAGAACAGATGTATAAAATTGCACCAAAAATTATACACCTAATTTAAAAAATCTGACGAATGTATTAACAAAATTTCAAATTAATTTGAATAATTTAAGACCTGACTTGATAAATTTTAGCCTTCATAACTTACACATTAAATACATTAATCAAATGCGCCATTTTATTTCAATGGATGAAAATTTTCAAAATCGTCTGAATTCCCATAGGAAAGCATTATGACCTAAAAAGAAATGTTTTCCGTAATCTTATTAAATTTACATTCGTGATTTCCTATTGTTTCTGTGAATGATTCTAGTATATCTTGGATTTCGTTCTACACAGTGGTTTTATTAGGATAAGCAAAAATTCTGAAAATAATTTCATGTTATCATAGTACCTAAATAGCAATATTTACTTACCTGCCAACCACGAAACACTCGCATCTGATAGATAAGTTGAATAATATCTCGTGTACAAAAGCAACTTATGGAAATGTAAACTGAATCTATTGTATTTCACTTATATCTATTGCAGAAATCTAGTGTTATTACAATTTTTGTTTCGGAAAAACAGTTTTGATGGTCATTCTATATTTATTTTACATACGTACATCTTGATCTAACTCGATGGCAATAGCATACTAAAATCTCTCAATAAAATATTAAAATCACCCAATAAAATATTGTAGCAAAATAGTCTGAATTATTTGAATTTTATTATTTGGATATTCTTTAAAATTTAGTTGCTAGGTTAAATTAAAGAGGTAAATAAAAATAAATGCATTTTAAAATTTGCAGAAAATGATAGAATAAAATGTATTATATTATTAGAACAGATGTATAAAATTGCACCAAAAATTATACACCTAATTTAAAAAATCTGACGAATGTATTAACAAAATTTCAAATTAATTTGAATAATTTAAGACCTGACTTGATAAATTTTAGCCTTCATAACTTACCGTTTAAATACATTAATCAAATGCGACATTTTATTTTCAACGACTGAAAAAATTCAAAATCGTCTGAATTCCCATAGGAAAGCATTAGGATAAAAAAAGAAATGTTTTATATTTTCCGAGCGAATGAACCAAATGTAACTAAAAACTATACAGCTAATTCCGGGTATCTCACCAACATACCTACCAAAAATCAAACTAATCGGATCATTTTTACGGCAGTTATCGCGGAACAGACAGACAGACAGACAGACAGACAGACAGACAGACAAACAGACAGAAACCAAAAACTTTTCGGGTCTCAGCAGTAAGCCTTCACTGACGTTTCGGCAAATATCTATTAGAGTTTTCATTGAAATAATGATTTTCACTATGTTTTGTAGACTGGGCAGTATGTTGGGGAGCTTGGTTTGGATCCTCTGGTTATTGTAATAATGAAAACTATTTCTAAATCTGCATACTGACAAATCATTAAAGAGACAATAGCAGTTTTTCTTTTTGGTAATAATTAGTTTTTTTTCATAGCTTGAAATACTAATTAAACTAATTTGAAATGTTTGCAGACCGTATTTAATTGCTTTTACCTTCTCCAAATATTAATCCAATAGATGAAAGACAAATTCTTATAAACACCAAGCTAATTAGTGAAATAATCAACACTATTCCCGAATCTGCATACTGACAAACTATTCAAGAGACAATGACAGTTTTTTTCTTTTTTTGTGATAATTCGGATGATTTTTTTTCAGAGTTTGTGATACTAATTAAATTAATTTTCAGTACTTTGAGTGTTTGTAGACCATATTGTGATGATTTTCTATGCTTTTAGAGTCTGCAGCATTAAGACAGTGTTAAACATTTCTTAATATATTTTACTATGGGAACCTTATTTCAAATTTAATGCCCTTTAATATTTACTTACTTATTTACTAAAAGAGTAAATCTTTTTAACAACACTGAATTTACAGAAACTTTTTATTTCATTTATTAAAGCCAATTTTTGAGAGCACCAAGCATATTATAAAAAATATATAAGTACCAAATATTTTTTTAAGTCATTGTGACTTTCCCTGTTGATTTTCTAATAACTCTTCCTTATAATATTTCTCTCTCTCTCTAAACACTATTATCTTTTAAAGAGATATAAAAAACAGAAATGGAAATAAAGTATGGACAGCATACTTTTTAACAACTGCAAAAAGAAACAGCTTCCTACGGGAAAAATCGTGTCATTACCAAACTAAAACAAAATATTATAAACATACAACAGATGTATCGACAATTTAATACATTATAATTATATGGAATGGGAGTCACTTTAAATAGCTATTAAAGGCATATTGTTATTGTCAATATTAACCTATTGACAATTCTGTTCATTTCGAAATTCGAAACTAGGAATGTCTGCTTGACATCAAATGAATGTTTTCTTTCCGAGTTCAATATTGTGCGGATCCCGCGTGTCCACAGTTATATAGAAATTTGTATTTTGGTTGTTCTCCTAAATAATAGAAAGACGAAATA
Organism: Maratus michaelseni; assembly: GCA_963931845.1. Lineage (NCBI taxonomy): Eukaryota > Metazoa > Arthropoda > Arachnida > Araneae > Salticidae > Maratus > Maratus michaelseni. The sequence continues at coordinate 169,216,653 of OZ007591.1, forward strand.
CAAACTTACAATCCTAAGTTTTTGATTGCTGCCGAAAAGTATAAATAAGTGAAAATGGGAATAGCTAGAGCAACAACTAAAAGCGAGTTAAGGATAATTTTTTCATGCTTGCTCTGTCGCAGAGAAGTTACTTCTGTCAGATGAGCATGAATTTCCTCATTTTTGTCTTTTTTGTCGTGATTGAAACCACAAAACCAGTTGACAAGTTTTTTGATGTAGAAAACCAATGTTTTTTCTTCAAGCTGATGGGGCTCAAGGCCTTCAACTGTAATAGAAATTAAAATACTTTATATTGGTGCATCAAAATATTTCCAAAATAATATTTAAAAGATAGAAAAATATCAAATTTAGAAAGTAGCTGTTTTTGAAAAGTCTCTTCTTCTTCTTAATTATGGCACTAAGCTAAAGAAACAAAAAAAAATCCTTTTTATAACCATTGAGCTCTATAACAGAATGGAGCGTTTACTCCTTATTCTGTTGCCCTGAATCTAATCACATCCTCACATTTATAATAAAATTTGAAAATTACCCCAACTTGCATTTTCTTATTGCGCTTCAACATTGTTATTAAACATAAATTTGATAGAGTAGGAAAAAATAAAATCCAAATTTTAACACGACATGTGACTTAGCAGAAATTAAGTCAAGGTCCAGGCTTCAGTTTTGAAATCAGTTTAAAAAAATTCGAAAACATCAAGTAAAATCCCTTAAAACATCGAAGCTGTCCGTAGCCTTACATGAAAAATTCTAAAATTCCATCAAGGAAGAAAAAGAATTTATGATTAAAAATACATTAAGAAATACGTAAAGTTCTTAAAGTTCTTGCGTATTAAAAACATTATTAAATTACTAAAAAAAACTTTCGAAAGCATCACAATAAAACTGGTTTTACTCAATAATAATTGAAAAATTATTAAAAAAAATTCCATAAATCAAATCAAAAAATATGCGAAGCAAAAATTGCGGCAAATGAAAGAAATTTCATCACACATATATGAAAATCACAACTGTTTTTTTCTCACTATTAACTGTGAGCAGTTGATTTTTATTTATATTGCCAAAGCACATTTTGCTAAGGTAAAGAAGCATCTTGGAAGTCAAGAAATTTTACCGAAGTTCTAATACATTTATATTCCTAGAAAAACTCCACTATACTATTCTCAGATTGAAACGGACAGGTGTTAGGTTAATTGAGAAGAAAATATTGGGTCATCTAGAAACTACATTCCTTTTATAGTACAGATTGTTATTTAAAGCCTACAAAAATATGTTATTCTAACACCAACAGCTTTCGAAAATTAATTCGGGCGCCAATTTTTAACTTAAAGCATACGAAAAGAAGTCATTTAACCTCTTAAGCTTTCAAAATACTAATAATTTTCCCTAATGAACAGAGAAAAATATTTTTCAACTAGATAAATTATATTCAATGGTTGGAGTATAATAGTTGAGATTTATTCCAACAGAGCGAAAAATGCCGGGACTAGGACTCGAACCTGGGTACTTTGGCTTGCCGCGCCAACGCTCTTCCTTTTTTTAATCTTTAATTTTTCACTCTGTTGGAATAAATCTGAACTATGATACTCCAACCATTGAATATTAATAATTTATGGAAAAAAAAATATTCAAATAGTAAACAATTTTATTTTTTCACTTTACATCTTATAAAAAATGCATCACGAGAATTTCAGATGAGAGGGTAATAATAAAAATAAATAAAACATGGACAATACATGTAACATCCACCCTCTTATGTTAATATCTTATAAGCAAAACTTTACAGTAAATAAATGAATTTTTTCATGAACATTATAAAGTGAGTCTCTGTGATATTTTTTTATAATTTTACCACCAGATCTAGTCTTTTTAACTTGTAAATATGACTCATTCTTTAAAGGCTCACTCTGAGTTTCATTCAAAGTTGGTTTAAGAAAAGAATTTGGTACAATCACTCGATGGCACTTACAGAGGATAAATTCTTTGAGCAGGTCGAAGTATCTGTGAATAAGACATTTGTAACTTCAAAAGGCGAACATTTTCATGTTTGCCACGAATGAGCTCTGTAACTCGTCCTAATGGACAACTAATCCTTTTCTTATTATCTGCTCCTAACAAGACAATATCTTCTACAGCAATTGAATATTGGCATCATCTCCCATTCGATCGTTGGATAAGAAGACCTAAATATTCTAACCTAAATATCTAAATCGATTTCTTAGATTCTTTTATAGTTTTGGCTTACATTTAAGTTTTCTAGTGAGAAATTTTTCTTCGACTGCGTCAACGTCTGGTGAACCACACTCATGAATATTTTTCAGAAACATGGCTAAAGATATGGGTTTGATAGATTCTTTCTCTGTAATATAAGTTAATGGTCGAAAATTTATGTTTTCACAGTCAGCCAATACAGTTTTCATCTCTTCATCGTTCAAACAGGCTTGTCCTAAGACTCTTTTTAATAGATCTTTCACCAGTCTGATGAAACTCTCCCACCATTCGCGCCCCCCCCCCCCCATGCAGCAGTTGGTGGGTTGAATTTCCAATCAAATGGATTTGATACTCCATACTTCAACATACAACCTCAGTTCAATCTTTTCAAAAAATTGGCTGCACCAACTAAATTGGAACCGTTGGCGCAATATATAATAGAAAATCTTTCTCTGCGAAATACAAATCTTCTTAAATCCATAAAAAAACCTGCGTAGAAATGTAGAAACTGAAGTAACAAGTACAAAGATATGTAGATTGCACTAGTAAATAAGATAATCCAATTCTTTTGACTATATTTAAGAAACAGAGGGCCAGCCATATCAATGCCGATAATTTGAAATACAGCTGCATCTTACACTCGGTTTTCTGTCAAAGAAACAGGAGAAGATTCCAAGTTCTTAGAATTAAATCTTCGTACATTTCGATAAAACGGAGATCACGGTTCTCTTTCCATTCAGAATCCAGTATTTTTCTCTGAGCAAGTTCAATAGAATCTGAGGACTTGCATGACGATTTTTAAGATGAAAATGCAAAATCAATCACTTTATAACAACATGATTTGAAGGAACAGCCATAGGTGTGAGGAAATATATATTGTCTTACCTATACATAATCACATACGTGATTTTCAAGTTTAAAAAAAAATTGTGAAAATAGTATATTCTGTCAGTATTAATCTTGAGAATGTTGCCGTTTGTGTGTACGAAACTAGTTGATCTGTTTATTAAAAGGTATTTATAAGACTTTAAATGGACTGTTATCACTTTTAGCATATATATATTTACTTCGAAAATTCAATTCAACAGCATAAGAAAAATTTCAATGACCTATTAGTTTTTGCTTTAACAAAACCTTGGTGGTTGAAAGATAAATGTTTTAAGCTCATAACAGAAAAAATTACGAATCCATCAAAACCACAGCCTTATAATAATAATAATAATAATAATAATATAAGCCTTATAATAATAATAATATTATTATTATTATAAGCCTTATAATAATAATAAAGTATAGGTGTGCATTTGAACTGCAAATATTTTTGTAAAGAGCTTTTTAATTGGCAGATTCGCATGAAGCAATTCAATCACCACTTGGAAATGTATAGAATTAAGTTTCTTCTAGAAGATGATGCCGATTTGCTAATAGGTGCTTTCGTAATTAAGCTGTCAGTTTATTCGCAAAAATAAGCCAATATCCAGTAGATTTAAGTTCCACTTTTAATAATTTTTGTAATTTTTAGCAATTATAATAAATTAATTTAGTATAAACCTTCACTACCTTCCTTATTTATTTAAAAAGTTTAAACAAAAGAATAAAAATAGGCGCCAAATATGAAAAGATCATTCAATGAATTTTTAAAAACTTTCAAAATGTTCTTCAAACATATCTAAATTTTAGAAATAAGATTTTCTTTTACTATCTATAATAATATATTCTAGGGTAAGGAAAGACATCAACATTGGACTACAAAATTACAAACTGATATAAATATAGTATGTACATCAATATATTTTAAGTAATTCATTATAAAAATTCCATATACCATTAAATATTTCTTTCCTAATATTAATATTGATTATGAAATAGATTATAATTCAGGAAAACTAAATCAGAATTTAGACAGTTTCCCACAGTGTCATTAAATAAAATTAGAAAACTTCTTTCTACAAAATAAGTAAATAAATAAAAAATAAATAAATAAAAGATGAAATTCAACCATATTTTCTGCCTCAAAAATGAAAAGAAAAAGTACACATATATATAACTCAAATTAAACAGCAAAAACTATCACCCTCTCCATTTTCTATTGATTTGAGTGCAAATAAAAAATAAAATGAGATCTGTATTTTTTATGCTAAGTTTTAACACTATTTCCATTTTCTAATAGAAAATTTTCTTGGTATGCTATATATTATTTTACACAATACATAAATATGAACAATTTTGTGGGAAGGAAAGGGAGGCTGCAATTGAAAACAAATGAAAATGTACTGACATGTTACAATGACCTATCATCACATTCGGTTTGGACAAAAAAAAATTGCCTTAAGACAAAGATATGGGTTTTGCATTATCTTTAATTATCGATTTTTAAACAGTTAAGCTGCGAAATTTTTTAATCCCTCCCAGTATTAGAATTTCCCGCTTTTTCTGGGGGAGGGAGGGGGTGGAATTTAGATGTCTGGTAATTTATGTGTGCCATCAAACAACAATTAGGACAGTAAAACGTTTTAAAAATTAAAGAATAATAATAATAAATTAAAAAGTAATTTAAAAAATGAGGGATTTTAAATTTTGTGTGCTTGGGTGACAAAGGAAGGAAAGTAGAAATTTCGGAGGAATGGTGAATTTAGATTATTGATTATTTATTATTACTACACAATAACAAATAGGACAGATCTTTTTACATAAAGACTTTTAAAGATTTTAAACTTCGTGAGTTGAGAAGTTAAAGTAGGGAAGCAGAAATATTTTGCCGGATGAAAAGGGAATTTTTGTGAAATTTTTTTTAAAAAAAGTGGAAATTGCTGAAATGCAAAAGATTTGCACCCCTCTAATACAATTACAAATAACTTTATAAATTGAAAAACTTCCAGTAGCTACTTAAGTGATAAGCTATACAAGTACAAAATATTTTAATAACTATTTTAATTGTTAAATTACCATCATCAACATCTTTCTTTTCTTCCTTGCTGATATCATTAAGCCACACTTTCTCTTGAAGATCAACATTTTTCATTTCAAAAATTTCTTTCTCATCCTCTCTAACACCATCATCAAACCTTGTCCAATAGGTGGTGCGGATCAACTGTTAGAAATAAAGATAAAAAAATTAATAAATGGTTAAATTGATTGTCTTTTACCTAAATAAATAAATTTTAGGAAATTTATATTTTCCAGCATTACATTGATAATGACAGAACGGAATGAAATTTACTTTTATTGCATCTAAGTACATTTTTATCATGTAAAGTAATACTTATGATTTCAGCAATGTTGCACCAGAAAAGTTATATAATATTACATTTCTTTGAAGTTTTTTAAACAAATGAATAAGTTATTGTATTAGTAAAGTTAGTCCCGGGTACTATTTAATAACCTGTTTTTTCTAATGCGTTTTCAAACTACACAGAAAATTTTTATTTATTTATCCTCTTTAATAAAAAGGTATGTGTTGCTGACGACTGGGATTTTCGCTAATCGTTGTCACAGATTAATCTTGGAAAACGAAACATTTGAAGTTACTGAAAAAATTAATAGCTCGAAAAGTATTTGTCAGAAAATTGTTAGACAAACTGCGTTAGAAAGGTAAAAAATTGTATTTTTCTTGATATAAATTTAAAATCTAATGATTATGCCGTTTTCCATATATTGAATTAAAAAAATTACCAAATTTTACAATGGAGTACCATAGCGAAATTTTCACGCATAAAAAGATAATGATAACGGCATTGTGTCCTGACGTATATACTATACTGACTATAACACGAGTCGCAAATTATAGTAGCCTTATTATTCTGCTAAAATATAAAAGTGAATTATGATGTCGCAAGTGCATTAATTTTATTTAATTCTCGACGAGTACCATATTTTTGTCCACCTCAGAGAGGCATATCAATTTCATTATATTTGAAGTATTGTAAATTGTAACTTCTTTCAAATCCAATTTGAATCCAACGGAAATGATTTTTTCCCATAGACACCATAATGTAAACCCCATAGACACCATAATTTAACACAATTATTCATTTTTTTAATGCTGACCTATTCCATTGTAAAGTCTACGGAGAATTGGCTTAATTTGTCCTTAACAGCCCAAATTTTACATTCAAAATGTAATAACGCTGTAACGACTCTTCTGAATGTGGGAGTGTTCTCATGAAATACAGGCTGTTCTAATGACAAACACAAGTTTAATAAGACGACGTAAAGATGACAAGGACAGGTACATTACACGACATGTAATAAACATCAAGGATTAATCATATTTTTCAATATTCATGACCGATAACATTTGCGGCCATTTTCATAACATATTCTGATTTCTCATATGACAGACGACGTTCTTAGGCCGCTGACATTTCAAGTTCTACTGCCGCGCTCTTTCTGTTTCTCCAGAAGGGGGCGCTACTAGAGCAAGAAAAGGCATGCGCAGTCCTCACAAACGCAATAGTGTTCATATCGTTTTCAGAAATGCAGAAGGACATTCCAAGTAAAGATCCACAGTGTTTTAAAATACAAGGTCAAATTCAAAGTCAATATTTCACTTGATTAAAGGTGCGTTAAGAGAAATTGACCAGCGTAGCGGGCGTAGCTTGCTAGTTTTTCAATAAAGTTGTAAATCTAGTATATTTTTTATTTCAAGGCAGATAAATTTTACAAAGGGATCACACGTTTCTTTTATTTTCTCCTCGTTTCTTTTTGAATTTTTAGAAATAAAGTTTTCGTATCATTCCATTTTTTCTTTGTAAAATAAATGACATGATAAGCATATATAAAACTGATTGATTTGAAAAACTATTATAATTACTGTATCAGGGGTGATTGTGGTCGGAAATTTGAATACAGAGATTTCCGAGTAATAACCTTTGCTTCAATTATTCTAACATTTTAACATCAGACACATTAGGACTGCAGAGTTTGCTTGCTATTCAGAGGTGTCCACTATTTACAGGTAAAAGCAGACCAATATATAGATTAGGGGGGATTGAGGAAATGTTTGCCATAAAGAGATGTCTGCTATACGGCAGTGTCCATTATGGAGGTTTTACTGTGTAAATATACTTGCTTCTAATGTGAATATACTTATGGGTAACCATGTCAACTTGCTTAGGGGCTCCTGCTTGACCCCTTTCAGTTTTGATGTAATCGCTACAGGGCATACATATCTGTCTGAAATAGACATCTGCAAACTTTTAGAGTCAGAAGTAGTATAGTTGGGACACCAAGGTTGCATCTGTAAATTTAACTATGCATAATAAATATTTAATTATGTATTCAATATTCAATATAAAAATGTATGTTGAAATTTAAAAAAAAATTGTTCACATATTAAAAAAAGTTTAATTAAAAATATACTTATGTGTAATACTTTTGAAAAATCGACCAATGATTTAAAAATTTGTTTAGTTTGTTGCCTAGTGGCCTGAATTGCATAGTGCAGGCCTTGGTGTTGTTCAGATATTAAAAAAAGTTTAGTTAAAATATTTTTAAATGTAATACTTTTGAAAACCGACTAATGATTTTGAAATTTAGTTATTGTGTGTAATTGACCTGAATTGCCTAGTGCAGACTTTGGTTAGTATGTTAAGATTTTATTATTTGTATTGAATAACTATTTTATGTAGGAATATACTTACCCTGTATTCTTCTGGTGGTTCAGTCATCAAGCTGATTATGACAGATGATATCACAGTGATGAAAAACAGGATGCAGGCAAAATACATGTAATGGACCTTCTGTATGATAACAGGTCGAGTGTCAATTTCATCACAGCGAGGTTGGCGGTAAATGAAATCCAAAACCATTCGAGTCACACCAACCACAAAGCCAAGCATCATTCCCCAGAAGCAACCCTGGTAAAATTTTAGGAATATAAAAGTTAGTCATGAAATTAAAAAAAAAAATGATTTTAATCTAAAAATTTATATATTTCTGATACACAATTTATATTCTACTGCTTAAAAAAAAAAAAAAACATTTTAAAAATATGATATTGATCCTTATAATTGATTTACAGAATATGTGAAAAACATGTTAAGCAAACATTTTTTTTTTTTTTTTTTTTTTTTTACATATGGGAAAAAGCCCCACCAGTGGCTGAGAGGTTGTGCTCTCGAAGCTGGTAGACGGGAGGTGCTGGGTTCGATCCCAATCGCGCCCGTCGGCCTAATCGTTCGGAGTTTTCGTGGTTTTCTTCGAGCCGTGGATTTATCCATGCGTAAATACGGGTTAGGTTCCCTTAGAAAGACCCCCACGAAGGGCACTCCCCCCGGGCCTATATTCCAAGTGCAGATAATTGGCCGTCAACAATCAACCCAACCCATATGGGAAAAAATCGATTTTTTTGAAGTATGAAATAAAATTCTATATTCACCTCCAAAGGCTGCATGAATGTAATTTGCACACGCTAGATCTTAAAACTCACAGCATTTCAAAACATATGCGAGAATTATTTGATACTCACCACGACAAACTTGTTTGGGTTATCATGAGTTAGGTAATGAGTTTAGACGCGTCATTTTTGTTATGAGTTAAAATTTCGCCTGTGTGGGTCAGCACTCAGGTGTATTTTGCGTGTGTCAAATGAGTGTGTCCAGAAAAATTTAAATTTGCCTTTTTTTTTCTTTTACGAAATTACAGCTTTTTCAATAGAAAATAAGTAAGGTAAAGCCAGGAGAGGTTGCGCGGTCGGAGTGATTGCGCACATAGAGGTTCGGGGGGAAGGAGTAGAGTGAGCGTGCAGGAACTCCAGGTAGTTGTACAACAGCAGTAGTGGATGTGTCTACTTGAAAGTGCACGTTGATTGTTTTGAGCGTCTAAGATAAAGCATTGCTATTTTTTTTTGTTTTCCCAAAGTAAGTGCTTGAATTTTCATAGCTATTCATCAGAATTTCTATACAATATCAGTAGTACAAAATATTTTAAACTTAAACGATTTCTCATAAGCTACTCATCTAGACTAACAATGTGAATATCAACGGTTCGTTTTAGTAGCGGCCATGTTTAAATAAAAGGCCGCACAGTTTCTCCTACCGAAATTGGAGAGTTTGCGCATCTGTTACTTAGGAGAGATGGCGCATTGTTCCCATTAGTTTCCATGCTAGGAGAGATTACGCAGCAAAATGAAAAATGAAAATGGACTAATTTTAAGTTAAACGTGTTATCAAGTAACTTAATGTTATTTTGTAATCTTATCTAGACTTGTTTTTTTTTATTCTTCATCCCCCCCTTTCATTAAAATTTTTTTATCGTTTTTAAAATTATTTCCTTTTTCTGATTCTTTAATCATTACGTTGAAATATTCACTCCTAATACAATAATATTTGTTCACAGAAACCTTACAACAATGTCATTTAAGTGTAATTATTATTGTTAACAATTTAGTTGTAGTTATTAATAGTAACAATCTCTCCTACCCATGTGCGCAATCCCACCAACCATGTAAGACAGATTGCGCAAAGTAACTTTCTTAGTTTTATTACAACTGTTCCATTAAATTACAACATAACAACAAAATAGCAATGGAAATGCATAAAAAACAAATGAAGCAAAAATTATTCATGGATAGTTTAGCAAAAATTTAATATTTATATTTTTTATTGTTATTCTTTTGAATTGTGCGCAGACTCTCCTAGCTTTACCTTATATATCATCTGTATTTTGTTAGAAAGACTTTAACCTGTATTGCAATCATACTTTCACTTTTTTTTTCGGACATATATAGTGCAAGAAAAGTTTTGTAATCATAAAAAACCTCTCTATTATGGACATTTTGGTATATCTTTGCATTTTGAGGTTCCTGATAGTGTTTTTGCTATTTTTAAAACTATGTATGTATATATGCATATATATTGGAATTTACTGATGTTTTTATGCCCCCGAAGCCAATTTTTGGTGTTTGTACGATAATGTATGTGTGTGTGTGAACACGATAGAGAATAAACGGCAGTTGTGATTCAGCTCCATATGACGAATATGTTATAGGCCATTGTCGAAAGAATTGTATTTATTTTCGTACCAGTTGGACGAATTTATTATCTAAAATTTATTATCTAAACCAATTTTGAACCATTTTGTGTCCAGCGATAACCGATAAGTATTTTATTTTTAATTCGATAATTCAGTTAAATATTTTTATTTCTCAAGCTCATTCTACGATATGACAGCAATCATGTTTTACCGGAACATAACTTAATTTATTTAAACTTTTTTATCTAAAACAAATTAAAAACAAACAAACAATTTAAGTACTGCATTTTGTTGAGGGAAGATGGGAAAATATTTATATTTTAAACAACATAAGACTCCCATTAGCATGACTATATAAATACAATTTCCATATTTATACAGTAAAACCTCTAAATAACGGACACCTCGGGAGCGCGGAAACTGCCCGCTATTCGGAGGTGTCCGCTATTGGGAAAACCTCAGATATTCACAAAATTGCTTATGGATGCTTAATATTTCATTTATTGACTTTTATATGTCCTAAATCCTTTATTGTATGATTAATCAAAAATTAAACTTATATATTTTTAAGCAATAAACCTGAAAGGAAATTGTACATACTTTTATGCTCTGTTTATTACATTCTTACGGAAAAAAAAAATTGTTACAAAAGTTTGCTTTTGCTTGCAATTAAATGTAATTTGTTTTTCTGTGTGAAGTTTTAAATACGTCAGTAGTTTTAATCTTTCTGAATCATCTTTTTTTACATAACATTTTTGTAACTGTTCATTATATTTTGCCGCTTCTTGGAAATCCTCGATATTGCAGAAAATATCTCCAGGTTCAGTATCTGTTTCATTATCACTAATAAAGTCAGCTTTTCCTGAAAATTCTGAAGGAATATAATCGCATACGTCAACTGATTCTTCTTCAGGAGGTAACTAACTCATTACCAATGTTAATGAAAATTTCGTCAGTTTCTTCACTCCAGATACATGTCCAGATACATTAACTTATTTCGCTTAATTCTTCATTTGTGTCGAAAATATGTGTTTCATTTCCTTTTACTATAAAGCCTGCTTTTCTGAAACATTGTCGTACGCTTTCCGGTTTTATGTTTTTTACAGCTGAGGAAATTCAAATTACAGCATCAAGAGCATTAACTAATTTGGGCAGTTCTGAAATGTATTCATAGAATCTAATTTTTAAAGAATGTGCCGTAATAAAAGCATTCTGTACCAGGCTTTAAAATTGTGTATTACGCCTTGGTTAAGTGGCTGGGATACCGAAGTTGTGTTTGGGGAAAAACACATTGTCAAATTTCAAAAGTTTTGGATGAGAAGTTGCATTGTCCAAAAATAAGAGAACTTTTCTTTGTTGTTTTTTCATCGTATTATCAAAGGAAGTTAACCATACGATCCTTAACCCTTTGAGGGGCGGTGGTATATATTATATACCACATAATTTCAATACGATTCGAACCAGAAACTTTTTATTAAATTTTACTTTTTTTAACTTTGACGGGAAACGTTAAAAAATTGCTTTTCCTTATTTTGAACTAAATTATTTCGTAAATACCGGTGTGAATTCAACGTTACAGGAACACAATTGCTTGCCCCTAAAAGGGTTAAAGGTCTGGTCATCCACGCTTTTTTATTTGCTATCCACATAATACCAAATTTATTAAATTGGATGTTCTTTGGGAAACACTTGGGTTTCAGAGATTTTCCAATTATAGGAAGGATTTCAAATTCTCCTAAAACATTTCAACATGATAAAATAGTGTATCGCTCTTTTGACCTTTTATGGCCGACATTTTTAGGCAGTCATATGCTTTTTAAAACACAAAATCTTATTCTGAAAAAGAGTCCGATTTCATCGGCATTAAAAATGTTTTTCTCCTCATAACCTCCACAAATTGATTGCAGTCATTCATGCCAATCCTCCACTTCTTTAAGATCTACAGATTTTGCTTCTCCACATATCGTTTTGAAAGAGATGTGCTGAACTTTTCCAGCCATCCACTGAAAGCCTTAAAATCGTGTAATACGAGTTCTTTAGCGACTTCTAAAGCCATTTCCTGAATCAAAGACCCACTGATAGGAAAGCTTTTCGAAAGCTTTCGAACGATTGGTTTAACGAAAGTAAACCAATTCAGAATTATAGAATCAATTTCAATGGAATAAGTCTTCCCAAATTTCAGAATTTTTTATGTTCTCGTTTAAGTTAGTAGTTCACAAATTTCTTATTTCTTCTTTATTTCGTAAAATCTCTCCCACTTGTATTTTACTTGTTTTAAAATTTCCAGCAAGTATCCGGAAACTCAATTTCTCTTTCTCTGATACACTTACAATTTAAAATTTTTCTTTTAAAGTTAATCGTTTCCATTTTGAGGCCATTCTTGAAAGATTAATCACAAACAAGACTCTAAATTCACAGTACGTAGAACTCAATATTTTCAGAAAATTATAAAAATGGTGTTAACATATTTTGATGCTTTGAATAATGTGTCTTGAGTGTCAATTAAGTCTTAAGAATCAACCAGTAATATACAATGCGAAATAGTTTTTTTCCTGCACTCGTTGCTTTCTTGGCACCTTTAATTCTCACTCCCAAAAAATTTGTAAGCAATTTCCCCCAAGAAAATAATAAAGTAGAGTAACTCTTTTCTTTATTTTATAAAAAAGTAAAAATAAATAAATAAAATCGTATGTTAGGTTTTCAGTAATTATTTTTCTTTTGCTCAGATTATATGACGCCATGTGACGTCTGCTTTTTCTGTTCTATATTATGCAATGTTGCAAACCAGTTAATTACTTCTTGGATTTTACGAACGTTCCTATTAAAACAAAAACATAATCCTTTTTTTGTTTGTTTTTTTTTATTTGTTTTTTGACACTTTATAACATTATCCGAAAAGTTTTTGACCTTGGGTAGAAAGAAACAAAAATAGTCTGCATATTATCTATCCTTAAATTTCAAGAGAATTGTAAAACGAGGTTATCTTAGGCACATTTAAAAAGAAAAAGAAAATGATGTATGGTGCATTAAGGAATTCTTGAGAGGAAAAAAATGGTACTTTTAGACATTAATCAGCAGAAAATTTAAAATCTTCCAAGGAGGGACGCTTTTATTCACCGACGGGAGGCGGGGATTTTCCCCTGGCCACACCCATCATTTATCTGTGGCCACAGAACTTGTGTAAAATTGACCTGAAAATTTTAGAGCCTTTTTATTTTTTTCCCATTTTCTTTCTCATTAAAAAATCATTTTTTATCCTTCATCGCCAAAATTACTGTCCGCTATTCGGAATTTCCGCTATTCAGAGGTTAAACATGCAAGAATTAAGGTTTTGGGAGTGGAGATTAGAAAACTGTCCGTTAAATAGAGGTGTCCGCTATTCAGGAGTGTCCGTTATAGAGGTTTTACTGTATTAACTTGCAGGTATTAATCTCAGCACAGACAGAATGAAAATTCTTTGAAAATACATCATAATTTTAGAAAAATGTTTCAGCTTTATAAATGAAAGTGTACATTTCCTTTTGAACTTGAGGTCATTTTTACCAGTAGAGACATATCACCTTTGTAGAATAAGGATCTAATTTTATATTTGGTTTTGTATTACTATTTATTTGAAAGTATAGAAATCAGTAATGTACGTGAAAAGTCGAGTAGAACTCGTCACTCCAGATATTTTGTGCTAGTTCCGAGGTTCGTGTTATTGCATCATTACTTATTTCATTAATATATTTTGTAAAATTGCTTGGAAAATAAAAATTAATAAATAAAAGATTCATTTTTGCATCAATAAATATATTTCCTTTAAAATAAAATCATATCTTGTCTATTTTTCAACCTTTAAAATACTCATAACTTCATACCCATTTTAAAAATATATAATAAAATATCAAAATGACGCCTAGTCATCTTCAAAGCGTGGTATTTTAGTAACACTATCTATTAATATATTAATGGATATTAAAAACTAAAATACTATAGTATTTTAGTTTTCTTTATATATTGCATAAATGCCAGATTTTTTAAAAGTGTTTTTTCAGCATTTTGTTAAATGTTAAATAACAACAATAACGATTTTTTTCTTTTTAAAATTGACTTCACCATTGAATCCACCATCGAATTTTACCTTGGAAAACATTTTTGCGCCATAATTTTATGCCAGTTGTACTTTTTACATGAACGATGAGACCGGCTTGTTCAAATTTGCACCCACGTGGCCAGTATAGGGTTGCTCAGACAGGTAGTGTTCTTCGAGAGTTAATTTAGCAAAACAATTCTTAAATAACATAAGTTCAAGAAAAACATTCAGTTTATACATTAGCAATTATTATTTTTGATATAGAAAAATAGTATTATTTCAAACAACCGAAACATGAGAAATTGGGTTGGTCACATTTTAATTTATAGGAGAGAGACATTAAAAAAAAAGTACTTAAAAGAAGTTCTTGTGCTATAGGATAGATATGATGCAACTAGACTTTTCTAATCTTGGGTCTCTGGAACCCGGGCATTTTAAAATCTGGGTCCTACTTTAGTAATAAAACAATTTCAATATACTAATTCCTTGACTATATTGCCACAATAGTTTGAATGGTGTCAACCATGTATACTTGATATGTATGTCAAGAGGCTAATACAAAATAAGTTGTCCCTATGATTAGTTACCAAAATTTTTATTTCTTCCAAGCAGAAAAATATGTATCCTGAAAGTCCAGCACAATTTCTTTTATGTATCATTTCTCCGACTTTTGTTATAAATGATGCGTTAACCAGCTGACCGCCAAGCAAAAGGGTTAATTTGTAATGTTGTTTTCTCCGTATTTTTTTTTAAATGGTAAGAAAAAGATGAATTTTCAAACTTGATATAAAAAACTTAATTATGTATATGAATACAACACTTGAGAGTAATTAATCATTACTCAGCTTTTTAAAACTGCATTATATTTGTAGAAATATATTCATTTAAACAATGCTTCTATTGCAGTGAAACCTACAGCATAGTGAACGGATACATCAGTTCACGGCGTTGAGAAGGTTAAAGTACATCCATAAAATTACTGAGATAGTATTTAAAATGAAAAGATTTTTGTAAATCTATGATATTTTAAGTTCATAAATAAACTTACAGCTTCATTCATTCTTTTCCACAAGACTGCAAGGATATAGACAGCAGCAATGGGAGGAGCGAGGTAAGCTGACACAGATTGGATATAAATGAATAACTGCCCTCCTTGAAGATTCTGAATTATTGGGACCCACCCAATGCTAATCAAAATCATTATAATTACAAATGCCCTAAAAAACAAAACAATTACTGAAAATGTAAGAAAAAATAATTTAAAAACTGAAAAGATTTTTGGTTAAAAAAGAAAATACAGAGACATTAAACAAGAAAATACACACATTTTTTTTTATTATTATAATCTTGGAATGCCAAATTCAGTCAGCAAAATCAGTTCAGAATAATTTACATTTAAAAGTTTCACCTACTTTTTTCTCAGCTCTTACTATATTTTAAATTCATTTCAGGGTTTATATCATATCTTTTGCTTTGTAAGTTGCACATAAAAATTTTGAAATAAAAATCAAATAATAATAATAATAAACTAGTCGGATGTGCCAATCCCAAAACTTTCTTCTATCTCAGTCATGTTAATACTTCAAAATTCGCTATCACGTCGCCAATAAAAACAATATTTTTCGTCATTCTGTTGTACGTCAGCTGCTTGCGAATCGTCGGGTTACAGGGATGCGAACAATCGATGTATACTAAACTACGAAAAGTCCTTCTGGCCTGAACCGACAGGAACAGATAGCCTCCCTACTCCTTGGTTTTACGATTTTAGCTAAATTTACAGGAAAACACGAAGGTAAAATGCGTGGAACATAAATAAAGAAGATTCAATCCCAGTTTTCGTCAACATTGAATTTGAATGAGGATATCGCCAAATTAGTCCTCTACAGCCAAGTTGGCTTCATTTATGGTAACTTATGTTGGTCGCCAAATTTGGTGAAATTCCGCCAACTGTCGCCAAGTTTGGCGAGAATTCGACGTTGGCGAATATAAATATATAGTGATAAGCATGTAATAGAATGAATGGTTACAACAATGAAAGAAAATTTGCCGAAATCATGTTAACTAAAACTCATAAATTAAACCCGTTTATGGATGAAATTCCGCCGTCTTGTTTGAAAATGTCAGCCACCCTAAAATTTCAAACAGCTATATCTCAGCTATTTTTCAAGATAGAGGCAAAACAAAAATTTCTCCGAATTCTCCGGATCAAGGCCGAACATTTAACATAAAAAAGTTCTAGGATTTCTAATTTTTTTGAATTTGCACATTTTTTGAATTTGAAATCTTTAAATGGCTAACACAGCGCCCCCTTTCGTCGAAATATCCCCAAATTCTAATAGAACCTGCTTGCCATAGCCAAAAACCTAGAAAAAAAAATGTGGTTCAATTTGAAGCTTAACTTCATACACTTTTAGATGGCACAATAGTGAAAATGGAACAAAAATATCGATCACAGCGCCCCCTTTCGTCGAAATATCCCCAAATTCTGATAGAACTTGCTTGCCATAGCCAAAAACCTAGAAAAAAAATGTGGTTCAATTTGAAGCATAACTTTATACACTTTTCGATGATACAATAGTGAAAATGGAACAAAAATATCGATCACAGCGCCCCCTTTCGTCGAAATATCCCCAAATTCTGATAGAACCTGCTTGCCATAGCCAAAAACCTAGAAGAAAAATGTGGTTCAATTTGAAGCATAACTTCATACACTTTTAGATGGTACAATAGTGAAAATGGAACAAAAATATCGATCACAGCGCCCCCTTTCGTCGAAATATCCCCAAATTCTGATAGAACCTGCTTGCCATAGCCAAAAACCTAGAAAAAAAATGTGGTTCAATTTGAAGCATAACTTCATACACTTTTAGATGGTACAATAGTGAAAATGGAACAAAAATATCGATCACAGCGCCCCCTTTCGTCGAAATATCCCCAAATTCTGATAGAACCTGCTTGCCATAGCCAAAAACCTAGAAAAAAAATGTGGTTCAATTTGAAGCATAACTTCATACACTTTTAGATGGTACAATGAAGACGGACAGACGGACAGACAGACATTTTGTAAAAACATCTTTTTCGGAATCTCTGACCCCTAAAACGTGTAAATCCGTCAAAAACCGGAGGTCGAAAAAAATTTCGATTACAATACTTTCTTCTATTATAGTAAGAAGAAAGTAAAAATCAAAAAATCATAAAAATCAAAACACATTGTTTATCCAATTTTAAAGCAACTTCTTTTCTGAATGCTTGATGAAAAAATTTTGTAATAGAAGAAAAAGGAAATTATTAGCACTCATATGTAATATAACTGTCTGCACAATTTTCATAATTTATCAAACGTAACATTTACTTCAAACAAAGAAAATAATCGAAGAGTGGATGTGAAAACAATCAATTATGAAAATAAACTTTATTTAAGATTATTTCACACAATTTGGAAGAAAGGAGGTATAACTCGTTATTTATAGTACTTTAAAGATCATCTACTTTTAACAATAGTCATTAAGAAGAAAGTTACCCAACAGAAATGAATTCATATTAAAATCTTTTAAAACATTTGCTATATTAAACTAGTCGTTGGGGGCTACCGTAATACTTACCCATCATAGATATGCATAATATAAAATATGAAAATAAAACATGTATAAACTATTTATAAAATGCATTGAAATTCGAATAATATCGTGGCTTTATGACGTCATAAACTTTAAATGCTCTATTACTGAATTGCGTAAAAGAAACATCCTTATAACTCCAAAATTGATAATCATATTAACTAAAGGTTTACTGCGTCGGATTAAGCGTTTCATTTCTAATTAAAATATATCTTTGAATTGAAATTTGAATGAAATACAGGGTCATGAAAAATCGAAGAGTGTGGAAAATATGATTGCAAATATCTCGGCGACTAATTATCTGATCGACTTCATTCTTTATGCAAAATTTATTATTTTTTATTGTCTTTTATATTCACTCCTTAAAACAAACAATTTCGGGAAATTTTATATACCTTTTATCAGAACGAATATTTCGAGAGTCCGAAAAAAATAGTTCCGGATAATCGAGATTACTGAAATTCAATAAGCTTCTTCCCATTATTACATACTAAGTACATACCAAATTTCAAGTCTCTACCTCAATTTGTTCGAGAGATAGAGCGTTTACAGACACACAGACAGATGGACGGCAAATTTTTTTTTCTAAAAATATGTTTTTCGGAATCTCCAGTGCCTGAAACGTGTAAATCCGTCAATTTTTTTTTTCGATTTTCGAAACGATTACAAGATTTACCCTATACTACGTATGATGGGTAAGTAAAATGAGAAATCTGGCATAGGAAAAGGAATTTACTAAAGAAGACTATAATAATTGTCAATAACATGGACCACAAAGTATGCTAAGGATAGGTCTAAAAGAGAACATTTAAAAAAAATAAGAAATTTATATTGTTCTTAATGAGTTTAGAACAGTAACTGAAAAGTTTCTTAGTATACAAATTTGCTTAAAAGAAAACACACACAAACGCACACACACATAAATTTAACTACTAAAATGATATTTATGGTTTTAAAAAGTTAAAATGGTCATGAGGTAAAATAACATTTCTATTCATTCTTTTCTTGAAGAATTACACATGCCCATGCATGTCTCGCCTGTAAATCTGAGAACTTTGTCTAGAGTATTGCTATGAGATGTCCTTTTTATTGCATTTATTACAAAAAATTGGAGAAATTTGTATGTACTATCACTAAACAACTATTAAAGCATATTTTTGATAACATAAAAAAATTAAATAGCAAAACGTTTTAAAAATACAGTGAGCTGATATACATATACATAATACCGATTCCCTGTTTAACAGTAGAAATTTGGAAGTTAATTAATTTAGAAATTTCGTTTGTTATTTATTATTCTTTGCTGTTTATATAGATTGTCTGAACTGTAAACAAAAGCAAGCATGGATGTAAGATAGCAAAGATTGCTTAAAAAAAAAAAAAAAAATCGAACTTTTGTTATCGCAGAGTTGTTTTTTTCCCATGTTGGTTGGTTGGCTTATTTTTGGCACAAGATCGAAAAATGACAAAAAGTTCCGGGACATCTATGAAAGTAGATTTACTAATTGACGTAAAGTGTGGTAACATTGTGAAATTTAAGTGTGATGCATAAAAGTAATAACAGTTACAAAAAGTCATTAACAACAAACAATCTCAAATAAAAATTTACACAGTTTAAAATAAAACATGAAAATAAGCTTATATTACAGAAAAACTCCATGGAAATTGGAGCAGATAGAATGCTGATAAGTTATACTGAAGCTAAGAATCAAATTCTTTCAATAAGCAGAAAATAATCATAAGCTTTATAAATTTAAATTACTAACCTTCCTACAATCATCAGTTCCCGAACGGTAGTTTTCTTTCTCATCATAGGCCAGATATCCATCACAAATAGAGTGCTTGAACTGTTGTAGACAGAAGTCAAATCACTCATTAAAGCTGCAAACATCACAGCCATCATCAACCCACGTAAACCTAATAATAGAAAGTAAATACGTCATCAACATTTGGCATAGGATATTTTAATTTTAACCTGAAAATTAATCTATATATATATATTTGTCTTACGTGGCGCAGAAATAGGGCTGAATTTCTACCTTATCGTTGGCAACAACCGTAGTTTCCAGAGCTCAGACCAATGAACAGACAAGATTGTGTTAGCTCCGCCTCCAACATGGCGGTCAGTGTCAGAGCAGTGAAAATCAGGCTAGCAATTATTAAAAATAAAACAATATGAAAGTAATTCAAAGCGTCTGAGATGATTCCTCATTTTAATTATGAGTAATATTGTTAATTTCAAAGGAATTCTCAACTCTTATTTAGAATTTATTTACGAATTTCACTCACACAAAAAATCGGAGATAATAAAATATAAATTTTCTAGAATGCCCCTGCTGCCATCTGTTGTTGTTTTTTACAATCATTTTTACAATTTAAACAATCATTGATGATAAACTATCTTCCTACCACGTAGTGTTTTTTTTTTTTTTTAATTTAAGCCGTGCTGTACAATAGTATAGGTGCAATAAGTTTTAAACTAATTATGTTTCCAAGATCCTTTTTTCATAGTATTTAAATGATTTATATGCCCATTAGTAGCATCAACTTAATGCTTTTTTAGTTGTGTTTTCAACGGAGTTTTCAATTACTTTTTTACGATAAAAAATTGTCAATTTTATATGTTCAAATGATTTATTGTAGTACTTATTCCGGCTAGAATTACTAGAAAAATAAAAAGGGGCGAGCGAGCGAAGCGAGCTGGGACCGTGTAGCGGTCTCAATGTGAATTGCTTTGCAATTCACGGGGAGTTGGCGAGCGTCAGCGAGTAGGGGGCTGAGCCCCCTAGTTTAGTATAAAAACCTAAGCAAATATACACCTTTTCACGAGGACTCAAAGATATACAATATTGGTAGATATATAAAATACAAGTTTTTATTTTAGTAAAATAGACCTTCAAATATAAATTTAGTATCAAATATCAAAAACATTAAGGTATAGGTACGTCGCAGAAAAATAACAACAATAAAGAAAATTCATGCGTCAAGCATATATTATGAAACTCCAACATATTCAGAATACTATAACAAAACTCCACAGTTTAATAAGGTGAAAGATGATATCTAAGTAAATAATTTGGAAAACGCATAACTCATTCGGAAACCCAATTTCAGTAATTACTATTTATAGTCAGAAAAGTATTTGAATTATTTTGTGAAGCCCTATATATGATCTGTAGATTTGAATGTGTATTACAAATCTATAAATAGCAGGCTAAAATTTAGTTCAGTTAGGAAATGCATAACACAGTTGAAAATTCCCTTTTAGCAATTTCCGTCAATAAACGGAAATGTGCTTGAATTCTTTTGTGCAGCCCTGTATATGATCTACAGAATTTATACACACCAAGTAACATGCAAAAATTAGTAACATTTAAAAACGCATACCACAACCGCCCTTCCAGCAATTAACACTCGTAGATAGTATAAGCAGATAAAAGAAAGTTTTTAGCATAACAAATTTTTAACTTATAATAGCAGACTAGTTTCGGTAGCGTTTAGCGTACCTTCATCAGTGCAAAGAATAATGGATTTTTGCTCAAATCTATATGGAAGAGAAACGGATTCAACGGACATGTTTTTCCACCAATAGAGTTACAGGAAATTAATTTTATACCATTTTTCGTTTGTCCAATTGAATTTCGAATTAAAGAACTCAAGCAATATATTCAAAAACAAGAAACTAAAAACATCTGCCATTGCAAAACATTGCTGGGAAATGAACCACACCTTTGACTTCAACTCAGCTAAAATTATCTCTAAACCCTCTGCTATACTTTAACTTTCTTGAAGCATTCCATATCTATAAAAATCATAAAAATATTGTCAATTGTCACTTCGGTCTTCCCTATTATCAGATTGTTTGAAATATTATATAAAAACCTCTTTTCCTTAATTTCTACTAGAATTATTTCACATTACCAGTTCCATTCTCTATACAATTTTCCTACTGACTGTTCCCTATAATTTCCTGTAATTCTATTGGTCGAAAAAGTTTTCTGTTGAATCCGCTTCTCTTCCATATATTTGAGCAAAAATCCATCATTTTTTGCACTGATGAAGGTACGCTGCATGCTACCGAAAATTGTCTGCTATAAGATAAAAAGTTATGGTGCTAAGAACGTTGTTTTATCTGCTTATATTTTATTGCGCCAAGTATCATCTTAAATGTCACTCATAGACAGTACTGTAACCGAATTATTTTGTGTGTCCCTGTAAATGAACGATAAAAGCTATTCACACCATATTCTACAATAAACATCTTGTGGCATAACTCGGTGATGTATATCAATTTAAATGCGTTTGAAATAGTGTAACATCATTAAAATATATTGCAAACGATTCCCCCCCCTTCATAGACCATAATGCAACGGAATTCTTATGAGTACCCCTGTAAACCAATTATAAAATGCTACACTTCATTTTCAATACTGAATATGCCATAGTAAATCTCAATAACATATATAAATTACATGGTAATGCAAGTATATTTAAGCGAGTTAGTGCATGGCCAGACCGATCGAAAAGGCCACTTTTCAACTACGTTGAAAAGTGTTAAAAAGGCAGGTTGTAAATTATGCAAGGGATTTATGTGCAAGAACAATTTATGTAATTTAATACATGTGCATATAATTTTTATATTAGAGATAGCAAAAAAAAGGCTAAATAATTTATAATGACATACAGTGATAAACTATCTAATTTGGTTGACGTTTTCAACTTTATACTTAGAATTAAGTCAAAGCACCAAGAGAATAATTTGCAGAAAAAAATTACTTTTGGGAAAAGACATTTTTAAACCTTTAAATAAATTTGTGGCCTTTTTGTGATTTTTTTCTTAATCTGTATATCCTTTTAAAAAAGTAAAAGTTCATTTGACGGAATTTGGAAAAAACAAGTAAGATTAATTTGATTTCTATGAAACTTAAATTACATTAAAGGAAAAACAATGTCATTTTATTAATATACAGTCAAGACTGCTTAATATAAATGCAATTAAAGCAGGCGGTTAGTATAGGCATTAATGAAATTGCAGAATAAAACTGCTTAGGATACTAACTGAAATACTAATGCATTAAAGGAAAATAAAAAAATAAATTAATATTTGTACAATTTAAGGAAAAATGAAAGATCATACTACCTGTGCACATATAAATTCAAAACAATATTTTAAAGATTATATCGAAAATGTAAACATAAAGATGAATAAACAAAATTGCTGCCTAATAATCTGCATTACAGTTGAATGGGAAGCCACATGACACATATATTGAAGATTCACAGTATTTCTAGAGGTAAAATTGCATGCACAAACTTTTGTGCTATAAATTATCATTAGACATAAACAGGGATTTACAAATTTGATGAAATATGGTAGACAGCAAAAAAAAAAAAAAAAAAAAAATCTAGTCGCCAATAAAAAAATGATATCCCCCACCATCCCCCGTCATTTATTTTCAAAAAGAACAAAAGTTTTTTTATGAATTAATTGAGAAAAAATAATAACAAGCATAGTTTAGCATTATTAGTTATATAGTTTAGAATAGTACATGATTTAGAAAGGTAATATAAACTATGTTTTCAAATGAAACATCGAAATTACATATTTCTGAAAAAAAAAAGGAAGAAGTACTGTAAAGATTGAATGAACCGGCATCTTCAGGAAATGCTGATATCCGAAAGCTTCAAATGTCTGAGTAGTTTAATGCTACAAAATCTATATATGATGAGGGGGGCATAAATAAAATAATGAAGCAGGAAAATAAGTTTTTGCTTATTTTCGTGCCGAAGTCAGTCAAATAATTCTGATTTTATTATTCTAAAATTTGCATTTGATGAACTTATTTTTACCAAATTAAAAATAAAAGTAAAAAAAAAAAAGATTTTTTTTTGGTTTGAAGATTTAAAAAACTTGGTTACCAACTAGAAATACTTGGTCACCGATAGCGACCTAGCGACCGTATTTGTTAAGCCCTGGACATAAATATGCTTTATCTTGTATTAATTTGTATCTTACTATTATTTATTTTTTCCCACTGCCATTCAGATGTCTCACAAGCAAACATTGACCTTAATAAAATAAAATAATTAATCATGAAAGCTGATAAACAGGATAAACAGGTCGTGCAAACATAGAATTCAACTTTGGGTTCATTTATTGAGAAAAAAGTTAATATAATAGAACTGACCTAAGAAGGGATAACTAGACTAAACACAGGGCACATTACATGCGTCACTAAACTGTTTTCACATCACATGCAAGTGTTATGTGAACATTTTTTTGCGACTGAAGGTTGATGACTTATACTTGTGTTTTAGTGGGCAACTCATAATAAGTTGTTTTTGATTTTATAAGTTGTATTCAAGAGAAGTAATTCAAAATCAATAGCTTTATTATTCCTTTAGCATATTTTGTGTAACAGTGACACTTGGCTTTGGAAAGAGTGAACGGGGTTCAATATTTTATTTTAAAATCAGTGTTTTATGTGCACAATTATGTATCTCACTAGAAATTCTGGTGAACAGAGAGCATATTTAAAAATGAACTTTATAAAAGAAATATCTGTTACTGGGTAAACCAATTAAGTAATGAGAGAAGCTTAATGATGCTTTTAAGTGATATATTCCCTCCCCCCTTTCTTTCAAAAGACTGTAAGAATTTGATAAGAAAATGATAGGAACCCCCTTTCCCCCCTTCTCAAGCTTTAAAGTTCTATGACTCATAAAAATATGAAATATTTACCTGTAGGCATGAGTTCAAGAACTAGACGAGGATAGGCAACATTAGAACATCCGGCTGGATTTTGACAATATTGCATGCAAACTTCTGGATCAACACAGGCAACCTCATCTGAAAACCATTAAATTGCTTTTATATACATAATTAAATAACATAACCTATACTTTTACATGCAATTCAAAATAGAAACAAAAACATATAAATTAAATATTACATACACAATTCCCCTTATTAAAAAATACAGCACATTAAGTTTAGTCCATTTAATATCTTGCCATAAAGTTTAGATTATTAAACATACAAGGGTTAATATAAGAAGTAAAATAAATGAAGAAAAGTTTTACTTAAAGTAGAATAAAATACAGAAGATTGCTGGGAAAATATTTTTTAATTAGGTACTGCGTACCTAATTAAAAACCACTGGTTACATTATTTAAAAATTCTCCCCGACATCTGGTTGTTGTCTTTACTCTTTAATTGGCTAATATACTGCTATAAACATTAAGTGACCGTAATATATGCTGTGGTCGGGATTCATCCAGTTAACACTTTTAAAATTACCCTAACTAAATTATATTTAAATTAAGAAATCGCGTTGTGTACTTTCGCGGAAACTCCAATTTATGAGTAAAAAAGTTAATAAAATTAATTCGTACCTCAAGTTAACATTAACCGTTAAATTAATGAAGTAATATTAGACCGAACAGATTAAATAAAGGAAAACACAGGATACTAGTAAATAAGAAAAACATATTTAAAAATAAATATATACAAGTTTATTTACAGTTTTTAAACGTTAACACAAAAAACACACTTCCCATCAAAAGTAATTGAAGACATTCGATCTAAGGTTTCTGGATCTCATTAATTCAATCCGATATCTAATTATTTTTTTTTTACTGATTTTTCTTTAATAATACATAATTGAATGCCTTCATATTGGAAGAGCATGATTTTATTTCTCCAAATATTAACTTAGTTATTTTTAAAATAACAAATTAAAGCATTAAAAAGCTTTTTAAGGCTTCTCATAATCAATTTAGATTGTTTGAGAATTAACCTTAAATATACATATTTTTACTACATAACTAAATCACCCATTGAGACCGCCACTCTAGTCGATCAGGTACTGTCCCTACACACACAATATTAAACAAAATACTTCAAAATACTTATTAATACAATACTTTGATATTAGTAGAGGGCTGTTAGGCTGTTCCAAGACTGTGTCATCTTATAGTCAAATGGGTTGAAGATTTAGTGCTATGCACTCTCACACCAAAAATACCATCTTATATTTTACGGATCCTTCTGGACAAACTTAATTATATTTGATCATCACTTCCATTTATGCACGTGTATTACAACCACGAGTCATAGTGTAGCTCGTATTGTAAATTCGAGAAGGAGTAGGCAAAAATTTACTCCTCACGTAAAATGACAAGTAATCAAGTCATATGCTTTCATTATGCAAAAGCGTGTAAAACAAGTTGTAATCATTTGAAAAATACTTTGTAATAATGCTTTAAAATCTTCCAGTATCAGAGATGTTCTTCAGTTTTAAAACCTTAATTCCGGGCACTGAAATCAATCTCCCCTTGCTGTGATTGGTACTTTTTCTATGTCGAATTTAGGTTATAATTTAGGCTATTTATAGTTACGTTTAAGCAAATTTGGATTTTTAATTAACTTTAAAATTAAGTAATAATTAAATTTATTATTTTGAAGAACGCATAGCCAATAGAGTATCATCCCAGACAGCAAAAGATGTCGAAATTACTTTGGCCGTTTATCCTAATTGCCGGGAGAATGTTGGTAATCGCACGGTAACATTATATGATATTAATAGAACGTCTTCTGTTAATAGACCCTCTTCGTAGTTTAGTGCTGATATTTTGACTATAAGATATTTATTCAAAATATAATATCGGTTGACATCATAAGGCGACTAACACCCGACAATCTGTTTCCCCACTAATATACCTACAGTTTCCATCTATCCCTGAAGCAATCAGAATTTATGAAAATCCTACTTCTTAATAAGAAATTTCGATGCATCGAAGAACATAAAATAATGAAATGCTTTTTATAGGAATTTTATGCTTTGCAGAAAACATGAAACATATCTATATTATAAAGGACAAACGTGTCCGTGCGTAACGCTGGCGTCATTTTGCGAATGGCAACAGTTGACGTCATTTTGTGAATGGCAACACTGGACGATGAAATTTGAGTTTTGCGATTTTTTCTACTGCAGTTTTTCAAATTTCTAAACATCGCACATTTTTAATTTTTACACCGTTGTATAGGGAAAAAAAATCTACTATCAAATGCAATTTGTTTGAAAATTTTGTCGCAATTTACGCATTTATTATAGAATTTAAATTAAAGGTCAAGAATGATTTTTTATTAAATCTATATCGCTTGCAGACGATTACAAAATTTAAATCCGTTTGCACGTTAAACGATATAAAAAGTTCAACCTTTGTTTCCATCTAATATTCAATAACGAAACTAAAACTTCATTAAGAAGTAAATAAAATAGTATAAATAAAACACAAATTTAACATACATTTAATTGAAATAAGCGCTTAAAACCGCTGAAATTATCAGAATAATAATAAAAAAAAATCCTATAGATAACGAAATTTTTCGCGATTTCTTCGGCTATTAACGGGTGGCAAGAGGCCCATACGAAATTACAGCTTTTAATAAATTTCAGAATTTTATTTGAATATATAATTTACATAGTATTTTATATAAAAATGCTCTTTGGTGTTATTAGGGGACAATCTAAAAATTTAATAATGTAAAAAATATATTAGAAATTTCAGTTAAAAAAATGGTTTTCACATATATTCTCTATCCCGGGAAGCCTGGGTTGGATGCCCTAGTGTTAATAAAACATGTTTTGAATAGAAAATATTTATTAATGTCCTTCAATTCCTTCGAACATATTTTTTCTAGACGCTTTTCAGGTCATTTAAAATTATAGGTTTATTCAAAATTTATTTTTTTTAATTATCTTTTACAGGTTTTCAAATTATTCTTAAAAAAAAAAAAAAAAAAAAAAGAAGGAAAATAAAAAGAAATGTTCCTGCTAAACATATCGAAAATTTCGATATATTCACGGAGGCATTTTTTTACACATAAATGCACTTAATTTTCAAACATTGCAACTGAAGTAGAAATTTAAAAGCGTGTCGGAAAAAGGAAAAATGATATTAGATTTATTTGTTTCTGAATAATAATACCTGGAAATTTTTAGCACATTTAAAATTATAAACAAATTCATGAATACGTCAGACAGATCCGAGTTTTGATTCTACAACAGCGTTAATGTTATAAGTTATTATGATCAATTTTCCTAAAAATCTTTCCAAATTTTATTAAACTTGCGATGTTATACTTATTTATATTTCTGGTCTTGTATTTTTATTCCCAAAATTACCCGATTAGTTTACAAAATAATAACTTTTTAAAACTCATCAACTTTTTAGTTCATGCTTTAAAAAACGAATTTAGCACAAATAATTCTTTTAAAGCTGTTCTGAAATCCAAACTGGCTGTTTTCTGACGCATTGTTTATTCATATTTTGTTCACAAACATATACAAATTTCGGATGCTCTTATTAAGTAACTATACAATTGAACTGCTTTTTTCAGTTTTTAGGTAAAGGCAGAAAATTCTGTCAGGTAAGTGTTTCGAACAGCACAAGAAAGAATAAAACTGCCATCCTTAGAGTAATATTGCATATAGTTCCAGATATTAAGTAGTGTATTGGAAAATGAGAAAAACCTGTTCGTTACAAAATCAATTTTTTAATCATACCTGGAAGTATGCTTTTATAATTACAATAAGTCAGAAAATATGTGAGAAATTTTCGCGTTGTTGAGATATATTTTTGACAAAAATATTAAGAAAAAATATTTTTTTGAAAAGCGCCATAATATTTATAATTTTAGCTATTCTATAGTATTCCTTATTTTCAATTTGTTCATTTAAATCATTAAAAACAATCAAGCTTTAAACCCTAGTATTTTAAATACGAGTACAACAGTTAAATCCATTATGTTCTATTCATCAAGGTATATTTTAAGTAATGAATAACTATTCGTAATTCTGAAAAATAAATACACAAATTTCTCATATTTTCAAAAGTTTCATTACAATATTTCACGGGCAATTATTTTTTTTAAAGAGATGAGGATTTACTAATTCGTAAAGAAAATTGTTAAGCAATTTATGCTCACCAAAAAATCACTTCTGCATGTGTATTTTATTTTTAAAAAGATGAATTAATTTAAAAACAAATACAGATTAATATTTCACATGAAAAGAAATGTTGTATTTCTTTATAAGTTACTTTAAATACAAAGAGTAGTTTTAAAGGTGGTATTTTCGGAGTTAGGAAACTGCAAGCACAACAGGACAACAAATCTAGTGGGGGTGGTAGGGCAGTAGAGAACAAGAAAAATACCCTCCGACACAGTGGTCAATACATTCAAAACCCCTACATAACTTTTCAGGATCTACTATCGAAAGGCAGTTTGCCGAGCGGCCAAGAATCCTCTTCATCTTCAGCGGTCCTCGAGGAGGGAGGTCGTCTGACTGAAAAGTAATCTGGGTTATGGATATTCGGCGGAAGTTAGGCCGGGAATTATTTGCTGCTTCGGATAGAGTCTCACCAAAATAATAAAGTATGCATCTAGATAGAGGCTGGTACTAACTCTGACAGATGGATCAATGGTAAACTCATTACCACTCAACAGAATTTATGAGACTCTCACGAATATTTACGAGTCCAGAGAGTGATGCAATACCCACTCCCTGGCTGACATTTGCAACATTGGTTCTGAGGTATAAAATTGATCATCCCCATCAAATTGTTTATACAAATTTTAAATGTATTTAAAAGTAGTACTCTCTAATTAGCCGCATGCTAGAGGTTAATAGCCGAAGAAATCGCCAAAGATTTTGCTATTTATTGCAGCTTTTTTTATTCTGATTATTTCAATATTTAAGCACGTACTGCGATTACATGGTATGGCTGCTTAGCGCTAATGACTGAGCAAAAGAAAGTCAACAAGTAATTAAAATTAACAGAATTTTATTTACAAATTTACAACACAAAAAGAAAAGAACATTAAATTTACTTAAGCTACCTAGTAGCACAAAACTTGAACCTTTTAGATCCGAACATTTTCTAAAATTAAATAATTCCTATTTGGAATTTGTGGATTTTACATTCATAATTAATTTCATAGACCTTATTAATATATTAGAAAACCTAGTTCATTTTACAACTAACAATTTATACTAAAAATATAATAATATGCACATTTAACTTTAATTCAGAATATTAATATTAAGATTAGGATTACTGCTCCACACTACTGTAATATCCCCTAATAATAAAACAATTAAACATAATTGAACAGATAAACAAAGAGAAATACCTGATAATATCATTGCAGGAACCAGTAGTTGAGGAAGCAGACTCCCGGATCATCAGGTCCGGCGATATTAATCTTCATTCGAGGAATACACGCACACAACTAATAAAATCATTAATTACGGACCAGACACGGCAAACCTTAAACACTTTGATGGAGTGCATAATATATCTCTTGAGTTAACATATGAAAGCAAGAGACTATTTTGCATAATTGCGGTCTCAATAACCGCATGATATTATAAGCTACTGCTTAAAATCTAAATGCTCGAAAACATAACTCTGATAACTGAACATCTACGAAAAATCTCAGAGTTAAAATTCAGGATTGCATGTTAGACTGTAAGTTCAACAGAACTATAAAGATGCGAAGAACTAATCTCCAAGTTCAAAAGACAAGTCATAAGTGATCTGAAAGATCAACAGGGAAGTGAGGTTGCCATCAGTGATATCCCAGATCAATAGCAAAATTGATTTTCTCCCTTTTAAGTCTTCATTATATATTATTTTGTATTCATGGGAATATTTAGCATATAACCCCTATAAAATACTCACCCCCCTTTCTTTGGCTGACTTCCTTGCTACCTTCAAACCAATCTAATAGCTTCTAGATGGTCAATGGAAGAAGGTAGAGTATGTCAAAATTCAGGACCACATTTTATCCCCAGAACTCCTGTCTGTGGGCTCCAAGTGACCCCTGACCCGTCATAAAACTTCCAAATCCATTATTCGTATAAGATAACTGCTCACTATTTGGTCGCCATAACTGAAGTAATTATTTTCCTTTTAGATTATAGTTCAATTAGAAACATGAAAAAATATAAAAACCATACTTATAAAATTAAATAAAATGTACATTATCAATAGAATGTATCATGTACATTAATTATCTGCAAAAAAAAATATTTACATCAATCCCTTGTTGAGTTATGAAATTTTAAAATGTTCATTTTGTTGATTTTACACTGGGCCGAAACGATGCTGTGAGGGAAAAACGAGATATGGTTTTTACCCAAGCAGTATGAA
The DNA here is from genome assembly GCA_963931845.1 of Maratus michaelseni. Taxonomy (NCBI): domain Eukaryota; kingdom Metazoa; phylum Arthropoda; class Arachnida; order Araneae; family Salticidae; genus Maratus; species Maratus michaelseni. The sequence goes on from OZ007591.1 coordinate 169,247,748, forward strand.
AACGAACAAAACATCTTAGAAAAAAGAAAAAAAGTTGACTCTTTCGTCAGACCAAAAATCAATGCTTATCCACTCAGCTCCTTTAGATTTAAAAAGGAGAAAAATAAAACAAATGAACTGTAGACATAAATTTACATGCAATCCAGGCTCATAAAATGAATGTAAGACATTAAACAGTTATCATTAAATACCTCATGCCAACAATCATGTAAAACAGGGGCGCAGCTATGATCCTCATTTGAGAAGGGTTTCGAACGTTTGTTACTCATAAATTGTACAATTTTGATGTGTTACATGTCCATAAGGTAGTGTTTAGAAAATACGTGACACATAAAAACGACGCAATGGAAAACACAAACAACCATAATAAATTTAGCATTTATGTGTTTAAAGGTTTCATAAAAGTTATCTCCTTCATAAAAGATATCTTCCTTTCATATCTCCTTCAATCTTCAGAGAGAAGAAAAAGAAGACAGGGAGAAAGAGTGTAATATACGTAGTACTTTGCTGTAATTGCTCTTACCTTTTTTTTCATTAATTTTGCGTTGAAATTGAGGTTCTATAATGACGCCTTGAAACAGATGAATGCTAAAAATTTTATGGTGTTTATAATTTTTTTTACTTTGATTTTAACACATAATACTTTTATCTTAATATAAGGATTTTGTATGCATCTTTACAGTTTTTAAATATTCTGGGAGGAGTTTTAACTCTGAAATACCCTCCCCCTTCGTTGCGCCAGTGTGGAAAAAACATTGAATTTTAAAATAACTAACAGATAACACAACATATTTCTTTATCAGACAAATGAACTACTTCCAGTGGACTGGGTTTACATAAATCAACTTTGATCACCTGTAAAGAGAACCCTACTGATCATTCCTGGCATCACAATAAGAAAAATTGGTAGAATTTTCATAAAACCGGCAAATAATGTTCCTCCTTGGGCGTGTGAGAGAGATTTTGCAGCCAAAAGTCTTTGTACCATCATCTATGAAAGTAATATTAATTTAAAAGGTTCTTTAGGTATTTATTCTTGACAAACACATAATTATTAGCCACACAGTTACACACTGAAAGAGAAAATAATTTATCAAAATTTTATCAATGATGGACAACTTTATTGTATGTGTTAATTTAAGTTTTAACATGGAACAGAATTAAACACTTCTTTAAATTAAACCTTTTCAGTATGACTAAAATATAATCAACTTTAAATAAATTTTAAACCGTAAAATATACCGTAAGCTACATTTTTTATTCCATCTCTTATTCCAAACCAAACTGCTGAATTTTGTTTATTGAACAGTTTGAAATGTTAAGATAAAAAAAAAACATTTATAAGATGAAAAATATTAAAAACTATACAATACTAAAAGAGATTTTGATCAAACAACCAGAAGTTGTAAAGAGACAGTGAACTGGTAGTTGATCATCATTGATTTCATTATGCCTTACAAATAAATTAAAATACTAACAGTAGCTTTCATAAATTAATTCAATATTATGATAACATTACCTGATCAGTACACCAGTACCATATAGATGCTGGTGTCTGTCCAATAAGGAATCCTAACCACGGTATATCAGGATCATCCCAAGATCTCAGTAACATCCAAGCATCCTCTTTAGGTATTCCACAATCAGTACCATTAAGCCTAATAGATGGTATGGCTTGCATATATTTTTCATGCAGACCAGACATTCCCCCTACTTTCATAAATGCTAGGGAGATAAAAGGAAGTACGCCATTTGAATTCTTTAATTTCAAAACAAGACCTTTATTCAAATTAACACAAGAAAAGTGTAATAAAATAATAACTACACTCGAAAACACCTTTATAATATTCTATCATAATATTACATTTTAAGTTACAAAATATTCACACTTTGTAATATTTTCCATCATTTAACATCAGATGTCAAGGCAGAGATAAAATTATCTCAAGCAAACGAAGTATACAATTAGCAGAAAGGTAAATAAAATAATGCACAATAATAAAAATAACAGCAAACAAAATATTTGAAAGATATTACGCATTTTTTCTTTTAACATTCTTTTAGCTTTATTTTTAAAGGGAATGCCCAGCAAATGTTTTAGCCTCATTGCAAAGTTATACAAATATTGTTAATTTGGAGAATCTAAGAAATAAACCAGTACAAATTGAAATGAAGAAAAAAAGGAGAAAAAATTTCCTTTTCTTTTCGTATGGGCTTAGCCATGGCTTACCCACTGGTTTTTATGGTAATTTGAACAAAATAATGAAAACAAATATTTTACTACAATGATTATTCTATGTATGTAATTGATATATATATATATATATATATATATATATATATACAGGGTGGCTACAAAATACCGTTATGATGTTTTGATTGTGTTAATATAATTTAGAATGTACATTTACTGCCCCTTTGATTTTCAATCTCTCCGTCTGATACTGCTTCTCAGAGAGAGATAAAATATAAATCATAAAACTCAGCAGACTGTAATAATAAAGTTAGAAACTAAGAAGTGAAAATTAAAATACAATTCCAAGCATTTTATGACGCAACTTATTTTTAAACCAATTTAACTTGATATTATGTTCAACATAAAATGAAAATCTGTTTTTTAGTTGACAAATTTTAGTTTAGTACCAAAGTGCGGTACCGTATGATTAATCTGCTTTGTTTTTTATATGCTCTGAGCAATTAATTGCCAATTGGGATAGCTCTTCTATTAGTTAATTTACATCATAGGCGAAGATTATAAAATTTGACGGGGCGGAAATATAGTAATATGTTTCCGTAACGCTAGAATAAAATATGTGCAACTCGCATATAACATACCACTATAAATCTAAACAAATTACGATGCCAATCTTATAGGTCTGTGCAGGCATGCGCAATTTATCAATCGAATTATTTATGACTAATATAGATTTTTTATTTTATTTTGTCTACAGCACTGCCCCATGATTCGCCTCTGCCACAATTACTTCTCGAAGTTAACCACTAGGCAAATTAAGTCCAGCCAGAGATGAATTATATTTTCCGTCGAGTTCCAAAAATAAAAAATCCCTGACGGCTCGGCCTACAGGCACAGGTAGATTTCGAAGACGCAGACCGTGGGGTGCCTGTTTGTCGGGAATTGCTACTTCGAAACCAAATTCGGAAGAAATGACCTTTTTGCGATGATGCTGCAGTTGGAACCACCTACTTCGAAACCAAACTTGTTTGCAGGCGGAGCCAGCAAGGATTTTTTTTTTTTTTTTTTTTGCTATAAGAGTTGGTCCTATAAAAAACATGCCAATATAAAAGTTTTAGATAATATTAAGAGGATTTATAATAAATTTAAGCGGATTTGAAATCTTGGGAATTGACGAAGTTATGAATTTTTTTCTTCAAAAACCTCCCCCCCCCCTCTTAAGGCAATTTTTAATTATATCAAAAATCTGTCATACATAAATTTTCGGCCCTTCTCCTAGAAGTAATAATAACTTCAAACGGATTCGATACGTATCATAATTAAGAAATTATGGGTTTTTTTCTGTTTTCACAAAAAGTCCCCCCCCCCATCCCCCCCCTGGTTCGATTTTGCCCATTAACGAACTTGACCGAGATTTTATGCCCCTTGATTTTATGTATCAGTTTCGAAAAGAAGCGGGAGTTGGAACCGCCTACTTCGAAAAATAACTTGTTTGCAGGCGGAGCCGGCAGGGATTTTTTTTTTTTTTTTTTTTTTTTTTTTTTTTTTTTTTTTTTGCTATAACGGTTGGTCCTATAAAAACTTGTCAATATAAAAGTTTTAGATAATATTAAGAGGATTTATAATAAATTTAAGTGGATTTGAAATCTTGGGAATGAACGAAGTTCTGATTTTTTTTCTTCTAAAACCCCCTTTCCCCCCCCCCTTAAGGCAATTTTTAATTATATCAAAAATCTGTCATACGTAATTTTTCGGCCCTCTTCCTAGAAGTAATAATAACTTTAAACGGATTCGATACGTATCATAATTAAGAAATTATGTTTTTTTTTCTGTTTACACAAAAAGCCCCCCCCCTCCCCCCCTCCCCCTGGTTCGATTTTGCCCATTAACAAACTTGACCGAGATTTTATGCCCCTTGATTTTATGTATCAGTTTCGAAAAGATGCGGGAGTTGGAACCGCCTACTTCGAAAAATAACTTGTTTGCAGGCGGAGCCGGCAGGGATTTTTTTTTGTTTTTAATTTTTTTTTGCTATAACGGTTGGTCCTATAAAAAACTTGTCAATATAAAAGTTTTAGATAATATTAAGAGGATTTATAATAAATTTAAGTGGATTTGAAATCTTGGGAATGAACGAAGTTCTGATTTTTTTTCTTCTAAAACCCCCTTTCCCTCCCCCCCTTAAGGCAATTTTTAATTATATCAAAAATCTGTCATACATAATTTTTCGGCCCTCTTCCTAGAAGTAATAATAACTTTAAACGGATTCGATACGTATCATAATTAAGAAATTATGTTTTTTTTTCTGTTTACACAAAAAGCCCCCCCCATCCCCCCCTCCCCCTGGTTCGATTTTGCCCATTAACAAACTTGACCGAGATTTTATGCCCCTTGATTTTATGTATCAGTTTCGAAAAGATGCGGGAGTTGGAACCGCCTACTTCGAAAAATAACTTGTTTGCAGGCGGAGCCGGCAGGGATTTTTTTTTGTTTTTAATTTTTTTTTGCTATAACGGTTGGTCCTATAAAAAACTTGTCAATATAAAAGTTTTAGATAATACTAAGAGGATTAATAATAAATTTACACGGATTTGATATCTTGTGAATTGACGAAGCTATGATTTTTTTTCTTCTAAAACCCTCCTTTTTTCTCCCCCTTGGGGCCATTTTTAATTATATCAAAAATCTGTCATACATAAATTTTCGGCCCTTTTCCTAGAAGTAATAATAACTTTAAACGGATTCGATACGTATAAAAATAAAGAAATTATGAGGATTTTTCTCTTTTCACAAAAAGCCCCCCCATTCCCCCCCTTGGTTCGATTTTGCACATTAACGAACTTGACCGAGATTTTATGACCCTTGATTTTATGTATCAGTTTGGAAGAGATTTATGCAGAATTTTTCCGGTTATCGTGGTCAGAAAAAAGTGACATATATATATATATATATAAAGTTTTGAACTGGAGGTGGTTTTAGGTTCTGGGAGTCATGATCGGCGTATATCTGCAAAAATTTTTCAAAATTTCCAACTTAGGTGAGAATGTAATAGGTAGTATTTCTTACGAAATCTACCTAAAAAGACGGAATTCTGCTACAGGAAGAAAAACTTTCACACATGCTTTACATTATTATCAAACAAATGCTCATTGTTGAGATAGAATGACAAAAAAAAATAATGCTTGAAAATATTTAATAAGTCATAAAGAGTCACTAAATTGAACTACAGTTTTTAAAGAAATTTCATTCGAAAGTACATTTATTTCCTATCGATGATGTAAAAATTGAAATAATAAAATTAAGTGAATGTATAGGGATAGAAAATAGAATTTTTGGCAGCCAACCAAAAGTGAACAGCACATTGTTGACGACAACAGAAAAAATCCCATACTGGAAGAAAAAGGACTTTGTTACTAACAAATGAATAGCAGCCAAATACCGCTCATTATATTTTACTTTTGATGTGGAGGGTGTGCAATTTTCTTATTTTTGGTTACAAAGCAGAAGGTTTAAAATCAATGAAATTGTGTTTACATTATATTTGAATGTCCAATTTTCCCTAATGTACTTTCAAAACAATTTTTTATTAAGAACTTCTTTACTGGAAGTTTAACTCTATTGACACTGTCCGCTTTGCTCTTTACAATTATAGTCAGGAAATCAAACTTTTAAAGGTTGTTAATGTGCTGCAATTACTTGCATACGTAAATTGGTCATCCAAAACTCAGAGAAATAAAAATTCTACAATTTGAAAAGTAATGGATAGAAGCACAATTCATTTTTCACAGAAATGTACAAAAATATATGGGATTTTTTTTTAATAACGATTTTTTTTCCAGAATAATTACATTTGCCGTCAACAAGTGGCATTTTCAGTTATGTCCAGTTTTTACAGTTGCCCAGCATAGTTCATAATGCAATTATCATTACAACTGTTCAATTTGATAGATGCCATTACGACAGTAGCGGCTCGTCCATGAGTGCTGCAGAGCTGACAGCACTCCTTATAATAATAAAAAAAAAACCCTGTATATTTTTAATGTTATCGTTGAGCATCAATTAAAATCTTAACGTAAGTAGGAAAATAGATCACTTCTTGCTTGTCCTGAATGCATGTGGGTAGAAAGGCCCTTTTCTTTTTCATTTTCGGCTGCAAGGAGACGTAGCTCTTATCATTCCCATAGATTCATTGTGCATGCCCCACGGTGCGATGTAGGTGGGAGGAGGCAAGCACTGTTACATTAGCGCCCGTGCTGAAAGCCGTGCAGATCGTTATTGAGAAATAGAAAATTTTGATTTCAACGTGTGTCTTTCAGCTGCGTTTCGGAATTTTGTATTCAACCACGCAATCAGTGTGCTGCATTTGCAAAAATGGTATTTTCACAGTTGTCATAGGTAGAGAAAAATGACATTAAAAATAACATTTAATTGTTACTTACAATTTTCAGTTAGACACAGTTCAGTTTATTGGAACAAGCATCGAAATTGGATATTTTACGGCCTGAGTTAAGAGTAATTTTATAACTTCTTCACTCTTTTATTCTAACCAAACACAAGACATACAGAACAGATATTAATTGTTATCCCTCAACATATGTTGCCTTAAGGAGGCAAATGGCTCGGACTGGTCCACCGATCGGAGAACCGGTGTGCTGTCATACTTTTCAAGACTTTCATGCCCTTCACCAGGCTATTTTACGCCCGCTGAAAATCCAAGGTTAGCAAAATGCCCAGTCCGACCCTGGGTAGAAACGTAGGTGCCTCATGTGTGGCACTGGTTCTGGTGAGAACCTAGCACTACCTCATTCTTAATTTACGAGCCGCTGCTGAATTACGAGAATAGCTGTGACGCACGGACGCACTATCCTACGATATGAAATGTATGCTATTGCATTTCTCTTCATTTGAGTGTCTATTTTGCGCTATCAATATTGATCGGAAAATGTAAGCAATTCGCGGAGTATTTGGCAAGCAATCGCTGGTAATTGTTTTAAGAAGGAACGTAGCAATCAATAATTGAGAACAACGATTTTTAGATAGCACAGATTGGTAGAATTCAAATTCATATCTATCGCATGAGATAAAAACAGCAATAAGTTAGTCATTGACGGAGTTACGAGTGATAAACTATCACACGATGTGTTTTCGAACATTTGTTTGTTGAAAAACCTGTTTGTGAAGAAAAATATCTGATATTGCCTATGATAGGGTAGTACGTGTGATTGCAGTTTTACACATGATAAGAATCTCTTAGGATAATCAGAAAGGATTTCTGCTGAAATTTCTGCCATATGATGGCTTAAATAAAAGAGAGTCAGCAGCTTTGGAATCACTACAGTGATAATTGTCAGGGACAAATGCAGCTATTCTGCCAATGTTTCTTTTTCTTTTTTTTTTGTTATACAAAATGTGTATGTATGTGAAAACTACATTGTGCTACTTTCTTAATGATTGAATTTTCATTACTTTTGGGACTTTTAGATCACACTGTATATACTAGACTAGCATGCTACGCCCGCTGCGCTGGGCCATTTTTCTAAATGTATCTTAAATCAAACAAAATGGCTTTGTATTTTAAAGGAATGTGGATCTTCACCTACAGATGCTATCTTAGTAGATATTTTCAAACGAACCTTGAATCAAACAAATTATATCAATGGATTTGAGCATGTATTTTAAAGCAATAGAGACGTTCTCCTGGATTTTCCTTCAATATTGCTGTAAACGATGTGAACGACATTGCGTTATATTATATCATACATTAGACAAAATTTGGGCTAAAAGAAGCAACTCATTTAGTTGATCATTTATAGTAGAGTTTGGTAGGGAAATGAGGCCATTATGAGATTATGAGAACAGGAACTAAAATGTTCTCTAGTCAACATACTAACTAAAAGAGAAAGCATTACAGTGATTGCATAGATTGACCATTGAACTTAAATAATGTTCGGGTGATTCATTTTCGTCTGTAAGTTCTTGAACTCCGTTCCTCTTTCTTGTCTCCATGTCAGATTCTGGTAACGTAAGTACAATCTCAGTCTATGTTACGTTATATTTCGCAAGATACGTCCTCTTCTGGCAAGTCCACTACGGTTTTTCATCTTTCGATTCCAGCAGAGTAAATACAGTAAAAATTGTAATAATTTGTTTGCACATAAAGAACAGTGTTTAACTTTCATATTTAAAAAAATGGTGAAACATAAAAAAGTGCATTTTTAAAGCTGAATATGAATAAAATTAAAATGACGCCATTTTCACTGTCTTTCCATTTTTTAGACCAGTTGCATTCGTGTAACCATTAATCTGAAAAAAAAAACCAATGATTAACTCTGGTAAAAGAATAAACTTCTAGTTTGTATCCAATAAAATTTTCCAAATCTTCCATAATCTTGACGATATCCAAGTTTGACGTCAAACATTAGAAGTGCTTGAAATGATATGGTTACTAATGTACCAGAGTTAGTTACAAAACGAAGTTATTTACGCCCCAAGCTATGTTCCATTAAATAATGCCAAATTACTGTTAATTCAATTATAGATCCTTCATTGACAAAATTCTATACCTTAAATAAAACTGACAATAATAAAGTTAGTTATGCAAAATGTTTAGTAACATTATTTTTGGTGAATACTTAAACCGAAGATTTTTTTTGCATTTCTCTAAAGACATTATAACACGCAGAAATAAATTCATTTCTCACTATGTTTAGCTTCTAGGGCTGTGTGTAGGTCGAAAAGGCTTTGTAATGATCCAAAAATTATCTAATCAGAATTTCAGGTACTTGTTTTTTCTTATCCAGCCTGAAATGATAAATCGACAAATATTATTTATTCCATTCGCCACCATTGACATTACAAAGTTTTTCCGTATATTGAAAGCGCCAAAACAGTGGCTGAGATGTTCTGCTCTCAAAGCCGGCATACGGGATGTGCTGGGTTCAAACGCGACCTACGTTATACACGGCCGGTGCATGACGTTTAAAACGTCACATTTAGTGGATCATTTTTACACAGAGATTGGTACAAAACGGTGGGTGCGGCGCTTTGCACCAATCATCATGTAAAAATGATCCATTTCATGTGACGTTTTATACGTCATGCACCGGCCGTGTATAACGTAGGTCGCGGTTCAAACCCCTGTCGCGCTCGTTGACCTAACAGTTCGGAGTTTTCCGTTTTTTTCTTCGAACCTTGCCGTAAATACGGGTTAGGATCCCTTAGAAAGACCCCCCACTGAGAGCACCCCCCCCCCAGGGTCTATATCCCTCGTGTAGATAATAGGCCGTCATAAAATCAACGAACCGTACATTGGAAGCATTGCTTTTTTTTGGTAAAATTTTGCTTCATAATGAAAAAGAACCATAAATTTAGCAATCGCTAGTTTCAAAAGTCGTCTAATCTTCTGTAATCTGAATCGTCGCCCAGAGTAACCGTCAAACGTAAACGAAACATCCAACAATATAGTAAAAATGCCAAATGGCAGGTGACCGGAATACGGACACTTAGTCCGTAATACTATTACCGGACTATTATTACCGTAATAATATTACGGTATATATTAGTCCAACAATTAGTCCGTACGTTTAAAAGACATTGGTCTTTTAAAAACTTTCCTGAAAGAAGGGAAGATATGCAGAAAAAACTAAAATGACAAATCAAAAAGAGCATCGAAAATTTATTTCAGCAAACAATTTTTATTGAAAAATGTAGCCTTTTGTGGTAGTAATAACGCATAAATGCACACATCACCTTAAGAATATTCTTTGGTTCCTAACTTTTGAAACAGTGAATATTTTTATAAGTAAAATTGGCGATATATTATAAAAATAATAAAATAAAAATAAAAGAATAGACAATATTCGCTGATCTGAGTTCGAGGCTATAAAAATAATATGTTTGGTGAAAACAAACCGGCATGTTTCCGTAGTAGATTTTTGAATGTCTAAAATTTAATTATTTTACAATTTGTGTTTGAGTGGCAGACATTCACTAAAATTTAAATATTTGATCCCATATTCATAACAATAACTGCTATTTATATAATTTGAATTTGAATAAAAAATTTTATCCCAAAAAGGATCTTGTATATACGAAAAAACACTATTATATTGCTAATATTGCTCAAGCTGATGTCACGCTTATACATTTTTGGCTTAAAATCACATTGCTTGGCGCAAAAGTAAAATCAAACCCGTAAATAAACAAATAACATGTAACTCATAAATGCAGTCATTTTTACAATTACATTCCTCCTGTAAGACACATGATAGGAGAGTTATATAAAAAAAATTAACAGAAAGAAAAAAAGGAAAAAAAATTACTCATATTTTATTAAATCAAATTATCAGATGCATCTTTGTTAACCTGACGCAAACGATAAATCGCCAAATTTTGACTTAATCTGAATTGCAATCTCATGCATTGCAAATATTTTTAAGCATTACAAACATTTCTTTGGGGTTTAAATTAAATATTATGCCTCATTAAAACATTTTGTTTCTTTCTTTTTCTTTTTCTTTTTCTTTTTTCTTTCTTTTCTTTCTTTTTTTTTTTTGCGGGGAGGGGAGGGGGGATTTTAAATAAAATTAATAACAGAATTTTTCTTTTATTTTTCTATGTGTTTGCATTATTTTCTGATATAGCCGTTTCAATTCTTTTGCCAACGATAATGGTCGCCAAAAAAATGACCTATGGTAACCTTATCGTCCAAAATAACAGAACTTTCCATCATAATTATATAACTAATATACGCAGAACTATGTGTTATATACTAAAACCTTCCCTGAAAAATTATCTATCGAACAACTCAAGTTCCATCAAAATCCATTCAGTGGAACTCGAGTTATAAGGGAACGGAACGAAATTTCCGTTTGTGTTTTATATATATAGTAGATAGTAGATAGAAGTAAATTAAGCATTGCATACCTTTCACAGCTACTATTGTTGCTCCTGTAATCATAACAAAGAATTGAAGCGTATCTGTATAAATAACAGCAGCCAAACCACCTACAAAACAAGTTTTACAGTTTTAAATCGAAATTAAACCGTCATTTAAATATTTATCAATTACAAATATTTATTCTTTTGTGAAACCATGGTTTCTTATAACTATTTAAAAGAAAAATTGAAATAATACATAGTTAAATTCTAAGCCCTGGCCATTAAATTTAAATTGCATTTTCAACAACATAAAACAAAATCAAAATGTTTAGTTTTGGGCCTAGAGTTAAAATCCAGAAATAAAATAAATAATTCCTTAATTTTCACAATCGCAGAAAAAAATAGTTTAAGAGCCTACGTACACTTTGGTTTTATTAAAATGATATTTAACTCTTTTGTATCTGCATCCTAATAATATTGTATGTCTTTACATTTACTATTACTTTGTCTTTACAATTACTTTTGTTACCTGCATTTAGCAATGACAGTATAATCTTTATGGTTACTATCATCACTTCATTTATGTTTCAGCATTTAGTAATAAAACAACAATAATCAAAAAAAGTTTGCTATAGCTCTGTACACCATCGCTCAGTTTTTTATTTCAAACACAAACTAGGGGGCCTACCTCCTGCGAGCTACGCTCTCCAACCCCCGCTCAGACTTCGAAGCCTCAAAAAACATGACAGCGTGCTTTGTTTTAAAAATATTGGTAAATCTGTAATTGGGTTGCCATGCTTTTAACGTTTTAATGGGGCATTTTTTGATTACCATGGCCTCATACACAGCTGTTGTGACAACTGACGACTGTTTTCGGGATTGATAAGTAAAATCAATTACAACTTGAAAACCAGCTTGTATAAAATGGTTAGGTTTAAATTGTGGCTACCCCTCGAACTTTTATAACAACGATCTGTATTCTATTCTTCCTTTGTGTTTAAGGATGAGAAAAATTCCATCTGCTTGTGAATAACATTAAGAACTACGGTATTGAAAAGTACTGTTAAAGACATTTTCAGTAACAGGTTTTAATTTTCTCTCTATTTTAGTGCACCATCATGCACGTTTTCATGTTATTTTAAATATGTAAATTATTTATTTTAATTAATATGTATATACAAATTTTCTAATAATTATTTATCATACAAAATTACCTAAATATTTTGTGCATGCATGCATGCATTTATTCGGCATCAATTGATGACATATTTAAACAAATTTGCTATCCGCGATAATTTTACACCTTGTTATGTCACTTGAATATTGTCCATAAGAAAATCGGGTACTTTTCCAGTATAGGATCCTTTGCTTTTAGGTTTGGCGTAATTCGAGCTACGAAAAGGGATAGATTCGTTAATATACATAGATTTGTTGCCAAAAGTTATGAAAACAAACCCAATGAGCTTTTGGTGCTTTTCTATTATAGGGGTCTTGACGCTTTTTTAAAAAGCTTGGCGCAATTCGGGCATCAGAAAGTAAGATTTGGTGCCAAATGACATAAACAGCCATGGAAACAAATTCGACGATTTTTTTTGTTTATATGCGTATTTTAATTACACGTATATTATTATTGTTTTTCTATACAAATTACTTCTGATTATATATAAAATAGGATAAATGACATTTTACGCTAAACAAATTGTATAAATATTTTTTTGCTCCTTTCTTTTGCGTTTACATAAATGACGTCATTTGGACGAATTTATTCAAAATATTTTCAGTTTATAAATTAAATTAAATGCTGACAGACAATTGAATCCTAACGATAGAAATGTGATTTTTTTTTTCAAATTTTCATGAAAAACATAATTTAATCACAATCTTGTGTTCATTACTGATTGAAATAAAAGATAAATTCAATTTCAATTTGAAAATGACGAATAAAAAAAAATCAATAATCCCTATCGGGATCCTTTTCGATTTTTTTCCCTTTTTTGTCACAAAAAAATGAGTAATTAGTTGCCATCATTACAGAAATGTCATTAAAATTAGAAAAAAATTAATATCTCGAAAACTAATTCCAATTTCAAAATTCTATTACCAGTTTTGACATCCGCGGATTTTTATGGACAATTGGTATTAATTTTACCATCAAGGGTTTAATATTTTATTAAAAATAGCCCTGAAACATAATCAGTCGTTTAATCAGTCGTTTCATAAAATCGTTTCATAAATTCGTTTCATAAAATCGTTTCACAAATTCGTTTCATTAGGATTTTATATATATAGGGTAGATTTCATTTTTTAAATTAAAAAATAAATTTCATGATAAAAATATAAAAAATACTGGAAGGTTATGTCTATTTAATCATGTTATAATACGGCATTTTCCAAATGCGTTCAAAAATTCTTTCTTAGTTTTCAATATATTCATAACATGCAAAATAACTATATTTATTAGATTTTAATAAATGACATATTCGTTAATTTTCAGTAAACCTCAATTTTTGTAATTTGGATAACTACTTTAATTTTTTTTAATAATTTTTCTCCGAAAAAAAAAAGAACATTTAGAATCGAAAAGTTTTAAATTACTTAATTTTGTTTATTTAACATTTTTGGACAAATACAAATCATTTGTTACATTACACTGTTAAATATTTGCACCAAACTGTCCAGTTATTTGACCGTTTTTATAGAAAACTGTTACAGAACTGTAATTTTACTCTATTCTGATCTTATTATTGCCCATATTATGATCAGAGTAGATTTAAAATACGGCTATGTAACTATTTTCTATAAAAACGGTCAAATGACTGGACAGTTTGCTGCAAATTTTTAACAGTGTGTACAACACTTTTGCGTGCAATCAATCAAAGCTCTTTTTTGGTCTATTTTCTTCTCAATATAACCTTACAAACAGTTATACAAAGATTTTTATGCATCTGCAGCCTTTTTATCTCTAGTATTACGTATATTTTAAATAATACTTAATGGAATAATCAGATAAATAATGGATGCTACAAAACAATACTTGAAGAATTATAATTAAAACAGAAAAAATGTTGTTTAAAAGCAACTATTAATTCAAACTACAAAGTTTTCTTTTACATAGTATTTTCAGCGAGGAAATTTTCTGCATAAAATTAGGAGTTACATATAATTACTTATTAGGTATAGATGAAAAAAAAATCTAATATTTGATTATATTGATAGTTTTTTAAAACAACAACAACAACAACAGAAAAAAAAACAGAGAAGGATGTTATGTTTGAACATTGCATTTTTTAAAACAGTTTAAATACTCTCACATCAATTACAAATGATTACCTGTTTCAATACTCTCATATCAATTACAAATGATTATCTGTTTCAATACTCTCATATCAATTACAAATGATTATCTGTTTCAATACTCTCATATCAATTACAAATGATTACCTGTTTCAATACTCTCATATCAATTACAAATGATTACCTGTTTCAATACTCTCATATCAATTACAAATGATTACCTGTTATAGTGCATATTCCGGTCATTAACAGGAGACCCGGTATGGCTACATAAAGATTCCAGTGAAGTGCCTGATTTATGAAGACAACCCCAGAGTACAAGTTTACCTGTAATCAACAAAGAGCTTCACATATTTATTATAATAAGATTTGAAATTGATAAGGACGCAAGAAATACGCAAGCATAAATACGCAAGAAAAGATCACACAACGATTACGAAATAAAATAGCAACTAAACTAAGAACAAATCAAAAAATGCAACAAAAATAAATTCAATTAGCAATTAAAAGTGAATAAAGAAATGCTAATAAGTGTTCCCATCCTATTTAAATTAAAACAGAAAAATAAAACTGCTATATATTTTTTTTTATTCACGGATAAAAATTATACTGAAACTCAATGCATTTGCAAGCAAACTTAGAAAAACAATAAAAATGAAAAAGTTCTTTTTAAATAAAGTGAAAAATTCATACAACATTCACTCTGAAAAAAATCCGTGAATTGAACAAATTTTTCCGTTGCATTTTTTTCGTTAAAACACAAAACATTCCGCTTTGATTTGCTTCGCTTTCTGCAAAATAAGGAAAATTCACCAATCTAACATAAAATATACCTGGAATTCTCCAATCTATGTCTGCAATTTCTTTAAACCACATGTGTGTACAAGCAACTGTGCTGCGTGTTACTTTTCCGTATTAGAAACGGAATTTTTACGTATGATTTTTTCCTTCAAAACACGGGAAATTCAAGAAACGAGGGTAAAATTTTCCTGAAATTCTCCAGTCACAAGACAAAAATTTCTTCAAATAACAGAAAAATCTTTTCCAATCACAAGGATGTCCCGGCAACTTGCTGTCTGTATTTTTTGCGGTTTTTGACGAAATTTATTTTGAGAGTGTTGTTAGTATGGTTAACGATTGGAAAATTACTGTATTTGGAAATAAAATAAAATAATACTTTTTATTCATAAACAAAAAAAAGTTTATGAATAAAAACTTTTTCAAATATCGATTTCTTAAACAGTATTTTAAGAATAAAGTTAATTTTTTTTTCGAATACGCTAGATCTAAAATAAGTAAATAAAAAATTGTTTCGAGCACCAAAAGATTCACCAAATAGAGCATGCCAGTTTGATAGCATTCAGCATACTATCACCAGTGACTGGTGACAGTATGCTGATTGCTACTGAAACCAGTGCAATATTTGGTGATATATTTGGTGAATATTTTTATGGTCTAAGACTTGTTTTATTTATTTATGTTGTATAGCATCAAGTCTCATCTCAATTTTCATACCAGACCTACTGCAGCACAGTCAACATAAAATTTTACAAACCCGATAAAATGACAGCCTTTCTAAATTCTCAAACTATCTGAGACAATACCCCCAATGATCTGCAAATCTAAAGATGGACTTTTCAAACATATTAATAACTTACAAGTTTTAAAAGCCAAGAAATAAAAATTAGCACTTTTAGCATAGAACATATCTGCGGAACACCATAAAAAGTTGAGCTTCAAATAATATACAGTTTAAAAACATAAAGTAGAAGTTCACAAATATTTTTAAATGTTAAATTAAAATTACATTACCAAAGAATTAGAAAAAAAGTACTTGTACTTAGCTATTTTATATCACAGAATTCCAATCCCTTCCTCCAAACAGGAGAGAAGAAAAAATAAAAATAAAAATAGTAACATACCATTGATGAATTGAATAAATATATAAGGCCATAATCTAAAATGGCATTATCTAAACACTGAATGAAAGAAAAAAAAAGAAAAATTGCTGCTACAGATGGCACAGAATTAGCAAGTATCAGAGATAATTTAATATAAAATCCATACAGAAGAAATATCTTTTTAGCTATATAAACTATGTTCTATGATAATATAAACTACCCTCTATGTAATTCTATATTTTCCCTTGCTATCACGACATTAAATGTTTCCATACATTATTACACCATCCGCAGGTTGATACGACCTAAAGTTTACGAGTTACAAACAACCACATTTATTTCGATATTTGATAACTTAAATTCTTGATTATTTCAAGACACTAAAGTATAATTCTTGATTATTTCAAGACACTAAAGTATAATTCTTGATTATTTCAAGACACTAAAGTATAATTCTTTATGAAATATTGCAGTGTCGATTCTTATGTAATATTTTCCTCTAAATCGAATGGAATCATCTGCAGGTCAATGCAAGCCGTAGTTATTGAGTTATAACCATTTTTCTGCGAACATTTGACAACTTCAGAGAACAATGACTAGGTTGAAAGGTATGGAAAGCTGGAAATGAGGCTCTACGCATATATTTGTCCAAAAAAAAATTGAATTTAGCTTCAAAATTTGTTTAATCCAAAATATAAATTCTATTATATCACAAAAATGGGCTTGAACCAATTAAAAAAATTACTTAATTAAAAATGAAAGAATATGTTGAATAAAACAAATAAATAAATGGAAATTAATTAAAAAGTTTAAAAAAGACAAAACATTATATGGTTTAGGGTTGTTTGAGATGATTCTTCCGTAGTTTCGTGTGTGGAATAGAATAAAACCAGTCCAAAATTGATACGTTTAATCATTCTCGAAGATAATACGTCCAATCATACTCTGCTTCTAATAGGCAAAAGGGAGTACGAAGCCTACAATTGCAGATAATTGCAGCTGAAATAATTATAACTGTTTCTTGAACGTGTGTAGATGAGAAAAATTGCCAAGCGATGTCGATGGCTAATGTAGATTTTTTTGAAAGCTTCGACAATCTATTTAAAATTTTTTAAATATTATATATATTAATTCTCCATATATCAATGCAGTATTTGAACGGGTTAGTTGTGGTTTCTTATTCTCTATATAGATGGTAAATACTTTCAAAGTTTCAAAATTTTATCTTTGAAAATAAAAGTACACGAAGAGGAACAAAATTCGGCAAAAATTGATCAATTTCGAAAAGTCTTAAAAAGCCAACTTTTAAACCCCTCTGTACGGACGCAAAAAAAATTTATTTTCGAAAAAATTCAAGCAGGACTTTAATTTTGAACCATCAAAGAAAGAAAATCACTAGAAACAGCACTTAACCCCTTAAGCACAATGTTCTATTTAGTGGTAGTATGTTGAATTATAGATATATTAAATTTTGCCAAAAGTAGTTTATTGTCTGAGTGCAACGAAGACTCATACACAGCGCAGTATTACTTTGCCCCATATATAGCTAGGATGGATATTAAAACCTTTCGTCAAGCATAACTCAAGAAATATTTAACGGATTTCGTTCAAATTTTTACAGCAGGTACCTATAAAGGTGACAACGACGTCTATTTATTACCAAGAATAAATGTCAAACCGTTTGGAAATTATATTAAAAAAATAGATAAAAAAGCACAATTAAAGTACATACGTCACTAAATTTTGTGCGTACGTCATTTTCACCGGCGGGAGATTTTCGTAGACAATCGGGATTGAAAAGTTCATGGAGTACATGGAGCAAAATAATATGCAAGAACTAATATTCAGCACAATAAAATATATTTCAATTTAGTAGAAATCAAAAATTAATCTGGATTTTTTTCTGTTTGAAAGAAAAACCCCGCAATAACTTGGTAGACTTGGTATTAGAGATTTGGCGCAAATCTCAGCAATAGCAGCTTTTTTTATTTCGCGTGTGTAAATTAAAAAAAAAAATTCTTTGGTGTTTAAATAAAAGGTTTCGATTTATGGCATTATTTCTTTTTTTTTCTCTTTTTAGCATTTTAAATGGGATTAATGAAAGACATGTATTTTAAATTAAATGAGTGAAAGGTTTATATTTAAATGAAATGAATTCAATATGAAAATGTTATAGGAACAATATTTGGCGATTTATTAACTGCGCCAGGATAACAAAAAAGTACCAATATATCAAACGGTATGCAGTATGTGAAATGAAACAATTATATTATAATCA
This sequence comes from Maratus michaelseni, assembly GCA_963931845.1. Classification (NCBI taxonomy): domain Eukaryota; kingdom Metazoa; phylum Arthropoda; class Arachnida; order Araneae; family Salticidae; genus Maratus; species Maratus michaelseni. The sequence continues at coordinate 169,266,295 of OZ007591.1, forward strand.
CCCATCGTACAAGAAAAAAAAACTAATATTCTGCATTCAGAGGAAAAATCCATCTCCTGTGCCGTAAGATTTGGCGAGTTCTTTTTTGGTGATAAGTTTTTCGATGTGATTGTTGGGATCTGCAGGATTTGGCTTACTTTTTCTAAATCCTATTTTTTTGCAGATGTAGTATTATGTAAATATATTTTTTTGCAGATATTTTTCTATTTTGTATATTTGGCATTCTATTTTGTATATTTTCTATTTGGCATTTGGAAAAGAGATTTTTACCTTTTTATCTGTGCCTTCGGAAATATTAAAAAATAAAAAAAGATTTACATATATCAAGCGTATAATGTTATGTTTTGCATTTTTATACGGACCACTTCTCCATTTTTAGATTTTAAACGCTATTTATTATTTACTAGCCGTTTATTAATTGTTTACAATTTACCCCCCTGACAATAACAATTATTTATCACAAAAATGCCTTTTAGGTTTGTTAAATAAGTTTGTTTGTGTATTTTCATTACTTATTAAAATATCGAATATGGCGATAAAATTTTATTTTAGCATCGTGCTTAAATTTTTAAGATGGTGCAAAAACATGCTATAATAAACGTATGTTTGTAAATATTTGAAAAACATGTTTTACCGCTCTCTTGAAAAAATTTTGTTCCATGCTAGAACTACCTTTTGGCACCATTTTAAATTTTTTTCGCCAACCGACATAGGATACGAAACTTTTCCCCATTCAGATACACAGGCAAGGCTGGTCTCAAACAAGAGTAAAGCTAGCAACAATATTGTTTTAACTCTATAAGAGTTACAATAATGATATTAAATGCTCCGATTGGCTTTGGGCCCAATTACGAAAGTTTCTCCTAAAAAAAACTGTAGAAGAAGTCTTTTACATTTGTTTCAAATGAAGCTCGGTCTACAAGGTATTAGTTAATAATACAAACAACACTAATGGCATGGAGGCAAAAGTTTTAATTTAAATGCATACATTTGAAACCCTTCCCCCCTACCCCCCCCCAAAAAAAAAGAAAAGAAAAGAAATTTACTGTAATGAATTTAAAATGGCGTTAAGCCACGCTTTCTGACATAAGCAGTTGGCTGCACACGCGATAACGAAACTTTCACTTAACTTAATAACATGTAGCTAATATAGCCCTCAGTGCACTTTGCAGTTATACAGACCTTGTGTTTTTTTTAAAAGCTTGAGACAATTCAGGTTTAAGAAGTTGAGATTTACTGTCAAATGATATAAACAACTATGAACACAAAACTGATGAAAAAATTATTCAGGTTTATGTATGTATTTAAAAAAAATGCATCTGATTACACTTATTAGATAAATTACTTCTGTTTGCATTTAATAACTGATAAACGGCTTCTGTATATTAAATGAATTGTTTTAATATTGGGAAGAGGTGGCGAGAGGTAGAAAGACGAGTAAACAAACGGGTAGACAGACGGGTAGAGAGACGAGTAGCGACATAGGTAGGCTGACGGGTAGCGAAACGAATAGACAGACGGCTAGAGAGAAAGGTAAAAAGAGGGTTGACAGAGGGGTAGCGAGATGGGTCACGAGACGGGTAGCGACACCGGTAGACAGGAATGTAGCGAGAAAGGTTGCGAGACGCGTAGCGTGGTAGATAAAGAGACGAGTAGAGATATGAGTACAGAGACGAGTTGACTGACGGGTAATGAGATTTTTAGCGAGTCGGTTACAAAAACAGACGGACAGTGAGACGGGTATACAGACGAGTAGAGAGAGAGTAGATGGTACGGAAATGGGTAAGAAGATGGGTAGGGAGGCGTGTAGCCAGACGGGTAGAGAGACAGATAGACAAGTTGTGAGACAGATATACAAATGGGTAGCGAAGTGGATAGAGACACGGTTAAACATACAAGTAGTTAGACGGATAGACAGACGGATAGAGAAATAGATTGGCGGGTAGAGAGACCAGTAGAGAAATATAGAGACAGGTAGCGAGAAGTGTAGAGAGATATACAATCGGTTAGAGAGACGGGCAGAAGAACGGATAGGGAAACAGACAGATTGTGGAGCGACAGACTGGCAAAAGAAAAGTCTGCGGATGGCGCAGTAAAGGCGCAGGGGGCAGAGCCTCCTAGAGAATAATCAAGAAGTATCTGTTAAGCTTAACTTTGATATATATATAATTTTTTAATTTTGCCGATATGGAGATTTAATTTAAAAGTTATTTTACAGAAGTCATCGAAAGATATTTTGTATACTTTAATAGTAATCTAGACTATAGTTTTGCAATCTGGTTTGTAGCAAAGCATGCTATCAATGTGGTTTGAAGCGCAAGAGTTTCTATAAACAGTTATACAAATAATAGATATATAATCAAGGAAGAAAAATTTTAAATTCACACACAAAAAAAGGTGCAACAATGAAATTAAATTTGCGTTAAGCCACGCTTGATAGAATAATCTATTGGCTGCAAATCCAATTACGTAACTTTAAAAATCTTGGCGTTTTAAAAGATCCGGCGGTTTTTTTTCCCAAGTTTTGCGCAATACGCGCTTAAGAAAAGGAGATTCTTTGCCACATGTTAAAAAAAATTATGACAACACAAGTGATGAACGGTACTTCTTTTCTATTTTTTAACAGTGTATATGAATTTATATATAATATTTTGTAATTCTATCATTTAATTTGCTCTTTTTCTTTATATTGTAATTGTTAACCCTATGTTCTCAGCAATATCACTCAGACTAATCCCTTTGAGGGAAGTCCTAGTATCATTATTTTTATCTATCCGAAATACAAAAAAAACACAAAACTTAATGTGAAACACAACGAAGAAAGAAACAAAGCAGCGGGAAAATTAGTGAGTTTTTTTATACGTAACGCCATCTATTGGGTGCGAAAACAATCGTTGCTATAAAGCCCGTACAAAACCAATCACAATAGCAATTAGCGACAAAAAACAAACAAACAGATGCTTAGAACATTGCAGTCTAGACTTAAGACGAGGACGTATGCACGTACGTCCTGGTATTACAAATAGACAAGTTCATGGCGTACGTATGTACGTCGTGGTGCTTAAGGGGTTAAAAAAATCCACTCTTGGGTATTTTTGCCAATTCGGCCTCACTGTGCGTTGTGAAGGAAATACGAGACTATGAATGATAAAGAGAGAATGATAAAGTAGGATGCAAACGAATTTGGAGAACTACTGGCAAGTCACTATCGCACGCAGTTTCTGCCAAATGAATTGATTCCTAGATGAGATAAGTGGTACCCCAGCCACCGCTTTTAATAAATTTCAAAATCTTATTTGAATACATTATAATGTATTACATTATGTATTACATATAATGTAATACATTATGTATTACATTATATGTAATACATTATAATGTGAAGTATCAATAATTATTGATACTTTTCACATAAAAATGCTTTTCGGTGTTGATGGTGGGCATTCTAAAAAATAAATCAAATGTAAAAAATCTAGTAAAGTTTTGAATTAAAAGTGGTTTTCACCTTTGTTCTGTAACCAGGGAAGCTCGGCTTGGATCTCCTGGTGTATATAATACAGAAGCATAAATTGTTATATTGCAATGACAGATTTGTTCGAATCATGTTTTAGGGTACATACATGTTTTAAATGAATAGGAAACAACACATATTGATTCTACATAATGAGTAAAAATGTAAAGTCATAGTTCTAATATAGAATAAATTGCAAGAAAACTGTGAACTGAAGTAATGAACGATATAAATCAAATGATAGGTAGTCTTCTATAAAACACTTAATGACCTGCTACTAGCAACATTCGTGATGTTCTTTCTATTTATAAGAAGAAATTATGTTGGCTCAAGTGTTGATTATTAAAAAGAAATTGATATATTTAAAAATAATGACACGAATTCTTCTTTAGCAGTTTTCAAAAATTTTCTTCTAGAAAACTACTATATTTTCTTGCATAAAAGATTCAAATATGTTAAAGATATACTTAGAAGCCTACATTATACACATTTTTTTTTTTTTTTTTTACTCTTAATACTTTAACCAGATTTTAGCATTATGCCTTAACTAGATTAAAAACATAGTTAAATTAAGTTTTAGCTTCTTATTACTTCAACAAAGTAATGGAACTTAGAGTTATCTACAATAAAAAAATTACATTTTTTTTCTTTTTAAATCAGCATTATTACAGGGAGTAAAATAATAAGTGGGGACATTTTTATGAGAATGGTATTTTTCAAAGATACATTAATAATTCTCAGCATTCTGAAATTTTTAACGAATAATTTTTAACGATTTTAAACTGCAACTCTTGATCTAAAACAGGAAGTAGTAAAATTTTAGGTTAATCAAACTCAGAAATGATTCTACAAACGAGCACAGAGAGATGGTTTATTACTGCAATTATATAATATATATGTATGAGGACGTGAGTTTCAAAACTCGACTTATCACAAATTAAAAAAATCGTATTTTCCATGTCAGTCTATTCTATTGGTTAATCTGCAGCTGAAAACCACAACAATCCGCAAAAAAAAAAACTACTTTTAGTATGTATTTCTGGCATTGCAAAATCTTGGTTTACAATGAAAATCAATGGAAGCAGTTAGAGGTTTTTCGCGATTTCCCCAAATTTGATTTTCTGGATAAAGCGAGTTTTGAAACTCAAGTCCTCATTTCATTTATCAGGAATTTGCTTTACTGAGCTTTTTTAAAATATCAGATACAGTGAAAAGTGCTTATAACGAGGCTTAAGAGAGTGAGAAAATTAAATGTTATAACTATATGCAGACTTAAAATTAATCCGTACATTAATAACTTTATTAAGAAACTTAGGTATATATATATATATATATATATATATATTTATGGTTGCTCGTCCCAAATATAATGTTCAAAATAATATATAACAAAAACTACTATTTAATTTCCATAATTATCTTAAAACATTCCTAATTACAGGACTTCCATACTTCAATTTAAATGGTCTCATTTTATCCAGGTTCTACTAAACTTCTATTTACGAAGGGCAGTCGGAAAATAAGTTTCCCCTGGCGACTGTGAACAGAGGTGTGTACGAAAGACAAAAAATGTAATGAGACATTAAAGATAAAACATAACTTTATTTTTCCACATAAGTACCAAGTACATTGAGACATTTGTCATACCGCTTTAGAGGCTTCAAACAGCCCTCCAGGAAAAAAATCAGGGCTTTGAATACGGACGAAGCGTTGAACGGCTATAGGCGAAAGACAACATAGCAGGTGAACGCGAACGTCCAAGACACCGATACTGTTTGGTAGAGGTCGACCGCGATCAAGCAGATGGAGCTGTTTCAGTGCCTGTGCAGATGGCGCTGTTGACTGCAACAACGCCATCTGCGCAGGCACTGCAACAGCGCCATCTGCTTGATCGCGGTCGACTACCCAATGGTGTATCGGTGTCTTGCACGTTCGCGTTCACATGCTGTGTCGTCTTTCGCCCATAGCCATTCAACGCTTCGTCCGTATGCAAAGCCCTGATTTTTTCCTGGAGGGCTTTTTGAAGCTGATAAAGCGGTATGACAAATGTCTCAATGTACTTGGTACTTATGTGGAAAAATAAAGTTATGTTTTATCTTTAATGTCTCATTACATTTTTTGTCTTTCATACACACCTCTGTCCACAGTCGCCAGGGGAAACTTATTTTCCGACTGCCCCTCGTATAAACATTGCTACAAAATGTGATAAGTTCTCATTTTAGCCCCTTCCTTTCCTAATATTAAAAATATTTTTCTTTCAAAATTTTTATCTTTTTTAGCAAATATATATTAGCTATTAAAACAAATGCATCGAATTTGATACTTTAGTTTTTATGTATTGTTTAGTGCTATTTGTAAAAGAAGCAGACATACAAATAAGGAGGGAAAACCAATCAATATGTAATAGCAAACAAAAATTTTTTATCATTTGAACCTTTTTTTAAAATTATATACATGCTGAAATTTGCTAATACTTAAAACAGTAGGTTAAAAAAAAATGGGTATAATTATAGATTTTCCTAATTCATGTTTGTAAATGTACTTAGAAAAACAACTCACAAGGTATAGCTTATTCTGAGGTAGAGCTTTTGAAATAATAATGATAACAATACAGCTTATAGGCAGGAAAATATAGCAGTTTTCTTATTTAGTTATGTAAAATTCAAATGGCCTAAAAGTTTTCTCAAGAAGGGATTTACCTGAACTAAATATTTTTTTAAATTATTAATTAATATATTTAATAGTGCAAGAAGAATTAAAAGCTTTTTTAATGTATGTGCTGAGGATTGATTCTTATGTATATGCTGTCAAAATTTTATTACTTCTTTCTCATACCATTTTTACTTTAATTTTCTAAGCTCAAAGTTAAAGAAGATTTTAATAAATTTTTTAATTAAGGAAACCATTGAAACCAATTATTTATTTTTGTTCTTTTACCATGGAACAAGAAGAACAAAGTTTAAGGAAGTATTTATTAATTTTCTATGTTCTAGCTATTTAGACAGTAAACATTTACATACCACCAAAAACATAAAAATAAATCAGTATAATTAACAAGCTATATAATTTCGTGCTTTTGGTGAAGATATTCTTATTTAAAAATTAATGCACATTAAGTACATAAAAAGATGCACATAAGTTAAGGAAGCATGAAAATATGCAGATTTATTTTTGATGCATCTAGTGGTTGTTATCCTGAGGATAGCAAATGGAACAAAAAAAGTTGTGGACTACCGCACATTTCCATGAAATTATTTTAAAGGTTTTGTACTCCTTTGAGCTCCATGGGAACCAAAGTGAAGGGGAAGTTCACACCCCTCAATTTTACGAATAACGAAATAGAGCTGAAAAACAAAATTCATGTTAACATTCCATCCAAATCCCAGTTTTAAACAATGTATAACAATTATCCTAATTAAATAGATAAGAGATTGTCTTGCTAAGATTAATTTGTTAAAATAACCCTATTCCAATACAGTCAAATCTCGTTAGTAAGTCACCTGGATAAAACGTCACTCCGCATATTACGCCATGTTTCAGAAATCCAGACTATTCTCATGCGTCTTTTCACATATTGTACTCTGCTCATTGCACCGCAATTTTTTCAACTACTCCGCTTAAGACGTCACTTTTAAGAGTACAATAGGTGAACTCGGTCGTATTTCTTTGTCAAAGTTATCTCCAAAAATACTTATAAAATATTAGCTGATGACTTGGAAGTTAAGAACGGGTCAGCAGTAGAATTCAACAGAGATCATGAAGAAGAACATAACCAATGGCTACAAAGAAAACAGCCCTATAATGCATTGATAAACTAAGGGACTATATTTCGTTTTAAACGACACTACAAATAGCGAACATAATATTCTGTATTCCTTAGAGAAAAGAAATTTTGATTCCAGAAAACTGCCATCAAACAAAAATGGATGATTTTTTGTAAGCCAGTAACAAATGGGCACGTATTGAATTGTACAATTGAACACTACGTAACATACTTACTTACTAAACTTTGCTTAATTTGTCATCTATTTTATGAATTATCATTGTTATCCTAATAATTTGTATAATTTATAATGTAATTCAGTTATAAGTATACTTATTATATAAACATTTGGAATTTCATTTTACATTTAATATAAACTCTGCTTTCCGCTTAGTAAGTCATTTTTAGGTAGCTTTCAATACAAAAAGTATAAAGCTACCTATTGCAGCCGTTCGGAGGAAAGCAATTCCGGAAAATTTCGGTGTATTTTCACCGATCATGATCCCCAGACGCCAAAACCACCCTCCGTTCAAATGTTGATTTATATATATAGATATATCCGTATATATATATCTGATCTATGCCATGCGATAGCACTCGTATTTATAAATCAATTTCGATGAAACTAATTGTGTGTATTAAGCTCACAAATGTCTCGACCGAGTTCGTTGGCCAGCTTGGTCCGCCTTTTTGTTTCAAGATGGCGGCCATTTAAAAATTTAAAACTAAAATAAATATACAAAAAATTAAAAATTCAAATTTTGTTTTTGCTTAAGTGTTAGGCCTTGATACAAGGATTCCGGAGTATTTTTTGTTTTACCTCTATCTTAAAAAACGGCTGAGATACAGCAGTTTGAAATTCTATTGTGGCATACATTTTGAAACAAGATAGCACATTACAAAAATCCAACGATTAATTTATAAGTTTTAGTGAACGCGATTTCTCGCAAATTATTATCTTTCATTGTTGTAATCATTTTCCCAATCATACGCATAAAACTATATATTCATATCCGTTAGCGCCAAATTCTCGCCAAACTTGGCGACATTTGGCGAAATATTGCCAACTTTGGCGACCGAAATAAGTCTTCATAAATGAAGCCAACTTGGCTATAGTTGACTAATTTGGCAAATTTCTTATTCAAATTCAGTATTAACGAATGTTCTGTAATTGGGTTCTGTGCATTTTAGCTTGCTGTTTCGAGTAACATTAGCTAAAATTTTAAAACGAAGATATAGGAAAGCTACCTTTTCCTCCCGGTACAGGACGGAAGGACTTTTAAACCTTTAAAGTGCGACGAAAATCGAGAAAAACAATCAAAGTTTGAATTAGTGTATTTTCAAAACTTTGATATATGTATAAACATAAAGTTTTGATTATTAATTAAATAAATTGTGCTTTTTAATATAATACTATTAGAAACTATGCGCGATCTAAACTACGCTATTAGAACTTACCGCGCATGCGCGGTAGCGTATTACTGCTTGCACGGCAGCGTATCACTGCTTATTTTACTGTTTAATACTGTTAATTTTACGGTATAATACTGGCAGCTGGGTGCCAGTTTTATACTGCAAAATCAACAATTATTTTTTGCAGTGTAATGGTATTATATTAAAAAGCACACTCTGCTTAATCAATAGTCAAAATTTCATGCTTATACACAAAAAGTTTTGAAGATACACTAATTCAAAGTTTGAAAGTTTTTGGTGATATTCGGCGACTTTAAAAGGTACAAGACTCATTGTGGACCCGAAAGTTGACGGTAATAACAAGATTTGACTGTATATAATCTTTCACTCAGTTTAAAATAAATAATGTAGATGAATTTTAAAATTAACCCGTTAACGCCTATGGAAGTAAAATAGTTTAATGTAAATAGAACTAACTATTCATTAATTAATATAATTTATTAAATATGACTAAATGATATAAAAATATGTTAAATAAGATGTGTTCTTGAACTAGGATATTTAAAAAAAAAAGTCATGTTTTAGCACCATTTAATGACTTTAAAAAAATATTTTTTACCGTGTTCTAATGACTCCGGCGCTAATGGGTGATTAAAAGAATAGTTGTGATATAAACTACTTTGTAATTTTCTTAATTTTAAATATTTCGGAAAACTAGATATAAATTATTTAATATTTCTCATTTACAAATAAAAATGGGTACTTACAGATATTTTAGTGAAGACATACAAAACCAAGGATGAAACAGCCAAATATGTTCTAATTCGCAGGCCTCCAAATCTTTTACACATATACTCAGGTAGTGTACACACCTGAGAAATAAATAATAAAATCAAACATACAATTCAATCTTGCAATACTAAATTACAAAATATATAATTCATTATTAGAATATGAACATATCGTTAAAAAGATATTTTATAAAAATTTATCGTAAACTAGTATGCCACGGCCATACTAAATCTTTCTTCTATATACGAGGGTAAGTCATTAAGTAAGTCACAAAAGATAATTAAATAATAACTTACAATGATATTTACTTTAAAACTATTTTTATTTCTCAACATATTCTCCATCAATATTTATGCACTTATATCTCCGTTTTATCAGTGCCCCAACACCAGCTGCATAGCCTTCTTTGGGTTGCTGTCTCAGCCACATTAGGACTTCAAGTTGAACCTTTTCATCATCTGTGAACATCATCTTGCTTCCAAGATGGTTTTTAGTGGACTAAACACATGAAAATCGCTTGGCGCAAAGTCGAAGGTGTATGGTGGATGTTGAAGAAGTTTCCAACCAAACTTTTGAATTGTCTCCTGTGTTCAACTTGAAGTCCTAATGTGGCTGAGACAGCAACCCAAAGAATGCTATGCAGCTGGTGTTGGGGCACTGATAAAAAGGTGATACAAGGGCATAAATATTGGTGGAGAATATGTTGAGAAATAAAAATAGTTTTGAAGTGAATATCATTCTAAGTTATTATATAATTATCTTTTGTGACTTACTTAATGACTTTCTCTCGTAATTCACTTTTAGAGTATGAACATCTCTTTAAAAATATATTTTATAAAAATTTATCGTAAACTAGTATACCACGGCCATCCTAAATCCTTCTTCTACATAATTCAAATACATTAATTTTAATAGCAGAAAAACCATTAACAATAATGAATATAAAGTATATTGCATTTCTTTGAATTTAATACAGAGTTAAGAGATCATTGAAAAAAGAAAAGCATGACAACAGCTGTTACAAATGCCCTTTCTTAAATTAGCAAGGAAACTCAGTACTGCTTAATTAATGGCTCCCATCAGTATTTTCCGTTCATAGAAAAAAATAACCTGTATATATTTTATAATCTAAATATTAAAAATAAATATCTACTGAGAAAATATTGTGCAAATAAAATGCCCTTTAACCCGTTGCATGCCAAATTATTAATCAATAAATTGCTTCACATCAATAATTATCCCTTTAAATGTCTGGATATATATTAAAAAAATTACCCTCTTTAATAAAAATCTACGTGTTGCTGACAACTGGTTTTTTCGCTAACTGTTGCCACAGATTAAACTCGGAAAATGAAACATTTGAAGTTACTTAAAAAATTAATAGTTCGAAAAGTATTTGTCAGAAAACTGTTAGACAAACTGCGTTAGAAAGGTCAAAAGTTGTATTTACCTTGATATAAATTTCAAATCTAATGATTATGCCGTTTTTCAAATATTGAATTAAAAAAATTACTAAATTTTACAATGGAGTAACATAACGAAACTTTCACGCGTAAAAAGATAATGATAACGGCAATGTGTCCTGACGTGTATACTGGCTATAGCACGAGTCACAAATTATAGTAGCCTTATTATTTTGTTAAAATATAAAAATGAATTATGATGTCACGAGTGCATGATTTTTATTTAATTCTCAACAAATACTAGATGCATTATTTATGTTTAGTTGTGAATAATATAGGTTAATTCACGTCTCCTATAAAATATGATAAAGAGTTGGTTAATTACATATGTTTTTAATTATCGGGGGTGAAATATTTTCCTTAATTAATTCATTTATATTTCTTTCAATGTTATGTGATCGACGTCACGGGTAACAGCTAATATAGTAATAATATGAAATTAAAAAAAAAAAAAGTTGATTTTACAGTATAATTAACAGTAATAAACAGTAATACACTGCCGCGCATGCGAGGCAGTGTATTTCTGCTTCAAAAACGAAATATAGAAAATTTTGCATTTTTCTCACTAATTGTAAATATATATATATATATATATATATATATAATTTTTAGTACGTTTTAGTTGTGAATAAAGTCAGAGTTTAAAATTTTTTTAATTTATCTGGAGGCACGGCAGTGCCTCCGCCAAGTCGAGAGAGGACAGCCGTAAGCATACTTTTCTGGAAGCAACTCAGGGCACTTTTGACCCCCCCATATCTCCGCGCTGGAGTATCCCAAAAATTTTAAACTTCAATTATAGAGAGTATTTGGCCCACAGGACCAAAATTTAAAATTACAACTTTCTGTCTTTTCTAGTTCAGGCGATATATGAACTCAAACATTCGATTTTTTGTCACTTCTTACTCACTCGTTCACGCGTCAAGATTGGGTAGATCCCCTAGCCCCAGAAACTTGACATTTGGAAAAAAGGTAGTGTTTAGGATACAAAGAAAGGAAAAATTATAAAATCCAGAAAATTCGAAAAAAAAACATTCGAAAATTCAACAAATTCCATCAAAATTGAAAATTGAAAATAATACGATCTTGTAGTCTTGGAAACTTAAGATTTGGTGTGAAGGTAGTGTTTAACATCCAGAAAAAGAAAACATCAAAAACATAAAAAAAATCGAAAGCAAAATTGAAAAAATCGAAGAAATTGAAACAAACCGAAAATTTGAAGACAATCCGATTTTGTTGCGCTAGAAAATTCAAATTAGAAATAAAGGTAGTATTTAGGATACAGAAAAAGGAAAATTAAAAAAATCCAGAAAATTCGAAAAAAAAATAAAAAAAATCGAAAAAAATTGAAAAAATGAAAATAATTTGATACGACAACGCTCGTATTTATAAATTAATTTGGATGAAACTAATTGTGTGTATTAAGCTCACCAATGCCTCGACCGAGTTCGTTGGCCAGCTTGGTCCGCCATCTTGTTTCAAGATGGCGGCCACGGAAAATTTTAAAACTAAAATAAATATACAAAAAAGTAAAAAAATCAAGTTTATTTTTTAATTAGGTGTTAGGACTTGATACAAGGATTCCAGAGCATTTTTTGTTTTACTCTATCTTAAAAATTGGCTGAGATAGAGCAGTTTGAAATTCTAGGGTGGCTGACATTTTGAAACAAAACAGCACATTACAAAAAACCAACGATAAATTTATGGTCAATAATGGTCAAGCAGGTGCAATCCCGAATGAATACTCCGTGTTATTATAACTGTAACTTTGACTTCGAAATTTTGATACGTTGCATTTTCTATTTGTTGATATTTTTGAACTATGATTTACGCTAAGTGAAATGTTGTTGTTGAAGAGGGATTTTCCATGTAAATCCGAAACGTCCAATTTTAATATGTTTTTAATGTTTTATGAAAGTGTATTGTAATGTCTGTAATTTTAATGATTTTAATATAAATTTATAAGTTTTAGTGAACGCGATTTCTCGCAAATTATTTTCATTCATTGTTGTAATCATTTTCCCAATCATACGCATAAAACTATATATTCATATCCATTAGCGCCAAATTCTCGCCAAACTTGGCGACAATTGGCGAAATCTCGCCAAATTTGGCGACAAAAATAAGTCTTCATAAATGAAGCCAACTTGGCTATAGCTCAATAATTTGGCGAATTTCTTATTCAAATTCAGTGTAAACGAATCTTTTGTAAACGGTTTCTTTGCATTTTAACTTGCTGTTTTCGAGTAGCATTAGCTAAAATTTTAAAACGAAGATATAGGAAAGCTACCTTTTCCTGCCGGTACAGGCCGGAGGACTTTTTTATGAGTTGTCGGATGCAATCTATGTTTTGCATTAAATAAAGTAAAACATTGAAAAACAAATCCCACAGGATGGGGATAGTTTGTTTTAGATAGATTTTAAGATAATTGTCCTATTAGCTAGTACACCTTCCGTTATTGTTTTGTGTTATTTTCCCCGGATTATGCTTTTCTTTTCTTTTGTTTACGAATTTTGTAATAGAAAAGTTCCGCTATAGACTGGCTACGTTATAGACCTTTTTTTTATAGACAGGTTCATTTTCTTTCACAGGCTTTACTCTATTTAATTTATATATAAAATATTTGTTGTTAAAAGATGTTGGTCGCACAAAAATTTTCACATCTCTCCCTCCCTCCCGACATTACTGGTTGGTTATTGCTTGATAGTCCTTTCTAAATAAAATCATGGTGATTCTAAGATTCTCTTGATTTATCTGTAAATTGAACATAAACGATCCTAAGAAAACGGATCAATGAATTACTATATTGGCATGAGGAAATTTAGTTGCAGAAAAATGGAGCATATAGCTAACATTAAGTCTAATAGGAAAACCACAGCCTTGGCAAGATTGTATTAACAAGAAACCATCCAAATACATTTTTATGAAAGTAATATAATTTTCCCCTCGAATCTATACAAACCACGTATTATAAGAAAAACCGGTACTTCTCTATTATCCCGTCGACAACTTTTCATAACAAAAAACATCGCCAAACTGTAAGATTAAACGCCAAAAATGCAGTCCCATTTACTTGATGTCAGAAGCATTACACGTGTTTGTTATGTCATCAAGTGGTTTTTAATTCGACATTTGCGTGTATTTTTCATTATGTTTTACTGATTTATTAGTTATTTCCTTAATTAAAATAACAATTGTGTCCTTAAATTCTTACATTATATTTATCTGGAGGCACAGTGCCTCCGCCAAGTCGAGAGAGGACAGCATACTTTTCTGGAAGCAACTCAGGGCACTTTTGACCCCCCCATATCTCCGCGCTGGAGTATCCCAAAAATTTTAAACTTCGTTTTTCTAGAGTATTTGGCAAACAGGACCAAAATTTGAAATTACAACTTTCTGTCTTTTCTAGTTCCGACGATATATGAACTCAAACATTCGATTTTTTGTCACTCACTCACTCACTAGTTCACGCGTCATCAAAAGGATTAGGTAGATCCCGTAGCCCTAGAAACTTTACATTTGGAAAAAAGGTAGTGTTTAGGATACAAAGAAAGGAAAAATTATAAAATCCGGAAAATTCGAAAGAAAAACATTCGAAAATTCAACAAATTCCATCAAAATTGAAAATTGAAAATAATACGATCTTGTAGTCTTAGAAACTTAAGATTCGGTGTGAAGGTAGTGTTTAGTATCCAGAAAAAAAAAACATCAAAAACACCAAAAAAATTGAAAGCAAAATTGAAAAAATCGAAAAATCGAAAAAAATCTAAAAATTTCAAATAATCCGATTTTGTTGCGCTAGGAACTTGGAATTAGGAATAAACGTAGTATTTAGGATGCAAAATAAGAAAAAATTAAAAATTCCGGAAAATTTGAAAAAAATTTCAAAAATTCGAAAAATTCGAAAAAATTTGAAAAAATTAAAATAATTTGATTATTTAGCCTTAGAAACTTAAAATTCTCAGTAAAGATAGTGTTTAGGATTCAGAATAAGTTAAAATAAGAAACGCAATAAAATTCGAAAATAAAATAAAAAAGTCGAAAAAATCGAAAAATAAGGAAAATTTGAAAATAATTCGATTTCATAGCGCTAGAAACTTGAAATTTGGAATAAAGGTAATATTTAAGATACTAAATAAGGAAAAATTAAAAAATATGGACAATTCAAAAAATTAGTGCAGACGATATATGAACTCAAAGTTTCGATTTTTTGTCACTCACACACTCACTCACTCTCGCGTCATCAAAAAGATTGGGTAGATCCCGCAGCCACAGAAACTTAAAATTTGGAATAAAGCTAGTGTTTAGGATACAAAGAAAGGAAAAATTATAAAATCCGGAAAATTCGAAAGAAAAACATTCGAAAATTCAACAAATTCCATCAAAATTGAAAATTGAAAATAATACGATCTTGTAGTCTTAGAAACTTAAGATTCGGTGTGAAGGTAGTGTTTAGTATCCAGAAAAAGAAAACATCAAAAACACCAAAAAAATCGAAAGCAAAATTGAAAAAATCGAAAAATCGAAAAAAAATCTAAAAATTTCAAATAATCCGATTTTGTTGCGCTAGAAACTTGTAATTCGGAATAAAGGTAGTGTTTAGGATGCAAAATAAGGAAAAATTAAAAATTCCGGAAAATTCGAAAAAAAATTTCAAAAATTCGAAAAATTCGAAAAAAATTGAAAAAATTATAATAATTTGATTTTTTAGCCTTAAAAACTTAAAATTCGCAGTAAAGATAGTGTTTAGGATTCAGAATAAGTTAAAATCAGAAACGCAATAAAATTCGAAAATAAAATCAAAAAATCGAAAAAATCGAAAAATAAGGAAAATTTGAAAATAATTCGATTTAATAGCGCTAGAAACTTGAAATTTGGAATAAATGTAATATTTAAGATACTAAATAAGGAAAAATTTAAAAATATGGATAATTTAAAAAAAATCGAAAATTTCAAAAAAAAAAAAAAAAAAAAATAGAAAGAAAGAAAGAAAGAAAAAGAGAGAAATTGAAAATAATATGATCTCGTAGCCTTAGAAACTGAAAATTTGGTGTAAAGGTAGTGTTTAGGATTCAGAAAAATAAAAAATTAAAAACACAACAAAAATTGAAAATAAAATCAAAAAATCGAAAAAAAAACGAAAATTTGAAAATAATTCGATTTTGTAAAGCTAGAAACTTAAAATTTGGAATAAAGCTAGTATTTAGGATACAAAAAAAGAAAGAAAGAAAAAATCTGTAAAAATCGAAAAAAAAATCGAAAATTCGAAAAATTGAAAAAAATTCGATTTTGTAGCTTTAGAACTTAAAATTCAGCGCAAACTTATTGTTTAGGATACAGAAAAAGGAAAAATTAAAACACAATAAATTCGAAAATAGAATAAACAACTCGTAAAAGATCGGAAATTTCAAAATAATTCGATTTTGTAGCGGTAGAAACTTGAAATTGTAATAAAGGATACAAAATAAGAAAAAATTAAAAAATCCAGAAAATTAAAAAAAAAAAAAAAAAATTCGAAAAAAATCAAAAATTCAAAATAATTTTATCTTGTAGTCTTAGAAACTTAAAACTTGGTGTAAAGGTAGTATTTACTATTCAATAAAAGGAACAATTAAAATATTCGTTAAATTCGAAAATAAAATCGAAAAATCGAAATATCTTTAAGAAATCGAAAATTCGAAAACAATTTGATTTTGTACTGCTAGAAACATTAGTTTTAAGATAATTGTCCTATTAGCTAGTACAACGCCCCTAATTGTTTTATGTTATTTCCCCCGGATTATGGTTTTCTTTTCTTTCGTTTACGAATTTCGTTATAGAAAAGTTCCGCTATAGACTGGCTACGATATAGGCGATTTCTTTATAGACAGGTTTGTTTTCTTTCACAGGTTGTACTCTATTTACTTCACATATGAAATATGGATTGTTAAATGATGTTAGCCCCACAAAAATTTTCACAGCTCCCCTTACCCTCCTGACATTACTGGCTGGGTTATGGCTTGATAGTCCTTTCTAAATAAAATCAGAGTGACTCTAAGATTCACTTGATTTATCTCTAAATTGAACCTAAATGATTCTAAGAAGACGGATCAAATAATTACTATATTGGCATGACAATCAGGTAACTTAGAATTAAAATCGAAAAATCAATAAATTTATAAAAAGTCGAAAATTTGAAAAAAAATCGATTTTGTAGTCCTAGAAGCTTGACATTTTGCAGAAAGGCAGGGTTTAGTACACAAAGTAAGGAAAAATTAAAAAAATCGTAAATAATAAAAAAAAGACTAACAAAAAACATCGAAAAAAGGAATATAGTTTGATTTATTGGAAATTTCCGGAAATTTCAATTTTGGCTTTCTTTTTATACTAAAAAGTTCTTTTATGTTAAATATCAAGTATATAGGGCTGTGAGTAATACCTCAGATGGATAGCATTTATCCTGGAAGCAATTGAGAGTACTTTTGACACTCCCCCTCCCATAATTTACTGCTTGCCTAGGAACCTGAAATCTCTTTTTATCTACAGTACTTTGCAAACGAAACTAAAGCTTCAAAATTTTTATACCTGTAAATAATAGGGACAGAGTGTGGGCTTAGCGAAAATCAGTGGATGATCTCCAAAAAGAACCCAAAATCAAGAAAAGGAGGATTACTTACAAAAAGAAGTGAAATCTCATCAAAAAGTCACCTGTAAAAAATACAGCCAAGTCTCGTAACTCATTTACCGTAAAAAGTACTGATATCGTATAAAGCCAAGTTTAACTATCTTATTAACTCTGAAATTTTCATTCACAAATCACTCCTAGTCTCTACATCTTTAGTTAATTATTATTTTGTGACTTGGCAGTTACGCAGCACAGGGAAGTTATTACACATTACTATGTTATGGGATGGGATGGGATAATTTAATTAAGGCAAATTAAATACGCACAGGGAAGTTATTACACTTTAATATGTTATAGTATTATTTGATTAAGACTAACTATATACATCACATTCTCGTGCTACGTAATTGCCAAGTCACAAAATAATAATTAACTAAAGATGTAGAGACTAGGAGTGATTTGTGAATGAAAATTTTAGAGTTAATAAGATAGTTAAACTTGGCTTTATACGATATCAGTACTTTTTACGGTAAATGAGTTACGAGACTTGGCTGTATTTTTTACAGGTGACTTTTTGATGAGATTTTATTTTCTTAAAACAAAATATGATAATACAAATTTATCTTTCAATACAAAATTCATTTAAGTTTTCTGTATGTTTTATAATTAAAAATTTTCGAAATCCTGGAATGCTAAATTGACATAGTTTATTTTTATTAAAGGGTCTGCTAGATTATGGTTTTAGTGATACACAAATAAAAAAAGATTTAAAAAAAAGTTTTCCTAACGTTTTTTCTAAACAGTTAAATGAGAAACTTAAATTCTGTAGCTAATAGAAAAGTTCTCTCAAAGAAAACCAGTAGGAAAGGTATGTACTCAAAGTAGCATTCGAAGGTTAAATAAATATATATATATTTAAAGGAAAAATGTAGTTCTTTTAAATACATAGTTCTAGTAAATAATTTTATGACAGAAAAAAAAATTTGCTTTGATTATAAGAAGAGACAAATTTCAAAACAAAGTATTGGTTTATATCGATAGAATAACAATAAATGAAAAAAACTTACTCGACTCGCAACAAAAACTGGCAAGAAAACCCATCCTGTTAACTGAATTATGGCTAAAGCCTGAAAAGAAAAACCAATTAATATTGAATCAGTCATGATAAAAACAAATAATTTTTAAGAAACTATTGCACATTTTATGACAAGTAAGCCAAAACAATACTTTTTAGATTTTGAAATTGAATAGACAAACTCACATTCAATTCAAAGGCTCCAACACCTATTCCAGCAGCTGCCCCCGAACCAGCAAGGCCTATGAAATGTTCACTACCTATATTGCTGACAAACAGAGAAGCTCCAACCTATTGAATAATAATAATAAAAATACAATTTTATACGCTATTAAAAATGAAATAAATAAATAATAATAGTAAATGCATGACGGAAATTTGTCTAAATAACGCAGGCATAAAAGTGACCCCCCTCCCCCCCCAAAAAAAAAGAAAAAGAAAAGAAACAAAAGTGCCCAGTTAAACTGATGGCATTGAGCTCACAGGCTATTCACACTAATTGTATATTATACTGTTATTTTAAAAAATAATGCCCCTCGAAAAATAAAGAAATCGGCAATAAATTAAAGGGGGATTAGCCGCCGTTCCCCCCTTTATACTTAACCAATGAATCCCTAAAACTAATCAGGGAAGCGCCTTATCACAATGAGCCTATATACAAAATTTGAGGCAAATCGGATAATTCTGCTTGAAATACTCATTTATGTAAATTAAGGGGATTAGCCCCCGTTCCCCCCATTTATACTTAACCAATGAACCCTCAAAACTAATCAAAGAAGCACATTATCAGAATGAACCTATATACAAAATTTGAAGCAAATTGGGTATTTCTATCAAGAGTTATCGCGTTACGTACATACATACGCACATACATAAAGAACCTGCGGGCACATTAGCTCCCAGGCTTTGATAGCCTGTGAGCTAAAGAAAGTGGAAATTGTTTTATGATATGCAGTGATAAATTCTTATAACCTAGTCACATTTTAATGGGTATTTATATATAGTTAAAAAATAAATTATGTAAGATTATTTCAGTTTTTTTTTCTTAATTTAGAAAATGTTCTAAAAATGAAAACCACATTTAAACTAACATTGAATGTAGATCATTGAATCAAAAGGCAATGGAAGACAGTTTGTTAAAGGTTAAGTTCAAATATTGTTGATGAATTTATGTAAAGCAGTGTAATACATGCAATTTTGAGAATATAGCAAAAACTGCTTAAAAAAAAAAGATTTTCTCCTTTAGAAGGAACTCTTTCATGCCTGATAATATCAATCATTATTTGCAGAGTGACAAAAAATAAATCGAACAGACGTTTTATCTTATATATATATATATATATATATATAATAATAATAATAACTGAAATCAAAATCAGATTGCTAATAGAGAAAGCATAGGTCTATGTGACATAGAGAAGAAATACAAATTTCTGAAATGGCCGACCTCTGCTTTTGTGAAGAAACGAAAATTTTTGAAAATATTTTCAGCAATGGACCACAATTTGTTTCTTAAATGTTTTCCCTTTGTTCCCGAAGAGATCTTTTTAGGAACTGCAAACTTCTGTGACTTTAGAAGAAAATTTTCTCCGTAGGATGATTATGTAGAATAACCCATCTGGTTAAGACGTAGATAGCACATGGTCTTGCAGATGTGACTTACATCATCCCTATGATTTTCTAGTTCTGTGTGCTGAATCAGATCTTGTTGGAGAATCCGATTTCCATGTCACAAATCTCTTGTGAACAGAGAAGCAGAAAACTCTTCAGAATGTTTTAGCAGAATGTTTGATTGTTGGTTTTGATGCCTTCATTTAGAAAAGCAAACAGTATTTAGCCAGTTGAAGAAATTTAACCCCCAAACCATAATCGACTAGGACTTTTCCCACCCTTTGATAATGGCTGATGGTTTAAGAGTGACCTCTGACCGAATTCGAATGGACTTATTCGAATTTCGGCTATGGGCTTTGCTTGGCTGTGAAATCTTTGAAAAATCATTTGTTGTCGATCATGAGCATTTAGTGCAACATTAATCTTTATTGGTGCTTTTTTAATGTTTTGATTGTTTATTGTCTACTGCAAGTTTGTGTCACTGTTGTTTGTAAGGCTGGCATCAAGGATTTCTTTCACAATTTGTTGAACTATCTCCTGATCGATGTCCACCTCATACGCGACATTACTTTTGAAATGTTGGTAATACGCTCGACCCTCTTTACCGTTCCATTGCATTTTCTGGAAATGTTCACTATTTATTTCTTACCTTGGTTTGATGTATTTCTAATGTGGTCAAGCATCAGAACCGTTTCACAACATTAGATACAGAAAAATTTGAAAATTTAAGCACTCGATGAACTCTGATTGATTCATATATTTCGCATCGCATGTAATGCAAGAATCACATTTTGCTGATGGACCATTATTACAAAGCTTAAACAATCTGTCAGTGAGATCCGAGGTTTATTTCTCATGTAGAGATAATAAATTTTAGTCCAATAATATTTTTCTTTTATTTCAACTTGAGCTTGGTCCGGGCTCTTTTTAACACTTTCCAACCTAGTTGAAAAGTGTTTATGACTTCGGTTTGTCTGGCCGTCTGCCGTCTGTCCGTGCTCTAACTCCCGTAAATATGCTCGGATTGCTCTGCAATTTTTATATGTTATAGTCGTTATCTATAGCATGTTCCCTATTTCAACGGAAGTGTGTAGAACTTATAGTTTTTTTACAGGGACACTCAAAAGAATTCCATTACATTGCGGTCTATGGGGAAAAAACCTTTGCGGTTTATTTTAATGATGTTACATAATTTTAAACACATTGTAATTGATATATATCACTAAGGTGCATTACAAGAAGCTTAACATGGAATAGGGTGTGCATAGCACTTATAGTTACTTTACAGGCACAGTCAAAAGAATTCCGTTACATTACGTCTATGGAGGAAAATCGTCTGCGGTTTAATTAAACAATGTTCCACTATTTTAAACGCATTGAAATTTATATATATCACTAAGGGGCATTACAAGAGGCTTACTACAGAATATTGTGTGTATAGTTAATTTACAGGGACACACAAAAGAATTCTCTACTGTCTGTTAACAATAATTCCTGGAAGTGTGTTTTAAGTTGCTGAGCGCGATTTTAAATTTAACTCACTTTTTGTCTATTACTTGATGTGTATAAATTCTGTAGATTATATACAGGGAAGCACAAAAGTTCGCGAACACATCTCCGTATTATTTAACTCCAGACGGAGAATTGTAAACTGTGCTACGCGTTTCCTAACTGAACTAAAATTTAGCATCCTATGTAGTATATATACAAATCTATAGATCCTATACAGGGCTGAATAAAAGTATTCGGATTACTTAGATGTTATCTTTTAGCTTATTAAACGGTATGATTTGTAAAATTATTTTGGAAGCGTTGGAAAGTGTTACATAATCTATGCTTGACGCATGATTTTTCGCTCTTGTTTTATCTAGAAACAGATGACTAGAAAAATCAATGTTTTTACAAAATACAGTAGACTCCAAATACACAATAATACAGCAGATTATCTGACATACAGTATAATATACAGTAGATTGTCGGATCTGTATTTATAAAATATCTGATATCAAGGCTGTACCCAGAAAAGTTCGAGAAGGGCTGAATTGAAAATACAGGTTTCTCTCGCTTTATGCGGTTTCAGTTAGTGCGGTAATTTCTTTTGAGATTATCCCTCGACTGAGGTGTAGAAAATTTCAATTAGTGCACAAAGCACGAAATGAATTCTTCCATTTTGGCAGTTAAACGGTGCTGAATTGTTATGAAAATAAAATAAAATCCGACAAGAAATGTGACAACTATGTGTAGCAACAAGATGTGTTGTATGTGCATTGCATGAGATCGTTCGATTTTTTTTTTAGGGAAAAAGACATCTATAGTTTAATTTTGCATTTAGAAAAGATTTATAATATTAATTTTATAAAATTTCTTATCATAAGCCAGAAATCACATTTAAACTGTAAATTAACTGAAAATTACATTTTATAAATTACATGATTTTTATATAGTTATAGTAAAATGACTTTTTAATCGGACTCATTAATCGGACATATTATACACAATCGAACTTTAAATAGACTTTTTAATGTTTTTTGACTGTAACTTATCAAATTAGCTCCCACGTTTATGTTAATAGAAGTTCATATAGATTAGATAAATTGTATTTAAAAGATTTCAAATAAAGCTGTACTATATACTTTCTAACAATAACAAATAAAAACAATATTGTAGTAGATTATTATATTCTTTATCTATATATTTATTGGGCTTTAATACACAAGGCTGTAGATTTATTATAGTTTTTTTTTCATTGTATGTCCGTTTCGATTAGTGTGGTAATATCGCGGGATCAACACTGTAAAAAATTTCAGTTGATGTTAAACCTATATTTGGTGCAAATTTTCGAATTGCACGAAAATTTCGTTAAATAATAGGCTATATTCAAGTTGATTGCACCATAAATTGATAACTAGAACCAAAATTCGTGCCCATGGTGCAACTGATTGCACCAATTTTTGGCGTCCCAACCAGCTTTAACGGTAACCGAGAAATCGTTTAACTGCTTGCGGCAGAATTCTGGAATGTTGTCATTCTTTTCCGTTCCACCATGTGATTGTGATTTGTTTTTGTTTGACAATTTTCGTTTAACTTACAGGTAAGTAATATTCTTTATGAAATTAAGTAATTTTTTGCTTTAAAATTGTCATCTTTGAAATAGCTGGTTTATTTTTATTTTTTTGAGCATATTTTTTGCGATTTGAAATCGATAATCAACATGTGTTCGTAGTTAGCACTTCGCGAATTAAAAATAAATAAGACTTTAGTGCATATGATTTTAACAAAAATACTGATGTAATTATTCAAAATTATAATTGAAATTAATATCTCAGAAACAAGACGTTCTAAAAAATCACCATGAACTGTTATTAAAATAAGTAACTAAAAATAATGATCAGTGTACAGTGAAATTATGCATTGAAAGATATGAATAATTTTAATAATTCATTTCTAATATTGAAATATATTATAAAAAATGTGCTTTAGTGATCAACATTATCTTCATATTTCTAAATTATGATATAGTAATGACTAAAGAAGTTGGATTTCAATTGAATCAACTGTGCTAAATGTATTATTAATGTATTATTCGGCCTGCCGAATGCTTAAAAAAAGCTTTTTGAAACCTTAGAGAACTTGTACTTTTAACCTGTCAATTTATAAAGATATTCATAATAATCAGAAACAGAATCATATATAAACAAAAGAGAAGGTTTTTACATTATTTATTTGCTTTTGTAAACCATCACTTAAGAAAATTAATCATTAATGAGGATTTTCATAGGAATAAATGATTTACAAATGAAAGTTCCTGAATATTGTCTAGTAAATAATCTGTTTATTGCTTTTTCACAAAAAAAAGGTGTTTCTAAACCACAACAACAAAAAAAAAAAACTAAGTGTTTTGATAGTAGGGGAGACCGGTATACACTGGACCTATGGACACAGTGGACCACCCCCTAATATTTTATTTATTTAATTTTTTTTAAGCTTCTCTTCTATCCTAATACGCAACAGCCCTGCAATGATTATTTATGGCCTTCAGAAAATATGTTTAGCTCAGATTGAACTATTTTATTCTGATTGGTTGTTTTGAGCTTCTAAAAGTAAAATTTTTCATCATCATATTTTTATTTTTTTAGTAATTAAAGGTTGTAGATAAATAAAATAAAACAGCTTTTTTGCAAAGCTAAGATACTTGTTTTTATTTAACTTTAATGTTAATATGTTTAAAAGAAAGCTATAAACATTATTAATATGATTATTTATTGAACTTCAACATGGGGTACAGTGGACCACCCACTCCTGGGGCACAGTGGTCCACAATCCACTCTGCTCCTGTAATGCAGAATGTTCAAAATATTTAATAATTGCTTATTTTCTATAAAGAAAGATTTTTTTAAAGTAGATTTAACTGTAAAATAAAGTAAACAAATAAAAATAACAATTTATTTAACATAGTAAGAAATATTTTGTTTTGTATTTACTGCCTTTGATAAATATAACTGTAGTCTAATTGTTGATGATTCTATTCAAGTAAGATTCATGAGACGCAAATTGAATGGAAATCAGTTTATTTCTCCCAAAACTGTAGATGAATCTGCTGTTGATGTCATAATGTTGCTCTCAGACCCAAAATTATTTCTTGAAAATTCCAGGCTCAATCTTACTCATAAGTACTTTGGAATTTCATTTGAAAATTTTAATGTGCGCTGATTTTTTTGTTACTTAAGTAATAACTTCAACTAAATTGCAATTGTTCCTGTATTAATCTGTTATTATTTTCAAAATATAATTAATTTTTTGTTTTTGTTTCAAAATTTATATTACTATGTTATTTTGCGGGTGAAGGGGCAACAAAAAAGAATTAGATTCATGAAAAATAGATTTATATTGTATTTTAGATAATACCTAATAGTGGTCCACTGTACCCCAGTGGGTGGACCAGTGTATATATATATATATATTTTTTTTTGAAAAATGTATTGAAAACTACGTTGTGATAAAATTATGATGGATGTAAGAAGGTTTAAGGAATATTCAAAAATATTTTCATACAGATCGGTCAGTCTGTTAAAGAGAAAAAAAATGTTAACTGAAAAAGTGGTCCACTGTGTACCGGTCTCCCCTATACGTCAAGATAAACAATTTTTGTCTAGAAAATTATAATCGCAATCCATAAATTGTCATATTAAAATACAGTACATCTCATCTCACTCTAGGTGTCAAACATCAATTTGTATTTGTTACTTTAATAATAATAAAGATATCGTAACTATATTTTCAACAGACATGCTAATTTCTGTGAAATATGATATCACAATGAGAAGTGCTGAACGTGGCCATCATTCATATCTAAACAACTATGAGCTAGACATTCCTTTATTCAGAATCCGGTTGACAGTACTTATTCTGTGTCGTTGGTCAAAATTCGGTCATTTTCAATATCATCACATTGAGATTTAATGCAAGCAAAATTAATGTGAAACAAATCTCGCTAAAATATCTTCATTGTTGTTAAAGTTGTGTACGGAAATTCAGTTTCGGCTTTTAATTACACACCCAGTGCTTTTGACTGAATGTATTGTACTTTTGATAGAATAAATAGATTGTGATGTTTTTTGGATGTATCCACAGCAGATACTCATCTAAGTTACATTAAAAAACTTCCTTGCTAAACCAAAGGGAGTGGAAAACTTATTCTTGCTGAGATGCCATCATTTGAATAAATTGCGTTAATTTATTTTTACTTTAGTCTCTTCCTGACAAGTAGACAACATATGACACTGTAAAGTTTTTCTTCCAATTTTTTACAATTTCTCTTTGATTTTAAAACGTATGTTTTATAGAATTTAAGAAAATTTTATTAATTAAAAAAGTGTTACAACTACCCTCTTCTTACATTTCTCAAAGATTTTTTTCAGTATACCTGTGAAAAACTCTTGTTTATCAAAATGTAAGTTTCTGTATTAAACATTATGCAAAATTGTTTTAAAATTTAATGCCTTTAAACTTTGAAATGTAATCGACCAGCCGAATATTCGGTATTTGGCCGAATATTTACTATTCGGCTGGCCAAATATTCGGTATTCATCTAAAATCACTATTTGGTGCATCCCTATTGCTGACTCATTTTAAGTGTACATATTGTATTTTGTTAGCTAAACAATGTTTTCCCATTCATTTTTATGCAAAAAATTATAAGTTTTTTAATGCTACATAGATTTATTAGTGTTCCAGCTATGCCATTTAAGATTGGCAAAATGCATCCTGCCCTTTTTTTACGATTAGTCACGTGTGCTAGAAGTTTTACCTAGCGATCGTGTGTAAAAGCTTAGCTTTTTCAGTATCATGAATCTTGTGAATTTCTACTTTCTTGGAAAGCATTGTTTTTTTCCCATCAACTTGCCTACTTTCATCTAAGTGAGTGTATATCTAAATACACTCAGGGGTTTAAGCAAAAATAAAATTTGGCGATCTTCAAACGGACCCCTTCACAAATCTCAAAACTGCTCAATCCTAGCGTCCCCAAGACACTTAGCGACAATGAATTTTGCGAGGCGATTTTTTATTTTTGGCTACGCCTACTTGAAAACATTGTTTATTGACGTCATTGATGATGTATTCTGAAATTCGAATTTTTAAACTTGGCTGAGAGTGGTTTTGACCACAGGGGTCGATGCAGGTTTTTCTTCTTGGGGCCCATTTTGTGAAAGGTAAATGTTATTTTTGTGAAATTTATTACATTTTTGTGAAAAATAACATTTTGTAACGGAAGTTGAAATCCAGTTAATCAAATTCGAACCAAGCATTTATAAACAAAAACTTTTTAAAATCTTTTTGGTGAAGTTTTCTTCTCTGGTGAACTTGTTTGTTTACAAATTACACATTTTAAAACATCACAAAACAATAAATAAATTATAAATAGCAAGTTTTTATGCAATGGAATTTTGTGAAAGGGTCTATTTTAGTAAAAGGAATTTTCTGAAGGGGCCCATTTGCAGGATTTAATTAAATTGATTTTTGTGAAGGGGCCCTAAATAGGCCCCAAATTTTGCCTGGATCGACCCCTGGACCAGGGGTGCAGAAAATGTCATTTTGTCAAATTGATTTTTGTGAAGGGGCCCATTTTATTAAATTGATTTTTGTGAAGGGGTCCATTTTATTAAATTGATTTTTGTGAAGGGGCCCTAAATAGGCCCCAAATTTTGCCTGGATCGACCCCTGGACCAGGGGTGCAGAAAATGTTTCTACACCCAACATTTTTCCCAATCCATGTGAAAATTAGCTCCAAAATTTTACACAAATTTCACAACAGAAAAAACACAAATTTCATTAAAAATCACTGGAAAATGCAAAATTCATCAATCAATCGCAGAAAAAAACCAAATTTTGTAAAAAATTAGCAGAAAAAGCGCGAATTTCGTCTAAAGATTTATGAAAAAAGCACTGTTTTCGTCAAAATATCGTGAAAAAAGCATTGTTTTCGTCGAAAGGTCATTGAAAACAGCATGGTTTTCGTCAAATGGTCGTAAAAAACCCACGATTTTCATCAAAATATCGTGAAAAACGCTCAATTTTCATCAAAAGATCACAAACAACGCTCCATTTTCGTCAAAAGATAGCGAAAAACATGCAATTTTCGTCAAAAGATTGCAAAAAAAAAAAAAAAAAGTGAAATTTTATCATTAAATTGTGCAAATGATGCTTCTTTTGTCAAAAGATTGTGGGAAAAAACACAAAACAGGGCTTGAATTTCAGGGCGGGATTCACGCCGAAAATTTTGAAATCCCGCCCAAAAAAGTATCGTAGGCGAGACCCTCCCGCCCAAAAAAGTATCGTAGGCGAGACCCTCCCGCCCAAAAAATTTAATCATTTTCAGGAGAAATTTGCATTATTTAATTTACCTGCAACCGAACGAGAAATTTCGTGATATTTTCCCCACAACTGATCAACGAACTTTGCGTTTTTCCGTGTCTGACCGACGAACTTTTCGTTTTTTAAGCGACAGATCGACGAACTTTCCGTTTCTTCCGTGACAGATCGACGAACTTTCCATTTCTTCCGCGACAGATCGACAAACTTTGCATTTTTTTCGTGACAGATCGACAAACTTTGCATTTTTTTTCGCGACAGATCGACGAACTTTGCGTTTTTCCCTGTCTGACCGACGAACTTTGCATTTTTTAAGCGACAGATCGACAAACTTTCCGTTTCTTCCGCGACAGATCGATGAACTTTCCGTTTCTTCCGCGACAGATCGACGTACTTTCCGTTTCTACCGCGACAGATCGACGTACTTTCCATTTCTTCCGCGACAGATCGACGAACTTTCCGTTTTTTCCGTGACAGATCGGCGAACTTTGCATTTTTTAAGCCATTGATCGACAAACTTTACGTTTTTTAAGCGACTGATCGACAAACTTTGCGTTTTTTTCTGCGATCAGTCGACGAACTTTGCATTTTTTGTGCAGTAGATCGACGAAACTTTGCATTTTTTAAGCAACAGATCGACGAACTTTGCGTTTTTTCGGCAACAGATCGACGAATTTTGCGTTTTTTCCGCAACCGGTCGACGAACTTTTCGTATTTTCCTTGAGCGGTCGACGAATTTTGTATTCCGCGACAGATCTACAAACTTTGCGTTTTTCTGCAATCGATCGATGAAATTTGCTAAATTTTTCATTTTTTTATTTTGACAGTTTCGTTGTTTTTTTATTCCTGTATCCGACTGAAAAATTTAGATTTTTTTCCTTGCGTTCAACTGATGAATTTCACGATTTTTCCCCACGACTGACTGATAAATTTCACAATATTTTCCTGTGACTGATTGACGAATTTTGCGATTTTCCTGGCGAGCAATCAACGAACTTCATGTTTTTTGCCTTGACCAACTGACGAACTTTGCGAATTTTTCCGTAACCGATTGACGAATTATTCAGTTTCTTCTGGCGACAGATTGATGAAATTCACTATTTTTTTTCTCGCGTCTCACTGAAAAATTCCAAGATTTTTTCTGCAACTGACTGATGAATTTAACGTTATTTTCTTGTGACGATTGGCAAACTTCGCCTTTTTTCCCGTGACTGATCGACGAATTCAGAGATTTTTTTTTCTATGAACATAAGACATAGATAAGGACTTCCAATAAAATAGCCTTTTCCAGAAGAAAATAGTCTCTCGAAAAATGCTTCAAATATCATGTATGTGTAGTATAGGTGCAGATTCACGGTCGCCAGTCGCCACGTGGCGACTAAATATTTTGCTGTGGCCACTAACTTTCGGTGTTTAAGTCGTCATGTGATTTAAAAGTGATCAATTTCTGGTATTCCAATCACCATTATTATTATTATTTTTTTTTTTAAAGATTAAGCGCAAAAATCTAATAACAGATCATAAACATAACAAAATTTATTATTACATTTTCATTTATTATTATCTTTATTATGTTTATTATTATTATTTCAGAATTATCTGTTTAATACAACAAACTATTAAATTGAGTCGTCTCTAGACACTGTTGAAGTTCATAAAAAGTGTGAAGCGGAGGCTTCTTATGGAATTACGATGCTACCATTTCTTTTAAAGGAGCCCATTGATTTCTTTTTTCTAGTAAGTACTAATGTTTGACTTTTTAGATATTAATTTACATAATGTTACATTTTTTACATAATGTAAAAAATTTGGATTAAGGATAATATAAAAAATATATACATTAAAACGGATTGCGATTTCTGTAAGATAAGACAGCGTTTTTGACCCCTTTTACACATGTGCCACCCTTTCCTGGTCGCTTTTTAGGTATTTTGTTACTTTATTGTTTGTTTGTTTAGTCTGGTTTATCCTGATTCCATTTTAAAAAGTTTTCCAAAACTTTCTTGTTTAGCAAAACAGCACTTAATTATCTAATTAAATTAATTTTTGACTATCATTTACTAAGATTGAGTATGTTTAATAAGAATTGCATGAATATATTTATTCATAGTGTTTTGTTTTAAATCGGAATATCTAAGTTAATATTCAGCTAAAGCATTACTCTTTACATTTCGACATTTTAATAATACATTATTGCTTTAATACTTTACATCTGTGTTGAATATGTACTTATTTATATTCATGTGTTATAGGTTTCTCCTGATGATGAAACACAAAAGTTAGATTCTATTTATCCTGTTATACAAGGAGATATTGAAGAGAGAGAGATCTCCTGAAGAAATGTTATATCACTATCCTCTTTCTGTGTACAAATATAGAAATAATAGTGTTGTCATTCCAAAGTATTTATTGTTTGATCATGTAAACAATTTCTAATATCCATCATTTCATCTTGTGCAGTAATCAATTTCTTAGATGTATATGTTGAGTATTTTCTAAAGCCACTTATTTTGTGTAACCTATCAGAAGTTGTTATTAAAAAAAAAGAAAAAAAAACTGTCCTTTTGTTTGTTTTTTTATATACATGTAAAATTTTGTTCTAAATATTTGCTTTTAATAAATTTAATTTTACTCAATAAGTTGTCCTTAAAAAAAAAAAAAAAAAAAAAAAAAAATGAATGTGGTATAATGATTGACTAAACTATGTACTTATAGTAACTGATCTTAATAAATATTCTTCAAGGGATAAAGTTAAGTTCAAGTTTGTTATAGTAATTAAACACCAATCGTTCTTACTTCTGTGTGAAGAGCACTTTTTTAAAGTAATTTCAACAGGGTTCCCAGCGTCATGGAATTTCAAAGTAGTCAGGAAAATTTTAAAATACATAGAAAAAGTCAGGGAATTTACAAATATTTTCTAAAAAGTCATGGAAAAGTTTTGGAGAAAAAATGAAAAATGATGCGAAATTCATCATATAGTCTCAGGGAAAAAAAATAGAGAATTTTGAAGAGAAAAAAAAAATCGCTAATTTTCGACAAAGGATTGCAAAAATAAGTGACAAATTCCGTTGTATGCCCGTTTGGTCAGAGAATTTTTTTAGATTTGGTCAGGGAATTTGCCAGTCATGTTTTACTGGGAACCCTGTTCAAAGTTTTGCACATAATTTTTTAAAGGAAAAGTTTTATCTTTCAGAGTATTTAAATTTTTATTTATTCATTAATTAATTTATTAACATTGTTTTTTTATTTTATTTACTTGATTTTTTTTTCTTTTTTTGTTCTAATATCTAAATTAAATTGGAAAGTGTTTTATATTATAAAATTTGTTCAATATTTTGAAATAGGGGGGGATGCAGTATGGGTATTTGTATAAAGCAAAAAGTATATAATAATAATAATAATAATAATAATAATAACTGTTACAATTTTAACTTTTTTTCACTAAATGATGAATAAGATTGAAAACTGACTTAATGTTACCAGGTATTTTAGTATACCAGATACTATGTATAACTAGCTACGGCATTATGAGAAATAATTCTAAACTCTTTCCAGGTGAAGGTCTTGACTGTGTCCCTGCCCATTGTTTGATGGGCAGGGGCACAGCCTTTTTATCTCTGACGGTAGGCATAGCAACTTAAACATTAGGTTGGGACTAAGTTCATTTTTTAAAATAGCATTTAGGCACTCAAAAATAGCTATTCTCTGGTTCACATGTATTGTAGTAAAAGTCTACAATCAGACTTCTCATTCTCGTGATTTTTTTTTTTTTTTTTTTTTTTTTTTTTATATCTTTATTTTTCAGAAAATTATATGCGAATTTTCATTTAAAAAAACTATATATATCAGGAGTCTGCAAGTAATTTTAAGTAGGGTCTGAATACTTTTGAAATTTTTTATCGAGGTCCAGAGAGAAAAAAGCACTCAAGTAATATTAGTACTTATTAATTTTAAATTGTTATTTTTACACATACATACACTATAGAATAGAAAAATCGTATTCGTTATGAAAAATTACTATGTACACAAGTATACGTTCTGAAAAATTTTATATACTCATTATAAAATAAAGAAAGTAGATAATTTATTCAAATTGAAAATTTTTGGCGGTCCACGATTTGACCTTTCGCGGTCCGCCAGTTGTCGACCATTGATATATATGTCTTTTTTTTATTATTGTTTTAAATATTGTTCATATTATTTTTAAAAATATAAAATTAAAATGAAATTGAATTTTTCCTAGAAGAAAATATCTTAATTGAAAAGTAACTGTATAAAAAGTTTAAAACAGATGGCCAATCAGAAGCAAATGAGCATAAAAATACGTTTCTATTTGGGAATTCCTCCTTAACCAGTTCATCTTTTCATTTAAACTGATCTATTAAACATATTAATTATGTAGTTTTTTTTCTTGTGTTATGGAGTGCTTAAGTAGGGGAAGGTATGTTAAATTGGCCTTTTCATATAGTGTCTTCTTTTTTTTCTCTCAGAACATCTTGTAAATTTTTTACTTAATTTAATAAAATTTATATTCGAAATTCCTAAAAGTGTTTTATGTGCACTTTTATCAATATGTAATAATAAAACATCTGTCCGCAAAAAACAGTACTTTTTTATGAAAAACTGCTCGTGCTCATATTGGCCATAAAATTGCCAATTTATTCCTTAAAAAAATCTATTAAGCTAAAAGTTTTCAGTTGCGTGTTGAAATGTTTTATTTATGCAGCATACAATATATTTTTAATTCATTAAATATATATTTAACAAAAAAGTTTTTATCTATTTTATAACACATTTTGTGGAGAGACTAGAGATGTAAAATTTACGGAAATTTTGAACTGGCGGAAAAAAACCCCGTTTTTTTTTTTTTTTTTTTTTTTTTTTTTTCTGGAAAAATTGATTTATTAAAAATATTTCTCAAAAGTAAGTTACATTTTCTTAAAAAACATAAAATAATAAACATTTTTAAAATTTCTGCATACTAAAAAATATTTTTTTTTCATTTTACATGAATATATTACAAAAAAGAAAAAAAAGTCATCTTTTAAAAATTTAGCCTTTCAGTCTCAGAATTTTCACAGTAGCTTTCCTTGCTTAATTTAACACCATTGTTTATAATATATCATTTTTCAATTGCATTTCTTAAATTACCAGTAGAGAAAATTTAAAAAATAACAACAAAAAAAGTCTTATGAGTTTCAACCATTATCACTGCAGTTTGAAAGAAAACTTAAATTGCATTAAATATCACCTCAACATAGTATTGCTTAAGTATATAAATGATGCCATTTTAAAGAAACAAATTATTGTAGTTGTGACATTATAAATATTATCACACTTTTAAATCTCCCATTCCTTAAAAATTTATACCAATTTACAATATTACATTTTTTTCCCTTACAATTAAAATTTTCATTTCCCGTGTATTTAGTTTTGGTATAGCTTTCCAGTCTAAACATAAACCAACCTATATGTTTTGGTTTCAGTTTATGTTTTAGATTCTTAATATACATATGTATATTTCTTTAATGAAAGTTATAAAATTTGTGGACTTTTAAATACTTGGTTTCAACAAAAATTTTCACAGAAAATTTGCATTTTCTTTGCAACGTTTATTTGTATGCATTTATTTAAAAAAAAAATACAGTTAGACAAGTCTTAGAATCTATATTTTAAATAAAATGAAGAGAAGAGAAACTAGTCGGATGTGCCACTCCCAAAACTTTTTTCTATCTCACACAGGTTTTGCATAGATTAAAAAATATCAGCACCAATTTATATCAAGGTCAAACTGAATCTAAAGTTTTATTAAATTCCGTGCATTAGTTCTTAAGATATGACTATATTGCTAAAATTGTGTAAATCCTGCAAAATGTAGCATAATAGCGCCACCTGTTGGGAGATTTAGACTAAAACCTAATCAATAACAATTTATGTCAATGTCTAACTGAATTTGAAGTTTGATACAAATCCGTGCATTAGTTCTTGAGATATAGTTATCGTCATAATAATGAAAAAAGTAGCATAGCAGCGTCGCCTGTTGGGCTATTTACACCTAAACGAGCTATGACTGATGAGATATGACTATATTGCTGCAACATCTATTTATGTCAATGTCTAACTGAATCTGAAGTTTGATGAAAATAAGTGCATTAGTTATTGAGATAGAGCTATTGCGGAAATCACAAAAATTGCAGCATAGCAGCGCCACAATTTTGCACACAGATTTTCATTTTTAACAAGAGAAGTTGCATGAGTCTGCTTCCATTTTTTTCACACGATCCTGTTTTTGTAAACCCTTGTATAAAAAATATTACCTTTATAAAAAAAAAATCTTTCAAACTTGTCATAAAAAATGTAATCAAAATTTTATGAATTAGAAATTGTCGTTATATTTAGGTTCCTATTTGGATATTTTTAATAAGGTCCTTCATACAGCTAGATAATAGATTCATTGATTATTTCAGCTATTATGTGACAGGTTTTGTTATTCTAAAATCGTCACATTTCAGGATTCAGAATGAAGATTGAAAAATTTTCCGAATTTGTGAAGGGTCTTATGTTTTAGGTGAAAAAATTGTGAAGGATCCTTTAAAGGACCGGAGTTCTTCCTAAACTGCTTACAGATCATATTTTTCATGGTTAAAATTTTCATGCGAGACACTGAACATGAAAAAATATCTGAATGCAGCTATAACAACATTTTGTATGTATTATTTTAAAAATTAAATTTCAATTTTTCCAATTTGGAAAAATTAAAAATTACACCTTCGGAAAAAACCCGGTCCCAAAGTTTCCGGTTTTTTTCCGAGCATTCCCATCTCTAGGAGAGACATTTTGCAAAACTGGGCTATGTTGCACCAAAGCTATTTAGACCTGCACCATAAATAAGGGTTTTAAAATAATCAAATATTGAGAAAAAATTGCACCATAAATAGGTGTTTTATGGTGCAACCTTTTCTCAATATTTTGTGCTTTTAAAAACCTCATTTTTTTGCTGCAACCTTTTCTCAATATTTGGTTCTCTTAAAAACCCTTATTTTTGGTGCAACCTTTTCTCAATATTTGGTGTTTTAAAAACCCCATTTTTTGGTACAACCTTTTCTCAATATTTGGTTCTCTTAAAAACCCTTATTTTTGGTGAAACCTTTTCTCAATATTTGGTTCTTTTAAAAATCCTTATTTTTGGTGCAACCTTTTCTCAATATTTGGTTCTTTAAAAATCCCTATTTTTGGTGCAACTTTTTCTCAATATTTGGTTATTTAAAAAACCCCTATTGTTGGTGCAACCTTTTCTCAATACTTGGTTTTTTCAAAACCCTTATTTATGGTGCAAATTTTCTTCCTTTTGGTGCAAGTCTAAGCACCAAAATGTAGTATAGTTTTGCACCTTTTTTTATAGCCAGCAAATTGGCTCCACTTTTTGGTGCAACATAGCCCAAAATTTTTTACAGTGAATTAATCACACTAATTGAGGAAAACATGTATAATGAAGCACTGTATACATACTTTTTCAGGCGAGAATGTTTAAGTATAAAAAAATTTTACTTCAACACATCGACAGATCACTGTCACTTGTACATAACATAATTTAAATATTATAACAATGTAATAAATTATAACACATTGTAGCCGAGTTTGTTTTTGAAAATGACTCGGAGTGAGTCGAAACATGTCAAACAACCTAATAAAAGTTATTTTAATTTGTATTATGTTGTTAATTTACACCTTTTAGCATTTAAAAGAACTATATTAAATATTGTATTTTAATTATGTTAAATAAGTTTTAATCTATATGACTCAGCAACAATTAATAATTAATATAGCAGCAGTTTTTGCAATTTCTTTCGTAGTAAGAAGTTAAGAATCGTAAAAAATATACAAAATTAAACGATACAAATAGCACAATAGGCTTATCAGTAAATATTTAGACATTCATAATAGTATTTTGTTAATGTAAAACACTTAATATATATAAAAAGTAAAGGTCTAGTATAGAATTTTAATTAAAAAAAATAATGCTGAGGAAGAGTCACCAGGTCACTCCTTTCCTGAGGATTTGTCACCAGCATTCCATAGCTGGAGCATTCTTCGCATTTTTGCCAGCCTTATTAGAAGAGATTTACAAGAAAGTTATGTAATACCAGCTGTCGTACCAATCTGACGTCTTGCATTTGCATTGGATGAGATAATTTGATTTGTTTTAGGGGAAAATGAGATCTAGTTTAATTCTACATTTAGAAAAGATTTATTATTTACTAGCTGTTACCCGCGACTTCGTTCACGCAACATTAAACGAAGAATAAATGCATTAATTAAGCAAAATATTTCACTCCCGAAAATTAAAAACGTAAATAATTAACTAACTCTTTATCACATTTCATAGGAAACAATACGGTATTTCTTTGTTATAGGGACCTTGACTTAACTCAGTCTTAAAAAAGTGAAAATTTTACCAAATAATCGCGAAAATTAAAATGCAACAAATTCAAAATGGAGGGCCAAATAAAATCGTAGAAATCGACGAATTAGGTAAAAACAAATGTCAATTTTACTTGATAAAAATTTTTATTTTTAACGCTTTTGTGAAACGTTTTAACAACCGTCCTTCAAAAATAATTGATTGGAAATATTATATGCTTTTTCTTTAAATTCAATTCTGCCTCCTTGATTTAATGTATAGCTGAAACAAATCTTGTTTTCTAAAAGACAATATGTTGACAGACGATTTTTGTTTTGCAGAAAAAAAATTATTCATGAAGTTTGAATATGTGAAAATATGTTTTTATTTTTCGGATAATTTACTGAAATCAAGATTTTGTATTCACCATTTATTCAAATTGAAAATAAATTCTGTTTTCAGTTTTAATGAGAAAATGGCGTAAAAAATATATTGATCCGTTTTATTTCTCCTTTTCTATCCACAAATATGGAGTAATTTACTTGCCATTTTAGAGAAACTTCGTTAAAAATTTACAATAATGATAATAATGATAATATATCGGAATATAATTCAATTTTTTAAATTCTGAGAGTTTGTGTGACATCCTCGGATCAATGATAACCGATGTTAAGTAAATCGCGTTGCGTCCGATAGTCTAAGAGGAGTAGTTGCGAAATACAGACGGTCAGATTTTAATATAATAGATTCGTGTTCATTTTTCTTTTCTTAAAATTATGATGTGATTTTAGCAGAAAAATCTGATCTGTATATAACTCATAATTATGCTTAATAATTAGTATAGCTAAAAAACCTTTTGTATTTTTCGTTTTAAGTATGGCGTGAAACTCACCTACTTTCTATACTTACTCATCTTTGTATTATCTATGTATGGAATTGATTCTCGCTCCTTTTAAAACATATTTGAAAATTCACGTTTTATTTACAATACGATGACGTCACTTTTTCCCCAGAGAAATATCTTTTTAATGATATAATTCT
The DNA here is from genome assembly GCA_963931845.1 of Maratus michaelseni. Lineage (NCBI taxonomy): Eukaryota > Metazoa > Arthropoda > Arachnida > Araneae > Salticidae > Maratus > Maratus michaelseni. Next base: position 169,303,836 of record OZ007591.1, read on the forward strand.
TAAATTCGTGGTTGTACGCTGTGCAGTAAACTGATAATTCATATCCTTTGTATTTATATAATTCTTTTTAATGTTCTTTTCCTGGCAATCATGACGTAAATTTTAGCAGAAAACTCACATCTGTATGTAACTGATATTCAAGCTCAATCGATCTCAGTATCGATAAAAAATATTTCAGTTTTTCATCTTAAATATTACGTCCATTATCTGTCTACTTTCATACTACTATATACTGATATTCATGCTCCTTGTATTATTAGAAATATTTGAAAATACATGGTTTTATTTATGACGTCACATTGTCCAATCCAAGGAAGATCCTTTTCATAGCAAAATCTTTTCTTAAAAATATAATTATTATTCATTTTCCTATCTAATTATATCGCAGTCTTTGACAGAAAATGTCTTCTCAAAGTAACTGATATTCATACTTCATGTATTCAAATATCATGGCAATTCATCATCTTTTGAATTCTTTTGCATCTTCATTTTTTACGTGGAAATCGTTCAATTAAAAAATAATTGTTGAGGGAAAATTATTATTCCAGGTTTTGTATTTATTGGCAACGGTAATGCTTAGCAATGCAAAATGATTAAATAAATTTTAAAGGAAAAAATGTCCATTTATTCTCTATGAAAATAACGAAATTTTGAATTATTAAGAAAAATATTTGAATAAAATAAACAGAAAACAGCCTATGTTCATTTCCGGGTTATAATCAACCTATATGCAAAGAAACAGGATAATTAAATGCTCCATTTTGACGCTGGCTTCAGCCTAACATTTGCACACAATCGGATTTATAATATTATTAGGATTAACTTTATTTTATTTATTAACTTTAAAAGTTTTCTTATCATAAGCAAGAAATTATATTTAAAATGTAAATTAAGTGAAAATCACATTTTACAAATTACGTGATTTTTTAACAAATATAGTAGAATGCCTTTTAAAGAGAATGACGATATATCGACAATTTCGGATGAGTCAAGAGGATTTTAGATAAAAACTTGGTGATCTTGCCATTATCGCCAAGCTAATATTTATTTACTTGTCTAACTCGTCGAAGCGAATTCGTACAGGCAAGTATCACCAAGTTCTGTAGTGTGGGTTGTTACAGTTTAGTAAAAAAAATCCAATCTGAGTATACGCCCTGTGCGTATCGTCTGTCTTCATGCTCTAAACTCTATGCTCTATCTGCCCATTCATCTACATTTTAATCAAATTTGGAAAATGAATTTTCATATGTGTCAATGAATAATATTGAAATATTTAATTAATACAATTTTACTATATGCCAAAATAAATATTTTAAAATCAAAGAGAAATTTTGAAGGATTTAGAAAGATATTTTTTACAGTCACATAGTGTTTATTTGTCAGAAAGAGACGAAAGTAAAAATAAATAAATAATAATAAGCTATTCAAATGGTGGTAACTCAGCAGGAATAACCTGCCTGCTCCTTGTGATTCAGCAAGGAGCTTTTTAAATGCACCAGAGAGCAGTGTCTGGAAAAAGCGATTATTTTTGAAAGTTGGAAACATAAAGGGGGTTCCTAAAATTTCGGAACAAACTTTCAGTGGTGATAATGCAGTCAAGACAAACATTTTTTTGTACAGGAAACCAGCATGGCAATCCACTTATTCTATCAAAAATACAGGGTGTCTCACTACCAGCTGAATTATTGGAAGAGAGTGAAGTTTGGTCAGCAACTATATATATATATATATATATATATATATATATATATATATATATATATATATATATATATATATATATATATATATATATATATATATATATATATATATATTGTCAGCTGCATTCTGAATAATAGAATGTACAACGGTATTGTTTAAATGTGAATGGTGGCCATTTCCAGTGGTTCTGGTTCACAGCAAGCAAAACAGGTTTGTTGAAAGTATCGTAATAATGTCTTAATTATTGTTAAAGTTACAAACGAAAATCCATGTTCGGCTTGGAGTGAGATACACCGTATATTTGACGGAATAAGTGGATTGAGATCCTGGTTTCCTATGCCAAAACTGTTTGTTTTGATGCCCATTTATTGGAAATCCATTAATTTTTAAATATCTCGCATTTTCAATTTTTTACACCTTGTAATACGGAATATAATGTACTTTCAAACGCAATTTGTTTGAAAACTGTACCTCAATTTACTAATTTTTAGTGAGTTTAAAATAATTTCCATGCCTGATTAAAAAAAATATATATATATCTCTTTCTATCGCGTGCAGATCGATTGCGGAAGATTAACCTCTTTGCTCATTTAAAGCAATATAATATAAAACTTCGGCATTTGTTTTCGGCTAATATGCCATAGCAAAATTAAAACTTCATCAATAAATAAATAAATAAATAAAATAATATAAGTTAAACACAATTTTAACATATTTGTAATGGAACTACGCGCTTAAACGATTAATGATTCATAATCAAAAAGTTTCTGTAAATATCATAATCTTTGGCGATTTCTTCGGCTATTAAACTCTGGCTTGCGGTTAATACGAAAGTGTTGCCTGAATGAATTTCAAAACTTTACTTGAATACTTAATTGATATTTTTCACATAAAACTGCTACTTGTTTTTTTTTTTTTTTTTTTTTTTTTTTTTAGTGGACAATCTAAAATACATATTACATGTAAAAAATCTATTAGAATATTCAATTAAAAATGATTTTCACCTATGTACTGCACAATGAGCAGTATGTTCTGCAGCCCCTGATTACAGATCCCCTGGTACATTTAAAAAGAAAACGAAAAAAAAAAAAAAAAAGAAACGAATTAATAAAAAAAACAAAAAAACAACAACAACAAAAAAACAAAAAACAAGTGGGTAAGTGTGATCGAAGATCGCACAAAGGGTTTCGTTTAATATTCCTTTCAAAACCCTTTATTCTTTCTTTAATAAATCCAAAAAAATTCTCCCCCCCTCCCCCCCCCAAAAAAAGTCATGTTTTTTTTTTTTTAAAAGTAAAAAAACGGTTTATTTTTCTCATTTTTTCGAAAATCTGAACCGGTCCGATAGCGGCTCTGTCATAATAATATCTGTCATGTGGACTAAATGCGATATTAAAAAAAAAAAAAAAAAAAAAAAAAAAAAAATCAGTTTCGAAATTAAACACGTTGTATAATCTTGTTAACCTTCAAAATATTAAAATATGCCAATATTTCCATAATTGGTTTTTATCATGATTCAATACGTTCATCAAACTCATATGACGTTACAATCACTTGCTGACGTCATATCTTACTTGCTTTCTCTATTATTCATATTGATACTCTCTTTGTATTATTCTCAAACATTTGAAAAAGTCCGTTAAACTTCCAATATGACGTCAGATTAATTTTCTTTTTAATTCTCTAATGGCACATCATATTAACCTGCTTTCTGTATTTACACATACTCATACTCCTTGTATCATTGAGAAATGTTTGAAAATTTCCGTTTTATTACCAATATGACGTCATATTAATCTTTTTTTACAAAAGGTGAAAGTTTTTATTTCATTTTTATTTTTCACGTGGAAATCTTTCAATAGAAAATTAATTATTGTAGAAAGAATTTTATTGTGGATTTTCAATTGTTGGCAACTGCCATAACGAAAAATGTTTAAATTTAATAGGAAAAGGCTGTTAGATTTTTGGTTTTTTATCTCTCTATATTAAAATAATACAATTTTTTCAAAATTTTATGATTTTCAGCTTCATAGTAGATATTCACCTATAAGTACACAAAATTTCATGTCTGTAAGTTATATACTTTCTGAGAAGCGGCTCTGTGATCAGCAGACAACGTAGCGGGACGAATAGGGTTTCGTGAGATGAACGAAACCCTAAATATCAGAATAGATAATTTCAATTTGAAAGAAATATGTTGCCTGTGATATGTGAAAAACAAAATAAACTACCTCAAATTTTTAAAAACATTTTACCAATAAAAAATTAATTGCAAAAATTATATTTCATAGTAAAAAAAAAAAGATATATATATATATACTTACAGGAAGCCAAAACATAAACCTTCCAGCCAGAAAATATCCGCTGATTGTTGATCGGTTCGAAACAAACATAGACTGAAAGAAAAATTTAAAAATACATACATAAATAACCAAATTATGACGATCAAGTACATAAACTGTCAGAAAAATTATCAAATCATTAGGTTGTATTCATGAACGAACGAAGAATTCTAATAAAAATAGAGGAAAAGCTTAATTATAAATATTGTAAGAAATAGATTGCTAATTTTAAAGATAGAAAATACATAGAATTCTCTGACATATTTTTAAATTAATTAAATTTAGTACTGCTTTTCAACACTTTGCAAGGAAATTGAAAAGTGTTTACGAATTCGTTTTTTCTGTCTGTCTGTCCGTGCTCTAACTCTCGTAAATATACTCGGATTGTGTAATTTTTATATGCTATTGAGGTTTAGCATAGAATGTGCGGTATTGAAAATGAAGTGTGTAGCTACTATAGTTCGTTTACAGGGACACGCAAAATAGTTACTTTACATTATGGTATACTCCATATGTACTCCAATAGGAGACAAAGATTACCTCGCAAAGATATTTTCAAATTTATATTTGGATATTTATAATTTAAAGGAATTATCAGTTATCCCATCTCACGCATCCGGGATAACCGATAAGTGTCGGACAGGATAACCGATTCATACCGGGATTTTGTACTTGCTTTTCTCTTGCTCTTTTCCATAATCAAGGTGCCATTAAAAATAGATTGGATGGTGACTTCTTGCTTAATTAGTGGCATCAACTCTGCTTTTAATTTCACGGGAATGATGTCACTGGCAAACCCTAGTCTCCAATGAAAATTAAATGCTAACTACTTTTACAACAACTTTAATATTATATTTATTGAACTTGAGTAAAATCGAGATTAGGATTTATTTTCTAAAATTTAAACATCAGTAGAATTGCTCTTACATCTATTTATTTACAAGAAAATGGAACTTTTATTCGGTTGCCAGCTCATAAAAGAAATGATATGATAGTAATAATCAAGGGGTTATTCCTTATTCATAAGATTAATGAACTGCAGCCAAATTATTTGAACGGTGGTTATTTCACGGCCTATAAAACTATCCAACTATGATAACATTTAAATACAAATTACCAAACACAACAGAAAATAATAAAAATAACAATAACTAAACCTTAAATAATTCTTCATTTTTAAGAAAAGCAACATTCTGAATAAAAATTGTTTTGGAGAAAAAAAAATATTCCCTTGTACAAAACAAACAAACAAACAAACAAAACAAAATAAAAAAATATATATACATATATATATATTCCTTTGTACATTAAAAAAAAAAAAAAAAAAAAACGAAGTTTAAGATGTAAATTATTTGTAAGGCAAAATTCCATTCAATAAAGGGATCGATTCGATTGATGAGTGTTTCAAAATAAGCTAAGATATCTGCAATTAGATAACACGTATACAATCATAAGCTTGAACAACTGCAGAGTCAAATTTCTAAAATCAACTGGAAAGAGAAACAAGAACGAAAAATCATGCGTCAAGCATAGATTATGTAGCACTTTCCAACGCTTCTAAAATAATTTTACAAATCATTACCGTTTAATAAGCTGAAAGATGACATCTAAGTAAACAATTTGGAAAACGCATAACATATTTAAAAACGTAATTTCAGGAATTTTCAATATATACAATATTCGGAAAAATATCAGAATACTTTTATGTAGCCCTGTATATGATCTATAGATTTGTATATATACATAGGATGCTAAATTTTAGTTTAGTTAGGAAACGCGTAGCACAGTTTAAATTCTCCTTCTGGAGTTTCTGTCAATAAACGGAAATGTGTTCGCGAACTTTTGTGCTGCCCTGTATAGGATCTACAGAATTTATACACACCACGTAATAGACAAAAAGCTAGTTAAGATTAAAATCGCGTTCAGTAACTTAAAACGCACTTCCAGGAATTATTGTTAACAGACAGTAGAGAATTCTTTTGTGTGTCCCTGTAAATGAACGATGACTGCTATACACACACTATTCTGTAGTAAGCCTCTTGTAATGCACCTTAGTAATATATATAAACTTCAATGCGTTTAAAATAGTGGAACATTATTTAAATAAGCCGCAGACGATTTTTCTCCATAGACGTAATGTAACGGAATTATTTTGATTGTCCCTGTAAAGTAACTCTAAGTGCTATACACCTACTATTCCATATTAAGCTTCTTCTAATGCATCTTAGTGATCTATATAAATTTCAATGCGTTTACGATAGTGAAACATTTTTAAAATAAACCGCAAATGATTTTTCCCCATAGACCGCAATGTAACGGAATTCTTTTGAGTGTCCCTGTAAGAAAACTATAAGTGCTACACACTTCCGTTGAAATAGGGAACGTGCCATAGATAACGACAATAACATATAAAAATTGCAGAGCAATCCGAGCATATTTACGGGAGTTAGAGCACGGACAGACGGCCAGACGGCCAGACGGCCATCCGGCCAGACGGCCATACGGCCATCCGGCCAGACAAACCGAAGTCATAAGCACTTTTCAACTAGGTTGGAAAGTGCTAAAAAAGGATTTAACATGTTACGTTGCAATAAAATCAATAAAGTTTACCTTTCTATAAAATCGATTCAAACGACTGGAGTAAAAACGCACGAGGAGAAATCTTTTAAAGAATGATCTTTGCTCAAACTCGCAGTTTTGAGGAAATGAATAAAAAATCTCACTTGTTGCAGAATTTGTACTGAATTTATTAATATTAAAATAAAATAAATAAATAAATAAATAAACAAAACAAAATGACAAATAAAGTTAAATAAAATTATTAAAATTTTTTTAACATATAAATGTCAATTTTCATATTTATTTTCTTAGCGGTATAGTTACATTTGAGATATTTGAATTAAAATAACTAGAAAATCTAACACGGAATTCCCGGGCTATGGAACATTTTGCCTGGTGTACTGAAAATGGGTAAAACATTTTTTTTTTTAATTTGAAAATTCTTATAGAGTTTTTACATTTAATATATATTTTTTAGATTGCCTACTAACAAAACCGAAACGCATTTTTATATGAAAATATCAATAATCATTCAAATAAAGTATTGAAATTAATTTAAAATCAATACTTTTGTTTCAGCCGCATGCCAAAGATTAATAGCCGAAATAATCGCCAAAAATTTCGCTATTTACTTTTGCTTTATACTTTCGCTATATACCTTTTTGACTCATATTATTTAATATTTAATTACGTAGTTCGTTTACTCATCTTTTAAATTTGTGTTTATTTACATTCTTGTATTTATTTATTTATAGATTTATTGATGAAGTGCTAATTTCTTTATGGAATATTAGCTGGAAACGAATGCAAAACAATTTTTTTTTAATGAAAACGGGTTAATCTTCCGTAATCGAGCTGTACGCGATAGTAATTGAAAGTAATTTTTTTCTTCAAAGAACATTTTATGTTTTACTTTTTAGATATATTTAATTATTCAACGTTAGTTTAACGTTAATTTAATTATTCAACGTTTTGCATAATGATAACTAATGTCACTATAAATTTATTTAAATTTCCAACATCAATTAATGCCCGCAAACCAACAATTTTTGTGCAAGAAGTAGATCAGTTAACAATCAATGGTTTTTAATACATTAGAAATGTTTTTTTTATGACTAATTAATCGAAAATCTTAAGATGTTTATAAGACGATACGATGAAAGAAGGTGAGAAATCCCCCTAACTGATGCATAAACTAATATGACCCCAGCAATGTACATTCCAAATGTCAGTTATCGATTATTTTTTTAGATCAAACCGGAATGTTCCAATATAAAAGAGAAATGTACTTACATAGAAGCCGGTGGCTAAAACCAAGATAAAATATGCAATTACAACCAAAATATCATAAGAATTGAATTTGTCAGATGCAGCAGTAGGATCGAATCCTGTAATATTCAGTTCTCCAACATATACATAGTCCACAGTTTCCATCATGACACAGAAAGTGCTTTTAATCTCGAAGAAAAACTCACTTAGCAGATAAAAAAACAGAAGAGCCTAATTTTTCCAGGTGATCGAGAACAACGATGAGAAGTACCCATTCTTTCCGAGATGGGTTTATGGAAGATGTATTATTATTTTTTTTTTTCTCGTAAGAGAGAAAGGGAACCTAATTCAATGCGCACGCAAGAAAGAGGGATCTGTGACGCAGAGAAACGTCACGCGCAGGAGAGAAAGTTCCCTTTCACCTTTCACCATGAACACGTGCTGCAAAATAATATTTAGCATTTTAGAAAAGCTCGGAGTTTCCAAGTAAACAGTAAATAAACAGTAGCGTAGCTAGGGTGTTGGCCGCACCGGGTGCCGTTGCTATAGGGCGCCAAACATAGGCGTAACTTAGTCTGTAAGACTGGAGGGGAGCAAAAGTCTCGCGGGCTTTTGTAAAAAGTTATACCACCACCCCCTCACCACGTACACACACACATGCTTAAATTAAATAGTTAAAAAAAAATAATATTTAAATAAATTTTTAAATATTAAATACCACATACGAGAAAATAAGGAAAAATTATAAATTACACATTTTACGTTTTTAAAGGAATATTTTAAAATATTGAGTGCGCGACAGTTATATCTCTTATTTCTAATGCAATGTTCAATTAGAAAAAAGTAACTTAATAAAAATTTGTCAAAACTTTGGGCTTTCGAGTATTTTTTTTTAAATGGGGGTGGTGATAAGCGACGTGGTTGAGATAAATATTTAAACATATTTAAGCCTTCATTCAATGTGGCAACAAATGACGAAAATTTGTATTAAAAAAAATTTCTAGCTAGCATTCTGATTGGAATGATTCATAAATTTTGATGTGATTCATTTTAGGGCACACGGAATAGTTATAACTAAAAAATATAATAAAAAATAATATTGTCCTAAAATTTTGAAAAGTTTTTAACACTACCTTTTCACAACGTTTCAAGTGAAGAAACATAAGAACGAAAACTCGTGCATTGGTAACAGATTATAAAATATTTTCTTACATTATTAGAATGCTGTTACCAAATTTCATTCTTTCATACAATGTAATGATATATCTAAATAAACAAAAAAAACACAGACCCAGTTAAAATCAATTTTCAAGACTAGCTGCCCTAGCAGATAATGTATACGAATTCATTTGTGCAATTTTGTATATGATCTATTGAGCTTTAAATATACTACATATTGAAACTAAAATGTAAATAAGTCGGAAAACATACAAAACAGTTGTTTTGTTTTTGAGTTAACAATAAAGGTTTTTCTACGGAATTACCATTTACAGATGACAATGTATCAATATTCTTTTGTGCAGCCATATATATGAATACACTACTGGCCATCCAAAATGCTATACCACGAAGGAATGCAAATAACAGAATGATATTCATTGGACAAATACATTATAATGGGAAGGACAGGTGATTATATTTTCGGAAAATTAGGAGATATAGATCCTGAGAAAACACTACCCAAAGCACCCACCTCTAGCCGCAATAACAGCATTTATCTGCATAGCCATGGAGTCGAACAAAGATTGGATGTCATGTACGGATACATCAGTCCATGCAGCTTCAACACTATACCACAGTCATCAACCGTAGTGACGGGCGAGTGGTGGCGGACCAGTCGCTCAGAAGCCATTGACAGGACATTTTCAGTTGGTGAAAAATCATGAGAATGTGCCGGCCAGGGCAACAGTCGAACATGTTCTGTATCAAGAAAGGTCAGGATAGTACGAGCAACATGCGGTCGTGCATTGTCCTGCTAAAATGTAGAGTTGCGGAGGCATCGAAGATAAGGTAGAACCATGGGCCGTAACACATCAGAAATGTAACGGCTGCTGTTGAAATTGCCGGCAATGCGAACGAGAGGTTGCCGAGACGTGTATCCAATGACACTTCATACCGTCACTCCAGGTGATACGACTGTATGACGATTCGAATGCAAGCTGGCAATGTGCGCTTTCCACGATGCCGCCAAATATGAATACTGGTATCCTGATGCTGTACAGGGGCGGATCCAGAAAATTTTCACAGGGGGGTCAAGTTTCAGTGGCGAGCGTTATACCTTCTACTTATATAAAATTATCAGTAAAGTGGAAGAAAAGCGAAGTATCATTTAAACCTGCTTCAAAATATAATATATTACACAGTAATTAATACATTTTCATGAAATAATATTAAATTAACCATTAAAAATTATATTAATATTAAATTAATATATAAATTACAAAATAATATTATTAAAGTAACTTTTATTAACCAATTTGTTATAATTTTGTATAAAATATATAAATATACAATTTATTAATTCTATAATATGTAGTTAATACAGAAATGTTAAAATTCTTCAATTAAATAAAATTAAACGTTTTCATATTTAAGATGTAGAAAACACTTTTTATTGCAATGAAAAAAATAATGGTAAAACATTGCTGTATCACCATAAAAATACTGCAGTTGCAATTTCCTGTGATGCTTCATTGCGAATTTATTTAATGCTTCTTCAGGGTGAATTTCCTTATCGCGATGAAAGTTAAGCATTGCTAATCCGTTTAGTCTTTCTTCTTTCATATTTGACCTCAAGTAAGTTTTTACCCGTCTTAATTTTCAGAAAGACCGTTCACTGGTACAGGCTGTAACAGGAAGGACACATAAAATATGGAGAAGAGTCTTGATATTCGGGTAAAATTCTGAAGCGTGTAATATGCTTTCACTTGCACTGCGTGGAAGTTCGCTCTCCGGTTTGTTTTTCCACTACCGCTGCCATAAGTCTATTTCTCCTCGTAATTCAGAAAATGTCCCTGGAATATCTCTCTTGTAAGGTTCAGCTGCATTCATTAAAGTTTCAGTATCCTCATTGGCAAATTCTGGCATCAATCCATGTAATGCAACGATATTTGAATGTTCAGCAGCGGAAAATCTTGTTACCAACTCTGATATGATAACATTCATAAACGGCAAAAACAAATTAAATTTGTAATATTCTTCAGGACTTAACGCTGCAGTATTGGATCTGTGATGCTGTGTTTTTACGATTCTCGGCATAGTAATTTCAATGGAATGTTTAGATTCTACTTTCGATGCTTCGCCGTATATTTTCGAGTAACTTGATGATGAGTTTCGATAATCATTTAAAGTATCGACAACATGCCTTACCATATCATAGTATTCTTCAAATCTAATGAAGGGCTTTGCAAATTACGCGATAAAGAGATAGTTAAACTCAAGATGGAGGAATGATTTGCACTGCAATAAGGAAATCAAATCGCAGAACTGCTGCTATTAAAGATGCGGATTTGGAGGACGATTCTTCTGCATCTAATAATTCTAGAAAGAACACAATGGCATCGAAAACTTGTAAAAATTGCAAAATTACGTCGTGGCGTTCAATCCACCGAATTTCACATAGTTTTGAGAGCTCCAATCGCATTTCTTGAGGATGATGCTCTTGTATTTCCTTTCGTATCCAATTCATTCTTTTAGCGGATTTCCTAATTGCATTAATGACTTCTTTCATGACACCAACAGCGTTTCTAATACTGCGTAATGAACAGGCTTTAGATATGGCAAGATTTAGTTTGTGAGACGCGCAATGCATGCAAATAGCAAGTGCCTGCTTTTCTTTTATATGTATGATTGCACCCCTTTGAATTTTCCAGCCATATTTAAACTACCGTCCTAACCTTGTGCTCGCATATTTTCAATTTTCAATCCTAATTTCTTTAGATTTTCTTGTATTAGGTCTGCAAGGAACTCACCACTTAAGCCTCTAGCTTCTACAAAACCTACAAACTCTTCCCTGATTTTCTTCGTAGTTATATCCCAATATCGAATGCTAAGACTCATCTGCTCGATAGTACCAGCATCGGTGGTTTCCTCAACTAAGATACTAAAGAACCGACTTTCTTTCACAGAGTTCAGTATTTTCTGTAATATGAGCTCCCCAAAAATGTCAGTTAATTCATTTTGAGTTGTTTTACAGATAAAAGTAGCGGTACGAGGAGCGTCATTTATGTGATTTTCCAAAACAGTGTCACCTGCATCAATGCGAAATCTCAATAATGAACGAAAGTTTCCTTAATTTGCTATTGAACCTGAGTCATCCTCTTCCGTCAGGTTCCCATCATCTCGCTGACCTCGTAATGGAATATTCTGTTTATCACATAATATAATCGTTATTATTAGGGTTAGTAAACATAAACGATTTTCTTCAACTCTTCTTTTCATTTCAATATTTTCACGTCAATCGATTCCGCTGAGTTTTCAAATGTCCTAATGAAGTCGGTAAAGTTAATTGTTGCTATTTTGTGGTACTCCTAAAAAAAAAATCCTTTTGCAAAAAAAGTTCTGGCTGGTGTAAATAAGGGTGTTTCTCATCATAGGGGGGTCAGATGACCCTTTGTCCCCCCCCCCCTGGAACCGCCACTGATGCTGTATATGACGCAGGAATGGCCTCTCACGTCGTCTTTGATGAAACCAGGCTCTGTATGATGTCCAGATTACTTCTTGCCTCGGGTGCCAAAAATTTTAGCTCCGCCACTGGAAATAAATATTCGATTTCAAAGTTAAGTAGAATTTAGAATAATGGAATTTAGAGTAAAAATTCTAAATTCTAAATTTAAAAAAAAGAAGGGAAAAATAGGAGATCTAACATTAAACAAATGTTAATATAGTAATTCATCGTAATCGAATAACTATAGAATTGTTTTGGCCACTCAAATGGCTAAGAAATCAATTATATTTCAATTCTATAAATGAAATTGGGAAAGACGTTGTGGTGTTTTACTTCAAATAATAAACTCCAGATGGCAGCACCACAAGAATAAGTGTAAGAATTGTAAGTTCTTCATTCGCTAGCGACACCTATCTTTCAGATGTTGTTTTTCACTGCAGTACCCGCAGAAAGTACTTGTAGTTCTGTATGTCTTTACGTTGTGATGTCTTGTGCAGTTCATTAAATGTGTAAAAGTAATTTATTCGTTCACCTCATTATTTTTATATGTGTGCTACTTAATTATTTAATATTCAATATATAATAATTGGTGACGTTGGTGAAATGAAAAGAAGAGCGGAAGTGTTATTACCGGAAAAAGTTGAAAAAGAAGTGATGCGCCAAAATGAAAATGGCTACTGTTTCGATTTCACTATGTATGTGATAACGCAAGTTATGGTATAATGATGTTTATTTCCTGCATTAAGTCTGTCAATTTAGAAATTTATGGCTGTAGTAAATCTCTATATATTTTTTAATTCCTGAATTTAATAAAGTGCTAAAATGTTTTCTAATTTTAAGGAATTTAATTAACAAAAGGATGTAGAGTAATTATCCCTGAAATTCACAAAAAGCAAATTTTAAATGATTTGCACACATTTCGGTATAGTGAAAATGAAGTTCTTAGCTGGCAGTTTTGTATGGTGGCCAGGAATTGACCAAGATATTGAAGATCTTACACTGACTTGCACTACTTGTGTCAATTAAAAAAGTAATCCTAATAGATACAATAGATACACATCATTGGCAATGGCCTACAGCTCCATGGCAAAGGATTTATATTGATTATTTTGGTCTGTTATGGGTAAAATGCTTTACCTTGTTATTGATGTTCATAGCAAATGAAAAGACGTTTTCATTGTTTCTATAATACAACTTCAGAACATACAATTACTTGTCTTTCTTTTTTTTTTGCCAGATACGGATATCCTATATTTTTGGTATCTGATAATGCTAAATAGTTTACTTCAGAAGAATTTGAGACATTCTTAAAAATCATGCTGTAAAACATAGGATTAGTGCTCCATACCATCCAGCTACCAATGTTTAGGCCGAGAGATATGTGAAAATTCTTAGACGTGGATTAATGCCTTATCTTCAGAATCTGATACTTTAAAAACGAAATTAAATAGCTTTCTTTCACAGTATACAAACATGCCTCATGTTACAACGGGGGAGAGCCCTGCATCAAAACCGGCATATAAAAACAAAAATAGATTTGAGACTTCTAAACGTTACAAATTTTGTTCATAATAAGTAAAATGCGAGAAATTCCAATACTAAGGTAAAAGAATTTAAAATTAACCAGAAAGTGGCTGTTAGAAATTATACTCCTGAAGCCAAGTGGAAAATTGGACGCAATATTGTAAGAGAGGGCAAGTTACATTATAGAATTCAAGTTGGTTCAAATATTTGGAAAAGACATGTTGATCAGATAACTAATGTCAGTTCAAAGGTACATTTAATTAATGATACAAATTCTGATGAGAATGATACAGAAAGTCATAGAAGTGATAATACGGTTGTTAATCAAGGGGATTCTCAATGAATGTCGCCTGGTGTCACAGACTCTGGTGTCCCAAATACTCCAAATCCTAAACCAGCTGACTTTGTCCTTCCAACTGCTCCAAGTCCTAAACCAGCTGACTTTGTCCTTCCAACTGCTCCAAGTCCTAAACCAGCTGACTGTGATTTGAAACCTCCAGTTCAAAAACCCATGTTTCCAAATAGTATAATTGATGATACTGACAATCCTTTAAAAACTAGTTATTTTCCTTCCTCCCCACAGGTACTAAGACGTTTTAAAATAATTCGAAGAGCTCCTACATATCTCAAATATTAAGTGGGGAATAGTATTGTGGTGTTTTACTTCAATTAATAAACTCTAGATGGCAGCACCTCATGAATAAGTGTAAGAATTGTAAGTTCTTCAGTCGCTAGTGACACCTATCTTTCAGATGTTGTTTTTCACTGCAGTATCCTCAGAATATACTTATAGTTCTGCATGTCTTCGTGTTGTGAAGTTTTGTGCAGTTCATTAACCCTTTCCGGGGCTGAGTAAGTCTGTTTTTAAAATGATGAAATAATGGAATAAAAGAATTCATTAGTTAATAAAAGCCTGCTTATATTACCGTACTTAATAAAAGGGCAATTTTATTAAATATACTTGGTGCCGTTTGTTAGTTTTGGAATTAAAATTAGGAGTCATTTTTTGTGGACACCGCCCGCTAAAGGGTTAAATATGTAAAATTAATTTATTCGTCCACCTCATTTTTTTATATGTGCGCTACTTAATTATTTAATATTCAATATATAATAGACGTCTTTAAAATCAACTAAAAATGCGAATATTTTTGTTTAAACGAGAAGTCTCTTTTAAGCTATACTTGTATTTTTTATTTCGTTTATACATTTGAATCAAAAGATTTATTTACAGAATTATTTATAAAAGGCAGTTGTTATTTAATCTTTGAAAATGTTTTAACAAACACAATTTTGGTTATTTTTGTTACTAAAAGTTAAATTGGAAAGTTTAATGTGAGACTTAAAATAAATATAATTAATTAATACTTCTAAAACTGCCTTTTTTTTTCTTTTGCCAATGAGAAATATTAACATATTGTGTTATCGATGATTTCAGTGTAGGATCATATGAGGTTGTGTAACTGTAATAGAGAAGGCCATTATTTTAAAAAGTAAAAATTTCAAAATTAATCAAGATTGAGTACTTAATATTTGTTTTAATTCTGGAACAGAAATGAGATGTCTGCAGCTTTTGTTTAAATATTTACACTTTTGTATGCATATTGTTCTGGTGTCTTTTCTAAAAACTAATGTTAGATGGTGGTGCAAGAAGCATTCAAAAGCATTTTGTTTAATTTATCTTTCTTTTCATAAGATTGAAAACTGAAGTCTTTGATTTTATCCTAACTATTAAAAGTTCGCGCACTTCAAAACATTTTGTGAATATACTTGAACAGAACTCGTGAAATTTCTTTAACTCATGAAATGCCTTTTCGAGTCTAGCGTCCTATTAATATATGTCTTTTTACTGAGTATTATTTTGTTTTAACAGTTAGTGTTGTTATCTGCATGTAGTGATGATAGTACCGGATGAACCCAAAGTTCGTTAAAACTTTAAAAATTCATAAAAAGGGAATAAATTATGATAAAGAAGTGCGGTTTGCAAGAAAGGGCTCACAAAGTAGTCGGACTTTTTTTTAGCACCAAAAAATTTTTTAGTTAAAAAAGTCACCTGTAGATAGCGCTTACATGCGAGAGATTCAGCAGGATTATGTAAATTAATCCTCCAATAAAAGAACGAGATACACGAGGATTTCTCATTCGCTTTCAGAATGTTATCATTACCCGATCGAGCGTTGTTGGTGAAGTTGTTCTATTTGAACGGAGAATTTCTGCAATTCATTTCGACATGTTGCATTCAGCTGTAACGGGCGTTGTGGGTTGCCTTAGTGGTATCGTACAATGTTCTGGAGGTCAAGTTGAACAATTGTTATTGCAAGAATAAATGGATGGAGCGTACTGTTGTCCTGTTCATTGTGTTTCGGGTCGTCAGCGCCCTCTACCAGGGACATTTTTAACTAAAAATGTTTTTGATGCTAAAAAAAAAATCCGACTACCCTGTGAGCCCTTTCTGGCAAACCGCACTTCTTTATCATAATTTCTTCCTTTTTTATGAATTTTTAAAGTTTTAACGAACTTTTGGTTCACCCGATATATGTCTATACATTTATTATTATGATCTCATTTAAGTTTCAGCGTTTAATAATAATAATAAAAAAAATAATAAAAATAATAATAAAACTTTTCTTATTTATCTTCTCAGCAATTCTTTTATTTCAAATATACAGTGTCTCACATAAGTGATGGGACACTTTTGCTTTACAAAAGGAAACTAATCAAATAAATTTAAAAAACATGTACACATTTTTTGTGGGTGTGTTTCATACTTAAATTTAGTAAAGATTATTACATAACATACATTTTGTCAAAATATTAAAATATTAATTTAATAAAAATACAAATGTTTAGAACGGAGCAAAAAATAGCTCACATAAGTGATGGGACACCATTATATATGCAACAAAAATCGTCTGAAATAAGCAATAAAAATAGTTTTTGGGGTTTTATTTTTACTTAAAAGCAATTGGCAATAATTTATAAAATCGTTTGCAGTATTTCTCTCCAGTTTGTTTTGGAATTTTTGTGTTTTTTAGCTCTGTGTAGCCATGAATGCTAAACGAAAAGAAACTTCGCCTGAAATTCGAAAATTAGTATTAATTTGCATTTGAACGTGGAAAATCTATTAGAAAAACTGCTGAAACAGTTAACTTGAGTCGTTCAACAGTTTTCAATATCATTAAACGATATAAAAAGAATCATATGATTCAGGATAAAAGAAGACCTGGCCGACCATCAAAGCTATCCAATGGAATAAAGCGAATTATCGTTCGAAATATTAAAAAAAAATCCAAGAATTAGTGCTTCAAAAGTTGCTGCTGATTTACAAGCATTATATGGAATAATTCTTAATCCTGAGACTATTAGAAGGGTAATTCGATCTGCTGGATATCACGGTAGAGTAGCCAGGAAAAAATTCTTCGTAAGTGAAAAGAATAGAAAACTCAGACTAGCTTTCGCAAAATCCAACATAAATAAGAATTCTGATTACTGGAATAAAGTTATATTTGCTGATGAGAGTAAATTTAATATATTTGGTTCTGACGGTAGAATCTTGGTGTGGAGAAAACCCAGGGAAGAATTTCGCAAACAGAACTTGGTACCAACAGTAAAACATGGTGGAGGAGGAGTTATGGTATGGGGGTGTATGTCGTCCGCTGGAGTTGGTAATCTTGTTTTTATTGACAGTATAATGGATCAGTACAAGTATATTGATATTTTAAAGCAAAATTTGAAATCTTCAGCACGAAAATTGAACCTTCATAACGATTTTCAATTCTACCAGGACAATGACCCCAAGCACACTGCTCTGAACGTTGGACTCTGGCTGCTATATAACTGTCCTGAAATAATAAAAACACCACCACAATCTCCAGACTTAAATTCCATAGAGAATATTTGGCAAGAATTGGAATCAAGAATTCGCAAACACACCATTTCTTCAAAACATCAACTAAAATCGGTGCTTCAAGAAGAATGGGGTAAAATCACTCCAGAAATCACAAAAAAATTAGTCGAATCCATCCCAAAAAGATTAAATCATGTTTTAAAAGTAAAAGGAAATCCAACAAAATATTAAAACCTTTTAAAAAGTAAAATTTTTGGATACATATTTGATGGAAAAGTAAGTGTCCCATCACTTATGTGAGCCATTTTTTGCTCCGTTCTGAACAATTGTATTTTTACTAAATTAATATTTTAATATTTTGACAAAATGTATGTTATGTAATAATTGTTACTAACTTTAAATATGAAACACACCCAAAAAATTTTTGCACATGTTTGTTTATTTATTTTATTGCAGTTTCTTTTTATAAAGCACAAGTGTCCCATCACTTTTGTGAGACACTGTATGTTTCGCTCTTGATTAGTGATTAATTCTAATTAAATTAGACTTTTTAAATAAACAATTGATGTTTATTACTTTTATACTAGTACTGAACATTGCACTAAAGAAAGACATCATTAAAAGTTGCTATTTACGATTTACAACCGATGACGCATAACGTCCGTGTCTTTAAATGTTAATATGTGACAATTTTCCCCTTTCATATTTCTATTTTCTCCTGAATGCATAAGAAAAAAGTGTTGAATTCATGAAAATTTTGCTAAATCTCTTTCCTTTTTTTTGGTAGATGTATACATTTTGGGATGCCCCCAATACGATGTAACAAATTTTGGAAAATGTCTGTTTGTCTCTTTGTATGTATCTGACCCAAATGTTGTAGCCGCTCTATCTCAAGAACCAATGCACGTAATTTAACCAAATTTCAGATTCAAACTTCAGACCTTGACATAAATTGGTGCTGATTAGGTTTGAGTCTATTTCACCCTACACTTGGGCTGCTACGCTGCATCTTTCATAATTTCCGTGAAAGCTATATCTCGAGAACTAATGCCGGAATTTTATAAAAATGGATATTCTTTTAGATCTCGATATGAATAGATGCGAATTAGGTTTGCGTGTATGTCGCCCAACAGGTGGCAGGTTTTAACGATTTTCGTGATAGCTGTATCTCCGCATCTATGCGATAGAATTTTATAAAACGTCATATTCAGTTAAAACTTTGCACAGATAGTAGATGATTACGTTGGATGTATATAGTCCAACAGGGAACATTGCTAAGCTGTGTTTTTCAAGATCTCTGTGATTCCTGTATCATGGATAAAACTTGATATTCAGTTAGACCTTGATATAAATTGGTGCTGATTACATTTTGGTTTATGTCGCAAAACAAGATGATGCTGTTATGTTGTGTTTTTCACGATTTACGTAGGGGCTATACCTCAAGAACTAATCCAAAGAACTTCGCAAAACTTCATAGGCAGATAAAACTTGATATTCAGTTAGACCTTGATATAAATTGGTGCCGATTACATTTTGGTTTATGTCGCAAAACAAGATGATGCTGTTATGTTGTGTTTTTCACGATTTACGTAGGGGCTATACCTCAAGAACTAATCCAAAGAACTTCGCAAAACTTCATAGGCAGATTGAACTTGACACAAATTGGTGCTAATTATCGTTTAGTGTATATGATCCTAAAGGTGGCTGCTGTTTTATCATGATTTCCGTAATATTTTTATCACAATAATTAATGCACGGAATTTCATCAAACTGTATATTCAGTTATACCTTGATATAAATTGGCACTAATTACATTTTACCGTATATCGCCCAACAGGGGCTTTGTTGTGCTTTTCATGATTTCCGTGACAGCTATAAGAAATAATGCGCTGAATTAGCTCGTGACGGGTGTAGCCTCCTAGTAATGAAAAATGATTTTTGCAAATATGATTAACCTTTACAAGGGGCTATGACAGCATCTGTCACGATTTAATATGTATTCTAGAAATGGCCCTTTCAAAAGGTTAAAGAACGTAACCTTTGTAGAGGATTTTTATTTCTCAGAAAAGCTTGCAACAGGAACATTTGAAAGGGCGTCAAGAAAACCTTCAAAGGGCGCCATGGTGTCCGCAAGCGCCGCGTTGGGCATCTCTGTCTAAGCTACCTCCAATCTTTTTTTTGTTCATATTTGGCCATTAATTGTGAAATTACGTGCAAATATAAAAAATCGACAAACTTAGGGAATTATATTTTACAGATTGAAGTTTAAAATCGCATTCCTGCCATTTCAGGTATGATAAATATTAGCAAATCAACGATATATTTATTGATTTCTACATGATAATTAATATTTTATTCAACAAATAATTATTTTAACGTTATTTTAGCCTAGGGAATCGAACCCGGGTTTCTCGGGTTATAGAACATAGGCCAGGGCGCGAAATTTCCGCCCGCCAGCTCGCCATTGGCGAGCAAATATTTAATGTTGGCGAGTAAGTTTTGTCTTTTAAAATGTTGTGCTTCAAATCACTATATACGCTCAGAATATTATGCCTCAATCCAGCAACACGCGGAAGTGTTTTAAAATCAAGTGACGGCATTTATTTTCCAAACGAAGAAAAAATGCGGCGTCACCCACTTCCATTTCTCTCCTATAGAGGCAGTGGCGTAGCTACATATTCAGCGCCTTGGAGAAAAGAAAATTTGCGCGCCCTCTTGTCACTCGAAGAAGTTCAGCACAATTTTGTTTTGAAATTTTAAAATTATGTATTCTTATTTTGATTTAAAACCATTCTTCATTTAAAAGTCAAAGTATTTTAAAAACCAGATATTTAACGCACTAAGTAGAAATAATAACAAATAAATAGTTTATATTAATAAAAGAAAGAAGTTGTATGTCTGTCTGTGCGTCCGGGAAGGGGGGGTTGGCTACGAAAATCTATCGCGCATAGAAGTCTGAAAATTTGGATGAGGATAGTTCAAAGCAGGTCCTGAGGTTCAGATTTTTAATTTTTTTGATAATTCGCCGATATATTATATAAAAACTCATCAAAAGCAATTTGCAAATTGGCCTCTCGCTCTTGCTCAGTTCTGAGTTTTCCGAAGTTAGCAAGCACTTTTTTCACACTTTTTCTAAACGGACGTTGGGCGAACCGTTGGAAATACTGACAAACAGAAGACGTATGCTTAAATGTCGTA
Organism: Maratus michaelseni; assembly: GCA_963931845.1. Classification (NCBI taxonomy): domain Eukaryota; kingdom Metazoa; phylum Arthropoda; class Arachnida; order Araneae; family Salticidae; genus Maratus; species Maratus michaelseni. The sequence continues at coordinate 169,324,942 of OZ007591.1, forward strand.
CTTTTAAGTTTAAAACGCCGCAGTCCGTTCGAAAACATATTAATATTAACCTTTTCAAAGAAGCTCGATTTCGCCGTTTTCTTTTTCTGAAACACCGTTTAAAGAGCGCAAAAGCATAGAAGAACCAAAAGTACGAGAGTTGCTTTTCATTTCGGAATTTTTTCGAAGCGCGCATCGGCAAAACCGTTGGAAATATGGAAAAACGAAATACATATCTTAAAATGCGTACTTTTACGTTTAAAACGTCACAATTCGTCCGAAAAAATATTATTATTAACTCTTTCAAAAGAGTTTATTTCACTATCTTTTTTCTCTCTTTTGTCGAATTTCGCACCGAGTTCAATTTCAGTAGTAAGGTTTAACGAAATACACCTACTTAAGGGGGGGGGGGGGGTCTACTTCTTTGGGTCAAAATTTTCGATTTTTTTTTTTTTTTGGCACCCTTTAAATGTGTAGATTGTTGTCCTAAAGTGATTTCGCAATATTTCAATTCTTTGCAATCTGTTTTTTTTTTGCTCGTTGAACGTAACGCTATTTCGTAAAACTTTAAACTTGTTTTTCTCGACAACATGTTCTTCAAATTGTGCAACCATTTTTCTCGAGAAATATTCGTCAGATTTCATTCATTTTTTATTTGAAAGAAAGCTAATCGTTTTTGCTGCATCTTGACCACACACTCTTCTTATACCTCAGAAAATTATAATTTTCGTTGATTAATTATTGTTTAAAGCTCACAAAAAGTTTTTTAAAAAGGCGAAAAAATTCAGCTTATTTGTTCAAATGACCGCCATTTCGCTAAAAATCAACTTTTTAAACTAAATGTTGGTATAAGCTCCAAAAAATGTAATGCCATTTCATAATTTGTCAATAAATATAATTCAAAACGTCCGAAAGTCATATCGCTTTTCTTTGTAACTGTGAAAAAAAAAAAAAAAAACGTAAAAAACATGTGAATTTTTGGCCAAAGAAGTGAAAACTTCCCTTAAAGCTAAGACCTTTTCTATGACCGTGCAATTCGTTTTCAAAAATACGAATGTTAACCCTTTCATAAAAATTTGCGATTGCAGGTCACTTCGCGCCTTCGCGGAGAGTCTTTTTTCTATGCTAAAAGTAACTAAACGTCGATATTTTAACACAATCTTTTTACTCGTTCTTAGTACACTGGATGTACATCACCTATAAAAATCTCGAAACATTCGGACGACAAGAAGTATTTTAAAAATAAAAATAAAAATTTCAAAATTTTCGCTCAGAACGTGAACACGCGGGCGGCTTCGGCTCATGTTTTTACGGCAAATATATCCATCGCAGGGGGGGGGGGGGCGCAAAAAGCACCCTATAAGGGCGCTGCGTTGAACAGCTCTGCTCTAACGTATATACAAAATTGGTTACCGGTGTTCTGATTATCTTATTTTAATAAACAATATTGAAACACTCCTGTTTTCACATTGAAATGCGATTTTTAACAAAAAAAAAAAGTTTAACTTACCTTCTTTTTTTTTTTTTTTCGCCGAAAATATTCTTTGTAAATATTTTTGTGCATCAGGCCCAAAAGTCTATATAATAAACATTTATATTGTGGAAATTACCATAACAACATCTATATATTTAAAACGCTAAGCGATTTCTTTCGACATTCCGTGAGAACAAACTACTGCATCAAATTACATCATTCTTTTTTTAAATGAAAGATATTTTGACACAGATTTGTTATCGTGCATTCGTTTGTTCGAAAATTTAATTAATTAACCGTAATTTTCAATTAGACTTTTACTTCTGCTAATGACGTCATAATCGGATAACGCCTACTGTTCCGAAGCACAGAGTTTATTTTCTAAACTCTGTGGTTGAATAAAATATTGAAAGCACGCGGTTTTAAGGCCGAATTTGTTAATTTGCAAGTTAAATTTCGGTAAAAATACTTATCCGCGTGTTTTATAAGCGAATAAAAATTAATATTTATAGTGACGTCACGGGAATATTGTCCATTGGGTTTATTTTATCATTATGCATTATAACTTTGTTGATGCCATTTTTCATTACAATAAAATACAAAATATATTTATATTTGTGTGCATGGTGTTTAAGCATTAATGTAAGGTATATGAAGTACGTGTGGAAAGTTTGCGCCTGTGAAAATGACGTTATGCTTAGCTTGAAGTGCATTTTAACATTGATAAAACTAAAGAGAAAAATGTATATGATTGTGTTAACATGACAGAATTTTACTGATTTTTGCATTCATAATTATAAAGATTAGAATTGGAGCCGTCATTGATTTCTTCATCTTGATTGCATACCTTGATTACATGTTACCAATTGCTTTTTTTTATTATTATAGGATAGAAGATTTCCTTTTTTAATTAAAAACAAGTTGGAAATTGTACGTCAAACGTTACAAACGAGGTGCGTTCGTACGCACGTTTTAGAATTAAATTCATGATATCCCGTGCGTAGAACGGGTTAAACAGCTAGTTAAGTATATATTTTATGACACTGTTCATACAAATATCTTAACTAGTTATATAAATATTCAGATATATATGTATCAGCTAGTTATATAAATATTCAGATCTTGATGATTTTTAATTCTGTGAAATGAATTATATCGTCTGCAGATTAATTTCTGTCATAAAATAAGTATCTCGGTCGCTTGACGATTTAACATCCATCGGAAGCTCCTATAACAAAAAAGCACCGATTTAAAAAAAAAAAAAATCAAATTTCTTAATAAATATTTTTATTAATATCTCCTAAAGTTTTGATTCGATTTTAATAAAATTTGAAATGTCTCGACAAAATTCTGCAAAGATAATACATTTTAAATTGCAAACCATTTGGTTGGGTAGTTTTTGCGTTGTTATATGCGGACAGACAGACAGACCGACGGACAGACAGACGGACAGACAGACAGACAGACGGACGGACAGACGGACGGACCAAACGACGACTATAGGTGCTACGTATTTATATAATTACGAACGCACCTAAAAATCACAAAAGTAAAGGATTTCAGGAAATTTAAAGTTATTAAAAATATTGTTATGGTAGAAAAAAATCTTGAAATAATGATTGTATTTTTAGCTAGAATAAACAATGTAAGACTAATATTTCATAGGAATTATTTTGGTAGATTTATTATAAGTTCATTTAACAGTTCCTTATTAGCGCAAAGTCCAATTTCTTTCACTGTGAATTTATTTCTCTTTCGATGTCAAAAAATGTTTTTCCACTTTTGGACGCCAGCCAAAATACAGTGGCAATTTTTAGAAATGTACAACAGTTGTGACAACAAAGGCGCTATCGCTTTAGCTTTCATCGCGCTTACATCACTTCGAAATACTACAAATTTCTATTTTTTACTACAGTTTACAATTTCAATTCTTACTTCATCAATTAGAAAAAAAAATTAGCTTTCGATTAAAATTTATTTTAAAACTGACGATTAATTTAACGACTTTTTAAATAATTTTCAAGCAAGAAAAGTTTTTCAATTCTATCTTATCAATGACCACCAGTTCACTTGCATAATGTAAAATAGCCCCTGGTAAAGTTGCCACAATTGAAAATAGATTTCCCTAACCATCATAAAAAGTGAATAATAATTTTTAAAAAAAAGTGATAAATCATAAGATTAGATTATCCATAAGATAGAACATTTTGGCGCTAAACAAAAATCTGTCAAGAAAAAAAAAATTTAGTTTATGTTGAACATAAAATTGATATGTTAAATTCGTAGATGAATATGTTCCATCAGATATCAGGATATGCTAGAAATTGCATTTATTTATTTTTTTTACATTTGCCAACTGTATAAGAGGGAAAATATCCCCGACTGTGATGGAAAAGGGATAATCATCCTGATTATGTCAAGGAACCGAAGAAACCATACAAATAAATTACACTTGAAAACATTAAAAATCTCCCACATCTACAGATAGATTTATTACTGTAAAAACTTATTACTCTTTGCATAAAATTTGATTAGCTTAAAACAATGGATGCGTTTTAGAAGATATGGATTTGAAACGAACAATGATTAGAGAGGACATTTTAAAACTTTTAATTTAATCATTTAAAAAAAATTTTTAACGTCGAATTTCGACGGTGCTTTGGGGCAGATGCAATGCACATGCGCATAGGAGCTCATTCGGTTGCATTATCACAGGGGGGGGAGATGTGTGCTTTATTTACTATGTTCTGTTATTTACTGAATATGATATGAACGTAGGAATATACTATTTGTATATACTTCATAGGTTCATGAATTTTCTTTCTTGCCGTGGGGAATATGGTGGTAATGTCAAACTGATTTGCATTACACAGTTATTTACGGATTGATTGTTTGGAGTTTGAATCGGAAATACTACTGTATTTGACTGGGGAAAAATGTAATATAATCATAAATAATAAAGAAGCTTATTTTACTGATATTGTTATAGTATTTTTTTTTACGTCAGGTTTTGACGGGTTCCATCTAGTTTGAATTTATGTATGAATACACGAAGCCCTACACATTTCAAACAAAAATTCGTAATAAATAATTATACAAAGGCCAATATATATATATACAGGGTGATTCATAAAAGATGGGCAGAACTTTAAGGGGTTATAGTACACTTAAAGACAAATAATATTAAATAGGAGACTAAGGGTCCCAGACGTATTCCCAAGGAGATAGGGGGCATTAAAGTTTAGGGTCCGAAATTTCAAATGATTATAAAACATGGAAAAATTGGTCGATTCGTTTGCGGTTTTTGCAAAAAATTTTCTTTATGCCAGTATTTTCTTGAAATAAAATTTTAAAGTTCAATTTCAAAAAATGCCGATAGGGGGCGCTTTAGACTTTGGAGTAACAAACAACTATTTTTTAACGTTATTTTTTGTATTTCTTTAAATGATTTCGAAAGCTTAGACTTAAACTTAAATTTTAATCTAAAAATCTGAGTCCTAACGAGTAGTTAAGTAGCGTAAACTGAAATTTGAAATTTGAAACCCTTCTCCCCCCAGAACAAAAATCAGTTATTCCCGATCTTTGTGTCGTAGATTAGGCTCTAACTACTGCCGCGTTTTGCTAAAATTATTCTTTATGTCAGTATTTTCTTGAAAATAAATTTTAAAGAAAATTTTCAAAAAATTCCGATAGAGGGCGCTTTAGACTTTGGAGTAACGAACAACTATTTTATACCGTTATTTTTTGTGTCTCATTAAATGCTTTCTAAAGCTTAGACTTAAATTTTCAGCCCAAAATCTGAATCGTTAGACGTGGTTAAGTTTCTGGGGAGAGGGGTTTGAAATTTCTACTCCTGAGCACAGTTCAGTTTACCATGTCCACACATTGTGTGCTGTGATACGAGGTAAAAAGACACAAATTAGGATTATGTTACCAAAGCATATTTATTAACATGTAATCACAATAAATGTTCAAAATTGTGACCACCAGAGGTTATGCACGCAGAACAACGGCGACGAATGGAACGGCGAACATTCGCGAAAACATCAGGCTTTTCGAGCACTTCCCCTACAGCGGCGGAAAGTCTGGCGACCAGTTCCTCGGGGGATTCAATGGGTGTCTCATACATAAGAGCCTTCAATCGTCCCCAAAAAAAGAAATCGAGGGGTGAAAGATCTGGCGAGCGAGCAGGCCAAGCAACAGGACCACCTCGACCAATCCATCTGTTCGGAAATGTGATGTTCAGATAGTTGCGGACGTCTCGTACGTAATGGGCTGGCGCTCCATCGTGCTGGAACCACATGACCCGCCGGATGCGTGGAGGAACAACGTTTAACAGGTCTGGCAGCACATGTTGCAGAAATGTGAGGTATGTTTTACCGTTGAGGCATTCAGGAAGAAGGTACGGTCCGATTAGGTGGTCTCCGAGGATTCCTGCCCAAACATTGATGGAAAAGCGTCTCTGATGAGCATGTGGATACGTAGCATGTGGATTGACATCCGCCCATACATGTGCATTGTGTGTGTTAAATGTACCTTCACGTGTGAAGGTACATTCATCGGTGAAAAGCACAGTTCGTCCAAAATGTGGATTTAGCGCGTTCTGCTGCAGAAACCAGCGGGCGAATTCAATACGATTTGGATAATCCCCTGGAGACAGTTTCTGGACTCGTTGCACATGAAACGGGAGCAAATGTTCATCCTTCAGTACCCTCCAAGTCGTGGACTGTGAGGTATCCACCTGGCTAGCCACTGTTCGTGTACTTGTACTTGGCTGCGCCGCTACTACATCCAGAATGGCTTCTGCAACAACTACTGATTCGTCCTTTTTTGCACGACCTGCATTCGACCGGGAAGCGAGAAATGATCCCGTCTCACACAACTGTCTGTGCAAGCGCTCGAAAGTTTTGCGGTTAGGCAACCGCCTGTTAGGAAATCGCTCTCCGTACATTCGTTGTGCCTCTGCACCATTTCCATCTGCCGCTCCGTAAATTAAATGCATCTCAGCCTTTTCCTTATTCGTGAAGGGCACCATCTTCCGATTCATTACTACAGCGACTTACACTTGACTCACCGTTCAGTGGTTTTTATGCCTGAATCGTGTCGAAATTTTGCATACGTGTTCTTCTTCTTCCCCATTTGACATTTGCATACTTTCTGTTTCCTTCTTCACCCGGTGACTAGCGTCAGGAATGGAGCTTTAACGTTTGCATGAGCGACGTTTCCAACTGTGCCAGTGCCTTTATGAGTGAATTCCGACTATGCAGTCCTTGACGAAAGTTGTATTTTTGCCTCGTATCACAGCACAGAATCGTTGGGCATGGTTAAGTAGTGCAAACTGAACTATGTTCAGAAGTTGAAATTTGAACCCCCTCCCCTCGCTACTGAACCACGCTCAGCGATTCAGATTTTGAGCTGAAAATTTAAGTTTAAGTCTAAGCTTTAGAAAGCATTTAATGAGACACAAAAAATAACGGTATAAAATAGTTGTTCGTTACTCCAAAGTCTAAAGCGCCCTCTATCGGAATTTTTTGAAAATTTTCTTTAAAATTTATTTTCAAGAAAATACTGACATAAAGAATAATTTTAGCAAAACGCGGCAGTAGTTAGAGCCTAATCTACGACACAAAGATCGGGAATAACTGATTTTTGTTCTGGGGGGAGAAGGGTTTCAAATTTTAAATTTCAGTTTACGCTACTTAACTACTCGTTAGGACTCAGATTTTTAGATCAAAATTTAAGTTTAAGTCTAAGCTTTCGAAATCATTTAAAGAAATACAAAAAATAACGTTAAAAAATAGTTGTTTGTTACTCCAAAGTCTAAAGCGCCCCCTATCGGCATTTTTTGAAATTGAACTTTAAAATTTTATTTCAAGAAAATACTGGCATAAAGAAAATTTTTTGCAAAAACCGCAAACGAATCAACCAATTTTTCCATGTTTTATAATCATTTGAAATTTCGGACCCTAAACTTTAATGCCCCCTATCTCCTTGGGAATACGTCTGGGACCCTTAGTCTCCTATTTAATATTATTTGTCTTTAAGTGTACTATAACCCCTTAAAGTTCTGCCCATCTTTTATGAATCACCCTGTATATATATATATATATATATATATATACAGGGTTCGTACGGCTCCTGGAATTTTGCGACCAGGAAATTCTTCGGTACCAGTATTTTCTTATAGAAAATCTCTCCTTAAAAGAAGGTGAAGTTTCACGAATTCAACCTAGATTCTTTTTCTATAAAAAAAATATTGGTAACATTTCTGGAAAATTGACTGATCCGTACAAATCCTGTATATATGAATTTTTTAAACAGATGTGACGCTCTTAGATGCCAAAGAGGCTAAAGGTTGCCGCCATTCGTAACAGATAGAATATATATTCGGTTTTAAAAGATTAGAATTTTCCTCTAAAACAAAAAGGCTTTCAAGGGGAAAAAAAAAGTGCAATTATTTTCCTTTGCAAAGAGGCAAAAGATCACTAATAAAAAATGCTTAATAGAGAAGAAATTATTTTTAAAAAAATTATTAAATAAGTGTTCAAATCTAACTATCAGTTTCACCTGAGAGAGGACGCAGCTTTAGTTCGTTGAGTACGCACCGATCAATGGGCCGGTTGTCCGGCGGGTCAGTCCGAGCCTGCGTAAATATGAGTTAATTTAGTAAAATTCTTTTTCTCTCATTTTTGTTAATTTATAGGCCTTATTTCAGCACGGGCGGAATGAAAATTTATTGAAAATTATTATTAGAAAAATAAGTTTTATGAATGAAAATCACGTTTTCTTTAAAATGTTTTTATTACCAATGGCAATATTTTGCCTTTGTAAAATTAGAATCTAAATTTTTATTTATTGTTATATTACTATATATTTGAACGCATAGTATTTTGTAAAGTGTCTGGAAAGTTGAGTTGAGTAACTTCAGACTATTTTTTTAAAATATTTTTCATTTTATAATCAGGTCCTAAGCAGGGGACACTGTTTTGATACTTAACTTGTTCTCACCGTTAAAAAAAAAAAAAAAAAAAAAAAAAAAAAAAATGCTTATAAATTCTGCATTTGAGATTTGTCATATTTTTAAATTCTGGAAAACAATGCGGACAAAATTTCATTTGTCGCTTCCCTCTCCCCCTCCCTTTAAATTTTATCTCCGTGGACTCATGCGGATGCGGGATATGCCTAGTTCCGTTCTTCTTCTTATTATTATTTTAAAAATCTGTATTCATAAAGCATGTGCAAGTTTAGTTTGCACAAAAGAAAAAAAAATCTTCTAATTTTTCGTTTTGACGCTTTTTCGCTTGTAAAATAAATCAATAATTTTCTTAAATTTGTCAAACTTGTTTTTTTTTTTTTTTAAATCCGTAACATAGCTAAATAGCTAAGGCATTGCTGTTACATCTTAAATATAGGTTTCTCAGCAGTTACTTTTTTGGCTACCATTATTTCCGTACAGTAATCATCATGATAAATTTCTGCAACATTTTCAATAGAAATGTGCCAGGAATATTATTATTCTTTGGAAATAGTAGTAGTACAGCGCCTAGTAGTAGCCATTAAAGCGACCGCTGAGAACCCTGTAAATAAATTTTGATTACTTTAAGATTCAAAAATCTTCAACAGTCATCCGTGGCAAAGTAAATGAAAAAAAAATCAGGTATGCTGAAATGGTGTTTGGAAAAGTTACTTGAGGCTGCGGTACAGTATGAATTAAAATTAAACTTCACGAATAGATGCAATTATTTTTAGCTGAGTATAAAACATGTTTTACATCGAAATAGTTGAGGTAAAAAACAAGATAAAATATCATAGGAATATGCTGATTGTAACAGTTCTGATTCATCCATAATATCTAATTAATAATGAAAATAAATTAAAAATATTTTTACAAATCTTTATTTTGCTCTTTCTAATTTTGCGCCCTTGAAATTTGTGCGCCTGGAGCAGTTTGCTCCAACTGCTCCACGGTAGCTACGCCCCTGTATAGAGGAACGATTTTCCCTCGTCTGCATTCGTCCACCCTGCTTTCGCACCACGCAAGGACCAAGGCCGCTTTTTTCCCTTCCGAGGCCGAATCTGATCACAACTCACTCCTGCGTGAAGTGAATGAGGTTTCGCCGCCTATGCACAGCTACTTGAAACACGGAAAAAATTATTCATTTTCTCCCAATTTTTTTGTTTCTTTCGGTTTAGCCTTTTTCTTGGTTCTGTGGTAGTTGGCGGTAATTAAAGTGGATTTTTTAGTTTATTTTTTATTTATTGCCACGAAGAAAAGACAAAGCGTAATATAGAGTCCTTTTTTATTAAATACATGAAACGAAAACTTCGATAAAGATGCGGTCACAAATGTTGAAAGTGAACACGTGCATCCTCAAGTGAAGCAAAGTGAGATTGGATCTGCTAGCAGCAATAATCCTCTTTTCTCGCTTTCCAGCTCTGCTAAAACTGGTAAAAGGAAATGTGGCAGTGATTTCCAGTCGTCACATCCAGTTAAAAGAATATTTAACAAAGTGTGGCTAAGCCAATTTGTATGGCTTTTGTATGATGATAAAAGTAGTCTTGCTATGTGCAAAATTTGTCAGCAGGTGCCTTCGAGTAATGTTGCTATAAAGTGGATCAATGGCTTTTCTGGGCCTTTTAAAAAGGAGCCCTTTGTTTTCACAACCAAAGCAAAATCCACTGTGAAAATGTTGCCATTGTAAAGGCAAGAATACATCCATAAGAAACACCAATGGTTAAATGTCTGAAGAAAATGGACCAACGTTTTCTCATTTGAAAAATGTATTCAGTGTGGTGTACTATGTTGCAAAGCATGAAAAACCGTTTAAAGACTTTATAGATCTTTTGTGCTTAGCTGAGAAATTAAATGTGGATATTTTAACAAAGTATGGCAATGAAAAACAATGCAGGTATTTTATCCATTTTATTGCTTAAACTTTGAAGTTAGATATAGTGGAAAAATTAAAAAGTTTACATATATCAGCATTCTGGTTGATGGTTCCACAGATAGATCAGTTGTTGAGTATGCAAATGTGTATGTTCAATACGTGGATGCAAAATATAATCATATCGAAGAGGACATATTAGGCGTATTAGAGCTGCCAAATTCTACTTCATCCAGTTATTTCACAGCCATAACTGATTTTCTAGATAAGATTATACGTGCAAATGAATATAGAAACGGATGTTATATTGTAGGCTTGGGTACTGATTGTGCTCCAAAAATGGATGGATACGAATCAGGATTGGCTATGGAAATGAAATCTATTTGTCCTAAATTGATAAACATTCACTGCTTTGCACACCGTTTGCAGTTAGCTGTTTTGGATGCATGTGGTGAAGTTGAATATCTTTGATTCAGTGGTTAGGAGTATTTTTAAATTTTACCATGCCTTTGCCAAAAGATTTCATATGTTAAAAGAAATAGCAAAAATTCTAGGAGAAGAAATTCTTAAACTGAGTGATATTCATACTATTAGATGGTTATCCAACAAAGAAAATGTTGTAAAAGCTCTCTTGCAATCTTGGAATATTGTTGTAAGCCATCTTGAACAGGTGGCCCATGGGAAATACAATGATAGTGCTAAAGCTAAAGGTTTGCTGAAACGTTTGGAGGATTATAAATTTCTTAAAGTTCTGTACTTCCTCTAAGATTTCTACAGGAAATTGAACCCTTTAAGTGTGGCATTACAAAAAAAGGAACTTGTCATTTCATCTTTGAAAATAAAAATTGAACATTGCATCTCAGTTCTGAGAGATCTCGAATCTGAGTTTAGTGTTGGATGAAGCGAACAGGAGTTTTTGGACTAAAAATCCATCTCAGGAATAATCATGGATGTACAGCAGACAAATATTAAAAATGGGGAGCAAGAGTTTCAGACTTGAGGGAGATTAATTAAACATGCAAAGATATGCACCACAGAAGGACTGCAATCTATGTCAACAGATGTGTTAACATCTCTGCACGTTTATGAAACTTTGGGTTGGCCTCCCAAAGAAAAAATTATTGAATTTGGGATAGAAGAAATAAAGAATCTCTTCATGTATTTGAATCCATGTCTAATGAAAAAGTGGATATTGTGTTGACAGAGTGAGAAGCATTCAAGTTTATGTTCCCTTCACTAACACTGAAAGATATGCTGGAGAAGTTTTACAGTGAAAAGTGCTGAGTAAGATTCGCCAATTTGCTCCAGATTCTAACATTTTGTGCTGTTATACCAGTACACCTTCGTGTGAGGGAGGCTTCAACTGCCACAACAGACTCAAGACTGCATACAGGAACTCTCTGAAGACTGAGACACTGGATGATTTGCTCAGAATTTCTATTAATGGGCCCACCCTGACAGAGTTTGACGCTACAGCTGCGATTGACAAGTGGTATTTAAATGCAGGAAGGCAGCGCTACACAAACATGAAGTTCTAAAAGTACAGGAACTTTTTCTTTCATAACTTTTTAGTGCTATGTGACAATTTCTGCAACCATTGAAACCTTATGGCATCCTTATTTTGAGTTATTATTTTTTTCTTCTTTTGCAATAAATATGTTTCGATTTTTCAATTTCTGCATTCTTTTATGATTTTGGTCACCAGAAAGTTCTTCAAACGTACATCTGTTAACATTTTAAAAATTGTTCCTATTTTTCATAAATGTAAAATAGTCTGGATTTAACAGACAGCGCCTTATAACAATGGTCAATTTAAACTGAGTTTGTCACTAATAGTTCATTTTTTGGGCAGATGTGGTGACCGAAACTGCTGTCTGAATGAATGTAAAATAGTGGCGAGCAAGAAGTTTAGCCTGGCTAGTACCTTTCCAACTGAAATTTCATGCCCTGACATAGGCGAAAACCATTTTTTTTTTCTAATTCTAATATATTTTTCGTATTTTTATTTGTCAAGGTTGCTGCATTTAGTGATTATTTTTTGATGTTGTTGTTTGTCTGCTTTTCTTGTGTGTGAAGCACTCAAACATGCGGTATAGTTATCCATCCAGTTATTTTTTTTGTACTAAGTGTTCATACATGCGATATAGTGATCGCGACATTAACGAATTTCATATATTTTTTGGTATTCCCAATACTGCGAGATCGCTGCATCCAGTGATGTTTTCTTTGTTTTGTTTTCATTGTATTCATTATTCGTCATCTTATGCATGCGATATAGTGATCGCGATATTAGCGAATTTCGTGTACATTTGCTTTTTTAATTTCGCAATGAGCTTTAGCATTTTTTTGTAATTTTGATGAAATGTGAATTAAAACGTTTTTTACTGCTCACATTAACTTTTTATGTGCATCTTATTAAATCTTAATTAAAAGTTTTATATTTTATTCATAAATGCAACATTAAAAAAAATCTCTTTATATTATCTGTTAAAGTATCTGCTGTTTGTTTTTGGTCTAATTAAACAATTCTTCTTTTAAATTCTTAAATTATTACAAAGCATCTTTTTGTCCAAAATCGTCTGAACGAATCAAATTTTGTATCCGGAATATCGTTACTTTAATATAAAGGCACCTTATTCCTGTGACGTTTTTATCTTAAAATTCATTAATTTTACTATCTGTAACTATTTAAAATTTTATAATGACAACACTCTTCCGTTTGTTTACTGGGCGTTGGCGAATAGTTTTTTTTTTTTTCATGGAGAATGGTCGACGGGATAATGGAGAAGTACCGCGAAATTTAATCTTCGATACAATGTATCAAAAAATTACATAAATAAACATGATCATAACGAAAAAAAAACAGAAAGGGTTAAAAGTTTTTGTTTTGCATTTTTCTGTTGTCAGGGTGACAGGCAACAAAAAAGAAACTAAAAAATCGTCTGCTCTGGCAAATTTACTGAAAATTATTTAAATAAACATCTTCCATTTTCTTTAGGTGAACACAAAATTATTTTACCAAAGCACCTGATTCACTTTTATCTTCATTTATTTATTTTTTCTTTCGTAATCCCTATTTTTATTTATTTCTTGATTTCTTTCAAGAAAAAATGTTAGTTTTTTTCCTTTTTCTTCTATTTTGATTTGGATTATAGCTTTTTAATGCCTTTATCATTCAGTTAAAAAGTATTAAGCTTTAAAATGAGATACGTTTTCAAACAAATCTATATATTTAAAACGCTAAGCGTTTTCTTTTGACAATTCGTGAGAACAAACTACTGCATCAAATTACATCATTCTTTTTTTAAATGAAGGATATTTGGACACAGATTTGTTATCGTACATTCGTTTGTTCGAAAATTTATTAATTAGCCGTAATTTTAAGTTAAACTTTTACATCTGCTTATGACGTCATAAAGTCAGCGATCAGATAACGTCCACTGTTGCGAGGCACAAAGTAACGAGAAGCTCTATGGTTGCGAGGATAAAAGAGAAATAATAAATATTAAAAAAGCACGTGGCTTTTAGGCCGAATTTTTTAATTTGCAAGTTAAATTTCGGTAAAAACTTAACTTGCAAATAACTCCGCGCGTTTTATAAGAGAATAAAAATTCATATTTATTGTGACGTCACGGGAATATTGTCCATTGGGTTTATTTTATCATTGTGCATTATAACTTTGTTGATGCCATTTTTTAATTACAATTAAAATACAACATATATTTTTATTTACATACATGGTATTTAAGCATAAAAGTACCGTATACAAAGTACGTGTGAAAAGTTTGCGCCTGTGAAAATGACGTTATGCTTAGCTTGAAATGCATTTTAACATTGATAAAACTAAAAAGAAAATTTATATGATTGTGTCAACATAACGTAATTTTAACCGATTTTTCAATTTTAATTTTAAAGATTAGAACTGGAGCCTTTATTGGTTGCTTCATCTTGATTGCATACATTGATATGTTGAATTCGTTGATGTATATGTTGCATCAGAATATGCTAAGAACTGTATTTTATTATTATTTTAAAGATTCATTAGATACTTAAATGCATAACTGATTACATGTTACCAATTACTTTTTTTTAATTGTAGGTTAGAATATTTCAATAAAAAAAAATCACAAAAATAAAGGACTTCAGGAAAATTAAAATTAATAAACATAGTTGTATGGTAAAAAAAAAAAAAAAAAGCTTGAAATAATGATTGTATTTTTAGCTAGAATAAACAATGTAAGGATAATATTTTATAGGAATTATTTTGGTAGGTTTGTTATAAGTTCATTTAACAGTTCCTTATTAGTCCTATTTCTTTCACTGTGAATTTCGCTTTCGATGTCAAAAAATGGTAGTCTACTTTTGGACGCCTGCCTAAACACAGTGGCAATTTTTACAAATGTATAACGGTTGTAACAACAAGCGGCGCTATCGCCGCTTTAGATTTCATCGCGCTTACATCACTTCTAAATACTACAAATTTCAATTTTTTACTACGTTTTACTACATTTTACAATTTTAATTCTTACATCATCAATTGGAAAAAAAAATTAGCTTTCAATTGAAATTTATTTGAAAAATGCGGCTTAATTTACGACTTTTTAAATAATTTTCACGCATAAATATTTTTCAATTCTATCTCAACAATGTCCATCAGTTTGCTTTAATAATGTAAAATAGCCCCTGGAAAAGTTGCCACAATTGAAAATAGATTTTCCTAACCATCATGAAAAGTGGAAAAAAAAAAAAATCTGATAAATCATAAGATCAGATTATCCATAAGATAGAGCATTTTGGCGCTAAACTAAAATTTGTCAAAAAGAAACCCATTTTTAGTTTATGATTAACAATACATTGATATGTTGAATTCGTTGATGTATATGTTGCATCAGAATATGCTAAGAACTGTATTTTATTATTATTTTAAAGATCCATTAGATACTTAACTGCATAAGAGGGAAAATATCCCCGACTGTGATGTAAGCGGAATAATCATCCTGATTATGTAAAGGGACCGAAGAAGTCATACAAATAAATTACACTTGAAAACGTTAAAAATATCCCTTATCTGCAGATTGATTTATTATTATAAAAAAAATTCTCCATCTTTACATAAAAATTGATTAGCTAAAAACAATGGATGCGTTTTAGAATATATGGATTTGAAACGAACAATGATTAAAGAGGACATTTTAAAACTTTTAATTTAAACATTTTAAAACTTTTCTTTTAACGTCGAATTTCAACGGTGCCTTTGGGCAGGTGAAATGCACATGCGCATAGGAGCTCATTCGGTTGCATTATCACAGGGGAGGGGGATGTGTGCTTTATTTACCATGTTCTTTTATTTAATGAATATGAGATGAAAGTAGGGATATACTATTTGCATGATGCTTTATAGGTCCATGAAATTTTCTTTCTTGCCATGGGGAATATGGCGGTAATGTCAAACTGATTAGCATTACACAGTTGTTTACGTATTGTTTGTTTGGAGTTTGCATCGCAAATAGTACTGTATTTTACTGAAGGAAAAAACTTCTACTATATATATAAAACACAAACGGAAATTTCGTTCCGTTCTTTTATAACTCGAGTTCCACTGAATGGATTTTGACGGAACTTACACTGTTCAATAGATAATTTTTCAGGGAAGGTTTTAGTATATAATACAACGTTCTACGTACATTAGTTATAGAATTATGATAGAAAATTCTGTTATTTTGGCCGAAAAGGTTACCACTGCTAATTTTTTGGCGACCATTATCGTTGCAGAAAGAATTGAAAAGGCGAAAAATAAAAGAAAAAGCTGTTGCTAATTTTATTAAAAAAAAAGAGAAGAAAAGAAAAAAAAAGAGAAAAAAAAGAAAGACAGTTTTGATGAGAGATAATATTATAAAACGAAAATATTTAATTTAAACATGATTGGGAATGTTCGTAATGCTTAAAAAATTATTCAATGGGCAAGATTGCTGTTGAAACAATATTGGACGATTTATCTTTTGTTTTTGGCGATTTTGATTTTACATTTGACCCCAAATAATTTGATTTTAAGCCAAAAGGTTTATTTTTGTTGCAGAAAGAATTGAAATGGCGAGACATCTGGAAAAATAAAATAAAAAACTGTTACTAATTTTATTTAAAAAAAAAGAAAGAAAAGAAAAAAAAGAAAAACAGTTTTGATGAGAGATTTTAAGCCAAAAGGTGTTTTTTTTTCAAGTGTACGACTGCATTTTTGCAGTATATATTTTTTTGGTACTTTTCGGTTAGCCGGGCGCCAGTGATATATATATATATATATATACATGTATTTATATACACATACATATATACACATATATCTACACAAATACATGTATATACATACATATATATATACTTATATGTATGAATATATTCATATATATATATATATGTACATATATCACAGGCGCCCGGCTAACCGAAAAGTACCTCTTTTTTTATTCAAATGCAAACTATATTAATGGCAATATACTTCTATTTACTTCTACATATATGAAATTTCGTTCCGGCTGCTTATAACTCGAATTCTGCTGAATGGATTTTCGTAGAATTTAAACTGTAAGATAATTTTTCAGGGAAGGTTTTATTGCATTTTATTGTTTTCAAAAGATTTTGCAGAATGGATTTCGATGGAACCTACACTGTTAGGTAATTTTCTAGGGAAAGTTTTATTATATAACATATCATTATACGTTTCTTAGTTCTAGAATTATAGGGGGAAATTCGAAAATCGGGAGACCATTTTTTTATCAAATATTAGCCTTTTCAATATTTGATTCCGATTATGAAAGATTAGCCTTCTGAAAAAGTTCTACTGGACGGATTTTGATGAGATTTGTATTGTTAGTTAGATGCTATTTCAGGAATGGTTTTAATGTACTACATATTATTCTAAGTTGCTTAGTCAAACAGTTATGTGTGAAGGTTATATAGTCAGGTGAACCCGATTCCGAAAGATTAGCCTTTTTGAAAGTTTTTACTGGGCGTATTTTTTGCGACTTGCATTGTTAAGTAGATAAATTGTAAGGATGGTTTTAGTATATTTGATATCGTTCTGTTAGTTTTAGAATTATGTGGAAAAGTTCTATAATCAGATGAACCCAATTATCAAAGATTAGCTTTTATAAAAACTTCTACTGAATGGATTTTGTTAGTTAATTTGTTTGCATTGTTAGTTCGATAATTTGTAGTGATGGCTTTAGTATATTGCATGTATTTTATCATTCTTTAGCAAACCCTAACTGTAAATGACCAAATAAAAGAGTTGGTCCTTAACAGCTAAAATTTTGACTGCACATTAGAAAATATAATAGCGCAATCACGTCATTTTTCAGTAACGTGGAAGGATATTCCAGGTAAATATACAGATTGCTTTCAAATACAAGGTCAAATTAAACGATATATTTCGTTTGATTCAAGGATCATTTGTAGAAACCGACCAGCGCAGCGGGCATAGCTTGCTAGTTTAAAATAAAATATTTGAAAGACTTTCATATGCACTCCTTCTTATGTAATAAAGAAGCTTATTTTACTAATATTGTTATAATAATTTTTTTTCGTCAAGTTTTGACGGGTTCCATCTAGTTATATTTAAAAATACATATTTCTCCCAATTCAGCGGTGTAAAAAGTGAAATTGTTCGATTATATATATGTTGAATTTGTGTTTTTATTACATTAATATTATTATATTTATTTATTGATGGAGTTTTAATTTCGTCATGGAAAATTAACCGGAGACAATGATGAACTATTAAGTGCAAATTGTTTATTATTCTTTTGTAATGGGCCGGCACGCAATGGAAAAAAAATCATGTTTGAAAATTATTTTAAAAGCCATAATAAATCAGTCAATCAAGATAGAGTTTTCAAGCAAATTGTAATTAAAAATAAATTTTTTCCCCTATATAACGGTGCAAAAATTGAAAATGTACGATGTTTAGAAATTAAAAAAATTGCAGTAGTAAATATCGCAAAACCGAAATTTCATCGTGACACAGTCCTCGAACACATTTTAACACAATATATCTTTCGAAATATAGCAATGAAAATTCCTGTTTTGAATAATTTCGGCATGACAAATCAAATGAAATAAATAAATACAGGGTTCAAATTAAAACTTTTAAAGTTCGTGTAGAAATAAATGAGTCTACGACCATTGAAGAAATTTAATAAAAACAGTAACGCAGAAAATCATAAATAAGAAATTTTGTAGTAAACAGCTTGCAACTATTTTATAACAAAGGTTATGACTTGCATTCGTATTTATTTTATCCCTGTGAATTATGCTGCTAGATAATCACACTATAGTGGATTAAAATATCTTAAATAGATTATTTATTTAAATTCATAATTAAACGCTATAAAAAAAGGACAAATTAATAATTAAAGGCAATTTTTTAATTTAATTTTGTAAAAAATAACATATTTCAATCTTTTATAAGAAATAATGAAACATTTTGTATTCTATTTTTTAATTCACGTCAAAATTAAAAAGGTATAAATGTAGCATCTGTTTTCCTAGTAAAATCTACTATGGTAAAAATGGTACAACATTTTTTTTCCAGTATTATCACTATTGTTCAAAATGAATCGACATATTCTATTAAATAAGTTTTCTTGTTCAAGACATGGTATTTGACTTGAAAATGATCGAAAGTTTGTCAGCTATAAAGGTATCTCATTCTAAGACAAAACCGCATTTTCAGTCATAATTGTTACGATAATGAAGATAGTGTAACGATATTCCCGATAAACAGTTTTCGACTTTAAGGACAAACCTATAACACAATAATTTTGCTTTCTTTGAAATGTCTGACATCACGGGAAGTGTTGGAATTGAAATGTAATTCGTTTCTGTGACACTGTATGCACTGTCAGATGCCTTCCGATATTTGAAGCGTCTAGCTCAATGTTGTTTGCACGTGCATAGTGGCCATTTCATAGCTGCTAAATTTTCGAATCTTTTTCAAGTCAAACATTCTAGAAAATGTGTTTAATAAAATGCGTTTTGTTTCTATGTGGTTCTTATTTGATTTTATTTAGTAAGTAAGATTTCTGGTTCAGAATATGTTTGCTTGATTAAAAAAAATAAGCGGAAGATAGCTGTAACGACTATATTTAACTGTATATACATTATACACAAATAATGTAATCAATTTTGCGCCCACATCGTGCCCCCCACGGCCACGAGAACGGTGCCCCCTGCGGCCATTACTGACGCCGCCCTGACTGGATTCTGGTCGTGCGTAATGTTTGACAATAAAAGTTTTCATAAAAGATTTCATCGTTAAATAATAGATGGCAGCACCATAAAATGTCAAAGCAACCATAATTTTTCTTCTCAAAGTCTTATGAAAGGAAAAAAAAAAAAGAGAAATAGTCTCATTAAGATATTTCCGTATTCAGCCATAACAGGCCTTCTTAATTAAAATATAAGATTAATCAAAACTTTTTATTTCTTTATCATCAATGAAAATTTTAAATCAAGAATGTTTTCTTTTCTTTACTGAACAATAAATGACACCAGTATTTTTGTTCAGGAATAGAGAGAAATATTTTATTTACAAAAATAGTGCATCTAATATTTAATCCGGCAGAGAGTTGTTCGAAATAAAATTTTAAAAAGCCGGCACGGAACTGAAGTTTCATTCAAACTTTACATGTCAATGTACTTTATTACTACTTTGAGGATATTTATAAACCAAAATTCAAAAACGAATGCACAGATTTGTTGTATGTATTTATTAGCTATAATCTATACTTATAAAAGAACATGTCCTGACTGACTCATAATCAACGCCGAGCCTCAGCCGTTGTTCCTAGGACGGTGAAATTTAGAAGATGTGCCCCTTACACAATGTAGTCACCCACTAAGAAAGGATTTTTGAAAATTCACCCCCTACGGGGGTTAAATAGAGAGGGGAAAATTTTAGATTATTTCGCCTTTTTGCCACATCTCAGTAGCAGTTTTACGTAGGAGCGTGAAACTCAGGATAAGAAATCTAATACTACAAAAATAGCTAATCACATATTTCAGCGATTTTAGAAAAAACAACTACTAAGGGGGTTAAATGGGAGGTCGAAAGTTTTAGGTCATTTCGCCATATCTCAGCAGCAGTTTTAGGAAGGAACGTGAATTTCAGGATAACAAACCTACAAAAAAATAGTTAAACACATATTTCAGCGATTTTAGAAATTCATTAGAAATTCATTCATAGGTTAAATGAGCGGTCGAAAGTTTAAGTCATTTGGTGTTTTCACCATTCTCAGCAATATTTTTAGCTAGGAGAATGAACTTCAGGATAAAAAACCAACTAAGAAACAGTTAACATGTATTTTAGCGATTTTAGAAATTCAACCACTAATAGGGCTAAATACGGGGTCGAAAAATTTAGGTCATTTCACCATATCTCAGCAGCAGTTTTAGGTAGGAACTTGAAATTCGGTGTAACAAATCTTCTAAAAAATTGTTAAACACGCATTTCAGCGATTTTAGAGCTAGCGATTACGTTGCTAACATCGGCTATCGACCCGATTATGGAAGATTAAACGAATAAGACAAATACCGCTGATTTTTTATTAGATATTTTGCGTGACATTTTTCCAAGGAGGTTTTTTTAATTTTATATATTTTATAGATTGTTTTTGCGCTTTTCGTCTTTTAGTGGTCGGATTTCAATTTTTGTATAAAATATAGTACATTTCCTCCTGTTCTCAAAATACGTTTTTTGGAAGTAAAGATTTGCGATTTAAATACTGACCGCCATATTTATGGACTATAGGTAAGCGCAAGGCTTCATTATAATGATTAGTATAATCAGTTCATAGGCGTGAAACCCACATATCTCTGTTAAAATGATTCTCGTTCTAACGATTTATGCACGCAAAATTCAGAGAGCCCTGTTATAGGGATCTCTTAATTAACAATATATGGCTGAGAAGAACACAAGGCCCCATTTTTTTTTTATCACCACATTAACAATTTATGGGCATGACCACAGTGCCCATTTACAATGATCGTCACATGTATCTTAGGCTGTCCATTTTCGTTTATTTTAACTGAAATCACTCCCTTTCCCGTATATAATCACGTTCAGGGCCGAGCGGGTCTTTCTCAGGGGGCTAATGAAAACAAATATTATTTATGCCACGAAATAATTATTTACGTGCTTTTTTGAATTTTTATTAGATATTTTGGTATATTTTAAAATATTTTATTTATATTTTTCTGTTTGTTTGTAAAATGCACTTTCTGGGCCCCAAGCGATGTCCGGGATATACGCTGCAGACGGCATTTGGACCCCACACAAAAGCGACCGGCTAGACGCGCGAAGACCAGATAGTACTACATATGTACCAAGATTGTCCTTTAGACATATTCAGAGCTTTGAACAAAAATTTAAACGCTTGGAACATTTTGAAATTCTATAGATATGATTTTTTTTTGAGAAATATGCATTTGAGATGCATTACTATATGTTACTTTCAATACTTATCTTTAAGAAGTATGAAAACACACTTTCTGACTAGTATATGGCAATACACACACATACATATATAATTTATATAATTTTAACAAGTTAATAATGAAAAAAACAAAAATTCATATTTTCTCATTTCAAAGTTCACCATCCGCTTAAGGACACATAGTTGATGTATAAATATTTGATTTTCGTATCATATCTTGTCGGAGTTTACAAGAGGAAATTTGAGCTATTGACTGATGTCGCAGCGGTTGCCGACATACTCAGAGCCCTGAGCACAACCCTTACTGCATTTCTATGAATTAAATATGTGGAATTTCGCATTTAAAATTTTCCAGTTTTGAATTCAGTTTGAAAATTTCCCTGATCCTGTCGGCAACTAATTTAATTCAAATTTCTCAAAATAGTTCTTTCCTTATGAAATGCAAACAAACACGTAAAAATTTTTTCAAGGCGAGGAATCTTTAAAATAAGTCTCCTTGCTTCAATAAGGGCTCTTATTAATAAGAGATCAAACTGAATTAATAATTTATACGTATGTACAAAATAGTTTGAAGTTGACCTACTGAACTTAGCGATTTTTGCGGTAAACACAAATGTAAGTAGACAGCAATCGAAATATTTTAGTTCGATTCTGTACTCGAAAGCCGTTCTGTTCGATTGCGTGCTTCTATTTATTATCCGCTGGATAAGATTATTGCATCTCTACCAATATGCTCTTGCATATCCCACTTAATTTCATATTTTTAAAAACTATTCTCATAAATTGCATGTTTAATTTCCCTATGTTTCCTGATTGCTGGAAGAAGGCGCTAATTGTCCCGATACAAAACGGAGATAGGATAGGCAGTTCTAGCTTCAGACCTATCTCCCTTATATCTTGGCTCATCAAAGTCTACGAATACATATTTTCGAACCATCAGGAAGAGTTCGTCACCTCCAATTCGATAATTATACCCCAACAGTTTGGGTTCAGGGCCAAACACACGATGCAATACCAGCTTTAAAGAGTGACTGAACTCGTTCATGAGGGCTCCATGAAGAAAGAAAAAAAGATGTTCTGTATTCGTAGACTTCACTAAATCCTTCGATTGGGTCTGGCATTATGGATTTATTTATAAGCTGATTTTGCTCAAGGCCCCACCCTAACTTATCTTTATATTCTGGAACTACCTGAAAGGTAGAGCCTTCTCTGTTAAAGTTAATAATTCTATCTCCTCCTCTCGCTATATCGATGCTGATGTCTCTTAGGACAGTTTAATTAGCACATGGGTGTTCAACCTCTACATTAATGATATTTTTTGAATTCCTTGGCATCCTCTTAGCTTTATATGCGGATGGCACGGCCGTAATATACAATAACAGATCACTTTGCAATGTGGTTGGACAACTCCAGTCCTATCTTCGCGTCTTTTTTATTTGGCTTCGTAATTCGCTCATCAAAGTCAACGTAGCAAAAAGTGCCGCCTTGATTTTCTCAAAAATGTCTTAGTTCCCTCGACATTAACCTTTCTTTTAACGGTGATAACATACCCTGGTCCCCAACTATAAATATCTAGGAATTTATCTAGATTCAAAAATTACCTGGGCTAGGCAAATTAGGGAAGTCTTAGCTAAATCTACCTTTAACTATTTATTGGCTTACCACAGCCGTCTATTAATTTTGACTACGCTATTACTGTATAAATCCTTCACCAGATCAACCACGACCTACGGGTCTGTTGTCTGGGTAACCATCTATGAAACTCAGATGCAGAAACTTCAAACGTTACAGAATTCTCTGTTGCGTAGGATTTGTAAGGCGACAACGTTTGTTCGGAATGACGTCATTCATGCCGGTCTCAAGATTAGGCTTACCTCGCAAGTTATAAAAAAACTTGCACAAAATTTCCATAGGGATCGAATCCTGTTACCCATAGATGCGTTGTGGTCCATCAAACCTTACTACAGAGTCGACGACTCTCGAAATAAGAAAAGACTGACTGCCTCTTGAGCAGAGATGACGGCTTTGCACCTAAAGAAGGAGAAGAGAGCCACCTTAACCCTTTCCGGCACAGAGAAATTCTGTTGGTAAAATGAGAAAATACTGACTGACACCGGGATTTACAAACGATTTTTTTAGAGAATAAGAACTCCTTATTTTAAGCTTTCATTATAGAAACAAAATTTTATTAAAATATTCTTGGTGCCGTTTGCAAGTTTGGAATTAAAATTAGATGTGCCCGGAGTGGGACCACTGTGTCGGAAAGGGTTAAACGAATCGTTGCGGCCTTTCAAATTCTGAATTGAACTTGGTTGCATTTTAAATTTCATTCTACTTATATCCATTAACTCTATATTTATGACGTCTCCGCCACCTTGCATTTGGCATCGAGTACTGTTCACTTTCCTAATTCAATATTTAATTTGTACTTTGTTAGAAAAAAGGTATTATTTTTCATTTTATATTGCATTGTCTTGTATTTTTATGCTATTATTTACTATTACTACCATATGTTAAGAAAAAAAAGATAAATTGTATAGCTCTGATTAGAGTCCTCCCCTCCCCCTCTCTCTCTCTTACGGCACTGCCAAGTCACTGTCACAGCACAGAGTTTAGCACTCCATCCTGAAAACTCCCCTAATTGAGTTACATTCCACCGCAGTCCATTCCTAAACTGCGAAAAGTTTTCCTTTTTTTTAAAAATATATCCTGATAATTTCTGCTTATATCGTTTCAGCTTAGATACGAGGTAAACGCAGGCATTTCGCCCCGCGTAGCCACTTCACGGATTAATTGACTTTGACTTCTTTGCACAGTGGTGATGGTATTTGTTACGGCTGATTATTTGGGCAAGGGATGGGTGGGAATTGCCCTCCTTGGAGGTCTTTATAAGAGAACATAAGGCTGCGTATAGACCAAATACTGCGACAAGAGCCATAAATTATTTTTCTGGGATTTCTTTTCCAAAGATTTTGTGGTCAATTGTGATCTTTTTCATTGTTCTTCAGATGTTTCGAAGCAAAGCGCGCAAAATCAACAAAATATATACTCTCCAGGCATGGTATTAGAACATCTGTGTAGTTATACGCTCAGGCTTGTAACAGATTTGACTCCTAAAAATGAGTTTTGTTATGCATATACTGGCCACAGAGCCAACTACTGTCTGCAGTTGGAATTAAAAACGAAAATATTTTCCTAATTTCAATGAATAACTGTAACGCAGAAAGCCCCTTCCAGAAAAAATGGACTGTTCCTGCGAAATGCGCAACGCATCACATGATCCTTTAGAGACTTTTGATCAGTTACGACGCGTGAGCTTAGCCGATAAGTTCCTTTTTTCGAAGAGCAGTGATGTAAATAGAAAATTGTTATGTCGTGTGTTGTTTTGTTCTCCGAAAATGTAAAGTGAAGTCAATCTTATATATCTGTGTGTAATGTGCCGTTTTGTGATGTGAATTGTGTCAACAAGTAATAAAATATATGAAAATACCAGCAAAGTATGGTTCCTGGTGTTATTAAAGAAATATTCTTTCCGCGAGATTCTAAAGGTATAATTATTCGACAGTGTTGATACAAATTGGCTACCCAACTTTGGGCTACAAATCCACAGTGATTTATATAATGATATTATGATAATGTGATTATGATATTATATAATGATATTATGAGAATGCTATGTGATTTGTTTCTACAAATCCAGTGAAAAATGTAAATGATTTATTTCTACAACTCGAATCCGCAGTGAAAGTGATAATGATTTATTTCTGCAAATAGAAATCCGCAGATAAAATGCAAAGTGCCTTATTTCTACAAATAATATTCGCAGTGATATAGTTTTAAATGAAGAAGGATCTTGGGAACTTATTTAACTTTTGGAAGATTTTCGTTTCTCAGCAGTTACAATAAAAAAAAATGGCACAACCGGTCGCCATTGCAACATACGATTTTTGATGTGCTCTTAATCTTCGTTTAAAGTGTTACAATTTGTTTATGTGTGTGTGTTAAAACGGATCCGTAAAATTTGTTTAATAGCTACAAAGAATGCATTCTTAATCTTATGATCATTGGGATTATTCTTAACTTCAGTTTTATTATTCTTAAATTCAGTTAGATTATTCATAACATTATTTTGGTTCACTCTTACATTATTTTGTTATGTTTTATTTTGTTCTTACATTATTTCCCCTTCCCCCTCCCCTACTTTTTTTATTCTTGAATGCTTATCGTGACAGTGTTGAAATAAGTTTTTTATTGATTCAGAAAAAAGAAAGAAAGTAAAACTGATATCAGTTTCAAGTAAAATTATTATATTATCAGTTTCAGGTCAAATTAATATAAAGTATTCGTAATATCGCAGTTATCATAAAGATGGTTTATTTTTCTTTTATTGTTAGTTTTAAAAGAATTGATTACTTTTCGTTTTCTTTTATTATTGATTTTAAAATTATTGAGTACAGTTTCGATATAAATGTTTGTTCTTATTTAATGCTGAACGTAAGTATTTAATTCTGAGTTCTTGATTTATTGAGAAAAGAAGCATTGGCTGTGAAATTTAAAACTGAATGAGTAAGTTATGCAAGTTTTGTTTGTTTTGATTTTATTAAGGTAGAATGTCTTTTTTTTTAAGTTGTACTAAACAAAACCGATATTAAGTTGTCTTAGTAATTTACAAATAATATTGGTTGAAATTTTAATTATTCTGTTATGTGTTTTTATCTCATTTAGAATATTATTTAAGTGACAATTATTCAGTTATGTGTTTTGTTTTCATCTAGAATATTACTTAAGTGACAACTATTCAGTTATTTTTTTTTATCTCATTTGAAATATTGTTTAGAATGTGTCGCGTTATGAAATCCAGTTTATTTCAATCAAAAAAGATTTAGCGTTTGTTCTGTTTTGTAGTAAGAGTTCATATTATGGTTAAAGCTCACTGTTTTGTTTTATTAAAAGTTTATATGATTTGTAACGGCAAAGCTCACGTCTGGGGTACGGTTGAAACGAATTTTTGGCATTTATAGGGTTTTCGGCTAGTTGTTTTGCTAAAATTTAAAATGTCTGAACTTAATAAAGCTCGCAAGAGGATTTGTTCCAGGTTGCGTTAGAAATGAATTTAGATGTGCAAACCAGTATGACCGTTGTCACATTGCGGGAAAAAATTAAATCCCCCCCCTCGTTCGATGTTGATTTTGTGAATTCATTAGTCAGGAATCAAATTGCAACTCGGGAAGAAGAACAACGTAGGCGGGAATTAGAGGATAAACAAAAAGAAACAGAGTTAAACAGCATAAGCTAGAATTAGAAGAGAAGCATAGGGCAGAAGAGATGGAGATTAAAAAGCTTGAGATGAATTTTGAGCTTGAGAAGCTTAAGCTACAGGTTCAGAGCCAAAGTGCTTCTAGTGGAGTGGTAGGTGGTAATGCACCAGGGATAATATCTCACGTGGAAAGTAAGCTAGATGTCCAAAGGTTGTTGTCTACATTCAGGCCAGAAACTCATGATGTAACTTTGTTTTTGGTGCTCCTGGAACGCCAGTTAAAGCTCTCGAAGGTACCTGAGCATCTATGGGTATCATATTTACTCAGTGTTGTCCCATCTTCTATTTATACGCTTATCGCTCGTGAATCGGAAGAAAACGCTTCACATTTTTCGCACGTTAAATATTTACTTCTAAAACGGTTTAAAATTAGTGGCGAAAAATTAAGACAACTGTTCTTTGCTCATCGCAAGGCAAAAGAAATCTCTTGGCGAGATTATTATTTAGAACTTCGTGCTATTTGAAAACTGGCTTAAAGAATTATCTGTAACGTCTTTTGAAGCTCTTCAGGATCTGATCATAGCTGATCAAAAATGAATAGGCGCGTGCCTGTTGAATGCAAACAGCATATGTTAGATGATTGGGAAAATTTAAATTCGCCAGTCGACCTCGCCGAAAAACTACATGCCTATGAAATTATAAGAAGTACGTTCCCTAAAAGAGATTCGGTTGTACCCCAAGTGAAAAAAGAGATTTCTCGTCGAGATAATAATTTTAAGCAAAGCCTCCAATAGAAGACAGATCTCCTCCTAAGTTTGGTAATCGACGCTTAGAATCGGATATTGTTTGCTATGGTTGTGGTAAACTGGGATTTATAAAGAAGAAATGGCCAGATTGTACCCCTTCGGTTAAAAAAGAAAATGTGCAAGTACATCGTCTTAAGTTGTATAGTTTAAATACTTCAACAGTTTCAGCTCCAAATGTGCCTATCACGATCTGCAATAAGAAAGTGTTAGTCTGTGCAGATACGGGAGCGAATCGTTCCATTGCGGGAGAACGTATGTATGAGCTATTTTTAAAAACTGGTGTTGCATTGAACCCTCATACGCATGATGTTACGTTGGCTGACGGAATTACAATAACCAGAGAAACTTTGTCTGCTACAGTTCCAGTAGAGATTGAAGGTCGAGTCTTCAAAACGGAGTTCATTGTATTACCAAATGCCAAGGGTAATAGACCGCTTTTAGGCATGGATTTTTTGCACAAAGCTAACATGATGTTAGATACTGCCAACAAAACGTGGTATTTCAGTAATAAACCCCAGAAAAAGTTTCATTTTGTAGATGAATACATTCAAGAAAGTAATTCGTCAGCTGGTGCGGACGAAGTCAGTCCATACGCCTTCGTGAAGATGAAGGCAAAAATTTAACTTCTGACGAAAGAGAAAAACTTAATTTTCTTCTAAAAAGGTATGAAAAATGTTTTCAACCAGGGGGAGAGACAACCCCGTATGTTGAGCATCGTATCAATACAGGTGATAGTGCTCCTATTGCTGTGCCACCTTATCGGATGACTCCTGCTAAGAAAAAAATTCTTAAGAAAGAAATAGATAATCTTCTAGCTCAGGGAATCATAGAAGAATGTGAATCACCTTATGTTTCACCGGTGGTTCTCGTACCAAAGCTGGATGGTAGTATGAGGTTATGCATCGATTACAGAAAATTAAATGCAGTTACAGTGGCAGATAAATATCCATTACCTCGAATGGACGACCTTTTGCATGAAGCCAAGCATACTTCTTATATGTCAACTTTAGATCTTCGTTCAGGATATCACCAAGTCCGAGTCTACCCACCAGATCAAGATAAAACTGCATTTGTCTGTCCTTTCGGTACTTTTCGTTTTTTAAAGATGCCGTTTGGACTCAAGAACGCTCCTACTACGTTTCAGAGAATGATAGATCAATTTAGAAGTGGTCTTAAGGATGTCCTTGCTTTTTCATACCTAGACGACACCATCGTTTTGTCAGACACATTTGAGAAACATCTCTCAGATCTTACAGCTGTGTTCGAGAGACTCATAGAACTTAAATTAGATGCCAAGCGTGAAAAATGCCATTTCTCTTGCGAAAAGGTGAAGTACCTAGGGCACTGGATAACACCAAATGGTCTAGAAGTAGATCCAGACAAAGTATCTGCAATTAAAGCGATACCTCCTCTTAAAAATGTGAGAGATCCAGTCTTTCTTACAGACCTGTTCTTGGTACAGAAGACTTATACCAAACTTTGCTGATATCTCAAGGCCCCTTAGCAATCTAACGAAAAAGAAAGTTATTTGGAAATGGGGAAACGAAGAGAAAACAGCCTTTGAAACTCTAAAACAATGTCTCTTAACACCTCCTGTGCTTCAGCAAGCTGATGGGACCAAACCATTTATTCTGCGTACTGACGCTAGTAACTATGCTCTTGGCGCTGTTTTTCTACAGGGTGCTGACAAGGCCTCTGAACATCCCATAGAATACGCTAGCCGTCTTCTTACAAGTGCTGAAACAAATTATTCCACTACGGAACGCGAGGCATTAGCTGTTGTCTGGGCCTTAGGAAAATTTCGTGGCTATGTGGAAGGACAAGAAGTAGTTGTAGCTACGTACCACCAACCTTTAAAATGGCTTCTGAGCCTTAAGTCACCATCGGGGAGATTAGCTAGTTTGGCCCTACAAGTACAGTCGTTCTTATTAAAAATAGAATATGAACCTGGAAAATCTAATGTTGTGACTGACATGCTTTCGCGTCCTGTCTGTAGTCATCAGTCTGCTTTCTGTGAGACATGCAATTTTGTCAGCATAGACATGCCAACAAGAAGCCCAAAGGATATCAGAGAAGCTCAGTTGCAAGATGAAAATCTTAAAAAGATTATAGATTGTTTTGAAGACGAACAGAAAAGTGAAGACTTCGCCAATTGGACTGATAGAGGATTCCTGATGAATCAAGGTGTGCTTTACCGGTATGCCCCTGAATCAGACGCCGAGGAAGCGCAAATGGTCTTTCCAGTACAAGAAATACAAAACATTTTGAAACTTCATCATGACGACCCCTCAGCCGGACATTATGGTGAAGCAGGTACTTATCAGAGAACTGCTAAGAGATTTATTGGACAGGCGTGAGAGCATACATTTCTGAATACGTGAAGAAGTGCCCAGAATGCGCTTGTTATAAATCAACAAATCAGAAACCAGCTGGTTTATTGCGAACATCTGCTTATGCTCAGCGGTTTGAGACCCTCAGCATTGATCTCTTTGGACCATTGCCTCGTAGTAAAGATGGGCACCGATGGATTTTTATAGTAGAAAATTGTGCCACTAAATGGGTAGAACTGTTTGTCTTAACAACTGCCACTGCACAAGAATGTGCAACTACGCTGATTGAAGAGATTTCCCTTCGTTACGGTATCCCAAGAAGACTCCTAAGTGATAACGGCCCTCAGTTCGTGAGCGCTGTTCTACAACAAGTTTGTTACGTTCTTGGAATTGACCAATCATTGACACCTTTGTACCACCCTCAAGCCAACCCAGTCGAACGTAAAAATAGAGACTTGAAACCTCGAATAGCAATCCTTGTTGGGGATGAACACGATTCCTGGATTGATAAACTTCCTTTTATTAGATTTGCTATGAACTCTGCCAAATCAAATACAACAGGCCAAACTGCCGCCTATCTGCATTTTGGTCGAGAACTAAGAACATTCGATGATGTGGTGAACGATTTTAGAGCAGTTGTGGAAAATGACAATTTTGTTCCTGAAATAACTCCCTATCTTAAACGTCTTGGAGATGTTTCAAAGATAGTGAAAGAGCGAGTTGAAATAAAACAAGATCAGCGTAAGAAATATTATGATAAAAATCGTAGAAGAGTTTTTTTTACACCTTGTGAAAAAATATGGGTTACCTTACACCCTGTGAGTAAGGCAAGTAACCAGAAAACAGTAAAGTTTATGCCTCAGAGGGATGGGCCATATATAGTTTTGACTCAAAAATCACTGGTGACATATGACATTGCCAGTCTAGACAATCCTACTCAGCGAATTGGGTCTTATCATGTTTCAGCGTTGACACCATTCCAAGAAACTGAAACTACTCCAGTTGCACCTCTGAGAAAAAGAGGGAGACCCAGAAAACATCCTGTTTCCTCTCCGAGACGTATGTCGAAACAGAGGGGTTTGATGTAACGCAGAAAGCCCCTTCCAGAAAAAATGGACTCTTCCGGCGAAATGCGCAACGCATCATGTGATCCTTTAGAGACTTTTGATCAGTTACGACGCGTGAGCTTAGCCGATAAGTTCGTTTTTTCGCAGAGCGGTGATGTAAATAGAAAATTGTTATGTCGTGTGTTGTTTTGTTCTCCGAAAATGTAAAAGTGAAGTCAATCTTATATATCTGTGTGTAATGTGCCGTTTTGTGATGTGAATTGTGTCAACAAGTAATAAAATATATGAAAATACCAGCAAAGTATGATTCCTGGTGTTATTAAAGAAATATTCTTTCCGCCCCGAGATTCTAAAGGTATAATTATTCAACAGTGTTGATACATAACTGTTTTTTTTTTTTTTTTTTTTTGGTAAATAAAATAATAATAATAATGTTGCAATATTTTTATATGCATTTTCTTTCAATTAAAAAAACAACAACGGAGAAAATGTGGACTATTCAGTTTAACAATTGTAAATATTCATTATACATTTTATAAACTGCACATAAATAACTAAAAAAATTAAGTTTAAGATATGTATTTTTTCAGCTGTTTTAAAAAGAACAAAAATTATTCTGAAGACAAATCCCGAAACACAGTTAAATTTCTTATTTTAAGTAAGGCTTAAAATAATTAACACCGTGTCTAGATAAAAATTATAAAATTATGTGTACTGCAAAAGTAAAATAAGTTTAAGTGAAGATAGAAGGTCCTGATTTAATCCTGGGCAGTGATTTTGGGATTCCAAATTTGGTAAGTAAAGCTAATTTGGTTTTTAAAGCTAATATTTTAAATCTATTTTGACCTTGTACTTGTTACAATTAATATTTTATACTTTTAGAGCAGAAAAAGATTAAATACAAAATATATATCGGTATATATTAATATCGGTATTCTAAGACATCGAAAATGTTTATTTTTTTTTGTGACAGCACAGGAAAGGGGGGCGCGAATAAATACCAGGCCCCGGAAGAGACAGAAAATCCCCGCTTCCACTAAAAGATATTTTATACATTGTTAAATTATTGTAATTTTATTTTTTATTCATATTTTAAATGTCATAGAGACAATCCAAATAAAATAAACTTTTTCTGTAAATTAATGCCCATGTATAATATGCAGCATGTTGAACATTCAAGAAACTTTTTGTCAATCACTTCTTGTTTCATGATGGAAAAGTAAATTTATTGATATTTTGAATATTTCATTTTTATTTTTCGCAAATCGAAACAAAAGTTGATGTCTATATGTACAGTGAATTTGATCAAGATATTTCAATAAATTGTAATTTCTGTGTCTATATGTGTGCAATTAAATAAAGATTGCACAATAAAATATGCAGAAAAATAGAATTAAAAAAATTTCTCAGCTGTAAACATCTGAAAAGCACAACATTCATCATCTTAGATCACGAAAAAATGCAGGATAGTCCTGATAGTCCAAGGATTATAAGGTGCTCTTGCTTATATATTATTTCATATATAAGCACATTTCATATAATATAAGCACAAAGGCCACCTATTTATTCTAGTCAGTTTTTTATCCTCTCTCTCTCTCTTTTTAGGTGCGTTCGTAATTATATAAATACGTAGCACCTATTGTCGTCGTCTGGTCCGTCCGTCTGTCTGTCCGTCCATCCGTCTGTCTGTCTGTCCGTCCGTCCGCATATAACAACGCAAAAACTACCCAATCGAAACACTTGAAATTTAAGATATACCTATTATCTTTGCAGAATTTTGTCAAGACATTTCAAATTTTATGAAAATCGAATCAAAACTTTAGAAGATATTAATAAAAATATTTATTAAGAAATTTGAATTTTTAAAAAAGAAATCGGTGCTTTCTTGTTATAGGATCTTTCCGAGGTTTAACCGTCAAGCGACCGAGATACTTATTTTATTACAGAAATTAATCTGCAGACGATATAATTCATTTCACAGAATTAAGAAAACATGAATGAATATTTATATAACTAGCTATAGTACGAACGCACCTTATTTGTCACGTTTGACGTACAATTTCCAACTTGTTTCTTTTGATGTGTGTGTGGGGAAGGGAGTAATTTCTTTAATGAACTGTAAAATTTAATATAATGTACTTTAAATAATACAGCAAGTGATTATAAACAAAACGTATTTCATTTATAAGGAAATAAAAAACGTTGTTCTATCTCTCAAGAATCCTGAAACGAATGTTGGTCCATCCACAAAATTTCATTCCGAAATACATAAAAATAGTTCAATATTCTCACTAGTTATAAGGTAATCGAATAAGTTTTATTTTCTATAAAATTGAGCATTTTTCTGAAAATGTTATCAAAGTGTTGAGCAATTAAAACCTAATTTTGGGACTCAACAATAACGAAATGGTCATCAGGCAATAATCGACTTCAATCAAAAATATATATCACTTATAGGAAAATAAAAGCTGTTCGATCCTTCGATCCTTTGGCCTCTAAATGCGAATCTTAAAACAAGAATTGACACATTCACGAAAATTTCCTTGTGAATATATTTAAAAAAATGTGAAATTCTTATTATATGTCAAAAAGTCGAATAATCTTTTTCTTTTTCATTTCTTTTTTAGGGATTCGTTCATCTCACGAAACACTATTCGTCTCGTATCTCTGTCTGTCCGTCACAGAAGCGGTTCTCAGAAACTGTATAAGTTAGAGACTTGAAATTTCGTGTACTTACATCTGAATACCTACTGTCACGCTAAAAATCATAATTTTTTTAAAAAGTCGTATTATTTTAATTAAATAAATTAATTTAATGACATCCCACCATTTCTGAGATTTCAAAACAGAATCTTAATTTCAGCCTTTTTTTTTGTAGACTCGATGGTACAGTGGTAAAGTGTATTTTTTCTGAGCAAGAGGTCCCAGGTTTCATTCGTTTCGACGGAAGCTGAAATTTCAATTTTTTGCTATTCTTGTTATCTTTTTTGAAATGTTTATTTTATTGGATATTTTAGTGTTCAATTTCTGTAATTCTAGTTATCTTTCTTTACCAAATCTCTCCATATATACTATTTGAATGATATTGTTCTTTTATCTCTTTGATGATAATATAGGGGAGGGATTTAAATGAAAAAATATCTACAAGTTAGTTCAGTGATAATGATAGTAATAAAAATTAACCTGAATGTTTGTTAATATTTCAAATAATTTGATTGCGGGGAGAGAGGATACAAGGAATGTTTAGTGATAATTTCGTATGCAATCGCGTTTTCTTTTTTAATTGGACAAAAAATAAATTAATGAAAGGCCAGACAGAGTTTATATGAAATAGAATGGATTTAAGGGTTTTAATTAAACTTATAATTTTTATTTCGAAACGAAAGGAGAAAAAATCATATTTGAGTGTACATTTTTTAGATGTTGCTCATTTATGAATTTATTTCCATAAAGATTTTTAAACTGAAAAAATCATTCGGACTAGAAGTATTCATGAAAAAAAGAGTAAAAAATACAATCCATTATTATTATTTTTATTTATCAGCAAAGTTGTTTATTGAAATTTAAGTCTCATTTCGAATTTTTTGTCTGCTGCTGCTGACATCTATGAGTAATTTTCAAAATAAAAAGCAATAATGTGTTTCTCTTGTTTAGGAATTGAATCCAACAATTTTGTCCAATATGTTCACAGGGCTGTAGCTAGGGGGGTGCCAGGGGGGGGGGGCAGCACCCCCTGAAAAATTTTGAGCCCCCCCTGGAAAAGTTGCCAAGGCCGCCGAATGAAATTCTGTTTCAAAAATCCAAATGAAACTCTGTTAAAAAATTTAACTTAGTTTTGGTGGCTTTTTACAGTTTTGCATAAATACTAAATTGTAGTATTTGTTTAAAAACTGCAAATAAGTGCCTCAATAGGTGCACATCCTATCTGCACATACTCAGAATTAGCAACCTTTTGCTGATGCAAACTTTGACTTTTGCATTAGTTATATACTGAAATTTTTCATTTTGCAACGTTTTCCATTATTAGCATAAAACAAAGTTATTCTAATGAGTCATAGCCAGTTTAAATACAAGTGGTTTTAGCTTTTGACCAGACACAAAAATAATTTTAAAATGCAAAATATACACTTGATTATTCTAATGTTTTTTATCATATAATAACATAACTTTAGAATCCTGAAGGGCAGGGAATAGTCAGAAAAAAATTAAAGGTTGCAACTCTTTTGAAACAGGTGAAACAGCTTTTTATTTACTTTTTAACATCATCACTTATTATTTCACTAGTATAATCATACACTGAAAATTTTCATTCTGCAGCCAGTGATGTAGTAAGTAAAAAAACCAGAGAGCATACGCTTTAGGTAGAGGGTATACCCTAAAATGTATATGCTACAGTGTTTTTGAGAAGAGGGTATACGGTATTCTTTAAAATAATCCAGAAGGTATTACATCCCTGTCAGCAGCTTTTACTTTTCTTAGCATCAAATAAAGTTA
This sequence comes from Maratus michaelseni, assembly GCA_963931845.1. Lineage (NCBI taxonomy): Eukaryota > Metazoa > Arthropoda > Arachnida > Araneae > Salticidae > Maratus > Maratus michaelseni. The sequence continues at coordinate 169,360,723 of OZ007591.1, forward strand.
TTATAAACAATTTAATAAGAAACACAGTGCTTACACTATGAATATGAACTAATTTACCTTTCTATATAATACTTTGATAATATATATCTGTGTTTGTGCGTGCATGTGTCAGAGAGAGAGAAATAGCATGAGCCCCCCCCCCTACATTTTCTAAGCACCCCCTATTGTTTACTTCTAGCTACAGCCCTGTAATGTTCACATTTTGTTTTCTGATAAATGAAATAAGCATTTTGGTAATTTAATCGTATGCGGAAGAAGTAAACAATGCTCAGAATAATTAAAAACCGTACTCACAAATTTGAAGGTATATTGAAATTTTAAAAATTACATAAGGTAGGGATTTTAAAATTGGTATACAAACGCGAAATCATATTTTATTTAAGAAAAAAAAAAATGTATAATTTTTATTTCGAAAAGAAAGAGAAAAAAAAATCATATTTGAGTGTACATTTTTTAGATGTTGCTCATTTATGAATTTATTTTCATAAAGCTTTTTAAGCTGAAAAAGACATTCCAACTAGAAGTATTGATGAAAAAACAGTAAAAAATACATTCCATTATTATTATTATTATTATTTATCAGCAAAGTTGTTTATTGAAATTTAAGTCTGATTCGGAATATATTTTATCTTCTGCTGCTGCCATCTATGAGTAGTTTTCAAAATAAAAACAATAATGTGTTTCTCTTGTTTAGGAATTGAATCCAACAATTTTGTCCAATACGTTCACATTTTGTTTTGTGATAAATGAAATGAGCATTTTGGTAATTTAATCGTATGCGGAAGAAGTAAACAATGCTTAGAATAATTAAAAACCGTACTCCCAAATTTGAAGGTATATTGACATTTTAAAAACTATATAAGGTAGGGATTTTAAAATTGGTATATATACGCAAAATCATATTCTATTTAAGAAAAAAAAAAAAAATACAATTTTTATTTTGAATTAATTATTCAAAAATATTCCTCGGAACGATCTACAAATAAACGCATTTTCCATTACTACAGTTGAAGAGATACTGGCATTCTCTGTCCTCGCAAAAATATTTGTTTGAACCATCATCGCCGCAGTTATTGAAACGCATTTTCCATTACTATACCTTATTCTTAATATATACCTTAATATTTTGTCGGGTCCTTCCTACAATAACTTTAACTCTTGTTTAGATTGATGTCTGAGCTAAAGGTATTTTGAGGAAATTAAAGTTGAAGACCGCGTTTTTTTGCTTTATAAGATGCTTCCTCATCCGACGTCAATTTTTTAATTCGGCATTTTTTCATATCTGATAGTTTGCATCTATCTTTTTTGTAACTTTAACATTTTTGTAACGATTTTATGCAGTTCTATTGCCTATTAAAAGAAAAATTCTTCTAAAGTTACAGAATTTCGTTAAAAACGATTTAAAAAAAAAAATTCTTCTAAAGTTGCAGAATTTCGTTAAAACGATTTAAAAGAAATTCTTCTAAACTTACAGAATTTCGTTAAAAACGCTTAAAAGAATAAAGTGACGCCGCCAAGAGGTCTATTCTCGACCGAAAACAACAACCATTTTCCCAATGGTAAAAAGAAAAAATCATATTTGAGTGTACATTTTTTAGATGTTGCTCATTTGTGAATTTATTTCCAGAAAGCTTTTTAAGCTGAAAAAGTCATTCGAACTAAAAGTATTGATGAAAAATAAGTAAAAAATACATTCCATTATTATTATTATTATTATTTATCAGCAAAGTTGTTTATTGAAATTTAAGTCTGATTCGGAATATATTTTATCTTCTGCTGCTGCCATCTATGAGTAGTTTTCAAAATAAAAACAATAATGTGTTTCTCTTGTTTAGGAATTAAATCAAACTAATAATTTTGTCCAATACGTTCACATTCATTTTGTTTTCTGATAAATGAAATAATCATTTCGGTAATTTAATCGTATGTGGAAGAAGTAAACAATGCTTAGAATAATTTAAAACCGTACTCACAAACTTGAAGGCATATTGAAATTTAAAAAACTATATAAGGTAGGGATTTTAAAATTGGTATATATCAAAATTGTATTCTATTTAAGACATTAAAAAAAAAAAAAAAAAAAAAAAAAAAATCTACTGGTAACTTTTTATTTTATCATTTTTTTTTTGAAAATGAAATTTATTTTGGATTTATTAATTCAATGATAAAGTGTTTTGAAAGGTTTATTAAGCGAAACCCTTTGTGTGATCTTCGATCACACTTACTCACTTATTTTATAGAAAGTGTTCTTCTGAAAATGCTGTCAAAATGAGCATTTAAAACCAAATTCCATTTAGGGACCCGACAGCAGGTAAATGTGGTCATCAGGTAACAATTGAGTTTAATCAAAAATGCATTTTACTTTTTAGGGAAATGGAAAACACTGTTCGATTCTTTGATCTCTAAATGAGAATCCAAAACAAGAATTGTCAAATTCATGAAATTTCCCTTTTAAATAAATAAATATATATAACTTGAGAAATTGACTTCAAGAAATTAAATAATATATTTAATATTATATTTAATGTCTTTTCTTTTCTTAAGAATGAATTCTTCTGAAAATGTTGTCAAAATGAGAATTGAATATCATGTTTTATTTTTCTATAAAATAAAGTATTTTTTTGAAAATGTCAAAACGAGCACTTAAAAACAAATTTCGAACCCGGATTGTTTTTAGTTAGCTTTCAATACAAAAACCTACCTATTGCAGCCGTTCGGAGGAAAGCAATTCCAGAAAGTTTTGGTATATTTTCAGCGATCGTGACCCCCAGACCCCAAAACCACCCTCCGTTCAAATGTTGATTTATATATATATATATATATCAACATTTGTGATGCTGTAACTCTTATTTATGAACCGATTTAGATGCATCTGAGTATGTGTATAGGACATACCAAGGTCTCGACCGAGTTCATTGGTCAGGCTTTATCCGCCATCTTGTTTCAAAATGGCGACCAGTTATAAATTTTTAAATTTTTGATTTAGTATAATAGAATGTACATTCTATAAATTCTACCCCATTCTAAAAATTTTTTAATTTTTAAAAATTCAAAAAGATGAACAGAAAAATTGTTTCCGTTAAGTATTAGATTGTAATACAAGGATTCCGAAGCCTTTTTTGTTTTAGCTTTATCTTAAAAAATGGCTGAGATATGGCAGTTTGAAATTCTAGGGAGACTGACATTTTGAAACAACCTGATATTTGTTATACTGTAACTCTCGTCTGGATGAACCGATATGAATTTGACTGATCTCGTGTACAGGACATATCAAGGTCTCGACCGAGTTAGTTGGCCAGTTTCATGCGCCATCTTGTTTCAAAATGGTAACCAGTTAAAAATTTTAAATTTTTTAAAAATTCAAAAAGATGTATAATAAAATTATAAATTGAAAAAAATTGTTTCCGTTAATAGTTAGATCATGATACAAGGATTCCGGAGCATATTAGGTTTTGGCTTTATCTTAAAAAACAGCTGAGATATAGCTGTTTGAAATTCTATGGAATATGGAAGCTACCTTTTCCTGTCGGTACAGGCCGGAAGGACTTTTTTCGGATTTATTTTTCCGGTGGTCGCTAGGTAACAATCACCTATATTGTAAAACATATCTCATATGGAAAATTAAAAACGCTGTTCGATCCCTTAGCCTCTTAATGATAAACTTGAAACGAGAATTGGCACATTCGCAAAATTTCATTTGTAGATACATAAAAAATTCAGATATTCTTATTAGATGTCAAGAAATTGAATAATTTTTCCCATTCTATGAAAGAAAGCATTTTTCTCAAAACATTGTGAAAATGAACACTTAAAACAGACTTTCTTGAAATTTCTTCCAGAAAGTATGAATCTGTATATCTTTCTTTTATTTTTAGAAAAGGTTAACAAGATGTTTTACATTAGAAAAAAAAATGTAATTTCACAAACAGTTCAGCTATAGCCAATTATATAAACACACAACCATCAAATTAGATTTGAAAAAAGTACATGGTGCTCCTTAAACACACACAGAGAAGCATATATTAAGCACATAAGACAAGTATTGTGGTCAGAGAATTTAGGCTTTTTAGTAAAAAAAAATATTCTGCTACTTATTATTATTAATATATATATTTTTTTTTGTGTAGGAGGATGTAGTTTACATTTTAATGAGCTGATGAAATTCAATATAATGAGTTTAAAAAACTAAATAATGCAGTTTAATATTTCTTCACAAGCTAATTTACAACAGTATGTAAATGTAACATTAATTTATTTTTAGCATAATATTAATGTTTTAGTAATTGCTGTTAAGGGTAGCGAAACTATTGACATTTCTGAAAATCATTAATCTATAAAGTGTTTCAAATATCTCAAAGATCCATTTAAATGCATACAATATTCACAGCACCCCCCCCCCCCAACTTAGAATCCACGTAATAACAATTTTTCTCAGTGTTGATTCTTCCATGAAATTTTTTCAATTAAAGTAGTTTTCTGTTTTTATATTTATTTACTAACTGACCCTCCCAGCGTTGCCCGGGCCCATGATAATAACTTTAAATATACCCAAAATCAATGTTGATTGATTTTATATATTTAAATGAAAATCTTTCCAAAACGATCCTGATGCTGGTGCTCCACTCTCTTCGGCAGCTTACACTCTCGAATTTGTATGATTCTTTATTTTAAAATAAAAATCTATTCAAATAAAGTTAGAATTGGGGGCTCCATTACCTTCGGCAGCGTATACATGGGTATTAACGTGGCTATGCACGCTCCGGTTTGTTTTGACTTATATTTTTAAATGAAAGACAGGCGTAGCCCGATAATAACCTTAAATATACCTAAAATCAGTGTTGAATGAATTTATATATTTAAATTAAAATCTTTTCTAATGACCCTAATGTTGAAGCTTCATTACCTTCGGCAGAGTACAGCCTCGAATTTGCATGATTTTATATTTTTAAATAAAAATCAATCCAAACTATTTAAGGAGCCCTGGATATAAGGATTGCTAAATTAATTTTTGACGCTTAGATATACTAAACTTTAAATTCTGACCAAAAGTTCTTGAGAGAACCTAAATAACATAAAACAACCCTTCCTCCCTGTTTTAAATTCAAAATAATATCTCTCTCTGTTGGAGATGTGTTTTCCAGGGCATGCGTACAAAAGAAAACACCTCGGAAAATATTCTACGGCGAAGAAACAAAGAAAAAAAGTCTAGCGAATGCGTGAAAGGAGTTCCAAAAGTGATTTCCAGATTTTTTTTTTTTTTTTTTTTTTTTTTTGCAATAGTAAATACTAATATATTTTTTAAAAAACAAAGGCATCGTTAGAAAGGAGGAGGTACTATTTATAAGGGGTATTTTTATTTTTTCGTATTTAGAATTTAAAAAATTGCGGAAAAATCGTGGAAACAGCTGTTTGATTTTTTTTTTTTTAAATATTAATATTGATATTTTTTCTAACGGATTGTATTGTTAGAAAGATAAAATTATGTATATATAACCTGGTATTTTTCATTTTTTCGTATTTCGAATAGTTAATCCGATGCAAATTTCGGAAAATGGGAAAAAAACACATGAATAAACACGTTTTGAAATTATTTTTAAACGTTTTGAACGTTATAAAGTTTAATGTACAACATTTGAGCGTATACAGGGTGATCCCGAATGCATGGTACAAACTTTAAGGGTTGGTACAGGAAACTGTAAGAATCAGTTATTGTATAAGAAACCAGGGTCAAAAATCCCTTTATTTAGTCAAAATTACAGGGTATCTCACTACAATACGAAGTCGCGTTTTTGTTCATAACTTTAACAGTAGTGAAGATATTCTAACAAAATTCGTTACTGACACATCTTTGTATGAATTGAAAGGATATCGTAAGGATTTCGTTTAAATTAATTATTAAATTACAAACCAATCGTAAGAATGTCTTAAAAGTTTTATTTTATAAGCACTTGTAAGACATCCCTACCTTCTGCTTTTTAAATTAACTTCATCTGAACCGATTTCGCGGACTGCCTTTAAATTGAAATCCGATAACTATAATTTGAAATATTACTGCTTATCTAACAGATCGGAAACAATGAAAAACGACCAATGTAATAATTTATGCATGAGTAAAATATCACATTGATACTTTTCCACTGTTTCTGATCTGTTAGATATCAGTAATATGTCACATTCTAATTACCGGATTTCAATTTAAAGACAGTCCATGAAATCAGTTTTCATTTCAAATTAATTAATAAATCACAAAATGATTTTATTAATGTCCTAAAGGTTTATATTTAGGTTAATTAATTTTTTTTCATGTTGTCCAATTCGGATATTATTGTTGAAAATATTAAAGTTTGTTTCATTTAAATGTAAGGTTAGTACATTGCGCAATAAAGTTTCAGTATTTTAAATAATAGTAGATGTTATTTTCAATTAATTGTTAACGAAATCCCTTTTCTGCCATTATTTTAGACAGAATTAGTAGGAGGAGTGCTTTTTTCTTTTTACGCTCTTTTATTTAACTAAAACTTGTTTTGTTTTTTAAAATGTAAATATGGGATTTTGAAATCGATTTTTAACTTATCTCCTGATAAGGTAGAATTTACAAATTATGTTCAAAGGCGTATTTTCGATGACAATACAATATTTTAATATTTTATAACTTAATTATACATTAATAAACTAATTTTAAGGCATTTTTCCGTTAGTACGCCACAGGTGATAAATCGCCAAATATTATATATGGTTACAATTGTATATGATTTAAAACAACAACGGAATTAGTTATGCGCCAAACCACGCTCGTCAAAAAAGGATAATTGGCTGTGAAGCTGCAACAAAGAAATATTTTAAACACTATAAAATAGAAAGTATAAATAATTTTTTTTAATGTATCTTTTTTTTTTAAAAATATGCTTTAATCAAGAAATAGTTTCATATTAATTAAGTTATTATTGTACGTTAAGAAATCAATTTAGAATTTTTAAAAAGATTGTTTAAATAATGCCTTTTTTTTCTTTCCTGTTACCACATTTTAAAAAAGAAACAAAGCAAAACCTATAATTATTTTTAATAAATTCACTAGTTCACGTATTCTACCAAACGTAAAAAGGCGGTGAAATTTCCAGAATCGAGTTCGATGACCAAGCCCAATTAATGCATTATAAAAGAATTTTTTTGGAAAAATCATGAATTGCAGTCATTAAATAAGACGTGATTTTGAAGATAAACACTGAAAGCTTATATATATATATATATATATATATATATATATATATATATATATATAAAAACTTATTGCAAAAATTAACCATTGAAACAGAAATAACTGACCAAATGCAATGAAATTATTACCCCAAATAGCTATGACAAATTGCACATTATATATATATATATATATATATATATATATATATCATAACTATATATATATATATCAATATATATCAATATATATATATATATATATATATCATATATATATATATATATATATATATATATATATATATATCATATATATATATATATATATATATAACTTTTTAATTTTATACTTTTTTTCTGTCCTGAACAATATGAATTGGAATAACAATACCAAACATACTGCCGTGAATTCATTATTTTGAGATTATACATATTACTTGATTTTGCAAGCCATATCAATTTCGTGACAATGTCTTATCAAAATTTCACACCTGCGGAAAAATAAACTGACAGATTTATGCTTCTAAATCGTGATTATACACAGATGTTATGATGGGAAGAACTTTGAAATAATAGTCTGTCTTCGTTTTCAAAACGTTCGAAAGCTTTAAAATAATGCGTTTGAACTACTTCGTAGTGCTTATATTTATGTGCTCCTTGGCATCCAAAATTAAAGGAGCATTGTACATGGATTGCGGTTCAAAATATGCCGAAATACATTCTGTCGAAGTTACTGATTGTTCCGATGTAGATGAAATATGTATTTTGAAAAAAGGTTCCAAAGTTCGAATCGATATAAATTTTACTTCCTTAGCCGATTTCGAGAGTTTAAGAACTTCGGTACGTGGAACGATGTTTGGAGTAACGTTACCATTACTAGGGGTAGAAAAAGATGCTTGCAAAACTGCATTGTCTTGTCCTGTAACAAAAGGTCAACGATATGCATTCTTCAGTGAAACAGCTATCAGAAAAAGTTATCCTACTTTAGATGCTCTAGTCGAAATCCTGCTGGTTAATGAAAAAGGTGATAAAGTTGTGTGTGTAAATATTCCGTGTAGAATAGAATAATTTCATAAAATTTTAGAATTCATATAAACTATCGCAGTGTTTATACTTATATGTTCCTTGGTAAACAAAAATTAAAGAAGCAGTGTACATGGATTGTAAATCAAAGAGTGCCCAAATAGTACATTTTGTTGAAGTTACTGATTGTTCTAGTGTAGACGAACATCACATTTACACGGTTATACATTACACAGTTTTTTACATTTTGAAAAAAAAAAAGTTTCAAAGTTTGAATCGATATGAATTTTAACTCTTCAGCCGATTTCGAGAGCATAAAATTTCGGTGCATGATACGATGTATGGACTAATCTTACCATTACTTGGGATAGAGATAGAAAAGGATGCTTGCAAAACTGGATTGTTTTGCCCTGAAACAAAAGGTCAACGATCATTCTTCAGTCAAACGGCTGTGAGAAAATGTTATCCTATTATAGATGCTTTAATCGAAATCCTGCTGATTAACCCCTTGGGAACGAGCGACACGTATACGTGACGCATAAGATGGACAGAATCCTCGATTATTCCCACCAGTTATTTTTTATTGTAAGCTTTGCCTTATTTAATCATAGCATTTCGTCGATTCAAGTAGGCGAAAATTTTTGTATTGAAAAACCGATGGTAAAAGAGTAAAAATTCTGTAAAGGACGCTCGTCGCGAAGGGGTTAATGAAAAAGGTGATAAAGTTGTGTGTGTCAATATCCCTTGTAGAATAGAATAATTTCATCAAGCTTTATTATTCTTATATGAGATATCGTAGCGTTTATATTTATGTGTTCCTTGGTAAACAAAAAAAGCAGCAGTGTACATGGATTGCGGATCAAAAAATGCCCAAATAGTATATTTTGTTGAAGGTACTGATTATTCTGGTGTAGACGAACATTACATTTACATGGTTACACATTACACAGTTTTTCGTGGAACGATGTATGGAGTAACCTTACCATTACTCGGGATAGAAAAGCGTGCTTGGAAAACTGGATTGTCTTGCCCTGGAACAAAAGACCAACGATATGCATTCTTCTGTCAAACGGCTATGGGAAAAAGTTATCCTATTCTAGATGTTTTAGTCGAAATCCTGCTGATTTATGAAAAATGTGATAAAGTTGTATGTGTAAATAACTATCCCTTGTAGAATAGAATAAATTCATAAAACTTTAGAATTCATATATGAACTATCATAATGTTTACATTAATGCGCTCCTTTAAAAACAAAAAAAAAAAAAAACTAAAGGACCAGTGTACATGGACTGTGAATCAAAAAATGCCGAAATATTTTCTGTCGAAGTTACTGATTACTCAGATGTAGATGAAAAGTCATTTTGAAAAAAAGGTTCCAACATTTTAATCGATATAAATTTTACTTCCTTAGCCGATTTCGAGAGCATAAGAATTTCAATGCGTGGAACGATGTATGGAGTAACCTTACATTTACAAGAAAAGGATGCTTACAAAACTGGATTGTCTTGCCATGGAACAAAAAGCCAACAATATGCATTCTTCAGTCAAACGGCTGTGAGAAAATGTTATCCTACTATAGATGATTTAGTCGAAACCCTGCTGATTAATGAAGAAGGTGGTAAAGTTGTGTATGTCAATATCCTTTGTTGAAGACTAATTTCATAAAACTTTAGAATTCGTATATGAACTACCGCAGTGTTTATATTTATGTGTTTCTTGGCAAGCAAAAAAGTAAAGAACCAATGTGGACCAAATGGACTGTGGATCAAAAAATGCCTAAATAATGCATTTTTTAAAAGTTATTGATTGTTCTGGTGTAGACGAATAGTGAATTTCGAAAAAAAAAAAAAGCTGCAAAGTTTGAATCGATAAAAATTTTAACTCCTTAGCCGATTTTAAGAGCATAAAAATTTTTGGCAAGAGGAACGATGTATGAAGTAACCTTATAATTACTCGGGGTAGAAAAGGATACTTATAAAATTGGATTGTCTTGCCCTGGAATAAAAGGCCAACGATATGTATTCTTGAGCAAATGGTTGTGATTAAAAGTTATTCTACTTTAGATGCTGTAGTCAATGTATTGCCGGTTAACGGAAAATGTGATAAAGTTGTATGTGTAAATATCCCGTGCAGAATAGAATATTTTTATTATTTTTCTTATGTAAAGAAATTATTGGTGCAAGCTATGTGAAACAACGATAAAAAAGTAATAATAACAGAAAGTAAGTATTCTTGCTCTAACAATATGATAAGTCAAACTTTTTAAAATGGAGCTTGTGTATAACGATAATATCTCAAACGGAAAAATTCCATTGGTCCCAGCAAAAATAATACGTTCTCAGGGCCTGATTCAAGGCCGAAACCAGCTAGCAAAAACATAGGGGATATTTAGAATTATTTTAGGCTAATTCACATATGATTTCTCCCCTCGCCTTTTATTTTAATGAGAAATAAATATAGACAGAAGTAGGCAGCAAATGCTCATTGTCATAAAACTTTTGATTACAAAATTTAACATTTTTTAAAATGTAATATAGATGATATTATTATTATAAAATTATGAATTTTACAAGGGGCTCAAGAAGTTGCTAAAGGAGAGGGGAAGGGTCAACCCACTCTACCACTATCTGGTTACGGCCCTGATTTGATTAAAGCATCGGCAACTGGAGTGTTGCCGTGAGGCTTTAGATTTGCTATGCAATATTTTTATAGCTCATAATTTAAATCTGTTTTGATCTTGTACTGATTATAATTAGTATTTTGCCCTTTTAGAGTAGAAAAATATATTTTTTTAAGTGTATTTATCTATATATACACATTTATTTTAAGAAGGCATCGAAAATACTTAACTTTTTTGTGACAGTATAGGAAGGAAGAGGGGAGGAGGAAGGGGGGATCTAATTCAATACCAGGTCAATTATCATAATTTCGTAATTTAAATCTGTTTTGACCTTATATTGATTATATTTAATATTTTGTACTTTTAGAGTAGGATAAGAATTTTTTTAAAAGTGTATTTATGTGTATATACATATTTCTTTTAAAAACGCATTGAAAATACTTGAATTTTTTGTTACAGTATAGGAAGAAGGGGGGGATGGGAGGGGGATCTGATTCTTTAAATCTGTTTTGACCTCGTACTGATTATAATTAATATTTTGTGCTTTTAGAGTAGGATAAGATTTTGTAAAAAAAGTGTATTTATCTGTATATACATATTTATTTTAAGAAGGCATCGAAAATACGTGACTTTTTTGTGACAGTATAGGAAAAAATGAGGAGTTGATGAAATGACAAAAATTGACTGAAGTTTGACCATGGATCCGGAAACCTATTATTAATTAATAGAGTAATATTTCTTTTTTGCATTTATTTATTTAAGTTTTAAGGAAATAATAATAATAAAAAGAAAAGTTGTTAAATTGTAAAATCAATTATTTTGTCAGAGAGTATCAAAACTTTTGTTAATCTTGCGAAACTAAAATTTACCGCGATTTGAAATCCAAGTTTGATATTTTAGTCGTCATTTATTGATTATACCGTTTGTTTACGTTGCCTCTCCATTATACCAGAAACAAAACAAAACAAACTAATAATAATAATAATAAATTATAAAACGAAATTCAAAATCCCTGAATATTGATAATATGTTTTGTTAAAACTTTCTTTTTTGTCTTTGTTTTCAGGTATACTTTGTAGAGAATTCAATTTCCTTTACATCTACCCTATATAAAATCCTAATGATACGATTTTGTGAAACGAATTTATACAACGAATTTATGAAACTTTTTTTTAAACGCCTAAATGTGGCGTTTGCAAAACGCTGACGATAATGTAATTTTAGTATGTTGTTACAGTCACATACAGAATGTTTGTTCTTGAAGATGGTGTATATAGCATTTATAGTTATTGTACAGGGCCTCACAAAAGAATTCAATTACGCTACCGTCCATTGGCGGTAATTACTTAAAAGGCATTTTAGTTCCATTATGTTATTTGAAACTCTGCAAAATTTGTATATGTTACAAAAGCTTACTGCGGCATGTTTTCCCCTGAAAATATGGGGAGTAATATTTATTGTTCTTTTACAAGGCAACCCAAAAGAATTCAGATGCATTACACTTTATCGCCAATAACTGTTGGGAGAACTATGTTTTATGGCCTTTATTTAACTTATGATGCTTTATTTATCTACGTGTATAACTGCGTCTACATATAACTTTTCTAACCCATTTTAAGCTCAATTCTCACGAGCGAATTTCACCCAGATCTTCAGAAAAAGCTCAACAAGTGTCAAATTTATATGTTTTTCGGATTAGTTTTTTTTACACCGGTCCCATGGTGGTGAAATCGTATTACTAAAATTTTAAAAAGGATTTTTTTCTCAGATAGTAACCATACTCCAAGTTAAAATTATATAGGGTAATTTAAACTCAACTTTCTTTTACTTCGATAACGCCCCCTAGCAAGAAATATATTAGTCAAATTTGAATAAAAGTGTTTTTTTTACCTTTAACTATATGATGGCCATACTCAAAATAAAAATACGTACTGATTTACACAATTCTTTTTTCGTTTATAATTCCCCCTGGGACGGCCGGAATAGGTAGGGTAACCAAATTTAAGTAAAATTGATTTTTTTTTTTTTTTTTTTTTTTTTTTTTTTTTTTTTTATGATTCACTGTAAGGCAGCTATACTGAAATTAAAAACAGGTGGCACAGATTCAATACTATTTTTTTGTGTTGATAGCGTCCCCTAGAGGGAAATAGGGTAACTAAACTTAAATACAATCGATCTTTTTTGTTTTTCTTAAATAAATCTTCAAAATAAGCTTCTACCACGATCAAATTTATGCTTTGATAAAAAAATTTCCATGGTAGCTTTTTTTCCGCTGCAATTATATATATATATTATATAATACATAAATTCCGCTACAAGTTAAAATTAGGGAACACAGATTCAACTATATTTTTTATTTGAGTTTATAGCACTTCCTGACGTGAGAGGAAATAGGGTAAACAAATTTACATAAAACTGATATTTTTAAATACATTTTTTAATGAATTTTCCGAACTAGCTAACATTGCTAGACAGTGTTTCGAGATAATTGAGATTAAAAACTTGCCCTTTGCAGGTATCGCCGTCTGCGTGGTCTCAATGTTTAAACCCTAATTTCAGGATTTTTTTTCTATTGGAGCAACTGTACACCATTCTTAAAGGTTCAAACATTATAAAAAAAATCATTTCAAACCTTTCTGGTCTCATTAAATAGATATCTGCTGAATTCGTCAACGGAATCTTAATCTTACTTAGAAGTAATAAAACTTTTAAAATGACAAAGAAAAAAAAAATCGTCAAAAAGAAAATTTCTCGTAACAATTGAAATAATTTCATTAAAAATTGTTATTATTTTTTAATAAGTGTTCTTCCATCATCAAAAGCACATTGTTAAGACAGGGTTCTTATAATTGAGAAAAATTGCTGTTTTTAAGCACATCCACAGCCGTCTCAATACTAGGCCTGGACTCTCATTCAAAATCACGGCTACCGAAGGCGGACTTTTTTACATAGTATCTAGTTTACTTAGTATGCAGTTCTACGATTTAAATCGTCCTCCACTCACAAATTGTTTCCATAAAACAATTATTCTATTAAACAAAAATGTATAACTATTATATTACTAAGACACAGAAAATAAGACTTGAAAAGATAAGACAGAAAAATTATTCTCATATATTTACTTTTAAAAATTTGTCAGTTGTAAAAAATGTATTAAAATATTTTTCACAGATATACATTTATTAGTTAATTATATACATTACACAACTTAGAGCACAAAAACAGTTTGTCTGTTGTTTTTGAAGAGGTCGCCGCCATTCCATCTTGGCGCGTACGAAATACACAGGCAAATTGACATGGCTTAGGTTTTTAAATCGGCTTTAATCTTTTGAATTAGCACTGATGATGGAGCTTTAGGGGCTCCGAAACAGCTAATTGCCAGTTTATATGTTTTATTTGTGCTATTGCACGTTGTTAATTTTTTTTTTAATATGCGATTTACTTTGGATAAGGTCTTATAAAAAATAATTAGATTTTTAGCTGGCATATTTTAGGTTTGAATACTTTCAAATGTGTATGCACAGGAAATCTTAAAATTGGGTGTAACACATATTCGGCCATTATTTGGCCTTTTGTCGAATATCCGGTTGGCCGAATTCTGAATGTCAGTTGGCCGGATACGGATATTTGTAGCCAATTACTTTGGATATTTGGCCGAATATTTTGGATATTTAGCAGGATACTTTGGATATTTAGCCGAATAGATTCAGGATTTAAAATAAAATCTTGCTATGTTTTTTTCAAATTCAAACGATGCTTTCTGACACATTAATTCAGCCATTCTCATGCTTAAATGCGAGAAATTTGCAGATATTCTTATTTGCATACTAAGTAATAAGTCGAATAGCATTTCTCTGCTTTATTTAAAAACTAAAAAACGTTTTAGAAAATGGTGCTAAAGTTCCTAATTCTTACATATTCAGATTAAATTCATGCGGTTTTCTCTGTAAGATAAAAAAAAGGGTTAAAATAATAAATGCAGTAAAAATTATTGAACGGTTAGAATGTTTAAACTGAATAAAAGTCTTGTTGAACAAATTTGTTAAACTTTAGATTTATTGTACAAAAAGTTTGAAAAATATTTCTCTCACCTATATTGGCAACTTCTCTGGATAAGAATCGGAATAGATTTGTTTTAAATCGATGTGCATGAATGCCAAAAATAAATAAATAAATAAAATTTTACAGAAGAGTTAGTAGAAACAAGAACTGGTAAAGAATTGCAATGAAAAAAATATCCTCAACAACGGATGTTACAATCTGTTTGTTTTCTATTATTTGTGAATTTATACAGTACGCCCACTAAAGTCCCTTGCCACCCTCTTAACTTCGGAACGGCTGCTGCTATATTCATAAAAGAGGTGTCTAGGTATAGTAACGTAGCCATGCGCTACTGAATGAAACCGCCTACGGTGCCACCTGGTGGAAAACTGCGGAGTTAGCATTTTTATCTCGAAAACGGAAAGAGATAGGGAAAACAAGTGATTTACAAAGTTGTAGAGCATTATCGATTTAGTACAAAAAACGCCTTGTGAACATTAATGCGAAGAATAGAACGGTTAAAAATCGCATTTGTTTTCTCGTGATTTCCTACACTGTGACGTGACAAAACGATCTTATAAAGAAAGAAACAACCAGTTTTGAAACAGCAGGTGTATGCGACCCCTCCACAAACATTGCAGGACATTAAACGACGCATTACGGACGCGTGTGCCAACGTGTCAACCTCTATGCTCCAACGTGTGCAACGTGAAATTCAAACAAGGATTAAAATATGCATTGAAGCTGACGGTGAGAAGTTTGGACATCTAAAATAAAGGTATATTATTATAACTAGTTGTTTTTTTCTTTCTAAGATCGTTTTGTCACGTCATAGTGTAGGAAATCACGAAAATACAAATGCGTGTTTTAACCGTTCTATTCTTCGCATTAATGTCCACAAAGTGTCTTTTTGTACTAAATCGATGATGCTCTACAACATTGTAAATCCCTTTTTTTTCTATATTTCTTTCCGTTTTCGAGATAGGCATGCTAACTCCGCAACATTCCTCCAGGTGGCGCCGTAGGCGGTTTCATTGAGTAGCGCATGGCTACTTTACTACACCTAGACCACTACTTTTATGAATATAGCAGCAGCCGTTCCGAAGGTAAGAGGGTGGCAAAGGACTTTAGTGGGCATACTGTATATATATATAACACACATATATATAAATGAAAAATATTATTATTTCAGCTCAGATATTACTTGTTGAAGTGTGTAGTGAATAGAAATATTGAAGTATACATCTTCGTAAACTGAATAAACTTTAATTAAATGTCTTGGTTAAATAACAGTAGGAACAAATGGGATAATATAGAGTTACAGCGTCGTCTTGACCTATGGCCCAACACATCGTTTTGGAACAGCGTTCTGCTCGAAAACTAGGAAAGAACTGAAGTACTTGTACATTTCAATTACAGGTTTTCGGTAACAAGCGCTGAGTTTGCTCCCTTTTGAAACAAAGAATAAGTGATGAAACTGCTTCATTTTGATACAAAGAATAAGTGCTGAAGCTACTCCATTCTGACATAAAGAGAAATACGTCAGAGCAAGACATGCTGAGTTGGCCTGTTACCATGCACCACTGAGGCTCATTGTCCTATACCCCCACTCGGGCATTCTGACGCGGCTAGACTGGCAACAAAATTTTCATACAAAAAATAATGAAGAAAATGTATACTATACAGTGACAACACCAAAACTTAACATAAAAAAATACAAACTTGTATACGTCATCCGTGAAAAAAAATGTAAATTAAAAATACGTCGTTCGAAAAAGAGAGAAAATTATATCAGCATTGTCATTTGTCAACATAGTCATACTGCTGCGTGTGTTGAAAAAAAATATTCCAGGCATCATTGGAAAAAAATGCAATAAAAAGCATTCTTTGGTCATTAAAGCCACTCGTCTGCTGCCGATATACAACATGCACAGTCTTAAAATATAATGTCATAAAAAAGTCTTTCTTTTCAAAATTAAAGTCACACACAATTTGTAAATTGTTCACAACCGGAATGTCAATAAAAATAGTCAGTATTGTTCTTTAATATAATTTGCATAAAGTTTAAACAAAATGTTATGTAAATTTAGTCTGAACACAATATATAAAGATAGTCTAGAAAAAAAAAACCTATTTTGCTAGAACAATCGCTGTAAAACCGTTGCCTTACTCACTGAATTTCAAGAAAAAAAACCACTTGGAATTCAGTAAATCGAAAAACAAGATGAGGAATACTAATGCACGGGTTGAAGGTACAAGAATACGTAACACATAAGCTCTAAACAAATCACCAGAGCAATCAAAATATCACTAGTCAAAATATCACTAGTTTCTTTTGAGTTTTGAATAAACAAATAATTGCACAGATGAAAACTGGACGTCACAGAAGGAACTAAAAAAAAGAGCACATGAAAATGAAAGCAAGTGCACTTATGATGTCATCGGTACACTTAAAAATGGTTTTTCTGTTCCGATTTTGTTTATTAAGTTTCACTGTATAACTTTCGATTTCGATGTTTCATTTTAATCGTGTAAAAACGACTAAACACTCGTAATATTTCTGGAAACGTAAGCACTGATAGTTGAATCATATAGATTACGGACTTTAAATGTCAACAGATTAATAAAATCGCAAATAGTTATAAGCAATGAGGAAAAGAAATACTTTGCGTATAAACTATGAACTAATCTCTGTCTCACTGTGATCAGAAGAGGGGAAAATCAGATAAGATGTTAAACTTTGCATACTCTTTTCAGGGACATTTATATGGCAGAGTTTTTCTCACTTTTATTCACACCAATAAATAATCAAATTATCCAAAGAACCTTGCCTTTCAAATGTCATGTTGGAGGGGCTAGAGTTAGAGAAATTTCTTCAAACGAATTTTCGGAAGAGTCTGAATAGCTCGATTTGTTGGAAACTAAACGCCTATATCTTTCAACAATATTATAATACTGTATCGAAGATTATCGAAGATCAGGTTTAATAGGTGTAGCTATTAAACCTGCTATCACGTATGGGCTCTTTTAACCTTTCTTTAAACTTTCGTCCGGTCATTCCAATATATACTTTATTTTCATGTGCGTCTGTTATCAATAGTATTACGTATACGCCCATGGTTTCATCTATTGGAATTGCGTCAATCTTGTTATGGATTAAGTCTGCTGTGGGCTTCCCGACGGTGTCGCGTCAATTCATCTCGCACAATTCATCGCGGAACAATTCGTCGCGCACAATTCGTCGCAGCGTCAATTCGTCGCAGCGTCAATTCGTCGCAGCGTCAATTCGTCGCAGCGTCAATTCGTCGCGAGCTCAATTCGTCGCGGCTCAATTCGTCGCGACGTCAATTCGTCGCAGCGAAAATGTCTTTGAAGGCTATTATGATAAAAATAAGGATAATTTAGTAAAATTATTTAATGATAATTTGTTTTTTAGATATACAGAATTATAACTTGCATTTTAAAGGCGATTTCGGAGGAATTTTTTTAAAAATGACGAATACAAATGCTAGAAATTTTTTAAATAAAATTAATAGTTGACATATGTGTACACAGGGTACAACCCCCCCCCCCCCCCCCTTATATTTGAAAGAATTAGGAAGTAAAAAAAGTATTGAGAGATGTAAACATAATATACTTTTTGTGATTGTGATTAAACTGATTGCTGCATGAATGCAATTTCATTAAGTAGTATTTTGGTTTTATAAGTTTTTTCATTTCCTCTATCTATACTAATATTCTAAAGGAGTAAAGATTGTTTGTTTGTAGGGGGTAATCTCTGACCGAACCGATTTCAAAAGTGATGGTGGCAAATTGATGGTGACAACCCCTGCTCCAACATAGGCTATATTTTATGTCGGTGCCACTAACCCCAGGGGGTGCAGGAGCGAAAAACGTTCTAAAATTGCGATTTTTTAGCTCACAGGCTATCAAAGCCTGAGAGCTTATGTGCCCGCCGGTTCTGTATGTATGTATGTGCGTACGTAACGCGATAACTCTTCATAGAAATATCCGTTTTCCTTCAAATTTTGTTTATAGGTTCACTGTGTTAAGGCGCTTCCCTGATTAGTTTTCGGGATTGAATGGTTAAGTATAAAGGGGGGGAACAAGGGGCTAATTCCCCCCCCCCTTAATTTATATAAATGGGTTTTTCATGCAGAATTATTCCGTTTTCCTTCAAATTTTGTTTATAGGTTCACTGTGTTAAGGTGCTTCCCTGATTAGTTTTCGGGATTGATTGGTTAAGTATAAAGGGGGGGAAACGGGGGGGGATAATCCCCCCCCCCTTAATTTATATAAATGGGTTTTTCATGCAGAATTATCCCATTTGCTTCAAAATTTGTTTATAGGTTCATTGGGTTAAGACGCTTCACTGATTAGTTTTCGGGATTGATTGGTTAAGTATATAGGGGGGGGGGAACGGGGGGGGGCTAATCCCGCCTTAATTTATATAAATGGGTTTTTCATGCAGAATTATCCGATTTTCTTCAAATTTTGTATATATATTCATTGTAATTAGAGATTTACCTGATTAGTTTAAGGGGTTCATTAGTTAACTATGAGGGGGGTAACGGGGGGATGACCCCCCCCCCTTAATATATTGTTGATTTCTTTATTTTTCGATGGGCTTATTTCAAATTCTTTGAAATAAGAGTATAATATACAATTAGTGTGAATAGCCTGTGAACTCAGTGCCCTTAGTTTAACTGGGCAGTTTTCTTTTTATTTTTTATACTGAAGGAGCTAGAAATTTGAAATTCGTCATTGTAGTTACTTATAAGATGTAAATGCTCTCTAAGAACAAAATAAAAAAGAAATCGAAATTTAAAAGGGTGAAATGAGCGAAAAGCGTTTTAAAAACAGTCTAAATTACAATTTCTATGAAATCTCTGGAACTACAGAACCGATTTCAAAAGTAATGGTGGCAAATTGATGGGGACAATCCCTACTCCAACATAGGCTATATTTTATGTCGTTGCCACTAACATCAATGGGGGTGCAGGATCGAAAAATGTTCGAAAATTGCGACTTTTTTATACTGAAGGGGCAAGAAATTTGAAATTTAGCATTGTAGTTATTTATAAGATGTAAATGTTCTCTAAGAATAAATTTTAAAAAAATCGAAATTTAAATGGGTGAAATGAGCAAAAAGCGTTCTAAAGTCTTATTCGGAAAAATTTTGAAAAAGAGTACGGTTTCATCTGCATTAAAAATGTTAGTTTCAAAAAAGTTATTAAAAATGTTAATTGTTAGTTTCTATCTATAAACACTGTTTTGATGAGGCCTATAGATGTCTATGAAGGTTAGAGAAAGTTAAGCTAGAGATTCTGCCTACACAAATTACCAATTAGCCAATATACACGTCAGGACACGTCGCCCTTATCATTATCTTTTTACGCATGAAGGTTTCGCTATGGTACTCCATTAGAAAATTTGGTAATTTTTGAAATTCAATATTTGAAAAACGGCATAATCATTAGATTTCAAATTTATATCAAGAAAAATACAATTTTTTACCTTTCAAACGCAGTTTGTCTAACAATTTTCTAACAAATACTTTTTGAGTTATTATTTTTTTCAGTAACTTCAAATGTTTCATTTTCCGAGATTAATCTATTGCAACAATTAGCGAAAAACCCAGTCGTCAGCAACGCATAGTTTTTTTATTAAAGAGGCTGTTGGAGCAGGGATTGTCACCACCAATTTGCCACCATCACTTTTGAAATCGGTTCTGTAGTTCCAGAGATTTCATAGAAATTGTAATTTAGACTGTTTTTAGAACGCTTTTCGCTCATTTCACCCTTTTAAATTTCGATTTCTTTTTTTATTTTGTTCTTAGAGAGCATTTACATCTTATAAGTAACTACAATGACAATTTTGAAATTTCTAGCTCCTTCAGTATAAAAAATAAAAAGAAAACTGCCCAGTTAAACTGAGGGCATTGAGTTCACAGGCTATTCACACTAATTGTATATTATACTCTTATTTCAAAGAATTTGAAATAAGCCCATCGAAAAATAAAGAAATCAACAATATATTAAGGGGGGGGGGTCATCCCCCCGTTACCCCCTCATAGTTAACTAATGAACCCCCTAAACTAATCAGGTAAATCTCTAATTACAATGAATATATATACAAAATTTGAAGAAAATCGGATAATTATGCATGAAAAACCCATTTATATAAATTAAGGGGGGATTAGCCCCCCCGTTCCCCCCCCCTTTATACTTAACCAATCAATCCCGAAAACTAATCAGGGAAGCGTCTTAACCCAATGAACCTATAAACACATTTTGAAGCAAATGGGATAATTCTGCATGAAAAACCCATTTATATAAATTAAGGGGGTATTAGCCTCCCCCGTTCCCCCCCTTTATACTTAACCAATCAATCCCGAAAACTAATCAGGGAAGCGCCTTAACACAGTGAACCTATAAACAAAATTTGAAGGAAAACGGAATAATTCTGCATGAAAAAAACATTTATATAAAATAAGGGGGGATTAGCCCTCCGTTCCCCCCTTTATGCTTAACCAATCAATCCCGAAAACTAATCAGGGAAGCGCCTTAACACAGTGAACCTATAAACAAAATTTGAAGGAAATGGGATAATTCTGCATGAAAAACCCATTTATATAAATTAAGGGGGGTATTAGCTCTTCCGTTCCCCCCCTTTATACTTAACCAATCAATCCCGAAAACTAATCAGGGAAGCGTCTTAACCCAATGAACCTATAAACACATTTTGAAGCAAA
This sequence comes from Maratus michaelseni, assembly GCA_963931845.1. NCBI lineage: Eukaryota > Metazoa > Arthropoda > Arachnida > Araneae > Salticidae > Maratus > Maratus michaelseni. Next base: position 169,382,358 of record OZ007591.1, read on the forward strand.
TGGGATAATTCTGCATGAAAAACCCATTTATATAAATTAAGGGGGGATTAGCCTCCCCCGTTCCCCCCCCTTTATACTTAACCAATCAATCCCGAAAACTAATCAGGGAAGCGCCTTAACACAGTGAACCTATAACCAAAATTTGAAGGAAAACGGAATAATTCTGCATGAAAAACCCATTTATATAAAATAAGGGGGGGGGGATTAGCCCCCGTTCCCCCCCTCCCCCCCCTCCCTTTATACTTAACCAATGAATCCCGAAAACTAATCAGGGAAGTGCCTTAACTCAGTGAACCTATAAACAAAATTTGAAGGAAAACGGAATAATTCTGCATGAAAAACCCATTTATATAAATTAAAGGGGGGGGGGAATTAGCCCCTTGTTCCCCCCCTTTATACTTAACCAATCAATCCCGAAAACTAATCAGGAAAGCGCCTTAACACAGTGAACCTATAAACAAAATTTGAAGGAAAACGGATATTTCTATGAAGAGTTATCGCGTTACGTACGTACATACATACATACAGAACTGGCGGCACATAAGCTCTCAGGCTTTGATAGCCTCTGTACCCTGTGTACACATATGTCAACTATTAATTTTTTTAAAAAAAATTTCTAGCATTTGTATTCGTTATTTTTTCATGATCTGGGTGATTTTATCCTAAATCCTACGCCATTTTTTCGGTTATCTAAAGCAATATTTATTCTATCTCTAATTTAAATAAGAAATGACTTGCTCTTATTTATTAAACTTTCATGTTCACAATAAGGAAATTCCCAACAAAATCACTTATAAAAAAATTCCTCCGAAATCGCCTTTAAAATGTAAGTTATAATTCTGTATATCTAAAAAACAAATTATCATTAAATAATTTTACTAAATTATCCTTATTTTTATCATAATAGCCTTCAAAGACATTTTCGCTGCGACGAATTGACGTCGCGACGAATTGAGCCGCGACGAATTGACGCTGCGACGAATTGACGCTGCGACGAATTGTGCGCGACGAATTGTTCCGCGATGAATTGTGCGAGATGAATTGACGCAGAACCCTTCCCGACATGTGAGCCCGCTCGCGACTGTTCATCCCCTGCGGCTCCTCTGCAGTTCGAGTAGTTGTGTGCCGACCTCGAGGTGCAGCCGAAAAAGAGAGACGCCCCCGATTACCAATGGGTAGTTCGCGTCACGTAGCCTCTGAGTGGCACGCTATCAGATATTACTTTTCTGAGAAGGGCGAGTCCCATTCTCCCTTGTAGTTTGACCAAGAGGAACAGGGCGGGAGGTTTCGTCAGTCAAGTGACGGCGTTCAGACCAAAGTCAAACCCTCGTATCGAGAACTAATTCAGTGTGTCTATGCACAGCCAGGGTTATCTGTGTCCGGCTTTTGGATTAGGAGGCTTTCTTGAAATATAACTTTTATACTACTAAACACCGGGCATTTCTATGAGAGGAAGTTTTCCACTGCCCTCCAGGTCCGTGAGTGGTGCTTATTATTCTCTTTGGTACCGGTCGCCGGAATGGGTATGAACGTTCGCGTTCAGAATCATCGGCTGTGAGGTACAGATCCTAGGCCGGGGATCGTGTGGTCTGACTATGCGGCTTAGATCTAGCATGTGCGGTGAGGTATCCGGAGCCTCGTACGTAAAGACCACAGGTATACCTGCAGCCTTAGTGAGGGCGTGTCTATGCGCTCTAGGACAGAGTCTCCTGGTGAATCTCGGGATTCAGTCCTAGGCCCTGCGCTTTTGTGGGTGTCCAGTTCATCTGAGGCCTTCGGGAGTGTCCGGCGGTGCGATCCAGAATTCGACAGTTTTACTCTCAAAGTATTTTAGTATTGCTTGTCGGAGCGACCAGGGGTTCGAGTTTAGGGTTCAGGGTAATTGGGCGGTACTCCTCCTTGGCAGGTAGTATGTACCCGTGTGCTATCCTCGGTGAACCAGTCCCACCTGGCGCATACGTATGAGGACTCCGAGAGCCCAGGTCCGGTGGATGGCTTTTCAGTTTTTTCCTTGCCATACATTGTTTGGCAAAAATTAACTTACATAAATCTTTTAAATTAAACGAAGAAATAACATCTTCAAAATTCTCAGTCCATTTGTGAACATTTTGAAATGGATTGCCACCATGTGTAATAACCATTTTCTCTGTATCATTAAAATTTATAGTAGGTTTCAATAAAGTATCTTGAATGAGAAATTGCGACATTTTATTTTATTTTTTACCACCAGAATCACTTCTTATATTATCTTCAGAAATATTTTGAACAGCTGTATTATTACTTTCTTCTATCTATAATAGAAAACAGTCTTGTAATTGAATTTTTTTTAATTCCGGTTTTCGACGGATTTACATGTTTGAGGAGTCAGAGAATCCGAAAACATATTTTTGCAAAATGTCTGTCTGTCCGTGTGTGTGTTCTCTTTGTATCATCCAAAAGTGTATGAAGTTATGCATAGAATTAAACCAAATTTAATTTATAGATTTTGGCTATGACCAACCGGTCCCACTTCAAGTTGGGTATATTCCGTCGGAAGGGAGCGCTATAAAAGCGATTTTTGTTCCATTTTCATTATTGTACCATCGAAAATATATGAAGCTATGCATAGAATTGAACGAAATATTTTGTATATGTTTTTGACTATGGCCCAGAGGTCTCAGTTGAATTTGAGGATATTCCGCTGGAAGGCAGCGCTGTGATAGCCACGTAATGAGTTCAAATTCAAAAACACATGCAGAAAATTTTGAAATCCTAAAAGATTTTACGTTAAACGTTCGGTCTCGATCCAAGGATTCCGGAGCAATTTTTGTTTTGCCTCTATCTTTAAAACTGGCTGAGGACAGGTCAGTTTGAAAATTTAGGGTGGTTGACATTTTGAAACAAGGCAGCAAGATTCTTCCATGAAAGGGTTTATTTTATGAGTTTTAGTGAACATGTTTTCTTGCAAATTTGCTTTCATTGTTGTAACCGTCGTTCCAACTTTTATACGCTTAACACTATATATTCATATTCGCCAACGTCACATTCTCGTCCGCTTGGCGACACTTGGCGAAATATCACCAAATTTGGCGAGAAAAATAGATTGCCATAAATGAAGCCAACTTGGCTATAGCTGATTAATATGGTGAAATTCTGATTCAAATTCAATGTTGACGAGAACTGGGAATGAATCTACAGTATTTCGGTTCTACGTATTTTACCTTAGTGTTTCCTGTAAAATTAGCTAAAATCTTAAAACTAAGGAATAGGGAGGCTTTCTTTTTCACCGGTAAAAACAAGAATGAATTTTCGTAGTCGTGTTGTGCATCGACTGCTCGTGTAATGAAGGATGCTTCGCATTCAGGTAACCCAATCATTCGCAAGCAGTCGACAGACAACAGAATGACGAAAAATATCGATTTAATTGGCGATGTGATAACGAATTTTGAAGTATTAACATGTATAACATAGACGAAAGTTTTGGGATTGGCTCATCCGACTAGTTTATATTAGAATCGTCAACAAAGCAACTAGACTTGTCCATTTACAGTTTTGCTTAAAATCTCAAGTTCTACATCAAAATTATTATCGTGTAGAGTCTTAAGAAGATTTAAATCACATTAACAAGGAAGGAAGAAAAAAAAAATTTAAATGAAGGCATATTAACAACTGAAAATATTATAAAGTTGTACTGGAGATATTATAAGATTATATGCATTGAAGATAAATAAATAATAATAATAAAAAAATTGTCATTTATGGTGGGTTCAAAAAGCTCTGCCCCCCCCTCTCCCCCCACAATGAAAAATCCCTAGTTCCTTTTTCTTTAAATGTCTAATCATTTTAAGTCACTTGAGAAATACAAGTATTGCTTTTTTTTTCCAAGTTAGAAAAAAAGAAAATATAATTAACGAAATTTCAAAATCCAGGGAGGAACGATGGCCGTACACTAACACCCTTGCCGGCACCCATTCGCACGGCTCACGTATTTTCTATACAAAATGAGGAAAAAATAGTAGAATGTCCGAGGTCAGGAATCCGTAATTATCCCCTTTTACCCCTCCCATAAAAACGTCAGTGGCGGGTTTTCTCAGACCCTGTAAGATAAGATTAAATTTTGTAGAATGTCAAATCCATTGTCAATTACATGGACAATGGTAAAGTGATTCTAAATTAAAGAAAAATATACTTTGCTGCAACCCGGGGGTGAAGTGGGCGAAATCATATTTCAGAATGTATCAGGCACTTTAAGGTTAAATATTGTGGAATGTTCCCGAACCAACCGTATAGACGACGACGAGCACGGCTCTGGTAATAATATAAGAAATACATCTCAAAATCAAGTATATGCCGATGGCATAACGATGGTGACAACGAGCTACACCATAGCTTTCGCTTTTATCGCTCATACATCATTTCTAAATATCATATAACTTCAATATTTACGTCATCGAATAGGGAAAAAAATCAAATTAAATTTGTTTTAAAACAGTTCAATTCACAGATTTTTTTAAACGCTTTTTTAAATAATTTCTAAGCATTATTTTTGAAAAATATATCTCAACATTTGTTTCCTGCAATAATTTAAAGTAAGTAAAGAAAAAATGGCAAAGTTACTACAATTGGTAGTTGATTGCCCATGCTTGATGAGAGTAAACTAAGGTTATTTTCCAAGGCAGGAGAAATTGCTGAGAAAAGAAAAGTAATCTAACAAATTAAAAGTGTCTAACAAAGTTAAAACTGTGCTATATTTAAACCAGAAATTTGATTTCATTTAATAAAATAAATAATAAAATAATAATAATAAATAAAATAACAATAATAATTAATAAAATAATAATAATAATTAATAAAATGATAATAATAATTAATAAAATAATAATTTAATAAAATAATAATTTAATAAAATAATAATTTAATAAAATAATAATTTAATAAAATAATAACACCTGTTCTAATATTTTTATTTCATTTTATTTTAAGTAATTTGTTTTGCACAGGTCGTATTCTTTTTTGTAAAGATTGAATGTCAAAGAAACAGTGGCGCCATTTCATAACTTTCTTGGGGGGTGGGGGAGGGCAAACTTTTCTTTGACGGCAGTGGCATAGCAAAGGGTAGGGTTTAGGGGGTGCTGTAACACCCCCCCCTCCAAACGAGAAACGTTTATTGAATCAAGGATACAAAAGAAGTAAGAACTTCGATTACGTAATCGCAAAAATTCGACGAAAAATTCCTTCTTAGCAGGTATAATTTGAAGATATTGACAATGGAAGTTTTCCGCTATAGACAGGTACCTTTGTTAAAGGTAGCCTCAAGACTGTTAAAACATTCTTTCTATATTGTCCCTCTAAAGAGCATAGGTGTGTTACAATAAAACTTGTGAAAACAAAACCTGCCTATAACAGAATTCTTTTCAACCGGAAAAAAGTTTCGACGAAAATCACCATACAATTATACCTGCTAAGACGGAGAACTGTCTAAAATGGAGCTTTTTCATCCTCTTTCGACTAATTCATTGCAGTTTTTACTGCAGGGGCGCCATTTCAAGTGTTTCTTGCGAGAGGAGAAGGGGACTGTTTAGGGATATGGTTTGTAATAGCACGCGAGATTGCGCAATTCGCCCGCAAAATAAGAAAATCCCGCACAATAGATAATTCTGTGCAGGATTTTCTCCCCTTAACTTATTTCTCACACCGAGAATATTTTTTAATTTTCGAAGGCGTCCGCGGATTTTGTTTTCGGAATTACGCAAAATTAGCTAATTTGTCAATCGATTGCGAAAAAAAATAGCGAATCTTGTCAATTGTTAGCTGTAAAAATCGCCACTTTTCTCAAACTGCTGTGGAAAAATATTGCAAATTTCGCCGGCGATCGCGGAAAAAAATCGCAGATTACAACATTCATTCGTAGAAAAAGTCAAATTTGTCCATCGGTAGCGGAAAAAAAATTGCAAATTTTGTCAACATTTTTTCAAAAAATCGTGAATTTTGTATAACTATCGCTGAAAAAAATCATGAATTTCGTCCAAAGGTTCCACAACAAATCACGAATTTAGTCAAACAATAACACAAAAAAAAAAAAAAATCGAGAATTTCATCAAACGATCGCTCAAAATAATCGCAAATTTTGTCAGTTAGTTTCGAAAAAACAAATCCCGAATTTCAACAAACGATCGTTGAAAAGAATCGCGAATTTCGTCAAAAGATAGTCAACGAATAGAAAACAAATAGGGAATTTCGTAAATCGTTCACAAAAAAATATCTTGAATTTCGACAAATGGTCGCGGGAAAAAATTGCGAAATTCAACTGGCCATGAGGTAATCAGCACCACGAACATCATCAATATGTAACGAAATTTACAAATTTTGTAATCCATGGGAATAAGAAACTTTTCATTAAAAATTTTCTGTCAATAAAATTATTCCTTATTCATTTTCTGCCTTCATCATCAGACTATGATCTAAATTCCATACAATTCAGAAATCTGCTAAATCCTTAGCCTCAGGTAAGTCCTGCATTGGATCGGGCAAACCAATTTTACCCGAAACCGACACAATACGTTCCCCGGTACGGATAAAGCCGGGTTCACGCTGCTTTTTTTCACTGAGGGCCAGGTTGTCTTTGATCGTTTGACTACAGTCGGGACATATACATCTCAGTGGACTACTTTTTATTCTATTAGTACCACTTTTTGAAAACTAATCTCTGCCATATCCATATATTTATATTAGGATATTTTCAAGAGAAATCTGCCACAAGGAATTTTTTTTGAAATCGGGGTACGATTGCATATAAAAATAGTCGCCGATCCTGGCCCGTAATCAAAGGGTTAGTTGTTTCGGATGTAGGTTGGGTTTTCACTATTGTGTGTAGGATTCGTGTTGACTCGATTTTTCAAAGAAATTTATATTCAAAGAAAAACTATATATTTGAACATTAATGAGCATATATATGTTCATTTTTGTACATAAGCGATAAAATTGTAGACTACTTTTCCATAAATGGTATTAAAATACAGATTCAATTTCTATCACTTCGGGTTCGGGTCGGGTGCAACACGATCCGCGCAGGACTCAAGTGTCAGGCTGCGGAGATTATTAAGAGAGTACTGTATATAATATGATTTAATAAAGCAATTGATTTGATAGCATTGTAATGATTGCAGTAAATATAATGTGATACTAAAAATGCAAAAATCAAATATTTAAGAACTTTAATTAATCCACTACTACACCCACCCCCCAAAAAAGAAAAATCTCCCAAAATTTTGTGAAAAAAGGGGAAATTCATCTCTAAAATTCTAGCCCTGAGGGGACGAGTTTTCTTTTGACCATGTTGTACACAGCTGAGAAGCAATTGATAGATTGTTTACACATATATTTTAAAAATTAGCCAAAATACTCATAATTGATGTCTCATGTTAAGAATGTTAAATAGCAAGACTTCAGAAAACATTTTTGATAGTTATTAGCTTCTGTGTTTATTTAATGCATATGTTTTTATTGTAATCAAATCAGACAAGTTATTTTAGCGTTTGAGTAATTTTTGATTTTTTTTGTCTGACCTCTGATGACGGTTAAATTTTCTGAAATCTCAAATTTCTTAGGGGGGGGGGATAGGAGGACAGCCCCCCAAAAGGCGCCCCTGCAGAGAAATAGCTTTTATTTATTTTAAAAAAAGTTATAAAATAAGTTCTCTGAATGTGTAGGCGAATTTTAAAATTTCAAGAGTTAAAGAGTTGCTAAGAAGAACTGATCATTTTCGCAATCCTGATCTGATCCATTAAATGAGCTGTTGTCTTCGTTGCTAGTTATAGCCCCTGCCCACAGCACTGTCCCCTGCGGTAATCGGACCCTGAGTATTATCAATATTTTTCAAGAATTGCCGTTACTAATACAAACATGGAACTAAGAAGTTCCATGAATACAAATTGTGATTCCTTTCTAAATTTGTTGTAGTGCTGCCATCTATGAATGCTTGTAAAGTCTAAAGTGCGTTTTTAGGAATCGGAGAATAAAAAGGAATAAAAATTATTTTTGCTCACTGAAAATTATAAAAGATGTTTTCAACAATTTATAAATTTAAATTTGAATAATATATTAAAATAATGATGTTAGTTTGAATGGTTTCAAGAATTGGTTTCCCATACACTGGATTTCTAATATTTCACTAGTAAAGAAGCTTCGTTAATTAAGTTAGTTTTTTAAAATAAACCGTTGTATTCATAACAAATGAGGGTATATAATGGAGAATAAAGTACGTCATCCGTAAGGTAATTTTACATTTCGAGGAAACTAGGCTGATTTGTTTGAAATAAAAGAATATAAAACAGTAAAAGAAGTCAATTTGTACAACTATCCTGGTTATATTACTTATTGCATTTGAAATTTGCATAATATTTATTCATGTCTATTTAAAATATTTTTATTTATTTTAAATAAAATCCGTCTTAAATTTCTTTTAAAAAACAAAAAAAAAGTTATGGTATACAAAATATCTTTTTAGCAATTTAAACTCAATGGAAAGACCGAAAACAGTTTTGTTCATAATTAATTTTGTTTCATTAATATTTGCTTGGATTATAAATAAACATTTCCAAAGAGTTATACTCTGTTCCATAGATAAATTATAGATTTCACTTGAGATTATTTTAAAATATAATATGCTACAAAACCCACAAAGTTATTGCAATTTCAGAGTATGTCTAGTGCTGCTATCTAGAGAGCTTCATTGAAAGTGAAAATAAATGAATAATTTTTTTTTCACTCTACTAACGAATTTTTCGCACTATTTGGCCAGTCAGTACAAAAGATAGGAAAGGCGAAAGCATAAAAGAGTTAAGAAATGAGTTTTTGAAGAATACAGCTTGGATATTTATTAAAGAACAAACAAATGAAGAAGGCGGTTGTATAAAGAAAAAAAAAAAGGTCATTTGTATGAGAAACAAATTTTTTAATTAATAAAAAATAATGTTTAGTAATATACATTATAGATTCAATATTTTTTAGGTTTTTTTTTTTTTTTTTTTTTTTTTTTTTTTTTTAATGAGAGACAAATATCTGTTTAAGATATTCAAAAGAAGATATGTAACAGTAAGTAAATCTTTAAGTTAGCCTGAAAATATCAGTAGAATTTTAGGTAGCTAAGAATAAAAGAAAATTATCTGTAATAAAATGTAATTATCTGTAGCAGAAAAAAAAAAAAAATTAAGATCTCTAGAATAATACTAAATTTAACTAAATCGTCAATTCCTGTACTAAGTATTTAAAGATTTGTATCTACATTGCTTTCCGTTTTAATTAGATTTAATTTTTAGAACATACAGTTGCTTAAGTTGTTTATTTCTAATTGAAATGTACTATTTATGAAAAGAAAAGCTCAAGATTCTTTAATTAATCATCGAGCATGATTGGTTACAATAATGTCATCAGAAGATTTTTGTGAAGATGAAAAAAAGAAAGAAAGAAAAAAACTGTTTCATTGGCAGATATTATTTAAGCGTCAAAATGGGTAAGATTATTAAGTACTTTTTAATTTTTGTCTTAAAAGATATATTTTGGTTTATAAAATAAAATCTGTAAAAGAGGAAGATTTTCAATGTTTTCAATTGATCATTTATTTGCAGTTTTTCTTTAATCGTGTTACTTCTTCTTTTTTCCATGATCAGGGTTTCTTTCTGTCTACCGGATGCATATATTTTAAAATAAAATTAATAAAAAAAAATAGTATGCAATAAAAGTACTGCCAAAAGTCATACTCTATACACTTATCTCGAAAATGCGTTAGAATTTTTTAAAACGGTGAAAACAGCGTACAGTTAAATACAGGGGCACTTTATCTGACTAAAAATAATGCTGCTAGGTTATTAATTTTAAAATTTCAAATGGAAAGGGTGAGGTGTGTGTGGGATCACTTTTGGGGATAAAACTGTGGAACTGGGACTGAACCTGGGACAATTTTTGGAATGGCTTTCTGGTTCTCCATACCTAGCGTCTAATATTTTTTTTTTCCTTGAGGACTTTTAAAAGCAATAGTTTATAAGACATGCTGACATCCCGAGTTCATCGAAGGTTTGAAGTAACGAATTATGGAAGACTGTAATAATATCTATCCAGACACATTGAAAGCAACCAGGAGTGAATTTAGGTAGTGGTTCAATAACTGTCATGTAGTGAAAGACACTCAATTCCAGCGTCTTTTATGTTAAGTTGGGAGAGTTTCACTTTAGACTCCGTCAAGTAGTTTTTGAGTTATGCTTCAATAACTATCCACATTTAAATCTGTTTTACAACGATTAACAATGATTTTAACATTAGGAATTTCAAAATTTAAACTTGCAGAATTCCTAAACCATATGACCGAATTACTTCCCGTTTGGTATCCCAAGTTAAAGCTTAGCGAAAAATCCAAACATACTGTCAAAATTAATATTGAAAATTTTCAAGTTTGATACAATTTCTATATGTAGACTAGCATGCTACGCCCGCTGCGCTGGGCCATTTTTCTAAATGTACCTTAAATCATACGAAATGGCTTTTTATTTTAAAGGAATATGGATTGGATGCTACTCTAGTCAAAATTTTCAAACGAATTATATCAATGGATTTGAGCATGTATTTTAAAGCAATAGGGACGTTCACCTGGTTTTCCTTCTATATTGCTGTAAACGATGCGAACGACATTCGTTATATTATATCATACATTGGACAAAAATTGGGCTAATAAGAGGCAACTCATTTAGTTGATTATTTATAGTAGAGTTTGGTAGGGAAATGAGGTCATTATGAGGTTATGGCAACAGGAACCAAAATGTTCTCTAGTCAACATACTACTAAAAAGAGAGCATTACGACGATTGCATAGATTGACCGTTGAACTTAAATATCGTTCGGGTGATTCATTTTCGTCTGTAAGTACTTGAACTCCGTTTCTCTTTCTGGTCTCTATGTGAGGTTCTGGTAACATACGTACAATCTCCCTCTATGTTATGTTATATTTCGTAATATACATCCTCTTCAGGCAAGTCTACTACGGTTTTTCAACTTTCATTTCCAGCAGAGTAAATACAGTCAAAAACTTAATAAATTGTTTGCACATACAGAACAGTGTTTAACTTTCCTATTTAAAAAAAACTGGTGAAACATAAAAAAGTGCATTTTTAAAGCTGAATAGTTTGAATAAAATTAAAATGACGCCATTTTCACTGTCTTTCCATTTTTTGACCAGTTGCATTCGTGTAACCGTTAACCTGAAAAAAAAAACCCGATGATTAAATCCGGTAGAAGAATAAACCTCTAGTTTGCATCAATAAAATCTTCCCAATCTTCCATAATCTTGTCGATATCCAAGTTTGACGTCAAATATTAGAAGTGCTTGAAACGATATGGTTACTAATGTACCAGAGTTACTTACAAAACGAAGTTATTGACACGCCAAACTATCATCCATTAAATAATGTCAAATTACTGTTAATTTAATTATAGATCTTCCGTTAGCAAAATTCCATACCTTATACAAAACTGACAATGATAAAGTTAGTTATGCAAAATGTTTAGTAATAATCTTTTTAGTGAATACTTAAACCGAATATTTTCTTTGCATTTCACTAAAGAACATAATAACACGCAGAAATACATTCATTTGCCACTATGTTTAGCTGCTAGAGTTGTGTGCAAGTCGAAAATGCCTTATAATGATTGAAAAATTATCTAATCAGAATTTCAGCTACTCGTTTTTCTTATCCAGGCTGAAATGATAAATCGACAAATATTATTTATTCCATTCGCCACCATTGACATTACAAAGTTTTTCCGTACATTGATTGGAAGCATTGCTTTTTTTGGTAAAACTTTGTTTCATAATGAAAAAAACCCATAAATTTAGCAATCGCTAATTTCAAAAGACGTCTAACCTTCTGTAATCTGAATCGTCGTCCAGAGTAACTTTGAAACATAAACGAAACTTCCAACAATACAGTAAAAATGCCAACTGGCAGGTGACCGGAATACGGACGATTAGTCCAATATCTTTTTAAAACAATGACGAATCAAAAAGAGCATCGAAAATTTATTTTAGCACGCAATTTTTATTACAAAATATTGCCTTTTGCAATAATAATAACGCATAATTGTACACATCTCCTTAAGAATATTCTTTAGTTCCTAACTTTTGACGCAGTGGATATTTCTATAAGTGAAATTGGCGATATATTAAAAAAACAAAAATAAAAGAAAAGACAATATTCACTGATCTGAATTCGAGGCTATAAAAATCATATGTTTTGTGAAAACAAACCGGCATTTTTCCGTAGTAAATTTTTAAATGTCTAAAATTTAACTATTTTACAATATGTGTTTGGGTGGCAGACATTCACTAAAATTTAAATATTTTATCGCATATTTATAACAATAACTGCTCTTTATATAATTTGCATTTGAATATAAAAATTTACTCCAAAAAGGATCTTGTATACCCGAAAAAACACTATTATTGCTAATAAAGCTGATGTCACGCTTATGCATTTTTGGCTTAAAATTACATTGTTTGGCGCCAAAGGTAAAATCAAAATCATAAATAAACAAATAAAATGTAACTCATAAATGCAGTCATTTTTACAATTACATCTGCTAGGACCTCCTGTAAGTCGCATGGTAGGGGAGTTATATATAAACAAAAATTAACAGAAAGACAAAAAAATGATAAACAAAATTGTCACTCATAATATCTAATCAAATAATCAGATTTTGTTAACCTGACGCAAACGATAAATTGCCAAATATTTGACTTAATTGCAATCTCATGCATTGCAAATGTTTTTAAGCATTACAAACATTCCTTTGGAGTTTAATTTAAATATTTTCGCTTTATAATATTATCCCTCATTAAAACAGTTTTTGGTCTTTTTCTGCCGTGGGGGGGGGGGGGTATTTTAAATAAAGTTAATAAGATAATTTTTCTTTTAGTTTTCTATGTGTTTGAATTATTTTCTGATATAGCCGTTTCAATTCTTTCGCCAACGATAACGGTCGCCAAAAAATGACCTATGGTAACCTTATCGTCCAAAATAACAGAACTTTCCATCATAATTCTATAACTAATCTACGTAGAACGTTGTGTTACATACTAAAACCTTCCCAGAAAAAATATCTATCGAACAGTGCAAGTTCCATCAAAATCCATTCAGTGGAACTTGAGTTATAAAGGAACGGAACGAAATTTCCGTTTGTGTTTTATATATATAGTAGATAAGCAAAATTTCAGTATAGCATTAATTAATTAGACGCTATTACTAATTGATTGGTACCAGTCTAATTTTTAAACGATGATTTTCGGCAGTGCTAGTAGATGCCCCCCCCTCTTTTTTAGCACTGTACATATTTGAGCCACTTACATGTTTTACAGAGATTAAGAAATATAAAGCATTCATTGTGTAAAAAATGAGTAAAAATAAAATGTGCAGAGAATATTATTCAAAAGTGCCCCAAGATGCCCCACAATCCCCCATTATTTAAGCTAACTTTTACTCTTGTGGTTTAATGTACTCATCGAATTCAAATCAGGCGCGGTTTTTTAGAATATAAAATAGAGACAAAGCAATCTAGGGATGAGATTTTAATTTAAATTAAAATAAGTTACAGGTAATAAAATATTAATATTGAATAGGAATTTAACATAAAACTAATGTTTATAATTTGACATATCCCAAGAGTGAGTATTAAACTGATAAATACAAGTCTTTTTTGAGTTAGTTAACTTAAAATGACGTATACAGGGTTTCTACTAAAGTCCTGTCCCCTCCCATTATTATTATTATTTTTTAAAGGCGACAACTGTAGATATGAACGTTGGCTAAAACATGGCTATCCGCTACGTTTACTTACAACGCCACGTAACAGCAAATAGCCGAGTTAGTGTTCCTATCTCGAAAATGGTACGAGACACAATAAAAGGTCAATAATAAAGTTATACTGCGTCCTGTTTTAGTATGAAATGGTAACTTACATGTAAAAATAGCTTTATTAGACGCCCTGAAATGAAATTTTTTTTATATCCCCTTATCAGATTAAATTCGCGACTAATTGCATACAGAGGTGTGCAACATGTGGCCAATGGGGAGCACATTGAGTACACTTTACTTGATTTCCTTATTAAAATAAATTGTATTATGCTTACATAGGTTAGATTTATTAATTAAAATAGCAAAATTCGCGGCTTTGCGCGCACGGTTGTTGAAATGGTGGTATTTCTCTGTCTGTTCGCAATATAGGAAGTTATACTACGACGGATAATTTAAATATTACTAATTAAGTCACATTTGATGGAAACTTTATTCTTGTGCTGAATTAGGCGAACATGAGACGTCAATTAATGAGGAAATCTTCATTCCAGCCCATTTGCAGCCACACCCTTACAAAAACATACAATGTGTTGTCAACTTGTTTATCGACTATCGTAGAGTGAAATAAGTTTTAAAATCAGTTCAGTAGTCTCAGAGTTTATTTCCTACAAACAAACAATTGTTTCTTTTTTTACAGTGTTAGTTACAATCATCATAAAAATTAAAATGCCGTTTTGTAATAACTTAAAAAGCATTCTTCAAGTGTATTTAACCGCCATTTTTGTGCAACGAAAGTCTACATATGCAGTATTTCCTTACCTAGCTGGCAATCATATTTTTTTATTACTACCATTTTAATTCATTATAGTAGTAACTGGGGCTTGCGTTTTCTCTTGTTGCTCAGAAATGTTGTATCTATGAGGGTGGTTCAAAAAGTAAGGTAACAAACCCGCTTGGAGAAAAACTTTAATCACGAATTCAAAGAGATACACAACATAGTAAGGCACTCGTACATATTACTTCTGCACATAGTCACCATGGTTGTCAAAGGATTTGCTCCATCGGTACACCAATATATCGAAACCAGCATAGAAGAAATCAACGTGAAGGTTGTGGAGCCACATCACGAGGGCTTGCTGAACTTAGTCATCGGTTCTGAAATACCGAACACCTAAGTGCTTCTTCAGTGATCCGAAGAGATGTAAATCATTTGGTGCGATGTCGGGCTGTATAGTGGATGTTCCAATATCTTACATCGGAAATGCTGTGCGAAATCACGCGTTACTGAAGCCGTATGTGGTCGGGCGTTGTCGTTCACCCAGTCACCTTTCGAGAGCAGCCCCGGTACTGTACACTTCCACCGGTTACCGATGAATTTAATCTGGGGACGTTTTCTTTAGACACGAAAATCTTAACACACTTTTTACTTCAATGGCCGACCACGTTTCCGTCCAACGCCTCTATCTTCTAACTAAGACTTCGGCGCACTACTGTACAACTAGCTCCATCTAACGGCATCGTTTGAATGCTGTGATCATGTCAGCTGTATAGACAGAAAATTTAATTCCCGCGAGAAATTTGTGCCCGCGACAGATGGTTTGTTACTTTACTTTCTGAACCACTCTCGTAAAAATGACATAAAATAATTCATTTTTCTTCTCTTTTTATATTTTTTTAAGTTTAAATACATTAAAAAAAATACTGTTCGTGTGCATCTGCATCTTGGAAGTAATCCCTATGTTAAATTTAAAGTTTCTTGGCTGACAGTTTCAGAGAAATCATAGTGAAAATAAGACTGCAGAAAATTTCACCCTCTTTCCACCCATTTGAAATTCGAATTTTTATCAAACTTTTCCTTGGGGAATCGCATTTTAATAGGAACCTGCATGTCCAATTCAAAATTTCTAGCCCTGATAGTTTCCCAGTAAACATGGTTATAAATCGTTTTCTAATCATTTAACCCTTTTAACTCGTGAATATTTCAACAAACGTTTTTACTGAGTATTTACATCTTAAAAGTAACCACCATATCACATGTCACGTTTTTATTATCAACAGAATCAAAGAAATCAGAATTTTAGAACGTTTTTCACTCTTGAATTCTCTGATGAAATTTGCAAACTGCCTTGAGGACAGTTTGCAAAGAGATAAAATATAGTTTGTTTTTAAGCAGAAACTGTCAACATTATTATCCTGAGAAAAGATTTGAAATAGGTTAAGTAGTTCCAAAATATTCGCGATTTTAAACCGCTTTTCGCCCATTTCACACTTTTAGGTAGCTTTCAATACAAAAATGTATAAAGCTACCTATTGCAGCCGTTCGGAGGAAAGCAGTTCCGGAAAATTTCGATATATTTTCACCGATCATGACCCCCAGACCCCAAAACCACCCTCCGTTAAAATGTTGATTTATATATATAGATATATCCATATATATATATATATATATATATATATATATATATATATATATATATATCTGACCTATGTCATACGATAACGCTCGTATTTATGAATCGATTTTGATGAAACTAATTGTGTGTATTAAGGTCACTAATGTCTCGACCGAGTTCGTTGGCCAGCTTGGTCCGCCATTTTGTTTCAAGATGGCGGCCATTTAAAAATTTAAAACTAAAATAAATATACAAAAAAAATAAAAATTCAAATTTATTTTTTAATTACGGGTTAGGCCTTGATACAAGGATTCCAGAGCATTTTTTGGTTTACCTCTATCTTAAAAAATGCCTGAGATAAAGCAGTTTGAAATTCTAGGGTGGCTGACATTTTGAAACAAAACAGCACATTAACGCGATTACTCGCAAATTATTTTCTTGCATTGTTGTAATAATTTTCCCAATCATACGCATAAAACTATATATTCATATCCGTTAGCGCCAAATTCTCGCCAAAATTTTCGACTTTTGGTGAAATATGCCAAATTTGGTGACCAAAATAAGTCTTCATAAATGAAGCCAATTTGGCTATTGCTCAATAATTTGGCGAATTTCTTATTCAAATTCAGTATTAACGAATCGTTTGAAAACGTTTCTTTGCATTTTAGCTTGCTGTTTTCGTGTAACATTAGCTAAAATTTTAAAACGAAGATATAGGAAAGCTACCTTTTCCTCCCGGTACAGGCCGGAAGGACTTTTAAATTTAGAAAATTTCGGTTCATTTTAATCTTTTAAATTTCAATGTTTTTAGAACTGCTCTTAGCGAGCATTTGCATTTTACAGGTAATCACCGCGTCAAATTTCATATTTCTTGTCTCAACATATCCAAAGAAATTGAAGTTTCAGAACATTTGTCACTCTTGCACTCCTTAGAGGGCAGTTGTACAGAGGTAACAGAAGCAGAGTTTAAAGAAGAGATTGCCACCAATGTTATTCTGAAAGAATTTTTGGAAATAGGTTAAATAGTTCCTAAATATAAGTTATTTCAGAATGTTTTCCGCACAGCTCACCTTTTTAAACTTCGAAATTTTCGAAACTGTTCTGAGACTATTTCTAAAAAGTAACTACCATGCCGAATTTAATGGTTCCAGCCGAAATAGTTTCGAATAATCGTAGTTTAGAACCCCTTAAGAACATTTTCGGTTCATTTTACACATTTAAAAATTTCGATGTTTTTAGAACCACAGGTAATCTTACAGGTAACCACTATAATGAATCCATGATGTTATAATTTAAAAAGGGGTAGCGTGTGGCCTTTTCATATGGATTAATTTCAATATGTTACTTCGAAACAAATTTTATTTAATATTGTTCTCGAATTTCTTAATATTTACAACTCATTACAACAATTTTTTTCAGCTGGTTTCGTTTCAACTTGCAATCAATTTATAAATCAATAGAGTCCAGTCTTGTGCAGTAATTTGAAATCTTAACATCCAACCGGAGTATCTTTTTCACTCTTCACAAAAAGTTCAAACGACGGCCTTGCCGTTGCCTTCAGAGAAATCCTCTCTCTTTTTAAAATGTGTCAGCAAAACCTTTTCTTCCCCACTAAGATGGGAATCCGTCCTGAGATGAGTGTTTTTCTACCAACACTCGTCTCCCCCCAAACTCTAACTAACCTCCCCTCGATTCTCTTTCTCGTGCCTTGGCTCCAACAAAAGTCTCTCCGTTCACCAATCAAAGAAGTTTCCGTTCACGTCATAGCATTCAGTTTTTCTGTGATTCGATCGGGATTCCTTTTTGGGAGGTCTTACTGAAATACTAAATGTTCACACGGGTAAAGTTCTCACGCTAAAACGACCCCACATGAAGCCGGCGAGATCAGAGAAATATTTTGCTGTCGAAACAGTTTCCGTTCACAGGATTGATCGAAGCTATTCTGTGCCTTTGCAGGTCGCAACATTCTTGCAAGTTAGCAGAAAAATATGACAGAAGTTTTCCAATACCTGGGAACTTCTATCCTTGATTATTTTGCATAATTAGCAGACTGTGGGAGATTTAATGAAATCGTTACAACACCCCGACCTTTAAAACATTTTCCGGGTGAAACACGGAAAATCTGCAAAAAAAAGGGTTAGCTCAACATATTTGAGTGGCTCAAATAACATTACAATTTAACTTCACTATATACATAAGTGACCCAATTTCTTATATACTGTTTACCATTGCTAGAACATCTAGGTTTAGAGACTTTTTTTTTTTGAAAGATACTTTTTTTTCACTACACATGCCAAAATAACAATGAAACTAAAAATAATCAAATATGTACAAAAGATTGAGTTTTACTCAAAAACTTACTGCTGAATTTCTTTACTAGCGTTTGTCGAACAATACTTTTTACACAAACGTTCCACTTCTTTAAAAAGAGTGTCACAAAGACGTGAATCTCCCATACTGTCATTACTCTGTTTCAACAGGTCTTCAAAGGACTTTAGAAAAATCTTCGTGAATTCGTTTTCTCCCTCCAGATTAACTTTCGAATGAGGAACCTGCCTGTCAACACTCACTTCCCAATTTTCGCATCTATTTTTCGAATTTCCCTGCCGGTCGAAAACCAACTCAACTTTCCTTGACCTATTCAAAAGGGTTTCTTTTTCCCCAATACACTGAGAACGGTGGTTCTTCATTTCGGGGGGAAATGACAAATGAATTTCTTTCCGCCCTTGGGGATCTGTTAAAGGGTTTATCTCATTCCCCGGGTTCTAAAAACTGGAATTAGTTTGTGATTTTTGCTTTCGCTTTATCCTTTCATTTATTAAAGCCTGCGTCTTATTACCTAAGATATAGTGTGTCTAGGCAGGATTGCCGCTTTCGTATTTACATATCCGAGACCTTCTATTTCTATCTTCATACGTGCCACTTTAAAACGTTTTGGTTATTTATCAAAGGTCTGTTTGAGCCAAACAAATTCGTTACCTAATTTGCTTTTGTTTACCAAATTCCATGGGCAAACATCGTAATTGCTCCCTGAGTCTCTGAGTACACACGCCCTCTTCCCATTTATTTTGTTTTCACTCAGAAAAGGTTGGAACAATTTTTTATCTTCGCTTATATCGCCTAAGTGATTTATGCTCTCGAAAGCCTTTATTTCCGTACTATCCCTTTGTCTTTTCGGACAACGGGCCATTAGGTGAAATTCACTTCCACAAGTATGGCAGCGCCTCTTTTGTTCAAAGATACGTTCCCTGTCTTTAATTTCTTTGTCTCGCCAATTTATTTTGGTTTCGGGAATTCTCTC
This sequence comes from Maratus michaelseni, assembly GCA_963931845.1. Lineage (NCBI taxonomy): Eukaryota > Metazoa > Arthropoda > Arachnida > Araneae > Salticidae > Maratus > Maratus michaelseni. The sequence goes on from OZ007591.1 coordinate 169,401,868, forward strand.
ACTTCGCGTTTTTTCTTCGAACCTTGGTTTTTCGGTTCTTTTATCGGGAGGGGGCCTTACATTCCAAAGTTTTTTCGAAGGGCCTTTAATCGCTTCATATTCGTCGAGACAATTTGCCAAAACTAACGGGTCTTTGTAGTTTGCCCACGAATCAATGAAATGCTTTTTCAATTCGCTAGAAGTACGGCGCTTGATCTGGTCCGTTATCAATAAATTTTTCAGACTATTGAAATCTGTAACATCTAATCCATTCAACCAACCCTCTAAATAACTGTTGATCTCGAAAATAATGTCCTTCCAAGGAGCATCTGGATTGCGTGGATGTTTCATTAATTTTTGACGATACGCTTCGGGACTCATGCGGAAACGCTCTAGCAAAAATTTCTTGACGTATTCAAAGTCGTCAGTCCGATCTTGCGGTTCCCTTAAAATCAATTCTGCAATTTCGACTGGCACTAAAGCTAACAAATGCGTCACTAAGTCACCTGTCTCTATTTCCGCTTTGGTCGCCTGTCGTTCGAACAAATTTAAAAACAAAGTTATATCCGAGCGTTCCGGATCAAATCGATGCATGATTGTTCGGAGCGGCAATTTAGGTGGGCGTTCTGACCCATCACTGGAAATTGAGCTACGTCTGTTTACATCTTGCGTCAATCTAAGTTGTTCCAACGTAAATTCGCGTTCTTTTTGTTTTTCCTCTCTTTCTCTTTCTTCTTTCTCCCTCTCATATTCCCTTTGTTTTTCCTCTTTATCCGCGGCTATCTTGTCTTCGCGATCTTTTATGATATACGCAGCTTGCGTAAATGCAAAATCTCTATCGTAATCATCGGCAGCTTCGATTTTTTGGATAATTACCGGTATCCTCTCATTTTTCCCTATTTCCACTCCCAATTCTTCCGCTAAATTCTGCAAATCAATTTTCCTGCACTGTTTCAGATCAGTTACTTCTTGCATTTTAAAATTTTATGTAAATACAATATAAAGATGAAAATGATAGTTTCGCTCGCTAACTTATGCAATAGGGATTCTAACACTTTATGGAAAATTTTCTGCTCCTACCCACATAACACTGACAATTTTAAATACAATTCAATTTGAGGAATAATAAAAATAGTATACAAATAAAAATAAATTTTCAATATTGTAAAATTTTCAATACACTGACATGTTTTGGTGTTGATCATCCAAATTTAAAACAAATTTAGAAATTTGAAATTCTGTGCTCATAATTCAACCAATACTTGATATTTCTGACACCGCAGGTAACAATTTTCCCAGTTATAACAAAATGACCATTTTTTGCAACTGCTAAAAAATTTTCCTAACATCACATATGCAAAATATTTGATTATCAACAACATCTATTGTTTCACTAATAATATAAAAAAGTACACCTTTGAAATCTTTCAATCATGAATAACTAGACAATCGACTTATTTGAAAAATCAAAATTTTTATCTCTTTTTTTTCGAGAAAAAAAAATTATATATATATATACACATTTAGCCTGACAATCCTCATATTATTTTACTGCCAAAAGAAAATTCACACTATCAAATTTTATGCTGATAACAAATATACATATATTTTTCCAAATATGTTAAAAGTTATTAGATTTAAAAATTTATCATAATTTATCATATATCAATATTCAAATAAAAAATTTCTCAGAAATGAATTATCCTCACCAAAGAATATGTAAAGAAAATGAGAGCCACTCAAAAATGAATTGAGCTTACCTTTTCAACAGTCTTGGTCTGCATCATTTGTCGCCGGTTTCGGGTCTGGCCTAGACGTCGTCGATTTTACAGGTTATCTCGATTTGTCGGCTCCTGATGTTTCCATTTAAAGGGCTTGCTTCGGGCTTGTTATTTGTACACAAGGGCTTGCTTCGGGCTTGTTATTTGTACACAAGGGTTTGCTTCGGGCTTGCTTCGGGCTTGTTATCTGTACACACGGGCTTGCTGCCAGGACGGAGCTGCTGTCTGTCGTGCCACTGCCAGGGCTCGCTTCGGGCTTGTTATCTGTACACACGGGCTTGCTTCCAGGACGGAGCTGCTGTCTGTCGTGCCACTGCCAGGGCTTGCTTCGGGATCTGTTTCTACGTTCGGATGACGGAACTGCGGTGTCTGTCGTACCAGTGCAAGGGCTTGCTTCGGGCTCTGCTTTCCTCTCCTGACCTGGCGTCAGATCTTGCGCGCTTAGATGCGGGCGGGCGTCACTGCTACTGTCTGGGCTCTCTTCACTGATGCTAATCAATTTTTGTTGAAATATCCGACCCGCTTGCCACCAGCTATAATGAATCCATGATGTTATAATTTAAAAAGGGGTAGCGTGTGGCCTTTTCATATGGATTAATTTCAATATGTTACTTCGAAACGAATTTTATTTAATATTGTTCTCGAATTTCTTAATATTTACAACTCATTGCAACAATTTTTTTCAGCTGGTTTCGTTTCAACTTGCAATCAATTTATAAATCAATAGAGTCCAGTCTTGTGCAGTAATTTGAAATCTTAACATCCAACCGGAGTATCTTTTTCACTCTTCACAAAAAGTTCAAACGACGGCCTTGCCGATGCCTTCAGAGAAATCCTCTCTCTTTTTAAAATGTGTCAGCAAAACCTTTTCTTCCCCACTAAGATGGGAATCCGTCCTGAGATGAGGTGTTTTTCTACCAACACTCGTCTCCCCCCAAACTCTAACTAACCTCCCCTCGATTCTCTTTCTCGTCCCTTGGCTCCAACAAAAGTCTCTCCGTTCACCAATCAAAGAAGTTTCCGTTCACGTCATAGCATTCAGTTTTTCTGTGATTCGATCGGGATTCCTTTTTGGGAGGTCTTACTGAAATACTAAATGTTCACACGGGTAAAGTTCTCACGCTAAAACGACCCCACATGAAGCCGGCGAGATCAGAGAAATATTTTGCTGTCGAAACAGTTTCCGTTCACAGGATTGATCGAAGCTAGTCTGTGCCTTTGCAGGTCGGCGACATTCTTGCAAGTTAGCAGAAAAATATGACAGAAGTTTTCCAACACCTGGGAACATCTATCCTTGATTATTTTGCATAATTAGCAGACTGTGGGTGATTTAATGAAATCGCTACACCACCATATCAACTTTCATGTTTCTAGTCTAAACATATACAAACAAATCGTCATTTTAGAACGCTTGGCGCTCTTGTACTCATTTGAGGGCAATTGTAAAACGGTAAAAATAGCCAAGTTTTAAGCAGAGATTGTCACAAATATCTTCCTGGAAGGAATTTTAAATTCGGCTCTGTAGTTCCAAAGTAATCACCATTTTAGAATGTTTTACACTCAGATCGCCCTTTTAAATTTCGAAATTTTAGAAACTGTTCTGTGCCAGGATTTACGTCGTAAAAGTAACAGACATGTCAAATTTAAATTTTCTAGCACTGACAATTCCAAATAAACCCTAATTTAGAATGTTTTAAGAATGTTTTAGCTTATTTCCCGTTTTTAAATCTCGATTTTTTATATGCCATTCTTAGCGAGCATTTATATCTTAAAAGTAACCACCATGCCAAATTTCAAGTTTCTAGCCACAAAAGTATTACAGAAATCACAATTCGAAAATGTTTTGTGCTCCTACAGCCTTTTCAATGTTTTGTGCTCCTACAGCTCAGTCTGAGCCATTATCAAAACAAACAAAAATATTCTATAATATATTCTATATTTTTACATTCTGTAGAAAATATACAAAATAGTTTGTATTGTTATTCAAATATTATTCAAATATTTTATACAAAATATTTATACAAAAATATTCTATATTTTATAGAATATTTTTGTTTGTTTTGATAATGGCTCAGATTGAGCTAAAACATATGTCAACAGTCTAATAAAATCTATTTTACTGTTTATAATCTTTTTATTTCACATCTTTTAGTAAATAAAAGAAATGTACAAATAGTAACGTTTTTAAGCTGGTTATTGAATATAAGAAATCTAGTTTTCAGAGTTTTTAATAAAGTTATTTTACTAAGTAAGACATTATTTTGTACTAAATCGATGACGCTCTACAGCTTTGTGTTTGACATTTTTCTTGTATCTCGTACCGTTTTCGAAATAGGAACGCTAACTCTGCAGCTTGCCACTTGGTGGCGTTGTAAGACATCTCATCGTCTTGTGCACTTTACTACACCTAGACACCATGTTAATGACCACAGCTGTCGGATTTATTGAAGGTGGACAGGACTTTAGTGGGCACCCTGTATAAATAAACATGAAATATTTTATGCTTTTGTTACTATTTCCAAACTTATTGATGGTAATGAATTACACGATATATTTAATATGTTATTATCTGGAACTTTTATTTACACGCAGAGTTTGAAAAATTTTATCTGTCACGCTATCGAAATTAAATCTTTATAAACTGGTGTCCAGAAATTAAGGGGCAGTGAGCAATTTCAGACGTTTTGTCGAATAGCTACTGAAACTCGTGAGGAAATGCCCGAAATGCCCCTGAACTGTGAGGATATAAAGAACATGTTTGACTTCATGTTTTTCAGTGAAGATTTTGTCGCGAGGACAATTTGGGGGGTGGGGGCCATAATAATTTTAATAATAAAATAATATTTTCGATCACCCAAGTAACAGAAAATGTTAAAAATGTTATGTCACTGTAGCAAATGGCTATGTAGGTCCTGTTCAACATTTGCGTGCATTTGTGTAAGCATAGCACGTATGTTCGTGAAGATGTTAACGTTTCTGTGAAAAACTCAAAAGGTTTTTTTTTAGTATGCTTGTTTTCAGCCGAATTTAACACCGCTTTCCAAAAACTTGACAAAAAATCGTAGCAATAGTATACTGTAATTAAAATATTAATATACTGAATATTTGATGAGATATAGGTATTTGTATGAAATAAATTTTAACTGCGCGTGCGCGAACTACAGCAAATATTCTTTGTAATGATTTGATAGTCAATGCTATAGGGCAACTCATATAAAAAGACCAGTGAAATATCATGAAAACTCACCAATAATTGATAAATTGAGGAATATACAATTGAGGAGGAAATCCCAAAGGATTATATGGGATGTCCTCCTCAATTGTATATTGTCCGGACGTTTCATTCGTTAATCTTTTAATGCAAAATAAACCTTTATTAATCTTTATTTTTAGGTACTATACATTTTGATTAAAAACTTGATAATTTGTTTTAAGTGACTTTTGGAAATAAATTAAGATAATAATGTTTTATTTCACAAAATTCAGATGAGAAAATATAAAGACATGCTTTTTAAAATGAAAACAATTTAAAATTGGGACAATAAAATATGAGACTTTGAGAGAAAGTTGTAAGAATCATGGGAAGGGAAGGCATTCAAAATTTCCCTTAGAATTCAAAATGGCGGCTATTTTCAAAATGGGGTCTTGCGGCCGAACTTTTCCCAAAAAGGTCAAATTGTATCGTGTTTGGTGCCTTTTCAATTTTTTGTTGGATCGTAGACGACGAATATAATGTCAAAAGAAATTTAAGATATCAAAATAGAGCGAAATATTATAAATTTATTACATAAAAAAAATGTACAAACATAATGGAAATTCAAAATTACAAAATCTTTCACAATTTTAAAATAAAATAAAAACAAACAAATAATTTATATTATTTATGGATAATTTATATTATTCTTCTGCTGTTCATGTCATTTTCTGCATCAGAGTGTAATTGATACTGGCTGTTTTGGAGGGCCTTTTACTCGACATACATCCCTCTATGCATCCACATTTCATAAATTATCTGTAGACTTCCCTAACTGCTGGTTGTGTAAACCACTGTGGAGTCCACTTTTTATCTTGCTTTGTAAAACCCCAATGGTCTGGAGATGGTATATGAGTAATGATGCTGTCTGTCTGACCTCATATATGCCCAACTTGGTACATGGTTCGAAGAGAGTACAATGCAATAGCATCAGATGTAGAAGGTAGACTTGTTAATAGTTTCTCTTTGGTCTCAGAGTTATTTGCATAATGCGTTAACAGGCTGAAACTCAAGTCCCGAACCACCATACAGAATGACCACAAGGCGTTTTAAGAGCTGTAGTCCAGGTGCTAGGAGTGAAAAAACTGCAAATCGTGATACAGTTATACCGTTTGGTCAGTATCTACTCTATATTAATACAAAGCATATAAGAAGGGGAGGCATCGCGTAAAGTCGGAGGAATTCAAGATGGCGGCTGATATTCAAAATGGCGTCATTTTCGAGAATTAGTCGAATTTCGTTTCTATTCATCGTATGAAAGCATGTTTGATGGAAATTTCGATGTTTTTAGATAAAAAATATTATTTGCAACACTTTACAGCACAGTCGAAAAGTATTTATGAATTCAGTTTGCTTGTTTGTCTGTCTGTCTAATCGTCTGTCTAGTCGCGCACTAACCCGAATAAAAATAACCGGATATCCAGAAAATTAAAATATGGTATTGTAGTATACCATAACAAATTCGGTATTCATTTTCAAGTGTGAATGATTCATAGTTCATTTACAGGGGCAATCAAAAGTATTCCGTTACATTACAGTCAATAGGAAATAATCGTTTCAAATGCATTTTGATGATGCTACGTCATTTAAAACATGATGAAATTGATATATAATTATGAAGCGCATTAAAACATGCTTTTTGTAGAATATGGGGTGCAAAGAATTTATTATTTATTTACAGGGTCAAACAAAACAATTCTTTTACACATCGTTCTATGGGGAAAAATCGTTTGCGGTGTAATTTAGTGATATTTTACTATCTCAAACATAATGAAAATTATATGCATTACTGAGGTGCACTATAAATTGCTCTCTTATGTGCATTGCCTTTATTTACAGGGACACACAAAATATATTGGTTACAATACATGTGCGATATTTACAGTCGATGTGTGATAAGTGCGTTTTCAACATTGGTTTGCGTTTTTAAGTTTAACTATTTTTTCTGAGTAGGTGTGTGTTTATAAACTCAGTTGATCATATACAGGGCTACATAAGGGAATTCGTAAATATTACAAACTATGGGAGTGAATTGCTTAAGGGTGGCTTTTAATTGTGTTTACGCATTTTCCTGCTGAACTATATTTAGTAGATTAATAGAAGTTTGTGGAATATAAATAAATTCATATACAGGGCTACACAAAGAAAAAAATACATTGTCGTTTACGCTTGCTGCGAGTGAGTTTTAAGCTGCATTTTAGCTTAATATGTGATTAGCTTAATACTGTAGAACAGGGCCGGCGCTAGACATTTTCCTGCCTGAGGCGAGCATTATTTTGCCGCCCCTATCCGTGATTGTTTTTTCACCACTTCTCAAACTTTTTATAGCATAAGTAAATTAATATGCTAACTATAATGTATTTAAAAGAAAACAAATATATATAAAATTAAATTTACATTGAAGAAACTTAAAATAATAAATTTATTTAAGAAATTTTGCATCTAAATTGCAAGAAAATTATCAAGCTATTTTGCAAAAAATTTTGCATGCCAAAAAATCGCCTCAAAACACGAAAAAACTCTAAAAATCGAACACAAAATTCGCAGGAAATTCAAAAATTGCTGAACGAATTCCGAATAAACTTTACTGCAAAGAGGACAAAACTTACTATATTGGGCTAAAAGATTAAAACCTGATCCCTTTTACTAATGTGGAAAAATCGCCGCGAAACGCAAAAAGAAACTCGCTAAAAATTCAAAAATAGACGAAATGTACCACTGTATGCTAATACATCCTAAAAATAATTATTTCCCGCCAGTCAAAATTGGGCGTGAAAAACCGCTAAAAATTTCATTGAAAATCGCTGAATACAAAATGTAATATATTGGGTTAAAGGTTTGAAACCGAATTCCTTTTATGAATATCAAAAATTCGCCGCAAAAAATGCTAAAAATTGCATTGAAATTCGCAATAAAAATCACAAAAACTTCAAAAATCGTGGAGAACAAAATTTACTATGATATGCTAAAAGTTTGCAAGTGAATTTTTTTTTTACGAATGTCCAAAAATTCAACGCGAAAACACGAAAAAACTCTAAGAATCGCATTAAAAATCACTAAAAATTCAAAAATAGCACAGAACAAAATTCACTACATAAGGCTAAAATTTTGAAACCGAATTAAATTTACGAATGTCAAAAAATCGCCGCAAAACGCTAAAAATCGCTAAAAGTAAAGTAAATCGCAGAGAACAAAATTTACTAATAGTGGACTAAAACATTGTAACAGGAATTATTTCACGAATGCCAAAAAATTACCACAGAACGCGAAAAAACACTAAATATCGCTAAAAATTCAAAAATCGCAACGGTCAAAATTTATTATATTAGGCTAAAAGTTTGAAACAGAATTTATTTTACGAAAATCTAAAAATCGCCGCAGAACGCGAAAAAAGCGCGCAGAAAATCTCATTAAAAATTCAAAAATTGCGGAGGACAAAATTTACTGCATTACGCTAAAAGTTTGAAGCCAGATACCTCTTACAAATGTCAAAAAATTGCTAAAATTCAAAAATAGAAGAAAACAACATTTACTATATTATTCTAAAGGTTTGAAACCGAGTCAAAAAATCACCGCGAAAGGGGAAAAAACTATAAAAATCGTATATAAAAATTCAAAAATCGTTGTACGAATTGCGAATAAACTTTATTGAAAACAGGAGAAAATTTACTAATAGTGGACTAATAAATCATTGTAACGGGAATTATTTCACGAATGTCAAAAAATTACCATGGAACGCGAAAAAAAACTAAATGTCGCTAAATATTCAAAAATCGAAGCTGTCAAAATTTACTATATTAGGCTAAAAGTTTGAAACAGAATTTCTTTTACGAATGTCAAAAATCGCCACGGAACACGAAAAAAGGAAAGTTGAAAATCACATTAAAAATTCAAAAATTGCGGAGGACAAAATTTACTGTATTACACTGAAAATTTAAAGCCAAATGCTCCTTACGAATGTCAAACAATCGCCGCGAAACTCGAAAAATCGCTAAAATTCAAAAATAGAGGATGACAAAATTTACTATATTAGTCTAAAGGTTTGAAACCAAATTCTTTTTAACAACGTCATAAAATCGTCGCGAAACGGAAAAAAACTTCGCATAGAAAAATTCAAAAATCGTTATACGAATTCCGAATAAACTTTATTGAAAATAGGAAAAATCTATATTACTATAAAGAAGTAACGTTCGTTCGTTTGTTTGTTTGTTTGTTTGTTTGGGTATTCGCTGGAATGACTGAACCAATTTAAAAAGTAATGGGGGCAAATTGATGGTGATAATCCCTGCTCAAACATAGGCTATATTTTATGTAGATGTCATTACCCACAAGGGGGTGCAGAAGCGAAAAATGTTCTAAAACTGCGATTTTTGTGATACTGAAGCAGCTAGAAACTTGAAATTTGGCTTGGATTTTATAAAAAATCTAAATTAAAAAAGCTGTAGGAGTAAAAATACATTCTAAATTACGATTTTTGTGATACTTGAAAGGACTAGACACTTGAAAATTAGCATGACTTTTATATTTAAGATAAAAATGCTCTCGAAGAACAGTTTCTAAAAAAGAAAATCGAAATTTAAAAGGGTGAAATGAGCTGAAAGCGTTGTAAAAATGTTCTAAATGATGATTTCTATGGAATTGTTATGATTAGAAACTTGAAATTTGACATGACTGCTACTTTTAAGACACAAATGCACACACAACACTGTACACAATACTGTTTAAAAAAAATTGAAATTTAAAAGTGTGCAAGAGAAAAAAAACGTTCTAAATTATGTTTTTTTGTGATTTTGAAAGGACTAGAAACTTGAAATTTGGCATGGCTGTCACATATAAGATGTAAATGCTCACTTAGAACAGCTTCTAAAAAAATTCGAAATTTAAAAGGGTGGTATGAGCAGAAAGCGTTTTGAAAAGTTCTAAATTTGGATTTCTATGGAATTGTTAAAGGTAGAAACTTGAAATTTGACATGACTGCTACTTTTAAGACTCAAATATACACACAATACTGTTTTTTTCTGAAATCTAAAATGGTGCAAGAGGTAAAAAAAATCTTTCTTAATTAAGGCTTTTATGCTTCTGAAAGGAGTAGAAACTTGAAATTTGGCATGACGGTCACACATAAGATATAAATGCTCGCTAAGAACAACTTCTAAAAAAAAAATCGAAATTTAAAATATTGAAATGAGGGAAAAGCGTTCTAGAAACGTTCTAAATTAGGATTTCTATAGATTTGTTCAGGATAGAAACTTGAAATTTGATAGGTCTGCTATTTTTAAGAAGCAAATGCACACATTGCTTTTAAAAAAAAATCGAAATTTAAAAAGGGTGTAGAAGTAAAAAACATTCTAAACTTCGATTTGTGATACTTGAAACGACTAGATACTTCAAATTTAGTATGACTTTTTTATTTAAGATAAAAATGCGCTCTATGAACGGTTTCTAAAAAATTTCGAAATTTCAAAGTTTGAAATGAGGGGAAAGTGTTCTAAAAACATTCTAAATTATTATTTCTTTCTATAGAATTGTTAAGAAGAGAAACTGGAAGTTTGACATGGCTGCAACTTTTAAGATGCAAATGGTCGCTTTAAAGGAGCAAAAAGAGTTCTAAAATTGCGATTTATGTCATAAAATTGGAATAAAAGCCTAGAATATTTGGCATGGTGGTTACATTTAAGATGTAAATGCTCGCTAAGAACAATTTAAAACAAGTGGGTAAGTGTGATAAAAGATCGCTCAAAGTGTTTCGTTTAATATTCCTTTCAAAACACTTTATCCTTTCTTTAATAAATTCAAACAAATTTCATTTAGCAACAAAAAAAAAAGGTCATGTTTTTTATAAAGTAAAAAATTATCGGTCTATTTTTTCGTTTTTTCGAATATCTAAACCAGCCCGATAGCGGGCCAAGCCCGCTATTATATTCTGTCATAATAATATCCATCATACGGACTAAATGCAATATTTAAAAAAATAATTTTAAAATTAAACAAATTGTATACCTTCAAAGTGTTAAAATATGCGAATATTTCCATAATCGGATTTTTATCACGATTCAATATGTTTCTCAAACTCATATATTTACCATTCTCTATTATTCCTATTGATACTCGCTTTGTATTATTCTCAAACATCTGAAAAATTAGTTAAACTTCCCATATGACGTCAGATTTTCTTTTTAATTCTCTATTGACGTGATATTAATCTACTTTGTTTACTTACTCATACTCATACTCCTTGTATTATTGAGAAATCTTAGACATTTTCCGTTTTATTACGACTATGACGTCAATCAATTTTATTTCATATTTATATTTTTTTCAATCGGTGAAACATTTTATTTCATTTTCCTTTTTCACGTGGAAATCGTCTGATAGAAAATTAATTATTGTGGAAAGATTTTCATCGTGGATTTTTAATTTTTGGCATCTGCTATAATGAAAAATGTTTAAATTTAAAAGGAAAAGGCTGTTAGAATTTTGGTTTTTTATCTCTATTTATTAAAATAATACGAATTTTTCAAATTTTAATATTTTCAGCTCTTCACAGCTGATATTCTGATTTATACACAAAGTTTCAACTCTGTAAGTTACATAGTTTTCGAGAATGGCTTTGTGACAGACAGACAACGGAGCGGGAGCAATAGGGTTTCGTGAGATGAACGAAACCCTAAAAATCGAAATTTTAAAGAGTGAAAGCGCGAAAAGCATTATAAATTACGAATTCTATGGAATTTTTATGGCTAAAAACTTTAAATTTGACATGACATAGGACTGTTTTCTAAAAATTCGAAATATAAAATGGTACAGGAGCAAAAAATGCTCTAAAATTGTGATTTATGTGATGCAATTGGTATAGAAACCTGTAATTTGTAAGGTAGTTACAGTTAAAATGTAAGACTCACTAAGAACTTTTTTCAAAAATGCGAAATTTAATAGTTTGAAATGAGCGAAAAATATTCTAAAACCGTCCAACGATTTATTTGGAACTGTGAAGCCTAGAATATTGAAATTTGGCATGACTGTTACTCTAGAGATGTAAATGTTCGGCTCAGAACACTTTTCTAAAAATTCGAAACTTAAAAAGGTGCAGGAGCAAAAAACGTTCTAAAATTACGATTTATGCGATACAGTTTGTACAGAAGCTTGGAAATTGACATGGGGGTTACATTTAAAATGTAAATGCTCGCTAAGAACTGCTTCTGAAAAATTCGAAATTTTAAAGATGAAGTGAGCGGAAAACGTTCTAGATTACAACTTATTTGGATTTATTCAGGTTAGAAACTTTGAATTTTGTATAGTGATTACTTTTAAGATACAGATGAACAGTATAAACAGTTGATTAAAAATTCGAAATTTAAAAGTGTGCAGAAGCAAATAAGTTCTAAAATTAGGATTTCTGTGATGTTGCTGAGCTAGAAACTTGAAATTTAGCATGGTGGTTATTTTGAAGATGTAAGTGTATGCCAAAAACGATTTCTAAAAAATTCAAAATTTAAAATGGTGAAATGAGCAGGAAGCATTCTAAAATCCTTCTAAACTATGATTTATCTCAAATTGTGAGGGGTAGAAACTTAAAATTTTACATGGCTCTTACTTTAGAAATATAAATTCATCCACAGAACAGTTTTTGAAATTTTGAAATTTTTAAAGTGTGTGTAGGAACAAAATACGTTCTGAAATTGCAATTTCTGTGATATAGTTGTTACAGAAGCTTGCATAACTAGAAGCTTGGAATTTGGCATGGCGATTACATTTTAGATTTTAATTCTCGCTAAGAACGGTCTCTAAAAATTATTAATTTTAAATGAAAAATGAAATGAGTGGAAAACCTTAAAAATACATTCTAAATTACTATTTATTTGGAATTAATTTTAGCTCTTCTCATTCATTTAAGTCTCATGTTCGCCTAATGCAGCGTAAGAATTAAGTTTACTCAAAATGTGGCATAATTTGTAATTTTTGAACTAACAGTGCCAGTAAAATTTCCTCTAACGAAAATATGCACACAAATACCGCTTGGCATATTTCAACAATTACGCGAGCAAAGCCGCGAGTTTTGCTAGTTTACTATATTCGGCTAAAATTTTACAACCGGATTCCTTTTATTAAGGTAGGGGAGGGGGGAAACGCTAGAAATTGCATTGCTAAAAATTAAAAAATCTCACAGGAGCAAATTTATTACTACAGTTGGCTAAAACATTTTAAGAAGAATTCTTTTCCGAATGTCAAAAAATCGGTGTGAAAAGATGCAAAAAATCGCCTTGAAAATCGCGGAAGACAAAATGTAAATACTATGGCTAAATATTTGAAACCGAATTTCCTTTATGAATGTGAAGAAATTGCCGCGGAACGCAAGGGAAAATTTTATTGAAAATCGCAAAAACTTCAAAAATCGCGGAGGTCAAAATTTACTAAATTAGGTTAAAAGTTTTAAAAAGAATTTTTTACGAATGTCAAATTATCGCAGCAGAACACTAAAAAACGCTAAAATTCGCATTCAAATCGCAACACAGCTAAAAATTCCAAAATCGTGGGCCCCACCAGTGGCTGAGAGGTTCTGCTCTCAAAGCTGGTATAGACGGGAGGTCCTGGGTTCAAACCCTTGTCGCGCTCGTCGATCTAACCGTTCGGAGTTTTCCGTGGTTTTCTTCGAACCTTGCCGTAAATAGGATCCCTTAGAAAGACCCCCACGGAGGGCACTCCCCCCAGGGCCTACATCCCTCGTGTTGATAATCGGCTGTCATAAAAATCAACCAACCAAATCCAAAATCGCGGAGAACAAAATTTACTATATTAGGCTAAAATTTTGAAACAGAATTACTTCCTTTAACGAATATCAAAAAATTACCGCGAAACGTAAGAGAACGCTAAAAATCTCGTTAAAAATCACTAATAATCCAAAAATCGCCGAGAAAAAAATTTACTACAGTGGACTAAAACATTTTAACCGGAATTATTTCACTGTAATTATAAGCAAACTATTTGACTGTAATTATATGCAATGTACTCCATATTTTTATTTTAAAATAAGAAAAAAAAGGGAATTTCTCTCTCTCTATTTTTGTTTAAGTTTCGACATATATATAATGGATTATATGCCCAATATATGCGAGCCAAATGCCGCCCTTCTAGGGGTGCGCCCTGAGGCGGCTGCCTCATCTGCCTCACCCCTGGCGCCGGCCCTGCTGTAGAATATGCAGTGCATAGCAGTTTTCGTAATTTACAGGAACACACAAAATAATTCGGTTAAAGTGCTGCTTATTAATAATAATTGCCAATAATAATTGCAATATATCGCCAATTGATGGAAATGCACTCGAAATCTTTTGTAGAGCCCTGTATATTATCTGAAGACTTTTGTACACACCACCTTTTAAGCTAAAAGGCAACTTAAAACTCACTCGCAGAAATTACCAACCGTAAACGACAATGTATCTTTTTCTTTGCGTAGCCCTGTATATAAATTTATTTATATTCCACAAACTTCTATTGGGCTACTAAATTTGTTCAACAAGAAAATGCGTAAACACAATTAAAAACCACCCTTAAGCAATTCACTCCCATAGTTTGTAATACTTACGAATTCCCTTGTGTAGCCCTGTATATGATCAACTGAGTTTATAAACACATAGTACTATAAAAAAATAGTTAAACTTAAAACGCGAACCAAAGTTGAAAACGTACACATAGACTGTAAATATCGCACATTTACTGCAAGCAATATCTTTTGTGTGTCCCTGTAAATAAACGCAATGCACATAAGAGAGCAATTTATAGTACCCCTCAGTAATGCATATAATTTTCATTATGTTTGGGATAATGAAATATCACTAAATTACACCGCAACCGATTTTTCCCCATAGAACGATGTGTAAAAGAATTCTTTTGTTTGACCCTGTAAATAAATAATAAATGCTTTGCACCCCATATTCTACAAAAAGCATGTTTTAATGCGCTTCATAATTATATATCAATTTCATCATGTTTTAAATGACGTAGCATTATCAAAATGTATTTGAAACGATTATTTCCTATTGACTGTAATGTAACGGAATACTTTTGATTGCCCCTGTAAATGAACTATGAATCATTCACACTTGAAAATGAATACCGAATTTGTTACGGTATATTGCAATACCATATTTTAATTATCTGGATATCTGGATATCTGGATATCTGGTTATCTTTTTTTTCGAGCTAGTGCGCGACTAGACAGACGACCAGACAGACAGACAAACAGGCAAACTGAATTCATAAATACTTTTCGACTGTGCTGTAAAGTGTTACAAATAATATTTTTTATCTAAAAACATCGAAATTTCCATCAAACATGCTTTTATATGATGAATAGAAACGAAATTGCGCTAATTCCCGAAAATGACGCCATTTTGAATAGCAGCCGGCATCTTTAATTCACCCGACTTTACGCGATGGATCCCCTTCTTATATGCTTTGTATTAATATAGAGTAGATACTGACCAAACGGTATAACTGTATC
Organism: Maratus michaelseni; assembly: GCA_963931845.1. Classification (NCBI taxonomy): domain Eukaryota; kingdom Metazoa; phylum Arthropoda; class Arachnida; order Araneae; family Salticidae; genus Maratus; species Maratus michaelseni. The sequence goes on from OZ007591.1 coordinate 169,417,379, forward strand.
CCGATGTGCAGTTTTCACCTTATTTTTGTCGTGTAGCACTTGGACTACTACTTCACGATGAAGATCAGGTAGGGGACTACAAATGACAATGAAGCTATAGTTACTTCTTCATAAGCCTTGTACGTCTTTCATGCAGATAATTTAACTTTGTCACTGAAAGCTGAGACTGTATCACAGCCAATAAATGTGTGAAATATATGTAGGGCGATGGGTTTTCTGATTTTTTTCTGGTATATGATGAAGAGGCAAATTTCTTTGGTTTTGACCAGATCCATACAGAATACAGAGCTATTTCCGTCGCAGGTCTTTTAGGCATGAAAGAAAGATACTGGTGATAAAAAAAAGTCAGTATCTTTAGAAAAAAGGGTACCTTAATACCAGGGTAAGTCATATTGCGAGTATGCAAGATTATCCGACCTTCTGCTTCTTCCATGTTTCCACATGAAGCGTCATCTAATGTTATATCTTGGTTTTTAGATGAGAGAATATTTGTATAGATGTTTGTGACAACATGAACGTGACTGAAATTATGCAGGGAATAATGCTCCAGAAGAATAAGAAATTAAGAAGTTATTTTTTTTTTCATTTCGAAGAAAGTCAAGCTAGTTGCTTGGTAGTTTTCATTCTGTAGTTACCTTTTAGCGTGTACCAGATCCTTGTTGCTGTCCAACTAACAGAGGGAGTGGATTACTAACTTGTTGAATTTTTAAGCTGTTAGAAGTATAACTTATCCCAAACGAACGAAATCAATAAAATGGCAGATAAGCTCGAATAATTTCATAACAAATCATCCACAACTAGTTGCCACAGACTTGCCGTTATTTCTTATACCTGATTTCATGACACAGATATTACAAGAGTATGTAATTCATCAATAGTTGATTTATCTCTTGGCCATTTATAAAGCGGTAAACTGATATAGAGTGGTAATGGTGGTCCGTGATGTTTCTTGTTTAGCACAATGATACCTTTAGGCATTCTTTCATGATAATTGAACATCATTAGTTGACTGATTTGCAAAGTATATTAGGCCGCACTACACTTTCTTGTACGGACGTTCTATAAAGTATTATATTAACAATGGTTAGCAGTGCAAGGGGTAACCATCTGGATCCGCTATACGCACTGCATTTTTCTGACAGTTTTTCAGAAAATATCCAGAAAATGAAACAAACTTTCTTTTCTCAGACATCTTAAGAGTCTTACTCATGCGACGGCATCTCCAACATAATTTGTTTCCTCTACATAGCTAAGGAAGTTGATATTACTCTGAACAAATTAGTTTTCTTTTCCAAATTTGATCTAAGAAAACGTCTTCAATTTTTTTTCCCGCGAGCGAGATCTATGACATTTAATATAATAGTGACCTTTCATACACGACATAATATTTAGCCTGTCATCGTAAATTCGACTTAGACCAGACATGATACACTGAAAATAAAATCCACTCCCTCTGTGTCAAGTTTTCCTTGTATGTATGAGACAAATTTTGCAAATGTTATTACCACGCACATTAACTTGTTTTTAGCCAGCGTCAGCTCTTGGCGTAGACAAATTCATGTAGTTATTAATACATTGCTTGTGATATTTTATGTTTACTAAGATAAAGTTTCTGGGACCAGCTTTTACAAGAGGTTTCTGATGTTGCTGCATTTAGAAATTGAGATTCGACTTGGACTGTCACCGCGTGATGCAACGGTTGATTCTATAATTTAGCACGCCGCAGCAAGCAACATATGTCTGCAAAGGTATTAATTGGTGGAACAGCTGATCTAGTTATGTAAGCCCTTTTATCGCCAGTAACAGAAGTCAGAGGTGATGCTTGAGGTGACAGAATATATGAAGCAGAATTTCGCATGACCTCTTGTGGTTGGTTCTCTTAAGCTGATTTGACTTAAAATTTAGTGAGCATAATTTGTGTTACTTTGATTCACGATTAGTAATGTATTCATTCTCCTTCCTTGAAATTTATGATGGTTGGTAGCTCATTCAAAGGATGACGTTTTTTAATATTCCAAACCAGTGTTTCATTCTTTTTATTACATTGTTTAAAGTTCTTGTTGCGGGATGAATACACAAAAATTTCCTCTGTATTTTGTTGACCCAAACATCATTTCATCCAGTCAATTGGTCTTGATGGCACAGACCGGCCTAGGCTCAGCGGATGCTGCTTTCAGTCTTTTGTCGATTTTTCAGATATATCAAAATTTAAGCGTCACAATCTGAAAAATAAAATAAAGATTGGGTTATCACTAAGAAACAGCTGCTTTTAAATGTATATTAATACCCCCGTGCCTCACCATATTATAACTGTGCGCCCTTTTACAGTGTTTTTTTTATAATTATAACTTAAAACCGGGTTTTATTAGTTTACCGGGTGGTCCATATGTCTTCTTTTACCAGAGATTCATGTATGTTAAAAGCACTTTTAAATGATACAAAACAAGATAGAACTTGAACTTTTTGGCCTCATGACGCCATTTTGGAAAATAACAGCTATCTTGAATTATTATGAAAAATTTGAATGTATCGACATGACATTAGTATTATACATGTAAAAACATATTGAAATGACACCAAACACGATAAAATGTGAATGATTCTGGAAATTTTTCGTCGCAAGACACATTTTGAAAATAGACGCCATTTTAAATTGTAAGGGAAATTTTGAATTCCTCCCCTTTCTAAATTGTTATACTGAGTTCTAACTACGTTCGTGCGAAGCCTCATTCTGTGTTCAAAAGTGCAGTATACGAGTGTATTGATGTACTCCCCCCCCCCCCCCCTATGTGTCATAAACGCACAATGGTGGAATTTCTCAAAACGCTGGCCAAAACATAGAAATAAAAGTTAAATTCTTTCAAAGCACAACTTTGCATAATTGTATAAGAATATCAGATCAGTTTTATTGCGTAAAGTAAAAGCGTTACAGTATATTTTAGAATTAGATCATACCAACGTAATGTTGATTGTTTTGAAATATTTGACTTATGCAGTTTATGAAATAACAGATTCATATGTTTAGTCGCATATCTATACTCTTATATAAAGAGGAAACGGTGACTGACTGACTGAGTGACTCATCAACGCCCAGCCGAAACTACTAAAGTCAGGGTCACGCAATTTGGACTGTAGATTGCTGTTATGGCCTAAGCAAGCAATAAGAAGGGATTTTTGAAAATTCCCCCCCGAAGGGGGTTAAAGGGCGATACGAATGTTTTAGGTCATTTTGCCATATCTCAGCAGCAGTTATAGGTAGGAGCTTGAAATTCCAGAAAACAAATCTACTAAAAAAATGATTAAATACCAATTTCAGCGATTTTAGAAATTCCCCCCAGAAGAGGGTTAAATGGGGTGGTCGAATGTTTTAGGTCATTTCGCCATATCTCAGCAGCAGTTATAGGTAAGAGCGGGAAAATCAGGAAAACAAATCTACTAAAAAATGATTAAGCACCTATTTCAGCGATTTTAGAAATTCCCCCCTGAAGGTGGAAAAAGGGGGTGGTCGAATGTTTTAGGTCATTTCTCCATATCTCAGCAGCTGTTATAGGTAGGAGTGCGAAGATCAGGAAAACAAAGCTACTAAAAAAGGATTAAGCACCTATTTTTCCGATTTCAGAAATTCTCCCCCCCCCCCCCGAAGGGGCTAAAGGTGCTGGTCGAAAGTTTTAGGTCATTTCGCCATATCTCAGCAGCAGTTATAGGTAGGAGCGCGAAAATCCGGAAAACAAAGCTACTAAAAAAATGATTAAAGACGTATTTGAGCAATTTCAGAAATTCCCCTCCCCCCGAAGGACGTTAAAGAGGGTGGTCGAATATTTTAGGACATTTCGTCACATCTCAGCAGCAGTTATAGGTAGGAGCGCGAAAATCAGGAAAACAAATCTACTAAAAAAATGATTAAACATGTATTTCAGCAATGTTATAAATTCCCCTCCCGGAGGGGTTAAAGGGGGGCCGAATATTTTAGGTCATTTCGCCATATCTCAGCAGCAACTTTAGTTAGAGCGCGAAACTAAGGTAAACAAATCTACTAAAAAATTGGTTAAACACGTATTTCAGCGATTTTAGAAATTCCGGAGGGGGTTGAAGGGTGGTGGTCGAATGTTTTGGGTCATTTCGTCATATCTCAGCAGCAGTTATAGGTAGGAGCGCGAAAATCAGGAAAACAAATCTACTAAAAAAATGAGTAAACACGTATTTCAACGATTTTAGAAATTCCCCCCTGAAGGTGGAAAAAGGGGGTGGTCAAATGTTTTAGGTCATATCGCCATATCTCTGCAGCAGTTTTATGTAGGAGCGCGAAATTAAGGAAAACAAATCTACTAAAAAATGGGTTAAACACGTATCTCAGCGATTTTAGAAATTTCTCCCCAAAGGGGGTTAAAAGGGGGGTAGAATGTTTTAGATCATTTCGTCATATCTCAGCAGCAGTTTTAGTTAGGAGCGCGAAAATCAGGGGAAAAATCTATTAAAAAAATGAATAAAACACGTATTTCAGCAATTTTGGAAATTCTCCCCAGAAGGGGGTAAAATTGGGGGGAGGGGGGTCGAATTTTTTAGGTCATTTCGCCATATCTCAGCTTTTATGTAGGAGGGCGAAATTAATTAAAACAAATCTACTAAAAAATTGGTTAAACACATATTTCGGCGATTTTGGAAATTCCTCCCCCCCCCTCCCCAGAAGGTGGTTAAAGGGGTATTCAAAAGTTTTGGGTCATTTCGTCATATCTCAGCAGCAGATTTTGGTACGAGCGTGAAATTCAGGAAAACACATCTACTAAAAAATGGATAAACATGCATTTCAGTGATTTTAGAAATTACCCCCGAAGGGTTTTAAAGCGGGTGGTTTTGAAAATTTTAGAAACGGCATAGCGCGATAATCCTACATAATCCTAAATCCTATCTATACTATTATATAAAGAGGAAACGGTGACTGACTGACTCATCAACGCCCAGCCGAAACTACTGAAGTCAGGGTCATGCAATTTGGACTGTAGATTGCTGTTATGGCCTAGGCAAGCAATAAGAAGGGATTTTTGAAAATACCCCCCTGAAGGGGGTTAAAGGGGGTTCGAATGATTTAGGTCATTTTGCCATATCTCAGCAGCAGTTATAGGTAGGAGCTTGAAATCCCAGAAAACAAGTCTACTAAAAAAATGATTAAACACCTATTTCAGCAATTTTAGAAATTTCCCCCAGAAGGGGGTTAAAGGGGGGGGGGGTAGTTGAATGTTTTAGGTCATTGCGCCATATCTCAGCAGCAGTTTTATGTAGGAGCGCTAAATTAAGGAAAACAAATCTACTAAAAAATTGGTTAAACACGTATTTCAGTGATTTTAGAAATTTCCTCCCAATGAGGGTTAAAAGGGGGTAGAATGTTTTAGATCATTTCGTCATATCTCAGCAGCAGTTTTAGTTAGGAGCGCGAAAATCAGGAAAGTAAATCTACTAAAAAATGAATAAAACACGTGTTTAAGCAATTTTGGAAATTCCCCCCAGAAGGTGGTTAAATGGGGGGGGGGTCGATTTTTTTACGTAATTTCGCCATATCTCAGCTTTTATGTAGGAGGGCGAAATTAATTTAAACAAATCTACTAAAAAATTGGTTAAACACCTATTTCGGCGATTTTGGAAATTCCTCCCCCCCCCCCCTCCTCAGAAGGTGGTTAAAGGTGTATTCAAAAGTTTTGGGTCATTTCGCCATATCTCAGCAGCAGATTTAGGTAGGAGCGTGAAATTCAGGAAAACACATCTACTAAAAAATGGATAAACACTCATTTCAGTAATTTTAGACATTCCCCCTGAAGGGTTTTAAAGGGGGTGGTTTCGAAAATTTTAGGACATTTCGCCATATCTCAGCAGCTGTTTTATGTAGGTGCGCGAAATTCAGGAAAAAAAATCTACTAAACAAATGATTAAACACGTATTTCAGTGAATTTAGAAATCCTCCCCCCCCCCCACGAAGGTGGTTAAAGGGGGATTCGAAAGTTTTAGGTTATTTCGCCATATCTCAGCAACAGTTTTTGGTAGGAGCGCGAAATTCGTGAAAACAAATGTAATAAAAAAATTACATTGTCTACCCGTGCAAAGCCGGGACGGGCAGCTAGTCTATATAATAAAACAAAAAGATGTCCGTGAGTAACTCTGACTTCACATCCACTTTGAAAACTTTGTAAGCAATTCATTGCCATTTTTTCGCTAATTTAATTACTTCTCAGGATCGCATAATTTAAATTTTTACATTATCGAATAAGGGAAAAATGAAATGTACTTTCAATTTGTTTGAAACATTATTTCAATTTACTGTTTTTTTTAATGGCGTTAATTTTCAAGCATGATTTTAAAAAAAACATATGCCTATTGAGTGCTATTTCATTATGGAAGATTAACCCGTGTTTGTACTTAAACAATATAAGTAGTTCAGCGTTTGTTTTTCCCTTCCATAACGAAATTTACACTTATCAATAAATAGATAAATTCATTATAATAATAGATAAATAAAATAATACAAATCAAACACAAATTTAACAAATATAAAAAGAAGTATGTGCTTAAGCACTGAAATAATTAGAATCAAAACGGCTGTTGTAAGTAGCCAAATCTTTGGTGATTTCTTCGACTATTAACTTCCGGCATGCGGCTAATATGAAAGTATCGTTTTTAATAAATTTCAAAACTTTCTTTGAATACACAATTGATATTTTTGATATAAAGATGCTTTTTGGTGTTGTTTAGTGGCAATCTAAAAATATATATTACATGTAAAAAATCTATTGGCGTTTTCAACAACAAAAAAAATACAAAATGGCACCCATATTCTGCGTATACCAAGAAATATTGTAACCCGGGAAGCCCAGGTTGGATCTAGTGATGGGCATAACGATTATTTTGATTATTTGAATGAACCATTCTGGTATGCGCAGAAGCATATCAATCAAACTTCAAAATTTTTTTTGTTCAATTACTACCAGAAATTTTGAAAAAAAAAAAAAAGAAATATCTGATTTTAATTAGAATTAGATTAGACGCCAGATAAAAAAAAAATGTGTTTCGTAACGAAAACAATTTGAAGTTTGACAGATATGCTTCTGCCCATTGCCCGAGTGATTCATTCGAATAGTCAGAATAATCGTTATGCCCATCACTAGTTGGATCGTCTGGTAAATGTAATAATCATATATGCATGTACAATATTATAAACAAGCACAAAAAATCATGCATCAAACATAGATTATGAAACGCTTTCCAACGCATTCTGAATACTGTAACAAAGCTTCACAGTTTAATTACGTGAAAGATGATGTCTATGTAAACAACTTGAAAAAGGCACAACACATTTGAAAACCCAATTTTAGCAATTACCATCAATAATAGGAAAAATATCCGAATTTTTTTTATACATTATTACTTGTGTACATGATGTATATATTTGTATACATACTACATAGCGTTTTAAAATTTAATTAAGTTGGAAAACGCATAACACATTTGAAAATTCCTCTTCACCAATTCCCTGTATATTATCTATAGAATTTATACAAACCAAGTAATATGCAATAAAGGTAAATTTAAAAACGCGTACCATAACTGAAAACGCACTTCCAGCAATTATTGCTAATAGACAGTACTGTAACCGAATTCTCGTGTGTGTCCCTGTAAATGAACGATTAATGCTATGCACACCACATTCTATCCAAAAGTGCATCTAAATTATATATAATAATTTCAATATGTTTGAAAAATGTAACATCATTAAAATACACCGTAAACGATTTTTCCCTTTCGACCGTAATGTAAATGAATACTTTTGAGTGTCCATGTAAACGAACTGTAAATACTACACACTCCATTTTCAATATCAAACATGACATAGTAAACCTCAATAATATACATCAATTATATGGCAATCCGAGTATGTTTATGCGAGTTAGAGTATGGACAAACAGACAAGCCGAATTCATAGACACTTTTCAACTAATGTTGGAAACTGTTGATAAAACGAAGTAGGCTACTAACTGATGAATACACGCTATAGAATTTTCACGAGTTAATTAATTTAAAACGACATAGAAAAATGAAAGCGAAGTAATATATTCTTTTTTGATATTAAAAATTTCAAAATATGTTTAACAAATGTACACTAATGTGTTACAAATAATCTTATTAATTATTAATTGTATATTTTGCTCTAGAACTTTTATTTGCACATGAGGCTAGAAAATTTTGCCTGTGACGCTATAGAATTTGAATCATTATACAATTATTTGCCTAAAATAGTGCGTAGTTTGAGACCATGTAAATGAGGAAGGCTTTTCAGAATTTCTATATAATATCCTTAGGGAGAAAATGTTATTTAGTGCAAATATATTGTACCAGTAGATGAGATCTTTGAAGTTTCCGCCATTGTATGAAACACAGATGTTGCATTCAATAGATTTTCTGATGCAAAATAAACCTTGCATAATATTCATTCCTTAGGGATTGCAGTTTGATTAAAATCCTGATAATTGTTTTTTAAAGAGATTTTGGGAATAAATTATGTAATTATTTAATTGCATAAATTCAGATGAAAAATATAAATACGCGCTTTTTCAACACGAAAAACCATTTTAAATTCGAGTTTTAAAATTGCGACAACATTCATTACATACAATAGATACAACAACTTTGTTTTACATCAAATGGTTAGAGTAATAACTAATGAGAAAAACTTCACAATCCTGATTCAACTAAAATTGAATAAAGCTATTAGAATGATGCAAAAGTTGGTAGCATTTCTTTTTCATATGCGATAAGTAACGTACAGAAATGAATAAATAGTTCAAGTAAAAAAATTGGTTTTGTTGCTTGGACAAAAAAATATTGTTAACACTCGTACAAAATTTTAATAAAATTTCACCAATTTTACTTGAACTAACAAAATTTGTTTCTTTTAATTTTACAATATTTTTGTAATTCCAGCAAAATTTTTTTATTTTTGAAAAAATTAAATTCTTGTGTAGTAGCCATATCTCTCTTACGTAACTTGATTTATTTGACTTATATAGCTATATAATTACATGATTAACATAATTTTGGGGTAATTAAAACTTTTTTTCACTGGGACGGACAAAGGTAGTTTTAAAAATCCCCCTGTCCCATTTATTACCGGCTTCTATCTTTGCAAGAAGAAAGAATTGGATTCATGAAAATTTTCGATTTCCGGTTGTCCTGAACGCGATTTCGCTGTTTTTATCTCAAGAACTAATGCACGGAATTTAATAAAACCTTTTATTCAGTTACTTTCTGATATAAATTGTTGCTGATTACTTTTTTACTTTAAATCGCGCAACAGGTGGCGCTGCTATGTTGCATTTTTCGTGATTTCTGCAATAGCTCTATCTCATTTTCAGCAGTCCAATACGCCTGTAGCCCCACCAGTGGCTGAGAGGTTGTGCTCTCGAAGCTGGTAGACGGGAGGTGCTGGGTTCGATCCCAATCGCGCCCGTCGGCCTAATCGTTCGGAGTTTTCGTGGTTTTCTTCGAGCCGTGGATTTATCCATGCGTAAATACGGGTTAGGTTCCCTTAGAAAGACCTCCACGAAGGGCACTCCCCCTGGGCCTATATCCCTAGTGTCGATAATTGGCCGTCAATAATCAACCCAACCCAACCCGGGCCTATATCCCAAGTGTAGATAATTGGCCGTCAATAATCAACCCAACCCAATACGCCTGTAATCTTTGAATAATAACAAGGAAATTTTTATCCTGCTTTTTACAGGCGTAATTCACTGCTGAAAATGAATAAAAAATTAACTATGTGTTGCCGTATGCTGCGCTTTGTACTGTCGTCTCATGTTTGCCGCAGAAATTTGCGTGCTCCTTATGAAATTACATCTTGTGCTGTGATTGCAGCCGTTCCGACATATATAAGAGTGAGAAATGCCGAACTCAGATATTGTTCCTGGTAGCGCAGTGGTAAAGCGTCAGGCTGCTGTTCTGAGGACCCGGGATCGACTCCCGGCATGGGCAATTTTCATTCTCTCGGTTTGCGCTTGAAAAAAAGCCGGATAAAATTCACTTGTTATTGTTCAAGGTTTACAAGCGTAATTCACTGCTGAAAATGAATTAAAAAATAGTTAAAATTGCATATGTAGATTGGTTCATTTAACAAATGTTTTTGTAGTATAAACAAAACAAGTTCGTAATATAACATATTTTATTGATTAAACAAACAAAATATAGTTTGTTGAAAAAAGAAAATAGATTGTTAAAATAACACATAGCATATATCTATGTAACAAAAATAATTTTGTTAATTCAAGTAAAATTGAACCATTTTACTTGAATTAACAAAACATTTTTTTGCTGACGATACAATTTTTTTTTTTGGAATTGCAAAAAAAATCAACAATATTTTTTTTGTTGATTCAAACGAAATTTCCATTGACCCATATTTAAACAAAAAGTTTCGTTGGGGCAAACAAATTTTTGTTGATTCAACAAAACTTTTTTCTGGGTGTACGTCTTTTAAAACATAATGAAATTGATATACAGTGTGTTTCTAAATGAATATCGGGATTTTAACGCTTTGTAGTATCTATTATAAAAAACTTAAAATTATACTTAATACATAAAATGAAAGAGCAACTCAAACAGTTTTACCTACAAGCTTACAAGTGTTCAATGTGAACACCTTTCGTCACACGGCGCACATCAATTCGATAGCTCAGTTCTTCCCAAACGCCACTCTACGCTCACCCCATCAGACGTCATTTGATTTCTACTTGTTGGGGTTCATAAAGGATCGAGTGTATGTGCCTCCACTACCAGCTGACCTACCCAACTTAAGAAACAGGATTGAGGCAGCTGTTGCAACAATTACCCCACAAACACTAATTAACGTTTGGGAAGAACTGAGCTATCGACTTCATGTGTGCTGTGTGACGAAAGGTGCTCACATTGCACACTTGTAAGCTTGTAGGTAAAACTGTTTGAGTTGCTCTTTCATTTTATGTATTAATTATAATTTTAAGTTGTATGTAATAAATACTACCAAGCGTTAAATCCCCGATATTCATTTAGAAACACCCTGTATAATTAAAACGCCTAAGTATAATGAAGCGAATTAAAACATGCTTTTTGTAGAATATGGGGTTCAAAGCATTTATTATTCATTTACAGGGTCAAACAAAATAATTCTGTTACACATCGTTCTATGGGGAAAAATCGTCTGCAGTGTAATTTAGTGATATTTCACTATTTCAAACAATGAAAATTATATGCATTACTATGAGGTGCACTATAAATTGCTCTCTTATGTGCATTGCGTTTATTTACAGGGACACACAAAAGATATTGATTACAGTAGATGTGCGATATTTACAGTCTATGTGTACGTTTTCAACTTTGGTTTGCGTTTTTAAGTTTAACACTTTTTTTTCATAGTACGTGTGTGTTTATAAACTCGGTTGATCATATCCAGGGCTACACAAGGGAATTCGTAAGTATTACAGACTATGGGAGTGAATTGCCTAAGGGTAGTTTTTAATTGTGTTTTTGCATTTTCCTGCTGAACTATATTTAGTAGACTAATAGAAGTTTGTGGAATATAAATAAATTCATATGCAGGGATACGCAAAAAGATATATTGTCGTTTACGTTTGGTAATTGCTTCAAGTGAGTTTTAAGTTGCCTTTTAGCTTAATAGGTTGTGTGTACAAAATTCTTCAGATAATATACAGGGCTGTACAAAAGATTTCGAGTGCATTTCCATCGATTGGCGAAAATTGCTAAATGTGAATATTCTAACTGAACTAAATTTTATCGTACTATATATCCACATCTATTGATCATATACAGGGCTGCACAAAATAATTCGACTACTTTTTTGTCACTTGAATGTAATTTAGAAAACTGTATTTTTCAATGTGTTATATATTTTCTAAACTGTTTACTTACATATCTTCTTTCACCTTATTTAACGGTGAAGTTTCGTTACAGTTTTCTGGCTGTGTTGGAAAGTGTTTCATAATTTATGCCTGACGCATGATTTTTCATTCTTGTTATTTAATTTCACTCAATTTTTTTATTTAAAGATACAATATTATAACCGATTTTTCACTCACTTTTTGGTATGCTAGAAATAGAAAAAATATGTACACAAGCGTGTTTCCGAGGACAATACATTAATTTAAAGGTATTTTTCCATTAGCTGGACGCAGCTGATTAAATCGTCAAATAGTGTTTGTGTTTATAACTGTTTATGAGTTAATTATGCACCAAACCAAGCTCGCCAAGGGATGTCAACTGACTGTGAAACTGCATATCAATATTTCAAGCACAAAAAATTAGAAAATAAAAATAAAAATTGTTAATATATTTAAACATAAGCTATTGGAAAACCCCTCACTCTTTTAGCATTTATAACGTATATTTTTTATTAACGTATTTTTAAATTTTATCAACGTATAGTCGTAGTTTAACATTAATTTAATTGTAACTATACGTCGGGAAAACGATTGAAAAATCCTGAAAAGATAGTTTAAATAATTTTTTTCCCTTTCCTGTTGCCAAATCTTAAAAAAGAAACAGAACAAAAATTATAATTTCTTAAAAAAAAAAAAAAAAATATATATATATATATATATATATATATATATATATATATATTTCAGAACTTTTTATTAAGCGTAAATGAAATCGGCGAATTTCCACTAATCGGTGTTCACGCCAAGTTAACGTATTGTAACGGTATTTGTTTTGGAACTACATGAATTGGAATGCTAAAAGTAGGCGTGATTTTTAAGGTAACAATGGATATATTTTTTTAAACAATTTAATTTTTATGTGAAAATTGGAGTTCGTATCAAACTATCCCAAATACATTGCATTAATAGATGCCTGGGACACTTTGCTTCATAATCTAAAAGACACTAATATTGATTCATGTACTTATAAAAAAGATAAATAGTATTATGCTTTATAGTTTTTCATAATATTTATTAATATAATAATCGATTACAATATTTGGTAAGGTATGTACGGTTAGGCTTAACCAAATTTTTATTTTTGAAATTAGTATTTTTTAAATTTTTATAGGAATCCACTTTAATGCTTTTATTTCCAACTTTACAAAATTATTATGAAGTCATAATCTCTCAAATCAAGAAACTTAGTAAATTTTACGAACAAAAACGACTACTTATTTACTTAATTATTGAGATTTCTTGATAATTCTTCAGACTTTTAAAGAACAATTAAAAAATAAAAGTATAATAAAAGTATAGAGGGATGTTATAATTGAATAAATTCACTTTGAAATTAAACACAGAAATTTTTCTACCGATTTTTTATAGGAATAAACCAGTGACGTAATTCACATAATCAGTCAAAAATTAGAGTATCTACTTTATGCCGGATATGGATATTTATTCAAATGTTTAACAATAATGAAAATATTTCATAAAATTTTAGAGAGACTTACGCTTTTTTGTAGGAAATACAATATCATGAAAATACGAGAAGTACACATTATAATTTGGTCAGTGGCACAACTTATGCAATGTAACTACATTCCGAAATATGGAGTGCCTAATTCAGTGGTGTTAGGACGCGGCTGATGATAACTTGCACCAATCCTCATAATATTTTAAAAATTAGTTCCAGATGTTCGCAGAATAAATAATAAAATGTTTAAAAAATGTTTAAAATGCACAGAGACTGTAATTAATTGTAGTACTTGAAACTTTTTGAAAATTGAACGTATGTAATTATTTAATCCGTTCAAGCATGGCGTACGATTAGTACACTGAAAAAAAAAATGTTGATTTTACAGTATAATACTGGCATCCCAGCTGGCAGTATTATACCGTAAAATTAATAGTAATAAACAGTGAAATAAGCAGTAATACGCTACCGCGCATGCGCGGCAGTTTTCATCCGTTTCCGATTTCATTGATTATTATTTTGTCTTAATAATTATTTTTGTTATTATCCGCAAGTAGGAATGTGGTATACATCTATATATTTATTATTATGACTTCATTTAGGTTTAAGCATTTAGTAATAATAATAATAATAAAAGTTTGCTTAAATCTATTTACACTTTTGGCGATTCTTTTATTTCAAAACATATGTTCTACTCTTTAAATTTAAAACAAGCCCTACTTTTCCGAACGAATAATTTATGATTTAACATAAAAATATAGGTTGGAAATTGTTATGTTTGCTTAAACCTGATGTAATACGACATTTTTCAAATGTGTGCAAAAATATTTTCTTAGCCTATTATGAATATTGCGAAAAATAACTATATTCGTCATATTTAACTAAATGAGACATTAGTAAACTTTCGGCAAACCTTAACTTTTCCGTTTTGAATAGCCACTTTTAGTTTTATTAACGTAAAAGTAATTTTTTCCCAAAAAATCGAAAAGGTTAATGTGATATAGAGCATCATTTTTCCTTATCGTATACGTATTTACTACAAATTATGCATTTACAAATCAATTTGTTATACGCCATTTTTTTTTTTGAGCAGCATTTCCAAACTTTTTTTTCTCTTACGTACACCTTTATTACGTTTTTAGTATTGCCACTACTTTCATAAACCAACTTTCACCTGTACCTCCACGTAAAAAAAAAATGTTTTTGTTAGTGTAGTTTAGGTTAGCTAAATAATCAAATGACTCAAACTAACCTGAATACATTTATATAAAATTTATATTTTTTATCCTACATTTTACAGATTATTCAACTATTTTATAATAAATGCCTAACTTCAAAGGATATTAAAGCAGCGTTAAAGTAAATTTGAACCACATTAATTTGTGTTAACAAAAATTATTCATCATCATATCGAAAAATTCAAACGCAACTCTTAATTATATTTCAATAAAATCCTTGAACTTGTTTCATGGAGCTGAATTTTCGTGTTTTTATATGTACCTTTTATTTCTTGTGGTATCCATTATTAGTAGCGTAAAGTCGCGACTATAAGCCCCCCCCACCTCGAAAGTAAGTTCCGTATCCACTTTTAAGAAATTTCGATTTTCTTTAAAATTCTTAAATATACCCCCCCCCCCCAAAAAAAAAAAAATCGCATTTTTTTTTACAATGTAAGATAGAGAATATTCCACACTTAGCGGATCCCCCCTCCCCTTATTTTTTTTTATAATTTTAGTGAAACCCCTTTCCGAGAGAGGTGTTCGCTTTCGTTTTCTGCTCTATCTTAGTATAATAAGTTTAAAATCTTGATAATCTTATAAAAACCTTCTATCCTATCTGTTGCTTTTTAGTAATAATGAAGAAAAATGAATGATCTAAATTACATACACCTCTCTCAGAAATTTACGCTTCTCCCTCCTTCATCCTCATCATACAAAGTTTGAAATCTTTAAATTTTTTTTATTAAAAACAACCATGCTCTACTTGTTGGTATCTAACAACAATAAATAAATAATCAGCCATTTACATTATCTCTCTACTCTCAAAATGTCTGCCTCCCCCTTATGTCACATCTAGAAAATTTTTAAATATTTAAAAGTCTATAAAAAAAATCTTCTGTCTGTAACGATTCGAATTTTCTAGAACATTTCTCTAAAAACCTAGCTCTGAGAAGTTTCCCACGATGCGGCTACATCCTAAGAAACTATAACTCTTCGAATAATCAACAAGCGAGACAACTAGAAAATAGAAGATGAAAGCATAATTCGTTATAGTACTACCTTGATAAATCGCCTGGGCCACCAACGAACAGGTCAGCAAACTTGAAGTCCCCTAGGACACCCAGAGGGAAGATACCAAGGGCGGTAACAACAGAGTCCCCCACCAAGTGATAAAGTGGGTTAAAGATGACATAATCGAAACGAAAAGCGATTCGACGTCTCCAACGCCTCCTCGGCTTCTCTTTCCTTCCAGAGATGAGAGAAAAGAAAGAGATTTTTCACGAGCAGGGAGAGAGAAATTCAGTAAAAGAAAAAGTGTGTTTTTTTTTTTTTTTTTTTTTTTTTTTTTTTTTTTTTTTTTTTTGGGGGGGGGGGGGGGAGAGTGGAAGGAAATCAATTCCTGGAGAGAAAAGATGAACCTGAGAGAAAACTTAGATGAGCTTTTGGAAAGAAAATATGTATTTAGAGTGTAGAACTCCAACCGTAGATTTTACAGTAGGAGATCAATGATTGATCTTAGTATGGACGCATCTTGTGT
This sequence comes from Maratus michaelseni, assembly GCA_963931845.1. Classification (NCBI taxonomy): domain Eukaryota; kingdom Metazoa; phylum Arthropoda; class Arachnida; order Araneae; family Salticidae; genus Maratus; species Maratus michaelseni. The sequence continues at coordinate 169,433,567 of OZ007591.1, forward strand.
GTTATGGCGAGAAACCTTCCCCGGCAACAATACTTTTAAAAGAATACAGCTAAAGAGTTGTTAATCAGAGACTTTAGCACCGAACGTTAAATTTCAGACTTTGTTTAGATAATCTCCTAGGTTAACCAGAACTATAATCTACAATATCCACTCTTTCGATTCTTTAATGTATTCAGCGCTAACGAATATGGATTAATTAAATATTTTGTGTACTGCTAAATATTTTCTGTGTTTGAACACGATATACACGCTACTACTCCATCTTTCCAGCGTTGTGTTCGAAAACACCACATGTCTTATTTGTTTTTCTCTAGTAACACTAACAAGGAGAGTGTGGTAATCACAAATTTTCATTATTTTTATATATGTTGTAGGGTACTAGCCCCTTAGTGTCAGGTTCAATGGATTTTATACAGCTCTCCTTAGTTCTCGAGAAATGGGGGGTCAAATATTATAACACAACTTAAATATTTACTTTGTAACGCAAGAACTACGTTGGTCGTAGCTTAGTTGGTATGGCGTCCGCTCATTGTTCAGAGGGCCCGGGTTCGACGCCAGAACGCGCTACGTTTGTTTTTCTCATTTTTTTATAAATATACTTGTAATTGTAATTTAATAATGTTAATAAAAATTTTTGTTAACATAATTAAATTTAAATTTAGCATTTTTGATTTTTAAAACATTATTAAACATTTCTCATCATTTAAGGACCTTTAAAAAAATTGGATCTATTATTGATTAGTAAAAATTCAAAAATCGTAACAAAATCAGCATATTTACTATCGAATTATAGAATTCTTCTCCCATCGCAATAGAAAACGAAGATATTTCAAATGCTGGATTATTTGTTAACTAGTCGGATGTGCCAATCCCAAAACTTTCTTCTATCTCAGTCATGTTAATACTTCAAAATTCGTTATCATATCCCCAATAAAATCAATATTTTTCGTTATTCCGTTGTACGTCAGCTGCTTTCGAATCGTCGGGTTACCGGGATGCGATCAACTGATGTATAATACTAAACTACGAAAAGTCCTTCAGGTCTGAACCGACAGGAACAGATAGCCTCCCTATTTCTTGGTTTTTCGATTTTAGCTAATTTTACTGGAAAACACGAAGGTAAAATGCGTGGAACCTAATTAAAGAAGATTCAATCCCAGTTCTCGTCAACATTGAATTTGAATGAGAATATCGCCAAATTAGTCCTCTACAGCCAAGTTGGCTTCATTTATGACAACCTATTTTGGTCGCCAAATTCGGCGATATTTCGCCAACTGTCGTCAAGTTTGGCGAGAATTTGACGTTGGCGAATATAAATATATAGTGATAAGCATATAATAGGATTAATTGTTACAACAATGAAAGAAAATTTGCCAAAACCATGTTAACTATAACTCATAAGTTAAACCCGTTTATGGATGAATTTTGCTGTCTTGTTTGAAAATGTCAGCCACCCTAAAATTTCAAACCGCTATATCTCAGGCATTTTTTAAGATAGAGGCAAAACAAAAATTGTTCCGGATTCTCTGAACATTTAACGAAAAAAAATTGTAGGATTTCTAATTTTTTTGCACATCTTTTTGAATTTGAAATTGAATTTGGCTATTTGGACCTTTTGAATTTGGCTATCACAGCACCCCCTTTCGTCAAATCCCCAAATTCTGATAGAACCTGCTTGCCATAGCCAAAAACATAGAAAAAAAATGTGGTTCAATTTGAAGCATAACTTCATACACTTTTCGATGATACAATAGTGAAAATGGAACAAAAATATCGATCGCAGCGCGCCCTTTCGTCGAAATATCCCCAAATTCTGATAGAACCTGCTTGCCATAGCCAAAAACATAGAAAAAAAATCTGGTTCAATTTGAAGTATAACTTCATACACTTTTAGATGGTACAATAGTGAAAATGGAACAAAAATATCGATCGCAGCGCCCCCTTTTGTCGAAATATCCCCAAATTCTGATAGAACCTGCTTGCCATAGTTAAAAACATAAAAAAAAATCTGGTTCAATTTGAAGCATAACTTCATACACTCTTAGATGGTACAATAGTGAAAATGGAATAAAAATATCGATCGCAGCGCCTCCTTTCTTCGAAATATCCCCAAATTCTGATAGAACCTGCTTGCCATAGCCGAAAGCATAGAAAAAAAATCTGGTGCAAATTGAAGCATAACTTCATACACTTTTAGATGATACAATAGTGAAAATGGAACAAAAATATCGATCGCAGCGCCCCCTTTCGTCGAAATATCCCCAAATTCTGATAGAATCTGCTTGCCATAGCCAAAAACATAGAAAAAAAATCTTGTTCAATTTGAAGCATAACTTCATATACTTTTAGATGGTACAATAGTGAAAATGGAACAAAAATATCGATCGCAGCGCCCCCTTTAGTCAAAATATCCCCACATTCTGATAGAATCTGCTTGCCATAGCCAAAAACATAGAAAAAAAATTAGGTTCAATTTGAAGCATAACTTCATACACTTTTCGATGGTACAAAAAAGACCCACACAGACGGACAGACGGACAGACAGACATTTTGTAAAAACATGTTTTTCGGAATCTCTGACCCCTAAAACGTGTAAATCCGTCGAAAACCGGGAGTCGAAAAAAATTTCGATTACAATACTTTCTTCTATTATAGATAGAAGAAAGTAAAAATCCATTGTTTTGCAATACTATTTTACAGTACTTCAACGTATTTGTGACATCACTTTTCTGATTTTTATCGAATCCCTACACTTTAGATTGATCTTCTTGTGTATAAACTGTTATAGAATTATACGCACTTGTGCGATAAAGATTGAAAACAAAAACCACTTAACTGCACCAAACTAAAAAAAAAAAAAAGCAAAGTATGTTGTGGCCCTCTCTAGTTTCAATAAAATAAAACATGTTGTAATTTAATTCTTATGCTAAATTTTAATATAATTATGCTTCTTACTTTAAAAACAAAGTAGTATTATCGTCACATTGACTTCCCTTGCTAAGGCAATTTATAAATGATGTTTATTTACAATCACGAATTGACATAAGTGTTCAATATCGTTGTATTGATAAAGCATATATGGAATACATTTTAAAAGTGATTTAAAAAAATCAAAAATGCTAAATTAAAATTTAACTATGTTAACAATTTTTTTTGTTGAGATTATTAAATTATAATTACAAGTATATTTATTTAAAAAATGAGAAAAACAAACGTAGCGCGTTCCTGCCTAGAACCCGGGCCCTCTGAACAACCAGTGGACGCCATACCAACTGAGCTACGACCAACACAACTATTACCAGGGCTACACTAGATACCGGGCTTGCTCATTCATTATCATGACGTCACAAAAGGTGGCTGGCCGCTACCAGCGATTGGTACAAAGCGAAACGACAAAATGAAAGACCAACAGCGATTGGCACAAAACGACGGGCTCGTCGCTTTGCACCAATCGCTGGTCGCGGCCAGCCACCTTTTGTGACGTCATGATAACGAATGAGCAAACCCGGTATCTAGTGAAGCCTTTCTATTACGTTACAGAGTAAGTATTTAAGTTATGTTACAATATTAGACCCCCCATTTCTCGAGAATTAAGGAGCATTGTATAAAATCCATTGAACCTGAGAATAAGGGGCTTCTACCCTACAACATATGTAAAAATAATCAAAATATGTGATTACCAAGCTTGGCACTCTCCTGGTAAGTAAATAACTAATCATCTAAATAACAAACCCCTCCACCCCAAATTTAGGCTTCTCCCCCTCCCAGCGTAAAAATTGAAAAATTTTAAAACTCTTTATTTAAAAAAACTCCTGCTTTATAGTTGTTTTCTAATAACAATAAATTAGCTAATCAGCTATTTATATTATCTCTCTACCCCAAAAGTTTCAAGGGGTGAAGGGTAAAAAGAAGAAAGTTTGGGTGGAGGGGATAATCTAGATGATAGATTCTTTAAGTATTGCGCGGTACCGCAATACTTATTTACAATCATGTTCAAAATTAGAATTTTCAGATTTGTTCGATTATCTACAGAACTATTGGACAGATTTTAATAAAATTAGGTACGTGCATAGGTTGCTATAATTAAAAACGAATAACCAATCAACAGTTATGATACACACGCATGGTAGTGCGTAAGACTCATCAGCGTCGGAAGGTAAAAAACAGAGCTTACAATATTGAACAAAAATATCGGTTAATAGGGTGTATGGTCCCCTCTTACAGTTATACAGCTCTAACAACGTGAATTCATACTGTAAATCAGGCAATTTACGAGTACCTATGGCAGTTGTTCCCACTCCTCCAGCAACGCTGTTTTTAGGTCCTGGCTGGTTCTGGTAGATGGAATGTGAGTTGCAATTGCCCTCCTTAGAGAGTCCTAGACATGTTTTATGGGATTTAGGTCTAAAGATCTGGCGGGCTAATCCATCCGGCGAATATCTTCATTTTACAGAAATTTGTCGACCAGATGAGCTCTATGTTGGCGCGCGTTTTCGTGCATTAAAATGAAAGCAGGGTCAATTGCACTCCTGAAAAGGCGAACATAGGGCTCCAAGATCTTATCCCTATACCTCACATCAGTCACAAAGGCCCTGCCAAACACATGAGCACCAATCCAACATGATGCTTACCCAGACCTTCAAATCTCCGCTGCCATAGTGGTTTCTTTCTCGGACGTTGGATGGCAGGTAGGGCCATGGTTCTCTCCAGATGAAACAACAACTCTGCACAGATCAGTACGTCGAGAATCAGTGTTTAGGCTGAACCGAGGTTCATCAGTGAATAGAACGGTCCCCATTGGTCCCTGGTCCAAAGTCCATGATTTCTGCACCAATCTAAACGGGCCCAGCTGTCAGCAGAAGTGAACGAGTCGCAAACAGCACTCTCTCATATAGCCTTCTGGAAGCAGTAACTAACTCGGCTGCCTGTGGCCGCATAAAGGTCACAAGAAAGAGCTTAGAAGCTGTTGCAGACCTTGTCCAGGCTTTCTCTCTATGGATCCAGTATCCTTAAATTGTTTCCATAAGCTAAGACACGACGTTTGACGTTACATTGAAGTCTCTTGAAATCTGCATTTGAGGCTTCCAGTCTCCCCACGATTCGCCACCCCATTCCATCATCAAAACGTTGTTTGTTATTAATTTTTGCTGTTTTCTATTGGATTTCATCGAATGTTAAAAAAAAACACCCAAGATATTCGGCGAGGTGTGCGAGCGAACGAAATGCGAAAATTGCCACGCCGCTTATAAAGCCTGTTCCTCTACTCGCTACACCTATACACACGTGTACGCTTACGTATTCAACACTAAAGATTTTCATCTTTGTTTCGAAGCATTAGTTTTACCTTTCGTTCAGTACTTTTCATGAAATTCGGCAAAATATTCAAATTCTCTTAATTTTGAACATGAGTGTATTTCCAGTGTGACTCCTTAATGTTAATTTAACACAGTAAAGCCTATGGATCGCATAACCTTTTGACTTGTTCCTACTGTTTTGTACCGATGCCACAAAATTTCTCATTCTATGCAAATTCTAATAATATTATAACTTGAAATAGGGAAATTGTTTGGCTGACGTCAGGGTCAAAGCGAATGATTAAATGTCTTTGCATAGGTGGATAATAATCCGGGAAGTAACATAGGCTATGTTTCATTTACTTTCTTCAAATACTTGTCTTAATAACTTAAAATTCCATTATTTTCACTGAGAATCAATTAACAGTTTCCCTATAAAATTTAACATTGTGTCTTTATTGTTGCCACCAGTTGAAAAACTGTAATAATACTTGTTCCACAGCAATTAATTTTCAAGTGAAAGATTTCCACGTGAAAAATGAAATTAAAATAATGTTTTTAAGTATTAAAAAAGGAAGAATATGACGTCATACCCTAAATAAAAAGCGACATTTTCAAATATTTGATAATAATACAATCAGAAAGCAGGTGAATATGTCGTCATATTTGTAACAAAATGAGGATTTTCAAATATTTGTTAATAATACGAGGCGCATCAATATGAGTAAATACAGAAAACAGGTGATTAAGACGTCATATTTAAAACAAAAACAATTAAATATTAGGTTGTAACGAAAGTTTCCCGCCATAGCTAATATCGTTTGTTGACGACAATATAAGCAAACAGTTCCCGTTGACGTGTTTACTCATATTTTGTCAAACAATTTTTGGCATTTGAAAGAAAGAGACTTGTTTTAGAACACTGTGTTGTGAAAATTGTAAAAAAAATGTCGTTATCATTAAGTACAAGGTTTCTGAAATGGAACTATCACGCTATCAGATTAGAACCATCATTTACTTCCAGTTCTGTTGCAAAAAGTCAGCTACAGAATGTCACCGAATAATGTGTACAGCTTTAGGTACTACTTATGTATCATACGACACTGTGAAGGTTTGGTACCGAAAGTTAAAAAACAAAGACTATGGCATTCAAGAAGCAGAGCGCTCTGGCCGGCCAACTGATGTTGCTGAGGCTCGCCTGCAAGAACTTGTGGAAGAAGATCAGTATGCAACCACTCGAGAGCTAGCTAAGGAGTTAGGCGTTAGTGCCATGTTCATTAGTCGCGCTATGCATCGCATAAACTTGACGTACAAGTTCAATAGCTAGGTACCGCATGAGCTGGCTCAAGCAGATAAGGTTGGTTGGTTGATTATTGACGGCCAATTACCTACACATGGGATATAGGCCCGGGGAGAGTGCCCTTCGTGGGGGTCTTTCTAAGGGAACCTAACCCGTATTTACGCATGGATAAATCCACGGCTCGAAGAAAACCACGAAAACTCCGTACGATTAGGCCGACGGGCGCGATTGGGAACAAGCAGATAAGGACAGACGTGTTTAGGCCTGCACTAATCTGCTCGTATATAAACGCAATGACAAAATTTTGGACCGGATCGTCACTTGTGACGAAAAGTGGATTTACTTCAACAACACAAACCGAAAAGGGGGTTGGTCTGCGCCCGGTGAGCCCGTCGGCAGCGTCGGAAAGCGTAATTTGACTAACAAAAAGATAATGCTTTGTATCTGGTGGGATTGCCATGGACAAAGTCCACAAAGAATATCTGGAAAAGGATAAAACCATGAACAGTAAGGTGTACAGCGATATGCTAGTCCGTACGATTAGGCCGACGGGCGCGATTGGGAACAAGCAGATAAGGACAGACGTGTTTAGGCCTGCACTAATCTGCTCGTATATAAACGCAATGACAAAATTTTGGACCGGATCGTCACTTGTGACGAAAAGTGGATTTACTTCAACAACACAAACCGAAAAGGGGGTTGGTCTGCGCCCGGTGAGCCCGTCGGCAGCGTCGGAAAGCGTAATTTGACTAACAAAAAGATAATGCTTTGTATCTGGTGGGATTGCCATGGACAAAGTCCACAAAGAATATCTGGAAAAGGATAAAACCATGAACAGTAAGGTGTACAGCGATATGCTAGTCCGTGTTGACGCTGCTATCAAGGCAAAACGTCAAAATGAGTTCCGACGCCCGAAGGTAATGTTTCATCATGATAATGCTAGACCACATGTGTCTGCATTCACCTTCTGGACTTTGTATGGACTCGAATGGGATCTTTTGCCACATCCACCATATAGCCCCGACATCGCTCCCTCGGACTTCTACCTTTTTTCACACCTGCAGCTACATCTTGCTGGTGTTATCTTTAATTTTTCACAGGATGTCCGAAATGAGGTTGATATGTTTTTGAACTCGCGGGCCTCCAAGTTTCTGGCTCGAAGGGTTTGAAAAACTACCAAAACTTTGGCAGAAAATCATAGATTTGGGTGGTGATTACTACTCGCACTAATGTTACTGCTTTCATGCTTTTTTTCTAACTTTATTAAGAACTTTTTTTGGCGGAAAACGTGTTACAACCTGATATATATTTTACCGATACTGATTATTAAGGATGAATATCAGTTACATACAAAAGAGAATTTTCTGTCAAACATTTTGCCGCCAAATATGGCAAAATGCTGGGGACATTTGGTGGGAAAATTTACTTTCAAGATTACTATTGCCAAAACACGTGCTTGGCACCAAATGAAAGAGTGTCGCCACGTTGGCAACTTTCCGCCAAATTTTGGCGACATTTGGCGAAAAAATTGGTGTTCAGAATCTGAAGGAATTATCTAGAAATTCCCAATAGGAACTGAGATACATGATTCAACCAATCAGAGTCCATAGAACGTTCTCGAAAACAAAATTCAATCAATCAGAGTCCATAGAACGTTCTTGTAAACAAAATTTAACCAATCAGAGTACATAGAACTTTCTCGCAATTAATCTTTCACCTGTATAAGGAAGTTCTTCGGTCGAAGCCTAATCGGATAAAGTCTGTAAAGTTGGACAGTGAATCTTGCGATCTGCAAAAGAATTAGAAGCCTACAAGAAGATTGAAGTTTGGCGAATTGAACACAAAGCTAATTTTAACCGAGCATACTTCGGCCTGCCCAGCTGGTTTATTTTTTAAAATTGATTTTTTTATGTTTCACTGCATAATAGCTATACTGAAGTTAAAATCGCGTAGCGCAGATACTACACATTTTTTTTTGCATTTAAACCGTCCTCTGGTGGGAAATAGGGTAAATATAAATAAATATTTTTTTTTATAGTAAAACTTCACAATAAACTTCTGACAAAATGAAATTGACGTTTCGTTAGAAATTTTCACATGGTGTGTTTTCTTTTTTTTTTTTGACATTTGAAGCACCAGCGTTGAGAAATTACATAAACTAAAACTTTAAAATGACTTTTTTATGTTTTCTTATATGACAACTATACTCCAGGTTAAACTATGTTATGTTATACAGACTCAAAAAATCTTTCTATTGCGTTTAGGGTAAATATAGGTACTTTAGGTTGCGTTTAGGGTAAATTTAGTTACTTTCTCTCATTCTCCCTCTCTCCCTCTCTTTTAAATGATTAATAAATATATCCGAGGTTTATGAAAACTAAATGTTACTCACGGTTATCGAAAAATGAGTTCAAGTAGACATACATCGAATCTAGGATCTCGAATCAAATTTTCATTCTCTTTTGAGATGACATCCTCTTAAACTGCACTTGAAGGTTTAGAAGCTGTGTAAAGAAAACTTTCAAGACGTTTCTTGCAGTGCTTTGAACAGTAATATGTTTTGTTCCGGTTTTGTTCATTTAAAAATAAAGATTTTCGGTCGAGGCAATTAAAAAATTGTAGAGCAGCATCGATTTAGTGCAAAAATACATATAAGTACTAAGACTAGAACGCGTAAAATACTCATCTTATGACAGGAGCTAGTTACTCGCTTATAAATGGAGTCTAGTTTGTTTGTGAGTGTTTTGTCTGACACATTAAGATGTGTGCGTGAAAGCAACATCTTTCTATCGTTTTTCTAATTTTCAAAAGTGCAATTGTGCCTCCCTGAATCTGAGTTTCACGGTTATTTTATGCGTTTATGACAATTAGGTCATACTGGGCAGCTGGCGAGTATAAACATGGGAGTAAAAGTTTAAATTGACGAAATAGCCGAGTTTCAACTCATCTGGTAACATTAAGTCGTTTCTGAAGATCCATTTTCGCCCAGTGTAACTTTTCAGTGTGACGACTGATGTGATTTTGAGAATGAAATCTGGTTCTAAAGCGTGCTTTGGTAAAAGTTTCTGTTAAGTATTCTGAATAAAGTGAAGTCTAGGATCCACGGGATTCCAACAGTTAGTGATATTTTACGTAGTTTTGAAAGTGAACTTGTATTTCAAGTGTTTTCAGCTTTAGTCGTGAACTTCCACGTGCAGGTGTCAGTGAAGTGATACCGAAGAAAACATTTCCCGCCACATAAGTTCAGTTACGAATTTAGTAAAGTGCATTTAAGGTAATATTTGAGAGTTAGAAAAAGTTACGTTTATTCATCATAGTTAACCCTTCTTTGGATGAGTTTTTCTTTTACAATTGTGTTTTTTATACATATATTAAATATTAGACACCAGAAATTTTAAGATAAATTTTTAAGTTTGTTCAGCAACATAGTTCACGGGAAATTTACTGGATTAATATTTCTATATAAATATAGTGGTGGCGAAGAATTTGATTTATTTATTAAAAGTTAAATAAAAAGTGATGGAAATTTACATCACTATGCAATTAAGGGTTAAGATCTGTCCACTCCAATGCCGCCCACCTTCTTAGTGTTTTAAATAAAAGTGTGTTTTAACTTATATATAATGTAATGACCTCTTCTTTAAATAGTCCCATTTGGGGACAATTTGTTTGTTCATGATTTCAAACACTGTAACGTAACACCGATGAGCATTTTTACGCGTTCTAATATTAATGTGCTCTAAGTGCATTTTCCTACTAAATCGATGCTGCAAATCCAATTTTGTAATTAACTTCCTTCCCCGCGTCTACTATAGTCTTCGAGATTGGCCCGGTAATTCTTACGTTAGTTTTACCGTTAGCAAACGCTGCGATCAGTTTCATCGATACATGCTTAGTCATTTTACTATAGTTACACACCATTTTCAGCACGAAAGCTGTCGGCGATCAACAGTTAAAGGTGCGAAAATTATAAAAATTTCGTGATTTAGAATATGTTACTTTGTAGTATGTTTGTATTTTCATTCTAAACAAATGAGTTTTGAATCAAGTGCGAAATTGTTTTTTGAACCTTTTTAGTACTCATTTTTTTTAAAGATATTGCACAAAGAATCATTTTAATCGGCGGAAATATTTTTTAACACGATCCAACATAGTTGAAAAGCGTTTATTATTTCGGTTTGTCTGTCTGTCCGAGCTTTAACTCGAGTAAATATACTGCGATTACCATGTAATTGATTATATTATTGAGGCATGTTAGGTATTGAAAATGAAGCGCGTAGCATTTATTTTTTATTCACAGGGACACTCAAAGGAATTCTGTTACAGAATGGTCTATCGGAAAAAATCGTTTGCAATATATTTTAACAATGATTTTAATCTTTTTCAAGCATATTGAAATAGATATACATTACTGAGGTGTACTACATGAAGCTTACTGCAGAATATGGTGTTCATAGCATTTTACTGTTTATTTACAGGGACACACAAAATAATTTGGTTAAAGTGCCTTCTATGAGCGGTAATTACTGAAAGTGCGTTTTCAATTGTGGTATGCGTTTTTAAATTTAACTAATTTGTTGCCTATTACTTGGTGTATAAAAATTCTGTGGATCATACACAGAGCTGCACAAAAGAATTCGAGTACATTTCCGTTTATTGACGAAAATTATTGAAATGGAATATGAGTTTAACAACCGCTAATTTTAGCAAACTATGCAATATATTTACAAATCTATTGATCCTATACAGGGTTTCACATAATATCTTTAATAATTTTGAATGATAGTTGCTAAAGTTAGGTTTTCAAATGTGTCATGCATTTTATAATTTGTTTTTCTAGATTAACATTTTTCCTCTTATTAAACGGGGAAGTTTTGTTACAGTATTGTGAATATGTTGAAAAGTGTTTCATAATCTATGCTGGACGCATGATTTTTCTTTCCTGTTTTTTAATTGTTATAGATGTAATTTTATCAAAAACTACACCCCATTTTCGGCGACTAAATCAGTAACTCTGTCACTTAAAAAGATATATTTAATGAATTAAAAAGAGAATTTAAAGAATATATTAATGAATTAAAAATATATATGTATCCCCGATGTACCTTTTATGTATCTTTTATGTATCTCCTTATGTATCGTTTCGACTCTCATTAATACCTTTAAATTCATTCATTTATCTTTTGAAGTTTGTGATTAGAGAGTATAATGACTTTTAATTAATCTTTAGAAAGTCTTAAAAATTTTAATACTCGCTTCTTTGTAAAACGACGCTGAAAATTCATTATAATTTTGAATTACGTGTATTAAAAGTTCATACTTTTATCGTTTTACATAGGAATTAGCTTCCTTTATTAATTAAAAAATCCTACTTAGGTATATTAAAATACATGAAAAGTAAACGTAATTATTAGCAAATATTTTAAACTTTTCTGAAATGAAACCGTTCACGCTATGGGATGAAGAAAGAAGTTTAAATTTATGAAGATATTACGCGGCTCAAAATGATATAGAACAAATTAATCTTCGAGTTTTAATAAGAAACAGCAATAAGAAAATAACAAGAAAAAGAAATTCGGTTTTATTGTTTAAATTAACACTACAAAATATTTATACTAAGGGGCTCTATTCATTGCTCTTGGCGGTGGTCAAAGTAGGATAGGTGGTTCAACCTATGCCTATATCCACCGCAGCAATGTGTAGCCCGAGATTGTTGCACATAGGGCATGTTGCACATTATAACTATCACCACACCGGAAATTAAACCGGACACAGATCAAATTTCAAAATTCGGACCACGTTATTACCCCTTTCTTACCAAGATCTATGGATATGGTAAGTTACGTTGTACTTGTTCGAGTCATTGCCAAAATATTTAATGAATTAAAAAATATTTCTCCAATGCATTTTTATTTCGACTCTAATTAATGCCTTTAAGTTCATTAATTTAACTTTTGAAGCTTGTGATTAGAGAGCATAAGGACTTTTAATTAACCTTTAGAAATGGAATCGTGTTCATTTCATTGTCAGATTAGAGTGGATACATAAGAAGTTTCGCTCGCTGCGCTTAATTTATGAAAATTATTACCAAATTCATATTTAAAATTTGTGAATAATTTCAGACATTAATTTTTACACGAAACGAATCACAATCATCAAAAACAGGAGTGTGTAAGTTTACAGTTCACTGCAATCATTAGTTTTCGAGATATAGAGAAATTTTATTCTTCGATGGTCTAAGGGCCCATCTCATGTTATCAGAGCATCCACAGAAAATAAAATCTTAGAAAGTACCTGAAGACTTTCTTATAGAGCCTTTTTCAAATAAAGTGAGTTTCTTAAAATCGATAATTTCTGTATAATTTTTCTGGTAACTATTTGAGTCTTCCCGGTACTTTTCTTCTAAGATCTTAATTTTAGTTTTCTATTTATTTTTATAAAACACTAACACATTTTCTTTTATAACTCTATGAAGGCATAAGAAAAGTATATAAACTATACCTCTTTCCGCGCTGCCTTGATCCAAGGAATTAAAATATGATGCTAAAAGTAGGTGTTACCATTTAAAAATTCAAAGTTGGTGCAATTTTAATATGTAGACGAGCCTTATTTCGAAAATCGTATTCATATTTGGAAAGTAGATACAATTGTCAGTAGAACGGTACCTCTGGCATCTCTATATGATACTTTGGGATAAAAAAAAACATGGGTTGATATTTCCCCACCCCCTCCAAGACTGTTCATGCAGATGATGACACTAACCACGAAGGGAGCTAATTTAAATATTATTTTCAGAATTTTTCTACATAAAAAATATTTGACATCTGTCAGAAACTAGTCGAATGTGTCAATCAAAGAACTTTCTTCTATCTCATATATTTGTTTTATTACACTTCAAGTTATTTATCAACAAACTTTCAAAACCTTGTGGGGGGGAGGGGAGATCGTAATTGTCTAATCAACGGGTAATATATCGAAAAACGTGAAAAATTTTGCTTATTACAAATACACAAATTAAACCTAGATTGGACAGTTGAGTGATTCAGTATGATTTTTTTTCAACAGCTATAGCGCTCGACACGATAATCAAACAAAATTCGCTATCAAAGCGACACTTTCAGGTCCATTTTCTCTAAAACTTTATACAAACCTCGGTCTATTACATTACATCTAAATATGAAATTTCGTCAAAAAAGATTAATAAATTCCTTAACTGCAAAAAGTTGAGAACATCGCTCAAAAATCGTTATTACAGCGTTCCCATCCAGGGGAATATCCCCATTTTCAACTGAGACTTAACGTCAGTAGTCAAAAACATATATATGAAGTTTAGTTCAATTCTATCCTTTGCTTCATACACTTTCCGATGATACAAAAGAAAAATCGCACCTAAATTCGCTGTTCCAGCGTCACCTTCAGGCTGATTTTCTCCACAATTTTATACAAACCTCGGCCATAACATTATATCTAAATATAAACGAAAACTATTACTCTAAATATTTACTCGAAACATATTCATAAAATCTTCACTTAAACTGCAAAAAACCGAGAAAATCGTATAAAAATCGCTATTACAGCGCTCCCTTCTGGAGCAATATCAACTGGGAGTTGATAGCCATAGTCAAAAACATATATATCAAGTTTAGTTCAATTTTATGAATAACTTCGTACACTTTCCGATGATACAATAAGCAAAATGGCAGAAAAATCACTATAACAGCGTCACCTTCCGGCGGAATATCCCCAATTTCAACTAGGACTTGCTGGTCATAGCCCAAAACTTACGTATGAAATTTCATTCAATTATTTGCATAACTTCATACACTTTTTTATGATACAAATAGGGCACACGAAAAGACAGACATTTTGTAAAAAAGGTGTGGTTTCAGGATCTCTGACCCCCTAAAATGTGTAAATTCGTCGGAAACCGGAAGTCGAAAATTTTTTCTATTACAATACTTTCTTCTGTTATAGATAGAAGAGAGTAAAAACAGTAAGACAGAAACAGTGATTAAAAAAATATATCATATTTTAACTTAGAACTAGCAAAGACTTTCTAAAATTACCTTTCACAATGTAGTTGAAGAAATCATTTAATTAGCCTTTCTCGCCGACCAGTGATTCAACACTGGAGAAGAAGCAGAAACAATGGCTAAGGTGTGGTTTTCCTCACAGGTGGCGGCATTCTACGAAGAAGGGTTACAAAAACTGGTGGGACGTTACGACAAAAGTTTCAACGCACATGATAACTAGTAGAAAAGTAAAAAAAAGGTATGAAGAAACTTATATTCTTTTTTTTTTCTAAATGTACTTAGAAATGTACTTTTCATTGCAAAACGGACCTTACTATAAAAATAAATTCCTATTTAATACTATTAAATACGAATTTATTCAATTATCGATGCTGGATTTTCTTTGGTTTCGTGTTTGCCCCAGGGTTGGTGGCTTACGGAAAATATTCCATCTTGTGCTGCGTTTGTTGCCTTGCCAACATGTTATAGTGAGAGAGTTCCAAGCTGAATAACGTTCCCAAGTGGTTCAGTTAGTAGAATGTCAATCCCCTGTACTGATGACCCGGGTTCGAGTCCCGCCTTGGGTACTTTTTCACTATGTTGTTTTCACTATGTATCACGCCTATTAAGCAATTAAAATTTGATTATTATAAAAATAAAGCTTGTACTCTTCCACAGAATCTAGTATTTTTGTTTGAAGTTTAAGATTTTAGAAACAAGAAGATTCTAACCCTATAACTTTATTGAGATCAATTGCAGAGCAAATTGTGAGGATTAACCACTATCATCAGCAGATTCATCTATAAATATAGCTATTTTGGAATCAATATGTCTGATAGAACTCCTATGGGCTGTGGAAGTTTATGAAGGTTTGGCTGAGGGTTCATGAAATTTATGGGTGGTCCTGTTTACATGAGACAACATCCATTATATACAATAGATACAAGAACTTTTTTTTACTACAAATGGTGAGAATAATAACTAATGAGAAATCTTTCACAATCTGATTCAACTAAAATTGAATAATGTTATTAGAATGAGGCAAAATTTGGTAGCATTTCTTTTTCATATGCGATAAGTAACGTGCAGAAATGAATGAATAGCCGATTCTCTTCCAAAATACATCAATCGCCACAACAGTGATTTATTTCCATGATACGTAGCGCATTTATTATAAATGAAACGATTTTTTTTCGACATTCGAAGGCAGTAAGGAAACCTGTCGCTTAATAACCTTATATAAATGTTAAGTATGATACATAGAAAGCAAGAGTTTAAAGTTCATAAAAATAGCACATCATAGAATATTCATGAGTTAATTAACTTAAAAGCATAAGCAAAAGGAAAGCGAAGTAATTTATCCTTTACATAAATAACATATCTGAGCTCATTTAACAAATTGATAATAATGGATTATGCGTCATCTTATTAATTTAATTATAGTATAATATAGAACTTTTGTTTGCACGCAGAGTTTGGGAAATTTTATTTGGCATGCTATCGACTTTGAAACATTATATAATTGATCCGCCAATAATAATGCATAATTTGAGATAATATAATTAGAAATTTTTTTCTGTATTTCTAAACGATATCCCTTGTGTGAAAGTGCTATTTTGTGCCGATAGTGTGCCGGTAAATGGTATCTTTGAAGTTTGTGCCATTGTATGAAAGCCAGAAGAGGCATTCGTTATACCTTCTGATGCAAAATAAATATTGATTCCTTAAGGATTGCACTTTGATTATTATCCTGATAATTTATTTTAAATAACTTTTCGGGATAAAATAAGATAGCATTTTATTGCACAAAAATCAGGTGAGAAAATATAAAAGCATGTTTTTTAAAATAAAAAAGATTTAAAATTCGGGTATTAAAATACGACTTGAGCCGTTTTAACACGTTTTTCAACTTGGTTTTTGCATGTAAAGATGGAATTTTATAATTTATTATAAAATCACTTCTTGATATGCTACAGTTATAAAATTTATGTATACAAGCGTGTTTCCGATATCAAGACAACATTTCAATATTTTTGGAACTTAAAAAAAAAAAAATAATACAATAATTTTAAGGCATTTTTCCATTAGCTGCCCGCAGGTGTTAAAATCGTCAAATATTCTTTATGGTTACAACTGTTTACGAGTTACAAAAACAATGAAGTTAATTATTCTTCAAACCACCCTTGCCAACGTATGCCAGCCAACTGGCTATGAAACTGCAACAACGAAATATTTTAAGCACTAAATTAAGAAAATATAAATAAAAAATAAAAAGTGTAAGATATTGAAAAAGAAAATACACTTTTAGCATTTCTAATGTATATCTTTTATCAATGTATTTTTAGCTTTTATCAACGTATAGTCATAGTTTAATATTAATTAAAATTTGACTATACGTTGGGGAAAAAAATTAGAAATCTTGAAAAGATAGTTAAAAAAAAAAAACCTTTTTCATTTCCTGTTCCCATATCTTAAAAAGGAAACAGAGTAAAAATTGTAATTTCTTTAATACACTCACTAGTCTGCGCTTTTTATGAATCGTAAATGAAATCGGTGTTTTTTCCCTAACCAGAGCCCACGCTAAGTTAACGTATTGAAACGGAATTTTTTTGGAATTACATTAATTGCAATCATGCAAGTAGGCGAGATTTTAAGATAAACATTGAATGCTTATAAAGAAAAGAGTGGTTTTTTTTAAACTATTTTAATTTTATGTGAAACGGGAGTTCGTATCAAACTGTCCCACGTATGTGGGAGATTAAGACATTTTGCTTCATAATCTATAATACGCAAATATTGATTAATATATTTAAAATATATAATAAAAACTGTATGCTTTTATAATTTTTCATAACATTTATTAATATAATAATCGATTATAATATTTGGCGAGATATGTACGCTTAGGCTTAACCAAATTTTTATTTAGGAAATTAGTATTGTTTTATATTTATATAAATAAACTTTAACATCTTATTTTTAATTTTACAAAACTGTTATGAAGTCTTAATCTCTCAAATCAAGAAACTTGGTAAATTTTAGGAGGAAAAACAACCACTTCTTAACTTAATTATTGAGATTTGTTGATAATAATTCTTCTTTAATATATTATTTTTTAATTATTTTAATTTTATAATTATTTTACGAAATACGATATCATGAAAAGACGAGAAATGGACATTGTGATTCGGTCAATGATAACGTTTGCAATGTAACTACATTCCGAAATATGGAGTGCCTAATTCAGTGCTGTTTGGATGCGGCTATTGATAACTTCCACCAACCCTCACGATATTGTTATATTTGACCCTAGATCATCGGAGTTTGAGTAATAAAGTATTAAAAAAATTGTAAAAAATGCGGAGAGATTATAATTAACTTATATAAATAGATAAATTATAATCTAGTACCTGAAACTTTCTGAAAATTGAATGTATGAAGTTATTTAACCAGTTCGGGGTCTGGCGTCCCTTTAATAGGACACGTGTTTTCAATGACTATTATTTTGTCTCAATAATTATTTTTGTTACTATCTGCATTTAGTAATGATAGTATATGTCTATATATTTATTATGACAGCATTTATGTTTGAACATTTAGTAATAATAATAATAACAATAATAATAATAAAAGTTTGCTTAATTTTCTTTACGCTGTTGGCGATTCTTTTATTTGAAACATATGTTCCACTCTTTAATATTAAAATAAGTACTAATTTTTCGAATGAATAATTTATGATAAAACATAAAAAATACTAGAAAGTTGTTATGTCTGTTTAATCGTGTCATAATCCGATATTTTCCAAATGTGCTCAAATTTATTTCTTAGCTTATTGCCATATGAAAAATGCGCAAAGTATGCATATTCCTTAGATTGCATCCTTAGATTAGTATCCGTCTCCACATGTACCTCCACGTACTTTTTTCCTGTTTTTGTTAGTCTAGTTTTCATTTTAGGTTAGCTAAATAATGAAACGACTCAAACTAACCTGACATTTGTAGAGTTTTTTTTTTTTATCTTACATTTTACAGTTTATTTTAATATTTCGTAATAAATGGCTAACTTCAAAACATATTAAAACAACATTAAAGTAAGTTTGAACCACATTAATTTGTGTTAACAAAAATTTATTCATCATCATAGGTAAAAATTCAAATGCAACTCCTAATTATATTTCAATGATTTCCTAGAGCTTGTTTTATGGAGCTGAGTTTGCGTGTTTTATTTGAACCTTTTATTTCTTTTGGTTTCCGTCATTACAATACCGTAAAAATTCGACTCTAAGCGCCTCCCCCCTCAAAATTAAACTCTCTACCCACTTTTAGGAAATTTTGATTTTCTTTTCCATTGCCAAATATAAACACCCTTCCCTCCCTTAAAAAAAAATCTCTTTTCCGCAAACATTTTAGTTAAAAAAAGTCTAAGAGAGAGAATCCTTCATCTTTTGGTAGATTTCCATTAAAAAAAAACCCCTCTTCCTTTACTCCTGAAATGTCCGATTCCGTTTTCTGCCAACCCCCAGCATACAAAGTTTAAAATCTTGAGAATAAAAGAAATGTTATGTCCTATTTGTTGCTCTCTATTAACAATAAGGAAATAATCAACCATCTAAATTACAATCTCCTCTCTCTTCCAAAATTTGCGCTTCTCTCTCCTTCCGTCTCAGCATACGAAGATTAAAATCTTTAAAATTCTTTGTGAAATACAATTATGCTCTATTTATTTCTATACAGTAACAATAAATAAAAAATCTTCCTTTACTCCTGAAATGTCCGATTCCGTTTTCTGCCAACCCCCAGCATACAAAGTTTAAAATCTTGAGAATAAAAGAAATGTTATGTCCTATTTGTTGCTCTCTATTAACAATAAGGAAATAATCAACCATCTAAATTACAATCTCCTCTCTCTTCCAAAATTTGCGCTTCTCTCTCCTTCCGTCTCAGCATACGAAGATTAAAATCTTTAAAATTCTTTGTGAAATACAATTATGCTCTATTTATTTCTATCCAGTAACAATAAATAAAAAATCTTCCTTTACTCCTGAAATGTCCGATTCCGTTTTCTGCCAACCCCCAGCATACAAAGTTTAAAATCTTGAGAATAAAAGAAATGTTATGTCCTATTTGTTGCTCTCTATTAACAATAAGGAAATAATCAACCATCTAAATTACAATCTCCTCTCTCTTCCAAAATTTGCGCTTCTCTCTCCTTCCGTCTCAGCATACGAAGATTAAAATCTTTAAAATTCTTTGTGAAATACAATTATGCTCTATTTATTTCTATCCAGTAACAATAAATAAAAAAATCAGGCATTACAATATTCATCTACCTTTAAAATGTCTGATTCCCTCCTTTGTTACACCCAGCAATATATATTTTTTAATATTTAAAACTCCATTTAAAAAAATACTTCTGTTCTATTTGTTGATCTCTAGTAATAATAAGTAAATAATTAATCATCTAAATTAAAAATACTCCCCCTAGCGTACAAAGTTAAAAAAAAATTTAATTCTTTATCTAAAAAAATCTTCTGTTTTATTGTTGCCCTCTAGAAATAAATCTGCCTCCTAAATTATCTCTTTACTCCAAAAATATTCAAAAAGCATAGGGAGAGAAATAGAAATTTTGGGGGGAGGGGATAATGCAGGTGATGGATTATTTATTTGTTGTTACTATATAGTATTAAATAGGTCAGAAAAAAATAAAGCGTTCTGAAGATTGCGTGTTTGGTACCAGAGGTGATTGATTTAAATAACTGATTTAAATGATTGATTTAAATAAAATAATTTATTGTTAAAACAAAGTAGCAAATGGAGCAGAGCATGAAAAAAAAATTATTTTAAATATTGTGTGCTGGGTGAGGGGGGAGGGGGAGAGACAGATTTGGATGATTTTTATTTTTATTTTAAAGTGAAATCCACGAAAATGCGAAAGATTTTCTCCCCTGTATTAATGATAAAAACAGTTTTTTAATGAATTAAAAAAAACCCTTATTATAAACCCTCTTCTTAAATTTAACTGTTTTTGCTTTTGCAAAAGGGTGGTTTTTAATTCGGGATTTTATGGTAACATTATTTTCGCATACCTCAACTCAGGCACGCAAGTAAAAAGTTCAAACCTATCACACTATACACGAAATAGTTGATGTAATGAATAGATAGTTAATAGGCTACCCGAGCATAAAGTGTTAAGAACCAGGTTGTCTTATGCATGCTTTTTAACACTTTCCAACATAGTTGAAAATTGTTTATGAATTCGGTTTGTCTGTCTGTCCATGCTCTAACTCACGTAAATATAAATGGATTGTTATGCAATTGATATGTTATTGAGGTTTACTATGGCATGTTCAGTATTGAAAATGAAGTGTGTAACATTTATAGTTTTTTTACAGGGACACTAAAAAGAATTCCTTTACATTACAGTCTATGGGGAAAATTAGTTGTGCCTTGTTTGAATGATTTTAATGATGTTACACAATTTCAAACATACTGAAATTGATATATATCACTGAAGTGTACTACAAGAGGCTTACTATAGAATGTGCCATAGCACTTACAGTTCCTTTATAGGGTCACTCAAAACAATTCTGCTACATTACAGTCTATGGAGAAAAATCGTTTGCGTTTAATTTTAATAATGTAATTTTAATAATATTTGAAACTTATTGAAATTGATATATATCACAAAGATGTGTTATAAGAAGCTTACTATAGAATATTGTGTGTATAGCGTTTATCGTTCATTTACAGGCACACACAAAAAAATTCGGTACTGTCTGTTAACACTAATTGCTGAAAGCGCGTTTTAGTTGCTGAACGCGTTTCTAAATTTAACTCATTTTTTGTTTATTACTTCGTGTGTATAAATTGCATGGATCATATACAGGGCAGCACAAAAGTTCTCGAGTTCATTTCCATTTATTGATGGAAATTCCTTAAGGAGAATTTTAAACTGTGCTACGCGTTTCCTAATTGAACTAAAATTAAGCCTTCTATGTAGTATATACACTCTAAAAAAATCCGTGAAAATACAACAGATTTTCCGTAAATTTTACGGAGAAGTTTCATTTTTCCAAAATTTCAGTAGAATTGCCGTAAATGACATTAGTTCCGTTAAAGAGATTTCAAATCTGTAAATATGCAGAAAGTTTTCCGTAAATTTAATGGATTTTTTCCGTATTTCTTTCTAAACAGTATAATGTCCGTATTTCTTCCAAAACAGTGCAATTTCCGTAAATGACGTTTAAAGGTTGAATACAGAAATCGCCTTCTTTGAAATGAGAATTAAGATTGTTGTATTTACTAGAGTTCTTCTAGGACACACGCCTGGCCCGGCTCGACCCGCTGGCCCATTCTGACCGAGGCCATGTCAATTTATTATGAAAAGAACAGTGATATTTATATTTTTTAATGAAATATTTAGAAATTTATTTTATTTTTATAAATTACAGAAAAAAAAATATATTTTTAAAAAATCTACTTATTTTTTTCTTGAGAGTACTTCAAAATTATGATTTTTTTCCACTAATTTTTTTTAAATTTATATTTTTTAATGTGAGGCAATATTGTGTTATTTAAAGTTTTCATAGCTTAATATCTCTGCAAATCATAGCTATGCAAATTGGTATTAAACTAAACTGATTTCGCTTATAAATTTATGAATTCCGCTAAAATTTATTATTTTATAAATTATAATGTTACAAAGTTTACAATTTTTTCCTTAAATTTATAAAATTAGTTAATATTTTTTCTTTACTTTTATAAAAATCAAGTTTTTAGTTTTTTAACGTTTTTAATTTATTTCGTTAGATCATATTTTTATAAATTAAACTAATTTAATTTAAATTAAATCAGTTAGTCCATGTTTAAACTTACCTATGCCAAGGTCATTAATTTTAAATTTCTCTCTCTCTCTCTCTCTTTTTTTTTATATTTTAAAAACTATTCAGTTTAACAGAACCGTACGCAAAAGCTCTCAGCATAGCTGAAATATAATAATTTAATTTATTATAAAATTGTTTATTTACATAAGTTTTTTTAAATAAGAGATTAAAAAAATTATTTTAATAGCATGTAATAAACAAGTCTGATTAAGATAATTGTTGTTTTTATTGGAATTGATAAATAGATAATCAGGCAAATAATTTAAAAAAAGTATATGTTCGAAAAAAGAAAATGTTGGTACCAATGTTGAAATCAGGGGGTGGCCCGGAGGGGACATTATCCCCCGGAACATTGAAATATCCCCCCTGAAGATTTGAGATTTTATACTTTTAATGATCAAAAAGTGCAATTTCCCCCCCCCCCCGGAACTCTATAATGTCCCCCCCCCCGGAACCACAGAAATCCTTCCCTGAGAAAAATGTCTGAATTCAACACTGGTTGGTACTGTTGCAAAAAGAAGCAATTATTACTCTTAATACAATGTTTTATGCATATAATACATAATAAATTAAAATTTATCTGTTATAAGGCACCAAATAATACAGAAAATTATTGAAAATTATGAAAAGAAAATATTAAAAACATCGGAAAAATCCATCTACAGATGAAACCTAAAGTTTTTGCATCATAAAAAGTGATTAAAATAAGTAACAGCATTTGAGAAAAATCCGCGCCTGGTCATAGCGCAGTGGTCTCGGTCGTCAGTTTTGTACACGGGAGATTACGGTTTCGATTCCGCTCGCGGCAAGGTTTGGTTTATTTCTATAAACTCACTGAGGAATGAAAAAAAAGAAGCAGAAATGTGTCTATCCCTTATAAGGTTGTCCCCGCGAAGTACTTTTTTGTTTCTTTTTTGGTCCTATAAATTTTATTTTAACGACATAAACATTTCTAAAAAATACGGAAGATATCTGTTTTAAAACGGAAATTTAAAGACGGATATTTCAGAATTCACGGAAAATTTCCTGGATTTTACAGAATTTTTTTCCGTTAAAATACGGAAATAGTACTGGCGTCTCGATTGCTAGTACAATTTCCGTTTTTTTCAGGAAATTTTTTCTACAGTGTATTCAAATCTATAGATCATAGACAGAGCTGCACAAAATAATTTGGATATTTTTCCGAATATTGTTGGTAATTCCTGAAATTGTGTTTTTAAATACGTTATGCCTTTCGCCTTATATTAAACAGTAAAGATTTGTAAAATTATTTTGGAAGTGTTGGAAAGTGTTACATAATCTGTGCTTGACGCATGATTTTTCGTTCTTGTTTTCTTTTTCACGCATGCTGCGTTCTTGTGTATCATGCGCACCCTGATTAGTAATAGGTCACTTCTAGAAAAAAAGAAAAATGTATAA
Organism: Maratus michaelseni; assembly: GCA_963931845.1. Classification (NCBI taxonomy): domain Eukaryota; kingdom Metazoa; phylum Arthropoda; class Arachnida; order Araneae; family Salticidae; genus Maratus; species Maratus michaelseni. The sequence continues at coordinate 169,457,474 of OZ007591.1, forward strand.
GGGAAAAACTTTTCTACCAGATTCCATTCAATTTAAATCTAAATGTTAGTACTAAAATAACAGAGTATTCACAACGTATTGTTTATGGTTTCGTAAATTTAAAAGAAAAAAAAATATCGCCTATTGATTTTATGAGGTGACCAATGGTCATATGCACAGAGACTAGTTAATCACAAATACTGATGTATCATATGCGCACAAATAAAAAAAATCGAAAGTTAGTAAAACGGTATAAGAGAGAAGTAAAAGGAGAAGTAATAAGAGAGTAGTAAAAAAGTATAGGAAAAAAATAGTTAAACAAAAGCACTGTTTTATAAGCAGTCAATGTTTATCTTGAAACTCACGCCTAATTTCATGACTGCTATTCATGTTCTTTCCCCAAAATTCCCGTTTCAATATATTAATTTTGTGTGGAACCGAACTCAATTATGGAAAATTCACTGCTTTTTTTTAACGCTTGGTAGAATGCGCTAGCTAGTGAATTTATATAAAAAAATTGCGATGCCTCTTTTTTAAGATACTGCAACGAGAAAGAAAAAATGAAACATTATTTAAACTATCTTTTTAATATTTCTAAATTGATTTATCCACGTATAATCATAGTTTAATTAATATGAAACTACTAACTGATTAAAGCGTATTAAAAAATATATACATATAACACTGTTTATTTTCCATTTTTATTTTCTACTTTTTAGTGTTTCAAGTATTTCATTGTTACAGCTTCACATCCAGTTGACCTATTTTGGAGAATAATTAAATCCATTGTTGTTGTAACTCGTATACAACTGTAATCATAAAGAATATTTGGCAATTTTTCACCTAGCGGGAAAATGTCTGAAAGATTAATTAATTAATTTATAATTAAGTTTTAAAAATATTTAAAATGTTGTACAGTAGAACCTCGATCGATCGTTTCCCAAGGGACCATTCTGTTCAAACCATAGTTACGGGAAAACGATTAATGCGGATCAACATAAAATATTTTCGTGTGAAAAAGTATATGGCATGAATAAATTTATTACATTGAAATATAGAAAATTTGAAAGAGAAAAATACTTACTACAAAAAATTTACGAAGCAGAATAAAGAGGAATAGATCTATTTATTTACTGGAAATATTGGGAAATTTTGGCTTGTACACACTGTTTTCTTCTTAACCCAAACAATAAATTTTCGACATTAGTGACATCTTTCTGCTCTCTTTCGCTTAATGCATGTGAATAAAGAAAATTTCTCATTGTTTCAAATCCTTTAAGTGATTCAACAAACATTGGAACTGGTTCTGTATTGACATTTTCGTCTTCATCGGTATCATCATCAATTTTTTCATTCGCTGCGATCATTTCTTGAACAGAAATCAAGGCACGTGTCGCAACCTCTTCATCAATTGATGCAAAATCGTCAAAGGTGATGTCCGAGACATTTGCCCCAAACTGCGATAATTCATTTTCCTCTTCATCGTTAGCATCAGCAGTTACATTTTCGAGTTCTGTGACATCCCCTTAGCATTATTAAAAGAGTTAATTATAGTTTCTTGGGTTACTCTCTCCCAGGCAGAGACAACGAAATAAATGGCTTGTAAAACATCAATTTTGATGCTATTGCATTTTCCTTCATCCATCATAGCTAGAGCTTTCCTAACTATTTTTTTTCTGTAATGGCGCTTGAAATTGTGAGTAATACCCAAATCCAGGGGTTTAAAAATAGTGAAAACAATAGACACACAACAATAGCCTATCGCAGCCAAAACTGAAATGAGAGCCTAACGTAAAGTGACAATGTCTTAACTTCTAGAAGCTATGACGTTTGCAGCTAATCCCCGCCCTCTCTGTCAATCATTCACTCTTTCAACATTTTTCAGAAAACACACGAAGGATCTACTGCCCTCCTTAATTTCCTTGGTTGAAAGGCCTTCAGCCCCCCTCCCTCCCTCCCTCCCTCCCTCTCTCGCTCTTAAGGTGACTACATAAATAAATACAAAGATCCGACGCCACGTCGTTAACTAAAACTAAGTTCTTATTCTACTTTTTATAATGACAATTCAGTGCTCATCATTTTACATTTTTTTTCTATTGCAAACTTTTTTTTCATTCCATCTGTACACTAGAGGGTTGCCACTTACAGAATGGCACGTTTATCGCCCGTTTGGGGATTGCATTTAAAGATCACCACTCTCTCATGGAATCGCTCTCGGTTTATCAATACGCACGTGCATCCATGGTCACAATTAGAACAACTTTTTTTTCTGAAACATGAATACAATGGTATAAATTCTCCATATTTTTCGAAGGTCGATAAAATTTTTGAACAATAGATGCGGGAATCTGCATGCTTCAAAAACGACCTAAGCGGGTATAATCAACATTATTTAAATAGTATTTGTGACGGGATTTTTAAAACTAGACGATACATACGGAATAACGAAAGATGCGGGAACGATGAATCGAGGTTCTACTGTGTTGTCATCGGAAACACAACTTTTGTAGATATATGCTTTTATAGTAGTGCATACAAGGAAGCGAGTTAACAATCGATCGCAAAATTCCACCTTTTCATACAAACTCAAAGTTGAGTTAAATAAAAGAGCTTACAAAAAACAAAAATGCATGTGGCATACACAGAAAATAGAGTAACTTAAAAAAAAAAGAAGTACTACAAAACGCACGTGATGTTATATGTTATTTATGATTGACGTAACTAACATTTTGAAATAGTAGATTTAACTAAATTGACATTAATGGATTACACACCATCTTATTAATTTAACACGTTTTAATCTAAAATTTTAATTTTCTCATAGAGCTTGGAGACTTTTGTCACGTTATCGAACTCTAATCATTATACAATCATCTACCCAAAATAATAGATAATTCTACATTATATAAATTAGTAAGACTTTTCAGTCTTTCTAAACAGTATCCCTAGGGTAGATATGCTACTTTAATGCAGAGAGTATTGTGCCAGCAGTAAATGAGGTCTTTGAAGTTCCCGCCATTCTTTGAAGTCCAGACGTTGCAATCGTTAGATCTTCTGATGCGAGATAAACCTTTATTAATGTTGATTCCTTAGGGATTGCGCTTTGATTATATTTTTGATAAATCATTTTAATTAACTTTTGTGAATAAAATAAGATATTGCATGCAATTCAGATGAGGAAATATAAAGACACGCTATATAAAATCAAAAGTGTTGAAATTGAGTATTAAAAATGCTAGAATTTGTGATAATGTAATTAGAAACATTGGATTAATTGCAAGTAATTAATCCTTCTAGGCAAAATACATAAACATAGCTGTCAAGTTTCCCGAGTTTTCAGCAACACTACTTTCGAATAGAAATAGCAGCTTTAATTAATGGCAGGAATTTGAGGTTAAATAAGACTTAATCTATTCGAGAAATAGTGGTATTCGAAAATTGTGGTACTTGGAAGCTATGCATAAACTATACTAGGACTTCCCTGAAAGGGATTAGTCTGAGCGATATTGCTGAGAACATATATTTAACAATAACTTCTGACAAATAATGGAAATGAGATGCTACCTTTTAATTAATTAAATAATGGTACAAATTGAAACAAAAAAATGAGAAAATTAAATGGTAGAATTACAAATTATCACATATAAATTAATATACAATGTTCAAAAAATTAGGTAAGCAAACAAACAAATAGAGAAAACCATGCAAGACAGTCATGCATGGGTATAAAATTAAAAGTACATATAATACATTAAAGGTATTCTATTTTTGAACAACATTATTTTCAAATAGGAATAGTTGCTTGAATTAATCGCAGGAATTTGAGATTAAATAAGACTTTGATTACTATTCGAAAATAGGGGTATTAAAAAATTGTGGTATTTGGAAGCAATGCAAAAGCTATACAAATTCCAATCCGATACGAGAGTTGTAGTACAGTGCAGACAAATAAATTGGCAAATTGAATAACCAAAAGTAAATATTTTATAATACTTTCATAAATACTTTTCTAGCACATTGAAAAGTATTAATAAAACGAGTTTTCTAAAATATATCGAATATGAAAAAAAATGCCAGGTAATGTAATTTCGAATCAGCATCAAAATAAAACAAAATCTTCCAAAAGTCATATGTCTATAAATTTTAACATTACAAGCAAGTATTAAAAAAAATGAAACCAGTAATTTTTAAAATATATAAAAGTCATTAAAAGTACATTTGCTTAACTATTTAATTTTTAACTTTTTAAATTTCTCACGGCTCCCTTTTGCCTCGCAAGTCAATTACATTTAACCTGGAAGTTTAGTTGGTACGCAACTAAGTATTCCATACTGCTAACTACATTGTTCCAAGGTAATAAATCCCATCGAAACAATACTGTCCCTGTTTCTGTTCTGCTATTGCTACTTTTATACACTTTTGTAAGGTAATAAAATTCAAAATTTCAGTGTAGTAATTCATCCTACAAAATATACTAGAAATAATTCATGTAAAAAAAAAAATTCTAAAGGTAAATAATGAACTTCATCTCAATTACATAGATTAATTTCTTGATGGTTTGATTATTTTTGTGAAAATTAGTGTGTGTTTGCGGACAGACATACAGGCCATTATCAAAACGAATCATATTCATGCGAGGGAGGACTTTTGGAAAATGTTTTTTTTTAATCCAAAGTACTGTAAAAACCATTGCAGCCATGCCAAAGCTATGCACAAATATACAATACATACATACATGTATGTGTGTCATGTGTGCGTAAGTCCAAAAAATTGAGTCTTCTTTCTCTCATTTTCATCTTCTTTCTCTTTCATCTTCAAGTGTTTTTAAACACTTGAATGTTTAGAAGCTGTGAAAAACGAAACTTTCCAGACGTTTCTTGCAGTGTCTTGAACAGTAATATTTTTTGTTCTGGTTTCGTTCATTTAAAAATAACGGTTTTCGGTTCAGTGAATTATAAAATTGTAAAGCAGCATCGATTTAGTACAAAAAGAAATATAAGTACTAAGACTAGAGCGTGTAAATTACTCATTTTATGACAGAAGATAGTTATTAGCTTATAAATGGAGTCTAGTTTGATCATGAGCGTTTTGTCCGACACTAACATGCAGTGTTGAATTCAGACACTTTTCTCCGGAAGGGATTTCTGTGAGTCCGGGAAGGACACTGTAGAGTTCCGGGGGGGGGGGGGGAAATTACACCTTTTAACAATTAAAAGCATAAAATCTGCAATCTTCTGGGGGGGATGTTTGCATGCTCCTGGGGGAATATCCCTCGGGCGCCCCCCTGAATTCAACACTGCTAAAATATGTGCGTAAAAGCGACATCTTTCTTAATTTCTCTCATTGCGAGGCACAATTGCAAGTGCAATTGTGCCTCCTTGAATCTGAGTTTCACGATTATTTTATGCGGTTGTATGACATTTATGTCGTAGTCGTCAGCCAGAGAGTATAAATATGAAGTAAAAGTTTGAACGGACGGATTAGCCGAGTCTTAACTCATCTGGTAGCATTATGCAGTTTCTGGAGTTCCATTTCCATCAGTGTATCTTTCCAGCGTGACGGATGACGTGGTCGTGAGATTGAAATCTAGTTCTGAAGCATGATTTGGCAAAAGTTTGAATTTAAGTATTCTGTATAAAGTGAATTTTAGGAACCACGGGATTCCACCGGTTAGTGATAATTTACGTAGTTTTGAAAGTTAAATTGTATTTCAAGTATTTTCAGCTTTAGCCGGTAACAGGATTTGACAAATGGGACGCCAGGTCGCCAGTGGAGACCAAGTTATTTAACCCATTCATGACGAGAATCTTTTATGCTTTTTTAATTCTTCAACACCAGTTGACACCAGTTTTTACATCCTGTAATTTTGACTTATTTAATCTGTAAAAATTTCAGATGAGATAGGTGGAAAATTTCCATGTTAAAATACTGATTTCCAAATTTAAATGTGTCGTGCGCCTTAAGTGGCAAGTTTTCTTGCCAACCGACGTTTATGAGTTAATCTGGTGTTTCTTCTTTGTATAAAAATTGACCTAAAATTGAGCAAAAACGATATTTTTCTATACCTCCAATATTAAGAAAGAAACTTAGAACTATATTCAAGCAACAACAACAACAATATTTTTAACTTTATTTTTAATTTAGCAAAAATAAGTTCATCAAATGAAAAAAAAAAAAAAAAAAAAAAAAAAAAACAGAATTATTTGACCGACATCAACAGGAAATTAGGCAAAAAATTCTGTTCCTGATTCACTATTTCATCAATATCTCTTTCATCAAATATAGATTTTTCAGCACTCAGTTATCCGGAGATCTGAAGCATTCGACAATCAGCATTTTCCAAACATGCCGGTTAATTCAGCCTTTATTGTATTGATATATATTTCAGAGATATATAATTTTGATAAGCATCATTAGAAAACTTAGTTTATATTATCGTTCTAAATTACGTACTATTCTAAACTGTGTCATTAATAATTCTAAACTATGCTTGTTATTATTTTTTCTTAATTAATACATATTTAAACAATAATGTGCTTTTAGAAAATTAATCTCAGTGGAGGGGGGAGGGGTAAATATTCTTCGACTACAATTTTCTGTTAGCTGCTAGTTTTTATAAATTTGGAAAGCCCTCGTCGTGAACTTGTATGCGTCAGTGAAGTGATACTGAAGAAGCCATTTTCAGCAACGTAAGTTAAGAGCCTACGCTAGTCACGCGAAGAAACGCTCAAGCTAATGTTAAGTCTATGGGAAGGTTCTTGCGCGATTTCTCGCTCGCATTTCAATATTTTTAAATGATTTTTGTTGCATAGGAAAGCTGAGGTCGATCGCTAACGTTGTTAGTTTTTACTTTTTTCGTTTTGGTTACAGTTTTTTTTATAAGCGAACATTTTCAATTTTGGAACCGGTTTAAACCGGTTCTGTTAGTGAAAGTAACCTTATATAAAAAAAAACTGGAACCAAAATCGAAAATGTAAAAACTAACAGCGTTAGAGATCGACCTCAGCTATCCTATGTCAAAAAAAAAAAAAAAAAAAAAAAAAAAAAAACATTTAAAAGTATTGAAATGCGAGCGAGAAATCTGTCAAGAACCTTCCCATAGACTTAACATTAGCTTGAGCATTTTTTCTCATGACTGATGTAGGCTCTTAAGTTTCGAATTTAGTAAAGTGCGTTTAAGGCGGTATTCAAAAGAAATATTTTTTCACGCTCAAAACTCAAAATTTTGAGACACATTTTCAGACTTATTTTTTAAAATAAAAACATGAAACTTGGCGGCGTGTTTTATGAAGACATTTATAAGAGCCCCATGTTTTTATTTTTCGTTCAATTAATTAGAAATTGATTTACAAACAATTATTTTCACAGTACGATATTTTTTTTTTGTTTCCAGCTCTATCACTTCGAGAAATTCGGTTCAAAATGTCCACTTTGATAGCCTTTTTAAAAATATATTCTGCCTTTATCAAAAAATCGCGACAATACGGACATTATAAAGTTTCTGAATAAGAGAACCTGCCAATTGGATGCATTTTAGAGCAAAAATGAATTTACAAATGTGTCTCAAAACAAGCAGTTTGGATTTGAATACACCCTTAAAGCAATATTTGAGAATTAGAGTTAAGTTTATTCATCGTAGTTAAACTCTGTCCGCTCCACTGCCGCCCACTTTCTTATTGGTTTAAATAAAAAAGATTTTTAACTTTACATGTAATGTCATGGCCTCTAATTTAAATAGTCCCATTTAGGGACGCTACAAGTAGTTTGTTCATGATTTCAAACACTGTAACGTAACACAAATGCGCATTTTACGCATTCTATTATTAATGTGCGCTAGGTGCCTTATCTTACTAAATCGATGCTGCACTACATCTTTGTTATTAACTACTTTCCTCGTGTCTTGTACAGTTTTCGAGATTGTCCTGCTAACTCATACTTTTACCCTTAGGGAACGCTTCGATCAGTTTCATTGAAGCATGCCTAATCATTTTACTATATTTACACACCATTTTCATCGCGAAAGCTGTCGGCGCTCAAAAATTAAAGGCGCGAAAATTATAAGGATTCATAATTTAGAATATGTAATTTTACAATATGTTTATATAGTTTTATTATAAACAAATGACTTTTTAATCAAGCGCGAAATTTTTGCATGTAGCTTTTTATTATTCATTTTTTGAAAGATTTTGCACAAAGAATTATTTTAATCGGCGGACTTTGTGTCCAAAATTTTTAACTTCTTAACGTCTTATTGCAGCCGACTAATCGCTACCAAAATGTATTTTTTTAATTGTTTAGATGTAATTTTATCATAAACTTCACCCCACTTTCGGCGACTAAATCAGTAACTCTATCACTTAAAAAGTTAGATATATTTAATGAATTAAAAAATCTTTCCCCAATGCATTTTCCTTTTTGACTCTAATTAATGCCTTTAAATTCATTCATTTATCTTTTGAAGTTTGTGATTAGAGAGTATAAGGACTTTTAATTAACCTTTAGGAAAGTCTTGCAATTTTAATACTCGCTTCTTTGTAAAACGACGTCGAAAATTCATTATAATTTTGAATTATAAGTATATAAGCTTATACGTCTATCGTTTTACATAGGAATTAGCTTCCTTTATTAATTAAAAAATCCTAATTAGGTAGATTAAAATACATGAAAAGTAAACGCAATTATTATCAAATATTTTAAGCTTTTCTGAAATGAAGCCATCCACGCTATGGAATAAAGAAGGTAATTTAAATTTATGAAGATATTATGCGTTTTAAAATGATATAAAGTAAATTAATCTTTGTGATTTTCATAAATAACAGCAATAAGAACAAAATCAGAAAAATAAATTCCGTTTTATTCTTTGAATTAAAAATACAAAATATTTATATACAATATAATTAGGACTCTATTCATTGCTCTTGGCGGTTGTTGAAGGAGGATGTGATTTCCCACGAACGCCTACATATTCCACGACAATTATCAGCCCGATTACGGAAGATTGTTGCACATAGGGTTTTTATTAGAACTATGACCTTTAATTACTACGGCCACGAATCGAATTTGAAAAAATCGCGCAACGTTATTACCTCTGTCTAACTAAGATCTATGTATATGGTAAATTACGTTGTAATTGATCGAGTCATTGCCGAGCAAATTGTGTTCATTTCTTTGTCAGATTGGAATGGATACATAGGAAGATTCGCTTGCAGCGCTTCAATTTATAAAAATTATCAACAAATTCATATTAAAGAATTGTGAATTATTTCCGACATTAGTTTCTAAACAAAACGAATCAAAATCGTCAAAAACATGAGTGGGTAAGCTTATAGCTCATTACAATCATTAGGTTTCGATATAAACAGAAATTTTACCCCTCCATGGTCTAAGGGGACCATCTCATGTAATCAAAGCATCCCAAAAAATGTATAAAATTTAGAGACACTTGAAAAAAAATATAGCATTCAGCCAGGAGCATCGTGTAAAGATTACGAAAGCTAAAGCTAAATTTGATAGTCATTTAAGGCGGAATGTGCCTAACAAAAGTAAAATAAACTCCTCTATTGTATTGTCTACAGGACCAAAATAACGTTATCCTCATGTGAGATTGCCCAATACTCAATTTTTCAACACTCTTATATGCACGATAACCCAATTCGAAGTGGCATTGAAAAACAACCCTCAGAGAACTGTGCACATTTTATTTTTTCTCCTTTATCACACATAATCCTTGTATAAAGTGCAATAATGCTTGTAAAATACGACAAACATTTTCATTTCAAATATTTAGCTGGAAAATCCGTCTTTGACACATATTTCTGTTCTGCTTGAGAGAAGAGTTTTTCAAAGAAATTATCCGTTTGGATCTAAACAAGAACATGGAAAAAATTATATTTTTTACTTTCACTTTTGTGTTAATGTATAAAAAATTTTAACTATACAAAAACGTATCTAATAACTAATAATGAGAATTTTTTAATGCTCGTAAACCTTGTATGAGGTTTTTCTTAATTTCGTAATAAATGTAATAATTAAAATTCAACATTATTTGTTTTTAATAATACCATTTTAAAACTACCTGGTTATCCAACCCGGGTTTCCCGGGTTACAGAACATAGGTGAAAACCATTTTTAATTGAAAATTGTAATTGACTTTTTTTTTTAGATGTTAAATTTATGTTTTATTTATATTATTATATTTATTTATTTATTGATGAAGTATTAATATCGTTATGGAATATCAACCGAAAACAAACGGTCAACTACGTGTATTGTTTTAAGCGCAAACGGTTTAATCTTCTATGTTTAAGCGAGTACTTCGATTACGTAGCTATTAAATAATCTATGTTATATTTATTTTATTTTATTTTTTGATAACATTTAAATTTCGTTATGGAATAGTAGCCGAAGAATTTATGCACTGATTTATTTGTATTGTATCAAATGTAAACCGGTTACTCTTCCGTAATCGGGCTATACGCGGCAGATATAGTTAAAAATTCATTCTTGAAAATTATTTTTAAAACAATAAAATTTCACTAAATGGAGATACAGTTTTCAAACAAATTGCATTTGAAAGTACGCCCCCCCCCCTACTCGAACGGTGTAAAAATTGTAATGTTTAGAAATTGAAAAAATTGCATTAAAAGCGAAATTTATTGGTTAGGTCGTTGCCACCGCCAATACGACTCCAGCATTACTCACGGACATGTTTTTGCTTTATAATATAGATTTGAAGCGCAAAATACGTTTTTTCTTCATTTAAAAATAATTCATGTATGCGAGTTTTTATAAGATATCAATATTTATTTAATAATGCTGTCATTGGGCCTATAGTTTTATTATTTGTCTTGTTTAAATATCTTACACTCATGTGTATACCCTTTTACGATATTATAGGTACCGGTTATTTTTAAGTTCATTAGGCACTCATAAAATGCTAGGTAAGCGTCTTAAGTTTCCAAAAGTGCTCCTTAATCATACTCCAAATGAAGGAAAAGTACTTCTCAGAATTGGTAAGTCGAAGCTATAATATTATCTTACTTCAAGTGTTAAAAGTGTTAACTGCTGAGATCATGAAAAGACACAGAAATTAAATTAGTTTCACAAGAATTATTCTTGTCTCCACTCAAGCAGTGTAATCATTCAGAAGTGTTTGTAAATCACAGTTATCTGTTCATTGAATTATAATATAAAATTAATTATCTTAGAATATTTTTGACAAAAGAAAATATTTTTGTATCTCTCCTGAACAATACTGTATCAAAAATCAATAAACGGAATATGAGACATTTTAACTGAAAGATTTATTTTTGAACCACACTTTCTTACTCAGATCTTTTTAAGGAAAAAATAGTTAACAGCTCTGTACGTAAGGAAAAAAATATATTAACCAGTTTATGGAACTTTCTGTTTTAAAAACTGTACTTATAACGCCTTGGGTTGAATGAAATGTAAAGTGCCTTTATAAACGAATTAATTATAACGTAATTGTAGTATTAGTCAGCATTTCAATGCATTATATCACTTGATTAGTTAGTAGTTGAAGTAATGTATTTATTATATTTGTAGTACTCATTACAACATATGGTTTTATTATAAGCTAGTTTGAAGTTTATTGAAAGAAAATATACAGAATGATTCCGTAAGTCCGTTTTGCCTTAAATAGCTGGTGAAACGAGTTAGCTATAATCATGAATGTGGTGACTATGTATAATAAAAAAGGTATGCGCTACACCAGGCGGTAACAGATGCGGGTAGGATGAGATGAGCTCCCTCCAAGTATTTTCTGGAGCCCTCTCTAGCTCTCACAATCTTTAAATAATAATAATAGCCTACATACCACATTAAAGACAGTAAAACATTTTTTGCTGCAAATAAGACTTTAAAATTGTCAATATCATAAGCATAGCGCGACCAGAATTTTTTTTTTTTTTGGAGTGGGGGGGGGGGGACGTATAATTTAAGTGCTCATTAAATTTTCTTAACACTTCTCAACTTTGTTGAAAGTGCTTATGATTTCAGTTCGTCTGTCTGTCTGTCTACGCTCTAACTTTCATGCATATTTTTCGATTGTTATGAAGCTGATATATATTATGAAAGTTTCTGTAGCATGTTTCCTAATAAAAATGGATTTTGTAGCAGTTTGTTTACAAGGACACTGAAAATAATTCCGCTACATTATGTGTACTATACATTAGGGTGGAGTGAAAATGACCTTAAAATTTTTTTTTTGGAATTTTTTCTTTGGATAGGTCTCAAAATTTGCCTTTTGGCACACTGAATATTAGGTTAAATTTTCATTTCATTTGGAATTCATCTTTAGGGCTCTACCAGCTCTCAAAGATTATGCTTTTTATACGTGAAAAACCAAAAAAGTGTAAATAATCATGAAATTTTCTTTTTGGAATTTTTTCTTCGGATAGGTCTCAAAATTTGTCCATTGGCACACTGAATATTAGGTTAAATTTTCATTTAATTTGGAATTCATCTTTAGGGCTCTACCAACTCTTAAAAATTATGCCCTTTATATGTGAAAATCCAAGATATGCACTATGTAGTGTAAAGTATTCAAATTATATTTTTTCAGAATTTCTCTGATTTTAGTAAAATAACCCATAAAATATGACTGAATCAAGTATTACATGTGATCAATCTAAGTATCGTCATGTTTTGAGACCTTGAAGGTCACAAAAATCTAAATGGGTCTAAAATGTAAATTTTAAAGAAAAAGATAAAGAAAAAGTAAAATAATTATTTATACAGTTCACCTTTATGTTTTGAATATACATGAAAGATAGTTCTCTGAATGTATAGGAAAGACAATTTTCAAAAAATATATAGGAATACAATAAAATGGATATATACGATGGACTCTAAAACTATCTGAGTATTCACTCTATTTTATATTGGCCTTTGGTATCAAAACTAGGCATTATGTTTCGCGATTTGATTTTTGCTCGTATATATCCGTCCCTTGCTTCTACTCCTACAACTTCCAATGTTGCATGTGTAACTAATTTCACGAATCTTTCAAAATCAAACTTTCAATCTTTTGCCAATCTTTGTTTCAAAATATCTAATAGCACTATTATTTCTTACTGTGTTTACAGCTGTTCCGTCACAACCTACAGCCATAGTTTGTCAAAGTTTAAGTTGTTTTCAGTGCAGTATTTTAAAGTGCTTTCTGCAATATGCTTTCCAGATCCAGAAGACGGTGTAATGTGTCCCTTATACAGTGAATTATGCTCTTCAACCAGACATACATGTTCTTCACTTATAGTTATTCGATGTAATTTATCTCCAATTTTCTCTTGATGTAGTGTTTTATATTTTCTTCTATCAAAATATATACTTTCGATTCCCACTTTTAAAGCTTTCAGATCATCTTTTTTTTTGCACATTCTCTAGTTTTCTTTCGTTCTTTGCGTACTTTGCTTTGTGAGTTATATGTGATGAATAGTTTTCTATTATAATGCCAATATCTTGTAGAATTGCAGAAGCTATTGCTGCCACGCATCTATCAGAAACCCCATACTGATCTGAGATCCTTGAAACAGTAAGAGGTGTGTTCCCATTTGTCTTTGTGACTCTTCTTTAGCAGTAGATGCTTGTGATACGGATATTAAATCTTCACACCCTGATGAAGAGCTACTAATTCTTTCTTCATCACCACTGTCAAAATACATAACAACTGTACTGCCCTGATTAACTGCAGAATTTAAACTTGGCTTTTCAGCCCACATCGACTTCCTTGTTTTCCTGTCTTCTCTTTGTCTCAATTTACTTGTCTAGGCTTTATCGAGCATTCCAATAACCCTCTTTCTTGCTGACCTTTGATCAAGAAGAAATTCCTGTTCTTTTGGAGGCACCTTCCTTGATTTTTCACAAGTACATTTAGGTATTGGCTTGTATTTGCGCTCCGAAATGTCTAGAAGTTTATTTACAGCTTCAGATTTGAAAAACTGAACCTTCTTCATGTAATTATCATTTCTTTTGGATTTGGCGAATCGAATAAGACTCTGGTATTTAGAAAAATCGCTGTCTATCATTTGATCAATACCCCTCTGGGAAACTATAAGAATTGATGCTTTCTTCCAAATTTCTTCGATCTTCTCTCTTAGAATTTTAATTACCTATGACTTTGGTGGATTTTTACCATTCCAACTTTGTTTTAATTCTTGTCTTATGTATAAGTAACATTTTATAACGTCTGCTATTGTTCGCAAAACAACTTCATTTAGTTTTGAAGGCACACCAAATAAGAGAGATTCCACTGCACGTTTAGTAATGGTAAATTTCGGTTTGCCTCCACTCGCACTCATTTTTGCGCTAAAAATGAAAAAAAATAATTTGTAAAGCTCAATAAAACGTTCAAAAAATTTTAAAATAAAGATTTAAGGTTTAGCAATGATAAAGGAAGTTACACTAAACATTTTAAATATAAAAATGTCAAACGAGATTACCAACGAACACTGTTAATGTACAATTTATGGAAAAAAAACCTATTCCGTGAAACAATGAAAATATAAAGGTCGTGGTAGAGCCCTGAAGGAGTTTTTCAAAATTCATAAAATTTTGCACGTATATTATAGGTACTAAAAGGCAACTTTTGGCTGCTATCCGAAATCAAAATTCCAACTTTCGTTTTTTCACTCCACCCTACTATACATGTTTTCTACAGAAATTGCTGAACCTAGCATTTATCATTCGTTTACAAGGGCATACAAATTGTCTACTGGGAGTAATTGTCTGAAATGCGCTTAAACAATGCTATATTACTTCTAACATAATGAAAAAGAAATTAACATAATTAAATATTGAAGTATTTGATAATAATGCGATACATACTATGTGTAACAACAGTAAATGTTCTTTAGCAGGGTCTCAAAGAAAATTCATATACTCATTATCATCTATGAAAGTTAACGAATAAATGCGCGTTTTAATTTCATGCATTTTTAAGCCTGTTGCTCCTCTGGGCTTGATAGAGACTGCCACATGATGAAGCATGATTTCAGCATGTTTACGGAAGAATTTGGAGGATATGCTTTGCAAAAAATATGCTAGAATTTAGCATAAATCAGTTAAATTCGCAAAGTGACGTGTGCAAGCACGTCATCCAGATGGTGTAGGATGACGTGCTTGGAAACTTTTTTCAAGAGTATAGCAATGGTGTTGAAAAGTACTTAATATCGAGATTCTTGATAGCCAATTCTGTAAGGAGACTTCAGTGAAATTTTCCTCGAACCACGTGATTGCCAGCGGTACAGTTGGCAAAGAAATTACTGTATCTGAAACTTCATTTCTAAACGGGTCACTGAAAAGCATAAAGAGATTATAATGATAACCTAGATTTACTAACAGGCAGAGAGGATTCTTTGTATCACAGGTTCCAAGCCTTGCCAAAAAAAATCATCTTTGGTCATCGCTGGTCCACTTTGACCTTGTATATTTTCAACCTGGCGTTCTAGATCTATGATTTCATGAGCCTGACGCCATATTCTTAGCCTACCATCATTGTGACGCAGTCGTATTCGAGGATCATCACTACATGCTACTTGGCTTTAACAATCAATGGTGCATTCCTGGAATTCACTGGTTCATGTTGTTGAATGGGCGAGGCCAACTAGGTAAGCGATAAACATCAGAATATTAGATTCTTCGAATTAAAATTAACTTTAGTCTTCAACATGCAGAAAGAAAAGGAATTCCTTACCTTTTCTATGGTCTTTCCAATTTTAGAAGTATCCAACGATGTAATCCAACAGAACGTTATATTGATTTTCACGAATCTGTTAATAATCCAATGTAGACACTGAAGAAAAAACTTGTAAAAAATAAAATTAATGCACAATTCACACTGAATAAATAGGTTCACGTTTGGACTGATTTTAAAAATTATATTCTACATTATTTAAAATTTTAAAAGGTTTACATTTAGAATTAGATTAATTTTAGCATCAGGAAACATTTTTTTCCTGTGACTTTACAGCATGGTGGATAGTAATACACTGACTCATTTTCACAAAGTTTGGAAAGTTACAAGTATTGTTGCATCAGTTCTTTGAAATAAATTGATGTCAGTAACACATATATTTCACAAATAATTAGTGGTTTTTCTGAAGAATTTTGTTGCACAACTGTAAGTTCATAAGTTTCATTTAATGATAAATAATTGTCTTTTTAAATGTTTGTTAGTTCTGTAATAAGTTTATAATAGCATAATCACAAATCACAAATCACGAATTATAAACATACTTCACTTTATTAGAAGAGTGACGATTATAACGAGGTAATAAATATCTATTGCTTGATAACTTGAAACTTAAGAGTCATAAATTAGGTCACTTGTTTTTGAAGAGATGAGAGAAAAATTATCGTTGGGTTTTTCTGTGCTTCATCATTTTTCTTCTTTCTTTATTTTACTTTGAGTGGAAAATATTAAGTTGATTGAAATGAATGGATTAGTTTTCTACAATTTCCCCCTTAATCCATTCATGGGGATTAACTAATATTTTCATTGAATTTCTGTGTTCGATGAATCGAGGTTTGGGTAAAGGTTTGGTTAGTGCATCGGCTATCATTTTTTCTGTTGGAAGATATCTTAACTCAATTATGCCTTCTTCGCTATATTGTTTAATGGCATTAAATTTGACGTCGATGTGCTTTGATCTTTTCGTGAATTTTTTGATTCAACCATTTTTATGGTACTTTGATTGTCTTCATATAAAGTAATTGGTTTTTGCTGTGGAAAGCTTAGATCGTCTAGTAACTTCAATAACCAAATTATTTCTTGGCTAGCATGTGCTGCGGACACATATTCAGCCTCTGCTGAAGATATGGCAATGAAACTTTGCCTTTTCGTCGTCCACTGAATTGGTTTGTTGCCCAACATATATAATATTCCCGATGTTGATCTGCGGGTTTTGGTATCACCTGCCCAATCGGCATCAGCGAATACCTTTAATATTGGTTCTTCATTAGTGTTAATTATTAATTTTAGTTCTTTAGTATGATATAGATATCTTATTATTCTTTTTACAGCTTGCCAGTCTTTTTCGCGAGGATTCTCATTTCGTATGCTTAAAATGTTTACTGCTGCTGAAATGTCAGGTCTCGTTATTGTTGTGATATAAAGAAGTGATCCAGTTGCCTGGCGATATTTAATATTATTTGGCATTAAATTATCATCATCATTTAATTTGTTATATCCTGGTTCCATTGGAGTTTCGCACGGTTTGGAGTTTTCAAGATTGAACTTTTTCGCTAAATTTTCAATCTTAATTTTTTGATCAAGAGAATAACCGTTAGGTATTTTTTGAATTTGAGTACCTAAATAGTTACTAATATTGCCTAGATCCTTTAATTGGTATTCTTGTTTTAGAGAATTTACGGTTTCTTCTATTATTTCATCTTTGCTGGCGATGAGTATATCATCAACGTATATTATTATGTACGATGTATGATCTTTTTCTTTTCTAGTGAAAAGACATGTGTCTGCTGTACTTTGGATAAATTTTAATTTGTTTAGTGTTTCTGCAATTTTAATATGCCATTCTCTGGCGGCTTGTTTGAGGCCATAGATTGCTTTTTTGACCTTGCAAACCTTTTCAGGAAATTGTTCGTTTTCATAACCTTCAGGTTGATTTATATATATTTCTTCATTTAAGTTCCCATGAAGAAAAGCGGTATCAATATCTATATGTCGCACATTCAAATTATTATAAGCTGCTGCTAAAAGAAGTGTTTTGATCGTACAATGTTGTGCTACTGGTGAAAATGTTTCTTGATAATCTTCCTCATATTTTTGACTGAAACCTTTGGCAACTAAACGTGTTTTATATTTTTGTGTATTTCCTGAACTATCAATTTTTCGTTTGAAAATCCATCTACTTCCTATGATTCTTTTATTAAGAGGAGGATCGACTAGATCCCATGTATTATTTTTCATTAACAATTGTACTTCATTTTCAGTGGCTTTGAGCCAGTTTTTCTTTTCTAGTGGATTGTTTATTTTGATAAGCTGTTTACAGTTTTCAGGTTCTGTTGTGTTACAATCGTTTGCTAAAGCAATAAAATTGTCAGAAGTATATCTTTGAGGTGGTACTCTTCTGTTTTGTCTTTCAGATCTACGAGGTTGATGTGTTTCTGATTGTTTGGGGGCGTCAGGTGTGTCACCTATTTCTATTTCAATGTATTTTTTATCTTCAATTAATTGTTCGTGTTCATTAATTTTCTCATTTAAATGATTCAGTTTTTCTTCCAGAAATTTTACGGATCTGGAAATTATTATTTCACCATTTTTAGTGAATACGCGGTATCCCTTTGTATTATTATCATAGCCCATGAAGATACCCTCTTCTGCTGTGTCATCTAGTTTAGATCTTTTGTGTTTGTTTATATAAGTGTATGCTTTACAGCCAAATACAGGTAAATAATAGAGGTTTGATTTTCTTTTGAACCAAATTTCATATGGCGTTTTATTTTTTGACTTAGTGGGGAGCCTATTTTGGAGGTGATTAGCAGTATTTATCGCTTCATCACAGAACCTATGAGGTAAATTTGCTTCGGATAATAGGCTTCGTGTCATTTCAATTAAGCTTCTGTTTTTTCTCTCAGCAATGCCATTCTGGCTGGGACAAAATGGAACTGTGTATTCATGTTTTATACCATGTTCCCTTAGAAAGGTTTCTGTATTATTTCCTATATATTCCCCACCGTTGTCCGATCTAATCGCCGTCGGATATTTTCCTTGTCTGGTTTTGACCATTTGTACATAGTCTTTTATTTTTTCATAAACTTCATCTTTACTCTTTAATAAGTATATAACAGTGAATCTAGAACTGTCATCTATGAATGTAAGAAGCAATTTTTTCCTCCTATTGTGGGTGTTTTAAAAGGACCACATAAATCAGTATGTACTAAATCTAATACTTTTGTTGTTTTATTTTCGATAGATTTAGAGAACGGCGCATTTGTTGACTTTGTTTTAATGCATGTTTCACAGTTTGTTTTATGATTACAGTTATTTATTTTTATCCCACTGGCCAAGTCATTTTTAACTAATTCTTTTATACTCTCATTATTTCTGTGGCCAAGGCGTTTATGCCAAATTTCGAGGCAATATTTCTGCAATCATGTGCAATGTTTATTTTATTTTGAGAACTTTCTTCTAGTGTTTCAACTTGATACATGTTATGTTTCTTAAATGCTTCTAAGTATATTTTTCCATTGCACGATAGTATGCATTTTTCATTTTCGAAAAATACTTTATAGCCATGTTCTGTGGCTTTACTTACGGAAATTAAATTTGATTCCAAATGTGGAACAAATAACACATTTTTAAGTGTAATTCTATTTATACATCCATCAGATGTTTTTGTCATTATTTGTGTTTCGCCGGTACCGTAGGAATTTAACGTATTCCCATTAGCAATTATTACTGTAGTTTTTTCAGTATCGTTGAATTTTGTAAATATATCCCTATCGTTCGCTATATGCGAAGACGCTCCTGAGTCAATTAACCAGGTTTTCTTAGCGGGATTTACAATTATGAATGCTGCATCTTTATGTTCACTTTTATTTATTTGTACCTTTTCATCTTTTTTTGATTGATTCATTTTATTTTTGCGATCACCTTTTGTATTTTCAAAACACAACGATGTGTACTTTTTGTATTTGTATTGTGTTTTAGGTGTAGTGGTCTGTGTGTTTCTGTTCTTGAGATGCCAGCATTGTTTTTAGTGTGGTTTGATTGTTTACAGTAGGTACAGTATTTGTTTTGCCCATTAGAATCTTGAGTGTATTTTTTTGCGTTTTAAACACTTTTTGTGAGTTTTCAACTTCCTCACTATTTTCTACCCGTTTATTAAATTCATCAGTAAGTTTGCTTTTGATGAATTCGGGAGTTAATTCAATTTCATTTTGGGCTTCGAGAGCTGTTATTAATGTATTATAACTCGCAGGTAAAGAGCACAATAGAAGTGCAGATAAATGCGAGTCGGTTATGTTGTCTCCTATTGCGGAGAGCTTATCTTTTATTTACAGTATATTAGTAATGTGTTTGTGCATGTTCCCATTTTCGGGAAGTTTCGCACTATATAATTTTCTTAACAAATATAATTTACTGGATAAATTACCTCTCTCGTGAATATTTTTTAAACTATCCCATGTCTGTTTTGCTGTTTCTAAATGTTTAACGTGAACTATCTGCGTATCGTCTATACTCAGATTTATTAAAGCGCGAGCTTTCGCATCCTTTTTTCTCCAATCTTCGTTAATTGGTGTAGAG
Source organism: Maratus michaelseni (assembly GCA_963931845.1). NCBI lineage: Eukaryota > Metazoa > Arthropoda > Arachnida > Araneae > Salticidae > Maratus > Maratus michaelseni. Next base: position 169,477,743 of record OZ007591.1, read on the forward strand.
GGTTCCTGAGTTACAAGTTCGTACGAATCTTCTTTTATTAATAACATATTAATTTTAAACTTCCAAGTAGAATAATTGTTATTGTTTAATTTATCTACTATTTGCATTTCCTTTATTGTCGCCATCTCGGAGAACTTGTTTATACAGTTTTTTAAGTTTTATTAGTTCAAATAGTTTATTAAATTAAATTCTGTTTTCTTGAATTTTTAATCTAGCATAAGAGCTGAGTATTATTTTATTAATTAGAGTCAATTATTAATCCTTAATAATAAATTCTGAGTTCATATACTCATCAGTACTCATAATCACTGTTGAAGGGGTCAGGCCAACTAGGTAAGCGCTAAACATCAGAATATTAGATTCTTCAAATTAAAATTAACTTTAGTCTTCAACATACAGAAAGAAAAGGAATTGCTTACCTTTTCTATGGTCTATCCAATTTTAGAAGTATCCAACGATGTAATCCAACAGAACGTTATATTGATTTTCATGAATCTGTTAATAATCCAATGTAGACACTGAAGAAAAAAACTTGTAAAAAATAATATTAATGCACAATTCACACTGAATAAATAGGTTCACGTTTGGACTGATTTTAAAAATTATATTCTACATTATTTAAAATTTTAAAAGGTTTACATTTAGAATTAGATTAATTTTAGCATCAGGAAACATTTTTTCCTGTGACTTTACAGCATGGTGGATAGTAATACACTGACTCATTTTCACAAAGTTTGGAAAGTTACAAGTATTGTTGCATCAGTTCTTTGAAATAAATTGACGTCACTAACATATATATTTCACAAATAATTAGTGGTTTTTCTGAAGAATTTTGTTGCACAACTGTAAGTTCATAAGTTTCATTTAATGATAAATAATTGTCTCTTTAAATGTTTGTTAGTTCTGTAATAAGTTTATAATAGCATAATCACAAATCACAAATCACGAATTATAAACATACTTCACTTTATTAGAAGAGTGACATTATAACGAGGTAATAAATATCTATTGCTTGATAACTTGAAACTTAAGAGTCATAAATTAGGTCACTTGTTTTTGAAGAGATGAGAGAAAAATTATCGTTGGGTTTTTTCTGTGCTTCATCATTTTCCTTCTTTCTTTATTTTACTTTGAGTGGAAAATATTAAGTTGATTGAAATGAATGGATTAGTTTTCTACACATCTAAGACGTTGAATGTTGTAGCGTGCCTTGACAAGTGTTACTCTGAAACGTTTTGTGCTCCTGAAGCACATTTTTGAGGGTAAATGCTATACAACTTGTCTCTATCTGTATGGTACCCTACTTCAATTGAACGTTCACCTGAGTTAAGGTTTACTGTCGTATGCAGTCACTGGCTGCATGCGATGGAGCTGAATCTTAGATGTTCAAGTTCATTTAAACTTACCTCTCCTTTGTAGTTTATTGCATTACTACTCTATTTTACGCATCCATGTATTCTAGTCCTATTCTTTATACTGTGAACGAGAAAACATCATTGTTTTGATTTTCCTAAAATTAAAAAAAAGATTAATTACTATAACTTTTAAAATAACAAATTGTGTATAATATTTCACTCAGAAAAAAGTTTTGTTGAATCAACAAAAATTTGGTTGACTCAACAAAACTTTTTGTTTAAATATAGGTCAATGGAAATTTTGTTTGAATCAACAAAAAAAATTTTTTTTTTTGCAATTCCAAAAAAAAATTTTGTACCGTCAGCAAAAAATGTTTTGCTAATTCAAGTAAAATGGTTCAATTTTACTTGAATTTTGCTAAAACAACCAAAATGTACTCAACAAAACATGTTTTGTAGTTTTAATCAATTCCTTTTACAGGGTGTTTAAATATTCAGAAAATTTGGAAATTTGTCTGGTAAGATAAAAAAAAATATTATTAACGTATTTAAAGGGGTATTTATGTAAAAAAATATTTGTCAAAAGAGGTATCGAATTTTTTCTTAGAAAACCTTTTAAAATTCAATTGCAAATACATCATTTAAACATTTTAAAACTTTAAAAAAGTAAAATTATCAAACAGTTATAACCTTTTATTCTGTATTTTTTGTCGCTAGCTCTTTTCTCTTACATCTGTAACTGCTAAATTGTTTTAATATTTCTTAAAAACTTTACTTTGTGCGTGATTTCCAATATTTATAAACCGTCTCCTTTATCTTTATTTGTGAAATATCAGTGGATTCCATTCAACGACATATTTCCGAAAAGTGTGATGAGAACTCGAGGCAGAAACACTGTAATGGAGAAAGAACCGGGTAGCAGTTAAAGCGATAAAAATAACCGCTGATGCAGCCTTTTGTGGGAAAACAACTCTTCAATATGCTATGGAAGTTGAAACAACGAACGTGATCAGATACCTTTATTCCTGAATTAAAACACAATAAAAAACAAATGTATTTGTTCCAGAAATGTGTGAAATGAAGAAAATTGAGTGAAGTTAGATCGTGTATTAGGAAGCCTGTAATTAATTTAGTTAATTTAATTTAATTTTTTGAGTTTTATTTTAGCATTCTACTAATTTATTTGCTTAATTTAGCATCATTTAAAATTATTTTTGCATGCATTTATTTATGTTTTATAAAAATAACAAATATTTAATAAATTGTAAAAGAAGAAACACACAAAAAAGTAACAAAAGTTTTAATATTGTACGACAAAATTAATCTTTCAAAACTATTTTTGCCACGATTTTAAAGTCCTGGATACATATTTTTAAGTTGTTTTTTCTACACTGCTTATTACGTTGTCTCTTCGTTGTCTCTTGTTACCTATAAAACAAACAAAAAATGTGAAAAGTAAAATTAAAATACAATACAAAGTTTAAAATCCATAAAAAATTCCTTTTTTTAAAAAATTGTGTTTTTCATGTATAATTTGTAAAGAATTTAATATCTTTCATTTAAAAGAGCAAAACATGTAACTTGCTTAAAATTTATCGTGTAAAAACAGCTGAAAAACAGTTTTTCGAGATTATATATTTAAAACGCTATGCGGATTTTCTAAGACCAATTTCGGGTGATCTGAGCATGCGCAATGAAATTTTAGAAAATATTTTCTGTCACTAAACGGAGTAGGGAATGAACATTGAACGAAGTCGAGGTGTCTAAGTGGTTTAAGGCCCAGAAAGAGGCATTCTAATTTTCTAAAGGAAACGTGGGTTCGAACTCTTGCAATAAGATGCTTCTAAGATATTATTAGTGTTCTGATGATTCAGGTCAATAATGTGAATTCTATGTTATTTCAACAGGAAAAGTTACAGAATTTTCTTCTTTCTTCATTATATTTAAGGAAAAAAGCTTTGGAATTAAATTATCGATTAAATAAATGAAAATGAACTGCAGTTTCTGGTATATTTGTTATTACAATTCATCGATAAGGCATATATACTAAGAAATGTAGGTGATTATTTTCCGTAAAAAAATAAAATAAAATAAAATCGAAAGAAGAAAATATATCTATATAAAAAAAACTGTGGTGCCTCTATTAGGTATTGTAAAACAGTTAAATGTTTATGTTTGTAAAAAACAAATAAAATTTTAACTTCATATTCTTTTATTCAAACTTTTAAAAGAGAAAAACCCTTTGGAGTCGCTTTTTGTTTGGACCTGAAAACTGAATTCTAAGAGAAATGTACTGATGTTTGCATCCGTGTGAAGTCAGTTAAAGTACAGCTGGTCTCCTACCCGATTATACAAGGAGAGGTCTTTATTTCTTTTAACTATTGCTAACGAATATTCTTTACAAATGTCTGATATTTAAATGATGTTTTGAACCCCCCCCCCCCTTTTTTTTTCCGTGGAACCTTAAGTTGTTTACCATCCAGTTTTGACGGGTACTATAAAAGTTTGTCCTTCGCAGGTATCACCGGTCTGCGCGGCTCAACGTTTACAGCTCATTCTACAGCAGTTTTAGGAAATTTCCTACTGGGAAAACTGTACGACATTATTAAAGTTTCACACATTATAGAAATATCAATTATAAAAATTACATTTTTTCGTCATTACAAACATTTCCGGTCATTTTAATAAGAAACTAAACTGTAATGAGAAATTAAACTAATAAAATTCTGTTAAAAAATTATGAGAAATTTCGATATTAATTTGAACGATGCTAAAAACATGTAAGTATTTCATAAAAATTTTATGTTTGTGCATGACTTCTAATACACTGTTAAAATTTTTGTGCTGGGTCGAACCAAGTTTTGGTGCTGCAGTAGTTGCAAGCATAAGATGGTGAAATCTCGTTCCAACATTTGGAGCTATGGTTCAACAGGAGCTCCAAATGTTAGAACGAGATTTCACCATCTTATGCTTGCAACTACTGCAGCACCAAAACTTGGTTCGACCCAGCACAAAATAGCTAACAGTGTACGACAAGAACGTTCCGTTTATTTTTATTTATGAAATATTACTGAATTCCACTTCCAGAAGATATTTAGAAAAAGCGTGATGAGTTTTTAAGTTTGAACATTATAATGGAGAAATACTGAATAACACTTGAAGCGACAAATAGAACCGTGACGCAACCCTCTGTGGAAAATCCTCTCTTTGATATGATACGGAAGATGAGTCAACGAACGTGATCAGGCATTCTTATTCTTGAAATACAACGCAATATAGTACAAGCACGACCTGATAATCATTAGGGGATTTTGGTCTTGAGATAGCGTAGTGCCATTCTATCGACAATATCTGGAACTATAACAATGAAACGTAGTAAAGAAATTTCTGACTTCATACATTAATCTAGTGCAAAGATTTTAACAAGCTTTTAAAACAGTTAGATCATTATAAGACACTCTGTATCAAAGGGACTTCATTTAAAACATTGTGCGCTTTAACAATGCTATATTATTTCTAACGTAATGAAATGGAAATTAACATAATGAAATATTGAATTCCGCGATAATATCTGCCCCATTCTAAATACTGCATGTAACATTAAATTTTATTTCACGGGGCTGCACAAAATAATTCATATACATACTATCATCTTTGAAGGATAACTTCTAGAAGAGTCTTTTAATTTCGGGCGTTTTTAAATTCAACTACACTTTGAAAATTATGTAGGATGTTTAAATTCCATAGATAATATACAGGGCTGAAAAAAAAATTCGAATACATTGCTGTCCACGAGCAACATTTTCTGAAATGGCGTTTTCAACTTTGTTACACGTTTTTCAACTGAAGTTATTTTTAATATATTATGATGTATGTGCATAATACGATGAAGTTCAATTTAACTAGAGACACAATATTAAAAAAGAGCTGTTCCTCTTCTGGGCTTGATAGAGACTGCCGTATAACGATGCATGGTTTCAATAAGAATACGATGTATTTTGAGGGCATGTCATGCCAATCATTGCTAGAAATTGACGTAAATTGGTTAAATTCGTAAAGTGACGTATGCGCGACGTAAAGCACGTCATCTAGATGATATAGAATGTCGTGCTTGCACACTACTTTGAAGATTATCCTAATGGTGTGACAGGTATTTAATACTGAGATTCTTTATAGCCATTTCAGTAAGAGTTCTTCAATGTAATACACCTCGAACCAGGTGATCGCCAGTGGGTTATTTGGCAGGAGCAGTTATTGCATCTGAAACTCCATTTTTAAACGTGTTTCTGAAAAGCAGTAATATTAAAGTGATCTTCTAGATTTAATCAGAAGCAGAGAGAATTCTTTGTACAGGTACCATAGTTACAAACATTGCAAAAAAAATCATCTTCGGTCATCGCTGATCCGCTTTGACCTTATATATTTCCAATTTGGTAGGCTAGATCTATGATTCTATGAGCTTGACTCCATATCATCAGTACGACTCAATCGTATTCAAGCCTCATCAGTCTATGGTACTTGGCTCTAATCACCAGTGGTCCACTTCTGGTATTCTCTAGTTCATGCAAGAAGTTGTACGCTATATCGTGCATCGACAAGTTTTACCCTGCAGCGTCTTCTGCCTATGAAGAACTTTTGATGGAGCAAGCGCTACACAACCTGTCTACTGACTGTCTGTATGGTGCCTTCTTTCAATTGAATGGTGAATTGAGTTGAGATTTGCTGTCTCTGGCTACATACGATACAATTGAATCTTAGAAGTTCAAGTTCATTAAAACCTACCCATATCCTTTGTAGTAATATAAGTATCTAAACTAAATGAAATGTATGTAAATGGATAGCATGGAGCAAAGAAAACTTTTACATAAACTTTATTTACGATTTTGGATAGCGTGAAGCAATATAAAAAAAAACCAGTTTAATGAAATACAGTGACCTTTCAGTTATACGACTTTCAGGGGACCATTTAACTGAGATAGTCGTATAAGTGAGAGACCGTCTTATTATGCAAGTTTAAAACTTTATATGCATTAATTATTTTACCTATATTAAAAACAATAAGTTTTGAGTACTAAGAATATATTTTAACAAAATTTATAAAATATATTAAAAAATAAATCGTAAAATATATTTTTAAAAAGTTTACAAAATAGTTCACTTACCACTATGTTTATTTTAAAGATTTACAAATCAGATTTTCTCAAAAAATGAAGTGATATCAGTTTGTCTCTGTCGTTGACGAAAAGAGAAAATGTATTTTTAAAGTCTAATAAAGCTTTTAAGCTATTTTGGGAATAATCATTTTGATCGACATAATTCTTTAATGTATTTAAAGCGGCACTTGTTTCTGAAAAATTTACACCAGCCATAACATTGCTCTCATCTTCGTCATCCTCCTCGCTCAAAAGTCTTCCTTCTTGATATCCCCAAAGATTTCTTCGGCAGTTCTCAGTTCTGACAGAAGAAGTTTTCATCACATTCCGCATAATCTTTAAAATTAATACCTTCGTCCATAAACATTTAATCAAAGTCTTCTTCATTAAAGGATTTCCATATACTCTCAAAATCGGGTTCATTCATTGAACTAGCAGTTTGGTCTTGTGAAAAACACCATTTTCTAAAACATTTCTTAATTTTCTGCGATGTCACATTATTCCAGGTGGTCATTTGGCTTTTGTAAAATGGCAGGCGCAAGGGAATTCCATACAACCACCCTCTCGCCATAGATTTCATCGTTAATAACACACGAAGGTAGATAAGAAATGTTATTCATTATTGATAAACACTTTAACAATAGTGAAAGGAAAAAGCTAAAAAAACGTGAATTATTTGTACTTTAAAGATTATAAAAATGAATTTTTGAATGAGAAATGTAAAATCGCTTGCACCGTTTAAAACGTCGTATAACTGAGAGAAGTTTAGCATTATTTCCGATAAAGGGTGGACGGGACCAAGAGAATTCGGCGTATAACCGAGAGAGTCGTATAACTGAGAGTCCTATAAGTGAGAGGTCACTGTAAATACATTTCAATGCATAATATAGGCTCAGTGATAGTTTGATATATTTAACAGAGTAAGGTAAAGCCAGGAGAGATGGCGCGGTCGGAGAGTTGCGCACATAGGGGTTCGGGGGGAAGGAGTAGAGTGAGCGCGGAGCGACTCCAGGTAGTTGTATAACAGCAGTAGTGGAGTGTCTACTTGAAAGTGCACTTTGATTGTTTTGAGCATCTAAGATAAAGCATTGCTATTTTGTTTTGTTTTCCCAAAGTAAGTGCTTGAATTTTCATAGCTATTCATCAGAATTTCTATACAATGTCAGTAGTACAAAATATTTTAAACTTAAACGATTTCTCATAAGCTACTAATCTATACTAAAAATGTGAATAACAGCGGTTCATTTTAGTAGCGGCCATGTTTAAATAAAAGGCCGCGCAATCTCTCCTACCGAAATTGGAGAGTTTGCGCAGCTGCTACTTAGGAGAGATGGCGCATTATTACCATTAGTTCTCATGCTAGGAGAGATTACGCAGCTTATTGGTTAATTTGCATAAAAAATGAAAAATTAAAATGGACTAATTTTAAGTTAAACGTGTTTTCAAGTAATTTAATGTTATTTTGTAAGCTTATATGGACTTGCTTTTTCTGATTCTTTAATTTTTTCTCCTTTAATTAAAATTTTTGAATCGTTTTTAAAATTATTTCCTTTTTCTGATTCTTTAATCATTATGTTGAAATATTCACTCCTAATACAATAATATTTGTTCACAAAAACCTTACAACAATGTCATTTAAGTGCAATTATTATTGTTAACAATTTAATTGTAGTTAATATTAGTAACAATCTCTTCTACCCATGTGCGCAATCACACCAACCCTGTAAGGACAGATTGCGCAAAATAACTTTCTTGGTTTTATTACAACTGTTCTATTATATTACACCATAACAACAAAATAGCAATGGAAATGCATAAAAAACAAATGAAGTAAAATATAAATGAAGTATAAAATGAAGTATGGATAGTTTAGCAAAAAATTAATATTTAGATATTTTATTGTTATTCTTTTGAATTGTGCGCAGACTCTCCTAGCTTTACCTTATTGAAAAAATAAAGGTATTGTTTGAATGCGTAAATACACTTTAGAAGACAAAACAAAAATAATTTTATAGGAATTTTCAAACAAATCATTTAAAGTCACACCAATGCGTCACTTAAAATTTGATAAAAAATGTGAATGAAAAAGCAACAGTGAATAAATTATATACAGCTTTCCATGTTGAAAATAATGTTTGAACCTGTGAATATATATAGAACAAAAAAGTTAATGTTGAAAAAGAATATATACAGGGTGATTATAAAAAACTATCCCGACACTTGGGCCCCTAACTATCATACCATTCACAGAAACTGAATAAAATTTTGGCAAAAGGTATTTTGAGGTAAGCGCTCAAGAATGATATGGAGAACAACAGTGTCACTCAAACAGTTACGGTTACAGTGAGACAATTTCAAAAAAATCAAATGGCAACACCCATTTTTTTGTATTGGAATGCGATCTTCATTGTAAAAAACTCTAAATGGCGTTGGAACGGCAACTGTAGCATGAAAATCACCGGAACTAGGCAAGGGAAAAGTAAAAAGGACTTTGCCGTGCTCCAGAGCATTGATTTTCGTTTCATTTATGTCACACGTCACACCGTTTCTTTGGCTGATATCCCAGCCAGCTTAGTTCTCCACAAAACGAGAAGAAGAAACCAAGAAACGCAAATTTCGGGCTCTACGTAAGACACAGTCATTGCTGATGTCGTCACGCTAGGTGAAAGAAAACTCACTGCGAAATGCGAGCCGCGTATGTTCCTTTCTGCCATTCCTAACAAGATGCCGCTTTCAGGGAAAGAACGTGAGAAATTGTAAAGATTTATTACCTGAATGGACAAAATCCCGCAGAGACATTGCGTGTTTACCGCAGAAACTATGGATTACGGCGAGGCCCGTTCGCTGTCAAAGCTGTATGGGACTTGATTCATAAATTTGAAGAAACTGGTTGCACATGCGATCGACCTCGGTCTGGACGACCTTCCGTTCCTGTGAAAGCTGTTGCAGAAGTCCATCAGACGATAAGCACAGTTCGTCCTGCAACTGCACGCGGTGTTTCACGTGTTCTGGATCTGCCGAATTCAACTGTACGCAAGATTCTGCGCTCTGTTCTAAACATGTTTCCGTATCGATTCCAGTGTGTCCAGATGTTGGAAGCGGGAGACTATCAATTACGGCCGGATTTTGCAAATCAATTCCTTATCCGGTACGATGAAGATAGCAGCTGGCCTTTACGCATTCTGTGGACAGATGAGGCGCATTTCTCGTTAACTGGTAACGTGAATTCGAAAAATTGTGTGCGCTGGGCAGAGAATAATACACATGATGTGCATGCACGTCCATTACAGGAGAGAAAAAGTGACTGTGTGGTGTGGTATAACGAGTACGTTCATCCTCGGCCCTTACTTTTTTGAAGAGGTTACTGCCGGTGATCTGCAAACGTGTACAGTAATGAGTGCTCGCTATCTGGACATGTTAACGCATTACGCGATTCCTGCATTGCAACGGCAAAATGCTCTATCTGAAGTTGTGCAGATGCAAGATGGCGCTCCTCCACATGTCTTCAGTCAAACGTGTCTTAACTCAACAGTTTGGTGACAGAGTTATCTCCCGTCATTTCCCGTTTCCGTGGCCACCAAGGTCTCCTGATCTGACACCAATGGATTTCTGGCTGTGGGGATATCTGAAATCCAAAGTGTATCAGTTTCGTCCTCAAACTGCATCTGATTTGAAAGATACCATCAGAACTGCGATTCAAGAGATTCCTATTGCCATGATACGTGCTGTAGTGCTATCCACCATCAGCCGTATGCAAAGTGTCATCGTGTGTGAAAGAGGTCATGTGGAAAATTTGTGAAACACAATAAAATGCTTTATTTTATGCTGCTTCTCCGTCCTTATTGGTTGTCCTCACTTTTAGCCTATCTACCGCCGGTGATTTTCATGCTACAGTTGCTGTTCCAACGCTATTTAGGGTTTTTCGCAATGGAGATCACATTTCAATACAAAAAACTGGGTGTTGCTATTTGATTTTTTCGCAATTTTCTCACTGTAACCGTAACTGAGTGACACTGTTGTTTTCCATATCATTCTTGAGCGCATACCTCAAAATACCTTTTGCCAAAATTTCATTCAGTTTCTGTGAATGGTATGATAGTTAGGGGCCCAAATGTCGGGATAGTTTTTTATAATTACCCTGTATATGTATATTAATTAATAGCATAGCTTCACTCAAAATTTGGTATGATTATTTTTAAGATCTATATTTAAATTTTTTAGAGACATCAGGTAAAGTGCTGCGTCACAAACTTTTAACCCGTTAAGGATTTTTGTACAGATGTATATTTCTGGAGTAAAAAAAATCGATGACTGCAATAAAGAATTATAAAAACCTTAAATGCATTTTTTTCGCTATTAAACAGATAAATAAATTTCTGACAAAAGTGGAAAGTTTCGAGATTTACAGGAAAGCAACACTTCAGTTCAAGTGTTCGTTAATATAACTTAAAGGATATAAACAGTCACACACAACTTCCGGAGTTCTCCACATATCTCACAACTTAAAGAATTACACAGCATTTACATAGCGTGCAATTTTCTCCATGGAAATAAAAATTTGACAATTGTTAATAATATTACATTTAATGAATTTGAGGATAAAAAAATAATGGAATGTATTCTGTTACTGTTGTTTCTCCCACCAAAATAAATCTATAATTCTTTAGACAAAGTAACCTTAAATTCCATTCCAATCCTTTAATCATCTTTAATTGCATCATTTGAGTCTGGCATCGGTAAATACGGGTAAGTTAAATAAATTACCCGTATATAGCAATTCCCTTTAATTCTAATAATGAGAGAATACAGTAATTTTGATTAATTGAAAGTAGCTATCTCAAAGAAAGCTTTTAGAGCTGCAATCCAATTTAGAATGAAAATTTCCCGAAGGTAATCTTTTGAAAATTAAATGAGATATACTTTCTATGCATCTATGATTTTAATCTTATTGAGATTTAATTTTAAATAAAGCTCAAATATATAGAAAATAAAACATTATGTGATGTTGGTTACATTATTCTAAGATTAGCTCCTGCTTATTTTTATGAATTTTAAAAGATTTTTTTTCTTATACATCTACAATTTTAATGGTATTGAGATTTAATTTCAAATAAAACTCAAAGAAATAGAAAATAAAATAGTATGTACTGTTCGTATTATTACTCTAAGATTCGCTCCTGCTTTTTTCTGATATTAAAGGTAATTTTTCTGTTATCAATTTGGAAATTTGATGTATAGTCACATGCTAGATTATACATTTAGAATCCAACCGTTCTCGGAAAGCATTTCACATTATCCACGAATTAAATAAACTAATTTTAGCTAAAAATTCTTTTTAACAAAATGCAACTTTTGTGTTACCTATTTGAGTTCACTTAATAAGTAAAAATTCTGTTTTAAAACATGTTTATTTGGTTGGAGAAATATATTACATTTAATTTCAGAACTTTAGGATCGCACCACATTATTTGAGTGTACATTTTTTTCAGTTATTATAAAATGATTGAAATCAAATAAAGCTCAATCAAATTGCTTTTGCACGGTTACTTTCATCAATACTATGCAGCATAGATAGCGCTATTATTATTATTATTTTCAGATTCCGATAGTGAAATAATTCAAAAAATATTTACTTGAAAATGCTATATCCTCTTTAATAAAAAGCTATGCGTTGCTGACGACTGGGATTTTCCTTAATCGTTGCCACAGATTAATCTCGGAAAATGAAACATTTGAAGTTACTGAAAAAATTAATAGCTCGAAAAGTATTTGTCCGAAAATTGTTAGACAAACTGCGTTAGAAAGGTAAAAAATTGTATTTTTCTTGACATAAATTTCAAATTTAATGATTAGGCCGTTTTTCAAATATTGAATTTCAAAAATTACCAAATTTTACAATAGAGTGCTATAGCGAAATCTTCACGCATAAAAAGATAATGATAACGACAATGTGTCCTGGCGTATGTATACTGACTATAGCACGAGTAAAAAAAATTATAGTCATCTTATTATTCTGTTAAAATATAAAAGTGAATTATGATGTCACGAGTGCATGATTTTTATTTAATTCTCGACAAATAGCATATTTTAGTCCACCTCAGTGAGGCATATCAATTTCATTATATTTGAAGTATTGTAAATTGTAACTTCATTCAAATCCAATTTGAATCCAACGGAAATGACTTTTCTCCAGAGACACCATAATGTAAACCCCATAGACATCATAATATAACACAATTATTCATTTATTTAATGCTGACCTATTCCATAATAAAGTCTACAGAGAATTGGCCTAATTTGTCCTTAACAGCCCAAATTTTGTCTGACACATTAAAAATGAAATAACGTATTAGCATTCGTATCGTTTTTAAAAATGCAGAAGAAACATTCCAAGTAAAGATCCATAGGGTTTTAAAATACAGGGTCAAATTCAAAGTCAATATTTCACTTGATGAAAGGTGCGTTAAGAGAAATTGACCAGCGTAGCGGGCGTAGCTTGCTAGTAGGGAATAATAAACAGTAGATGACAGTCTATACGTTAAAATCTTAGTGTATCTACACATTTCACATCTTATCTTTAGAGAATATTACACTCAGAAAAAGGAATTGATTAAAACTACAAAACATGTTTTGTTGAGTACATTTTGGTTGTTTTAGCAAAATTCAAGTAAAATTGAACCATTTTACTTGAATTAACAAAACATTTTTTGCTGACGATACAAAAGTTTTTTTTGGAATTGCAAAAAAAAAAATTTTTTGTTGATTCAAACAAAATTTCCATTGACCTATATTTCAACAAAAATTTTTTTTTGTTGATTCAAACAAAATTTTCATTGACCTATATTTAAACAAAATTTTTGTTTAAATATAGGTCAATGAAAATTTTGTTTGAATCAACAAAAAATTTTTTTTTTTTGCAAATCCAAAAAAATGTTTGTATCGTCAGTAAAAAATGTTTTGTTAATTCAAGTAAAATGGTTCAATTTTACTTTAATTTTGCTAAAACAACCAAAATGTACTCAACAAAACATGTTTTGTAGTTTTAATCAATTCCCTTTTCTGGGTGTACGATTTGCAATCATGTGCGCCCGTTTTCAAAACACTGGGAGGGACAATCTTGGAAGAGATGTGGCAGTAATCCGTTGCTAAAACCACCTTTTTCTTTATATAAACGTGAAATAAATTAAATTAAGAAATTTTTTGTCAGAACCTCCGTGGAAAAAAAAAACAAAAAACAAAAAAACCAAACAAACAAACAAAAAAAAAACCAGAAATGTAACATATAAGTTCTAAAATATATACTTCAACCTTTTTTTCAAGCTTTTTTCCAGCTTAAAGAACTGAAACAGTTTACAATTTTTTTCTTTCATCAGAGCCGCTTTGTACCACTGAACCTCCCCCCCCCCCCCACCACCCCGTTTAAGAAATTTTTTAACAGATATCAGTGAAAAGAAAGAACTAAAAATTGTCTTTTTCTGGGAATTTGGGTAAGGAAGGTTCCCCTGACGAAACAATCTTAGTTCTGCTTTTGGAGTTTAATTATTTTAAATAATTTGATAAAAATAAATTATATTATTTTTTTCAAAATCACGAGAGAATTTTTTAAAAATTTATTAAATTTGGAAATATATAGAGAGGCAATTGCCCTCCTCAGCGCTCCCTTCTTGTTTACGCACCGATTTTTCTTCGATGTATATGAAACGTCGTTTATTTTTTAAATTCGAATGTAAAGAAATACAGTTTTTTATTCTTAGAATTAAAGAATATCGGACAATTTTTTTTCCATTTTTACTGATGATTGCAATAACTGTTATTTTCTTCATTAACATTTTCTATGAGAGTGGATATGACCAAATGAATTATCTATGGTGAAATTTCGTCCAAAACTACACAAAGGTTCTACTAACCTCATTCAACATTATTTGGTCTGTTATCTTTTTGAAATGACCTTTTTGGCTGTTGACCAGCATACATTTTCATTTTCCAGGCCTAAATTATCCTGAAAACGAAAATTAATTGATGGGTAATTATTGTTTCACTTTGGCCCACGAAAATCTCCGCCTTACCGTTCCACTGACTAACGAACCAACAAAGGTCCAACATTTTTCCAACAAAGTTCCAACATTCGTACAACCGTTAGCTCCTCAGAATCTTGCTCAGATTTGCTCTTAGACAGGATTCTGAGCAGGATTGGTATGTTGGCATATAAAACCTACCATATCCCAACGGTTCAACTACCATTCCAGAAACTGTCAGAGGTGGGGGAACAACGTTTGTTACTTGAGAGATTTAATTTCAGCTTCATTAGTTTCTTTCAGCATACCGCTTTGGGAAAAAACTTACTCTAACTGATCCTATGATAATACTAGTATATTAACCATTTATTGTCTGAGTGCAACGAAGACTCATACACAGCGCAGTATTACTTTGCCCCATATATAGCTACGATGGATATTAAAACCTTTCGTCAAGCATAACTCAAAAAATATTTAACGGATTTCGTTCAAATTTTTACAGCAGGTACCTATAAAGGTGACAACGTCGTCTATTTATTACCAAGAATAAGTGTCAAACCGTTTGGAAATTATATTTAAATAAAAGATAAAAAAGCACAATTAAAGTACATACGTCACTAAATTTTGTGCGTACGTCATTTTCACCGGCGGGAGATTTTCGTAGACAATCGGAATTGAAAAGTTCATGGAATACATGGAGCAAAAAAATATGCAAGTACTAATATTCAGCACAATAAAATATATTTCAACTTAATAAAAATGGAAAGTTAATCTGGAATTTTTTCTGTTTGAAAAGTATTAGAGATTAGTAAGAGTAGTATTAGTATTAGAGATTTGGCGTAAATCACACCATTAGCAGCTTTTTTATTTCGTGTGTGTATGTTAGGAACAATTCTTTGATGTTTAAATAAAAGGTTTCGATTTGTGGCATGATTTCTTATTTTCTTTTCCTTTTTAGTATTTTAAATGGAATTAGTGAAAGGCGTGTATTTTAAATTAAATGAGTGAAAGACGTGTATTTTTAATGTATGTATTTCAAATGAAATCAGTGAAAGATTTATATTTAAATGGAATGAATGCAATATGAAGGTGTTATGAGAAAAATATTTGGCGATTTATCAACTGCGCCAAGTTAACATAAAAGTACCAATACATATGTGGGTACTTCTCTATTATCCCGTCGACCACTTTTCATAACAAAAAACTATCGCCAAATAAACGGGAGAACGTTGTCATTGAAATATCAAAATACATAAATAAATAAAATATAAGAATTTAAGGACACAATTGTTATTTTAATGAATGAAATAACTAATAAATCAGTAAAACATAATGAAAAATACACGCAAATGTCGCGTTAAAAACCACTTGATGACGTAACAAACACGTATAATGCTTCTGATATCAAGTAAATGGGACTGCATTTTTGGCGTTTAATCTAACAGTTTGGCGATAGTTTTTTGTTATGAAAAGTGGTCGACGGGATAATAGAGCAGTACCTCTATGTGAAATGAAACAAGGCACAGATGTCATATACGCACCACGTTGGCGCGATTTTTCCCTCCACCAGCTTGGGGAAAACTTTGTTTTTGAATATTAGTTACAAATAGTGTGACAAATAGTACACGTGATTTTTTATTTCAATATAAAAATAAAATAATAAATGAAACAGCTTCTATTATTTTAAAAAAGGAAATAAAAATAAATAAATAATAGTTTGATATAAATAAAGGCGCGGATGTCATATACGCACCACATTGGCGCGATTGCAACAAAATGGCAATTTTATGCCTCACATGGTAACCCGGTTATTTTGTTTCAATTGTTGTTTATTAACTTTCATTTTTAATTTTTAATTCTATAAATTGTTTTTATTATATATATCAATATTTATTTACTAGCCGCCACTGGCGACCAGTTTGGTCTCCCTTAAATGTATGTTAAACATTGCAACACGTTACATTTATTCATAATTTAATTTTCCCTTAATCCTTCGCCAAATCGGAAGATTCTAATAGACAAATCATGAACTTTTGCGATCATGGTAGCATTTCGCATATTTTTTGGGCACGAATGTCACATACGCACGTTGGCGCGATTCCCCCCCCCCTTCCCCCGCCAATTTGGCGAAAACTTCGTTATGGAAATTGTTGTTTATTTACTTTTATTTTTTATTTTAATTCTATAAATTATTTTTGATATGTATATCAATATTTATTTACAACAAACTATCATTTATTTATTTTTATTCTTTTTTTTAATTATGAGTATTTTTGTTAGCCGGGAGCAGATGATAATTCGCCAAATATCGTTCCCATCACCGTCATTCATACTACAATTAATTTAATTTTAAATTATAAACCTGTCACTCATTTCATTTAAAATACTTAACTTTAATCTAAAATGCTTATATTACATAAATTTAAAATACTTCACACTTTTCATTTAAAAGAGAAAATAAATAAATAAATAAGAAATAATATCATAAATCAAAACATTTGATTTCAAAATCAAAGTATCATTTCTAATTTGTACACGCGATAAATAAAAGCTGTATTAGCGATTTTAAAAATGCTAAAAATCTGATTCATTAAATATTATTACACTAGCCGCCACTGGCGACCAGTTTGGTCTCCCTTAAATGTATGTTAAACATTGCAACACGTTACATTTATTCATAATTTAATTTTCCCTTAATCCTTCGCCAAATCGGAAGATTCTAATAGACAAATCATGAACTTTTGCGATCATGGTAGCATTTCGCATATTTTTTGGGCACAAATGTCACATACGCACGTTGGCGCGATTCCCCCCCCCCCTCCCCCGCCAATTTGGCGAAAACTTTGTTATGGAAATTGTTGTTTATTTACTTTTATTTTTTATTTTAATTCTATAAATTATTTTTGATATGTATATCAATATTTATTTACAACAAACTATCATTTATTTATTTTTATTCTTTTTTTTAATTATGAGTATTTTTGTTAGCCGGGAGCAGATGATAATTCGCCAAATATCGTTCCCATCACCGTCATTCATACTACAATTAATTTAATTTTAAATTATAAACCTGTCACTCATTTCATTTAAAATACTTAACTTTAATCTAAAATGCTTATATTACATAAATTTAAAATACTTCACACTTTTCATTTAAAAGAGAAAATAAATAAATAAATAAGAAATAATATCATAAATCAAAACATTTGATTTCAAAATCAAAGTATCATTTCTAATTTGTACACGCGATAAATAAAAGCTGTATTAGCGATTTTAAAAATGCTAAAAATCTGATTCATTAAATATTATTACACTAGCCGCCACTGGCGACCAGTTTGGTCTCCCTTAAATGTATGTTAAACATTGCAACACGTTACATTTATTCATAATTTAATTTTCCCTTAATCCTTCGCCAAATCGGAAGATTCTAATAGACAAATCATGAACTTTTGCGATCATGGTAGCATTTCGCATATTTTTTGGGCACAAATGTCACATACGCACGTTGGCGCGATTCCCCCCCCCTCCCCCGCCAATTTGGCGAAAACTTTGTTATGGAAATTGTTGTTTATTTACTTTTATTTTTTATTTTAATTCTATAAATTATTTTTGATATGTATATCAATATTTATTTACAACAAACTATCATTTATTTATTTTTATTCTTTTTTTTAATTATGAGTATTTTTGTTAGCCGGGAGCAGATGATAATTCGCCAAATATCGTTCCCATCACCGTCATTCATACTACAATTAATTTAATTTTAAATTATAAACCTGTCACTCATTTCATTTAAAATACTTAACTTTAATCTAAAATGCTTATATTACATAAATTTAAAATACTTCACACTTTTCATTTAAAAGAGAAAATAAATAAATAAATAAGAAATAATATCATAAATCAAAACATTTGATTTCAAAATCAAAGTATCATTTCTAATTTGTACACCGGATAAATAAAAGCTGTATTAGCGATTTTAAAAATGCTAAAAATCTGATTCATTAAATATTATTACATGAGTTCAATTTACGTCAAGAAAAGGTCCGAAAGTTGAGTTGTATAGCACATAATTATGGTAAACTTTGATTGTCTCACTGGTGCGAATTATTTTTTTGACGCGAGGCAGCGGTCCAAAAATTCATTCGCGGAGAACTTGCTTTGCGAATGATTACCTCCATGATTTAATATTTTAAATGTTCACGACGAATCAATCTTTTTTTTGTTTACTTTTATGAATAGAGAATTTGAACTGCGAATCTTTCGACTGAAGTTATTGCAGAATATATACATAATTGAACGCAAGTCATCTCTCAAATATTAATTTATTTTGAACGATCTTTCTTAAAATGTAACTTTTATGCAGTTTATTCGAAAAAATAATTTTGAATAAAAATGGCCGCTTGGCATATGAAAAAGCGATGCGGCATCCCGGAACTGTTGAGGACATCACATGACTTACAGTTTTATTATAGAGATTACCTCCATGATTTAATATTTTAAATGTTCACGACGAATCAATCTTTTTTTTGTTTACTTTTATGAATAGAGAATTTGAACTTCGAATCTTTCGACTGAAGTTATTGCAGAATATATACATAATTGAACGCAAGTCATCTCTCAAATATTAATTTATTTTGAACGATCTTTCTTAAAATGTAACTTTTATGCAGTTTATTCGAAAAAATAATTTTGAATAAAAATGGCCGCTTGGCATATGAAAAAGCGATGCGGCATCCCGGAACTGTTGAGGACAGTCACATGACTTACAGTTTTATTATAGAGATATCAAACTATCATTTATTTATTTGTATTTCCCATTTTTGAATAATAGGAGCTATTTCATTTATTACGTTATTATATTTTTATATTGAAATAAAAAATTACATGCTATTATTGTATGGTATTTGTAACTAATATTTAAAAACAAAGTTTTCGCCAAATTGGCGGGGGAAAAATTGCGCCAATCTGGTGCGTATATGACATCTGTGCCTAAATTAATATTGATATACATATAAAAATAATCTATAGAATTAAAATAAAAAATAAAAGTAAACAAACACAACAAACAGTTTTCGCCAAAGGGGCGGGGGAAAAATCGCGCCAACGTGGTGAGTATATGGCATCTGTGCCGGGATTTTTACCCTTTTATCTGTGCTTTCGGAAATATAAAAAAAAATAAAAAATTCTTATATCAGGTGTATAATGTTTTGCATTTTTATACGGACCACTTCTCCATTTTAAGATTTTAAATGCTATTTATATCAGATATTTCTTTCTTGAGATTCCCACAAGTTTTTTCCGGTAACTTTTTTAGCTCGCTTATTAATTGTTTACAATTTGCCCCCCTGGCAATAACAATTATTTATCACAAAAAATGGGTACTTCTCTATTATCCCGTCGACCACTTTTCATAACAAAAAACTATCGCCAAACTGTAAAGCTAAATAAACGGGAGAACGTTGCCATTGAAAAATCAAAATAAATAAAATATAAGAATTTAAGGACACAATTGTTACTTTAATGAATGAAATAACTAATAAATCAGTAAAACATAATGAAAAATACACGCAAATGTCGAATTAAAAACCACTTGATGGCATAACAAATACGTATAATGCTTCTGGCATCAAGTAAATGGGACTGTATTTTTGGCGTTTAATCTTAGTTTGGCGATAGTTTTTTGTTATGAAAAGTGGTCGACGGGATAATAGAGAAGTACCCAAAAATGACTTAGTTTTGTTAAATTTGTTTGTTATGTATTTTCATTTCTTATTAAAATATCGAAAATGGCAATAAAATTTTATTTTAGCACCGTACTTAATTTTTTAAAATGGCTCAAAAACATGGTTTAATAAACGTATATTTGTAAATATTTTAAAAAACATGTTTTTCCGCTCTCTAGAAAAATTTGTAAGATTCTACAACTGCCTTTGGCACCAACCAGTACATGATACGGAACTTTTCCCTATTCAGATACACAGAAGAGGTTGGCCAAAAACAAGAGTAATGCTAGCAACAATATTATTTTAACTCTATAAGAGTTAGAAACAATAATGATATTAAATTCCCCGATTAGCTTAGGGCCCGATTACGGAACTTTCTCCTAGAAAAAAAAACTGTAGAAGTCTTTTACATTTGTTTCGAATGAAGCTCGATCAACAAAGTATTAATTGATAATACAAACAACACTAATATTAACATGGGGGCAAAAGTTTGAATTTAAGTGTATATATTTGGAACCCTCCCCACCCCCCAACCACCCACCAAAAAAAGAAAAAGAAAGTTATAGAAATGAATTTAAAATGGCGTGAAGCCACCCTTTCTGACTTAAGAAATTGGCTGCGAACCCGATTACGAAACTTTCACTTAACTTAATAACATGTATCTAATAGCCCTGAGGACAATTCCCCTTCCCAGTTATACGGACCTTGGGGCTTTTTTAAAAAGCTTGACGCAGTTCGGGTTGAAGAAGTTGAGATTTACTGTGAAATGACATAAACTACTATGAAAATAAAACTGGTGAATTATTATGCTGGTTTATGTATGTATTTAAAAAAATTGCATCTGATTACACTCTTTAGATAAATTACTCCTGTTTGCATTTAATAACAGATAAACGGCTTCCGTTTACTAAATTGTTTAAATATTGGGAAGAGTTGGCGAGAGATAGATAGACGTGTAAACAAACGGGTAGAGAGACGGATAGCGACAGAGATAAGCTAACGGGTAGCGAAACGAATAGACAGACGGGTAGCGAGGCAGGTGCAAAAAAGGGTTGACAGAGGGGTAGTGAGATGGGTAGGGAGACGGGTAGCGTGGTGGATAGAGATACTAGTACAGAGACGACTTGACAGACGGGTAGAGAGAGGGGTATATAGACAGACAGACGTGTTGATAGACGAGTAGTGTAACGGGAAGCGAGACAGGTAGAGACACGATTAAAGAGTCGGGTAGAAAGACAGACGGATACTGAGACGGGTATACAGAAGAGTAGAGAGACAGTAGACAGATGAGTTCGGAGAGAGACACAGCTAAGACATACGAGTAGTTAGACTGGTAGACACGTTTGTAGCAAAGCATGTTATCAATGTGGTTTGAAGTATACGAGTTTCTATAAATAGTTATACAAATAAACAAAGGAAATTTTTTTAATTCAAATATTAAATATTTGATTTAATATTTCAATATTTAATATTTTATTTTTTAATATTTTATTTAGATATTTGTCACAAAGAAAATGTTGCAAAAATTAAATTAAATTTGCGTTAAACTACGCTTGCTAAAATACGCTATTGGCTGCAAATCTGATTATGTGACTTTAAAAATATCGTTTTAAAAGATCCGGCGTTTTTTTTTTTTTTTTTAAAGTTTTGAGCAATTCCCGCTTAAGAAAATGAGATTATTTTCCAAATGTTATAAAAAAATGCATATGAAAACATAACAGTATATGAATTTATATATGATATTTTGTAATTATATCATTTAATTTGCTATTTTTCATATGTTGTATCTTTATCTATCTCTTGTCTATCATATGCTGTATATTCACTTAGATTCTTGTTGATATCTTCTTTATATCGTAACTGTTAACTTTATGTTCTCAGCAATATCACTCAGACTAATCCCTTTGAGGGAAGTCCTAGTAACTCAACAATTCCGGTTTGAAATTCATTTATTCAAACGTTTGAAAACATCATTTTAAGCATGTGAAAATAATTAAAAAAATAGAACATAAAAAAAGTCTTTCTCGCCTGTACCGGGAGAAAAATTCAGCTTTCATAGTCCATATTTTTAAAAATTCAACTCATTTTACTCAAACACTCGCAGCTAAAATGCTTGGAACCCACTTATAGAAGATTAAATCCCGGTTTTCGTTAATATTGAATTTGATTGCGCATTTCAGCATGAGAGTTACAGCATAACAAAAATCAGATTGTTTCAAAATGTCAGTCACCCTAGAATTTCAAACTGCCATATATCTGCCATTTTTTAAGATAAAGCCAAAACATAAAATGTTCCGGAATCCTTGTATCACGATCTAACACTTAACGAAACAACTTTTTCAATTTATAATTTTTTATACATCTTTTAGAAATTAATAAAAGTAATAAAATTTAACTTGCCGCCATTTTGAAACAAGATGGCGCATGAGGCTGGCCAACGAACTCGGTCGAGACCTTGGTATGTTCTGTACAGATGATCAGTTACATTCATATTGGTTCATAAATACGAGAGTTACAGCATAACAAATATCAGATTGTTTCAAAATCTCAGCCACCCTAGAATTTCAAACTGCCATATCTCATCCATTTTTTAAGATATAGCCAAAACAAAAAAATGTTCCAGAATCCTTGTATCACGTTCTAACACTTATCAGAAACAATCTTTTCAATTTATAATTTTTTTGTACATCTTTTTGAATTAAAAAAAAAATTTAAATTTTTAACGGGTTGATTTTGAAACAAGATGGCGGATTAAGCTGACCAACGAATTCGATCGAAACCTTGGTATGTCCTATATACATAATTAGTCACACCCGAATCGGTTCAAAAATAAGAGAGTTACAGCATGACATATGTCAGATATATATATATATATGAAACAAATTTAAAAAAATTTCGCCGTTGGCCTCATTAAAACTATAATTCTGTGTAAATCCCATTATTCTAAATTATTTTCTCGTTCCAGTATTTCGATTGTCAAAATTCCACCGTGCTAAAGTACTTTAATCTAAATTCATTCTCTTAAAAAAATGGCTCATCGCGATGTTCTATTAAAATTACGCACTTTTGTGTCATTAAATAAATGCATCCTAGAATTTAATTCTTAAAAAAAAAAAAAAAAAAAAAAAAAAAAAAAAAAAAAAAAAAAAAAAAAAAACACCAATCTCCCAGCTAAAAATATTTTAACTCTCTTGAAATAACAACTTATATCTTTTTATTTTCTTATTTTTTATTTCCCTATGTTTTCTGAAAAACAATATTCTTTCTCAAAAATTATGAAAGATACTCCAGTCTCAATGTAAAAGTTGTATTGGCATCTTGCCCAGGCTCGATAAAACCTACGTATTTTTTTTCTTTCTTCTCTTCTTATTTATTCGAAGGAATTAGATTTTGCGGGAATGTTCTGGAAATATTGTAATCCCGCGCTTTTTCAGATTACGGTCATTTAGCCTAGAAATTAGAGCGGTTGAGATATTAGTCTGCTAGCGCTGATTGGTCGAAAGACTTTTTAATGAAAATGTATTCTGGGGCGTTCAGGTATAGATATACGGCGAGTTTCCCGCGAAAAGGTCAGATTGCTGCTTGATCCGGTTGTACATGTAACTCCAGCGCGTACTTCACGATCATGGAACACTCTCCTTGGCTGCCTATAGAAAAAAACTGCCTTTTTAAGTGCAAAAATGTCTTCTAATTATTTAAATTAATTCACCAAGTTTTCGTCACGGTATTTTAAATCATCACAAATGGATTTAGCTTCGGAAGGAGTAAAGCATTGCTATTTTCTGTTATTTTCGAATAAAAGTAAACTAGAACGAAATGTCTCTTATTTGAGTTCTGCACGCACACTATGAAGTGAATCCGAAGCCCGACTGCAAAATTCCTCGGAGGAAGCCCTTGCCTGGATTATGATTCTAAAAAATTATGATGTACAAGTGAAATCATGACATATATATAAATCAACATTTGAACGGAGTGTGGTTTGGGGGTCTGGAGTTATGATCGGTGAAAAAATGGCCAAAATATTTTGGAATTGCTTTCCTTCGAACGACTGCAATAGGTAGCTTTTTGTAATGAAAGCTACCTAAAAATATTGACTAAAAGGTGCTTTTTCCATATTTGAAAGAAACAGAAAATTACACATTTATCATAAATATTGTGAATTTTCTAATACAAAATTGTAAATTATACGAAAGTATCTTTGTGAAAAATCTTATTTTTGGAAATCTGGAGCTTTTCAATTTAGCAATAACGAACAGAAACTGCTCAAATGATAAATAAAACTTTGGTATGAAAAATCAACTCAGTATTGCTGTCTGTCGAAAATTTTATGAGCAATTAATTTTAACTGTTGTGTTGGAAGATAGTAGTAATAAATAAAATCGTCTTTTAAAGCCGTCTGTATAAGTAACATTGACTTTTTGGTATGTTGCAGATATGCAACACGGTGATACAAAGGGTTAATGCATGTCTTAAAATTAAACAAATTATAAATACTTTATAAAATGAATTCATTTCAAACCACTTATAATTGTTTTACGAATTAACAAACTGTTTAAATGTTTCTAAATAACTTTATGTTTGTTCATAATATTCCAATATTATGTCAAAATCGTCCTTTGTATTTATATTTATGAAATATTATTGGATTCCACTCCACAGAAATATTTTGGAAAAGTGCAATGAGTACTCGAGACAGAAATACTGTAATGGAGAATGAAACGCTGATGCAGCCCATTATGGGACAACAGCTCTTCATGATGTTCTGGCATATAAATCGACAAACGTGATCAGATATATATCTTTATTCCTGAATTAGAATGAAGTAGAAATCAAGTATATCCGTTCAAGATTCCTTTTATTTACAACAAGGGTTTCCAACGACAGGGTCTATCATTAATTTTGTAGAGTAATCTTCTCCTTATTTAATTGCACAATTTGAATTAACTTTCTGCGATTTAGTCGGGCGAATATTACTTCACGGGAAGAGTGATAACTTTGCGGCCCACGGTGTAGTTATTGGAAACGTCTCATACATAAGAATTGGATTATGACAAAAAAGAATAGATCTGGAAGAATTATAATGTGATATAATGAAATTAACTTTTAAATGTGATTTTTACGTCGTCAGTGTCAAAATATAAAATTTTGTATTAAAACACTTATCATTGTAATTACAAAAGCATATGAAGGTATGAATAAATTGGTTTTTAACTTTTCTGAAATAGAATTATCGTCAAATTTTAATGGAAATTATAAGTAAAATGTTTTTAAAGGAAGTCTACATGTTTCTCTCAACGTAATAATAATAATAATTACATACGGGCTAAAATTTCACCAGTATGAGCTTTTGATACTACTGATTTTCTGCTCATTTGTAATTTGAAAAAGTATCATATTATTCTCAATTTGAATTGTTAATAACCATTGATATATTGCAGAATAATAATTAGTAGATGAACACAAACTTTATTGAAAAATAAATATGATATGGCAGTTTTTATCAGACAAAACACAAATTGTAAGAGACAGAAGTGACAGGAATATTAGTGACATTTTGTTTTGCAATTTTGTCACTTTACTTAATAAAGAACGTATTCTGAATGTTGTATGTACTATTTTAAAGGCACATCAAAGCTACGATTAAATGGCTAGATATTGGTTAATCTATTAAAATCAATATTTAAATTAAGAATGGGGACAGTTGTGACGGTTAATAAAGGTACGCTTATCTTTTCTCTATTCTTTTCAATACAGAAAATCTTCTTCATGAACAAACAGTAAGCAATATTTTCCGATAGTGTTGAAAAATATTTCATAATCTAAATTTTTTTTGTTTTATTTTTAACACTTTCCAACATGTGTTTAATGTGTTTATGACTTCGTTTTCTCTGGCCGCCTATCTGTCTCTCCAACCTCTAACTCAGGTAAATATACTCCGAGTGTCATGTAACTGATACATGTAATTGATGCATACAGCGTATTTGTAACTGAAAATGAAGCGTATAGCATTTATAGTTCATATACAGTTCAAAAGAATTCCATTACATTACTGCCTGTGGGGAAAAATCAGTGTATTAGTTTAGAGTGCATTTTAATAATGTTGCGATACTTCAAACATAATGCAATTGATATGTATGAGGGAATGCGACTACAATAGGCTTTCTGTGGAATATGGAATAAGTAGCATAGTTCGCTTACAGACACGCACAGAAAAGGAACAATTTTGTGGGAATAGATGAAAAGAATTGCTATATACAAATTTTTCCGACAAAAATCCTTTATTTACTGAAATAATATTTAAATACACTTATATATCATGCATGAGTGCCCTTCTGTGCCAAATTATCGC
Source organism: Maratus michaelseni (assembly GCA_963931845.1). Lineage (NCBI taxonomy): Eukaryota > Metazoa > Arthropoda > Arachnida > Araneae > Salticidae > Maratus > Maratus michaelseni. The sequence goes on from OZ007591.1 coordinate 169,504,341, forward strand.
CAAGAATGGCAAATTTTGGCAAAATATCGCCAAATCGGTGCAAAATATAGAATGTCATATTTCAAAACTGAATAAAGATATTCATATTTTACAACAGTAACAAGAATAAAGTTATTATAAGACTATTTTTAACAAACTTACTTTGATTTCTGTGAAATGTGATGATATCACAAGAAGTGATGGAAGAGCACAATAATTCGTTCAGTTGCCTTGTATTACGAATACATTTTGGAAATATTAAGCGCCTAGCTATGTGTTTGTCCTACACGATTGGTGACCACTTATTGATTATAATACATTTTCCCTAATACGGATATTATTTCGCATTAATTTAAGCTCATTGCCTACTTTAATGCAAAAATTGAGGAATACTGATAATACTAATAAAAATATTGATTTTAGTTTTCATTTCAACTCTTAAACTATCTAAAGAGACAGCTTTATTACGTGAACAAAAAAATAACATTTAAACAGCAAAAAGTCACTAACCATTTAACAAGTAAAACAAATTTTATCACAATTTTTACGGTATTTAAAGTTAATTTGAACTGTTATATATTTAATAATTCCATTAATTGGGGAAAATTTAATGTTATTACACTTTTAGCTGATTTTGTTTTATGTTCTTCGACAAAGTCTAATATTTTATGATCTATTTTAACACCCCCACATGTTTTTTTTTTCTTTTTTTCTCAAAAGTCTCATGCGCCAGTAGAGAGTAGGAATAATTTCGTACAGAAACAAAACTATGTAGTCGGATGTGCCAGTCTCAAACACACAAACCCATCTGCGAACAACTATCACAAAAATAAATCAAAGCATTTTTCATTATCTCTATACTTTGAAATCATCGAAAATCGTAGAGGGAACGTAAACCGCGAAAACAAAAATACAATTAATCAGGAAATGAAAACAAAAACCAATCGAATTGAAGATATGTTACTAATAACAGAAACACCGGGTAAAATATTGGATTCTTGATAGCGGTAGGATTTCACACATCGCGAATAACAAAAGGTTAGTTAATAAAATTGATAACCATAAAAAAATCAAAAGTAACTTTTGCGAATGGCAATAAACTCGCAGCATTCGGCTCAGAAGAAGCCTTAATAAATACACCCCCCCCCCACTGACAGTGAAACAAAACTAATAAAACTACGGGAAGTCTTGTACGTCCCCGAACAAGAATCCAAAATAATTTCTCTTAGTAAGGCAACAAACAATGTATGTAAATTAATTTTTGTTAATGATAGATGCGATTTAACATTCAACGGGAAAGTTTACATGTAAGCAAAAAAATAAAAACAGCTTACACGTTGTTGAACAGTTAGACAACTTAACAACAACAGAAAATCACGCAAACGTTACATATAGCTCTAATAATAAAGAATGTTTAGAATTATGGCATATAAGACTAGGCCACAGAAATTATGAAGCGATTAAAATAATAGTTAAAAATGAATTATTGAACGGGATAAAAAAAAGGAAACTCCAGGCACGATAAAGTGTGTGAAACTTTCATAAAAACAAAAACAAACGACGCGGCATCTCCCAAATCGGCTATAAACAGTGAAAATAAAATTCTTGATTCGATACACAGCGACGTGTGTGGTCATATAAATACACCTACATTAGGAGGGAAAACTTATTTTCTTACATTCATTGATAATTATTCGAGATATGCAACAATATATGTATTATCGAAAGAAAGTGAAGTATTTGAAAAATTAAAAGAATTCATTTGGTTGTAAATAACCAATTCGGCAGAAAACCGAAAGAAATTAGATCCGATAATGGAGGAGAATACATAAGCAATGAAATACAGGAATAATTAAAGGGACATGGTATATTACACCAAATCACAATACCGTATTGCCCGAACCAGAACGGCGAAGCTGAGAGGAAATATAAAAGCTTATTAGACGTGACAAGAAGCATGCTCTCAGAAGCAAATTTAAATAAAAACTTTCGGGGGAAAGCTATACACACTACCACATATCTCCAGAATAGATTACCTACAAGAGCGATTAACAAAACTTTGTACGAGCTATGAAAAAAACACAAACCTAATCTCCATCATTTAAGAGTTTTCGGCTGCAGATCCTTTGTATACATCAATAAATCACATCGTGAAAAATTAGATGACAGAGTGGAAGAAGGCAGTTTTGTCGGATAGGATACACAATCCACAGGATATACACACAAAATACAAGGAAATAAAAATTCGCAAAAACGGTCAATTTTCTTGAAAATAACACAAAACACTCAAACATCATCATCATCAAAGGGAAATGTCAAAGAAAACTCCACTGACAGTACAAAAAAATTACAAAATAAGAAAAATTACCTCGAAATCCAGATTAACGATACTCAAGAGCCAACAGGCGAATCCAAACAATCATCGGTATAACTGAGAAGATCCAATACATCAAATAGAGCCAGCCACCCGGCAGATTCGTCTGCTTAGTTAAAAACGCACCAATAACTGAACCAGAGAATTGGTATGAAATAACACAAATGAATAATCAACACGAAAAGCAAAATCGGCTTAAAGCCACAGAAGACGAAATGAATTGCCTAATAAAAAACAAAATATTGACTTTAGTCGACCCTCCGCCATACAAAAATGTCATAGGGTCCAAATGGACTTTTAAAATCAAACGCGATAATCTAGGAAACATCCAAAGTTGTAAATATTGCCTTGTAGCTCAACGATTGAGTCAGAAACACGGAATAGATTATAATGAGACACTTGCAACGGTAGTCTCTCACACAACTATCCTAACATTTCTCACAGCAGTATTACATCACAAATTTAACGTAAATCATATCGATATCAACACCACGTTTCTACATGGCAACCTACAAGAAGAGGTGTACATGAAGCAACTCTAAGGGTACATTGCACCGAAACAACAAAATCACGTATGTAAATTAAAAAAGGCAATCTACGGATTCAAACAAGCCACCAGAGCGTGGCACACAAATATATCTGAAAGTCTTAGAAATTTAAATTTCGTATAAATAATATCAGATTCCTGTCTCTTCATACGCAAAAATAAAGAAAATTCAATACATATCATAGTGTACGTAGATGACATTTTAATCGCGGAAAAAAGCGAAGAAATAACAGACACAATAAACGATCTTAGAAAGGAATATGAACTAAAAGATTTAGGAGAAGTTAGCAATTAACTTGGAATAGATATAAATAAAAGTGAAGACAGTTTTCACTTAAATTAGAAATTAAAAATTGAAGGAAAAGTGAATCAATTTAACCTTTAAAATGCAAAACTTTGTAGAACACCCATGGAAGTAGGTTACACCCGACTAGATGTAAACGATAACCTATTACCAAGCAATACTAAATACCGACAAGCAATAGGTACATTACTTTATATTTCAACACTAATCAGGGCAAATATTTAGCCGCAGTGAACATATTCCGCCATAGGGATGAAACACCGCAAGAAAAATATTGGAAAGCTGTCAATAGAATAATCACATATTTAAACACTATTAAAGATCTAAACTTTTTAAATTCGAAAAATAAACCTATTATTGAAGTTTATGCAGACGCTGCACGGTGGGAGATTTGTGGATTCTAGCTGGCCAAAATTATTTTCCAATTTATTTCTCTTGAACTCTATGTTTTATTTAAATAAATGATATATTAAACTCATTTAAACAAAATTTATTAAGTTTTAAATCAAAGTTTCTTTGGAGATGGTTATTTTGAATTGGAAATTGATTAATTTGAGACATTAAAACTGAAATATGTATTTGATACATTTTATGTATCATTCAATTAGGTAAAACACGTTTAAAGCGTTAAGACAGTTAATAAAAGAGTTAATTTAATTACTTAATAGGTACGTATTGATAATCTTAATGATACTTTGTTAACAGAATGGGACTTAAAGCGATAAAATTATTTTTCTATTGTAATACTACAAATCATTAAAAAAAATATTTTTTCGAATAATCTATTAGAAATTCAGATACAAGACAAACATTCGATAGCTTAAATGAAAATTCCTCAGAAATTAAATTCAACACTTCGTCATCTGAAAGTTCTTCATTCTGGCTCTCAGAATATAGAGCCTTTTCTTCTATCTTGAAAAATTAACAACGCAATGACTGTCTTTAGAAAAAAAAAGAGTTGTTTTAATTTTTATTTTGTAATTTTATTAGTTAGGAAAGTATTTGAAGTCAACAATATTATATAAAAGAATTTCCTGGTTAGATGATTTTCTCAAGAATTTTCTTGAATAATTAAGTCTACAGGCACAGAAATGTTTATTCGTTACCTCAGCAGTTTCTTATGATTAATGTCCAAAACGGACATAAGGGCATTCTATATATATATATATATATATATATGAATGCATGAAATTGTATACTTATACTTATCTCTATATAACAGAGCTTTATGTAAATAATGGGAGTCATAAGACACAATACAGAAAGTTCTACATTGTTTTCCATATCCAAAGCGAATTTCGAGAATTTTCTGGGCCAATTTTGATACCACTCGAAATCAAAATCTGTTATATTTTATATGAATCTGTTATAAGATCGACATACATTTGACAACTTTCGGCCAAATTGGGCCATACATTAAAACTTTTGTGCTTTCAAAACTTCATGTGTTCTTCATTGTAATTTTCCTGTATAAACAAAACATTTTCACCCGATTTCACATTTTCGGAGCTTGTTGCTGCTGTATAATGGTTCAAAATTGTATTTGTGTGATTGACTTAAATCCTGGTGACTTTGATGAAAGAAAAAATGGTACTTGAACTAAAATTTCAAAAAATATTAATTTAGACTTAATAAGGTAAAAACAATTCTAAAACCTAGGGATGCAGATAGATTCAGACAAACTAAAATTTATCGAAAAGGTGATAATCTAAACTATTTAATGGTATCCAAAAGTCAGCTTTATCTTGCTTTATCATATAACTTTTTCTATTTTAAAAATGACAACATTTTTAAAAAAATAAGGAATTTTTTGCGACATTAAATATGAATTAACAATTGATCTGTTGAAAATTTATGCACATAAATCCGATAAAACAAAGTCCATATTTAGTTCGGAAGCGTCCATAATATAACACTATTTTTTATTCTACTTGAAATAACAGATTAAACAACTATACTAAAAAAAAACGTGATTCATTCATAAAATAAGAAACACCATCTTTGCATTAGTCTCTGGACCATACATTTATATTTATATCAAAACCATTCGCAGGGTCCAACACCCCAACTATTAAGCAATGTCAGGTAAAAAATAAATTATGCTAGGAAAAATTTAAAAAAATTGACTTTTGGCCAGCTAGAATCAGTAAATCTCCCACTGTGCGCTGACTGGGCGGATGACATACAAACTAGAAGATCTAACACATGAAACCTATCCATGTTAGGAAAATGCCCAATACACTGGATAACAAAAAGACAAAGCTGCATCGCACTTTCTTCAACAGAGGGCGAACATGTCTCAGCGAGCAACGCAGCTTAAGAAACATTATGCAATATAAAACTTTTGGAAGATCTTAACATACCTCAAGAACAACCAATCACTATATTCGAAAGTAATCAAGCCTGTATCAAAATCGCCGAAAGCGACAGATATACTCGGAGAAGTAAACATATCGACATTCGGTTTCACGCAATTAAACACCTTAAAGAGGAAGGTATAATAGACTTGAAATATTGTATAACGGAGTTTATGACAGCTGACACACTCAGTCCCAACCCCAAACCCAATCCCAAACTTGAATTCAAAAAACATTTTACAAATCTAAATCTATTACCTTATTTCACACATGAGATTACGGACGCATGTCGGAAAAACCGAAGTAATAATCTGGTTTAGTGAAACTGAACTTAAAAACGTTATCTTAATTATAGAGAAAAAAAAGAGAACTTTATATCAACATCAAAAAGCATTACTCAGGAAATCACCAATTAACCACTACAAGTGGAGAAACATTTTTCTACATCTGTATGCAAAAGTGAAGCAATGAACTTTGACGTCACGTATTTCTCTCGTATTAATCAAGTGTTAATCCATTCACCCCGTCAAAAATACAGGGTATTTCCCTCGAAATCGATATCGAATATTTGATCGAAATTTTAATGTAAATTAAGATATTTTCATAAAAATTTCAATAGATTACACTGTTCAGTTTTTATGAACTTCAGAATCAGAAGTTTTTAGATGTAGGGTAAAAACATTCCATAACTTTATCACAAAGTAAAGTTTATTTACAGTTCTAATTTGTACACTCGTACACTCGTTTGTTTTAACTCACAAAACTATACACAGCAATACTTATGGCGTAATAATATATATTAAATTTCTCAAAATAAAAGAAATAGAATCTCAAAGCCATTTTAACTGCGTATTAACAAAAAAAAAAAAAACATGAACACAAGACTGTTGCCATCGGCAACGTAACTTACAAAATATCAAAAACAAAGATAATAATCATGTAGAGTTTTAACCCAACATCCTCCCACCTAAGTTAAATTTTAACATAAAAGTTAACTTACAATTAATAATAGTCACAATTACAATAGCAAAATTATATAAATAGTTCACAAGTCCAGTCTATGAGGCATTTTAATGATACGGCCACTTCTAGTTTTCCTTGCCTCCTCAGAAGATTCAATATTGCAGTCAATTGATTGACTGGCTGTTGGTTTCTCACTTAATTTTGTACCTGCCAATTTTTCTCCAACTAGAAACGACTCTGATGCTGACACTTCTAAAGGATAGAGACGTTGTAGCGGTCTAAGCAACTCACCCCTCGCAGTTTTTAGTCTCACAAGTCTTGTAACACCATCTTTCCCGGGGATTACCTCGATTATTTTCCCAAGTTGTTTTCATTTCCCACAGTTCTTGTAACATTAATTTCGGATATAAGGTCACTGGACAAGTATAACCAATAGGGTCAAAAATTTTGTGGACTTCTGACAATATTTTTCTTTTAGTAACAGGTCCATTATCTTCACAAACTTCTTTTAAATTTACAGAAAGAGTATCTGAGTTCAAGAACCACTGCAGGCCTAATACTGGGACAACTTTATTTTTTGTACAAGAAGCCTCTTTTGTTGAGGAATGGGGATAATTGTGCTCCCACCCTCTAAGGTCAAACTTCCTTCCTGACATAATATCTGTAGCTACTTTAATGAATTCATGCAATTCTGTCTCCGTTTTTACACTAGTTAGACAATTGTCTACATAAAAGCTGTTCTTAAGTTTCTGGACAATATCCACAGGGTATTTTGAGTTTCCAAGTTGTGCTTCCTCCAAAATCATTTCCAGATGATACTGAATCACAGAATTAAGTAAGAAAGGACTATTTGAAATTCCGAAGACGACACGACAATGTCTATAATATTTCAGTTCATTATTTTCGTCATACCAAAGAAATCTTAAATAATCTTTATCGCTTTCTTGTAGGCGAATTTGTAAAAATGCTTTACGGATGTCCGCCGTAACTCCAAACTTGTTCATCCGAAAACGTGTTAATATTGTAGGAATTAACTCAACAAGGTTTATCCCTTTCTCCAGGCAGTCATTTAAGCTTGGGAAAGCTCTCAGCTTTGCTGAAGCATCAAACACAGGTCTGATTCTAGTTGTGCTATTTTCTTTCACGATATGTCTGTGTGGTAAATAATGAGACGGTAATTGAATCTCGTGCTTAGGAATTTTTTCAATTATTCCTTCTTTTTCCAATTCTTCAAATATTTTATTATAATCATCATATAAATTTTCTTCTTTCAACTTCCGTGCAGTACCTTCCAGTCTCTTTAAAGCCAAGTTATAATTATCAGGTAGTGGAGGGTGATCGGCAAGCCAAGGTAAATGTACCACAAAACGATTGTCTTTGTCGATTTGAACTGTGTTAAGAAAATGCTCTCTGGCGGATTCATGAAGGTCTTCTTTAGTTTTCTTCTCAGAAGGATCTGTAATACCGAGAGTGTCAAGAGTCCACAATTCTGTTATTGTTCGAGTAGTAGAAAGTATAGAATTAGCTACTGAGATTTCATTTACCTCTGAAGAAATCTGGGGTATACGTCCCATTATGGTCCACCCTAAACGTGTTTCCATTGCTGTTAAACCACATGATAAGGATTTGTAACCACCGGTAATGATTTTTCCGGCTACATCGGCTACTATTAAGATTTCAATAGGACCTATATAATCATCGTTGACACAAATATTATAGTCAGTAAGCTCTTTTAAATGAATCGCAGGTATTGTCGGTGGAACGCTCCCACAGATAACAGGTTGACTCAGTACTTTAAAATGACAGTTATAAGATCCATCGCAACTTGTCAAATATAAAGTAAACACATCATGCTTGCACACTCCTGTATTTTCTCCTCCGAACAGAGAATGCTGAAGATATTCATAGTCTTCCCTTTTATATTTCATCTCTTTGGCAGTGTTTTTTAAAATGTAAGAGCGCTGCGAAGCAGAATCTATGATGGCTCTTGCCTTCCGTTTTCTCCCATTACCTCTGATTAAAACCGTTAATGTTAATAACATAACACTAGGGCTTTTGGATATATTCGCAAGTGCTTGATCCTCTTTTGAAACATTATCTAACTCTGTAGTTTCTTTTCCGGTTGGTGAGAATGCTGGTTGCTTTATGTTACGACAGAGTAATATATGATGTCTTTTTCCACAACCCAAACAAGTTATTTTTGAATAACACTTACGAACTTGATGACCCGGTTTTAAGCACAGAAAACAGCACCCTGATTTCTCTACGAGATTTTCTCTATCTTTCATCGTCATTTTCCGTACCTTCAAACAGTCAGTGGAATTATGGAAATTGCGGCAAAATATGCACTGCTTTTGTTCATTCGAAGAGGTCAAAAGCTCAGCTGCACTAGCTATTTGACGAGTGTCCCCGTATTTGTGTCTATCATTTCCAGCCCTCTTCTCTTTGAACAATTTAAAATTACTCTTGGTCTCAATCCCAAAGTTTTGAGAGGCCAGGATTATGCGCTCCTCTGCCTGCACTTCATCTTGAAGAAAATCAAGAATTGAATCGAGATCAGTCTTTTCAGTAATTTTAGATGTATTTTGATCCTCCTCCTCATGTGATCTATGACTTACAGATCTATATCGTTCCCAAGCTAGAAGCGTTTCCTCAGGTAAAGCAGATTCGACAAGTGGTAAAAGCATCGACGCATACTTATCTCTCGTTACCCCTAGTATTTCAAGCGCACGAAGCTTTGTTTCTAATAAATCATAAAGATTACTCAAAGATTTTTTCGACATATTCTGCTTTTGGATAACCAATGACAGAAGATCCCTAACATACACCTGTATAAGTAGCTCTTCTCTCCCAAAACGTAATTTCAATTGTTCTATTGCTTTCTCATAACTATTTCCCCCGGGTGGAAAACTTTTAATTAACTCTTCGGCAGCACTTCCCTTCTCCATACATTGGGATAGATATGCAAACTTATCATGCAGATCTAAATTAGGGTCTTTATTAATTTTCTCAAACTGCCCCCAAAAACTAACCCAGTTCCTTAGATTTCCATTAAATGTAGGCAATTTTATTTTTGGGTAACGTAATAACGTATTTTTCTGAGAATCACTACAATTCGAAGAAACGTCTTCTCTTTCTGAAAGCAAAAGCTGACTCAACTTAATCTGTAATAACCGCCAACGGTCTATATAACATTCGGATTCATCGATCTCTTTTTCAATTAAATCATCTGTAATGTTTTCAGAATAAAGAAACTGTTTAACATTTTCTTCAGAATTTAGCATTAGCGTAGCTTTCTCCTCCATAAGTTTCAGTTTAATTATTTTGTCAGAATTTGTTAAGTTTGTTTCTTCAGTATCGAACTCGTTACAAGCTTTGCTAAACAATCTCCTATGCTGAGTTCTAATTGTCTTTGCTGCTTCCATATCAACTCAAAAATAAGACAAACAAAACAAAACTTACTCGATAATCAGCAGCCGAGTCCTGTCGGCGGACGCCAGATGTTCAGTTTTTATGAACTTCAGAATCAGAAGTTTTTAGATGTAGGGTAAAAACATTCCATAACTTTATCACAAAGTAAAGTTTATTTACAGTTCTAATTTGTACACTCGTACACTCGTTTGTTTTAACTCACAAAACTATACACAGCAATACTTATGGCGTAATAATATATATTAAATTTCTCAAAATAAAAGAAATAGAATCTCAAAGCCATTTTAACTGCGTATTAACAAAAAAAAAAACATGAACACAAGACTGTTGCCATCGGCAACGTAACTTACAAAATATCAAAAACAAAGATAATAATCATGTAGAGTTTTAACCCAACATGAATACTGTATATGAAATATAGAAAGTACAGAAAGTGGCTTCCGTATATGTTCAAACAACTCTGAACCAGATGCACGCTATTTTGAAATGTAACTGGCAGTATATACGATGTCACTTACCAAAAAACTTTGCACTATGAACACTTCTCGTGCTGTCGTTACATTTCTCATAAAGTAAATTAAGTAAGGAAAATTTGTCAAAGTTAGCTTCATTATATAAAATTATGACTGAATATACGGATGGTCAACAGTGACTCTACAATCTACATGCTGTGCCACTGACCGAATTACTCTGTAGTTTCGGCTCTTTTCAAGACGTCTCATCACACTTTCAACAATGCAAAGTAGATCTGCTCAAGACTTTGTACAATATCTTCATTATTGTTAAAGTTATAAACAAAAATACAAATTCGGCTTAGAGAAAGACGCCTTGTGTTTTTGACTGAATGAATGGATCATAGTCATTTCTTAATTCAGCTCTATGGCAAAATATTGCTCGTCTTGTTGTGTACTACCACCTTTATTTTATTTTATTTTATTTTTTTTTTCTTGAAGAATTCAGAAACACTCTGCATATTTTAGAAGTTATTATATTTATGATGTACTTTTCTTTCCAGATTTTAATTATTTTAAATATTTTACTGAGGGTGTTTTAAACGATGTCCCTTTCATACAGGGTGTCTTAAAATAAACTGACATTTTTTAAAAATCCAATAGAAAGTAAACGGTGAAAGTTATTATTGAAGACAAATTAATGTGTGATGTCGAGAAATTCTTTACTATGCTTCCTTGTTTTAATTCCAAATATTACTGATAGATAGCGCTACACTGTCTTAAGATTATGATCTTACGAAAATCAGACCTAGATTGTAATTTATTGCAATGTATTTTAAAAATAAAAATGCCTGACCACGCGTTCGTTGACTCATCTTCCAGAGTTTATCACAGAGTTATTTTTCCACAACGGGTTGCGTCCACGGTTATTTTCATCTTTTAAAGTGTTACTCACTCTGTATTTATCCATTAGAATGTTCTGATTTAAGAACTCATAGCGTTTTTCCTAAATGACTCCTTGAAGATGAACTCAGTAATATTTCAAAAATAAAGATAAAGGAAGCGTTCTTGTCATATTAGAACGCATGCACAAACATAAAGTTGTTTTGAAATACTAATACCCTGTTCCGACCGGATATTTAAGATATCTTAGACCCCAATTTTGGAGGTGGTACATCCCGGAATTAGAGCACCTGTTCACACCGTTTAAAACTCATCTAATATAACTCATGGAACGTCATTGTGTCTAAGATCTTATAATGAATCCATGATGTTATAATTTAAAAAGGGGTAGCGTGTGGCCTTTTGATATGGATTTATTTCAATATGTTACTTCGAAACAAATTTTATTCAAAAATTGTTCTCGAATTTCTTCATATTTACAACTCATTACAACAATTTTTTTCAGCTGGTTTCGTTTCAACTTGTAATCAATTTATAAATCAAAAGAGTCCAGTCTTGTGCAGTAATTTGAAATCTTAACATCCAACCGGAGTATCTTTTTCACTCCTCACAAAAAGTTCAAACAACGGCCTTGCCGTTGTCTTCAGAGAGATCCTCTCTCTTTTGAAAATCTGTCAGCAAACCTTTCCTTCCCTACTAAGATGGGAATCCGTCCTGAGATGACTGTTTTTCTACCAACACTCTCTCCCTCCAAACTCTAACTAACCACCCCTCGATTCTCTTTTCCGGTCCGCTTGCTCGAACAAAGATTCTCCGATCACCAATCAAAAAAGTTTTAGTTTACGCCATTAGTTTCGGTTTTTAAGTCATTGGATAAACCATTCTTTTGGGAGGTCTTCCTGAACTTTAGAATGTTCACACGGGCAATTTTTCTCACGATTCGAGACCTCACATGTAGTCGGACAGATCAGAGAAATGTTTGCTGTCTAGCAATTTCAGTTTCACAAGATTGATCGAAGCTCATCTTTTCCTATTGTAGTAAGCGACATTCTTGTAACACCACAGCGAAGCGTGAGAAAAGTTTTCTAACTCTTGGGAACTTCTATCTTTGATTACTCTGCCTAATTAGCAGACTGTGAGAGATTTAATGAAATCGTTACAACACCCCCACCATCAAAACATTTTCCGGGTTAAAACGCGGAAAATCTGCAAAAAAAAGGGTTAGCTCAACATATTTGAGTGGCTGAAATAACATTACAATTTAACCTCACTATATACATAAGTGACTCAATTTCTTATATACTGTTTACCATTGCTTGAACATCTAGCTTTAGAGACTTTTTTTTTTTTTTTTGAAAGATACTTTTTTTACTACACATGCTAAAATAACAATAAAACTAAAAATAATCAAATATGTACAAAAGATTGGATTTTACTCAAAAACTTACTACTGAATTTCTTTACTTGTGTTTGCCGAACAATACGTTTTACACAAACGTTCAATTTCTTTAAAAAGAGTGTCACAAAGGCATGAATTTCCACTGTCCATACTCTCTTTCAACAGAATTTCGAAGGATTTTAGAAAACTCTTTGTGAATCCGCTCACTTCCTCTAGATTAACTTTCGAATGATAATCCTTCCTTTCAACACTCACTTCCCAGTTTTCGCATCTATTTTTCGAATTTCCCTGCCGATCGAAAACCAACTCATCAACTTTCCTTGACCTATTCAAAAGGGTTTCTTTTTCCCCAATACATTGAGAACGGTGGTTCTTCATTTCGGGGGGAAATGACAAAAGAATTTCTTCCTGCCCTTGGGGATCTATTAAAGGGTTTATCTCATTCCCCGGGTTCTCAAAACTGGAATTAGTTTGTGATTTTTGCTTTCGCTTTATCCTTTCATTTATTAAAGCTTGCGTCTTATTACCTAAGATATAGTGTTTAATTTTAGAGTGTCTAGGCAGGATTGCCGCTTTCGTATTTACATATCCGAGACCTTTTATTTCCATTTTTATACGTGCCACTCTAAATCGTTTTGGATATTTATCAAATGTCTGTTTAAGCCAAACATATTCGTTGCCTAATTTGCTTTTATTTACCAAATTCCATGGGCAAACACAATACGAGCTACCTGAATCTCTAAGTACACACGCCCTCTTCCCATTTATTTTGTTTTCACTCAAAAAAGGTCGGAACAAGCTTTTGTCTTCGCTTATATCGCCTAAGTGATTTATGCTCTCGAATGCTTTTACTTCCGTACTATCCCTTTGTCTTTTCGGACAACGGGCCATTAGGTGAAATTCGCTTCCACACGTATGGCAGCGCCTCTTTCGTTCAAAGACACGTTCCCTGTCTTTAATTTCTTTGTCTCGCCAATTTATTTTTTTGTCGGAATTTTTTTCTTCTCCAGAATTTTCCTCGAGTTTCGTTTCTTCAGATTTCCTATCATAAAAAGATCTCGCATTCTCTTTTTTATCTGAAATCCCTTTCACTGCTTCATATTCGTCCAGACATTTAGCTAAAATTAAAGGGTCTTTGTAATTTGCCCACGAATCAATGAAATGCTCTTTCATTTCACTAGAAGCACGGAGCTTGATCTGGTCAGTTATCAATAAATTTTTCAGACTACTGAAATCCGTAACACCTAAACCATTCAACCAACCCTCTAAATAACTGTTGATCTCGAAAATAATGTCCTTCCACGGGGCATCTGGATTGCGTGGATGTTTCATTAATTTTTGACGATACGATTCGGGACTCATGCGGAAACGCTCTAGCAAAAATTTCTTGACGTATTCAAAGTTATCCGTCTGATCTTGCTGTTCCCTTAAAATTAATTCTGCAATTTCGACCGGCACTAAAGCTAATAAATGCGTCACTAAGTCACCTGTCTCTATTTCCGCTTTGGTCACCTGTCGTTCGAACAAATTTAAAAACAAAGTTATATCCGAGCGTTCCGGATCAAATCGATGCATGATTGTTCGGAGCGGCAATTTAGGTGGGCGTTCCGACCCGCCACTGGTCGTTGAACTGCGTCTATTTGCATCTTGCGTCAATCTAAGTTGTTCCAACGTAAATTCGCGTTCTTTTTGTTTTTCCTCTCTTTCCCTTTCTTCTTTCTCCCTTTGTTTTTCCTCTTTATCCGCGGCTATCTTGTCTTCGCGATCTTTTATGATATACGCAGCTTGCGTAAATGCAAAATCTTTATCGTAATCATCGGCAGCTTCGATTTTTTGGATAATTACCGGTATCCTGTCATTTTTCCCTATTTCCACTCCCAATTCTTCCGCTAAATTCTGCAAATCAATTTTCCTGCACTGTTTCAGATCAGTTACTTCTTGCATTTTAAAATTTTATGTAAATACAATATAAAGATGAAAATGATAGTTTCGCTCGCTAATTTATGCAATAGGGATTCTAACACTTTATGGAAAATTTTCTGCTACTACCCACATAATACTAACAATTTTAAATACAATTCAATTTGAGGAATAATAAAAATAGTATACATATAAAAATAGATTTTCAATATTGTAAAATTTTCAATACACTGACACGTTTTGGTGTCGATCATACACATTTAAAACAAATTTAGAAATTTGAAATTCTGTGCACATAATTCAACCAATACTTGATATTTCTGACCCCGCAGGTAACAATTTTCCCAGTAACAAAATGACCACTTTTTGCAACTGCTAAAAAATTTTCCTAACATCACATATGCAAAATATTTGATTATCAACAACATCTATTGTTTCACTAATAATATAAAAAAGTACACCTTTGAAATCTTTCCATCATGAATCACTAGACAATCGACTTATTTGAAAAATCAAAATTTTTATCTCTTTTTTTTTCGAAAAAAAATTATAGATATATACACATTTAGCCTGACAATCATTATATTATTTTACTGCCAAAAGAAAATTCACACTATCAAATTTTATGCTGATAACAAATATACATATATTTTTCCAAATATGTTAAAAGTTATTAGATTTAAAAATTTATCATAATTTATCATATATCAATATAAAAATAAAAAATTTCTCAGAAATGAATTTTCCTCACCAAAGAATTTGTAAACAAAATGAGAGCCACTCAAAAATGAATTGAGCTTACCTTTTCTACAGTCTTGGTCTGCATCATTTGTCGCCGGTTTCGGGTCTGGCCTAGACGTCGTCGATTGCACAGGTCATCTCGATTTGTCGGCTCCTGATGTTTCCATTTCAAGGGCTTGCTTCGGGCTTATTATTTGTACACAAGGGCTTGCTTCGGGCTTGTTATTTGTACACAAGGGCTTGCTTCCGGCTTGTTATTTGTACACAAGGGCTTGCTTCCAGGACGGAGCTGCTGTCTGTCGTGCCACTGCCAGGGCTTGCTTCGGGCTCTGCTTTCCTCTCCTGACCTGGCGTCAGATCTTGCGCGCTTAGATGCGGGCGGGCGTCACTGCTACTGTCTGGGCTCTCTTCACTGATGCTAATCAATTTTTGTTGAAATATCCGACCCGCTTGCCACCAGCTATAATGAATCCATGATGTTATAATTTAAAAAGGGGTAGCGTGTGGCCTTTTGATATGGATTTATTTCAATATGTTACTTCGAAACAAATTTTATTCAAAAATTGTTCTTGAATTTCTTCATATTTACAACTCATTACACCAATTTTTTTCAGCTGGTTTCGTTTCAACTTGTAATCAATTTATAAATCAAAAGAGTCCAGTCTTGTGCAGTAATTTGAAATCTTAACATCCAACCGGAGTATCTTTTTCACTCCTCACAAAAAGTTCAAACAACGGCCTTGCCGTTGTCTTCAGAGAGATCCTCTCTCTTTTGAAAATCTGTCAGCAAACCTTTCCTTCCCTACTAAGATGGGAATCCGTCCTGAGATGACTGTTTTTCTACCAACACTCTCTCCCTTCAAACTCTAACTAACCTCCCCTCGATTCTCTTTTCCGGTCCGCTTGCTCGAACAAAGATTCTCCGATCACCAATCAAAAAAGTTTTAGTTTACGCCATTAGTTTCGGTTTTTAAGTCATTGGATAAACCATTCTTTTGGGAGGTCTTCCTGAACTTTAGAATGTTCACACGGGCAATTTTTCTCACGATTCGAGACCTCACATGTAGTCGGACAGATCAGAGAAATGTTTGCTGTCTAGCAATTTCAGTTTCACAAGATTGATCGAAGCTCATCTTTTCCTATTGTAGTAAGCGACATTCTTGTAACACCACAGCGAAGCGTGAGAAAAGTTTTCCAACTCTTGGGAACTTCTATCTTTGATTACTCTGCCTAATTAGCAGACTGTGAGAGATTTAATGAAATCGTTACAATCTGAACAAATGGAAATTGTGAGCATACCCAAAACATAAAACCAACCTTAATAGCCAATCAGTTAAAGCGAAGCTCCACAGCCAATCAGAGTGAATGCTAGCGGTATGGTATCAGAGTGAATGTTAGTGAATCTAAACATAAAAAGTTCAGACTCAGAGAGTTTATGGAACTCTCTCATTGAGTTCGGCGGTCTGACATATTTTAAATAGTCGCAATGAGACAAACTAACAAATGTGACAACAAACCAGCGAAAACCTTGTAATAGAACTAAAACCGAAGAAAGAGAGAAAAATAGACAGCAACAAGATAGCGATAACGAACAACCAAGCCACAGAAAAGACTTAACTCACCAAGAAAATGACAAACCCAACCCAATAGGGGTGAAAAAAGCGGCAAAAAAGACACCACCCAATAAAAGCGGCGATAAACACGATAGTGACACACCACCATGAAAGATACAAGTTAAAATAAATGGCAAAAGCTCAAATAATGAAAACCATGAAAAAGGCAATGTCACAAGAACGGTGTTAAAAACACCTGCGATAACCTTAAAAACAAAGTAAGTAGTGTCAGAAGATATAGGTATAGAATAACTATAGTAGATACGAAGACTTGTACGCTAATGGCGGCTGGTGCATATAAAATCCGTGGTGGGTGCAAAGTCCACCAAGTTCCCTATGAATTATACCTCCGGAGGTGCCTAGTCAGGTGAAGGTCTCTTCACCTGATTAAGGTTCTAAATTACGCAAACAATTCTTTTCTCCTTTTTTAATTTTTGTTCTTTTTAAAATCTGTCAATTCAACAAAGTTAAATAGAAACCTCGAACCGGCAAACAAGTTCAAGGTCAAACCGGGCGGGTGGCCTACCTTTCGTCTTAAGCTCAACTAGCCCCCCCCCCCAGCAGGTTTGTTTACCTAATTATACGAGCATTACTAAATTATACTTTGTGATATTAAGCAATAATTATACTATGTAATTCTGAAATACAAATTCTGAAAATACAAGATTCCAAAAATACAAATTCGGAAAATACAAGATTCCAGAAATACATATTTTGAAAATACAATTTACCAATCCTACTTAGCAGTACTAAATACTACTGTGTGATACTGAGCAATAATACTACCATGTAATAATACTTTAAGATGCTGAAGTAAATAATAATAATGGATAGAAGTAAGTACTAAATGAACAATAATGAATGAATAATAATATTAGAGTAAAAAATGATAAATTATGCTAAAAATACTAAATAACACTGTATGATGCCATTAAGAATAACTAAATTGTTATGGTTAGAGTTTATGTAGTGTGTAAAGGTCCTTATGCATATTAGAAGTCCACTTCATCCTCAACCTCCACTAAGTCCAAGGAAGGCAGCATGAATAAGTATTGATTGCGTTCTAGCAGAAACATACAATCTGTTATATTTTGGAGCAGTTTTGGCTCTTTCAGCACGTAGGCAAACCAGGCCGACAGATTCATTTGTGACGGCTTTCTAATGTGATGTTGGGCAGTCAGGGTACAATCTAGGATATAATGTAAGGAGGTACCTCTTTTCCCACAGGTGCATCTAGGTGACGATGCCTTGCCGAATTTATTGAGATATTGAGGAAACGGGCCATGGTTTGTAGCAAAGATGTACTGGTGCCTATTTTGAAGTTGAAGATCTGTTGATACTGTTGGGATTAAGGCGTCAGTATGAACCATCAAACAAAGAAAACTGTAGCAAACCACTAGAGAGCAGTGCAGCGATGCCAACAAGGCTCTTGTCAGGTGGATCACATTTATGCTGTGATCAGCCGAATATCGCCCCGCACCCAGGTAATAACTCGTAAAGCTAGGTACTCATGCCCGGCTCGTTAGTAGTATAAAAAACATATCTGGTATGATCGGAGAATTACAGCCCTTTAGCGTTATTCAAATTAATGTAACAATTTCTGACACAATTTTTAACAAAATTTAATTAATTTAATTTTTTATGAGTTTTTAACTTTTAATTAAATATTCAAACATTGTAGTATAAGAATGTGGATTTTGTTACTGTTAAAAAAAGCTCCATTACCTTCTTTTTTTGTTTCTATGGCTTCTCCACTAACATAATGTTAACTATTCGTGGAGAATTTCTATTTAATTAGTTTCCTTAAGTATTTAACGTAGCAGTTGCAAATGTTAAGAGGAACAAAAAATACACATTTAATGATAAATTAATTTAAAATAAGTTATAATATTACACTGAGAAAAATGACACTTTCAAATCTGAGTAAATCGATGTTTTCATTTTGTTATGAAACTTTTTGTTTTATATGTAACGACCCAATGCTTTCAATCCTGAAATAACAGAAATACTCAGAATAGTGAAACATGGACATACTCAAAACTGAGCACATAGAGGTCAGTTCATACTCATTTTTGAAACATGGACATACTCAAAAATTTTATTAGTATCAGTTCAAACTCATTTTTGAAACATGGAAATACTCAAAAATGAGCACATAGAGGTCAGTTAATTTTCATTTTTGAAACTTGGACATACTCAAATATGAGCACATGATGTTTTATTCTTGAGTGCGTGCATGTTTTCACGTTTTCAGATGTGATTATATACATGTTTCAAACGTGAGTAATTTTGATTCGGAGTCCTTTTGAAAATGCGACATATTCAGATTGGAGTATTTTTTGCTCAATTTTGAAAATATCGTTTTTAGAGTGTAATTAAACTAAGGTTCAAATTAAAAAGTCTTTAAATAATTTAAATGTAATTGTTGTTGTTTTAAATTTTGAAAAAACAAATATGAGCCCTACCATCCTATTAAATCGATTGCGCCTTTAATTACTTTTAATTTTAAATTTTATAATAACCTTTTTTACACTTTCCACTATAGTTGAAAAATGCTTATGAATTCAATTTAGCTGCCCGTCTGTCTGTCTGAGCGAGCTCTAACTCGTGTAAATATGCTTGGATTGCCATGTAATTTATATATTTTATTGACGCTTACTACGGCACGTTCGGTATTAAAAATTAAGTATGTAGCGTTTATTGTTCGTTTACAGGGACACTGAAAAGAATGCCGTTACATTTTGATCTACGGAGAAAAATCGTTTACAATGCTTTTTAATGACGTTACTCCTTTTAAAAATATTGAAATTGATATACATGACTGAGGTGCACTACAAGAAGTTTAATATAGAATATGGTGTGCATAGTATTTTATTATTCATTTACAGGGACACACAAAAAAATTCGGTTACAATACCGTCTATGAGCGATAAGAGTTTGAAGTGCGTTTTCAGTTGTGGTATGCGTTTTTAAATTTAACTAATTTGTTGCATACTACTTGGCGTGTATAAATTCTATAGATCATATAGTACAGGGCTGCACAAAAAAAATCGAGTAAATTTCCCTTTATTGGCGGAAATTCCTGAAACAGAATTTTCAACTGTGCTAGGCGTTTCCTAACCGAACTAAATTTTAACATACTATGCAGTATATATACAAATCTATAGCTCATATACAGGGCTTGACAAAGGAATTTTCCAACTACGGGCGGTAATTGCTGAAATTGGGTTTTCAAACGTGTTATGCGTTTTTTAATCATTTTATCAGGCATTTTTTTTTCATTTATTAAATGACGAATTTTTCTTACAGTGTTCTGAATATGTTGCAAAGTATTTCATAATCTATGTTTGGGGCTTCATTTTTCTTTCTTGTTTATATTTAAACGGAATGATTCATATTCCTTTTTTATATTTAAAATTTATTTTTGTTTAAACGAAAATTAAACCTTTCTTGTTGAGTAAAAAAAAATATATATAAAAAAATCCCTCCAGAAATCTTTTTTTCTTATTACAGAAATTTAAAAAAAATGTCAGAAATGTCAATTTATAATTATCCTATCACCATATGTAACTCAGGTTACAATAATATTTTTTATTATACAAACTTTAATTCTTTATTTACATTATTTATTACATTTCCGGTATTAATAACTCATAATCAGAGGTTAATTTTATTATATTGTACTTTAATAAAACTACATAAAAGTTTTGTTATAAGTGTATTCTATACGTAGTATATATATATATATATATATATATATAAACTTATTGCAAAAATTAACCATTGAAACAGAAATAACTGACCAAATGCAATGAAATTATTATCCCAAATAGCTATGTCAAATTACACATTATAAAACATAGTCCTAACAAATGAAGTATTTATTCAAAAAGTGAAACATAAGTAAAAAAAAAAAAACACAAATGCAAGCTTATAATGTAATTTACTTTTTCAAGGGCTGGGAAACCACATTATAAGCAAAGAATGATTGTTTTCTGTAACTGTCACAATCTTAAAGCCAAAATTTTGTGACAATTCCAAGCCCTAACAATCATTGGAAAGAAATTGGAAAAAAAAAAAAGGATACCTTTGAAAATAGAACACTACAAATCAAACTGAAGAAAATAAATCCATTTATAAACAAATAAATACAAAGGAAGACAAAGAAAATCTATACATTACAACATAAATTTGTCCAGAATCCGAAGCCAAAAATGTTTTGTGCTAAGCACATGGTGAAGTGAATAAGTGAATTCAAACGTACAAGTTAAAATTACAGTTAATTTTCTAAAAGTAGCAGTTATTAATTTAACCATTGTGATTTTAACTATTTCTAATTTAAAATATAAAAATACAAATAAATAATATAAAAACTATAAATTCATTTACTAAAAATATTTTTTAACTTAAATAATTTTAATATATATATTATATTATTGGAATATTTAAAAAATTTCACTTGTATTCCAAGTTTTCAGTTAAAAGAGAAAAAAAAATTGTGAAAATTTATATGGTGCTGCCATCTGGTTTTATAATAAACAATAACTAAAAAATAATACTAAAGAATAATAGTAATAGTTTTTTTAAAATCATTATATGGTGCTGCCATCTAGTTAAAGATTAAAACAATATCTAAATAACTATTAATTATTTTGATTAAGTAAATTTTCAGTATAAAATTATTTTATCTATTTATTTTTACATATGTCAACATTTAAATAATTTCAAAACATAAATAAACCCATAAAATCTAAAATATTATTGTAGAAGTCAAATTAAATTTTCATTTTATAAATAATTATATGCAAGCTTAAAAGATTTACCAATATGACTACATGCACTTATTGGAACTAACATCTTGCAAAATTTTATTAACCCTGAAAAATAAAATTAGATTTTCATTTTATAAATAACAATGCAAGTTTAAAAGAAATACCAAAATGGCTACACACACTTAATGGAACTAACATCTTGCTAAATATTATTTATTCTGAAAAATAAAATCAGATTTCACACACTGATAGCTAAAAATAACCAAACATTTCCAATATGTTAACCTCACGTATTGAATCTAATATCTTGCAAAAAATAGAAAATAAAAAAGCATTTAACTAAATTGTTAAATGTTCTCTACCTGGCAAGGGAAAAAAAAAACATTAAATCTCCAATATGGCAACGCACTTATTGGAACAATATTATATTTAAAGTTCTCTCCCTAGAAAAGAAAAAAAAATTAGAATTTACTATTTAAATTTTTTAATTAATAAAAGATATTTAACCAAAATATTCCCACTCAGCTCTCACATAAAGGAATTCATTCTTTAGCCAAATATATCAGTAATCAAAATGTAAGTGTTTTAACAGATAGAATGTGCAAACATATAAACCCCAATGAAAGCAAAATTTATATTCGTAAAATTGACTTAACTAAATAAAAGGGATAGCCATATTCTACTGCATGTTGAAGAATAAGTTTTAAATTTTGAGTTTTAAAATTATTAGAACAAAGATTGTTTATTCTATGTGCAAAATTTAGTAAAATATTTACAAATACTGATTTATGTATACAAGACTTATAATTAGTAAATAAGTTAACTTTAAATGTAAAATCATTTCTTTTGTCATAAATGTCAAACAAAATTTTATTATCTTTAAGAATTATCTTAAGATCAAGAAAATTAATTTCATTATTTACCATAAGGTTGAAACTATAATTTAAATTTTTATGATATTTTATTGGTAGTAAATAATTTGAATTATTATTAAAATAGAAGACAATTATATCATCTATATAACGGTACATTTTACAATTAGCAATATGTGAATTACGTTCATAATAATATAAATATAATTCTGCAAGAATTGAAGAAACAATACCACCCTGTGGTAATCCACAGCATTGAATATATATATTCTCATTAAAAACAATATAATTATGATGTAGAATAAATCTAGTTAAAGTTTTAAAGTAATTTAAAGAAATGTTATTTTTTAATTTTATGGAATCCTTGTATTCTTTGTATAATAAATTGACAATCCTGAACATATCCTTGATATCAATATTATTAAATAAGTCATTAAAGTCAAACGTCTTCATGTAAGTTATGTTATTTAAATTTTTTATATTATTGACAAGTTGAAAACTATTTTTTATGCTAAACAAATTATCTTTTAGTTTTGTAAGTTCAAACAATTTAGTGAGAATAGTTAATAGAAATTTACTTGCATTATTATTATACGTATTACAGCCTATAGTTACAGTTCTAAATTTTATAGGAGTTTTATGAAATTTAGGTATAACAACAATGTATGGATAATTAAAGCTGTAATTTTTAATTTTTAGCAATTTATAATATTGAAATATATGTCGATTATTAATAATTGCATTAAGATTAGTTTTTTTAAAATTTAAACTTGTATTTATTGCATTAGATATTAGCTGTGAATAATATTTTTTGCAGATGAAAGCATAGTTGTTTGGTGATTTATCAACATAAGTAATAATAAATTTGTTTTGTAAATTCTTTATTTCACTATTTAGTTGTTTAACATTAAAATTAAAATTTTCCATATTTCTGAAAAGTTCAACATTTAAATTACTTAATACATTTAATTTCCATTCTTTAAAAAATTCAATGGGTTTATTATAATCTATTGAAATTTTATATATAAAAAGGTCAAGATCCAGATTAAATTGTTTTAATATAGAAAAAATATTATAACATGATGGTGTTCGAAATTTAGTCCCATTAGTCATAAAACTGCGCAGATAATCATTCTCGACAATATTAATATCCCCTGTAATAATGTGACCATGTACTTTATCTACATAATTACTAAAACAAGGATTATTACATAAGCACGGAGGTTTATCATTTGATGTAAGAAATTTTGCAAAATTATTGTAATTGAAAATTCTACGTCCAAGTGTAACATTGTATTTGTATGATTTATGTATTGTAAAATTTTTTATGGGGAATTTGTTATTGTTATTAATTACATTGTGTATATTAATTTTATTAAGTACTATATTGGAAAAAGTGATTATAAGTTGAGTATTGTTAGTTTTTTTATAAGTATATTTTGAAATTTTTACATTAAGTTGATTAATTCTATATAATAGAAGATCAAAATATACATCACTAAAATGTGGTGATAAATTTAATGTTAAAAATACTTTATAATAATTATTAAGATTTTTCTTTTTGATCGAAAAAATATGTTTCCTTATATCAAACCAATTGAAAGTATTAGTGAATTCATTTTCCATATTAGATAATTGCTGTATAATATCATTACTAGAAATATACTGTGTATTAGTACCATATTTACCCCTTTTTGTACGTGTAGTTTTTGTATTTACTTTATGATTTAAATTAGCATAAGTGCTAGTATAATGTTCATGTTTATTAGTATTTGTATAAACAATGTTTGTGCGATTAAATAACTTAGAATTTAGACCATAAGGATATAAAGAGTTACGGGATTTGATATAAATGGATTCATAAAGTAGTCTATCACTGAAATTTTTGTGCATACTCAGGATTTTAATAGTAATATCTTTAAAGTCATGTTGTCTAAAGTGCATATGCTCAACATTTATAGAATTATTTTTTATAATATCCTGTCTATGTTGATTGATTCTGAAGTGCAGTGGATTACATGATTGACCAATATATTCCATCTTACACATATTGCAATTAATCGAATAAATAATATTGTATGCTTTATATATATATATATATATATGAAACGATTTTCCATTTCATAAGGAACTATATCAGCATATCAATTCTGGCAATCGATGATCCCGTAAAACAGCAGATGCTTTGCAGTCGAAGGCTCCAGATGGAAGAAGATGTTTAAGAAAAACATTAGGTGTTTTCCCGTAGAAATAACAGAAAGCTGGATTAGTATCAATAATTTGTATTGACACTTCACCAAGCAAACACAATTCCACTAAGTATCAAGTTCAGAATTCATAATTGAGTTGTGCTACGCCTTAAAAAACAGCATGAAGATGTTACATTTATTGGAGAATTACACCTATTTGAAACCACCAATTCTCCGGGACGGCGTAACTGCGTTTTAAAGGCAGCGAGGCGTGTGAATCTTTTCGCCAATGCAGTGGTAAATTACCCAATGAGCGGCTTGCACGGCTGCGGAACTTTTATACACGGCATAATTTTGACGTGAAAAAGTGAGATGTGCGAGGCGAAATGAATTATGGGATATCGAGTGATAATTATAATAAAAATAAAATTATACTAAAAGACGTTCTAAAGAAATAAAAATTTAATGTCTGAAAAGAAGAAATAAATTAAGGTTTTTTACAAATAAGTGTAGCTTTTAACAGATTAAGATATTTAGAATAAGAATTAAAAGAATATGTTGATTAAATATATCGAATAAAAATATAATTTAGATTTAAGATATATTTAAAAGACAGGGAAAAAGTAGAATTGTAAGAATTTAGAATAAATTAATCAAGGAAAAATGGCGAAATTTTTTTATTATTACACACACACACACATATATATAATGAAAAACAAATGCGGTTTTATTTTATCAAGTTCTAATTCAGAAATGAAAATGTCTGATAACGTCCACTTTTTCATCTTCCAGCGCTTCCTGAACAGCTGTTTCCCCACAATGTGCTGCATCATCGGTTCTTTTCATTCTCTTTAAGTGCTACTTGGCTCTTTCTCCATTACAGTGTTTCTATCGCAAGTACTCATCACACTTTCCGAAATATATTTTATGCCGTAGAATTCAATAATATTTTTCAGAAACAAAGGTAAAGGTATTTAATTTATTACCGTATTAGAAGCTTTCTTCCGGAATACTTACAAGTTTCATAAATTTTTAATGGTATTTAATTAGTTTAATTTCTCTTTAACTTTCAAATTCTCATTAACGTAAAATAGAAAGTTTTCAAACATTAAAGCATAATGTTGTAGAAATTACTATAGTAAAACAGAAAATTGAATTTACTTCCTTTTTTTTTTTTTTTTTTACTAACATACTACATATTATATAATACTAACACTTGAGAATTTCTAATGTATTTGTTTACTCCAAGTCTGTACTCTAGCAGTAGCAATTCTGAATATATTAGCTGTGGAGAGAATAAATATGCAGTTAACAAATAACTAAATTTTTTGTAATTTATTATGATTAATTAATTTAAATATCAATTTAAAAAATAATTAAAATATCTCATACTAGCGGAGCTTCGCCCGCTACACTGGTCGGTTTTTTTCCCAAACAAACCTCGAATTAAATTAACCTGGGGTTGGAGAGAGGCGGGTTAATTTGCTGTAAAATGTAAAAAAAAAAAAAAAAAAAAAAAAAAAAAATCAAATCAAAATTTGCAAACGACAAACTTTTGCTATATTTAGCTAAAATAATGAAATCTGATACTTTTATGAGTGTCAAAAATTGCCGCGGAACACGAAAGAACGCTAAAAATCACATTAAATAATTTGCGAAAAATTAAAATAGCAGAGGACAAAATTTACTATATTGAACTAAAATATTGAAAACAGAATTTTTTTCCGAAAGTCAAAAAGACGTCTCGGATTGAAAAAAAAAAGTTCAGAATCACATAAAAAATTCGCAAAAATTTCAAATATCACTGTAAGAATTTGAAATTAACTATATTGAAAAGACAACAAAAATTTCTATATTGAGCTAAAAGATTCTAACCGGTTTCCTTTAATTAGTGATGAAATTCTCTCCGCTAAACGTGAAAAAAAGATAAAAATTGCATAAAAATTAAACTTAAAACATCAAAAAATACAAAAAAGTTGATCCTATGTCCATAACTTCAGACAAATCCTGTAGCTTTGAGTGCAATTGTCTTTTGAGAAAACACCACACACACACTATTATTATTACAGCTGTAATCACTTTTTAGGTGCGTTCGTAATTATATAAATACGTAGCACCTATAGTCGTCGTCTGGTCCGTCCGTCTGTCTGTCTGTCCTTCCGCCTATAACAGCGCTAAAACTACCCAACCGAATGGTTTGAAATTTAATATATACATTATCGTTGCAGAATTTTATCGAATCATTTCAAATTTTATGAAAATGGAATCAAAACATAAAAAGATATTAATAAATGTATTTTTTATTCTATTAAATCCTAACGTACGTAATCTGTATAATAAAAGCGCAAGTCACGTGACTGAGGAAAACAAATACGGGCAAACCATTTCTTTTTTCATATGTCAGGCGGCCATTTTTAAAAAAAATTATTTTCTCAAATAAAATTGCATAAAAGTTACATTTTTAGAAAGATTGTTCGAAAAAATTGTTTGCTTGAGAGATGAGTTACATTTAAAAATGTATAGACTTCAGTGGAAATTATGTTAACAGCTGAATATCTCAAACCATTAGGGTAAATAAACACAGGAGATTCGTTTATTATGAGTCATAAAAATAGTAAACCATGGAGGTAATTATTCGCAAAGTAAGATCCCCATGGTGAATTTTGCTGCGCTGTTTGGTGTAGAAAAAAAAATTCGTATTTGTAATCGTGGCATACGTAATAAGAAAAAAAATCATGCTCATTTCGCTGATAGCAGACGATATAATTCATTTCACTGAAATAATAAGGATGATTTTTTTACATTGTAAAACAAGTTGTAAAACGAACGCATCTGATTTATTACGTTTAACGTACAATTTCCAACTTGTTTAGTTAGAGAAACACATAAATTCCCCAAACAAATGGTATTTTACTTATACTTCTATTTAAATTTGAGGATAATACAATTTCAGAAAATTTCAAAGCCAAATTACCTACACCTCCAAATCATTTTATCAATACAACGAAATTTTTTTATGTAAAATTTAATATTTTGACATTGATGGTATAAAAAATGCCATTAACACATATTAAAAGTTAATTTCATTATATCACGTTATAATTATTCCAGATCTAATTTTTTCTTCGTAGTCCAATACTTATGTATAAAACAAATCTTGAACAAAAATATTTGTTATTTTTTGTGTTCTATTTCAGGAATAAAGATATCTGGTCACGTTCGCTGTCCCATCTTCCACACAGTATGCTGAAGATTTGTTTTCCTATACAACGGACTGCATCAGTGTTTCTTTTCATCGCTATAAGTGCTACTCGGTTCTTTCTCCGTTATGGTGTTTCTACCTCGAATACTCATCACGCTTTTCCGAAATATGTTTTGTGAAGTGGAATTCAATGATATTTTACAAGTAAAGTATCTATATTGCATAATGCTTACATCATTTTGCGAATGGCAACACTTGACGATGAAATTTCAGTTTTGCGATTTTTGCTACTGCAATTTTTTTACTTCTAAACATCGCACATTTTAAAATTTTACACCGTTATATAGGAAAAAAAAACCTACGTTCAAATGCAATTCATTTGAAAACTGTATCTTAATTTACTGATTTATTATGGCTTTTAAATTAAATTTCAATCATGATTTTTAAAAAATCTATCTTTAACGCTTGCAGACGATTACAAAATATTAATCCATTTGCACTTAAAACAATATCAAAAGTTCAGCTTTTGTTTCCATCTAATATTCAATAACGAAATTAAAATTTCATTAAGCAATAAATAAAATAGTATTAATAAAACACAAATTTAACAGACACATAATTGAAATAAGCGCTTAAAAC
The DNA here is from genome assembly GCA_963931845.1 of Maratus michaelseni. Taxonomy (NCBI): domain Eukaryota; kingdom Metazoa; phylum Arthropoda; class Arachnida; order Araneae; family Salticidae; genus Maratus; species Maratus michaelseni. The sequence goes on from OZ007591.1 coordinate 169,532,999, forward strand.
CGCTGAAATTATCACAAACTGTTTTATAAAAAGAAATTTTTTACAATGTCTTCGGTTATCAACTTCTGTCGCGAGCCAATACGAAATTACCGATACGAAATTATTGCTTTTAATAAATAAAAAAAAATTATTTGAATACATAATTGACATGTTTCACATAAAAATACTTTTTGGTGTTGTTACGCGGTAATCTAAACAAATTATAAAATGTAAAAAATCTATCAGCGTTTTCAAAAAAAAAAAAAAAAAAAAAAAAGTTTTCAGATCTATTTTCTATCTCGGGAAGCCCGGGTTGGATGCCCTAGTTAGTATGTAAGGTATTGACTACTCACGTTACGTGAGTAGGCAATGTGTGAATGAGATCGTTTTGTCCATTAACCGACTATGTGCGTACAAGTTATAAAGGCTCTCTATCTTTCTTTAACTTTTGATGGACAGCTGAATCCCTGAAATTGTGAGTCGCCGTGTAATTTCAATTATGCAAATTTTCTGGAGCTGGTCGATCGACACTGAAGTATATAAGCAGCGAATTTTGACTTGAGTTCAGAGCTCAGGGGAGCTAGAGTAGACTTGGCCTGGGAAGTTTAATATTGCGACTTAGATTGAGATTTCGATTTAGCCTTGAGAACTCGCATTGAGTCTCAGGATTAAGAATTGGCCTTAGTATTTTTACACGGTATTTTTATGCTGTTGTAGATAGATTTTCAAGACTGTATCAGCGTTCAGTAAAAGCTGGAGGATAAGAGTATTGGATCGTGATTATATATTTAAAAGGTTAAGGTTTAATTATATTGTTTCAGTTTTGTTAAAGCTACAAGTTGTTAGCAGGAACTCTTTAGTTAATTTAAACTTTTTAGGAAAATTTCGTGGAGCTCGCTCAAACCCCTGCTAATTGTGTTAATAAACCAGTTTTTGGTTTTAAAGCAGTTGTACTTATTTCCTCGTGCTCTACCACACCAGCGGACATTTTAATATGGCCGCTACAAATGGCGCCCAACTTCACGGGTTAGACGATGGCCCACATCCACGAGAGATAGTCCCCAGAGTATATTTTGCCGGAAACTCGGATGTTAAGCAATTCCTAACCGACCTAAATGATTATATGATATTTAACAATATACCGGAGAAAAATAAATATTTAGTCTTAAAGTGCTCCCTCAGAGAGGAAACCCTGCTTTGGCTCGAAAACATTGGAAGATTTTTAGTCACGGATGATTCGAAAAGATTCGAACAAACGTGTGTAGAGTTAACAAAAGCTTTTTCAAATAAAAGTAATACAACTGAACTCAGGCGGGAATTCTACTGCAAAAGACAATCTGTTCATGAAAAAGCATCAGCTTTCTTTTTGCGGAAATTAGAGGTTAAAAATAAATTGACTCTGGATTTAAACCATACGGAGCAGATGGATATTCTGCTTCCTCTTTTCTCAGTATCAATCCAGGACTATATTGAACTGCGTGCCCCAGCGAATACAGCTGAACTTTATCAACTCTTAATCAAATATGAAGCACGACATGAGGCGGATCACCAAAGACTGAGAACCACGCAAGAATTCAATGAGGGGGATAGGTTTAGGAATAATGGTTATAATGGTCGTAATGTTCGTGGTCCAGTTAATTATGGGGAGAGGCAGAATTTGCAAAGAGGTAGTGGTGGATTCAGAAATTATTGTCAGAATTATAATAACGAGTCAAGAAGAAATGAGGGGGTGAATGGTCGAAATGGAAATGGTTTGGATAGGAGGAGTGATGTTAATCAGAGGCAGACTAGTTCGTCCAGGGTTAGACAGTTGATGGTTGAAGAAAAGGTCGTTCAGCGAAAAGAGAGACAGTCTTTTGGTGGTAAAAATCGTCAGCAGGGGTTAAACTGGTAGGTGGCTGTTGTGCGGAAGGTCAGCAGTCACGGGTTAATTCTTCAAAGCCTTCGGTGATTGATTTAAACGCAATAGTAGTTAACCCAGTGGAATTACCTGAGTTGCTAATAGTTTTGAGTGGTATAGTGGTAAAAAGTGTTCTGGATACGGGTGCGGACAAGAGTTTTATATCATTTGAGGTGTATAAGAAATATTTTTCATATAAAAGGTTGCAACATGTTAATTTAGTGGTTCAGTCGGCGCAAGGAATACAATGTAGTATAAAAGGTTTGGTAGATTTAGAGGTAGAAATACGGTCGGTTAAAGCGCGGTGGCAATTTTTGGTATTAGATGGATTGAAGGCACATTGTATTATTGGAGTTGACTTTATGAAGGATAGAGGGATGAGCTTAGATTTATTTACACGTACTTTAGAAGTAAATAATGATGAGAAAACTTGTTCAAACGAGTCCTCATCACTCTCAATTGATTTGTCGGAATCTGGGTTAACAAAGGGGGAGATAAGTAAATTCAATAAATTTTTAGAGGATTTTCGAGAAGTATTTTCAGATAAACCTGGACTAACACACGTTTCATGGTATGAAATTAATACCGGTTCACATGCACCAAAGGCAAGCAAACCATATCGTTATGATAAAATTAAACAACAAATCATTAACTATCACATTGAGAAAATGCTCCGTGACGATATTATTATGCCTATCGAGTGTCCATATGCATCACCAGTAGTATTGTGTCGAAAAAACAATGGGAAAAGCATTGAAGATCCTGAGGCGTGGCGATTCGCGATAGATTACCGGAAATTAAATTCGATCACCCAATATCCGCAATATCCAATTCTTGTTATAGATGACATTTTAGCTAATATTCAAAGTACCAAATTCATGTCGACACTTGATTTAACGTCCGGTTACTTCCAAATAGGCATGAAGCCGGAAGATATACCTAAAACAGCGTTCATAACAAATAATAGGTGTTTTGCATTTAAGCGAATGAGTTTTGGATTATCGGGGGCTCCAGCCACATTTCAGAAGGCGATGGATACCATTTTGAAACCTCTTTTAGGTTTCGGAGTTCTGATATACCTCGACGATATTTTAATCATGTCTGAAACATTTGAGGAACATATAAATTTATTACGTAAAGTTTTCACATTGCTTAGAAACGCGGGTCTCACAGTTAAATTAGAAAAGTGCAAATTTCTCCGAAAAGAATTGAAATATCTCGGCGTTCGAATAACACAAGAGGGAATACAAACCGACAAACAAAAGACGGACGCGATTGCAACAATGGAACCTCCGAAGAATGCGAAACAGGTAGCAACATTTTTGGGAATGGTAGCGTGGTTCCAAAAGTTCATACGCATTTTTCAGAGATTTGCGAACCTCTACATGCTTTAAAGCGCAAAAGGGCGAAATTTGTTTGGTCTAAAGCGGCGCAAAGCGCTTTTGAACATTTAAAAAATGCTCTAATCTCTTCACCGGTTTTGGCTCATCCCGATTACTCTTCACAATTTGAATTATACTGTGACACTAGCGCAGTCGGAATTGGTGCGATGTTAGCTCAGAAAGGTCGCCCCCATAGCTTTTGCGTCCCAAATTTTACATACAGCGGAGCGTAACTATTCAATTACCGAAGGCGAATGTCTTGCTGTAATTTGGGCTTTGAACAAATTTAGATGTTTCTTCTGTGATATCCCGGTCAAAGTTGTCACGGATCACTCTACTTTAACAAAGTTAACGCACGGTAAAGGTTTATCTTCGAGAATGGTGCGATGGTGTCTAAAGTTAGCTGAGTTTAATATTGAAATTGAGCATAGGGCAGGAAAGGAAAACGCAGTAGCAGATGCTTTATCGAGGAATCCCCAGGAATGTGTTGAAATAGCTGAGGAGGTTAAGGTTTGTGTTTTGTTGTCGTTGGTTTTGAAATCGAGAGAGCAACTTGTAGAGGAACAGAAAAAGGATGAGGAATTCGGTCAATTGTATAGATATTTAGTAGATGCTGACATGGTACAAAGCGCGGACGCGCATATGTTCCAAAATTGGTCCCGGAATTTCAAAATTATCGATGCTCTTCTGTTTTATTCAAAAACTGTAAATTCTCGTGGTGAATTAAGAGTTTATATTCCAGCTTCTCTTCGTAAGGCCATCTTGCATGAATTCCATGACAGTCCTTTAGCAGGTCACCTAGGTGTCAGGAAAACATACGCTAGATTATGTGACTCCTGCTACTTCCCTCAAATGCGGGAAGCAGTGCGCGCCTATGTCTCCAGCTGCGACACATGCCAAAAATATAATTACAAAAATATAAGACCAGCTGGCAAACTAATTTCAATTAAAAAGTCCTTTCCCCTAGAATGTATCGGAGTTGATTTAATTGGTCCTTATCCCTTAACCGGAAATAGATATAGATTTGTATTAGTAATTGTAGATTATTTTAGTAAATGGGTTGAGTTTGTTCCCCTCAGAAAAGCTTCAGGAAAAATTGTAGCTAACACTTTATTTAACTGTTTTATTTCGAAATATGGCGCACCATCCCAGGTAATTAGTGATCACGGTCCCTGTTTTATATCCGAAATTTTTAAAGAATTGTGCACACAGCTGGAGGTATTTCATTCTTTTACAGTTCCATACCGGCCACAGTCCAATATGGCTGAGAGGGTCAATAGAACCCTCATTCAAATGATTTCTTCCTTTATTGGCACTCATCATTCAAACTGGGACCAATTCTTGCAGCATTTTGCCTATGCTTTGCGTACGGCAGTTCACAAATCCACTGGAAAAACCCCTGCAGAGTTGTTTTTGGGGCGGAAAATCATTACTCCTTTCCAACAATTGATTAAAATTTCGGGAAATGAAAATGAATATATGATTCAGGACATCGATAAGTTGGTTAAGGAAGCACAGGTAAAAATGGGAAAGGCTCAGAAACAGCAAGCTTTGTATTATAATATGCGTCGGAGGGAGTTGGAAATTAAAGTTGGTGATTTTGTGTTGTTAGAAAAACATTGGTTGAGTTCTAGTCGGCAAAAACGAGTCGCTAAGTTTGGACCGAAGTTTGAGGGACCGTACAAAGTATTGGAAGTCAGATGTAATAATTTGGTTATTAATTTGGACGGTTGTCATACCACGGTAAACTTGGATCAGGTTAGAATTTATAAATTTAGGGACACGAGCTCAAATGGTTGTCATACGTCGGACGGTGAGTCCCTTATGCCTCCATCCAACGTCTCTAATTCTTCTGACATAATTCAATCTTCTTCTGCAAGGAACTCTTCTAATGAGAATAGTGACGACATACGCACGAAAATGAAACAGAAATTTCCTCAAGTCAACCGAGACAAGGTTAACCAAGTAGCTGAACAAACGCTGCCGAAAGTGATCCATAAATACGGAAAGAGACAGCTTCCTCATACAATTTCAACTGGTAGTTCTAATCCTCCAAACAAAAAAGTCATGCAGCATCCGCCTACGTCACATCGACCGCAACAAAAGAGACTGTTATCAAAGTCTTCGACAGACAGTCCTGCTAAGAGAGAACGGCAAAGCAATCGATCAATAGATTTCCACCAATCCAATAGCCAGGCACCTCAGACGTCATCACATCATCAGTGCCGAGGTAATGCAAAAAAACGAAGCACGGACACTCTTCCCCCAACAACGAAACGATATCGAAGAATTGGTAAAAAGTGAACGCTAATTTCAACGTCAGTGTCGGGAGCACCAAGGAAGAGAACGCCGAATTATCAACGAGACCTGCCTAGTAACTATCGAATGGACTCGCTGAGCACTCATCGAAGAGACAATCCAGTCAGCCCACCTAGAAGTCATCGAATAGAACCGCCAAGCAATCATAGAAGCTACACTCCAGTAAACCCGCCGAGACATCGTCGAGTGGAACCTACAAGAAGTCGTCGAGTGGAAACTACACGAGCTCCGCCCAACGGACGTCGCCATAGATACAATACACGGCTGCAAGCAAGACAACCAACAGTGGCCTCTCCTTACCGGTCTGAATCAGAACGGAGTTTCATCCAAGGTTTTTGGGGACGCCGACAGAGTTCCTCTATGAGCCTACAAGCTTCCAGTTCATCTTCACTATAAAATCAGGTGACGACGTTCCATTTTTATTACTTTCATTATAAAGTACCTTTATTAATGTCAACAAGTTCATTGGACGGTGCAAAGCAGCTGAACTGTTTATAGTTACCTTTTGACCATTGTTTGGATTTTTGTATCTCGGCTTCACAAGTGGTGCTTTTCACTTTTGCTCAAAATTTTTGTCAAAATTTAAGTTATGATGTCAGAGAACATCTTTTGAGATTCACTGCTTTCATGTTCAAGAGATTGTTAAATTGCTTGTATAATTGATCTATAAGTGTTCTGTGAATATTCTATGTATAAATTATGTATATATTATGTGTATGATTGTTCTATATGTTGAATTTGAAATATGAATTTAGTATTATGGGTTTTTTACACGCGCCGCGGATAGGCGTGCACGTGTTTTGCGGTCAAGAGTTGCCCTTGACACGCGTGTTCTATTTCACTTTACTAACATTTTTACCAAATCTAACTTTCTCCCTTCGGTCGTGTTCGTGGTCGTTATGGCTTTAGTGTTGCATGTTGGGTTTTCGCAAGTTATGTAGTTTTAAAAGTGTTGTTGGTTATGCACTAGTTATGAAGTTTTAAGTGTTGTTCGTTATACATTAGTTAGGAAGTTACTTATTAGTTCTGTTGTTGTTAAATTATGAATATTGTTAGTGTATTTCATAGTTATGACGTAAAATTTTATGTATGTAGATAATGAAGTTTGTTCCAGGAAGTAAACCATCTTTAAGCAGATAATCTATTTATAAAAGTTTTTTTTTATATTTTAGTTCTCAAGAAGAAGAATTGTGTCTTGAAGAAATTTGTAATGTATATTTATACCTTTATATTTTATAAAAGAAAATTGTTTCAATTTCACAGCTCTGATAGCTGTTAGTTTGTGACCATTGTAATTGAGCGAGTCATCTACATTGAATTTCGGGGATGTGAGTTTTTGGCAATTTGGGAATTTTTAGGAAAGCTACTTTATTTCTTTGACAGATAGTTTTGTAGTGACGTTCTACTTTGCAATTTGTTTCGGCACTTCATGGAATTTTGAAGGTAAAGTTGCGTATTTTTTTTGGCAAACTGTGAATTTTGTGTGGAAAATTTTGTGAGATTCTTTTGCATGATACTGCACATTTACAGGAGGTTATGATGAAAGTGTCGTCGATCTGACCAGTTTTTGCGTGATGGGTTAAAAGTACAAAATTTACATTTGGATTCAAAATTTAAATTTACCCGTCACATGTTGTGTTCAATTTTGGACTCGAAATTTTTAAAAGAAAAAGACGATGGTCTGCATTCAACCACCGCTTTTTCTTTCACAATTTCCGGGAGGGGTTGTAAGGTATTGACTACTCTCGTTACGTGAGTAGGCAATGTGTGAATGAGATCGTTTTGTCCATTAACCGACTATGTGCGTACAAGTTATAAAGGCTCTCTATCTTTCTTTAACTTTCGATGGACAGCTGAATCCCTGAAATTGTGAGTCGCCGTGTAATTTCAATTATGCAAATTTTCTGGAGCTGGTCGATCGACACTGAAGTACCGGGTGATTATAATTGAAGTTACGATTTCAAAAATCGATAATTTTAAAACTACTGGTCAGAATGACTTGATATTTTAGCAGAACAATCGTGAGGCAATGGAATTTTGTTTGGCGAAGGAAAAAAAATAGTTCCAAATTGTGCCGATAGATGGCGTTGTCAGGGTAATGTCAGGGGAAAGACCAAAAATGTATTCTTGAACCCTTTCCGGCGCGGAGTAAATTTGTTTGCAAAATGATGAAATAATAGACTGACACCGGAATTTACAAACGAATCCATTAGTAAAAAGAAACTTGCTTATTTTTCTGGTTCTTAATGAAAGGAAAATTTTAATTAAATACCGGGTGATTATAATTAAAGTTACGATTTCAAAAATCGATAATTTTAATTAAAACTACTGGTCAGATTGACTTGATATTTTAGCAGAACAATCGTGAGGCAATGGAATTTTGTTTGGCGAAGGAAAAAAAAAGTTTCAAAATGTGCCCATAGATGGCGCTGTCTGGGTTCACATTGTCTGAAGATATGCAAATTACTAATACGTGACATGCGCACCGCAGACATAGCAACCATAAAAATGCAGAGCAGCAGCTCTTTGCCTGAATGCTTCATCATGACTCTGACTATGAAGGATCGCGCTCTGCTCTTGAAGCTTTTTTATAAGAACGATGACTGTGCACTTACAGCTATTAGGAAGTTTCGGACATTAAAATCCATAAAAAAAGGTCCAATAACAACAAATGGTCTGCAAAAAATGATTGCTAAATTCGAAGAGACCGGTTCATTTGACCTTAAACGGGGTAGAGGAAGGAAACCAGTTTCAGCTGCGGCAGTGGAAGATGTGGCTAAAGCATTACAGGAACATACTGACAGTGATTCTGGAATCAGCAGTGCAAGGGGGATTGGCCGAATGCTGGATATGCCGAACAGCACGGTGCGTAAAGTCCTACGGAACGTCTTACGCTGTTACCCGTACAAGATAACTCATGTGCAGGAGTTGCTACCTGCTGACCTGGAAGCACGTCAATCTTTTGCACTACAATTTCTTGCCCGGATGGAAGTGGACAACGGATGGCCATGGAACATTCTGTGGTCTGACGAAGCCCACTTTCATTTGCAAGGTTCTGTAAATACGCAAAATTGCAGGATATGGGCGACCGAGAATCCGTCCCAGCTACAGCCATTACCTCTTCAGTCTGAAAAGGTCACTGTGTGGTGCGGAATAACGGCAGCGTTTATCGTCGGTCCATTTTTCTTCGAGGAGATCACACCTGCGGGTCCCGTTACCTGCACAGTTACTGGCAAGCGGTATAAAGCACTTTTGCGTAACCATGTTCTTCCGGCACTTCAACAGCGTCAGTGTGTGGATCGCATAATATTCATGCAAGATGGCGCTCCTCCGCACATTGCTACTACTGTGAAGCAGCTACTGAGTGATAATTTCGGAGATGATAGGATCATAAGCCGCCATTTTCCAACAACGTGGCCACCACGTTCCCCCGACTTAAACCCGTGTGATTTCTGTCTTTGGGGGTACCTGAAGAATGTTGTTTATAGCGGGCGGATTCAGAATCTAGCCGACTTGAAGGCAAGCATCACACAACACACTCATTGCATTAGTACAGATACCCTCCGATCTGTTGTGGAGCATGCCGTTTTGCTTTTCCAATTAGTAGCGGAACAAGGCGGAGGGCATATTGAGCAACTTATGCCTTAATAATCAGTAAGGTGTTTGTTCCATGAAGCTCTTTTTTTTTCATTTTTTGTCATTATCGCTGTCGTCGCTGTAAACACGTAGTCTTGTCTTTTCGCTAATAAATTTTTAGTAAATCTCTGAACTCTATTTTTTTCCTTTTGGCAACATCATTCCTATGTTTAACCCTTTAACGAGCGGTGGTCACAAAAAAGGACACCCAATTTTAATTCTAAAACTGACAAACGGCACCAAGAATATTTAATTAAAATTTTCCTTTCATTAAGAACCAGAAAAAAAGCAAGTTTCTTTTTACTAATAGATTCGTTTGTAAATTCCGGTGTCAGTCTATTATTTCATCATTTTGCAAACAAATTTACACCGCGCCGGAAAGGGTTCAAGAATACATTTTTGGTCTTTCCCCTGACATTACCCTGACAACGCCATCTATCGGCACAATTTGGAACTATTTTTTTTCCTTCGCCAAACAAAATTCCATTGCCTCACGATTGTTCTGCTAAAATATCAAGTCATTCTGACCAGTAGTTTTAAAATTATCGATTTTTGAAATCGTAACTTTAATTATAATCACCCGGTATATAAGCAGCGAATTTTGACTTGAGTTCAGAGCTCAGGGGAGCTAGAGTAGACTTGGCCTGGGAAGTTTAATATTGCGACTTAGATTGAGATTTCGATTTAGCCTTGAGAACTCGCATCGAGTCTCAGGATTAAGAATTGGCCTTAGTATTTTTACACGGGAGTTTTATGCTGTTGTAGATAGATTTTCAAGACTGTATCAGCGTTCAGTAAAAGCTGGAGGATAAGAGTATTGGATCGTGATTATATATTTAAAAGGTTAAGGTTTAATTATATTGTTTCAGTTTTGTTAAAGTTACAAGTTGTTAGCAGGAACTCTTTAGTTAATTTAAACTTTTTCGGAAAATTTCGTGAGCTCGCTCAAACCCCCTGCTAATTGTGTTAATAAACCAGTTTTTGGTTTTAAAACAGTTGTACTTATTTCCTCGTGTTCTACCACACCAGCGGACATTTTAATATGGCCGCTACAAGTATAAAAATGCAAATAATTTTTTTTTAAATACTCTTTTATAAGCATTCAATGTTTATCTTGAAAAACACACCTTATTTCACAAATCAACTTTGTGTTTTAATTATATATATATAATCTTGAAACACTGTTTTTCAGCGGTTTGACGCGATAAATTTTAAACATGATAAAGAATTTACATATTTCTTTCTTTAATTAAATTCTCTAAAAATTATTCAACCGACAATATTATTTTTCAAGTTATATATATATATATATACATTTAAAATTTTTGTTTTTATGGATTTTAAACACTTTTATTGCATTATTTATTAATTTTTTTTTGTTTTGTTTTTCAAATATAAACAAGAGATAATATAACAAGCGTTATAGAAAAGAAATAATAACTTAAAAATATGTATCCAGAACTTCTTGCAAGAATAAATTTTTGTCGTACAGTACTAAAACATAAGTTTTTTTTTTTTTTACAATTTAATAAATAAATATTTGTTATTTTTATAAAACATAAGTAAATAAATGAGAAAAAATAATTATAGGATTCCTAATCCACGATCAAACTTCAGTGAATTTTCGCCTTTTCAAACCGTTCTGGGACAAATATATTTGTTCTTTATTGTGTTCTAATTCAGGAATAAAGATATCTGGTCACGTTCGCTGTCCCATCTTCCACACAGCATGCTGAAGAGTTGTTTTCCTATACAATGGACTGCATCAGCGATTCTTTTCATCTCTTTAAGTGCTACTCGGTTTTTCCTCCATTACGGTGTTTCTGACTCGAGTACTCATCACACCTTTTCCGAAATATGTTTTGTGAAGTGGAATTCAATGATATATCACAAGTAAAGAAAGAAGAAGCGGCTTAGCCATATTAGAAGTCATGCATAAACATACAGTTGTTTTGAAACGTTATAACGATGTAGCAGTTTCAAATGTATTAGCTAGAGATGGAGAATTACAAAATCAATAATAAATAAACTATTAATACTTAATTTACTTTAAAACATATTTTTAAGTTTAAAATTGTTTAAATATGGCATATGTAATTTAATTTTCAAAAGTTTTCGACGAAGATATTCGATGAACCTATCGACAAATATGATTTTACTTAAATTTTTACGCCAAGTATGTACCAGCTAAAAGTAAACTAAAAGTAGTATTTGTAAATACATTAGATAGAGAGATTAAATACTCATTTCACGATAAATAAATTTTAAATTATTTATCACATTTAGTTAATTCAAACTTCAATTAAAGAAGTAAAAACCTAAATTAACAAATATGTGATTACTTTTTTTTATTATTATTTAGAGAAATACATACAATTTCGTCTCCCTAACAAACATTATTTTTCTAACTGACCCGCCGGGCCTTGCCGGGCCCATAATAATAACCTTAAATAAATCTCAAATTTGTATGATTTTCTATCTTTAACACAATTTTGCATGAATTTATATTTTTAAATGAAAAATTCACGAAAAATATTGCTACTTAGTGGTAAAGTGCTCTTAAGAAGACATTTTCTTGTTTTTTCACGTTGCATCATTTCATAGTAAAAAAAATGTCCAAACTCTTTGAAAATTTTATCGGTTACAAATATAACGGTTTTACAGCCCATGGAAAAATTTCTTGAAAAAAAAATTGTTATCTTGTTGTAAAATAAAATATGTTTTCTTCTCGCTTTTCCTCTTTTGTGTTAATTTTTTTGTGTTCTAATTTTTTTTTTGTGTAATTAATTCAATTTTTTAAATCTAAATATTTTTAATGCAAATAATGCTTTACTTAATTATAAAGTATTTGAAAAAAAAAATACAAATAATAAAATGTTTAAACTTCTTTTCCTGAAAATATGACAGTAATTTAAATGAATTATAGCCAAAAGTGTTGCAGATATCCTTCTGTCGGAAACGGGATTCGAACTCGCGCTTTATGTAAAGAGCCAGAGCTTAAACTAACGCCTTAGACCGCTGGGAGACGCTGACCGCGTTCAAGTGCATCTTAAAACTGAACAGGTTTTAGATTTAATCTCACGCGTGCCCAAAAACATCGAATTTTTGCTGAAAATTAGGATTTTAGCCTGGCGTTTTAATATATAGAATGTTCTTCTAATTACATTGATATTTAATACAATCTATACTAATATTATAAAGGAGTAAAGATTGTTCGTTTGTTTGTAGGGGGTAATATCTGGAACTAGCGAACCGATTTCAAAAGTGATGGTGGCAAATTGATGGTGACAACCCCTGCTCCAACATAGGCTATATTTTATGTCGGTGCCACTAACCCCAGGGGTGCAGGAGCGAAAAACGTTCTAAAATTGCGATTTTTTTTTTTTATACTGAAGGAGTTAAAAATTTGAAATTTGGCATTGTAGTTACTTATAACATGTAAATGCTCTCTAAGAACAAAATTAAAAAAATTCGAAATTTAAAAGGGTGAAATGAGCAAAAAGCATTCTAAAATCATTCTAAATTACAATTTCTATGGAATCTCTGGAACTACGGAACCGATTTCAAAAGTGATGGTGGCAAATTGGTGGTGACAATCCCTGCTCCAACAGCCTCTTTAATAAAAAACTATGCGTTGCTGACGACTGGGTTTTTCGCTAATTGTTGCAATAGATTAATCTCGGAAAATGAAACATTTGAAGTTACTGAAAAAAATAATAGCTCAAAGTATTTGTCAGAAAATTGTTAGACAAACTGTGTTTGAAAGGTAAAAAATTGTATTTTTCTTGATATAAATTTCAAATCTAATGATTATGCCGTTTTCCAAATATTGAATTTCAAAAATTACCAATTTTCCCAATGGAGTACCATAGCGAAACCTTCACGCGTAAAAAGATAATGATAAGGGCGACGTGTCCTGACGTGTATATTGGCTATAGCACGAGTCACAAATTATAGTAGCCTTATTATTCTGTTAAAATATAAAAGTTAATTATCAAATGTCAATATTTTGTTTGATTAAAGATTCATTAAAATAAATTGACCAGCGTATCGGGCGTAGCTTGCTAGTACTTAATATTTTGACATTGACAGTATTAAAATCTCATTAACACATATTAAACGTTAATTTTATTCGATCACTTTATAAGTATCCCAGATCTAATTCTTCTTCGTAGTCCAATACTTATATATATATATAAAAGAAAACTTGAGCAAAAATATTTGTTCTTTATTGTGTTCTAATTCAGTAATAAAGATATCTGGTCACGTTTGCTGTCCCATCTTCTACACAGCATGCTGACGAGTTGTTTTCCTATACAATGGACTGCATCAGAGATTCTTTTCATAGCTTTAAGTGCTACTCGATTCTTCCTCCAATACGGTGTGTTTCTGCCTCGAATACTCATAACATTTTCCCGAAATATGTTTTGTGAAGTGGAATCGAACAATATATCGTAAGTAAATAATAAATATAGAAGTAAAGATAGCCTTTAAAAAAAAATACTGTTTTATACGCATTCACTATTTATCTTGAAAATCACGCCTAATTTTATGATTTTTCCAAAACATTTTCGCTAAAATTCGTGAATATGGCGTAGGCACCATACGCGAAAATTCACTGCTTTAATTTACGCTTGATAGAAAGCGCAAGCTCGTGAATTTATTAAAAATAATTATGATTTTTGATCTATTTATTTTTTAAGATATGGCTAACATGAAAAAAAAATAGAGCATGTATTTAAACTATCTTTTTAGTCTTTCCAAATTAATTTATCAACGTATAATCATAATTTAATTAATATGAAACTTAATGGATAAAGGTGTATTTTTTTAATTACTACACGCTAATTATTTAATTATATTTTATTTTCTCCTTTTTAGTGTTTAAAATTGCAACGTTGCAGTTTAACAGGTATTTGACTCATTTTGGCAAGCGTGTTTTGGCGCACAATTAAATACAATGTTGTTGTAACTCGTATACAATTGTAATCCTCAATAATATTTGGCAATTTATTACCTATGGCGGGTAAACGGAAAAATGCCTTAAAATTAATGTATTAATTTATAATTAAGGGGGTCCAAGACACAAAAATCTTAAAATTTTTGAAAAATATTTTACTGTATTAAAAAATTCTCTTTTTTTTCTGCTTAAAATGACGTTTAAATCATGTTTCTATCTTAATTAGAACAAGATATATAATTTTTTTTCTTCAAAATCTAGCTTTCAAGTAGTGGTTGTCGTGGAAACGGTTTTGCGTTTTTCTGCATGACGGGTTTTCTCACCAATTGTCGTCTTTACATTATTATAAGTCAAGAACCGTTAAAAATACATGGTTCCAATTTGGAACATGTCTTTTTCAGTTATCTTACTTTAATTTTGATTCAGAAAATTAATTAGAAAAAAAATATTTACTTTTGAAAATATGAATTTTTAAAAGTAAGTTACCTCTCATATTTTTTTTTCAAATTTTTAATTTAAATTAATTTTTTTTTTAAATTAATATTTTTAAAAATGCTGAATCATAATTAAAGCTTATATCTTTTTGTTTAATTAAATGTAAAAAGTTTGAAATTTAATGAATAATATTTCGAGTTATAACGATTTTAAACTACTCCACTTTTTTAAAAATTTAAATTTTTTTCAATTTTTTAAAAACTTTATGAGAAGTTTTATGATTTGATTTTGTTTACAAATTATATGTTTAACCATCACAAAGAAATTCAAAATTTTAATTCAATAAATAAAAATATTTTTAAAATGTGTCCCGGGCCCCCTTAAGTTCTAAAAATATTAAAATGTTGTATTGCCACCGGAAACACACCTGTGAACATTTTTTTAAATTCTAGCATATGAGAAAGTTAGTAAAAATCAATTCCAAAATTACATCTTTTCATACAAAAGCCAGGTTGATTTAAATAAAAGAGTGTAGAAATGAAACGGCTTAACCACATTAGAAGTCATGCACAAACATATTGTTGTTACAAATGATGCACAAAAAAATTATGTCGTCACATCATGCCCAATCAATGTAGCAGTTGCAAATGTATTACCTAGAGGTACAGACTTACAATCCTAATCCTAATCCTAATAATATTATAAATCCGATTGTGTGCAAATGTTTGGCTGAAGCCAGCGTCAAAATGGAGAATTTAATGATCCTGTATCTTTGCATATAGGTTGATTATAATCCATAAATAATCATAGGCTAGATTTTATTTATTTTATACAAATATTTCCTTTAATAATTAAAAATTAAGTTTTTTTTATAGATAATAAATTGTCATTTTCCCATAAAATTTAACCATTTTACTTTATCGTTACCAGGGCTTTGATCGTTGCCAATAAATAAAAACACGGAAAAATAATTTTTCCTCAACAATTAATTTTTAAATGAACGATTTTCACGTGAAAAATGAAAATTCAAAAGAATTCAAAAGAAGATGAATTTCCGTGATATTTGAAACGAAAATATGAAGTATTTGTTATTATACATGAAGTATGAATATCGGTTACATTAAAAATATCTTTTTCTGTCAAAAACTGCGTTATAATTAGCAGGAAAAATGAACAATAATTATATTATTAAAAATAGATTTCGCTTGGACCATGGAACTATGAAAAGGATCCTCCTCGGCTTGGACAAATATGACGTCATAAATAAAACATCGAGGCTAACGAAAAAGACAGGCTACCGCAGTACATTCCCCGTATCTCTTTTTACAGACCGCTAGTATGATGTGATGCTCTTTTCGTACAATTGCATTGGTGGATTCGAGCATCACGTGACTCCCGCGGTCTGTAAAAAAATATATGCGTAAAGCACGCGGTAGCCTTTCTTTTTCGTTAGCCTCGTAAAACATGTATTTTCAAATATTTGTAATAATACAAGGAGCATGAATATCAATGTATAACGAAAGTAGATAGATAATAGAAGTAATATTTAAGATGTAAAACTGAAATATTTTTTATCGATACTGATTAATTATTAGCTTGAATACCAGTTACATACAAATGTGAGTTTTCCGCTAAAATTTACGCCCTGATTGCCAGAAAAAAGAAAATTAACAAGAATTATGCCATTAAAAAGAGATTTCTCTGGGGGGAAAAATGACGTCATATTTGAAATAAAACGGGAATTTTCAAATGTGTTTTACAAGGAGCGTGAATCAATTCCTTACATTAATAATACAAGTATCGGTAAGTTTAGAAAGTAGATAAGTTTCACGCCATATTTAAAACGAAAAATTTAAATATTTTTTTTATCTATACCGACTATTAAGCATGAATATCAGTTACATACAGATGAGAGTTTTTTGCCAAAAACCACACCATGATTATTAGGAAAAGAAAAATACATACGAATCTATTATATTAAAATCTGACAGCCTGTTTGTATTTCGCAACTATACTCCTTTCAGATTGTCGAACACAACGCGATTTACTTAACACCGGTTATCATTGATCCGAGGATGTCATAAACTCTCAGAATTTAAAAAAAGGATTTAAATTCCGAGATATTATTATTATTATTATTATTGTACATTTTAACGAAGTTTCTCTAAAATTGGCAACTAAATTAGTCCATTTTTGTGGATAAAAAAGATGAAATAAAACGGATTAATATATTTTTTCTCATTAAAACTGAAAAAAAGAATTTATTTTCAATTTGAATAGATGGTGAAAGAAAAAAAAATCTTGATTACAGTAAAATTTTTGAAAAATAACGTATTTTCACATCTTCAAACTTTATTCTGGAGAACAAAAATCGTCTGTCAACATATTTTCATTTAGAAATAAAGATTTTTTTTCAGTTACAGTATTATATCAAGGAGGCAAATTAAAGCTCCTGGCATTTAGGTCTACAATTATTCCTCCCTATTCACAAGAATTGAATTTAATCAAAAAGAATATACTATTTCCATTATCTTTGAAGAATGGCAATTAAAACGTTTCACAAAGGCGTTAAAAATAAAATGGTTCACCAAGTAAACTTGACATATGTTTTTACACAATTCGTCGATTTCCACGATTTTATTTGGCACGCATTTTTTCATTTGTTGCAGTATCATTTACGTGATTATTTGTCACAAAATTTCACTTTTTTAAAACTTAGTTATGTCAAGGCCTCTATAACATAGAAATACTGTATTGTCTCCTATGGAATGTGATAAAGAGTTAGTACTTAAGAGTACTAACTCTTAAGATATATACAATCTGTAGTAAGACTCTTAAGATAATTACTAACTCTTAAGTTAGTACTCAAGAGTTAGTAATTATTTACGTTTCTAATTATCGGGAATGAAATATTTTGCTTAATTAATGCATTTATTCTTCTTTTAATGATACGTGAACGAAGTCACGGGTAACAGCTAGTATATCATAATTCTCTCCAGCTCTTCATTTCTTCTACTTCTTTTTGCCATAATACTTTAAAATAACATTCAATTACAGTTTTTAACAATTTCCAACATAGTTGAAAAGTTTTTATGAATCTGTCTGCCGTCTGTCCGTTCTCTAACTCTCGGAAATATGCTCGGTTTACCATGAAATTTATATATGTTATTGAAGCTCACTATGGCATGTTCGCTATTGAAAATGGAGTGTGTACCATTTTCAGTTTGTTTACAGTAACACTCAAAAGAAACCTGTCCCGTTACGTTATGGTCTATGGGAGAAAAGTTTGCGGTGTATTTTAATGATGTTATACTCACAGAATAAGAATTATTCTCACAGAATTATAATCACAGCTCAAGCACCTTTTTCATACAAAGTTTCGGCATTTAGGCATTTTATTAAGAGAGCCTTTACAGTTTGTACTCGAGATCAGTTAACAAGTGAAATAAACAAAATACATGAAATAGCAAGAGACAACGGATATGAAGAAAGCACTATTAATAAAGTAATTACGACCATGTAGAAAAAGGAGAAGAAAAACTTCAATAAACAAAATTCAAAGTTATCTACTTTAGAATATTTCTCTGGGTTCTTTGAACGATTGAAATATAAACTTAGCAAATTCAATATATGCCTTATCGCAAAACCATCCGTAAAATTAAAAAGCGTACTGTGTAAGAAAATAGACCCAATAGAGCCTAACTATCAGGTGTTTATGAAATCCCGTTCACTGCAGATGGAACGTTACAATATTATATAGGAATGACCACTAGAAAGTTTAAAACAAGATTAAAAGAGCACATGACAGATATCAAATATGACAGTAGTACTACAGCACTGGCACGACTACATAGTACGGAAACAATAAAAATTGATTTTAAAAATAGTAAAATAATCAAGACTCTATTTCCCATCTATTATCCGGGAATCAATAGAAATCCACATGCGTAACGTAAACATTTTCAATGAATCCGCCTCATTTGAATTACCTAAAATTTGGCTCCAGGTACTTTTCAGTTTAAAAAAAGCAATAACGAAATATTAATTTTCACGATTATAGTTGGCTACTTCAAGCACCTGCTTTTTTTACATATATGATCTCGTGATTCATGTTTTCAAGTTTATTTTCAAAAATTTGCGAGAATATTTTTTTAAATTGTTATATATCTTGAAAATGGCGCCGTATGAGCGTTAAAACGTATGTCGATCATTAAAGGTTTTTATGACTTTTGTTGTTTCTATTTGTATCATTTATGAATTTATCTATATTTTAATGATGTTATACTGTTTCAAACATAATAAAATTGAAATGAATTTCTGAGATGCATAAAATATGTTTTCTTTAGAATAGAATTTGGAGTGCAAAACATTTGTCATTCATTTACAGGGTCACAGAAAATAATTTGGTTACAGTACTGTCTGTATGGGATAAATGCTGGAAGTGCGTTTTTAGTTTTGGTATGTATTTTTAAGTTTAAATATTTTTTTGCATACTACGTGGTGTGTATGAATTATGCATATCATATACAGGGCTATATAAAATAATTCGGAACCATTACTTTGCATGAGTTGCGTAAGGATGCCTTTTAATTTAGATATGCATTTTCCAACTGAATTATATTTAGTATACTAAGAAATATTTGTAGAGTATAAATAAATTTATATACAAGGCTACGCAAAGAGATGGACACATTACGGTACATGGATGGTTATTTCTGAAAGTACGTTTTTTAAATTATTTACTTAAGTTATCTTTTTTCGCATTAGTAAACGGGGAAGTTCCGTTACAATAGTCTGTACGTGTGGAAAGTGTGTCATAACCTATGCTTGACGCATGATTTTTATTCCTGTTCAATATGAAAACTTGCAGATATATTTCTGTACTGCACTTTTTTACTTTAAGAATAAAAAGCTATCTGATAACGACCGCCTACAAATACTGCTGATTATAGGGAAGAGTTACATACTTTTCCACAATGGATTGCATCAAAGTTCTTTTCCTTTGCTTTTAACTGCCATTCAGTTCTCAGTTACTGTCTTTTGACAAGAAGCCCCATCATATTTCTTAGAAATTTAGAAATAAATATAACAGTAGTTTATAGTTAAGAAAGAAATTGGGTTTTCGGTGCATTAGAAATAAAATGCAGAAAAGTAATTTTTGAAAAAACAAAATATATATACTGCATTTCTTAGGGACTTTGTTATATTGTTAGAACCTTTATTTTCATTATTTTCTCTCTCAGCATTATTTTAACTCAGGAAAAAGTAAAAAAAAAGTTTACGCTCTTAAACACTTAAAAAAAATATTTTTTTTTTATCCCTGTCACATTAAAAATGCAATTTTTAATAATCTGATCTGCCACAATATTATTGTTATAAAATTTCATCAAACTTTTGAGGACTACTTACATTTTTTTAAGGACTATTTCGTGGGTGGTAGGGGGAGATAGATCTGTTTTTCAAGCTGAATTAAAAGCTTTCTTGTAATTTAATCATAAAAAAACCTTTTAAATATTTACCCAAATGTATAATAGTTATAATGAATGATTTGAAATGTAAATAACGTTTCCCTGTTCAGAGTCATCTTAATACTTTCGACAACTTGGGACTTATTCATTTTTGGCGCATCTTACATAATATTCTATATTCATTTAAGCATTTTAGTACGAGGACGAGTCAAATGAAAGTGAGCCAATGCAAATATTTACGTTATTTCTGAGCGGCTGAGGACTTTCCTGTATTTTGATAAAAATATTTATAAAACTTAAAATAATTTAAATTTTCTTTCCCCATTTGTTTCTAAAATACATTTCATATCTCTTTATTTTAAATACATCTTAAAATACAATTTTGTTAAAAATACTTTTGTCTAGAGCCGATTTAAATTGTTTTATGGGCAAAACGCTTAGAGGGTTAAAAGTAGTCTCCATGAGCATTTAGACATTTATCCCACTGACTAACGAGTCTCGTGATTTCCTTCTCATAAAACTTAGTGGCTTGCTGCTTCAAAATTTCGGCAACTGCCTCCTTCACGTCATTGTCCGACACGAAGCTGGTTCCCTTGAGCTGTTTTTTCAATTGGAAACTTATGCAGGTGATGTCATACGCCAGAGTTGGCAGTATCGTGATCC
Source organism: Maratus michaelseni (assembly GCA_963931845.1). Classification (NCBI taxonomy): domain Eukaryota; kingdom Metazoa; phylum Arthropoda; class Arachnida; order Araneae; family Salticidae; genus Maratus; species Maratus michaelseni. The sequence continues at coordinate 169,553,741 of OZ007591.1, forward strand.
AATATTCTAACAACTGTACCGTCAGAATATCAGTATGCGCAGCCGCAAACATCGCTAGCAGACGACTTTTAGCCTCGACCCAGGTTGCTTGCATAAAATTTAACCGAAAATTCGCAAATTTAACAAATATTCTGCATATTCTGCATCAAAATTGTAATTAAGTTCCTTGCTGAACCAAACGAACGAATTTTTAAACATGCATAGTGGGCCTTTTAATTAGTCATTTTCGAAAGGACACTTGAACATCCTTTCTCCCGTCACCTCACTCAAGGTTATTTTCTCTAACTATGCCTTATTTCAATAACGCGGCTAATAATGTTCCCATCTTCTCGAAACCAGCTCAATTTTGTAGCACGCCTACTACACAGTACCCTAGGTAGCGGGGACCTGTCTCAGAAGTTCGTTCAGAAAGAGGTTTGTTTATAACAGAATGCGCCCCTGGTGGTGAAAGGGGAAATAAAAGATTTTCCGGAGAGTACGAGCATGGTGTACGGTGCCGAAGCCATCGTAGACTGCGGCCAGAGTTTTGTTTTTTAAGATATTTAAGTTTATTTAAGTTTATTAAGTTTATTATTTAGGGGCTCGGGCAACGCCGGGAGGGTCAGCTAGTATTACAATACATTAAATACCTACTGCCACAATAATGAATTGTTTTGCGGTATATTTATCAAAATATCATTAATAATACATAACTGCATAGAACGCTATGCTAATGTTCAAAAGTAAATACCGCCAGCAGACGAATTTTAGCCTTGAACTCAGGTCGCGTGCATAAAGTCCATTGCCCGAAAATTTTTAAGTCACTAGGCAAGAAGTCTGGGCTTTTCCGTTCTTGTTTAATCAGCTGATCGACCTGTGTAATTAATTGTTTGGGGGTGATTGCACGGTGGCTTTGGCCAGGTCTTGGATCATCTTTGCAACTTTCACGTCCTTCTTTGAACCGTTTGCTCCAACGCTTCACAGTGGCCAATGAAATGCAATGTTCGCCGTACACGGCAGCCATACGGCGACTAATTTCGTTTTGGGAAATACCTTCAACTGTCAAAAACCTGATCACACTGCGCTGTTCATTTTTTGGAGCGTCCATTGTGTCACGCAACCATCTTCAACCCAGTGTATGAGAGCATTAAAATTTTTTTATCCCCACACCCCGTGTCACTTTCGTAAATGAGAGGTGCCTGTCTGCTACGCAGATAATGGACCGAACAAAAGAATTTCTTTGGACCGAACCATTATTGCGCGGGGAGGGTTGGCTCACTTTCATTTGACTGGCCATCGTAAATGTATTAATCTTAGGAAGCTATAACTATGTTTTACTTATAAAATGTAGTTTGGCAATGTTCTATTCTTTTCTTTATTGATTTAGAACAAAATTAATATGTGATATTAGTAGTTTATTTTTTTCGTACGAAGAGTTCAGAAGTGCATACTATGTCAGAAAAAGGAATAGCAGGGTCTAGCCTTAGAATCCCGGCTCAGTCAAGAAGCCTGGATTAGTAGTATCTGTGTTTTCGAAAATTTATTTTCTTAAATTAGTTATTTGTTATATGTTATGAAAAAAAATATATTAGGAAAGTGATTGATAGTGATACTTCAGTTTTCGTGAAAACATTCTAAAATTAGCAAAGAATTTTATAGTATAAAAGAATGCAGTACAATGAGACAGTTTTAGTAACGGTTTGCGAAATCATTGTCTTATATTATTTTGTTAAAAACTCTTTAAATATTTACAAAATTTGTAAAATTGTAAACAACAAAAAAGTAAAATGCAAAACATTCTTGTAAGAAGGACCCATACAACAGAAAAATAAATTGTATCTCATGTCAACAACTAAACAGCTTTCTACACAGGGTGATTGGACAATCATCTGATTGGTTAGTGTAGCAACAGTAAGATTCAGCAGAATTCTTGGAGCCTAAAACATTACTTAACTTTTGGTTTTCCTTCACTCAATAGATATTAAAGAATATTTAACAAGTTACCTTGTTAAAACAACAACAACAAAAAACCTTTGATTTTTTACCCACCTAAATTGGGACTTTTTTATGTGTGCGCCGCTACATCCGGAAAACACGAAAACGTATAAAAAAATAAACATTTCCAAATAAAATTTAAAAATCGATTTTTTTACATGTTCCTTGGCATCTCCAGGTCAAATTGCTTTGTGCCAAGCAGTCGAAACGCAATCTTGTCCCCAACAAACATGCAAACAAATACTTCAAATAGTTACAGAGATTAGTAACTGTAAGAAAATTTTCCAGATTATGTTAAGTATTGTATTTTCCTATAAATACAACACAGTTATAACTTCCCACAGCTGAATACTTTTACTAAAGTGATTAAGTGAATACAGGTTACTTTTGTGGGCTCCCCTAAAATTAAGAGGTTCCAGGTATCCGAAAGTAGACGACCCTGAAAAGAAAAATCTTATTTACTTGTTAGTAAAAAGATTTATTTTTACTATCTATTTAACATTTGTATAAAACATTTGAAACTTTTCTATGATTGAAGTAAAATAAAGATTGGGAATTCCGGATACAAAACACACCTACCTCCTCTTACCACACAGAAAATATTCCTTATAAGAAAAGAGAAATATAAATAATCTTCATGAGTTTGACGACATTTTAAAACGATAATATTATGGCAACTGAGATTATAAAAAAAATATATTTTTAACATTTGTATAAAACATTTGAAACTTTTCTATGATTGAAGTAAAATAAAGATTGGGAATTCAGGATACAAAACACACCTACCTCCTCTTACCACACAGAAAATATTCCTTATAAGAAAAGAGGAATATAAATAATCTTCATGAGTTTGACGACATTTTAAAACGATAGTATTATGGCAACTGAGATTATAAAAAAATATATTTTTAACATTTGTATAAAACATTTGAAACTTTTCTATGATTGAAGTAAAATAAAGATTGGGAATTCAGGATACAAAACACACCTACCTCCTCTTACCACACAGAAAATATTCCTTATAAGAAAAGAGGAATATAAATAATCTTCATGAGTTTGACGACATTTTAAAACGATAGTATTATGGCAACTGAGATTATAAAAAAAATATATTTTTAACATTTGTATAAAACATTTGAAACTTTTCTATGATTGAAGTAAAATAAAGATTGGGAATTCAGGATACAAAACACACCTACCTCCTCTTACCACACAGAAAATATTCCTTATAAGAAAAGAGAAATATAAATAATCTTCATGAGTTTGACGACATTTTAAAACGATAATATTATGGCAACTGAGATTATAAAAAAAATATATTTTTAACATTACAGGGGTGGAAAATTCCTTCTTGAAATGGTTAAAAGGGTGAAATAAAAAATAAATTCCTTGTTTATGAGTTAAAATACTGCTGAGCACAGAAAATAATGGACATAATGGTAGCAACAATACGACAAAGTCCCAAAGAACTGCGAAAATTTAAAAAAAGAATTATGCGTCTGCATTTTATTTCTAATGCACTGAAAACCCAACTTTGTTCTTAACTATAAACTGCTGTTATTTCTTTTCCAAATTCCTGAGAAATATGATGGAACCTTATTGTTGAAAGACAGCAATTGAGAACTGAGTGGTAGTTAAAAGCAAAGGAAAAGAACTTTGATGCAATCCATTGTGGAAAAATATAGAACTCTTCTGTATACTTACTATTTGTCGGCGGTTGTCATCAGGCTGCTTTTTGTGCTTAAGTAATAGAAAACGAGGTACAAAAATGTTTGTGCAGATTTTTACATTCAAAAGCTGTAATTCAATGTCATTTTAAAATGTTGTGACGAAAGAAAATAAAATAAAACTGAAAAGACCGAATAGTTAAACTATGATAAATTAATATTAATATTAATAACTATTAAGAATAATTATAAACAAAGTCAATATATCGGATGATTAAAAGTAGATGTCTCAACTATTATTTCTTAGACAGCTGATAATAGAAACATACTGAAATATAGAAATCAAATACAGCTTTTAGATACAGCATTTGTTTTACAAGAGGCTATATACATATTACAATAGAAATTTAATTCTTTTTATTTTTTATTTTGTTTATTTAGAAAAACGTTATCTTGGGTCTAAGGCAATTCAAAAAATCCCATTATTTTATGACCAAAAGTTACGGAGTTATAAAACTTTGATTTTTACGTAATTTCAGAGTTTTTTGAAACATGCTGTTAGAGACAGAAAACACAGAATTTTCATAAAATTTAAAGTAATATAATTCCGTAAATTTTGTTCATAAAAGAATGGAATTTTGAAAATGTCCTTCTTAGTCGGAGAAAATAATTTATTCTAAATATCAAATATGGGGCGTGTAAATAAATAACTTTCGTATCTTAATATGTATACATTCCCTTGTAAAAGAAATGCCATATCTGAAAGATGTGCTTGATTTTTATTGTATATTTTTTTCGAATGAAAATTTGTTTCTATCTATTGTACCTTCAAAGTAGGGGTCGCCAAACTTTTTCAACCATCGACCCCTCTCAAATTAGAATAAAACAATAAAAAAAGGTGCTTATGCAAAATTTAGATGCTTATTATTTATTTTATATATGTTAAACATATTTGTATGTTTAAGATATTTATAGGTAATCTGATGCATTATAATGAAATTTCGAAAATTATTTGGCATTGTCAATGCGATGGACGCGATTGGCTATTCTTGAAAATTGGTTCAAAATTCGTAAGTTTCAACCTTACATTCTTAAAAATAAATTAGCATGGCTGAAACCAAATCCAACCATATATGAGCTGGGAAGTGCAAGCAAAAATGGGGAACCACTTCAGGCAGTTTTGGGCATTTCCATATTTTATGGTTGTCCAAAAATGATGTAAAGTCATATTTTTCAAAAGTGTGTCAGATTAAAAGTCAACCGCTAACTCATTAATTTGATTTTGTTGTTCGATAGTTTAAATTTCTATAGTCAACAGTGATGCAACAAACCAATCTGGGATGGGAATTTTCGATATTTTTCCCATAAATATACAATATCATCTGTAGCGTAAACATCATGGCGTTAGAGTGTCTTTTATTATAATAGAAGTGAGTCTTTCATCATTATAGCAAATTTTTAATAAATCATGAAGTTTTTCAAATGTTTGGATAATGAAACAAAATTTAAATATTATATTATAGATTTTTATGACATATTTTAAATTATTTCTCCGTGAAAAATAGTAGACTATTCATTTAAATAACTGTAAATAATTTTAAATAACTGCAAACAATTCTGACCTAGTAGAAATATAAATTGGCTACTTTATTATAAATATTTTTTCAATTGTAGTTAAAAGTAATTAAAGTAATCCACAAAGATTTTCGCCGCGAAAAATATGTAGAACTGGGAGATTCGAACCGAAACAGAAAAATCTCGGATGCAGCGCGTTGCCAACCAAGCTGCTGGGTTCCTTGTCAAAGAAAGAAATTTATCCTATTATAAACTGTAACGTAAACTGTGCGACTTATTTTCTCAATGCCCCTCGAGTATTACGCTTTTATGGCATTCATATATTTGTATACAAACTATACTCTATCGATATGTACAAACGTTCAACGGATTATGTATCCCCGATCTCGGAACCTCCCCTTGTGAGTGGTGCACCAAGTAAGCCATGTCTTTAAATGTTAAAATATGTAGAATAATGTTCAAATTCCACAATGGTATTTTCAACGCTTAACACACAGCAATAACATTATCTGTCGCTCGCAGACTGACTATGCTAGAAGAAGCGGACAGTATGCAAGTCCAAAATCTGAGTATGCGTGCGCAAAAAAATAAATAAATAAATAAATAAATAAATAATGGCTTCCTCGCTTTAAATCTAACGCTATCATCAGCGATTTACGAGATAAACATTGAGACAAATCTATTTCGAATCACCCGGTATATGCAAATATGTTTCAAATTTTACTGTCATATTTGTGCAGATTTTCGTTTAGAAGAACTTCATTCCGATGATGAGATTTTTTATTTTATAACATGTGTTTCATTCTTTGAATTAAAAATAGGGGTTACTATTAATTAAGGTTTACTTGTCCGAAACAATACTTTATGACAAAAATAAACAAAACAAAACAAAACAAACAAACAAAAAGCCCCTCTGGCAATTTGTTATGTTTATTTAATAATGTTGTAACATGATATTTTCCAAATGTGTTAAAAAAAATATTTCATAGCCTATTGCACGCACAAGTAAGAGCACGCAAATTAATTGAATTAACAACACGTAAAATAACAATATTCGTCAGTTTTCAATAAATGACATATTTAGTAAATTTCGGTAAACCTCAATTTTTGTAACTTAGTTAGTTACTTTTAATTTGTTAACACCATGAAAAAAATCTTGCAATATACAGGGTGTCCCTTCTTATCTTTAACCAATATCTAATTTCGAAACCGTTAGTTTTAGAGGTGTAGTTCCAATTGCAAAAATGTTTCAATTGATATTCTTCGTCATATAAAAATTCGTTTAGGTCAATTTTTTTAAAAAGTTAGTAAATTTAAATATTTATATGGCCCCCGGGCTCTTATAAGTTATATTTAGAAAATTTTCTGCATACTCTAGGAAGTAAAATGGTAAGAATTTCATTTTTGTATGAGCAAAACATACCGATTTATGTTACTATCAATTTTATGATTTTTCAGCCTTTTTCTGGCACTAAAAACGAAAAACGCGTTTTTAATTCCGGGAACCTCTAGAAATTTATCCAACAAAACAGACGACAGGCAAAAAGAAGTATCACCCTGTATGCAATATAGATACATACTTCTGTACAACATTTTACAACACATACAGAACACACATTATACATACAATACACACAACAACGCGTTATAAAAATGAGGGAAATAGTGATCACTCTGTCGCTAATGAGCAGTCTGACAACTGAAAAATGTTCCATAACTTTGATTAAAAAATAAAATAAATTTAAGAAACTTCCCTAATCAGAGTATCATATAATTTTTCAAAACAACACTTCTTATACAAATAAAAGAAAAAAAACTCTGCTTGCGATAAATTCCTTCTTCGATAAAATAATTCTATGAACTGCATTTAATTTTATAATTTTATTTTAAGTTTAAAAATTGGACACATTGCATATCTATATTAATTGTCTTTATCTATGAATACTTAAGAAATAAACTTTTATGAACTGTAATTAATTAAAATAAATTTCTTAGTTAATTGAAATAAATTATAGCTTTAAAAAGTATGACATCAGTTAAGTGCCTAAATGAAAAGCTTTTGGACACTCGTTGTCAGATTTTAGAAAAAATAAAAGATGTCAGAAATTTGAATAGAAACATTTTAAATGCGCCCTTATTAGAAATAAAAATAAAAGGTGTGGGGAGGAGGGGGGGGGGGGGAGTTGATGCCTATTAGTTTTCAAACAGATTAAAAATTTTACCTCCTTTTAATTCAAATAAAGGTAAAATTTAAGAAAATGCATTCTTTTTTTTATAATTGTCAGCAAAATAATCTTTTTATTTTAGACTAATCTGATTCGAAATTCATTGTTCTGTGAAAGTTTAAGTTCTTGGTTCCGACAAGTAAAGAAATATTAAAGTTACAGCAACAATAGAAATAAAAAAGAAAATATTTTACACTTTTAAACCTAAATATTTTTAACAATACTGGAACAAAGGCTAAAACTATGGATAATTTTATTTATACAACGTTTAGATTTTTTAAATATTTTCATTATCATTAAAATTCTTATTTAAAAAATATTTATCGATGAGATACAAAGTTCTAAATTCACGAAAAAGAAAACAAATAAATAATTGTCAGTCTAATGACATAAAAATTTTTCGAAACATTTTCAGTTGTTTTCATTCTATTTATATCTGTCCAACATATTCAGAGGTTTTTATATTTTAAGAAGCTCCTTTGTTTCTTAAAGGCTCTTAATGTGGTAAACAACAGTTTAAACAAAAGCTTTACATTGAAAAAAGAGGTTTGGTGTAACAAAAGGACCTTCAACATTAAAAATGGGTTTTTGGTATGAGATAAGCATGTTCGTATTTAAGAGCAAAGGCAATAGGGGGGATTTTCTTTTTGTTCAATGAATAAATAAAATATATCATACTTTTACAGCATATAATTTTAAAAGGAAACTGTACAGAAAATCTATACATTTTTATGAAATTTGAAAATATTCACGTATATTTGGGGCACATTGCATACATATTTTTTAACTTTCTTAATATGTATATACTTTTAAAAATACTGATTTGTTAACACGTTCACTGCCGGGTTAAAATTACCGGAATTTAATTTTATTTAGAAAGTTCGAATTCATACCAGAAAATACTAATAGCAATATTTACTTTATTTAATTACAGACATTTCGTGATTACATAAAATAAAAATTCTTCTTTCGAAATTTCCGGTACGAATTCGTAATTTTAGATTGAAACACCACGAGTATACTCGTGGTTAGCAGAGAATGGGTTAAATTATAATAAATTTATTCGTTAGTTTAAATAAATGATTGTTTTTTAAAATTATTGCACCAGTTCCAGATTTTCTAGATTCTCATAGTCATATTTAAGCAAAATAAAACCCAGATATTAACTTAAATTATGATGAACATTTTTTACTGACCCTTTTATTACAAAAAAAAAATAAATAAATAAAGTGATGCATATCAGTTCTTTAACAGTTTAAAAATTTTACCCCTGTAACACTTTCCAACATTAGTTGTTTACACTTTCCAACGTAGTTCAAAAGTGTTTATGATTTGGGTTTTCCTGTTTGCTACCTGCCGTCTGTCTGTCCATATTCTAATTCTCGTAAATATACTCAGATTAACATGAATGATATATGTTAATGATGTTTACTATGGCCTGTTCTCTATTGAACATTAAGTATGTACCATTAATAGTTCGCACTCAAACAAATTCCGTTATATTATGATCTGTAGGGAAAAATCTTTCCGTGGTGTGTTTTAATGATCCTACTCAATTAGAAACATAATGAAATAACCATAAATTTCTGAGGTGCACTAAAACATGCTTTCTGTAGAATATGGTTTGCAAAGCATTTATCATTCATTTACAGGGTCACATAACATAATTTGGTTATATAAAGGCTTCCGAGGGAATACTGTTTGCAGCGTTTATTAATTGTGTCACATTATTCCAAACATGATGAAATTAATATACATTACTGAGGTTCAATACAAGATGCTTGTTGTAGAATATGATGTTGATAGCATTTATCATCCATTTGCACGGACACACAAAAACTATCGGACACTGTATTGTCTATTAGCCATAATTGCTGTAAGTGCGTTTTCTGTTATAGCATACGTTTTCAAGCTTAACTAAAGTTTTGCATACTACGTGTTGGGTATAAATTTTATGGCTAAACAAAATAATTTGTAAACATTACTGAGTATGGGCGTGAATTGCTTAAAGGTGGTTTTTAATTGAGCTATGCACTATCAAGCTGAACTATTATTTAATATACAATGAGATGTTTGTAGAATAAAATAAATTCATATACAGGGTTACGCAAAGATCTGAATTCATTGAAGCCTGTAGATGGTAATTTCTGCAAGTGTCATTTTAGAAGTTTTAAGCATTTCGTGTCTAAATTAAATTTTAGCTTAACATGTGGCGTGTAAAAAAATCTGCAGATAAAATACAGGGCTGTATAAAAGAAGTTGAGTTAATTTCCGTTTATTGATAAAAATTTTTGAAGGCGAATTCTCAACTGTGTTATGCATTTTACAGCTAAACTAAATTTTAGCATACTATGTAGATTAAATCTGTAGATAATAGACAGAACTGCACAAAAAGAATTCGATTACCTTTTCGGCTATATAGGTAGATGCTGAAATGTAGATTACAAAATGTTGCGTTTTCTAAATTATTTACTTCGGTATCTTATTTACCTTAATAAACGGCGAATTTTTGTAAAGTATTCTAGAATGGTTGGAAAATGTTTCATAATCAATGATTGACGCATGATTTTTCTTTCTTGTTAAATTAAGAAAACTTGAAATTTATGAAAATACAATCTTTTGTTCAAAACTTACACTAAATCTATTTTTAGCCATAAACTGATTCTTAACTTATTGTTTCTTAAAACTGTAAGTGCTTGTACAGCAACTACATACAAATAACAATAAAATATTTTTAGCTTTTAAAATTATAAGGTTACTGAACAATGCTTGAACAAAGAAAAATGTTATTTACTTAATATTGAATTTTTAAAAGTATTTTCATTATCATTAAAATATTTCTTTTACATATTTATATACGAGATACATGAGTGTAAGTTATGACAATAATAATAAAAAAAAACATCCGCTTAATGACATTAAATATTTAAAAATAGTTTGTGTTGTTCATTCTATTTATAGATGTTCAACATAGTCAACGCTTTTTATATTTCAAGACGCTCCTTTGTTTCTTAAAGACTCTTAATGTGGTAAACAACAGTTTAAACAAAAGCATTAGATTGAAAAGATTTAATGCTTTTTATAAAAGTACCCCGAATTACATAAAATGGTTTTATGAAAGTGATGAGATAAGCATGCTCACATTCAAGAAACAAAGTTTGGAAATTTTATTTTGTTCAGAGAATAAATAAAAGTCATTATATATCTTTAGAAAAATGTTAGTCATTCTTTTGTAAAAAGCCTAAATGTTCTTTGTATACAAAAATTGGTGCCAAAAATGTCATTTTAAATGAAAACTTAATAGAAAATTTTTACACATTTTTATGAATTTTTACACATTTTTACACATTTTTATGAATAGTAAAATTGTTTAAAAATTTACGGAACATATTGCATATTAATTTTTTAATTCCTTTATCTGATTAAAAATCTTTTTAGAAATTGTAATTAATGAATTGTGTGCAATTAACAGCTTTTTAAAATTAATTATCAGATTTAAAGTAAAAAGCAGGTGTTATCAAGAAGTTTGTTGGAAAATATCTGAATGTCCATTTCATTAAAAAAAAATAAAAAATAAAAATTAAATTAAATACAAAATTAAATAAAAAAATCTAATGTATATGAGGACTATAAGCATAATCAGTTTAAAGATTAAATCGCACTTTCAGTCTAATTAGAGGAAAATTTTGAGAAAATATATTTTCTTATTCATAACTTACAATCTTTTTTATTTTTAAAAGTAATATGATTCAGAATTTATTGTGCTGTTAAACTTTAAGTGCTTGTTTCTATAAAGTAAAGAAATGTTGAAGTACAACAACAATGCAAATAAAAAATGAAATGTTTTCAGCTTTTAAAATATAAATATTTTTAACAAACAATAAAAACTGCGGAAAAAATTATTCATTTAACGTTTAGTTAAAAAAAAAATTTCATTATCATTATTTTTTTTTATAAATGTTTATCGACAAGACATATAGATACAAGTTCATGAAAAAGAATATTGTTAAAATTTTTTAAGTATTATGTTTTATTTTTCCATCTGTATGAAAGGAATGCTTAGCCGATCCTGTGCCTCTCTCATTGGTGAGAGTTCCAGATATTCAGCCTAGAACAGCTTATGTAAGGTATTGAACGCGGCTTGCATTCTCATTGGCCGGGTGGGCTTCCAGAATTTACAGCATTTCTAGTTTTTTTTAGATCCATCGGGTTCATTGGTTTAAAGCATGTAAATAGAAGTTATGAATGAGACACTGTGAATAGAAAGACTCAGATCAGTTTGAAGCGATAGCAAATACTTGTGATCAAGACTTCGCGTCTTTTCGGAATATTGTTATTCTGTTGTATTGGCTGCCTTAGCAGTGTTTTGAGGCATTTGAAGTCTGAATCTCAATGTTATACTTTATTCCTGTTATTACCAGAAATTTCTGTTGTATTGAATCGTTTTAGACCAGCTGATTTTCATGTGTTAGTGAGTCTGTAGCTGGGTACCATTTCCGAACATTCTTGAGGGGGAGGGGGGGGTAACGCTTTTTGAATGGAGCCAAAATTTCTTTTGATTTTGTTGAGTATATATAAGAAGCCATTGGTACAGTTTTATTCTCACGCTTGTTTTAAAAATTAGCCAAAGTATTCATTTATTATAAATATATCTCACTATGAGAATGTTGCAAGAGTAACAACGCTTTAGAAAATATTATTGATAATTGTTAATTTCTGTGGATAACGTGTTTATTAGATGGTAATGTTTCAATTTCAACCAAATGTAACTAGATATTTTAACTTTTGTGCAATTTATGAAAAGTTTGTTTTAAATACCTGACATGTGATGGCAAATACATTTTGAAATATCAAATTCCCTGTGGAGGGCAATAAGAATCACAATGAATTAAAATTTTAAACATTTAAAATATACCAGATATTTGAAATATACCAATTTTTTTGTATATGTGTTACAGCCATAGCCCGAAAATGGCTAGTACACAAATTGCCCAACTTATTAAATTTATTGGACAATTCGAGCATTGTCAGGTCAGTTCGCGAAATGGCTAGAAGTAGATGAAAAGTTCGCGAAATGTCTAGAGACAGTCGCCCAGTTCCCAAAATGGCTAGCGGCAAATGGCTAGTTTGCAAAATGGCTAAGGGCGAGTGGCCAAAGTCGAAAAGAAAAGCCACGAGCTGATTTTAATGATCTGTATAGTTTCTAGTTAACCAAATAATAATAAAAAAATTTCAATGAAAGCTGTTCATTTACAGATGAGCACTCACAAGATATTTTTTTAAATATACATTTTTTTAAAAATTTCTTCAAAATGGTGGCAATTGTGATACTTGCAATGTTACAAAGAAAATGAAATAATGGGGATTATTATAATGGCTAGGCTAGAGAAAATTGACCAAAGTCGTAATAAAAAACGTCTTGAGCTGATTTTGAGGGGTCTGAGGTTTCCCTTTGCTGAATTTTATTTTGCTGCTTTAACATTGCTTTTGTTATTATTATTATGAAAGCAGTTCATTTCTAGATGAGCCGACACGATGTATATATTTTTCTCAATATTATTATTTTATATTTTATTTTGAATGTAAATGATTTTGATGAAATTTCTTCAAAATGGAGGCAATTGCGTTACTTCCATTTTACCAAAGGAAAGAAAATAATGGGGATTATTATATTTTGTCATTTTTTATTACAATAAAAAAAAGAATATATATTTTTCATTTGAAAAAAAAAGTGTTTAATATCATAAAGGGCCTTTAAAGTAAATTAATACCATTTACAATAATAATAATAATAATAAGAAGAAAATAAAATAAAATAAGATTACATTATTAACGATGCATGAACGTGAACGATACAGAACCTCAATATAACAAATGCAAAAACTGACACAATAGGATAATTATGCGACGCTTAAAAAACCAACGTAAATAATAGAATAAGCAAATTAAATTTAGTTTTCAGATATTAAGGTTTTCATAAGATAACCTTTTTTCAGTAGGAAAATAAAGGAGCGCGATAAGTAGCAAGGACAACGCACATGCTCTAAATTTAATGTGATTGTGCTTTTCTTTATGTTGGTTGAAAGCATTACATACTCATCGTACAATTAATTATAAATATACAAAACACTGGATTTATTTGTTTGTCAACATGGGCGCCCACAGAACAAAATTCAAGAACAATATTCAAACAAATGTAACTGCAAATATTTTTATTCTTCTTCTATGAAATGGAGAATATAAACATGAAATAAATTATACTGGAGTTTAGATTTAGCAGAACCTTATGTGAAAAACAATTTTAGGTATATCAATATAAAAGCAATATAGAAATATAACAACATCTATTAAAAATCCACACATATTAGAAATGACGAATTGAAACAATTTATTATTTTTTGCATCATTGGGAGGAGGGGGGAACTCTGCCCTCTGAATCCTTGTTTAAAATAATTGTTAAACGCATGAACATAAAAAAAAACTTAATTAAAAATTGTCTTCAACCAGAGGGGAAAGGAGGAGTTTCAGAGTGGCTCTTTCCCTGTGACGAAAATTCTTAATTCCTACTCCTTTTACTGTTTAATTAGCTTAAATCTTTCGAGAAAAATACGATTTACTATAATTTACAAAATCACAAGCGAAAAAAATAATAAAATTTAAAAATCCAAGAAAGGGTAATTGCTCTCCCCTGACCCACTTTTCGAGATTCCATGTTTTTCGAACTTTTACATGAATAGTAATATTTTGAAATCCATCCAGACAAAACTCCTTATCTCACCTCAGATTAATTAAAAAAAATGTATATTTATAAACTTGTCTTTCGTAACAAATATTGATTTTGGACAAGGGATATTTTATGCGAGAGTATGAGACGTAAGAATAATATTTTATAAAAACTTGAACCTCTTTCCCTTACAAGTTACGTTCGCCAACTCCCCATTCACACCTGCAGGCTCTAAACACATACTATTTTTTTCTGCTTTAAACCGATTATCTGATTACGAAGGATTGAAGGATATTATCATGGCCATTGGTGATCTTGTGTAATCGGGTTGTCATTTATTTTCCTTTTATTGGGGGATTTTTATAGTTCCTAAGGCCTCATCCATTACTGTCGCAACAGCTAACGACAGATTTCGCGATGAAGCAAGATCTATTACACATTTGAAAATCATCTTATATAAATGGTTAAGTAAAAAATATCGCTGCCTTCCGGACTTTTTTAATGTCTAGAAGAAAAGTTTTCTTTTAGATACTATAATGAAATCGTTTCAAATATATTGTTTGAAATATGACGTAATTTTGCCATTAAATGCTTTTCGCACTTTATAATTTAATCATTTTAAAGTTTTCTTTTAAAATCTATGTGTAAATATATTTTTCAATTGAAAGGTAATTGCATATGTCATTTGGGCTTTTGAAATTCTGACAACATACGATAAAAAACGGCTATTCCAAACTATAAGATAAACTCTATTCAGATAATAAAATTTTCGAAAACGAAAAAGAAAAAAACCCCTAAAAATTAGACAAACTTAATAAATAATTGGTCAGTGCACTCCACAATCTAATCATGTATATGCTTGCAAAATATGGTTAAATTGCTTTGAATAGTTTTTGATTCTATAAATTGTATTTAACCGAACTACCTTGATCGATTCCAACATGAAATAACGCTTTACATTTTTTTCTCGATTTAAAAAATGCCCACTTCAATGTATATATCATATATTTGTCTATAAAATTCCAGGTTTTCATGTTTTTATATGCAATAGTTTTTACAGGATAACCCGAGAAAGTTAAAAGGTCACAATAAATTCAATTACGGCAGCAGGAGCGCTATTTACTTTTTTTAGAATATAGAGAAATTATAGAATAGCCATATACAATACTCATATAAAATACTATACAAATACCAATAATATAATACTCTCAATGAATCCGCTGTATCAGAATAAGTCACAGATGCGAGAAATTCACCAAATATGGACTTCTACCACATGCACATCAGTGATACCTATCGGACAATCTTGAATCACCACTTTGAATACTGGCCAGAGTTTTCGGCCATTTCGAAAATTGGCCGGCCAAAGCACGAAATGCACAGTTAATCGGCTTTGACCAAGATTCTCGGCCAACTCATGAACTGGTCTTTGGTCGTAACATATATATATATTTACAATTGTCTATAATATGTTTATTGTATTACATTGTTTTAATTTTTCTTAAAAAAATGTGATTTGCATGCCACTTTTTAGTACAGGGCTCCGATTATGGAAAGAAAAGACATGCACTGCAAGTATTGGAAGAGAACAAAGAAAAAAATTCAAAGATATTGTAAAAATTTAAAATGTACTCCATCTGCAGATTTTATATACGCACCTGGGGGAGTGGCAGTAAGGTCTATTTTAAAACTATACTTTAAAATAAACAGTTTTTATGTTGAATTTTTAGAGTTGAAAATCTGTTTTGAACTCACAGAATCAGAAATACTGATTTATGATTCTGTGATATTGAAATTCTTATGAAATACTATGCTATTGAAATTTTTATATTATAATTAAATTCTTTAGATTATTATTCTTATATACTTAGTTAAATGTTCAGTTAAATTTTACCGTATATTTAGTTTATATATCAAAAAATACAATACACTTTCAAATTCAAGCAATAATTTCAAAAATAAGGTTTGATTCAATTAAGTAGAAGTATTTTATATCAGTATGTGAAATGCTTTCGTATAATGTTATTCACTGCTTTTCTAAGACACAGTGAAATCAACCATAAGAAATCATCCATAAGTGATTGCAAATAGTATTAAATTAGTAAACATTTAAAGTCATAGTAACATCAGGAACATCGGATTTAAGAAAGTAGTTATTTTACTTCGATGGCTGTTTAAGCTCTTTGCCAAATATACTAAATTGAAGAATATTATAAAGGTTGAGAAGTACTTAACTGTTAAATGAAGCAAAACAGATTTTAACGAATAAACTACTCAAAACTATCTTATTCAATTTAGTAATAGCTTATTAGAGTAATAGGATCAATTCAGCATTAAAGGAAATATGATTGCATAAGACATTGAAATTTAAGTACGTTAACAATATTAGCAAATTAAATATGACATGAGAAAAATAAAAACTTAAAAAGTCACGTTTTCAATTTAACTGAAAAGAATCTCGTGTTTTGAGAAAATTGATATTGAAAATTCTCGTAAATGAGAAAATTTTACATAGTTCTAGTTCTCTCTAAATCCTTAATTATCCGTCAATACCCTGGTAGCAAAATGATATTTGGACAATATTTTTCTTATTGGCTGCATCTTATTCAACATAAGTAAATTAAATATAACATGCGAAAAATAAAAAGTTAAAAAGTCACATTTTTAATTCAACTGGAAAGACTGTCGCCTTTACAAATGAGAAAATTTTATGTAATTTTACTTCTTTTCTCAAAATTTTTAATTATCCATCAATACCCTAGTAGCAAAATAATATTGCGACAATATTTTTTCTTATTGGCTGCATCTTCTTCAATATTGACAATACTGACATGAAGTATTTGTCCGACATTGAGAAAATTATTTTTTTTTCAATACTGCACCAAAATTGGTCAGAAATGTAATTCCCCATTTCATACGATTCGTCATTTCGTTGCCAATTTTATCATGATTAGGGAACTCATGATATTCAAATTTTAATTGCTTAAAAGGCGTATAGCCAACATAGTGAAAAAGTATCCAAGCCGGACTCGAACCCGTGTCATCAATATAGCGCACTGACGTTCTAACAACTGAACCACTTGGAACGACACCCAGCTTGGCACTTCTCACTATAACATGTTGGCAAGGCTACAAACACAGCACAAGATGGAATATTTTTCCGTGAGCCACCAACCTTGAGGAAAACACGAAACCAAAGAAAATCCTGCATCGATAATTCAATAAATCTATTTTTAATACTGAAAATTTTTCCATAGAAAATTTCTCACACCTTACATTCATAATATTCAATTTTTTTTATTGCTTAAAAGGCGTCATAGTGAAAAAGTATCCCAGCCGGGACTCGATCCCAAGTCATCAGTATAGCGCACTTAAAACGCGTATAGTCAATATAGTGAAAAAGTATTCAAACCCGAACTCGAATACGGGTCACCAGCATGTAAAAGGCGTATAGCCAACTTAGTGAAAAAGTATCCAAGCCGGGACTCGAACCCGGGACATCAGTATTTAAAAGGGGTATAGTCAACATAGTGAAATAATATCCAAGCCGGGATTCGAACCCGGGTCATCAGTATTACGTGCGCTATACTGATGACCCGGGTTCGAGTCCCGGTTTAGATACTTTTTCACTATGTTGGCTATACGCCTTTTAAGCAATTAAAATTTGAATATTATGAATGCAAGGCATGAGAAATTTTCTATGGAAAAATTTCCAAGTATCAAAAATAGATTTAATTTTATCATGATTAGGAATCTCAGTTTACTGAAGATTTTTCAATAAGAGTAGAAGGAAGTTTTAGATAAATATGACTTTTTTTTTCCATGCAAATTTTGTTGTAATTTACAAGAAAATAAAATCTATAAAAATATTTTACTCTTTATGTGAACGAATTATGACATTTATTAAAAGTAATGAGAAATTATTATAAAAATTTGATTGTAAGCTGAATAATAGAAATATTTGTACCCATTTTCATCTTAAAATATATTGCTGTCTCATTTCTCCCCTTTATTTCGAAATATTATCAAACTGAACTCCACAAAACATATTTCGGAGAAGTGTAATGATTTTTTGCAGCCGAAGCCCGTTAATGGAGTAACACGTAAAGCGATATAAAGAACTGTTGATGCAGCCCAATGTAGGAGTGTTTATTATGTTGAAGACGACTGGACAGCAGACGCGTTTGTCATGAAGTATAAGTATATTTGTTCCCGTGTCTTTTAACGAGAGAGTATTTTCGTTTGCTAAAAATGCACTGTTATAAAAAAATTATAGAATACTCCGATTATGACAGGATCCTCAAACGAGCTCAGAAGTTTCTTCAATCACACTTCTTTTATAATTACAGCATAAATATTATTTTTATTTAAAAAAATATACACTATAGGCCGAAAGTCACCGGACACTCGAGTTTAGACAATTAGTCGGAGATTTAAAGAAATACTTGAAAAATTCTTCTGGAAATTCGGAAATATACAGAACACGTTTAACGTCATATTTTTCAGCGAAGGTTTGATCACAAGGGCAATTAGGGGAGGGCAACAACAATTTGAATAAAAAAAATAATATTTGTAATCATCCTGTAAAATAAAATGCTTGAAATGATCTGTATCTTTTGCACAGGACTTTGTGGATCTTATACAACACTTGCATTAAATTGTGTAATAATAGCCCATAAATATATGGAGATATAAATATTTCTTTAAAAATTTCATTATAGCATGCATGGTTATCAACGAAATTTAAAATCACTTTCAGAAAACTTGAAAAATACAGTAGAAATAATATACTACATATATTACAATTAGATATAAATACGTTAAATATTTAATAAAATATGATCATTTGTATGAAATAGTTTTTAACTGCATCCGTTCCAAAACTAAGCATGAATTTACATTAAATGCTAAAGAATAAACTAATTCCGTTAGTTACGTTAAATGCGAAAAACTCCTTGTATGCAACTAAAACAATTTTCATGCAACTCCTTTGTGTAAAATCAGTTAATAAAAAAAGAGAATTTGTGAAAAGTCTATTATGACCTAGTTACTTTTAGAAAGTAATTAAAATTCAGCTCGCTATATTGCCAATATCTGACTCATCCTTCCCCCCCCCCAAAAAAAAAAATAAATAAAATAAATAAAAACTTTTATGCATGCATAGTTAAAAAGTATTCCATACAAATTATAATATTTCATGAAATATTTATATTCTAGTTGTAATATATTCAGGGCCCGCTTAAGACATAAAAGTAGGGGAAGCCCGACGTTACTCTGGGGTCTCCCCTCTACCAATTGCTTTGTTATTTACTAAATCCATTTTTGGTATGCTGCACCAATTTGAAATTTTACCATCAAAATTTCGAGTAAACAACAATTTAGAAAGAGCGAGCTTCTTAGAAAAAAGTTCGTATGATTTTTTTTTTCTTTTTGTAAAAATTATTCTGAAAAGTAAATTTGGGGGCCCCTTTGTATTTCTTTGGGTAAGCACGGGCTTCCCGGGCCTATTCGGTAAACAGGCCCTGAATATATTGTTTCTACTGTATATTATCAAGTTTTCAGAAAGTGGCGTTTAATTTGATGACAATCTTGCATACTATAAACAAAATGCAAACGGAAATTTATTGAAATTTTTATATTTTCGTGCATATACGTCCCAATTTTAAACAAATTAACACAAATATTGTAAAGGATTCACATAGTCATGTGCTATAGCTACAGACCATTTCGAGCATTTTAATTTACACGGTAATCACAAATATTATATTTTCAATCTGTGGTTGCCCCCCTATTTTTTCTTGGGTTTCGCTGGAAAATAGGTGGTCAAAAATGTTCTTTATATAACCAAAGTTCCAGTAGATTTTGTCAAGTATTTCTCTAGATATTCGACTAAAAATCTAAAATCAAAAGCGTCCGGTAACTTTTGGCCAAACACTGCACATTTTGCACACTTTTCTATATAAATGAAAGAAACACCGTTTATAGGAAAGAGAGAACGAAACAATCCAAAAAGATAACCCACTTAAATTTGAAATAGATATATATATATTTGTACTGCTCTTTAAAACTGAAATAAATCATAAATTAATAAAAGAAAACTGCCCAGTTAAACTGAGGGCATTGAGCTCACAGGCTATTCACACTAGATGTGTATTATACTCTTATTTCAAAAAATTTGAAATAAGAGAAAAATAAAGAAAGCAACAATATATTAAGCGGGGGTCATCCCCCGTTACCCCCCCACTCTTAGTTAACTAATGAACCCCTTAAACTAATCAGGGAAGTCTCTGATTACAATGAATATAAATACAAAATTTGAAGAAAATCGGATAATTCTGCATGAAAAACCCATTTATCTAAATTAAGGGGGGGGATTAGCCCCCCCGTTCCCCCCCTTTATACTTAACCAATCAATCCCGAAATCTAATCAGGGAAGCGTCTTAACCCAATGAACCTATAAACAAATTTTGAAGCAAATGGGATAATTCTGCATGCAAAACCCATTTATATAAATTAAGGGGGGATTAGCCCCCCCCGTTTCCCCCCTTTATACTTAACCAATCAATCCCGAAAACTAATCAGGGAAGCGCCTTAACACAGTGAACCTATAAACAAAATTTGAAGGAAAACGGAATAATTCTGCATGAAAAACCCATTTATATAAATTAAGGGGGGATCAGCCCCCCCCGTTCCCCCCCCTTTATACTTAACCAATCAATCCCGAAAACTAATCAGGGAAGCGTCTTAACCCAATGAACCTATAAACAAATTTTGAAGCAAATGGGATAATTCTGCACGAAAAATCCATTTATATAAATTAAGGGGGGGATTAGCCCCCCCGTTCCCCCTTTATACTTAACCAATCAATCCCGAAAACTAATCAGGGAAGCGCCTTAATAACACAGTGAACCTATAAACAAAATTTGAAGGAAAACTGAATAATTCTGCATGAAAAACCCATTTATATAAATTAAGGGGGCGGATTAGCCCCCCCGTTCCCCCCTTTATACTTAACCAATCAATCCCGAAAACTAATCAGGGAAGCGCCTTAACACAGTGAACCTATAAACAAAATTTGAAGGTAAACGGATATTTCTATGAAGAGTTATCGCGTTACGTACATACATACGTACGTACATACAGAACCGGCGGGCACATAAGCTCTCAGGCTTTGATAGCCTGTGAGCTAAAAAGGAAATACTAGACATATGAGAGTTATGGTTTGTAATAATTTTTTTGTACAATTTTGACTTGAATATATTTTTTAAATCTGTGTAACTGAAATAAATCATAGCTTTGAAAAACAAATTACACTACTTCGGCACATATGATGCATATTTTTCACAGTTGCTGTGAAACTCGAACTAAAAATCACAGTAAACTGCAATTTTATTAGACAGTATTTTAATTCTCCGTTCATCACATTAGAGCTCTAATATTTATAGAACAATAGAGAGAGTTTAGCCCCTTATAACCTAAACAAAGATATTTTTAAGAAAATGTATTCTTATGTTCATGATTCGTAGAAAAACTTTTTGTTTTAGGTATAATCTGATTTTGAATTTATTCTCTCGTGAAACGAAAAGTGGTTGCTTTCAAAAAGAAAGTAGTGCTGGTGCAGAGTATCACTCAGAAAAAGGAATTGATTAAAACTACGAAACGTTTTTGTTCAGTACATTTTGGTTGTTTTAGCAAAATTGGAGTAAAATTGAACCATTTTACTTCAATTAACAAAACATTTTTGCTGACGATACAAAATTTTTTTTTGGAATTGCAAAAAAAAGTGGTTTTTAACAAAAAAGTTTTTTTGTTGATTCAAACAAAATTTCCATTGACCTATATTTAAGCAAAATTTTTGTTTAAATATGGGTCAATAAAAATTTTGTTTGAATCAACAAAATATATTTTTTTTTGAAATTCCAAAAAAAAAATTTTGTATCGTCAGCAAAATGTTTTGTTAATTGAAAATGGTTTTCGTAAAATGGTTCAATTTTACACCAATTTTGCTAAAACAACAAAATGTACTTCAAAAATATGTTTTGTAGTTTTAATCAGTTTCTTTTTCTGAGTGTAACAATAAAAACATAAAGAAACATATTTTCAGCGTTTAAAATGCAAATATTTTGGACAATGCTTCTAGAAAACATGAAACAAAGCATTATATTATTTCTTTAATACTTAAATTTTTAAAGTATTTTTGTTATCATTAAAATAATTTTTTCTCAATATATATATATATATATATAAATTAACGAAAAATAAAGTCCACCTAATGACATTAAATTTTTAGAATATCATTTTTTGTTCATGCTATTCAACGAATTTTATGTTTTACGAAGTACCTTTGTTCTTTAAATACTTATAGTGTGGTAAACACCAAATTAAACAACAGTCTTATAATAAAAAGATTTAATGGTTTAACATAAGTATCCTTAGCCAAGGAAGTCTAGTCTTTTGTGATGAGATAAGCATGTTCGTTTTTGAAGCGCAAATAAATTCTTATTGTTTATAAAATAAAGAAAATCTAGGATATTTTTACATTCAGAACAATGCAAAAAATTACTTGTAAACATAAATAAATTAATTTGCATCTTTTCATTTTACAAGAAAGCTTTTACGAAAAATGTTAATCTGAAAAATCTGTTTTTAATATTATTGAAAATGGATCCAAAATATTTATGAAATCTTATAAAAATAGTTATTCACGCTTAAGAAGTTTATCAATTTATGGTTTGCTTTCGTTTGGTGATGTTTTATAAACTTCACCACTATATATATATATATATAATAATAAACTTCAATGGAAAATCACTTGCAGAACCATTATCACAAAAGCCAACCAAAATATATAAACCACGTAAATACAATACTAGAAAAACAAAACTAAATTTACACCGAACCAGAAAACGCAACTAACTACTTAAACTCATAACAAAAGAACACTACAAATTGCATCAAAAATTAAAAAAAGCCAATAAACAACAAAGAAAAGCTAAAACAACATGTGTCAGGTGGCATGGCTTGAGACATGCACTGCTGGTTTAAACTAGTTTTACGCATGTAACACTCCCCCATACCTGACAAGTACAGACTGAGAAAGAATGAAACTGACATAACGAAAGAAAGCAAACTAAAGTCCGACTACACCAACTAATTCTCGATTTACACCACAGTAAACAACCCACTGCACCGACAAACTATAACTAGACTACATCATCAAGTTCTCAACTTACATCACGGCAGACATCCCACTACACCGAAATGCTAAAGCCAGACTACTCCATCAAATTCTCAACTTGCATCACAGCAAACAACCCACTACACCGACAAACTATAACCAGACTACACCATCAAGTTCTCAACTTACAGCACGGCAAACATCCCACTACACCGACAAACTATAGCTAGACTACAACATCAAGTTCTCAACTTACATCACAGCAAACATCTCACTACACCGACAAACTATAGCCAGACTACACCAACAAGTTCTCAATGTACATCACGGCAAACAACCCTCTACACCGACAAACTAAAGTTAGACTACACTATCAAGTTCTTAACTTAAATCACGGTAAACAACACCGACACTCCCGCAATTATCACATCAACAAAACATCGCTCGTATAGAACACTCCTAACAATTCGTCACTATAACCTTTATTTCTTATAAATTTGTATGTTAGTCGGACAAAAACTGAACCGAATAACCTTGTGTTAACGCCATATAATAAAATTCAGCTATATTCCTAGCAATATTAGCATAGTTAGAGCACAATTTATCAATACGGCATAAACCATTTATAAAAATATTTCTGAAAATGGACAAATGCACATTTGAACTGAAATGTAACATTTTAATAGTATCAAAATTAAAATAATTTCTCTTATCGTAAATATTTGTTACCAGTTCACCATTAGAAACATCTAAAGTTACATACAGAAAATCGACACATTTGGAATTATTTGACGCAATTTTCAGGCTTAAACTATTTGTATAGTGATTAAAGCTGTAATCTTTCAAGGAATTGGTAATCCCGGCTAATAGAACATCATCTATGTATCTGTTACATTTTTATTTGCAGTATCTTCTTTTTCATATGCATATAAATAAATATCAGCTGGGATGGAGCTGCAGCTCCCACCCATGGGAATACCTTTACTCTGTTTGTAAACTCGTTTACCATTATATAAATAACTTTCTTTTACTACAAAATTAAAAAGAGTTGTGAACTGTTCAGAGCTTATATTTGTAATATTGAACTCCTTAAAAAAATCCATAATTTTACTCTGTAAATCATCTAAATTAATACTATTGAATAAATCTTCAAAGTCATAAGTATGAAATTCTGTTATATTGCACAATTTTCTTAAATTGTCAATTAATTCGAAACTGTTTTTAATTATACATGTAGATTTTACTTTTAAAATTTTAGCAAATATTTTGTTTAGAATGTGTAGAAACTTTTTATTTGCCGTAACCAAATATGAACCGAAACCACATGTAATAGTTCTAAAGGTCACAGGAGTTTTATGAAATTTAGGGACTAAAACTAGATACGGCAGTTCGCTGCTATGTTGTTTAATATTTAATTTCTTGTAGAAAGCCTTGATCCTATTACCAACTACTTGTTTGCTTGATTTTAAGAGCTTATAATTCGCCTTATTATCATAACTACCACGTAGAATTAATCCATATAGTTGTTTGCATATTATTGCATAGTTAGAATTTTCTTTATTAACGTATGTGATAATAAAGCTGTTCTGAAGCTGCTTTATAGAACTCCTTAAATCATTATAGTATTCGCCTGTAATTCCATCACTTTTTTTTTATATTGAAAATCTAGTTCATTTCCTTCAAAATATTATATTTTCACTCCAAATAAACACTTTCGGATAAGCCATATTTATTCATCAATTTCTGAACAAAAATATCTACATTTTCCGTTATACGTTGTATAGCATGAGTTTTTGTAACAATCCTTTTCAATCGATACTTCGTACCGTAACACATATAATTTCGAAGGTTTATGTTTTGCACGATATTTAAATATATATATATATATATATATATATATATATAGTGTTATACATATTATATAACTTTTATTCGTCAAAAACTTTATCACCTTCAATATACTCCTCTTAGCGATCCCTGCACCGCTCCATCCGAATTTTCCACTGTGGAGAAAAGTGCTGGAATTACTCTTCTATCAGTTTGCTGAGAGTCTCCTCAGTTCTTGCTTTCACCGATTTCAGGCTCTGAAATATTGCCCCCTTTATCTCCGATTTGACCTTTGGAAATAAATAGAAGTCACAGGGGGCTACGTAGGGTGAGTACGGTGGATGATCTAATACGTGGATGGCGTGCTTTGCCCAGAACGCTATCACGGGCAAAGCGGAATAGGTTGGCACATTGTTCTGGTGAAGGATCCAGGAATGGTTGACCCAGAAAATGAAGGTTCCAGAAATGTTAAATGTTTCATGTAAAGTCTGATGAAGCCATTCTTTGTTGATTCCAGTGAGCTCAGCACAGCTCGGATACTCAAACGACGATTTTTGCGGATCAACCAATTTGTTGAATATTTAAGTCCGTTTATGAGGTACAGGTCTTCCGAGTCGCGTATCGCCTTCGGTCGTTTCTCGTCCATTTTGGAACCTTTCTAATCATTCAAAAACTTGAGTGCGCGATAAACATCCATGTCTGTACTTTTTTAAAAATATAGCTTAAGCTTTTGTGGCAACTTTCCCGAGTTTCACAAGAAACATGACGTTAACCCGTTGCGCTTCGAGCAAATGCTACATCCATACGTGATCTTGGCGGTCGAGCAGGGGATGCGGCAGATACCATGTAAGCGTGAAGGAAAGTTCAACTGCATCACTCTCGCTGTTTACCGGTGGCAGCACCAGTCCGGCTATTTAATAACCAAACATCATATAAGTCACAGTAGAGCACAACAAAAAGAAGTCATAATATGCCTATAGAGCTGTATAGTACAAATTGCACTACTACAAAAATAAAGTATGGAATTAGGTACAGCAGGTAGCAGGAAGCACACGCCCAGACACACGGTCGTTTAGCCGTCAATCTGACCTAAAAAGTACCGACCAAACCAGTATCCGTGAATGAAAGTGCATTTTTCGATGAAGTTTCGTCCGTGCATTTTCCGATCCGTGACCGAAGATCGTTTTCCGATTCGTGTCCGAAGTCCGTGCATTTTCCGATGAAGAAAAGGAATACAGGAAAGTATATACGGACATACGGACATATACGGTTATACGGAGTGTCGGGTTGTACGACCAATCCGAAAATAGGTGAGAGGCGTTTTTTCAGCAAGCCGAAGAAATGAAAATATAAGTGAAAGAATACGATAATTTAAGATAGTAAAGAAGTACTAAATTAAATTTTAAATAAATAGGATTTATGTTCATTGTATAATCCATAGAAGAAGAAACTAGAGGAAAAGCCAGATATTAAATATATTTAAACAAGTTGGAAATTGTACGTCAAACGTGACAAAAGAGATGCGTTCGTACTATAACTAATTTTATAAAGATTCAGATCTTGCTGCAATAGCTGATGCACTCTAATGCAAAAATGCATGAATACAAAAATTATTTTATGCGTAGATTTTCAAACTATAGATATTAAATTTATTTTATGAAATTAAGTTTCAATACACTTTTACAGACAATCAATTACAATTCTGTAACATTAAAATTATACTATGTACAAATATCCAATACAACACAATGTAAAAAAAATCATCGTTAACATTTCACAGAAAATATGAATTATACGTCTTATATCCCACGTGTAGATAATCTGCCGTCATAAAATCAACCAATCAACCAACTCTGGAGGACAAGTTTTCGGTGTATTTTAATGATGTTATACTATTTCAAACATAATAAAATTGATACGAAATCCTGAGGTGCATAAAATATGTTTTATTTAGAATAGAATTTGGAGTGTAAAGCATTTGTCATTCATTTACAGGGTCGCAGAAAATAATTTGGTTACTGTACTGTATATATGAGCGATTAATGCTGGAAGTGCGTTTACAGTTTTGGTATGTATTTTTAAGTTTAAATATTTTTTTGCGTACTACGTGGTGTGTATGAATTCTGCATATTATGTTTACAATGTAAATAATTCGGAACCATTACTGTGTATGAGCATGAGTTGCGTAAAGATGCCTTTTAATTTATTTATGCATTTTCAAACTGAACTATGTTTAAAATAATAAGAAATATTTGTAGATTATAAAAAAAATTATATACAAGGTAACGCAAAGGGATGAATTAGTAAACGGGGAAGTTCCGTTACAATAGTCTGTACGTGTTGGAAATTGTGCCATAACCTATGCTTGACGCATGATTTTTTTCTCCTGTTCAATATGAAAACCTACAGATATATTCCTGTACTGCACTTTTTTACTTTAAGCATAAAAAGCTATCTGATAACGACCGCCTACAAATACTGCTGAGTATAGGAAAGAGTTACATACTTTTCTACAACGGATTGCATCAAAGTTCTTTTGTTTACCTTTTAACTGCCATTAAGTTCTCAGTTACTGTCTTTTGACAAGAAGTCCCATCATATTTCTTAGAAATTTAGAAATAAATATTAGAGTAGTTTATAGTTAAAAACGAAATTGGGTTTTCGGTGCATTAGAAATAAAATGCAAAAAAGTAATTTTTGAAGAAAAAGAGAAAACTGCCCAGTTAAACTGAGGGCATTGAGCTCACAGGCTATTCACTCTAATTGAATATTAAAGTCTTTTTTCAAAGAATTTGAAATAAGCCCTCAAAAAATAAAGAAATTGACAATATATTAACGGGCGTATCAGCCCCTCGTCCCCCCTTTATACTTGATCAATGAATCCTCAAAACTAATCAGGAAAGCGCCTTATCACAATGAATCTATATACAAAATTTGAAGAAAATCGGATAATTCTGCATGAAAAACCCATTTATCTAAATTAAGGGGGGATTAGACCCCCTTTCCCCCCTTTATACTTAACCAATGAATCCCCAAAACTAATCAGGGAAGCGCATTATCACAAGGAACCTGTAAACAAAATTTGAAGAAAATCAGATAATTCTGCATGAAAAACCCATTTATCTAAATTAAGGGGGGGGGGGCAGCCCCCCGTTTCCCTCTTTATACTTAACCAATGAATCCCCAAAACTAATCAGGGAAGCGCCTTTTCACAATGAACCTATAAACAAAATTTGAAGCAAAACGGTTACTTCTATCAAGAGTTATCGCGTTACGTACATACGTACATACGTACATACATACAGAACGGGCGGGCACATTAGCTCTCAGGCTTTGATAGCCTGTGAGCTAAAATATATATATATATTGCATTTTTTAGGGACTTTGTCATATTGTTAGAAACTTTATTCCCATTATTTTTTCTCTCACCATTATTTTAACTCATGAAAAAGGAAACATTTTTTATTTTAATGTTCACGCTCTTAAGCACTTAATTTTTTTTATCCCTATAATATTAAAAATGTAATTTTTAATAATCTGATCTGACATAATATTATTGTTATAAAATGTCATTAAACTTTTGAGGACTACTTAAATTTTTTTAAGGAATATTTCGTGTGTGGTAGGACGAGATAGATATGTTTTTCAAGCTGAATTAAAATCTTTCTTATAATTTAATCATAAAAATTTTTGAAAATGTTTACGCAGATATATAACAGTTATAATGAGTGTTTTTACTATGTAAAAAATGTTTTCCTGTTCAGAGTCGTCTTAATACTTTCGGCAACTTGGAACTTATTAAATTTTGGCGGATCCTACGGAATATTCTATATTCATTTAACCATTTTAATACGAGGGCGAGTCAAATGAATGTGAGCCAATGCAAATATATGACAAACGGAGTACGTGACTTAAAAGTAGTCTCAATGAGCATTTAGACATTTGTCTCACTGACTAACGAGTCTCGTGATTCCCTTCTCATAAAACTTCTTGGGTTGCTGCTTCAAAATATCTGCAACTGCCTCCTTAACGTCATCGTCGGACACGAATCTGTTTCCCTTGAGCTGTTTTTTCAATTAGACCTTATGTAGTTGATGTCATACGCCAAAGCTGGCGGTATCGGGATCCAATATTCTAGCAAATGTACCATCAGAATATCAGTATGCGCAGCCGCACACATCGCCAGCAGACGACTTTTAGCCTCAACCCAGGTTGCGTGCATAAAATTTAATCGAAAATTTGCAAATTTAACAAACATTCTGCATAAAGAACAACATTTTAAATTTATATTACAATATATTAAATACCCACTGCCAGAATAATGAATTGTTTTGCGGTATTATTATCAAAAGATAATTAATAATGCATACTGCATAGAACGCTATGCTAATGTTCATAAGTAAATACCGCCAGCAGACTAATTTCAGCCTTCAACTTAGTTCGCGTGCCATAAAGTCCATTGTCCGAAAATGTGAAAGTCACAAAGTGAGAGGTTTGGGCTCCTCCGTTCTTGTCTAATCAGCTTATCAACCTGTGAAATTGTGCAGGGGGTGATTGCACGGTGATTTTGGCCAGGTCATGGATCGTCTTTCCAACTTTCACGTCCTATTTTGAATCGTTTGCTCCAACGCTTCTCAGTGGCGAATGAAATGCAATGTTACGGCAGCCATACGGCGACTAATTTCGTTTTGGGAAACACCTTCA
Source organism: Maratus michaelseni (assembly GCA_963931845.1). Taxonomy (NCBI): domain Eukaryota; kingdom Metazoa; phylum Arthropoda; class Arachnida; order Araneae; family Salticidae; genus Maratus; species Maratus michaelseni. The sequence goes on from OZ007591.1 coordinate 169,583,615, forward strand.
ACTGCCAAAACCCTGACAACACCACGTTGTTCATCTTTTGGGGCGTCTATTATGTCACGCAACCGTCTTCAACCCAGTGTATGAGAGCAATAAAATTTTTTTATCCCCACACCTCCGTGTCACTTTCGTGCATGAGAGATGTCTCTCTGCTACGCACATGCGTCCCAGATAGTGGACCGAACCATTATTGCACGGGGCGGGTTGGCTCACTTTCATTTGACTTGCCCTCGTAAAGGTATTCATCTTAGGAAGCTATAACTATGTTTAATTTATAAAATGTAGTTTGGCAATGTTCTATTCTTTTCTTTACGGATTTAGAGCAAACTTAATATGAGATATTAGTAGTTTATTTTTATTTTATTTTTTTTTCGTAGGAAGAGTCCAGAGGTGTATACTATGTCAGAAAAAGGAATAACAGGATCTGGCCTTAGAATCCCGACTCAGTCAAGAACCCTGTATTAGTTAGCAGTATCTGTGTTTTCGCAAATTTCTTTTTTAAAACATATGAAAAAAAAAACATATCAAGAGAAGTTACAACTGGAACTCCTAATAGCAGTTATGACTAAAGCTCCTTTTATAATTGATGTTATTATTTTTAACAGTCGGTCGAATCCCTGTACATGATATAAAAAACCCAATATTAAATTAATTATTTATTATACGTCAAGAAAAAAAATATAATCGGAAGTGATTGATAGTAATACTTCAATTTTTGTGAAACATTCTAAAAATATCAAAGAACTTTATAGTACAACAGAATGCGGAACATGGAGACAGTTTTAGTAGCGGTTTGCGAAATCATTGTCTTATATTATATTGTTAAAATCTCTTTAAATAATCATCAAATTTATAAATTTGTAAGGAGCAAAAGAGTAAAATGTAAAATATTCTTGTAAGAAGGCACCATACAACAGAAAAATAAATTGAATCTCATGTCAACAACTAAACAGCTTTCTACACAGGGTGATTGGGCAATCATCTGATTGGTTAGTGTAGCAACAGTAAGATTCGGCAGATTTCTTGGAGCCTAAAGCATTACTTCGTAACTTTTGGTTTTCCTTCACTCAATAGATATTAAAGAATATTTTAACAAGTTACCTTGTTAAAACAACAACAAAAAACCTTTGCTGTTTTGCTCACCTAAATTGGGACCTTTTCTATGTGTGCGCCGCTACATACGGAAAACACGAAAACGTATAAGAAAAATAAACATTTCCAAATAAAATTTAAAAATCGATTTTTTTTCGTGTTCCTTGGCATCTCCATGTCAAATTACTTTCTGCTCAGCAGTCGAAACGCAATCTTGCTCCGACAAACGCGCAAACAAATACTTCAAATAATTATATAAGTTAGTAAGTGTAAGAAAATTTTCCAGATTATGTTAAGTATTGTACTTTCCTATAAATACAATACAGTTATAACTTTCCACAGCTGAATACTTTTACTAAAGTGATTAAGTGAATAAAGGTTACTTTTGTGGGCTCCCCCAAAATTAATAGGTTCCAGATATCCGAAAAACGACAGCTGACGACACTGAAAAGAAAAATCTTATTTACTTGTTAGTAAAAATATTTCTTTTTACTATCTATTTAACATTTCTATAAAACATTTGAAACTTTTCTATGATTGAAGTAAAATAAAGACTACCTCCTCTTACCACACAGAAAATATTTCTTATAAGACAAGAGAAATATAAATAATTTTCACGAGTTTGACGACATTTTAAAACTGTAATAGAGATTGATAGGCAGTTGAGATTATATAAAAAAATATATTTTTAACATTACAGGGGTCTTGAAATGGTTAAAAGGGTGAAATAAAAAAAGAAATTCCTTGTTTCTTGTTTATGAGTTAAAATAACGCTGAGCACAGAAAATAATGGACATAATGGTAGAAACAATACGACAAAGTCCTAAAGAACTGCGAATTTTTAAAAAAAGAATTATGCGTCTGCATTTTATTTCTAATGCACTGAAAACCCAACTTTGTTCTTAACTATAAACTGCTGTTATTTCTTTTCCAAATTCCTGAGAAATATGATGGAACCTTATTGTTGAAAGACAGCAATTGAGAACTGAGTGGTAGTTAAAAGCAAAGGAAAAGAACTTTGATGCAATCCATTGTGGAAAAATATAGAACTCTTCTGTATACTTACTATTTGTCGGTGGTTGTCATCAGGCAGAATTTTGTGCTTAAAGTAAAAGAAAAAGAGGTACAAAAATATTTGTGCAGATTTTTATATTCAAATGCTGTAATTCGATGTCATTTTAAAATGTGACGAAAAAAAAAGGAAAAAAAAAAGAAAAGACCGAATAGTTCAACTATGATAAATTAAAATTAATATCGATAACTATTAATAATTATTATAAACAGAGTCAATATATCAGGTGATTCAAAGTAGATGTCTCAACTATTATTTCTTAAACCGCTGATAATAGAAACATACTTAAATATAGAAATCAAATACTGCTTTTAGATATAGCATTTGTTTTACAAGAGGCTATATACATATTACAATAGAAATTTAATTCTTTTTATTTTTTATTTTATTTATTTAGAAAAAAGTTTATCTTGGGCCTAAGGTCACTAAAAAAATTCCATTATTTTACGACCAAAAGTTACGGAGTTATAATACTTTGACTTTTTGTAATTTAAGAATTTTTTGAGACATGCCTTTCGAGCCAGAAAACACAGATTTTTCATAAAATTTAAAGTATCATAATTCCGTAAATTGAGTTCGTAAAAGAATGAAATTTTGAAAATATCCTTTATAGACGGAGAAAATCACTTATTCTAAATATCAAACATGGGGCGTGTAAATAAATAACTTTCGTATTTTAATATTCATACATTCCATTGTAAAAGAAATGCCATATCTGAAAGATGTGCTTGATTTCTATATTTTTTTTCGAATGAAAATTTGTTTCTATCTATTGTTCCTTCATAGTAGGGGTTGCTAAACTTTTTCGACCATCGATCCCTCTCAAATTAGAATAAAACAATAAAAAAAGGTGCTTATATAAAATTTAGATGATTATTATTTATTTTACATATGGTAAACATATTTGTATGTTTAAGATATTTATATGTAATTAGGTGCATTATAATGGAATTTCGAAAATTATTTAACATTGTCAATGCGATGGACGCGATTGGTGATTCTTGAAAATTCGTAAGTTTCAACTTTACATTGTTAAAAATAAATTAGCATGGACGAAACCAAATCCAACCATATATGAGCTCGGAAGTGCAGCAAAAATGTGGATCCACTTCAGACAGTTTCGGGCATTTCCATATTTTATGGTTGTCCAAAATTGATGTCATATTTTAGTATAAAAAGTCATTTTTCAAAAGTGTGTCAGATTCAAGGTCAACCGCTAACTCATTAATTTGATTTTGCTGTTCGATAGTTTAAATTTCTATTGTCAACAGTGATGTAACAATCCAATCTGGGATATGAATTTTCGATATTTTCCCCATAAAAACAATATCAACTGTAGCGTTAACGTCATGGCGTTAAGAGTGTCTTTTATCGTAATAGAAGTGAGTCTTTCATCATTATAGCATATTTTTAATAAATCATGAAGTTTTTTAAATGTTTGGATAATGAAACAAAATTAAAATAATATATTATAGATTTATATGACATATTTTAATTTATTTCTTCAGGAAAAATAGTAGACTATTCATTTAAATAACTGTAAATAATTTTAAATAACAGCAAAAATTTCTGACCTATAAGGGATATAAATTGGCTACATTTTTTTTTTTAAATTACTTTCCATTAACCATTTAAATCTGCAAATTTTCATAGCCAAAACTGTGCTTATATGCAACAAAACTTATACTTAATTTATATTTTTCGTAAATTTCAATTATAATATATATTTTTTCAATTGTGGTTCGAAAGTAATGGACAAAGATGTTCGCTGCGAAAAATACGTAGAAGTGGGATTCGAACCGAAACAGAAAAATGTGGGGTTCAGCGCGTTGCCAACCACGCTGCTGAGACCCCTGTCAAATGAAGAAATTTATGCGATTATAAACTGTAACGTAAACTTTGAGACTTATTTTCTCAGTGCCCCCCGAGTATTACGCTTTATGGCTTTCATATATTTATATACAAACGTATACTCTACCGATACACAAACGTTCAACGCATTCTGTGTTCCCAATCTTGGAACCTTTCCTTGTGAGTGGTGCACCCATTACGCCGATACGTCCGTGTCTTTAAAGGTTAACATACATACAATACTTAAATTCCACAATGGTATTTTTAACGCTTAACACACAGCAATAACATCATCTGTAAGTTACGCTCGGAGACTGACTATGCTAGAAGAAGCGGACAGTACGCAGGTCCAAAAACTGAGTATGCAAGCCCCCCATACCCCCCCCCCCCAAAAAAAAAAAAAAAAAAATCTTGCTCGTTTTAAATCCAACGCTATCATCAGCGATTTACGTGATAAATGTTAAGACAAATCTATTTCGAATGACCCGGTATATGCATATATGTTTCAAATTTTACTGTCATTGTTTATACAGGAAGCTAAAGAAAGTGATGTAGAAAAATATTTGTGCAGATTTTCGTTTAGAAGAACTGCACTCCAATGCTGAGATTTTTATTTTATAACATGTGTTTTATTCTGTGAATTTAAAAATAGGGGTTACTATTAATTATAGGTTTACTTGTCCGAACCAATACTTTATGGCAAAAATAAACAAAACAAAATAAAACAAAACAAAATAAAACAAAACAAAGTAAAACAAAACAAACAAACAAACAAAAAACCCCTCTGGGGATTTGTTATGTTTATTTAATCATGTTGTGATATGATATTTTCCAAATGCGTTAAAAAACTATTCCATAACCTATTGCATGCACAATTAACAGAACACAGATTAATTGAATTTAACAACATGTAAAATAACAATATTCGTCAGTTTTCAATAAATGACATATTTAGTAAATTTTAGTAAACCTCAATTTTTGTAATTTGTTTACTAACTTTTAATTTTTTAACACCATGAAAAAAATCTTGCAATATACATACATATTACGTTGAGTAAAAAGTTTTCCGCTAAGGGGAAAGGAATCAATACTGTTTCTTTTGATACAGTCATAGTTTGGTTTCGGAAGTTTAAAGCTGAAAATTTCGACAGTGAAGATGAACCACGTTCCGGCAGCCTTATTGAAGTTGATTGTTAGCAGTTAAAGCATATCATTGATCAAGACAGAAATGTTTGAACACGAACTATTGCGTTAGAACTTAACGTTTGTCAAAAAAAAAAAAAAAAAGTTAACGTTCTAAAACGCATAAGCATCACGTTTAAGTTCAACCACTGGGTGCCTCATGAATTGACTGCTGAAGACAAGTGCAGGAGAAAAAACTGTTGTTTGGCTCTGCTCAGAGATCAAAGGAAAGAGAACATTCTGGACAGAACTGTGACCTGTGGTGAAAAATGGGTGTAATACAACAATACAAGCCATAAAGGAAGGTGGTCAGAACCTGGGGAATCAGCTGGCTCGGCTGCAAGACGTGTCTTAACTAACAAGAAGGTGCTCCTCTGCATCTAGTGGGATTGTCGTGGAATTCTGTACAAAGAGTACCTGAAAAGCGGACGAACTATCAACAGTGCAATATACCGCAACATGCTAATCAAAGTTCGCGATAAACGAAGAAACGCGTGCCGAAGGAAGGTGGCTCTCTTTAATCAAAATAATGCCCGGCCACACGTTAGTACGAAGACCGGCTTGACGCTCTATTTGTTTGAGTGGGATTTGATGCAACATCCACCATACAGCCCCGCCATGGCCCCTTCAGATTTCTATCTCTTTTCACATCTGCAGCTGCATCTTGATGGCACAATCTTCCATTCAAATGAGGAGGTCATAAATGAGGTCATCTCTTTCTGGACTCGTGCACACCACAATTTTTCGCAGAAGGGATTGGAAAGTGGCCAAACCGTTGGCAAACGATTGTAGATTTAAACGGAAATTACTATCCTCATTAGCTTTGATGATTTCGTATGTATTTATCATTTTACAATAAAAAAAAGTTTTGGCGGAAAACTTTTTACTCAACGTGATATTACACAACATACAGGGTGTCCCTTCTTATCGTTAACAATATCTAATTCCGAAGCCGTTAGTTTTAGAAGTGTAGTTCCATTTGCAAAAATGTGTCAAATGATGTTCTTCATCATATAAAAATTCATTTAAGTCAATATTTTTAAAAAGCTAGTAAATTTAAATATTTATACGCCCCCCGGGTTCTTATAAGTTATATTTAGAAAATTTTCTGCATACTCTAGGGAGTAAAATGATAAGAATTCCATTTTTGTATGAACAAAACATACCGATTTATGTTGCTATCAATTTTATGATTTTTCAGCCTTTTTCTGGCACTAAAAACGAAAAACGCGTTTTTAATTCCGGAAAACTCTAGAAATTTATCCAACAAAACAGACGACAGTCAATAAGAAGTATCACCCTGTATGCAATATAGATACATACTTATGTACAACATTTTACAACACATACAGAACACACATTATACATACAATACACACAACAACGCATTATAAAAATGAGGGCAATAGTGATCACTCTGTCGCTAATGATCAGTCTGTCAACTGAAAAATGTTCCATAATTTTGATTAAAAAATAAATTAAATTTAAGAAACTTCCCTAGTCAGAGTACCATATAACTTTTCAAAACAACACTTCTTAAACAAAAAACTCTGCTTGCGATAAATTCCTTCTTCGACAAAATAATTCTATGAACTGCATTTAATTTTATATATGTATTTTTTTAAGTTTAAAAATTGGACACACTGCATATCAATATTAATTGTCTTTATCTATGAATACTTAAGAAATAATCTTTTATGAACTGTAATTAATTAAAATACATTTCTTAGTTAATTGAAATAAATTATAGCTTTAAAAAGTATAACATCAGTTAAGTGCCTAAATGGAAAGCTTTTTGACACTCGTTGTCAGATTTAAGAAAAAATAAAAGATATCAGAAATTTGAATAGAAACATTTTAAATGCGCCCTTATTAGAAATAAAAATAAAAGTTGTGGGGAGGGGGGGGGAATTGATGCCTATTAGTTTTCAAACAGATTAAAATTTTTACATCCTTTTAATTCAAATAAAGGTAAAATTTAAGAAAATGCATTCTTTTTTTATAATTCTCAGCAAAATAATCTTTTTATTTTAGACTAATCTGATTCGAAATTCATTGTTCCGTGAAAGTTTAAGTTCTTGGTTACAAGTAAAGAAATATTAAAGTTACAGCAACAATAGAAATAAAAAAGAAAATATTTTACACTTTTAAATGTAAATATTTTTAACAATACTGGAACAAAGGCTAAAACTATGGATAATTTTATTTATACAACGTTTAGATTTTTTAAATATTTTCATTATCATTAAAATTCTTATTTTAAAAATATTTATCGATGAGATACAAAGTTCTAAGTTCACGAAAAAGAAAACAAATAAATAATTGTCAGTCTAATGACAAAAATTTTTCGAAACATTTTCAGTTGTTTTCATTCTATTTATATCTGTCCAACATATTCAGAGGTTTTTATATTTTAAGAAGGTCTTTTGTTTCTTAAAGGCTCTTAATGTGGTAAACAACAGTTTAAACAAAAGCTTTACATTGAAAAAAGAGGTTTGGTGTAACAAAAGGACCTTCAACATTAAAAATGGGTTTTTGGGATAAGATAAGCATGTTCGTATTTAAGAGCAAAGGCAATAGGGGGATTTTCTTTTTGTTCAGTGAATAAATAAAATATATCATACTTTTACATCCAGAAAAATTCTAACCATTCTTTTGTAAAAAAAGATATATGTTTATGATATAAAAGTTAGTGTGCAAAATATAATTTTAAAAGAAAACTGTTATAGGAAATACAGAAAATCTATACATTTTTATGAAATTTGAAAATATATGAAATAATCACGTATATGTGGGGCACATTGCATACGGATTTTTAACTTTCTTAGTATACATATACTTTTAAAAATACTGATTCGTTAACACGTTCACTGCCAGGTTAAATTACCAGAATTTATTTTATTTATAAAGTTCGAATTCATACCAGAAAATACTAATAGCAATATTTACTTTATTTAATTACAGGCATTTCGTGATTGCATAAAGTAAAAATTCTTTTTTCGAAATTTCCGGTACGAATTTGTAATTTTAGATTGAAAAACCACGAGTATACTCGTGGTTAGCAGAGAATGGGTTAAATTATAATAAATTTATTCGTTAGTTTAAATAAATCATTGTTTTTTAAAATTATTACACCAGTTCCAGATTTTGTAGATTCTCATAGTTATATTTAAGCAAAATAAAACGCAGATATTAACTTAAATTATGATGAACATTTTTTACTAACCTTTTTATTAGAGAAAAAAAAATGTGATGCCTATCAGTTCTTTAGCAGTTTAAAAATTTTACCCTTGTTTAGTAAATTCCAACATTAGTTGTTTATACTTTCCAACATAGTTCAAAAATGTTTATGATTTGGGTTTCCCTATTTGCCGCCTGCCGTCTGTCTGTCCATATTCTAATTCTCGTAAATATACTCAGATTAACATGTAAATGATATATGTTAATGATGTTTACTATGGCTTGTTCTCTATTGAAAATTAAGTGTGTACCATTAATAGTTCGATTATAGGGACACTCAAAATAATTCAGTTATATTATGATCTATTGGGAAACATTTTTGGCGTGTATTTTATTGATGTTACTCTATTAGAAACACAATGAAATTGATATCCATTTCTGAGGTGCACCAAATAATTTTTTCTGTAGAATATGGAGCGCAAAGTATTTATCATTTATTTACAGAGTCTCACAAAATAATTTGGTTATCTAATGGCCTACGATTGAATACTGTTTGCAGCGTATTGTGTCACATTATTTCAAACATAATGAAATTCATATACCGGGTGAACCAAAAGTTTGTTAAAACTTTAAAAATTCATAAAAAAGGAAGAATTGTGATAAAGAAGTGCTGTTTGCAAGAAAGGGTTCACAAAGTAGTCGGATATTTTTTTTAGCAGCAAAAAAAGTTTTAGTTAAAAAAGTCACTTGTAGATGGCGCTAACATGCGAGTAATTCAGCAGAATTATGCAAATTAATCCTGCAATAAAATACCGGGATACACAAGGATTTCTCATTCGCTTTCAGAATGTTATAATTACCAGATCGAGCGTTCTAACGAGATTCTATCTGTTGTGAGGTTTCTGCAATTAATTCCGACATGTTGCATTAAACTAGAACGGGCGTTGTGAGTCGTCTTAGTTGTGTCGTGCAATGTTCTGGAGGTCATGGTGAACAATTGTTATTGCAAGAATAAATGGATGGAGCGTACTTTTGTCCTGTTCATTGTGTTTCGGGTCGTCAGCGCTCTCTACCAGTGACATTTTTAACTAAACATTGTTTTGCTGCTAACAAAAATCCGACTACCTTGTGAGCCCTTTCTGGCAAACTGCACTTCTTTATCATAATTCCTTCCTTTTGTATGAATTTTTAAAGTTTTAATGAACTTTTGATTCACCCGGTGCATAACTGAGGTTCATTACAAGATGCTTGTTGTAGAACATGATGTTTAAAGCATTTGTCGTTCATCTGCAGGTACACCCAAAAATTATCGGATACAGTATTGTCTATTAGCCATAATTGCTATAAGTGCGTTTTCTGTTATAGCATACGTTTTCAAGCTTAACTAAAGTTTTGCATACTACGTGTTGGATATAAATTCGATAGATCATGTATATGGCCAAGCAAAAGAATTTGTAAACATTACTGAGTATGGGCGTGAATTGCTTAAAGGTGGTTTTTAATTGAGCTATGCATTATAAAACGGAACTATATTTAATATACAATGAGATGTTTGTAGAATAAAATAAATTCATATACAGGGTTACTCTTCCATTCCAGTCTGTAGATGGTAATTTCTGGAAGTGTCATTTTAGAAGTTTTAAGCATTTTGTGTCTAAACTAAATTTTAGCTTAACATGTGGCGTGTATAAAATTCTGCAGATAAAATACAGGGCTGTATAAAAAAAGTTGAGTAAATTTCCGTTTATTAACAAAAATTGCTGAAGCCAAATTCTCAACTGTTTTATGTGTTTTCCAACTAAACTAAATTTTAGCATACTATGTAGAACATATACAAATCTGTAGATCATTGACAGGATTGCACAAAAAGAATTCGAGTACCTTTTTGGCTATATACGGTAGATGCTGAAATTTAGTTTACAAAATGTGTTATGCGTTTTCTAAATTATTTACTTCGGTATCTTATTTACCTTAATAAACGGCGAAATTTTGTAAAGTATTCTAGAATGCTTGGAAAATGTTTCATAATCTATGATTGACGCATGATTTTTCTTTCTTGTTAAATTAAGAAAAGGTGAAATTTTGAAAATACAATCTTTTATTCACAACTTACACTAAACCTAATTTTATTTTAGCCATAAACTGATTCTTAACTTATTGTTTCTTAAACTGTAAGCGCTTGTACAGAAACTACATACAAAGAAAAATAGAATATTTTCAGCTTTTAAAATTATAAGCATTATGAACAAGGCTTGAACAAAGAAAAATATTATTTACTTAATATTAAATTTTTAAAAGTATTTTCATTATCATTAAAATATTTCTTTTAAATATTTATATACGAGATACATGGATGTAAGTTATGACAATAATAATAAAAAAATATCATCCGCATAATGACATTAAATATTTAAAAATAGCTTCTGTTGTTCATTCTATTTATACATGTTCAACAAAGTCAACGCTTTTTATATTTCAAGACGCTCCTTTGTTTCGTAAAGACTCTTAATGTGGTAAACAACAGTTTAAACAAAAGCATTAGATTGAAAAGATTTAATGCTTTTTATAAAAGTACCCCGAATTATATAAAATGGTTTTATGAGAGGGATGAGATAAGCATGCTCGCATTCAAGGAACAAAGTTTGGAAATTTTCTTTTTGTTCAGAGAATAAATAAAAGTCATTATATATTTTTGGAAAAAATGTTAGTCATTCTTTTGTAAAAAACCTATATGCTCTTTATATACAAAATTGGTGCCTAAAATATCATTTTAAATGAAAACTTTATAGAAAATATATCATTTTTACACATTTTTATGAATAATAAAAGTGTTTAAAAATTTACGGAACATATTGCAAATTTATTTTTTAATTCCTTTATCAGATTAAAAATATTTTTAGAAATTGTAATTAATGAATTGTGTACAATTAACAGCTTTTTAAAATTGATTATCAGATTTAAACCAGAAAACAGGTGTTATCAACAAGTTTTTTGGGAAAATATTTAAATGTCCATTTCATTAAATAATAATAAAAAAAATACAAAATACAAAATAAATAAAAAAAATCTAATGTACATGAGAACTGTAAGCATAATCAGTTTAAAAATTAAATCACACTTTCAGTCTAATTAGAGGACAATTTTGAGAAAATATATTTTCTTATTCATAACTTACAAGCTTTTTTATTTTTAAAAGTAATATGATTCAGAATTTATTGTGCTGTTAAACTTTAAGTGCTTGTTTCTATAAAGTAAAGAAATGTTGCAGTACAACACCAATATAAATAAAAAATAAAATGTTTTCAGCTTTTAAAATATAAATATTTTTAACAAAAAATAAAAACTGCGGATAAAATTATTCATTTAACGTTTAGTTTTTTAAAATATTTTCATTATCATTTTTTTTATAAATGTTTATCGACAAGACACATAGATACAAGTTCATGAAAAAGAATATTGTTAAAAATTTTGAAGCATTACATTTTATTTTTCCATCCGTATGAAAGGAATGCTTAGCCGATGCTGTGCCTCTCTCACTGGTGAGAGTTCCAGATATTCAGCCTAGAACAGCTTACGTAAGGTATTGGATGCGGCTTTCATTCTCATTGACCGAGTGGGCTTCCAGAATTTACAGCACTTCTAGATTTTTTTAGATTCATCGGGTTCATTGGTTAAAAGCATGTAAATAGAAGTTATGAATAAGACACTGTGAATAGAAAGACCCAGATCAGTTGTTTGAAGCGAGAGAAAATGCTTGTGATTAAGACTTCGCGTCTTTTCGGAATATTGTTATTCTGTTGTATTGGTTGCCTTAGCGGTGTTTTGAGGCATTTGACGTCTGAATCTCAATGTTTTACTTTATTCCTGTTATTACCAGAAATTGCTGTTGTATTGCATCGTTTTAAACCAGCTGATTTTCATGTGTTTGTGAGTCTGTAGCTGGATACCATTTCCGAACATTCTTGAGGGGGGGGGGGGTAACGTTTTTTGAAGGGAGCCAAAATTTCTTTTGATTTTGTTGAGTATATGTAAGAAGCTATTGGTACAGTTTTAGTCTCACGTATGTTTTTTAAATTAGTCAAAGTACTCATTAATTATAAATATCTCTCACTATGAGAATGTTGCAAGAGTAACAGCGCTTTAGAAAATATTATTGATAGTTGTTAATTTCTGTGCTTAACTTGTGTATTTGATGATAATGTTTCAATTTAAGCCAAATGTAACTAGATATTTTAACTTTTGTGCAATTTCTGAAAAGTTATTTTAAATACCTGACATGTGATGGCAAATACATTTTGAAATATCAAATTCCCTGGGGAGGGTAATAAGACTCGCAATGAGAATCGCAATGAATTAAAATTTGAAAAATTTAAAATATACCAGATATTTGAAATATACCAATTTTTTTTGTATATATGTTACAGCCATAGCCCGAAAATGGCTAGTTCACAAATCCTCCAACTTATTAAATTTATTGGACAATTCGAGAATTGTAAGGTCAGTTCGCGAAATGACTTGAAGCAGATGTACAGTTCGCGAAATGTCTAGAGACAGTCGTCCAGTTCCCAAAATGGCTTGCGGCAAATGGCTGGTTTGGAAAATGGCTAAAGGCGAGTGGCCAAAGTCGAAAAGAAAAGACATGAGCTGATTTTAATTATCTGTATAGTTTCTAATTAACCAAATAATAATAAAAATTTTTCAATGAAAGCTGTTTATTTACAGATGAGCACTCACAAGATATTTTTTTAAATATACATTTTTTTTTTTAATTTCTTCAAAATGGTGGCAGTTGTGATACTTACAATGTTACAAAGAAAATGAAATAATGGGGATTATTATAATGGCTAGGTAAAATTGACCAAAGTCGTAATAAAAAACGTCTTGAGCTAATTTTGAGGGGTCTGAGGTTTCCCTTTGCTGAGTTCTATTTTGCTACTTTAACATTGCTTTTGTTATTATTATTATGAAAGGAGTTCATTTCTAGATGAGTCGACACTAGATGTCTATTTTTCTCAATATTTTTATTAGGTAGCTTTCAATACAAAAAAGTATAAAGCTACCTATTGCAGCCGTTCGGAGGAAAGCAGTTCCGGAAAATTTCGATATATTTTCACCGATCATGACCCCCAGACCCCAAAACCACCCTCCGTCCAAATGTTGATTTATATATATAGATATATCCATATATATATATATATATATATATATATATATATATATCTGACCTATGTCATACGATAACGCCCGTAATTATGAATCGATTTTGATGAAACTAATTGTGTGTATTAAGGTCACTAATGTCTCGACCGAGTTCGTTGGCCAGTTTGGTCCGCCATCTTGAAACAAGATGGCGGCCATTTAAATATGTGAAATAACTTAAAATCTAAAATAAATATACAAAATATTTAAAAATTAAAATTTATTTTTTAATTACGTGTTAGGCCTTGATACAAGGATTCCAGAGCTTTTTTTGGTTTACCTCTATCTTAAAAAATGGCTGAGATAGAGCAGTTTGAAATTCTAGGGTGGCTGACATTTTGAAACAAAACAGCACATTAACGCGATTACTCGCAAATTATTTTCTTTCATTGTTGTAATAATTTTCCCAATCATACGCATAAAACTATATATTCATATCCGTTAACGCCAAAATGGGCGACATTGGCGACAAAATTGGCAAAATTGGGCGACATTTGGCGAAATATCGCCAAATTTGGCGATCAAAATAAGTCTTCATAAATGAAGCCAATTTGGCTATTGCTCAATAATTTGGCGAATTTCTTATTCAAATTCAGTATTAACGAATCTTTTGTAAACGTTTCTTTGCATTTTAGTTTGCTGTTTTCGTGTAACATTAGCTAAAATTTTAAAACGAAGATATAGGAAAGCTACCTTTTCCTCCCGGTACAGGCCGGAAGGACTTTTTTTTATTTTATTTTGAACGTAAATGATTTTGGTGAAATTTCTCCAAAATGGAGGCAATTGGGTTACTTCCATTTTACCAAAGGAAAGAAAATAATGGGGATTATTATATTTTGTCATTTTTTATTACAATAAAAAAAAAGAATATATATTTTCCATTTGAAATGAAAAAAGTCCTTCCGGCCTGTACCGGGAGGAAAAGGTAGCTTTCCTATATCTTCGTTTTAAAATTTTAGCTAATGTTACACGAAAACAGCAAGCTAAAATGCAAAGAAACGTTTACAAAAGATTCGTTAATACTGAATTTGAATAAGAAATTCGCCAAATTATTGAGCAATAGCCAAATTGGCTTCATTTATGAAGACTTATTTTGGTCGCCAAATTTGGCATATCTCGCCAAATGTCGCCAATTTTGGCGAGAATTTGGCGCTAACGGATATGAATATATAGTTTTATGCGTATGATTGGGAAAATTATTACGACAATGAAAGAAAATAATTTGCGAGTAATCGCGTTAATGTGCTGTTTTGTTTCAAAATGTCAGCCACCCTAGAATTTCAAACTGCTCTATCTCAGCCATTTTTTAAGATAGAGGTAAACCAAAAAAAAGCTCTGGAATCCTTGTATCAAGGCCTAACACGTAATTAAAAAATAAATTTGAATTTTAAAATTTTTTGTATATTTATTTTAGTTTTAAATTTTAAAATGGCCGCCATCTTGAAACAAAATGGCGGACCAAGCTGGCCAACGAACTCGGTCGAGACATTAGTGACCTTAATACACACAATTAGTTTCATCAAAATCGATTCATAAATACGGGCGTTATCGTATGACATAGGTCAGATATATATATATATATATAAAATCAATATTTGAACGGAGGGTGGTTTTGGGGTCTGGGGGTCATGATCGGTGAAAATATATTGAAATTTTCCGGAACTGCTTTCCTCCGAACGGCTGCAATAGGTAGCTTTATACTTTTTTGTATTGAAAGCTACCTAAAATTGTATCAATCTTAATTTTTCATATGGTAACGTTCACTTTTAACACCATATTGAGTAGCTTTCAATACAAAAAAGTATATTAGGTAGCTTTCAATACAAAAAAGTCCTTCCGGCCTGTACCGGGAGGAAAAGGTAGCTTTCCTATATCTTCGTTTTAAAATTTTAGCTAATGTTACACGAAAACAGCAAGCTAAAATGCAAAGAAACGTTTACAAAAGATTCGTTAATACTGAATTTGAATAAGAAATTCGCCAAATTATTGAACAATAGCCAAATTGGCTTCATTTATGAAGACTTATTTTGATCGCCAAATTTGGCGATATTTCGCCAAATGTCACCCAATTTTGTCGCCAATGTCGCCAATTTTGGCGTTAACGGATATGAATATATAGTTTTATGCGTATGATTGGGAAAATTATTACAACAATGAAAGAAAATAATTTGCGAGTAATCGCGTTAATGTGCTGTTTTGTTTCAAAATGTCAGCCACCCTAGAATTTCAAACTGCTCTATCTCAGCCATTTTTTAAGATAGAGGTAAACCAAAAAAAAGCTCTGGAATCCTTGTATCAAGGCCTAACACGTAATTAAAAAATAAATTTGAATTTTAAAATTTTTTGTATATTTATTTTAGATTTTAAGTTATTTTACATCTTTAAATGGCCGCCATCTTGAAACAAGATTGCGGACCAAGCTGGACAACGAACTCGGTCGAGACATTAGTGACCTTAATACACACAATTAGTTTCATCAAAATCGATTCATAATTACGGGCGTTATCGTATGACATAGGTCAGATATATATATATATATATATATGGATATATCTATATATATAAATCAACATTTGGACGGAGGGTGGTTTTGGGGTCTGGGGGTCATGATCGGTGAAAATATATCGAAATTTTCCGGAACTGCTTTCCTCCGAATGGCTGCAATATGTAGCTTTATACTTTTTTGTATTGAAAGCTACCTAAAAGGTGTTTAATATCATCAAGAGCCTTAAAAGTAAATTAATACCATATAAGGAAAAAAATAATAAAATAAAATAAAATACGATTACATTATTAACGATGTATGAACGTGAACGATACAGAACCTCAATATAATAAATGCAAAAACTGATACAATGGGCTGATTATGCGACGCTAAAAAACCAACGTAAATAATAGAATAAGCAAATTAAATTTATTTTCAGATATTCAGGGTTTCATAAGATAACTTTCTTTAGTAGGAAAATAAAGGAGTGTTAAAAGTAGCAAGGACAACGCACATGCTCTAAATTTAATGTGAATGTGCTTTTCTTTATGTTGGTTTGAATGCATTACATATTCATCATAAAATTAATTCTAAATATACATAACGATGGATATATTTGCTTGTCAACATGGGCGCCAACAGAAAAAAATTCAAGAACAATATTCAAACAAATGTAACTGTAATCCAATTTTTTTCTTCTATTAAACGGAGAATATAAACATGAAATAAATTATACTGGAGTTTATCTTTAACAGAATCTTACGTGAAAAATAATTTTAGGTGTATCAGCATAAAAAGCAATATAGAAATATAACAACAAATATTAAAAATTCCACAACACATACTAAAAATGACGAATTGATTCAATTTATTATTTTTTGTCTCAGGGCAAGTGAGGGGGGGGGGAGGAGGACTCTGCCCTCTGAGTCATCGTTTAAAATAATTTTTAAACGAATGAACATATAAAAAAATACTTAAATAAAAATTGTCTTCAAACATAGGGGAAAGGAAGAGGGCCAGAGTGGCTCTCTCCCTGTGACGAAAATTCTTAATTCCTGCTCCTTTTACTGTTTAATTAGCTTAAATCTTTCGAGAAAAATGCGCTTTACTGTAATTTACAAAATCACAAGTAAAAAAAAAATAATAATAAAATTTAAAAATCTAAGAAAGGGCAATTGCACTCCCCTGACCCACCTTTCGAGATCCCATGTTTTTCGAAATTTTACATAAATAGTAATATTTTGAAATTCGCCCAGACAAAACTCCTCACCTCTCCTCAGATTAATTAAAAAAATGTATATTTATAAACTAGTCTTTCGTAACAAATATTGATTTTGGACAAGGGATACTTTAGGCGAGAGTATGAGACGTAAGAATAATATTTTTTTTAAACTTGAACCTCTTCCCCTTACAAGTTACGTTGGCCAACTCCCCATGCACACCCACAGGCTCTAAACACATACTATTTTTTTTCTGTTTTAAAAGTATTATCCGATTACAAAGGATGGAATGATATTATCATGGCCATTGGCGATATTGTGTAATTGGGTTGTCATTCATTTTCCTTTTATTGGGGGATTTTTATGGTTCCTAAGGCCCCATCCATTACTGTTGCAACAGCTAACGACAGATTTCGCGATGAAGCAAGATCTATTACACATTTGAAAATCAGCTTGTATAAAGTGATTAGGTACAAAATATCGTTGCCTTCCGGACTTTTTTAACGTCTAGAAGAAAAGTTTTCTTTTAGATACTATAAGGAAATCGATTCAAATATATTGTTTGAAATATGACGTAATTTTACAATTAAATGTTTCTCGCCCTTTATAATTTAATCATTTTAAAGTTTTCTTTTAAAATCCATGGAAAAATATATTTTTCATTTGAAAGGTGTTTGCATATATCATTTGGGCTTTTGAAAATCTGACAACATACGATAAAAAACGGCTATTCCAAAGTATAAATTAAACTATATTTAGATAGTAAAATTTTCGAAAAATAAAAAGAAAAAACCCCCTAAAAAATCAGACAAACTTAATAAATAATTGGTCACTGCCCACCACAATGTAATCATGTATATGCTTGCAAAAGATGGTTAAATTGCTTTGAATAGTTTTTGATTCTATAAAATGTATTTAACTGAATCGATTCCAACATTAAATAACGCTTTAAATTTTTTTTCGATTTAAAAAATGCCCGCTTCAATGTGTTTATCATATATTTGTCTATAAAACTCCCAGTTTTCATGTTTTTATATGAAATAGTTTTTTGTAGGATAACCCCCCTAAGAAAGTTAAACGGTCACAATAAATTCAATTACGGCAGCAGCAGCGCTAGTTACTTTTTTTAGAATAGAGAGAAATTATAGAATAGCCATATACAATACTCATATGAAATACTATACAAATACGATTAATATAATACTCTTAATGAGTCCGCTGTATCAGAATAAGTCACAGAGGCGAGAAATTCCCCAGACGTTATCGTCAAAACATGGACTTCTACCACAGGCACATCAGTGATAACCTATCGGACAACCTTGAATTACCACTTTGAATACTGGCCTGGGATTATCAGTCATTTCGAAAATTAGCCGGCCAAAGCACGAAATACACGGTTTGTCGGGCTTTGGTTGTAACATACATATATTTTTTTAGAATTGCCTATAATATGTTTATTGTATTATATTATTTAAATTTTTCTTTTAAAAAATGTGATTTACATGCCACTTTTTAGTACAGGGCTCCGATTATGGAAAAAAAGGTCATTCACTGCAAGTATTGAAAGAGAACAAAGAAAAACATTCAAAGATATTGTAAAAATTTAAAATGTACCCCATCTGCAGATTTTATTTACGCACCTGGGGGAGTGGCAGTAAAGTATATTTTAAAACTATACTTTAAAATAAACAGTTTTTATATTGAATTTTTAGAGTTGAAAATCTGTTTTGAACTCACAGAATCAGAAATCAGTATTTCTGATTCTGTGATATTGAAATTCTTATGAAATTCTATGCTATTGAAATTCTTATATTATAATTAAATTCTTTAGATAATTATTCTTATATACTTAGTTAAATGTTCAGTTAAATTTTACCGTGTATTCAGTTTCTATATAAAAAAATACAATGCACTTTCAAATTCAAGCAATAATTTCAAAAATAAGGTTTGATTCAATTAAGTATAAGTATTTTATATCAGTATGTGAAATGCTGCTGCTTTTCTGAGACACGGTGAAATCAACAATATGAATTCACCCATAAGTGATTGTAAATAGTATTAAATTAGTAAACATTTAAAGTCGTAGGAACATCAGTAACATCGGATTTAAGAAAGTAGTTATTTTACTTCGATGGCTGTTTAAGCTCTTTGCCAAATATACTAAATTTAAATTGAAAATATTATAAAGATTGAGAAGTACTTAACTGTTAAATGAAGCAAAACAGATTTTAACGAATAAACTACTCTAAAACTATCTTATTCAATTTAGTTATAGCTTATTAGAGTAATAGGATCAATTCAGCATTAAAGGAAATATGATTGCATAAGGCATTTAAATTTAAGTACGTTAACAATATTAGTAAATTAAATATGACATGAGAAAAATAAAAACTTAAAAAGTCACGTTTTCAATTTAACTGGAAAGAATCCCGTGTTTTCAAATGAGAAAATTTTACATAGTTATAGTTCTCTTTAAATCCTTAATTATTCGTCAATACCCTGGTAGCAAAATGATATTTGGACAATATTTTTCTTATTAGCTGCATCTTCTTCGACATAAGTAAATTAAATATAACATGCGAAAAATAAAAAGTTAAAAAGTCACCTTTTTAATTCCACTGGAAAGAATGTCGCCTTTACAAATGAGAAAATTTTATGTAATTTTACTTCTTTCTCAAAATTTTTAATTATCCATCAATACACTAGTAGCAAAATAATATTGCGACAATATTTTTTCTTATTGGCTGCATCTTCTTCAATATTGACAATACTGACATGAAGTATTTGTCCAACATTGAGAAAATTATTTTTTTTTTTCAATACTGCACCAAAATTGGTCAGAAATGTAATTCCCCATTTCATACGATTCGTCATTTCGTTGCCAATTTTATCATGATTAGGGAACTCATGATATTCAAATTTTAATTGCTTAAAAGGCGTATAGCCAACATAGTGAAAAAGTATCCAAGCCGGACTCGAACCCGGGTCATCAATATAGCGCACTGACGTTCTAACAACTGAACCACTTGGAACGACACCCAGCTTGGCACTTCTCACTATAACATGTTGGCAAGGCTACAAACACAGCACAAGATGGAATATTTTTCCGTGAGCCACCAACCTTGAGGAAAACACGAAACCAAAGAAAATCCTGCATCGATAATTCAATAAATCTATTTTTAATACTTGGAAATTTTTCCATAGAAAATTTCTCACGCCTTGCATTTATAATATTAAAAAAAAAATTTTAATTGCTTAAAATGCGTCATAGTGAAAAAGTATCCCAGCCGGTACTCGAACCCAGGTCATCAGTATAGCGCACTTAAAACGCGTATAGCAAACATAGTGAAAAAGTATTCAAGCCGGAACTCGAACCCGGATCATCAGTATTTAAAAGGCGTATAGCGAACATAGTGAAAAAATATCCAAGCCGGGACTCGAACCCGGGATCATCAGTATTACGTGTGCTATGCTAATGACCCGGGTTCAAGTCCCGGTTTAGATACTTTTTCACTATGTTGGCTATACGCCTTTTAAGCAATTAAAAATTGAATATTATGAATGCAAGGCATGAGAAATTTTCTATGGAAAAATTTCCAAGTATCAAAAATAGATTTAATTTTATCATGATTAGGAATCTCAGTTTACTGAAGATTTTTCAATAAGAGTAGAAGGAAGTTTTAGATAAATATGATTTTTTTTCCATACAAATTTTGTTGTAATTTACAGGAAAATAAAATCTATAAAAATAGTTTACTCTTTATGAGAACGAATTAGGACATTTATTAAAAGTAATGAGAAATTATTATAAAAATTTGATTGTAGGCTGAATAATAGAAATATTTGTACCCATTTTCATCTTAAAATATATTGCTGTCTCATTTCTCCCCTTTATTTCGAAATATTATCAAACTGAACTCCACAAAACATATTTCGGAGAAGTGTAATGATTTTTTGCAGCCGAAGCCCGTTAATGGAGTAGTACTTAACACATGGGCTGATAAGTTCCCCGTCTAATGAAGAAAACACAACTTTTTAACATAGTTTTATGACTTTATAACTTTATAACTTTAATAAATAACATAATTTTAATAATAAATAATAATAATTTAATAATAATAATTTAATAATAATAATTTAATAATAATAATAATTTAACAATAAATAACATAATTTTATAACGAAAAAGTTCCAAACAGTGCTCAGAATCATCGACTCGTTGTTGTTTTTGGTCAAAAGTCAACACGCGCGGCACCCACTTTGACAACAGCTTTTTCACAGACAAATGTTCATTCAAAATAAAACCTACACGTTCCTTGGATATCTACAGAGTCTGAGCTATCTCCTGCAACTTCACTTTACGGTTCCCCAAACCGATTTTGCGGAGTTTTTTTATGTTTTCCGGAGTAACCACCTCTTTTGGGTGGTGCATCACTGATGTCTGTACGACAACGTTTAAATTCAGCAAACCAGTCAATAATGGCTCATTTACCTGGTGCAGTGTCCGGATAACGCTTATCAAGCCAAGCTTTTGTTTGAACGGTGTTTTTCCCATCAAATAACAATTCTTGAAATTCTTGTTTATCCATTTTTTTGTTTATCAACAAAGTCGTTCAACTAAAACCACTCTAACGTTTTATCCACAAGTCGAATCGTCATGACATTTTTTCTGCTACCTTTTAAAGGTTAGTATTTCTCTTATACTCTTATATATAAATGAATGAAACACCGTTAATGGGAAAGAGATGACGAAACATGCCAGAAAGATAGCCCGTTTAAATTTGAAATATACTGCTGTCCAGAAATCAACATTTTGCCGTCCGCATGTCTCGTAAAAATACTTCTATTCGTAAAATGTTGAAATGATTGATTGACACCAGAATTTAGAAACAAATTTATTCGAAAATAAGTAAAATATTTTCTTCCTGTACTTCATAACCGGGAATTTTTCATTCCAAAATTCTGGTGCCAATGTAGCATTTAAGGATTAAAATTAAGTTACTTTACGAAGGACACCACTGTGGTGTCGCCGGACGGCAAAGTGTTAAGGGGCAGTGACCAATTTCACACGTATCGTCGAATATCTACTGAAACTCACGAGGAAATGCCCGAAATGCCCTTGAACTGTGAGGATGTAAAGAACATGTTTGACTTCATGTTTTCAGTGGAGATTTAGTCCTGAGGACAATTAGGGAGGGGGGTAATAATAAATTTAATAATAAAATAACATTTGCGTTTCCCCCAAGAAACAGAAAATGCTCAAAATGATCCGTCACTGTTGCAAATGACTATGTAGTTCTCGTTCAACGTTTTTGTACATTTGTCTAAGAATAGCACGCATATTCTTGTAGATATCAACGTTTCTGTGAAAAATTGAAATGTTTTTTTTATAGCATGCAGAGTTTTCGACCAAATTTAACACCGCTTAACAAACACTTGATAAAAAATCGTAGAAATAGTATACTGCAATTAAAATATTAATATATCGAATATTTGATGAGATATGGGTATTTGTATGAAATGAATTTTAACTGCGCATGCGCGAACTACAGCAAAGATTTTTTGTTATGATTTCATAGTCAATGCTATAGGGCAGGCCTGTCCAACCTTTCAGTAAGCCAGGGCGCACCTTAACTTGTGGCACACAATCAAGGGCCCCATTATTCATATGATTCGGAAAATGCAAGAATATTATTTCCCTTTAGCAGGGATAGCGATACCCACATGACTACAGGATACACAGACAAAGTGGTATGCGTTATTAAAATGGTATGTACAGTGGTTAATCATTGGCGTCCTAAGTTGGAGGTGGCTCATCTAAAAAATTGTACAAAAAACATATCATACTAAATTTAACGTTACATTTTTCTGAGGTTTGGGGATGAAAAACGGGGGGGGGAGGAATTTTAAGGACTTTTGCATGTAAAGGAGGCAAAAACATTAATAACACCTGTAATAAAAAAGTATGCAAATATTAATTATATTAAGGCTAATTAACTTTGGAGATGGAATTTTATTTAAAGAAATCTAGAAAAATTAAACATTTGAAGGGGCGCTAAGAAAATCTTCAAAGGACATCATGGCACCCAAGGGCGCCACGTTGGACAGTCCTGCTATAGGGTAACTCATGTAAAAAGACCAGTGAAATATCGTGAAAACTCAAAAAATTACAGCAATAATTGATAAATTTAGGAGGAAATCCCATTTAATCCCTTGGGATTTCCTCCTCAATAATAAATTTGTAATAAATATTTTGTACAATTTTGAATTGAATATTTTTATATTAATCAGTGTAACTGGAATAAAGCATAGCTTTGAAAAACAATTTACACTACTTCGGGGCCTATGCATATTTTTTCACAGTTGCTGTGAAATTCGAACTAAAAATCACTGTAAACTGTAATTTTATTGGATAGTATTTTAATTCTCCGTTCATCACATTAGAGCTGTGATGCTTATGGAACAATACGGAGAGTTTAGCCCCTTATAACCTAAACAAAGATAATTTTTCCGAAAATGCATTCTTGTGTTCATGAGTCGTAGCAAAAACTTTTTATTTTAGATATAATCTGATTCTGTATTTATTCTCCCGTGAAACTATAAGTGGTTGCTTTCAAAAACAAAGTAGTGCTGGTGCAGAATAACAATAAAAACATAAAGGAACACATTTTCAGCGTTTAAAATGCAAATATTTCGGACAATGCTTCTAGAAAACATGAAACAAAGCATTATATTATTTCTTTAATATTTAAATTTTTAAAGTATTTTTGTTATCATTAAAATAATTTTTTCTCAATATATATATATATAAATTAACGAAAAATAAAGTCCACCTAATGACATTAAATTTTTAGAATATCATTTTTTGTTCATGCTATTCAACGAATTTTATGTTTTTACGAAGTACCTTTGTTCCACAAATACTCATAGTGTGGTAAACACCAAATTAAACAACAGTCTTATAATAAAAAGATTTAATGGTTTAACATAAGTATCCTTAGCCAAGGAAGTCTAGTCTTTTGTGATGAGATAAGCATGTTCGTTTTTGAAGCGCAAATAAATTCTTATTGTTTATAAAATAAAGAAAATCTAGGATATTTTTACATTCAGAACAATGCGAAAAATTACTTGTAAACATAAATAAATTAATTTGCATCTTTTCATTTTACAAGAAAGCTTTTACGAAAAACGTTAATCTGAAAAACCTGTTTTTAATATTATTGAAAATAGATCCAAAATATTTATGAAACCTTATAAAAATAGTTATACACTCTTAAGAAGTTTGACAATTTATGGTTTGCTTTCGTTTGGTGACTTTTATAAACCTCACCACTATATATATATATATATATATATATATGCACGGTGTGCAAAAATCTAGGCGCCAAACCCTTACGAAAATAGTTCATAGAGCTGTTTAGAGCTCTATAGAATTCTTTACAAGTTCTATAGAATACTATTACTATAGAGGTTTAAAGAGTTCTATGGAATATTTTTTTAAATAAAATATTTCTATAGAATTCTTAGAAGTTCTATAGAATTTTTTTTATAGAACAAATTTTCTATACATCTTATAGAATTAAATCCTATAGACAAATAATTCTACAGATTATTAATATTTTTTGGTCTTTTGAAATTTATGTGGTAGTAATTTATTTATAACTATATATTAAAAAAAATTAATTTTGTAATACATCAGTTTTGTATATAATTGTACTTCATTGATTTAATATGATTATATATATATATATATATATATATATATATATATATATATATATATAATTTAATTCAATTCTAATACATTGTGATTAAATTGTCAATGTAATATTATATCAGACAAACTACTGAATAAAAAAAAAATAAATCTATAGAATCATTAGTCTATAAAATTAAATTCTATAGACTGATGATTCTATAGTTTTTTTTAAATTAAAAAAATATTTTTTAGTCTTTTAAACTTTATGTGTGTAGTAATTTATTTATTACTATACATTAAAATTTAAAAATAATAATTAATTTTGTAATACATCAGTTTAGTATATAATTGGGTTCCATTGATTTAAACTGACCATATATATATATATATATATATATATATATATATATATATATATATATATATATATATATATATATAAAATTCAATTCTAATACATTGTGATTAAATTGTCAATGTAATATTATATCCGTCAAACTACTGAATTAAATTATGATTAATTAATGTGTTGGTTAATTTTATAATCATTTATCAATTTGCTATTAAATTTATAAAACGATCCATCTAATTTAATAAATTTTATTCTCTAATCTTATTGTAATTTTTATTCAAATATTTTAATCTGAAATATAAATATTTAAACAATTGTTTCAATTTTAACAAATAATAATTTATTAGAGTTTAAATATTTTTACAACACTATTATGAGTGGTAATGTAAAACACAAAATCATAATGTTGAAATAGTGTAATAAGAGTTCAGTGACTGTCAATGGTTGTGTCATGCTGAAAGTACTCCTTTTTTGTCGGACCATTGAAGTCAAGCAGCATCGACAGTGGTTACTATTTGGGAGGGTGACCATTTGGAATCTATATAATTGTACACATGTTTTTATAGAAGTTGTATATTTTTTCTATAGACATTTTTATAGAAGTTCTATAGACATTTCTATTGAACTTCTACATATATGTCTATAGCTTTCGATTAAACAAGCTTATAGAAAAACGGGCCATAATTCTATAGGATTCTATAAGGCGTTTTCTATAAATATTTTGTATAGAATTCTATAAGAAATTTTTGTAAGGGAATGGGCCGATTCCCACCACTAAATTTTTAGTATTCTTCATTTAATAAGAATACTGATAAAATTTAGGCAAAGTATACTAATAAAATTTGACGAAGAATACTAATAAAATTTAGTGGTGGGAATCAGCCCATTGGCGCCTAGATTTTTGAACCCTGTATATCTATGAACAATAGAATGAGCAATGTGTCAAAAATTGACTATCATCAGTGCATGTCAGTGTAAGAACCATAAATAAATTTAAATCTTACTTATTTCTGTGACGGCAACTGGTTTTCAATAAACGAAATTTTAAACTTTGACCCAGCCCCCTGTCATATTCAAAACTAAATAGCCTATTTTCGAAGTAGCAGCTTACTTAGACGAATCGAATGGAGCTATAAAAATCGAAATTTGCCGCCACAAACTATAGTACCTTTACTTGTCAGTGCATATTAATTTCACTATGTTTGAAGTATCGCAATATTATAAAAAAGAACGACAAACGATTTTTACCCGTAGTTCATAATGCAATGGAATAGTTTGTGCGTCTTTGTAAACGTACTATAAATGCTACACACATAATTTTCAATAGAAATATTCCATACGGAACCTCAATGACATATAAAAATTTCACGGTAATCCAAGTATATTTACGTGAGTTAGAGTACGGACAGGTGACAGACAAAAGAAGTCATAAACACTTTTCAGTATGTTGGAGTTAAAAACGAAACCCCAATCTGTAACAAACGCTTGGAAATTACACAGCGAGCGGAAAAGTGCAGTTTAAAGTAAAGTTTACTTTCCAAAATTTTGAATATAACAACTTCAATAGGATATAATGAGTAGAGGAAAGTATATTCAACTAGGTAAATTATACAGGGTGATTCATAAAAGATGGGCAGAACTTTAAGGGGTTATAGTACACTTAAAGACAAATAATATTAAATAGGAGACTAAGGGTCCCAGACGTATTCCCAAGGAGATAGGGGGCATTAAAGTTTAGGGTCCGAAATTTCAAATGATTATAAAACATGGAAAAATTGGTCGATTCGTTTGCGGTTTTTGCAAAAAATTTTCTTTATGCCAGTATTTTCCTGAAATAAAATTTTAAAGTTCAATTTCAAAAAATGCCGATAGGGGGCGCTTTAGACTTTGGAGTAACAAACAACTATTTTTTAACGTTATTTTTTGTATTTCTTTAAATGATTTCGAAAGCTTAGACTTAAACTTAAATTTTGATCTAAAAATCTGAGTCCTAACGAGTAGTTAAGTAGCGTAAACTGAAATTTGAAATTTGAAACCCTTCTCCCCCCAGAACAAAAATCAGTTATTCCCGATCTTTGTGTCGTAGATTAGGCTCTAACTACTGCCGCGTTTTGCTAAAATTATTCTTTATGTCAGTATTTTCTTAAAAATAAATTTTAAAGAAAATTTTCAAAAAATTCCGATAGAGGGCGCTTTAGACTTTGGAGTAACGAACAACTATTTTATACCGTTATTTTTTGTGTCTCATTAAATGCTTTCTAAAGCTTAGACTTAAATTTTCAGCCCAAAATCTGAATCGTTAGACGTGGTTAAGTTTCTGGGGAGAGGGGTTTGAAATTTCTACTCCTGAGCACAGTTCAGTTTACCATGTCCACACATTGTGTGCTGTGATACGAGGTAAAAAGACACAAATTAGGATTATGTTACCAAAGCATATTTATTAACATGTAATCACAATAAATGTTCAAAATTGTGACCACCAGAGGTTATGCACGCAGAACAACGGCGACGAATGGAACGGCGAACATTCGCGAAAACATCAGGCTTTTCGAGCACTTCCCCTACAGCGGCGGAAAGTCTGGCGACCAGTTCCTCGGGGGATTCAATGGGTGTCTCATACATAAGAGCCTTCAATCGT
The DNA here is from genome assembly GCA_963931845.1 of Maratus michaelseni. NCBI lineage: Eukaryota > Metazoa > Arthropoda > Arachnida > Araneae > Salticidae > Maratus > Maratus michaelseni. The sequence goes on from OZ007591.1 coordinate 169,611,582, forward strand.
CCCCAAAAAAAGAAATCGAGGGGTGAAAGATCTGGCGAGCGAGCAGGCCAAGCAACAGGACCACCTCGACCAATCCATCTGTTCGGAAATGTGATGTCCAGATAGTTGCGGACGTCTCGTACGTAATGGGCTGGCGCTCCATCGTGCTGGAACCACATGACCCGCCGGATGCGTGGAGGAACAACGTTTAACAGGTCTGGCAGCACATGTTGCAGAAATGTGAGGTATGTTTTACCGTTGAGGCGTTCAGGAAGAAGGTACGGCCCGATTAGGTGGTCTCCGAGGATTCCTGCCCAAACATTGATGGAAAAGCGTCTCTGATGAGCATGTGGATACGTAGCATGTGGATTGACATCCGCCCATACATGTGCATTGTGTGTGTTAAATGTACCTTCACGTGTGAAGGTACATTCATCGGTGAAAAGCACAGTTCGTCCAAAATGTGGATTTAGCGCGTTCTGCTGCAGAAACCAGCGGGCGAATTCAATACGATTTGGATAATCCCCTGGAGACAGTTTCTGGACTCGTTGCACATGAAACGGGAGCAAATGTTCATCCTTCAGTACCCTCCAAGTCGTGGACTGTGAGGTATCCACCTGGCTAGCCACTGTTCGTGTACTTGTACTTGGCTGCGCCGCTACTACATCCAGAATGGCTTCTGCAACAACTACTGATTCGTCCTTTTTTGCACGACCTGCATTCGACCGGGAAGCGAGAAATGATCCCGTCTCACACAACTGTCTGTGCAAGCGCTCGAAAGTTTTGCGGTTAGGCAACCGCCTGTTAGGAAATCGCTCTCCGTACATTCGTTGTGCCTCTGCACCATTTCCATCTGCCGCTCCGTAAATTAAATGCATCTCAGCCTTTTCCTTATTCGTGAAGGGCCCCATCTTCCGATTCATTACTACAGCGACTTACACTTGACTCACCGTTCAGTGGTTTTTATGCCTGAATCGTGTCGAAATTTTGCATACGTGTTCTTCTTCTTCCCCATTTGACATTTGCATACTTTCTGTTTCCTTCTTCACCCGGTGACTAGCGTCAGGAATGGAGCTTTAACGTTTGCATGAGCGACGTTTCCAACTGTGCCAGTGCCTTTATGAGTGAATTCCGACTATGCAGTCCTTGACGAAAGTTGTATTTTTGCCTCGTATCACAGCACAGAATCGTTGGGCATGGTTAAGTAGTGCAAACTGAACTATGTTCAGAAGTTGAAATTTGAACCCCCTCCCCTCGCTACTGAACCACGCTCAGCGATTCAGATTTTGAGCTGAAAATTTAAGTTTAAGTCTAAGCTTTAGAAAGCATTTAATGAGACACAAAAAATAACGGTATAAAATAGTTGTTCGTTACTCCAAAGTCTAAAACGCCCTCTATCGGAATTTTTTGAAAATTTTCTTTAAAATTTATTTTCAAGAAAATACTGACATAAAGAATAATTTTAGCAAAACGCGGCAGTAGTTAGAGCCTAATCTACGACACAAAGATCGGGAATAACTGATTTTTGTTCTGGGGGGAGAAGGGTTTCAAATTTCAAATTTCAGTTTACGCTACTTAACTACTCGTTAGGACTCAGATTTTTAGATCAAAATTTAAGTTTAAGTCTAAGCTTTCGAAATCATTTAAAGAAATACAAAAAATAACGTTAAAAAATAGTTGTTTGTTACTCCAAAGTCTAAAGCGCCCCCTATCGGCATTTTTTGAAATTGAACTTTAAAATTTTATTTCAAGAAAATACTGGCATAAAGAAAATTTTTTGCAAAAACCGCAAACGAATCGACCAATTTTTCCATGTTTTATAATCATTTGAAATTTCGGACCCTAAACTTTAATGCCCCCTATCTCCTTGGGAATACGTCTGGGACCCTTAGTCTCCTATTTAATATTATTTGTCTTTAAGTGTACTATAACCCCTTAAAGTTCTGCCCATCTTTTATGAATCACCCTGTATTCAATAATTGGAGTATCATAGTTGAGATTTTTTCCAACAGAGCGAAAATATGCCGGGACCAGGACTCCTATGAATAGAATTCAACAGGATACTTCAGACACAGAAGATCATATTTATATCTGTATCTGCATTTTCTTTTTAGGTGCGTTTGTAATTATACAAATACGTAGCACCTATAGTCGTCGTCTGATCCGTCCGCCCGTACGCCTGTCCACATATAAGAGCGCAAAAACTAACCAACCGAATGGTTTGAAATTTAAAATATACTATCTTTGCAGAATTTTGTCGTGATATTTCAAATTTTATGAAAATCGAATCAAAACTTTAGAAGATATTAATAAAAATATTTATTAAGAAATTTGAATTAAAAAAAAATCGGTGCTTTCTTGTTATAGGAGCTTTCGAGGTTTAATCGTCAAGCCACCGAGATACTCATTTTATTACAGAAATTAAACTGCAGACGATATAATTCATTTCATAGAATTAAAAATCATCAAGATCTGAATATTTATATAACTAGCTATAGTACGAACGCACCTCGTTTGTCACGTTTGAAGTACAATTTTAAACTTGTTTACTCATACTGCGTGTCCATAAATTTATATAAAAAATACATTAATTGTTTTATTTTACAAAATTTATTGATACGATTTGCATAGATGTGTTGCTTAACTTAAATATTTTTACTGTAGTGCATGGCAACAGCTGAAACTTATTTTGATTTTTGTTTTCGGAAAAAAATGATGTGGCATAATGAAAAACAATGTTCGTTCTTTGGGATGGAAACAAGTATAGAAATGTGTATATAAAAAAAAAAGAAAAGAAAAGGAAGAAAGAAAGGAAATAACTATACGGATTGAATTATTAATTTCTCGGATAAATGCTTATCAGTGTATTAAAGTTTTTAACCTATAAATTCATTATATTGCATCTAAATTTAATAATTCATATGAAACAGAGTCTAGAAAATATTAGAATGAAATATAATATGCATTATTTTCAGTCTTTTATGAAATTTTAAAGGAATGAAAGAATATAAATCAAATAATCATTAAGAGCATTATAACGTGGAAGAATTTTATAATATTTATAGTATACATATTGGATCATAAATTTTGCTCTCCAGTGAATATAATTTCATTGCTTAAAATTAGTTTACACTTATTAATCTATCCTGAAACACTTAACGTTCTGTGATCTTTTATGATTTTCTAGTAAAATGTATTAGATATTAGAGTTTTAAATTCCTTAACTCAAGAGTTATTAAAACCTGCAATTTTTCAAATTAGAAGTAAATACCTAAAATCACTATACAGTTTTTAATTCAAAATGCTTTGATATCGATCATTTTTAGGGTTACGTACTTAAAAGTAAAAGCGGAATCATTATAAGATCATTCGTGTGTCTGTCTGTCCGTCTGTCACAGCCGTTTTTCTCGAAAACTGTGGAACATGGGAAGTTCAAGCGTGCCAGAGTTATAAAGGCGAGACCCACATGTTTATAGATTATTCACAAATATTTTGAAGAATGATGTAGGAGAGCTAATTAATTAAATTTAATTTTTTTTGTATATCGTATGGGGTATAGTTCGAAAGATCTCGTAATACCGAACTCAAAAATATATTTCTTTTAATTTTAGGTATATTTTCAGAGATATCGTCGAAAATGTACTGCAAAATTATGTCCCCATCCCCATTTCCGAATCTACTGAAACTAAAATTATGAAAAAATTTGGGGCAGTAGGACTTTAATTAAACCTTGCAGGAAAACTATAGCGAAATCCTAGGTCACACATGTTTTGAGAAAATTGCATTTTTCTGTTACACACAAACTTTGCATCGCGTGCGCTCAACGAGATAGTTGATCAGCGCTCGAGATACCAATCGGCGCGGAGTTATCCAAGGATTGTTGATAATGATTTTCGAAAAACATTATTGGTAATTAGCTGAAATATTAATTAAAAACCTATCTAGAAAAACGCGGCACGGACCAAGGTGAAGTTGCAACTTTTCGATCTCCTTTCGAATCGCGCTTGGCACAATGCCAAGTTTAAACATTGTACAAGGTCTTTATTTTAGCTAAGGCGAATCATAGTGATATAAATAGTCAACGTTTTTCATTCCAATTAAATTCAATTATTGGAGGCAATTATTGATGACAAATATTGAAGGCAAATATTGAAGGCAATTATTGAAGGCAATTATTGACAATTAATTCATAAAATACTTCAAAGTTTTTTACACATTCTTTTTATCTCTCTGAAAACGATTTTTTGTAATATAGTTAGTAATTAATAAATTTACCGCACGGAACCCTTTGTACGCGAGTTAAAGTTGCACTTGACCGACCGATTATTTGTTTTTTTACTTCATTTTTCAAATTTCGGTTTTCTTTAAACGTAACTAGAAAAAGTAAAAAACGTTAATAAAAATGAAAATTTGTGAAATAATCTAACATTTCTGTTCGGATATAAATTTTGATTTTTCTTTTGTTAAGAAAAATAATTATGCTTTCGTAGAAAAATATTCTTTGTACATATTTGTTTTAATTCATTTCTGAAACGTAATGGGAAAATAAATCGATGCATTTAACAACTAATCGATATTTTGTAAGTAATTTAAAATAATTGTGTTTATAAATTTAAATAATAAATATAAAGTACAAATAAAAACTAAATCATTAATAAATACTTCAAATTATAATACAGTAAAGCATCAAATCTTGGAGTTAAACGCATACATCACTTTCAATCTTTTATGGAATTTTAGCAGAGTGAAAGAAAACAAAACGAAAAAGGGCATTAAAATTATTATAACATGGAATAATTTAAGAATATTTAGTGTATAAGTATTGGATAATGCATTTTGCAGTTCGGTGAAGGAAAATTCGTTATTTAAAGAAAATACACATTTATTAATTTTTTCAGAAACCCCATTATGTTTTGTAATCTTTTTTTTTGTCGTAAAATGTATTTGATGTTAGAGTATTAAATTCCTTAAAACAACAATTATTAATAGCTGTAATTTTTTAAATTAGAAGTAAATACATAAAATTACTATAAAGTTCCTTTTTATTGAATTAAAAATGAAAATAAATCAATTTTTTTTAAATTTAATTTTGTCTAAACATAAATCCACAAGAAAAAAAATCGTTAAGCTGAACGAAATTTTTTGAAATAAAAATGGGGTTTCTCTTCAGAAATATATTTTATTTTTTGCTGGATAATAGATATAATATATATATGTAAGTAAATGATATGTAAAACATCGCTTTACTGAACCAAAAATCGATAAACAACAAAATGCGAACTTTAATTTCAACTAATACACTTTTGGTTAAAACTATATAACAACAATTTAGCTTACAATAATCCAGCCAGGCCTAATAACACCTTTACCGGCTATATTCCTTTTATATCTTGCTTCATAACAAAAAAATTAGAAAACTGGATCTTAGCCAAATCTCGCGATTCAAACCATTTACAACTCGCGCATGTCTAACCATGGACAATAATAGTAGTTAGTTCATTTGATGAAGTGAAGTGTCTAACCATGGATAATAACACTAGAGTGTCAGTTCATATCGTTTACATGAAGTGTTCAAACTGGAATCCTACAAATCAGTCATCCTGACGTGATGGCGTCTCGACATCAGCATCTTGATTTGTTATGTTTTTTTTCTTTTCTTTCTGGATATTTCTCTCTATCTTCAGAGGCTATATACCTATTGATTCTAGAATGATAAGAATTTGAATAATCATCTCGTCCACTATCGGCTCCTTTAAATCCGTGATGAGAATAATTCTTATGTGATGGTTGTGGATATTTTTGTTCATTATAACTAGCCTTGTATGATCGTTGGCCACCATAATTATAATTATTTTGACCATAATAGTAGCCTCTATTCATGTATCTAGGGGGAAAATCTGGATTGTACCTTGCTTTTGAATTATGTGAAGTATTTTCTGTTATGTCTTGAGGTTTCAAAAAAAAATGTTTCCCATACCTATATTTATTGTAATTTCCGCGGTTAAATGACTGTTCAAAATATCTCTGGCGATATCTATTATTGCTTCTGTTATCAAATGGTCTATTAAAATTTCTATTCTTTCCCTTATGATCAAAATTCCTATTGCGATCTTTCACATAGTCTTTTCTACCATGTGCAGGACTACTACTTCCATAATTTTCTTCTGGAGATGGATAGTCAACATTCCATTCATCGGATAATCCTGTATCTTTTATTTTATTCGGCTTACATGGTTTTATTACTTTTCTTATTTTTTCTCTGTTTGCTAAATTTGTAATGTGAGTCACATTTGCCTCGTCATTTACGCAGTCGATATTAACCATATCTTCCCAACCTCGATTATGGTTGTTTATACTTGCTTTATCAATTTTTGTCGGTATTTTGTTGATTTTAATGTATCCTACCCTTACTGTGTTGCCGCTTATTATTGTAACACCCTCTTCCGTTACTTTTAACGTCATGCCTTCTACTGCTATTCTACCTATTATTAAGTCGCAGTCCGTCTCTTGTACAACGTAAAATTTATCCTCGAGTTCTGTATCGTCCATGTAGACTTTATGCCAGAAAAAATCTGTTGGCTTAATTTCTTTTTCACCTATGCCTGATATAGATATACTGTCGCTGGTTAGTTTTGGCGCGTTTATTGCAGTATGATATCTTGAACTGGCGATTGAAATATCGCTTCCTGTATCGATTATTACGTTTGTTTTTATTCCGCTAATATCCAAGATTCTTCCTTTTTTACCATTTAACATTCCCATATTAACTATTTTTCTTTGCGTGTTTTGGGTCTCATTTTGGTATTTTGTTTCTCGCCAATTTTGATTATGTTGCGGGAAAAATTTGAATATTCTTGTTCTGTATTTTTCGCCATGGCACATTTTGCACTCACGTGACCAGGGTTGCCACATGCAAAACAGATTATATGCGACTCTTTGCTTTCATGACCTACATAATGCCTATTATTAACTTGGCGTCTTTTCGAATTGGCGTAGTCAGCCACTCTCGATCTTCTGTCATCAAAATCGCTACTTGTATCCTTAACTGATTGTTTATTGTAAACCCTTTGTGCTATTTCGTAATTATCTAATTTATTAACTAATTCATCAATTTTCTTTATTACTAATAATTCTTCTATGAAATGTGTCTTTGTTTCCGTAGGTAAATTATGCCTGATTTGATTAACAACAATTAATTCTGCTAAATCTTCAAAGTTATTTACTTGAAGACCTTCAATCCATTGTTGAAAATACATCTTTATTTCATAAGCGAAATCTCGCCAATTGGCTGATGGCTCCTTTTTAGATGAGAAAAATTTCAGTCTAAACTCTTCTGGTGATAGCTTGTAGCGTTTTAGTAGAATATTCTTTATGTAATCGTAATCGTGAATTTCAGGTTCGTTTTCCCTTGTTATTATATTTATCACATCTAACGGCATTAGATTAATTCAATAATTTACCCATTCTTTTTTATCAATGCCCGTTTGCGCCATTTGCCTTTCGTACATAGATAAATATAAACTAATATCATTCGAGCTATCATATTTAGTTAATTATCTAAGCAATTCAAATTGCTTACCTGGATTTGTCCTTGGGTTTTCCTCAATGTGTTCTCTTGAATTTTCTTGTATCTGCAATTTCTGAATTTCAAAATTTTGCTCCTACTCTATCTTCCATTTTCTCTCTTCCATTTCCATTTTCAATTTCTTCTCTTCAATCTCTGCTTGTAATTTCTTCTCTTTCTCTTTCTCTTCTATTTTCCATTTTCTCTCTTCCATTTCCATTTTCAATTTCTTTTCTTCAATCTCTGCTTGTAATTTCTTCTCTTTCTTCTTTCTCTTTTCTACTTGCTATCACTACTTCCATTCGATCTCTTATAAAATCTTCTTCGTAACTCTCCCAACTCTTGATCAGCTTTATTAGGACAGGTATTGTCGTTTTTTCTGTTGCTTCAATTCCGCATTCTTCGCAGAGGTTTATTAGATCAATTCTCTTAGCTTTATTTAGAGTTCCCATCTTTCAAAAATTGTACTTGAAGTAATACGATTATGGTTTCACCTTGCTAATTCGTAACCCAACTTTTGATACTGGCGTTTTACAACATTTTACGTTTGGTTTCCATTTCACTACTAGTGGCTTTTACTTTTAATAATCCCGGCATCCGAGCCCCCAAAATGTAAGTAAATGATATGTAAAACATCGCTTTACTGAACCAAAAATCGATAAACAACAAAATGCGAACTTTAATTTCAACTAATACACTTTTGGTTAAAACTATATAACAACAATTTAGCTTACAATAATCCAGCAAGGCCTAATAACACCTTTACCGGCTATATTCCTTTTATATCTTGCTTCATAACAAAAAATTAGAAAACTGGCTCTTAGCCAAATCTCGTGATTCAAACCATTTACAACTCGCGCATGTCTAACCATGGACAATAATAGTAGTTAGTTCATTTGATGAAGTGAAGTGTCTAACCATGGATAATAACACTAGAGTGTCAGTTCATATCGTTTACATGAAGTGTTCAAACTGGAATACTACATATATATATATATATATATATAAATATATATATATATATATATATATATATATATATATATATATATATATATATATATATATATATATATATATATATATATATATATATACATACATTAATGTCCTGAAGCGCAGCGAGAAAATAAATCAAGACATTTAGTAAATCCTCAATAATTTGTTGATTGTCAAAATCATTAGTTTTTGCGTATAGGTTCAAAAAGCAAGCTTAAAAGTAAAAATAAAAACTCAATCGATAATAAAAGCTTTAAATTATATCTCAGTTAAGTACAAAATTTTGGTACTAAACGCGTGCATTATTTTTAATCTTTTATGGAATTTTAGCAGAGTGAAAGAATTCAAAACAAATAGCCATTAAAATATTATTAACATAAAATAATTTAAGAATATTTATTCTACAAGTATTGGATCATTAATTTTTCACTGCAGTGAATAGATATTCGTTGCTTAAAAATAGTTTAAATTTATTAATCTTTCCCAAAACCTTTAATGTTCTGTAATCTTTTTAAGATTTTCTCGTAAAATGTATTTGATGCTAGAGTTTTAAATTCTTTAAATCAAGAGTTATTAATAGCTGCAACTTTTCAAATTAGAAGTAAATATATAAAATTACTATAAAGTATTTCCCTACTGAATTCGAAATGAGTTGATATCAATCATTATATTTTATTTTATTTTTCTCTAATTTAATTTTCTCGAAACATAAATCCAAAAGAGAAGAATAGAAAAATATTAAGCATAATAATATTTTTTGAAATAAAAATGGTATTTCTCTTCAGAAGTATATTTTGTTTTGTTTTTTTGTATATATATATATATATATATATATATATATATAAACCTTTTAATTTAATTTCTGAATGTATTAAATAATATACAATAAATATATAGACTCGATAATTTATTGATAGCTTAAAATTATTAAGATGTGTGTATAGATTAAAAACAGTAGCATAAAAGTATAAATAAAAACGCCATCTGTAATAACCGTTTGAAATTATAACGCAATTATGCACGAAATATTTTTTGAATGCGTTTTATTTATTTTTTCGTGTTTATGCAAAAGAAATTTCTGAAGTCAAGCTTTTAAAATAAATCACTTATGCTTATTTCAATCTTTTGTTGAAGAGCCACTGTTGAAACTTTAGAATCTTCAAAGTAATAGTTTATATTTTTAGGGGAGCTTTGCGAATATCATTTTGGGATCTAGGTTTACGAAGAACACAAGTTTGAAGGTAAAGTAATTTCTCACACAACGCCGTCTGAGGTAACGTAACACACTCTTGTTATTGATTGGAATTTAAAAAAATTAAATAATTTGTCTCAACGTTTTCCTTTCAATCACAACCTATATATATGAGTAATATACACTATATTTCCAATGATGACCGGTCACTTGCGATTTTAGACGTTTTGTTAAATATCTGGAAAGATACATGAGGAATTATCCTGCAACTTCAGGAGTGTAAACAATATGATAAACGTCATATATTTCCGCGAAGATTTTTTCCCGAAACCCCATAAGGGGCCGTCAACAAACTGAAGAAAAACGAATATATTTTGGATAACCCTGTAAAAACTAATATTGCAAAAGCATTCAAACTGTAGATTATGATTAAGTGAGTTATTGTAATAATTTGGGTTCATTTGTATGAAGATAGCATGTATACTCGAAGAAAAATTCAGGTTTTTATAAAAACAGTCCCAAATTTTACCAAGTTTTTTGCTTATAATTTGCAGAGTTTTTAATATAAAAACAAGTTTTTTTTAGAAAATATGACAAACAAAATTATACACAATACCCTGCAATTAGAATTAAAAAATAATAAAAATTGTATGAAAAATGAGCAGGTTTACTAATTATTGTTTCACTGCGCATGCGCGAATTCAATCAAAATATACTGTGCATAATATATTAGCTAAATGTATAGTCCAACTTTTATAAAAGTCTCAAAAACATAGGTTGAAAATTCTGATAGTAATCGTCGATAGAATAAGCTCGAATTTCGCTGTTCCCAAAAGAAAGCAAAAAGATGAGGGGTTGTATCGAAATGTACTAGCTTATCAAAGTTGACATAATAAGAATGAAGTGTCTCTCATTCTATATTTGATACAACCCCTCATCTTTTTGCTTCCTTTTGGAAACAGCGAATTTCGAGCTTATTCTATCAACGATTACTATTAGAATTTTCAAGCTATGTTTTTGAGACTTTCATAAAAGTTGGTCTATACATTTAGCTAATATATTATGCACAGTATATTTTGATTGAATTCGAAAACAATGAAATTGAAACAATATTTAGTAAACCTGCTCATTTTTCATACAATTTTTATTATTTTTTAATTCTAATTGCAGGGTATTGTGTATAATTTTGTTTGTCATATTTTCTAAAAAAAACTTGTTTTTATATTAAAAACTCTGCAAATTATAAGCAAAAAACTTGGTAAAATTTGGGACTGTTTTTATAAAAACCTGAATTTCTCTTCGAGTATACATGCTATCTTCATACAAATGAACCCAAATTATTACAATAACCCACTTAATCATAATCTACAGTTTGAATGCTTTTGCAATATTAGTTTTTACAGGGTTATCCAAAATATATTCGTTTTTCTTCAATTTGTTGACGGCCTCTTATGGGGTTTCGGGAAAAAATCTTCGCGGAAATATATGACGTTTATCATGTTGTTTACACTCCTGAAGTTGCAGGATAATTCCGCATGTATCTTTCCAGATATTTAACAAAACGTCTAAAATCGCAAGTGACTGGTCATCATTGGAAATATAGTGTATGTAGGCTATGCAATCGGGCATGTGCTTTGAAGACAGACTATCATCCGGATTCTTCTTGTCATCGCGCCATATTAATCATTATCAGTGACGACTGAAAACGGAAAAAGGTGTTTTTAATACTCAAAAAGTCGGAAATTCATAAAATTCAAAGTATCACAACTCGTAAATTTTAGTAGTACAAGAATGAAAAATTTCTTTTGTTTTATTGTTCGAACATAGATAACGTTTTTCTATATAACTTGTAATAGAACCCATGGCTAGTATAAACTGTTAATTTTTTTAACTTTTACAAAATCAACTTTTTTTTTTTTTTTTTTTTTTTTTTTTTTTTTTTTTTTTTTTTAAAGTAAATGGTTTTTTATATGATAGTGAACAACATTTAAAGCATTTTTGGAATTGCAAGTGTATCTCTAAAACTAACGATTTAGAAATTAGCTATTGGTCAAAGATAAGAAGGGACACCCTGTGTAAATTTTTAGACGCTTTAAAAGTGGTTACTACTTTCAACTTGTACATTGTAACAAATGGCCCATGAAACCAATGTCTTTAGGGGTTGGGAAGTTAAAGTAAATGTATTCCTCGCTATATATATATTCAGAAATCCGTTTGCAATTGATTGGGAGGTAATAATGCTTAAAAGGAAGTAATAAGTATTAATGTAGTGTGATAAATTTAACGAACGTTATCGGAAAATAAAATAAAATCCACATGGACTATTAATTTTAATATAAACAAAGATGGGTCGTTTATTTAAATAGTTCACGGTTATTAAATACGCGCTAGAGATCAGGGATTATCTGAAATATCGAAAAGTACATTTATTTCTGTAAAAAAAAAAAAAAAAAAAAAAAAAAAAAAAGCAAAAAATCATGCATCAGGTATAGATTAAGAAACACTTTCCAACATTAGTAGAATATTATTAAGGAATTTCATTTATTCATACAATTAAATGAGTTATTTGAATAAGCAATTTAAAAAAACACATAATTCATTTAAAACTCATTTTGAGCAATTGCCCCTAACCGGTAATGTATGCGAATTCTTTCGTGCTGCCTTGTATATTACCTGTAGAATTTATACACAACACGTAATACACTAACAATTAGATATGTTTTAAAAATGCATACCAGAGCGGAAAACACACTTCTAGCAATTTTCGTTCATAATCAGTCCTGTAACCGAATTATCTTGTGCGTCTCTGTAAATGTACGTGAAATGCTACGTACTCCAAAATCTATAGAAAACGTGTTGTAGCGCACCTCAACACTCCATTTTAATTTCATTATGATTGAAGTATCATAACATCATTAAAATGTATCGTAACCGATTTTTCCCCATTTATCATAATATAATAGAATTATTTTGTGCATCCCTGTAAACGAACTATAGATACGTGATAGAACTAAATGCTACTTATTCTATACTCCTAAGAAAGCATGTGGTCGTCCATTTGCAAATGATGCATAACAATCTCATTATGTTTGGAACATTGTAATATCAATAAAATGCATCGTAAATAATTCCGTATTTCTTGCAAAACAGTGCAATTTCCGTAAATGACGCTTAAAGGTTGAGTACAGAAATCGCCTTTTTTGAAATGCGAATTAAGATTGTTGTATTTACTAGAGTTCTTCTAGGATACAGGCTTGGCCCGGCTCGACCCGCTGGCCCATTCTAACCGAATGTCAATTTATTGTGAAAAGAATAGTAAAATTTATTTTATTTTTATAAATTACACAAATACATACATATATATTTTTAAATCTACTTATTTTTTTCTTGATAGTACTTCAAATTTATGATTTTTTTTCACTATTTTTTTTTCAATTTATCTTTTTTAATGTGAGGAAATATTGTGTTATTTAAAGATTTCATAACATAATATCTCTGCAAATTATAGCTATGCAAATTGGTGTTAAACTAAACTGTTTTGGCTTACAAATTTATGAATTAATCTAAAATTTATTATTTTATAAATTATAATTTTACAAAGTTTACAATTTTTTACATAAATTTAGAAAATTAGTTAATGTTTTTTCTTTACTTTTATAAAAATCAAGTTTTTAATTTTATAACGTTTTTAATTTATTTCGTTAGTTCATATTTTTATAAATTAAACTAACTTAATTTAAATTAAATCAGTTAGTCCATATTTAAACTTACCTGTCCCAAAGTCATTAATTAAAAAAAATTCTCTCTCTCTCTCTCTCTTCTTTTTTAATATTTTTAAAATGTAATTTTAAAAATATAATGTTTAACAGAACCGTACGCAAAAGCTCTCAGCATAGCTGAAATATAAAAATTTAATTTATTATAAAATTGTTTATTTGCGTAAGTTTTTTTAAATAAGAGATTAAAAAACATTATTTTAATAGCATGTAATAAACAAGTCTGATTAAGATAATTGTTGTTTTTATTGGAATTGATAAATAGATAATCAGGCAAATAATAAAAAAAAATTATATGTTCGAAAAAAGAAAATGTTGGTACTGTTGAATTCCGGGGGTGGCCCGGAGGGGATATTATTGAAATGCCCCCCCCGGAAGATTTGAGATTTTAAACTTTTAATGAACAAAAAGTTCAATTTCTCGCCCCCCCCCTCGGAGCCCCAGAAATCCCTCCCGGAGAAAAATGTCTGAATTCAACACTAGTTAGTACTGTTGCAAAAAGAAGCAATTTTTACTCTTAATACAATTTTTTAATGCATATAATACATAATAAATTAAAATTTATCTGTTATAAGGCACCAAATAATACAGCACATTATTGAAAATTATGAAAAGAAAATATTAAAAACATTGAAAAAATATCTACAGATGAAACCAAGTTTTTGCATCATAAAAAGCGAGTTACAGCATTTAAGCGAAAACCGCGACCGGTCATAGCGTCGTGGTCTAGGTCATCGGGTTAGTACACGGCACATCATGGGTTTGAATCCGCTCGCGGCAAGGGTTGGTTAAATTCTATAAACTCACTCAGAAATGAAAAAAAGATGCCGAAATGTACTTGTCCCTTATAAAGTTGTCTTCACGAAGTACCATTTTTTAAAATTTTTGGTCTTATAAATTTTATTTTAACGACATAAAAATTTCTAAAAAATACGGAAGATATCTGTTTTAAAACGGAAAATTAAAAACGAATATTTCAGAATTCACGGAAAATTTCCTGGAATTTACGGAACTTTTTTTCCGTTAAACTACGGAAATAGTACTGACGTCTCGATTGCCAGTACAACTTCCGTTTTTTTCAGGAATTTTTTTTTTACAGTGTTGAGTAACGAAAACATTTCATATACAAAAATAAATGGATGCCATGCTTTTATTATATACATCATTCACGTTACCAATTTTACAATCGCATTTCAGTTATTTTTTGTGTAGTGACGTAAGTCATAGATATGCTAATATTCTATGTCAGGTATTTTCAAACTTTTTACGTCACGGAGCACTTTTGAAATGCAAAATTCAAGAACGAGCGCTGAATTTCATAGATACAGTTATATTGGGGAAAAAATAAGATACGCTCCAGTAATTTTGTTGTAAAACATCCTACAAAATTGATAAATGTAATAACCGACTGGTAAAAACGTCTGTTATAATGTCTATTCGTAGATTAGGATTTGGGGCAGTCCACATATTCAAAATTGCAGCAACTTTGTTATTTCAAATGATAACACTCAAGATTTAGTCTGAAATAGCAGGATAGGTGGCGCTGAAAGCAATAGGCGCTCAATCGAGGACAAAACTGAAATCACGCAACAATAATGCGAAGGAAGGATATTAAATATATGGAGAGATTCATTCGCCAATACAATCTTGACGAATGAAACCCACTCCATATATTTAACCTCTTTCTTCGCATCAATACTGGGTGATTTTTTCTTCTTCCACGATTGCACGTCTATTGATCGCAGTGTCATCTATTGCTAGTTAAAAAAAAAAAAAAAAAAAAAAAAAAAGCAACTCCTGACAACTTACATAACCCTCCTGCTAGAATTTTTTTTAAATATCTGTCACCGTTTGCAAGTTATTGAATTTTAAAATCAATCAGTCCATTTTAGAACACCCTGTAGCTTGAAGGAAGACTTTTCTTTGAATAGTGGCTTTACAAGTTTTCAGTTCACCGTAAAAAAAAAGAAACCTTTTTTTCTAAAATTGGAAACATTTGGGTACGTACCCACGTAATGTCATGGAATTTTCGTGATTAGATTCGAAATTTTTTATTTAATTTTAACTTAGAATGATGTATTTACGGTTTTAATTAGCTTCGATTGAATGATTTGAGGGGAAATATGGAAAAATTGGAAATTCCGCCAAGGAACTAAAAAATTACTACCGTCAAACATACGAATTTTTCGAAAATATAGATCAGACTTTAAAATTTTATTTCAATTTTAGATTAGATTTCAGAATTATACGTGAATCCAGGAAAATTAATCAATTAAAACGGGAATTTATCATTATTAACCATTATTAACTGAAAAATAAATGTGAATTGTAGGTTTAGTTTTTCCGTGTAAGTTTAAGATAATTGAACAGTTTCCAAAAATAATTCACAATAATATAAGACTTGAATACATTATTTTCTATACATATTCTTAAGAAAAGGAACAGGTTTTGCAGTGTCTTATGTAACTGTATAGATTGTACTAATGTTCATTGTTTCTATTCTTTCAATGTTTCTTTTATGGCAGGAAAATCAATGAAAATAGATATTATCACATTTATGCTTATTGCATTGACTAACTCTATTTATCAGTTCAGCGGGTTTTTAAACCTTATGAGATTCTCATTAGTAGCTTCATGGTTCAATGACAAATTATGACATATACTACTGACCAATGCAAAATTTGAATACAGGGCTTAATTTCTAATAAGTAAAAAAAAAATTGACGGAGAACTAATATTTTGCAGTACTAATAACAGTTAGCTTATTCTCCCGTTCCCTTCATTCGCATATTTATATGTCATACATTATTTGAAAAATGGAAGACCCTTTTTTAAGAGCAAAAGAAAAATGTTAATATATTTTTAAATATATCTATATGAAAAACAGAGCCTTATGAGTGAACATATAGCAAAAATATTTATAGGAGAATTTTCAGAAAATCTTACTAGAGAAGAATTTTATTTTCTTATCAACCAACAACATATACCATACAGCTATGTTCCTGTGAGCTTCGGTGCGTTCGGTGCGGTCGGTGCGCACTTTTTATAAGCTCCAGTGCGCTCCTGCTAGTATTTAAATATTCACTGACAGTAATGAAGTACCGGAGCTGGTCGCCGATGAGCTCCGGCGCAAATTAATAACTGCTTGAATGTAGTAACATATATATATATATATATATATATATATATATATATATATATATATATATATATATATATATATATATATATATATATATATATGTATATATATATATATATATATATATGTATATATATATATATAAAATAAGAGACAAGCAAAAAAAAAAAAAAAAGTGTAGCAAAAATTAAAAATTCCAATTGATAAAATGGATTAGGGGTCTTAATCATCTGAAGATAAATCAAAGAAATGTGCATGATTTTTATTTCTAAAAATGACTTAATCGTTCTCTATAAATTGAATTAGTTTGGATATTCTGTTGCGATTCTCTGTGCTTTTTGACGTTGATTTATTGCCAAAGGGCAATTCCGGATATAGTGCAGTCTAGTGCATGGAATACAACAAACGTAAAAGGGATATTTACAAGGAAGGTCTCCTTAAAGCGTATATTCAGAATATTTTGAAAAAAAAAATGCTAATGAAACTACTCATGTATGTCATAAAGGATAAATCAAATCCCAGTAGAAAATCTATAAATAAATAATATACTTCCGATTATTTGGTGCAGAAAGACGCGAATTGGTGAGCAACATTTTTTTCACGCCAAATGCAAACGATCTCAATGCATTTTTAAATTCCTGGATAAATGAGTCTTTAAATGCGTAGTACTTTATGAATTTAAACTTAAACGATTAAATAGTTTATTATTTTTTCTATAAGATTATAGAAGTTACATACAAGTTGCGTATTGCTGAAATTATTTAATTTTACACAGTTTTGCCGGCTGGATAAGTTTTAAGTGTATTTGAACAGCAAATACCCGATTATGAACGCTCTCATAATACATTTCGATACTGAATAAATCTGTTGTTTCCATGTCAACAATACTTTTCTCTTGTTATCTCCGAGACTAATAATATCGAAGTCAAATTGACAATGCTTGAAACTGGACATTAATTTTGAGTTTAAAGCATTTTAATCAATTTAAATTTTGTTCTAAACCATAGAATACGACCGTTAATTTTCTTTATATATATAAACTCGGTTTGTGGCGTCAGGTGCCGCCATTCAAAAAATCTGCAGGAGATCACGCCATTTCTTCCACTCAAGGGTCCATTCTTCCTCCAGACCCCTATCCCCCATGGCTTTTTTTATATCCATCCAGGTCTTTCGTGGTCTTCCTCGTTTCCTCTTTTGGTTTGTTCTGTATTTAGATGCGATTTTGGGTAGTCTCTCGTCACTCATTCTTTTAACATGGCCATACCAGATTAATTGTTTAAATTAATTTAAAGAATTTTAATCAATTTAAATTTTGTTCTAAACCGTAGAATACGACCGTTAATTTTTTTTATTTAAATATATATATAAACTCGGTTTGTGGCGTCAGGTGCCGCCATCCGAAAAATCTACAAGAGATCACGCCATTTCTTCCGCTCAAGGGTCCATTCTTCCTCCAGACCCCTATCCCTCATGGCTTTTTTTTTATATCATCCATCCAGGTATTTCGTGGTCTTCCTAGTTTCCTCTTTTGGTTTGTTCTGTATTTAGATGCGATTTTGGGTAGTCTGTCGTCACTTATTTTTTTAACATGGCCATACCAGATTAATTGTTTCTTTTGGAGATCGTCTAATACGGTTCCCTTTATTTTCATCATTTCTTTTATTCTTTCATTTCTTATTCTTTCTATTCTTGATATCGTCTTCTTAGGGCATCCATTTCCACTGTTACTAATTTCTTTCTTTCTGTCTCCATAATTCTCTATCCCTCTGCTCCATATAACAAAATGCTCTTTATTATAAAATTTGTATATATTATATTTTCTTTTCCTGGAGATCTCCTGACTCCACCAAATAGAGTTTAAAAGTTTTACAGCCTTTCTTCCTTGGCAGATTCTGTATTTAATTTCCTGTGAGTCTGTGCCTTCTCTATTAATGTCTACACCAAGGTATTTATAATACTCACAGCATCCTATTTTTATGTTATTATTTAAATTTAGTTCTGTCTCATTTCCTCCTATACATAGGTATTTGGTCTTACTAATGTTTGTGTACATATGCTCATTAAGAAAGAGCGTTTTTCTTAATAAATTTTATCATTTAAAATAATGTAGAAACCTTCGCTGAAGGTAGGTCTGGGGGGATTTTGTTGCAAATGTAAAAATGAACCACGGAAAGTTTTCTTCAGACATACTGGTATTCAAAATATGGACCAGTGGGAGCGCTGAAAATGACAAAAAATAAAAAATAATAAAAAATAAAAAAAAGGCTTAATATTTTTTGTAAAATAATGCAAATTAGAATAAAAATTACACAATGGTAGAGTTAAAAGAAAGCTGTTTAATAATAATAATAATAAAAATAACATGTAAGGAGTAATTTTCATTTATATTCTATTAATTATTTAGAATTTTTTAGATTAAAAAACGATTAAATATATTTGTAATAATTTCTATACCTTTAAACACAGTGTTTCGTTTCTTTTACTGCCTTTTCTGGGATTAATATCTTTTTATAAGTTGCTACTGCATTAATTAATTACCCACGTATACTGAATACATATAAAGATTTATATGTTGGAGCTTTGTCTTGAAGCTTCTATATATCTTACAAAGAAATTCACTCAATGCTTGCAGCGAAAAGGTATATTTCTTTATTCTAATAAATAAATTAAATTGAATCTTTTGCTTTAATGCCCCCATCTGAATTAGTAAAAAAAATACTTAAAGATATAATTAATTATCACTCTTGCATGCATTTAATTGAATTAAATATTTTTCTCTTTGATGTTTTGATGAATTTTTTATAGGTAAATTAATTCGAGAATTATTGATTACTTTTCTAGTTTAATGCAGAATAACACATGTTAAAATAATTATTTCAGCTTACTTCAGCGAGAGAATTTTAAATTGATGCATATTTATTTTATAGCTGTGAAAAATTATTGTTTATTTTTTATTATTTTAATTTAGTTCTGTTTTTGTGTTTTGTTAGTTATTCATAGCATTTTGCAAATTTCTTTCAATGCTATTGTTCGATTCGAAAGAAAAAGCATAACAGAACACATTTTTTTCTGAACATGAATTATTTATTAATAGTTTTCCTAATTAAAAAATTGTTTTTGAATTGAAAAAATTCCTGTAAAATGTTTGGATTTCGTTGTATCTCATTAAAAACATCAGTCGGATGATTTTTTGGGAAGATATAATAAATTGATTTTTATCACGGTGAAGTAACATTATTATTCTCAAATTTAGACCTCTTTAATTGTATGAAGATTTAGGGAAAGTATATAAACTATATCTTTTCCTGAGCTGCCTTGATCGAAGGAATTCAAGTATGATGTCAAAAGTTGGTGTTATCTTCGAAAATTCAAAGTTAGTGTCATATTTAATATGTAGATGACCCCTATTTCAAAACTTGCATTTATATTAGGAAAGTAGACACATTTTGCAGTCAAACGATATACACCTCTCGCATACGATAATTTGTTGATAAAATTACATAGGCTGATCTCTTAATTTTTCCAAGTTTGTACAGTCGCGGAAGAAAAAAAATGTGAACCCTTCCCACTAACTCTGCAACAAATTATCCTAGAAGAAAGTTACTGGTACCAAATGATGATTGGAAACAGAGTTTATATATAAATGATGTATATAAAATTTGCTTAGGCAGTCATCTACATATCAAAACCAGTCCAAACTTTATTTTTTTCAATAGCAACAACCAATTTTGACACAATATTTTAAATTTTCGGTTCAAACTATACTTAGATACCAAATTTCAAGTCATGTGAATGATAAGCAGATATATACATTCAAAATTTAGAACTTCTAATGTTAACTTATATTTCCATATTTTTATTAATTTCTCCTGAAAGTATAACCCTAATGTGCTAATTTTTTGTTTGGTTATAATACTAATAATCCCAAATATAAATATGTTGAATTTGTAATTTTTACAATTTTCTAATACATAATATTTCTAAATTATGAAATTAATATTTGAAAAAATTAGGAATTGCAACCTACTTTTTTTTTATGAATTTTGGATTTGTATTTATTATGTCCGGCTCTATGCGCATTCAAAATTTTCTTCCAAGTAGTTCTCAAATTATGCTTAAAAAACAGAAAGATGCTGGTTTACGTGGGGTGTATGTTGTGCAAAAAAGCATAATTTGAAAAAAATATTTTACTCATTTTATTGCTGATTAGAATGAGATTATTTCTTTTTCTGTGTCTGCTTTTAAATTTTTTATTAAAATTACGTAAATCGTATTTGCATGAGTTATAATTTTACGTCAGTAAAGTAAATTAGTTTCTCTTTTATTTTAAATTAACAAAGCTCATTTTTTAAAAATGAACAGCCCTACCTTAGAAGAAAAATCTTACTCATTATTTATGTTACCTTTAGTTGAATTACTAGCTTCTTCTTCAGTCTCACAAATCTATTTTTTTTTCTGCGATTTATATGTTTATAGTAAAATTTCTTATAAATGTATATATGTTGTGTATTTACTAAAACGTTTTAAAAATGTGCAATGCAATCGAATTAAGATTTAAATACCGACTGAAAAGCAATTTGCCTGTTGTGTTTTTTTTTCTACATCGTTTCCTTATGCTGCTTCATACTATTTTTTATTCTAAATTTTGTATTCGCCGATTTTTTTCACATATAAATTTAGAAAAGAGCGAGTAATATAAATTGAAAATCTGAGAAAAAGCATTATGAAATTCCCTATAAAATTCCAATCACATTCACATATTCGAAAATTATTTTAATCACAGATAATCGTATATATATTTTAATCGGATAATTCAACTCTTGCAAACATTATAAAATGAATATTGAAAATGATTTTACCGTACATAACAATAGCCAAAACATATTAAGGGGTCAGGTAACCTTTGAACTCACAAAATACATGAAAAGGAGACCTCTGTAAGAATTATCATAACTCCGTAACTATTTGACTTTGAATTATAAAATTTTAAATGCATATTAATAAAGGTTTATTTTATAAATTAAAATTCTCCAAAAATGTTTACACTCATATAAAGCTTTTAAATTTAATTTAAAATATAATAATTTTTTTACGAAAGAATTATTCTTGCATGTACTGCGCGCACGATTTTTCCCATTTGAATTGCTAAAACCATTCAAAAAAATTTTAATGAGTACATATATAATGTGTTCTCAAAATGACCTACGATGAAAAAAATAAAATGAGTAGTTCTTGAGAATTTTTTTTTTTTTTAGAGAAATTCGAAATATCGAGTTTTTTTTACTACAAAAGTAGTCATAAATTCTAAACTTGTTACTTGAGAAACATAATCGTAGGTCATTTTGTGCATCTGTTTGGTTAAGACATTCAGTCAAAATTTAATGAAATTCTAACCAATAATTTTTCTTAAATCGTGCGCGCAATGACCAAAATCGTCGTTTTGAGAAAATTGACTTCAAAGATCAAACTGTCCCTTGATCATATACAAAAAGCTCAGACTGTTTTAGACATAACTCCTCTTCTAAAGTGAATTTTTGCATGGGGTTTATTTTAAAATGTTCCTAAACAATCATATTTAATTATAAGCTAATAAAAAAAATTTCAAGTTTCTCACACTTTAAAGGTTACCTGACCCCTTAAATGAGTAAAATGGTCATATTGGCATGAAATAATACATTAATAGAAGTGACTTACGTTAGTCATTCTGTAGCATTTCAACAATTGAGTGCCGAACTTCAATTTGGATGCAGCTCTTAAATGTGCTCATTTTAAAATAATAAATTTCTTTGAAACTAATCGTAGGAGTTTCAGGAAATGTGATATCTAAACATACTTTAAACTGATGATTTAAAATATCTTGTCAAAATTAGGTCTTGTCATTGAAAAATATAAAAAGTTTGGGTTTGTTTTGATATGTGGATCCCTCCTAAGAATATTTTATGTACATTATTTAAAAATAGACTTTATTTCCAATCGTTTGGTACCAGTAACTTTCTTCTACAATAATTCGTTGCAGAGTTAGTAGGGGGTGTTTCGATTGTGCCTTTACAAGAGAGTCGACATAAGAGCAATAAAATTGTATCGGTAAGAAGATTTTAGACAAAATCATATTTACGATAATATAATATCAATTATTTTGAATAAATCTGTAATCTTTGCATCTTTAACAGTTTATTAAGGGTGGCATTATGTTGAACATAACTTACAAAATACAGGGGGACAAAAAAAACTAAAAAAAAAAGTTTTTGATTATATATTTTTAATAACCACAGGAATGAAAATTAGTTTGCTAAAAGAGGAAATATAGGCCTCTAACTTACATAAGAACTACAAGTTTCGGAAGTGGCCATATTTAGCTTTCACATAGACACAAAACCTTAAAAAAATCATCAACTTATTCCCCAATATTTTTGCCCAAGTTTCCTAAGAAGTTTATAAATTAACACACATTAACGCATATGGACAGCAATTGCTGAAAATTGATTTTCCCTGACTTATCTGTTTTTTAAATTGCTTTTTTTATATAAAAAAAGGAAAATTCTAATACTATTCTGTTACTGTTATCATAATCTATACATAATTTTTTGTATTTGTTTATAATTTCAAATTGAAGTTTGTCACCGATAGTTTTTGTCCTCCTTTAATACTATTTTGTAGTTGAAAGCAATTAACTTTTAAAGACACAGTGGCATACTGACTGTGACACTCAGTGAAAAAAAAAATTGTGAAATAAATAATTACGTATTAACAATTGCTCTTCATTTATCTTTTTCCCAAACTCACTTTAATGTTCAACCAATGTTTAAAGTTGAAGTTCCCCTTTTTTTTCCTTCTCTTTTTCATTATTTTTAGTGGTAAATTATTGGCGCATTTGTGTAATATATTGTGTTTTATTTTTTAATTAAACTTTTTTTTTATATAAATGTGATGTCTATTACTTTAATGTCGATGTCCTCAAATTTTCTTCTCTGTTTGATTATTGTTATTGGTAAGTCACCACTTGTGTAAGGAATATGTGCCCCCGTGTATTTGTGTAATATATTGTATTTTCTTTCTTAATTAAACAAGAAAAAAATGGTCAGCTCTAGCAAAGGTTATATTGTAAGAACTACATTGATAATATTTGGACTGGTCTCTTTTATTTGACGCTTTTACTGTGGTATTTAAATATGGCAAATTTAGGAATCTTGATGGGAACAAAATTAGGAATAGAAGTATTAAAAATATGTTGGGCGCTCCTGGAAACATATTACAAATCGTACGTTCTTGCTTCGCATTTTTCATTTTTTTTTCTTTACATTCGTGCTAGTTATTATATATTTTTCACAGTTTTTATTGTATATTGATTCCAAATAATTATCTCAAGAAAGTTTCTTTAAATATAAAGAGGTCGAGGAAAAGGTCTAAATATGGGATACATATTTCATTTTGAGGTCGGTCTAGCTATAGGTTCACTATTTTCAAGATGTTAGTTAATATGCTAATATAACCCAGAATGTGTAAATATCAAGATAGAGGTTAAAAATGCTTACAATATTCTATGTATTTCACAATAAATTTAATTGCAAAGGTTGTGAAATTAGTAATTTTTTAAATGGTAGTCTAAATATAGTCCACTCATAGCATTTGTCTAAAAACATAGAAAAAATAATAAAAACAATCAACAATCGTAAAAATTCTACATTTTAATTTTATTTGCATAGTCGTATGCAACCTTTTCTGTCCCTGCTCTCATTTGGCACGGAAAATATTGCACCTACGTTCCTCCTCTTGTGTCAGCAGAGAAATTTCCTTCACAGAAGATAAAGGTCGCATTGTTCTCGTCAGGACAATCTACTCTTGAAGTATACAGGTTGCTGTCACTATCATCAAACTGTGGTTCACTGTGTTCTTCGCCGGGGTCAGTAGGCCGATTCTGAGTAGCCCTCTTTGAGCCACTTTTAGTTTGCCCATTCTCAGGTTTCGTTATTTTTGGATTTTGAGTTTTCTACATCACTCAAAGATCCTCGAATCAGCTTCTTCTTAGTTTTGTTTGATGCTGAATTGAACAAAGATAGAGTCAACTCGTTTCGGTTTGGTGAGTTCGTTACAAGACATGCCTTTGAGGACTTGCAACCTAGAGTGGTCTGTTCCATGGAGACAATTAGTACTGGAGAGATATCAAAGGGGCATAGTTGTGAAGATGGCCCAGCAAGGGGCTCAGTTGTGAACGCGACCCACCAAATTGATTGACAGCCTAAGGGATGCAGATTGCCAAGGTTTCCCAATATGTCGAGCTTTTTCAACTCCCCTGCCACCAAATCGATTGGAGGTTTAAGGATAGCCCGTTTTTAGAACGACTCGCCTAGCCCATTTTTAGTCTAACAAGAGATTCAACTTTTACTGAATTGCAGTCCTTATCAATTAAAGATAGCCTTAAATCAAGGATCTTAAAAAATATATTATTAACTTATCAATGACGCGGTAACAACAAAATATGCAGTAGTTATCGACTACACTGCACAGAAATTCGAATTCACTTACCTGATAAAGTTTCGAGGTATAAAAACACGTAATTAAAAAAAAAAGGCGATTTCGAACGGCAGTGAAGAATCGGCATAGTAACGGGCATACCGGGCATATCAGCATACAACGGCAGTAAGTATTACTCTGATCTGTTTCTTCTTCATCTTATCTTCTTCTTTACCAAAATAGTGATAGTTTCATGCTATTTCCACCAGATAGCCGAACCGTCTAGTATTTTATTTAACAGCTAGTCCGTTTGTAGACTCTAACTTATATTTGAACCTCTACGCATAGTACGACGCATATATCAAGAAGCAGAAAAATTGTCTCAAATTTTAGATGCTCAAAATACTCCGAAATATACGGTGCTTTTTAAAAATAATATTACTACATTGTGTTTATAATTTAAAATGGCCCTGAAAGAGAAACCCTTAAAAAATCAATTTATTATTAATGAAGATTTATTTTTTTCATTCCAATAATTAAGAATCTAACAAACTGATCATACCTACCACGAATCGTTTTAAAAAAAACCCTCTGAAATACTAAAAAATAAAAATAAAACTCGGATTAAATAGGATTAATAATCTTTTGGTATTATTGTATGTAATTTAATAAAAATGCAAAAACATAACAACATTTATCGTAAGTATTACTCTGACTCAAACATGATTTTTTTTGTAAAGTATATGATATCACACTTTCCAAAATATTAGAGACATAAGAAAATGAAGTGCTCCCTATATTTCTTAACATATTCATGCATAATTCTAAATATTTACAAACACTACTAATTTAATAAGTCTAACAAAAAGACAGAAAGATGAATCGCATTACGGTTCTAAAAGAGCAAAGGTAAAAATAGCATAAAGGTATAAAATAAAAAATAAATGGAAAATTTAAAGAAGCATTTTTCGTAAATCTAATAAAATCTAGACAAGTTATTAATTTCATGCTCCAATAAACAGAAAATAATTATCCTAAAACTCCTTTTTAATTGTCGATTTTCTGTAGAAGCTTAATACGCTTTGTATATTTTTAGTTGCTGTAATAAGTGTTTTAATGGTTCAGTGTCTCAAATGCCATTAGTAAAATATTATCAATAGCCATGATTTTTAATCTGAAAAGGAAAGATTAATAGCGTAACAAATACCCATTTAGTCAACGTGAAAGACGATCTTAACAGTAATAAGTTTTACTTCCATATTTTTAATTTCAGGTTTATTTAAATACAAGAAAAAAAACTAACGCTTTTGAGTCAGATTTTATTTTAAGTATGCTAAAAAATCACTTTAGGGTTAAAATAAATCAAAATTAGCCATTCAAATGACAAAAATTAAGGCTTACGAAAATTTAAAAAATATGTCATTTACTAAAATCTAACGAATATAGTTACTTTGTGTTTCATTAATAAGACAATAGGTTATCGAAGAAATTTCGAATAAGTTTAAAAAATACCCCAAATACAGCAAGATTAAAAAGACATAGCAACATTCCTGTATTTTTTCTTTTTTATATAATTTGAAATTATCATTACGGCCAATTAGCCCTTATTTATTTAAAGAATGAAATAAATGTTTGAAATAAATTTTCAGGAACAGTGTATAGAGCTTTAAACGTATATATATATATATATATATATATATATATATATATATATATATATATATATATATATATATATATATATATATATATTACTAATATAACTGTACCAGTTGTGGACTCTATAAAGTAGGGATATTCAACCTTTTATGATCGTGGGACACTTTAGCAAATTATTAAAAATCCCGCAGCCCACCATACGCCAGTTAAATAGCACCGGCAAGAAATGTATCCACGCATACTGTGGTTTCCATGCTAGGGAAGAGAAAATTCCATCAGAAATGAGGAATTGATAAATTTTCTATTTTCTTCTTGATACACTTTATTGGTATTAGCACGTAATATTAAACTTTGTCATCAGAATTTTTACACAATTACTTCATTTAGTGGAAATTCTAATAGTTTTAATAATAACAGTAATATTGATGATAATAATTTTTCAAGCAGTAGCCTCTTAAAAGAGCTAAAGGTGCTAGCAACACTGTATTTAAAGCAGTACCACATTCATACATGGTGCATAAAGCATACATGGTACAGTTATGGAAAAGGATATCTTCCCCAACACATTAATTCTACCTCAAATCATTGTATAAAAGCTAATAAAGTGTACTATTAAATAGTTTGCATGAATTGGTGTTTAGGGGCTGTCTGTCTGCATATTAAAAATTGTACAAACTTTGATTCATTTTTCAAATAGTAACACCCACTTTAAACACCAAGTTTTAGTTTCTTATATCAGATCAGTAAAGAAAGGAAAATAAATTACAAAACTTTTGTCATTTTATGCATTGGTGTCAACATTCACTCTGGAACTATGAATCTCATTCAAATTTTAAAATGAATACTTTTTACAAATAATATAATAAAATATTTAATTTTTCCATCAAGAGTTTATTTCTCATCCATTATCCGTAAATCAATAGAAATTTATTTGCGAAATGAGAACATTTGCAACAAATCCGCTTCTTTTGAATTACCTAAAATTTGGCCCCTCGATGTTTTACAAATAAAAAAAAAACAATAAAAAAAAAATAATAATAATTTTCACGTTTTCCATTTTGACCAATTTAAGCACCTGCTTACATTGCACATGTGATCTCGTGATTTATGTTTATAATTTTCAAAAACTTTGCGAGAATATTTTACTTATCATTTTGATTTGAAGAAGTCGCCGTTTGAGCGCATGAAACATATGCCATCTGTACTAAATTGTATTTTTAAGCCTTTTGTGTTATGTTTTTTTATCACTTTAAGCAGTAATTACACTTTAATTTGAATACTTTTTAGTTAATCCCCCTTCGAGCCTAACCCGGCCTGATACAAGAGTCTAGTTTAGAATGAAAAACGGTCATCAGTAGTCCAGCTATAACAAAAACTGTTCCCGTTGAGGATACGAATGATTCTTGCCTTCAATATTTTACACACATCGTTAGATTTGCCGTACTGAAAAGCCTAGAAAATCGTTATTCGATTTCGCGGAAAACTTTTATTTTTCATTATTCGAAATGCAACGCAATTCGAAAATTTTGAAAATTCGAAATTATTCACAGGCAACTAATATACTCTCGGTGGGAGTCATGGCTTAGGACCTGCAGGCCTTGGGCTAAAGACACCTACTTTAAAGATATAATTCGCCTATTTTAGCGTACCGTTCTTAGATTTAATAACTGTAGCAACAGCCAGCGTTTGATATCTCAACGCATTCTACGTACAGTTGTGTTGCAAAACGTGCAGTTTAAAATATTATTTTCCACACAAAAATATTTTTTTGGAGAACTCAAAATGAGCCATGAGTGGACACACAAAACAAAATCCAGTAGTAGACACTTTGAATTCTTGTAGAAAACGTCAAATAAAAGATGAAAGGGCTGAAAAAAATATTTTATTAGCAAGCAAGAAGGTATTTGTTGTTACAGCAACGAATTAATGCCCTTAAAAAAACAATAAACTTGCATCAAAAGAAGAAGAAAAGAGTTTATAAAAGTTGTAACGATTTAAATTTTGTAGCATGGCATATTTCAATAACAGCGCTTTAATCACAGCATGCGTCACAGTTAATGAGTAAATGTAATTTTAATCACATCATTGTGTAGTAACCTTATAAAAGGCTACCCTAGTCGTAGCCCTCTAGATACTAAGCCTATGCTGTAAGCCTTGACACGAAAAATGATGGCTGTCGTAGTCAGATTTCTTTCAGCGTCCGAATGGTTCCTTGAATTTTACTACCACTCTTTATTAATAGTAATCTACAATAGTAACCGCCAATACAATAATAGTAATCGCCTTATTTTTCTGCGATTAAATAAAACGATGATTATTATTCGGAAACATTAAACTTACGTAAATGGTTTTGCTTTCTTTTAAAGCGAGAAATTTACTGGCTTCAGATTGAGAAAATAAACGTTGCTTTCGTTGGTCTCCGTTCATGCTCGAATTTTCACGTATCGTGTGAATTCCTTTTTATTTTAAAAGGTGTGGGCTACCTCTAACCATTTTTGACAACTTTTCTTCATTGATACAGTTCTTGTTGCTATTAAACTTTGAGCTATTCTTGACGAAATTGTCAGATTCCTTTGCAAAAATGCATGAAATGGTTTGCGCCCAATGATTTTTAAATTCAAAAGGTAGGAGTAATAGCATAACAAATGTTCATTTAGTCACTTTAAAAGACGACGATGACAGTAATTAGCTTTACTTTTAATTCTTTAATCAGAGGTTTAAATGAATCCTAGAATAAAATGACTTTATATATATTCAATTAAAACTTACTTCAAAAAATTATTTTTTCTTCATTCTGAAAATTATTAACACTTTCCAACCTAGTTGAAAAATGTTTATGACTTCGGTTTGTCTGCCGTCTGGCCGTATGGTCGTCTGGCCGTCTGTCCGTGCCCTAACTCCCGTAAATATGCCCGGATTGCTTTAAAATTTTTATATGTTATTGTCGTTATCTATAGCATGTTCCCTATTTCAACTGAAGTGTGTAGCACTTATAGTTTTCTTACAGGGACAGTCAAAAGTTTTCCGTTACATGACGGTCAATGGGGAATAATCGTTTCAAGTTCATTTTGATGACGCTACGTCATTTAAAACACAATAAAATTGATAAATAATTATGAAGCGCATTAAAACATGCTTTTTTTTAGAATATGGGGTGCAAAGCATTTTTTATTCATTTACAGGGTCAAACAAAAGAACTATGTTACACATCGTTCTATGGGGAAAAATCGTCTGCAGTGTAATTTAGTGATATTTCACTATTTCAAAACATAATGAAAATTATATGCATTACTGAGGTGCACTATAAATTGCTCCCTTGTGTGCATTGCGTTTATTTACAGGGACACACAAAAGATATTGGTTACAGTACATGTGCGATATTTACAGTCTATGTGTGATAAGTGCATTTTCAACTTTGGTTTGCGTTTTTATGTTTAACATTTTTTTTTCGTAGTACGTGTGTGTTTATAAACTCGGTTCATCATATACAGGGCTACACAAGGGAATTCGTAAGTATTACAGACTATGGGAGTGAATTGCTTAAGGGTAGTTTTTAATTGTGTTTACGCATTTTCCTTCTGAACTATATTTAGTAGACTAATAGAAGTTTGTGGAATATAAATAAATTCATATACAGGGCTACGCAAAAAAGATACATTGTCGTTTACGATTGGTAATTGCTGCAAGTGAGTTTTAAGTTGCCTTTTAGCTTAATAGGTGGTGTGTACAAAAGTCTTCAGATAATATACAGGGCTGTACAAAAGATTTCGAGTGGATTTCCATCGATTGACGAAAATTGCTAAATGTG
This sequence comes from Maratus michaelseni, assembly GCA_963931845.1. Lineage (NCBI taxonomy): Eukaryota > Metazoa > Arthropoda > Arachnida > Araneae > Salticidae > Maratus > Maratus michaelseni. The sequence continues at coordinate 169,642,152 of OZ007591.1, forward strand.
AATATTCTAACTCAACTAAATTTTATCATACCATATATCCACATCTATTGATCATATACAGAGCTGCACAAAATAATTGGACTACTTTTTTGACACTGGAGGGTAATTTCGAAAATTGTATTTTTCAATGCAATTTCGCATGCGCGGTAGCGTATTACTGCTTGCACGGCAGCGTATTACTGCTTATTTTACTGTTTAATACTGTTAATTTTACGGTATAATACTGGCAGCTGGATGACAGTTTTATACTGTAAAATCAACAATTATTTTTTGCAGTGTAGGATCTTAGACAAGCTATTAATTTTATGTTCCAACAAACGGAAAATAATTATCCTAAAACTCCTTTACATTTATTAATTTTCCGCAAGAGCTTAATATGTGCTTTATCTCTTTAGTTGCTGAAATAAATGTTTAAATGGCTCAGAGTTTCAAATGGTATTATTTAAACATTATTAATAGCCATGATTTTTAATTAAAAAATGAAAAAATATAATGTAACAAATATTCATTTAGTGAATATGAAATACGATGTTACAGTAATTTGCTTTGTACTCATATTTTTAATCTCAGGTTTAATAAAATCTGAAAAAAAGAGAATAGAATAATTTCAAACAAATCTTTATTTAAAAGTTTTTTTCTTTTATTTTGTAGTATTTTTTTTTTATTTGAAAGATGATCATGCATTAAATGTTTAATACCTTTATGATGAAAGAAATATGGTTCTACGCCGTTTTGAGTAGGAAAACATCAATTATAGAAGTATATTAATAGAATTTCTGTTGCTTTAAAAAAATTAAACACATCTTTTTTAAAATTATCAGATTAAATTTCTAATGTAAGACGAATATTAGAAAGAGACCTTAAGTTACATAAAACCATTGTCAACAAATATTAAATATTTCCAATGTAAAAATCCGTAATCTAATAAACGGATAATATATTTCATGATGCAATAGGAAAAAATGAAATAACAACAATAATATTAAATGGACTATTCGATATAATTTAATAGATATAAAAAAAATAACTGTATTTTCCTTAGAGTTTATCTGAGACAAACATTCACCTTCTTGTAGCATTTCATATAAATCAGTTATAAAATGTCGAAGTAAAATATGAAATAAGGCATGAAAAGCGAAATGATTCCTAATATTTCTTATCATATTCATTTGCGTTCTAAAATATTTACAATCTTTAGTAATTTAATGATTCTAACATAAATAATGAATTGCATTTCAGATATAAAATTACGAAAGAAAAAAGAACAGAAAGGCATAAATAATAATGAACGTAAGTTTTCATAATGTATTTTTAAGAAATCTAATAAAATCTAGAGAAGTTATTAATATCATGCTCCAACAAACATAAAATAATTATTCAAAAACTGTTTTTTAGTTGTTAACTTTCCGCAGAAGCTTATTATGTTCTGTATAAATTTAATTGCAGTAATAAATTTTTGAATGATTCAGAGTTACAAATTCCATTAGTGAAACATTATTAATAGCTATGATTTTTAATTTCAAAAGATGGGAATATAAGATAGCATGACAAATATCCATTTAGTCAATTAAATAAAAATTTTAATAGTAATTAGCTTTATATTCATGCTTTTAATATGAGTTTTAATTAAATGCGAGAATAAAATGAGTTTAAAAATATTCAAATAAAACTTACATCAGAAATTTATTTTTTCCTTCGTTAAGCTATATATATACTTTTAAATTAAAAAGGATAATGCATTAAGTGTCTCAAACCTTTCTAATGAATAGATATATGATTCTGCGCAGTACCGAATAGGGAAGCCTAAATTATAAAAGCATATTGATAAAAATTCTGTTTTTTTTTCTTTCAGGTACGTGAAATAAATCTATCATGAATTCGTTAGGTTGAGTTTTTAATTTAAGGCAAAATCCCGAAATAAACATATAAGTGATGTAACATAATCCACAATAAACACATCAAATAAATTGATATGTTTAATATGCTATTGAAAAAAGCTGAAATACTAAAATTACAGATTTAAGATCTATTCCATATAATTTAATAGATACGAAAAATTATAACAGTATTTTTATTACAGTTACTTTCAGACTGATATAAATCTTTTTTGTAATATTTCTATTTAAATAACAGCTTTGAAACGTCTAAATAATATAAAACTAATCGGATTTGCAAATCTCAAAACTTTCTTCTATCTCACACAGGTTTCGTATATACACTAAAAACGAATCAGCACCAACTTATATCAAGATCTAACTGAATCTAAAGTTTTATTAAATTCAGCACATTAGATCTTGGGATATGACTATCGCTAAAATCGTGTAAATCCTTAAAAATGCAGCATAACAGAGCCACCTGTTGGGAGATTTACACCAAAACCTAATCAATAAAAACTTATGTCAACGTCTAACTGAATCTGAAGTTTGATGAAAATCCGTGCATTAATTCTTGAGATATAGTTATCGTGAAAATCATGAAAAAAGTCGCATAGCAGCTCCATCTGTTGGGTTGGTTGGTTGTATCTGCAGTTTGATAAAATTCTGTTCATTAGTTCATTAGATATAGCTATCGTGAATATCGTGAAAAAAGTAGCATAGCAATGTCACCTGTTGGGATATCTACACCAAAACGTAATCAGCGTCTATTTATGTCAAGGTTCTAACTGAATTTGAAGTTTGATGAAAATCAGGGCTCTTGAGATTTAGTTCTTGAGATAGAGCTATTAGGGAGATCGCGAAAAATTCAGCATAGTAGCACCAACTGGTGAGCGATTTACACCAAAAACTAATCAGCACCAATTTATATCAGGAACTAACTGAAAAAAAGTTTTATTGAATTCTGTGCATTAGTTCTTGAGATAGAGCGCCCACAAAATATTTGTCACATACAGACAGACATTTTCTAAAAACAGTCAAATCGTGTTCAGGACCTTCTAAAACGTAAAAATCCTTCAAAAGGTAGAAGGCGAAAATTTTCACGAATCCAATACTTTCTTCTTGTAAAAATAGAAGAAATTAATAATGAAGGCATCAAAAGCGAAGTGCCTCCAAAATTTCTCAACATATTTATATGCGCTCTGAACTTTAAGGCTTTAGTAATTTAATGATTCTAACATAAATTCAGAATGATGAATTACGTTCTAGATATAAAAGAACAAAAGAAAAAAAGAATATAAAAATATAAATAACATGCAACGGAAGTTTGCAAGAAGCGTTTTTCGCAAATCTAATAAAATCTAGACAAGCTTCTTAATTTCATGCTCCAACAAACGAAAAATAATTATCCTAAAACTCCTTTTACATTTATTAATTTTCTACAGAATGTAATATGTTCTGTATATGTTCTATATAATTTTAGTTGCTATAATAAATGATTTAATGGCTCAGAGTTTCAAATGCATTTATAGAATATTTTTAATACCTATGATTTTAAAATTGAAAGTGAAAAAAAATATTAGAGTAACAAATGTCCATTTAGTGACTATAAATTACGATTTTACAGAAATTATCTTTATATATGTATCCCAGGTTTAGTTATATACGAGAACAAAAAGGAATTAAAAAGTATTCAAATAAATTTTATTTAAAAAAAAAATTCACTCTGGAGTAAATTTTTATAAGAAATATGATAATGCATATCATGTTTAATACCTTTGTGATGAAAAGAGTATGGCTCTCTTTTTAAAAAAATGAATTACTCTTTTAAAGTTATCTGATTCAGTTTGTAATTTAAAGGTAATCTCAGAAAGAGAAGCTAAAGTGATGATTAGCGCATCATTGTTAGGAAATTTGGAAAAATTTCTAATAACGATTAAAATTTTGAGAAAAAAACTCTCATAGTTTCAAAAATTTCAAAGTTTATTCATTCTCGATAAACTTTACATGTTTTTCAATGTAAAAATACATAACATAATAAATTGATAATATATTTCATGATGCAACCGAGAAAACTGCAATACCAACACAACAATGGATTAAAGGGCTATACCATAAAATTTGATAGAAATGCAAAATTATAACAGTACTTTTCTTAGAGTTACCCCGAATCAAATATGTACAATAAAAAAAGCCCCAATCTAATTTTATTTTTGTGTAAAAATGAAAAAAAAATTAAAACTTTTAACATTTTATAGTTTTATAATAAACGGAATTAATATGGAAGTTATTTTTGGAGATCATCACCTCAAACATTTCTCTTTCTCTTATTTTTTTATCAAACTAAAGTTTGTGTTATTGGGATTCGGAGCTCCGAAATGGATGATTTTTCGGAATGATTTTTTATCTCGAAAATCCCGGTGTTATTTTACGTCACATCCCAGAATTTTAGTAATTGATAAAAATCCGATGGTATGTAGAAATCTATCAATCCACCTTCGCGAAAAGTAAAAAAAAAATGGCTTGAATTGACGAAGAATCTATCCCACACAATTGTCATGGAAGCGCTGCTTGAAAGCATTCGTCCGAGGATTGGTATATTTTTTTGAAAATAAAATAAAAATTTCAAATACTTGGACAAATGTCTATTCAAAAAATAACAAAAATTTATATTAGTAACTTATCTTGAATAATATGAGAGAAAAAAAATGTACGTACTAATTGAAATAACAATTAGTCAGAAGCATAGTATCACAGAAGGTGATGACGTTGCGAATTACATAGCATGATAGTTACATAACTAAAATTATTTATAGAATTTCAATAGAAAAGAGTTTAAACAATTCTATAGAAATGAGATCTGCTGGCAACCTTTTTTTACTTTCTTCTATCTATAACAGAAGAAAGAATTGTAATAAAAAAAATTTGTACTTCCGGTTTTCGACAGATTTACATGTTTTAGGGGTCAGAGCAGGGTCCTCGTTGACTTTTGACCAACGTTAGCAATTTGGCTAATCAGAAATAAAAAACGTTAGCCAAATGAAATTCTTTTTATAAAAATAGAATCGTCATGAAATACTGAAAAATCTATCTTTAACCCTTTAATGTACCATTCTTTTATTTCAGTAATGTTCTAAAATAACCCAAGTTTTTGTAACTACTTATAGATCAGTTATCCATCTAAATTCAACTATCGGCTACAAAAACTATTAAACATATGTACATTTAAATGCCTTGAGCAATCAAGAAAAAATCCCAAACCCAATTTAACTCATTAAAATGTTATGAAATAAAACTTCTAACACATGATAACTAAGGATTTTAAAATATATTTAATTAATTCTGAAAATTGAAAATATAAACAACAAGATATATGTCGCATAAAAAAAAAAACTCTATTTTTCTAGAATTCTTCAGTTTTTCATTGAAGTCCATACTTCAAAGGCGGTTTCAAAATTGTACTGTTGCCTATTAAGTCCGTTAACGCATACTGAAATCACATTATTCCATAATCCACATTATTCCATAATAACATTCCTCCATAAAAGGGTTTTATTTATGAGTTTTAGTGAACATGCTTTCTCGCAAATTTTCTTTCATAGTTAATAACCATCGTTCCAAATGATATGTTTAACACTATATATTCATATTCGCCCGCGTCAAATTCTCGATAATTTTCGATAAATATCGCCAATTTGTTCGATATTTGGTGACACAAATAGGTTGCCATAAATGAAGCTAACTTGGCTATAACTGACTAATTTGGCGACATTCTCATTGAAATGTAATATTGACGAGAACTGGGAATGAATCTTCTGTAATCGGGTTCCCCGTATTTCAGCTTTGTATTTTCCAGTAAAATTAGCTAAAATCTGAAAACCAAGGAATAGGGAGGCTATCTTTTCCCACCGGTACAGGCCAGAAGGATTTTTCGTAGTTGTGTTGTACCGCGACCTACGTTATACACGGCCGGTTCATGACTTTTAAAACGTCACACGGTTGTGGATAATCTTTACACGGCGATTGGCAGACGTGCTTTGTAGCAATCGCCATGTGAAGATTATCCACCCCGTGTGACGTTTCAAACTTTATGAACCGGCCGTGTATAACGTAGGTCACGGTTGCACATTGTATGCTAGTGCAACGAAGAGTGCTCGCATCCAGGTAACCCGGCGATTTGCCAGCAGCTGACGTAGAACAGAATGACGAAAAATATTGATTTCATTGACACTGTGAAAGGGAATTTGGAAGTATTATCATGTATGAGATAGAAAAAAAATTGGGATTGGCACATCCGACTGGTTTCAATTCTTCATTAAAGAGATTTTGGAAGCAAGCAAAATTTCTAATCTAAAGGTTACATAACGTTTAATACATTGAAAATGAGATGAAAAATAACAGAAAGTAAAACTTATGATTGTGACATGAGAGTAAAATGCCATTTAAAGAAAAACTAAGAGAAAAAGAAACTAGTTGTTGGGGGCCACCGTAATACTTATCCATCATGGATATGCATAACATAAAATATGAAAATAAAACATGTGTAAACTATTTATAAAATGCATTGCAATTCGAATAAAATCGTGGCTTGATGACATCATAAACTTTAAATGCTCGATTATTGAATTGCGTAAAAGAAACATCCTTATAACTTCAAAATTGATAATCCTATTAACAAACGGATTACTGCGTCGCATTAAGAGTCTCATTTCCAATGAAAATATGTCTTTGAATTGAAATTTGAATGAAATACAGGGTCATAAAAAGTCGAACAGTGTGGGAAATATGATTATAAATATCTCGACAGCTAATTATCCGATCGTTTTTTATGAAAAATTGATGTTTTTTTATTGTCTTTTATATTCACTCCTTAAAATAAACAATTTCGAAAAATTTTATATACCTTTTATCAGAACGAATATTTCGAGAGTCTGAAAAAATAGTTCCGTATAATCGAGGTTACGGAAATTCAATAAGCTTCTTCCCATTATTACATGCTAAGTACATACCAAATTTCAAGTCTCTATCTCAATTTGTTCGGGAGGTAGAGCGTTTACAGACATACACACAGACAGACGGACGGCAAATTTTTTTCTAAACATATTTTTTTCGGAAGCTACGAATTCCGAATAAACTTTATTGAAAATAAGACAAAATTTAGTATATTAGGGAAAAAGATTCAATTTGGATTGCTTTTGGGAGTGGACCTTGTAAAACCTTGTAAAATCAGGAAACAATTTTTTTTCCGTTCAATGCAAAATAAATAAATAAATAAATAAATATAAGAAAAAAAAATCTAAAATATGAGCCACAGTACATTCGGACCTGTCTGCTTGGAAAAATAATTACAGTCCTCTAAGTACAAAAGATTTCTTTAGCCATCACCAACACACCCACACACACAAACAGAAAGAGAGAGAGAGAGAGAGAGACTCTCTTTTATTAGTACAGATGAGTTGCTATATTTATGATATCATTTAACTTATTTTATTAAATAGAAAAGTAGAAAAATGGGGAAACTAAATTTATCTTCTATTACTTTGGTTCATTTCATATAGCAGCTTATTTTCCCCTGTTACCGATAGAAAAGCAGAAATCCAATTTACGACAACCTTTTCATCTAATTCCAGATTTTGATTTTTTTTCAGAATTTCGAAATGATGAAAAAAAATATTTTCTTTTCTGAAGCTTTAAAGTAAGAGGCTTTCTTTTCTTTTAAAAATAAATTTGCTGTGATAGATTTCTTTATAAAGATATTTATATAGTATTGTTTAAATATTCGTAATGGAATATAATAATAAATATAAGGCGATTATAATCCAAGTCGAAGTGTTTAGAACTAGATTGAAAAATATTCATGGGACCAAATGTAGCAAAAGTTCGTGTAATTACTTTATAGACTTTAAGGAATAATTTTAACCAGTGGCGACCGGTGGTAAATATAATGAGAGTGATACTAAGAAAATTACGTTTTTGAAAATATCAAGTTATCAATCAATATCCTAGACTGTTAAAAATTTTGTGCTGTGTTGAACCAACTTTTGGTGTTGCAGTAGCTGCAACCAGAAGATGGTGAAATCTCGTTCCAACATTTGGAGCTTTGGTTCAATTGGAGCTCCAAATGTTGGAACGAGATTTCACCATTGATTATGATTGCAGCTACTGCAGCACCAAAAGTTGGTTCGACCCAGCACAAAATTTTTAACAGTGTATTAGATTCTGAAATATTTTATCAACGGGATTAATTTCTTTTTCGAAGCCAGTTGATATAACAGAGACCCGACCGCCATGAATCAGAAGAGTCGCTAAAAACATCCCCGAATGAGTTAAAACTAAATCTATCATGATTCGACCCTGCGTCAGAAATAGCATATTGACTGGCATATGCACAGAAAAAAATAAAAACCCAATTTGGGTTGAAAGATTCTTAGGTATGAGCCCAAATTGGGACATGCTTGTTTTGTTTCAAAATGGGTATTTTACAGTGCCCAAAATGGATACAGACCGGTAAGCAAAACAGGCATGGCCTGATTTGGGCTAATACCTAAGAATCTTTCAACCCAAATTGGGTTTTATTATTTTTCTGTGTGAGGAGAGAGGCCGCGGTATTTAATAGATGCGTGAACGCCTGACCGTGTATTGTGACTGCTTAGAGGTCTTAAATTAAACTTCACCCATGCATGTCAGCTGCTGGTATATGTGGAGGCTAATTGAGAAATCCGGCTGTTTGCAAATACTTCAGCGAATTGGAGAATCATCTCATCTTTCCCGATCTCCCTGATATTTTCTAAGCTTTTTGCAAAGAGCCTAAGCAGATTTAGGTTAATTGGAAAATGAACATTTGTTTCTCAATCAAACTGATATTTTTCAGTCTTATTGCAAAGAGCATTAAGCTAATTGGAAATTCTCCATTTATTTCTTAATCAGGCTGATATTTCCAGACTCATTACAATGAGCCTATGCTATTTTAGGCTAATTAGAATATGACCACCTGTTTGCATATATAGCTTAGTTTCATCTAGGTTTATTGCAATTAGTCCAAGGTAGTGAATATTTAAGCATACTTTTAGAATAAAAAAAGGAACAGAAACTTTAATTACATATAAAAATGTGTAAGAAAACTTTCTTATTGACAGGTTTCTTTAATGTGACTGAGTATCTACATTGCAAAGATTTTACAGTATAATACTGGCATCCCAGCCGACCGTATTATACCGTAAAATTAACAGTAATAAACAGTAAAATAAGAAGTAATACGCTACCGCGCATGCGCGGTAGCGTATTATGCACCAGTGCTCTACCATTTGGAGTTATCCTGACGACATCCAGTCTAGCATTCTCTCATTCTTATATGTTAAGGCTACAACTTTGCAGCACAAGATGGTATGTCAATCATGAGCACAACTTCTGTAGTATACATGAGACAAATTAAACCCAGTATAGGTGAATATTTAAATATCTAATTAAATTTTCAGCAGAGCTGAATATTACTACGCTGGATATTAATGAATATAAAGGATGTGAATTATCAATTTACTGCACAGCATACAACCAATAGAGAGAAGAAAATGTCTAGACCAGGGATCGAACCCGTAACCTTTAGTATTACGCATGCGTAATACCAAGGGTTCCGGATTCCATCCCCCGGTCTGGATATTTTTTCACTTTATTCCGGAAACTTTTTGTCTGTAGTTCTAGTAGCATGAAAAATGTATTTTAAAACTTTTGTACCATTATATCACTAATTTAATACATTTTAAAAATCAAAGTTTAATCAACGGTTTGACGATTTCAATGTGATAAAAAGTCATTGTAATCTTCGGGGATTTAAAAAAGTGGAGTGAGTTATTTTTTAATGTCACATTTTTATTTATACGACTTTCTTTTTTACTTCTTTTATCACGACAATTTTTTTTGACAAGTTTTGAAATAAATATCAGTCTTCTAATGTAGAGTGGAACGATTATATTAAATATTGTTCTCCACATGCGTAAACTGTTTATTCTATTATTTTTTAATGGCTCTTATTAAGAATTGGTGTGAATTTTTTTTTTTTTTAAATTGTTGAAACATTTTGTATTGTTGACGACTATTTTGTTTTCGAAAGAATAATTTATATGTGTACTAATAAAATAAATATGTTTGTTTGGCTGGCTGTCGGCGATGGCTAGGAAAACCTACCGTGCGTAGTGGTCTGAAAATTTGGATGAGGAATAGTTCAAGGCAAAAACCATAACGAATATCGTAAAACGATTCGAAAACTAGTGGCCGGAACGCTGCTCCGATGAAGATTGGAAAGTGCGAAAAGGGCTTTTTCACCCCTCCTTTTAAAATGCGCATCGGCTGAACCGTTTGAAATATGGACAAAATAAAAACATATTCTTAAATTTCACACTTTTTACTTTCGGACGCTGAAAATTGCAAAAAAAAAAAATAAATAAATAAATAAAATAAAATAAAACCAATTTAAACCCTTTAATTTTTTTTTCTAAAAAGTTCGATTTCGCAGGTTTTTCTGCTCCTTTTTTCGAAGCTCGCATCGGGTTCAATTTTACAATTATCACGATTCAATATGTTTCTCAAACTCATATATTTACTATTCTCTATTACTCCTATCGATACTCGCTTTGCATTATTCACAAACATTTGAAAAATTTGTTAAACTTCCAATATGACGTCAGATTTTCTTTTCAATTCTCTAATGACGTGATATTAATCTGCTTTGTATATATACACATCCTCATACTCCTTGTATTATTGAGAAATCTTAGACATTTTCCATTTTATTGCCACTATGACGTCAGTCAATTTTATTTCATATTTATCTTTTTTTCAATTGGTGAAACTTTTTATTTCATTTTTATTTTGCACGTGGAAATCGTCCGATAGAAAATTAATTATTGTAGAAAGAATTTCATAGGGGATTTCAAATTTTTGGCATCTGCTATAACGAAAAATGTTTAAATTTAATAGGAAAATGCTGTTAGAATTTTGGTTTTTTATCTCTATTTATTAAAATAATACGAATTTTTCAAATTTTAATATTTTGAGCTCTTCACAGTTGGTATTCATCTATATACACAAAGTTTCAACTCTGTAAGTTATATAGTTTTTGAGAATAGCTCTGTGACGGACAGACAACGGAGCGGGATTAATAGGGGTTCGTGAGATGAACGAAACCCTAAAAAGGACGCATAAATACTTTAAAACGACGTATTCACTTAAATATATATATAAATATTGCGACGAAAACAGGGCTATGGAAGGGTTGTTTGGAGAGATTTTCGTTTAAAAATATAAATTTCGACACTATTGGGTTAAAGGTATAAAGTCATACAAATGCGAGGTATGTTTCAGATTTTTATCACGGACTCGGGCAACGCTAGTGTTAAATATACGAAAAAACTGAAATAATTTCTATTTATAACCTTCGCACGAAAAATTATAATTCATAAAAAAAAAAAGTTGCAATTCAGTCTTTTTTTATTTTTAATGATAAAAATATTTTTCTATCAGTTTTTTAATTAAAAAATAGCACAATTTCAGAGGAACAGGATAACTTGCTGCAACTGACTCTCAATACACATATAATAAGAATGTCAGAGTAATTCACTATTTCAGAGATAGAAATAGTTTTAATTTTTTTAAGGAAAAAAAAATGTCCAGATGAAATAATAAAAAAAAATGTCTAATAAAAAGTTGCAGGATAAAAAAAAGTTTAAGTCTAACATAAACTGAAATTTTATAATAAATAAACAATAGCAAAACGAGGGAAATGTTAGCTTACAAATTGTATCCAATTCTCAATATTTAGCCAGTGCATCCTAATATCGCAGATCTAATTTCCTAACACGAAAATCCTGCAACGAATTTATTTAAAACTTTATTCAGACGTTATGGGAATGAAATGAAACATCTGGTGTATAACTATACATTAAAGGCGTCGTCATGGGAAACGCAACATCACTTTGAATAGCTATCGATGTAAAATTTTCAATAGATTCCACATTATATTTCGTGTGATATGAACGTTTTCGACTTGTCAAAATGTATTTCTGCTTCGCTTCTTGTTGAAACTAATTTCAAAATAGACAGAGCCTTGCGTTCAGAGTTTGAAACTAAATAATTTTTATTGGAAATTTGTAAATTAAATTATTTCAGTGTTCCGTTGGTAACTAAGTAAAGCTGAGAGTAAAATATTTATCGATTGTATGATGAAAGCGATTAGAAATAAACCGAAACAGGTTTTCATCAAGTTAAAATAATTTAAACAATCCACAGATTGTAGAGCTTCAAAAATAGTATAAATTGAAATCACACAATCAATGAAGTTATTTTTAAAGGGGGGGGGGGAATCGTTTCTTACCTTCGTACTTTTGTGAAAACACTTTTCTGTTATATCCACATTAGAAAACGACAAGAAACTGAAAAAGAATCATAAATCTTCTTTTAATTGTTACTATATCAGGGTTTGTACGCTTTTACCACAATTTTTTATTAAAAAAGTTTTTCCATTTAATTTTTAAATAGCAGAAATTGTAGACGTCTCGTTTAATTATATGATTTCTAATACTTTTGTGCACTTAAATAAGGTAAAAAATTCTATTAAAAAGTTGTGCTAAAAGCGTACGAACTCTGTATATACATATCTCTGATATCAGTTTAATTTTTTACTTAAAACGAGTAAAGATTAACGTACTCACTTATATTTAAATATATAGTTTATTATCTTTAAAAATATTGTGGACTAATAAAATAAGTAATAAGTAAACAAACTGCAATAAGAAAAAAATTTCAGTTTACAAAATATTTATTTAAGGCGGATCTCAAAAAATATTAAGCAACGTGTAACTTTCTGAGACTTTCAAGACTTATTTTTAAACAATAAAAGCATGATACTTACAGTCATGATTATTAAAGTGATTTGGAATCGAAAAGTTTTAAATTTTTCCGATAAATCAATTACATCTTGAGTTCTAAGCATGTGTTTTCTCAGGACGGCAGTTTTTTTCCTTCCTTCGCTGTTGCGTCCGGAATTTTTTTTTCAAACGCCAACGGAAAATTTTTCTGCTTTTACCGAAAAATGAAAAAAAAAACTGTTTGATTGCATAGTTACTACATAAAAGCACTTGCTAATTGCATGCATTTGTGAACAAAAATGAATTAAACTAGTCGGATGTGACAGTCCCAAATCTTTCTTCTATCTCATACAGGTTTCACGTACACCAAAAACGAATCAGCACCAATTTATATCAAGGTCTAACTGAATCTAACGTTTTATTAAATTCCTGTGCATTAGTTCTTTTGAGATATAGCTATCGTGAAAATTGTGAAAAATGTAGCATGGCAGCCCCACCTGTGAGGCGATTTACACCAAAACGTAATCAGCACAAATTTACTATATCTAGGTGTAACTGAATCTAAATTGTATTTAATTCCGTACATTAGTTCTTGAGATAGAGTGCTCATAAAAATTTTGTCACATACAGACAAACACACAGACAGACAGACAGACACTTTTTAAAAATATTCAAATCGTATTCAGGTCCTTGTAAAACGTATAAATCTGTCGAAAACCGGAGGTCGAAAAATTTCATGAATCCAATACTTTCTTATTATAAGGATAGAAGAAAGTAAAAATGTGTCAGAAAGCAGGTATAGTTTGGATTTGAGAACAAGCCTTAACTATTGAGCTCTGCTTCCTGTGAGCTACGCTCGTGAACACCAGTTCAGAACCACGGTTTCTAAAAACACGCTAATTTGCACCTTTTTTTAAAAGAAAAAGAAACATGGGTGAAAATGTAAAAACTCAATCGTTATTTCAAGGTAAATACTATTTTAAGAAATAGTCTCAGTGAGCGAAATAAGCTTTAAGAGAGTTTTTAATTTAATTAAATTTTACTGTGCGTCACCCCCTCCCCCTCTAAAAAAATCTATTGAAAAGGAGCTATCAACGAAAAACATTGTGAGAGACATTTTCCCAGGAGTTGCTTTAAAGCTCATGATTAATAAATGATTCACGTGATCTGCGGCATATGGCACGAGTTTCACATACAAAAACCACATATTTTATTTTAAAAATTGATGTATTGATATCAAAATATTTCTAATATTCCTTAGTTTCTTTTAAAAATTTGACAACAGTAAAAAATCAATTAATTATATTAAAAGTAAAATAATTTTTTCAAATAATCTTATTATATTAAATTAGAATTTAAAAAAAGTCTGTTAACCAAGACGACATATTCTTTCCTTTGTGTACTGTAACCCATATATTATTATAAATATGCTTAATATATCAGTAAAAAATACTATAACGCATGAAAATGCACAATTCGTTTCAAATAAAACGTAATTTCCACCAGTAAATGCTTTACTTTAATTATTTTAAAGTTTTCTTTTTTCTTTGAATGGAAATATTATTATTCGAGATTTGTAAATTGCGGCTACTATAAATAAAAGTTATTTATTTGAAAGGTATGAATTATTTCTCTGCTCTGAGAATAAAATTTTCTATTAAAAAAAAGCTCGAAAAATTAGACAGTTGAAAAAAAAATGATTGGAACAGGCAACATCAGAATATATTCAAGTATGTGCCGGCAAAATATGCTTAAATTGCTATGTATAGTTTTTGATCCTATAAAACTTATGTAACTAAACTATCTTGACCGATTTCAACATCAAATAGCTCTTAAAATAATTCTTCGATTTAAAAACCGTTTGCTTCACCATGTGTATGATACATATTTCTCTATAAAAACTCTAGTTTTCAAGTTTTTATATGCAATAGTTTTTGCAGTATTACCTGAGAAAATGAAAAGAACATATTAGATGTAATATACCATTTTAATGTTTTCAGAACTTAATTACAAATTAATAAATTAATTTTAAGGCATTTTCCGGTAGCAGGTCACAGGACATAAATTGCCAAATATTCTTTATGGTTACAAATGTCTACGAACTATAACAACAAAGGAGTTCATTATACGCCAAACCATGCTCGTGAAAATATGCCAACTAACTGCACGAACTGGCTAAACTAACGTATTGTAAAAGATATATTTTAATACAAAATGAATAGTAATCATGAAATTAGGTGTGATTTTTTTTTTTTAAACTACTTTTATTTTTATACTTATTTTACAATAGAGAGATTCATTATATTTCGCCGGACCATTCTAATATCGCAAATCTATTTTCTATACAAGAAATCCCTGAAACGAATTTCGTTAAAACTTTATTAAGCCATTATGGGAATTAATTGAAACATCTGGCCTACACGTTAAAAGCGTCGTCGATTGATATGCAACATAGGTTTGAATGGATATTGATTGATAAATTTGAATAATTTTCGCATTGTATTTCGTGTGATATGAAAGTTTCCGGCTTATCAAATTATATATCTAATCTTCCTGTGAAAACTAATTTTAAGCGAGACATGCTTGAATTAGAAGTATAAAACGAAATTAATTGGGAATTTGTAATGAAATTATTTTAGATTCCGTTATTAACTATGTAAAGATAACGTAAAATATTTATCGAATGCGTATTGAAAACGTCTAGAAATCATATAGTTAAAGTAAGTAATTTAACAAATGTACAGTTTGAATTGCTTCAAAAATATTATAAAATAGATTAACAAAAACCTAAGCACTTAAAATAGACCTGAAAATTAAAAATACATAGATAACATACAAAGCAAAAAATAAAATAACTGTTAAAAAAAAATAAATCTATGAAAAGTATTTAAATTTAACCTAAACATTTTCACCAAGCAGTAATATTGATTAATATTTTTTTTTAATTAAAAATTCAATATTTTTTTTATGATAAATTCATTTTTTCATCAGTTTTTTTTTTTTAAGAAAAAAAAAAACTCTTCAATGGATCCCGGAAACTCGCTCTCGCTAGTCAAAGCAGATGAGGTCTAGATTTCCTACTTGGGTCGCACTGTCCACGTTTATTTACCTCGAACTGATCCTGAAAGATCTATGCAGGAGTTGTAAGATCTTGGATAGATATCGGCGCAGCTCAAATGATCTGCCGGAGTGCAAGCACTCCAGGTGATTTGGCAGTGATGAATAAGCGAGGTGTTACAACAACGCAGCAAAAAAAAAAAAAAAAAAAAAAAAAAAGAGAGCCAAACAGGTGTATACATTTTTTGAAATCTAAATTAAATACAATTCAATACAAACAAACAAATGTATTAGAAGTAAGATTGGTTAGAAAATTGCTGTGTATTTTAATGACGTTACACTATTTCAAACATATTGCAAGTGATATATATTACAGAAATGCACTATAAGATACTTACTATAGAATATGGATGCATTGTACTCATCTTTCATTTACAGGGACACACAAAATAATTCGGTTACAGTACTGTCTACGAAAAATAATTGCTGGAAGTGCGTTTTCAGTTACGGTACTGTAACGATTAAACGATATGTAATGAAATTAGTATTTAACTGACATTTTCACATCATTTTTCACAAACCTTTTCACATTATTTTTCGCAATCATTTTTCATATCATCAGCACAACATATGATACTAATAAACGCATTCATTAGAATAGTACGTTTACATACAAAACTCTTTCTTTAACACACAAAATCATAACTCTATCAAAACGACGCATTTCAGCTCACATCATCCATCAAAGTTCAAATCATCCATGGGAATGTTACATCTATACTAATAAAAGAAAATTTCGCTCTGTGTGTGTGTGTGTCTGTGTGTCTGTTGGCGATGGCTAGAAACATCTAGCCCACCTAGAAGCCTGCAAATTTAGATTTAGGTAGTCCAAACCCTCTCCTGGTGCACCTGAACCTCAGATTTTTAATATTTTGAAAATTAGAGTAGTTATTAATTAAAAACTGATCAAAGATCGTAAATAAAAAATCTGTCTTCCGAAAAAAGCTTGCGCATGCCCAGAAGGCATTTATTCGCTCCTCCGTTAAAAGATGAAACAAAGCGTGGGTCATTCCATTTCTTTTTAAGTTTTTCTAAATTCGCCATGGGCGAACGGCTAGAGATACGGAAAAACCCTCTATATATTCTGAAAGAACATACTTTTACGTCTCGAAAAATCTGGTTGGTTTGAAAAAATTTTACATTTAACTCTTTCAACAAAAATAATCAAAAAGCATCGAATTCATGTTTTTTATTTTCTCCTGTTTTCCGAACCTTGCATCCACCGGAATACAAAAGATACGGACAAACGAAGGTCATAAAATTAGAGAATTGAGTTTGCCCTTTTCAAAGCCACTATTGGTTTTTAAAAATATGAAAATTAACCCTTCGAAAAAGTATATTTTCTGTATGCCGTTTTGCAATTTTTGCGATTTAGGCAATTTTTAAAAATTTGCATCGGCAATTCAGAGAAAGGTACGAAAAACTAAAAATACCAGACATTTATTCTTTTTTTGTCATCTGTATTTGTTTTTGAAAAATACGAATATTAACCCTTCAAAAAAAATTCGTGCGCAAGACTCTCTTTTGCAAATTCCGATTTTCTGCGATATATAAAATCTGGCATCGGCTCTCTAAATTAACCAAACAAAAAACAAACACACCTAAACACATCTACGTTCTATCGGATTTAGGCAGAAACCTTTATTTTAAAAAAATCACGTTAACCCTTTCGAAAACGTTTTTTACCGTACGTCATTTTCGCTTTTTTAACTATTTCTCCTATCTTTAAAAATCCGAATTGGTGTACATAAACAAGATACGAAAAACTAAAAATACCGCGCCTAATCTATATCCCTTTGTTTTTTAAAATCTGGTATCCGTTTTGAAAAATTTTAATTTCAACCCTCCGAAAAAAATCCTTTCCAAAACTCACTCACGCGATTTTCGTTTTTCGGCCCAGGTTTAAAAATCTGCATCAACTCGGGAAATGTAAGTACGGACAAACAGTAGACTCTAGATCATAGACACGTTCATTTTCTTTAAAACGCATGGTTGGGTTTTAAAAAATATCTACATTAACACTTTAGAAACCGATCGATTACGTAACCCACTTTCGCGATTTCCGCTATTTTGGCAATGTTTACGCGTGGTTAAATTTCAATTCTACTAGGAAATTTGGTTGGTCGAGTGTTCTGAAAAGGCCTCTTCCAGAACAGACTGCTCCCCCTGGCGGTGGAAGGTGGAACTATAGGAGTATATCTGGTTCTATACACCCGATTACGACGGGGTTGGCTCAAGTTTCGTATTGAACAGATTATTAATACTTCGGGCCCGGGCAACGCCGGGCGGGTTAGCTAGTTTACAAATAAAACTCTCTCTTTAACACACAAAATCATAACTCTATCAAAACGACGCATTTCAGCTCACATCAGCCATCAAAGTTCAAATCATCCATGGGAATGTTACATTTACAAATAAAACTCTTTCTTTAACACACAAAATCAGAACTCTATCAAAACGGCGCATTTCAGCTCACATTAGCCATCAAAGTTCAAATCATCCATGGGAATGTTACATTTACAAATAAAACTCTTTCTTTAATACACAAAATCATAACTCTATCAAAACGACGCATTTCAGCTCACATCAGCCATCAAAGTTCAAATGATCCATGGGAATGCTACATTTACAAATAAAACTCTTTCTTTAACACACAAAATCATAACTCTATCAAAACGACGCATTTCAGCTCACATCAGCCATCAAAGTTCAAATCATCCATGGGAATGCTACATTTACAAATAAAACTCTTTCTTTAACACACAAAATCATAACTCTATCAAAACGACGCATTTCAGCTCACATCAGCCATCAAAGTTCAAATCATCCATGGGAATGCTACATTTACAAATAAAACTCTTTCTTTAACACACAAAATCATAACTCTATCAAAACGACGCATTTCAGCTCACATCAGCCATCAAAGTTCTTCTTCTTCCCGGCATAAGAACACAACGGTCTTTTTAAAAACAGAGCACCTCCTGGCGAATCAAAAAGAAGAAATAATTCAGAGCATACAGTATTGACCGAATTATTAGTCCTATTAAAAAATAATCACCAAATCATGTTTCTATTATATTAAAATAAATCATCCTAGTAGTGTAATAAGCTATATAACGGCTTACTCTGAGTGTTGACTTCAATATTAATGAGATATTTCGCGATTGTTTTATTTATATGTGCTATAGGTGAGTTGCAACACTAATCATTACAAAATCCAGAAATTTTGTTTTGGTTACATTGTTTGCTTGTCTGTTACAAATCAAATAATATCACTTCTAATTATTAATTTTAGTGTTTTAAATGCATCTCTAATCTGTCTTGTATTAAATGCAGGGTTTTTTTTTTAAACTGAAAAATATCGTTGTTTAAGGAATTTTCTATAGCAGTTATTAGAAGTTGGAAATTGTACATTAACCGTGACATATTGGGTGCGTTCGTTTTATAGTTAGTTTCACAATGTAAAAAAATCATCCTTATTATTTCAGTGAAATGAATTATATCGTCTTCTATGAGCGAAATGAGCATGCCTTTTTTTTTCTTATTACGTATGCCACGTTTACAAATGCGATTTTTTTTCTACACCAAACAGCGCTGCAAAATTCACCATGGAGATCTTGCTTTGCGAATGATTACCTACATGGTTTAAGAATTTTATGACTCAAAATGAACGAATCTCCTGTATTTATTTACTCTAATGGATTGAGGTATTCGGTTAAACTAATTTCCACTGAAGTTATCTCAGAATCTATGCATTTTTTAATGTAACTCATCTCTCAAGCAAATAATTTTTTTGAACAATCTTTCTAAAAATGTAACTTTTATGCAATTTTATTCGAAAAGATAATTTTGAATAAAAATGGCTATCTGGCATATGAAAAAAGAATGGTTTGCCCGTATATTTGTTTTCCTCGGTCACATGATTTGCGCTTTTATTATATAGATTACGTACTATAGGATTTAATAGAATAAAGAAAACTTTTATTAATATCTTTTTATGTTTTGATTCGATTTTCATAAAATTTGAAATGACTTGACAAAATTCTGCAACGATAATATATATTAAATTTTTTAACCATTCGGTTGGGTAGTTTTTTTGCTGTTATATGCAGACGGACAGGCGGACGAACCAGACGACGACTATAGGTGCTACGTATTTATATAACCACTGAACAAGGGAACCTGAATTTGTTGATGTTTTCTTGGAGAAATGACTTTCCTGCCAACATTCTTAAGGTCATGTTTAAAACTCGTTTAAAAGAGCATATTTCAGATATAAAGTTTAATAGAACTAAAATAGCACTTTCAAGATTAAAACAAGAACAATCAGTCCAAATACATTTTGATCAAGCTAAAATAATTAAGCATACATCAACCTTTTTTCAAGCAATAATTAATGAATCCATAGAAATTTTAACTAAAAAAGTTAAAACATGCAATGATTCATTATCCTACAATGTTCCCAAATTATGGTATAGATTCTTAGGAATTGTTCAAGACGAAATATGATTATCACACCCCTTCCAGTGCTTCTCATCCCTGTTGGCTTGTTTTAATGGTTTGTTCCATTCTCCAGAAGCAAACGTTGTTCTTACTAGTTTTTCGCCATTTGTCTTTTGTGTGCTTGCGTTTTGATTTGTAACCCTGAAGATGAGCAAAAGTTTGCTCGAAAGCGCTCGGTTATCTATGTAGAAATACAGTTTTGTATATAAAAACACCTTCAGTAAAGTATTTTATAAAATGGTACGTATATGTTTTTGGGCATTTATGTTGTTTTTAATTAGAATTAATTAAATAATTCTTTATATTATTTCTCCACCACCTAAAAAATTTTATTCTTCCCTTTGCCCCCCCCCCCTTTCAGAACACAGAGTTTAAAATATTAAAAAAAATTATTTTAATATTTCTTTTTTTTTTCAATTTAAATATAACTTTATATTAAATTTATGTTCTACATAAAATAAAAATCTATCTTTTCTCTGACAGACTTCATTTTAATACCTTATTAAAATTTCCTCTGGGCAATGAATTTCGAATTGTGATAATTTTTAAAGTAACTACTTTATATTATTACAACAAAGCAATGCGCATTGTTGAGATAGATTTAAAAAATTATCCGTAAAAATTATTTAAAAAGTCATTAAATTGACCAACAGTTTTCAAACAAATTTCATTCGAAAGTATATTTTTTCCTTATTCTATGATGTAAAAATTACAATTATCCGACATTTAGAAGTGATGTAAAAGCAATAAAAGCGAAAGCATACATTTCTAAAAATTGTAACTGGGTTTTGGCCGGCGCGTCCAAAAGTGGACTACAGTAACTTGATGACAATAGGAAAGTCCGGCAGTCAATGAAAAGAAATGGGACTTCGTCGCTAAAGAAGAAAATATTTTTTTGATTAAATAATAAATATTAGACCAATGAACTATAAAAAAAATTTAAATTTTATCTAGGCCCAGATTTTTAAATAAAGAAACAATGGCAATAAAAGGGAATTTTCACTTTATAAGATTTATTTAAATCTTAATATTTAGCCCGAGAATTAACTTTGCAGACGGAATTATCTAACATGAAATTCCTGAAACGAGTAGCGTTAAAACTTTACTCAGTTGTTATGGGAATAAAATGAAACATCTGGTCTATAATTCTACGCTAAAAGCGTCGTCAAGGGAAACACAAAATTAGCTTGAGTGGATATTGAAGGGACATTTTCAGACGTTCCTCACTGTATTTCGTGTGATAATAAAGTTTTCGACTTGTTAAAATGTATTCCCGACCGCCCTGTTCAAAGCAATTTTAAGAGAGACAGATTTGAATTAAAAGTTTAAAACGAAATCCTTTTAATTGGGAATTTGTAAATGAAGTTACTCCAGAGTTCCATTATTAATTATATGAAACTGGATTTGGAATATTTATCGAGTTTATATTGAAAGTTGTTAGAAATCAACTAAAATAAAGATTTATTTATGTTAACTTAATTTAACGTATGTGCAATTATTGCGTTATCAAGATAGTAATTAATATATAACTGAAGATGAGAAATGCATCGACAATATAAAAAAAAATATATATACAACAAACTGCCTTATTGATAAATTTTAATTACTTATAGAATGATTTAGACGGATAAATATGTTTTAATTCTAAAATTACTGTTTTACTAAATACTTTATGCTTAATGTATTATGTATTAAGTCAATACTTACGTGCGTACTTTCCTACTTACAGAGTTTTCGAAACAAATTTTATAGTTGCTGGTGAAAAACAAAAACATGAAATATTTGAGTCAAAAATAAATTTAAATGAAAAACTGGATACGTGACATAAGGATTACAAGAATGCAAAGAAAGTTTGATCAAAGAAGCCTCCGCAGCCATGACGACCCTCGAGGTGGCTACGGAATCTGTCACACGAATCTGGCAGTATCTGTCCTAATTCTGTGGATCAGTTGGGTTTTCGTGATACTGGCAATGAGTTTGGTTACTTGCTCAATTACGCCACACACTTTATAATTGACAGGTTTGCAATCAAGGAAGTTAAGGGGACAAAGGTTGGAATCCGGACATCCTCTCTCACAGGAGACACATCTAAAGAACATAAATTTTTGTGTTGTTTCCGTTTCATAGTATCCGTTGAACCTCTTCGTATCGTTTCTGAGATGTTTAAGGATCATCGAGTAGCTGTCTTGAAAGTGGAATCGGGTTAACGGAGCGAATCCTCTGATACAGGTTACTCTTTTCCAATATTCCGATGGCTTCCACTTCTCCTCTTCTGTTATCTTTGACATCATGAGTGTATCTGTAAACAACTAGTATTTTTATACGTAGATTATGGCGCATTTTTCACAAATCATAATTTTAAACTATTAACAAAATTTCAAATTTATCCGGAGCACTCTGTATATGCTTACATACGCACATATTAGATTTTTCAATCTTCTACATACATTCCTACGTGCAATAAATTTCAATATATACAACATGTGTGACAGCAAACCATTCTTTCTCCAACAGATGAATGTAATTGTTACTAATGATAATTTTCCAGAATACGAAATGAACTAAACATCAACACATTTATTAGTTTGGTGCTAAGATTGGGAGTATTTAATTTTTATTTGAGACGAATAGTATACAGATGTAAACCAGTAATAGATGCTTCCTTACAATGCAACAGTGATAAGGATTGCTTTCTTTCCATTATATGGATAATTTTATTATGAATCGTTATTAGTAAGGAAGTCCTATTTCTTTCACTATGGACTTTTCTGTAAGAAATGTGTAGTCCACTTTTAGACGGCTGCCAAAACCCAGAAATCTTCGGTTGGACTCTACGCATACATTACAACTAGTGTACCTACTCTTATAGATTAGATTATGAGTTGTCGTCAATAGTTGAAAAATTGAATGTGTATAACATTAAAGGCTTTTAAAGATACACCATGTACCACACGTTGTACCACTCGTTGTACCGCACGTTGGCGCTAAAAAAAATCTGCCAATGAAAAAATAGTTTTATTTCTATGTTGAACATAACATTAATATCGAATTCAGTTACATTCGTTTAAAGATACGTTGCATCAAAATATGCTCGTAATTCAATTTTATTTACATCTTTTTTGACTGATTGTACTAAAGTCATTGTCCTTTTCTTCTTCATTTGTTTTCAATTCATTAACACATTGATTGCTATGGTACACAAATATGTATGCCAGCAATATTTCTCGGAGCGTTATACCACCCGAATGCGTATGTTATCAATATATTCATTAAGACAATTCATTGCTATGAAACGGGACTGTTGATAATTTTTTCCATCTATTTAAAAAAAGAACCCCCCATGTAGTGATTTCAGTCTAGCTTCCAACGTGTAAAAATAACTAAAATTTGATATTTTTGAATTAAAAATGTTTAAAATTAGCACTTCGAAAAATTAACAAACACAGCCACAATTAGGAATTGTGAGCCGACGCTATAAATACTGAAAACCGATTTGTAAATGTCTGCCAAAAAAGCCAAAACACATATTGAATATTGACATATTGAATCTGTGGCGGTCAATATGTTAATAGTGGTTTGCGCAACTACACTATTTATCATTCATGTCTTGAATGAGGCATTTTTATTAGAAAGAAAATTACTACATACGGTTTCGAAAAACTTTGAGCCGAGGAGCCCGTGGCCAAATGCCACGCATCCCCAGAGCATAACAACAGGCGAATAAAATTGTGGTGATTCAATTACTGGTAGCACCGGGGGAGGGGGGGGGAGGACAGAAACATAAAAACCCTAACACTAGCAACTAACAAAATTAGGAGCTCATAGAAAATAAACACAAAATAAACATAGGAAGGTTAAGGATAGCATTACGACAACAATATATATTTTTGTATTTTATAAAAAAATTTTGTATGTTTTTGTAAGATTTTTTCAATTTTTTAGATAGTAAAAGGAAGAAACTCTTAAAGAGGAGAAAACTGTGTAATTTTGAATTATCTATGCCAGCATAAGGAAAATTACTACATACAACTGCATTAATTTTATTATTTTTTAATTTCTTCTTAAATTTTCTGGTAGCAATTAAGAAAAATGTTGAAGATGCATATATTGCTTGTATTAAACATTAGAAGACACTTCCGATGTTAGACTGAATGAAATGACTATTTTTCAACTGAAATAATGAAACTTTTTCAATAAAAATATTAACTAGATTTTTTAAAAAAAAATTAACCTAGGCCGAGATCTTTTAATAAAGATACAACGACAATGAAAGGTAAAGTTTAGTGTACATTATTTATTAAATATTAATATTTGTCTACTTTATTGAAATACCGCAGATTTAATTTCCTAACAGGAAATTCCTGCAACAAATTTACTTAAAACTTCGTTCGGTTGAAATAGAAATGCAAAGCAATATCTGGACTATAAATTAAAAGCGTGTGAAGGGAAATGCAACATCATTTTGAATGGATATCAATGTAAAAATTTCAATAATTTCCTCATTGTATTTCCTGGAATATGAAAGTTTTCAACTAGTCAAATATATTTCTACAGCACTTCGTGTCAAAACTAATTTCATAAGAGAGAGAGGCTTGTGTTTAAAGTTTAAAACTTAACTATTTTAATCAGGAAATTGTAAATGAAAATACTTGAAACAACGTAACTGTGAACAGTTGAATGTAAAATATTTATCCAATGTGTATTGAAATGTGTTAGAAATAAACTGACACAGCTTTACTTTTCAAGTTAAAATAATTGGATAAATAAGTGATTCAAAAAAGCATAGGTACACAGTAAGGAGTTGTAGTAATACACTACAACAAATATTTATATAGAAAACCAGCATCGTAATCCATTTGTTCAGTCAAAAATACAAAGTATCTCACTCTAAACTAAAACCGTATATTTTTTTAACTACTTTATTAACAGTGAAGATATTTTAAAAATTTGCTATTGACTGACCTTTTTTTGTGTAAAGTGTAACAATATGAAGCGAAGGTGTAGAAGCCATCATACTCATTCAAATAGCTCTGAACTGGTCACTCCATGAATAATGCACAAAGTAAATAAATTCTAATCATTTGTAACCGCTACTTCCATTTTAGGTAATATTTTTACTTGATTGCGTGCAATAAAGGAAGGTACACTGTGACAAAAAAACTTCCGTTGATTGTCAATACATTTTCCGCATTTTTCGAAGATTGTTTTCTCCTATGAAATGATTTCGTGGATTTGTCAAAAAATGAATATGGAATTAAGAATATACTTGACAGATAATATTCCTTGAAAGTGTAATTAATTTGTTATTTCCGCTAAGGCTTTGTGAATTTTTACATTTTTACACCCTGAAAAGAATTCTTGTATTTCGCATGTACAATTTCGTATTTTTACGGATTTTTTTTCTTTTACAGTGTAAGAATTAAAAAAAAGTACTAGATTTTTAGAGAAAGTATCCTTGACAGTCAAGGATACTTTCAAATCCATGTACGCAATACTTTTTGACTCAGTAACGAAATAACTTTCATTGGAAATAATAATTTCCGCAAAAATTAGGAAATTGTACTGGCAATCAACAGAATTTATTTTTACAATGTAATGCTTTTTTACTGTAAACTAAGTAAGATTCTTTATTTACTGATAAATTGGAGCGGGTGGATGAATTTTAATAAATGTGTTACCAAAATATTTGTATTTGCTTCCCGAGTGCCATTTCTTTCTTGGAATAACCGGATATCTCCAAAATGCTTATAAATGGTGATTATATTAAAAAAATATACACCGAAGGTACACTGTTAAAAATTTGCAGCAAACTGTCCGGTCATTTGACCGTTTTTGTAAAATACGGTTATATAACCGTAATTTAACTCTATCCTGATCATATTATAAGGGAAAATATGGTCAAAATAAAGCTAAATTACGGTTATGTAACCGTTTTCTATAAAAACGGTCAAATGACTGGACAGTTTGCTGAAAATTTTAAACAGTGTATGTAAATTTAACAATTATTCATCATCAATCATAATAAAATATATTAATCATATATTACGGTTTGATGAGTTCTCGGCCTGGCAGTGAAAGCCCAAGACTTTTGACATAATTTCATATCATTTTTCAATGTAGTTTTATTTTTCAACTTGGAACACAATACATTTCAGAAGACTCTTGAGAAATGTTCATTCTTTGGCGTTTTTGGTCGACGTTCAACAAACGCGGCACACATCGAGCGGAAAGCTTTTTCATACCCAAAACATGCTGTAAAATGTAGTGGACACGGTCTATCGAGATGTTTGTGATGTCAGCAACTTCACGTATCTTCAATCGGCGATCATTCCATACGGAATTGTGAATTTTTGAGACGATTTCGTCGGCCGTAGCGGTTTTTATGTGTTCTGAGCGTTCATCATCGTGAATTGATTTCCTACAATGTCAGCAGCCCACTTTTTTATCGTCGGATATGAAGGACAAGAATCCTTTAAGGTGGAATGTAATTCTTTTTGTATGTCCGTGGGGGTTAAACCTTTTTTAACAATGTATTTTATGACAGCTCGAACTTAAATTTTTTGCAATTTTAGAAAATTTCAAAACTTGTTTAATTTAATTTATCGTTTAGCAATAGTCAATAAACTCACGCTTCTGAAACTCAGCAGCATGTCATCTAAAGAATCATATTTTACAAACACCATTGTCATTTGGTCATACTTGTTCCATCTCTGTGTCAGGCGGAGAACTTATCAAACTACCCTTATAATATGAGCGAATCTTGCGTTTATGTGTGTATAGATGCAAATTTTATCTAAAAAGTGGCTCTAACGAGATTGGCTAAATTTTGTATCCTAATATTTTCGGGCACGAGAAGACCATTGGGTTGTGGTCTCTTTTTGAGACCTCTTCTCGAGAGACCTCTTCTCTTTTGAGATCTCTTCTCGAGAAAATTAGTTTAGTTTGTCATTTTTGGGTCACTGCGTGTCAAGCTAATTTTATCTATATTTTATCTAGCTAAATATTTTATCTAGTTTAATCTATATTTTATCTAGCTACTTTTATCTAGCGATTTTGACTAAATTTTGCGTCCTAGCGTTTTCGGGCACGAGAAGACCATTGAGCGAGGTCACATGTTCGAAAAAATTCAATTAGTGGGTTATTTTATGGTCAAACGGGTCAGAGTCAAGCCAATTTTATGTAAAAACGGCTGAAACGAATTGGACTAAATTTTGTATTTTACCGTTTTGTATTACGAGAAGACCATTGGGCTAGGACATATATTAAAAAAAAATTCGATTAGTGGGTCATTTGGGGTCACTACGGATCAAGATAATTTTATCTGAAAAGATTCTAACAATTTTGATTAAATATTGTATCCTACCATTTTGGAGTACGAAAAGACCATTGGGCTGGGTCACATGTTCAAGAAAGTTCATTGGTGGGTTATTTTGGGGTTGCTACGACTCAATGCATTTAAATGTGCATGAAGGTTGAAAAAGTTATTAAGCTGTTGAATAGTTGGCAGTAAACAAAGTCGCAACGTTGGCAGTATTTCGCCAAATTTGGCGAAATGTTGGCCACTTTGGCGAGATTTAGTGACAAATTTGACTTTCAAAATTACCTATGTCAAAACACATGCTTGGCGCCAAATGAAAGAATGTCGCCAAGTTTGCGATTTTTCGCCAATATTTGGCGATATTTAGCGAAAAAGTTGGCTTTCAGAATCTGAAAGAATTTTCTAGAAATTCTCAAAAGGAGCTGTGATACATGATTCTACCAATCAGCGTCCATAGAACGTTCTCGAAAACAAAATTCAACCAATCAGGGTACATAGAACTATTTTTATATGTTGTACAGATAATTTATTGTTATATTAAGTTGAACATAAAGGTAATTTTAACCGAGCATAGCTCGGTCTTCCCCACTTCTAAATAATAATAATAATAAACTAGTAAATCTGCAAATCAGGAGCCTCAACGTCAGCTCTGCAAGTCATTTTTTTTTAAATCTCATTTTTGATATTATTTAACATCGTACAATCCGCAATTATTATTTTTTCATTTGCATGCATATTTATAAGCATATAAAATTCTTCGAATGTTCCAGAAATTCGAATCATTAAATTAAACATGGTGTTATACTCGGAATATTCGGAAATTCTGATGAATTGCTTATTCTTTTAATTTAAAAAAATAAATAGATATTCATCCCTCTGTAGTCCCATTAAATTTACATTCGTTTTGATTACAAAAAAAAAAAAAAAAAAAAAAAAAAAGATATTTCATTAAAATAGTGCGAGTTCCTTGAATTTTATTATTTTATACTCTTTGAAATAAGGTTGCCAAGAGCAACAAATAAATTAAAGTGGTAAGTAAAAATAAACGCTTTTAAAAATTGTAAAAAATATGAAAATAAGATATTTATATTTCCCGAACAGATGCAAAAACATTTTCAAATATTTTTAGCAATTAATTTCAGACAGACAGACAGACAGATAGAAACCAAAAATTTTTCGCGTCTCCACAGTGAGTCTTCACTAACGTTTCGGCAATTAGGAGTGATTTTACATGAAATCATTTAATTGAATGAATTAATTTAATGTCATATGTAATTTTCGTGACTATGAATAAATGCTGAAATAAAAAAAAGGGTTCTAAATGTAGAATAAATAGTAAGCAAGGTTATTCCAATTTTTTCCAGATCAGTTTGACTTATTATGAGCTACTCTTAATTATATCACTCAGTTTTAATAGCTTTTTTGTATATGAGATATACATTATACAATTTGGTAAACATATTGTGAGATATAATTACGAAAAATATGTTATTTTATTACATGTATCCTGAATATGAATAGAATATTGATTAAAAAAAATTGCTTTTGGGTATGTCCACGTACCATTGCCAATAGCTCTGACAGTTGGGTTGCTTATTTTAAGAAAAATTGATGCTTGTTATATTAAGTATAAAGGTGCAAGATATATTCATGGAGATATAAAGGTTTTATTAAAAAAATCAAAAAGTTGCCACAAGTTTTTTTTTGTTTATAGCATTCAGGATTTTTCAACCAAATTTAACGCCACCTTGAGGAAACTTGAAGCTGCAATAGAAACAACAGATTGCAATTTCCAATCAAATTTAACGCCACCTTCAGAAAACTTGAAGCTCCAATAAAAACAACAGATTACAATTAGAAAATAAATATAGGAAATATTTGATGGAGTATGAGAATTTGTATGAAATAATGTTTATTTGAGCAGGCGTGAACGATAACAAAAATTATTTTGCATAATTTATTAGCCATCTATATAGCATAAAAAGCCAAGTCGAATGACTTGAAAATTAAGAGAGATATTGGCGATATCATAAGCTGAACTTCAGTTGCTTTCTAAAAAGAGCTGGGTGATAAGGGATTTTCCAGAAATCGTCATATTTTATAAATTAATTGACTTACAACAAAGTAGTTACTATTTAATGTATGTTCATGGGGATCTCTGGAACGAATACTTCGATTTTGATAATTATTTTTTTTTTGTTGGAATGGACTTGTTTTAGTGATTCTTTATGGGAAGCTTCAATGAAAAACGAAAATAGAAAAAATAACAAATGTAAAATTTAAATTTATAGAAATTCCTTATCATCCAGCTACTTTTAGAAAGCAACTAAATTCATATCCTTATATCGCCGATACTGAATTTTCACGAGATTCAACTGAACTGTTTATGTCAGTTGCTCTATATACTTGATTACTAAATTAGACCCAAAAAGAAAACTATTATTTTTAGCCCATGCGCATTAAAATGTTTTCTCATACAAGTGCTGGTATTTCATCAATTATTTTATATATTTATATTTCAATTATTGTATGTTGTTTCTACTGTAAGTAGTCACGTTTCCTAAAAGTTGAGTTAAATTTGGTTGAAAACCTTGCATGCTATAAACAAAAAACATGCGAAACTGTCGTGAATTTCTTAAAAAAAACTTTATATTTTCATCAATATACGTGGTATTTTTACACATATGTTGCACAAGATATACATAGTAATGTGCCACAGCTACAGCAATTTTGGGAGCACTGTTTTAATAGGTTGATCGCAAATATTATTTTTTTTATTATTTGTCGTTCATACCCTAATTGGCCAGATGATCAAATCCTCGATAAAAAATATGAGGTCACACATCTTCTTTATATTCCAGAAGTTTCTGAAGAATTTGTTAAATGTTTATCCATATAATTCACCAAAACGTCTAAAATAGGAAGTTTTTTGTTGACATTGGGCCGTTAGTGTATATGAAATATTTATATAAGACTATTTTGTAAGACTATTTTATGACAGAGGGAAGCAATAGAAATATATACATCAAATTTAGAAACTTGCAATGATATGGCTTACACCAAAATTGATACCAGATGGCGCCAGATGTTGTTGGGAAAAGACAGAATGAAGTTTCAAACAAATCGATTGACAGAGCAGAAAACCATAACACCAGTATTGAGGATGCCTGGGACGACAGGTGAAAATATTTTACTTTTGTAAAACTTTTAACATATGACTGGTTTTATGTGATTTTAGAGATGTTTTTAAGACTTTCGAAACATGTACAATGCCCATCTATATGTTGAAAAAATAAAATAATTTCCGTAAAATTAGGTAGTTCGGAGTTTTATTAAGACTATTTTATGTTTTATAATATATAATTATTTTTTGCATTGAAAATAGAAATATATATATATATATATATATATATATATATATATATATATATATCTATGCTCAGATATAAATAAAAACAAAAATATTAGATTTATACGAAATCAAGCAAAACTATATGGTTATCCTATTTTTTTTATACATTCAATTATCAACTCTTTTAAATAACATTTATTACATTATATAAATATAAACATGTTTTGTAATAACTTATTTTGTTTTAGTGTGCGATATAATATAGCAAATGATATAGCAAATAATACAATTAAAACATATATAAGGACTATTATTAAGCTGGTTGAACATTGTTTACACTTTATATGGTCATGGTGAATGTGCGTTTAGCCGATCACCTTTATATTAAGTGATACTAATGATCAGTTATAAAAAGTCTATAAAATGTCTTGTGATGTTCACAGAATTTTGGATAATTATTGTGAGTAAGATATTTTATCTATTCTTTACAAGTTTTTTATTTCCAATTTTACTATTTCCAATTGTTTTCTGGTAATAATACAGTATACCTGGATGAATATACTGATCTTAGTATAAATGCCAGTATATTTATGAAATACTGTATTATTTTTAAAACACGTGTGGATACATCCAGGCTGATGATTATATCTACACGTGTTTTTTCATATCCAATTCTAATTTAAATCTCTTGTTATCCAATTTTCCATTATATTTAGTTCATATTTTATTTCAAAATCCATTTGTATTCACTTGATATCAACTTCAAATTATTAACATTTTATGGTTTATTATATATATATTTTTTTTTCTCTCTCTCCCTTTTTAAATTTTCTTCATATTTTCAGTATTTTTGGCCAATTACCATTGAAGCAAATGCTATGGTAAAATTATGATTGCACTTGTTGATTTATTAACTATGTGGTATTCTGTCTACACTTTATTACTAATTATCTCTTAGGGGATTTAATTAGAATGTTAAAAGAACTTGATATGTTTTTTGAAATTCAAAGATATATATATATATATATATATATATATATATATATATATATATATAATTATAATTCTATGAATTTCAAAAAACATATCAAATTCTATTCTGCTTAAATCTCCAAAGAGATAATTAATGATATTGTGTATTCAGAGTACCACATAGCTAATAATTAACATGTGCAAACATAATATTACCATAGCTTATGCTTCAATGGTAATTGGCCAAATTTTACTCATACCTAAAGAATATTGAAAAAAGAAATAGAGAGAAAGGGAAAAAAAATTATAAATTGGAGTTGCAATTAAGTAAATACAAATGGATTAATAAATTAAATATGAACCATATACATTGGAAAATTGGACCACATGAGAATTAAATATGAATTGGATATGGAAAAACACATGCATATGTACTCGTCAGCCTGGATGCACCCACATGTGTTTTAAATAATAATTCAGTGTTTCATAATTCTACTGGCATAATGCTAAGATCAGTAGAATCATCCAGGTACACTGAATTATTACCAGACAACAATTGGAAATATTAAAATTTGGAAATATTTAAATAGGAAATAAAAAACCAATTAAGAATATACAATATATTTCACTCACATCGATTATCCAAAAAACTGTAATTAACATCTCACGAAATTAACACGAGATAACAGTTTTGAAATAATAAAATTGGAAATATGAACGCGTAAAGTGTAGATAAAATATTTTACTCACAATAATTATACAGAATCCTTAAAATGTCACAACTTCTGCATAATATTCACATCCACATGGCAATGCATCATACATGTTGACTAAGTCGAGTTGAGAGAAATGATTTGAAAGACAAGTTGAGAGCACACTTTTTTTAAAACACAACCCCATCGATGACACCCAAACACAAAATGATTCAAAAACACTCAAAATAATTCTGGTTTTAATACACTTATAACAAAATTATATCCGTGAATATATATTACTCCATCCAATTTTAATTCCTGAAAGTAAAATTAATATACAATCAATAGCTCCCTCTATAGTTTATCGATATTATCTACAACTACCTGAAAGGTAAAGTGTCGCCATCTATTGGTATTATAATAATTCATAATTAATATTTAGTTAAATATCCACTTTATTAGTTACATACTCACTTCATTAGATTTAATTATATAAATAAACTTTAAAAAATAATACTAACTTGTAGTTTTACTTTAAATTCAAATAAAATATAACTAGATGGAACCCGTCAAAATTTGACGGCAAAAAACTTGATAGTACCATAAAAATAAAATTCATAGCTGCTTTAAAATGTTTGAAACTTTTGCAGAATAATTCAAATAAATAAAAAACCCACTTTGAATTAAAGCTAGGTTGAAGAACAGCAATTGGCTAAGTTTCACTGGCACATGCACTCGTGGAATTTCTTTCATTTGACACATTTAGCGCTGTTGTGCAAGTAAATGGTAAGTGCCCCCTTGGGGAGGGGGAAATGGCAGGATGGACCAAGGAGATGCATAACATGAATAAGCAGTCAAAGACCTTTCAAACGATATGTAACATGAGGGGTGTGTGCAAAATTTAAAAAAGTACCCCCTTGGGGGGGGGGGGGTAAAGTAGAGGATGGACACGGTACATGCATAATATGATTAAGTGGTCACAGACCTTTCCAACGATATATAACATGAGGGTTGTGTGCAAAATTTAGAAAAGTACCTCTTTGGGGGGGGGGGGGCAAAGTGGGGAGATGGACATCAGAGATATGCATATGATTAAGCAGTCACAGACCTTTCCAACGATATATGACATGAGGGTTGTCTGCAAAATTTAGAAAAGTACCCCCTTGGGGGGGGGGGAGGGCAAAGTGGGGAGATGGACATTGGAGATGCATAATATGATTAAGCAGTCACAGACCTTTCCAACAATATATGACATGAGGGGTGTCAACAAAATTTAGAAAATTGACCCCTTGGGGGGGGCAATTGGGGAGATGGACATTAAAGATGCATAATATGATTAAGCGGTCACAGACCTTTTCAACAATATATGACATGAGGGGTGTCAACAAAATTTAGAAAAGTGCCCCCCTTAAAAGGGGGGAAATGGCGGGATGGACCCCGGAGATGCATAACATGAATAAGCAGTCAAAGACCTTTCCAACAATACGTAACATGAAGGGTTTGTGAAAAATTTACAAAAGTACCCCCTTGGGGGGGGGGGGCAAAGTGGGGGATGAACACCGGAGATGCATAATATGATTAAGCGGTCACAGACCTTTTTAACGATATATAACATGAGTGGTATGTGCAAAATTTAGAAAAGTGCCCCAATTGACCGGGGGGGGGGGGATGGACCACACAGATGCATAACATGAAAAGGCAGTCGCAGGCCTTTCGAACGATATATCATATGAGTGGTGTCAGCAAAGAAAAGTCTCCGCCCCGTGTGGGCAAAACATACTCCCCCCCCCGCCGCCATAATTATTGATGCGGACTCATTTTTTAAATTCGTTCGCAACCCTCTTCTCCCGCAAAATGTTGTGAATTTTAAAAACTCCCCTTCCGAATTTTTTTATACCAAAAGCACTTATGTCCATCGTCTGCATGCAGAGTTTTGTGCTTACAGACGCCAGACACAACAACACACACACAGACAGACGTTTACCGACATTAATAGCAGTGTTTCCCCCAGACAGTTTCAGAAGGGTGCTGCACCCTGCCTGCGCTTTGGTTTGCAAAATAGCACCCTTCTTGCCCCTCATAAAAATAATTAGCACCCTTCTTGCCCCCTCCAGCAAAATAATTAGCACCCTTCTTGCCCCCTCCAGCAAAATAATTAGCACCCTTCTTGCTCTCAGTAAAAAAAGTGCCCTTTCTCCTTTTTGCATTAAAAAATTTGGTTTCATAATAAAAACTGACTCAATGTTGACTTAAGAAGAGTGTTTTGACTTTGAAATATCAAAAGTGGCTTTAAAAACCAAAAGAATACCTTTAAGCTTTAACAATTAAAAAAGTGCCCTCAAAAATTCAAAAAGTGCCCTTAAGAATAAAAAAAGTGCCCTTTTTCTCACCAGCAGCACCTTGCCCCTTTTTAAACCTGGGGGAAACTCTGTTAATAGTATAGATGATACTCAGTGCCTACACATTTCACCCTTTATAATTCAGCCAATGAGTTGACAGTCGTTCATTTCCAGAAACGAAACAATAATTCTTTAGGATGAATTTTGTTTGTTTGGCGTCACAAACTTTTTAGGGCACCTGCAGACTAAAAACATATAATCAATCTTCGCGGGAAAAAAATCCTAGATTTCGTCAAATGATCACGGGAAAAACACTAATTTCATCAAAGGATCATGTAAAACGTGAATTTTGTTAAAAGGCCACAGAAAAACGTGATTTACGCAAAAGATGAGCAAATTTTGTCAAAGAATCGCAAAACAGGAAATTCCACCAAAAGATAGCGCTTTCTTGCCAAATTTCGTCTAAAAATTGCGGAATAAAATGTATTTTATCAAAAAATCGCTGGAAAACGCACATTTCGTTAAAGTATCGCGAGAAAAATGAGAATTTTTTCAAAGATTGCTGAAAAAACGCGAATTTCATCGAAGGATTGCTGAAAATTCATGAATCTTATCAAAAGGCAGCAGAGAAAATGTGATTATTATCAAAGCATTGCGAAAAAAGAAAATTTCGTCTAAGGATCACAGAAAAACGCAAATTTCATAAAAGAATCGTGGAAAATAACGCAAATTTCGTGAAAAAAAAAATCGCAGAAAAAACACAAATTTCGTCATATTATCGCTGAAAAAAAAACATGAATTACGTCATAGGATAGCTGAAAAAATTGTGAATCTCGACAAAAAAAAGATACAGAAAAAAATGCGAATTTCATTAAAGAATCACGAAAAAAAATGCAAATTTTGTTAAAGGATTGCGCAAAGAATGTGAATTTTTTGAAAGGTTCGTGTGAAAAATGAAACTGTCTTTATTAAAAACAGCACACACACAAACATCTATACAAACCTCAATACACACAAACATATTATAGGCAGGGCTTGAAATTCAATTTTTCCAAGGACGGGAGTCTCCCTACTAACATTTTTAAATGGAGGGGAGTTGTAATGTTTGGGAGGGAGAAAAAAAATTTTTAAACCCCCACTATTATTTTACGTGTTATTTAAAGAATTACATTAATGCAGACATGACAAAATACCATTGAAAAAAATTAAGTCAACTGAGAATGATTATGTAAAATGTTTATTTTTATTATAAAAAAGGGAAGAAAGTTAAGTTTTATATATGCAGTGTATTTTTCAAGTTCCATTAAATGTGTTAGGGACCCTTAACAATTAGGTTGTTAAATAAATTTCTGACTTTAGATTTTACTTGATTGAGATTCACCGATTGATCGTGGAAAAGACGCAAAGTTCATCGATCTGTCGCGGAAAAAACGCTAAGTTTGTCGATCAGTCGGGGGAAAAAAGCAAATTTCGTCGATCGATTGCAGAATAAACACAAAGTTCGTCGATCTGTCCCCAAAAAACGCAAGGTTCGTCGATCAGTCGCTTAAAAAACGCAATGTTCGTCTATCTGTCGCAGAAAAAACGCAAAGTTCGTTTATCTGTCGAGGAAAAAACACAAAGTTCGTCGATCAGTTGCGGAAAAAAGCAAATTTCGTCGATCGATTGCGGAATAAATGCAAAGTTCGTCGATCAGTCAGGGAAAAAAGAAAAATTTCGTCGATCGATTGTGGAATAAACGCAAACTTCGTCGATATGTCCCCAAAAAACGCAAGGTTCGTCGATCAGTCGCTTAAAAAACGCAATGTTCGTCGATCTGTCGCATTCGTTTGATGTCGTTGTTGAAAATTTATGGATTTCTATTATTAAAGTAATTTTTTCATTTTACCGTATTTATTTTATTTTTGTGTTGTATGTATTTTGCTACTTTGAATTTTTTTAAACTAACCTTTTTTTTTTTTGGAGAGTGAGAGAGAGAGATTTAGTAATTTGGTGACACGAAGTTCCGCAAATTCTTAAAATCCACAAATCGTTTCCAATGTAAACAATGAAATTTACAATTAAGTTGCAAGTGCAAAATTTCAGTTTTTTAAAATTTTCATGTCATTCTGTACACATTTTAATATGTCATTCTGATCATTATACATATTTAGTTATGCATTATTAATTATTCACTTGACCTTTACTTTTAATATTTTAAATATTTCAAACTTACAGCTGAATGTAATTATTAAAACATTTGAAATACTGCATTCGAAAAATGAAATTTCAGCTTAGAAACGCGACAATTACTATTAGGTTAAAAAAATTTAAAGTAGAAAAGTACTTATGATATAAAAAGAAGAAAAAAAAATACACCAGAATTTATCTGTATTACGAAAGCGGGAGAAATGATTTTCTGTGCTATACGAAAAGATATCCAAATAACTCAATCATAAACATAGAAATAGGTATCGGTTTCTATGTTCATGTGCACTCAATCCAAACTTGAAACTTTTAAAAAGGTCATTGAATGAATGAAATTCATCTCCGCCTTTCACATTTAGAAAACTTGCTGTGTCGCCAATTATGTTTATATTTTATATATATATAAAAAAATAATAATTCAGGCACTTTTCCGTTATACGGACACCATTGTCGTCAAACATACATACATACATACATTTTGGCATAGTGTCCGTATAACAGAAAAGTACTAAAGTTCATGGTTTAAAATCACAATAAAATATCATGAAATTTATTGATTAGTTGTGGGAAAATATCGGGGAAATAATGTGTTTTTCGTGAATTTTTTGTTTTGTTAACTATGTGGTTAGAGAGCCAGGGAGAAATCCAGAAAACTTGCTGTGTCGCCAATTATGTTCATATTTTATATATATATATAAAAATAATAATTCAGGCACTTTTCCGTTATACGTACACCATTGTCGCCAAACATACATACATACATTTACATACATACATACATTTTGGCATAGTGTCCGTATAACAGAAAAGTACTAAAGTTCATGGTTTAAAATCGCAATAAAATATCATGAAATTTATTGATTAGTTGTGGGAAAATATCGGGGAAATAATGTGTTTTTGTGAAATTTTTTGTTTTGTGTTGTTGTGTTTAATTGTAAGCATTCATTATAATTTTCAGTGCATTATTAAATTGAAATTTTTGTTTAAAATATGTAAACAAAACAGTGACCAGAAACCTGCACAATTTCTAATATAGATAGATAGATAGATAGATGCATGCATGTAGTACTTTTAATTATTTGGTAAAAATACTGTGATCGTCACTGAGAAAACCTGAATTTAACCTAAAAGTAATTGTCGAGTGTTTAAGCTGAAATTTCATTTTACGAATACAGTATTTCAAATGTTTTAATAATTACATTCAGCTGTAAGTTTGAAATATTAAAAGTAAAGGCCAAGTAAATAATTAATAATGCATAACTAAAAGTAATTGTCGAGTGTTTAAGCTGAAATTTCATTTTACGAATACAGTATTTCAAATGTTTTGATAGTTACATTCAACTGTAAGTTTGAAATATTAAAAGTAAAGGCCAAGTAAATAATTAATAATGCATAACTAAAAGTAATTGTCGAGTGTTTAAACTAATTTCATTTTACGAATACAGTATTTCAAATGTTTTAATAGTTACATTCAGCTGTAAGTTTGAAATATTAAAATTAAAGGCCAAGTAAATAATTAATAATGCATAAGTAAAAGTAATTGTCGAGTGTTTAAGCTGAAATTTCATTTTACGAATACAGTATTTCAAATGTTTTAATAGTTACATTCAGCTGTAAGTTTGAAATATTAAAAGTAAAGGCCAAGTAAATAATTAATAATGCGTAACTAAATATGTATAATGATGAGATTTTTTTTTCTTGAATTATTCAGTGAAACTCGCCTTATAAATGTACGCAAATAATTCACATCAAAATCTTAAAATAACAAAGTTTTCTTTCGTGTTTAGCTATGCTTAATAACCAAAAAAGCTTGATTAATACAAAAATTTTTTGGTAAAAATACTGTGATCGTCGCTGAGAAAACCTGAATTTAATCATATCACACAGAATTACATATTAAAAGTTTAAAAAACTGAAATTTTACACTTGTTTACATCGGAAACGATTCCCGGAATTTCGTGCCACGAAATCTCTCTCTCTCTCTCAAAAAAAGGGGTTAGTTATAAAAAATTCAAAGTAATAAAATACATACGACTTAAAAAGAAAATAAATACGGTAAAATGAAAAAATACCTTATAAAAGAAATCCATAAAGTTTCAACAACTGAACAACCAAATGGAGTCGTAGTAATCCACACACGCTTCTAGAGAGAGGAAAAAGCCTTCACCTCATTGGCTGAAATATCGTGTCTGAAGATAGTAAAAGCCTCTAGCTGATTAGCTGAATGCTCGCGCATGCCTATAAAAGGCATTTTTGCACGAAAAACTAAAAAGCAGGTTAGCTTTAAGTATATGGATACTACTATATGAATAAATCTACACAGAATTAATTTAACTTGCACAGCATTTCAGATATTCTTAACCAGAATATATTATGTAAAAGAGATATTATTTTAATTCAAATTGTTTTTGCTGCCAGCTGTGTTAATCCACTGATATTATAGACATATTATTAAATAATTAATGTTTAATTTATACTACATTGTAAATATATTTTATATTTATAGATTAATTTAAATATCTAATTAAATAATTCATAAACAATTCAAAATATCTCAAAATTTATAATATTGATAATTAATAGTATTACTACTGTTTTTCAATCAAATTAATGCAATGCAGTAATTAAAATACTTGTTAAATTTAATTATTCGTAGACAAAAATAAAAACTATATATATTTATATTTATATATATTGCAAATAGATATGTTTATGAGTTATAATCACCAATGTTATCATAGTATAATTTAATTTGTTATTGTATAAGTTAATTTATAAATGTATGAAAACTGCACATCAATAACACCTTAAACAGAGGTGATCGGCAACGCACAATCACAACTATACAAAGTATAAATAATGCTCAATCAAATATTAAATTTCCTATTATGTTATAATTGTAATTATGTATGTTATAATTGTAATTTTCTATATAAAGTGTATATAATGTTCAAACAAATATTAAATATTAAATTTCCTAATATGTTATAATTGTGATAATGTATGTTATAATTATTATTTTCTATATCTTTTGTTATATGTTATCGCACACTAAAACAATAATTTATTACATACCATGTTTATATTTAAATTATATAATAAGTGTTATTTAAAAGAGTTGATGATTGAATTTATCATAAAAATTGGATATCCATATATTTTTGCTTGATCTCGAATGTATCTAATATTTTTGTTTTTATTTATATCTGAGCATAAGTATTTTATACGATGTAGATAATTGATAATTATATTTTTATAAACAGATTTATGTAAACATGAAGCAAAATTGGTAAAAATATTTACTTTAAATGGGAAATCAAATCTCTTATCATAAATATCAAAAATTAATTTATAATTATTAGTAATATTAATTTTTAAATCAAGAAAGTTTATATTATTATTAATTAAATCATTTTCGCTTAATTTAAGCTGAGTAGGATAAAAATTGAGTGGTGATGTGCAATTTTTTTCATTGAAATAAAATATGATAATGTCATCAATATAGCGATAAAATACATAATCATTGTTCGGACTTATATTTCTTTCATAATAATATAAGTAAAGGTCAGAGAGAATACTAGATGCGGTTCCGCCCTGAGGAATTCCCTGGCATTGTTTATAGATAATATTGTCATATATAATGTAATTATTATGCAATGTAAAATTTAGTAAAGTTTTAAAAAAATTTACTGAAATATGTTCTTTTAATTTTAATTGAGATTTAAATTCTTTAAATAATATACACATTGTTTTATGTAAGTCTTTTATATCAATGTTATTAAATAAATCATTAAAATCCAATGTTTTTATGAATTTTACCGGATTGTTTCAAACAGGGAAGAAAAAATTCTAAATTAAAGACTAGCTACAGAATATTTATGTGTTTAAATACCTCGGAAAAAATCCTTATTCAAAAGTCATTCACTAAACATGGGACTTTAAGAATCGTCGTAATCAAAATCAAATGTACCAAATCCCAAATGCAGTTAAAGAAAACGATAAACTACTTAAAGACAGGAGCATAATGACACTCTTCAGATATTCGTTCTTTTTTTGTTTGTCTTTTTTGTCTTGTCTTGTTTTGTTTCATTAAGTTTTCAAATCATTTATTAAAAAAAAAGAAACGGAATGTATTTTCTTCAAACATCATAAAACAACAAATGCGCAAGCTTGTGTTTATTTATTTATTTTTTTAAAGAAGAAGATTCAAAATGTTAAAGTAGGATGTGTCTAATGGCCCATTAAGTAGAAAAGGCCGTTTTGGTTTTTGCATATGTAACATATATTTACAGACAAGGCCGAAAATCAGGCATGCGAAAGTTATTTAATGTTAATACGTTTTAGAAATACTAATTTGAAAATTCAAAACAAGGATTTTTTTGTTATTTATATTTTTTTAATTGCTATTTATTTCTTCACTTTAATTAAAATATAACAGTTTATATCACCACTTTTATATTTTCCTTCTTTTCCTGTTTTTAACACTTTCCAACCTAGTTGAAAAGTGTTTATGACTTCGGTTTGTCTGGCCGTCTGCCGTATGGCCGTCTGCCGTCTGTGCGTGCTCTAACTCCCGTAAATATGCTCGGATTGCCCTGCAATTTTTATATGTTATTGTCGTTATCTGTAGCATGTTCCCTATTTCAACTGAAGTGTATAGCACTTTTAGTTTTTTTACAGGGACACTCAAAAGAATTCTGTTACATTATACGGTCTATGGGGAAAAATCATTTGTGGTTTATTTTGATGATGTTACACAATTTCAAACACATTGTAATTGATATATATCACTAAGGTGCATTACAAGAAGCTTAATATAGAATATGGTGTGCATAGCACTTATAGTTATTTTACAAGGACAGTCAAAATAATTCCGTTACATTACGTCTATGGAGAAAAATCGTTTGCGGTTTAATTAAATAATGTTTCGCTATTTTAAACGCATTGAAATTTATATATATCACTAAGGTGCATTAAAAGAGGCTTACTACAAAATATTGTGTGTATAGCAGTCATCGTTCATTTACAGGGGCACACAAAAGAATTATTTACTGTTTGTTAACAATAACTCCTGGAAGTGCGTTTTAAGTTGCTGAACGCGATTTTAAATTTAACTCACTGTTTGTCTATTACTTGGTGTGTATAAATTCTGTAGATCATATACAGGGCAGCAAAAAAGTTCGCGAACACATTTCCATTTATTGACAGAAACTCCAGAAGGAGAATTTTAAACTGTGCTACGCGTTTCCTTACCAAACTAAAATTTAGCATCCTATGTAGTATATATTATACAAATCTATAGATCATATATAGGGCTGAATAAAAGTATTCGGATATTTTTCCGAATATTGTATATGTTGGAAATATATACTGGAAACTCCTGAAATTACGTTTTTAAATATGCTATGCGTTTTCCGAATTGTCTACTTAGATGTTATCTTTCAGCTTATTAAACGGTAATGATTTGTAAAATTATTTTACAAGCGTTGGAAAGTGTTACATAATATATGCTTGACGCATGATTTTTCGTTCATGTTCTTTTAAAAATATGAAACATAAAACATCTTTAAGTTTATGTTTATCTTATGTTTTATATTATCTAATTTCCCTCTCTCTCTTTTTTTCTTTTTTTTTTGTATTAAAAATAGAAACGCAAAGTATATTTGTACAAATCCTAAAAGATAAGATTTTTTTAAAAATAAATTGCTGGTTATACGGAAAAAAATCCTTTTTCGAAAGTCATTCATTAAAAATGGGATATTTAAGATTTTTTCTATTCAAAATCAAATGTATCGAAGCTTAAATGCAATTAAAGAAAACCACAAATTTCCTAAAATTAGATGCATTCTCTTCAAATATTCCTTCTTTTCTTTTGCTTTTTTTTTTTTTTTTTTTTTTTTTTTTTTTTCGGTGGGAGGGTCTTGTTTTGTTTCATTAAGTTTTCAAATCATTTTTTTATAGAAAAAAATGGAACGCATGTTCTGCATAGATCATAAAACAACAAATGGATGTCCTTGCATTTTTTTTTTTTTTTAAAGTGACACAAAGTGTTAAAATAATAAGTAACTAATGCTCCATGACTAATAAAGACCATTTTGAATTTTGCATGACGATGTATAATTTAATGCATATCGCAGACAAGGCCATCGAAGCATGTGCAATTTATTTTATATTTATACGTTTTAGAAACTGTTGGAAAGATTTTGGGTGTTAATTCCCTACAAGGTATCACAAGTTGTTAAAAGAGAAGGAATAGTGGTTAGTACAATTTAGAAGAGCTTTATTGCTTAATCGCCGCGTTGTGAAGACGATAAAAAAAAATAAGCAAGCTCCGGTTCGATGTTTTTTAACGCTGATCTAGAATATCTGTGACCGCAAAATAATAATTAAGAAAAAATTGCAAAAGGAAAGGGCATGCACTTAATGCATACAATTACAAAGAAAGAAAGAGAAAAAAATGGAAAAAAAGCATCCTAAAATTTTACAAAATAATAACTTTTTTTATTTTAATTAAAAAGAAAATAATTATGATTGAATTGCTAAAAATGGTTCTCGTGATTCTGAAAAAGAACAAAGACACAAAAATACATAATCTTAATAAACGTATAAATACATTT
This sequence comes from Maratus michaelseni, assembly GCA_963931845.1. NCBI lineage: Eukaryota > Metazoa > Arthropoda > Arachnida > Araneae > Salticidae > Maratus > Maratus michaelseni. The sequence goes on from OZ007591.1 coordinate 169,685,985, forward strand.
AAAAAAAAAAATAATTTAAGTACCTGAAATACCCAAATATTTAAAATAATTACACAAACAAATGTTTTTAAAGAATTTCACAAAAGTCAAAATTACAATTAAAATTCGTGATTTATTTGTATGGTTACTTTTAAAAATGTACAGACTTGAATGTTACACAGTCACAATGGAACTACATTGTTTTTAAAATGATGAATACTAGAACTTTATACATTCCAGATAATTATTATTTTGGAGACATTGTGGAAGAGGTGAGAATAAAATTTAAAAAAAAACTATTAATGAATATGGGCACAATGTTCCCTTGAAAATAATTATTTAAAATTTTGGTAAAATAATAGTTAAAAAAATTGATAAATTTGAGAATAAAAGAATGAGGCCTAAAGTTACTGTCACATAAAAATATAAAATTAAATTAAAATGGACCAGCCGGGCACGAGAATCTTATTCTTTAAAAAAAAATGGCTCACCCATACTAAGACTGAAGAAAACTCCGTCCAGGCTTTAGGGCTGCGTCGCCCCGACCCGAACTTTGTATTTTCTTGGACGTTTACATCAGAGCTGTTGCACTTTTCACAAATTCAGGAAAAACTCAAGGCTTTTCAGAGGGAAGCTTACCTCCTCCACTGGGGGGCCTTTTTTTTTTGCCGCCCCTCTCGTTCCTCAGAGATTGGCTGGGTCAATTTCTGCAGTGGTCACTCTCTGTAAAAGTGACATTGAGAATGCATACGTGACGCTATCATGAGGTCACCTTTCCCAAAACGACCCGTACATTCCTTTGAACTTTGGTGAATATCAAGAGTTGCTGTTGCTAGGGTGAAAATTGCAAATACCCGCTGATCCAAAATAATAATGTGGAATAAAATTTAGAAAATTATATTAATGGAAAAATAAATAAAATATTGAAATTTAACTATTTAAATGCTTTAAAATGATATCCATATTTATGGATGGAAAATAAAAATTAAAGAAGATATTTAAAAAAAAACTTTAGAAAAAAACAAAGAAAAAGATTGCTAAAATAAAAAAAACATTATTAATTACAATAAATTAAACTTAAATAAAGAAATTAAAAAATGTGCCATGTTGATTGTTTATCTCCAACATGGCTCTCACCTCTTTGCACAATAAAAAAAAGGGTAAAAAAAATACAATGAACTGTCCGTTCAGAAAGAAGTGGATGTTGAGCATGGCCTGTCCTCCTCATTCAGAACATCTGTGTTTCCTTCTTAATTAAATTCTTAAAATATCATAATTTTATTTTTTTTATTTGTTTATTTATTTATTTTGCTTTCATATTTGCTTTCGATATAAAATAATTATTAATTGCAAATCAAAAAATAACCGTTACCCATCATATTACAAAAATATTAAACATTGTTGAGCATTTGCATGATGTGCAAAGATTTAGTTAAATCAAAATTAGTTGAACATTTTGTGTGTTATTTTCGATTCTGCAGAACGGATTCACTTATCAATTTACATAACTGCCAGCAGTCATACCCTAGGAATAAGTTAAATTCCATTTCGCAGAGCCGAAGCGGTAACATAATGTAAGGCAAGCGCCTGCCTTACAATGTTTAAAATGTAGAAATGTTTTTGACCGGTGGCTATCATGCAATATGAAGTTGATGCCAAATTATGTTAATTTACTGTTGTATTAATTTTAATCATTATTTATTTATTTAATTATTTAATTATTTTTATTATTTATTTATTTATTTATTTATTTATTTAATGCTTAATAATGTGAAGTAATGGTTTATTTATTTATTTACTTATTATTTAAAATACATTTGATTATTTATTTATTTAATAATAATTTATTTATTATTGTATTTTTGTGTGTCAGTGTGTGACTTACTCAGTGTTGTTTCATGTCTATGAAAAAAAATCTATTTTGTTCAAGTTGAATAGTTATCATGAGATCAAATAAGCATAAGAACAAGAATTGTCGACGAAAGTAAATGTGTCGTGTAATGTGAATCAATGTGTAATGATTGTTTGTGTCTGACGCATTATTAACTAGAAATAATGGCTGGTATATGAGAACTCTGTGTTTGAATGTAATGTTTCCACAAAACCTCGCATGCTAAATTCGTACCGTGTGTAAACCGAAAATATATACAAAAACACATACAATAACATAAATACACTTAAAAATAACGATGATTTTTTTTTCATTTTAAAATCATTTTTCATTAGTACTAAATTCAAAATTTTTTTATATTTGTTTAGTTTCTATATACAATTTTTCAATAATTTTTATCATCGTTTTTATTAAAAAATAAATAAAAGGACATTCAATAGGTTTACACATAGCCTGCCTCGAATGTCTCTAACCCAAAATGCAAGTTCCAAATAGCGAAAAAATATATACAAGTGAATGCTATAATGAAAAATGCCTCCGATTAGCAAAATCGGCCCTGGGGGGATACTAAAAGTTCTCCCTGTGATCCAAATACTTAGAATCTGTTTTACAGAGACAAGAGGGCTGGGGGGAGGGAAAAAGGTTGCGCTCCACTCCCTAACCTTGACTAATTCTACGAACTAGGAGAGACTGGGGGAAAATGCTAGTTAGCGAACAGCATCAATTTGAACGAAAAATTCGTATAATCTCCCTACATAAATACACTTTATGTTAAAATTTCTAAACTTGTAGAAAAGGCGTACACTGAAAGTACACAATAAGGCAAAAAATGAACAAAAGCATGCAGTGTCTTCCATAAAAGCACTAAATTTTGTGTACAGTGTTAATGGTAAACAATAATTTTGATGAGCCAAAATGCAAAAAGGAAAAGAAAAAAATATATACATATTTATTTATTTTTGACTTTATTTTTTGGTTATGCCTAAAAATATTTTCCTGCGAGCAGTGCATGAAGGAATAGAACTTCAATAAACTTGGAAATAAATTACACTTTTCCGTGAAAATTAATTTTCTATTTTCTATTTCTATCTTTCATTTTTTTTTTTTTTTTTTTTTACATGTATTTATTTATTGTATGCTGGCAGCATTTCACTATTATTATTATTAAAATGCATATTTATCAACTCATTGTGACTAATTTCGATAATTTATTTTAAATATTTTATTCAATATTCTTTTTTAAAAATTAATTTAAAAGAAATCAATCTTTATTGAAAAACATATATGAAATAAAATTTCAGGAAAATTATGCAAATAATAACTCATGAACATGAAACATATGGAAAAATAAAAATTAAAGAAGATATTTAAAAAAAAACTTTAGAAAAAAACAAAGAAAAAGATTGCTAAAATAAAAAAAACATTATTAATTACAATAAATTAAACTTAAATAAAGAAATTAAAAAATGTGCCATGTTGATTGTTTATCTCCAACAGAAACTGTGGGGTAAAACTTTAAATGAAGGATTTTTTTTAGTTTAGATTTTTTTTATATTCCCCTTAATTTTTCTATTGTTTTTCTGCCACTTTAGAACCCAATCAAGGTCAATCACGAGTTAACTCGTTCATTAAGCTGCATTTTTCACTTCAACACATATAATATGATACATACTATAATTTTTCAGATTTAACACCATTTTACAGTTATTTAGTAATGTATAATACGTTCAAGGTTTATCTGCATATAATTGATAAAGTTTTTTATATTATGGCGGAATAACCATAATCTTTTAACACATTAAATATTTTCAGAAAATTTATCACTACATTTTTGCTTATTTCTTGGAAAGTCAGACGGTTAATTAAATGTATTATTTCACATCCTCACTTCAATTTTGTTCTCTTTTTTTATAAAAAAGAAACACAGACAATAACTTTTACATATTAGCATTTAATGTTATATATACACATGAAATTTCAACTTGAAATACTATATTCTATGTAGGTAGTGGTCAAAGTTGAAAAAAATTTTCTCCAACAGTAATAGACAAAGATTTGAACCTGAGACCTTGGCTTGTAGCGTTGGTGTCAAGGCCGTTAACGGCAAGTTCAGTCATGATGCGAGTTTAAGGTTTAAAATAACTTTATTTAAACTATGGGGGCAGGGATGTGGCAGAGTCACTTCGCACGTTTTAGCCTGTATTAAGCGGCGATCAACGAAATTTTAGTCACTAACTTGGTCTTCACTAGAAATGACTAAAAAGTTTTACTAAAACAGAGTTTTACTTACGTGAAAAACACTGTTTGTTCAATCCACTACTAAATCCTGCAGTCACTCAATGCTTTCAGCTGAAACACAAGAAGCACTCACAGAAATTGTTAATATAATCTAACTTTTGATACACTAGAAACCCGTGGCTGCTGAATAGCTTTTATTCACACTATAACTCAAAAGATCTTACCAACGGCTAATCTTTGACTCAGCGAAACTTCAACTCCGGGATGCGTGCTGAAAGCACAATTGTAGCTGATCAGCGCAGGCCTTAGTTCAACACACAGGGTGAGACCCGACCAAAATCTATCGATAAAATCTTTCGTATTAACTTTTATAACTTGCCGATTGACCAACGAAGCTAAAATTTTCATAATTTCGCAGCGAAAAACAGAAACTACAAACTCCGATGGCTACCCACATACTTTAAAAATTAGAGTAAAAGGTAGTATAGATGTCGCTGTTGCGCACACTGGTTAGATAATGACATCACGTTCGCATTCGAAACACTAGAATGCCTTTATAAGACAGTTGCTCGTCCACTACAGGCTATAACGCACGAATAGACGCTTTCAGTGTGACGTCAGTCATGACGGTTTGCTTGGATACTGACTCCAAACAAACGGTTGCTATGTGTCATTTCTTATTAAATATAAATCGTAGAAAATATTACCACTGCATATAATGTATTAAAACGCTTTGCCGTGAGATATAATCATAAGATTTAGGTATAATATGCAAACATAATAGAAAATACAACATAGCAACTATTTGTTTGGAGTCAGTTTCCAAGCTAAACGTCATCATTGACGTCACGACTGAAAGCGTCTATTCTCTAACCACTGAGGAACACAGACGATATCCAGCCTGACACATGTTGGTACTATCGGATCTGCTACTTCGGCAGCTTTTTACTGATGAAAATATGTACACATGAAACTCCATAAGACTTTGAAATTTCAACAATGTATTATTTGTAGGTGAAGGTCAAAATTGAATAAATTTTCTCCAACACGTGAGTGAATTTTGTCAGGTTGCATATAGTCTGGGTTAGCTCAGTTGTTAGAGAATAGGTGCGTATGGCCAAGATCACAAGATCGAATACTGGCCTAGATAGTTTTCACTCTGTTGGAGAAAATTTATTCAACATTGACATACAACTACAAAGAATTTCGTATTTTATGTTTTATATTATGTTACTGTGTTTTGTATTTAAAATGCAGAAATGTATTTGTATAAATTCTAAAAGATAAGGAAACATTTGAATAAAATTCTGGCTACATAATATTTATGGTTTTACATTCAGAAAAAATTCTTATACGAAAGTTATTTATTTATTAATGAGATTTTTAGGAAATTTGATATTCAAAATTAAATGTACCGAATCCCAAATGCTGTTAAAGAAAAGCCATAAAGTACTTACAGACAGAAGCATAATGATACTCGTCAGTTATTTGTTTTTTTGTTGTGTTTTGTCTTGTTTCATTAAGTTTTCAAATCAATTTTTTTAAAGAAAGCTTTTTCTTCAAAGATCATAAAACAGCAAATGGGTGAACTTTATTTTTTCTGTAAAAGAAGAGATTCAAATTCTTAAACTAACTAAGGATTCATAATGCTGAAAAAGTTTTTTGCAATTTTGCATGAGGATGTATAATATATTTTACGGAAAATGTTGTAGAAGGATGTGCAATTTATGTTTAGGGATACTGTGTTAGGAATTTAGGTAAAGAGTTTCTTTTTACATCACATATTTTTTTTCTAATTATATTTCCTATTTCAATTTAGGTATATCCTTGTACAATAGGGTGGGTCGAAAAAACCGAAATTTATATAATCGAAACATAATACTGCGGGAAAGTTGCCATTGGTAATAAGGAATAAAATCTCAAAATATTACAGCCGCAAGGGGGCAAAAGTTTCGAAATATCGCAAAAAAAATTGATTTTTACGAAAAAAAAATTAAATTATCCAACCATAATAGTACAATTTCTAATAGATTGCAACAGTTACTTCAAGATGTTAGTAATAGTCTAATAAAATTTTATTATGGTGAAATCATTTTTATTACCGCCGCAAGCGCGGTCAAAATTTTGAAAAAACGGCAACAATTTCAATTTTCAGTTTTTTCCAATTTTCCCAATTTTTATTACATGTCTAATATTAAATAAATTTGCATTATACCTGGTAATAAATTATAAATGTCTAGTAATTTTGATCATGGTGTAGCCCACCAAGGGCGAGCAGGGCCCGCCCCCCCCCTAAATTTGAAAGAAAGGGGCTTTTTGAAGGTATCTTGGGGATTTTCCAAGAATTTTTAGGGATTTTTTTGTAGGGTGCCCCCAAAAGTGGAAAATGATGGGGAATTTATGTATGGGGACACCCCTACAAAAAAAAAAAATCCCCAAAATTTCCCGGAAATGCCTTAAAATTCCTTCAAAAAGATTTTTTCTCTCAAATTTAGGGGGGGGGGGCGGACCCCTCTCGCCCTTGGTTGGCAAATCCCTTGATAAAAATCACTAGACATAAGTTATTACTAGATATAATGTAAATTTATTTAATTGTAGACATATAATAAAAATTGGAAAAATTGGAAAAAACTGAAAATTGAAATTTTTGCCGTTTTTTTTTTTTTTTTAAATTTTGATCGCCCCTCCGGCAATAATAGAAATGATTTCACCATAATAAAATTTTATTGGACTATTACAAAACCTTGAAGAAACTGTTGCATTCTATTAGAAATTGCAATGTTATGGTTGGATAATTTATTTTTTTCTTTCGAAAAAATATTTTTTTTTTTTTACGATATTTTGAAACTTTGGACGCCTTGCGGCAGTAAAAGATAATAACCAATTGGTGTAATATTTTGCGAATTTATTCCTTATTACCAATGGCAACTTTCCGGCACTATTATGTTTCGATTATATAAATTTCGGTTTCTTTCGACTCACCCTATGGAACAAGAACAATAATTAGGGTGATATAATTAGGGTAAATAATTACTTAGTATGTTTTTCAATCAATGGGATTTGGTGCATTATAAATTATACAAAAAATATTTTTATTACGTATTTGATAAAATAAACATAAATCAATCACGTACGTTTCTTATGTTTTGACATTAACTCTACACTGCACAATGACGCATACATGAATAAATTAAAATTTAACCTTTAATAAATAAATTCAGTAATTCAGTTCAAAGCAACTATTATATTGAAACAAAAACATTTGACTTATGTAATCACAGAAGTCTGCTATTAAATAAGGTAAAGAGTTTTTTTAATTTTTGGTATACTATGCAGTTTATATACAAATTTATAGATCATATACAGGTATACTCTAAATATGTTTTTGCAATCACCAATCAAATACGATGCAATTAAAATGTTATCAGTTTACAAAACCACTCTTTTTTCAATTTTTCTGGAAATTTAACAATCTTTACAACCTCACGTTTCTTTAATCCATAAATGTTTTAAAAATTAAAAACCAGTTGCTAGAATATTAAAGAATCAGAAACCAGTATCATTTTTATTTGCCAAAATGATGCTTCTCTTTTTTTTTTAACTCTTTTTTTTCTTTTCTTTTTATTTGCAGATATTATTTTCCATAAAAAAAATATGATGTATGATGAAAATCTCCAATCAGAGAAAATGGATCTTGTAATTACGTCATAAAGATTATTTAAATATTTTTTAAAGATAAATTTGCACACTACTCCATGATAGGTAAAAAAATCCCAGATCATGCAAAAAATAATAAGCAACCTGATTAATTGAATGAGAGTGAATAAAAATTGCAGAAAATTTACGAAGAGATTTTGAATTTAGAAGAAAGGAATATCATGCGGAAAGCGTAGATTATGAAACTTTTCCAACACGTTCAGAATACTGTAACAACACTTCATCATTTAATAAGGTGACAGAAGATATTTAAGGAAACAAATTGGTAAATGCATTTGAAAAGCCAATTTCAGAATGTACCAACAATAGTTGGAAAAAAATCCGAATTATTTTGTGTAGCCCTGTATATGATCATTAGATTTGTATATATACTGTATAGTATGTCAAAATTTAGTTCAATTAGAAAACGGACACACAGTTTAAAATACCCCTTCAGCAATATCCATGAATGAGCGGAAATGCACTTGAATTTTTTTCTGCAGCCCCGTATATGATCTGTAGAATTATACACAAAAAGTAATATTCAATAAATTTTGTTAAAGTTAAAAACTCATACTTTTAAACAATTATTGCTCATAGACATTCTTGTAACCGAATTCTTTTGTGTGTCCCTCTAAATGAACGATAAATGCTATGCCCAACATATTCTATAGTATGTATCTTGTAATGCAGTTCAGTATTGTATATCAATTTCAGTGTGTTTGAAAAAGTATAACATCATTAAAATATATTAAAACTATTTTTCCCCATAGACCATAATGCAACGGAGTGAATGTCCCTATAAACGATATAAACGAATTTTAAATACTACACACTTCATTTTCAGTATCGAACATTCCATGGTAAATCTCAATAACGTATATGAATTACATGGCAATCTGAGTCAGGGGTCGATGCAGGTTTTTTTTCTTGGGGCCCATTTTGTGAAAAGTAAAGGTTATTTTTGTGAAAAATAACATTTTGTAACGAAAGTTGAAATCCAGTTAATCAAATTCGAACCAGGCATTTATAAACAAAAACTTTTTAAAATCCTTTTGCTAAAGTATTCCTCTTCTGGTGAATTTGTTTGTTTATAAATTACACATTTTAAAACATCACAAAATGATAAATAAATAATAAATAGTAAGTTTTTATGGAATACGATTTTGTGGAGGTGCCCATTTTATCAAATTGATTTTTGTGAAGGGGCCCATTTTATCAAATTGATTTTTGTGAAGGGGCCCATTTTACCAAATTTATTTTTGTGAAGGGACCCATTTTACCAAATTTATTTTTGTGAAGGGTCCCATTTTATTAAATAGATTTTTGTGAAGGGATCCTAAATAGGCCCCAAATTTTTCCTGGATCGACCCCTGTGAGTATAATTACGCGAGTTAGTGCGCGGCCAGACAGACGGACATACAAACTGAATTCAGAAGAACTTTTCAACTATGTTGGAAAGTGTTAAAAACATTAAAAATTAGCCTTAATCTGCAAATTTTATTGAAACAGCAACGGAGAGGAAATATATTACGTTGACTAATATATTTCGCGCCAGAATTGCACCAGAGATGCGCCAGAATCTTACCGATTCCCTGGCGCATAGTTAATGTTTGCCAAGACGACTATTTTCTTATATCTATATGCCCATTCACCACATATATATGTATATATATATATATATCAATTGGAAACCATTTTATAAATGTATGTCTATCTGTCTAAAAATACACTTTCACCCCACCCCCACACATATATATTTATATATATAATTATAATATCTATGAATTTCAAAAAACATATCAAGTTCTTGTATCATTCTACTTAAATCTCCAAAGAGATAATTAATGATAATGTGTAGACAGAATACCACTTAGCTAATAGATTAACACGTGCAATCATAATATTACCATAGCTTGTGCTTCAATGGTAATTGGCCCAAAATACTGAAAACATGAAGAAAATTTAAAAAGAGAGAGAGAGAAAAAAAAAATAATTTGAAGTTGCTATCAAGTTAATACAAATGGATTAAGAAATGAAATATGAACCATATACAATGGAAAATTGGACAACAAGAGAATTAAATCAGAATTGGATATGGAAAAACACATGTAGATATAATCATCAGCCTGGATGTACCCACATGTGTTTTAAAAAATAATTCAGTATTTCATAATTCTACTGGCATATATGCTAAGATCAGTAGAATCACCCAGGTATACTGAATTATTACCAGAAAACAATTGGAAATATTAAAATTTGAAATAATAAAATTGGAAATAAAAAACCCGTAAAGAATAGATAAAATATTTTACTCTCAATAATTATCCAGAATCCTTAAACATCACAAGTTCTCCATGATACCACACGTCCACATGGCACACATCATGAAATATCTCATACTTGTTGACATAGTCGAGTTGAGAGAAATTATTTGAAAGACAAGTTGAGAGCACATCTTTTGAAATATTACCCTAACTATGACACCCCAACACAAATTGATTCAAAAACACACAAATTTATTCTTGTGATAATACACTAATAACAAAATTATATCCGTGAATATACAAATACTCCATTCAATTTTAATCCCTAAAAGTAAAATAAATATACAAGCGATAGCGCCCTCTATAGGTAAATTAAATATAATATTAACAATATTATCAACATCTACCTGACAAGTAAGGTGCCTCCATCTATTGATATGATAATTATTCAAAATTAAGATTCAGTTACATATCCACTATATTAGATTTAATTATATATATAAACATTAAAAAACAATACTCCTTGTAGTTTTACATTAAAATCGTACAAAATCCCACTATATGAATAAATTTACCCAGAATTAAATCCATCCTACACAGCATTTCAAATATTCTTAACAAGAGTATGTATTATGTAAAAGAGATATTTTTAATACAAAGTGCTGGTGCTGCCATCTGTGTTAATCCACTTATATATATATTATAGAATTTATATAAAATAATTAATGTTTTATTTTACTTCTACTTAAATATATTATAGAATTTAGAGATTGATTTAAATATCAAATTAAATATATCATAAACAATTTAAAATATCTCAAAATTTATTTTAAAAAAATTAAATTAATAGTATTACTACTGTGTTTCAATCTTTATAATGCATTTAAAATTAAAAATTACCTATGAAGTTCTTATAACAAAAATGGCCGGGTATATAACAAACATGCCATCTTATTTAAAAATGACATGTAATACTATTTTGTATTAATTGCTGTAGTAAAAAAATGTACTTAAATATATCTTAATGAATAAAACCATGCTAGGAAATCTCAATATATAAATAATCATAAACATATTTTAAAGGTAGATGATTCCAAACAGTAAATGAAAAAAAAAATGGATTTAATCTCGAGCAAATGTAGTAAAATGAATTTTAAATAATAAACTGGAACAAACATGTAATATAGATATTATGATGAATGAAAACAAGTAATATTAAAAAAAAATTTAAGTCAATTCCTACTTTTTAATCATAAATATATAAAATAAACCCGTGCAGCCTTAATGTCCCACGTTATCTTTATTGAACATTATTTTATAATCATCGTTGCGGTATTTTATTTCTGTGGCATCACTCATTTGAGATAAATCTTTCATTTCATTTATGAAAACAATGGGAGGAATTTTTTTCTCCCATTTAAAACTAAAATTAATTAATTAAATTTAATTAATGAATTAATATTTGAAAAAACTGTATTAACATAAAGTGTCATCCACTACAAGTTTAAAAAAATGTATTTGAACTTGAGTGGATGAATAGAAAATATTTTATTAACGATTGAAAATTTGAACAAGATATATATATATATAGAGAGAGAGAGAGAGTGTTAGCTAATAGTAGGAATTTAAAAAAAAACAAAGCTACACGTGACTGTTTAATCCTCATGTCGGCAAATCCACCCAAAAGGCGCAAAAACAAGCAAACAGACAAACAACAACAACAACAACAAAATTCGTAAAATAGACTGGTGAGAGATTTTCAAAGTGTTATTATTTTATTTATTTAAATATATTTTGTAGCACGGAGTTCTCGTAATATTAGACGTGTATTTTTTTCAACATATTTGAAAAGTGTTTATGACTTCTTTTGCCTGCCCGTCTGTTTGTCTGTCCGCTTTAATTCCCGCAAATATACTAGAATCGCTGTGTAATTGATGTGAGTAGCATTTGTAGCTCATTTACAGCGTCACACAAAATAATTACATTACATTATGGTCTATGGGAGAAAATCGTTTGTGGTGCATTTTATTGATGTTAATATGTCATGTTTGCTATTGAAAATGAAGTATGTAATATTTACAATCGTTTCCAAGGATATTCAAATAATTCCGTTACATGGGGGTAAAAATTGTTTGCGATGTATTTTAATGATGTTACACTATTTTAAACATTTTGGAATTGATATGTATCACTCAACTGCACTACGAGATACTTACTGCAGAATATGGTGTGGCTAGCATTTATCATTCATTTACAGAGACACACAAAAAATTCGCTCACTGTCTACGAGTGATAAATTCTAGAAGTGTGTTTTCAGTTGTAGTATGAGTTTTAAGATTTATCTAATTTGTTACACATTACTTGTATAAATTGCATGGACCATGCTTGGTGTGTATAAATTCTGCAGATCATATACAGGGTTGCATAAAGGAATTTATGTACATTTCCGTGTATTGACGGAAATTGCTGAAGTAGATTTTTCACCTGTGTTACGCGTTTTCTAACTGTACTAAAGTTTAGCGTAATATGTAGTATATATACAAATCTATAGATTGTATGCATGGCTTCTCAAAAAATTTCGAATACATATCCGTATATACATGTTAACTGCTGAAATTGGGTTTTCCAAATTGTGTACTTAAATACTTATGTTATTCCTTATTATTCTTAGTACTAGTACACAGTACTTGTATTTTCATATATGTTTTCTGGTGTTATTGCTGTACTTAAATTGTGCTAAATGGTTACTGTAAATACCCCTATACAATTATTCTAGTTTTTACCCATATGAGTCTTTTTGTACATTCGATGCTACTTTTCAAACTATGATTACTTTCTTTGTCTACATCGTATTTATTAATTGTTTATCGTTCAATAAGTGGGCTATTAGTATTGTTTTGTATTTATAGTTTTCTCTTAATTTTAATTGTTATCTTTTACATCTCCTTATATTTATTTACAATCACATTTGTTCATTATTGTATCTAACTTGGCTCGTCCAATCTAAGTGGATAGCTTTATGATTGACTTCGTAATCTTTGAAATTTAATTTTCAATAGTGAGGGGTCCCCTTCCCGGGTGGTTCTTCCGTGCATCGCTGCCCGGGCTGGGACCTTGCTGCATAGTAAACAAATTTACTGGGAGGGGCTAGTTGAGCGTAAGCCGAAAGGTAGGCCTCCCCACCCAGTTTGAACTTGACCTTGTGTGCTTAGATGTCATCTTTCACATTATTAAAAGGGGAAATCTTATTAAACTTTTCTGAATTTGTTGGAAAGTGTTTCATAATCTATGCTTGACGCATGATTTTTCTTTCTTGTGTAAATATATCTTTGCACCTTGAGTATTTTTAATTTGAATTCTGCGTATATTTATATATAATGTTCTTTACACACACAATGCATTTTTATAGATTAGTTTTATAAGGCTTTTCAATCTCCTCACTTTTACACACCATAAAAATTATTTTATCTTTTGAATAATGTACTCTTCTTTGGTTTTTACATTATTTGCAGTAAGCAATGCAAATAGTGAAATTCACTACGATATAACTGTGCAAACATACCCGTATATCTAATCCAATATATCCCAGACTTGTTTACTAAAGTGCATTTTTAAATTGATTTCTCTTTCAGACATAAAGAGACTTTTAATGTATTTGCTGAAAATACTGTTGCTTTTTTTCAAAATGCGATATTTCATCTAGTCTCTCTCGCTTTCCCCTCCTTTTTGTAAAGTGAGGAAGTCCATGTTTTTTTTTTTTTTTTTTTTTTTAACTGTGCTAATGATTTTTTTTTTATTTTTATTTATTTATTTTTTTTTTACACAGAAAGATGGCTCGTACTTTTGGGTTTAATCTAGTGAAAGATTGTTATTATTCTTCAACTTGGCAATGCCAAAATTTTTTTATACAAATAAGGGCTTTAACTGTTTACAGAACTGTCAAAATGTTTCATCAAAATATGAAACATGGTTGTTATATATATATATATATATATATATGTGTGTGTGTGTGTGTGATTTCATTGTGTGTGGTCAGTTTCTTATATTTCAATGGTTTAATTTTACAATAAGTTATATATATATATATATATATATATATATATATATATATATATATAAGGAAATTTGATCAATTTTTAATTATTGATTATGGGCTAGACTGGTGACTATTTTTATATTCACTCGTACCATAATTTACAAAACAATTTCTTTGTAAATGATTCTTGGGTTGTGATTCTACTTGTGTAAGTAATTTACACAGGTCATTCATTGAGTAGAACACTAAATCTTATTGAATTTTTCTTTTGAAATGTGATTTTCTTCTGTAAAATTTCATGTTCCACACAATAAATGACTCGTGTAATATCTGTTTTTTCTTTATTTTCAAACCATTTTTGTAGTCAAAGAAAATCAGAATATACAGGGGTGTTTGTTGATGAAGCTTACTCCAGATTTCAGAATTTTTTTCGATCGATTTTAACAGATAATTGTGCCAAAATTTTGTATTATTTAATACAATTTAAAATGTGTTGAAATAACTCAACAATATTTTAATCATTTATTAGTATTTTACAATGATTAAATTTTTGTAATATTAATATATTTTTAGAGTAATAATAAAATGTTTTCCAGAATTTTGGAATACAACCATAAATATCCTTATGATTAGATATGCGCGGGATGTCGTTTAATCGAGTGTGCCATATAATCGAGCATCGGATAATAAGAATCTACTCTGGTTTGACAGTTTAGCCAGAAATTGTTAATACTATTGTTATTGTGTTATAAATAAGCATTTTTATTAGAAATTGCGTTTGTATAACAATTATTTACCTTGCTATGTTAATTTATGTTCGTTTAATATAAACATACATATATTTAAAGGTACCTTTGAGTATTACACATATTATTAACTACCCAAAATATGTCAAATATAAATAATTTTAAGAAGCTTTTATTATTTTTAGATGCTTTCAATGCCTTATTATTACAGGCTATCTTTCCAAAAGAAATATAATATTCTTAAAAGTACTAAAAGGAATTAAAATGTAATAAAATGATATAATTTAAATTCAGAAAGAGGAAAAATGTATTTAAACATACTAAAGTACATAAAAAATAACTATTGCGATAAAAACCATAGGCTATGAAAAAAAGTATTTAAAAAATACTAAAGTACATAAAAAATAACTATTGCAATAAAAGCCATAGGCTATGAAAAAAAGTATTTAAAAATACTAAAGTACATAAAAAATAACTATTGCGATAAAAGCCCTAGGCTACGAAAAAAGTATTTAAAAAATACTAATGTACATAAAAAATAACTATCTATTTTATAAAGGCCAAACGTGTCCGTGCGTAACGCATACGTCATTTTGCGAATGGCAACAGCTGACGATGAAATTTCGGTTTTGTGATTTTTCCTATTGCAATCTATCTATTTTATAAAGGCCAAACGTGTCCGTGCGTAACGCATACGTCATTTTGCGAATGGCAACAGCTGACGATGAAATTTCGGTTTTGTGATTTTTCCTATTGCAATCTATCTATTTTATAAAGGCCAAACGTGTCCGTGCGTAACGCATACGTCATTTTGCGAATGGCAACAGCTGACGATGAAATTTCGGTTTTGTGATTTTTCCTATTGCAATCTATCTATTTTATAAAGGCCAAACGTGTCCGTGCGTAACGCATACGTCATTTTGCGAATGACAACAGCTGACGATGAAATTTCGGTTTTGTGATTTTTACTATTGCAATCTATCTATTTTATAAAGGCCAAACGTGTCCGTGCGTAACGCATACGTCATTTTGCGAATGGCAACAGCTGACGATGAAATTTCGGTTTTGTGATTTTTCCTATTGCAATTTTTTTAATTTCTAAACATAGCACATTTTCAATTTTTACACCTTAATAGAGGAAAAAAAATTTACTTTCAAATGCAATTTGTTTGAAAAATATATCTTAATTGCCTGATATATTATGGCTTATAAAATAATTTTTAAGCATGAATTTTGAAACGCCCAATAAACAAATGGAAGAATGCTGCCATTATAAATTTTTAAATAGTTACAGGTAGTAAAATTAATGAATTTTGAAATAAAAACTTTACAAGATAGGGTGCCTTTATATGAAAGTAGCGTTATACCGGATACAGAATTTGATTAGTTCAGACGATTTTGGAGAAAAGGAAGCTTTGTAATAATTTAAAAATTTAAAAGAGAGTTATTTGTTTACACCATAAACAAACATCGGAAATTTTAACAGATAATATAAACAGAAGATATTGTTTTAGATATTGCATTTTTATGAATAAAATGTAAAAAAATTATTTCACAAATTTAATAAAAATGCATATAAAAAGTTTATATGAGCAGTAAGAAACAACGTTTTAATTCATATTTCATCAGTATTACAAATAATGTTAACAGTCATTGCGAAGTTGGAAAAAACGAATATACATGAAATTCGCTAATATCGCGATCACTATATCGCATGCATAAGATGATGAATAATAAATTAACATAGAAGCATCACTGGATGCAGCGAACTCCCTGTATTAATAATACCAAAAAAATAAAAAATAAACAAAACCCTTAAAATTCGTTAATGTCGCGATCACTATATTGCATGTATGAACGCGTAGTACAAAAAAAAAAAAAAAAAAAAAAAAAAAAAAAAAAAAAAAAAAAAAAACTGGATGGATACCGCAAGTATGAGCGCTTCACGCATAAGAAAATCAAAGAAACCAGTAAAAAAAAAAAATCACTAAATGCAGCAACTTTGACAAATAAAAATATGAAAAATCCATTAGATTTAGAGAACAAACTGGTTTTCGCCTGCGTTCTGTAACCTGGGGAGCCCGGGTTCGATTCCCTAGTTGCGATAAAAGCCATAGGCTATGAAAAAAGTATTTAAAAAATACTAAAGTACATAAAAAATAACTATTGCGATGAAACTTCATACGATATGCAAAAAGTACTATGCCCTTACTATAATGTAAAAAAAAAAACTAGAAGTAATTAAAAAATAACAAAGTGGTACAATTTAAATTCAGAAAGACAGAGGAAAAAGTATTTAAAAAATAAAGTATATAAAAAATAACTATTGCGATGAAACTTCGTAGGATATGAAAAAAGTACTATGCCGTTACTATAATGTCAACTAGTCGGATGTGCCAATCTCAAAACTTTCTTCTATCTCATACATGTTAATACGTCAAAATTCGCAGCGCCAAAAAAGTCAATATTTTTCGTCATTCTGTTACGTCAGATGTTTGTCAATCGTCGGGTTACATGGATGCGAGCAGGTGATGGACTAAACTACGACAGCTAAACTACGAAAATTCCTTCTGCGGCCTGTACTGGCAGGAAAAGATAGCCTCCCTATTCTTTTCAATTTTACTGGAAAGCACGAAACTAAAATGCGTGAAACCCGATTAAAGAAAATTCATTCCCAGTTCTTGTCAATATTGATTCGAATAAGAATATTGCAAAATTAGTCACCTATAGCCAAGTTGGCTTCATTTATGGAAACCTATTTCTGTCACCAAAATTGGCGATATTTCGCCACGTGCCGCAAGCTTGGCGAGAATTTGACGTTGACGAATATAAATATATAGTGTTAAGTATATAAGAGCTGGAACGATGGTTACAACAATGAGAGAAAATTTGTCGAAACCATGTTCACTGAAACTCAAACATTAAATCCGTTTATGGATGAATCCTACTGTCTTGTTTCAAAATATCAGTCACCCTAAAATTTCAAACTGCTGTATCTCAGCCATTTTTTAAGATAGAGGCAAAACAAAAATTGCTCCAAAAACCTTCGATCAAGGCCGAACAATTAGCGGAAAAAACTTTTATGATTTCAAATTTTTCTGTACACACTGTTAAAAATAATCTGAAATTCACATTTATTTTTTTCCTGAATTTCACAAAAAAAGTCCCTTTTCACGACAAAAGGGCATTTTCCGTTAAAAACAGAAAATTTCCTCATATTTTCTGAAAACAATGGAACAAACAGAGAAGAAAGTAGCCAACGGAGATATTCCGTTATCTGCTGCTTATTTATTTTCCATGTTTCATAAACTGACATGTTGCTGCACAGAAAAACTAAAAATTCAATAAGTTAAAATTTCCAGTTTATTTAAAACAACAACAATAACAACAACAACAAAATAGTGCTTTCGAATTAAAAAAAGCAACAATTAATTTTTCCATTCTTTTAAAATTATTTACAATTCATTTTTTAAAGTTATAAAAAAAATATTCGCACTTAAATATATTCAATAATTAATTCAATAATTAATATAATTAAATTAAGTGAAAAAAAATCGATTTTGCTCAAAAAAGCAACAAACAAAAATAATGCTTTAGAATTAAAAAAAAAATAACAAATAATTTTCTCATTCCTTTAAAATTATTCGCAATTTATTTTTTAAGTTATAAAAAACAGTCGCACTGAAACTATATTCTAAACGAACACATTTAAAATGCATATAATAGTTTAAAAAAATCGATTTTCTCAAAAAAGGAAACATTTTTTATCGAATTTAACTCAATATATAATATTCATACTTTACATCTAACAATCAAATTAAGAATATATATAATTCATGTTTTAATCCTCTATTAATACTAAAGTTTTCAACCCTCATCTCAATACGAAATATCCCCGCAATTAACTTCAAAATTACCAGGTTTCTGAACCCCAAATTGTTTAAGTCCCAAGCCACGATTTGAAGAAATCCCGTATCATCGTTTCAAGCTCTTAATCTAGCAAGGGCCCGCTGAGCTTAAGGTAAAGCACTTGGCTCAAGGTACTAACGTCCCCAGGTCGGCCAGAAAATGTTCTTGAAGTATATTGAATACTCCTGTAACAGTCCACAGATGGCAGCACAAATAGAGATGTAATTTTTTTTAAAACCGAGTTTATTCATAACGGAAAGTTACCGATTCTTCAAACGGAGTTTTTCCTTCTTTTATCTCTCAAAACGGAAAATCCACTAACGGAACGGAAAAAGTCCGGCAACTTTGCTGCCAGTAGTTTTACCGTGAATTAACGGATTTATTTTTAACAGTGCATATTTTTATATTTGAATTATTTAAATGGCTGTCATAGAGACGGCGGAATATCCCCAAATTCAACTGAGACCTGCAGGTCATAGTCAAAAACATATACAAAATTTTTTTTTTCAATTCTATGCATAGCTTCATACACGTTTCGATGATACAATAATGAAAATGGCACGAAAATCGCTATCGCTTCACCCCCTTCCTGTGGAATATCCCCGAATTCAATGAGGACCATAGTCGCAAACCTATAAATCAAGTTTGGTTCAATTCTATTCAAAACTTCATACACTTTTCGATGATACAATGAGCACATACACACAGACAGACGGAAAGACAGAAATTCTGTAAAAACATGTGTTTCGGAATCTCTGACCCTAAAACATGTTAATCCGTCGAAAACCGGAAGTTTTAAAGAATTTCTATTACAATAATTTCTTCTACTATAGATAGAAGAAAGAAAAAATGCTAAAAGGAACTAAAAAACAATAAAGTGGCACAATTTTAACCCAGACAGACGGAGGAAAAATATATTCTAAACTTATAGGAAATAAGGTATTAAAGTAGGAAACAAAATTGCAGTTCATCGCTTTGAGATAAAAAAAATAAAAAGTCACCAGTGTTTCAACTGATACAAATGGAAGAATGTATAACAAAGTTAATATTTAAAACTTTGTTTAAATAACAGCGTTTTTTTTTTGTTAAATATATATTCAAAATGTAAGATAAAAGATAACTGAATTAAAAAACTGCTGATTTAAAAGGACAGCCTTGTTTAAAATAGAAATGATAAAAGAAATGTAATCTCAAAAAAGTGTTTTAAAGAAAAAAAAAACACAGGTCTTGAAGAAAGTCATTTTTGTTTAATAACAGTAGAACATTTTTAAACAAATTCAAATGCTTCTATATAGTGTATTTGAATAATAGTTACTTTATTTTATATTAGTTAATTATATCTTTGGTAATTCAATTAGAATTACTTCTAAACTCGAAATCTTAAAATTCTGCTAATCTTCTTAAATCAAGCCTTAAAATATATTTCTTTTATATTTATTGTCACTTTATTCTATTAGATCATTCTTTTTCTAACTACACCTTCTTTATCCTTTACCTATTACGCAGTATCTTGATGTCGTAGTTTTATTTCCCGGCCATTTGTTATCCATCACAGCTATTTACTTAATTATTTATTCATTTGTTATGTGTAAAAATTAGCTCAGCAGTTCTTTCTCATTAGTTAAAATAATGGGTTTTGTAGTCTCCCGCCACCTTATTATAAAAAGACTTGCATCTCTCTGTCAGACGTACGTTTTAAAATACTTTCTTTTTCGTTGCACTTAAATAAATGGGGTTTTGTAAAAAAATTCCGGTGGTTCCGAAATCCCGGATACCGTTTTCGGAATGCAATATTTTAGTTGGATTTAAACCGTTAATCATTGAATACAGTTTAAAGATTTTAAT
Source organism: Maratus michaelseni (assembly GCA_963931845.1). NCBI lineage: Eukaryota > Metazoa > Arthropoda > Arachnida > Araneae > Salticidae > Maratus > Maratus michaelseni. The sequence continues at coordinate 169,706,592 of OZ007591.1, forward strand.
ATTTAAATTGTATTCAATGTTAGTAACCCCTTGTCAGAATAATTAATTTCCCATTCTTACCTTACTCGGAGAATTGCTTGGGATATTTACCTGTTTTTATTTTCTACCCAACTGCTGCATTTCAAAACGAATAGACTGAAATATAACTTAGATGGCTTATTTCTTCATATTAATATATACACTGCAAAAAATAACTGTTGATTTTACAGTATAAAACTGGCACCCCAGCTGCCAGTATTATACCGTAAAATTAACAGTATTAAATAGTAAAATAAGCAGTAATACGCTGCCGCGCAAGCAGTAATACGCTACCGCGCATGCGCGGTAGCGTATTACTGCCAGTTTTATACTGTAAAATAAACAGTTATTTTTTGCAGTGTAATACCGTATATTCTGGAGTAGATCGCGCTTCAGCCCATAACGTGCACCTACGATTTGAGACTGTATTTTTCTGTTTTTAGGTATATTTTCTGTATTACGCGCATTCACTTTTTTGCAAAAAAAAAAAAAAAAAACCCTCATGAGACATGTAGCATGAAAAAACAATAAAGAGCATTAAAAAATATAATAACTATTACAAACATAATGAAAATAAGCAAAAGCAAATTGGGGGAGGGGAGGGGGGAAACGCTATCACCAAGCCAATCTGTTTGAATTCCCAAGAAGCCGTTTGGACCCGTACTCTCGTTCATTCAAATTATCACATTTTCTTCTCTTATTCATTAATATTGAAATTTCAATTCTTATGCTTAATTTTTAACTTTACCCGGCGTATAACGTGCCATTTTGCTCCTTGTAATAATTCATTTATTTATTTATTACCTTGATTATTCTTATATATATATATATATATATATATATATATATATAATTCTAATTTATATTGTAATTCCTTTTATTTGTAAACACTATCCTATCTAAAGTGTTTTTTTCTATTAATATACACCAGTCTATCAGTTTTTCTAGATTTTGTTATTTTTAGCAGAATTCTGCTAACATTGTATTTCTGTTTTTGAATTCGAAAATATTTTTAAAAATATCTCTTCTTCTTGTTGTATTATTTGTCTTATATCTAATAGTTTTTATAGGTTTAGCTTTATGTTTGGTTTTACTCTATGTATGGTTGGGGTAGTGGGGTGTGCACTTTAAAACGCTCTAAACCAGATCTGATATCTTAAACCATATTAGCCATTCCGATAAAAAGAGCTATTTTTGATTTTATGTAATTTATTTTTTCGGATTTATGGTCTGTTAATCTTGGATTACTTTCCATCATATATATATATTCTGCCTATATTTACTCTCGAATTTTTACATTATAATATACAATTATTTTCACACATGGGATTTCATTATATATATATATATATATATATATACAGATATAAACTGGGTGTTTCAAAATAGATGTTATGACAATTCTCTCTTAAAACCACTGATTACATAAACATGCTTCCAATTAGAAAAAGTATATAGATAAATTATAGGATTTAGAGATGACATTTGTTTTGCAAAGGGTAAACGTATATTAAAACACGAAATTTAATGTTTTATACGAACCTTGAATCGTATAAGTTACACTTGGAAACATTTTCTCTATGTTCTGTAAAACGATTAAAAAACAAGAACGAAAAATCATGCATCAAGCATAGATTATGTAACACTTTTCAACACTTCCGAAACAATTTTACACATCATTACCGTTTAATAAACTGAAAGATAACATCTAAGTAAACAATTTGGAAAACGCATAACATATTTAAAAACGTAATTTCAAGAATTCCCAACATATACAATATTCGGAAAAATATTCGAATACTTTTATTCAGCCCTGTATGGGATCTATAGAATTGTATATATACTACATAGGATGCTAAATTTTAGTTTAGTTAGGAAACGCGTAGCACAGTTTAAAATTCACCTTCTGGAGTTTCTGTCAATAAACGGAAATGTGTTCGCGAACCTTTGTGCTGCCCTGTATAGGATCTACAGAATTTATACACACCAAGTAATAGACAAAAAGTGAGTTAAATTCAAAATCGTGTTCAGCAACTTAAAACGCACTTCCAGGAATTATTGTTAACAGACAGTAGAGAATTCTTTTGTGTGTCCCTGTAAATGAACGATGACTGCTATACACACAATATTCTGCAGTAAGCCTCTTGTAATGCACCTTAGTGATATATATATATATAAATTTCAATGCGTTTAAAACAGTGAAACATTATTTAATTAAATCGCAAACGATTTTTCTCCATAGACGTAATGTAACGGATTTATTTTGACTGTCCCTGTAACGTAACTAGTGCTATGCACACCCTATTCCGTATTAAGCTTCTTGTAATGCACCTTAGTGATATATATCAATTACAATGTGCTTGAAATTGTGTAAAATCATTAAAATAAACCGCAAATGATTCTCCCCATAGACCATAATGTAACGGAATTATTTTGAGTGTCTCTGTAAAAAAACTATATGTGCTACACACTTCATTTGAAATAGGGAACATGCTATAGAGGACGACAATAATATATAAAAATTGCAGGGTAATTCGAGCATATTTACGGGAATTAGAGCATGGGCAAATGGCCATACGGCAGACGGCAGACAAACCGAAGTCATAAACACTTTTCAACTAGGTTGGAAAGTGTTAAAAACAGTAAAAAATATTTTATTATACGACCAAAACGTACTGAGTTATGATACTTTGAGTTGTGTGAAATGTCGGTGCTTTCCAGCACCAAATAGGCGTCTTTATTTCTATAATTTGTATATGTTTGTATCATCAGCGGTTCTTGAGACAATCGTCAAAAATCAACTCTATTTTGAATCACCCGGTATTATGTATCTCTATCTCTCTGTGTGTGTAACAGCTACGTTAAATAACTTCCATTGGTTATTTCGACAGGCATTTACGCATGTGTGTATATGTGTATACCAGTACCATTAAAAGAACTATTTCGTTCGTGAAAGGTTTAAGATGCCGAAGTGTTAGTCATTCTTTCGTGTTACGTCATGATACTCTACTGTTGACATATATCAGAAAAACATTGTAAAATCTGTTAAATAAATTTTATTTGAGCCGTTTCTTTGTATAGTAGAAATTACGTATACATATATAAATACAGTGGGATTAAAAGTCCCACGTACAAACTTTAAGGGGTTAGAGAACTCTACAGCTTACATTTTTGTAGCGAAAAACAGGGTCATTTATTCACTCTAAAATACAAGCTGTCACTATTGTTCTTTGCAGCAACAACAACAACAAGTATTATAAAGAAATTCTCAAAAGGCTTATCTTGTTTTGTGTGAAATGCAGTGGCAGCATGAGCGTACGGTATTTCATTAAGTGAAACCGTATGTACAGCAAATGACATGCAGAAGTGTGGAGCGTACAGTTCAGCACTATTCGGATGTGGATGGTGGCCACTTCTTCCACAGCTCAAAATATTGTTACATGTCACACTGAGAAAGGTAAATCTGTTGCAAATATCGTCAAGATATTTTCGTTAATGCTAAAGTTACTATCATCCCTTAAAGTTTTTATGTGCAATTTTGAATTGCACTGTTTGTGTCTGTGCATGTATGTATGTATTTGCACACACACGTGTGTGAGCCAAATTGTCGTAATTATTGACAGTATTTGGCCAAGCATCGTGAAATTAGACTAAAAAATAAAACGCAATATATAAAGAAATATTTGTACTACTTTGCTAATTTAGCAAAATTCCTATTAAAAAAAGCTAAAGATGGAAATTTTTCATGATGATTGCCTACGTGAATCTAGCGCAATTTAACGCTTCTGTATTGGCGCGAAATACGCCGCATTCTTGAAACTAGTGGCGAATATTTGTGGCAACAACCTAATCTTTTACTGGATTGTAATTTTGTTTTTCCTTTCTGTCTTTCTTCTTAATATTTTAGAATGTTGCATGCAACTGCATTCAAATTCTTACTGTTATCGCTCATATTTGTCGCCAAACTTCTCATGAGATCTGATTATGCAAAGTTCGAGTCAAAATGTAATCACAATTTTTTTTTGGTATCCTTGCATCAAATACATGAATCCTAAATTAATCGAGCATTGTTTTCATTATTTTCATTATATGCATATGATAGTTTCCAAAATTTCTCCACATATATCACGGGGCGGGGGGGGGGGATTTCTTTTTTAATTAACCTATAAATATTTCCCACGTCCTATTTTTGGGGTTTAACTTTGTTTATAATACAAGGTCAAATAAATTTTTCAATGAAAAAATATCTTTAAATGTAAGAAAACCGAAAATAGCTTAAATTTATGTTATTTATATCGAAATAATAATTTTTGTAGAGAAGATAAAATAACAATACTGATAATATATCTTTCAACCAATAATACTAGAGGAATTTATTAGTTCATGAAGGGTATAGAAATGTTCGAAAATATAACTCAAAATAATGAGGCAATAAATTCACATGAAAATGAAGAAATATGAGGGAATTATGGGTGATATATATTGATCAGCGACATATTACTGAACTTGAAGAAAACATATCTTTATATAAAAGTGTAATGAAGGAGTAATTTTAAGAAATTTATTGGTATCAATTTAAAAAATATATCATATTATTTTATACGGAGAAATGTGAAGAAATACTGTTTTTAATACTTTCCAACATAGTTGAAAAATATTTCGATCATTTCTATATTTCAACACCGTCTGTCTGTACTCTTAACTCTCGTAAATATACTCGGATTACCATGTAACACTTATATGTTATTGATGTGTGCTATAGTATATTCGGTATTAAAAATGAAATGTGTAGTATTTATATTTCGTTTACAGGGATACACAAAATATTTCTGTTAGATTATGGTCTATGTGGAAATCGTTTGCGGTGCATTTTGTTGATGTTACAATATTTCGAACATAATAAGATGGATATGCGTTACTGAGGTGGGAATACAATATGGTTTCTGAGGAGTATAGAGTCAGTAGCATTTATAGTTCCATTCCATAAAAAATTCCATTCCATATTGATCACGAGGGAATAATAGTTTGCGATACATTTTAATGATGTTATGATACTTTAAACACATAGACTTTTAAAAGGATAACTAAGATGCACTAGAACACATTTTCTATAGATTATGGAATGCGAAGTCTTTTTCGTTCATTTACAGAGACGCACAAAATAATTTGGATAAAGGACTGATTATGATCAATGAATGCTGGAAGTGCGTTATCCACTGCGGTATACATTCAAAGTTATCTAATTTTCAGTATTTTACGGGGTGTCTGTAAATTTAAATGATCATATGCATTATATAATTTATGAAAATAAATTTTCTGTTGTTTTTAAAATAAAATGTTAATAAAATGAATAAACATATAAAAAGAAAATATCTTAATATTTTAAAGATATTTTTCATCTTTCTCTTTTTTAATAAGTGTTTCATCTTTATTTTTGCTGTGAAACATTATATATAAAGCATTGCGTCATAGGTTGTATATTGTTAATCATAGGTACAAAAATATAATTATGCATTTGATTAATACAAGAAAATCCAGCTTTTTAAATGTTGGTATTTTGTAAAACGTAAGAGAACGTAATTTTTTTCACTATATTTTAAAATTTCTGCTTTTATTTTTTTTTTAGTTTTTGATAAATTTTGAAGTGTAGTTTTAAAATTGTTAGAATTTTTTTTCCAAGTACTGCAATAAATAAAAAAAAGTCCTATTTAACTTACAAGGAAATAAGTACACAGACTATACAATTAAACTTATCTATTGAAAAATATTGTATAGAAAATTCTTAATAATTTTAAGCAGTTTTTCAAGAATTCTAGATTTAAAGTTTTGTTCAGGCAGATGAAATACTGTATTAGACTGCGTAGATCAGTACTTATAACTGTCATAAGCTAAAAATCGGTAAATAAAAAAAAAATTAAAAAAAAAATTAAATTAAAGTAAGAGAAATTTTATGTTTCCGACTGACTATTAGCTTTGGGCTGTTTTGTGAATGGTATATTAATACCAGCATCATGATAATAATGATATTAAAGGTATTACCAACAAAGGTATGGCCTAATCATACTAGCGTAATTAGTTGCCGCATCGGATTTATAAGGGGCATCTGTGGCAATAACTGATGGACTTAGTCCTTTAGGATACGCATTATTTTTTCGATTTTGGAATTAAAAGTAGCTATCCAAATCCCAAAGTTAAGACTTACTGAAATTTAACGAATATTTCAATTATTGAAATCTACCGAATAAAGTTATTTTGCGTACTATTCATGCTACAATAAGCTATGGAAGAATGTTTGAAAGTGATTGTAAAATGTCGTATTACAACATGGTTAAGCAGAGGTAACAACTTTCTAGTATTTTTATGTTTTATCACAAATTATATGTTTGGAAAAGTAGTCTCTATTTTACTTTTAGAGAGTGAAATATAGGTTTAAAAAATTCCAACGGTGCAAAGAGAATTTAGACTTTCTTTTATTACTATAATTATTAAATGCTGAAACATAAATGAAAACTTAATAATAATAAGTGCATAGTCATATACTATCATTATCACCAGCAGATAGAAAAATCAAATAATACTCAATAAAAACAGACATGTTCTATTAATAAGATGCCAAACCTGAACGAATTAAAAGTCTGTAAGAAAAACTGGAACATTTGCAGAATGATATTATTTTCATGAAGAGATTTTCTTTTTTTCGAAAACCGTGCTATTTCAAAAGTAGCATCGCAAATGCTAATAAAGCTTTAGTTTGTCAGAAAAATAATACGAAATAGCTCGATACCTTGGGAAACCTTTGGTTTCACGAGTTGTAGTGGAAATAAGCAGTAGTTCTCATTGGTAGAAAAAGATAACAAAGCAATCTATTCCTGAGTATAATAGGAAATTCATACAATGAAAAGATTACAATTTATATAACTTTTTCTTTTGTTTACAAAAAATTACAGTAACTTTACTCTAATGATATAAAATTATATTTTCAGTATAACCAAAAAGTTTTTAAAAGAAATGTGAAATATTTAAAATACTCGCATTCACTCAGGCAAGAACCTTAAAACTTATTTTTCTTTATATGATAAAATGGTATATTTGCAGAAAAAGTGACGGTAATCACTGAAACGTTTATAGGAAAATTCTGAATTTCAAATTACAAACAGATTTTGCTGTCATTTATCTGTTTTTGTTTTTTTTAGTGTCTTATGGTTTTAATTTTAAAGAAGCGTGTACAGTAATTTAGATGATATTTAGCTATTACTTTACAATCGGACATGATTTTTTGAAAAATAAGAAAAGAAGTAGCTTTCAAAATTATTACAATACAATAATACCATTTTGATTTTCTAAGAATCACGCTAGAAAAATTGTCTAGAACGGAACTAGCAACGGTACTCTAAACCAACAGAACATCATTGCATTGATAATTTTTTCAAAGGTCAAGAGGTATCCTAAAATGTACTGCCTATTTTTAAAATCCAATAAGAAGAAAACAATGATATCTATTAAAGTTATCCTTGCAGGAGATTAAAATGTGAAGTTGGGGATTTCTTTAGTAGGCTTCGTAGCTCTCTCCTGCAACAGTAACTTTAATAGTCGTCAAAATTTGTTTGTTTTTTCATTTTAAAAACCGCTAGTCCTTTCAGGACATCCTGTTTTTTAAATTTTGTATTACAACAGGAATAAACAGACGTAATAACTTTTTGTACATTTTATGTTTTATCACAAATTATTTATTTGGAAAAGTTTAAATTTAGGGAGTGAAATATAATATGGCTTGTGAAAGCCAGGTAGAAAGATACTTACGGTGGTTTTATACCGTAATGGTCCTTTGCTACGTCGGTTTTATACCGAGACACTTATGGAAGCCAGGTAGAAAGGGAAAAATAAAATCGGAAAATTGAAACCGGACAAATTAAAAAAGAAAAATGAACAGATTTAACACCTTGAAAAGCGAGAAAGGTTGTGCCCATGGCCCTGAAACTACCAACGAACTCCTGAGGCTTCGAGCTCTATGTTCGTATAACAAAAATATGATACTATATAGTAAATTGAAATGTATATTTTATCCCAAATTTTAATCCATTGTTCGGTAATCGATTATAAAAATCTGATCCGAACGAGATACAAAACTTTGATCTAAAAGTATAAAAAATCAGTTTCTATCATCCTTTCTCTTCATCTGTTGAAATGCAAAAAAAAAAAAGAAAAGAAAGTTTTTAGTTTTCAACAGTGTTGCCAGATAGTCGAAAGTCAGTTTACCTATAAGTTCTGAAATTTCCCCCAAAACAGTGGGGTTTTTTTTCAAAAAAAGTCTCCAACTCAATTTCTACTGAAAAAAATACATTTTAAATTTTAAATTTACCATTATATAAAAAAAATATTGAACTAATTTAAGTTCAAAATTTCTCCCCAAATCAATCCTTTTTTCTGGAAAAAATCCCCATTTACAAAATAAATAAATAAATAAATAAAAATTAACGAACTTTCAAACCGACATTTTTATTAGATCGATTACTTTCTTGTAGAAAATAACACGAATTATGAAAAGATAAATAGATATAAAAATTAGATAAATAATAATTAGAACTTAAAACACCTGTAAACTATAAACGACGAGCACAAGGATAATAATTAATAATTGATAATTTTCTATTTCCGAACACACGAATCAAGATCCAGTATTACAAGATGGCTAAAAGTAAACTTTAACCTGAAAACGTGAAATAATGAAAACAAATTTCTGAGCTTTTCCCCAAAAGTTTTGGTTTATGTATCAGAACGCAAATTTTTCCCCATTTCACTCTCTATTCCTGCGAATGATTTGAAAAGTCAATGCCGAAAACCGTATCTTAAGTATTTTCCCCTATTTTCCCCATTTATATCTCCCTCTTAGTTGCGTTATACACCAGTCACCAAAGTTTTCCGACTAATACATGTCCCCCCCCAAAAATTCCCCTTGATAATTCAAAATCCCCAAAAATGGGGACAAAATCCCCAATCTGGAAACACTGGTTTTCAAATTCAAATGTTATTTCTAGCATTTGGACAATATGAGATAATGCAATGCTATCTATCGGTGACATTTTGTACTAAAAACTGGAGGTATACGAAATAAATTCTCGATTTTTCACTTTTAATTTACTGCAACTATAACTTTAATAGTTATCACCGTTTGCTAGCCATATCATTTTTAAAACCGCCAATCCATTTGAGGATACCTTGTATCGATCACTTCTTAGAAATACAATGAATCCACTTTATCGCGTTAATAAATCTTTTGCAGTTCTTTTTTTTTTTTTTTTTTTTTTTTTTGAAAAATGTCCTTTTCTCAGTAAATTTTATTTCAAAGAACGTAATAGGGGTATACTCATTTTACACAAGCGGTTTAAGCAAATCAATCGAAATACAAATCTATGATGATGGCGATAAGATTCCTTGAAAGGAGGGAAGCATCGATATTTTTTGAATTCGTAATGTGACTGCATTATGATAATAAAATGATGAATATTGATTATCCTGATGATAAATGATTCAATTTTGGGGAAATTGGAGTTAGAAATAAGAAATACTTACTATATAAGAAAATTTTATTGATTCGTTTCAAAGTAGCAATCATGCATAATTTCCACATTTTTAAAGAAATTATGAACATTGAAAAGAAAAACATTGTTTTGATAGTAGATTTTATTTATATACTAGTGTGGCTACAGTTAAAACGGATATTTTAACTTTGTTTAAAAGAATAATATTTGTATGACTATTAATTATAAAAGTAAGTTCGCATAATATTTGTGATGATAAGAAAGAAAAACAAGAACGAAAAAGCATGCGTCAAGCATAGATTATGTAACACTTTCCAACGCTTCCAAAATAATTTTACAAATCATTACCGTTTAATAACCTGAAATATAACATCTAAGTAAACAATTTGGAAAACGCATAACATATTTAAAAACTTAATTTCAGGAATTTCCAACATATATTTTCAACATGTACTATATTCGGAAAAATATCGGAATACATTTATTCAGCCCTGTATATGATGTATAGATTTGTATATATACTACATAGGATGGTAAATTTTAATTTAGTTAGGAAACGCGTAGCACAGTTTAAAAGTCTCCTTCTGGAGTTTCTGTCAATAAACGAAAATGTGTTCGCGAACTTTTGTGCTGCCCTGTATATGATCTACAGACTTTATAAACACCAAGTAATAGACAAAAATTGAATTGAATTTAAAATCGCGTTCAGGAATTTAAAACGCACTTCCAGGAATTATTGTTAACAGACAGTAGAGAATTCTTTTGTGTGTCCCTGTAAATGAACTATGACTGCTATACACACAATATTCTGTAGTAAGCCTCTTGTAATGCCCCTTAGTGATATATATAAATTTCAATGCGTTTAAAATAGTGGAACATTGTTTAATTAAACCGCAGACGGTTTTTCTCCATATACGTAATGTAACGGAATTCTTTTGACTGTCCCTGTAAAGTAACTATAAGTGCTATGCACACCCTATTCCATATTAAGCTTCTTGTAATGCACCTTAGTGATATATATCAATTACAATGTGTTTGAAATTGTGTAACATCATTAAAATAAACTGCAAATGATTTTTCCCCCATAGACCATAATGTAACGGAATTCTTTTGAGTGTCCCTGTAAAAAAACTATAAGTGCTACACACTTCAGTTGAAATAGGGAACATGCTATAGATAACGACAATAACATATAAAAATTGCAGGGCAATCCGAGCATATTTACGGGAGTTAGAGCACGGACAGACGGCAGACGGCCATAAGGCAGACAAACCGAAGTCATAAACACTTTTCAACTAGGATGGAAAGTGTTAAAAAGATTATGCCCATTTTATTACATTAAAAATAAAAATTTATTTCATTAACAACGAATTTTAACTTTATTTTACAGTGACAAATATCCCAAGAATTCAAATATTGGAAATCAGAGACGAGAAATGACAGTGACTTAATTTAGTCAAATCTTTTTTTCTTATTTATTTGTTTACCCACAGTAAATTATTTTTGCTTTGATTTGTAGGCAAAAAAGAAGAAAAGGATTTTACTAAATAAAAACGTGTGACAATTTAAGCGTTAATTTTGTTGAAAATAAAATAAAAATATCTACATTTAAAAAAATCAAGCGAAATACTTTTGTAAAATATGCAAAAATATTCTAAAATGTGATAGTAATTCTGTAAAAAATGTGAGAAAAAGGGGTTGTAATTCTCATACACTTGAAATTAATTGATGCCAGGATTGCTCATGTTCGATGCCAACTTTAGCCATGAATCCGATGATTGATGATTAGCTCTGTAATTAAAATATTTTCGTAGCATAAAATTGCGTATGTTGCTTTACATTTTTTTCAGTTGCTGTTTGATTACCTGGTATTCAAATGAAATGTATAAAGTACAGTCACTTCAGATTTTTTATGTTTTATTTATTAATTTATCGATCTAAATAATCTTATAATAGCTCAGTGGCAGTAATATTGGATAAATATTTAAGCCCTTTCAAAAAAAAAAAAAAACCTCGATCAATAAGTTTTCTATCATTATTTTATTAAAAGCTGTTTGGTCTTTCCAAGTCCCAACACTAAGATACTTAAATAGCCTTTGGAATAAACGAACTTTTATAATATTCAAATGTTCGTGCTAAATCAGTATTCTCTTAATTAACGTCACATTGCCTACTACAGATGCGCACAGACAACCCCAAAACAAAATCAAATCACCTTCGTGTTTTAAGGTTCCTTTCCTATTCTTTGGTTCAAACTCTTCATTTTGATTTCTCTGTACTTTTACCGTTTATCTGATTCATAAATGTTGAATTTTATTCAAAACAAAAAACTACGGATATTCAGAAAAATGCAATTTTGAGTTCCATATTCTTTTTCAAATTCAATACCCTTCTATACTTAATATCTTTGTTTGTAAACGGTTTTCTTGACATATACCAGTCGTGATATCCCGTCATTTATAACAGAATAAAATTTTCTACGAATTGAAAGATTTCCTAAACATTGTTTTCAAATCAATTTTAAATGATAGTGCTTAATTATTAGATTTTACTTAACTTTTTTTTATGCTATATAAATTTTACAATCCGAGATTTTGTTCAGTTGCTCAATTCTTGTCTTCTTTTGAGAACTAATTTTAGCTTGCAGCTTTCTGGTGACATTCTGCTTTTCTGCGAGAATTTTGCTGACAAGTTTAGTAATCTGCTGTCAAATCTTGCTCTCTCTACAGAGTTTGAAATTAAATCGATAAAGCTGTGTGAAATTTCTCTTCTTTGACACCTTAATCGTAAAAAAATTTAAGACAAAACTTTCAAGAATTATAGAAAAATTGCACAACTACCAGTAAATTAATAAGAATGCATAAGGAATTAAATTTAGCCTCTTTAAAAGAATTACCTTTGAAATTTCAAAATGCATACTTACTTTTGTGAAATAAATGTATCTGTCCAATAAGAAAATGTGTCAGAAAATTTGCAGATAAATTATAAATCATAAATTTTTTATACTTTTTAAAGCTTAACACGTTCACTAACGAGCAGTGTTGAATTTAGGATGTGGCCCGGGGGGATATTCCCCCCCCCGGAGTATTGTAATGTCCCCCTCGGAAGATTTGAGATCTTATGCTTTTAGTGGTTAAAAAGTACAATTTCCCCCGGAAATCCATAATGCCCCCCCCCCCCCCTGAAGCCACAGAAATCTCTCCCGCAGAAAAGTGTCTGAAATCAACACTGCTACCGATGACGCATACATGGCTACCGGAAATTTCGAAAGAAGAATTTTTATTTCATGTAATGACGAAATGTCTTTCATTAGATGAAGCAAATATTGCTATTAGGATTTTCTGGTATGAATTCGGAATTTCTAAATAAAATAAAATTCCATTAATTTTAACCCGGTAGCGAACTTGTTAACCTCAAATCAATAAGAAGTGTCATACATAGAAATATATATGTTCTATTTTTAATAGATAAATCTAGATTATATTATTTGACATATCGGATGGCTACTTACTTTTATGCCTAAGTGTAAACAATACATTTATTTATCTGTTTCAGCTTTATTAATCTTATTATAATCCAACTAACTATAGAATTATTATCTCTATTTGTATTAACTCTATACAAAATAATTTATATATTTTTCCATTTATCAAACGAGAAAGAAAAATATGACGTTCCCATATCTACCACAAAGAAATAAATAACAAAAAAGCTTTTACTTTCATTTTTGTATGTAACAAAGAATTATAATTAAATATTTTCTACATAAGCCTTTTCATTCATAAATGAATTAAGCAATCTTACATAAGTCACTGGCAGTGTCTTCTGCAATCTGATCACTGTATTGGTAAGACCTCGCATTTCTAAATTTGGCATGACAGCTGTCTCTAGATTTCTGGGAGTTATTTGGGCATAAACATTTTTTTGTCGGTATTCTGCGAATATAAATAATTTGTACATGTTTTGTTATTCGATTTATGTAAAAGATTTATTAAGGTCTGAAAATGCTTCATAATTATAATGAGTATTTTGAATCTAAATCATTCAATATGCGTTTGAAAAAATTGAATAAGAATTCTTTAAAGTACATTTATATTGATTTTATTCCGAGGATAACAATTTCTTGAAATCGCTATAAAAAAGAAAATTAAACAAAACTCTAACTAACTTTGTACTTGGTATTTACCATTTTTAAACATGCATTTTTGGATATTTTTTCTGCATATAAATATCATTAAAATTTAGTTTCCTCATGTATAATACATATGTATAATATATAATTTCATATGTCCATTAGTAGGAATTTCAAAAGGAAAAGTTTAAATGCAAAGTATTTTTAAGTTTAGATTAATATATATATATATATATATATATATGTAGCATTTTGACGAGGTTGAGATATTACGATGAATAATATTCGATGAAAAGATGGCAGTCCTTCCACGATATAGCAAGTTGCAGTCGATATTAGCAAGTATGGCGAAGTAGAAGGCAATGAAATGATTCCACCAAAGTTTTCCAATAAATCCAGCCAATCTCCAGACGAATAATTTTATTAGAAGACGAACAACACAGAACAATTCCCAAAAGGTCTAAAACTTATAGCCCTCGGGCTAACGTTGCTTCACTTCATTGAATTAAGATGTTACTGGGCCAGATGAATATTCTACAGAATTAAAAATACCAGACACATATTTGTTTAGCTTCCGAAAACGTCAAAAATCTGCCGCCCCGACCGGTGCGGGCGAGTTTTGTTCTCTCCACGGAAACATACAGAATTACGTCACGAGCGCACAACCCAATGAGTGAGAAGCTAGCTCCAGCCCAACGAATGAGGCTAGAGGGCGAGGCTAAAACATTAAAGAATCCCTTACTTTTGTGCGGACCAATTTAGAAGTTAAAATCCCAAGCGCGCGAAAAATTCAGAGCAATAATAATAATAATAATAAAAAGAAAATGGCTTTAAAAAACATTCGAAATGAGAACGCGTCTCAGAATTTTATAGACTGGGGAACTGAGAAAAGCTACGAATGATCTTAAATTTTAGATTAAGATTTGGAATAAAATAAATATTAATATACGGATATTTACTTTTAAAAGGACTTTAAATAGGAATAGATATTTATTAAGAATTAAGGAAATACTGACTATGACAGAAGTTAGATTAAATTTAAAAGATTAATGCGAATAAAATTGAAGGATACGAAGGAAATAAATTTTTATATAACATATATATATTTAAAATTACTCTCTAATGAATGTTAATTATCATCTAACTTAAATAAATAAACCATTATGTTATATGAATGTTATATATTGATTTACACTGATTACATCTTAATTTACACTATCTGCATAATCATCAAAATATGTGTTACGTACGATCTATTGTTATTCACAAATAGAAAAGTATAGTTACAGTATAAATCTGATAACAAGTAAAAACTAGTCAAATTATCATGCACTAATTCACAGAAATAAATTAACCATATGGAAGTGGAGGAACGCCTCTCTTCAAATTCACGTAACAAAAGACAAAAATAATATTATAATCTTTAATCTCATGAAAATTCATTAAGCACAAAGTAAAAGTAAAACTTTATCAACAAACCTAAATCAATAATAAATATTCAACAAATACACAAAAACAAATGAAGAGCTATCTTTAGAATTTTTCCTTTCTTTATCTGTCATGTTTGGTCAGGTTCAACGGCGACTTATATTAAAGAATAAATAAATAAATAAAACAGAAAATAAAATAAAACAAAACAGAACAAAGAGGAAGAAAACGAATGGGAGGTGGTTAATCCTTAAAACCTCCTTTCTGCACGGCTTTGAATTACTACCACTTTGACATTGCAACAAGGAACAACTTTATCATGTATTTATTTTATAATCCCGGAGTATTTTTGTGAATATTATTTAAGATTATATCGAATATAAAATATGTGAATCAATACTAATAGTTATACATTTAAAGCGATATATGAACAATTTTCTTTATGAGCTATTGTGAAAAGAATAAACTTTCCAAAAATACTTTTAAAGTCAATTTTGTTTTTCAAAATCCATACAAAGCAACATAACGAAAGTTTAATAGTTATCATGAAACTATTTTAAAAGTCGCAGCATCAATGAATAACGACTCTGATCAAAGTCAAGAGATAAAAACTATTCCCATTGAGATGGAGCTACAAAAATTTAAATTCGAACGGACAGAGGGAAAAGCTATTACTTCTGGATATAAAGGAAAATAATGAAAACGAGCATTTGTCGGATGGGATGGAATTTCTGGTTTTAGTGAATTTTCAGAAAAATCTCTGATGTGACTAAAGATATTAAAAGCAAAAAATGAATCTGATTCTTTATTTGATTGCGTGTGATCGTAAAAAGGAAATATCTGTTTTTAAACACGTTTAGGGACAATTTAATAGCAGTAAATTGAGAGAAAAAAGCTTATTAAAAACAATAGTCAATCAAACAATTTGTTTATTTAAAAACCTATTAACAAAAAGCAAAACTCACCAATAGTTTTAAAATTTTTTTTAAGTAATAATAATAATAATAAAAACTAGCTGACCCCCTGCCCGGCGATGCCCGGGCCCGAGATAATAAATTAAAAAAAATTAGTTTTTATTATTTTACATCTTTAACCCGATTTTGTATGAAATTATATTTTTAAATTAAAAATTCGCGAAAAAATATTGATATTTAGTGATAAAAGCGCTCATATTCTTGTTGTTTTTTTAAACCTAGGGTTGTTTTATAGTTTTAAAATAAAAAGTTATTTTTGTCCGAACTCTTTGAAATCTTTATTGGTGATAAATAAAACGGTTTTACATCCCGTGTAAAAATTTCGTGAAAAAATATTGTTATCTAGTTGTAAAAGAAATGTTTTCTTATCACATTTTTGTATGTTTGTTTGTTTTCGCGTCGGCTCCTTTAACATAGCAATAAAAAAAATAGTTCTCATCTTCCGAACTCTCTGATATTTAAATCGGTTATAAATACAACTGCATTCAAACTCTCTTTAATATTTTGCAAAAAAATATGCATATTTAGTAGTGAAAACATGAGTTTTTTTAAAAAAGCTTTAGCTTTCAACCTCAGAACAAAAATATATTAGAAGGTCTATACTTTCAATGCAATGCTACGGCTTCATCCGTTTTCAATCAACCCTTTTCAATCCCCCTAGGCTAAACAGGTGAGGGTTGGGCTAATCAATCGGGTGTCCCGTTTCTGAGGGTAGAAGCCTTCAAAAAAGGTTGGCTCATGCACAAAGAGACGATTTTCATGTGGATTTGACAGAATGCGCTTTTCGTTTTAAATATATAGATAACAGAAATTTACTGAGAATCAGGATTTTTTTCTTCTTACAACTACGTCTGCACCTAATTTTTTTTTTCTTGTTTTCTTTCTTACATCTAGATCTAGATCTATATTCTACTTATATGTACAATTGTCGCAAAAGACAGAGAAAGAGAGAAATATATATATATATATATATATATAATATAACATCGAGTGTAATTTATGCAGCATGCGATATATTGAACAAACATCAGGAACACTACATAAACGTATTAATCAACATCGATCAGATTCCAATACGTACACCCCTACTACAAAATATAGTTAATCTACGTCTGAAATTCAACATTTTCATACACAGAATTTTAAAAATACCAGTATAGAAATTATTAAAATCCATAAAAATAGCTCTGAACGTCTCTTTCTTGAATCATCATATATGAATTATCACAATACTATTTATCCCTATGGATCCAATGCTGAAAAATTCAATAGATTCATTAAAGTTTTTTCAACAATTAATAACATTAAATTTTCCAACTTATCCGACTCTTAATCATGATTTAAACAAAAAACAACCCGAAGTAAGCGAGGTAAGTCTTCTTCTTCACATAATGTTTAAAAAAAAAAAAACAATAATTAAACAATTAAATTTTCTTCAAAAAATTATTTAACTAATTTTAAATGGTTATCAATTCGCAATTCGATATACATCTTTGCCATTAATAAGAAACAAATTATTCACATTTAAATGGATTTCTTAGTACGACATATTCTAAACATTTTTAAGAAACTATTTTGTTTGATCTAATTATAACAACAGCAAATCTCTTTCACAGTAACACAAATAAAGAAAACTAAAGTCACAACACTAATACTTAGATGGTCATTACTTTTTCAAATCAAATTTTTAATAAAATTAATATTACTTAATATAATAAATGATAAAAAAATATAAATTTCCTATTAATAATCTTCATATTTCAAGAACATTTAAATATCCAATTACAACTGGTAGAAAGATTTTTAACTACAACACTTTTTCAAGAAACTACAACACTTTTTTCATCGTCTGCTAATTTTTCTCTTTGTAAATGCAACTGCACCTTTCTAAAAAAAATTATTAATACTGATCATAGACACATAATCATGGTAAATTTAAATATTGTAAACGATCTTTCATTAAAAAAACTAATGGGTTATGGAATAAAATATCGGCTCCCTTCTAATTTCAATGTTAATAATATTGTAAAACAGTTTATATATGATATTGATTTATTCATATATAAAATTTCAATCTCGTACAATAAGCCTATTGAATATTTTAAATACTGGAAACTATTGGTTATCGATCAATTAACTTTTGCTCCAAAGAACAACATTTCAGTTCTTGTTACTATCAATACCAGGCATCTTTACCAACAAATTACTATATTTCGAAAGAATTTTCTATTACATATGTAGGTAAATCTCAAATTAACTATGCCATCAAATGCAAATCACATAATCACCAACTTCTTACATCTACTATTTCTTCTAACAATTCTTTTAAAAAAAACTAATGATGCCACACTGATAAACATTCGTAAAATTCATAGTTATTATAAACTACTGAACATTCCCTCTACTAACTTTAATTATCCGTATTTGGTTCTTATAGCCAAATTTCATAATACACACATTAAATTCATAATTGTTACTATAAGATGCAATACATATAATAATAAAACTAACAAAATTATATTAAAACTACTCAATCAAATATACGCACATACAACTACAATAGATAACACATAGTATAAAATACAGCTTAAAACTGGTTAATATCCTCAAAGATTTTAAGTGTGTAAAAAATATAACAAAATACGATTTAAAAATCTTTTTAATAACATTAAATTATTATATCTCCATAATATAATAAATGCATTATTTAAAAAAATTCAAAATCAATTGACACTCCCTATACATGTGGATGCAGAATACTTTCATATACTTACTAATTTCATTATATATAGTAACTACCTATTACAAGATAATACCATTTATTTACAGAAAGTCGGCATTCCACAAGGTGGATGCACATCAAGTTTACTTACAGACTTATATTTATATAACTATGAGTATACATTTTGTAACAGTAATATTCATCCATATCGTTATATTGATGACATCATATTAATCAATATCGACCATTCACACGTTTCTGCATATAAAGTTAATTATCCTACTAATTTAGAATTAATGAAAAATCTATTATTTAATAATACTATTCTATTTTTAATCCTAAAACTTATACTACCCGATAACAAAACTATTACAAACATTTATGACAAACGTAAAGAACTTAAATTCAAAGTTAATACATTTAGCAATTTTAAGTCATGTGTTCATACCTCTGTTTACCGTAATGTACTTCTTAATAGTATATTTAGAATAAAACGACTATGGTCTTCTCATCTTATGAATAAAAATATGAAATAACTTATTTTTGATGCATTAGAAAATGGTTTAAAAAAATCCATATATATTCTTTGATATATAATCCATGATCATCACTCATCTACAGGACGGATAAGTGGGTAGATGTTAGAGTATAGATGAGAGAGGTGTTGTTTGAACAAAATATTGATTAACACTTTGCACAAAATAAAAATTACAAAAAAAATAACATAAAGATAAAATAAAATAAAAACAATAGGATGGTTGGGCTGGTAGATGTTAGGAGATGTATGGAGGGAAGGCGGTGTTGCATGGATATTTAAATGTGCAATGGTTAATTTAAAAGAAAGAGTGGGTTATTGGTTTATACTGCATCCTTTCATTACATGATATTCTTTAGGTGAATCTCCACCCTTCAATTTTTAACAAAATTCGTTTCATGCATTTACTTTATTCAGTTTTTCATTTAATTAACTTCTTTGATTTATGTGGGACAATGTCATTTCACTACTGGGATTCATTAATTAAAATTTTTATTCTGTTTTTCAAATTTATATTCTTGTTTTATAATGTGCGATAACCCGAAACATGTATTATTTTAGCTAATTTAGCTTATACATGGACGAAATCGTACATTTTCTGTGGTATCTGTAGCAATTTGGGGCCTGATGATTCTGCTACAATGCCACAAATAATTCATTTAATTCATCTTTTTTTATCTTTTACTTTTTCCCTCAAATATGTTTTATATTATTTTGGTGATATGTTATATTTTTATTTTTCTTCTATATTTTTCTGGATATTTTTCATACAGGTATATTTTCATATTTTTATTCCCGATTCTTGTATGGTGTTTTTGTGTTGCCTTTTAACGGTGGTATATATATATATATATTAGTATATATATATTCATCAACTACGGTAAAAAAAAAAACTCGAAACAAATTTTTTTTAAGTAAAAAATAATTGTTTCTTAATTGCCATATGAAAAATATAACTAAAGTTAATTCGTTATCAGCAAACTATTTTAAATGTTGCAGCATCAAAAAATAATTACTCCTAACAAAACTGGAGATAAAAACAATTTACTTTTTGATGCATCTTACAAAATTAAAACTCGAACAGAAAGGGAAAATCTATTATTTATGGATGTAAAGAGAAATAATTGAAAAAAGTATTAGTCGGATTGCATGACATTTCAAATTTTAGTTTAAAAATAACAAAAATTTGAAGAAGAAGTGATGATACAAATATATTGATATGAATCTGGTTATTTATTTTGTTTTTGTGTAATTATAAAGAAGAAATTACCATTTGATCAGCTGCTTTTAAAAAATAAGAATGACTTGCAATAGTGCTTTCAAAGTCGAATCTACTTTCCAAATATCACATAAAAGTACGTAACCAAATTTTAATTGTTATCAGCAAATCATTTAAAAAACCACTTCCTTAAAAAATAATCATTTAACCTAAGGCAAGAGATAAAAATTATTCGCATTGTGATGGGGTTACAAAATTTAAATTTGAAAGGACCTAAGAAAAAGCTATTATTTCTCGATTTAATGAGAAATAAACAAAAAGAGTATTTGCCAGATAAAATGACATTTCTAGTTTTAGTAAATCTGAAGAAGAGTCTATGGTGAGAATGAAGATATAAATTAAAAAAAAATTAATCTGGTCATTTATTTGACTTTGTGTGACCCTATAGAAGAAATTACTGTTCTTGAAAGAGTTTAAGTACGATAAAATAAAATTGAACTGAAAGGAAAAACTTTATTTAACAACAATAGTTTCGGAAACAATTTGTTTAAAAATAAAACTAAGTATTAACAAAAGAAAATGTCATGCGTAATTTTAATCATAAAAAAAGATACATATAATTGATATTTCTTGGTATAAGAAAAGCATTTTGCTTCTTACATCTATCTACACATACATTACATATATCTACCTATGCATTTACATCTACAAGTCGACATCCAGATCAATAAAACATTTATTACGTTTAAACTGCGAAAACTTCCGAAATCGTAACATCCTACAATTGTGGGTACTAACACTCGTCATGTCAACAAATGGAAGTAATACCGATCATTCAATGAATAATAAATGTGAATCATTATAGGCAGAAATACATCTAAGCAGCGCAGGGGTAACTTTTTATCAGCCATTGTGAAAAATAATATCTCCCGAAAGTACTTTCAAAGTCGATTTTTTTTTAAATCGTTTTCTAGTATATAATCAACTTCTAAACTTTATCAATAAACTGTTTTACAAGAACGAAATAGACTGATCAAAGATCGGAGATAAAAAAAATATTCACATTGTGATGAAGCTACATAATTTAAATTCGAACGGAAAAAGATAAAAGCTATTGTTTCTGGATATAAAGGTACATAATGGAAAATAGTACTTGTCAGAAGGAATGTCACTTCTGATTTTAGTTTGGAAAATTTGAAGAGGAATTGATGATATGAATAAATATATGAATGTAAACAATTAATATGCTCATTTATTTGATTTATTTGTGTTTTTAAAGAAGAATTTTCTATTTTTAAATGCGTTTAATGACGATAACATAAAATTGAACTGAGACGAACAATTTATTTAACAACACTAGTTTTTGAAACAATTTGTTCTAAAATGGAACTACGTATTAAGAAAAGAAAAACTTATGAGAAATTTTAAATCATAAAGAATATACATATACTTAAATCATTTTGATGTCCAAAAAAAGGATTTTGTTTTGTATATCTGCATCTATATCAACATTCTATCTGTATCTACCTCTACACATTTCTATCTGTACATTTACAACTACATAACTACATCTCAAGCAATAGAATAATAATAACTTTTAAACAGAGAAAAGTACCGTAATTTTGAATCGTGCAATTTTGAATAACAACACTTTCTTATCCCTTAGATGCATCGTGTAGCATATCTGCAACATGTAAAAAAATTGTGTTTTTATGACATCTAGTGGAGTTTCCATTAACTATATTTATGTTTCATATCTGCTAAATTATGTTTTCAGAAGGACCATTGCACATTTCCTGCAATAGATAGCAGTAGGACTGGTATTTACTCAATTTGGTTGGAAGTAACAAAAAAAAATCAAATGTTCAGAATTCACTTATCTTTTGCATAGTACTTGGAGTTACGTTATTACAAAATAAAAACTTACCTACAAAATAACGTATCTAGATAAATGCTCATTAAAATATTTACTAATTTTTCACTCTATTACACTCAGAAAAAGGAATTGATTAAAACTACAAAACATTTTTGTTGAGTACATTTTGGTTGTTTTAGCAAAATTGGAGTAAAATTGAACCATTTTACTTCAATTAACAAAACATTTTTGCTGACGATACAAATTTTTTTTTGGAATTGCAAAAAAAAAGTGGTTTTCAACAAAATTTTTTTTTTTTGTTGATTCAAACAAAATTTTCATTGACCTATATTTAAACAAAATTTTTGTTTAAATATGGGTCAATAAAAATTTTGCTTGAATCAACAAAAAAAAATTTTTTTGCAATTAAAAAAAAAAAAAAAAAAAAAAAATGTATCGTCAGAAAAAATGTTTTGTTAATTGAAGTAAAATGCTCCAATTTAACTCCAATTTTGCTAAAACAACAAAATGTACTCAAAAAATAGTTTTAATCAGTTTCTTTTTCTGAGTGTAGTTATGACAATAGTTTTTTCTTGTGTTCCAGATGTGCAACATCACGTGAATATTGCATCATTACGAAATCGTCACGTTTTCCAGCAATTCTAGCCACAATGAATGCTATCATAAATCATTTTAACATATAAAATTGACAATTTTTTTTAATGTAAAAAAAGTAAATGGAAACTTCGTTGAAAACACGATTAAAAATGCATTTAGTTGGTGCTACCAGTGGGCATAAATCATTTAAATACTATTAAAAATGATCTTGGAAACACAATTAGTTTAAAACGCATTGCACCTATAATATTGTATAGAACGGCTTAAATTCATTAAAAAAACACTACGTGATAGGAAGATAGTTTATATATATCATCAATCATTGTATTATAGATTTTAGGAAAATAAATTATTTTTTACTTCATAAAGATAGCAACAGATGTCAGCAGGTGCAATCTAGGCAGTTGATATTTTTGTTCTCTCCAATTTTCGTGTGACATTCGTAAACAAATTCGAAATAAGAGTTGAGAATTCATTTGAAATTAACAATATTACTCATAATTAAAATGAGGAATCATCTCAAACGCTTTGGATTACGTACATGTTATTTATTTTTAATAATTGCTAGTTTGAGTTTGACTGCTCTCACACTTACCGCCATATTGGAGTTGGAGGCAGAGCTGATCTTACGCAATCTAGACTGTTCATTGGTCTGAGCTCTGGAAACTACGTTTGTTGCCAAACGCTAAGCTAGAAATTCAGCCTTATTTCCGCGCCACGTAAGAGAAATATATATATAGATATTGTAATTGTAATATTTTTGCAAAGAAATACAAGGTCAAGTAGGAACAAGAAAAAAAAAAATGTGGGACCACCAAAAAATTTGAGATAAGACTCAGTCGATCATTGGACAAATTGGAAAGACAAAGGTAATAGATGCAAAATGCCTAGTTGTAATGGATTCACCCATGTGTCATGCACAAAATGCTTCGTATTTTTATGCTTCAATAAAGACAAAAATTGCTTTAAAGATTTTCATAAATGAAGCCACATAGTAATTTTGTACGCATTGTATCAGGTATGCATCATAAGAAAAAAGTTAATGTATTATACGAAAAATATACCTCTGATTTTTTTTTCCTGTGTAATTCTCCTTTCTTAGAATTATGTATAATTTTTCTAAACAAAATAAAAATCATGCATTTAAGGGTTTAATAAATGGATGTAATAGCGTCCATTCAGTCATTAATAAATGCCAATCATTACAAGACGAATTTAAACAGTGTATGAACAGTTTCGTTATCTACTGCTGTGAAAGGAAACGAATAACTCCCAAAAGTACTTTTAAAGTCGATTTGGATTTTCAAAAAACATATAAATAAATATAACCAAAATTTAATTGTTATCAGGAAACTAATTTAAAAGTCACTGCTTCAAAAAATAACAACTCTGATGAAAACTATTAATATTCTGATGGAGCTCAAAAAATTTAGATTCCAACGGAAAAAAGAAATGCTTTTATTACTAGATATATAGAAAGAAATAAGGAAATGTAATATTTGTCGGATGGACTGACATTTTTTGACTTTAGCAAATTTTAGAACGTCTTATGTGAAAAAAGATATTAATGGAAAAAAAATAATCTTGCCCTTTATTTGATTTTTTATGTTCGTAAAAAAGAAATGACTATTTTTCAATGACTTTAAAGATGACTCATTAGAAGCATATAGGAAAAAACTCTAGTTGACCACAATAATTGCTATAACTATTTGTAAAATAACTAACTAACTAAATAAATAAATAAATAAAAAATTGAAATCATAAAAAGTAAAATTGTATTGGTATTTAGAAAATTATTTTCTTACATCTAGATCTAGATCAGCGTTATATTTACACAACTACTTTAATATTAAATTTAATACCATACAATAAGAGAAACCATCCATAATCAGAGTGTTATACAATATCTGGTAACAACGCTTTTTAATAGTGACCACTCAGCTTGTTATTAAATACGAACTATTACAAACATAAACACATTTTAAGCGACGCATAGACAATATATATACACACACGCACTCACATATATATATATAAGTTGTTGTCAAATAATAATAATAATAACAGTAATAAATAATATGATAAAATATTTCTATAGTCGATTTTGTTTCATAAACATATTATAAAAGAACGTAACCAACGTTTAACTGTTATCACCAAACTATTTTAAAAGTCACTGCATCAAGAAATAATTATTTTGTTTGATTCAATAATACAGGAGATAAAACTATTCACATTGAGATAATATTACAAGATTTAAATTCGAAAGAACGGACAGAGAAAAAAACTATTATTTCTGGGTATAAAGAAATATAATGAAAAAGAGTATTTATCGAATGGAATGGTATTTCTGGCTTTAGTAAATTTAGAGAAGGTTTTATGGTGTGAATAAAGATATGAAGGAAAAAAAAAAGAATCAAGTCAGTTTATTTTATTTCATGTGATCATAAAGAAGAAATATCTATTTTTGAATGAGTTTAAGAACTGTTTAATAATAGTAAACTGAGAGATTGAAAGAAAATTTTGGCTTCTTACAACTACATCTTCATGTCCATTTTTTATATCTAGATCTAAAGATAGATTACATTGCATTTATTTATTTATATCTACACATCTACACATCTGCATCTCAATTCAATTTAAATTGATAACACATAAACTGAGAAAAACTTCCGTATGCATAGTGTCTTACAATTTTTGTTAACAATGATTTCTAATATCAACTGTTCAGTCGCTAAGATAGAAGAATCATTACAAACATAAAATGCATTTTGCGCGATGTATGAAAGTAATAAAAATTTATCAGCTACTGTTAAAAAAAAAAAAAAAACCTCGGAAAATCCATTTTCTTTTAGTAATCATATGAAAAATATAACCAAAGTTTAATAAGTATTAGCAAACATTTTTTAAAGTGAAGGTAACAAATAATAACTACTTTGATCAAAGACAGGATAAAAACTATTCACATTTTGATGTAGCTTACAAAATTTTAATTTGAACGGACAAAGATAAAAACTCTCATTCTGAGAGGGACTACTGTTAAAAAGTATATTCTCCATTTATTTTTTTCATTATTGCTCTTTCACACTTCTCGTATATTCTCATAACGAAGGGCTACTGTTATAATAACTAAATATTAAGAGTGACTTATTTTTCTTCCTCTTTTGTTTCTTTATTCATTTCTTTAAGCATTTAAAATATTATTAAGATAAAATTAAACACTGCTTTATCTCGATTAATACAGATGGATGTTTTTGTGTCTGTCCAGAGTTTTTTGAAGAGAGTGCGATCCACAGAGCTTCACAATTTGGCAGGAAGTTTAAAAAATATCTGTAATTATGCACCTTGAAGGCAATTTTCCAATTTTTTTATTAGTTTAAAAAATAATTAATTAAATAATTTAAACATGCCATTTCTATTGATTATGAGTTTACAATCTATGCCGATAGATGGAATAAGATATAATTAAGTAAAATGATTTAAGAACAGTCAGCCATTTTTTTTAGTTGCGTTCGTAATTATATCAATACGTAGCACCTATTGTCATCGTCTGGTCCTCCGTCTGTCCATCCGTCTGCATATAATTACGCAAAAACTACCCAACCGAATGGTTTGAAATTTAATATATATAAATGTTGCAGTATTTTCTCGCGTTATTTCAAATTTTATGAAAGTCGAATCAAAACTTAAAAAGATATTATTCAAAGTTTTCTTTATTCCATTAAATCCTATCATACGTAATCTATAAAATAAAAGCGCAAGTCATGTGACTGAGGAACACATATACGGGCAAACCATTTCTTTTTTCATATATCAAGCAGCCATTATTATACAAAATTATTTTTCTGAATAAAATTGCATAAAAGTTACATTTTCAGAAAGAGCATTCCAAAATTGTTTGCTTGAGAGATGAGTTACATTAAAAAATGTATACATTCTGCGATAACTTCAATGGAAATTAGGTTAATAGTCGAATATCTCGATCCATTAAAGTAAGTAAATACAAGAGATTCGTTCATCGTGAGTCGTAGAAATATTAAACCATGGAGGCAATCATTCGCAAAGCAAGATCTCCATTTTGAATTTTGCAGCACTGTCTTGTGTCAAAAAAAATTCGCATCTGTAAACGTGGCATACGTAATAAGAAAAAAAAGCATACTTATTTCACTCATAGCAGACGATTAAACTAATTTCTCTGAAATAATAACAATGATTTTTTTTACATTGTAAAACTAGTTATAATACGGACGCACCTCACTTGTCACCTTTAAAGTATAATTTTCACCTTGTTATTTCTTAATTGGGATTTTTGTTTTTTTTAAGAAATAAAATAGAACTTACAAATTAAATAAAGCTATAAAATTTATTAATTTTATTCCCTTACAGCTCACCTGTAAATTTATAGATTCAGAGATACACTATTTCAAAGTTAATGCTAGTCAACTTCTCAATTTTACCCGTTAAATCTATGGGCATAAAATGCATTCGTATTTTTAAAATATCTCACGAGGAAATTATGAAAGAGAAATAACGGAAAAAAATATTTATCATATGGAATGGCATGTCTGTTTGTTGTTTGGGAAAAACGTAAATTTGAAGAAGCACTCTGGTGATGTAAAAATGATATGAATGAAAGAAATGAAGCGATTCATTTATTTGAATTTCGTGCAATTATAAAGAATGAGTTACTATTTTTAAATTCGTTTAAATAATTTAAAAATAGAATTGAACTGAGGGAAAAACTTATCTTACAACACTAATTTCTGAAATAATTTGCTTTAAAATTAAAATGCGCATTAATAAAATACAGTTTCATGTGTAATTCTAAATCATAAAAAAATATATACTTGTTGTAACTGAATTTTGTTGGTAACCAAGGGAAGGTTTTGTTTCTTACATCTAAATCTACATCTACATATATCCCTTATCTATAGAGTTACATCAATGTATTTACATCCCGATAAATAAAAATTTGACAAGTTTAAACTTAAAAAAAAAAAAAAAAAAAACTTTTAAAATCGGAATGTTTTATAATTTTGAATAACATTCTTTTAACAAAAGGAAATAATAGCGATCATTCAGTCACTAACAAATGGGAATCATTACAAGTATAAATACATTTTAAGCTGTGTATGAACAATATTTTTATCATCTTCTATGGAAAGAAAAATAATAGAATAACTCTAAAAAAAACTTTTAAAAGCGATGTTGTATTTCAAAAACTATATAAAACAATGAAAACCAAAGTTTAACCGTTATCAGCAAACTATTTTTAAAGTCGCAGAATCAAGAAATAACTACTCTGATAAGACATGAGATAAATAAAAACTATTCCCATTGTGGCTACAAGATTTAAATTCGAACGGACAGAGGGAAAAGCTATTATTTCTAGATATAAAGTGAAACAATGGGAAAATGGGTTTGTCGCACAGAAATGACATTACTAGTTTTAGTAAATTTGGAGAAAATGTGTAGCGGGAATAAAGATATGAATGAAAAAAATGAATGTGGTGACTTATTTGATTTCGTGTGATCATAAAGAAGAAATCTACTTTTGAATGTGTTTAAGGGCGATTCAATCGAAATTTAGAGGTAGGGGAACTGGGGGATGAATGGGACAAAGGATGGATGGGACAAGGGATGGATGGGGCATTCTCAATATTTCAGGCAATAAACATTTTTTTTAGTTGCTTCTATCCTCATATATAACATTATCATAGTGTGCTTCAGAACCAAAAGCAAGACCACATGGCTGTTTTCAATTTCCTTCAAAGTTACATTTCCTGAAAAGTTTACTTAAAAGTTATATTTTTTTATATTGGAAGTTGTTCACATATTTTATGCACTATAAATAATTAAGATATGTTATAGTTATTTATTTCAAAACTCAATATTCGTAATTAAAATAAATGAATATTAACCATTGTGACAAAATAATTTCTGAGATAAAATGGCTGACAATTGAATATATGCATCATTGGGATGATTGGGACATTTTAAATGGGGATGAATGGGACTGCTTCATTCATCCCTAGAGGATACTGAATTTTTTTTTATTAACTAAATAATATTACATATGTTGATAAATTAATAATTTATGTTAATTATTCTTTTAACATTTCCTCCTCATTGTAGCCACCGTAGTCTTCAGCCATTGGATGTTTCTGTTTATGGGCATTTAAAGGCAAAGCTGAAATCAGTCCAAGATGATTGGGTGACAAGTAATCTTTGAGAGCATGTTACAATTTTTGACCTCTCAGCTTTTGCCAAGGAAGCATTTTTGTCAGCTTTTAGTACTGGCAACATAAACATAACCAGTGGTTTTAGGAAAACTGCCATTTTACTTTTTAACAGCAATACATTCACTGAAACTGATTTTATACCAACTTATGCGACTGACAGACCAGATTTAGAACATTTTAGACAGACCACATTTATTGTGTTACTGATATTTGCACATCCGTGTAACTTTAACTTTGTAATTCACTAAAATTTCAGTTATAATATATAATATAAATTACAGTTTTTTAATGCATAATTAACTGTGTTTTCACATTTTAGATTACTAACTCTGATATATAACAGCCATATAAGATCATATATTACAAATATAATTACATACACGTTTATAATTATAAATTTTAATTTGGTATCATTGAATACAGAGAGGAAAATATTTGTGTCCCTTCCATCCGTGCTGTGGGGATGATTGGGACAGAGAGGAACTTTTTTTAATTTATTAATATATTTCTGTATAATAATAATTTTGAATAATTATTGTGCATAAGATGTAGACAAACACCTAATGTATGAAATGCGATATATAATATTAATAATAACTGAAATAAAATATTTAAAATATATATTTTTGTGAAAATGTCCCATTCATCTCCTATCTCCCCTAAATCCTCAATAATAATAATAGTTTCTCAAACAATTTGTTTTAAAATGAAAAAGTCTTAGCTAAAAACAAATGGATTAATGGAATAATGTAGTGAGCTCTATGGATCACTTACTTGCGAAGCAACTTAATATCCAGTATAGAGGTAATTGGCTTGCTAAGCAAATGGGGAGCCGTAAAAAAATATATAATTGTAGTAAGGAACTACAAAAAAATACAAGAATTTTTTTTTAAATAGAAGTATAATACAGTATAGACAAAAGAAAGTTTAACAATTAAAAAAAGAAAGAAAAAATCCATTAGATCCAAATGACAGACGAAAACCTACCGAGGAACAAGCCCATACACCTCTCATAAAAATAAAGCTCATTTCAGAGTCTTTTTTTTTAAACTTTATTAATTAACAAAAAAAAAAGCTAGTTCATGCTAGGAGAGTGGAAAACTCAGAACATAAAAAGTTAAAAAGCAAAACTGCATAGTCTGGTAACTTTGTAAAGATGACATTAGTCAACTTCGGGGAGATTAATTTCGTTGGAAAGTGAATCGAATTCATCGATAATAACAATAATTTTTTCCACGGAATCCTTAAACTTTTTAGTCTCTTAGCAATATTTTTCATACATTTATGAAAGTTAGAAATTTGAAGACTTTCTTTTTTTAAAGTTAAAAATTCTTAAAAAATCCTTAAAAATCCTTAAAAAAACTTTAAAATCCTTAAAAAATTTGGAAAATTTTCTGGATTTCATTATTATAACTAGATGATACTTGATGAAAGTTAGAATTAAAATTTGGAATAATTTTATTGTTATCACTAGTAGATGAAGTAGAAGAGTTCTCCACAGGAGAAGTAGTGCCTTCAGGGTTAGAATCAGCTGCAGGTTCAGCATTGGTTTTCTTTTTAGTATAATTAAATTCTTTAAAAATATCAGCAAGCAATTGGGTTTCTTTAATAGTATTGTTCTTTTCTTTAGTAGAATTAGAGTTGTTTTTGCCTCTAACACGGTAGGAGTTTTTAGGATAGCCATGGTAGTTAGCAGGGTGACCAGTTTGATCGTAATTGGCACATTTAGGTATAATTCTGCGCTTATGTGGGCATTCTGGAGTTAGATGTTTTTCGGCACATTTTAATCATTTTGGCGTAAAATTGCAGTCTTCTGAAGCCTGCCCAAAGCCCTGGCAACGATAGAATTGTTTAACTTTTTTGTTTATTATTAAAGACTGTAATATTGACAGAAATATAATAAATTTCCTTTATTTGAAAGATTTCATAAAAGTTGGAGCGAGGGAGGACACTCACCAAGTATATTGGCATTGGGTTTCCAGTTTTGCGATTTTTGAGCATGGCAGCCTTGATTACAGTGAAACTATACTCTTTCAGACTATTAATGAGAATTTTATTATCAGTATAACAGGGAAGACCCGTCATACATATTTTTCGGTGTTTGGTCCTTTGAGGGAAGGGTGGTATACTTTTAAGTTTTTTCATCAAGAAAACATTGAGTTTCCCTAAAGTCTTTGTCTGATTTGCACAAAACCATAAGGCGGTCGACTTTGAGAATAATTAAGGGTTTGGTTTTGTTAATATAACTAATACATTTTGCAAGGAAAGTCCAATTTTCCTGTACTTCAATATAAAATAGATTAATTTGGGGTTTAGAGTTAACAGAATTTTGGTCCGGTGTATTAAGAGGGGAAGTTTGATCCATAAGGGTATCGTCATCAAGATTGACGTCACTACCAAGATTTTGAAATTTATTTTTCAGGGGAATTGCGGAGTTTTCCACGTTATTTTTACGTTTATGTCTGTTATTCACTTTGGTGAAGTTAAGTTCATCATATAAATTTTCATTATTAAGTAAAGTTTGATGGGTTACTCTGAGTTTAGAAAAACAGAAAAATGAAAAGTAAGCGGATTTGGTATAAATTTAAGATTATAAGACTCCCCAAGAAATTGAAAAACCTCTAGGCAAACATTTCTTACTTCCGTTTGATTAGCTTGTGTTTGATGGTAACCATCTTTGCTTAACCCTTTCGGGTTAAGCAAAGTACTTTCGGCAAAGTACTTTCAGTACTAAAATGTTGAAATAAATGACTGGCAGCGGAATTTACAAAAAAAAATATTTTGAAATAAGAAAAAGAATATATTTCACATACATATTAAATGGAAAAGATTTTAGCAAAATTCTGGTGCCGTTGTGGCGTTTAGGAATTAAAATTATGTGGTTTCATAAACATACCACTGCCCCTGAAAGGGTTAAGGTGGTGTCAATGTATTCATCATAAAAAGATAAGAGCTCAGCCAGTATATTCTTAATTTTCCAATCAGGAAATACAGAGCATAAGAACTGAGCATTAAAGTTCAGAGAAACAGCCCCGTTCACAAAGCTCGTAAGTTTATCAGTACTTTGATTCCCGCTCCTATAAAGGAAATTCGAAACTCATGATTAGTTTGAAAAATAGTCATTCAAAATATAATTTTATTGGTAGTTTGGATATTTTTATTTTTCTTCAATTTACACCTACATGTACCAACTTCTTTGCTTTTAATAACTAAATCTGCATGTATACATTTACATATCTACATTTATGCAATCACATTTATATCTAGAAACCTATATTAAAATTTAATAAATTATAAAATGAGAAAATTTTCATAATCAGTGTGTTTTTTTAGTAACAAGGTTTTTAAATAATGACCACTCAGTCTCTCATACATGATGATAATTACAAACAAAAACATTTTAACAGGGTTCCTACAGGTCAGAGAATTTCCAGACCAGAAAATTCCTGGAAACCAGTATTTTCTTATAGAAAACCTCAACTATAATGGGACGAAGTTTCCCACGATTTATTTAGGTGTTTTTTTCTATAAGAAATTAGTGGTATTTCCCTGGAAAATTCCATGAAATGTAGGAACCCTGTTTAAGTAATGTAAAAAAAAATACATTAACTGCAACCAAAATAAATAAATAAATAAATAACAAGAATATCTTCCAAAAGTACTTTATAAACATTTATATTAAACATTATATTAAACATTTCGTTTTTTAAAAACTACATGAAAAAGATAACATAATTTCAATAGTTATCCGAAAACTATTTTAAAAGACACTGCATCAAAAAATAACTACTATGATCAAAGACACGAGATAAATTCTATTCACAAAATTTGAATTTGACCTACAAAATTTGAATTCGAAGAGTCAGGGTTTTAAAAGCTATTCTTTTCTGATGTAAAGAGGCTTAAAGAAATCGAGTATTTGTTGAATGGAATGACATTTCTGGTTTTAGTAAATTTTAGAAGTCTGGTGTGGATAATGAAATCTTTGAAAAACTGAATCTGGTCGTTTATTTAATTCCTTACGTTTAAGAAGTAGAAATAACTGTTTTTAATTGATTTTAAGGACGATTCAAAGAATAAAATTAAGAAGACAAAGACTCATTAACAACAGTAATTTCTGAAATAGTTTGTTTTACAATGAAAAACCGTTACAAAAAGGCTCATGAAATAGTTTAAATATAAAATAATAACATTTTATTATTTGTAGAATTTTTTTCAATCTGTCATCTATATTTACGTTTTTTTTTTTTGCATCTTACACCTAGATCTAGAATTATATATATATATATATATATATCTTTAGGTTGATGCAAAAATTCTGTTTTATTTTAATACCCAATGTTAGTACCTTTAATAAAGGTAAAATATTAAAATTTGATAATTTTACATATCAGTTCAAAGCAAGCAGGTATTATAATAAAATTATCAGGTATTAAAATTTTACCGGTATTATAGGAATTAAAATTAGATATTAAAATACGACAGAACTTTTGCATCAACCTAATATACATGTCTGAAGTCTGGAAACGGTCAAATAACTCGCGAAATATACATCGGATTGAAAAACGGCAAAATGCATGTTCAATATTTTTGAAAAATCTATTTAGGGATATGAAAGTCCCCCCCCCCCAACTTTGCCCCCCCCGGGAGGGAAAAGGGGGCAACTTTAAAATCTAAAATCATGACCCCCATTTTTTATTGCAGATTCGGATTCTACGGGGGAAAAATACGTAACTTTTGTATTGAACATTTTCTTCGAAACATTGTAGATGGCGCTGTAATCGAGTGCAATGCTGTGAGAATCGTTATCATTGCAATGTCTGGAAACGCTCCAATAACTCGAGAAATATACATCAGATTGAAAAACGGAAAAATACGTGTTTAATATTTTAGAAAAATGGCAACTTTGATATCCCTAAGTAGATTTTTCAAAACTATTGAACATACATTTTTCCGTTTTTCAATACGATGTATATTTCTCGAGTTATTCGAGCGTTTCTAGACATTGCAATGGTAACGATTCTCACAGCATTGCACTCGATTACAGCTCATCTACAATGTTTCGAAGAAAATGTTCAATACAAAAGTTACATATATTTTCCCGTAGAATCCGAATCTGCAATAAAAAATGGGGTTCATCATTTCAGATATCAAAGTTGCCCCCCCCCCTCTCCCCTCGGGCGGACAAAGTTGGGGGGCAACTTTCATATCCCTAAATAGATTTTTCAAAAATATTGAACATGCATTTTGCCGTTTTTCAATCCGATGTATATTTCTCGAGTTATTTGGCCGTTTCCAGACTTTTCGGACACTCTGTATATCTACATTTATACATTTCTGTTTACACCCCGATTAAAATAAAATGTAACATATAAAATGAAAAAACTTCTATAATCAGAGTTGCCTACAATTTTTGGCAGCCACTCAGATGCTAGTAAATGTGAATCATATCTACATTTACTAGCATCCCAAGCATCCATTTAAAAACTACAATTAGAGCGATGTATTATAAAAAATCATATGCTTCTAAAGAAAGAAAAAGAATAACTGCCAAAAGTACTTTAAAAGTTAAAATAAAAAATATATTGTTTTTCCAAAATATTACTTAAAATAAGTGAAAACTAAAGTTCATTCGTTATCAGAAAAAGATTTTAAAAGTAACAGCATCAAGCAATAGCTACTCTTTTTGATCAAGACAGGAGACAAAAACTATTTACATTGTTGTGGAGTTGCACAATTTAAATTCGAACTGACAGAAGAAAAGCTATTATTACTGAATATAAAGGGAAA
Source organism: Maratus michaelseni (assembly GCA_963931845.1). Lineage (NCBI taxonomy): Eukaryota > Metazoa > Arthropoda > Arachnida > Araneae > Salticidae > Maratus > Maratus michaelseni. The sequence continues at coordinate 169,741,664 of OZ007591.1, forward strand.
TATTAAAAAAGAACACTTGCCGCATGAAAAGACATTTCTGATTTTCATTTCGAAAAAACATAAATTTGACGAAGAATGGATGATATAAATATAAATATAAATAAAAAACTGATTTTGGGTATATAGGTAAATTTGTGTCATTATTAAAAAGAAATGAATATTTTCGAACGTCTTTAAAAATAAGGAGAAAATGTCTCATTAAGGTCACATAATTCGATTTTAGTTGTTACAAAAGCAAAATTCACGATTAGTTTTAAATCATTAAAAAATAGATAGTAAATTTTGTGGGTATTTAGGAAACATTTTTGTTTCTTGCATCTGCATTTACATTCTCACACTCCATCTATATCTGCAGCTACAACTGCACATCTACATATATTCATATAGATATTTACATCTACACAAATACATTCCACTTCAATAATAAAAAAAAATCCCGGTGAAGGTCAAACTGGACGTCCTACCTTTCGGCTTGAGCGCACTTAGCCCTGTTAAAAACATTTAAAATGATAAATCTTCCATTATGGGAGTGTCACAAATTATCGGTAAGAACAATTTTTAAACAAATGAAAGTGAAAACCACCATTCCGTTTCGAATTTTGTGGGTATTCAGGAAACGTTTTTGTTTCTTGCATCTGCACTCGCATCCTCACGTACTCTCCATCTATATCTGCAGGTACATTTACAGCTACAATTGCACATCTACATATAGATCTTTATCTTCATATCTTCATATAGATATTTATATCTACACAAACGCATTCCATTACAATTAAAATTTAAAAACGTTTCAATTGAGAAATCTGCCATTATGGGTGTGTCACAAATTTTCGGTAACAACAATTTTTAAACAAATAAAAGTAAAACCCTTCATTCAGTTGTTAAAAATTGAGAATCATTTCAAAAATAAATTCATTATAAGCAATGTAATTTTTTTTTCTATCAGCTGCTCATCACATCCTTTCTATCACCCCAGAAGTACAGGGTACGAATGAATATCCCAACTTTGAAGGGCTATATCTTCTGAACAATGAAAGGTAGTGTTCCATTTCACACATCGAAGTGAGTGAAAAGTTATGAAGTTTCATAAATGTAAAGGTTCGTTTTTTTTGGCGAGAGATAGCGCAACGAGCGGCGGGTTGAAAGTGAACCGGCATGTTCCGTTGCGAGTTTTTCCAATTGGTTAGTGCACCACCCCATTGGTACTTTTCTGTACGATAGTTTTTGATAGAGCAACTGCTGCAACGGTGGAATGGTCGCAGAACAAAAATCGACGCTGTCTTCATCAGTGGCCTCCACGAAGCCCAGACTTAACTCCGTGCGATTTTTTTTATTTGGGGATACATAAAAGATAAAGTGTTTTTTCCGCGTCTACCAGCTGACACTGCTGAACTGAAAATGAGCATAACTGCAGCTATTGCAACTGTAACACCCGACATGCTGAAAACCGTGTGGGACGAATTCTCCTACAAAATGAATGTCGTTTGTGTTTCTGCTGGTGGTCACATTGGACATTTATAAATATTTGCTATTAGCAATTTCACAATCTTCTTTTTTATGGTCTTTTTCACAAATGCGTGTACTTTCTATAGTTTCGTTTAAAAGGCTCTTCAAATTTGGGATATTCGTTTTTAATCACCCCGTACTTTGTTTTTCAAAACTATATAAAATAATATAACGAATGTATAATCATTAACAGCAAATTATTTATAAGTTACACTATGAAAAAATAACTACCATGTTTGATCCAGAATGGGAGAAAAATCTATTTACATAGCGATGGGGTTGACGAGTTGAACAGTTTAGTGTTGACGTCAATTTTACGCCTGTCTTTGTTGTTAAGTGTAGATGTATTTCTACACTTAAGCGAGCCATAAGAGAGAAGAAGTCTAATAGTAGTCTAAACTACATAAAAGGGAATATAATTATAAATATAATTAAAGCTAGAAAAACGCTTAGAAATGGTTTAAAAATGTGATATATAACTACAGGTAAATGACAAATATAATAATTGCATAAAAAAGTGAATACAGTAAAATTGTTAAATGTTCAGTTGTTCAAAACACTGGAGATAAAAAGGGAAAAGTTCAGCTGTTCAATGTCGCCTTGAGTTCTGAACTATCATGCATATATATTTTTACATATACACGTCTATATAAAGATTCAATTAAAGTTTAATACATTTAAAGTGAGACATCTTTCACAATATAAGTGTGCAACAATTTTTGGTAACAATCCGTTTCTCGACAACTTAAAGTATTAGCGATCACACTGAAAAAAAAAAAAACCGTGAAAAAACGAAAAATATACTGGCAACAATAGTGCCGTCTGTTCTCCGTAATTTATTATCTCAATTCAGGTAAATCATTTGAATTGAAGCGATTTTTGCGCCGGTATTAAATTGATAAGCTTTTTTCTATTTTGTTCTGTTAATAGATGTCAGCATTGATCAATTTATCATTTTTTAATTAAGTTATTTAACTTCCTGTGATTACATGATCTGTATCTGGGAGACTGAATATTTGTGATTCGTTCACTCATTTTTGATTCATCTGCTGTACTTGTAACTACTTTTTGGCAACGATTCCATTTTTTGCAAATCATGCCTACTGGGATTATGTGTGGATGCTTCATTAATTAAAATTTTTATTCTGTTTTTCAAATTTATATTCTTTTTTTATAATGTGCGATAACCCGAAACATGTATTATTTTAGCTAATTTAGCTTATACATGGACGAAATCGTACATTTTCTGTGGTATCTGTAGCAATTTGGGGCCTGATGATTCTGCTACAATGCCACAAATAATTCATTTAATTCATATTTTTTTATCTTTTCCTATTTTCCTCCAATATGTTTTATATTATCTTGGTGATATGTTATATTTTTATTTTTATTCTATATTTTTCTGGATATTTTTCAAACAGGTATATTTTCATATTTTTATTCCCGATTCTTGTATGGTGTTTTTGTGTTGTCTTTTAACGGTGGTATATATATATATATATATATGACACATTTTTGTTACGATTGGCACATTATTGATGATTGCTATTACTGTCGACTTGAAACGTTCGTTCCATCATACTCCAGTGATGACATATCAGTCCAAACCCCACGAAAATTACCGTATAATCAGTTCGATGTAGGCGCAGCCGAGATCATGGAAATACAGTCATGACATTCGGTGAGGGTATTATTCCGATTTAATCACTATGAAGGCAATTCTCGGAGTACGAATCATATTTGAACATCATATTATAATGCAATCGGAAAGCTGAGTAGAGGCAGTTCATTCCAATAAAAATTTCCCAAAACATTAAGGAAACTTAATAGATGAGCAAGAACTTTATTATGAGAACAGAGATGAAAACAACTCCACCGACTTTCGCTTCATTAAAAACTTGAACACATTAAGTATTGAAGAATTAGCAGAATTTGAAGAACATACTACCGACGAAATAGTGTAGACTTCCCCAGTGACGGCTTATAGATAACAACAAATAATTCGTGTAAAATCTGTCTCCGAAGCCAGTGTAACCGTATAAATACTTCCAAAATCTTGCCCAAAGTAACAAAGCTGGCCCACTCACATTAATGTTCGGAGGAAGCCAGGGGGGTAGACAAGGCGGGGCCTGCTCGCTAATGGATGAAAAATTGAGGCCACGAGGGTGTGTCTCTGACGTATGACCAAAACTCTTTATCAGAAGCGGCAATTTAAAAAGGTAAAAAGCCTTTGGGCGCGAAAACGTCAGGAATCCTGGGATGCCGAATGATAATTAAATAGAAATAAAAATGGTATTACAAAAGTTCCAAAGAATAAAAATTCAATGTCTCAAAAGAAGAAATTAGGCAGGTGCGTTTTAGAGGCAGTGTTGCAATTTAAGAGAATAAGGGGTTAATAAATACGTGTACCTTTAACAGATTAAGATTTTTAGAATGATAAATAAAAGAATATTTTGATTAAGTTATGGAATAAAATATAAAATAGATTTAAGAGATATTTTAAAAAGAGAAGGAAAAATTAGAATTGTAAGAATTTGGAATAATTTAACTAAGGAAAAATGGCGAACATTTTTTATTATTACATATATATATATATATATATATATATATATATATATATATATATATATATATATATATATATGTAATAATAACTACGTCATCAACTACGGCATCAACTACGGTAAAAAAAACTCGAAAAAGTTTTTTTTTTAAGTAAAATATAATTGTTTCTTAATTGCCATATGAAAAATATAACTAAAGTTAATTCGTTATCAGCAAACTATTTTAAATATTGCAGCATCAAAAAATAATTACTCCAAACAAAACCGGATATAAAAACAATTTACTGTTTGGTGGATCTTACAAAATTTAAACTCGAACAGAAAGGGAAAATCTATTATTTATGGATGAAAAGAGAAATATTTAAAAAAGTATTAGTCGGATTGCATGACATTTCTAATTTTAGTTTAAAAATAACAAAAATATGAAGAAGAAGTGATGATACAAATATACTGATATGAATCTGGTTATTTATTTCGTTTTTGTGTAATTATAAAGAAAAAATTACCATTTTGATCAGCTGCTTTTAAAAAATAAGAATGACTTGCAAAACTGCTTTCAAAGTCGAATCTACTTTCCAAATATCACATAAAAGTACATAACCAAAGTTTAATTGTTATCAGCAAATCATTTAAAAAATCACTTCCTTAAAAAATAATCATTTAACCTAAGGCAAGAGATAAAAATTATTCGCATTGTGATGGGATTACAAAATCTAAATTCGAAAGGACCGAGGAAAAAGCTATTATTTCTCGATTTAATGAGAAATAAACAAAAAGAGTATTTGCCAGATAAAATGACATTTCTAGTTTTAGTAAATTTGTAGAATATATCGTGTGAATGAAGATATAAATAAAAAAAAATTAATCTGGTTATTTATTTGATTTCGTGTGACCTTATAGAAGAAATTACTGTTTTTGAAAGTGTTTAAGTACGATAAAATAAAATTGAACTGAAAGGAAAAACTTTATTTAACAACAATAGTTTCGGAAACAACTTCTTTAAAAATAAAACTACGTATTAACAAAAGAAAATGTCATGAGTAATTTTAATCATAAAAAATAGATACATATAACTGATATTTCTTGGTGTATAAGAAAAACATTTCGCTTCTTACATCTATCTACACATACATTACATATACCTACCTATGAAATTACATCTACAAGTCGACATCCAGATCAATAAAACATTTTTTACGTTTAAACTGGGAAAACTTCCGAAATCGTAACATCCTACAATTGTGGGTACTAACACTCGTCATGTCAACAAATGGAAGTAATAGCGATCATTCAATGAATAATAAATGTGATTCATAATAGGCAGAAATACATCTAAGCAGCGCAGGGACAACTTTTTATCAGCCATTGTGAAAAATAATATCTCCCGAAAGTACTTTCAAAGTCGATTTTTTTTTAAAATCGTATTCTAGTATATAATCAACATCTAAACTTTATCAATAAACTGTTTTACAAGAACGAAATAGACTGATCAAAGATCGGACATAAAAAAAAAGTATTCACATTGTGATGAAGCTACATAATTTAAATTCGAACGGAAAAAGATAAAAGCGATTGTTTCTGGATATAAAGATACATAATGGAAAATAGTACTTGTCAGAAGGAATGTCACTTCTGATTTTAGTTTGGGAAATTTGAAGAAGAATTGATCATATGAATAAATGTATGAATGTAAACAATTAATCTGCTCATTTATTTGATTTATTTGCGTTTTTAAAGAAGAGTTTTCTATTTTTAAATGTGTTTAATGACGATAACATAAAATTGAACTGAGACGAACAATTTATTTAACAACACTAGTTTTTGAAACAATTTGTTTTAAAATGGAAATACGTATTACGAAAAGAAAAACTTATGAGAAATTTTAAAGCATAAATAATATACATATAATTGCCGAAAGCTCAATTGAGGGTCACTATGGAGACCCTAAAAGTTTTTGGTTTCCGTCTGTTTGTCTGTCTATTCCGCGATAACTGCCGCAAAAATGATCCGATTAGGTTGATTTTTGGTGGGTATGTTGGCGAGGTACCCGGAATTAGCTGTATAGTTTTTAGTTATATTTGGTTCATTCATTCGTTTGAAAACTATCGAACATTTTTTTTAGGTCATAATGCTTTTCAATGGGTTAGTGAGCCGATTTTTTTAATTTTAACATTCTCCGAAAAGAAACAGTCGCATTGGGATAATTTTAAATTCTAAATTATGGATGCTAAATTTACAAAATGGAGATCTTAATTTAATCCAATTGCTTTGAAAATTTGCCAATATATTTATTAGAATTTCGAAATTAATTGCATAAATTATTGGGAAATTTTATGCATTAATTTGAAACATATAAAACATTCCAATTTCTCATTTTTTACAAAAAATTCCAATGCATTTTTTTCTCTCTTTCATTAAATGGTTGCTAAGAACTATATTTCAAAGAATATCAACAAAGGAAAATTCATGTGAATCGCATTATTTTGACGCGAAATCTTACTAGCAAAATAGCTAATTTTCGGGTGATTTAAGTTTTAATATGCTTTTTTTAATGAAATAGAGGAGAATTTATTTTAACTACTAAAGAAAAATGACCAAATCGGTTTTCCAAATGAAAATAATAAAAACATTGAATGTGTAAATTGAATATAGGTCACATAAGAAGAATTTACATTTGTATAAGTATATTTTATACACGAAATTTTATTCAATTTCAGCAACAAATGATGTTTAGCGATTAAAATATAAGTATTCTTTTAAGGATAGGATAAAATCTATTGTACAAAGTTATGGTTATTCTAATGAAATTAAAATAGTAAATACATTCAGATATATACTCAAGAAATGAAATAGCACAATTACTGAAAATTGAGAGTATAAAATTAAAGCAACGAGATGGGGTTGGTTCGCACTCTTACACTCGTCTCTGGCTCACTACTACTACTACTCTAGTCCTACTACTGGTCTTACACTCTGGCTCACACTCGTTGGTTTCAGTTCAGGGGTGCTCCGCCCCCCTGAAGTAATGTATTGTTATTCTGAAAAAAATCAGTAATAAATAGTTTTTCCTATCATTGCATAACATTGTGTTTAATGCGATACTTCTAAAATTTCCGGAACTTTCGATAAATTTTATATTTTTATAAATGTATATATAACTTTAAAAGATTGAATTTTAGGATATCAAATATTATGCAGATAATGTTAAAAATTAGTGAGATTAAGGGGTCTCATGACTCTTAATCCTTTAAAATTTTCGAATTTTAAAGTTTTTTATATATCAAACTCCTATCTTTCCTGAACATTTGAGTGTAAATGTTTTCTTGAAATTCCCATTAGAACAGACGTTATGGCTTTTAGAATTATACCCACTCAAAGTTGAAGCATACTCAAAGCTGAAGCAAAACATCATTTTTCTCAAAATGATGTTTTTGGGCACAACGCGCATGATATCTCAAAAACGTATCAATATTTTTTCATGAAATTTTCCAAAAATATGTGTCATGTTAGTCTACATAAATTAAACCTAATATTTTATTCTAATTATTAAAAAAAAAATTTAAGTGGTTATAATGTTGAAAATTTAAAAAAATTGTATAAGCTCAATACAATTTTGCATTAAAAATATATAAATGCTTTAAATACAAATTTATTGAAGTTCAGTGTAATGATTACAATATGAAGTATAATTAGATTCCAAAATTTTTATTTTAGATGCAAGAATTATTTTATAATCGTGCGCGAAAGGTGTCATGTCAATTTTCTGCTCGAAAAATGTATGACAGTTTGAGGCCAACCTATAAATATTAATTCTGCATCTTGTAACTTTTTAAATAAGTGAAATCAAAGAACACGCTTCTACCCTTTCATCCCAATAAAAATTGTGTTTTTAAATCATATACATTTGAAGATATTAAATGTTAAAAATGGTCTTTTTTTTTGCATTTTTTCGAATTTTAAGAGTCTGGAGACCCCTTAATGAACAATGATTTGTAGAGCTGACGTTGAGGCCTCTGATCTGTAGATTTACTAGTTAAATTATTTTTAATTGTATAAATTTGTATAAATGTATGTAATGTTTGTATAAATTATTTTGATGTCCAGGAAAAAGTTTTTGTTTCGTATATCTGCATCTATATCAACATTATATCTATATCTACCCCTACACATTTCTATCCCACATTTACAACTACATAATTACATCTCAAGCAATAGAATATTAATAACTTTTGAACAGAGAAAACTACCGTAATCGGAATGTCGTGCAATTTTGAATAACACTCTCTTAACTCTTAAATGCATCGTGTAGCATATCTGCAACACGTAAAAAAATTGTGTTTTTATGATATCTAGTGGAGTTTCCATTAACTATATTTATGTTTCATATCTGCTAAATTATGTTTTCAGAAGGACCATTGCACATTTCCTGCAATAGCTAGCAGTAGGGCTGGTATTTACTCAATTTGGCTGGAAGTATAAAAAAAAAACATCAGATATTCAGAATTCGCTTATCTTTTGCATAGTTTAATTCGTACTTAGTTTTACGTTACTACAAAATAAAAACTCACCTACATAAAATAAGGTATCTAGATAAATGCCGATTAAAATAATTACTAATTTTTGACTATATTAGTTATAACAATAGTTTTTTCTTGTGTAACAGATGTGCAACATCCCGTGAATATTGCATCATTACGAAATTTTAGGATATGTTACGATATGATTTTATGGCAGCATTTAAAACTATTAATTTAGAAATTTGGCATGTTTAGACACTTAGTAACTGTATTATATCTGAATCAACTATCTGTAGCAGTGAATTTAATCAAATTTAAATATAAATCTATCATTCTAAGCGAATATTTTTAATTATTTATTTGGCAGTTAGTCATTATATTGTAATTTATAATTGTATATATTGTAATTGTTTATACTAGGGGTTTTTACCCCCTGCTCGCTAACGGTTCCCAACCCCCCCCCCCCTGAATTGTGACGCAATTAACATTGGGAACGCTACGCGGTCCTAGCTCGCTTTGCTCGCTCGTCACGTTTTCCAGCAATTCTAGCCAGAATGAATGCTATCATAAATCATTTTAACATATGAAATTGACAAATTTTTTAATGTAAAAAAAGTAAATGTAAACGTTGAAAACACGATTAAAAATGCATTTAGTTGGTGCTACCAGTGGGCATAAATCATTTAATTACTATGAAAAAATGATCTTGGAAACACAATTAGTTTAAAATTAATTGCACCTATAATATTGTATAGCACGGCTTAAATTCATTAAAAAACACTACGTGATAGGAAGAGAGTCTATATATATAATCAATCATTGTATTATAGATTTTTGTAAAATAACTTATTTTTTACTTCATAAAGATAGCAACAGATGGCAGTAGGTGCAATCTAGACAGTTTATATTTTTATTATCTCCAATTTTAGTGTGACTGAAATTCGTAAACAAATTCTAAATAAGAGTTGAGAATTCATTTGAAATTATCGATATTACTCATAGTTAAGATGAGGAATCATCTCAAACGCTTTGGATTACGTACATGTTATTTTATTTTTAATAATTGCTAGTTTGAGTTTGACTACTCTCACACTGACCGCCATATTGGAGTTGGAGGCAGAGCTGATCTTACGCAATCTAGACTGTTCATTGGTCTGAGCTCTGGAAACTACGTTTGTTGCCAAACGCTAAGCTAGAAATTCAGCCTTATTTCCGCGCCACGTAAAAGAAATATATATATAGATATTGTAATTGTAATATTTTTGCAACGAAATACAGGGGCAAGTAGGAACAAGAAAAAAAAATGTGGGACCACCAAAGAATTTGAGATAAGACTCAGTCGATTATTGACCAAATTGGAAAGCCAAAAGTAATAGATGCAAAATGCCTAGTTGTAATGGATGCACCCATGTGTAATGCACAAAATGCTTCGTATTTTTATGCTTCAACAAAGACAAAAATTGCTTTAAAGATTTTCATAAATGAAGCCCATAGTAATTTTGTACGCATTGTAGCAGGTATGCAACATTAGAAAAAAGTTAATGTATTATACGAAAAATAAATCTCTGATTTTTACATAAACACATTTTAAGCGACACATAGACAATATACAGGGTGGTCCTAAATGATATGTCAAAAATGTAAAGGTAGGTAGAGGGGACTTAAATAAGCAGATTTCATATAGTAATGTGGGATCGGAGATGCAGCGTTAAGGCAGTAGATGGCGCTGTTGAGTTCGGTAGATGAAAGCGTTTCGCTGTCTTTAATCGTCTTTCCCCGCACTGTTTTCGAGCAACAGGCATCGTTACACCAATGCGGAACTTGTCGACATGCATTTCATGTATGGGGCTGCACAAGAAGATAGAGCAGTTTCTTAAATGATGTACATGGAACGATTCCCGGGTAGGAATCTGCCGGATCGCCGAACAATTGAGCGTCTTCATCGGGAGTTGTGCGCGAGTGGATCGTTTTATGCTTCCAGGCGTGATACGGGCACTCGAAGATATCGCAGAATTCCAGCAATAGAAGAAGAAGTATTATGCACAGTAGATGATAGTCCTTCGACAAGCTCGAGAGCCGTTGAACGTGCGCATCCTTTGAGCAGCCGTTCCATTTCCTTGCGCAGCCTCAAGCATGAAATGTATGTCGACAACCCGCGCATTGGTGTAACGATGCTTGTTGCTTGAAATCGTGCGGGGAATGACGATTCAAGCCAGCGAAACGCTTTCATCCGCCGAGATCAACAGCGCCCTCTACTAACTGAACGCTAGATTTCCACAACCACATTCCTATACGAAATCTGCTTATTTAGGTCCCCTCTACTTACCTTTACATTTTTGACACATATTTTAGGACCACCCTGTATATATATACATATATATATATATATATGAGTTGCTGTCAAATAATAGTAATAATAACAGTAATAAATAACATAATAAAGTATTTCTAAAGTCGATTTTGTGTCACAAAAACCTTATAAAAGAACGTAATTTTGTTTGATTAAATAAGACAGGAGATAAAACTATTCGCATTGAGATAATATTACAAGATTTAAATTCGAAAGAACGGACACAGAGAAAAAAACTACTATTTCTGGGTATAAAGAAAAATAATGAAAAAGAGTATTTATCGAATGGGATGGTATTTCTGGCTTTAGTAAATTTAGAGAAGGTTTTATGGTGTGAATAAATATATGAAGGAAAAAAAGAATCACGTCAGTTTATTTTATTTCATGTGATCATAAAGAAGAAATATATATTTTTGAATGAGTTTAAGAGCTGTTTAATAATAGTAAACTGAGAGATTCAAAGAAAATTTTGGCTTTTTATAACAACATCTCCATCTCCATTTTTTTATATCTAGATCTAAAGCTAGATTACATTACATCTATTTATTTATATCTATACATCTACACATCTGCATCTGCATCTCAATTAAATTTAAATTGATAACATATAAATTGAGAAAAACTTCCATATTCAGAGTGTCTTACAATTTTTGTTAACAATTTGTTTTGTTTTGTTTGTTCTTGCTTTTTAATAGCAACTGTTCAGTCGCTAAGGCAGAAGCGCAATTACGAACATAAAATGCATTTTGTGCGATGTATGAAAGTAATAGAAATTTATCAGCTGCTGTTTTTTTAAAAAAAAAACCCTTAGAAAATTAAAATATTAAAATAATAATAATAATTATCACATATGAAAAATACTTTTAAAAGTGAAGGCAACAAAAAATAACTACTTTGATCAAAGACAGAATAAAAAAACTATTCACATTTTGATGTAGCTTACAAAATTTTAATTTGAACTGACAAAGATAAAAATTATCATTCTGCGAGGGACTACTGTTAAAAAGTATATTCTCCATTTAATTTTTTTTTCATTATTTCTCTTTCATACTTCTCGTATATTCGCATAACGAAGGGTTACTGTTATAATAACTAAATGTTAAGAGTGATTTTTTTTCTTCTTCTTTTGTTGTATTATTTATTAAGCATTTAAAATATTATTAAGATAAAATTAAACACCGCTTTATCTATATGAATGCAGATGATGTTTTTGTGTCTGTCCAGAGTTTTCTGTAGAGACTTCGATGCACAGAGCTTCACAATTTGGCAGGAAGATTAAAAAATGCCTATAATTATGCACCTTGAAGTCAATTTTCCTATTTTTTAAATTAATTAATTAAATAATTGAAACATGGCACTTCTATTGATTTGGATTTTACAATGTATGCCAACAGATGGGACAATATATAATTAAACAAAATGATTTAAGAACAGTCAACCATTTTTTTAGGCGCGTTCGTAATTATATAAATACGTAGTACCTATAGTCGTCGTCTGGTCCTCCGTCTGTTCGTTCGTCCACATATAATTACGCAAAAACTACCTAACCGAATGGTTTGAAATTTAATATATGTAATCGTTGCAGAATTTTGTCGCGCCATTTCAAATTTTATGAAAGTCGAATCAAAATTTAAAAAGATATTATTAAAAGTTTTCTTTATTCTATTAAATCCTATCATACGTAATCTATAAAATAAAATCGCAAGTCAGTGACTGAGGAAAACAAATACGGGCTAACCACTTCTTTTTTCATACGTCAAGCGGCCATTTTTATACAAAATTATTTTTCGTATAAAATTGCATAAAAATTATATTTTCAGAAAGATCGTTCCAAAAAAATTGTTTGCTTGAGAAATGAGTTACATTAAAAAATGTATAGATTCTGAGATAACTTCAGTGGAAATGAGGTTAACAGCCGAATATATCAATACATTAAAGTACGTAAACACAAGAGATTCGTTCATCGTGAGTCATAGAAATATTAAACCATGGAGGCAATCATTCGAAAAGCAATATCTCCATGGTGAACTTTGCAATGCTGTATGGTGTAAAAAAAAAAAAAAAAAAAAAGATTCGCATCTGTAAACGTGGCATATGTAATAAGAAAAAAAGGCATACTCATTTCGCCCATAACAGACGGTATAATGCATTTCTCTGAAATAATAACGATGATTTTTTTACATTGTAAAACTAGCTATAATATGCATTTATGACATCTCATTTATATTACTTCATTTGTCACATTTAACGTACAATTTCCAAATTTTTTATTTCTTAATTGGGATTTTTGTTTTTTTTAAGAAATAAAATAGAACTTAAAAAAATAAATAAAGCTGTAAAACTTATTAATTTATTCACTTGCAGCTTACCTGTAAATTTGTAGATCCAGAGATTAAATATTTCAAAGTTAATGCTAGTCAACGTGTCAATTTTCCCCGTTAAACCTAAGGGCATAAAATGCATTCGCATTTTTAAAATATCTCCCGAGGAAATTATGGAAGAGAAATAACGGAAAAAAGTATTTATCGTATGGAATGGCATTTCTGTTTATTGGTTGGGAAAAAAGCAAATTTGAAGAAGCATTGGTGATGTAAAAAATGATATGTATGAAAGAAATGAATCTGTCATTTATTTGAATTTCGTGCAATTCTAAAGAAGAAGTTACTATTTTTAAATGCGTTTAATAATAAAAAAATAGAACTGAATTGAGATTAAAAACTTATCTTACAACACTAATTTTTGAAATAATTTGCTTTAAAATTAAAATGCGCATTAACAAAATAAAGTCTCATAATTCTAAATCATAAAAAAATAGATACTTGTTGTAACTGAATTTTGTTGGTAACCAAGGAAAAGTTTTGTTTCTAAAATCTAAATTACATCTACATATATCCCCTATCTATATATTTACACCTAAGTATTTACATCCCGATCAATAAAAATTTCACAAGTTTAAACTTTAAAAAAAAAAAAAAAAAAAAAATTAAAATCGGAATGTTTTATAATTTTGAATAACATTCTTTTAACAAAAGGAAATAATAGCGATCATTCAGTCACTAACAAATGGGAATCATTACAAGTATAAATACATTTTAAGCTGTGTATGAATAATATTTTTATCATCTTCTATGGAAAGAAAAATAAAAGAATAACTTCGAAAAAAAAAACTTTTAAAGGCGATTTTGTATTTCAAAAACTATATAAAAAAATGTAACTAAAGTTTAAGCGTTATCAGCAAACAATTTTTAAAGTCGCAGAATCAAGAAATAACTACTCTGATCAGACATGAGATAAATAAAAACTATTCCCATTGTGGCTACAAGATTTAAATTCGAACGGACACAGGGAAAAGCCATTATTTCTAGATATAAAGTGAAACAATGGAAAAATGAGTTTGTCTCACAGAAATGACATTACTGGTTTTAGTAAATTTGGAGAAAATGTGCAGCGGAATAAAGATATTGAAAAAAAAAAAGAATGTGGTGATTTATTCGATTTCTTGTGATCATAAAGAAAAAAAATCTACTTTTTAATGTGTTTAAGGGCGATTCAATAGAAATTAATTGAGAGGAAAATCCTCAATAATAGTAATAGTTTCTGAAAAAATTTGTTTTAAAATGAAAAAGTTTTAGATAAAAGCAAATGGATCAATGGAACAACGTAGTGAGCTGTATGGATCGCCTAGTTACGAGCAAATTAATATCCTGTATAGAGGTAATAGGCTTGCAAGGCAAATGGAGAGCCGTGAAAAAATATATAATTGTAGTAAAGAACTACAAAAAAATACAAGGAAAAAAATTAAATAGGAGTATAATGCAGTATATAGACAAAAGAAAGTTTAACAATTAAAAAAAAAATTCCATTAGATCCACATGACAGACGAAAACCTACCGAGGAGTAAACCCATACCTATATCATAAGAAAAAAAAGTTCTTTTCATAGCCCATACATTAGTTTAAGAGATACATTACTAAGAAGACAGTCTAGAAAAAAAAAATTATTTAAATATTTTTTTTATTAATTAACAAAAAAAGACAGAACAAAGAAAAGAAAAACTAGTTTACGTTAGGAGAGTGGAAAACTCAGAACATAACTAAGAAGTTAAACAGCAAAAATAAAAGGGCTAAGTAAAAAATGTGAGGCTGGAGCCCGCACAGTCTGGTAACTCTGTAAACATGACATTAGTCAACTTTGGGGAGATTAATTTCGTTGCAAAGGAAGTCGAATTCATTGATAATAACAATATTTTTTTTCATGGTATTCTTAAACTTTTTAGTCTGTGTAGCAATATTTTTTAAACATTTAAGAAATTTAGAAATTTGGAGAATTTCTTTTAAATCCTTAATTTTTTTTTAATTCCTGGATTTCATTAGTATAACTAGATGGTACTTAATGAGAGTTAGAATTAGAATTTGGAATAATTTTAGTGTTATCACTACCAAATGGAGAAGGAGAGTTCTCCACAGCAGAAGTAGTGCCTTCAGAGCTAGAATCATTAGAATCAGCTGCAGGTGCAGCATTGGTTTTATTTTTAGTAGAATTAAATTCTTTAAGTATATCAGCCAGCATTTGGGTTTCTTTAATAGTATTGTTGTTTTCTTTAGTAGAATTAGTTTTCTAGCCTCTAACACGGTAAGGGTTTTTAAAACATTTACGGTAGTTAGTAAGGTGACCCTTTTGACCGCAATTGGCACATTTAGGTGTAATTCTGCCCTTATATGGGCATTCTGAAGTTAAATGTTTTTAGGTACATTTTAAGCATTTTAGCGTAAAATTGCAGACTTCGGAAGCGTAGCAAAGCCCTGGTAACAATAGCACTGTTTAACTTTTTGTTTATCATTAAAGGCTGTAATATTGACAGAAATATAATACATTTCCTTTATTTGAAAGATATCATTAAAGTTGGAAAGCGGGAGGACACTCATCATGTATATTGGATTGAGTTTTCAGTTTTGCAAAATTTGAGCATGGCAACCCTGATTACAGTGAAACCATACTCTTTCAGACTATCAATGACAATTTTATTATCAGTATAACAGGGAAGACCCGTCATACATATTTTTTAGGTGTTTGGTCCTTTGAGGGAAGGGTGGTATACTTTTAAGTTTTTTCATCAAGAAAACATTGAGTTTCCCTAAAGTCTTCATCTGATTTGCACAAAACCATAAGGCGGTCGACTTTGAGAGTAATTAAGGTTTTGGTTTTGTTAATATAACTAATACATATTGCAAGGTAAGTCCAATTTTCCTGTACTTCAATATAAAATAGATTAATTTGGGTTTTAGAGTTAACAGAATTTTGGTCCGGGGTATTAAGAGGGGAAGTTTGATCCATAAGGGTATCGTCATCAAGATTGACGTCACTACCAAGATTTTGAAATTTATTTTTCAGGGGAATTGCGGAGTTTTCCACGTTATTTTTACGTTTATGTCTGTTATTCACTTTGGTGAAGTTAAGTTCATCATATAAATTTTCATTATTAAGTAAAGTTTGATGGGTTACTCTGAGTTTAGAAAAACAGAAAAATGAAAAGTAAGCGGATTTGGTATAAATTTAAGATTATAAAACTCCCCAAGAAATTGAAAAACCTCTAGGCAAACATTTCTTACTTCCGTTTGATCAGCTTGTGTTTGATGGTAACCATCTTTGCTTAACCCTTTCAGGAGCAAAGTACTTTCAGTACTAAAATGTTGAAATAAATGACTGGCACCGGAATTTACAAAAAAAAAATATTTTGAAATAAGAAAAAGAATATATTTCACATAGATATTAAATGGAAAAGATTTTAGCAAAATTCTGGTGCCATTGTGGCGTTTAGGAATTAAAATTATGTGGTTTCATAAACATACCACTGCCCCTGAAAGGGTTAAGGTGGTGTCAATGTATTCGTTATAAAAAGTTAAGAGCTCAGCCAGTATATTCTTAATTTTCCAATCAGGAAATGCAGAAGATAAGAACTGAGCATTAAAGTTCAGAGCAACAGCCCCGTTCACAAAGTTCGCAAGTTTATCACTACTTTGATTCCCGCTCGTATAAAAGAAATTCGAAACTCGTGATTAGTTTGAAAAATAGTTATTAAAAATATAATTTTATTGGTAGTTTGGACATTTTTATTTTTCTTCAATTTACACCCACATGTACCAATTTCTTTGCTTTTAATATCTAAATCTGCATGTGTACATTTATTTACATATCTACATTTATGCAATCACATTTATATCTGGAAACCTATATTAAAATTTAATAAATTATAAAATGAGAAAATTTTTATAATCAGTGTTTTTTTTTGGTAACAACGATTTTTAATAATGACCACTCAGTCTCTCATACATGATTATAATTACAAACAAAAACATTTTAACAGGGTTCCTACAGGTCAGAGAATTTCCAGACCAGAAAATTCCTGGAAACCAGTATTTTCTTATAGAAAAACGCAACACAAATGGGACAAAGTTTCCCACGATTTATTTAGGTGTTTTTCCTATAAGAAAATAGTAGTCTTTCCCTGTAAAATTCCATGAAATGTAGGAACCCTGTTTAAGTAATGTATAATAAAATACATTATCTGCAACCAAAATAAATAAATAAATAAATAACAAGAATATCTCCCAAAAATACTTTATAAATCACATTTCGTTTTTTAAAAACTACATAAGAAACATAACATAATTTCAATATATACTCTACAAATATTTGCTTCCAACGTAAATTTCGTTTAATTAAATATGAGTTACTTTAAAACTACATATATAAACAATCCTCGACGTTTCGGTTATTCTTTATAACCATCTTCAGGAGAAAACTTTCATAAATATGAACAGCAAAAAATTAATCAGCCACTTGTTTCTCTGGGGTATATGAAATTCCATTTGAATTGACCGATGGTACAAATTCTGCATATATTGGTATAACAAAACGTCGCATCGTAGAGAGACTTAAAGAACACAAGAGTGATTTGAAATACAATAAACTTTCCACTGCCTTATCAAGGACTTTGCTAATGGACAGATTAGGTTTATTGATTTTGACAACGTTAAAGTTATTTCCAGACAAAACAATCCCTTTAAAGCCTACATCCGTGAATCTATAGAAATTTCATTAAGAAAACATGAAATTTGTAACGATAACTCATCATTTTCTGTTCCGGCCACATAGAAATGCATTTTGAAAGAACTTTAATTTCGTTGAACATGAGTTCCAGTTACATTGCTGATTCATAGAGGGCGCCACCTGGCTTATCTTGAATATGTTTTTGTAAATTCCGTTATTTTAGCGTCTTGTCAGATAGAACATTGGACTCAACATGTAACATATATTTAATTTTTTGCTGTTCGTATTTATGAAAGTTTTCTCCTGAAGATGGTTATAAAGAATAACCGAAACGTCGAGGATTGTTTATATATGTAGTTTTAAAGTAACTCATATTTAATTAAACGAAATTTACGTTGGAAGCAAATGCTTGTTGAGTATTTATATGTGCAACGTAAAGTCCTTATTAATTATAATTTCAATAGTTATCCGAAAACTATTTTAAAAGCTGCTGCATCAAAAAATAACTACTATGATCAAAGACACGAGATAAATTCTATTCACAAAATTTGAATTTAACCTACAAAATTTGAATTCAAAGAGTCAGGGTTTTAAAAGCTATTCTTTTCTGGTGTAAAGAGGCTTAAAGAAATCGAGTATTTGTTGAATGGAATGACATTTCTGGTTTTAGTAAATTTTAGAAGTCTGGTGTGGATAATGAAATCTTTGAAAAACTGAATCTGGTCGTTTATTTAATTCCTTATGTTTAAGAAGTAGAAATAACTGTTTTTAATTGATTTTAAGGACGATTCAAAGAATAAAATTAAGAAGACAAAGACTCATTAACAACAGTAATTTCTAAAATAGTTTTTTTTACAATGAAAAAACGTTACAAAAAGGCTCATGAAATAGTTTAAATATAAAATAATAACATTTTATTATTTGTAGATTTTTTTTCAATCTGTCATCTATATTTACCCTTTTTTTTGCGTCTTACACCTAGATCTAGAATTAGATATAAATATCTTTAGGTTGATGCAAAAATTCGGTTTTATTTGATTACCCAATTTTAGTACCTTTAATACCGGTAAAATTTTAAAATTTGATAATTTTATATACCAGTTCAAAGCAAGCAGGTATTAAAAAGTTATCAGGTGTTGAAAATTTTACCGGTATTATAGGAATTAAAATTAGATATTAAAATACGCAGAACTTTTGCATCAACCTAATATATATCTACATCTATACATTTCTGTTTACACCCCGATTAAAATAAAATGTAACATATAAAATGAAAAAGCTTATATAATCAGAGTTGCCTACAATTTTTGGCAACCACTCAGATGCTAGTAAATGTGAATCATATCTACATTTACTAGCATCCCGAGCATCCATTTAAAAACTACAATTAGAGCGATGTATTAAAAAAAATCATATGCTTCCAAAGAAAGAAAAAGAATAACTGCCAAAAGTACTTTAAAAGTTAAATTAAAAAATATATTGTTTTTCCAAAATATTACTTAAAAAAATAGAAAACTAAAGTTCATTCGTTATCAGAAAAAGATTTTAAAAGTAACAGCATCAAGCAATAGCTACTCTTTTTGATCAAGGCAGGAGACAAAAACTATTTACATTGTTGTGGAGTTGCACAATTTAAATTCGAACTGACAGAAGAAAAGCTATCATTGCTGAATACAAAGGAAAATATTAAAAAAGAACATTTGCCGCATGAAAAGACATTTCTGATTTTCATTTGAAAAAAACGTAAATTTGACGAAGAATGGATGATATAAATATAAATATGAATAAAAAACTGATTTTGGTTATATATGTAAATTTGTGTCATTATTAAAAATCACTGAATATTCTAAAACGTCTTTAAAAATAATGAGAAAATATCTCATTAAGGTCACATAATTCGATTTTAGTTGTTACAAAAGTGAAATTCACGATTCGTTTTAAATCATGAAAAAATAGATAGTGAATTTTGTGGATAAAATAGGTAACATTTTTGTTTCTTGCATCTACATTTGCTTTCTCACACTCAATCTATATCTGCAGCTACAATTGCAGCTACAATTGCAGCTACAACTGCCCATCTACATATATTCATATAGATATTTACATCTACACAAATACATTCCACTTCAATTTAAAAAAAAATTTCAAGGTCAAGGTCAAACTGAGCGGGGAGGCCTACCTTTCGGCTTGAGCTCACTTAGCCCCGTTAAAAATATTTCAAATGATAAATCTCCAATTATAGGAGTGTCACAAATTATCAGTAAGAACAATTTTTAAACAAATGAAAGTAAAATCCACCATTCCGTTTCGAATTTTGTGGGTATTCAGGAAAAGTTTTTGTTTCTGCAGGTATATTTACAGCTACAATTGCATCTTCATATATATCTTTATCTTCATATCTTCATATAGATATTTATATCTGCACAAACGCATTCCATTACAATTAAAATTTAAAAACGTTTCAATTGGGAAATCTGCCATTATGGGTGTGTCACAAATTGTCAGTAACAACGATTTTTAAACAAATGAAAGTAAAACCCCTCATTCAGTCGTTAAAAAATGAGAATCATTTCAAATATTAATTCATTATAAGCAATGTAATTTTTTTTCTATCAGCTGCTCATTTATAAGCAAATCACCCCAGAAGTACAGGGTACTAATGAATATCCCAACTTTGAAGAGCTATATCTTCTGAACAATAAAAGGTAGTGTTCCATTTCGCACATCGAAGTGAGTGAAAAGTTATGAAGTTTCATAATTGTAAAGGTTCGTTTTTTTTGGCGTTTTTTTTTCAACCCGCGCAACGAGCGGTGGGTTGAAAGTGAACCGGCATATTCCGTTTCAAGTTTTTCCAACTGGTTAGTGCACCACCCCATTGGTACTTTTCTGTACGATAGTTTTTGATCGAGCAACTGCTGCAACAGAGGAATGGTCACAGAAAATTTTTTGACGCTGTCTTCATCAGTGGCCTCCACGAAGCCCGAACTTAACTCCGTGCGATTTTTTTTTTATTTGGGATATATAAAAGATAAAAGTGTTTTTTCCGTGTCCACCTGCTGACACTGCTGAACTGAACACGAGGATAACTGCAGCTATTGCAACTGTAACACCCGACATGCTGAAAACCGTGTGGGACGAATTCTCCTACAGAATGGATGTCGTTCGTGTTTCTTCTAGTGGTCACATTGGACATTTATAAATTTTTCCTATTAGCAATTTCACAATCTTCTTTTTTATGGTCTTTTTCACAAATGCGTGTACTTTCTATAGTTTCGTTTAAAAAGCTCTTCAAAATTGGGATATTCGTTTTTAATCAACCCGTACTTTGTTTTTCAAAACTATATAAAAGAACATAACGAACGTATAATCATTAACAGCAAATTATTTATAAGTCACAGTATGAAAAAATAACTACCATGTTTGATCCAGAATGGGAGAAAAAGCTATTTACATTGCGATGGGGTTGACGAGTTGAACATTTTAGTGTTGACGCCAACTTTACGCCTGTCTAGGAGTAGATGTATTTCTACACTTAAGCGAGCCATAAGAGAGAAGAAGTCTAATTGTAGTTTAAACTACATAAAAGAGAATATAATTATAAATAGAATTAAAGCTACAAAAACGTTTAGAATAGGTTTAAAAATGTGATATATAACTACAGGTAAATGACAAATATAATAATTGCATAAAAAAGTGAATACAGTAAAATTGTTAAATGTTCAGTTGTTCAAAACACTCGAGATAAAAAGGAAAAAGTTCAGCTGTTCAATGTTGCCTTGAGTTCTGAACTATCATGCATATATATTTTTACATATACACGTCTAGATAAAGATTCAATTAAAGTTTAATACATTTAAAGTGAGACATCTTTCACAATATAAGTGTCCAACAATTTTTGGTAACAATCCCTTTCTCGAAAACTTAAAGTAATCGCGACCACACTGGAAAAAAACCCCGTGAAAAAACGGAAAATATACTGGCAACAATAGTGCCGTCTGTTCTCCGTTTTTTCACAAAACTTCCGTTTAAATATTCCTCCGTTTTCAACATGGAATTTTTCCGCAATTCAAGAGTGAAAATTTCTGTTTTTTTAAATAAATGTGAGCAAAAGCGTAATATTTAAGAAATCGAAATAATAATTATAGATATAAAAATTAAAAATCGAAATAATAATTATAGATATAAAAATTAAAAATCGAAATAATAATTATATCGATCGTATTAAAAATCAAAATAATATTTTATGTATATCGATGCATTGCATATTTACACCGAACAGGTATTTGTATTGAATATTATCACAGCCATTTTTTATCACCTTGCTTTCCGACTAACGATTTGGTCATTGGTCAAAACATTAATTACGAAAATTTAACTGTAATGTTTCCGTCTTTTCTCAATCAAAAAGGAACATTTCCCTTTGTCTGTCTTGGAAGGAAGTTTTCCGTTTTTAACATTAAATGAGTAAGGAAATTTGCCGTTTATTCCGGAAAAAATTACGATTTTCACTTGAAATAGAAATTTTCCGTTAAAAGATAGAGATTTTACATAAAATCACCAGTAGTATATATATATATGGGATTATTTTTACAGTGGATGCATTCGTTAATAAATGGGAATCATTACAAACTTAATTATATATTAAGTGATGTAGCAGCATTACTTATTTTAATTAGCTATTGTGAAAAGATAAGAATAACTCCCCTATGCATTTTCAAAGTAAATTTTCATTTTTGCTAAACCATATATAAAAATATTTACAAACTTTAATCGTTATAAGCAAATTATTTCAGACGTCACAGAATCATAGTAATGACTACTCTGATTTTTTTAAAGAAGGAGCTGAATGTTGTACATATTATGAATGAGCTGCATAATTTAAATTTGAACACATAGAGGAAAAACTAATATTTATAAATATATTGAAAGGAATAATCCAGAAGAGTGCTTTTCGAATGCAACGACATTTTTAACACTTTCCAACATAGTTGAAAAGTGTTGATGAATTCAGTTTGTCTCTCTGTCTGTCTGCCGTCTGTCTTCTGTCTGTCTTTCTGTCCGTGCTCTAACACGCGTAAATATGCTCGGATCGTCATGAAATTGATATATGTTTATTGAGGGCTTACTGTGGCATGTTCGTTATTGAAAATGGAGTATGTAGCACTTATAGTTTTTTTAACGTGACACTCAAAAAAATTCCGTTACATTGCAGTCTATGGGGAAAAGTCATTTGCGGTTATTTTTAATAAAGTTACACAATTTCAAACATATTGAAATTGATATATATCACTGAGGTGCACTACAAGAGACTAATTATAGAAT
Source organism: Maratus michaelseni (assembly GCA_963931845.1). Taxonomy (NCBI): domain Eukaryota; kingdom Metazoa; phylum Arthropoda; class Arachnida; order Araneae; family Salticidae; genus Maratus; species Maratus michaelseni. The sequence goes on from OZ007591.1 coordinate 169,764,973, forward strand.
GTGGTGTGCGTAGCACTTATAGTTCCTTCACAGGGATACTCAAAAGAATTTCGTAACATTACGGTCTATGAAGAAAAATCGTTCGCTGTTTATTTTAATGTTTCACTATTTCAAACATATTGAAATTGATATGTATCACTAACGTGGATTACAAAAGGTTTACTATAGAATATTGTGTGTATAACTTTCATCGTTCATTTACAGAACAAAAGAATTCGGTTAAAGTACTGTTTATTAATAATAATTGCTGGGAATGCTTTTTCAGTTGTTGAACGCGTTTTTAAATTTAACTCATTTTTTGTCTATTACTTGATGTGTATAAATTGTATAGATTGTATACAGGGCAGCACAAACATTCTCGAGTACATTTCCGTTTATTGTCGGAAATTGCAGAAGGGAAATTTTAAACTGTGCTACGCATTTCCTAACTGAACTAAAATTTAGCATTCTATTTAGTATATATACAAATCTATAGATCCTATACAGGGCTGCACAAAACAGCACGGATTTATTTCCGAATATCATTGGTAATTCCTGAAATTGGATTTTTAAATATGTTATTTGTTTTCAAAATTGTTTAGTTAGATATCATCTTACACCTTACGGTAAAGATTTGTAAAATTATTTTGGCAGTGTTGGAAAGTGTTACATAATCTATGCTTGACGCATGATTTTTCGTTTTTTTTAAAATTTCATTTTGGAAATAACATAGACTTGGAGAAGAAGCGTTGATCTAAGTAAAAATTTGAATGTAAAAAAAGAACATGGTCATTTATTTGATATCCTGCAATCATAAAGAAAAATGTTTATTTTTTAATGCATTTGAGAACGAGGTAACAGAAATGAAGTCAGAGTTAAAAAAAACTCACTTAACAACAAAAGCCTTAAAACGAATCTTCTGAATAATTTTTAATCAGGAGAAAAAAAAGTAAAAATAGAATTTTGTTGGTGTTTATGAAAAAAATCGTGCTTCTTACATCTACGACTACATTTACATTTATACCTACATTATAGCTACATGTACATATATCTACATATCTATATCTGTATATTTATATCTACACATCTACACACCTATTCAACTAAATTTAATATTTAATTTGAGAAAACCTTCATAATCGGGATGCTTCACAATTTTTGCTAACATTTTTTTTCATGAAATGAATCTATCAGAGACCACTCAGTCTCTAAAAAATGTGAATCATTGCAAATATATATAATTTTTTGTAGTCCAGGAGGCAGCGACATTTTTTACTTAACTAATTTATAAGCTGATCTTCAACTATATAATTGATCTTATTTAACCGATCCCGAAAACAGCCGCTATTTGTCGCGACAGCGGTGGATGCGGCGGCGGAGATCACAACACCCTCTTGCCCCGTCAATGGGAATTGAATGGCAATTCCATTACGGAAGATCGAGACAGATCGACGTATAAATCTTTCAATCTGCAGTAATCGAGTTGCCATTTTTTCCTTTTGATTAAGAGATATTGCTACCACTGGGACCGCATGCACCGCTATCACGACAGCTGCTAGCTCTTTTCATGATTGATTGAGTAAGAATAATTACATATTTGAAGATTAACATGTATACAATGGTTAAGTAAATACTTCGACGTCTACCAGACAATAAACTATGTGTGAAAAAAATAATCAGCTTCTGTGAAAAAAAAAAAAAGGGAAAGAATGACTTACAAAAGTAATATATATATATATATATATACAAAGCAATAACCAAATTAAAATCATTATCAGCAAGCTTTATTTGGGAGTCACGACTACTATATTTGATGTAAAATGGGAGACAAAATCTATTCACACTATACGAGAACTACGCAATTTAATTCGAACGTGCACAGTCAAAATCTATTTCTTCCTCATATAAAAATATATAACAGAAAAGAGTATTTGTCGAATGCAATGAAGTTTTGGCTTTTTGTTTGGAAATAACATAAATTTGTGGAGGAATCTGTGGTATTAACAAAGGTATGAATGAAATAAAAATAATCTATTCATATATTTAATTTTGTGGTATCATAAAGAAGAAATGTTTATTTTTGAACCCGTTTAAGGAATATACTAAAGAAATAAAGTGAATCGTAAATTTTCATTAACAAAATTAGTTTTAAAAAATAAATGCACTTTCATATAAAACGAATTCTATGAATAGTTTGAAATCATGATAAAACTAAGCATATTCTGGACATCACAAAACTTTCTGTTATGTCATTCTGCTAGGTTAATGGTGGGAGATATGGTGGTTGAAAGTGGTCAACTTAGAGCATTTTCATATTTCGACCAAAGTGTTCTAAAAATGTTTGGAATCTTTTTCAACGGGAATTGGTTCATACAACTTAACATGAACTAATTAAGGTACACATAACTAAGTAAGATGATTTCGCTCCTCCTAGCGATGGAAATTGAAACTAAACGATATTGCAGCGCGTGCTTAGCACGTCTACCGTTAGGCATCGGGGACGAGTGCTGGAGTTTTGTTCGGAAAGAGGTTTGTTTAGAACAGAATGCGTGCCGAAAATGACTATTTTTATCGAAACTGCAAAAGAAAGTTACTGATTTCCGGGCAACGCCGGACGGACCAATTCGTTAAATATAAAGTTTCAACGAATCTCTGAGCATTCTTTTAAAGTAAATTTTAACGTTGGATTAAATAGGATTTTCAATGAAATTACATTTTTACGAACGAATAATTACAGTTAATATTTGAATATTATATATTATATTTTCCTTTTTTTCGTAAAAATATTTTTTTAAATGTAACAAGTATTAATCTGGATGTTTGGCGATTTGAATGACTGAAGTTCGGATAATTGGAATTTTACTGTGTTTAATTTTCTTCCAAAACACTTTAACTAAAATGCGCCAGTTTGACGCGAATCCAATTATGGAAGATTTCCAGTTTTGAAGAATATGAATTTGTATTAGAATTTTTCCAAATTAGCCAGTTAGAGCCGTATTGGCCCTGTTATGGTAACTTTAGTGATAAATTTCTCAATCTTTGGCAACAATCGCCAAGCATGGTCACAAATTATATCAAATTAACGCTCGAGCATGTGTACGTTTGTGTGTATGCAATTGTGTACATGCAAGTACTACTGTATGCAAGCATACACTGAAAAGAAGTATATTTAACACACTTTGAAACTCGTACATTTAAATGTGATTGGAAGAGTCAGTCACCGAAAGCTGACAAATATTTCTGTTTCTTTATTTTTTTTATTAAAACAGATAATTTATCTCATAAAAAAATGTTTGTTTAATAGAGTGTGCAGTTAATTGATTGTCAGATAAGTCAATGACAAAACAAAATCAGAATAGAATCTATATTATAAAGCAAAAACATGTCTGTGAGTAACGCTGACGTTATATTGATGATCGCAACAACCTGAAAAATAAATTTTGCTTTTTTTACAAATGTATTAACTTCTAAATATCGAACCGAAAAAAAAACTTTAAAATTCAATTTGTCTGAAAGCTGTATCTCAATTTACTGATATTTTATTAATAATAAAATAATTTTTAAGCATGATTTCTTAAAAAATCTATCTCTGCCACGTGCTGATTGACACGAAAGATTGAGAAGTTTGCGCTTAATATAAGTAGTTCAGTATTTGTTTCCGTCTAATATGCCATAACAAAATTAAAACTTCATCAATCCATCAATAAAAGAATAACATAAATAAAACACAAATTTAACAGATAGTTAATTGAACTACACGCTTAAACATAGAAAAAATCATTATCAAAAAGGTTTCTTTAAATAAGGAAATATTTGTCGGTGTATTTGGTTATTTTGTCTATTAATGTAATTGGCTATAATCCAGAAAATACAAAAGTACAATTTTTAATAAATTTCGAAACTGTATTATAATACATAATTGATATGTTTCATATAAAAAAGCTTTTTGGTGTTGTTAGTGAACAATATCTCTCTCTCTCTCTCTCTCTCTCTATATATATATATATATATATTTGTGTGTGGTAATAGCATCAAGTCTCCCATCATGCACTATGGTGGTTGCATGTCGGTAGCTGTGGGGGTGTGGGAAATATGGTTGTTAAAAGTGGTAGGGCATTTTCAATATAAAAATAGACGTGTGTGTCACTATATTTCACTTTGCAGCCACAAATACTCAGCGCAGACCACTGGAAATTTTCTAGAAGGTACTAAAATGTTCTTTATATTTTATACATACATACATATTTTTTACACATATATATACATACATATACATATTTTTTATTAGGTTTACATATGGACCGGAAGGATCGAGAACAATCTGGAATATTCGAGAACCATTGTGTGGGTTTGTGGGAAATATGGTGGTTGAAAGTTCGACCTAGGGCATTTTCATATTTCGACCAAAGTGTTTTAAAAAATGTTTGGAATCTTCTAGAATGTTCTTGAATGTACTGAAATGTACTGAAATGTTCATTATATTTTATACATACATGCATTTTTTACACATATATATACATACATATACATATTTTTTATTAGGTTTACATATGGACCGGAAGGATCGAGAACGTTCTGGAATGTTCGAGGACCATTCTGTGGGGGTGTGGAAGATATGGTGGTTGAAAGTGGTCGACATAGGGCATTTTTATATTTCGACCAAAGTGTTCTACAAAATAGAAGAAACAAAAAAGAAATGTCTTTTAATGCACGTCTTCTATATTAAATATAGAAAAAACTGCACACATGTACAAAAAAAATAATAATAAAAAATTCAGAAGCGTGTTGTTTTCAGCTAGTCTACAATAAAAATTAAATGTGAAAAATCTCTTAGAGTTTTTAATTATTTTTTAAAAATGCTGTGTATACTGAGCAGTACGTTCTGTACTTTGAAAGCCCGTGTTAGATCCCCTGGTTGTTATAAGAAAATAAAAATTCAGACTCACTCGCTATATTTTAGCTTCCGAAATTGGACTTCATTCTGAGCAGATAATGCGTATTTTTCGTATATAAAATTAAAAAAAGGTACTATAAGTGGGTTAAAATGACATAGAACGTGATTTAAATTTATTTGGAGTTAAAACATCTACTATAATGCATACATTTATATTTTGAGAAAAATATTCAGGAAAAAAAATAATCTCTTAAATATGACTTCACTTTCTATTAGGTACTTTCAGTGTGGTGTTAAACTGATTCTAAACAAGCGGTTAATATGTTTTATTTCCTATTTCGTTTGTATGCTACAGCTATATCTTAAAGCTATACATTATCGCTAAGTGTTTTAATACTTTAGATGCAGTGGCAATATTTTCTACGATTTATATTAAATATTGAACCTTTGTATGAAGGAAAGGAAAGAGCATAGAAAAAACTTTATTTAATTATTTATTTAAATCCGGACTCTGGCCCATATTAACCAATCTTTTAATGTCTCTTATTGCCCTCTTCAAATGAAAAGGATGTATGAAATCAATGGCTCAAAAACTGCAGTGACTACGTATTGCAATGTTAGCAGAGTTTTTATCGGAAAGAGGTAAGATATCAGTTGCATTACTGCACGTCATTCATGTAGTTTGAAATTACTAGTTCTTTAGAGGATTTGACTTTAATACTGTGAATTTGCCTAAAGAAAAGATCCGTGTCCGAGAAAATGAGGTACTTGAACACAGGTAAAGACTGAGGTGAGATACGGTAAGATGAACTGAATATATGTTAACTTTAAGATATTAAGTTAATTCAAGCATTGAGGTAATTAGATGAATTAAAATTAGCAATTAGTTTAATTATGTATGTGCTTTTTATATTTTCATTATTTTCACGGTTATTACAAATAACTATCAATGTGAGGACTTTCAAAATATCGAATATATATATATATATATATACACTATATATATATATATATATACTATACACTATATATATATATATATATATACACTAATATATATATACATATATACATATATATATATATATGTTACGGCCAAAACCCAAAGTTCGGCCAGTTCGCGAATTGGCCAAGATTCCTGGCCAAAACCCGAAGTACGTGAAATGAACAATGCATTTCGGGGTTTGGCCGGCCAATTCGCGAAGTGGCTGGGAATACTTGGCCAATATAAGAAATGGGGATCCAAGACTGTCCGATAGGGGTCACTCACGTGCACACGTGACACGTGATAGGAAAGGAAGTTCCAAGCTGTGACGATTATACTTTTTAGAAATTTATGACAGATATTCCATGATGAAGAATTTCCCGCTTCTGTGACTTATTGAATAATAATGTTTATTAAATACAGCAAATTCAATGTAGTATTCAATGTAGTATTCAATACAGCAAATTCAATGTAGTATTCAATGTAGTATTCAATACAGCAAATTCAATGTAGTATTCAATGTAGTATTCAAGACAGCAAATTCATTGTGACGATTATATTCTGATCTGTTGAAGAATTAATTTCCTGCCTCTGTGACTCAGGATTTATTGTGATTATTGTATTCTTTGTATTACTATAGTATTTATTTAAATATTGTAAAAGGCTAGTCTATATTTTTTTGGAATACAATTTCTTACGATTCATATAAAAAATATTATTTGTCCAAAATCATTATTTGTTGCGAAAAACTAGTTTAAAAGTGTAATTATTTCTATTATTATTAATCTGACGTTAAGCCAAAGTATTTGTATGGAGGAATTTTAAAACATTATTATTCGTTTAAAAGTTCGAAAAACAGGTGTGTGTGTGTGTGTGTGGGGGGGGGGGGGGTGTCAGCGTTGCAATTGCCACTTGCTGGATTTTCAAATTTATGATTTCTTTTTCTCTTTGATTTTGAAAGCAATAGTAAAATTTATTCTTCTCAAATGTAAAATAATTAAACACGAGAAAGAGAAGCAGTTAATAATTTTCGTCAAGGGGTCAAAGTCCCCTTAGACCCCCGTTAAATACAGTTTTTAGTTATGTTTTTATTTTTATGTTCATGTGTTTAAAAAAATTATCTTAAACGGAGGATACAGGGGGCAAAACCCCTCCCTGATTAGGAAAAATAGTAAATTATTTCAATTTTTCATTTTTAATATGTGTTGTTTTATTTCTGTATTTATGCTGATGTACTTTGATAAAAAAATACATTTTGTTTATTTCGTGTTTATATTCTCTATTTAACAGAAGAAAACTTGTCAGTTGTGCCAATCACAAAACATTCTTCTATCTCATACATGTTAATACTTCAAAAGTCGTATTTTTTTTAATTATGTATATTTTCGAAACAAAAAATGAGAAGCATTATGCATTGATAAATGATACATTTTGTATAAACTTTGTTTTTCGGGATCTCCGACCCCTAACACGTGCAAATCCGTCGGAAACCGAAAGACGAAAACAATTTTCGATTACTATATTTTTTTTTATAGATAGAAGAAAGTAAAAATTAGATTAGAGTTACATCAGTTCGAAAATGTTGCCCCATCCTGATATTGTTCTGCGGACTCCCATGTTAAAAAATAAATATATACAGTGTTTTGTATATGTAAAATTAGTTTCATGATGAATATCTAATACATAAAACCAACATAAAGAAATGCACAATCACATTTAATTTCGATCATATGCGTTGGCCTTGCTATGTTTCGTTCTCCTTTTTCCCTACTAAAAAAAGTTTTCTTATGAAGTCTTGAAATATTTTAAACATAAATTTACATTGTTTATTCTGCTATTTACGTTGCTTTTTAAACGTCGCATAATCATCCTATCGCAAGAGTATTTGTATTTATCATATTGGTCACTTTGTGCACATATATCGTTAATAAGGTAATCACTGTAATGGAGTCACTTACAAAACGGGACCTTGTGCAAGTAGCACTTATAATTTGTTAATGCGGAAATCACTGTAACGTGGTTTCCTGAAAATTGAGGCTCCTTGTGCGTTGCGCTCATAAACCGTTAAAATAATGATAATTATAACGGACACCGTTTATATAAAAGACATTCTGGGCTTCGCGCCTATTAACCTTTTAAATTGTTATCAGTATAATGGGATCCCTTCATTTAATGTGACTTTTGTGCTTCGCCACCATTAAGAGGCTACTTCAATCACGGAAGAACACCCGCTCGTGAATATTAATCCTATGGGAGATTTTTTTAAAGTTCTCTTTTATATGTCAATATTTTTATTTAAGTTTCTTTTGCATTGGGTAGCTGAGGTTGATCTCTACGCAGGCCGTTTTTTGCTTTTTCGATTTTGTTTACAGATTATTTTTATTAAGATACTTTCACTTTCAAAACCGGTTCCAAAAGTGATAGTAGCCTCATAATAAAAAAACCCTGTAAACAAAATTGAAAAAGTAAAACAAATGACCTGCGTAGAGATCAATATAGAGCTACCCAAGGAAAAAAACAATCATTAAAAAATATTGAAATGCAAACGAGATATTAAAAAAAAATTCCGCAATAGGATTAATATTAGCCAGTGGTTTGTTTTTGCTCGAGTTAAGTATCCTCTTAACTGTTACTACAACTATCACCAAAATATAGTTTAGTGCTCTTCTTATCACCAAAATATAGTTTAGTGCTCTTCTAGACTTTTAATCTTTAATACGGCAATCACTGCAACGAGGAACCTCTCTGTAACGGGTCTCTACTCTTCATGCCCAGAGATCGTTCATATGGCAAACATCAATTTATGTTAAACATCAATTTCTGGCAAACATCAATTTCTGGCAAACATCAATTTCTGGCAAACATCAATTTTTGGCAAACATCAATTTATGGAAGAAAATGTGTGTTTTCTATTAAACATGATTCCATTTTTTTCTGATAAAAACATGTTGTAAAACATTTGGGGCTGATGTCAATATCAGAGGAATGAAATACCAATCTAAATTTTGTCATTTGGACACAATCGTAGTCAAATATTGCCATTTTCTGAATTAAAAAAATATTTTTTCAGTCGAATGTCTTTTAAAAATGACGTCATTATCATAGATGAAAGCAATTTCTTCTATTGAAATTTTGGTACCTAATTTCAGAGAGGGCAGAATGAAAATATATGAAAATAACTTCATTTTGACGCAATCATAGGAAAATGCTGCAGTTTCATGTTTTTAAATGAATGTTTTCTTTTGTTATATGATGTTAGTTCAATTTTAATGCTCTTGACAAACACAATTTTTGCAAATTAATATTTTATTTTTTTATCGTTATAATAAAATGTCATCAATGAAGATACAAGAAAGAAAAATCATATAAAATCAGCATAGATTATGAAATACTTTGCAACACTTCTAGAACATTTTAAAAAAACCTCTTAATAAAGTACAAAAGATAGTCAAGTAAACATTTTAGAAAACGCATAACACATTTGAAAGCCAGATTTCAGCCACTACTGTACATAGCCGGAGAAAAACTCTAATTATTGTGAGAAACCCTGTATATGATGTACTGATTTGTATATATTTTACATAGTATTCTAAAATCTAGTTTAGTTAGAAAACGCGTAACATAGATGAAAATACACATTCAGAAAATTCTACCAATGGGCAGAAATGTACTTGAATTATTTTGTAAAGACCAGTATATTACCTACAGGTTTTTATACACGCCAAATATTAAGCTACAATTTAATTTAGGCAAAAATACACATAAAACTACTGAAATCACACTTCCAGGAACTTTTCACAGGCAGCCAAGTATCAAGTTCTTTGTATATCCCTGTATATGATTTAATTTATATTCTAGAAACTTCTTTTAGTAATCTAAATACTATATTTGTGCTTGAAAATGCATAGTTCAAATTAAAAAGCATACTTAATGTACCTTTTTAAAATCACAATAGTAAAGCTTAAGAATTATTTTGTTTAGCCCTGTATAGGATTAATAGAATTTATACACACCACGTAGTATGCAAAAATTTTGTTAAACTTAAAAACGCATAACTGAAAACGCACTTCCAGTAATCATCCCTAATAGATAATACTACCGATACTATACAGTACTGTATTCGAAATCAATTATGTGTCCTTGTAAATGAACAATAAATGATATACACATTATAATCTACAGAAAAAAATCTTGTAGTAAAAATCAGTAATGCATATCAGTTTCAACATATTTCAGAAAATGAAACATAATTAAAATACGCTGCAAATATTTCCCCCCGTACACCATAATGTAATAGAATTATTTTGTATGACCCTGTAAATCAATGATAAATTATTTTTGCTCCTTATTCTACAGAAGCATGTTTTAGTGCACCTCAGAAATTCTTATCATTTTATTATGTTTGCAACAGTGTAACACCATTAAGGCACGCCGCAATTGATTTTCCCCGTTGACCATTAAGTCACATATTACTTTTGAGTACTCCTGTACATGAATTACAATCTCTACATACTTCATTTTCAATACCGAACTCATCATGCACTTACATTCAAACTAACCATAGTTATTTCGGGAATTGGCCGACGGCATCTGGCCAATTCGCGAACTGGCCGATAGCCTCTGGCCATTTCGCGAATTGGCCGATTTCGAGTTTTGGCCGTAACATATATATATATATATATTAATGTTTAAAGTTGTCTAGGCTTCTTCTTATTGTTTTTTTATCTAAATTTCCAAATGAACTTATAATGTCAATTAAAAGCCTTGCTGTTTTCTTAAATTTTTATAATTAATGTCTAATTTTTTTTTCTTTTAACGGGCATGAAATCAAAATGATAAATAAAAAAAGATAAAAATAAAATAAAAGATGGAAGAGGAAAGTTGCAGGAATTCTTCTTCTTTCTGTTTCTTAATGATTTAAATTAATTTTCTATGACTTAAAAATAGTAAATGCTACCATATTGTAATTTTTTTTTGTCATTGATTTTATGATTAAAGCCTTATCATTCCAAATTTTATTCCAAATCACCATTCGCTTTTATTTTTCATCAAGAACGAAATAAAAAATATGTGTATACTGAACAGAGTCGATAATTGTAAACTGTACTTTAGAAAAGCTATTGATCTTTATTTTTCGTTGATTTGAATAACTCATAGTTTTTAATCAATTGCGAAATTCAAAATGTTTCACAGCTATCTGTTTCTCTTCTAATTGGTTTTTTGATAAATATACTATCGTAAATTTAAAAAGAAAAAAAAAATTAAACTATTCTTGTAAATTTAATAGACATTTTTCAGTCATAACTTTCATTATTGATTAGTTGTTTTTTGTGTATTTGTTAATTTCTTTTCTCCAGGCGTGCATGTCCAAAAAATTAATGAACAACAATTTTAATAATTAAAAACTCGCATATGTATTTGATTCATTTTTTACTTAAAGTATATTTATTTCTTTTTGTGTAAGCGTTTTAGAAGAAATCAGATAAACAAAAGTTAGCCGAAAAAACAACAAATTCAAATTAAACCATTAAATAAACTAAAAAGTATTACGAGTGATAGAAGAGTATCTCCTCTATCACTCGTTTATGTTAATGCTGCATAAATGCAGCGTATTCTGCAAGTCTGCTTGCTCATTAAAATTCATAGAATAATAACATATTCTCGTATCACAGTATGGTTTGCACCATATAAATTTTGTTAAACTTTTATGAATACTAGGGTATTCACTTCGTGCTTTCCAGGTTACAGAATATAGGTGAAAATCATAAAAAAAAGAAATGTAATAGATTTTTACATTTAATACTTTTTTGAAGTGAAAACTTCTTTAGGCGCGTTGGGCATTTTTTGAGATGGGAAAAAACCATTGAACTCGTGACACTGTTACTGTAACCGACACCTCTGTATATTTGAAGTGAAAACTTCTTTAGGCGCGCTGGGCATTTTTTGAGATGGGAAAAAACCATTGAACTCGCGACACTGTTACTGTAACCGATACCTCTGTATATAAGTAGGTACATGTATTGTGTATAGTTCGGTATGAGGTAGGGTGGGGCGGGCGCGTCGCGTGCCGCATGCTTGCCTGTGCGCTATTTGGTTCCCGAAATACACGTACGAGAGTTAGAAAAGGGAATGTTTTCAGTAGTGCTGCTACACAATTCAACACACGTTTCTGTTATAACAACAGAGTAGTAGTTTATAATAATGAATAAAAAACACTTCATTTAAAAGTATTTCCTGCACAATATAACATTTCCTGACGATTCAAAAAATACACACGTAATTGTTCAAGTTTTCACTTCTGTCGGCACTCCCGGAGTGCCACTGTTTTTTTTTTTTTTGCCAGATTGCTCACTAAGAATACCAAAAAGCATTTTTATATGAAAAATATCAATTAAGGATTCAAGCAATGTATTGAAATTTAGTAAAAGCGATATTTTTTATTCTGATAATTTTAGTGGTTTATGGATGTAGTTTGATTACATGTGTGTTAAACTTGCGTTTTATTTATATTATTTTTTTTAATTGTTTGATGAAGTTTTGTTTTAAGGGCAAATGGGTTAATAATTTGTAATCGGGCGCATCATGCGATATAGGTAGATTTTTAAATAAACCATGCTTGAAAATTATTTTAAAAACCATAAAAAACATTATACTGAGATATAGTTTTAGACAAATATAGCATTTGAAAACACATTTTTTATTATTGAACAGTACAAACATTGAAATTGGGCGATGTGTAGAAGTTAAAAAAATATGTAACACAAGTGAAATTTATCGGTCAGGTGTTGCCACCGTCAATATGACGTGACCATCAATCACGGACATGTTTTCGCTTTATAGATTTGAAATTTGAAAGGTCTCTTTAAACTAATATTTTGCCTTTTGCCTTGAAAATCCGACTCTTTGACAAGTCTTATGGAAAAAACTTGACTCTGTAGCAATCGGGTATTTTTTAATGTCTTTTTGAAATATGAACGAACTTATGGGTCACTCAGTGCATAATCTTTACACAACTGATACATTTTTGGACATACCTTTTAAGATTTTTCGCAAAACACATAGGGCGAAATGTAAATTTTCAGCTTACTTTATTCATAAAATATCAATATCAGATACAATAGATCTCAATGTTACTTAACAGGTGACATTTAAAATCACAAATAGATGCTAAAAGATGCTTAAAATGTTTAAAAACCCTCCAAGCACTTTTGGCTGGCAACCGCGACCATCCACAGGGAGAAAAAATCCTTTCTACTTCATCATAGTCATGAGAGTAGAAAGGATGTTCATTCCCTGAGGATGGTCGCGGTTGCGGCCGAAAGTGCTTGGAGGGTCTTTAAACATTTTAAACATTTTATAACATCTATTTGTGTTTTTAAATGTCACTTGTTAAGTACCATTGAGATCTATTGAATCTCATATTGATATTTTATGATATTTCGGTAGTTCTATTAATCATTAAGTAGTATGTATTATTTTAAAATATTGCCAAAAAAACTAAATTTAATTACTAAATTTAATATTTATTACTTAAAGAGACTCAGCACTCTTCACTTTGCAAAAAATGTTTTTGCATAAATGTATTTAGACATCCATATTGCATTCTGGCGAAGTTATATAAAGATCCGATGTTTATAAATATGTAGAAAATGCTTTTTATTGCATCCATTTCTTTTTAAATATTTCAAAGCTCCCATCTTTCATTTTTATCAGTTCGAGTTTTTTTTTTTAAATTTAATTATTACTTTTAAAATGTCAAAACTTCAACCAATTGTGTAAGAAATGACATATATATTTTTTCACGTAATCAAAAAAGTATATTAAAAATATTAGTGATGTATTTTGCAATTAAATGAATACAAATATTTTTTTTAAATGTAAATATAAAGTAATTCGTGTTTTTCATTCAATTTTGGCATAAATATAAATAAAGACGTCCCATTTTTTTTTTTTTTTTTTTTTTTTTTGTAAACTAATATGTATATGAAAAAAATCAAATCTCTAAAATATGAAGGTTACTCGTGTGAATATAAGAAAAAAATGTGAAAAAATATTAAAAAATAGCTGTTTAACCCGTTCTACGCACGGGAGTTCATGAATTTAATTCTAAAATGTGAATAAAATGAATTTAATTCCCTTGTTAAAGTGTTGAGTTGTTCAATAACTATACGATTTAGAAAAAAAAAATACTACTGTGCATTTTTTTTAATGAAACTTAATTTATGTTGCTATGGCAGCAGACGATAAAACAATATCTTTGGAATAAGGGAATAAATAGAACAAAAATGTTTTTGCTGTTTGTGATAAAATGTTTTTCTTTATTTGAAAAAAAAAATGAAATAATGAAGCGCAATTAAATAATCTCTAATTATTTGCATGCGAGGTGAAAGAATTATCGTAATACCCGCTACAGCTTGTTAGTATTGCAGCGTGGCGTCCGTAATATGTATATCTCACATTGCAGTAAAGGGGGGTACCGGGAGGAGGGGATGTTCAAGTGTCCTTCAGAAAATGACTAATTAGGAGGACCACGATGTATCTTTGAAAATTTTTTCGTCTGGTTAAGCTATGAACTTAATTACAAATTTGGCTTAAACTATTATTTGGAAATAGTGACTATTACTCATAACTTTACTTTAATGTTATAGAGGGTGATTATGAAGTTAATTATAATGTTTGTAATCAGTTGTGTTGAAATCGGAAAGATAGTTGCTGAGTTATGGAAATGGGGCATAGTTAGAGAAAAAAACCTTGAAGGAGGTGCCGGGGAGGAGCGAATGTTTAAGTTCACTTCAGTAAATTACTAATTAGGAGGACGACTATGCATCTTTAAAAATTTGTTCGTTTGGTTAAGCTAGGAACTTAATTAGAAATTTGTCTTAGACTGTTATTCGGAAATAGTGGTACCCGCTACTCACAAATTTATTTTAATGATATAGACGTTGATTATTAAGTTAAATATGATGTTTGGACTCAGTTGCACTGAAATCGGAAAATTAGTTGCTGAGATATGGAAACAGGGTACAATTAGACAAAAATCCTTGAGGGAGGGGCCGGGAGGAGCGGATGTTCAAGTGCCTTTCAGCAAATGATAAATTAAAAGAGCCACTATATGCATCTTTAAAGATTGATTCATTTGGTTATGCTAGGAACTTAATTTGAAATTTGGCTTAGACTATTATTCGGAAATACTGGTAACTGTTTTCTAGAAGTACACCATGAAGCTATGAATGCTGATTTTTATGATAATTTAGCAAAATGGAACTGGTTTGGAGAAGTTCGGAACATAATTACCTGAGTTCTGGAAATAAAGCGCAGTTAGAGAAAAAAACCTTGAGGGAGGGGCCGCGAGAAGGCGCGTGGTCAAGTGCTCAACAACAAATCACTAACTTTGACTGTTGGTATGCATCAACTGAATACGGGCTCTGTACTTTTATTAGGAACATAAATATAATTTTTAGGAAAATTGTTATTCTAAAATAGAGGTATCATCTATATAAATCAGCGATTAAACGTTACGGGTGAATTAAAAAAATGTTAAATTTGTTAAATGTAATTAGTTCAGTTGAAATTAGAGCAGCAGATTTGGATTTATTAATAAGGAGGGTCAATTAATGAAAAAGCCGCCGCCACGTGGCGCGCGGTCAAGTGAAATATATATGATATTTAATAAAAAGTCGTTGACCCGCACCCGTCCCCATCCCCGCAAATTTAACAAATAATCTGTTAAATAAAGTTTTCTGTATTAATAATCTCTATCATACTAATATATGTCATGTGAAAAAGCCTTAAACCCAGCTAATTATCATTCATTAAGTCGATAAAATCTTTTAAAATTAAGTTTTTAGCATTTGGCAACGGTCAATAATTAAGTTGATTGTCTACATCTCTATAATCTCTGATCCATTGATTTTAAACACTCGATTGGGAATTGCAATGATTCCGGCCTTGATTTATTTAATGACTCCTGCGGAGATTTTATACAACGAACCAACCGAAAATAGAAAAGCGTATTTTTGAATTTTTGATGAGATCTCTTTGTAGATGGATTTTAATTAATATTTAATCTATCAAAAATCTATTTAAAAATTTAGAATTTTTTGCCCCGATCGTTCATGACTGCCCTATCAGCTACCCGTGTGCAAAATTTCCTAGCCCTGCGCCCTGTGGTTTTAGAGTTTTTGAGGTTACATAGATACGCGAACGGTTTTTAATAGTATAGATTTTTTAATTAAAAAAGAAAAAATGAATATATATATATATATTTCAAAATCTAGCCATGGTAATATATTTTTTGTCGTGAAAATCATTTGTGTAACAGTTTAATTTTATGATATGTAAAGTATCTTACTTATAATAAAATCCAAAGGCGAGAAAGTGTTTGTAACCATATAATCTAGCCATGGTAATATATTTTTTGTCGTGAAAATCATTTGTGTAACAGTTTAATTTTATGATATGTAAAGTATCTTACTTATAATAAAATCCAAAGGCGAGAAAGTGTTTGTAACCAATCCGGGCTAAACCACTCTGGTCTGCGAGTCGACCGTAGTTAAACGCCATGTTAGGCTCACTGAAAAACATATGCTAACACATGACCACTAAATGATAATTTCTTCTACTTGAAATAATGTCTGTTCAGCATATTTTCGTATACAACATGTATATCATATCCAGTTATAATGTTTTAAGTTTTTAATTAAAAATAACATATTAAACATCCGATTACCTGATGTAAACAAACGAATAATGTTGCCATTCAAAAACACAAATCCCATATTTAAAAAAAAAAAAAGAATGACTCTTTGAACGTTTCATTAAAATATCCGATTATGCTCTTAAAATATTTGTAAAAGCATATTAAAGTCTTTAATTAATTTAAAGAATTTCTTTAATTTATTTCTGTAAGCATTTTTTTTCTGTAAGCACTTTTTTCAGAAATAGCGATGATAGATAGCTTTCATAGAGAGACTTTGTGATGATCCTTCAGTATTTTACATTTCGGCGCAGTTCTGGCGACATCTATTGGCGATAAATATAAACGAAGGAAGTTCTTTTTTTGAAAAATATATTTTATATAAAATATTAATAAAGTTGTAAAATAATATAAAATGTATATAAGGATATTTTAGCACCATCTATGGACAATTAATATAAACAAAGATTTTTCTGTTGGAAAAAATATTATATAACATAATAATAAATTTGTAAAATAATATAAAATGCATATAAGCATATTTTTAAACTAAGAAAAATTCAAGGTGTATTGATTTATTTTAAGATCAACTTTTAAAAGCTTCAGCTTAATATAATTTCTTTCTTTAAAATCTAACTTGGTTAAATCAATTTTTAATCGCCTAGCTTATATCCAATTAAATTCTGAAATTTTGCTTGCGTTGTAAAATGAATATTTCCTATGAAACACAGTTAAAAAATAAGGAATATATAGTACCGCATATCACATATGTTAATTATATCAATGCAGATTCAAATTTTGATTTTTAACTTAGTAACGTTTAAACCTAACTGTTAACGTTTATGTTAACATTTGTGTTTATTTATATTTAGAAACAATCTAAATCATTAACTGGGATATTGAATAGAGGAAGTGCAATCTCCTCTAATTATAAACATCCAATTTTATTCCGCCCTCACAACTGATTTCTTGATTACTTGCAATAAGTAATAACTGTAGTTCCCACGCGCCAGAACTTTCCTAGGTTTTTCCAATTAATTGACTTTTTGTGTTTTTCCTAAGTGAAAGAATATACAGAAGGACATTTTTCCTCTCTCTTAGATCAGACTTGAATTCGCAACCGGACAGTGTGGAAGTCCGTATACAATCGCACAGAGACTTATGCTGTCTCTCACCCTCACCGGAAATACAATCTGTTTTATGTTTTCTGGATTATTATACTCATTGAAAGAGTATCTACTCATCTCACTATACCTTGCTGTGTACACAATTATTAGTTTTAAATAGATATTGTGCATGTGGATGCGACACACCTTATTATTGTCTACACACATTACACTTATGGATACAAACCCCAACACTAACTTTATAGTGAAAAAAAAAATGTAATTTAATAAGAGAATGTGAAAAGAAATTTTCCAGTTATACTAATGCATTTAATAATTTCAATTTACTTAAGAAATAAAATAAGATGATTTTTAATGATCAAAATTTATTTTGTTTTTTTCAGGCATATTTTTAAAATAAGACAAAATCAGGTTTTAATTTGATGAATACTTTTAAAAGTTAAAGTTATATTATCTACTTTCGTCGTTGTATTTATTTTAACTATTTCTTCATTACTGGAAAACTTCGTTTTTTCTGTCATTTTAAATGGGATATTTTCCTACTGTGAATTAAGAAGCTAATATCCATAAAAATGCAATTTTCTGTCTCTTTTTATGTTTTTCTGCTATGCATTTGTTTCTTCATGACTGGAAAACTTTGTTCTTCAAGAAATATTAAAATTCAACTCTATTGTATGCACTACTAACTTAGACAATTTAAAACGAAAAAAATTTTAATGTTTTGTACAATCGTTAAACCATTTCAGAATTTGCATTTAATTTTTCTTATGTTACCAAACAATGAGGCTGTGAGTCAAGCTCTTTAGAAACTCATTATTTATATATTTTTTTTTTCAAAAACTTTCGCACATGGATTATTTTTAAAATATTTTTGAATGTTTTGTCCAATCGTTGAACCATTTCAGAAATTGAATATTGAGTAAAAAAAAAAAAAAAAATCCTCATCATTTGTATTTGTAGAAATCATTTGCCATTCTTAAAATGTACTTTTCTACAATACAAACCTTTCAGTAACAAAATCTTCATGCTGTTTGTTTGTATGAAGTCTTATGAAAATGAAACGCAGATCAACATTCCGTCATTTTTGACGGGCTTTATATACTAGTGTACAAATAAACTCATAAGTTAAAAAAAAAACTAAGGTAAGGTAGAATTAAGGTTGAATTATACAGTGAAATCCCGTTAGTACGGACATCCAAGGGAGTGCCTTTTTCGTCCGTATTAATACAATTCCGCATTAAACGAAGTCTTTAACATTAATTAGACTATAATGGGGGAAACGAAAATGCCTACTTTAACAGGAGATACGTCTTAAAGAGTGCCCAGATTGCCAGACATACCCGCGGCTTTTTTCATGTGGTTTTTCGGACTCTTTGATATTTTTCGAGTTTCTTAGCCTGTCTAAAGATCAGAGGTCAGCAGCAGACGTCGTTTACAGGTCGGACACCTCCTGATTCTTTTGTTGAGATTCCCCTTTCTGTTGTCGATTGACACAAAATCATTCGGAAAGAATGGGAAGTCGTATTATTTATGGCTCTCTCAGACAGACATGCGACTGTGAATAAATGGACCTTTAACCCTTTGAATACTGAAGTTTAAAAACCGGATAGCATTCAAAATACGGCAAATACCCGAATTCTAAAATATTATGGGAGATTTTTTCTCCTCCTTTTTTCTGTCTGTCTTTTGTCAGCAACACAATAAGAAGGCAGCTATATTCGAATGTGAAACTTCTATAAGATCACTAGCAAAAAAGGCTGCCTACCCGTTGATTTCAAAAATCCCCTACTATGAGACAATAGTTCGATTTTTGCTAAGGGAGAAAATACAGCACCCCATACTCAGGCGTTCAGGCGGTCTCGCAGTAGTTTGCTTGGTCGGGCATTTTGGGCGGTTTAGTAGCGAAAAGGTTAAATGGAGACGCTTTAATGATAGTTCACTGTGTTAAAATTAATTTGAAAGAAAGTAGTATAATTAGTCCTACCCTATACCCTAAAGTTCTTTTGAACGAAACTTTGCAACTGAGAAACTCCTAGTTACAGAACTATACTATTTACAGTTAGACATTATTTATTATTATAGATTTATATAATTATTTTTTCATTTCTCTTATAAATCTGGTATCGGGAATCTCTGGGAAATAGGGAAAACAATTCGAGATAAAGAGTTTTCGAATTAAAGACTTAAAAAGAAATATCCCACAAACTCCTTTTTGCGACTATAAATATCACTCATCGGCAAAATATGCACAATCAGCAAGCAATGAATAAATTACTCATCTCAATGTTTTAAGAATTTCGCAGTTCTGTAATAATGTGTTTTTGAATATTCGAAGCTGTGTGTATAGTTTACATTAAACATCTATTCCCCCACTCTTACCTTGATGGAGGGTGTCGGGGCAAGAAAATGCCAAGCCACATTCTTGGTGAAATAAATCTAACACTGTAATCTGTTGCTTAATATTGTAAGTTACAATATCCTACATATAATTTGTTTCTAATGTCACTTGGTGACAACATATGTCCCAGGTTTCGTTTTTGCCCCAGACGTTTATGCCCCGATGAAGATAGCTAATTCACAAAGAGCGAAATAGTAATATCATTAAAGCAATGCCTAATTGTTACTCAGAGTATCTCAAATGTTACTAAGACATTGGCAAAAAAACTGTATGTTATATATCTTGGTTTCAGTATTTGATCAAATTTTCAAATTGAAATAGCTTGGAAGTTCAAAAATTTGGCTTAACCCTTTGAAGGTCGATTGTATATATTATATACCACCTAATTTTAATCCGATTCAAACCAGAAACTTTTAATTAAATTTTACTTTTTTAACTTTGACGAGAAAATGTTGAAAAATTGCTTATTCGCATGTTGAATTAAATTCTTTCCTAAATTCCGGTGGGAATTCAACGTTACAGGAGCACAAGTGCTTGCCCCTGAAATCGTTATCACTCTCTTGCCCCGACCCTTTCAATTCTTTATTCTTGCTTGTCCAGGAAAAAAGAAACAATGGAAACATGAATAGAGATCATGCCGAAATTGCCATTAATTGTCAAAAGAAAAATGTCAACTAAAACTTATTTCTGGGGAAAAAATTCGAGATATCCGGGAAAAACATATTTTGAGATAATTATAGAAAATATGTCAGAGTTTTCCTGTAAATTTAGGAGAAAAATTTATTTACGAGATTTCAAGATTTTCGAGATAAAGAGGTTCAATATATCAAGGCTTGACTGTATTAGAATTTTGTAATGTCATACCGGTATATTAACGGGCAAAATATGTCAAGTTAAATCTTAACCTTGAATAAAAAATTCTAACTGCATGACTGATTTAAAAAATTACAATATTCACAAAATATTCAAATTTTTTAACTCATTACATTATAAACGGCGTTGTTTATTTTAAAAATTAAACCTTTCTAATAAAATTAACATGCAACAAAAGAATTTTCACCATAGTAGTGTTTATATAAAATGCTAAGTTTTTTTCTTCAAAACAATTTAATTTTCCATTTATTAATTTTCTCAATCACATTGAGAAAAAAATTGAACACAATAATTTAACGTAACATTTAAAAATTAATAATATAAAGAATAAATTTAAAATGTAGCATACAAAACTAAAGAACGAATCATTTTAAAACTTTGTCTTCTAGTTCAATTAACTTCTCAACCATGAATGTTCATCATTTTTAGTGTTCTAATCTTTTCTACCAAATTTAACCAAATGTGTTTTGACATAACTTTTATAATTATTTTGTCCTAAATAAAACATTATTTATTAAACAAAGGAGTCTTCCTTCAAAAGTCAAATCAATTACTGATAATAAAAAAATGGCACTTCAATTTCCTAACTCATAGTTATGAAAATATAATCAATAAGCCTATCTCAAAATTTGTAAAACTTTATTAACAGTAAATGATTTCAATGGCTTTAAAGGAACATTTCGGAAGGATCATTTCATTTAATTATAAACCTATCAATCCGAAGAGGAAGATATTTTTAACTTAATAGTTCATACAGAAAGGTAAAAATCTTAAGATAAATATTCTGGTCCTATATTTAATCTAATAGTTTCCGAAAATCCGAAAAAGGATTACCATAATTCAAACACATTTAATTATATTTATGTAAGAGAAGTGTTAGTAACTTAATAAAATGAGGATTACCCTGATGTATTACTAATTTGATAAAGTGTGTGTTCATATGGGGGGGGGGGGGGTTGGGGATGTACTAACTACATGAGAAATTCTTGCAATGTAATTTGAAAATAAAGGAAAAATTTGGCAGCTTTAGAAGTAGTTTGAAAAGTTAAAAAATTGAGTGATGGTATAAAATAAAATCAGTTCTTTTCTTAGTTTGTAGCCTACATTAAATTTTGCATGGAATAATTGGAGAATGATTACAGTAATTTAATCAAATTTAATTACGTTTAGAAAAGTGAATGGGTACTAATTTAATAAAACGAGGATTATGTTAAAGTATTCCAAATTTAATATAGTGGTAATCCAAGTACTCTTGAAATTATATATTGTAAGGATAATTTGAAGCTTTGGACAACACAGTTAATTATGAGATAAAAATAGCGTTAATTATGTTATTTCATTCATATTAATTATGAAATAAAATGATTTATTCTGTTAGTATCCGGTTTTCTTATGTGTAACATAAATCATAAAAGATATATTTTAAAAGGTCACATGTGAATTTTAATATAATATTATGGGAATTGACAGCACAACTTCACTCAAAAAAAAAAAAAAAAAAAAAAAAAAAAAAAGGCAACACTGTATTACAGGAAACTATTTACAACCTGTTATCTATTTGCATGATGAATAATCATCTTCTTCTACATTCTAAAAGTAGACTTATTTAGGCCGCGAAGCGACATGTCTTCACAGCAGGGCCCGACCAGCAAGTTTTTGTGCCCAGGGCACTTTCAATTTGTTGTCCCCCCCTTCGATTAGTTAATTTAGTAATACTAGTTTTTATTTTTATTTATTTGTTTATTTTTATTTTTTTACTTTTTTTTTTACATATTGCACGCTTATTTGAAAAGTGTCAACTCAAAAAATTACGTTTCCGGAAAATTGAAAAACGGTTCCAGGTATAAAAATATTTTTTCTATTATTTATTGAAATGTGCTTTTAACCATAGATTATTTTTGTCATTTTATCGTATTAATATCTCAAATATCACATTTTTTTAGTTGTGTCACACTGTAAAAAAATTGCAGTAAAATTACGGGCAGAAGCCGGCAGCAGAGATTCCTGTCATACCCCGTAAAAAAAAAATTCCATGCCCATCATTTTGTGCAGCCCGTAATTTTTGCGGGGCAAAGTAATATAGCATTATAATGCACAGGATGTAATGCACTTTAAAACACAATATCACTTTGTTAACTGTTCCGTAGCACGTAGCACGTTAGATAATCATCACAGAATCGCTGTTTTGGCGGGTTAAAATTTTCGAAACACGAGTAAAATGAAGGGTTACACCCTAGCGGAGTACAATGTATGGGGTCATACCGTATTTTCGCTAACATATGGGCTAGAACTCTAAGAATATGTGGATTGCCCATAATTTTCTAAGTATCTAAGGGATAAGGCCGCTTATTTAGTGGATCAGACCGTTTTTCATCAAATAAGGCTGTTGCCCGTGAAAATTGAAGGGCAAAGCAAACGTTCATAAATTTACAGTTTTTTCTGAGAGTGCACTTTTCGAATAAATGTGCAATAGGATAAAATTGAATGACTTGATAAATACAGTACATCAATTACTAGAAAATAATGATAAAAAGTCTACTTATTAATGATGTTATGGATATTAAATGACATAACCAAACTGATACTGAGTGCAAACAAAAGTCCTAAAAGAAATAAAAACGTTGGCCCAATTACGATTTTTTTAAATGAAAATTTAGATGAAATTATGAAAATTTTCGTGCCCCTCAGAAATTTCGTGCCCAGGGCATGGGCCCCGGGTGCCCGTGTGATAGTCAGGGCCTGCTTCACAGCATCCTTTCCAACCCATAATCTCTCGCTCTTTCGAACTGCAGGTACTTCCACGTGACTGCTGTGACGTAGCAAGATGCGATCAAGACCACTGAGCTCTGGAGCTGCCATCTACTGAAGGGGCTGAAAGCTCACTGGAGATAGGAGATCACCAGAACTTGACTTTCCTGAAGTTCGATTGTCTTTAAGCGATCGCTGACGAGAGCAATTGTAATGCAGGACTGGTAATCTGAAAAGATAATTAAATTAACCAACAACAAATGTTTTTTTTTAAACGACAAAATTAAATTCTCTGCTCAGTTGTCAACTGTGTTTTTCTTTTTAGGGGCAGCAATATTCACACATCACTAAATTAATTTTCGAAAACATCTTTAAAATAATAAGTTTGTTTCAACCACGGAGTCAAGAGTCCGTCTTTAAAAAACATTAAGTTTGGCGGTATTTTCTCTCTCTCTCTCTTTTTTCTATCTAACATTTCTGCATCATTAATGGTTGAAATTGCCTCATTTCTGCAGAGTGGTGCAGCTTCTTCCTGATTTGTCAGGAATATATGATATTCACATAAACACAATTTCGCAAGGTCTCTTTAGGGCTATTCATATCACTTAATCACTTGGAAAGTTGACTAATTACCACAATATCATCTGGAGAGCATAGTCTTCATAAACTGCATGGGCGCATTCAAGACGACTTCTGACGCCACATATGGAGATTGACAGAACACGTCAGTAAAAACCATACAAATTGTCAGCATATTATTGAAAAAAAAACTGTATACCAGGATACTATTTACAAACAAATTGTTCTCTATTTACATGACGAAACATATTTAGGCCGCATAGAGACATAGCTACATGTTTTCGCAACCTCGTTCCATCCCATCCTCCTTCGATCTTTAGAAGTGAAGCTACTTCCACGTAACCGAGGCTAACGAAAAGGACAGGCTACCGCGGTGCATTCCGCTTATCTTTTTTTACAGACCGCTAGAGTGACGTGATGCTCTTTTCGTACACCTCAATTGGTGGATTCGAGCATCACGTGACTCCCGCGGTCTGTAAAAAAAGATACGCGTAAAGCACCGCGGTAGCCTTTCTTTTTCGTTAGCCTCGCACGTAACTACTGTGAGGTATCAAGACGTAAGCAACCACTACTGCCATCTATTGAAGGGAATGAAAGCTCACTGGAGGTAGGAGATCTCCATAATATTGGATAAATCGATGTAAAATAAATACAAAATTAAGTTTTAATTATGTCATGTGCATTGTTAAGTGTTTGAGAGTGTTTAAAGCAAAGACATTCTTTAAATTTTTTCCCTTACTTCGAGAAATATTATTTTCTTTTTTCTATTATAATTTGTATTGCATTATTAATTTTTTTTTTCGTTTATACAAAGTTAAATTAGAAAATGTTAGTACTTATTGTACAGTATATTTTCTAAGAAAATCTTATATTTCTGATTCGGTATTTATTTGTAAGAATCTCGAATAGTACATAATCTATCTCTAAAATAACAACAGTCGGAACAATGTGAATTTTGACTTAAGGATATAAGAGATCAAGCCATTAATATAAGTATATTCTTTCTTTATATTTCTTTTCTTTTTTTTGTCATTGGATATTTTTTAATAAGGGATATTATAAAGGAAAAATTATAAATACTCGTAATTATTCTTTTTCAAGCCATTACTTTGTAGGTGTTGTTCCTTTACGATCTAAAAATTTAAAACAAAATTCCAGATACCTATATTCGTACCAGGGATGAGATTTCTACGCTTTTTTGCATACCAGTATAATTTTACAGAAAATGTTGTATTACTTAATTGTAACACTCTGCAATTTAAGAGAACAACGTTTTCTCTAAAATTATACTGGTATGCAAAAAAGCGGAGAAATCTCATCCCTAATTCGTACGGATGCTTAGTTTTCAATACCTGTATTTCTGAAAAGTAAGTTTCGCTTTATTTATGTCTAAGATTTTGTGATTAAATAATGCGAAATTTGCATTTTTGAAATAATTGTATTCAAAAGTAAGCGTTCGTACGAACCCTGTGGTATAGAAGGAGCTGCTTACGAAAACTCACTCCAACCGCGTGGTATTTACGATTCTAGAAACTTTTCGTTAAATGTCAGAAAGTTCTAAGAGAAGGACAGAGTCAATCAGAAAAATGATAAATCAATATGTTTTTCAAAAATTAAAAGAAAAATCGTTTTCGAAATTAAAAAAACATCAAAGGTGCTTTTCTATTAAAACAACATTTACATAAATCTCACAAATCTTTTGTTTCGAAAATTTCTGATTGTTTTTTGATCAAATGTTTCTGAAGATAGAGTAAATGGTTTCAAAATTGTGAATGCTAAATTAGTTAACTAATCTAACATAACAAAAACTGTGAAGTAATGTAACGGTATGCATGCAGTTTTATTGATATTAACAACCAAACAAACGCTAATGAATTTATCTTAAACAGAAAAATATTAAAAGTTATATTTGCTAAATAAAATTCCTGAGAATTCCCGAAAATTATCATACGCTTTTCTTTTCTGAATTTTTACTTTCTTTTAAAAGACGTTGCAAGCTTTGTTAATATAAAAAACTTTTTTTTTCATTTTATTGAAAAAACAAATTATTTGAAAGTAACTTCAGAATTTCGTCTACATAAAGAAAAAATATTTGCCGAGAAAGTAATTTTTTTGTTCTAGCTTTTTTCCACGTCTTATACAGTGTTTAACTAAATTTAAAAGTTTTCGAAATAAAATAATTCATTACATCAGAAATATGTATCTAAATAAATTCCCTTGAAAACAAAGATATAAGCACCACAAAACTAAATAAATCAATATGCTTCAAAATATCATGAGATGAATTTTTTTTTTTTCAGTTTTTGTAGCTTTTTATTAATTTAATAAAAATACATTCGCCCAAAAAAGTCTAATTTTAAAAATTTCGATATATATATATATAATATCCTTTTCACTCTAAAGCTAGAACCTAGTAACATAAGAGATAGATTCTATAAAATTCTATAAATAGAAAAACCTTGATTATTTTTTAATATTCGAACATACTGATTTATATTTAAATGAAATTCTTTATTTTTTTGAGAAAAAAAAGTTAAATTCCTAAATTACTGGTTTAAAATTCTGTACTTTTACAAACGTGATTATGATAGATTGCCTATATGCATGCATATACACATACAGACTACACAGTTCTGTGTATTCTGTGCAGGAATATTCTGGAAAGGCAGCATAAACTGTATGTAGCTAGAATGGTATACTTATTGCGTATACTTATTTGCACTTATAACATAAACTTTATTTTGCGCTACTGTTTTAAAATTTTAATATCCTACACTAATCTTTTAACTGTTCTTCTAGTACAATTTTGGTTTAGATATAGTAACATCAGTTTAAAAATATTTAAAAAAAAATCCGTAGAATTTACATATGTAAAAAAAAAAAAAAAAAAGAAAAAAAGAAAACACTGTTTTTGACAACTAAATATCGATATTTTAGCACGAATGTTATCCATAGGCTTCGGTAATAATAACTCATAAAAATATCAAAGCTTTTGGACAATAAAAACTGTTTTTTTGTTATATTAAATGGCCCGACGTGAAAAAAAAAAGGTCAGAATAAAACAATTTTTGTGGGGACTCCATTATTAGGTTCGTTTGGGAAAATTTTCGCTTAAATATATGAATTCATTTAACACTGATTTGAGGTACATTTAAGGCACGGGCTACGCTGGTCTTTCCTTAAAAAATGTAAAACTAAAACAGACCAGAAAGTGCGTATCCCAGCTAAAAATGAACTGCAGTTTTTCTACAGAAGTGAAGTATTTTTAAAGTTTTTCTACAGTCAACTGTAGATTTTCTATAGTACAATCTTGACTGTAAAAATACTTCAGTTATTTTGCAGTTAATGTGAAGTAATTTTGCAGTAATTTATTTCAAAAATACTGTGAGCTTTTATCTGCAAAAATACTGCAGTTTACGTGAATTTATGTTATAATCATAAATTTAAAAAATAATGAGACTTTACATCTGTAGTAAAACTGTAGTAAATTTGAAGTATTTTTGCAGTCATTATTTCAGTATTATATTTTCTGATGTATCTGCAGTATAACTGCAGTTACTTTAAGGTAATTTTACAGAACTTAATTTTAGTAAGTTTGTGAGATATTTTCTGCAATTTATCTGCAGTTTTAAAAGCTAAGCAATATTAAAGTCTTTCAGTTTTTGACAATATTGCGTATTTACTTTGTTATTAATAATTAACACTGTTTTCAAGACTTTTAGTTTAATGGGACTAAATTGAACAAAATTCAAAATTCTCGGGTGGGGGGGCGAACACTGCTTTGAACCACCCATTTTGAGATAAATTTTTAACACATAAATATATATAAAAAAAAACTTTCATGGGGAATTTAAGGGGGAAAGTCCGCCCTTCCCCCAACGGGAAATTTGTACTTTATCTTAGTGTTTAATTACTTTAAATTACTCGAAAAAAGAATAAATTTACTGTTTTACAAAATCGGAAAAAATAAAAAATTAAATAAAATTTCAAAATCCAGGGAGGGTTAATGACGCACCCCCCCCCCTTCCCTCCAACGGAAAATTCTTAGTTCCTCTTTTAAGTTAAGCGAAGAACAGCGAGTTAAGCAGCGGACACTGCTTTGAACCACCCCTTTTGAGATTAATTTTTAACACATAAATATAAAAATAACAAATAAATAACTTTCATGGGGAATTTAAGGGGGGAAAGTCCACCCTTCCCCCCAACGGAAAATTTTTACTTTCTCTTAGTGTTTAATTACTTTAAATTACTCGAAAAAAGAATAAATTTACTGTTTTACAAAATCGGTCAAAATAAAAAATTAAATAAAATTTCAAAATCCAGGGAGGGTTAATGACGCCCCCCCCCCTCCAACGGAAAATTCTTAGTTCCTCTTTTAAGTTACTCGAAAAGAACCAATTTTATTATGCTGTTCAAAATCGGAGAAAACGTAATTTTAGTTACTTAAACTTTAAAATTCAGGAAGAAAGTAGTAATTGAACACAGCCCCCCCCCCCCACACACACCCTACACACAACGAAAAAATCTTAGTTCTTTTATTTTAAGTTTTATTATTATTATTATTATTATTTATTTTAGTTATTTTAATTATTTAGTTATTTAAATTTCAAAATCGAGGGAGGAGGAAATTGCCTTTTTACTTATTAACTACAGGCATGATGACTTCCAGTTTTTAAGAAAATTTTACTTCAAAAAACAAGTGAAAAATGTAAATCTCCTTTTGAACATTTGATTTTTTTTTTCGTAACTGACTATGTGAAGAAACGCTACATCTCAACTCAACTCCGATTCTGATCGTTCTGTTTACATTTTGACGGCGACGGCGGTAAGCGGTAATATTATTTTCTTTAATTCGCTAGCTTTGTTAATATAATAATTAATGCCGCAATTTTTTAAATGTTTATATATAGCCATAAGATGGCTAAAAATATGTACCGACAGACACTTCTACAAATCTAGATCGATTAAAAAATTAGATACATTCAACGTATTTATAAAGTACCACGTTGTCGTGCCAAAAAAAATTATTTCGGAGGAGATTTGTATTGTCAATGTGTCGTCCTTA
Source organism: Maratus michaelseni (assembly GCA_963931845.1). Lineage (NCBI taxonomy): Eukaryota > Metazoa > Arthropoda > Arachnida > Araneae > Salticidae > Maratus > Maratus michaelseni. The sequence goes on from OZ007591.1 coordinate 169,794,317, forward strand.
TTATCTTATTTTAGACTTTTTTTTTTTTAATACTGTAATAGCGATGGAGTTAATTTAAAGTTTGTTGCCCCTACAATTTACGATTATGCCAAGGTTGCAGCTATGATTTTATCAAAATCATCGCCAAGCTTACATATGCATCGTATATACGAATATATATATATATTACACACCAAACACTCATATTAATGCTATATACGTCATTTTATATATATTATTTGCATCATATGACTATAACTTTTGGTCACATAAATCACGAAATGTTGAACACATATAGTATTATTATAATGTCATATATGCTTTATAATTTGATAAATTTTGGTCACTAGATGTTTTTTCTTATATTAATTTTACATTATTTTGTAATAAAAAATGCAAAAAATGAATCCTGAAATGTGTTTTATGGTGTTCAATGGATAAATAAGTTAAAAAAAATTATTTTCTTTAAATCCAAAGTTTTCATTATTACAAACAAGTAACAGCATCTAAAATTTTAAAATAAGCTATCAAGCTGGGGTGTAAAAATCTAGTAGTCAATGGGCCAATTCTCACCACTAAATTTTATTAGTATTCTTCGGCTAAATTTTATTATTATACTTCACCTAAATTTTATCAGTATTCTTATTAGTCGAAGAATATTAAAAATTTAGTGGTAGTAATCTACCCATTGGCGACTGAATTTTTACACCCCTGCTATCAAGTATAAAAATATAGCAACAAATATTTTGTTATTAATTGAAAAATGTTAACTGACACCTGTAACATACCAATTTGGCAAACTATCTTGGAAAAAGAGGAAAAAGCTTTTAATCACATTTCATGTAACATATCATCATTCAAGAGGACAATATTTAAAATAGCATTACTTTAAATTATAATTTTTATAAAGTTATTTTCCTCCTGGTATGTTATTTGTAAACTTTGATTAAAACCAATTGAAAATATATGTAAAAACCTTGAGAAACCATTAATTGGATTGACACTAATATTGACACACAGGCTAAGTACAGTCAAGATCAACCCAAACAATATTATAAATTTCATTGTAACGATAAACGGCTCAAATATTTAATTTAATTTTGTAATAAATATGAGTTATTTGAATTCACAATAACAAACTCTAAATTAACTCCATCACTATTAAAGAAAAGTTTAAAATAAGATAATATGAACAAATCTTTGAAAATACAAATATCCTATGAAATATTTTTTCTAGTAAGGCTTTTATAAATACGTTGAATCTATCTAATTTTTTTAAAGAGAAACCAGTTTTGAAGAAGTGTCTGTCGGTACATATTTTTACCTATCTTATGGCTATGTATAAACATTTAAAAAATGAATTAAGGTGTTAATTATTATATTAACAAAGTTAGCGAACTACGGAAAATAATGGACGAACGCTGTCACTTATTGCTCAATGCCGAGAGTCGCATGTAAAACGTAAACAGGTTTAGAGTTTAGCTATAGGTGAAAATTAACAGTGGCTATATTCACCACATAGCGATTAAAGTTGTAAAACGGCAATTAAAACATTGTCATTGTTTACCACCTCTGCTTTCAGGTAACACATTCTATGGCAATCCTTGAGCGACTAATTTTGTGACCCCCCCCCCCTAAAGGGGAAAATAAGCAGAGTCGCCAGTTGTTGATTAAATTTTAAAAACTGGCGATTAAAAATGTGGAAAGCAAAATTCATAATTTTTACGCGGCGATCCATAAAATTCATGATTTTTATGCGTTTGATCGACGAAATTCAGGATTTTTACACTGCCGAATGACGAAATTTGATTTTTACGTAGCAAAATTCATTATTTCTCTCCGGCCGATCGACGAAATTCATTATTTTTATGCACACGATCGACGAAATTCAAGATTTTTACACTCTCGAATGACGAAATTTGATTTTTACGTAGCCAATCGACGAAATACATCATTTTTACACGCTGATCGATAAAATTCATAATTTTTATGCGGTCAATCGACGAAATTCATGATTTTTACGAATTCGATTGACAAAATTCAATTTTTTACGCTATCGATCATCGAAATTCAAGATTTTTACACTCTCGAATGACGAAATTTAATTTTTACGCAGCCAATCGACAAAATAAATGATTTTTACACACCGATCGATAAAATTTATGATTTTTATGCACTGGGTCGCTAAAAATCGTGATTTTTACACGTCCGATCGACGAGATTCGTGATTTTTATGCATTTGATTGATGAAATTCAGGATTTTTACACTCCCGAATGGCGAAGTTTTTTTACGTAGCCGATCGACAAAATTCATTACTTTTTCTGAGCACGATCGACAAACTTCATTATTTTTACGCACACGATTGAGAAAATTCATGATTTTACACGCACTATCGATGAAATTCAGGATTTTTGCACTCTTGAATGGTGAAATTTGCAATTTTTCTTCCGAAATTCAATTTGTGGGGTTTTCTTTTCGGTTAATGTGCGTGAAGTGTACATATATATATAAGTTACTAACCGCTGTTTGAAGGAATTTCATGCATTCTAGAGATTGCTGCATTGTGAGTTTCGTGCATCCAGGAGTGTATTTTTTTTTTTTTGGGGGGGGGGATTATTGTTGACGAAGCGTACATATATATATATATGTTACTAACTGCTGTTTGAATGAATTTTATGCATTCCAGAGATTGCTGCATGGTGAGTTTCATGCATCCAGGATTTTTTTTTCAGTTAATGTATGCGGAGTTAATGTTCGGTTAATGTACCTGCTTAATCCGGTAACGGATAATTGCATACCCCGCTTATATAAGTGTTTTCGCGGTCTCCTCTGATAATGGGATCCAGGATAATGGATATTCAGGGCCATGTTGCCTGCAAGTTTGTTGTAAATGTATCACTTGTACGTGCCACTATTCGAAAGAAGCTAAATTCTGCAACAAAGGCTGTGAAATGTGAAGAATTTGTAAATACATTTGGTATTTAAATACAATGTAAATTATAAAGCATAAACATCAAATGTTAATAAAATGTTTTTTTTTAAAATTTAAACCTTATTTGCACCATAATTGTATACAAGATAAAATTGGAAGGACAAATCAGGACGCAGGTAAGAGTAATTTTTGTAAATTTTAGCATTTTTTTTAGAAAAACAGAAAAGCATATATTTGTTTTGCTTTTAATAGGAATTTTATGCAGTTATTTTTTATTAGCTGTAACATATGTAATACATTTTATTTCATAGTAAATGGTATATAATTTAGAAATTTACATATATATATATATATATATATATGTATCCTTTCATATAATTTATTTTATATATTCAAAATTATATAAATATTCAATGCACTTATAGATACTTTCTTTAAGAGATGCAAAAATATTCAAATTTGAAATTCACATTGAGGAAAAATTAGTTGCAATTAAAATTAATTTTTGCATTTAAATTTCGTGTATGGGAGACCGGTACACACTGGACCTATGGACACAGTGGACCACCCCCTAATATTTTATTTATTTAAACTTTTTAAAAGCTTCTCTTATATCCTAATATACAACAGCACTGCACTGATTATTTATAGCCTTCAGAAAATATGTTTAGCTCAGATTGAACTATTTTATCCTGATTGGTTGTTTTGAGCTTCTAAAAGTAAAATTTTTCATCATATTTCAATTTTTTTAGTAATTAAAGGTTGTAGATAAATAAGATAAAACAGCTTTTTTGTAAAGCTAAGATACTTGTTTTTATTTAACTTTAAAGTTAATATGTTTAAAAGGAAGCTATAAACAATATTAATACGATTATTTATTGAACTTCAACATGGGTCACAGTGGACCACCCACTGTGTTCAAAATGTTTAATAATTGCTTATTTACTATAAAGAAATATTGTTTAAAAGTAGTTATTTAACTGTAAAATAAAGTAAACAAAGAAAAATGACAATTTATTTAATATAGTAAGAAATATTTTGTTTTGTATTTACTGCCTTTGATAAATGTAACTGTAGTCTAAATTGGTGATTATTCTATTCAAGTAAGATTCATGAGATGCAAATTGAATGGAAATCAGTTTATTTTTCCCGAAACTGTAGATGAATCTATTGTTGATGTCAATGATTTCATAATATTGCTCCCAGACCCAAAAGTATTTCAGGAAAGTTCCAGGCTCAATCATACTCATAAGTATTTTGGAATTTCATTTGCAAATTTTAATGTGCGCTGATTGTTTTGTACTTAAGTAATAACTTCAACTAAATTGCAATTGTTCCTGTATTAATCTGTTATTATTTTCAAAATATAATTCTTTTTTTTTTTTGTTCCAAAATGTTACTCGTAAATTTATATTACTATGTTATTTTGTGGGTAAAGGAAAAATAAAAAAGACTTAGATTAATGAAAAATAGACTTATATTGTATATTTCAGATAATACCTAATAGCGGTCCACTGTAGTCCACTTTACGGATGCATATAAAAAAATTTCTTTTGAAAAATATATTGAAAACTATGTTGTGATAAATGTATAAAGGTTTAAGGAATATTCAAAAATATTTTTATGCAGATCGGTTTGTCCATTAAAGAGAAAAAAATTTTTAACTGAAAAAGTGGTCCACTGTGTACCAGTCTCCCCTACATTTAATATTTAAAATTATCATCTAAATCTGCCACAATAGACTTCATTATGAATTGCTTATGAGATTAAAAATTTGTAATCCCTTTCGCACAATATATATATTCTCACAAGCTTTGTAATATATATTCTCAAGCTACAAAGAAAATCATTTTTTTTTGGGGGGGGAGGCAGTAAGTACATATTGAATAATCAAACAGTTACAGCAATTAAAAAAACAAGGATATTTTATAAAAATGTTTAAATGCTTGGGTAACAAAATTACAATGGACAAAGAAAAAGTTATGTCCACTCTGATTTAAATTCTTGTGCATCTATTTGCTTTATCAATTTGAAATTTCTGTAGAGGATTGAAAAGATATGCCATTATATAAAGAATTATAATTTATTTTTTTAAAATTCATATACAATTATTTTTAATTGCAATTTTTATTGTTGCAATGGAATTACTAAATACACATTATCAATTTTCTTCTTCACATTGAATTTATTTATAAAAATGCACTTTTTATTACAAAATTTTAAAAGTAAGATTTTAATTTTTAGCCAATAACCATGTGTCCTTGATTTCAAAGAAATTGCCCAGTAATGAAACTATTGAAAAAATAAAAACAATTCAATACCATAAAAAATCATTGCTTGAAGATTGAAGTACTATGATTATTATGAATACTTCACTCATCTTTCAATATTATTATTTTGAGTAATACAATACATTCATACGTTCATACATACGTTCATACAATTTCTTGAATTCTTTCATTTTTCAAAATGTAACCATAATAATTGAATAAGTCAGCCATGATCAAAAAATATTTTTCAGTGATGATTAATCGTTGTATGCATGATATATTTTATGCACAGATTGCATATAAATTGAGATATGAAAAAAAAATATTTAATTAGATTTTAGTGCTGATTTTTTCATACAGAAAAATTAATATTTTATATATATACATATTTTGTAATAAATTTCTAAAAAACTGCAGTAAAACTGCAAAAAAATGCAGTTGAAAGACTGCAGTGATTTGTCACAAATCATTGCAGTTTTTTTTAAGTCGACATAACTACACATTTACTGCAGTAAATACTTTTTTATATTAAAAACTTACTTATTATTGCTTACTTTTTTACATTAAAAAATTTTTCAATTTCATATGTTCAAATAATTTATTGTAGTACTTATTCCGGCTAGAATTACTGGAAAAATAAAAAGGGGCGAGCGAGCTTGGACCGCGTAGCTGTCTCAATGTGAATTGCTCTGCAATTCACAGGGGGTTGGCAAGCGTTAGCAAGTAGGGGGCTGAGCCCCTAGTAAACATTGATTACACCAAGGGTGTCTGTAAAAACAGTAGAATTATTCAGGTCACCAAAAAGAAACAAGAGGTTCTCTATTTTAATGAACTACGGAAAGTTTGCAAAAAAAAAAAAAAAAATGCAGTTGGGAAACTACAGAGAATCTGCAGAAAAAATGCTATTGGGAAACTACAGAAAAAATGCAGTTGGGAAACTGCGGTGATTTGGCCGATTCCACTACAGAATTTTTGAGGTTGATACAACTACAAAATTACTGCAGAATTTTTGAGGTTGATACAACTACAAAATTACTGCAGAATTTTTGAGGTTGATAAAACTACAAAATTACTGCAGAATTTTTGAAGTCTATTCAACTGCAAAATTACTGCAGTAATTTAGCAGTTGTATCGACTTCAAAAAAACTGTAGTCGAATCGGCCAAATCACCGCAGTTTCTCAACTGCATTTTTTTTGCAGATTTTCTGCAGTTCATTTTTAGCTGGGTATGCGCCCGGTGTATGCTGCCGAAGGCAGTGGGGCCCCCAACTCTAAGTTTGTTTGAATAGATTTTCATTTGAAAATTAAACAGCAAAATCGAGGGTGTACACTACTGAAAGCAGTGGGTTCGCAGCATTAGGATCGTTTAGAAAGATTTTCGTTTAAAAATATAAAACTATTCATCATTTATTTTAGGCATGTTTAAGGTTATTTTCACGGGCCCGGGCAACATCTGACGGGTCAACTATTATATATATATAAATCAACATTTGAATGGGTCTGGGAGTAATGATCAGTGAAAATGTATCGAAATTTACGGGGATTGCTTATATCCGGAGGGCTGTTATTTCTAACGAAAGTTACATAATAGTATTGTAATTATATTTCTAATATCATTTTTATTTTTCAGACGTATGTTTATTTACGTATGTTTATTTTTCGGTTGAAAAATAAAAATACGTATGCTCATTTATATTCAAATATATAGTTTTTTCATCTTAAACAATATTATGGACTTTTTTGGAAAAAAAAAAAAAAAAAAAAAAAACTATTTACCAAACTTGCACTGTCAGACACGCAAAAGACAAAACCTCAATCCGAAACCTACTAGAAGTCGAAACAATTAATGCCAACCTGATTCGCAACAAAATAATGTATAGCAAAGCCAACGCGGCACTAACCGCGACTAAAATTAAACTACACGACTTGATGCAAGACTCTAATTCATATTTATTTTAAATCTCCTTTTTGTCAATATTGCTTATTTGGAAGCCAATTGACGATAGTATACTGAAAATTTTGGATGACCTTTTAAAAAAGCTACACAAGATAAGACGACTATTAGAACAACGTGAATTAAAGTTGTGTACCTTAACACCATATTAAAATTTCGTGACTACTGTTCAATTTTTATGAAAGTTAAAGCTTATAAAGTAAAAAATAAATAAAATAAAATAAAAAAACGTCAAAAAAGAAAGAGACCTTTCCAAAAACAAGAACAACAACAACAAAACACAGTATGAAAATCGGACCATCCTTTTAAAAATTTACGCGTCGATATACATAGAAAAAAAAATATATACAAAGGAAGTATATAACCTCCTTCGTTCGAAGTCGGTTAATAAGGTTATGTGTAACTTCGGAAACCGAGACTTTTTTTTCCAGATGTCTTTTTTCGGAATCATAATCATGAATTCAACTGCAGCATCAAATGACAACCGCTCTTTTGCTTTCGTTTTTCAGTACGTTCGTAATTATATAAATACTTAGGACCTGTAGTTGTCGTCAGACTTATCCTACAGATGTTGAACTATAGCTATATTAAACATCCTGAAATGCACGGCACAATAGACCCTCCCCATTGAGCTACTGAAATATACACACTATATTTACTAAATCTATACACTAAACTCTAATCCATATTAATTTATGTGATGGTGCAATTAATATGAAGTTTCATGGAATATGTACATTAATTCATGACCGTCTACAAAATTTGTGAAATATACCGACATGCAGAAGTCAAATAGATATACAGATAGATTGCCAAACACATATTAGTCCAAAAATAGTCAAATCATTTTCAGGATATCCCAAAACGTATAAATCCTTTAATATCGAAGTTTTCGGCAATACTTTATTCTTATGATTATAGAAGTAGGAAAAAATAGAAACGATAAATGCCATTTTTGAGGCACTGCACTGATCACATTTAAATCACATTTTATCACATTCATTAAATCACATTCCTTACTAGACAGAATGATTAATTCCTTAAAACGCAGTAGCGTAGCATTTCAAAAATTACGGGATAGATTCAAGTAGTCAGTTCCAAGTAAATTAAACAATTAGAATTATCATTAATTAATAAAATATTTATTATTGCGTAAACTATTAATATTATTATCATGAAGTCAACATTTTAGTTATTTTACACAGAAAATTTAATGTACGGAAATATTTTTAGAGAGTTGCAACTATCAAATTAATGGACAACGGAAGCGACGGTTCAGCGAACAGAGCAAGTAAAAAGTTAAGTAAAGGTTAAAGAAAAGAAGTCGTAAAATAAAAATAAAAAGAAGTAAAAGTCAAGTACAAAACTTCAACATTTTTTTCGCTCAGAGATTCTCGGCTGTGAGGGTTGTGTTGGCAATAGCTCCATTTTGCTTACTAGAACAGCGGTGGGCGTATTTCGCCAGCGTGTTCTGTGTGCACGTTTTTCATATCCTGCAGGTTTGTCGTTTAAGTTTTTACTCAATTGTACTTCTTTCATATCTTGTAAGGTTTTGTAGAGATTTAAATTCCTTTTTTGCCCAAGTTGTTGTTTTATTTTAACTAGTATTTCTATGTGGATGGAAATTTCCAGACCACGGCGACAAATAATGTGGTAATCATGCCTACTACCGGTGACAACACTTCAGAAATAATGTACAGCACTAACAGCCCAACGTCTAATCCTTTTCTCTACCGAACCACGAAAGCCCAAATCGACATATTACAAAAGGCCAACGGCATTGGTATTGATACTATCACCATAATTATTACTGTCAATGTCTGAACTATCACAAGTACTCGCCTTAAAACACTGAAATAGCTCTCGCTGCTCCAGACATCAAGTTTTCAGCCATCATTATATTGTCTTCATTAAGCTGACCCGACACGGCAAGATACTTGTACATACACAGGCCGCGGAGACGGCTATTCAAATTCTACAAATACAATCACTACTTAATGTCCCTCTGACCGCCTTCTATGAGCCCGAATGTCTTTCCACACGTTTCTTACTTCATAACCTCGACCCGCAGATTGACTGTACTGAAATTGCTGAAGAACTTCATTTTGCCGGAATTACAGCCCTCGAGGTTAGGCGTTTCCTGAGGTCATGGGGACCATGAAGGGACTGCTGGTCCCTGATGACCCTCCTTCCACTGTTACCTTTGATAAGAAACCCGAGACACAGTCATCAGGGTTTCGCTTGCAGGACAAAAAAGATAGGATTAAAAAACTAAAAACCGTTATCTCCATCAAAGTATCATTGTCACATCCTCTTATGGACACTTCTTCGCCTAAAATTTGGGTGCCTACAGTCGCATTCCATCGTCTCTGCCGGGATTATCTTCATCTGTGACATAGTCTTAGGTAGTTTTTCCCCCTTCTTTCATTTATGTTTTCTTTTCTTGTTTTCTACCTACATCTTTTTGTTTTGTGTTCAAATGTACTGTCGGTTTTTCTACTGCCCCCTCTATTGGCTTCTGTTTTGGCCACTCACTTGCTCTTCATCCTTTTTGCCGGTGGTCGGGTTTATGTCGTTTGTCAGTGTTTTTTTCTTTTGTACGTCTTTAATGGGTTTTAAGATTGTCCAATTGAATTGACGTAGTGTTGGAGCCAATGGCCACTGGCTACACTGCTATTATTTCAGTGACTATGGAGTCATTTGCCTGCAGGAGACATTTTTCAATTCCACTTCTACCTTTTCTTACCACCATGCACATGTATTCTGCCGGTAGGGATGGCGGCAGCCGCGGCGGAGGTCTTCTCACCGTGGTCCGCGCCTCCTTTCTTTCATGCTGTTTCTCTCTTTTCACTGATACCTCTAGCCAGGTTGAAGCTCTTGGCGTCCAGATTAAAGTTCATGGGACCTGTCTTACCATTGTTAACATTTATCTCCCTAGAAGTTCCTACGTCGAATCTTGGTTCGACGATCTTCTCCACAACATCGAGCCTCCGCTTCTTATTTTGAGGGACTTCAATATCAATCTCCTGTGCCGCCATCCTTCCTTTCCGCACGGCCTCCAACGTTTCCATTTTTGAGCCCTTGGGCACAATATATGTATCTGTAATACCTCCATCCCGTCTCGAACAGTAGATGGCTCCCCTCCTTCTCTCTTTGATCTTTCACTCTCGTCTCCAGATCTATACAACCGGTGTCTTTACTTGTAGGCGGCCCAGGTGGGTTCGCTGAACTGTGTCGTTCTATGGTCAACTGGACTGCTGCCTGCCGTCTCCTAAACTCAACCTTGAACAGATCTGCCTCTGCCGGGACCCACTACGGTTTATTTTGCATTTCCTGTCGCGACGCCATTTCAAAAAGCACCACCTTTCCTCGCCGGTCACCTCGTTGTAATGCCCCCTGGTGGAGCATCACCTGCTGCAAGTTTATCAGCCACTAGCGCCGTTACCGCCGCCTCGCACGGTACCTTTGCTCCAAAAAAATGTGGCTCCTCTACAATCAGACGATCTGTAAGCTCCGTCGGTACATCCGTACTATTTATCGCGGTTATTGGGCCAGCCGCTCTCAGGGCTCGAGTGAACGCATCTTTAAGATTCTTAAGAACTGGTCTCGGAGGGACACCCGTCCACCGATAACATCTTGTGGAGCGGCGACCCAGTTGCTTCCCAGCACTCGCAAACGGATCTCTCTCTGGATGCCTTCAGCCAATGCGATTCCCTTTACCCGGTGCCATAAAATCTCACTGACGGCGATGCTGGCATTGACGGAAACTGAGCTCACGGAAACGTTCACGGAAACTGAGCTATTTCTGACTATCCACATGATCCGCCCCACGACCCCAGGAAGGCATGGGATCTCGGCCACACTTCTGCAGGGTCTCTTCCTTGACAGTAGAGGGAAATTACTGGACCTCTACAACAACCTCCTCGAATCTGGTAGTGAACCGCCATCTTGGAAAGAAGCCACTATCATTCCTGTTTGCAAGCCACGGAAACCGGCCCGTTTTACGTCGTCATATTATATGATTGCACTGACGGCTGTCTTCTCCAAAGTCTTCGAACGCCTCATACTTCACCGCAAAGTTTACTGGGCGGGCAAGAACAACGTTTTTTATGTTTCGCACTATGGGTGTATGTCTTTTAAAGATAGTAGAGCAGTGCTCAGCAAATTCTATGAGGATATCTCTGGTGCTCGCAACTTCCGAAAAGCGGCCTTCGCGACATGCCTAGATATCTGCTCGGCATATGGCTCTGTTTAGATCAGGGGGCTGATTTACAAACTTGCTGTCCTTGGGTTACGGGGCAAGGTTGGCCGCTGGATCACACATTTTCGAACCGACTGCTCTATCTGCGTCCGCTGGAAATCAGTCTACTGCTGATGTTGGGCGTGCAGGAGAGGCGTGCCTCAGGATAGCGTACTCTCCCCTTTCCTATTCATGATTTTCGTCCAAAAGATTTTTGAGATCCTGGAGTTCGGCGTTTATTTTCCCATCTATTCGGATAGCATAATCTTATATGCGCTGGGGGAGGACTCCTTCCGCACCCTTGCAAAATTACAAAACTTCATAGATAGACTGGTACAATGGTTCACTGCTTACCACGTTTCCATTTCACCGGAAAAGAGCGTCGCTATCGACTTCTATCGTCACAGACCTCTTGCTTCCACGCCCTTTCTCCAAGGCACGGCGCTCAAGTGGAGCCCTGTTGAGAAGATTTTAGTTCCCTCCTTTTCAACCACCATTTCTCGTATCTCCAATCTGACACTTTCAAGAGGTTAAATTAAAGGCGATAGTCTCATGTAGTCGTGGTGTGAGCAGCGTCCATATGTTGAGCATCATCAACTCTTCCGTCCGAAGTCTCCTGGAATACGCATGCCACTTTATCCTCAAGGCCAGCTCATCCTCTATCAATTCTCTTGAGGTTATCTACATTGCCACCTTTCGCGTTGCCACTGACTGGTATTCCGAAGTATACGCCTAACCCACTCCTCCGCCGTGAGGCGAACGCCTCTTCTGTGTACGGTCGGATCCGATGTATTGCTAACAGATTTCTTGTTCGCCAGCTCTCCCTTCCAAACCCTTCGTTTTCGGCTCATTCTGCATATTTGATCTGGAAACCTCTCTGCTGGTGCTTCTGATCTCCTTGCTCTCTACGATATAGAGACCAGCCATATTCTCCAGTTTTCGCGGCACCTCCACCATTTTCTCCATCCGGGATGTTGCATTATTGTCGATGGTCTGCCTTTTCACTCAGCTTCTCTCCCGCCGGGAGCCATTTTTCAAGCCTGGTCTTCGTGGTATGACTTAACTCCTATCTGCACCCTTCTCTAGTCTGACGATTCGAAGAACCCCTCCAAAACGTTCATTTCAGCGTACAACGTGCAAGCGGGTTTTCTGCGCTACCATGCTAGTACCACACATCAACTCCATTTTTACAGCCGAGGCCCTGGCCATCTACATGGCTCTTACCTCCTATGTGATATTGGTTGGCTTTTACTAGACAGCCTCTCTGTGCTCCGTGATCTTCAACAAATCTCGCTTTGTTCTTCCAGAGACATCCTACTGCTCCAACACGCGATTCATAAGCTCTTGTCTTCACGCTCCATATCATTGACCCTGGTGTGGTGTCCTGGCCACAAAAGCATTACTCCGAATGAGGTAGCAGATTCTCTCTACCGCAACGGCCCTTATCTGACGCATGCCCTCAACAGGATCGTCCCCGCAGACATTCGTGACAGCTCCATCGTGACTGGATTGCTAATAAAGAATACACGTGGATGAGCTGTGATTATTATCTGGATTTCTCAGACTTAGGAGTAGATACAACATTCTGACTGCGGACTAGCCTTCGCTGGGAGTACGTCTGGCTCTCACGGTGGCGCACTCGCACAAAGCTAACCAATAATCGCCATTTAACATTAAACTTGCCCAGTCTCCTCTCTGTCTTCTCTGCTGTGGGGTCGAAACACTGGAGCATATTTTTCTCCACTGCTGCAAATACAGCCCGGAACGGGCTAAATTGCTTCACGCGCTTGGTTAAACGCCCCATTCCCCATGTTCTGAAGTTATTTCCACTGCCTTTCGTTCTCGTACTGGGGTTAGCATTCTGTTTTAGTTCTCCTCTGCGGTCATCCGTAGTTAATTCCTCTGTGCTGCTGGTCAGCTAGCCGTGATCTCGGACACGGTCGGCTGTGCCCATGTCTTTTGTATTAGTTGGGACGATGACACCAACGGCGCAGCACAGGTCCCAAGCTGTGTACCAACCATTCAACCAAATTTCCACACAAAATAAACAGTCTTGTCGTATCAATGTATGCAGTTGTATTCGTCTTTACAATTCACAAAAGTTAAATCGCCCTTCGAAAGTTTGAAACAATAAATATCTCGAGTTCCAGAATAAAAATGCTATTTGCAGGGTGATGTTTACGCCCCTGACCAGCACATTTACTAGTGTGAAATATAATCTATATTAAAAGCACTTGTTTGAGCACAGAATGTTATTTTAGAAATGAGTTATCGAACATTATGAAATAAATTTGTGTGATTAAACAAGTTATCGTTATTTGAATGGGGGAGGGAGTTTGAGCCCTGTGAACCCTTTCCCTTTTTTATGTCCTTGTGATTGTGATTTAACTTATTCAATACTCTATCCGTACAACGGGAGACAAAATGCTTAATTAGTTAAGACGTGATATAAGATATTTAACTCTTTGTCACTTATAGTTTCATCCTGCTTCATTTTCAGTTGAACTCTAATTCTACAATTTTAAATTATTGAAATGTAACGTGTTACCAAAGTTGCTTTTGAGAAGAAGTAATTGAAATTAGCTCATCAGAATGTAACATATTAATAATAAGTTTATAAGTTTCGCAAATATAATAAAATATTTATGCTTCTTAGATTTTCCTGACGGTTTTAAAATCTGCGTCTGATGAAATAAATAATGAAAAATGAGTTGTATTGTTGAAAAGCTATACGTAATAATATGTGTGAGGTTTCACTACTTTTAAAGTTATCGTTACACTATTTAAAGAAATGTTATTCTTGTTTTTTTTTTTTTTTAATGTTAAATGTATATTCGAAACCAGTGAATTAGGCCACTTAAAACTTTGAATGCTCTCCTTTGAGACTTAATTATATAGTGAAAATGTGTAATATAATTTCCTTTTAAAATTTAATTACAACTTTTCTAATACGACATATCCGATCTTTGAATTCTACTAAAAGTTGTAATTACATGTTAAGATTAGATTTAAAAAAATCTCAAGAATATTAAATTAGATTTAACTAGATACTTCTATAAGATTTGAAAAGCTATCAAATTAAGATTTTCCTGAATTGCTTGAGATAATATTTGAACAAATGTCTTTTCTGCTTTGAAATAAATTAAAAGTAATAGTTGCCAAACTTTACGTTTTGTTACCACTAAAATTTAATACTTTTATTTTGCTTTAATTAAATTACAATTTTCAGCGATTTAATAAGGCAATTTTTACTATACAATTTTAGTGGTAAGAAAAAAGCGCAAATGCTCTCAGTTTAATACTGTAGAAACAAAAAGAGTCATTTTAAAATCTTAGAATTTGTATTTATAACATACGTTCTAAGTAGAGGTTGATGACCATATCATAAGGTAACAAGAAAGAAATATCATGTATTATCTATATCTTATAAAATACTTTCAGAATATTGTTACAAAACGTAATCTTTTCCCAATAGAGTTCTTTCGTGTACCCTTGTAAGTGAACAATAAAATTAACGCACACAATTTTATATTGGGAATATCGTGTAGTGTGTATGAACATCGTATATCAATTTCGTAATATTTGAATAAGTGTAACATCATTACAATGTATTTCCAGCAATTACCGCCTTACAGTACAATGCATCCGAATTCTTTAGAGTCTACCTGTAAGCGATTTATAAATGCTAAACATGTCATTTACAAAAGAAAAAATGTTGTAGTGAATATTTAATAGTATATATTAATTTAGTGGCAATCCATACATATTTACGAAATTTGCAGCATGGGCAGACGGTCAGCTAGCCAGATATAGACGAACCGAAGCCTTAAACACTTTTCAAAAACGTTTAAAAATAAAAATAAAAAGTCTTTCCGGCCTATACCGGGAGAAAAAGGTAGCTTTCCTTTATCTTCGTTTTAAAATTTTAGCTACAGTTACTCGAAAAGAGCAAACTACAATGTAAAGAACCTGATTATAGAAGATTCGTTAATACTGAATTTGAAAAAGAAATTCACCAAATTATTCAGCTACGTATACCTTAAAATATACGTTTAAACTTATCCAGATACGTATAAGCGCATATCGGTTAAACGTACATTTCAAGTACTGTATATACTCGTATATAAGCCGACCCCCAATTTCAGTAATTCAGAATGGTTTTCTACGCCATATTTAATCTAATTTGATTCTAAATTATTTAAGGCGTAGAAAACTATTGTAAAATATTGGTATTAAACCTGTTATCATCTCGAATTTAGGAGTCGGCTTATACGTTTGTATATCCCGTACACGTATTTACTTTTCATACCAATGGACCTCACCAGTCTTACATCACTGATCGGAGAAAAAGCTAGAAATCGGTGGCGTTACCGTAGAAATTTGCGCAATATGATTTATTTTTTGTCGTAATGCTTTTCTATGGGAATTCGGATGATTTTCATATTTTATCAGCGACTGAAATGAAAACGGCGCATTTGAATAGTTGATAGATGTTACATTGTGGATGCTAATTTTTTGCTGTGCGATGTCTTAAATAAACCAAGTCGGTTTGAAATTTTGTCAATTTTTTTCTCGGCCATTCGCAATTCTCTGTATATTTTTTTTATGGAATCGTGTTTATATGTTCAAATACTGTAAAACATTACTTTTACAATTTTGAAATAATACTTATGGCCTTTTTCTTTTTCTTTTCCTGTCTTGATATAACGGTTGCTTAAGAAATTGAATTTTATAGAGTATCAGAAAGAAAAAAATTAAATTAAATCAGGCTCTAGCGGGTGTTTCTCAATGTCTCTGCTCCGCAGACCAACTAGAGAAAAGCATAATTTTCCTGCAATGAACGGAAACCGTTTAAACGTTTAACCGCCGAGTTAAGTTCGAATATACGTTGTACTCTATATACTGTTCCGCATAATACGTATAACTGCCTTGGCCGTATCATACATATCCAAAATCTGTACCCCATTTAATATGTATTATACGTATACTTGTATAAACATTTAATAGGGAGCACTAATCCTAATATTATTATAAATCCGATTGTGTGCAAATGTTAGGTTGAAGCCAGCGTCAAAATGGAGCATTTAATGATCCTGTATCTTTGCATATAGGTTGATTATAATGAACATAGGCTGTTTTTTGTTTATTGTATTCAAATATTTTTCTTAATAATTCAAAATGTCGTTATTTTCATAGAGGATAAATGGGCATTTTTTCGTATATTATTTTAAAATGGTTAAATTTACTTTACCGTTACTAATACTTTATCATTGCCAAAACTAAATCAAAACCTGGCATAATAATTTTTACTCAACAATTTAGTTTCAATTGAAAAATTTTCACGTAAAAAATGACACTGAAATAAAAAAAATAAAGAATTAAAAAGAAGATTAAATAATATTAATAAAAATAAAACGTACTTTTTTTAGTTTTTGATAATAATACAAGGTTTCAATATGCGTAACCATAGGAAACAGGCGAATATGTCGTCATGCATCGAAAATAAAGCGGATATGCTTTGATGGTGAAATAAAATGATCTTGGGTTTTTACTTTACCTTTTTTTCTTTTTTCTTTTTTTTTGTATGGTAACAATACTTGGCGTTTTACCGTCTGCGCACGGCTAATATAACTATACCGTATTTTTTATTTAAATTTCGTAAAAGTAAAAAGAAGTTTGAAAAGAAAATGGCTAGCAAATGTCAATAAGATGCTCCGCAAAATTATCCATGTTGAAAATGATGTCATGGATAGCGAGAAATAGTTATTTTCATTTTTAAAACTAAAAGAAATAACTCGATTACCTAAAAAAATGACAAATGTTAATAGTTCCATTTTTGTTGATAAAACCTAAAGGTTTAATATTATTTCGTTAAAGTAACATAATTTCCCCTATGCCAGTATTGAAATTAATTGCCTGGAAAAGAAAATTAACAAGAATTATGTCATTAAAAAGGGATTTCTCTGCGGAAAAAAGAGACGTCATATTTGAAATAAAACGGGAATTTTCCAATATGTTTTAAAATGAGTGTGAATCCATTCCTTACATTAATAATATGAGGATCAGTAAGTATGGAAAATAGATAAGTTTCACGCCATATTTACAACGAAACATTTAAATGTTATTTTATATATACTGATTATTAAGCATGAGTATCCGTTATATACATGTGACAGTTTTCTGCTAAAAATCACATCATAATTTGAAGAAAAGGAAAATGAACACGAATGTATTATATTAAAATCTGACCGTGTGTTTGTATTTCACAACTACTCCTAGACTATCGAACGCAACGCGATTTATTAATACCGGTTATCATTGATCCGAGGGTCACACAAACTCTCAGAATTAAAAAAACTAAATTAGATGCCAAGATTTTTTATTTTTTTATTTTTTTTTTATTTTAACGAAGTTTCTCTAAAAACGGAAAGTAAATTACTCCATATTTGTGTATAAAAAGGAGAAATAAAACAGATCAGTATATTTTTTATACCATTTTCTCATTAAAACTGAAAAACAGGATTTATTTTCACTTTCAATAGATGGTGAAAACAAAATTTTGATTTCAGTAAATTATCCGAAAAATAAAAACATATTTTCACGTATTCAAACTTCATGAATCAATTTATTTTGGAGAACAAAAATTTCCTGTCAACATAATGTCATTTAGAAAACAAGATTTGTTTCAGCTATACATTAAACCAAGGAGGCAGAATTGAATTGAAAGAAAAAGCATATACTATTTCCAGTTAATGTTTTTCTGAAGGATGGCTGTTAAAAAGTTTCACATAGGCGTTAAAAGTAAAATATCTTATCAGCTAAAATTGACATTTGTTTTCCCCCAATTCGTCTATTTCCACGATTTTCTTTGGCACTCCTTTTTGCATTGGTTGCAATTTCATTTTCGTGATTATTTGACACAAAATTTCAATTTTTTAAGACTAAGTTATGCCAAGATCCCTATAACAAAAAATACCGTATTGTCTCCTATGAAATGATAAATAGTTAGTTAATTATTAACGTTTTTAATTATCGGTAGTGAAATATTTTGCTTAATTAATGTATTTATTCTTCTTTTAATATTGCGTGAACGAAGTCACGGGTAACAGATAGTATGAGTATATAGTATTATGCATATGATTAGGAAAATGATTACAACAATCAAAGATAATAATCTGCAAGGAATCAGGTTCACTAAAACTCATATTTTTTTTTTATTTTTTTTTTTTTTTTTGTAACGTGCTGTCTTGTTTCAAAATGTCAGCAACGCTAGAATATCAAACTGCTCTATCTCAGAAATTTTTAAAGATAGAGACAAATCAAAAAATGCTCCGGAACTCTTGTATCAAGACCTAACACTTAAACAAAAAATAAATTTGAATTTTAAAATATTTTGTATATTTATTTTAGTTTTAAATCTTTTAGTGGCTGCCATTTTGAAACACGATGGTGGACCAAGCTGGCCAGGTCGAGGTCGGTGAGCTTAATACACGCAATTAGTTTCATCATAATATATATAAATCAACATTTCAATGGAGGGTGGTTTTGGGGTCTGGGAGTGATGAAAACGTAACGAAATTTTCCGGAACTGCTTTCTTCCAAACGGCTGCAGTAGGTATAGCTTTATACTTTTTGTATTGAAAGCTACTTAAAAACTTGATTTTCGATGAAACGTCAGTTGAGGCATACTATGGAAATACAAGTAGTTTTTCATGTCTGCTTGTACGTATGACTGTTCAACGATAGCTTTTTCAAAATACCTCCGTATAGCTTAAAATATGGTATATAGGCTTGTGGGCCTAGTGAATTAAGTGCATAGTTTTTGGTTCAGTTTAATTTATTCATTCGGAAAAGATAGAAGATTTGCACGGAAAAGAGTTTCCGTGCTATTTTCAGACTCATTATGTAAAATGCTATAGTTATAACTCGGATGAATGAAATTAGCGCTGCAGTTCACAACCTTGTACAAAAAACAAAGGTGAAATATGCCAAGCAGAAAAACGTTGGGATAGCTCGGTAGGGGGAGCGTTGGCACGGCAAGCCAAAGTACCCAAGTTCAAGTCCTGGTCCCGGCATATTTTCGCTCTGTTGGAAAAAATCTCAACTACGGTACTCCAACCATTGGATATAATTTACCTAGTTGAATATACTTTCCTCTGTTCATTATGATTTGTTTTTATGTCATAATGTTTTTTGATGGATCGCCTTAAGGTGATTCAGATTTCAAACGATAGTAAAACTTTATCACTCACCGATTTTTTAAAAAATTCATTTAAATGTTAATACATTGATTTTAAATTAAGGTTGCAAAAATAATCCGATCGATTTCAAATTTTATAAAAACATTTACCATATATTCGATATTAGCTGCATAAGATTCGATTGAATTTAATCTATCGATTTGAAAAAGACACATTTAGTTCAACATATTTACGTTTTAGGTATATGACTGTGGGTTATATTAAATTAATCGATTATAGCATTTAAGACATCTTGGTCATCGATTTTTTAAAATGCGGTTTCGAGATAAACGCATATAAAATTTAGCGTTACTCTTTGTTTAAGAAATTCTAGTTCATAAAACTTGAGGAACCGATAATTTTTATGGAATTGCCCAAAAGACAGGGCTACCAAAACATACACCAGTTCTCTTTAAAATACAACTAGCATCAAATAAAGTTGAAATTAATATTTGTTCATACAATTTGCGAATTGTACAATGTGAATAATTATAAAAAAACCTAATAGTGCTTAAAATAAAGATTTCATTAATTTTTATATAGGGTATTAAAACCACCATGAATTATATTACACATAAAACATAACTATAAATTAATTAATTAAGGATATTTTGCTTAACATGCAATGATATTTATTACCACTAAAGCCATTTATCGTTCACAGGCTTTTAAAATAAGCCATTTGTAGTTTTTGACTTTTAGTTTTAATTAATTATATGTAAAGTAAAAGAAGCTTGTGAAAGATAGAAATTATAATTTATAGATATGTACTATATCGCTCACGAATAATGACTTTGACTAGCTATTTATAAATTTACAGCATAATGGTGGCTGTTAAGAGTTACTCTAAAATATCTAGGAGGAAAATTACATTTAAAAAAACATTCATTTTTATGTAACAAAACAAATATTAACAGATTGCTACCATAATATTTACAATAAACAAAATAAAATAATAATAAACAAAATTTTCATACGACTAGGTGGTGTGTAACATTAATTACCGATTGCTCGAATTAAATGTTGTCAAAGTCTCATGTGAAAACATTAAGTTCCTGAAATAAAAAATTAGTCGCAAACATAATTTGTAATTTGTATATTATAGGTGAAATTGAAATACATAGAAAGTTAAAAAGTATTGAATTAGTTTTATTTATAGTGTCATGGGATATTAAAGGTTACATTACAGTTAAAGCACAAGCATGATTTATTTATTTAAATTAACATCTTCTGCGAAACATTAAAACCTCGACTAAGTTAAATATTCATTATTATTAACCATGACATTTACTGTTGACAGGTCTTAGATATATGACATTTGGAGATTCGAAACATCGATTTAAATTAATTATGCCTAATGTGCCACTTGCTTTGGTCAATTTCGAAGATATAATTTGTAATTTATACATGTTTATATGTTATTCACAGATTATCCTCTTACGTATTAGCTATTTACAATTTTAGAGCATTATGACAGCCATTAATTATGATTTTAAAACTGTATTAAATATATTATTTAAGTTAGAGGGATACGAACATTTTGAAAGCGGAATTAGGAATATAACGACATATTTCAGAAACGTAATATCAATATTTTATCTCCTTTTTTACACAATATATTTTTTTAGCATTAATAATTTAATTTAAAGAACTTGAATTTGAAATTTGAAATTTTAACGTAATATCTTATTTAGAGGTCAAATAGATCAAAAACATGAGAGGGGGAAGGACAAACGTATGGGTGAGGGAAAAGGAGGAGCTCATGGTGCTCAAGCCCTTCCATTCATATGAAGACTTTTTTTGTTTAAGTCCCCTAAGCTTTCATTTACACTTTTACTTTCTATATACAATGTTTGAGAATTCGTATTTTACAAAACAACTTTGTACATTATGAATCCCTATTGATATTGATTACGGTATATTCTGGCGTATTCGTGCTGTATAATGCGCACAGAATTGTCTAAAAAAACTATTTACGAGTCATTTAACATGAAAATGTAATAAAACTCATTTAAAAGTATAATAGTACGATCATAAAGAAAGTATGAACAAATTTGAAACTGAAACACAAGTTAAAGATCATCTGTCTACCTGACTCCGCATCGTTCATTAGAAAATTCAATTGATCATGTCATTTGTTCTTGTTCATAAGTGTCGAATTCAAAATTCGTTTGCTTATCTTTTCTTACTTGTTAGTATTTTATATTCATACTAGGCGGATAAAACACAATTTTCTCTCAAGTTTCTTATTTCAGTCAAAGTCAGTCAGTTGTGTCCAGAGTACATACGCAAGGTGTATTACTTGCGTTCACCTCAAATCGGTCTTAGACCTAAGCAGAAGTTGTATTAACTTTAGACGTAGTCAAAGGATCGTCTCATTGGTGGTAAATAGCCAACAGGTTCATGCCGGGCAGAGTAGCCTACCATATGGCTTAAGCTCCACTAGCCCTGCCCGAAGGTAAATAGCCAACAGTGGAGAAGAACTCATATGCATGAGTTATCATAGTGGAGAACTAATACGTGCGGTTTCACGATGAAAATCATCATGACATAGAAAAGCCAGGGAATTCCCAACTGGTTGGCCTCCGCTCTATCGAAAAATCTAGAATGTCGATAAGATAGAAGAAGGTAAGTCCCATAAAAAAAGATTTTTTCAGATTCCACACAGTATAAATTACAATTACATTTAAATAGATTTCATACACAATTACAATTAAATGTAGTCGAGGATTCCGTCTCTGAAACAACATCGTGCGGACCCTACTCACTCCTACGGGAGGCGGCGACTGTGCGCCACCCGTCGTGATAGAGAAAGCAAATTGTTGCCTATGGGGTCGATGAGCAAGCGGACCATAGGCGGCATCAGGTCCAGACGGGCCATCTTTTTGCTTTTATCTTCTACCCCGTAGCCCTGATGCCTCAGGCATAGTCACCCTGGGGTAGGCAGAATGTGAGAGGACTAATGTTCTTACTTTTTCATTCTATCTTATGTTTTATTTACTAAATTTTCTATTTTTGTGTTGTTTTTGTTTTCTCAATAAGGAGTTAGTGGTCGCCTCAGTAAGCTATCCAAGATCCGAGCTGGCGGTAGAATAATTCTCAGGTGGGGGCGCCTCGCTAGCCTCTTAGGCGATTATTCACTCATGTGGGTTGTAATTCATAACTTGAGGGCGATGATGTGACGGACCTAGCTTGGGGATTGGACTTATTCAGACCCCTCTCCGTGTTTTTGATTGGGGTTCTATCTCAGCGTCCGGAGTCGGTTTAACAAACCAGGTCATCTTCACTATTAGATTAGTGCCTTAAACTAACTGATCTTAGACAGGTGTTCTAGGTACAGTTTTCGCCACACCACGTCTGAGCCTGTTGTTACATTGCTGTGGCACAGGGCAAAAATTAGCAGTTTAAGCACTGCGCTGCCTTACGCTGAGTTCTGTATGTTTAAACTTGAACTCTAACCATCTAAAGGGTAGCAATCTTGAAGATTCTTTTAGAATTCTCACTACGGGGAGATAAAGTAGGAACAGAAGAAGATTTCTTCCCGTCTTTTCTACTAGTCATTTGCGTCACTTGGTACACATCTTGCCTTCTGAGTTTAGGAAATTTTCGATTTTTTTCAGGTTGGGTTTTCTTTGGGGGGAGACTCGTAATACTACTTTTAATAGGGCATCCAAATAAGGAACAGCGTATAACTGGAAGTTATTATCCTTGATGTCATCGGTGATTTTCTTTTTCACGCAGAGGGACTCAATGAACAACTTCGTCCATCTGCTGGCGATTTTGACTATTGGAATCAGGATCGCATTCTGTTTGTAACTTTTCTGTGAAATATTACCCCTACAGTAAGAACCATTATAGTTTAGTAGGACATAAGAAGTTCCGTATCAATGCAGTATAAATCGGTAAACTACTAGAACCTGCGTTTTTTTTTATAATTTTCGCTAACTAAAGGGTCCCTAATAGGGGATTTTTAGATTCCTCTACAATATTATCAGAATTTTGAGCGCAATTTGCCAGACTGTCTTAAACCATTTTTTCCTGCTCAGTGGGGGACAGTGGATGGCGCAAGGGACTCTAAATCCTTGGAGGTACTTTTTTGCTTTTTGGTTTCCACTAATATTGGGGTAAGAAACTACAAGTCCGGCGCACAGAGAGTTTTTGTCTTTGATTTTCTTTTTAACCTTAGATTTTTTAGCAACCTGCTGAATTTTAGACTGATTTTTTTTAATAGTGCTTTCAATCTCATTGGAAAAAAGGAATTCAATGTCTGCCACATTATGAACTGTGATTGACTCATTGAATCGGGAACGATCTCCTCATTAAGATCACCTAAATTGCCCCTAAATACGTCTCTAAATGCGACTACCAGTATTACCTGAATGCATGGATATACTTTCGAGGAAAGAACATATAACACAGTCGGAACAGCTATTCGAGCTCCATGCTGCAGATAGCGCTCTCAATGTTTTCTTTTTGTTTGAAAATTGCGGTTGATAAGCCGAATTATATGGTATATTTCTAACTTATAAATCTGCAGATCAGGAGTATGAACGTCAGCTCAGCAGATCGATTTTTATTTTAAACGTACTTTATTTAACATTTGAAATATTCAAATCACAATTTCAATTCTATCGTATTAATATTTATACTAGTACTTATTAATTAGTTTTGGGAGCTTTATCTCTTGGGCAATGTAATGCGAAATACAATTGCATGAATTGATATTTCAGAACTGTTTATTTCCTATGAAAACGTTTTATTACTTCAGATGGTTCTGTCCCGCAGAAACTTCTATTTTCTCATTAGTTCCATAAACACAACTCTATAAAATTCTGTTTCTTAAATTCTCTATTTAAAATATTTATTTCAGGATAATGGCATGGATAATTAGGTTGAACGATTATTCAAATACAAGTGGACACGTGCAATGTTTTCTCACTGCAATGTTTGAGGTAATTTGTTGATATCAGAAATAATCATACATGATATTTCTGTTGTCAACACTGTTTTGTATATGCACATACAAAACTCAGAACGATGAATGAGGTACCATTCGAAGGGTTTTAGTGCACTCACATTTCATTAAAACCCGTTGTTGGATTAAAAACTGCAGTTAATTAATAATCTTATAAGTAAAACTGTAAGGGGAAATGTTGAATATGTTTAGGCCTGACCAATACCATAAATTTTCTCAAATTACATCATAGATTCTGTGATTAACCAAAGTTACTAAATAGCCGAATTAATTAATTTTAAATTTTTTATATAAGAGGAATATAACCATAAAAAAATGACACAAACGGCTTTTTATCCCTTTTCAGAGCGTAGATTTGTATTAAATTCAAAATTTCGTTATTTAATAATTAGAATAATTAATAATCTTTCATGTAATTATTGTATCTAAAAAATTGGCGGATTAAAAAAAGAAAAACAGCAACAAAACGAAATCCTTATCAAATATAAACATTGCAATTAAAGTTTGCTATAAGCCACATTTCAATTCACTGTTAAATTCATAACACTAAAATGCAATCGTGTTTTAAACTTTCTCAAATGAAAATGAAAATTTCTTTTTCTGTACTAGGGGGTCTCTGCCTCCTACGAGTTACGCTCGAAAACCCACATAAAACCCCATAGGCTCTAAAAATACACTAATTTGCTCTGTTTTAACAAGATTATCCAATCACAGAAGATTGAAAGTGAATACCATGACCAGTGGTGATGTTTCGTAATAGGGTTCCCATTCATTTCCCTTTGACTGGAGTATTTTTTGTCTATGGAGACCACTTCTACCGCTGTCGTGACATCTAATGACTAAATTAAGATCACTTGCAAATTTGAAATTCAGTTTGAATAAAATGGTTAAGTAAAAAATGTCGGTGCTTCGCGGATTTTTATAACGTCTAAAAAAAAGTTTTCCTTTATACGTTATAAGAAAATCGTATATTTTTCATTTGAAAAGTGTTCAGAAATATTATTAGTTGGGCTCTTTAAAATCTGGCAACAGTAGGCAAATAATGACTATTTCAAAATATGAATTAAATCTTTATTCAGATAATGAAATTTTGTATAAAAGAAAAATCCTCAACAAATTAGTAAAATAATAATAACAATAAAAAATAATGAACACTGCTCATTACAATTTAGTCACGTATATGCCTGCAAAATATGGTTAAAGTGCTATGCAAATTTTTTAATCCTATAAAATTTAACTATCTTGACTGATTTCAACATTAAATAGCGCTTAAAATATTTCTTCAATTTAAAAACTGTCTTTGTCAATGTGTTTTTCTTACATTGCTCTATAAACCTACTTTTTAAAAATATACATATGGAATAGTTTTGCATAATAAAACAAGAAAATTGAATTATGGCAGCAGGAGCAGCGCTATTTACCTTTTTTCAGAAAAGAGAGATTCTTTCCATAGTAACATTTAAAAAATATATATGATAGTAGCGATTTACATTTTTCAAAGAGATTTAAATTACAGTGCTATGTTTGTGAAATGTTTGTACGACTAGAAAATGCATCTGCTAATGTTCTGCCGATTATCCGACGATTTTGATTTCTCGAGATGTTTCTGGTCCCGTGAATGTATAACAATCGAGAATTTACAGTAATCCTAATAATAATATAAATCCGATTGTGTGCCAATGTTAGGCTGAAGCCAGTGTCAAAATGGAGAATTTAATGATCATGTATATTTGCATATAGGTTGATTATAACCCGTAAATGAACATAGGCTGGTTTTTGTTTATTTTATACAAATATTTTTCTTAATAATTCAAAATTTCATTATTTTCATAGAGAATATAAATGGATATTTTTTTCGTATAATATTTTAAAATGGTTAAATTTACTTTACCGTTGCTAATACTTCATCGTTGCAAAAACTAAATCAAAACCTGGAATAATAATTTTTACTCAACAATTTACTTTCAAATGAAAAATTTCCACGTGAAAAATGAAAATGAAATTAATTATTTAAGAAACAGAATATGAAATGACGTCATATTAGAAATAAAACTTGAGTTTTCAAATATTTGATAATAATACAAGGTGCATAAATACGAGTAAGTATGGAAAGCAAGCGAATATGTCATATATCGAAAGTAAAACAGATTTGCTTTGATGTTGAAATAAAATGATCTTGGGTTATTATATTATTTATGATTAATTTCCCCATTTTTGTTCTTTTTCTACTTCACATGAAATGAATTATTTTAAATGTACGTGTTGTAAATTAAAGTATTGTGTTTTAAATGAAATGAGTGAAAGATTTATATTTTAATACGAATTCTATACGAATGATGGCGATAGGAATAATACTTGGCGGTTTATCGTCTACACATGGCTAACATAAAGGTACCATATTTTTAATTTAAATTTTAAAAAGTAAAAAAAAAATTTAAAAAAAAAACATTTGAAAAGATATTGGACGGCAAATGTCAATAATATGCACCGCAAAATTATTATCCGTATATAAAATCAGAAAATTTTAATAAAAATAACTTTATTTTTTAAAAGAAAGTTGCATTTTTTCACTAAAGCTCAAGATTTAATATGATTGCGTCGAAATAATAGCATTTTTCCTCTATCATTTTCCCACTATCAAATCACATTTGTAATCGGTCGTTTCGAACCGGAATTTAACTTTACATTTCTTTTAGCTTTAAAATAGTAAAAACTTTGTTGTCATTTTTAAATATAGCTTTTTTTAAGTTCTATTTCATAATAGATTTTTGTAAAGTCTTGTAGGTTGAGAAAAATGGCATAGATTTTAAAGCAATGTTTATGTAAAATTACAATATTTTGAAAAACTTAAAAAACAACAATGTTATCGAAACGAAAATCAATTTTACCGACAAATTCGCGTAATGCACAAGCAAAGAAGAAATAAAAAGTAATAAAACTTTTCTTACAGCTGAATTATATAAACTGGAACAAGCCTAGCGTGCCAATTCATAATATTATAAACGTGAAAGCGCGTTTTATATAGTAGAAAAGGTTTTCACATATAGGTAGAAAATTTCCGAGAATAGGAAGGTTAGGGATCTGTAATCGGGTCCATAGCCAATTTGCTTTTTTTCATCAAGTGAAATTTGGCGCAAAAATTAAATACATTGTTGTAACCAGATTTGTTTTTGCGGGGTAAACACTTAATGGTATTTTAGACAATCATTTCTTCGCTCACCTTTGATGCCAACTATGACTGTAAAACATATTAAAAAATATCAGAAGATAATTTTCTAATTTTCTTATTACTTCATGATGTAAATAGGCATCCTGGTTCATCCTTTAAACCTGAATTAATCATACCATTGTCGTCCAGTTTATAATCTTAATCCAAACCCAAATCGTATCCTATCTTAATCCTAATAATAACTTTAAACAATATTCTTTGAAACGAATATGTAAATTAAATCAATATCCAGAAATAGAATGAATGGAAAATAGAATAAATAGAAATGGCAAAATAAAATAACAAGAAAGTACATTTATTCGACACCTAACCCTAGAAAAAGCGTAAAAAATTTCAAGCGCACGAAATAAATTAAAATAATCCTATATATACTAAGAGAAATATGTAAATTTAGATCATCAGATTGGTGTTGTCGGTAGATATTTGTTTAGACTGTCCTTGACGTGATAGAAAAAATATCGAGGTTAAATTGGGCCGAATTTAAAGTACTGTCTAGCAACCTTTATTTACATTTTAGAATCGCATCAGATTGTTATATCTTAATGAAATATCTACCAATGTATAAAATCCACAAGCAGTTTGTTTACTATTTACACCACTTAGCGAGAAGCACTTTATTTAATATATACATAAACAAGGCATAAAATAATAATGTAGTAAGAAATATATAACAAATGTCTATACAAATAAACAATATAATAATGCCCATTTAGAAATGAATACATATACAAATTTCACACCAAATGCCACCTAAAATGCACTATTGTATAGAAGAATTCTCTCAGTGTTATTTTTCGTTTTACGAAGAAGGATTCGTCGATTTTCACGATTTTACTGGGCCCTTCTTTTTTCATTGGTTGCAGTTTCATTTTCGCGATTGTATATATTATTTGGCATGAAATTTCACTTTTTAAGACTGGGTTATGGCAAAGAAATACCGTATTGTTTGCTATAAAATGGGATATTTGGTTAACTATATATGTTTTTAATTATCGAACGAAATGCTTTGCTAAATTAATGCATTTATTCTTTTTTTAATGTTACGTGAACGAAGTCACGGGTAACAGCTAGTTTAAAGAAATATTTAAAAAATAATAATAATGAGTTTTTTCCAAATTCTCGAAATGAACATTGGTTCTAACAAGGTATGTCTATAAATTTTTACATCAGATTAAAATTGTTATTTATTTTTACTAAGGAAAATATAAAAAAAAAAAAAAACAGTAGTGATAAAAACAATATACAAATAATCAACTACACCATTATCAACAGAAACTATGAAGTATATGATAGTAATTATTTAACCAATCACTATCATTCTTTTCTAAATAAACCAAAACCTTGGAAAAATAGTTTTATAATTGAACAGCTATTCAGAAAAAATATCATGAAATACATTTTCGTGTCATCAACTGATTACAACATTTCAAAATATCTTACAAATAGTTTTGATACTTTCTTCCGTTCAATTTGTTAAAAGATTATCAAAAGTTATAACAGAAACATTAAACTTTTTGTTCCTGTCTAAGTTTTACGTGACAATAAAAATGTTAGAGATAAAGGAAAAAAAAATGTAAAAATAACTACTTCCTAAATTTTGGAAATAAGCAGCTTCTACGGCAATAATTTTAATCAGACAAAACTAGTAGACGATCTTATATATAAAATTTAAACTAATAACTTCAGTTTTTTTCATTTTTTATCCTATCGACTGAGGAGGTGCAGAATTACTGCACTCGATACAAAATTTTATCCAAAGTTTTATTTTATTTCAGTATAAGCTTTAATTAATGTTTTATTTTTTAACCATTACGTGTTATAACGCACATTTTAATGCTATGTATATGTGCTTAAAACACATATGTCGGATGACTGTAAATCAAAGTAAATTTCAATTTAATAACACCGCTTTCACTCGATTCTAAAATTATTCAAATTCAGCTCGTCTTTTTTATAATAGTTTAAAAATTCTGTATTTAATTATTGGTGTGAAGGCAATTTATCATCATTTTTTTACATGATTCACTTAATTTATTTCTTGCAGTGAAGCATGTAAGTTTTTAAAGAAAATCACCTGAAAAAATACAGAATATTGTTCCACGTGCAAGAAATATAGTTAGGCGTTACAGGTCAACAAATACGTGGAGAATGAGCACTCACGGTTGCAATGGTAGACAAAGAGAAAAAAAAGTTATAGACGGCTTGAAATATATATATTTTTAAGGTTACCAGAAATGTTTGAAATGACGAAAAATCGTATTTATTATTATTATTATCATGTTTGACTCTCTAAGAATGTTTTACCGTTGGTCCGATAGGAAAATTCGTACGACACGTAAACGGTGGGCCAAATAGACCCGGTCCGCGACGATACCTGCGAAGGCAAAACTTTAATCTGAAAAGTGGTTTTGCAATGATAACTTTTGAACAAGTTGAAAAATTTTACATGTTTACTTTTTTAAATAAAGGAAATTAAATTATCTACAAACTAAATCTGTAAAACAAACAAACAGCAACAACAACAACAAAATTTCACGTCATAAGTAAAAATATAATTAGTTTTTATAGATTTTGAATTTTTTATAATAATTTTTATTTTACTTTTTTTTTATCTACAATATAGAGACAACTTAATAATCAGTAAGAAGAAGAAATGACGACTGAAAAATATGGAACTTAGGCTTCTGAATCATGGAAGAACTAATTTTTCAAAATCAACTTTGTCGTATAATATTAAAACTTTTGTTATTGTTTTTTTTACAATTTACCAATTGTTATTTATTTCTATAAAACATAAATAAATAAATTAACAAAGAAGTAATAGTTTAAATTAATTACAAGGTTCCTAATCCACTATCAAACCTTAGTCAATTTTCGTCATTTAAAATCTTTCAGATCCCGTTAATTTGTCATGTGAAGGTCAATTATCCTAAAACTTTTGTAAAGCGGATTAAACAAAATTTTTGGTATATACAGGATTTAAAAATATTCAAAAGAGAGGTAAACGAGTTCCACATTAAGTTAGAACAACAGAGAAATTTTAGTATTATTTAAGATTTAAATACCGTTACTTTCAAAATTAAACAGGGACATAGTTTTGTTATTATCCAATAATTAGTTTCCTTACAAGTATGCATTTAGGAAAATGATAAATGCAGAGAAGTACACATTTAATTATCCCGTACACAATTGACTTTTAAAGTGACACGCCTTTTACAAAATCAATTGCAAAATACGATATTCGTGGAGAAATGTTACTCTTGTGTACATATGTTAAGGTATCTATGAATTTCTACATGTCAAAGTTTTAAAACTAAGTGAAACATTAAACACGCAATTACTCTTAACCATACACGGCGGCGCAATGATGCATATATAAATTTGTAGGAATGTTATTCCATATAAAATCGTGAGTAGGTGGTTCCTCAATTGTAAATGACAATACAAATAAGTTAAAAGTTTTACGTTTTTGTTCTGTGCTTTATCCAATTTTAAACTGATTTCTTCATGAAATGGAAAAACACAAATTTATTACATGGAAGAAATTTACAAAGACACCGGACTGGAAATTTTCAAAACAGCTGGAACAATACAACATTAAAATTTTTTTTTTCAAAGGAAGTAATATGACAAAATAGGATGATGAAACATTTAAAATGATTACTAGTTATGAAGAGCGTTCCTTTGGAACGATATTTTGGAGGCTTTTTTGTTTTTGTAACCCCACACTATTTTATCATGTTACTGAATCAAGGCCATTTTACCAACTGTCCAATGATGGTAGTTCTGGAGTAGAAGAGATGAATGTATTGTTTGGCGCTGACATCTGGTGGTTGTTCGTAAAGCAAAAAAACTTTCTCTAACAGTACCAATAACATTTTTCAATTTTATGCTAACACTCTGTATGAATATGAATATTCACCTTGCGTAATCTTTGAATTCTACTATCAAATAAGGCGAAGAATTACTATTTAATGTTGGCAGTATCTAACCTTAAATGTGAGTTTTAAAAATATACTTTCAAAAGAATAATTCGTGCTGTGTAATCAGTTGATGAGTATAAATATACAAGCCAATTGATAAAAAGGCATACCAACATTCTTATTAAATCATGCCGGATTTTATGACGCTGAATAATAGAATCACTCTTTTAGCCTTTTGTGTGGCACATTTGTTTATAGCCGGCGTATACTTCACATATTTCTCCTCAGACTATCAATCAGCTTATTCTATCATTTTTGTGTTTATCCTTTAAAAATCATATTTAATCATTGGTGTTATAATTTATTTTATGAAAAAGGAAATAAATATCACTAATTCTAAAGTGAAAAATACAGTTAAAATATTTGTTTTTATTCCTTTTACATAATTTATTTTAAAATTGCAAAAACCTTTGCATATCATTTCTAAAATTGTGATTTTTTTCCTCACTGCTTTACATTTACAGAAAATAAGTTGGTAAGATATGCTGAATAAAATCACACATACATTTTTTGCTGACATGTAAAGAGTTATACAAATGTTCTTTCATGACTATTAAAAAATTACAGAAGTGTGGGATTTTAAAAGCTAAATTATACTTAATTTTTAAACATATTTTTCGATCCAGAAACATAAATTACAAATTATATAGGTTACCATAACAGTAAAAATCTGATAAACAGTAAAGCCATTCTGTTAGGATCATTAATTACTTTTATTATACTAATGCCTGAAAAGTGCATTTTGAACAAAGACAAAAATTTGCTTGCATCGGAAAACAAAAATCATAATTTTCTCCTAACGTCCTACTGTTTTCCATGCTTTATTTAAAATTTATGGACGACTCTGCAAATGACAGTTCAAAGTAGTTTGATAAAATGTAACATATGTTGTTGATAGTGTTTTGAAAAAGTTTAATGGCACGAATAACAAAGTAATACGTTCGTATTTCCTAATCAGTGCATTCTAAAATGCTGTCATAAATTTTTGGAAGTTTTTACTACATAATGAAATGTATTTTTTTCTTTCAAAAATGCCACATGCATTTAAAGTTATTGTAAGTAAAGAAGAATTATTTCAGGTAAGATAATTATTTTGCTTTATTTTTTCTTCATGAGAATTGCAGTCGCGAAATATCAATGGCTAGAACGAATAGACATTTATTGGTAATTAATAGGTAATAATCCACTTTCAGCTGAACGCCTGCGAAGTTTGAAGAGGTTAAAGATATATAAAAATAAAATTAATGAGAAAATATTTCTGGTAAGTGAATTTTCAGTTTTCAGATAAAATTTTTATTTGAAAGTATACTTTTCGTTGTATTTGGCAGATTAAAAATTTTGAATGTTGCGATAGATGTGAAGATATAGGCAATGAAAGCGAAATCCATAGCGGATGTCGCGGCAACTTTTTTTTTTCTTTTTGTGCTTAGCTTTAACAGTTTGACCACAAGCGGCAGATATACCTACCTGATAGGATATTCAAAATACTTGAACTTGGACACTGGTATTTCCGAAAAGTCATCTTTGCCATATCTAATCTCGAAATTTCAAAGATTGAATAATACAAAAATTACCGGAATTAGTGGTGTTTAAAAATTGTGATGCTCGTAACGAAGGAAATAATGACGAACATGTTTGTGCTTTATAATGTTGATTAATAGGGATCAGAAATTACATATATTATCTGATTTATAATTCTTGATAATAATATTATATATATAACTAGGGGGCCTACCCCCTGCGAGCTACGCTCGCCAACCCCCGCTCAGACTTTGAGGCCTCTAAAGACGTGACAGCGTGTTTTATTTTTTAAATATTGGTAAATCTGTAATTGGGTTGCCATGCTTTTAACGTTTTAATGGGGCATTTTTTGATTACCATGGTCTCATACACAGCTGTTGCGACAACTGACGACTGTTTTCGGGATTGATAAGTAAAATCAATTACAACTTGAAAACCAGCTTGTATAAAATGGTTAGATTTAAATTGTGGCTACCTCTCGGACTTTTATAACAACGATCTGTATTCTATTCTTCCTTTGTGTTTAAAGATGAGAAAAATTCCATCTGCTTGTGAATAACATTAAGAACCACGGTATTGAAAAGTACTATGTTATACACATTTTCATTAACAGGTTTTAATTTTCTCTCTATTTTAGTGCACCATCATGCATATTTTCATGTTAATTTAAATACGTAAATTATTTATTTTAATTAATATGTATATACGAATTTTCTAATAATTATGTATCATACAAAATTAATTAAATATTTTGTGCATGCATGCCTGCATTTATTCGGCATCAATTGGTGAGATATTTAAACAAATTTGCTATCCGCGATAATTTTCTCTCTATTTTAGTGCACCATCATGCATATTTTCATGTTAATTTAAATACGTAAATTATTTATTTTAATTAATATGTATATACGAATTTTCTAATAATTATGTATCATACAAAATTAATTAAATATTTTGTGCATGCATGCCTGCATTTATTCGGCATCAATTGGTGAGATATTTAAACAAATTTGCTATCCGCGATAATTTTACACCATGTTATGTCACTTGAATATTGCCCATAAGAAAATCGGGTACTTTTCCAGTATAGGATCCTTTGCTTTTAGGTTTGGCGTAATTCGAGCTTCAAAAAGGGATATATTCGTTAATATATATAGATTTGTTGCCAAAAGTTATGAAAACAAACCCAATGAACTTTTGGTGCTTTTCTATTATAGGGGTCTTTGACGCTTTTTTAAAAAGCTTGGCGGAAAAAACCAAGCAGGATAGAAAACCAAGCAGGATATTTTATTCTCCTTCCGTTCAGTTGGGCAATTATTTTATATATATTAGTTTCAAATATCCGAATTAGTGATTTTATAAATTCTTGTAATTAAATTTTACAAAAAAATAACAAAATGATATCAATAAATATTAATTACTATTAATTCCTCCCCCCCCCCCCTTTCTTTTGCGTTTACATAAATGACGTCATTTGGACGAATTTATTCAAAATATTTTCAGTTTATAAATTAAATTAAATGCTGACAGACGATTGATACCTGACGATAGAAATGTGATTTTTTTTTTCAATTTTTCCTGAAAAACATAATTTAATCACAACCTTGTCTTCATTATCGATTGAAATAAAAGATAAATTCAATTTCAATTTGAAAATGACGAATAAAAAGAAATCAATAATCCCTATCGGGATCCTTTTCAATTTTTTTCCCTTTTTTGTCACAAAAAAACTGAGTAATTAGTTGCCATCATTACAGAAATGTCATTAAAATTAGAAAAAAATTAATATCTCGAAAACTAATTCCAATTTCAAAATTCTATTACCAGTTTTGACATCCGCGGATTTTTATGGACAATTAGTATTAATTTCAGCATCAAGCGTTTAATATTTTATTGAAAATAGCCCTGAAACATAATCAGTCGTTTCATAAAATCGTTTCATAAATTCGTTTCATAAAATCGTTTCACAAATTCGTTTCATTAGGATTTTATATATATAGGGTAGATTAAACGGGTGAGTGGTAAAAGGATACAATCTCAGCTGATGTAAACGTTAAGGAAACACACACAAAAATTATGTAAAAAACTGTCGATTTTAGATAAAGATTCACCATTATTCGATTGTAGGTCTAGTTGATCAGGGTTCATCGTATAAATTTCAAAGAAAAATACTCAATAATTTATTAGCTATTATTAATTAAAAATGGTGGAATGCTATCCTTTTTCCACTTACATTTCAGAGAATAATTAAAATAGCAAATAAAACATCTTTATGGCACTGCACCTTTATTAAACAATAAAATATTAAAGATATTATTTACAATAAGTGTGGAAAATAACAATTGTATGTTATAATAATTATTATTATTATTACTGTTTCCAAACTTTAAAAATTGGATATTTTTATAGTTATCTACTCGTCACTATCTCCAGTATCGGTCGTGGGATACAGAAGTATTCGATCATAAAATGGGTTTTCTTTTTCATGTATAATGCCTAACTTTGTAAATGTCCTGCAATTTTCTTTTTTTTTTTTTTTTTCATTGGAACTTTCCCACTATTAAGCTGATTATTGATTATTTGCCTCATTATTATTTCCTCTATACGCTGAAATTGTGGGAAGCTCCAGATGATATTGTTTCTTCAATAATTCCATTGTTCTGGCCATCGATAAATTCCTTTGACTTGACGCAACGCTTCATTTCATCAGTGTATCTTGCTAATGCTGAATGTCATGGTTTACTTCGACTTACGACTTTGCAACGTTTGTTGAAAAGCCGTGACCAGTTCTTGAAAATGAGTGGAAGAAGGGTAACAATCCGGGAATATTATCCTTCTTCCACTCAATTAAATCTTCAAGTCCAAAGAAACTGATGATGAGAGGCAGGAATGTAACCATTTTTCGACTAATTAGATAGCTTACAGAATACCCAATGTCCTCAGAATGGCTATCTAAATTCATTTTCTATATTTTTGGAATGTTATCTATTTTCAAATCAGTCAATCAAATATATTATATAGTTACATGCAAAATCTACTCATGATTATTCTTTTCGGAAGAGAATCCTTTATATCTTATTTAGTCTATAATTTTTCTCATATTTTGGACAATAGGTGAATTTTGTTTGGCCACAGAGTAGCTATTATTTTTTTCTTAAAAAAGATTATTTTAAGAGTTACAGAACAGTCTGATTTTGGAGGATTCTGTAGTTTTAAAGGATATTGATAAGTTTGTAGTTGAATTAGGATTATTGAAGATTCCTACTTCATAAACTTCCTCATTAGTGATACAGACCTGCCAAGTCTCCGGCTTTTTGGATACCAGTAATATAGTACAGAAAATGTTGTTTTATTTAATTGGAGCATTTTCTAATTTCAAAGAACAACATTTTCTCTAAAAAATTACTGGAGTGCACAAAACCGAAGACTTGGCAACTCTGGTGATAGAGTAGTCGCTATTACTTTCATTTGGGAAAAATCGTTGATCTATTGCATGAAATGTATGTTTTAGATACTTTGTGAGTTCCATGTATGGTAAGTATGCCTTTTGTACTGTAAATATGTTGCATGTTGCTTGCATTGTAAAAGTTGTATGTAAGTACGTATGAATGGTGAAAGATAAATGTATGTAAGTATAGATGTAATATATTAAGAGCATGGAGATTTTTAAAGTTTGGATTAGGAGGCAATTCAAAGAGTTAAGATTAAGTTCTAGCCACTCTAGTTCATAAATAAAATCTGCCACACCACTAAGGTAGTTTTTTTAATTTTTACATTTTATTTAAAAAACAATTCTTGATTTTTGTTAATGTTTAAAACGACTTATGGATTTTTTTTCGAATTAGGGTTGTTGCAATACAAGAGGGTTACGTATTTTATTTTTTTTTTTTTTTTTTTGTTATAAAGGAAATAGCAAGTGTTGTAAAAAGTGCGAAACTGTCTGTAAAGAATTCCAGAATAAACGTTAATATTTCGTAGTTCAGACGACAAGAATACTGTACTTATGCAATTGTTATAGTAAAAATGCCCCTATCCTTCTCCCTCCCCCCCCAAAAAAAAAAATACATAAATTTTATTCACCGAGTATTCTCTGTCGATAGTTTCGCATATATCAAACATTCTGTCAGTGGGATAATTACATTTTGAAGAAAATAGAAAGTTGAAATATGAAAAGGCCTATGAACTTTACAGACATATTAAACTTAATAAAAGTTTAAAACAAAAACGTAGTTTCCAGAAAAGCGACGGCAATAAAATACAATATTTTTTTACATACAAGCATTTACACTCGTTTAACATTTTGGAAAACTTTTGTCATATCTTCTTTGACTTTATTTTTATCACGTTCAGAAAACATCATCTTTCCTCCCTTCTTGTAGTTTTTTCATTTCACGAAAGGCATTTCACCAACTTTAAAAATAAATTGCTTCAAATTTTATGACACAAAATTTCTCCTTAATATACTTTGAACCAAATTTTATGTATCACTCTCAGAGTAGGAATATTTAAAGCAAACTACACAATTTCATCGTAATATCCGTTTCTTATTTATTTTTATCACATTTCATTCTGTGAGAGTGCTGTGTATCTATGCAAAATCATATTTATCTAGCTTCAGAAAAATATTTTTATGTAACCTAGAGCAAGATACAAATTTATGATGTCTTCAAGAATGTACTAAAAGTTATTTTTAAACAGAAAACACTCTTGGAAACTAATTCCATCTTGAGATGTACATTTTTCGAAGTTCAGGCAACAAGAATGCAATGCGTATGCAATAAGTGCTTCAGAGACGTTCAAAAAGACAACAACAAAAAAACATGCATTTTTTATTCACCAAATTGTACCCCCCACCCTCCCCCACGAAATAAAAACGAAATTGTTATTTGACTTGAAATTTTGTCTTTTAATTTATATTAACAAAATAAGCTTACGGGTCCGTCCTCAGAACCCGATCAAGCTGAAGTTGGGCCCAGGGCCTGTTAAAAAGTCCCCCCCCCCCCTACCTCCCCATTCCCGGCGACACTTTCAGAAAAAAGTAAGTTTATTTGATGGGTTGACAAAGTTGTTTGGGTGAAAGTTTCAAGTTTACAAAAAAATTAACTTACAAGAATAATCAAGAAAATGAATTACCGTCCACTTTCTCAAATAAGCATTTGTATGATTCACAAACATTTATGATCCACAGTTTATGTTGCAGAATAAATGAGGACGTCTTTTTCAAAACTCGCCTTATCCAAAATCATAAAAATTGTATTTTCCCTAACAGTCTAGTAATCATTTTAAACTATAATTCTGATACTGTAAAATCCTCGTTTATATTGAAACCAATAGACACAGTATGCAGTTTTTGGCATTTTCCCCAAATTTGATTTTTTGCATACGGCAAGTTTTAAAAATTATAGGTACTCTCAAATTGAAAAGGACTTTTACAGAAAATTTAAATATGGAGTTTTTTTTTTTTTTTTTACAGTAAAACTTTGTTTTTACGTCAGGGACCAAAATATAAAATAAAAACAGTGGAAAAACTTAAATTGTGAGAAAATTTACATGCAGGAAAACGCAAATTCCAAGAACATAATTTGTGGGCCCCTGAAATTGGTGGGCTCAGGGCCGAGGCCCCGGAGGCCCGTGCATTAATCAGGCCCTGGCTCGTCATCACAATGAAAATGTACCAAACTCTGAAATTTTCAATAGGAACACCTAATTTATACATCTTATTTGGCATTTTTGGCAAATTTTACTCTAGCATATTATCCAACGAAATGCCATTCTGTCAAATAGTTTAGAAATTATGAAAGTTTAAAATTTGAAACTCGTGATGTTGAATTCATTTGTAATCGTTGCAAAAAAAAGATTGCAATGCGGGAAGTTTTTCCAGAACTACTTGGAGGGATGGGCTCTAATTTTTGATTCGAATGATTAAAAGTTCTAGAAATTAATTTCTGTTAAACAATTTATCGGTTACATTTGATAATTTTTTCAAAAATGCACTCCGAAATAAAAAATTTAATTCCTTTTTGAAAATTTATGAATTGTAACATATAAAATGTTTAACAGGAGTTGCTTTCTAGAAGCTTCAACTACGCGAATCCAAAATTACAGTTCAATCCGCTAAGTAGTTTTAGAGTTACAATCTGTTTTGCTATGATTACAAATGACTTTAACAATAGAAGTTCTAATCTTTAAACCTTCATAATTCTTAAACTACTTGGACGAATGACTTTCCGTTTATATGCCAAGGTAAAGTTTACCGAAAAAGCCAAATATGATGTCAGAATTAAGTGTTCATATCTAAAATTTCAGAGTTTGGTATAATTTCAATATGAAGACGAGTCTAAGCTTATTTTATTAACATAAATAACAAAAAAAAAACAATACCCACCAGAATTATTATTTCCCTTTATTTCTGTGACAATTTAGAGAAAAAAATGCAAGGAGTGTTTTAATTTTTTTTTTTGGCCGACTGTACGTAAAAATACTTAACCTTTTTAAAAACTAGACTAATAAAACAAAGAAAAATTTCAGCTCTTTAACAAACTAAATTAAAAAAGCAGAGGAAAATTTTAATTTGTTGTAAATATTTAATTTTTTTTTTTTTGGTGAGGTGGGATGGAAGGAGGAGATGGAAGGGCTCGTTTGAATATTTTAGTTTGTTATGTGTATGATTTGTGTGTCCCGAAGTTTCCGAATTTCTCCAAAAAATATTTGTTTACTGCATATTTATCTAATCACAATTGAAACATTTTATAAAATGATTATTAAGTTACAATTTTAAGTAGTTCTTCTTTAATCTAAGCGAAAAGTAATTCGACAAACAATTACGGCTGATTACAGTTCAGTTTCTAGATCACAGCCAAAATATTCAATGTATCACAAAGAGAAATTAGGATTCCTTGTTTTCAACTGAAGCGCTGAGTGTCACTCAAGAAGTATTAGGGAAGGATTTAAAGGCGATCTGTATCGATATTCCTGTATTACAGTCAGGCGATAAAATGCACATATCATTACATAGGTTTGTTATCGAAAGAAATCTTTCCTTGCAATTTTTAGGGAGCTATACAAGCATCACCTATGTCTAGAATTTTTGCCACACGTTTTTACGCAGGTTAATTTTTAGTTGAAGTTTTGAAAATATTATTAAAATAAATTCTTAATAATTTACGGTGTAAGTGCAATTAAAACCTCTGCTATCTATATTATATTGCGTTTCCAAAGAAAAATTTTACACCTTTTCTTCCTTTATTTTTTAACGTTTTCCAACATAGTTGACAAGTGTTTATGTCTTTGGTTTGTCTGTCTATGCACTAACACTTGTAAATACTCGGTATACCTTGGATTGACATATAATGATGTAAACATTATTGAGGTTTTATATCGAATGTTCCGTACTGAAGATGAAGTAGGTAGCATTTGTAGTCGTTTACGGATATTCAAAAGAATTCCGTTACCTTATATTTTATAGTTTAAAATCATTTGCGGTACATTTTAATGACGTTACAATAGTTCAAACTCAATGAAATTGATATGCATCATTAGGATCGTCAAAAATATGCTTTCTATAACGTATGGAGTAAGTAGCATTTATAGTTCGTTTAAAAAAGAATTCGATAATATACAAAGGGAAATTGTATGCAGAGTATTTAAATGACCTTGCACTACTTCAAACACAATGAACTTAGACCTTCGCATTTAAAAGCACAAAATGTTTCTTCTATTCCAAAATAAGTGGTGATACAAAATGTAGCATTAAACACATTTACACTAAAACTAAACAATAAAAAGCTTTCGGTCAATCCACAGTAAATAAGTCCAACTAAACTCTTTAATGTTCTAACCACGAGGCTCAGTAATGTTTGATTAATTAGGAATCCTATTGATATAACAGAACTATAGTAGAAAAAATGTAGCGCCTATGCATATTTTTAAGTTCAACTCTTGTCTTCATACGGAAATTATACCAAACCACCATAATCTAACTCGGGTAAATATACTTGGTTTAATATGAGCTAGGTGTATGTGTGTGTTTTACCCTATTTAAAATGGAATGTGTGACAATTATAGTTTGTTTACCGGGACGCACAAAATAATTCCGTGAAATTATCGCTACGGCGGAAAATCGTGTTCAGTAAATTTTAATGAATTTACATTATTCCAAACATACTTGAATTGATATACATTAAGGAAGTGCAATACGACATTCGTTCTGTATGGAGTGCATGGCGGTTACATTGACACACAAATGAATTATATTACATTATGGCTTATGGTGAAAAATAATTTGCAGTGTATTTTTGAAATGTTACCCTATTTTAAATATAATGAAATTGATGTGCATTTCTGAGGTGTACTACAAGATGCTTATATGTGGTATGTATAAAAACCTGTAGTTCACATACAGGCTTCACAAAATATTTCAAGTCAACATTATATGGGCAATAAATGCCGAATTTTTTTTTAATGTTTTTTGCGTTTTATCGCTGAATTGAATTTTAGAAATCCACACCTGGAGTGTAACACTTTTATAGTTCATAAATACGACTGGATAAAAGAATTCGAATATGTTATCAAATGTGGGGGTTAATTGGTGAAATTTGGTGTTTAACTGTGCTATGCGTTTTCTAAATTGTTTATTTAGATATCTTCTATTACCATATTCTATTACCATATTAAACAGTGTAGTTTAGTTATAGTATTCTGGAAGTGATGGAAAGTGTTTCATAATCTATACATGAAATATGGTTTTTCTCTCTTAGTTAATTTTAATATTAATAAAGTTAATTAATTTTTTTTAAGTTTTGTCAATAGTTTAACGTAATTATTATAAAATATTAATATGAATTAAATATTTTCATACAAAGTCTTTGGAATGGGTTAAATGACGGCCGACTTAAATACCGACCAAGGAAGCTGTTAGGGCGGTTGCTTAGGACGGCGTTCATGACGTCAGATCATGTGATTTCCGCTGATCCAATCCGCCGAGAAAGCCGCCCTAGGGAGGAGAGAAACAAACAAGAGCTTTCCGAGCCAATCTAGAGCTCCTATAGGGCAGTTGCAATTGACGTCAGGTTGGAGGTAAACAGTACAAATAGGCAGTTCTGATTGGTGGAATTACCCCTACCTCCAAGTGAATACAATGGTTGATCAGCTGATTGCAAATGCCCTATACCAAAGGACTCTAACGTAACAGTTATAAATTCTTTGCCTACAGGCTAAAACTACTACAGGCTAAATCATCCCCGCCATTTAATAACCTGCGACAAAAAACAAGCTAAAACCGGTTAGTTTACAGCAGTGGTGGATGGTGAGTGACAGTGAGAAGGACGGCAAACCTCTGCTCTGGCGGTAAACTAATGCTGAGCTCGGGTACAACATTGCGGTCATTTTGGACAACAAGATGGATATGCGTCAGCTCCCATTGTAGGAGCCTTAGGCCGAACGGGGTCGGAGTTAGATCACGTTATCTGACGTCATGAACAGCGTCATAAGACGGAAGAAACAAAGAAGAGCTTTCACAGCCGTGGTTAAGTGCAGATGATTCGGGAGAATGGTATATTCTAAGGCTTCCTACAATCCGGGCTGACTCACACCTCCATTTAATTGCCCGTACGAGATGCACGATTGACCATGCCGCGTGGGAAGCAATCGCATCGCTGATTGGTTGAAGTGGGCAACAAACTGCTTCATGATTCAGCTTGTATAATAGGAGAACTAGTATATTTTTCAAATGGAGGATACCTAATTAGAGACAGAGTGGTCGCTAATATTTTAATTTAATTAAAAGATTGTTCTATGTGTCACAAATATGTTGTATGCACTAAAAGTTCTTGTAAGTATGCATGCATGTTACATATATGTA
The DNA here is from genome assembly GCA_963931845.1 of Maratus michaelseni. Classification (NCBI taxonomy): domain Eukaryota; kingdom Metazoa; phylum Arthropoda; class Arachnida; order Araneae; family Salticidae; genus Maratus; species Maratus michaelseni. The sequence continues at coordinate 169,837,500 of OZ007591.1, forward strand.
TGCCGATCTTAACCTTTACACCGTACAACATATGTCCGAGAATACATGCAAAATTGGACGATGCTGTCCAAGCCCCCGTGTAAAGGTTAAATAAGGATGTATGGAGGTAAAGTACAGGGTGTTTTTTTTTTAACTGACACTATTCAGAGCCATCTGTAGCTCGTTCTAATAACTGGATTGACACAAAATTTTGTGAATGGACTAAGAAAACCATGGGAAAAAAATTCCAACAAAAAACAATTAGTTCCAATCACCGCCGATAGGGGGAAATGTGGCGCTGTACATTGAAAAAACCCATCAGAAACAGACAAAATTAATAATTTGGATAAAATGCCACGTTTTATTCATCATTTACACTTTCCCTTTCGTTGATCGCAGTTGAAACATCCATTATCACTTTTTCTGCCACCGGTTTACGTCCTCTGCCTGACCGAACTGCTAGCGAGCCTGTTTCTTCGAATTTCAGAATCATTGCTTTCAATACATTAACGGATAAAGGTCCTTTGCGCAGTTTATGGCGTGTTCTAAGTAAACGAAGAGCGGCTGGTGCATTGTACTGGTTACAATATAAGAACTTCACAAGTAACGCGCGCTGCGGTAACGTGAGATTCATTTTCAACCTGAGCTGAAATTGTTTCTCGGTGTTTTTCGCATGCATTTATAACTTAAACTATTGGCGCTACTGTCGCTTGCGTAAGTAAAAATTTGCATTTTCATTTTTTGCCCGTATTTTATGCTAATTCCCAGTTGCATAAATGACCACAGCGCCACATTTCCCCCTATCGGTGGTGATTGGAACTAATTTTTTTTTTGTTGGAATCTTTTTTCCCATGGTTTTCTTAGTCCATTCACAAAATTTTGTGTCAATCCAGTTATTAGAACGAGCTACAGACGGCTCTGAACAGTGTCAGTTTAAATAAAACACCCTGTATTTTATCTGGAGATAAGTGATATTACTTAAGGAGGTAATTAAAATTATTAATAAGTATAGTCATAATCTTAGTGAGTTTGGCACGTAATTAATATCTGCCAACTGGATAGTTAATTAGTGTCTTTTATTAATTTTATTTTAAAATGTAGTTTTTGTTCTTTATTGTGTTTCACTACAGAAATTTTTTTTAAATTATTTTTCAAATTTTAATTTTTGAAATATAAAATTTTATCCGTTATTTTGTCGGAAAAGAATAATTTTTGTAATTTATCTATTGTGAAAAGAATGTGTAACCACGATTTAAATTCTCTTTCTTTAAGCACATTGCCAGTAGAATCACTACAGTATTTTATAGAAAAAAATTAGGATTAAAAATGTCTATAGTTTTATAAGTTATAAAAAACTTAACAACTTTTCCTTAAGATAGAATTCCAATAAAAAGCAGGGTTATAAAAAAAATTTTCTCTATATAAGTATTTATATTCGCTTAACATCTCGGAAAACTTTTGTCATATCTGTCCTCAATTTATTTTTATCACGTTCAGAAAACATCTTCTTTTCTTTTTATAGATTTTTCATTTATGAAAAGAATTTTCACAGACTTTAAGAAGAAATTGCTTCAAAGTTCATGACACAAAAATTTCGCGTTAACATACTTAGAATGAAATTTTATATGTGACGCTCAAAGGAGGAACTTTTTTAGCTAGCTATGAAATTTTCATGTAATATTTATTTATTTCATTCTTTGCAAGTCTTCAGGAAATTTGTTTTATAATAACACAGAAAAAAAAACCCGGAGATAACAGTTTACGATATTTTAAAAAGTGATTTTTATATTTTGTTTTTTTCAGATGCAGAACAGCTCATATTTTCTTTTGTTGAAAAAGAATTGTAGTAAAAAATTGCGAGGTATTGTCAAATGAAATGCATCTTAATCAAGTTTTAGTTGGATTTAAGAGGATGAATGACACATCACTTCGAAGATTCTTCATTAGCGACATTGTGATTGCTATTATTTTCATTTGCTAAAACTCTTTGTTGTATGCAATTTATGCGATATACATATTACACATATTGTCTTTTTCGTTTGTTGAATGTTGTACGTATGTTGTACGTATTTTGCGTGTATTGTAAGATGTACGTGGGTGACATAAAAAGTACAGGGTGATTATAAAAAACTATCCCGATATATGAGTCCTTAACTATCATACCGTTCACAGAAACTGACTGAAATTTTGGTTTTAAGTATTTTGAGGTATGCGCTCAAGAATCGTATGAAAAACAACAGTTAAACTCTAACAGTTACGGTTACAGTGACAAAATTTCGAAAATTTCAAACGGCAACACCTACATTTTTTTTTTTTTTGGAATGTGATCTTCGTAGTGAAAAACCATAAAAAGTGTTGAAACTGTACTTGTAGCACGAAAATTACCGGCGCTAGAGAGACTAAGAAGAAAAGTGAAAACAATCAATAAAGGACAGAGAAGCAACAGAAAGTGAAACATTTTATTATTCAGTGCTATCCACCATCTTCCGCATGCAACGTGTCTTCGTGTATGACGTAGAAAATTTGTGAAACACAATAAAATGTTTTGTTTTCTGTTGATTCTCTGTCCTTATTCGTTGTTTTCACTTTTCTTCTTAGTCTGTCTAGCGCCGGCGATTTTCGTGCTACAGGTACTGTTCCAACTCTTTTTATGGTTTTTCACTATGAAGATCACATTCCAATAAAAAAAGTAGGTGTTGCCATTTGAAATTTTCGAAATTTTGTCCCTGTAACCGTAACTGTTAGAGTTTAACTGTTGTTTTTCATACGATTCTTGAGCGCATACCTCAAAATACTTCAAACCAAAATTTCAGTCAGTTTCTTTGAACGGTATGATAGTTAAGGACTCATATATCGGTATAGTTTTTTTATAATCACCCTGTATGTTACATTTGTTGCTAGTCGGTAACATATTGTATTGAGAGAAAATTCATTTGTCTAGCATGAACATTACATTATGAGACTTCATCAGACAATGCAGTTATTTATTTTGTTTCTGATTACGTGTTTGGAGAGCGGTTCGTAATAGCGCGTCAGCTGGATTGCTGTACCATATTAGGGGTTCGAGAAACTGTACGGCTTCTTTGTTTTTAAATGCTTACATTGCATAAATATTCGTCATAATTTAACGCTCTTTTTGGTGAGCATGCAACATACCGCCATGATACTCGCCTGTGCAAACATTATGTAAACGGGCACATTGTACTAACTGTCGAATTTTTTGACCATGTAAACTTTACCGTTTCTGATAACTGAAGTAGTAATTTAGCAAATCTTTCACGGCATTTGATGCATACAAATCAATTTTACGACGTATATCTCTGCAATTAAGCGTTTAACATCCAAATCTAGTTGACTCGCCAGGCCGAATCGCTCACAAAGCATGTACAGGCGAAGAAAGAAAATCCCCTTAAATTTTAATCAACAAATTGCCCCAGAACAAGAAAACGAAAATCGCTATATTCGACTGGAAATTATGTCTTCTTTCAATTTATATAATACAAATAATGGAGTCATCTTCATGCTGAAATTGTACCAAACTCTGAAATTTTCAACACAAACAGCTAATTTTGACATCAAATTTGGCGTTTTTGGTCAAACTTACGTAATGATACGAAACAGCTAGTAGTTCGGTCAAGTAGTTTAGGAATTATGTGGGTTTTGTATTCGTTTGTATTCGTTTGGAACACCTAGTGTAAAATTCATTTGGAATCGTTGCAAAACAGATTTTAATGCGGTAGTTTTTTAAAGTATAACTCAAAAACTACAGGGCGGAATGAACTGTGATTTGATTTCGGATATTTATAGTTTACAGAAATCAGTTTCTTTTATAAATTTGTAGATTACACTTCATAATGCTTCCGAAAATTTACTTCAAAAAAAAAATATTTTTTACATACTTTCTTTTAACTTACATTTCTGTATGTATATGGTAGTCAAATCTTGTGACTCATTTTTCGCCCACTTTCTGTTGACGTTGAGCTTTGAAGTTTGGATTATATATGTATTTCTGAAGACAATACATGAATTGGACATTATATTTTAAAAATTCGATACCAAAGAGGGTCAACGTCTACGCCCAAAACTTGCATTTTACCCATAGAAATAACGTTACGATTGTTTAATTGAAAAAAAATAGCGCCATTGTTGCAACATTCATCTATTTTCACCAGATTGTTACCCGCATCGTTATGACAACAGCATTGAGCGAGGAACACATTTGTGCTTTATAGTGTTAAGTTTGAATTTTTTTGTGAATTTTAATGAAAGTATGTTTTTTTTTAAATTTTTTAATTACATTTAATTATTTAAATTAATTTTCGAAACAAAAATAATTGTAACCTATGATTTTTTTTTCATCAGAAATCGATTTCTAAAAGCTTTAGATATGTAAATTTAAAATAAAAACACATTCCGCAAAGTAGTTTTTGATATACGCTTAAAAATCTACGCGCATTTTAATCAGTTTTGTAACGACTAGAAATGAATTTAACGTAGGGAGTTCCGTACTTGAATTTTTAATTCCTAAACTATTTTACCAAATAACGTCTCGTTTGGTATCCTAAGGTGGTATCCTATTTATCCGGTTATTAAGGTGGTATCCGTTTGGTGTCCTATCATGTACCAAACAAAAGGCAAATATGATGTCCAAAATAAGTGTTGGTTTTGAAAATGTCAGACTTTGGTACATTTTCTTTAAGAAGACGACTCCCTAAGCTTTTTTTTTTATATATAAGAAGATATAATTTTTAGTCGAATGGCTAACTCCTTTATTTTCTGTGACAATGTGGATCCTAAAATGTGTGGGATATTCTACTTTCTAGATGGATGTAGATAAGATCAATACAAATAACTAAAATTCCTTTTGAAGCCCCATAATGTATTTCTTCATTATTTCTAAATGAATTTACTCTTATTACAATATAGCTACAAATTAGCAACACGAGCAACTTACTTTTTGCTTCACTCCTGTATGTATATTGTTAAATGTATGTATGTATATAATATATATTTATGGAAGTAAGAAAAGCTGTATATATGGAGGTAGTCTATTGAGGTCCAGTCAAAAAATATTATTGTACGGAGTGATTTAAAAATGAAAAGTTTTTATGTATCTTTTTCCACTCCGACGCGTAAGTAATATCTGCCAATAAGTAATTTATATGAGTTTTTTCATTTTGTTTATAACTTTTATCTTTTGTTAACGTTTTATACGAATTGTGGTTGCTGAAAATACCCTTTCTCACGTTACTTTTAAAATTTGAGTAGATGCAGTTTAAATGTTGTAGCAGATATGTTATAGTAAAAAAAGTATCTATAGTGTTAAGTTATTACAAGGAAATATATTCTCACCATTTAACCTTCCTGTCTTTAAGCACTTTGTCAGTATATTACATTGTACAGAAAAAAGCGATGTCAGAAGAAAGAAATGGCAATTATTTTTAAAGTTATAATGAACTCAGCAAATTTTCCCAAAACTGGAGTACCCATAATAAACCTTGAAAACGAAAAAGTTTTTATTTTAAAAACAAACATTTATATTCACTTAACATCTTCGTAAACTTTTGCCGTATCTGTCTTGAATTTATTTTATCACATTCAAAAACATCTTCCTTCCATTTTATAGATTTTTCATTTGAAAAAAAAAGTCTGACTTTAAGAAACAATTGTTTCAAATTTCATGTCATGAACTTGAATGAAATTTTATATGTGACTTAAAGAAAAAGGAAAACACCCATCAAGTTTTATATGGTACTTAGAAAAAGAGATCCCCTCACACATTTTAATCATCAAATTGTACCTCCCTCCCCCCCACTCCCTCCCCACCCCCCACCCCAAAAAAAAAACGGAAATCGCAATTTAACCGGAAATTATGCATTCTTTCAATTTATTTATTTATTTATTTATTTATTTCTTAAACATAAGAATAACTTTAGTTCATTATAACTTTAAAAAACGTCATAAAGTGTGAGATTCGTTTTTATAGTGAAATTGCACCAAACTTGGAAATTTTTAATACGGAGACTTAATTTCGACATCATATTTGGCTTTTACGGTAAAGTTTACTTTAGGATACAAAACGAGAAGTCATTCGGTCGAGTAGTTTAGAAATGTTAAAAGTTTATAGTTTGGAACTCCTAATGTTAGATTCGTTTGATATCGTTGCAAAACAGATTGCAATGCGGATAGTTTTTTAGCGTAACTAAAGAACCACTTAGCGGATCGAGCTGTTATTTTGGATTCGCATATTTGAAGCTTATAAAAATCGATTATTGTTAAAAAATTGAAAGTTTTTAGAAGGTTATGAAATTTTTATTCTATATGGGTCGCTCAAATGAAAGAGGCACTACAGTCGGTTTGTGAAATGGTTTAATGGTATTAATATAAATTAGTATACAAAAAAAAAAAGAAGTAATAAAGACGTAACAGATAGGCTAGATAAACTAGATTAATTTTAACACAATTATTTCAAATTGGTAAATAAATCATACGAGTAGTAATTTTCCAACTGGACGAAAAATGTCCGGGCCAGGATTCGAACCTAGGATCGCTTGGCTGAAGCCGCCACGCTCTACCACTGAGCTATCCCGGTCGAATCTGGAGGGCATAATTCATCCAGTTAACCTTATTGATCAGAGAATCTGGTCTGATATTTTAATCAGCTCAACAGAAAAGATCGCAGGTAAAGGAACTCCAGTAAACGCTGGATACGTGATTACACTAGATTAATTTTAACATAATTATTTCAAATTGGTAAATAAATCATACGAGTAGTAATTTTCCAACTGGACGAAAAATGTCCGGGCCAGGATTCGAACCTGGGATCGCTTGGCTTTACCAACTAGCTGTTACCCGTGACTTCGTTCACGCAACATTAAAAGAAGAATAAATACATTAATTAAGCAAAATATTTCATTCCCGATAATTAAAAACATTAACAATTAACTATTTATCACATTTCATGGGAGACAATACGGTATTTATTATTATAGGGACCTTGACATAACTCAGTCTTAAAAAAGTGAAAATTTGTGCCAAATAATCGCGGAAATGAAATTGTAACCAATGAAGAAAAGAGGGCCTAATAAAAACGTGGAAATAGACGAATTGGGTAAATACAAATGTCAATTTTACCTGATAAACAATTTTATTTTTAACGCCTTTGTGAAACGTTTAAACAGCCATCCTCCAAAAATAAATAAATAAATAAATAAATAAATAAATAAATAAAAACATTAATTAGAAATAGTATATGTTTTTTCTTTAAATTCAATTCTGCCTCCTTGGTTCAATATATAGTTGAAACAAATCTTGTTTTCTAAATGACAGTATATTGGCAGGAAATTTTTGTTCTCCAGAATAAATTGATTCATGAAGTTTGAATATGTGAAAATATGTTTGTATTTTTCGGATAATTTACTGAAATCAAGATTTTGTTTTCACCATCTATCCAAAGGGAAAATAAATTCTGTTTTTCAGTTTTAATGAGAAAATGGTGTATAAAATATACTAATCTGTTTTATTTCTCCTTTTTTATACACAAATATGGAGTAAGTTACTTTCCGTTTTTAGAGAAACTTCGTTAAAAAAATGGCATTTAATTTAATTTTTTTAATTCTGAGAGTTTGTCTGACATCCTCGGATCAATTATAACCGGTATTCGCTAAACCGGTAGTAAACTAACTGGTAGTAAATCGCATTGCGTTCGATAGTCTAGGAGCAGTTGCGAAATACAAACACACGGTTAGATTTTAATATAATAGATTCGTGTTCATTTTCCTTTTCTTAAAATTATGATGTGATTTTTAGCAGAAAACTCAGATACTCATGCGGAACAAAATAACGAATTAACGGATACTCATGCTTAATAATTAGTATAGATAACAAAACATTTAAATTTTTCGTTATAAATAGGGCGTTAAACTCATCTACTTTCTATACTTATTTATCCTTGTATTATTAATGTAAGGAATTGATTCACACTCATTTTAAAACATATTGGAAAATTCCCGTTCTATTTCAAATATGACGTCTCATTTTTCCGCAGAGAAATCCCTTTTTAATGACATAATTCTTGTTAATTTTCTTTTCCAGGCAATTAATTTCAATGCTGGCATAGGGAAAATTATGTTACTTTAACGAAATAATATTAAATCTTTAGGTTTTATCAACAAAAATGGAGTTATTAACATTCGTCATTTTTTTAGGTAATCGAGTTATTTCTTTTAGTTTTAAGAATGAAAAATCACTATTTCTCGCTATCCATGACATCATATACGACATGGATAATTTTGCGGAACATGTTATTGACATTTGCTAACCATTTTCTTTTGAAACTTCTTTTTACTTTTTTAAAATTTAAATAAAAAATACGGTATAGTTATATTAGCCGTGCGCAGACCGTTAAACGGCAAGCAAGTATTGTTACCATAGAAAAGAAAAAAAAAGAAAAAAGTGAAGAAAAAAACCCAAGATCATTTTATTTCACCAATCAAAGCATATCCGCTTTATTTTCGATAAATGACGTCATATTCGCCTGTTTCCTATGGTTACGCATATTGAAACCTTGTATTATTATCAAAAACTAAAAAAGTACGTTTTGTTTCTAACAATTTTATTTAATCTTCTTATTAATTCTTTAATTTTTTTTAAGTTAATTTTCATTTTTTCCTGTGAAAATTTTTCAATTGAAACAAAATTGTTGAGTAAAAATCATTTTTTCGGGTTTTAAATTAGTTTTGGCAACGATAAAATATTAGCAACGGTAAAGTAAATTTAACCATTTTAAAATGCTATACGAAAAAATGTCCATTTATTCTTAATGAAAATAACGAAATTTTGAATTATTAAGAAAAATATTTGAATAAAATAAACAAAACCCAGCCTATGTTCATATGAGGGTTATAATCAGCCTATATGCAAAGATACAGGATCATTAAATGCTCCATTTTGACGCTGGCTTTAGCCTAACATTTGCACACAATCAGATTTATAATATTATTAGGATTTGAAATAATTGTGTTAAAATTAATCTAGTGTAATCACGTATCCAGCGTTTACTGGAGTTCCTTTACCTGAGATCTTTTCTGTTGAGCTGATTAAAATATCAGACCAGATTCTCTGATCAATAAGGTTAACTGGATGAATTATGCCCTCCAGATTCGACTGGGATAGCTCAGTGGTAGAGCGTGGCTTCAGCCAAGCGATCCCAGGTTCGAATCCTGGCCCGGACATTTTTCGTCCAGCTGGAAAATTACTACTCGTAGGCTAGATAAAGTCACCTTGTAGGTTGAAACAAGTGTCCCAGCGGTCAACGGAACGATGGATACCCTGGATAAAGAAGCTCCGGAGTTGGTTGTTGAACCAATTTTCAACGGCAGTTTGGACCTCATTATCGTCGGCAAATCGCCGTCCCTTCAGAGCTTTCTTGAGTGGACCGAAGATGTCGTAGTCACACAGCCAGAGGTCTGGGCTGTAAAGGGGATGGTCGAGGTGGATGTACTGATCCTTCCATTACGAAACTCCCTACATCATCGGAGTACCGATCTGCGTGACATGCACTCCGTGCCATACACATTTTGCATTCGACGATAGATTTCACTAGCACTCACATTTTCCGCTGTTAAAAATTGCACAACTACGCATTGACACCGTTTGTAGGCATCCATGGTGCAAACGATTCCTTTTAACGTTCTTCCACGCTATCACACACGCATCTGGCGGGATCTGACGATATCGCATGCATTCCCAGCACTCTGCGCCATCTATAGGAGCATGCGCAGCCATCTTTCTCTTCAAATGGCGGCGTTATTACAGCAATACCACTTTCATTTGGACGACCCTTATATATCCTTTACTTATCTGAGAGTATTGATTATCTATGCATAATTACATTCTGTAAACTCCAGAAACATGTCGGTATATATCCCGTATTAAGTGTTGAGATAATAATTTATAATTTTTACCAGAAACGTGTCATTGGTGATTTTTAACACTTTCCAAGGTAGTTGAAAGTTTTTACGATTTCGATTCTTCTGTTTGCGTTTGTTTATCTGTTTGTTTGTCAGTGCTCTAAAGCTTGTGAATATGTTTCGAATACCACGAAATGAATATTGAGGTTTACTACATCATGTAACCTACTGAAAATGAAGTGTATAACCGTTATAACTTATTTGCACCGTTAATCAAAATAATTTGGATACATTTTTGTCAGGAAGCGATATTTTTTAATGTCTATTTTAATTAAGTTACATTGCTTCAAATATTATGAAACTGATATGCATCACAACATTTTTCCTATGAAAATTGATGTAGAAATGCGTTTTTACACCATTTTAGCATCACAACTTCATGCATTTTATTGAAGAAGAAATAAATTTTTATTGTTGTACTTGTTAGAGCACGGAAATTTTTTTTGTAACTTACAGTAAAGGATATGAAATAAATACTATTTAAATATAAGATACATTTTCAAGAATAAATTTTCTGATTGAAATGGCATTTTCGTTGATGCCTCGAAGCTCATTCTATAAATATGTATTGTACCAGAAATTTAAATTATTAAATAATATAAAAAATAGCAATACTTAAATATAAAAACAAACCATTCAATAAAATTTCTGAGAGAAATTAGAATCTTAAACGAAAGTCCTAAAAATTGACATGGCGTTTAGCGTTGCCTCAGGGACATTTTTTTTTTTTTGTAATGATATAGCGGTGACAATATTAAATTTGTTACTTTGTTATTATTATTGTTGTTTTTGTTTTTCAAAATGCCTCCTGGCTGATCGAGACCCCACAGAAAGTCTCGACGGCGCTAGGAAAGCAGTGCAAAACTTCTATTTATTTGGCATCATAAAGAAAAGAATATCCTTTTCCGAACAATTCTCAAAAATTTTGGCATTTGTCAGTAGACGGAGGGATCTATTAAATCGGCATCACTCTCCTACCTACTATCCCCCAGCTTAAGGACTTTCTAAATATTTTACGTGAATGTATGTGGCATGCACACACATTCCACAGAAGTGTTCCCAAACGGTTCTATGAATGCTAAGAATGACGTATCCTTCCCGACAGTTCACTTGAAATGAGGTCATGACATAGCCTAACAAAGCCATAACAATTTATTTAATGCAGTACTAAAGAAATTAGGCAGTGGAGTGGGTAGATTTAATTAAAGATGATCGAAAATAACGTCAAATCACTAAAAACTGAGAGGGGGAGTCCTTTACCAAAATACATATTGAATTCAAGCACTTAACTCAAATGGAAATGGCCTCTCTGTCCGTTCCTGGAAAATTCTAAAGAAAATCTACTTCAATATCAAAATGGAATGTTACTATAATCTTTTCAATATCACTTTAAAAATATCACTATAATGTCACTACAGAATGAAACCCCGTGGATTTGAATAATCTATATATATATTTGTCTTACATGGCTCGGAAATAGGGCTGAATTTCTAGCTTATTGTTGGCAACAACCGTAGTTTCCAGAGCTCAGACCAATGAAAAGACTAGATTGTGTACCGTCTGGACATTAGTCCATATGCCTACCGGCTGGCGTCCAGGTTGGGTGTCCTAGATAGATAAGCTCAGCCTCCAATATGGCGGTCAGTGTCAGAGCAATGAAAATCAAGCTAGCAAATATTAAAAATAAAATAACATGTATGTAATCCAAAGCGTCTGAGATTATTCCTCATTTTAATTATGAGTAATATTGCTAATTTCAAATGAATTCTCAACTCTTATTTAGAATTTATTTATGAATTTCACTCACATGAAAAATCGGAGAGAAGTAAAAATATCAAATGTCTAGGTTGCACCTGCTGCCATCTGTTGCAGAAATCTATAATCAATTAAAATAGTAAAATGTCGAACGAAATTTAAATAGTCATTGATGATAAACTATCTTCCTATTACGTAATGTTTTTTTTTATTTTTATTTAATGAATAAGCCGTGCTGTACAATATTATAGGTGCAATAAGTTTTAAACAAATTATGTTTCCAAGATCCTTTATTCATAGTATTTAAATGATTTATATGCTCATTAGTAGCTCCAACTAATTGCATTTTTAGTTGTGTTTTCAACGGAGTTCAATTAGGTTTTTACATAAAAAAAATTGTCAATTTCATACGTTCAAATGATTTATGGTAGTACTTATTCCCGCTAGAATCACTGCAAAAATAAAAAGGGGCGAGCGAGCGAAGCGAGATGGGACCACGTAGCGGTCTCAATATGAATTGCTTCGCAATTCACGGGGGGTTGGCGAGCGTTAGCGAGTAGGGGGCTGAGTCCCCTAGTCGTATTTATTTTAACACGAAGTTAAACTTATTACCACGCTTTCGGAACTTACAGCCGTAGATGAACAAAACTCCAAAAACTGCTAATGAAAAACACTACTTTAAGATAGCATATGGATACTAGAATTACCGAATACAGCATGCGTAGAAATTGTGAGGTACATTAATTTAACAGTAAGTTGCGTTCAAGCACCCTGAAATCCATCCCCTATCGCAGCTTATAAACCAATTACGCAACTATACATATCCACTTATCATATTATTGTAGAAAATAACATTGACAATCAGGTTTACGGAGATTCAGACATACTTTGCGAAACTTAAAGAGATGAGAAAATATGTGGTTCATCCAAATGTTAGAATTCGGGACACTACGATTGAACACAAAATCTCAAAATCCACTTGATTACCAGATTACCTTTATAAAAGAGTAGCTAGACACTATGCTACTCCGTCATCATCCTAAGTATTGATCACGATCCATGCTGCTTCACTTTGATGTTCGGAATGGAAAGGGCGCATTAGACAACTGTTTGCACCAGCTCCGTTGCACAGTTACAGCGAAAATTTAAAACTGTGCACACAAATATTTGTTACTAAAATTTTTCAAACAGCTTAAAACGATTTTAAAAATTTGCAAATTTGTTTTAAGTTAAATATATTTATTTAAATCATTACTAAGGAATTAGACAGTGGAGTGGGTAGATTTAATTAAAGATGATCGAAAATAACGTCAAATCACTAAAAACTGACGAAATTTCGAATTGATAAAATATTCAATATATACTACTCAATGTCGAAATATCATTTTTAAATTGCAACACATAGCTTTAAATACAGTATTGCACTAACCAGGAAATAAAATATCTTTTAAACTCACTGACAGCCATAGATAATCTCATAATATATAATAGTCTTTTCGAAAAAGTGCTGCAATAAACAACTCTAATATTTTATTCATAAGACAATCGAATTAAAAACTTAATTAGTTTTAAAATCAAAATATTTGTTTCATATGCTAATTATTCTAAAACAAACAGTTTTCCAATCATGCGTTTAACATCCCTATATTAGTAATCTCAGCTTTTACTACAATATCAAAATTAATTATACTGTGAAGCTATTATTAGTGTGTATTTACGTCTTTTGATCATTTGAACTTTGACACGTGTTCAGTCTTATTACGATTTAACATTCAAATCGTAAGATAACACAGTTCATTATTTTAAAATGTCATTCATTATCTAATAATTAGTATAGTTATAAAATGTAGGATTTCAAGTGTTACTTGACACTACAGCGGGAATTAAATCAGTAGATCAAAATCCCCAGTGTTTTATTTAGTTCGAGAAACTATTTCTGGTATGTATCTTATTATGAGTATGTTTGAAGAATGTTAACTGAAATAGTTCATTTATAGTGTATTATTTATGTATATCTATTGTATTTAATATCTGAAGTTTTACAAAAATCGGAAGAAAATTCTGGATGAGGATGGCTTTAACTTGTACTGTGTAACTCCGATAAAAAAGTCTCTGTATCAGGTTGCCGATTAAGAAATTACCAAATATTGTAGGGAAGACAATTTTTGGCGTAGCAGTGTGGATATGATTTACCCATTAAATGCGAGGATATCGGCTAGAAAATTAAACGCTGGACTTACCTAAAATGAAGTCGACTGACCGGTTACCCTGGCAACAGAGTAGGGATTTGACCGATTCCAGGATTCGTCGTATTGGATAAAGGCAGTAATTGATAAGCAGAAGAATTTATTTCTAACCATTTAAAATTATTGAAAATTTAGGTATATTCGATGTAAAAGAGAATGATACACCTCATACATTTTAATCCCCTAGTTGTCGTAGCGAAAAATGAAAAAGGCCATTCGAATAGAATTATGTTTTTTTATTTTTTATTTATGTTAAAAAATAAACTTAGGTGGACGTCTCCAAACTGAAATTGTAACAAACTTTGATATTTTCAAGATGCCAAACGGGAAGTAATTTAGGAATCTTAAAGATTTAAATGTGTGATATATTCAAATGTTAAATTCCATTTTAATTGTTTTAATATAATTTAAAAAAAACTGCAATTCGTGGAATGTTTGAAGCATAGCTCAAAAACTACTTGGCGGAATGAGTTGTATTTTTTTATTGGCAGATTAAAAGCTTAATATCGATTTCTGTTAAAAATTTTATAGTTAAAATTTGTATTTTTTCGAGTACTAATTTCGAAATATATAAATTATGAAGTTGATATTCGAAAAAAATATGTATTCTAACCTATAAAATATTTAACATATATTGCTCTTCAGTTAAATATGTGAATCCAAAATTACAGCTCTATCCCCCAAGTAGTTTTTGAATTCTGCTATAAAAAATGTCCATGTTTCTGTTTGTTTTTCAACTATTTAAAAAAATGTAACATTATGTGGTCCAAAATTTACGTCTTCATAATTACTAAAGAACTTTACGAAATGACTTTCCGCTTGGTATTCGAAGATCAAATTTACCGAAGAATCCAAATATGATGACAAAATCACTTCAGAGCTTACAATTTTATTATGGAGACGGCCCTCTAAGTTTATTTGTTTACGTAAATTGAAAGAAGACATAATTTCCAATCGAATACCAATTTCATTTTTCTCTGCAACAATTTGGCGATTAAATTGCCAATGCAATTGTCGCCGTCAATCAAAATGCATCGGGTGATCTCTGTCTTTTTTGGTCTACTGTACATATTTATTGGAATAAAAATAAAAATAATATGTACAATAGCGCAAATCACGTGACTGTCCTAAACAAACGTAGGACTGATCGCTTAGCGTTTCATGTGTCAGTGGGCAATTTTTTCTCAAAATTATTTTTCGAATAAATCTGCATAAAAATTGTATTTTTTAGAAAGATTGTTAAAAGAAATAATTTTTGAGAGAATACTAAATACCTTCTAAAATGTTTATATTTGGAGCTATCGGCATTCAAAATTTCATTCCTAACATAAACAAACCACTTGATAATTAATCGAATTTATTCTGATTTTTATGGTTTCGAAAATCATGGTGCAGAGAATAAAATCAGAAAATACATTTGCTTATGAACTAATGAAGTCAGGTTTTAGTTTTTGAAGTGAACTTTTAGACAACTTAACTTGATTTTATTTTCGTATTGATTTCTGAAATTAAAAAAACATAGAATTAGTCGCTAAAGGGTTGTTACTGGCTTGCTGGAAATTATCGCAGCGGAAAAAAACTATTTTGAAAGTTTTTTGCTCTATTGATAATCTAGCTAGCTAAGGCAGTTGATTTGTTTAGACTTGCGTTCTTAATGAAAATGACTTGCTCTGTAATGATTGTCTTCAACATTAAAATACATTTCAATACTACAAAATTATTGGATATACTCTATTTAGATAAGTCATTTTTTAATGCTTGCGAGTTCTGTATATAAAGTGAAAAATGTTTTTTTCTTTTAAAGCATTTCGCTAATTTAATTTTAACGAATTTACTTAAATTTGTTTAAAGCATTACTTGCGTGTTATGAAAATGTATTGTTTGTGTTTCCTGAATTTAACTTAGTTTCTCATCATATGACGTATAAAGAATAAGTCTTTAATTTTTTATAATGATACCATGAAATGCCGAGTTGTATTGTGGGTAGTTTTTAGAGAGTAACCCTAACGAAATCAACTGCTTTTATCACTCTCTGAGGTTCATAAGTCATCAGCAAAGAATTGTGGGTAATTTTTTACATTAGTAATCAGCCATTTTTTAGTCCTGGTATACATGACCAAAAACTGGTGCTTTTAACCTATATTGTGTAAATTTACTAAATGGTACAGTCATATAATGTATAACACATTTTTAACGATAGAGTTCTACAATAAACTTTACTTGTTTTCTATCCATAAAGCAATTGAAATTTTGAACTTAAATATTTCACACTTACATATATCAATTTTATATGTTAATGGTTCTTCAACAACTAGTTTCAACTAGATTAATTTTAACACAATTATTCAAATTGGTAAAGAAATCATACGAGTTGTAATATTCCAACTGGTCGAAAAACGTCCGGGTCAGGATTCGTACCTGGGATCTCTTGGCTGAAGCTGCGATACTCTACCAACTGTCAAATTAGTAAAGAAATCATACGAGTTGAAATTGTATTAAAATTAATCTAGCGTAATCACGTATCCGGCATTTACTGGAGTTCCATTACCTGCGATCTATTCTGTTGAGCTGATTAAATCAGACCAGATGCTATGATCAATAAGGTTAACTGGATGAATTATGCCCTCCAGATTCGACCGGGATAGCTCAGTTGGTAGAGCATGGCGGCTTCAGCCAAGAGATCTCAGGTTCGAATTAGTTTCAAATCAAGAGTTTAACATCCTTTTATTAGTCATTAAAACGTTTATTGTGATATTAAAATTTACTACGTTTTGATCACTTTAAACTTGTCACGTGTTCAATATTATTACTATTCAACATCTAAATCTTTTAACATTTAAGTCATTCAAGATTTATTTGGAGTAATATAATTAATTATTAAAAAAAATGATTTACGTATAAATATTTAGTGCTATAAAATTTAGGTTTTGAAATGTTATTTGAATTTATAATAATGAACCAAATTAATTTATCTAAATTCCCAGTGTTTCATTCAATGATAGAAAATTATAATGTTTTACACCAATGGTTCAGAAAGAGTGCTCCACGGCTCTTCAGGGAATTAATAAAAATTTGAATGAAAACAAATTATTGCAAGTGAAATTTTATTACAAAAATCACAGTAAACGGAAAAATATAGGTACTGCGCTTGGATTAAACCTGCCTTTATTTTCTGTATAATATTCCCAGTGTAATCACTAATTTCTACTATCATTATATTTTTATACTATCTGTGTGAACAACATCTGATAAATTCAGAAACAGAAAGTAGATAAAAAATTCTAAAGCGAAGAATTGCATTCTGATCAGAAATTTGTCAAGCTGAATTTCATATCTTCTTTATCACCGGCCCCTCTGTGTGATTTCCATGAAAGTGTTTAAAAACGGCTGCATGTTTCCCGATAAACTGTGGCCTTATTTCGAGGGAAACCATCCCGAGTTAAAATATAAACCCTCTTATTTTTTTCAAGAGGATTAAACAAATAAATATTTGCTTAAAAAAATACTTCAACAATTTTTAAACAAATAACGGAAAATAATTGGAAGCTTCCTGCATTATTTCCCCGATAAATAAAAAGTAGTACGAGTGCATGAAGCTCATCCCATTGCTGAGACTTTTGTTGAACCTTCTACAATTAATATTATCAAGGGCTTGCGTTATGAAAAAGCTGTTTAATCAATCTCATTTATTACTTTGTCAAAAGACACTATTGTACGACGAATCAGCGGTGACGTAAATTAATTTTTATCATTCCACTCTGTTATATTAAATTCGCACTACAAATTGATGAATCGAATGGCGTCGCTAGATTGGTAGTTTTAATAGTAATTGTCCGTTCCGTTTACTTATAAAACGTCTTATATTACGTCTATAAAATCAACTTAGTTTTCCCACTTTTCTGAACGACATATCTCTGTTAAGCGGGATCCTTTGCATACACACACATTAAAACAAAATATCAAGCATTTATCAGTCAAATATCTAGCCAGGCAATTATCAGCCTTTTAAATGCAAAAACAGACATTCTTCTGCTATTATTAGAATTTAAATATGGTATCAGAAAACTGTGTAAAACAATGCAGAAGCAGTTTTCATATTAAACGTATTAGTGTTCATTATACTAAAAAATTAAAATCTTTTCTAAAACAAATATTTTGATGTAGTGAATTTTGAAGATTTCTTTGTATGGCGAAGTTTTGACAATATAGTGTGTATTGATGATAAATGAGAATAAATTGAGTATTATGGTAAAATATTCAAAATATAATTTCATTGCAGGGATAATGCACAAATGTTTAAACAACTAATATTTACCTCCTCCCCCCCCCCCACGCCAGTTCTTTTGCTCCGTTGATATGCATCTAAACAGTATTAACTTATGAAACATAGGGTACCGCACGCTTAAAGAGCTCCGTTATCGAATTTCGTTCGAAAAAAGTTCCACGAGTCAAAAAGGTTGGTAACCACTCTTTTACGCTATGTACAAGGGTGTGCGCTATTGCACTTTCTTTTTTTGTTTTTTAAGGTTCCTATCTTAAAAAGCTAATTTAAAATGCTTTACTCATGCAATAAACCTTCCCCGTGTTCTATTTACAAAACAAACTGATATTCTAAACATTAATATACGTACATATTCAAACATTCAAACATTATTAAACACACTTAAAAGCATCAATTTTATATGACAGTGATTTTGTAACGTTTCTCCAACTAAGAGTTTAATATTCCTTCATTAGTCATTTGAACTTTTACCTGTGATATTAAAATTAATTATACTACAAATCTGTTGCTAGTATGTAGTTTTACGCCTTTTGATCATTTGAATTTTGACACACGTCTAGTTTTATTACGATTTAGTATTCAAATCGTAAAATGATAAGTCTTTCAAAACTTATTTCAAGTATCACAGTTAATTATTTCAAAATGTGCTTTACTAATAAATATTTAGTAGCCAGAAAATTTTGGCATTCAAATATTATTTGAGAGTACAGAACGAAATTAATTAATTTCCCAAATTCTGCAGTGTTTCTGTTATTGCGAGAAAATATTTTACACTCATTACTCGGAAGTACTTTAGTGTAAGTATGTTTGAAAAATGTTATTTTTAATAGTTAATTTAAAATGCATTACTTATGTATCAATGCAGTATTTATGCAATAAATTTTCCTTGTATTCTATTTCTAAAACAATTGAAATTTGAAACTTCATTATTTCACACTTAGAAGTATCAGTTTTATATGATAATGAATCTGCAACAAATAGTTTATCATCCAAAAGTATTCCTTCATTAGTAATATGAGCTTAGATTGTGATGTTAAAATTAATTATCTTGAAAATCTGTCGCTAGTAAGTATTGCGGCATTTGACATTTGAATATTGTTTAGTCTTATTAGTAATTACTATTAAAATCGTACACTTATAAGCTTTTGAAAAAACTTCTTCAAACAAAGTTTAATTATTTTAAAATATCATTTAATAAGAATTAATTAGTAAGTATGAAACCTGGGGTTTTAAATACCATTTGAAAATATATAGTGAAAGAAATTAATTTCTCAAAACCCCGAGACTTCTGCGTGCAGAGCTAAAAATTTCGGCAGGAAGGTTTCTGTATCATAGGCGTAGCGTGAGTAGAAATTTATCAGCACATACAACTCATGTGCTGAATTAACTTTTATAGTCCAACTCTTATAACTCATTTTTTCAATATAGTTCTAGTATTTATAACTTAAGTTTATCTACAGGGTGGGCAAAATAAAACCGGTCCCGTAAAATATTTATAAGACTGACGCAAAAGTTTCCCTAATTGATGAACAGGAGAGTTGCCTGTCGCAGAAAATTCTGGAAATGGCCACCGTCGACGTCGATGCAAGCCTGTGCTCTATTTATCAAACTGCGAAACACGTGTAGCAACTGTGCCTGAGGGATAGCAGTAATATCATTTTGAATGTTCTGCTGAAGCACTTCCAGTGTGTGAGAATTATTTGAGTAGACCTGACCCTTCAATTTGCCCCACAGGTAAAAGTCACAGGGTGAGAGATCAGGGGAGCTAGGTGGCCAGGAGATTGCACTGTCTTTGCTGATTGTCCTCTCCTCTCGTAACACCTCATGCACTCGTGGCAAGGTTGTCATGGCAGTGTGTGCTGTTGCTCCGTCTTGCTGAAAATATCCATACAGTCATTCAGCTGCTGTGATTTGATCCAAGAATGGATTAAACACATTAAGAACATACCGGGTCAGTTTATTTTGCCCATCCTGTATCTGACTTTAATACCTCACTCAAACTTTATAACTATTCTTAGATCGGTATGTTCCCTGTTGAAAATAGAGTACATGGCATTTTTAGTTCATTTACAAATGCACTCAAAAAATTGGATACATTACAGTGTATGGCGATAATTGTTTGAAGTACATTTTAATTACATTGCGCTACTTCAAGCATTATGAAAGTTATATGCTTTATTGGTATGCGCTACGTCGGGTTTTCTGTAGAAAATAATAAGCGTAGCATGTATTATTCATTTACGGCAACGTACAAAATAATTCTAATACATTATTATCTACAGGCAATAATTGTTTGAAGTGCGTGTTTTAACAATATGAAACTACTTTTAATCTAAGTACATTGCTAGATTTTATTAAGGTGCATGATGATGTCTTCTGTATAGTGAATAGTGCTTGTAACATTTAAACACTTCGTTTCTAGTTATCCACTAGAAGATGCATGTCAGATAAAGATATTGGACCTGGGAACGAAGGGTTAAGGATCTTTTACAGGCACACAATAATTCATATACATTATCGTAATTAAAATATAGATAAAATGCTTAAGTGATACAAAGAGGAACACAAAAGGCTTGTAAAAACCTTTTAATGATCGACATATGTTTCAGCGCTCATATACGGCACCATTTTAAAGACATATAACGATAAACAAAAATATTCTCGCAAATTTTTGAAAATAAACATGAAAACATAAATCACGAGATCATATATGTAAAAAAAGCAGGTGCTTGAAATAGTCAACTGTAAACGTGAAAATTAATATTTCCTTATTGCTTTTTTAAAACTGAAAAGTACCTCGTGCCAAATTTTAGGTAATTCAAATGAGACGGATTCATAGTAAAAGAGTTAAATGGCTAACTTTCATGTTCAAAAACGTACATTCTTTTTGTAACTTCCAAACGAAACATCCACTTAGAATGTGATCGGCGAAAGCTGTAGATAAAACACCACTGAAGGGCTGAACATTTAACAATACAAACAGAAACTTAGTTTTAAACGAGTCTTTGTTTAGTATGTAGAACTCTCCCCTATAACACACGCTTAGATATTTTCAGCGACCCAGCAAAACAATAGCAGTTGAAAACAATAATTATAATTTCAAGCTATACTTCTTTATATGAATAAAGAAACTCCGCTCAAACTATGATAATTAATCTACGATAAATATCAAGAATTTTCGAATTGGTGAAATCTGAATGTGCTGCAATCACCAATCTAAAATCGTTTCTGGAACCATCTCTGATTGTTTGGGAATATAAGCTAGCCAATATAGTAAACTTTGTCCTCTCCGATTTTTGAATTTTTCTCTAAATATTTATGTGATTTTTAGCTTTTTTTTTTCTTTTTACGGAGATTTTTTTGACTTTCGTAAAAGGTATCCGGTTTCGGTCTTTTAACCCAATATAGTAAATTTTGCTCTTTGCAATTTTTGAATTTTTTCAAAATTTTTATGCGATTTTTAGTGTTTTTTCGCGTTAGTTACGCGGTGATTTTTCATGACATTTGCTTTCTGAAATAAAAAGAAACCTCCAGTAAATTTTGCTACTGTGGTAATGAAATTCAAACTGGAAGGATTAAAAATCGGTTCCTATAGTGGCGTGAACGACGGTGCTGAAAATTTGAATTAGATCTGGGTCGAAATAAAATATCACAATAATTCAAGGGTTTTCTTTATTTGAGACCGAAGTGGACGTAGACTGCATGAGCGTACGCTGCCAAATACAGCGGGCTCTCAATCGCTAATTCGTTTTGGAAACACCGACCATGCTGGTTTTTAATAAAAAAACTATTTTCAGCTTTTAAGTACATTTATAAAGGCGTGTTCTTTTAATTTATTTCATTTTAGTTTCAACTTATTAGTACACTAATAAAAACGTGTTTTAGATTTAACATTTACAGTAGGACTCGTATTTAACGTGGAGCTCGGACACAGAAAAATGCTCGTTAAATACGGTCATTCGCTACATCCAAATCCAAGTTAATAACTAGTAGTATGTACATAAAAATAACTTACGTGAATTACTGCTTGGTAATTGTTATTGAAAATTGGAAAAACATTCATCCAAAGTTGATTGTTTGAGTTTACAAAATTTCGTTTCATTCAATTTTTGTCTTAAAACACTTAATGCATTAAAAAGATTTGTAAGTCACTGGAAGGCTTTTTACCCCTTTAAAGCATCTTGGATTTGCAGATTTACTGAATACAAAAAGTTTTCCCTTGTTTTTGCCTGACATATTGCAGCACATTAACACAGCGATTTTTCAGCAACTTACCACCCATACATTTTCACCTTTAAACGTCGTCGTTTGATAAGGAGTTAGATTGTAAAAGACGCCAGGCTCATCAGCATTGTAGATGTTATCGTCGGCATAATTTTCACGTACATCTTTCCATGTACAATCCAACCAGTTTTTCACATCCTTCTCGTTCACACTGGAGGCTTCGCCGATAATTTTTCCTGCACAAATGTTATGACGTTGCTTGAAACGATGTAGCCATCCATTAGAGCAAGAAAATCTGTGTAATCTAGCTGAGTTGCAAATTTTTCCGCTTGGATTTTTATGATGGGCCCAGTTATCGGCAAACAAGAATTCCGTTGCTAAACAAACCATTTTAACAACGCTTCATCCAAGTCCTCTTTTTCCCATTTCTTCAATCGTTTGGAATCGGTCACATTCGCTTCATATGCTTTCATTAAAGACTCCTTGTTTTACAAAAGAGTTGACACAGTTGAAGAAGAAAGTCCATACTGCTTACATATTGCATCATTTTTTTTTTACCTTTTTCCAAGAGTTTTATAATTTACAATTTTTCTCTTACGGATAAAACTTTTATTTTCGACTTTTTAAACAGCAGAATAAAAAACACGCTCTCAAGAATAGGCACAAGCCGAAAATATTTTTATCTTACACGTAGTTCTGAAACCGGTAATTAAACCTGATTTCGATTGGATAAAGCCATTGAAGGGGGGAGTCATCACATCATGATGACGTCACTTGACGCCATCTCTACCCCCCCCCCTCCACCTCTCCTGCGTCCGCCATCTTTAACCGCGGTAAAACACCAATTGATTTTTTGGAATTGCATTCCTTATGAGTAAGGATTCTTTCATTCCCTTCCTGGAAAAGGACAATAGGACTGGCGTCCAGTTCACACCGCCTCCCTTCCAAGAATCTATACCTGTCTCTGATAATTCCACATGTTGTTGGATAACTTTAAAGAATGCTTATTTTTCCTTTACAAGAGAAGTGGAAAAATTCTAGGGAAACTGTATGTTTTTCTTTTTTTAATATCATTATTTCTGTAATTATTTCATGCTTCTATAATTATTTCCCTCGTTAAATGCGAGGAAAGTACAAAATTTTTCTCGCTAAACGAGCAAATTTCAATACATTTATAATCATTATACCGAGCAAAAGACTCCTTCTGCCTCGCTAAATGCGGAATCTCGTTAAATGTGGACTCGCTATAAACGGGCTCGATTGTATATAATAATTATTATTAATTTAACATCAACAAATGGAAGGAAACAGTGAACATGTCATCTTTTTGTTTCTGTGTAAATAAAACCATCACACCTTCCAGTTCTTTTGCTGATACAAAATTCCTCCTGAATAGGAATTTGAACCATGACGCGTTAACTTAAAAGACTAACGCTCTACCAACCGAACAATCAAGCCTTGTTTGAAACCCATCACCCTATTTTGAATTAAAAATCAAAATTTAACTAAAATTAATCTACTATTTGATAATTAAGTTATGAAAATATTAAAATAATGTACTGTAATCGGACACAAACAAAAGTTCTTTATTTCTGAATTCTAGCAGTCTAGAGTTCCAAAGTCTAATTCGTTTACAAAATTCCATCTATACAAACACGAGTGTATTTAAGTTTAAAAAAAAAGAAAAATGTAAAATTCATCATAAACGCTCTACAGAGTTCATATAGTAATCGAAAATATATATGTATATGGATTTGAGTCAATAAGAATTATTTTTTTAAATACAACTTTCATTTGCATGTCCTACATACACCGTACTAAAAACTTATAAAAAATTAAATGAAGCAATAAATAAAAAAAAATAAAAATAAAAATAAAAATAAAAATAAAAATAAATAAAGCAGGTTTAACTGTTTAAAATTTCCGAGTAGAATACAAGTTTTTAAAACTTTTCCTGAAAACATATCTTAAAATTTTAATTTATTTATGATTAAATCATCTAATAATTCCAAAGAAAATTCATTTTTACATGCTAATATTAATAAAAAAAGAATGAGGTACTGAATTTTCTTAAAAGTATTTTCAAAACATATTTTCTAAGAGGTCAAAATCATTTTCAAATACGAAACAGTAAGCATTTTCTAATTTCTCTTCTTTTCATTCCATTTGACACCAGTTTTATTCAGAAACTTATATCCTAGATTCATTTCCAGAAAAAAATAGACCGTACTATTTTGTTTATTGCGAAAGAGCGCCTACGCATTTTTTTTATTTCCTTTTTTCCGTTATTGCTTTTGGCATATCTATTGATCATTAGGAAGGAACATTC
The DNA here is from genome assembly GCA_963931845.1 of Maratus michaelseni. Classification (NCBI taxonomy): domain Eukaryota; kingdom Metazoa; phylum Arthropoda; class Arachnida; order Araneae; family Salticidae; genus Maratus; species Maratus michaelseni. The sequence goes on from OZ007591.1 coordinate 169,862,286, forward strand.
TTTTCGTTCAGTTCTTCACAAAGATCGCATTCATATATAGTTCAGAAGATAAAGAGCTTTTGTTTTATTGTTTAATCTTTGGCTTGACTTCTATCTTGGAAAAAAAAAGAATAAAGAGAACTGTATAAATAGTGGATGTTAACCAGATATTCTTAAATACCATTATTTTACTTATTTATTAATTACAATAAACTTAAATATAGTAAAGATATTTAAAAATCGCATACATTAAATCATAAAATATAATTTTTTTGATAAAATTCCCATTTTCCTTATAAAATATATTTTTGGTGTACATTCGACGCCTAAAAAAAAAAAAAAAAAGTAAAGTGGGTAAGTGTGATTGCAGATCCACATTTTTCGCTTAATAGTCCTTCCAAAACACTTTATCATTTAATTAATAAATCCAAATAAATTATTTATAATTATTAAATCATTATCCTTTACCAATGCACTTTATCAATAAGAATATAGATCGCAGCAACACTAAATTTCATAATAAAATGCTGAAAAGAGGCATCTATTACGTAGCTTTCAATACAAAACAGTATAAAGTTACCTATTGCAGCCGTTCGGAGGAAAGCAATTCCGGAAAATTTTGGTATATTTTCATCGATCATGACCCCCAGACCCCAAAACCACCCTTCGTTCAAATGTTGATTTATATATATATATATATACAGTGGTGGCCAAAAGTGTAGACATTTTTTGAAAGTTTCATGTTTGTCAATTTTGTGTGCTTGTAGAATATATTAATTTTCACTTAAATACAAACGTTTATATATCAAATTGAAGGTAATTTAATGTAAAATTTAATAATAAAAACAGTATTACAATATCTGTATTACAAAAAAAGTTATGCTAATTTTAGTAGAACAAACAACACAAATCGTTTTGAATAAGGACGTGTTTTGTAATAAAAGCGTACTAGCCAATCACAAACACTGTTCTGAGGACCAATCAAATGTCTGTAACTATAGTTTAGGTTATTTGTACGGTAAAAGAGTTATTGTTGTGGAAATATTTTGCGGAATGATGCATACTAGTACAATTAAATAGAGTACTGCTGTTTTTGAATATTTAAAGTCCTTTTTAACACTTTCCAACCTAGTTGAAAAGTGTTTATGACTTCGGTTTGTCTGGCCGTCTGCCGTCTGTCCGTCTGTCCGTGCTCTAACTCCCGTAAATATGCTCGGATTGCCCTGCAATTTTTATATGTTATAATCGTTATCTATAGCATGTTCCCTATTTCAACGGAAGTGTGTAGCACTTATAGTTTTTTTACAGGGACACTCAAAAGAATTCCGTTACATTGAGGTCTATGGGGAAAAATCATTTGCGGTTTATTTAAATAATGTTTCACTATTTTAAACGCATTGAAATTTATATATATCACTAAGGTGCATTAGAAGCAGCTTAATATGGAATAGGGTGTGCATAGTACTTATACTTACTTTACAGGGACAGTCAAAAGAATTCCGTTACATTACGTCTATGGAGAAAAATCGTCTGCGGTTTATTTAAATAATGTTTCCTTATTTTAAACGCATTGAAATTTATATAAGGTTCATTACAAGAGACTTACTACAGAATATTGTGTGTATAGCAGTCATCGTTCATTTACAGGGACACACAAAAGAATTCTCTACTGTATGTTAACAATAATTCCTGGAAGTGCGTTTTAAGTTACTGAACGCGATTTTAATTTTAAATCGCTTTTTGTATATTACGTGGTGTGTATAAATTCTGTAGATCCTATACAGGGAAGCACAAAAGTTCGGGAACACATTTCCGTATTATTTAACTCCAGACGGAGAATTTTAAACTGTGCTACGTGTTTCCTAACTGAACTAAAATTTAGCATCCTATGTAGTATATATACAAATCTATAGATCCTATACTGGGCTGAATAAAAGTATTCGGATTACTTAGATGTTATCTTTTAGCTTATTAAAGAGTATGATTCGTAAAATTATTTTGGAAGCGTTGGAAAGTGTTACATAATCTATGCTTGACGCATGATTTTTCGTTCTTGTTTTTAATTAAACTAAGAACTAATAGGACATCTACAAAAAGAAGCCGAATTGTCATATTGAGAGAAAATTACCTCTCTTATACTGAAATTGCAAAACAAGTTGGTGGTTCAATGACTTGTTCTGGTTTACGAAAGTTCTGTTTACATAATGAAAAAACGAAATCAGTGGAAAATAAGGCCAAATCAGGCCGAAAAAAATGCACAAGTGCTACTGCCAATAGAAAAATTAAACGGCTATGCCTTCAAGATAGAAAAATTTCATCAGATGCCATTAGATGTGAAATGAATGCAGCGGGTATTGCAGTAAGTTCAAGAACAATAAGAAGAAGGTTATCAGGATTTGGACTACAAGCTAGAATTCCAAGGGAAAAACCATATTTAAATCAAAAGCAACGCAAAAAACGAGTTAAGTGGGCAAAAGAACACATTAAATGGTCAGAAAATAAATGGAAGCAAGTAATCTGGAGCGATGAGAGTAAAATATCGCTCTTTGGTAGTGATGGTAGAAAATACGTGAGACGTAGAGTAGGAGAAGCACTTCATCCTGATTGCATTGAAGCAACTACAAAAAACCCAACCAGTGTCATGATTTGGGTATGTATGTCTGCAGATGGTGTGGGCCGAATTCAAGTGATTGATGGCATCCTAATGCCAAAAAATACATCGAAACTATCCTGGAACCAAAATTGATACCTTCCATCAGGGATCTCTTCCCCAACAACGCACCATTTATTTTGCAGCAGGATTCAGCTCCATGCCACACAGAAAAAGTATGCAAAGCATGGTTTCAAAATACAGGCATAGATATATTACCATGGCCAGGAAACAGCCCTGATCTCAATACAATTGAAAATTTGTGGCGACGTTTGAAAATTCTTGTACGAAAAAAACGTCCATCCAATAAAAGACAACTTATTGAAGCTATAATTGATACTTGGCACCATGTGATTACGAAAGATGAACTCCAAACACTCGTTCACTCGATGAAAAGACGCTGTGAAGCTTTCTTATAAAATAAGGGTTATCCTACTATGTATTGATTGTGTAAGTATCACTTTAAAAATATGCAAATCTAAGATAGATCTTACTATTAGTTGCATAACTTTTGTAATACAGATATTGTAATAATGTTTCTATTATTAAATTCTGCATTAAATTACCTTCAATTTGATATATAAACGTTTGTATTTAAGTGAAAATTAATATATTCTACAAGCACACAAAATTGAAAAACATGAAACTTTCAAAAAATATCCACACTTTTGGCCACCACTGTATATATATATATATATATATATATATATTTGATCTATGTCATACGATAACGCTCGTATTTATAAATTAATTTGGATGAAACTAATTGTGTGTATTAAGCTCACAAATGCCTCGACCGAGTTCGTTGGACAGCCTGGTCCGCCATCTTGTTTCAAGATAGCGGCCACTGAAAATTTTAAAATTAAAATAAATATACAAAAAAGTTAAAAATTAAAAAATCTTTTTTAATTAAATGTTAGGCCTTGATACAAAGATTCCAGAGCATTTTTTGTTTTACCTCTATCTTAAAAAATGGCTGAGATAGAGCAGTTTGAAATTCTAGGGTGGCTGACATTTTGAAACAAGACAGCACATTACAAAATACCTAAAACCAACGATTAATTTATGAGTTTTAGTGAACGCGATTTCTCGCAAATTATTTTCTTTCATTGCTGTAATCATTTTCCCAATCATACGCATAAAACTATATATTCAGATCCGTTAGCGCCAAATTCTCGCCAAACTTGGCGACATTTGGCAAAATATCGCCAAATTTGGCGACCAAAATAAGTCTTCATAAATGAAGCCAATTTGGCTATAGCTCAATTATTTGACGAATTTCTTATTAAAATTCAGTATTAATGAATCTTTTGTAAACGGTTTCTTTGCATTTTAGCTTGCTGTTTTAGAGTCACATTAGCTAAAATTTTAAAATGAAGATATAGGAAAGCTACCTTTCCTCCTGGTACAGGCCGGAAGGACTTTTTTTAATCAAATTAAAAATATTCAAGAACTGCTTTTCAGACAATTGTAACTGCATATGTTTGTATATCTAAAAAGCATATTTAATGACATTATTTAGCTTTAGCTACCCCCCCCCTTAAAATGGCAAAAAAATATATATATATGAAAGTTCTTTGAATTAAATCCACCGGACAATGAAATATAGTTTGAAGGAAAAATCGAAACTTTCAACTTCCCTCGTCTAGAATAGAAAAGTAACTTTTGGTCTAGAAAGGAAACGCGCTACCAAGGAACCACCAAGCCTATGCGAAAAGACTGAAATTAAGGTTCCGTTTTGAAATCGAAATCGCAGAAACGGTTGGATGTCATTAAATTAATTAATTAATTAAAATAATATAATTTTTTTTTCAAACTTTTATGATTTGTCGTGTGACAGGAGGTATTCAGAAATAAATATGCAAAATTTCAAGTCTCTAACTTATATAGTTTCAGAACGAACAATGTGACAGACAGACAGAGGTGCACTCTCAAAAATGAATACTCAGATTTCAAGAAATTTTCTTCGTTTTTGACGAAACGGTTTCCTGAGATATGCTCCGAGCGAACGATTCGTCAAATCGAGTAAATTTGCATCCTCAAAATTACGAAGAAATTAGTTTCGTCAAATTGATTCTATGAAAGTTCCAAAAAAAAGGTTGGTGGTTCCATCTATCGGAGCTTTTAGAAGCTTTTTTAATTGAATAGGGGAAAAAAAAGATTACTCCTTCAAGGGGTTCGAACGCGCGACTTTTAGCTTGGCAGACAAAGGCTTTAACCACTATGCCAGCGGGACTTCGGATTTATATGATTTTAAATGCATTTACGGGATGTTGATATGTGTTTATATTTTTAGAAAGAAGATTGTATTTTTATCGGTGCTGTTATAACTTCTGCATGTTTTAATTAATAAGGCTAGATTATTATTATGGTTTTTCTATGGTTAATAAATAATTAGAAAATGGCTTGATTAATATAATTTATAAGAGAAATTTTTCTTTGTGCAATGAATGATTAAAATATTCTCTAGTTAATTTGTTGATCAGAAATAATTAATTTTGAAGTGCATATTTTGGAGGCGAGTTCATCAATTTTAGCAGATAAGATTACTGTTTATAGAGGGGAAAGGGTCAGTTATACATATTTTAAATTTGATTGTTATATGAATATATTTCTTAAATAAAAAAGAGCTCCTAAAATTGTGATTTTTTTTTTTTAACCATTGGGAAAATGTTGAAGCTTTCGGTCGAAAATGGACCAAATGATGTTCGCATTTTACTATTTTAACCGTTTTTAACGAAATTCTGTAGCTTTAGATGAATTTTTTAAGCGTTTTTAACGAAACTCTGTAACTTCAGAAAAATTTATCTTTAAATAGGCAATAGAAATGCATAAAATCTTTACAAAAAGGATAGACGCAAATTATCAGATATGAAAAATAAAGTAGAAATTTGATACATTCGTGTTATAGCGGCCCCCAAGGATGAAATATTTTTGTTTCTGTTTTCATTAATATATCGTAAATTTAATACTTTCGTGCATTTTTTTTTTGAAAGATTTTGTAGCAAAAATAATCTGGCCGGGAATGCGGAAACATTTTTGTCAAATATTTGAGATTTTCCATTTCATTAAAAATCATTTAATTTTGAGACGAAATGATTGTCAAAAATGACGAAATATAGCTCAAGAATTGCGGAATCGCCAAAAGTGAGAGTTTTATTTTTGACAGCGAGGAAACAGTTTCGTCAAGATATTTGAGGATTCGCGTTTCGTCAAAAATCACGTGACTCTGTGACGAAATGATTGTTAAAAATAAGGAAATGAGACCCGAGGATTGCGGAATCGTCCAAATTGAGTGTTTTATTTCTAAAAGTGTGTGAGAGGAATTAGGTTTAGTCAGATGAGCGAAAAACTAAAAAGATCATCTTAGGCATTTTAATTACGATATTGTCCAAGAAAAAACATAAATACATACTTAACTTCATTTAGGGCCTTAAACTCAAAAGCTACTTAACCCCTTCGGCCCTGACGTCCTACTAATAGGACATATCTTTTATTGAGTATTATTTTGTCTTAAACATTATTTTTATTAATTCCAGCACCTAATAGCGATAGTATGATCTCTACATTTCCTATTATGACTTCACTTATGTTTAGCATTTAGTAATAATAATAATAATAATAATTTTCATAATTATTAGCAAGCCGTTGGCATTTTTTTAAATTAAAACATAAGTTTCACTCTTTAAATTAAAATTTGGGAATCCTTTCCCGAATTGGTAATTTGTGATAAAATATAAAAAATATTACTAAATTTTTATGCTTGTTTAATTTAGTTGTAATACGGCATTTTCCAAACGTCTTCAAAAATTCTTCCTTAGACTATTGTTATATGAAAAACACGCAAAATAATTACATTTTTGAGGTTTTGGTAAAGAACGCATTCGTTAACTTTCGTTAAACCCTAACTTCTGTGATTCCGATAGCTATTTTTAATTTTGTTAGTATAACAGTAATTTTTTCCCAAAATTGAAAACAAAAAATCAGTGCCGAAGGGGTTAACTCGAATCTTCTTCTTCCAATTTACATTTAGGTGAAAAAAAAAATCTTAAGTCGCATAGTTGCCAACCTCCCGATTTTTTTCACACCAGTATTTTTATGTAAAAATATTTGTTTTATCTAATCATACAATTTCTGCAATTTAATAAAGCGAAAACTTTTGTAAGATTTTACTGGTATGAAAAAAATCGGAAGGTTGGCAACTAGGAGTCGTCTTCATACGGAAATTTTACCAAACACTGACATTTTCATTATGAACACGTAATTTTTCATCGCATTTGACTTCTCGGTGAATTTTAACTTTGGATACCAAACAGGCAATCATTCGATCCAGTAATTTAGGAATTATGAAGGTTTAAAGTTTGGAGCTCCTAATGTTAAATTCATTTGTAATCGTTGCAAAACAGGTTGCAAAGCGTGTAGTTTCTTAAGCATAAATTAAGACGTACTTGGCGGAATGAGCTGTAATACTACTGGATTCGCATATTTAAAGCTTTTATAAATCGGTTTTTGTTTTAAAATAATTGTCTTACACTTCAAAATTTTTTAAACGAAATTTCCAAAATATACATAACTGAAACTGATTTTCGAAAAGAAAAAATATATATATGAATTCTAACCTGTGAGTGCTTTAAAAAAACCCCAATTTCTAGAATCTTTAAATATGCAAATCCGAGATTACAGTTCATTATACCAACTATTTCTTGAATTACTAGGGGTCTGTGCCCCTACGAGCTACGCTCGCCAACCCCCGTTCTGACACCACAAACTCTAAAATCACGCTAATTTGATCAACTCTAAAATAATTAAGGAAGATTGAATAGTTAAGCGACTAGTGGCGATCTGATGTAATCGGGTTTCCATTCATTTTCCTTTCACTGGGGGATTTTAAAGCCGAATCAACTGCTGTCGAAAGAGCTAACAGATGTTTTCGTAATTGATTAAATAAGATCAAATAAACATTTGAAAATCAACTTGTGTAAAATGGCTAAGTAAACAATGTCGCTGTGTCGGGGAATTTTATAATGATGTTATAAAAAATTGGGTACTTATCTGTTATTCCGTCGACCGCTATCAAAAAAAAAAAAAAAAAAAAAAAAAAAAAAAAAAAAAAAAAAAAAAACCTGTCGTTAAAATATAGGATTTAACGCTAAAAGTGCGTTACCGTAACCTCACATTCAATTGACATCAGATGCATTACGCGTGCTTGTTATATCATCGAGAGATTTTTATTCGACATTTATCTGTATTTTTAATGATATTTTACCCATTTACTAGTTATTTCATCAATTTAAATAATAATAACGATCTTAAACGGTGCGCCATGATATTAAAAAAGAAAAAGCGTTGAAAAAATGTTGCTATGTATAGTTACGCACAACAGATCTGTTTCAACTGACGTCATAAACACTTATTCATCAGCCGAGGGGGATAATAAAGAAAAATATTGCAAATAAATAAATAATTAAGATTGCTTTTTTTTAATATTTTCATTAATGTATTATAAATTTTATTGTTTAAAGTTACTGATAGTTGACACTTTAGTGAGTGGGGATTTAGATTCTAATGGCAACATTCTTCCATTGGTTTTTTGGGCATTAGAGCATGGCGAATAATTTGGCGATACTTTTTTTTTCTTTATTGGAAAGTTGTCAGCGGTATAATGGAGAAGTATCGAAAATTGTTTTCAGTAACACGTTTTAAATGTATCGTTTCCAACATGATGTAATTTTCAAAATTTTTCTTCCTATTATTAAACGTAAAAATATTTAATTGAAGGGAAATATTAATATTTATGCTGTTTTAAAATTTGTAATAATAGGTAAAATATTTTGTCGAAATAAATTAGTCTTTCGTGTAAATATATTTTTATATTGAAACTGTTTGGAAATATTGTTATTTGAGCATTTTAAATATGACGTCAGTTTCCCCATTTAATGCTTCGAATGCGTAATAATTTAATTATTTCTCTTTTTAATATTCACGTGCAAGTATATTTTTTATTACGTAATTTTCTACACATACTGCTTTTAACACGTGATCATTTAATTATTTTTTTTAAAGTTTTATTTCTTATTTTATAGTCACGTGTAAATACATTTTTTAACTGAAAGGGATTAATATTATGTGCACTATTTTACAAATTTGAAAAAAATCAAATAATGGACTTTTTGAAATATGAAATAAATCTCCATGAAATAATGAAAATTTTAATATAAATATGAAATATAACCTAAAAAAATTACTCAAATTAAAAAAATAATTGCACTCTGCACACCACAAGCTTGTCAACTATATCCTTTTAAATTATGGTTAAATTCCTGTGCATAATTTTCGTTCCTATAAAACTTTTTTAAGAGAACTATTTTGACCAACTTTAATATTAAATATCTCTTAAAATAATTCTTCGATTTAAAAATTGTCTGCTACAGCATGTTTTTCGAACATTTCTTTATAAAACTACCAATTTTCATGTTTTTATATGCTATAGTCTTCTGGATATTAGTTCAGAAAGACCTCAAGGCACAAAATCTTCATTGGCATCTGCTGCTGCGGCAAGGGTTACTTTTTTTTAATATAGAGAGATGCTTCTACCACATTGCTACTACAATGCATTCTGTTTTGCAGCGATTACTAATAAGTTTAGCACTAGGAGTTCCAAACTTTAATCGTTCGTATTTCTTAACCTGTTTGACCGAATGACTTCCCGTGTCGTATGCAAAGATAAAATTTACCATATAAGCCAAATATGATGACAAAATTAGGTGTTCGTATTGAAAATGTCAATAAAGTTGGGTTCAATTAAAAGTTTGGTACAAGCTTAGTATAAAGACGACACCTAAGCTTTTTTTTTTTTTAATTGAAATTGAAAAAAGACATAATTTCTATTTCGATGGCTATTGCTTTTTTTTCTTCAGTGATAATTTGGAGATTAAAATTTATGTGATTTTTTTTGGCCGACTTTACAACCGGTCAAAAAAGAAGGAAAAAAAAAGAAAGAAACCAAACCGCATTAAAAAAAAATCCAAACTTTTAAATCTATACAGATTGTTTCTAAACAAATGAAACAAACATTCTGGTTGTAAAAGTACGCGTCAAAAGAAACAATTTTTGCATAGGAAGCTAGGATCGGAATTGGAATTCTGCATTGTGCCGGGTTATCCAAATTTACCAGCTCATCACTGGATTGCAATTTGAGTCGAGTTTGGATTGGTTTTGACTCTGGTACCTCTTAAAATGATGTTTTTAAAAGAAAGTTCTAGATTTTTTTTGCAGATGAAAAATCTATATAGTTGAATATAATTGACCTCATTTTCCTTCATAAAAGTTAACATTGATACAGTAGAACTCCAATTATCCGAATCAATTGGGACCGGACCCCATTCAGAAAATCAAAAATTCGGATAATTGGATTTTTTCCGAAAAAAGGGTCTATTTTAATTAATTACTGTATGTATGTTGAAAATGGGAGAAAAAAAAACTATTTTTAAAGAATAACCAAGCTTCGGAACTAAGATCTTAGCTTTTTCACAAAGAATCGGACCCGAAATTGGGTTTCCCATAGAACGTTGCTGCAAAAACCACTTGAAAACGGCATCTTCTAAATCGTTGTTTGTTGCTGCTTTCATTGATTTTCTTGAAGAACTTCCATCTTCGTTTTCAAGAACTGACACGAAGTATAAAAGTGTAGGTTTGCTCCTTTTAATGCTAGAAATCGTTGATTGTCCAACACCGTACATCTCAGCCAACTTTATTCGTAATGCTTTTATCTGATTGCTCTATAATGTTTAGTTTATCCGCTAACAATAACACAACACGTTTTCTTTTAGAAGCCATGGTGAACGACGAAACGCATTCACAAACAAAATAACGCACCGACGCGAAAGAGCACCGTCACAGTGGCAGGTCAAGTAATCAACTAGCAGGTCACGTCACAATGACTGACTAATCAGAATAAACAGTGACAGGTGGGCCGGGCCGGCTACCTAGCGACGGATGACAGACAATAATCGAACTGCACTATGAGACGGTGACTCATCATCCCAATAATGTTCCCACAGCGCCTACACTAGTTTCTGGAAAGACAATAGCTCGCATAGACAGAATCATTATTTTGGGAATAGTAGTACGTTTCCGTCTTAATTTTTTTTCTGAAATTCTGAAAGCGATTCGGATAGTCGGAGTGCGGACAATTGGAGTTCTACAGTATTCGAAGTACTACATATTTACAGACAATATTTTAATAATTACATCAAAATATGGATAAATTTTCTTTCATTTCAAGTTTTGGTTCGATTTCGGATGGAAGTGTGATAGGTTTGGGTCTGTTTTCCGATTCAGGAAAATTATTTTGTCAAGTTCAAATCAGTTTTCGATGTCGAAAGTTTTTACTTACCCATCATACGTAGTATAGGGTAAGTCTTGTAATCGTTTTGAAAATCGAAATTTTTTTTTTGACGGATTTACACGTTTCAGACACTGGAGATTCCGAAAAACATATTTTTAGAAAAATTTTTTTGCCGTCCGTCTGTGTGTCTGTGTGTCTGTGTGTGTGTGTGTCTGTAAACGCTCTATCTCCCGAAAAAATTGAGATAGAGACTTGCAATTTGGTATGTACTTAGTATGTAATAATGGGAAGAAGCCTATTTCATTTCAATAACCTCGATTAACCGGAACAATTTTTTTCGGACTCTCGAAATATTCGTTCTGATGAAAGGTATATAAAAATTTTCGAAATTGTATATTTTAAGAAATGAATATAAAAGACAATAAAAAAACATAAATTTTGAATAAAGCATGAAGTCGATCGGATAATTAGTTGCCGAGATATTTGGAATCCTGTTTTCCACACTCTTCGATTTTTCATGACCCTGTATTTCATCCAAATTTCACTTCAAATATATATTTTAATTGGAAATTTGACGCCTAATCAGATGCAATAAACCGCTAGTTAATAGGATTATTATTTTTGGAGTTATAAGGATGTTTCTTTCAAGCAATTCAGTAATCGAGCCTTTAAAGTTTGTGACGTCATCAATTCACGATTTTATTCAAATTGCAATGCATTTTATAAGTAGTTTACACATTTTTAATTTTAATATTTTACATTATGCATATCCATGATGGGTAAGTATTACGGTGGCCCCCAACGACTAGTTTTTCTTGGTTTCGGTTTACTTTAAATACAGCTTTTAGATTTGGGTCAAGTATAACGTAAGTCCGCAGGATTCCACTCACTATCCACTTATTCAGTCAAAAACACAGGATGTCAGATATAAAGTAAACCCACAAGTTTCGTTGCTTGTAGATATTTTAGCGAAATCTGCACGAGTTTAACTTTGATTTGTAAGAACTGTAATGACTTCTTGGAACCTTCTAGAAGAGTCACTGAATGTACAACAGTTAAATTCTTAATCATGGAGCGTCTAGCTCAGAGTTAACTCTAGCCAGAATAAGTACTATCATAAATCATTTAAACAAATAAAATTTACAAATTTTCTTAATGTAAAAAAAAAATAATTGAAAACTTTGTTGAAAACAACATAAAAAAAGTATTTAGTTGGTACTACCAATAGGCATAAATAATTTAAATAATATGAAATTGGAAACACAATTCATTTAAAACTCATTGCGCCTATAATATTCTATTGCACGGCTTAAATTCATTTTAAAAAACAGTACGTGATAGAAAGAAAGATAGTTCATATAAATCAACAATCATCGTCTAAAGTTCGTTCGACGTGAAAAATACAATATCTCTCAGACGTAAACACGTTTTCTGCTGTGTGTAAAAGCAGAGTACAATACTGTGTAGCTGACTTGCTGAATGCATAGAATAACCTTAAAACAAACCAATGATATACATCGCCGAAAACAGCAACATCATCCGAAAATTGGTACCGTTTGGTCACCAAAGTCATAACCTCTTCAGACCTGAGGTACACAAATGTGAATCCTGATAAAAACTAAACTGTTTTTTTTTTTTTTTTTTTTTTTTACATTTTGACTTTACTTCTAAATAGCTAAGTGTGTTTTGTTTGGAAGAAAATCAAAAAATGGCAGCACTGATTCTTATTTCCTCATAAATTTTATTTTCGTTTAAGTTTGCAAAATGCTTTCAAGACAGTATGACCAACAAGTAAGAAATTTTCATAGTTATTTAACTTAAACCTTTTACAATAAAAATTTTTGAGGATCTGTAGATCATTTACTTGTTTAAAGCTCTTAATTTTGTTATTGCGATAAGTTAGGTTATTGATAAATAGATATTTTAAAGGGACTAGTAATTTTAGATCGTGTAGTAGGAGTACGTGTCCCACGCAGGATTCTAGTCACAATTCACTTATTCAGTCAAAAACACAGGATGTCAAATATAAACTGAACCCACACTTTTGTTAACTTGTTGATATTTTAGCGAGATTTGCGATATTGTCCATATTTGATCTTGTCCATATATGTGTCCATTATAGTCCTCTAAAGTATAAATTTCAAAAAAAGGATATTTTTGTCATATACCTGTCTTTCTATCTGTACCAGCCAAATTTTATAGGTGAAAGAGTTAGTAGGGCTGTGCTTTTTTTCCCCCGACCGAACAAACATAATGACCTTATATTATAAAGGTAGATATTTTTCATAATTGAATTGCTCTGTATATATCAATCTCAAGAAAGTCGAACAGTTATAATTGCAAATGTAATCATTCATTTAAAAGTATTTTTGTTTTGCACAACAAAACATGCTTTTGGAACTTCATAAAATTAAGTTTCGCCAACTCATCCTAAGTAGTATTAGTGCAAATCGATGTGTTAATGAGTTTCATAACAATTTCTTTAATGGTACATATTTTGCAACATCGGGCCTTTTCAGGGGTAAAAATTGAACTAATTCTGGGAGAAGTGTCAAACGTGAAACTTAGTTATTTTGAGATTTAAATTTAACTCAAATATTATTATTGTTGAAAAACGCTTAATTTTTTTCAATATTCTAGTATGTAATTCAGACCGCTACTACATTTGTTAATAATTTTTATGAAAATATTTTTTAGAATGAGATCCCCCTTGAGTATAATGAGAACATTAAGTATCCTTACAATGAGTATCCTTTCAACACTGTAGTTTCAGTGGATACATTTTTTTAAAAATTCTAAAGATGCATGGAAATCGCGGAGTTATGTTTGAGATATCTTTATGTTCATACGGCGTGGTGTGATGGTTAAAAGTAAAAAATATGCATAATATTCGAAACTTCACATCTTGGAAATCATATATTTTAAAATTAGATTTTTTTACTGTTAATAAAATAAAATATGTTTTATACATACTAGATACCTTTAATGAGTTTAGAACATAAACTATATCTATGTATGAGAGTTTTAAACAATTGCTAACATTTTGTTGGTAAAAGTGATATAAAAGCATACATGAATGATTATTCAAAATATCTTACTGTTACCAGAAAAATTATACTTCAAATTGTATAATGTAATCTAAACCAGTGAAATGTTTTATAAAAGCAAATTCTCCTGAAAACCTAAGCATGAGACCCGAAGTTAATACTTTTCAGTCATGAGTCTATATATGATTGTAATGAACTACTGCTAATTATTAATATGTATACGTATTATTAATACTTATATAATTATTTCATTATCAATTTAATATTAACAGCGTAGTGGATAAGGAGCATTTGCTAATAAGGAAGGTCCCTGAAGGTGAGATGATATGCTTTTGACTAGTGGTTCCTAACCTTTTTTTGGCCACGCCCCACCTAAGCATATCTAAAATCATATTTATTCCCCCCCCCTCCCTCTGTAACATATATTTATTAATATTTAAAAAGTGAACTCTTATTAAAATCAGGGTTGCCAGTTTTGATTTCTTTTTTATTCGGAAATTCCTAATTCATACGGGAAATTCCGAAAGAAGAATTTTTACTTAATGTAATCATGCTATGTCTGCCATTAAATAAAGCAAAAATTGCTATTCGGAATTTCTGAACAAAAAAAGGAAGTCAAACTGAATCGTGATTCACATGGAAGAAATCTAAAAGAGGCAAATCCAATTGCAAATCTCTTGGTATTTTTTAGCGCATCAAAAAAGTAAAACTTTTGTCAGAAAAATGTTTTTAACATAAATGCAACAAAACCATACATCATCGGCTTTATACAGACTTTATGACGATACATGGTCCACATTTTTATCTATAGCAAATTTGTTGAAAATACACGTAATTTGGCATTAAAGTTGGTAGCATGATAAATTTTATGATTGATTTTAGTACCTCTTTAGAACAAATGGAAAATTTTTGGACATCAATGTTTCTCTGCGAATATTGTAATTTAGTAGAACTTCGATCCATCGCATCTTTCGTTTGCGTCATCATTTTAATTCAATAGCCCTAGTGTAGTTGCGTTCATCAAATTTAATTCAACAGCACTAGTATAATTGAAACAAATTCTACGTCGGCCCACATTTGTTGTTTTTTCATATCGAGCATTTCTTACTTACGTCTCTCTGACAAAAGATGGATCAAGATTCTACTGTACACAAAAAGGATTTGTGGATTCTCATCTTAATTCTAACTAGTCATTTTTCTTTCCCATCATAGCTATTTTTCTTTCCCATCGTAGCCATTTTGTTTTCTCACCCTTTCTTTCTAATCGTCTTTCCCGTCTCAGTTAGTGGACTTTTTCTTCACAACTATACACCGTTGACTACCAAGGAGCCCAAACTGTCAAACACGATTCACATGGAGGACACCTGAAAAAGGCAAGCAAGTCTCTTAACATTTTTTTAGCATATCAAACAGGTAAATATTTTGTCACAAAAATGTGTTTAACATGCATGCATCGAAGCCATACGTCATTGACTTTATATGACCGTACAAAATTATATACAATCGACAAAATATACCACTCGGGATGTTTTGTTGTGTGAAATTCCGCAGGTATTTATGGGTTAAGAGGTAGACATTGATTTATGCTTGTTTTGTCAAATACCTAATAAAAATATGATTAATGCATCTGTTTTTGTATCATTTTTGTATGGCATTAAATCCTATTGATTTAAAAACAACATAAATTCAAAGTATTTATTTATTTAATCATTTTAAATTTTAATTCTTATAAAACGAATAACTAGTATGCGACAAACATATTTAAATATTTAATAAATATAGTGGGTACAGAAAAGCTCTTAAAACATCTGGCATTCGTGTACAGGAAAGATTTTATTGATCCCTGAAAAATTTTAAATCTTTGATATTTGTAATATTGAAACCCCTGATTCAAATCAATTCAAATTGGAATAAAATGACTTCTACATAGAAACAAGACGCATCCTAATAATTAAATTTTGGGATACAAAGTAAGTTTTTTTTTTAAATTAAAAAAAACGAAAAGTTGGTAAATATGCACTATTAACCCACATTTTTCTGTAGTACCTTTTATGGATATTTCAAATGTTTTTGAGATTCAGTGTGTTTAAGATAATCCTTGTGCAGCAGTTTTTTCTAATGACATATTGTACAGCAAACAGAAACTAGTCGTTGGGGGTCACCGTAATACTTACCCATCATGGATATGCATAATGTAAAATATTAAAATAAAAAATGTGTAAACTGCTTATAAAATGCATTGCAATTCGAAAAAAATCGTGGCTTGATGTCGTCATAAACTTTAAAGGTTCGATTACTGAATTGCTTAAAAGAAACATCCTTATAACTCCAAAAACAATAATCCTATTAACTAGCGGTTTATTGCATCTGATTAAGCGTCTCATTTCCAATTAAAATATATCTTTGAATTGAAATTTGGATGAAATACAGGGTCATGAAAAATCAAAGAGTGTGGGAAATAGGATTACAAATATCCGAAAAAAAAAGTTCCGGTTAATCGAGGTTGCTGAAATTCAAAAGGCTTTTTCCCATTATTACATACTAAGTACATACCAAATTCCAAGTCTCTGTCTCAATTTTTTCGGGAGATAGAGCGTTTACAGACACACAGACACACAGACGGACGGCAATTTTTTTTTTCTAAAAATATGTTTTTCGGAATCTCCAGTGTCTGAAACGTGTAAATCCGTCAAAAAAAATTTTCGATTTTCAAAACGGATTTACCCTATACTACGTATGATGGGTAAGTAAAATTGTACACGGCTATTTCAAAAAGTAGTGGAAAATTTTGTGTAAAATATTCATATATAAAGGTCACCAGAAATATTTAAAAATATTCTCAAATATAATTAAAAAAATGTAAAAAAAACAAGAAATCTATTGAAATATTTCAAAAGGTTTTCATATGATTATTACTGTAATTGTTTTATTTTGAGTTTTTGAAAGGAATCTTTTTGAAAATTGAAGAAAAGTTATTTTCTTCCATAATGTTTAATTGCCATTTATAACTTTTGTTTTTAGTCTACAACATCGCTGCAGAAATAAATGTCAGAGAATGGGTTGATAAGAAACTTTGAACTGAATTCCCCCACCCCTTTAAAAATCAAATTGCCACACGTTGGGAACAACTGTTTTAGACTATATCAACCATTACAATATTCTAATCCAGTATCGGGGCTGTTAAAACAGGAAACAGATTATAGAATCCTTATGTTTATTTTTATTCCCTTTTTAACACTTTCCAACATACTTGAAAGGTGTTTATAAATTAGGTTTGTCTGTCTGCCGTCTGCCGACTTTCCCAGCTCTAATTCGCGTAAAGATAGTCGGATCACCATGAAACTGGAATATGTTAATTATGTTTACTATGGCATGTTCGGTATTGAAAATGAAGTACATAACGTTTATACTTAATTTACAGGGACACTTAAAAGAATTCCGTTACATTCTAGTCTATGGAGAAAAATAGTTTAAATGACGTTACACTATTTCAAACATACTTAAATTGATATAGGGTAAATGTAAAAATAGTCGGCCACCCCCAATAGTCGGCCACATTGAGATAAAATGCCTTACGTATAGCTTATTTTTGGTTTTAAATGAAATATTACAATTTGGTTACATGCAGCCATCTTTCATAAGCCATAAATCATCACCAAGGAATTGTGGGTATTTTTATTGAATTAGTAATCAGCCATTTTTTGTCAAGATAGAGGTCAAATCGCCATTTTTCCTATTTTTTTGTTAACTGATGGCATTTTTTTTTAAAGGCAAGTTTTAATTAATTTTTTTTCTAAAATTATAAGGCTTAAATATTAGCAGCGTAAATAAACAAATGTTTTTGAGTATAAAAAGTAAATAAATTTGTTGGCTTTAATTAATTTTAATGTGGCTGACCATTGGGTATTAATTTTGCTTACATGTCAAATAGTCGGCCACCAGGGGCCGATCATTGGGTGTTACATTTTGCTTACTTGTTCAGTAGTCGGCCACCAGGAGCTGAATACTGAATACATAATTTATTATACTTTTTTTAGTTTATTTTTCATTGTTAGTAGATATACCTTTATCCCTACATCTATACTAATAATATAAAAAAGAAACGTTTTTTACGTGCTTGTTTGTTTGTTTGAAGGGGAAACTACTGGAACTACCGAACGAATTTCAAAAGTAAAGGTGGCAGTCTCTGCTCCGACATAGACTATATTTTACGACACAGCCACTTTTCCCAAGTAGATGGATCAGCAAAAACCATCTAAACTTGCCCTTTTTGTGATATTGAAGGAGCTAGTAACTTGAAATTTGGCATGGTTGTTGTTTTCTAAAAAAATCGAAATTTAAAAGTGTGAAATGAGTGGGCAAAATTCTAAATTATAATTTGCGTAGAATTGTTAAGAATATAAACTTGAAATTTAACATGTCTGTTACTTTTAAGATGTAAATTCTGGATCAGGACAATTTAAAATGGGGAATTTTAGAAAATGAAAGAAACTACGAACATTCTAAAAACATTCTAAATTACGATTTATATGCAATTACTAGGGATAGAAATTTAAAATTTGCCAATTCTGTCATTTTTAATATGTAAACGCTGGTACAAAATAGTTTATTTAAAAATGACATTTCAAAGGGTACAGGACCAAACAAACGTTCTAAAGTTTCAAAATATGTGATAGTTTTGCTGATGGAAACTTAAAATTTGGCACGGTGGTGTGATGCTCCTAAAGATACCTCTATTTTAAAGATTTTCAAGTTAATTAAATGGGAAGAAAACGTTCTAATTTTATACTTTTGCTATGATTTCTCAAAAAATGTCAGCCTAGAAACTTTAAATTTGGCATAGAAATAACTATGACATAGATGCACAAGAATAATAGTTGTCTTTTTAATTATTTTTTTTAATATTTAAAAGAAAAGTAAAATTAACCCCCAAATGACCATTAATCGAATTTTCTCAAACATGTGACTCAGCCAAATGGTCTTCTTGTACCAAGAAACGGTGGGATACAAAATTTAGTCGAAATCGTTAGAACCATTTTTTAGATAAAATTAGCTTGACGCATAGTGACCTCCAAATGACCCACTAATCGAATTTTCTCGAATATGTGACCCAATCAAATGGTCTTCTTGTATCGCAAAAAGGGAGGACACAAAACGTAGCAAAAATCGTTAAAGCAATTTATTAAATAAGATAAAATGTCACACGTCATATATATATACATCATATATGCATCATATATGCAACATATATGACTACAACTTGGCCACATACGTCAAGAAATGTTATATATATATTATATATTATTATAATGTCATACAAGCTTTATAATTTGGCAATAAATCTTGGTCGCTTTTCGATTCATCCTTGGGGGCCGCTATAATACGAAAGTACCAAATTTGCAATATATTAAAGAAAACAGAAGCAAAAAGAAAATTAAAGTTGAAGACCACGTTTTTTTACTTTATCAAAGGATTTCTCATCCCACGTCAATTTTTGAATTGTTTTTTTTTCATATCTGATAATTTGCATCGATCCTTTTTGTAACTTTAACATTTTTGTAACAATTTTATGCATTTCTATTGCCTATTCAAATAAAAATTCTTCTAAAGTTAGAGAATTTTGTTAAAAAGTCTTCTAAAGTTACAGAATTTCATTTAAAAAAACCCTTAAGAAAATAAAGTGACGACGTTAAGAGGTCCATTTTGGACCGAAAACAACAACTATTTTCTCAATAGTAAAAAAATATTGTTAAATTGGAAAATTGTAAATACAATTAATAAATACCTTTAAGCAATTCCTGTCCATCAGAAGTGATGCTAATGAATTCTTTTGCGCATGTCTGTATATGAGCTAAAATTTTATACACATCGCGTAATGTACTAAAATATGCTTAAGCTTTAGAACGCATAGCGTATCTGAAAACGCACTTCCAACAATTATCGTTCATCACTGTAACTGGATTATTTTTTTGTACCTGTAAATAATAATTAAAAAAATTTATCTGCACTCCAAATTCCACAGTAAGCATCTTTCACACACATGCATATATATATATATATATATATATAATTATAATATCTATGAATTTCAAAAAACATATCAAGTTCTATTCTACTTAAATCTCCAAAGAGATAATCAATGATACTGTGTATACAGAATACCACATAGCTAATAATTAACATGTGCAAACATAATATTACCATAGCTGATGCTTCAATGGTAATTGGCCAAATTTTACTCATACCAAAAGAATATTGAAAAAAGAAATAGAGAGAAAGGGGAAAAAAAAAATTATAAATTGGAGTTGCAATTAAGTAAACACAAATGGATTAACAAATTAAATATGAACCATACACAATGGAAAATTGGACCACATGAGAATTAAATATGAATTGGATATGGAAAAACACATGCACATGTACTCATCAGCCTGGATGCACCCACATGTGTTTTAAATAATAATTCAGTGTTTCATAATTCTACTGGCATAATGCTAAGATCAGTAGAATCATCCAGGTACACTGAATTATTACCAGACAACAATTGGAAATATTAAAATTTGGAAATATTTAAATAGGAAATAAAAAACCATTAAGAAAATACAATATATTTCACTCACATCGATTATCCAAAAAACTGTAATTAACACCTCACTAAATTACCACGAGATAACAGTTTTGAAATAATAAAATTGGAAATATGAACGCGTAAAGTGTAGATAAAATATTTTACTCACAATAATTATACAGAATCCATAAAATGTCACAACGTCTACATAATATTCACATCCACATGGAAATGCATCATACATGTTAACTAAGTCGAGTTGAGAGAAATGATTTGTAAGACAAGTTGAGAGCACACTTTTTTTAAAAACACAACTCCATAAATGACACCCAATCACAAAATGATTCAAAAACACTCAAAATAATTCTGGTTTTAATACACTTATAACAAATTTATATCCGTGAATATATATTACTCCATCCAATTTTAATTCCTGAAAGTAAAATTAATATACAATCAATAGCTCCCTCTATAGTTAAATTAAATATAATATTAACAATATTATCTACAACTACCTGAAAGGTAAAGTGTCGCCATCTATTGGTATTATAATAGTTCATAATTAATATTTAGTTAAATATCCACTTTATTAGTTACATACTCACTTCATTAGATTTATTTATATAAATAAACTTTAAAAAACAATACTAACTTGTAGTTTTACTTAAAATTCAAATAAAATATAATACTACTATATGAATAAATCTACACAGAATTAATTCAACTTGCACAGCATTTCAGATATTCTTAACAAGAATATATTATGTAAAAGAGATATTATTTTAATTCAAATTATTTTTGCTGCCAGCTGTGTTAATCCACTGATATTATAGACATTTATTAAATAATTAATGTTTTATTTTTACTACTACTTAAATATATATTAGACTTGTTTTTAAATAATTAATGTTTAATTTATACTACATTGTAAATATATTTTATATTTATAGATTAATTTAAATATCTAATTAAATAATTCATAAACAATTCAAAATATCTCAAAATTTATAATGTTGATAATTAATAGTATTACTACTGTTTTTCAATCAAATTAATGCAATGCAGTAATTAAAATACTTGTTAATTTTAATTATTCATAGACAAAAATAAAAACTATATATATTTATTTTTATATATATTGCAAATAGATATATATATATGAGTTATAATCACCAATGTTATCATTGTATAATTTAATTTGTTATTGTATAAGTTAATTTATAAATGTATGAAAACTGCACATCAATAATACCCTAAACAGAGGTGATCGGCAACGCACAATCACAACTATACAAAGTATAAATAATGTTCAATCAAATATTAAATTTCCTATTATGTTATAATTGTAATTATGTATGTTATATTTGTAATTTTCTACATAAAGTGTATATAATGTTCAAACAAATATTAAATATTAAATTTCCTAATATGTTATAATTGTAATAATGTATGTTATAATTATTATTTTCTATATCTTTTGTTATATGTTATCGCACACTAAAACAATAATTTATTACATACCATGTTTATATTTAAATTATATAATAAATGTTATTTAAAAGAGTTGATGATTGAATTTATCATAAAAATAGGATATCCATATATTTTTGCTTGATCTCGAATATATCTAATATTTTTGTTTTTATTTATATCTGAGCATAAGTATTTTATACGATGTAGATAATTGATAATTATATTTTTATAAACAGATTTATGTAAACATGAAGCATAATTGGTAAAAATATTTACTTTAAATGGGAAATCAAATCTCTTATCATAAATATCAAAAATTAATTTATAATTATTAGTAATATTAATTTTTAAGTCAAGAAAGTTTATATTATTATTAATTAAATCATTTTCGCTTAATTTAAGCTGAGTAGGATAAAAATTGAGTGGTGATGTGCATATATATATATATATATATATATAAATGTGTAGTAATTTAACTTTTTGAATATTTAACAGTACTATACGTCTCCTTAAAGCGTCGCACAATCAATAATACATACAAACTAATCATAATGATGAGAGATGGGCATAAACGGCCTGCAAACGTAAAATTCATAGACTATACAGGGTGTCCGAAAAGTCTGGGAAGGGTCGAATAACTCGAGAAATATACATCGTATTGAAAAACTGAAAATTACTGTCCAGTATTTTCGAAAAATCTATTTAGGGATATCAAAGTTGCCATTTTTCTAAAATATTGAACATGTATTTTTCCGTTTTTTCAATCCGATGTGTATTTCTCGAGTTATTCGAACGTGTCCATACTTTTCAATGGAAACGATTTTCACTGCATTTTACTCGATTAGAGCGCCATCTACAATTTTCCGAAGAAAATGTTAAATACAAAAGTTACGTATTTTTCCCCGTAGAATCCGATTCTGATATATAAAAGGGGAGGGGGGGTTATCATTTAAGATTTCAAAGTTCCCTCTCTTTTCCCCTAGGGGCAGAGTTGGGGTGCAACTCTGATATCCCTAATTATATTTTTCAAAAATATTGAACACATATATTCCGTTTTTCAATCCGATGCATCTTTCTCCAGTTATTCGACAGTTCCCAGACTTTTCGGACACCCTGTATATGCTGGATGATCGATGCCTAGATTCAAATATTATTAACCCGTTTCCTCTAAAGAGAGTGAAACAGCTTGACTTGAATTTTCTGTTCAGGCGTTAGTAGGTGCTACTAAACAAGGTTACGACAACAATTTAAAGAATGTACTCTTAATATTTAGTGGTGTCAAAGTATTTTTTGTTCCTCTTTTTAAAAATTTTCGACTTACAAGGAGAGTACCAAGCTTGGTAATCACAGATTTTGATTATTTTTATATATGTTGTAGGGTACAATCCCCTTAGTCTCAGGTTCAACGGATTTTATACAACGCTCCTTAGCTCTCGAGAAATAGTGGGTCTAATATTTTAACACAACTTAAATACTACTTATTTTATAACGAAATTACTGCGTTGGTCGTAGCTCAGTTGTTATGGCGTCTGCTCGTTGGTTCGCGGCCCGAGACGAGCGACACAGTCATCTTGGCATCTGCTTGTTGATCCGCAGGCTCGGGTTCAAGACCGGAAGGCGCTAAATTTGTTTTTCTCACTTGCTGTTTTATAAATATACTTGTAATTATAATTTAATAATCTCAATTACAAATTTTAAAATCGTACATTAATTATAATGTTAACCTATTTACTTTTTATTTGTAACTAAATCGTTGAATAAAACATGATTAAACAGTTAATCTTTTTAATCACTTTTAAAATGTATTTCATATAAGCTTTATCAATGCAATGATATTGAACAATTGTGTCAATTCGTGATTTTAAAGAAACATCATTTATATATTGCCTTAAGAAGGGAAGTCAATGCGACGATAATAGTACCCTGTTTTTAAAGTAAGAAGCATAATTATATTAAAATTTAGCAAAATAATTAAATTACAACATATTTTTTTGCTTATTAAAGATTTTTAAATTTGTAATACGTACGCTTGCGCTTTGAATTAATTTATAATTAATAAAATAAGGTATTATTTTGTAACTATTTTGTAATTCTTACTAGTCAATAATGGATCAATTAAAAAAATCCCTTTAAATGATGAGAAATGTTTAATAATGACTTAAATATGAAATAAATTTAATTTAAATTTAAATAGGTTAACATTATAATTAATGTAAGATTTTAAAATTTGTAATTGAAATTATTAAATTATAATTACAAGTATATTTATAAAACAAAAAAAATGAGAAAAACAAATGTAGCTCGTCTCGGTCTCGCACCCGGGCCCGCGAACCAACGAGCAGACGCCATAGCAACTGAGCTACGACCAACGCAGTAATTTCGTAACAAAGTAAGTATTTAAGTTGTGTTAAAGTATTAGACTCACTATTTCTCGAGAGCTAAGGAGCGTTGTACAAAATCCGTTTGAACCTGAGACTAAGGCGATTGTACCCTACAACATATATAAAAATAATCAAAATCTGTGATTACTAAGCATGGTCCTCTCCTTGTTAGTTGAAAAGAGTTCATGACTCCATTTTGTTTGTCTGTGCTCTATCTCTTGTAACTATACTCGGATAGCTCTGCCACTTTTATATGTTATTAACGCTTACTCTAATACAATCGCTATTGAAATTGAAGTGTGTATCATTTAAAGTTTGCTTTCAGGGAAATAAAAAATGTTCCGTTACATTATAGCCAATTGGAAAAAATCATTTCAAGTGTATTTTGATGATGTTACACCATTTCAAGCATAATGAAATTGATATGCATTTTGGAAGTGCAGTAGAACATGCTTTCTGCAGAATATGAGGTGTAAAGCATTTATTATTCATTTACAGGGTCATACAAAATAATCCTCTTACATAATGGTGCACGGGGAGAAATGTTTTGTAGTATATTTTAATTATGTTATACTATTTCAAATATAATGACATTTATGTGCAATACTAAGGTGCACTATAAGTTTCTTACGGAATAGTATCGCGTGCATTGCGTTTATCATTCATTTACAGGAACACAAAAAATAATTCTGTTACAGTACTGTGTATGGGCGGTAATTACTGGAAGTACGCTCTGAAATTTGGTTTACGTTTTTAAGTTCCACAAAATTTTTGCATAGTACGTAGTGTGTACAAAATTCTGTTGATCATATATAGCGGCACACAAAGAAATTTGTAAGTATTACTGATTATGGGAGTGAATTGCTTAGGGGTAGTTTTTAAATGTGTCATGCATTTTCCTGGTGAACTATATTTAGTATACTAATAGAAATTCGTGGAGTATAAATAAATTCATTTGCAGGGCCATGCTTTATGTTTTCTAAAGTGTTTACTTATATATCTTCTTTAATCGTATTTAACGGTGAAGTTTCGTTAGTTTTCATGGATGCTTTAAAAAGTGTTTCATAATCCATGATTGACGCATGATTTTTTATTCTTTTTTTTTCGCTGAAGAAGCTGCTCCACCTTTGCTTTCAGATAATATACATAAATTGTCTACGAGTGCGTTTCTTAAAAATTATCTACTTAAGTTTTAAGTAAACGAAAATTTGAAAATTCTTTAAAAAAAAGATTTCATAGTTTACTAGATTTTGTAAAACACTTAAAAATTTAAGTAGACAATTAAAAAAAAAAGCACTGTATTAGCAATTCGCCTTTATCTGATGGTAAAAGCTGTTTTCGATAATTATATTAGGCAGTGAATCATGAAACAATTAAAAGTTCCCATAGGTTAATATGGTGATTCACGATTGCTAAGAGGAAAACCTGAAACATGCCCTTAACATCAGTGATGTATTTCGATATCAAACTGTTTGAAATAATGTAACATCATTAAAATACATTATAAGCGATTTTTCCGATAGACCGTAATGAAATGGTATTCTTTTGAGTGCGTCTGTAAATGAATGATAAATGCTTTTCCATCCATATTCTACAGAAAACATTTTTTACTGTTTCTCATAAATGCATATCAATTTCATTATATTTGAAATAGAGTAACATCATTAAAATACACTAGAAGCGATCTCTCCCCATAGACGATAATGTAGCGGAATTCTTTTGAGTGTCCCTTTAAACGAACTATAAAAGCTACATATTTGTCTTTCAATAAGAAACATGGACTAGTTAAATCTCAATAACATATCTCAATTATATAGAAATCGGAGTATTTTTATGAGAGTTAAGAGCGCGGACAGATAGACAAATAGACGGCCAGACAAAACGAAATCATACACACTTTTCAACTGTATCATGTGTGAAAAGTTTGTATGACTTCGCTGTGAACTGTGTATCATGTGTGAAAAGTGTGTATGACTATGATATAAAAGTAGTTGTAAAGTCAGTGTCAGGAATTTTTCATATATTTGAAGTGGTAGTTCTGTACAGCCACAATATCACATAATTTAAATCGGATCTGTTTTATATAAATTAAAGCATAGTTTTAAAATTTATATTATGAAATGAAAATCCATTAGAATTATTCATCCCAAGTTCTAACAAATTTTCAGATTTCTATGTTCTAATTCTCTTAATCTTAATATTAGAGGATATTTTCTTTATTTCGGTTACTTAAATACATATTTCCAGTTATTTGAAAACACACTTCGGGTTTGAGAGATTTCAGAAAAATACTTGTATAAAAACATAACTACACTTCCAATGATCGTAAAAAGAAAACAAAAACCGTTTTGAATAGCTAATTGTACAGTCTTTTAAATAAAACAATAAAAACATTTTGTGATATTTTCCAAAAATTGGCTTAAACTGAGAGAGATGTCTTAAATATTGAACAAATAATGCCTGTTACCTTCAAGAATAATTAGAAACTTAGTATTTTAATTTCACCACATGATAGATTGCTTTATAACACTTTTATCTATAATATAAAATATTTTTTTTGTAGAAAATGTGGCACAATATTTTCTTCCACTTGAGTCTGTTTCAAATGAGTCTTTTTACCCTCCGAACACATAATCTAAGGAAAGTACTGTAATCAGGTTTTGTGTTGTAGTCGAGCATTAGTGCCCCAGAGCTAATGTCTCGAGCTTGGAAACGTGGAGTCCAGCGTCCGAATCCAGAAGATTTCACTGTGTCAGAATTTTATTTAAAAAAAAAAAAAAACCTTTTTACATTCTTTTATTTTATTTAACTTGGTTTTTGTATGTAAAGAGGGAATTTTGTAATAGATTTCTCACTCACTTCCTGATACGCTAGAATTATAAAAATTATGTGAACAAGTGTACTTCCGATAATTATTCCATTGTGCAGAATTTTATAAAAAAATCCCTTTTTAGACTTTTTTATTTAACTTGACGTAGTTTTTGTATGTAAAGATAGAATATTGTAATCGATTTTTCACTCACTTCCTAATATGCTTGAATTATAAAAGTTACATAACACATGGGCTGATAAGTTCCCGGTCTAATAAAGAAAACACAACTTTTTAACAAAACTTTATAACTATATGACTTTATAACTTTATAGCTTTAATAAATAACATAATTTTAATAATAAATAATAATAATTTAATAATAATAATAATAATAATTTAATAATAATAATTTAATAATAATAATTTAATAATAATAATTTAATAAGTGAATAATAATAAGAATTTAATAATAAATAGCATAATTTTATAACGAAAAAGCTCCAAACAGTGCTCAGAATCACCGACTCGTTGTTGTTTTTGGTCAAAAGTCAACACGCGCGGCAGCCACTTTGACAACAGCTTTTTCATAGACAAATGTTCATTCAAAATAAAACATACACGTTCCTTGGATATCTTCAGTGTCTGAGCTATCTCCTGCAACTTCACTTTATGGTTCCCCAAAACGATTTTGTGGACTTTTTTATGTTTTCCGGAGTAACCACCTCTTTTTTGCGTGGTGCATCACTGGTGTCCGTACGACAACGTTTAAATTCAGCAAACCAGTCAATAATGGCTGATTTACATGGTGCAGTGTCCCGATAACGCTTATCAAGTCAAGCTTTTGTTTGAACGGTGTTTTTTCCCATCAAATAACAATTCTTGAAATTCTTGTTTATCCATTTTTTTGTTTATCAACAAAGTCGTTCAACTAAAACCACTCTAACGTTTTATCCACACGTCGAATCGTCATGACATTTTTTCTGCTACCTTTTTAAAGGTTAGTATTTACTAAAAAAACATCGGTTCGGCGATTGCAACGCCATCTGTGACTTATCAGTCCATGTGTTACACTGGTGAGCTTTCGATGACTATTACATTGTCTCAGAATTTTATAAAAATAATCCCTTTTTACACTTTTTTATTTAGCTTATTGTTTTTGTATGTAAAGATAGAAATTTCTAATAAATTTTTCACTGACTTCCTGATATACTAGAATTATAAAAATTATGTAGACAGATTTGCTTTCGATGACTATTCCATTGTGTCATAATTTTCTAAAAAATCCTTTTTTACATCCTTTTATTTAACTTAACTTAGTTTTTGTACATAAAGATGGAATTTGGAACAGATTTTTCACTCACTTCCTGATATACTAGAATTATAAAAAATATGTACACATGTGTGCTTTCTATGACTATTCCATTGTGTCATAATTTTGTATAAAAATCCCTTTTAAAATCTTTTTTTATTTAGATTATGGTTTTTGTATGGAAAGATGGAAATATCTAATATATTTTTCACTCACTTGTTGATATGCTAGAATTATAAAAATTATGTGAACAAGTGTACTTTCGATAATTATTCCATTGTGTCAGAATGTCATAAAAAATCCCTTTTTACACATTTTTATTTAATTTAACTTTGTTTTTGTATGTAAAGATGGAATTTTGTAATAGATTTTCACCCCCTACCTGATATGCTAGAATAATAAATAATTATTTACACAGGTTTGCTTCCGATTATTCTATTGTGTCATATTTTTAAGAAATCCCTTCTTACATTTTTTTTCATTTAACTTAACTTAGTTTTTGTATGTAAAGATGGAATTTGGAACAAAATTTTCACTTGTGTACATATTTTTTATAATTCTAGTATATTAGGACACTTTCTGATATACTAAAATAATAAAAAATATGTGCACATGTGTGCTTTCTATGACTATTCCATTATGTCATAATTTTATATAAAAATCCTTAGTAGATAATAATTGGGCGTTCTACGCCAGCGGCACCGCGGCACCAACCTCAAGGTCGAAGGAAGGTCAGTGCAGCCCGGAAGTACGTCGCGGCGGAAATACGTCACGGAGATAAGCGGAGTGGGGAGATAAGGGAATGGGGGAGATAAGGGAGTGGGGGAGATAAGGGAATGGGGGAGATAACAAACTGTAAGAGGGGGGATTATTTTAATTAATGGAATTAGTTTAATTAATGAATCGTGGAATGCTCTTTGGGTAATTATTGAGGGGGGAGTTTTTTTCGTAGAATTATCATGCTATAGTAGGACGAGGTATTTTTCTGTTAGAGAATAGATTTTTTATGAATTTTTCAAAAAATAAATATTTTTCAAAAATTTTTTTTATAGAAATTTTTTTTTTTTAATTGTGGACCCACCATAACCACCCGCTATGAAAACAATTCATAACGACACAATTTTTTTAATGTCCGGTATAACCTGTTTTTAATAACCGGTATAACCTTTTTCACCAGTTTTATGCATCCTCTTCAACTGCAAGGAACCTGAAACGAAATAAAAAAGAAGAAAAATAAATATTTTGTTACTTTGACACTCAATTTTCATGAAATGAGAAAAAATATATAGTTACCATATCTTTAGGTTTTCTGTTTGGACCCGCTTGGCAGAAGCCTTCTGTTTAGACCTGTCTGGTAGACTATTTGGACCCGGCTGGTGTTCTGTTCTGAGCCTTCAGTTTATAAGCCTTCTGTTTGGATCCGCATGGTGTTCTCAGCAGAAACCTTCTGTTTAGACCTGCCTGGTAGACTGTTTGGACCAGCATGGTGTTCTGAGCTTGATTCCAATAAGTCATTCGCAGCAAATTTTAAGAGTAGCAAAAGTTTTTACGTTTAAGGCACCGTGAAGCATAAATTCAGTTCTTTCAAATGATACTTCTTGGATAGGCACCATAAATTTAGTTCTTTAACATTACAGTTCTTGGATATGCACCATGAAAATGATAGTTCTTGATTATTCACCATAAATTTAGTTCTTTAGCTTTACAGTTTTTGGATAGTCACCATGAAAATAATAGTTATTTGATTTACACCAGGAAAATCACAGTTCTTGGGTAAGCATAACTTTAGTTCTTGAATAGATGTCAGGAAAAAAATAAAACACAGTTCTTGAGTAAAGCATAACTTTAGTTCTTTAAAAGACACCATTAGAGAAAAACATATTTCACATCCATGGAAGATCAGTTCTTGAAGAAAAACTTTGATTTTATCTTGAAGAAAAATATATTTTTATGAATTGTACCCATCCGTCCACCCGCCATGTTTAATCATGACGCAACAATTCATTTAGGGAGAAAATTTTTAAACCACCCGATACCTTTTATACACGGCCACTTTTCGAAGATATTTGACGACCACAGTTTTTCAAAGACTTGATTTTTTTTTTTTTTGAAGACTTGAGAAGACATGACTTTTGAAGACTTGATATTTAAAGAAGAGAAGATTATTGAGTGCCCCTGATATTCTCGCCCACAGCTGCTAGCACCTTTAAATTAACTTTGAAAAATATATTTTGAATAATGCATGAAAAATGTTCTTGAAACAAGAAGAAAACTTTTGAAGCTTGAACTTGATTTTTATCTTGAATTAAATCTTGCTTGGAAGAAAAAAAATCTTGATTTTTGAAAATCTTGAAGAAAAAATATGAAATGATTATTTAGGAATTTTATAGTGGCCGTGCGCGAGCGTGTGGACACCATCTTCTAAAATATAACGCTTATCATCAAAAGCTGGCAAAGCGATTTTGTTAACTTGTGTTGTGTGAAGATGATGTCGCTCGCTTTGAATTCGATATTGGATCTCTCTCGTAGATTGTAGACTCTCTAAGCAGGTCTTATAATGATTATGTTTGATTTTATTTTTAACAACGTTTTTGGCCACCCCCTTTGCAGTTTTTTTCTCCCCATCGGCCGACATGATGGAATACATCTTGGCTCGTAGACCGATAAATTCATGAATCGGTCTACTGTTGAGCTCGTCTTTAAATTTTCCAATCACCTTCTTATTTTTCTTATCAAATAAAGGGTGATCTGTTGGATAATCAGACGTATCCAACATGTCGGAAAATGCCTGCATATCCGTGTATATATTTCGAGTACGGATTTCATACGTTAGAGAGTCCGTTTCCGTGAACAGAAGCGTCGATTTATTTTGATAGATTTTTTTATAACATTATAATGAAAGTTATACATGAGAATCTTACTCAGCTCCAATATAACAAACTCTACATAAATCGGTTTGTTTAATGTGAGGGTTTGCTTTAACCTTTCGATTGCTACTAAATTATGATCAAAAGGAAGAAACCTTTTGAAAGTAGGAGCTGAGACAAGTTTTTTCGCTTTCTGTTCACTGTTCACTAGCTGTACATCTTTATGCTTCCGGATGTTCTCCAGCGACTTGCCATACACCGCATTATTCATCAATTTAAAAAAATCTTTGGCGAAGGGGGACTTTGCTTTTTTTCGCTGCTCGGTGTTAAAATCGATATAATCTTTCAGCCACGGCTTTTGTTGGAATTTCAATACTTTATGTACAGCTAGTATTTGGAGGCCTTGCTGTAAATAAAATTTCAAATTTTTATAATATGTAATATAATTTTTCTTATCTTTTAAATTGGGGACTAATTTCGTAACTGGGCAGTATTTATTTCCGTGCAGAGTGTCGATAGAAAAAGGAGAGTGATCTTCATATTTGATTTCCACTTTTTCGGGTGCCAGTGGATAACAGTTGTAGTCGTCGTGAAGCTGCTGGGGGTATGCAAGATCGACTTCGAGAATATAACCCACTGAACTATTTTCGGGAAGTTCAAGTATCTCTTTCACAGAGATACTCTCTTCAGAGACCCACTCAAAATCCCCGCATGGCAGAGATTGGCTCATGGCCCACCCATACAAATTATTGGCGTCTAAGTACATAATATAATTATCATTTTCGCCCCCTTCGCCATTGCCAATGACTTCATTTTTTGCTTGGGCCCAACGCTTTGTTATGACTGAAATACCCCCTCTAATGCCTTGCTCAATAAACAGATGCATGTTTATATCTGTGAGCAATTCGAGGGGTTGATTCGTCAGTTTTAAACAACTCTGCCATGCTAGTCCAGGGGCTGTTAACAGGTGCACACAGTCGATATTGTAAAATTCGAAGCATATTTTTCTAAAGTTTTCGAAAACATCTGATAACTGGAGAACATCCACTTGAACGTAGAGATTATGATACTCGCCCATGTTTTTAATCTTGAAGGATTTCCATACATTTTGTGCATGTTGATAATCTTGATTAGAAATTTTTTCACCAGTTAAAGTACTGGTGAAGGCATCGGGTGGTGGCAGCTCGCTTTCCTCAAATTTTTTAAAACTCTCCATATACTCGTAAGGATAGATTCCCTTTCTGAGTAATAGATCAGTATTGTGAGGAAAGTGCTGTTTTAAAGCATGAAATTTGTCATGTTCTAAATTATTGACTAATTTTTCTAAGGAGGTGGCCATAAATGCAAAACTATCAATGAATGTGAGAGACACTCTGCACTTGTTAATTTTCTTTGACAAAGAAAAAGAAATATAGTTTTCCATCGTAGATGGAATGACGGAAAATTCGTGATCGTCAATACTGCCCATTTGCTGCATTAACAAGTGCCCGTCGTAATGTTTCAGATTATGAAATACGACGGATATTTTCTTTTGAAGACGAAACTTCAAATTGCAGCTATTATGCAAGGACCCCCGATAGCGACCACTTAGATGATCATGGTCATGAATTTTGTCCCCATTGAAAGCTTTTTTGCAAAGATAACATTGCGTGGCTGACTGGAAATTTTCTTCATCTTGCGGCGTCATCTTGATAGGTACAATAGTCGTTAATGAATTGGCAAGTTCTTTTTCTTCTTCTAATAAGGCATTTAAAAAGTGGCTAACAGCGTTGGGCCCGCGATAGACTGTGATACGTTTAGTGGGATGACCATTAGGACCGATAATGATATAAGCATATCCACATGCTTCATGTTGAGCCACTTTTTTAGTTTGATTTGTGTGCACCTGATCTATGCTGACAATCAAAGATTCAAAGTCAGCATAGATGATGTAGGGGACCGGATGACAGTAATGATAATTATTGAATTGAAGAATATGGTCCCCCTGTTCCGGCATTCGAATTTTTTGTGGAGCATGCTTCTTGCATAAAGGCGTATGCTCTTTCAATAAATTTTGATTAGAAAATCGATGCAAACAGTGGTAGCAATAATAACTAGCTCCATGATGATTTGTAAGATCTCCCAGCAGCCTTGGGAAGCTTCGAATGAGACAGTAGTGATGTTTATCTTCGTTATTGATAAGTAATAAATTAATGCAGTCTTCATCTTCTCTGTCAGAAACATATAATGGAAAAACTTCATCTTCATATCCAAATACATTAATACGAAGGTTGTTGAGTTCTTCAATTTTGGTTATTCTGCATAACGGAATGGGGCACTCAATATTTCCTAATTTGATTTCGTGTTCATGGGGTTCATAATTTGACACTCTATTAGCATGTTCATTGTATGGAATTGGATATTTGTGGGCGAGAATAGACCAAACAAAGCACTTGTTATCTTTTTCGTTCTTAATATTGAGTACGGCCCTTTTCTTGTATATTTTCGGAGGAAGTTCGATATAAGTGCTAGCAGCGAGGGGGTGGTACTTTGCCATACAAAGTTCCAATTTGATTATACTTTCCATGGTCCAACCAGAGCCCATTTGAACAAATGCTTCAAAGGATTTTTGAATCTTAGCAAAAGCTTGCTGCATATTACTTGTAATAGAAAAATCGGCCAGCTCGATCATGACATTAGAACGAAAGTGTGCTTTGATGGTCTCGAAATCCCCCTCTTGTGTTATTTTGGATAGAATAACATGGACCACAAGATACCATTTTAGGGCACGTTCTTCGCTTAACTGGAATTGGATTTCCTCTTCCAACAAAGGTGCCGTTTGCGCAAAAAATGCATTGAAATCATGCTCATTGTCTTCGTTGGACTCAAACGTAACAATGGAAAATACATTTAAAGCGTCAAAACTTTTATGTAAGCGAGACCTTTTACTACGGGGTGCATTATTATCTAAACTTTTGCGTTTTGATGCCGTTTGGTGCATGGTGCGTTGGTGCAACGTGAGATCTTTTTTAAGATTAAACCCCTCATTGCACTCGGTGCATGTCATTTTTTCATGTACTTTAGTATGTCTGTTTAAATCACTCTTTCGAGTGTATGATTTGCTACAGATATCACATGGGAAAGGTTTCTCACCGCTATGGGTTTTCAAGTGCCGATTGAGTTCAGAATTGCGTACGAATGACTTATTACATTGTGGGCAAGTCTGAAAAGATTTAAAAAAGCCTCAGTTTAAAATTTAGTTTACTCAACAACAAAACTTTTGAAAAAAGGATCTCGTAACAAAACCCTTCAAACTATTTCTACGCTTTTTAAAAATTCCTTTTTAATTTTAAAAATAGATTTTACTTTTAAAAATAAATGTTAGTTAAAATCTTATTTTATAGAAAAATTATTAAACAATTTAAAAAATAACTCCTCCAAAATAATATAGGAACTTAACACAAACATTAAATAATATGCTACATTTTTTCCCATAACAAAACACAATGAAAAATAAAACACTAATACAGAAAATAACCCCTCCAAAATAATATAAAACACTTTGAATATAAATATGAAAAAGGTTTAATATTAAAACATATGACTTTAGAAAAATGGAATAATCGTGTATCCTTTTATTACAATTTATAAAAGTGAAATTATCTTAAATGATAGAAAAAGGGTACAAACATTATTTTATATTATCAAATACTAAACCTTTTTCAAAGAAAATATAGTTTTAAATCAATTAAAAATAAATTCTTACCGGGGATGACTTCAATAACTCTCCCGAGTTATTAAGTGTACTTTTTGAAGCTAAAAGTCCTATAGCTTCCCCTGACGGTGCATCACTTGGAGCAAAATCACTTGAGGGCTTTGTCGCTACGAGCAATTGCTCAAGTAGCGATCGAGCACTATTAGGCTATAAAATAAAAAAAATAGGTTAGAATCTAATCAGTTTTAAAAGATTTTACACACACACACAAACCACACACACACACACACACACCTACACACAGATACACTAAAATGAATCTTTAAAATATCTCTTTCAAATTGAAAATTAATTTATTTTTAAATATTAAGTCCCCATTCAATGTGCTAAAAGAAAAAATCTTTTAAAAGCACACAAAGTATTTACTTTAACGATAAGTGAAAAATTTAGAATAATACCATTCATCTCAAAACTGAGTCCTTCACAAAATGTTTCATTTCAAAACAGAACCCTTCACAAAACAGAGGCCTTCACAAAATGTTTCATCTCAAAACAGAACCCTTCACAAAACTTTTTATCTCAAAACAGTCACCCTTCACACATATGAATATTAATAAAAGCAGAGCCCCTTCACAATAAGAAGAATTATTTAAAGTTACATGTTATGAAAAATTAATAGGATTCTATAAAGGGAAGATATATTTTAAATGTGATTTTGTATAAGTTCATTTACTTTGAATAAATTGATTTTACTGAGATTTATATTATATTCATATTATAGAAAAAAGACCCAACATAGAATATTATATTCATATTATAGAAAGAAAAAAAAAAGAGTCCGATAAAGAATATTATCACAAAAGACATATGCATAGCATGCAAGAAAAATAATAAAAGTAATGTTAATTTAAATAAATGGTTTGTTTATATTAGCCAGTATTGGAAATATGTAAAAATTTTAAGTTATAATAGCATGAAAAATATAGAGTTTCACATACTTAATCAGTTATATTTAAAAAAAGTTATAATAAAACATCGATTTAAACATTGTTTATTTTTTATATATTTACCGCTTGAAAAATAGAGAGTCATTTCTTACTAAATACATCATAAGTTCAAAAAGTATTTAAAAATAATTTGAAAGCTTTCATTTACATATAAATTGTTTAGATTATTAAAAGCGTTAAACAACATTGGTTAATTATATTTAAAAATAAGTTGTTTATTTAAACAGCTTTAAAATAAATCGTTTGTTTAAATAAAGCGTTAGCTTCGATTAAATATTCTAAGAAAACGTTGATTTATTACATTTAAAATAATAAATATATAGTAATAAATATATAATAAATGAATTTATTTACTTGATTTTCTGATATATCCATTAAGTATGTAGATATGTTCTATGCAGACATCCTAAATTTTCCGATAATGTACTAACTAAATCACTGGATGCAAGAGCGTAGACAGAGCACGTCTGGTTTGTTCAACGATATGAAAGTGAATGAGATCACCAAGCTATGCGTATTTCTTATCAGATAGCTGTTATCAGATAGGAAAAACCCAGCATGAGTCATTTGATAAGGAGATCGGTTAAGACTTGTATGCCTTCAGACCATAATTAAAAGTGACTTCGCTAATCTTTTTAATGAAAATACCTAATGAGATTCCGTAATTAATTTGTATAATTTAAAACGATTCATAAGATTAAATTTCTTTCTTTCTTTTTTTTTTCCCATGAATTTACTTTAGAAATATATTTATGCCTATTTAAAACTTCCAATCTTTTAAGGAATCATAATAAATATAGAATTAGGATTCCCTAATGAGATTTCTTAATTTATTTATTTTGAAACCCATTGCATGAGATTTTAATGAGTAAATTTTTTTTTCGCTTTTAAAAAGACCTTTCTTAAATATATTTGATCTAAACTATTTAAATATAATAGGAACCGTTTAGTTTATTTTAAAAAGCGGTAAAAAGCATTATTTAATAACGATAAATTAAAAAAACTTAAAAATAAATAAACTAAACGGTTCCTATTATATTTACATAGTTTAGATCAAATATATTTAAGAAAGGTCTTTTTAAAAGCGAAAAAAAAAATTTACTCATTAAAATCTCATGCAATGGGTTTCAAAATAAATAAATTAAGAAATCTCATTAGGGAATCCTAATTCTATATTTATTATGATTCCTTAAAAGATTGGAAGTTTTAAATAGGCATAAATATATTTCTAAAGTAAATTCATGGGGAAAAAAAGAAAGAAAAAAATTTAATCTTATGAATCGTTTTAAATTATACAAATTAATTACGGAATCTCATTAGGATATCTTCATTAAAAAGATTAGCGAAGTCACTTTTAATTATGGTCTGAAGGCATACAAGTCTTAACCTATCTCCTTATCAAATGACTCATGCTGGGTTTTTCCTATCTGATAACAGCTATCTGATAAGAAATACGCATAGCTTGGTGATCTCATTCACTTTCATATCGTTGAACAAACCAGACGTGCTCTGTCTACGCTCTTGCATCCAGTGATTTAGTTAGTACATTATCGGAAAATTTAGGATGTCTGCAAAGAACATATCTACATACTTAATGGATATATCAGAAAATCAAGTAAATAAATTCATTTATTATATATTTATTACTATATATTTATTATTTTAAATGTAATAAATCAACGTTTTCTTAGAATATTTAATCGAAGCTAACGCTTTTTTTAAACAAACGATTTATTTTAAAGCTGTTTAAATAAACAACTTATTTTTAAATATAATTAACCAATGTTGTTTAACGCTTTTAATAATCTAAACAATTTATATTTAAATGAAAGCTTTCAAATTATTTTTAAATACTTTTTGAACTTATGATGTATTTAGTAAGAAATGACTCTCTATTTTTCAAGCGGTAAATATATAAAAAATAAACAATGTTTAAATTGATGTTTTATTATAACTTTTTTTAAATATAACTGGTTAAGTATGTGAAACTCTATATTTTTCATGCTATTATAACTTAAAATTTTTACATATTTCCAATACTGGCTAATATAAACAAACCATTTATTTAAATTAACATTACTTTTATTATTTTTCTTGCATGCTATGCATATGTCTTTTGTGATAATATTCTTTATCGGACTCTTTTTTTTTCTTTCTATAATATGAATATAATATTCTATGTTGGGTCTTTTTTCTATAATATGAATATAATATAAATCTCAGTAAAATCAATTTATTCAAAGTAAATGAACTTATTCAAAATCACATTTAAAATATATCTTCCCCTTATAGAATCCTATTAATTTTTCATAACATGTAACTTTAAATAATTCTTCTTATTGTGAAGGGGCTCTGCTTTTATTAATATTCATATGTGTGAAGGGTGACTGTTTTGAGATAAAAAGTTTTGTGAAGGGTTCTGTTTTGAGATGAAACATTTTGTGAAGGCCTCTGTTTTGTGAAGGGTTCTGTTTTGAAATGAAACATTTTGTGAAGGACTCAGTTTTGAGATGAATGGTATTATTCTAAATTTTTCACTTATCGTTAAAGTAAATACTTTGTGTGCTTTTAAAAGATTTTTTCTTTTAGCACATTGAATGGGGACTTAATATTTAAAAATAAATTAATTTTCAATTTGAAAGAGATATTTTAAAGATTCATTTTAGTGTATCTGTGTGTAGGTGTGTGTGTGTGTGTGTGTGGTTTGTGTGTGTGTGTAAAATCTTTTAAAACTGATTAGATTCTAACCTATTTTTTTTATTTTATAGCCTAATAGTGCTCGATCGCTACTTGAGCAATTGCTCGTAGCGACAAAGCCCTCAAGTGATTTTGCTCCAAGTGATGCACCGTCAGGGGAAGCTATAGGACTTTTAGCTTCAAAAAGTACACTTAATAACTCGGGAGAGTTATTGAAGTCATCCCCGGTAAGAATTTATTTTTAATTGATTTAAAACTATATTTTCTTTGAAAAAGGTTTAGTATTTGATAATATAAAATAATGTTTGTACCCTTTTTCTATCATTTAAGATAATTTCACTTTTATAAATTGTAATAAAAGGATACACGATTATTCCATTTTTCTAAAGTCATATGTTTTAATATTAAACCTTTTTCATATTTATATTCAAAGTGTTTTATATTATTTTGGAGGGGTTATTTTCTGTATTAGTGTTTAATTTTTCATTGTGTTTTGTTATGGGAAAAAATGTAGCATATGATTTAATGTTTGAGTTAAGTTCCTATATTATTTTGGAGGAGTTATTTTTTAAATTGTTTAATAATTTTTCTATAAAATAAGATTTTAACTAACATTTATTTTTAAAAGTAAAATCTATTTTTAAAATTAAAAAGGAATTTTTAAAAAGCGTAGAAATAGTTTGAAGGGTTTTGTTACGAGATCCTTTTTTCAAAAGTTTTGTTGAGTAAACTAAATTTTAAACTGAGGCTTTTTTAAATCTTTTCAGACTTGCCCACAATGTAATAAGTCATTCGTACGCAATTCTGAACTCAATCGGCACTTGAAAACCCATAGCGGTGAGAAACCTTTCCTATGTGATATCTGTAGCAAATCATACACTCGAAAGAGTGATTTAAACAGACATACTAAAGTACATGAAAAAATGACATGCACCGAGTGCAATGAGGGGTTTAATCTTAAAAAAGATCTCACGTTGCACCAACGCACCATGCACCAAACGGCATCAAAACGCAAAAGTTTAGATAATAATGCACCCCGTAGTAAAAGGTCTCGCTTACATAAAAGTTTTGACGCCTTAAATGTATTTTCCATTGTTACGTTTGAGTCCAAAGAAGACAATGAGCATGATTTCAATGCATTTTTTACGCAAACGGCACCTTTGTTGGAAGAGGAAATCCAATTCCAGTTAAGCGAAAAACGTGCCCTAAAATGGTATCCTGTGGTCCATGTTATTCTATCCAAAATAACACAAGAGGGGGATTTCGAGACCATCAAAGCACACTTTCGTTCTAATGTCATGATCGAGCTGGCCGATTTTTCTATTACAAGTAATATGCAGCAAGCTTTTGCTAAGATTCAAAAATCCTTTGAAGCATTTGTTCAAATGGGCTCTGGTTGGACCATGGAAAGTATAATCAAATTGGAACTTTGTATGGCAAAGTACCACCCCCTCGCTGCTAGCACTTATATCGAACTTCCTCCGAAAATATACAAGAAAAGGGCCGTACTCAATATTAAGAACGAAAAAGATAACAAGTGCTTTGTTTGGTCTATTCTCGCCCACAAATATCCAATTCCATACAATGAACATGCTAATAGAGTGTCAAATTATGAACCCATGAACACGAAATCAAATTAGGAAATATTGAGTGCCCCATTCCGTTATGCAAAATACCAAAATTGAAGAACTCTACAACCTTCGTATTAATGTATTTGGATATGAAGATGAAGTTTTTCCATTATATGTTTCTGACAGAGAAGATGAAGACTGCATTAATTTATTACTTATCAATAACGAAGATAAACATCACTACTGTCTCATTCGAAGCTTCTCAAGGCTGCTGGGGGATCTTACAAATCATCATGGAGCTAGTTATTATTGCTACCACTGTTTGCATCGATTTTCTAATGAAGATTTATTGAAAGAGCATACGCCTTTATGCAAGAAGCATGCTCCACAAAAAATTCGAATGCCGGAACAGGGGGACCATATTCTTCAATTCAATAATTATCATTACTGTCATCCGGTCCCCTACATCATCTATGCTGACTTTGAATCTTTGATTGTCAGCATAGATCAGGTGCACACAAATCAAACTAAAAAAGTGGCTCAACATGAAGCATGTGGATATGCTTATATCATTATCGGTCCTAATGGTCAACCCACTAAACGTATAACAGTCTATCGCGGGCCCAACGCTGTTAGCCACTTTTTAAATGCCTTATTAGAAGAAGAAAAAGAACTTGCCAATTCATTAACGACTATTGTACCTATCAAGATGACGCCGCAAGATGAAGAAAATTTCCAGTCAGCCACGCAATGTTATCTTTGCAAAAAAGCTTTCAATGGGGACAAATTTTATGACCATGATCATCTAAGTGGTCGCTATCGGGGGTCCTTGCATAATAGCTGCAATTTGAAGTTTCGTCTTCAAAAGAAAATACCCGTCGTATTTCATAATCTGAAACATTACGACGGGCACTTGTTAATGCAGCAACTGGGCAGTATTGACGATCACGAATTTTCCGTCATTCCATCTACGATGGAAAACTATATTTCTTTTTCTTTGTCAAAGAAAATTAACAAGTGCAGAGTGTCTCTCACATTCATTGATAGTTTTGCATTTATGGCCACCTCCTTAGAAAAATTAGTCAATAATTTAGAACATGACAAATTTCATGCTTTAAAACAGCACTTTCCTCACAATACTGATCTATTACTCAGAAAGGGAATCTATCCTTACGAGTATATGGAGAGTTTTAAAAAATTTGATTAAAGCGAGCTGCCACCACCCGATGCCTTCACCAGTACTTTAACTGGTGAAAAAATTTCTAATCAAGATTATCAACATGCACAAAATGTATGGAAATCCTTCAAGATTAAAAACATGGGCGAGTATCATAATCTCTAAGTTCAAGTGGATGTTCTCCAGTTATCAGATGTTTTCGAAAACTTTAGAAAAATATGCTTCGAATTTTACAATATCGACTGTGTGCACCTGTTAACAGCCCCTGGACTAGCATGGCAGAGTTGTTTAAAAATGACGAATCAACCCCTCGAATTGCTCACAGATATAAACATGCATCTGTTTATTGAGCAAGGCATTCGAGGGGGTATTTCAGTCATAACAAAGCGTTGGGCCCAAGCAAAAAATGAAGTCATTGGCAATGGCGAAGGGGGCGAAAATGATAATTATATTATGTACTTAGACGCCAATAATTTGTATGGGTGGGCCATGAGCCAATCTGTGCCATGCGGGGAGTTTGAGTGGGTCTCTGAAGAGAGTATCTCTGTGAAAGAGATACTTGAACTTCCCGAAAATAGTTCAGTGGGTTATATTCGCGAAGTCGATCTTGCATACCCCCAGCAGCTTCACGACGACCACAAATGTTATCCACTGGCGCCCGAAAAAATGGAAATCAATTATGAAGATCTCTCTCCTTTTTCTATCGACACTCTGCACGGAAATAAATACTGCCCAGTTACGAAATTAGTCCCCAATTTAAAAGATAAGAAAAATTATATTACATATTATAAAAATTTGAAATTTTATTTACAGCAAGGCCTCCAAATACTAGCTGTACATAAAGTATTGAAATT
Source organism: Maratus michaelseni (assembly GCA_963931845.1). Taxonomy (NCBI): domain Eukaryota; kingdom Metazoa; phylum Arthropoda; class Arachnida; order Araneae; family Salticidae; genus Maratus; species Maratus michaelseni. The sequence goes on from OZ007591.1 coordinate 169,904,719, forward strand.
CCAACAAAAGCCGTGGCTGAAAGATTATATCGATTTTAACACCGAGCAGCGAAAAAAAGCAAAGTCCCCCTTCGCCAAAGATTTTTTTAAATTGATGAATAATGCGGTGTATGGCAAGTCGCTGGAGAACATCCGGAAGCATAAAGATGTACAGCTAGTGAACAGTGAACAGAAAGCGAAAAAACTTGTCTCAGCTCCTACTTTCAAAAGGTTTCTTCCTTTTGATCATAATTTAGTAGCAATCGAAAGGTTAAAGCAAACCCTCACATTAAACAAACCCATTTATGTAGGGTTTGTTATATTGGAGCTGAGTAAGATTCTCATGTATAACTTTCATTATAATGTTATAAAAAAATCTATCAAAACAAATCGACGCTTCTGTTCACGGATACGGACTCTCTAACGTATGAAATCCGTACTCGAAATATATACACGGATATGCAGGCATTTTCCGACATGTTGGATACGTCTGATTATCCAACAGATCACCCCTTATTTGATAAGAAAAATAAGAAGGTGATTGGAAAATTTAAAGACGAGCTCAACAGTAGACCGATTCATGAATTTATCGGTCTACGAGCCAAAATGTATTCCGTCATGTCGGCCGATGGGGAGAAAAAAACTGCAAAGGGGGTGGCCAAAAACGTTGTTAAAAATAAAATCAAACATAATCATTATAAGACCTGCTTAGAGAATCTACAATCTACGAGAGAGATCCAATATCGAATTCAAAGCGAGCGACATCATCTTCACACAGCACAAGTTAACAAAATCGCTTTGTCAGCTTTTTATGATAAGCGTTATATTTTAGAAGATGGTGTCCACACGCTCGCGCACGGCCACTATAAAATTCCTAAATAATCATTTCATATTTTTTCTTCAAGATTTTCAAAAATCAAGATTTTTTTCTTCCAAGCAAGATTTAATTCAAGATAAAAATCAAGTTCAAGCTTCAAAAGTTTTCTTCTTGTTTCAAGAACATTTTTCATGTACGGGGTGCATTATTCAAAATATATTTTTCAAAGTTAATTTAAAGGTGCTAGCAGCTGTGGGCGAGAATATCAGGGGCACTCAATAATCTTCTCTTCTTTAAATATCAAGTCTTCAAAAGTCATGTCTTCTCAAGTCTTCAGAAAAAGAGGATGCATAAAACTGGTGAAAAAGGTTATACTGGTTATTAAAAACAGGTTATACCGGACATTAAAAAAATTGTGGCGTTATGAATTGTTTTCATAGCGGGTGGTTATGGTGGGTCCACAATTAAAAAAAAAAATTTTTTTCTATAAAAAAAATTTTTGGAAAATATTTATTTTTTGAAAAATTCATAAAAAATCTATTCTCTAACAGAAAAATACCTCGTCCTACTATAGCATGATAACTCTACGAAAAAAACTCCCACCTCAATAATTACCCAAGGAGCATTCCACGATTCATTAATTAAACTAATTCCATTAATTAAAATAATCCCCCCTCTTACAGTTCGTTATCTCCCCCATTCCCTTATCTCCCCCACTCCCTTATCTCCCCCATTCCCTTATCTCCCCACTCCGCTTATCTCCGTGACGTATTTCCGCCGCGACGTACTTCCGGGCTGCACTGACCTTCCTTCGACCTTGAGGTTGGTGCCGCGGTGCCGCTGGCGTAGAACGCCCAATTATTATCTACTATCCTTTTTACACTTTTATATTTAGATTGGGGTTTTTGTATGTAAAGATGAAATTTTGTAATGGATTTTCCCCCTATTTCCTGGTATGCTAAAATTATAAAAAAATAGTTACACAGGTTTTCTTTCAGTGACTATTACATTGTGCCATAATTTTATATAAAAATTCCTTTTTACATTGTTTTATTTAACTTAACTTTGTTTTTGTATGTAAAGATGGAATTTTGTGATAGATTTTTCACCCCTTACCTGATATTCTACAATTATAAAAATTATGTACACTGGTTTGTTTTCGATGATTATTCCATTGTGTCATAATTTTATAAAAAAAATCTCCTTTTACATTATTTTATTTAACTTAACTTTCTTTTTGTATAAGGATGGAATTTTGTAATAGACTTTTCACCCCTTTACTGATATGCTAGAATTATAAAAAATATGTACACCTGTGTGCTTTCTTATTCCATTGCGTCCTAATTTTATATAAAAATCCCTTTTTACACTTTTTTATTTAGATTATGGTTTTTGTATGTACACATGTGTACTTTCTATGACTATTTCACTGTGTCAGAATATTATAAAAAAAATCCCTTTGTGTACTTTTTTATTTAGCTTGTGGTTTTTGTATGTAAAGATGGAATTTTGCCATCGATTTTTCAGGCACTTCCTTTCATGCTAGAATTAAAATCATTATGTACATAGGCGTGTTTTCGATGACAATACAATATATTTATATTTTTATAACTATAAGTTTAAATTATTAAATTAATTTTAAGGCATTTTTCTGTAACCGACAGTAGGTGGTAAATCATCAAAAATCTTTATGTTTACAATTGTATACGAGTTACAAAAACAATCGAGTTAAGTATGCGCCAAACGACGCTCATTAGAAAAGAACAACTGGCTGTGAAAGTGAAACAATGGAATATTTAAAACACTAAAATTAGAAAAAAATATAGATAAAAAAATAAAGAGTATAATATATTTTTAAAGAAATATCCGGTTATTTTTCTTAAACACACGGAATTTTCTACCTTTAAAAAAAAATCTGAATAGAAATAAAATATTCAAGTTTTGAAAGAGATAGAGGTGTGATGTCATGGCCTACAGCTCCCAATAATTCTTCACACATATATACAATTACTTCATAAATACATATTATTAGTAACTAAATTGTTTTATTTAAAACAATAATATAACTAGAAATTGGTGATAATTTTCGTAGATAACTTCCCGAGTCATACCTCGCATTACACAAAAACTATCGTGCCCATCTCAAGCTAAGTTAAATCTCACACAGTCGAGAGTTCTGTAAGGAAAAACAAAGACCGAACCTCATATTCCGTCGAAACACGATTCTCCAAGCTGACTCCTTAGCTATCGGCACACCTCACGATTGTCTACTGTTCATCTCTTGTCTCTGTCCCTTTTCTTTCCTTAGCGCCCAGAATTCCTTTTGTGAATTTATTCATAGAATCATTATTATAGAATCCTCCATCATATTCTCCACTTATCTATTCTGGAATAGTTACTCCTACCTAAGGAGGTAATACATAGAAGAAAAGGATTTACATTCCTCCTTTCCTCAGCAGAGATCTTTTAGGGAACCATCCGATCTCTATTGAGATAACCTTCACAAAGGCATTCCTCCTTCTGTTCACGGGATTAGCTTAATCACCATCTGACCATAAAGATTGATAGGGATGACCCAAGGTTATCACAACTCCTTCCCCCGGAGTAAAATTTTGTCACGTACCGTCTATACACAATAAGCCCTTTAATAAACTTCCAGAGAGGTCGTTATGCATAAATCCAAACATAAATTGTCATCAAAAGCTACATTACACATGAAATCCCTACAGAAAACAAATATTTCCCTATACTCAGATTTGAAAGGATATACTATCCGCATGACATTTCAGAACTTTCCATAACAGTATTTAAGTGTGATTCCAGAACTAAGTTACACATTTGACGCTAGAAGAAACAATTTAAAAACAGAATATACCTATACAATGCTAACTACAGTTTACAAAATTCCATCATAACAAAATTTTTAACGATAAAAAGAAGAAATGTATATACAAAGCAATGCTTTACACAATTTGTTGCTAGATGCTTTGCTAGACAAAAAGTATGCGTATGAAATTATGCAATTATTAAATTATTAAATCATACAATTACGAAATTATTAAACATTAAATGATAAACATATACAAGACAGATATTAATAATCAATTCCCCCCTTTTAGCACAAAATGTAATTTAGAGAATCTAATAAAATCCAACATCTGTATTACCTTTATCATAAAATTTCTTGGACACTAATTTATGTTTTATAACTTTAGCGCCATAATTTTTTTTTCTGAAATTACCGTTTGATTTTAATAAATCTCCCCCTGAGATCCGTCCTGAAAGCAGATAATTCAGTGTGTTTGACTCTGTGTGAACAGAACCTTCCTTTCTTAACTTTTCAATGTCCAAATTCCTTATAATTTCATCTTCCTCTTTCTTACGAAATTTTACCCATTTTTCTCTAATTATCCGAGTATCGGACAACTCATCATATCCAAATTAACTGTGATTCCTTGCACGATCTCTGTCCTCGGTTAACCACTCTCCTATCCCAATTTTTAACCGTTTTTCATTTTTCATTTTTTTGACAATCAGCCCTCCAAATTACTCTATTATTCTGCTTCACCTGAGTTCTAAACTCTCTCGCCTATGGCCCATGCGAACTCAATTTCTCAACTAAACTATTTCTAACTTGCGAAACTCTTACACTACCACCAAAATACCTTGGTATGTTTGCATCCCCTTTAGGATTTTTTTAAAATTCACTTTCTCTAGATGGCCTCCTATCACCTTGCGTCTGAGTAAAATATATCTTCAGTCTAAATTAATTTAAACCCTTTTTCCAAATACCCATCAGTCACTTCTCCCAGTGAATTTACTTCTGTGTCATTATTTATTTCAACAGACTTCTTATCCGAATCACCCATCTCGTTTACACCCTTTTTGCTAGTCCATTTCTACTCTTGATCAACAGATAATACCGGGGTTTCCTGTTCATTCAATTCTCTTTGATTCTCCATCTGTTCATACACCGACTTCTGCATGTCTAAATTCTGCATCTTTAACAAAGCATAAACAGCTGGTGTTATGAGCGGAGGAGAATTCAATTTCTTAACTACCGCAACAACCACATACTTTACATGGTATTTTTTCTTCCCTTCTGTCAACGCTATTGGTATGGATACCAAGTCCGCCTTTTGTTTACTTCCCAGGGCCAGAAGAAGAAAGATATTACACACCTTTTTTGCACTCTAGGGAATGTAACTTGCATCAATAACTCCAATTGCGCTCCTGTGTCATTTACCGCTTTGACCGTCTTACCGTTTACGTATAAATTAATCATCGGTAAATCAGTTTCCACAACCCCTCAATTATTTACATCCGTCCATCTCTAGTAACAATCCAGCCTATATTTTTATCCTCATAATTTGATTTCGTTTTTAACCAATGCGCACAGTTGGATTTTATGTGGCCAGGCTCCAAACAAAAGTAGGACTGAATGTGCCTCTGTGTTTCGAAAGCTTGGTATTTCATAAATTTATCATTTTTCACAATATATTTTTTATTCTCCAAATCAGATTTCGATTTAACTTCGCTTTTAATTTTAGAATTAAAGTTATTTTCCGGATTTTCTTAAAAAGATTTTTTTCCCCAAGATATTTTTTCCGACCTCTTATATTCTCTCTTGATACTATCATATTTATCACACTTTTCTGCGAGTATCGAAGCTATTTTCATTTCTTTTCATTCGTCCATAAATTTTTCTTTTATTTCAAAAGGAGCCCGTTTTTTAACTTATCCGTGAGCATAAGTTCTTTTAATGATTCCAAATCTCTCACTTCTAAAGATTCCAACCAATTATCCAGATAACCCCTTAACTCATAAAATAAATTTACCCGTAATTCACTCGGTATTTTTTGGTGATTTTCAAACTTTTGTTTTAACGCAGCGGTACTCAGCCTAAACCGATCTAACAAAACTTTTTTTATGTGTCGAAAATCATGGCACTTATCTACGGATTGTTTCACAATAATTTCTAGAATATCTAGAGGCAATAACTAAATTAACTGGCATCTCAGGGGTTATCCATGAGAAATTTTAGCTTTATTGGGTTGCCTTTCAAATATCATAAAGGAAATAATAATATCAATAACTTTTGAATCGAAACGCGGAACTAAATCTTTTAAGTTTAATTTTGGAGTTCTATGCAAATCTAAATTTGATGCATATGAAGAAACACTAACAGTATCCGCATAATGTTGAATACGTAATTTTTCTAATTCAAACTGCTTTTTTTATCTTTTTCTTCTTGTGCTACACGATCTAATTCGCTTTGTTTTTCCTGTTCTTTCCTTTCCGCCTCCTCTTCGAAAATACATTGTACGCGAATTTTAGCAAAACTTTGATAATATTCCGATGCATTAATGCGTATTATTAAGGATGCAATTCAATAGACGGAATTATACCTTTATTTTTATCCGTTTACTGGTCTCAAATTCATCTGCTAACAACAGCAAGACGTTTTTAATATATTTTGATGAATACTCTGCCATATTTTCTTCCAAAATACACTAAATTCCAAAATATCAAATATATTCTAATTACAAAAATTATATTAAATACTGAAATAGAATTTTATTTACTAAACGTATAAAAATGTATTCCCCAAATTATCCTGCAAGAGTAACGTCTTTCAAAAAAAAAAAAAAAAAAAAAAAAATCTGAGTATACTTCCAAAATAAATTTTTATACCTCCCCCCCCCCCCCGCACAGTACAATATAAATTTATTTTTAAACATTAATCATAATCTTCCACAGTATACCCATAAAATTAAAAATATAACTTTATTACTGCAGTAAACAACAAATGTATAAAACCCAAACTTTAATTACCAAAGTTGTATACACAATTATGATTAAAATTCCCCAATTAATAATCAAAATTAATCCATAATAGTTCACTATACCCTAAGTAAATTTTCAAAATGTATAAATATACAATTCTCATAACCTACTAAATAACTTTGAAGATGCCAGCAATGCAATTAAACATAAAAATTCTATCTAAAGATTTTATTCCCCGAATTAATCATTTCCCTAAAATTTTTAATTTCTCATAGTTATTTTTCCCCGAAAACAAAAATTACCAACATTAAATTCAAAACAGATCTTTCTAGAAAATTACATAAAAGTGCTTACCTCCCAAAATGTAGATGCACTCTCCACACTGCTCCAATGTTATCCTGCACTTTTAAACACTAGGACCGTAGTCCTTTGAATTTAATTAATGACAGAACGATGCAAGCTGACTCCTTAATCAAAAGTGCACTAGACGAATCACAACAGAACTTCTATCCACTGATGTAACACGACATATCACTTGAATTTTTACTAGCCCCAACTTCTCATTAGATGACACACCGATCCGTCCTTAATTCCTGGAACCTTGAGAACTCCTCTTGATTGCCATCTAAAAATTACGTCGTCTTCTTTGCTTACATTCCTGGTTATTCATCTGCAGAATTTCAGGTTATGTAGATCCTGTGTCTAATTTACTGTAGACAACACTATCCCGTCGCTGCCACCAATTATTAATTATATGTATATATAGCTGTGACGTCGTGGACTACAGCTCCCAATAATGTCACATATATATATACAGGGATGTGATCTCTCCTCTTTTTGCATACCAATATAATCTTAGAGAAAACGTTGTTCTGTTAAATCGCAGAATGTTCTGGTTAAATTAAAAAACATTTTCTGTAAGATTATACTGGTATGCAAAAAAGGGGAGAGATCTCATCCCTGTATATATTTGCTTCATAAATATATATTATTAGTAACTAAATTGTTTTATTTAAAACAATAATATAACTAGAATTTTATAATAATGTTCGTAGATAACTTCCCGAGTCATACCACGTATTACACAAAAACTATCTTGCGTATCTCAAGCTAAGGTACATCTCACACAGCGAAGAGTTCTGTAAGGAAAAACAAAGTCCACACCTTACATTCCGTCGAAACACAATTCTCCAAGCTGACTCCTTATCCATCGGCTCACTTCACGACTGTGTATTCTTCATCTCTCGTCTGTCCCTTTTCTTTCCTTAGCTCCCAAAACTCCTTTTGTGAATTTATTCAGAGAATAATTATTCTAATTTCCTCCCTCATATTTTCTACGCTTCTTTTCTGGAATAGTTACTCCCACCTAAGGCGATAATACATTGCAGAAAAGGATTTACATTCCTCTTTAAGATAACAATAGAGGTCTTTTAGAGAACCAACCCTCTACTCAGATAACCTTCACAAAGGTATTTTTTCTTCTTTTCACGGGATTAGCTTTATCCTCAGCTGACCGCAAAGATTGATAGGAATGACCCCAGATCATCACAGACGCAATAAGCAAATCATAAAAAGCAAGAAATAATTCTTGTTAATTTCATTGCATAGAAATGCATTTTTAATTTTTAATTTGGGCTTTCATTTGACAATTTAAAAGTTTTACACTTTGTATTAGCAGTTTTCAGTTTAAAGCATTCCACGTATAATTAAAATATTTTTTAGAAAATGTATAAGGAAAGAAATAGGAATAAAATTTCCATGCAGCATGAAATCACTGAATTTCTGAAGAAAAAAAAAGATTCATAAGGTTCTATTTCTGTATGAGGTACTTCTTCCAAAATAATGCATTCTTCTCTTTGTACTCTAGTGACTTATCATAGTTAATCCATGCTGAAAATATTAGCTAGATAAAAAGTTCCATGGTAGAAAATTTATTGAGAATAGGGTAATATGGAACATCCGAACTGCAATACATTTTATAGAATTCTTTATGTAGTAATCTCATGAACAATTTTCGAATATTTGACGTAAAAAACGGAATAAAAGCTGCATATTTTCCCTGTCTCATGTATTTTAATATGGGAGTTATTACAGTTAATTTAACTTTTCCATTCTTTGATTTATTATCCAATCAAAAAATAGCATACAAAAATTAATGGAAGAAATAATAAGACGAAACATAAAAATATATATTAAAAATATTCCAAAATATAATCTCAGCTTTTAAAGTTTAAAAGTTTATTTTTGAAAGAAAAGAAGAGAGAAAGATTTAGATATCGAGCGAAAGAAAAAAAAATGAAATAAAGTTTCTATTCAGCATATATATCATTGAATCTCCAAAAAAATATGGCAGTGCTCTATTTCTATTTGAGGTACTTCGTCCAAAGTAATGCATCTTTCCTTTAGTGATTCATCATTGTTAATCCAGGCTGAATATGCTGTAAAAGAAATCCTACGGTAGAAACTCTATTCAGAATAATGCAATGAGAACATTTTAAGCTATAGTGAATTTTATAGTATCTTTTTAAATAATCTTATCAGCAATGTTTCAGCAATTTTTATATAAGAAAAAAGTATTGGAATTGTGAAAATTTTCGGATTCCACTTTTTGATGGATTTACACATTTTAGGATGTCCTGAACACGATTCGACTAATTTTGGAAAATGTCTGTCTGTCAATCTGTCAATTTTTGGGACGCTCTATCTTAAAAAGTAATACATGGAATTTTATCAAACAGCACATTGTGTCGGAACTTAAAAATATATATAGGTACTGGTACTAATTATGTTTTGGTGTATATCGCCCAGTATGTGGCGCTACTACAGTGTGTTTTTCACTGGTACCTCTTCAGCTATATTTCAAGAACTAATGAACGAAATTTCAGCAAACTGCATATTATGTTAAATCATAATATAAATTGATACATTTTTATGTCTATTGCGTAACATGTAGCGCTGTAATACTTCGTTTTTCCTGATTACAGGGATCCGTATATGTCAAAAACTAGCACACGGAATTTCATCAAATTGCATATTCGGTTAGACCTTCACGTAAATTAGTAATGAGATGACATTGTTGCGCATATCGCCTTACAGGTGAAGCCTCTATTGTTATGTTTTTCAGGATTTCTGTCATATCTATATTTCGACATCTTTTGGATGGAATTGTATTTAATATTATATGTAAGATGCGTTTTCTGAAAATCCATGCCGGTTCAATTTCAGCTTGGATCACTTAACAGGGGCGCTCTTATACTATGCTTGAGAAAGTGTCTTACAAGGGTCCTCGATCAATTGATGCAATTTAGCGAGCGTGGTTTGCGTAACATTAAGTACATTCTTGGAAGTATCATACACTGTTAACCACATTGTCGCTAGTTTCGTTCTTTTTCGAAACAAACTTTGGCTATGGGCCCGTATATGGAATATTAGACCTGTGTTTTTGCAGTGAATACTGCAGGTGTACACTCTCCAGTTTAGAAAAACAACTAGCAAACTCTCCAGTTTAGAAAAAATGGTTACATAACCATTATTAAACTCCATTCTGACCATATTATTGCCCATATTATGGTCAGAATAGAGTTAAATGACAGTTATGTAACGGTTTTCTCTAAAAACGGTCAAATGACTGGTCAGTTTGCTGCAAAGTTATAACAGTGTATCTCATTTTAAATTGTGTAGAAATATACAGGATGTCCACAAGTTGCTTTATTATTTCAAGCTTTTACCTCAAACACAAATGAACAGATACATGTATGGAAAGTAATACAATACTAGGATCATATGTTATTGAAGGTTTTTTTTGCATCAAATTATAAACTTTTATATATACACCATTAGTTGCACAAATTATATCAAGGCGATAATCGTCGACGTTTTCCCTGATTGTCGTTTCCCCCCCCCCCTTCTTGCATTATCCAACACTGACCAGATCACCATGAATGCTTTGTGCCATTCAAAAATTTATGGACGGCTACACAAGAAATTCAAGGTCAAGGTCAAACCGGGCGGGAAGACCTACCTTTCGGCTAAAGCTCAACTAGCCCCACCCAGCAGGTTTGTTTACCCAATTATACTGAGCATTACTAAATTATACTTTGTGATATTAAGCAATAATTACACTATGTAATGCTGAAATACAAATTCCGAAAATACAAAATTCCAAAAATACAAATTTTGAAAATACAATTTACCAATTCTATTGAGCAGTACTAACTTGAGAAGGATTCGCGTCGTTTAAAAAAATAGATAAAGCTTAAAAAGTTATTAAATTTTAATGTTGTGAAAGCTTTAAATTGAAGTCCCGTTATAAAATTTTGTTTCCTTATAATTAATAGACATGATCGCTTTTGTGAATCTAGGAAATGAGGACAAAATGCAAATCATAATTTTGGCTAAGTTATGGGATCAGTCATTTAACAGAATCATTTTCAGTGGTCAAACATAACTTACAAAAGCATTACCAAAATAGAATCTTACAAAATAATAATATTTTAAATTCCTAAAACTTTTTATCGTTTCATGTGTTTAATCACCTTCAGTAAAAATAATTTAATAAGAAAGATGGAAATATGAATAATGTGCGGAAAAAATCAGAGAATATTTTTCCTTATCTTGGAGTTTAATCAGACTCAAAATTAAGAGAATAAAATGCTTTCAGAAAATCTATTTAAAAAAATATCTTATGAAATTTACAAGTTAAAAGAAAGTGTTATTTTTATATATTCTACGGAAAACAAGAGAACTACTAAATTAAATCGAGTTATAATATTAATCTCAATGAGAATAAAAAAATATATGTGTGATCCACTTATAAATAAGAGAATCCTAATAAAGGAACTACCAAATCTTTCTTTATGTCCTTAGAGAAAGCCTAAAGTATCGTTCGTCTTCTAAGTGTATTTGTTACATGTTCGGTTTTCGTCCTTAATTTTGTGTTATAGATTTCACTTTAGTTTAGTTTCACGAGCAATTTATTCTAATAAAAGTTTCTCGTAATATCATTTACTCTTGTTCCTCTTCGTAAAGTAATGTAATTAATTTTCTATGCATTTATGTTTCTTTAGTTAGGTATGTTTCTTGGATTCTCATCAATTTCTGTGAACGCTGAAATCAACTATACTAGAATAGGGGGAATATTATGAATATACAAAGTAATCGATCAAGTGCGAATTTTACTCGCGCACAAAGAGTTCCCTACAATAAATTTATTAATTAATAATTGCAGTATTACAAAAATTCATTGTTAAAAAAGTAATAAGACTTTTTAAAAAACTTGGAATTATTTAATGAATTATTTTTCAATATTTTCTGTCAATAATTGAATTCAAAGGGAATGAAAAACGTTGACTATTTATCACTATGACTCACCTTACCTAAAAAAAAGACATTGTAAAAAGTTTTAACTTAGCTTTGGCGCACTTCGAAAATAAGCCGCAAAGTTTAAATACCGTTTGGTTCGTGCCGCGTTTTTCTAGATAGGTTTTTAATTAATATCTCGACTAATTACCGATATTTTTTTTCCAAAAATCATTATAAATAATCCTTGGACGATTCCTCGAGACCCCTTTGTGAGCTGAGCGCCCGCAATGTAAAGTTTGTGTGAACTAAAAAGTGAGATTCTCTGAAAAGCTATGTGACCTCTAAGATAATCGCTATAGTTTTCCTAGAATGATTAAAAAAACCTACTACTAATGGGGGAGGGGGGGGACACACTTTTGCATTAAATTTTCGACTATGTCTCAGAAAACATAATACCCAAAATTAAAACAAATATATTTTTGAGTTTGGTGTTACAAGATCTTTCGAACCCTCACACGATATTAAAAACAAATATATATATATTTTCAACTAAATTAATTAGCCCTACTAAATTTTTAGTTAAAATTTTTGTGAATGGATAATAATCTATAAATATGTGGGTCAATAGCTTTTATAGCCATGCCAAGTTTGAACTTTCCACGTTCGTTAGTTTTCATGAAAAACGGGTGTGACTGACGGACAGACAGACACACGAGTGATTTTATAATGGCTCCGTTTTTACTTTTTAAGTACGGAACCCTAAAAACAATGAATGAAACACAAGTTAGTGCTTCGTTCAGAGATTTCATAAAACAGTATGTTATAAGCTATACAATGACAAAAATAAGGTGAACGGAAGTATTTGATAAAATAGGTATATTTTCGGTTTCCAGAGATCATCTTTTCTGCCCCGTGCAATCTTAAAATATGTTCAAATAAGGATTATCTTCGCTGATTTCACATACTTATCTGTCATACATATATGTCAGTATATCGTCATCTAACTTTTTAGACGGAATTTAAATTCACTTCCTACGAACGAATTTTGCTCTAATTTTCAGAATAAGCTTAACTCATTGTCAATTTTACGTTTTGATGAAAACTTTCACGTGATGGGATATTTTATGCATAATAGTAGTGTCCCTGGCGGGAAATTTCTTAAATGAAGTGAAAACGCAAATGAAGCTTACTTCCCACGAACGAATTTCGCTTCAATCATCAATATAAACTTCTGTCATGGTTAATTTTATGTTTTTATAAAAAATTTCACTTTATTGGGTATGATTGGACATTGACGGAAAGTCCGCCATATTAGTTACAAAGCAGGTGGAACGCCGTAGAACGCAATGCATTTTCATCCGCGTCCAACACTTTTTATTCTATTAAAATCACCAGAAATTTATTTCATATGCCTTCACAGAGTCATTCAGAACATAAACATAAGCACAATTCCGTTTTAATGAATAAGAATTCTCAGAAAATGCTATTTCTTTTATTCGGCTGAATTGCAGGGTTAACATTTCGGGACTTTACATTATGCTTAAAATATTCGAATTTTATTATAAACAAATATTAAAGTTTTTGGTATTTTTTTTTCACTTAAAATAAACATTTTAATTTATGCATAACACAAGAAATGCTACATAATGTAATTTTTTGTAGCGTGGGTATTTATTTTTTACTTTCTTCTGTTTAAATGGTCATGACTCATGATATAGATTAGTTAGGTTACTTTTTTAAGTAAATAAATAAAATTTCTTAGAGGGAACTCTTTTAATTTTATAAGGTTAAAAATCTATCATTTAATAGCAATAAGAAATTTAAAAAAAAATACTGAAATATTCAGAAAAGTATAAATTTTTTAAACTTATTCCTAATATACCTTCTTTATTAATGTATTTACATTAATAAATTTAGATAGTTTTAAAGAAACTAATTTGTTGTATGAAATTAAAAAGCTTCAATTTTCTAGAATAATACACTTTATAATACTAAGTATATCTAAATATGAAAAAAAAAAAAAAAAAAAAAAAAAAAAAAAAAAAAACATTCCGAGAAACTGAATAAAAAAATTTACACACATATGCTTAGTAATGTTTATTTATATAGATCTTTATATATTGTGAATTTATATATTTTTGCAATTGTCAGAGTCAGCGCTTTTATACATAGATATTTTTTTTATGCGGAAAATTTAAATGTTTACGTCTTGTGCTCTCAAATTCCGCGGATATGTAAAAAAGAAATTATTAAAAAATGAAGTTTAACAATTTATTCAATTATTCCTTATAATTTATAAACAATTTCATATTTTAAAAAGAGTGCACTATATTCAATTTTATTCTGTATTACGTTCTTAAAATAAATGTTTCAAAATGTAAACAGAAATTCGTCGCCAATAACGTTTGTCAATTACCGCCAACTGTGTCAAACTTCGAAACTCCAAATTATTTACACGTTTTGCTCACTCACTACAAAAAGATTTAAATCAAAATCAGTTTTAAAATGTAAAACAAGAGACGCAGAAACGAAATTGCTTTGTTTGTGTTACTCATTTCGATAGTTATTATTTAATGAAACTGTTTAATGTTGACCGCATACTCAACAATTGAACTCTGACAATTTAAAATATGTTACAAAATAAATAAACATTACTAAATATTAAAAAGTAACTATAAACAACAAAAGAAAATTATCTATTAATAGTGTACTAAGTCTTGATACAATATTTAAAATGTTGAATCTTTAAAATCCAAATTTTCTTTAGAAAGCAATACCAGCGTATACATACAACGTAACTAAAATGGCGGATTTGTCAAATCTGCCGGCGACGCAATGTCCAATCTCTCTCTAATGTAGGATCCCTAGGTATTTTATGCTTGTAGCACTCCTGGTGGGAAAGTGCATAACGACGGAATTTATTCTTTCTTCCTACAAACGAATTTCGCTTTCTCTTCAGAATGAGTTGCTGTTATGGTAAATTTTATGTTTTGATAACAAAAAAAAAAAAAAAAAAAAAAAAAAAAAAAACCGCTATAGGTTTTGTTTATGCTGGCAGTGTTTATGGTGTGACATTGCATAACTATGCAAAAGAAACTTACTTTCTTCGACAAAATTTTTCTCAAAAGTTGCCGTAAAATTTATGTTTCGATAACAGTTTTCTCGTGATTAGTGCTTTTATGTTAATATGTCTCTTGTGGGAAATACGCACCCTTCCAAAGAACTAATTTTGCTAAATTATTCAAAATAAGCTCAAATAGCTTTTATCTCAGAATAAGCATGCTCAGATTTATGTCTTGGTAATAATAATAATAGTAATAATAATAAAAACACTTGATATGTTTTTATTGTCAGTGACGCCCCTTGTAAAAAAATTACATAGCTACTCAATTTAAACTCATTTAAAATTAATTCATTTCGCTTTAATCTTCAAAATAAACTTCTTTCATGGTCAGTCTTAAGTTTTTTGAAACATTTCATGTGAAAACGTTTTTATGCTGGTTGCACACCTGGTGGGAAATTGCATAACTACGCAAATTAAACTCATTTCCTACCAACAAATTTCGCTCAGAACTCCAGCAAATACTCCCTTCACTCCGTTGGAGGTTGTTTTACTGACATAAAATATTGGCTATGTTGAAGAAGAGATTGTCACCAGCATTTTTCCATGCTCTTAGTTCCAGAGATTTCCCCTATAAACAAAGAAACAACCAAACGTTACTTCTTTATAATATTAGTATATATATATATATTATATTGAATAATAAATGGCAGGAGAGCGAATATTTACTACATACTTGCGACAAAGCAAATATTAGAGTTTTTATTTTCACAAAAAGATAACAAAATAATTTTATCAAGAAATATACCTCATAACAAGTGTATGGGCAAGTAGTTATGCAAGTAGTTAAAATGCTACTATAGTGCATAAATCACTAGGATGCAAGTAGTAAAAATGGTACGTACAAGATACGAAGTAGTATTTACCAATTTGCTAACTGGGGATTCATCAGCTATTGTGCAGTCACACTGCAAAGAAACGGATCGAAATTAATAAACTAGGGAATGGAATAAAATAACAAAATACAACAATAACAAATTAAATACAATATTAGGTTATTTCCCATACAAATTAATGTAAAAATAAGTAGAATGCGGATGACAATAATATTAAAATCCACAATTATGTTTCGATTTAAATGTTTTTAACTCTTAAAAAATATTTTAAAATATTTATTTGCATTAAAATTCTTTAAAACACAAATAAAAAGATACAATAGAAAATAGAAAAAAATATCATAAAAATTATAAGTTGTGAAAATAAAAAACTTTTTTGATACACAAATAGAATGTACGTGTATTTGTATATGTATGTGCGCGCCCGCGCGTGTATGTGTGTGTAATTCCTTTGGTTTATAAAAATATCACTTAATGTTTGCTATAAATTTTCAACACAATATATTTTACTATTGAGGAATATTACACATGCCTGAAAGAAATACTTTTTGAAGATTGTTTTAATTTTTGTGACTGATTTTTATTTTAGTTTTAGTGCTGATTCCAGAAATGAAACCCATTGTTTTTTTTTCTTGTTTTTTTTTTTTATCACGTAAGTAATTTTTACAAAGGGATGGTATATTTTGAAGAAAACAGTTAAAATCATGAAATTGTGACATTTCATTTGAATTTCATTAATTCATAAATCCATATAAATTACATTTATATACTAGTTCAAGTAATTGTTAAGTATAAGGTAAAGCTAGGAGAGTCTGCGCACAATTAAAAAGAATAACAATAAAAAATCTAAATATTAATTTTTTGCTAAACTATCCATGAATAATTTTTACTTCATTTGTTTTTTATGCATTTCCATTGCTATTTTGTTTTTATGTTGTAATTTAATAGAACAGTTGTAATAAAACCAAGAAAGTTATTTTGCGCAATCTGTCCTTACAGGGTTGGTGTGATTGCGCAGATGGGTAGAAGAGATTGTTACTAATAATAACTATAATTAAATTGTTAACAATAATAATTACACTTAAATGACATTGTTGTAAGGTTTTTGTGAACATATATTATTGTATTAGGAGTGAATATTTCAATTTAATGATTAAAGAATCAGAAAAAGGAAATAATTTTAAAAACGATTAAACAATTTTAATTAAAGGAAAAAAAAATTAAAGAATCAGAAAAAAGCAAGTCCAAATAAGATTACAAAATAACATTAGGTTGCTTGATAACACGTTTAACTTAAAATTAGTCCATTTTCATTTTTACTTTCTTTTTATATAAATTTACCAATAAGCTGCGTAATATCTCCTAGCATGGAAACTAATGGGAACAGTGCGCGATCTCTCCTAAGTAGCAGATGCGCAAACTCTCCAATTTCGGTAGGAGAGATTGCGCGGCCTTTTATTTAAACATGACCGCTACTAAAACGAACCGTTGATGTTCACACTGTTAGTCTAGATTAGTATCTTATGAGAAGTCGCTTAAGTTTACAATATTTTGTACTACTGACATTCTATAGAAATTCTGACGAAAAGCTATGAAAATTCCAGCACTTACTTTGGGAAAACAAGACAAAATAGCAATGCTTTATCTTAGACGCTCAAAACAATCAACGTGCACTTTCAAGTAGACACTCCACTACTGCTGTTGTACAACTACCTGGAGTGGCTGGGCGCTCACTCTACCCCTTCCCCCCGAACACCCCTATGTGCACAATCTCTCCAACCGCGCGATCTCTCCTGGCTTTACCTTACGTATAAAGTTACATGTCCTTATAGTAACGTTTTTTTCTTTATATCAAGACTTTTTTTGCCACTTTTCCTCTTTGCAGGGATTGTCTCTTTGTAGCATTCAGCAGTAGTCGGCTATCATGCTGAAATTTCATCTTCCTTGAAAGCGCCTCTCCATGTCTGTTATATCCTGGTGTAATCTTTTCCCTTGTTCCTCACTAACTGCACCTAAATTTTCAGAAAAATAGTTCAAGTGCGAATCGAGAAAATAAACTTTTAAGCTCATAGTACAACCTAAAATCTTGACATTTTTTACCATCTCTTTTACAATAGATTTGCAGTTTGGGTCCTTTTTGTTTCCAAGAAAGCTAGTAATAACACCACTTACTTTACCGACAATTTTTTCATCTCAGACCCGTGTTATTAATCAAATTACTATCTTAATATAATACAGATTATTCTAAGAATATAATAATTATGCCTTATTATTTAACAATTATTTTACAAAAAAGATTAAAAGTGCACTATTTTTTAGGTATTTTTTTAAATCTTTATATACAATAATATAGATAGTTTTCTTATGATTTTGCTTTTTAAACAATACGATATTTTTAGAAAATGATTCTAAATTTCTACGTACATCATTTACATTTTAATTACATTAACTTTTTATTTTTTGCCTGGGACCTTTCACTTTCTCTCTTTTTTTTTGTAAGATGAAATTATTTTCAATCAAAATTTAAATTAATGCTCAAGAAATATAAGATTAAACCGAAACGAAACATAGTTGAATGATATTTCAACTGTATAATTTATAGCTTCTTCTCAAGATAAAGAAGATTAAATTGTAAATTTGAAAAAAAAGGAAGATTTATTTCATCTGAGAAGTCATGAAAAATGGCTTTTAAAGCTCAGTTTCTAAAATTAATCCCATCTACATCCATTTTCTGAAGTTTTTCCAATTTTTATTTCGTCTTTATTTTTACAATCTATCAATTTTCGTGCTTCCATGAATACATAAATAAAATAAAATCAACGTACATTAATATAAAATACACCACATACTTATTTTTCTAATTTTTAGTATTAAATAAACACGAGCAGGGAAGACCGAGCTATGCTCGGTCAAAATTAAATTTGAGTTCAAATATCATGACCCATGACCAAAATGACCCACTAATTGAATTTTCTCGAACATGTGACTTAGCCCAACAGTCTTCTCGTGCCCGAAAACCATTGGATGCAAAATTTAGGCTAAATTGAGCCGCTTTTTAGATCTTGACCCACAATGACCCAGAAATGACCCACTAATCGAATTTTCTCGGACATGTGACCTAGCCCAATGATTTTATCGTGCTCGAAACTCGTAGGACACAAAATTTAATCAAAATCGTTAGAGCCGTTTTTTAGATAAAATTAATTTGACCCGCGTTGACCCAAAAATGACCCACTAATCGAAAGTTCTCGAACATGTGACCCAGCCTAATAGTCTTCTCGTGTCCGAAAATGGTCGGATACAAAATTTTGTCAAAATCGTTTGAACCGTTTTTTAGATACAATTAGCTAGACCATGACCCAAAATGACCCACTAATCGAATTTTCTCGAACATGTGACCTACACCAATGGTTTTCTGGTGCCCCAAAATGGTAGGATACGAAATTTCGTCAAAATCGTTAGAGCCGTTTTCAAGATAAAATTTGCATATATATATATATATAACCACACACAAGATTTGCTCGTATTAGAATATATGAATATATGATAACTGTATCAAAGCAACCTATATTTAATTTGGTTTAAAAATACTTTTTTTTTGTTTTTATTTCTATTTCTTTTTTCTTTTTCCTTTTTTCTTTGACAATATCAGGTAATCTGTTTTTGAAATATGAATCTGAATTGCAATTTCATAGACCTTTGTTAAATAATGTAATCTATGATATTTTTTTATTTAATAAAACAATATAATTGTGTGAGGAAATAGTGCCATCAGTATTATCTGAAACAGGACTTATAGAGTAAAAAGTATTTTCATGTCTAAAATGCTTATAAAAATGATTTCTTGATATTCAATCCAATAGAAGTAAAACACATTTCAACCAAAACATTTCTGTGGTGAAATGTTAGAAAGGACAGATACGTCCATCGCAAAAATGTCATAGAAATTATATTTTTGTTTTCTATATGCATACTGAGTTACAAGAATAAACTGCTGATCCTTAGCATTACACAACAAACGGTGTATTCTTTCGAAGCCGAATTTCTTGGAAGCTCAAAAAGATAAATAAAAATAAGGTGGTCGAGAAGAATTTAGCACACTGTCAACTTCCAATGTTGGAAATCCCAATTAATGCTGTTCTCAAATACAAACTGGCTACTTTCTGACTACTTTTTGGAATATTTGTGAATACACTTTTTTAGCAAACGAATAAAATTGGCAAGTGTTCTTAGTAAGAAACTATGTAATCGAAATATTTTTTTTCCATTTTTCGGTAAAAGCAGAAAATGTATCAGAAAATACAGTCAAAGTCGGCGATTTGAACCAAAATTCTGAACTTGGCAGAACAGGAAAATAATAATAATAATAATAATAATAATAATAATAATAATAATAATAAAACCTGACATCCTGAGACAGCATTTACTAATAACTCGAGATGGAATACGTTTATCGGAAAATAAAAAACTGTTCAGTTACAAATTACGGCAAAAATTTCCTGCAAGTGTCATGCTTTCTTTTAAAAAAATAGTCAGGTAAATTGTTTTTAAGTCAGTTGTTTAGCGGTGAAACATATATTTTTGAGAACTGGAGAACTGCTTAATTCATGCAAAAAGCTATTCTTCTTTAATTCCCATTCCCATATCTAGTTAAAAAGTGCTCCAGCTTTAACGATGTCAGCAGATAGAAAGAGTTTTATGAAAAAACTTTCTTCTCTCTTATGATATTATGGGACTATTGGCTATAATTCCAGAGTTGCAATACATAAAAAGTTACCGGAAGAGTTTCAATAATCACAGATAGCATATGCATGGAATTCGATAATACCACCATTAACTGTGACGGGTGTATGTGGGCTTCACGCTCATGAAAATAAAAACATCTCTGGATACAGCAACTTCGTTGCATGCCGCTGTATCCGTTGAATTTCAAAATACATGGAATTTGGATTTGCCTCCATCACTGTAACGCATGTATGTGCGCTTTTTGTCCATAAAAGACGAAAAAATGAATCACTGTTTGCAATAATTTCGTTAGACAGAAATCTTAAATGTACATTAAATTGGATAATGCCGTGACCAGTATAACGAACGTATATGCACTTGGCACTCATGAAGAGATATAACTGGATACAGCAGCGTCACCGTCTTAAAAATACATTAAATTCGGTAATGTTATGCCGATGACAAAATCCTATTTCCTCTTTTTAGGTGCGTTCGTAATTATATAAATACGTAGCACCAATTGTCGTCGTTTGGTCCGTCCGTCTGTCTGTCCATCCGTTCGCATATAAACAACGCAAAAACGACCCAACCGAATGGTTTGAAATTTAAGATATATTATCTTTGCAAAATTTTGCCGAGACATTTCAAATTTTGAGAAAATCGAATCAAAACTTTAGAAAATATTAATAAAAACATTTATTAAGAAATTTGATTTAAAAAAAAATCGGTGCTTTCTTGGTATAGGAGCTTCCGCGGTTTAACCGTCAAGCGACCTAGATACTTATTTTATTACAGATATTAATCTGCAGACGATATAATTCATTTCACAGAATTAAAAATCATCAAGATCTGAATATTTATATAACAAGCTATAGTACAAACGCACCTCATTTGTCAAGTTTGACGTACAATTTCCAAATTGTTCAATTTTGAAAAGAAAACACGTGACTGAATTTTTATTCGAACCTTTACACCCCCCCCCCCCCCCTCGTTTTGGTTTAGTACGAAGACACGCAGGCAAACAATTTTACTTTTAATTGCTAAAAGGTGTAAAATAAAAAACTTAAAAACAGTAAAAATGTTTTATTAGATTGTTTACTACATGTTTCAGCTCCATCGAATCCGTTTTTGAAACAAATAAGAATATCCTCAAACTGCGCGATCTGTGATGTAATGATTTGAAACACCATCATTGAATTTTGAATGTATTCTTTCATATTTGCATAATTGATCGTGCAATTTTAGAATATTCTTGAATATTCTTATTTGTTTGGGTGAGGGCTTCGACGGAACCATGACATATAAACAGTCAAATACTCAAATTGCGCGATCTGTGATGTAATGATTTGAAACACCATCATTAAATTTTTCATGTACTCTTTCATATTTACATAATTGATCGTGCAGATTTTAGAATATTCTTGAATATTCTTATTTGTTTGGGTGATGGCTTCGACGGAACCATGACATATAAACAGTCAATTAAGCTTTTTTTTAATGTTTTTAAAGTTTTTATTTTACACCTTTTAAAAATCAAAATTATTATATTATTGCAGGGTATTATAATTTGCTTAAAAAATTACTTTATTAAAAATTATAAACTGAGTCATGAATTCAATAATAATTAATAAACAAACCGTTGCTATGCTAAAATATAAATAGGTCAATGATATGCTTTCTTACATTTTTTTTTAGATAAAAATAGATTTTTTATTCAAAACAAATCTAAATTAATGTCACCAAAATATACAATTAAACCTAAACTGAATTAAATGATATTACAGTTCCATAATTTATGGTTTCTCTTCAATATATTCAAGATAATAGAGATTAAATTTGAAACACAGAAGATTTATTTCACCTCCCAATCATGAAAAATGGTTTTTAAACCTGTGTTCCGGAAACGAATGCGATGTGTAACCATTTACTAAAGTTATACTGAGGTTTAGTCCATTTTTGTTTTATAATCTATCAAGTTTCCTTTTCCAGTGAAAAAAAAAGTAAAATAAGTACATGTGTATTGAGAAAAATTTTATTTACATTACATATTTATTCTCCTATTTTGTATCATTAAACAAACGTACGTATGTAAATACAATGGAAATTTAGTATGGCTAAAGATAATAAATTTTGAAACTTTTATAAACTACGTACATTAAAAAAAAAAAAAAAAAAAAAAAAAAAAAAAAAGTGGTATTTATTTCATTGCATATACTTTTGACATTTTATCAATGACTCAGAAATTCACACACATTGCTTAAAATATAAACAGCGCACGCGATACAGATGAATTAGAAAAAAAAAATATGCTTTAAAATTATTTTAAAA
Source organism: Maratus michaelseni (assembly GCA_963931845.1). Classification (NCBI taxonomy): domain Eukaryota; kingdom Metazoa; phylum Arthropoda; class Arachnida; order Araneae; family Salticidae; genus Maratus; species Maratus michaelseni. Next base: position 169,927,613 of record OZ007591.1, read on the forward strand.
ACCATAAAATTGAGTGTAAATTGAGTAAATTGAGATACAGTTTTCAAACAAATTGTTTTCGAAAATTAACCCTTTTTTTCCTATTCGACGTCGTAAAAAGTGCATTTGTGTTGTGTTTCGAAATTACAAAAACTTCAGTAGAAACGAAATTTATTGGTGAAGTATTGTCACCGTTAATATGAGGTCAGCATTACTCACCTAAATGTTTTTGCTTTGTAATATAAATAGATTTTTATGAAAATTAAATTAGAATTAAAATTTCCTATACCTTTTTTTTCTGAATTTGTAAGGAAAACGTTCATCGTGTGAGAACGTAATGTCATTTTCAATGTTGTTTCAAACAAAATGATAGAGGGGAAAATATTTTTCATGTTTCACATGGTTATCAAAGAGTTTTTTTTTTTTAATCTTATAAACAATTAAACATTTTAACAGAAGAACTCTCTGCAGTGGGGGGAAGTGTAGTTCGAAGAAGTAACAAGACAAAACTTTTTTTGTCAAAAACCAAAATATTTAAATAAATGGTGTAAACTGTTAAAAAAGCTAAATGTTTCTTAATCAACAAAAATATAATATACCTACGCACGGAAAAATATAATAACCTCTTCCTAGTTATTCACGATTCCGAAAAGCTTTCTTTATCTTTATAAACCCCAGAAAACAATATATATTTTAGATTTAAAGAAGCAGTTATGAAAGCAAAGTCTATTTTGCTGCCACTGATTTTCGGAAATGGTTCCGAGTAGGTTTTTCAGTTATATCCGGGTTCAGATATTAATTAGTTTTTCCAAACCGGAATAGCGATTTTCAAGATGCTATCCATTCTAAATTAAACATCTTCAGCTACGTAACTGAATTTATACATGCTATAGTAACAAAATAATATTATATATAAAACAAGTTCGGAATGCTTAAATTCTTTGTCAAATTAAAATGAAAAGTGAACACAAAAACATGTGATTCCGTTACATAAAAGATGATTAAAACTTTAATTATATTTTAAATTTTAAAACATTAAAATCGAGCACTTTCGGCTGTGAACCCAGCCTTCATCAGGATTTATAAAAAACATGTGTTAAAACACAAACGTCTAGATCACATTTATATAACAGTATATAATATATATAATATATTATATAAATATGTATATAATATATAATATATTGTTATGAATTTTGTATATATCTGTAAATATTCCATTTGTTTAAATTTATTTTATTTTATTATTGTGAAAATTGCAGTATTATTAATGTATTTCCTATTGAGCATCATGTAACTCAATGCTAAAGGCCTCAGATGGTTTGCAAGGAAAACAACCTTACACCCTCATCTTTATAATGGAAGTCTATGGAAAAATCGCCAAGGAATGGGTTTATCGCCAAGTTGGCGATGGTTTTGGCGACTTATTTTTGTCGCCAAATTTGGCGATATATCGCCAAATGTCGCCAAGTTGGCGACGGATTTGGCGATTTTTTGTGCAACCACCCCCCCCTTATACCTGTACATTGGGATCCTTTCTCGCTTAGGTTCTCTATCGAAAGTTAAAGCACTTTCTGGTAATTTCTAGCATCTGAAGGCTCTGGAAAATTCTACAGTTATCTCTGAAGTCTATATAAGGGACCTCCACCAGTTCAGTTCAGTTAGTTCTCTGTCAAATGCGATTGAATACGCACGAGAGGCTTTGCATTGAGAACTGTGTTGTCTATGAGCGATTTAGTATTGAACAATACGCTATATTGTTCTGTGTGAAACTTTGCTGTGCTGTTATTAGATTTGAAGATTACTGAATATTTGTGTCTTTGAAAAGATATTGGTGTATTTATCGAACTGTTTGGAGTAAATAAAACCTGTTGATTGTTCTTATATATTGGCATCAATCCTTTCGTACCCCGAGCTCACAACATTTGGTGTCAGAAGTGGGATTGAATGCCGATCACCAGAGCAATGGAGGAGCAACTGAAACAATTATTGGAGAAATTAGCTGCGAATCAGGCTGAGATGTCAACCAACCTTGGCGAGTTGAAAGAAGAAATAAAGAAAGATATGTCAGCGATGGATCAGAAAATGACTGCGAATCAGGCTGAAATGAAGAAGGATATGTCAGCAATGGATGAGAAAATGACTGCCAACCTTGGCGACTTAAAAGATGAAATGAAGAAGGATGTATCAACCAACCTTGGTCAGTTGAAAGACTTAATAGAGGATAAAATAACATCTTTAAATGACAGAATTGACTCCGTAGAAAACAAAGTTGAAGAAAGATTTCAAGAAATAGAAGAAAAAGTTCAAAATACAGCCAAAACCGTAGAGGAAAAGGTAGAAGAAATTCAAAGGACAGCCAATACCGTAGAAGAAAGAGTAGAAGAAAAAGTTCAAAAGATCTCCAAAACCGTAGAAGAAAGGATTGAGAGTGTAGAAAAGGAGTTGGAAAATGTGAAGAAACAAAAGATAACTGCCGAAAACTATCCCGAAGATGTCAAGTATCAAGCTATGCTTCCTCGGGCCTCTATTAAACTCTCGACCTATGACGGAAAATCCTCATGGCCAGTTTTTAAGACACAATTTGGGATCGTAGCGGACGCCAATGGATGGTATTCCCAGACAAAGGCTTGCCAGTTAGCTGCTTCTCTACGAGCTGATGCTGCCGACGTCCTACAGACTTTGCCTGCAAATGAACCGCTGGATTTTGAAACGCTCGTCAGTGCCTTAGAATTGCGCTTTGGCGAGAAATGCATGAAGGAATATAGCAGTCTCCAGCTCAAATCTCGACAGCAGAAATCCACTGAATCCCTGCAAGATCTTGCTACGGATGTCGAGAGACTTTCACATCTTGCTTATCCTGGCTGTCCGACTGAAATTAGAGAAATTTTAGCTCTGCAACATTTTATTGATGGTGTGCGTGATCCTGAGATCCAGACAGCTCTCCGGATTGCAAATCTCAATGATTTAAAAGGGGCTTTGGTTTACGCTCTGAAATTCGAGGCAGCCCAGCAAGCTACTAGGAAAGATCGACACTTTGTGCGAGCAGCCAACCTGCCTGATACGTCGGATAGAGCTGTGGAGTGCTTACAGCAGCAGATGAATGACATAATGAGAAAGATGAACTCCTTAATGGCCAACAAACTTTACAGGAAGATCAAGTGCTGGAAATGCGGTGGAGAAGGTCATATCCAAATCGACTGCCCAAGACGACCCAGCACCGAAGGTAATAGCTCACCCGCTAACGGAGGAGCAAGAAAACTGATTATTGACCATCTTGCGGGGTGGAGGTTTCCAGATCTTAAGAAGCCTCATCTTCAAGTATGTGAAATTTTTGCAAGAAGTTGCGGCGAGAACGGAGTTTTTCTAGTCGGAAGTGTGAATGATTTGCCCTGTAATATGATCATCGATACAGGAGCCAATGTGACCATCATTCGGAAAGATCTAGCTCAGCGCCTGAAAGAAAAACTCTCCTGGACACCGCCACGTGTAATCCTTCAAACTGTGACAGGAGATAAGATCGACATATTTGGAAGAATGACACTGGAAATAAAGTTTGGGAACGCCGCTTACCATCATACAGTCTATGTGGCCGATATTTCAGATCCTTTCATACTCGGACTGGACTTTTTAAAAGAGCATGAATTTGCACTGGATTTTAAGAATAATGAGTTACGCTCTGCTCAAGAAGATGTCACTATTTTTAAACTTGGAAATGAGTCCGGGTCTATTCAACGGATCACAGCCAGGGCAGATGTTATCATCCTTCCTCGAACCGAAATGATGATACCTGGATTAACTGGAAACGAAAGAATTTTCCAGTATGGCTTGACTGGATATCCTGAGAAGAGCCCAAAAGGAGTACTAATAGCATCAGCGCTGGTAGATCTGTCGAGAGATGTCATACCTGTGAGAATTGCGAACGTAAGTGAAAAATCTAGGATTATCCAGAAGGGTGAAGTGCTTGCAACCTGTGCTCCAGTCACCTGTGTTTGCAAAGATCCGAGCTTGACGTTGTCGGAGCCGCCTACAAGTTTAACACCTGAAATTGGACGAAATGAGAATTTATCCCCTGAACAGAGACATGCCGCAGAAAGACTGTTCCAGGAATTTAAGGATGTATTTTCACAAAACGAGAGTGATATAGGTCGCACTTCTCTGACACGTCATAGAATTGATACTGCCGACCATCCACCAATTAAACAGCATCCAAGACGCTTGCCGTTCGCAAAACAAGAAGAGGTTTCTAAGCTATTACAACAGATGCAGGATAGTGACATCATCAAGCCGTCATCAAGTCCGTGGGCCTCTCCCATCGTGTTGGTCCGAAAGAAAGATGGCTCCACAAGATTTTGTGTGGATTATCGTAAACTTAACGATATCACGAAGAAGGACAGCTATCCTCTACCAAGAATAGACGACACGCTAGATACTCTTTCAGGGCATAAATGGTTTTCCACACTGGATTTGAAGAGTGGATATTGGCAAGTAGAGATCCATCCTGATGACAAAGAGAAGACCGCATTTACTACTGGACAAGGACTTTGGCAATTCAAAGTTATGCCATTCGGGCTCTGCAATGCTCCAGCAACGTTCGAGCGCCTCATGGAGACAGTGTTAAAAGGCCTGACTTTTGAAGCTTGTCTCATCTACCTAGACGACGTCATCATTGGTGGCCGCACGTTTGAAGAACGTATAGAAAATATTCGAAAAGTGTTAACGAAGCTAAGAGCGGCGAATTTAAAGCTGAACCCTTTGAAATGCAAGTTCTTCCAACGGGAAGTAAATTATCTAGGACACATCATTTCAGCTGAAGGTGTTCGAACAGATCCTGAAAAAGTGTCCGCAGTAAAGAACTGGAAGCATCCGGAAAATGTCCATCAGTTGCGAAGCTTTCTGGGACTATGCACTTATTACAGAAAGTTTGTCCAGGGGTTCTCCAACATCGCGAGACCATTGCATAGGCTCACCGAAAGCAAGCAGAAGTTTCTATGGACACAAGAATGCGAGAATTCCTTCCAGCGGCTGAAAGAAGCTCTCACATCCTCTCCAGTCCTTACCTATCCGCACCCCGAGAAACAGTTCATTGTGGACACGGATGCCAGTCATGAAAGTGTCGGAGCTGTACTTTCCCAAGAAATAGATGGCCAAGAACGAGTCGTAGCATACTGGAGCAAATGTTTATCGAAACCAGAGCGGAATTATTGCGTCACTCGTAAGGCGTTATTAGCTATAGTGAAAGCCATAGAACACTTCCATCACTATCTCTACGGCAGGAAATTTCTACTTCGTACTGATCACGCATCCCTAACATGGCTGATGAATTTTAAGAACCCAGAGGGCCAAGTAGCCAGATGGATACAACGGCTCCAGGAATACGACTTTGACATCAGGCATCGCAAAGGCTCATCGCATGGAAACGCCGATGCCCTATCAAGAAGACCGTGTCCCGAGAGCTGTCGCTATTGTTCCAGAGCGGAGAGCAAGTATAATCCCGAACATGTCATACGCCAGACGAAGACTTCACTATCAACGACACCAGATCCCTGGAGTGATGAGAAGATTCGATAAGATCAAATGGCAGACTCTGAGACCAAACCAATCTTGGAGTTATTAGAATCTTCTAGCACGAAGCGCAGTTGGAAAGACTTCTCGACTTACAGTCCTACGACGAAGCAATATTGGGCTCTTTGGAACTCTCTCCACGTCAGGAATGGTGTCCTGTTCCGAAAATTCGAATCGGAAGATGGGAAGACATCTCGGTGGCAGTTGGTACTTCCTCGATCCCGAATACCAGAGGTCCTCAAGGAATTACATGGCAGTCCCACTGGTGGCCATTTTGGAGTCATGAAAACATTACATAGAGTCCGAGAGCGCTTCTTCTGGTGAAAAGCGAGAGCTGACGTCGAACGATGGTGCAAATCTTGCGATGCATGTGCAGCTCGAAAAGGACCAAAGAAACGTAGCCGAGGAAGACTACATCTCTAAAATGTAGGAGCACCTTTCGAACGCATCGCCCTTGACATCCTAGGCCCTCTGCCAAGAAGTGCTGATGGCAACAAATACCTCCTTGTTGTCATGGACTACTTCATGAAATGGCCTGAAGTTTATGCCATCCCAGATAAGAAGCTTCTACGGTTGCGGATGCCTTGGTACACCATTGGATATCAAGGTATGGAGTCCCCCTTCAAATGCATTCTGACCAGGGGAGAAATTTCATCTCTGCTGTGATTGAGGATCTCTGTCAACTTTTCGGAATGGACAAAACTAGGACGACGCCTTTACATCCACAATCGGATGGCATGGTTGAGAGATTTAATCGTACCATCCTCAACAATCTCTCACTGCTAGTCTCAAGAAACCAACAAGACTGGGACTAAAAACTTCCCTTGTTTCTTCTCGCCTATCGCAGCGCCGTCCATGAAACAACCGGCTATTCCCCGTCTCAGATGCTTTTCGGTCGTGATCTTCGTCTACCTTGTGATCTGATTTTTGGTCGCCCTCCAGATGCGATTTCATCGCCAGAGGGATACGTGCAGAATCTCCAGGCACGATTTGAAGACGTCCACAACTTGGCTCGAGAGCGGATCAATATACAGACGGAGAAGATGAAGACCAGGTACGACACGAAAGCCACGGGACATCAATTCAAAGAAGGTGACAAGGTTTGGTTTTATAATCCGACTCGACGTAAAGGACTTTCTCCCAAACTGCAATCGCACTGGGACGGTCCTTATACAGTCCTAAACAGACTGAACGATGTCGTAATTCGGATCTGAAAGTCACCAAGTTCGAAGCCTAGAGTCGTTCATTACGACAGGCTGGCTCCATACTATGGCCATAGTACTTAGTTCATTGATTGTAAATAGTGTAATGTAAATAATGTAAATTAGTATGACCATGGTCTTGTATATAAGTTAATGTAAAAATTTCTTTTGCTTAGCATTATCATTATTAATGTTATTATTTAAATACTTATATTTACATGCTTTAATTTAATTTAATTTTTTTTAAATAAGTGTATATTTTGTTTAATTCAGCATTATGAATGTGTTTAATGGTTATTTTGCATGTTTGCTTTAAGTGTTTTGAATAGTATAGCATTTGTTGGCAACGGGTTTGCTTTCCGATCAAAGGTTGAACTGCCCGGGACGTGCAGTCCTTGAGAGGGGGCAATGTTATGAATTTTGTATATATCTGTAAATATTCCATTTGTTTAAATTTATTTTATTTTATTATTGTGAAAATTGCAGTATTATTAATGTATTTCCTATTGAGCATCATGTAACTCAATGCTAAAGGCCTCAGATGGTTTGCAAGGAAAACAACCTTACACCCTCATCTTTATAATGGAAGTCTATGGAAAAATCGCCAAGGAATGGGTTTATCGCCAAGTTGGCGATGGTTTTGGCGACTTATTTTTGTCGCCAAATTTGGCGATATATCGCCAAATGTCGCCAAGTTGGCGACGGATTTGGCGATTTTTTGTGCAACCACCCCCCCCTTATACCTGTACATTGGGATCCTTTCTCGCTTAGGTTCTCTATCGAAAGTTAAAGCACTTTCTGGTAATTTCTAGCATCTGAAGGCTCTGGAAAATTCTACAGTTATCTCTGAAGTCTATATAAGGGACCTCCACCAGTTCAGTTCAGTTAGTTCTCTGTCAAATGCGATTGAATACGCACGAGAGGCTTTGCATTGAGAACTGTGTTGTCTATGAGCGATTTATTATTGAACAATACGCTATATTGTTCTGTGTGAAACTTTGCTGTGCTGTTATTAGATTTGAAGATTACTGAATATTTGTGTCTTTGAAAAGATATTGGTGTATTTATCGAACTGTTTGGAGTAAATAAAACCTGTTGATTGTTCTTATATATTGGCATCAATCCTTTCGTACCCCGAGCTCACAACAATATTATATAAATGTGATCTAAACGATTGTGTTTTAACACATGTTTTTTATAAATCCTGATGAAGGCTGGGTTTACAGCCGAAAGTGCTCGATTTTAATGTTTTAAAATTTGAAATATAATTAAAGTTTTAATCATCTTTTAGGTAATGGAATCACATGTTCTTGTGTGCACATTTTATTTTAAAATAAAATAATTTTTTTATTAATGTTAATGCTGTTCATTTATCATGTTTGGCTGTAAAACACACTGTTAAAGAAGGCAGGGGTTTCTTATTCTAGGAAAATACAATGTAACCACAAACAAAAATATGCACGAAACTCCGAGTTACCCACGATTCTAGAAAGCTTTTTTTAATATTTAGAAGGCTCAAACATGAATATGTTGTCGAGATTTAAAGAAGCATTTATAAAAACAAAGTTTATTTTCCTGTCACTGACTTTCGGAAACTTTTTGGGTAATTTTTATAGTGCATTAATCAGTTTTTTTGTGCCTGGAATATAGGTTTTTAGAATCGATCAATTCTTAAGTAAACATTTTAATTTTCAACAAACATGTTTTACAGCCATACACGATAAATTAACAGCATTAAGAATATACAAAATAACATTAAATAAGTATTATTTAGTTACTCTTGCATGCATATATTCAGTTATGCAGCTGAAAATTTTTAATTGAGAACTGATAGCATCTTAAAAACTGCTAATCCGGTTTGAAAAACCTAATAAATACACTGAAAAATCTACTCGAAAACGTTTCTGAAAATCGGTGACAGAAGAAAATCCCTGATGGCCCCGCCTACAGGCACAGGTAGATTTCGAAGACGCAGACCGTGGGGCGCCTGTTTATTGAAAATTGCAATGCGGCACTTGGGACGGCCCACTTCGAAATACACCTCTGCCTGTAGGCGGAGCCAACGGGGATTTTTTTGTTTTTATTATTTTATTTTTTTGTGTAAGAGTTGGTCCTATAAAAATTTGTCAATATAAAAGTTGTAGATAGTATTAAGAAGATTTATAATAAATTTAAGCGGATTTGATATCTTGTGAATTGACGAAGTTATGAATTTTTTTTCTTCTGAAACCCCTATTCCCCCCCCCCTCCGTTGGGGGCATTTTTAATGAAATCAAAAATCTTTCATACATAAAATTTTGGCCCTTTTCCTAGAAGTAATAATAACTTTAAACGGATTCGATACGTATCAAAATTAAGAAGTTATGGGTTTTTTTCTGTTTTCACAAAAAGCCTCCCATTCCCCCCCACCCCTTATTCGATTTTGCACATTAACGAACTTGACCGAGATTTTATGCCGCTTGATTTTATGTATCAGTTTGGGAGGGATTTGTGCAGAATTATAGAAGTTATCATGTCCATAATAAAGTGATATAGATAGATAGATAGATAGATAGATAGATAAAGTTTTGAACTTGGGGTGGTTTTGCGTTCTAGAAGTCACGATCGGTGCAGATCTGCAAAAATTTTTCAGGAATTCCAACTTACGGGAGAATTTAATAGGTAGTATTCCTTACGAAATCTACCTAAATAAATTTGTGTTTATAAATGATTCTATAAATCTAAAATAATATATTGGTTTCTAAGGTTTCTAAAGGTAAAGAATGCTTTTAGGAACTGTGAGTAACGCGCAAGACGTTATTGTGTATTTTCATTCGTGGTTATATTATATTTTCATATTTTCCTTTCAGTAAAAAAATGTAAATATATAAGATGTATGTATGTAAAATTTATGCACGTAAGATATATATATGTTTGGTTGGAGATAAAATTATTAAAGTGTGATGGTTTCTGATAAATTAAAAAAAAAGTATTTATTAATCATAGCACATCTATCGTGTAAATAAAAATTTTTTTTGTTTTATTTAATTTTATATTTATGTATTTGAAGTTTTAAAAAATGAAGCTGCTGATTGCTGCCATTTATAATCAGTCAGCAGTATCTTTTAAAATTATGCATCCCTTATCGAGATTAACGTCACCAGAAAACTCTAGGAGAAGGATAAGAGAAAAAGTTTGTCACTGAACTAAATTAAAATTTATTTTTATGGCTCTGATAAATCACGTGGAATGTTGTATTATTTGTACGTGCATAAGAAAAAAAAATAGGGTTTTAGTGTGAAAAGCAATATTTTTTTTTCAATCGTTTAACTGTCTTCCATTTCACAAAACAAGAATTTAGTAAAGCCATTTTTATTCCTCAAGTCAGATTGGAAGGAAAAGAAAAAAAAAGAAAAAAACAAAAAGCAAAAAATATAATGCTCCACATTTAAAATTGATTTTTTATGTAACAGTTGATTTTAAATAATTATCTAAATGGTAAACAGTAATTTTAAACGCGAGATAGTTACTGATGATATAGCTAGGTGTCATTATTATATGTAACTCTGGTTATACGGATTAATGTGGTCAGGATCCAATCCGTATATGCAGAAATCCGAATTATTGGAACAATCCCCCAAAAAGTTTAATGTTGTGAATTTTTTTTTTCTAAAATTGCTTTTTATTAATAAAAGAGTAGGCCTTGCTGAAAATAGGATTTTTTCATCAAGCAATAGAAAACTAGTATGATATGGCCATCACAAAACTTTCGTCTATGTAAATGAAATTGTCTGCAACCAGAATTAAATAACAATCTATTTGTTCTTGAGATAATCGCGAAAAATAGGAATAAAAAATAGTAAAAAAAATATAATGCTCCACATTTAAAATCGATATTTTATGTAACGGTTGATTTTAAATAATTATCTAAATGGTAAACAGTAATTTTAAACGCGAGATAATTACTGATGATATAGCTAGGTGTTATTATTATGTATACCTCAGGTTATACGGATTAATGTGGTCAGGATCCAATCCGTCTATGCAGAAATCCAAATTATTGGGAAAATCCCCCAAAAAGTTTAATGGTGTGAATTTTTTTTTTCTAAAATTGCTTAAGTTTAATAAAAAGGTAGGCCTAATATTTGCTGAAAATAGGATATTTTCATCAAACAATAGAAAACTAGTATGATGTGTCCATCACAAAACTTTCTTCTATGTAAATCAAATCGTCAGCAACCAGAATTAAATAACAATCTATTTGTTCTTGAGATAATCGTGAAAAATAGGAAAAAAAAAATAAAAAAAATATAATGCTCCACATTTAAAATTGATTTTTTATGTAACGGTTGATTTTAAATAATTTTCTAAATGGAAAATATTAATTTTAAATGCGAGATAGTTACTCATGATATAGCTATGTGTTATTATTACGTATAACTCCGGTTATACGGATTAATGTGGTCAGGATGCAATCCGTTTATGCAGAAATCCGAATTATTGGAAAAATTCCCCAAAAAGTTTAATGGTGGAATTTTTTTTTCTAAAATTGCTTTTGTTTAATAAAAAGGTAGGCCTAATATTTGCTGAAAATAGGATATTTTCATCAAACAATAGAAAACAAGTATGATGTGGCCATCACAAAACTTTCTTCTATGTAAATCAAATCGTCAGCAACCAGAATTAAATAACAATCTATTTGTTCTTGAGATAATCGTGAAAAATAGGAAAAAAAAAATATATATAATGCTCCACATTTAAAATTGATTTTTTATGTAACGGTTGATTTTAAATAATTTTCTAAATGGAAAACATTAATTTTAAATGCGAGATAGTTACTCATGATATAACTAGGTGTTATTATTACGTATAACTCCGGTTATACGGATTAATGTGGTCAGGATGCAATCCGTTTATGCAGAAATCCGAATTATTGGAAAAATTCCCCCAAAAAGTTTAATGGAGGAATTTTTTTTTTCTAAAATTGCTTTTGTTTAATGAAAAGGTAGGCCTAATATTTGCTGAAAATAGGATATTTTCATCAAACAATAGAAAACTAGTATGATGTGGCCATCACAAAACTTTCTTCTATGTAAATCAAATCGTCAGCAACCAGAATTAAATAACAATCTATTTGTTCTTGAGATAATCGTGAAAAATAGGAAAAAAAATAATAAAAAATATAGTGCTCCACATTTAAAATTGATTTTTTATGTAACGGTTGATTTTAAATAACTTTCTAAATGGAAAACATTAATTTTAAAAGCGAGATAGTTACTCATGATATAACTAGGTGTCATTATTACGTATAACTCCGGTTATACGGATTAATGTGGTCAGGATGAAGTCCGTGTATGCAGAAATCCGAATTATTGGAAAAATTCCCCAAAAAGGTTAATGTTGTGAATTTTCTTTTCTAAAATTGCTTTTGTTTAATAAAAACGTAGGCCTAATATTTGCTGAAAATAGGAGTTTTTCATCAAGCAATAGTATGTCAAGAAAACTAATATGATGTGGCCATCACAAAACTTTCTTCAATGTAAATCAAATCGTCTGCAAGCAGAATTAAATAATAATCTACCCATCATACGTTAGTATACGGTAAATCTTGTAATCGTTTTAAAAATCGAAAAAAAAAAAAATTTACGGATTTACACGTTTTAGACACTGAATATTCCGAAAAACATTTTTTGAAAAAAAAAAAAAAAAATTGCCATGCGTCTGCCTGTGTGTGTGTCTGTAAAAGCTCTATCTCCCGAACAAATTGAGATAGAGACTTGAAACTTGATATGTACTTAGTATGTGATAATGAGAAGAAGATTATTGAATTTCAGTAACCTCGATTATCCGGAACTATTTTTTTCGGACTCTTGAAATACTCTTTCTGAAAAAAGGTATATACAAATTTTCGAAATCGTTTTTGTTAAGGGGTGAATATAAAAGGTAATAAAAAAACAAATTTTTCATAAAGAATGAAGTTGATCGGATAATGAGTTGCCGAGATATTTGTAATCACATTTTCCACAGTCTTCGATTTTTCATGACTCTGTATTTCATTCAAATTTCAATTCAAAGATATATTTTAATTGGAAAAGAGACGCTTAATCCGACGAAGTAAACTGTTAGTTAATATGATTATAATTTTTAGAGTTAAAAGGATCTTTCTTTTACGCAATTCAGAAATAGAGCATTTAAAGTTTATGACGTCATCAAGCTACGATTTTATTCGAATTGCAATGCATTTTATAAATAGTTTACACATGTTTCATTTTCATATTTTATGTTATGCATATCCATGATGGGTAAGTAATACAGTGGCCACCAACGACTAGTTTGTTCTTGAGATAATCGCGAAAAATAGAGAATGGCAGTGACCCCTGTTGGGCAGTATACACCACAACTTTATGTCAGTCTCTAACAGAATGTGAAGTTTGGTGAAATTCCGTGCATTAACTTATTGAGATATAGCTATCGCTGAAATCGTAAAAATGAAGCACAGCAGCACCACCTGTTGGGCGATTTACACCATAGCTTAATTTGCTTCTGTGTGTGCCACAGTCTCACAGAATAGGAGGTGTGATAATATTCTGTGAATTACTTCCTGAGATATAGCTATCGCGATAACTGTGAAAAATGCAAATTAGCAGCGTAATCTGCGGGACAATTTACACAAAACTCTAATCAGTACCAATTCATATCAAGGTCTAACAGAATCTGAAGTTTATTTAAATTCCGTGAATTAGTTCTTGAGATAGAGTGCTCGCAAAATGTATGCCACATACAGACAGATACGCACATACAGATTAACGGACATATATTTTCTAAAAATAGTCAAATGTGGTTCGGGACCTTCTAAAACGTATTAATCCGTTGTAAACCGGAAGTTTAAATTTTTCATGAATCAGATACTTTCTTCTTGTAAAGTTAGCAGAATGCAAAAATATACACACTCTGAAAACGGCATTTTCAAAACTGAGCAAAAAATACTCAAATCTGAGAATGTCGCATAGTCAAAGATCTGGGTCAAAATTACTCAAGTTTGAAACATGTTATATGTATATTTCACGAATGTCAAAAGATCGTCTCGGAATACGAAAAACCGCTATAAATCGCTAAAATCTCAAAACTCAGAGAAAAAAGGATGTACTATATTAGGCTTTAAGTTTGAAGCTGAATAATTTTTACGAATGTAAAAAAAAAATGCTGCGAATTGCGAAACAAATGTAAAAATTGCATAAAAAAAATTCTTGTACAGTTCAAATATTGCTGAACGCATTCCGAATAAATTTTATTGGAAAGAGGATAACATTTATCATATTGGGCTAAAAGTTTGGAACCAGATTCATATTACTTATGTAAAAAAAATCGGCTCAAATAGTTGCTTGTATTATAAAAAGCAATGCTAAAAATCGCATAAACAAATTCGTGAAAATTTCAAAAATCGCTGAACGAATTCCGAATAAACTTTATTGAAAAGAGAACGAAATTTACTATATTGGGTTAAAAGATTGAAGCCAGATTCCTTTTACTAGCGTGGAAAAATTGCCGCAAAATGCTCAAAAAAGTTAATTAAAAAAATATAATAAAAAAAATCCAAAAACTGGCTTTGAGATGCTTAACTTCAGACATATAGATACCTTCCTGACAAATTTTGTAACTCTGCGTTCAGCGGTCTCTTAACATACATGTGAATTTGCATAATTATTAATTTCTTCTATCTTTACAAGAAAAAAGTATTGTATTCGTGAAAAAATTCGAATTCTGGTTTTCGACGGATTTATACGGTTTAGAAGGTCCTGAAGATGATTTGACTGTTTCTAGAAAATGTCTGTTTATGAGTCTGTCTGTTTGTCTGTAACACGACAAAAATTTTGTGGGCGCTCTATCTCAAGAACTAATTCACGTAAATTGATAAAGCTTTAGATTCAGTTAGACCTTGATAAAGATTGGCGCTTATTAATTTTTTCTGTAAATCGCCGAAAAGTTGGCAATTGCTATACAGCATTTTTCACGATTTCCGCAAATCTCAAAAAGTAATGCACGAATTTTTATCATACTTCAGATTCAGTTATACGTTGACATAAGTTGCGGCTTATTAGGTTTTCATGTAAGTCATATAACAGGTGGCGCTGCAATGCTGCATTTATCAGGACTTTCGCGATAGCTATATATCAAAAACTAATGTTCGGTATTGAATCAAACTTTGTATTGTGTGACACTTTCACATAAATAGATATTTCTAGGCTTGGGTGTATACTGCCCAACAATCGTCGCTTCTATGCTCTTTAGGTTGAAAATTTTGGTTGCAGTTTGCAGGTATCTCAGGAGGTAGGTGCTGAAATTCAATGATTTTTCTTTCTTTTTTTGAAAAATGCGATTCTTATCTCCTTTTTAAATGCATACAATTCAACGAACCTATACTTTTAGAATCCTCATGATGGGCACAAAATTGTCCTTTAATTTTGGCACTGTGATAGCGAATTTTGAAGTATTAACATTGTAGTAACTCCTCTATACCGACCCGATAAAAGATGGTGAGTGGTAGCGAGATCGGATCGTTGGCACAGAGAATTTCTCGCATAAATTAGAAAATAGAATTTTATTGTATAACAATGTTAATTCTAATGAAAAATATATACAAGACGTCAATACAGCATTTAATTATTTTTCGTGAGTCAATCGCTTATAAATTAATGACCTCTTGACTCCAAGTGTAACTGAAACAAACAAAAGTCTCTAAACATTACAGACAGTCGTGACTACAAAACAAAGTTCATTCGGACCAAGGCTCGTCCGTTCCTTCTCTTCGGAAGATCTACTAATACTCGTTAATTCTGAGTCTAAGAACTCTCACTCTCGCACTTGGTGTGCTTTTTCACTTCGCTGGGATTTTCACTGGATACCTGCTGTATCAATTCTAGAGGTCGGACCTCACTAGCGCTTACACCACGCTGAGTTTGAAACTGACGTTTCCTTTTCCCTTCTCCAGAGAGTCAACACTCTCCTTTTCGATCTCTCCAAAAACTGTCCTCTCTCACTTTTTCATTCTCGCAGGAGAACTCCTTCTAGGGGCGGGGGCTTTGTCGAGGCGGGCCCCTCGAAACTCTCCAGCCTCTTAGCAGCCTTGAGATCCCTCTGTTTCGTTTTCACTAAGTCTGTCATTGGACGTTCTAAGACAAAGGACAAAGTTTCGGGCGCAAACCAAAAAATCGTGTGCAGAGATCGCTTCTCTCGCAGATGAACTCTTTCCCACGAACTCGGCAAGGATCAAAGCATAAGACCCCTCTTTGGGTAACGCCTTACCACTTCATCACTGTCCGAACTTTCCGCTCACAGTACAATAGAATTCGGCGTCTGCTAGTCTTCAAGGCAAAAATAGCGAGGGAAGGTATGCAGTTAAGTGTAGTCACAGGAAATGCTAGAATGACACATAGTGCAGCTGGATGTCGAAGCTCAATTCTTTACAGCACCCCCTCCTCAAACGATTCTTAAGGGTGAAACTCTAAGAATCTCTAAGAGTCGGATAAAGAATTGCAAGCTCAAATTACATCAGAGTGGCAAGAAATAAAACATACATGAATAAGATAATACTACCTTCCTTTTTTTTCCGCGCTCTGATAAGAAATCATGAACATATAATGAAATAAAACACAGTGAAATAAAAAATAAAAAATCTTAAAATAATTATATACAAAAGTTTATCAAGAAATCTCATTAAATTCGACTCAGACAATCAACATGCGGAATGTCTTTGCCTGCGCGATGAGAAATGGCATAATTATAAGGTTGCAGAGCTAAGGACCACCTTAATAATCTGGGATTATTTCCAGAATTTCTTTTTAGAAACACCAAAGGATTGTGATCGGTTTCGATAGAAAAGTTTTGTCCATCAATATAATGCCTTAACTTTTTTATCGCAAAAATAATCCCTGCACACTCTCTTTCAGTGGCGCAGAAACTTTTCTCACTATCAGTAAATTTGCGACTTAAATATATTATGGGGTGCTCTTCCGATCCCTCTCTTTGAGCCAATACCACGCCAATACCTAAGTCACTAGCATCAGTTTGTACTATGAATTCTTTCTGAAAATTAGGAGCGTATAGCACCGGTTCTTCAGTAAGTTTCATTTTCAAAGTCTCAAAGGCTTTTCCCATTTCGTCGCTCCATGCAATCTTTTCTTTTTTATTTTTCCCTTTAAGCGCCTTCGTTAATGGTTCTACAATCACTGCATAATCTTTTATGTACCGGGAATAATATCCAGCCATTCCCAAACATCTACGAATTTCAGTTTTCGATTTCGGAACCGGTAATTCCTTAATTGCCTTTACTTTCGCCTCAGCTGGCCTCCGTCTACCCTTTCCTACAATATGCCCAAGATATTTTACGGTTTTCTGAGCGAACTTGCATTTCGCCAATTTGATTTTTAGTTTCGCGTCATTCACCCCTTTTAATACTATTTCTAGATGACGCATATGGTCCTCCCAACTGTCTGAAAAAAACGCCATATCATCTAGATACGGTAAACAGAATTCCTCAAGTGCGTTTATTTCCCGCGTTAAGATATCTGCTAACTCCACCCGTTTTCTGTAAGGCTTTACTAAACTCAAGTGAGAAATCTGGGATTTCTGTCGCCTCCCAGGAACATTCACAATACAATTTGTTTCCGTAATTATTGACTCCTTTCTTCCCGGCCCTATCCGACTATCTGACATTTTAATTGGCTTTCTGGTAGTTAACACTAAAACCTCATCTTTCACATTAAGCTTCCGTTTTACCGCCTTTCTGTCAAACCAAAATTTCATCTTTTCTCGTTTTTCTGACACATTTTCAACGGCTAAAACTCGACCTCTTTTTAACCTGTTCGTGAGATTAAACACACATCCCTTCACGAATTTATTTTCCTCCGTTTCTCTTATCCATTCTCCAAATACTAACGCTTTCAAAAGCTTTCTAACTTTTCGATGCCAACATGCAATACTATCGCTTATTGTGCGACACACTCTCGGATTTCTTATCTTAACACCGAACCTTTTTAGAAATGCGGTAGTTAAATCGTTTATCAATCTTTTCCCAAGGTCCAAGTATTCTGACACATTTCCTTTAACTTTCCCTTTCCCTAAGTGTAATGACACTTTTTCTAGGCACGCGCCAAAAATATCTACCTGATAAGGCAATGGGACAAGCACCTGCTTCCCCCCATTCACGCGATTTTCTCTGGCTTTTGCCACTATCAAAGAATTTCCCGCATTACAATGCGTTTCTTCAATTTCCCCTTTCCCTCTAATCTCTTCGAGAGATGGATACCTGTCATTTTCCATTTTACTAACCCTCTTTCAATGTTTGCTAAGATCGAAGATTCCTCACATATCGGCAAAGGCGATAATCCCTTATCCACACTGACCAGTTCAATAGGGTTTTCTAGGTTTTCACCCTCCAGTTTTGAATTCAACGCTTCAGCTTCACTGCACTCGCGAAAAATTCCCCCTTCTTTTTCTTCCTCGGAATTCAAAGTTTCCGCTTCCACATTCCCGCTAGAAATATCCTCTTCTTTTTCTTCCTCGGAATTCAAAGTTTCCGCTTCAACATTCCCGCTAGAAATTTCTTTTTCCCCCTCGGAAATCATAATTTGTTTATTTACCGGATTCGGAGCTGGGCCACCTTTTTCTCTCGTTTGAGCTCGTGTCAAAACTGCATTCATCAATTCGGGTTTTTTCTTCGCCTGTTCTAACAGTTTTTGAGTGTGATTACCCAACAAATAGTAAAACATATCTGAATCTTTATTGTTAACTCCCGCTTTCGTTTCAATAACCCCCACGCCTTCAATTTCTAAAGTGACCTCTGCTATAGGTAAACAGTATAATTTACTGTCCAGCGGAGTCTTAATCCATACGTGATCTCCATTCAATTTATCTTGACTGACCAAGTCGTATGCGATGATATCAGTTTCACTCCCAGTGTCAGTTAAAGCAGTTGTCTGAATTCCATTCACTAACACTTTACTCAAATAAGGGGAGAAGGTTTTTTCAAGTGTCGGTTTACTTATTAAGTGACCGACCCGCGCAACATCTCTCTTTTTAATCTCCGGACAATCTACTTTGTAGTGCCCGCTTCGAAAACACGCATGACACTTAACTTCTCGCCTTTTTTCGTAAACCCTTTCCCTTTCTTTATGATCATCGCGATCCCTCCAGTTAAAGTTAGTCTCCGGATTTCTGTTACTGTTTCGCCCATTTTCAAAAGTCCTGGGTCTTTCAAATTTCTTCTCTAAAGGGAGTTTCGGATTCCAAGTTTTTTTAGACGGTCGCTTGATTGCCTCGTACGCATCTAAAAGCCTCACTAACTTTTCGGGATCTTTAATCTCCGCCCAGTTATCTATAAAATGTTCGCGTATTTCTGGAGACGCTCTCCGTTTGATTTGGTCCGTGACAAGCAAATTTTTCAAACCCTCAAAATCCGAAACTTGTAAGCATGACAGCCAACCTTCTAAAAAACTATTAAGCTCGAATATCAGATCCTTCCAAACTGAATTAGGATTTCGTGGATGTTGACTAAATTTTTGTCGGTAGGTCTCTGCATTCAAACGATAGCGTTCTAACAGTTTTTCTTTCACATATTGAAAATCATCAATTTTGTCTTCGGGTTCTCTCAAAATTAACTCGGCCATTCCCACAGGTAATAATGATAGTAAATTCGTCACCAACTCATCCGAATTTAGATTACATTTTTTTGCCTGTCTCTCGAATAAATTCAAAAACAACGAAATATCCGAATTCTTTTCATCAAAGCGATGCATAATTGTTTTTAGGGGTAAATGATTCGTTCTAACTGAGATGCTACTAGATGCGGTACTCCGGTCATCTGACTCTTGCGTCGCTTTTAACCTAGCTAACTCATGTTCGCGTTCTTTTTCTTTTTCTGCTTTCTCCCACAATCTTTCTTTCTCTAACTGAAGTCTATCATTCTCTTCCTTCTCCGCCAATAACTTATTTTCCCTGTCTTTTTCTAACAGTTTAATTTGCGCTAAGGCTAGCTCTTTATCAAATCCCTCTGACGACTCTATTTTTTTTATAATTTTCGGTACAGTATCATTTTTCTCTAAAATGACCTCAAATTCGTAAGCTAACGTTTGCAAATCAGCTTTCCTAAAATATTTAAGCTCCGACATTTATTACAATTATCTTTCCCACAAATATAAAACAATACAATAAGATTAAATCAAATCCTACCAAGTGCGTCAAAATATTACCAAAATATACGCTCATAAAAAAAGTACGCTTAGCAATAATATAGGAAATATGCAACATATAAAGATAAGCAACTCTATCCTAACGTCTACATTCACCTTGGTATTTGGTTATAAAATACATATGGGATAAATTCTACACAAAACAAAAATTTCAAATTCAAAAAGCACAGTAAAAATATTTTAAATTGCAAAAGTCTCATTCAATTCCCTTTTTTTTTTTTAAATCAATGGTGGTCTTAATCTCTGCATCCACTCTTAAAAAATTTAGAATAATTCACAAAAAACATATAAAATCAACTCTGTTATCGTAAAATATGAAATGCGTTCAATACTTTTTTTTTTTTCAATGAACTCTCATTTATAGATTCAGCTAAAATTTTGTAACACTGCACAACTCTCAGTTTGCATTAAATTAATTCTACAATAATTTAATTTTTAACTACAAAATTTGTCTATTAAATAAGTTACAGTAATCTCGGAAGTATCTCATCATACTTTTTTTTTTCTACCGGAAAAATTTCTTAAAATATTTACTCTCACAAAAATTAACATACAACTTTTTTTTTTTTGAAGCCTACAACACCTATACAAACACTAATAACAATTAAAGCCACTCTGAGTATAAAAAGAGCTTACCTCCATTACTAAGAGTCTTTCAGGGCGTCAGAAGCACAGACTTCAGAGATTCTCAGGAGCACAGACGGGGTTCTCTATCACACTTTTCGGATGGGGACTCTTCCGGATGGGGGAACACTCTCCAGAATTCTTGGTAGATTTCTCTTTCTGATGGGGGAACACTCCAGAATTCTTGGTAGATTTCTCTTTCTGATGCTGTGTTGATCCACAGTGGCGTCTAAGGAGACTCAGGTCACAAGTCACAAGGAGACTCTTTCTTGGAGCACTTTGATGATTTAAATTTCAGAGTCCACTCTTTGTCTTTGAAGATTGTCATTAATTTCTGCTAATTAATCCATCACCGCAGGCCACCAGTTGTAGTAACTCCTCTATACCGACCCGATAAAAGATGGTGAGTGGTAGCGAGATCGGATCGTTGGCACAGAGAATTTCTCGCATAAATTAGAAAATAGAATTTTATTGTATAACAATGTTAATTCTAATGAAAAATATATACAAGACGTCAATACAGCATTTAATTATTTTTCGTGAGTCAATCGCTTATAAATTAATGACCTCTTGACTCCAAGTGTAACTGAAACAAACAAAAGTCTCTAAACATTACAGACAGTCGTGACTACAAAACAAAGTTCATTCGGACCAAGGCTCGTCCGTTCCTTCTCTTCGGAAGATCTACTAATACTCGTTAATTCTGAGTCTAAGAACTCTCACTCTCGCACTTGGTGTGCTTTTTCACTTCGCTGGGATTTTCACCGGATACCTGCTGTATCAATTCTAGAGGTCGGACCTCACTAGCGCTTACACCACGCTGAGTTTGAAACTGACGTTTCCTTTTCCCTTCTCCAGAGAGTCAACACTCTCCTTTTCGATCTCTCCAAAAACTGTCCTCTCTCACTTTTTCATTCTCGCAGGAGAACTCCTTCTAGGGGCGGGGGCTTTGTCGAGGCGGGCCCCTCGAAACTCTCCAGCCTCTTAGCAGCCTTGAGATCCCTCTGTTTCGTTTTCACTAAGTCCGTCATTGGACGTTCTAAGACAAAGGACAAAGTTTCGGGCGCAAACCTAAAAATCGTGTGCAGAGATCGCTTCTCTCGCAGATGAACTCTTTCCCACGAACTCGGCAAGGATCAAAGCATAAGACCCCTCTTTGGGTAACGCCTTACCACTTCATCACTGTCCGAACTTTCCGCTCACAGTACAATAGAATTCGGCGTCTGCTAGTCTTCAAGGCAAAAATAGCGAGGGAAGGTGCAGCTGGATGTCGAAGCTCAATTCTTTACAACATGTATGCGATAGAAGAAAGTTTTGGGATTGGCACATCCAACTAGTATTACTTTTACTATTTAAAATTTTAGTATATTTTTTTATGGTTTCGTTCATCTCCCGAAACCCTATTACTCCCGCTTCGTTGTCTGTCTGTCACAGAGCCGGTTCTCAGAAACTAGATAACTTACCGTCATGAAATTTTTTAATATAGAGAGATAAAAAACCAAAAAATCTAACAGCCTTTTTCTATTAAATTTAAGCATTTTTCGTTATAGCAGTTGCCAACAATTAAACATCCACAATAAAATTCATTCTACAATAATTAATTTTCTATTGAAAGATTTCCCCATGAAAAATGAAAATGAAATAAAAAGTGTCACCAATTAAAAGAAAGATTAATAGGACGTCACATTGGTAATAAAAAGGAAATTTTCAAACATTTCTCAATAATACAAGGAGTATAAGTATGTGTAAATACAGAAAGCAGCTTAATATGACGTCATTAAAGAATTAAAAAAAAATTAATCTGACGTCATACTGGAAGTTTAACGGATTTTTCAAATGTTTGAGAATAATACAAAGAGAGTGTCAATATGAATAATCGAGAATAGTAAATATATGCATTTGAGGAACGTATTGAATCATGATAAAAACCCGATTATGGAAATATTGGCATATTGTAACATTTTGAAGGTCCCTATACAACATGTTTAGTTGTGAAATTGATTTTTTTAATATCGCATTTAGTCTACATGACAGATATTATTATGACAGAGTATAATAGCTTCGCCCGCAATCGGGCCGATTCAGATACTCGAAAAAACGAGAAAAATAGACCGGTAAATTTTTACTTTATAAGAAACATGACTTTTTTTTTTTTGGAAAATTAAATTTATTTAGTTCATTAAAGAAAGGATAAAGTTTTTTGAAAGGAATATTAAACGAAACCCTTTATGCGATCTTCGATCACACTCACCCACTTGTTTTATTACGTCTTCTATCTTTGTAAGAGAAAAAAAACACTGAATTCGTGTAAAATTTCTTTTTGGTTTTCTATGGATTTATACGTTTTCGAAGGTCCCAAACACGATTTGACTGCTTTTACAAAATGTCTGTGCGTGAGACTGTGTGTCTTCCTGCATGTGATATAAATTTTGTGGGCGCTCTACTTCAAGAACTAATGCACGGAATTTAATCAAACTGAAGATTCTGTTAGACCATGACATAAATAGAGGTTGATTAAGTTTGGTTGTAAATCGAGTAACAGATGCTGCTTTTATGCTGTATTTATCCAGATTTCCGCGATAGCTACTATATCTCAAGAACAAATAGATTGTAATTTAATATTGATTATGTAGAAGAAAGTTTTCTGATGGCCACAACATAGTAGTTTACTGTTGAAATAAAATTGAGATGGGCATGAATCTAATTTATTTTTTAGTATAACTATCTGACTTCATAACGATGTGACCAATATTCTCTTTATTAACAATTTTAATTATACGATTTTTTTTCAGATTTTTACAAGATCGAATATATAAGCTTATTTATATGCTTTATATAAAATAGAAATATATTCCATACGGAAATTTGAAAATTCAAACAAATTATTTCTTTTATTTCTTTCGATTGACATTTTTCATAAGAAATATTAAGAATGTCACCTCTTTCAGCTCTTTCAAAATATATTAATAAACTAATTAAATCTCGAAAGAATACTTCTGAAAGCACATTATACAATGAAGGAAACATAATCAGTTATTTTTCAAGGGAACTTCTAAATTAAAATAATTAAATTTAGATAGAATTTGAACATATCTCTGTGGGCGATGTATCAACTGTCTGTGTCAACTATTTTTTTTATATGGCTTATTATTATTTTTTTAATTGGTGCACAAATCTTAATTATTTTTACAAATGAAACGAGCGAAGGAAAAAATAATTCCAATGTATTTTCTTTTATGGAAATTAAGTTTCGTACTATGGAAACTTTATTTCTGTTAACTAAATTTAACTAAACTAATAAAAAAGTATTAAATACTATAGTACACATGTAATGTAATAATATGAAATCAGATTTTTTTGTGTTTAAATATTATTTTCAAATCATAAATTTCAATTTGCTTAAAAGAAAAATACGTACTTTGTAATTGAATCGTTGTTAAAAATATCGTTGATGAATCGTACTAGAAAAGTTATAGAAAATCATAACATTAATGCTGAATTCTTCTATAAAAATAAATAAATAAATTGAATAAGGGAATTTAGTATCGCTAATCACTTTCTAATTTATGCTTAATCCACTATAGGTTTTTTATTCGAAGAAAATAAATAAATGGAAGAAAGAAATTTAATGTCTCTAGTCACGTCTAAATTGTGTTTAATCCACTTTAAGTTTTTTTATTAAAATAAATAAATAAATGGAAGAAATAAATTTAGTGTCACTAGTCACTTTCAAATTTGAGCTTAATCCATTTTAGTTTTTTCTATTAAATTCATAATAAGTGGATGATAGATTTTAGTGCAACTCTTTTAAAATAGTATTAATTTCTCGCACTATTAGTTGTTTTTTTTCTCTATTTCCGTCTTTGCACAGACTCCACCAAAATAAAAATTATTCTATCAAAACTTATTATGTCATTATTATAAAAAAAAAAAACTAAATCCGAATAAAGAAGATCTGTCGGTCGAAGAGACTGCAGTTTAAAAATTGCCTGGAATGGAATTTTGCATGACACGAAAAAAAGTAATAATTTCGGCAACAGAGAGCGATACTAAACAAAAAAAAAATAACAATAAAAATAGATATAATAACTTTGAAATGTAGATTTTATTTTTAAACATGATTAACAGCATTTCTTCACCATGACATTCCATTGCTGAGTGCGTTTGCGGTATTACTCCTGATATCCCATAAAATTGCTGAAATCGCTGCTATTTTCTGCCCCATATGCTGTCTTCTAGCTGGTAAGGATTGGGTGTTTCCTCTATAAACATGTGATTTTACGTAGCCTAATAACCTGTGGTTTTGGGGTTATCCTAACTTTGCGTTATGTAACAGATATGCGTACATCACTGACATTATCTGCAGAAGAAATTGTCGAGATTTTGAACTAACTTTTTTTTTACATGCCATATACTATCTTGTATCATGGTTAAAACCGTATATGTCTCTGATCCATTTTTTTTAAAAATCTCGTTTTACTTTTGTTCCGAATTTTAAAAACATTCGGTGCGGTACAGCTGAACTTCACAAGTAAAAAAGAAAAAAAAAACATGAACGAAAAGTCGTACATAGATTATCAAAACACTTTCCTACACTAATTAACATAAATTCATTTTAAAAACTAAATAATAACGAAACATTATGCATCAGACAGAGATTATGAAACATTTTCCGAAAGTAACAGAATATTATTAAGAAATTTCAGCGTTTCATGCAATATAATGAGAGTTATAAATTCGCAATTTAAAAACCATAAAGCGCATTAAAAGTCCATTTTCATCAATTTCTGTGCACATGCGGTAATATGTACGAATTCTGTAGAGCAGCCCGGTACAAAATCTGTAGAATTTATACACTCTACATAGTAGACAAAATATTGCACAAGTTCAAAAATGCATAAATCAGCGGGAAATGTACTTTCAGCAATCATCAATCATAGTCAGTGTGAACCGAATTATTTTATGCGTCTCTGTAAATGAACGGTATAACTACGCACGCCATAATCTATCGAAAACATGTTGCAGTGCACTACAGTGCTCCTTTTTAATTTCATTACGTTTGAGGTATCATAACATCATTAAAATGCACTACAACCGATTTTTCCCCACAGATCATAATGTAATGAAACTCTTTTGTACGTGCCTGTAAACGAACTATCAATTCTACTTATTCTATTCTCCTGATAATATGTTATAGTCCACCTCAGTGATGCATATCAATCCCATTATATTTCATATATAGTAATATCCTTAAAATGCACCGTAAACGATTTTTTCCATAGTATTAATGCAATGGAATTATTTTCTGTGGCCCTGTAAATGAACTATAAATGCTATACACTTCAGTTTCAATACCAAAAATCCTATACTAAATGTCATTACAATATAAAAATTACATGACAATCCGAGTACATATATGAGAGTTAGTTGTTAGAGCACATATATAGATGACGCGACGGACAGGCAGACAAACCGAATTCATAAATACTTTTCAACAAGGTTGGAAAGTGTAAATAACACCTATAAAAACGATACCTATTAACGTAATAAATAAAAACAATACCTATTAACGTAATCAGTTGAATCATACTTTTGTTGGCTATTTTAAAAATACACGATATTATATTTCAGATATGTTTTTATAAATTGCTTCTATCATCATTACTAATCCTTCTCGTCAAAATTTGTTGGGTACACCATTTGTATTACATTATTTAACATCTTATACAAATTTGTTTTTCCATCCTTCTGAAATGTAAACTAAACAAAATCTAAACTAAACAAAATTAAAATTAATTTTTTTTAATGAAATATACTTATATACGTGTTAGGCGTTATTCTTAAAGTGATTCTTGAAAAACAAACTTTTTTGGATTCCTGCACTTTTTTACAAAAGTTTAAATAAGGCTTAATTTAGAAACCTTCTTTTCTTAATACTTTTACTTGGAGACTCAGTATCATGATGGGGGCCAAACATTAGCGCGTGCTAGCCGGGCTTAACCTTTTGAGACCACAAGTTTTTTTTTTTTTCGAAAGCGAAAAAAAAAGTTTTTACCCTTATTGGAGGCCCTTATACGGGTAGGACCCAGTCCCGGGTACATTGTACCTGCCGCATCCCCATTTCAGATGACCTTGTTTCCATTTTCCATAGAAATATGTAACCTTCAAGATTTGCGGCCAAACAAGCTTATTAAAGTTTATCAGAATGCGAATAATGTCCATTTTTATATTTTCTTCTGGGATATTGTTCATGGTTAACGCTAAACATACCGGAAGTTTTACTGAAGTTAAAATAAAAATATTTCACACCAGAATTTTTATTTAAAACTATTTCAGTTTCCTATTTAATATATATTTTTTTGTGATTTATATTTTGTTAATTTTATGAAGAAACTTCTGGTTCGAACCGAAATATTTTCATTTGGTACTGGTCAAATGACCGGTTAATAGTATATTTGGTGCTAAAATTAAAAAAAAAGGTGATTTAAAGCCTCCTGTGATGAGCCCATCCTACGGACATGGATATTATATAACATTTGAGAAGGATAATTCTCATTATGTAGCATTCTGCATGGACTGTTCTTTTTCAGCCATGCATTTCTTTACAGAGGAAGTTGATTGTCCATTTACAATAAACAAAAAGAAAAGAAAGAAGAGGGATATGTTTTGAACATAGTCTTAGAAATGAATAAATACATTTATATGGTTATAAAGATGCAGTAATATAGTGCTGATTGAAAAAAGCATTTCTATTTATTATCAAATGTCTAAATTATTATTATATAATCAAATTAGGCACTACTGACCAGAAATATGTAAGCATTGACTAGAAATTAAATAATATTAAAAATATTTCACAGTTGAATATATATCCTTAGAGTTAACTAATTGTATTTCATATACGTATATAACCATAATGGACGAAATTAAAATCATCATGCACAAATGCGGGAGAAAAATGAAAGATGGGACTCATACTTGTTACTCCAAAAAGAAATTTAAAAAAAAAGTGAAATCTACAAGATAATTGTCAAGCCCAAATTACTACAGATTCCACAAAACATGTACGATTTCATTCCTGCACAAACTATAAGCTTAGGTGCAAGATTTGGGCACCGTACACGCACGCACAAGAAAAAAAAATATGAACTTACAAAATGAGCCACATTCACGTATATGTGTGAATAAAATTCAGAACCGCGCATGCATATAAATAAACTTTTCATAGATGATTTAAGCAATTTTCTGTTAAATTTTAGTTGTAAGTAATTTCTATACATTAAGTATGCAAAAATCCGCATGTTTTATAACTTTTATTTTTTAAATTTTAATTAGTACTATATTAATGAAAAACCAATAGCATTTATTAGTTTCCAATATTTCATGTTTTTCAATTAACTTTGAACAAAATTTATATTTATCTTTATGATTGTTTTCATTCTGATTCAGAGACAATTTATTGATATTACAGTGCTGCAGTATAAACATCTCGTTTTCCATTAAAAAATATTGAAGAATTTTTTTTGTTTTGTCATTAAAATTAGTTTTAATGGCAATTTAAAACAGAAAGTGTAGCTAAAATAATTAATTTAAACAGTTGAATAATATATTAAAACAATGGCGTTAAAGTAACGAAGAAAGCTGATGTGGGAATTTCGAACCCAAAAAAGGTAACACTTTAATAGTAAAATTATTTATTTCCTTTTGCAATGAATTTATTTATAAGGTCACGATAAAATATTTTTCATTATACATAAAAAAATAGTTTTTTTATATATTCCATGAAAATTTAATTGGAAGAAACGCTTTTACTTGTACAAAATCATTTTTTCCAGAAAGGAGACTGGAAAACCCGTTTTTTATTCTTAACTGTCTCAAAATTTCTAGAAAGTTTCCATATGTAGTTACAATTTTGGAATGTGTGAAATCTCATAAAGAACAGTGAAATTGCGCACCATTTACGCTCAAGCAAATATTGAAGTTAACACCATTATTTTGAAATCGGTTTGCGATGTCCGGTGTCATTGATCAAATTACTGTGTCATAACATTTCACGCAAAATAGGTACATTTTGTGAAAATTGGTTACAATTTCTTCAATATTAATAAATTATTAATACCTCAGATTTGGAATTGGCGTTTGGATAGCTTGCATTTTTGACTAAACATGCAGTTTGTCTTCTGATATGGTAGATCAAAGATTATTTGTCCTAATGTGTCCTATCACTCCTCTGACTTTGTTGTTAGCGTTCAGGACTAATCTTTCTCTATAGATCTATTGTATGTATATCTATGTAAAATAGAATTTGGTAAACCATGAAGAAAACACTATACCGGATGTCTCCTCTTCTCGTCATCCAATAGCTGTTTCACAAACCGTTAATTTTTGGAGGTATAGTTCCAATTGTAATATATCTTGAAATGTTGTTTTTCTTTTTTTGAGAATCCAATTACGTCAAATTAGTTATTTTTTAAAGTTACATTTTTTTTTTTTTTACAGTCATTGGTTCTTATAAATTACATTTAGAAAAAAGGTTTAGCTATATTCTAACAAGTAAAACAAAATAAACCCCATCCATCCACGACCAAATTTACCAAGTTCTGAATTGTCAGCGTTTTATGGCACTGAAAACAGGTTTTTTTTCGTTCTTAGTTTTAGAAGTTACAGTTCTTAGATATTTAGTAATGTAATTTGCCATTGTTAGTATTTGCTTATTTTTGAATTACTCGGAAACAAAAAGAGATTCGAGATTTGGACAAAGATTTTGGAAAATCTCACCACTGTACGTTGCCCTGATGTTCCATTGTTATCTATTTACGGTTTTTGACCAAATATTGTAAACAACGTGTTAATTTAAAACGTCTATGTATGTCCTTACAATATGATTTTTTCTATTTTTTGTATAGGATTTTCAATTAAACAAAGAAGTAAAATTTTGTGACACTAGTGTGACAATTTGGAGATTAAAATGTGTGGGGTGTATCTATTATTTTGACACCGAGTGCATATAAATATGTTGTTTAGATAAATATGTGTATTTGTTGTAAAATGTTACGTAGAGGGATAAAAGCATACAAGTTTGGAGGCGATGTAATAAGTATAAAGATAAAAAATGTAAAGGTACGGAGGTAATTGAAGAAAAAAAATATTAGTTTCATACAGCCGCTCTGATTCATAGCTAAAATCTAACAATAAAATAGGAGTTTTATGGTTTTTATATTTCATTTTTTATCTTCCCTCAGATGATTTATGGACATGATTAGGCTTGCAAATTTGTATCTCACTTATACGGATGCAGTTCTACAAGATGATTCCATGAATTATGATAGCTGAAAATATATTTAAAATCGAAAAACCTACCTTAACATTTCTTTTTCAGAAAAATGGATAAATGAATAACCATCTCAGTGAGTTAAACGGTAAATCTTTATTTAGCCCTAGTGCAAAGGTTTGGGAATGAGAGGGTGGGGATGAAATATCCCAACACCTGCAGACATAGCCGCGGTAGTGACAACAACACTATAAGGACTAGAGAAGCAAAAGACCCTAAAAGACCAATGCATCTCTTTAGCGCAAAGTTCCCTAGATGAATCCACTGAACATCCAATCTCCCAAGCCTCTGAACAAACCCTTCCTAAAACTCTAGCGCAGTCGCCATCAAGACCCTAACCATTGAAAAGCAACAGTTAACAGACAAAAAGTACAGGGGAACCCAGTAGTAAGGGATTGCTCCCAATCAGTGAAGGAAATAGACAACATTTTTGCAAAGCGCCAGATTGCCAGCCCAATCATCATTGAAAAAGTGACGCAAGGATGATTTCACCTGGAAATCTTCTGTAAAACAGAGAACGATAAGGAAATCCTGATAAGGGACCTGGAAAAAAATAAGCACCTCAACAGAGAGCTAAACTTCGTAACCAAAGCCTTGGACCACCAAAAAATGATCCTTCTAAGCGTACCAGGCATCGTCACAAAAGAAAGAATCATTGATACATTCGAGTTAACATACAAGCAGCCTTATGACGTCATCATCTGAACTAATGCTCCTACAATCCGGGCTGAGTCATGTCGCCATTTAATTGCCCGTAGGAGAAGAACGATTAGCCACGCTGCGTCACGTCTCGTGGGCAACAATCGCTGATTAATCTATGTGGGCATCAAAATGCTTGATGGTTCAGTTTGTATTATAGTAGCCCTATTCCAAACTACACTCAAAAACAAACGATTGAAACGATGAAGATGTCAAGGACTGGATCATACTGATGCCACATATCCTGGACCGGACGGTGACAACAGATGGGGGTATTGCCATGGGCTTTATAAATTGCCAACTTCGCTGACACACCTGCACAATGTTGGTGAAACTGTCATAGCTTCAAACACCGACAAAATTTAACAAGAACAATGAAGTATGAATGGTCTGAGTGGAAAAATTACAAATAATCACATATTAAAATTTCCATTAAAAAAGCATACAGGCGTCTTCTATGAACTAGAAACCGGATGAAGTACATTTATACAGCCCAGCGCAGCATGAGACTGCTATTTCCATATATGTCAAAAAATCGCATGCGACCACGATTTTTTATGCCAGTGGCTTGCTATTCCCTGTATGAAAGAAAAAAATATATATTCCCTTTTTTAGAAGTGAGATAATGCTAAGTGCTTTAAAAATTAGTAACAGCAATCGCAAACTTGAAAGGCACTTCCTATTATGTACAATGCCTTAAATGTAATGAAAATATCTATTTACAAATATATTTTACCAGACTGAAGTTCCTTGGTTACTGTTATAAACAGATTTACAAAAGTCTTGTCAAAATTATTTTGGTTTAATATTTTGTAACTTTATTTTTTAACATTCTGATGCACAATTTGGTAACAATCGAGTCTGTTTTTTAAATCACAAAGCCAAATATCTATGATGCATAAGAACAAATTTATTAAGTATTTATAAATTTAATATTTAAATCGGCAGCTAATTAAACAAAGGTACCTCACATCTTCTCTCACCTGTTGAAATCATAAACTTCGTCTAGCAAAACTTCGTGGCTCTATTGTGAACAGTTAAGACAAAGACAAATTTATAATTTTTCAGACAGATGTATAAGGCTTAGACAACGTTTATTGATGTAGAAATCAAAGCCCCCTCTATCCCACAGGACAAAATATTAGATCGATTAGATCCGATTAGAAATCAGATATCCAATGAAAAAAAATATATATAATACAATTCCAGAGTCCAAGGTCGTTGATCTTGGATACAAAAGTGGGATTAAGAAGATAGAAAACAAGTTTTGGATATCAACTATGGTATTCTGAAAATGGGCTTAATCGTCAAAAAAGTTTTTTTTTTTTTTTTTTTTTTTTTTTTTTTTTTTGTAGCAGCAGCACAGTTATCTTAATGGGAAAGTATTTTATCTTATTCATTTTTCTTAAAATTTTCCCACAGTTTGTTCCGGTGCATAGATATATAAAATTTTAATTTAGTATTTTACGCTAAAATACACGTATCTTAATAATTATTGATTGGTATATTTGCCCATTCAATGTTCACCCAGAATTGCCGTGGTCATAGATGTATTGCATTTACAATTATAAAATGAAAATTTCCATGCTAAAAAATATACATTGTTCTAATTTTTGTATTTCGATATTTGATGACTATGCTAATAAATGTATGTCACAATTTTGTAATGATTAATAATTAGTCTGAAATATTTAAATGACTTATTTTTTTATATTTTAGATATGCGATCTTAAGAAAATGTATTTGAAGGTCTTACTTTTTTACAAATAAAAATTTCTTTTCTTAATTAAGCGAAAATAAAATGATTAACAAAATAACTTAAATTTTGACTAATGTGTGTTTTATATATATTTTATTCTTATGCTAGAGTTAAAGGAGAAAATATTTGGATGTGAGAGACATTTTGGATGTGACATTATTCGTGTTCAGGACGTCACGAATATAGAGATCCCTTTCCAGACTCAGTACTAGCCACAGCGTACATTAACTGCGCGTGAAAAATCCACACAACAGTTACTTCTGCTTTTTCTTTGTCACAATGAATCGGGCAATTGAATGTTAAACAAGAACGAAAAATCATGCGTCAAGCATAGATTATGTAACACTTTCCAACGCTTCCAAAATAATTACAAATCATAACCGTTTAATAAGCTGAGAGATAATATCTAAGTAAACAATTTGAAAAACGCATAACATATTTAAAAACATAATTTCAGGAATTTCCAACGTGTACAATATTCGGAAAAATATCCGAATACTTTTATTCAGCCCTGTATATGATCTATAGATTTGTATACATACTACATAGGATGCTAAATTTTAGTTCAGTTAAGAAACGCGTAGCACAGTTTAAAATTCTCCTTCTGGAGTTTCTGCCAATAAACGGAAATGTGTTCGCGAACTTTTGTATTTCCCTGTATATGATCTACAGAATTTATACACACCACGTAATAAACAAAAAGTGAGTTAAATTTAAAATCGCGTTCAGTAACTTAAAACGCACTTCCAGGAATTATTGTTAACAGACAGTAAAGAATTCTTTTGTGTGTCCCTGTAAATGAACGATGACTGCTATACACACAATATTCTGTAGTAAGCCTCTTGTAATGCACCTTAGTGATATATATAAATTTCAATGCGTTTAAAATAGTGAAACATTATTTAAATAAACCGCAGACGATTTTTCTCCATAGACGTAACGTAAAGGAATTCTTTTGACTGTCCCTGTAAATTACCTATAAGTGCTATCCACAGCCTATTCCATATTAAGCTTCTTGTAATACACCTTAGTGATATATATCAATTGCAATGTGTTTGCAATTGTGTAACATCATTAAAATAAACCGAAAATGATTTTTCCCCATAGACCGTAATGTAACGGAATTCTTTTGAGTGTCCCTGTAAAAAAAACTATAAGTGCTACACACTTCAGTTGAAATAGGGAACGTGCTATAGATAACGACAATAACATATAAAAATTGCAAGGCAATCCGAGCATATTTACGGGAGTTATAGCACGGACAGACGGCAGACGGCAGACGGCCAGACGGCCAGACGGCAGACGGCCAGACAAACCGAAGTCATAAACACTTTTCAACTATGTTGGAAAGTGTTAAAAACTGACAACAAAATAACTGAATGGGGAAATAACTGAACGGGAGGAATGGGTGAATCTACATTACTGCCGCATAATTTTAATTTTTGTAATTTGAAAATGTTATTGCATGTCTGAAATGGATGGATGGAAAAGTAAAAGGTTATGTAGATTTATCTAAAACAATTTTATTACGACTTTTTACTAATTGCTTACTCATCAAAATAATTTCACCCCATTTAAATATTAAGACTTGGTATCTAAGGTATCTTAGATACCTTATAAATATTCTTCGATACCTTATAAATATATATTTACCTTATAAGGTATCTTAGAATCTTGGGAAGCAATGGGTGAATCTACATTACTGCCACATAATTTTAATTTTTGTAATTTGAAAATGTTATTGCATGTCTGAAATGGATGGATTGGATGGATGGAAAAGTAAAAGGTTATGCAGATTTATCTAAAACAATTTTATTACGACCTTTTTACTAATTGCTTACTCATCAAAATAATTTCACCCCATTTAAAAACTAAGACTTGGTATCTAAGGTATCTTAGATACCTTATAAATATTCTTAGATACCTGATAAATATATATTTACCTTATAAGGTATCTTAGAATCTCAAATTTCAGAGAAAATTTATATATTTATAATTTAATCTAAATTACTCATTATAAAATTTTATAACCTATATTTGGGATAGTAATGTGAATATGATTCCCCACACCAAACAAAAATTTTGTTTGATCTTAACACCCAATTTACACATTTTTTTAAAACAAAATATGCAATATAAATTTATTATATATGCACAGCGAATATTATTTTTTTCAGAATTAAAAACAAAATCTATTGCATATACCATTTCCGGAAATAAATAGAAGCAGAAATACCGCGCAACGAAATTTTCTTTCCAAATTGAATAAAATGTGACATTCAGATTTTTGTTTGTCTTCGACGGCGCGGCTTAGGCATGACTAGAATTTTACTATTCAGCATTTTTATTAAATTTTTGGGATGTTTTCCACACCATCTGACATTTATATTTATGTAAGCATTTATTGCAGTCAAATTCTGTTCCATTCCCAAAATAAAAAGGGAGAAAAGGGATTTTCGTTTTTCCCTTCTTTACAAAGTGAAAATGAAACAAAAAAATTGGCAAAATATTTTTTTATTCTACACACGTGGGTTCACATTAGCATTTTTAGAAAATAATTTCCTAAATTTTCTTATATTTTAGATTCTGATGGAGAACGTCTGTTTGAACTTACTAAAATATAAATATATTTTTTGATAGAATATTAAAATGCACACTTAAGTAATTTAAATACTTTATATCCAACAGTATATTAATCATTTATATTCCAAATTTTGAATAAATAAAAATTTCGTGTTTTTTACAGCACTTTTCCTTCATGTTCGAAAACACACTTATTGTGAAATGCAATACAGCGCCGATTTTCCAAACCTGTTGGGAATAGGCCCATTTCGGATAACTAGATACATTATATACGACATAGTCAATGGCTGCAACGTTAAAGAAAAGCGATTGAATTACTGCTGTGAAATATTTAAGCTGCAACAGGAATGTCAACTATTCCACATAAGATGAGAACAATTTTGCTTTTCTGTCATAAAAATAATGTTTCTTTTGTTCTGATTTGCCCATTGCTATTGAAGCGGTATTTCCAGTTCCCTCTTTCCTTTAAGCCATTCTTTTGAGATAAGTATTTACAAAGAAGGTCGTTTTGAATGTATTTCCCTATAAAAATGACCTATTATATTTACCATCCATTACATCAGGAATATCAACTATTCGCACTGTCAATGTTTCCTATGTTGTGAACACCACATAAGATGAGAACAATTTTGCTTTTCTGTCATAAGAATGATGTTTCTTTTGTTCTGATTTGCCCATTGCTATTGAAGCGGTATTTCCAGTTCCCTCTTTCCTTTAAGCCATTCTTTTGAGATAAGTATTTACAAAGAAGGTAGTTTTGAATGTATTCTCCCTATAAAAATGACCTATTATATTTACCATCCATTACATCAGACGAGAGAAGGGTAGACAGCATTTGTTAAAGAGTCTTCTGTTCAATGACAATTCAGGAGAAAATACCTTGTTTACTGAATAAAGTTGTTACTATTTGCAGGAATGAGATTGTAGGTAAGTTTAAGTCGTTCTTAAAGCAACTTTAGGAAATTTAATTTCTAAACCAATGATATTGCTTGGAACTTACTTAGGATTAACAGTTTAACGCCCGAATGACCGTAAACACGATAGAATGGTACTTTTGATGTTATTTTGGTATTTCCACTTTTTTCTTTAAGAAAGAAAAATAATAAACTTCTCAAAATAATTAAAGGATATTAAAAATCATATAAAATAACGGTATAGGCGAAATTTATTTTGCAGAAAATTGAAGAAGAGAGTCACAAATGCAAAATTTTTTCAATTTTTCTCAAATTTGTCTCAAGTTACAAATGCAAATTTTGAGTTTCACGTCAGAAACGACGCTTCAGCGGCAGCGAATGAAATTTGACCTTTAACTTACTGAAAGCCAAAGCGGAAAACAATGATAAACATTCAGTATGTGCTATGTTTCGATGAGTGCAATTTCTCAACGGAATCACTTAACCGAATCAGAAGGTTGGAGAGTTACTGGTCGGTTACAGTGGAGCTAAACACAAGCCAACATAACAGATGCCACTGGAGTTTCACAAACTTTGATTTGCAGGATCTGGAACCATTTTTTGTAGATTGTAAATGCAGGTCGAAGACCAAGCACAAGGTCGCAGACGTGCAACAACGCGCAATGAAGATCCATATTTAATGCTAACAGCTCGGAGACACCGAAATATGAATGCCACTCTTCTTCAACACCACCTTTACTCGGCTACTGGCACCACAACTTCGATTCAAAATGTCCAAAACTGGCTCCACGCTGTAGGACTGTATGCTCGCAGACCAATGGTATGTGTTACATTAACAACAAGGCACAGTTGCCCTCGCAGGGAGTGGGCAACAGTGCATGTGAACTGGAGAAGAAATGAATGGCGCAATATTCTTTTCTCTGACGCGTCACGTTTTTCTGTTCATCCTGATAATAGGCGTATTTTCATCTGGAGGGAACATGGCACTAGAAACAATCTGCGTTCGTGCAAGGAAGTGTCAGATTTGGCGGTGGGGCAGTGTTTGT
This sequence comes from Maratus michaelseni, assembly GCA_963931845.1. Taxonomy (NCBI): domain Eukaryota; kingdom Metazoa; phylum Arthropoda; class Arachnida; order Araneae; family Salticidae; genus Maratus; species Maratus michaelseni. Next base: position 169,964,541 of record OZ007591.1, read on the forward strand.
CTATTCCGACAGCTCCATTGATGGGCGCATTGACCTCTACATCATTCGAAATGAAGCTCTGACCAGTCAGCGATGTAGGGATGAGATCCTCAGATTTATTGTAGTCCCTTACGCTGCATAGTTGGAGATTACTTCATGTTAATGGACGACAATTGCAGGCCACATCGTGCTCACTTAGTGGATGATTTCCTTTCAAGGAAGGAATTATACGAATGGAATGACCAGCGTGTTCTCCGGGCATGAACCCAATAGAGCATGTTTGGAACATTCTAGGCAGACGATTTACTAACCGCCTACCACCCCCACAAACTCTCCAAGAACTGGAAAGAGCTCTTCTGGAGGAGTGGAACAAAATACCCCAGTTCCTCATTAATAGCCTCATTGACTCCATGCCTCAAATGTGTTCAACGTTGCTGGCTGTCCGGGGAAACCATACGCCAAAAAAAATGATTTTCTTTGAAGGAAACACTTTTTTTTAAAAAGATTTTTCTCATATGCACAAATTTTGTTTTTTTCCTTTTGTACCCAAATGCTCAATACAATGCATTTTTTTTCTGCCAAACATGTGTAATTTTTTAATTTTATAGCCTACCACATCTGCCGATCATGTTTCAATCATCTAAACAATTCCCGAGCCGCAAGATCCATCCACAACCTCAATATCCTATAATTGTTTGGAGCAATGTAGATGTTTACGTCACAAGATTGAAAAAAAAATAAAGCGTTTGAAAAAGATTTGAATAATTAGACATACGTTTAACTGCTGTTCAGATAAATCGTGCTCTATTGTATTTAAAACATCCCTCAAATTAATTTGTTCAAAAGTTTGTTCTGAAATCTTATAATATGAGTAAACATATATATATATATATATATAAGTCTGAATTTTTAGCTTTCCGTTTGGCAACAACCGTAGTAACATTAAATTAGTTTGTCTTATTTCATTCTACTAATCTAAAGCGTGATATCACCACTGAAACTTGCGTCATATTTAAAAGAAAAAATTCAATAGTTTTATGTAAACGTATTAAAATGATTTTGTTGAATTATGTACTAACCGCGGAATAGATGAACACATACTATTTATTGAGAACTAATATTAAGTAATCTTTGTAAATAAAATAACAGTAAATAATCTATCATAATAAATAATATCTTTCCGATGAAGAAAATGACGTCATTCAGAAAACAAAAGATGCATTTTCATGCATGAATATAAAATATTTTACTATAACTGTGTCTGTGATGACGTCATATTCACTCTCAATTATTCCTCCATCTAAATAAACTGAACTCTTGCTATTTATTTAAAGATCCTTAGTATGCACAAAATAAAATATTTCTGAAAATTATATAAATTCCAATTAACTAATAAATATTTAATGAAACTCAGAAATTTTAAAACAATTGCTAAACGACACTCTAATCTCAGAAAGGATGACTGGTTCTGATGGTGAAAATGATGTTATATTTGAAACAAAGGATTCATTTATATATAGAATCCAAAAATCTCATGTCACACGGTAGAATTGTTTTAAGCAAACAACCGATTTCTGGGTAGGTTTTCCATTGTGTGAAGGAGTTACCACGACGAGAAACATACCAACAACCAAAAAATGCACATCAACGGCTTATTAGGAACTCCCAATGACATCATGACGTTTAGAGTATGTATAAAACTGAAATATTTTAGTACGATTTTGTAAATCTGACGTCATATTCACTGGCCTTTATTTCTAATTCAGCAAAACGAAATTCAGAGCCGGAGCTCTTTTTAAACACAGCATGATCTTTCGAACGATGTATGAATAACAAATGGTCACATGATCGTTTTATGGTCACGTGATGCACTTAGCAAATGAGCTTTTTGCTCAAGAGTTTCTTTTTTACACAGCAGAAAACGTGTTGTTTACGTTTTGTTAACTTACCAAACATCTGAGAGATATTGTGTTTTTCGCAACGAACTTTAGTCGATGATTATTAATTTATATTGAACTATCCTTGCTACCACGTAATGTTTTCCCATGAATTTTTCGAAAAGAATTTAAGCCGTGCTGCACAATACTATAGATGCAATGAGTTTTAAATTAATTGTCCTTCAAAGGTAATTTTTCAGTTAATTATTTTACATTTCAAAAATTTGTAAATTTCATAATGTTAAAGGGATGTATAGTCATTGGTAGCACAAACTAAATGTATTTTTAATTGCGTTTCCAACAAAGTTTTCAATTACTTTTTTTACATTAAAAAAATGTAAATTCCATGGCTTAAAATGATTTATGATAGTAATTATTCTGGCTAGAGTTGCTGTAAAAAATTATGAGCGAACGCGTAGTGGTTCAATTTTGAATTTCGTAGTAATTCAGTCTGGTTGGCGAGCGTAAGCGAGCAGGGCGCGGAGCCCCCTAGAGCGCCACTCATATTTTGCCAGCATCTATCCTGTATTTTTACAAAGAATATCCTACCAATGAAGGTGATTTTGTGAATGTGTAGCTAATATGGATTTGAGAAGCCTTCTTGATAGATAACAGTGCTAAAAATCAAGTTAAAGTACCTTCTTACAAAGACTAAAACAGATGTTTAACCGGCATTCAGATTGAGAGTGCAATTTTCGTATTTTTGTTTTTACAGTGTAAAAAAATTCTATAGTCTAAGAGAATTGGACTAAACATTAACGCTGTTATTTGTTTTCTAAACCAGCATATACCAACCTGGAGTACGTGGTGTTCTAGTAAGGAGTACTTGAAAATTATTCGTACATCGGTAATAGTGGAAAATGCAAAAAATAAAAAGTTAGAATGAAAACTTAAATCAAAATTAAAGAATTTTTGTTTACAAAGAGAGATTTACATAAACTACACTGGGGTACTCACAAAAGGAAGTAAAAGGACTAAATTAGTAATTCGTTACCACTAGTCCCGCCAACATAGTTCGATTACGTATGTACACCCTCCATCTTCGACAAAAGTGTCCCTATTTATATTGTTCTTTTATCTCCTTCCCCTTCTCTCACTTTTCTTTTAATGTTCATTTTTATCTAATGATTTTAGAAATATGAAACAAAAGAAAAACTAATAGTCTCATTTTAATGTTCAACTGGGCGGCATCATGTCAATAGCAAGTATTAATTGACGTTGTTTAGTTCCTTTTTTATGAATGCTTATTTTGAAGTTTTAACACTTTGTTGATCGGAGATTTTGCATGAAATTTTGATTTTGAACAGTAGAAGCTCCGCCCTCTTCTGTAAGTTTTTCATTATTTCCTAGATGTTTCCTAGATAGGTTTATCAAGTTTATGCATCAATAAGTATCATTCAATGCACGGATTCAATATGAAACATCTTACAATCTAAAAAAATATGGATAACATAATATAAATGCATTTTCTGTAACTTAAAAGCCACGCCCTTATCCAATGATGCTTGGTGAAACAAGCACGAGTTAACTGGTAACCGGTCAATAATGTGTTAATTAATATTTAGCTTGTTTTGAACTATTTTCTGTTGATATAGTTTTGTGTTTTAAAATGCATAAATGATTGAAAGCTGGAATACATAAAAGATCTGCATCTGGCATCAGTAGCTAACATAAGAACATTAGAAACGAACAAAATAAAAAAAATTCGGACCGAATTCATTCGAGAAGGGATACACATGGATAAAATGCCTTAGAAAGTGGTACATGAGAGAGAAAGGTTCGGAACCGCTGTTCTAAACAATGGTTCTCATACTTTTATGTCTCCCGTACTATTTGAAAAGTTTCATGTTCTTAGTGTACCTCCTATTTTTTTTTACTTGTAACTGACTGGAATAGTAAACGAAAAATAAAGAAGAAATAAATAGATACAAAACTACATCACATTTATATTACATTTAATGCATACTTAGTATGCATGCATACTACAGAAATCTTCTTAATACGATGTGTGCGTTTGTTTAACCATGCATATTTCCTAAAAATATGATGTTAACATTATAAGAAAGAGTGTGTTAAGTCTTTCATGTTTAACATCTAGTTTATTTTCAATGTTTGACAATCATTAGTTATGCTGGCCATAAAATGAGGCGCGTTGGCCGATGTTCGCGTGTTCTAAAACAGCACGGTATGGATACTGCAAAGTGTTCAGAGTTTTCGTTGTATGAGAACGGTAATTCAGATCATTTTCCTGTCTAGAGTTTTCTCTCAAGGCATTTTTCATACACTATCAAAAGAAATTCATGAACTAAAGCTTTTTTGTCGTTAAAACACGAAAATGTTTGCTTTGATCTGCTCATTTTCCCGTAGAAAACTGGCAATTCACCAATCTAGTGTAAAATTTACCTGAAATCCTCTAATCTAAAGCTTCTTTCTAATAAAAGCTCAAATCTAAATGGATAGCGACTTTGCTGTATGTAACTTTTTCTTATTGGAAACGGAATGTTTACGTATGCACTTTTTACCTCAAAACACGAAAATTTCGTGAACCAATGCTCAAAATTTCTAGAAATTCTCCAGTCAATAGGCGAAAATTTCTTCAAATAATAGAAAATCACTTCCAACCCCACATGTGTCCCAGGAAATTTCTGACTGTACTTTATAAAAATTTTGAATTTTCTTTTAAGAGTGTGTAGCAATATGAACCATTCTGGCTGATGCTTAATAAAACCTCCATCCTCCTTTCCGAATGCTCCGAAGGGGTGCAAGTGTCGCACTTTGAGAAAACTGGATATTCTCAAATTTATTTTCCATACTTTTTGACACATTTATGAAACTACTTCCATACAAAAAATTTTTCCGTAAAAATATGAAAATTCTACTTGCAAAATACTGATTTTTTCATTTTTTTAAGAGAGTGGTTACTTTAAATTCTCTTTCGAACATAAAGTAATAAATACATATGAAATTCTAATTGTTAGTGAAGTTCTATACATATCCCTTTAATACAGCACATTTTTCATAAAAACACTGTAAGAAAAATATTATTCTCCTTCACAAGCATCCGGCTTACTATGGAACATTCAACTAATCGTATTAATCTATTTATTAGTATGTAATGCTCACTTTTTTCCCAAAATATTAAACATAAGAATTGGGGTGCACATTGTATACGGAAAATTCCCTCTAACTATATGAGACCACATTAGCTATCTCTAAATTGCAATACAAAGCATGAATTTTGCAATAAAATTAAAGGAATATATATAGTAAAAAATAGGAGCGCTTTTAGAACTGTAGTTAGAGCATTATGTGAACAATAAGGTATTGATTTCCAATGTCTATAAATATTTTAAAACTAAGTTTCCAAAGCGAAAAAAATATTCATTGCAGAAACCTTAACTTTGTGATATTTTTATTAGGGGATGAAGTCATGAGCGGCGCAAAGTCGGCTCTGCGTATAGCGATGTCAAACACCTCTGACTCCCACATTCGACTAATAAAAATCATTTTTAAAAATTGTATATGTTATAGAACAATTTATAATATAAAGTATAAAATGTATGAAAAATAACATGCAAATTCTTCTACATGTAATGTGTATAAACCTGTTTGATTTCTAAAAAACTTCTATCCTTTAGAATACTTTGAATCAGTGGTTTCCAAACTTTTAGACTGATTCACCACTAAATTGAAGTTCATACTTCCGCGTACCACCAGGTAACAAACATAAAACTAACATAAAAAACACAGCAAAGACAGAACTTCTCTAAAAAGGAATATTTCCTAGGTCTTTTATGCTTCCGTCTTAACTGGTTTTACTGTACTTCAAAATGCATGATTACATTACTAAATTGGTACTTAGATTGACTGCTTTATATTAGCATTCAAATAAAATGTATATTATCATCATTACATTTTAATAATACGTACCAAATAAAAATACAGTGTTTTGATAGAAAAACAGACACAATACCATTCCTCAACATTCTGGAGTGTTACGTTCGAAGAAATACTCGCGAATGTTGAGTCTATCTCTTTGCACTAAAAAAGCGGTTACGTTTTATGAAATTTTATTGAGAGTGTGGTACAGCATTTCAAAGAACAAAAGATTTTATTTATTAACAATACGTTATGCATAACATATATATGTAGAAGGTGAATGAATGTACACACATATTCATATATCTGAAATTTATTTATTGAAGATAATTCAAATTAACTGACTGGTGAAATAATTGCAGCTAAAAACAGCATAGTTTCTGTATAAAAGTAATTTCGACTATCTCTATTCGCAATGAGATGATAATATTTTAGTAAGTCAGTATGCGGTATAATATTGAAATACGATATTTGAATATAGCTAAATGTTTCAGAAATTCATTTATTTTCTATCTAAGTACAGCTTCAGCTCCATCTTTACGAGAACCTGCACATTTTAAATTAATAGATTGACGATGCCGTTACCTTACTACTCCTAATATTCTCACTGCAATAAGTATTCTGCTGTTGTTATTATTTTGCTTTCCTACAACACTCGCTCTTTTTTCAGTTGACAACACTGATAGTTGATTTGTAAATAGATACTAAGAAAACACAGAGGAAATAATTTTAACCACTATAATTATGATAACAAAAGTGTTCGCGAATAATCAAATCAGATTCTCGCGAATGTTAAGTTTTATCCGCATTTTCATATTCGCGAATAATCAAAACTCACGAATGTTAAAACAGTAAATGTTGAGGGATTACTGCACTTAATATTATATTGGCCTACTTTCACGTAGTAGCTTTATTGCAGTAATTATCTAGTAAGTAATTCTCTAGTATCGTTAACGAGAAGGACGGACTTGCTCTATCAAGCACAGAATCCTCATGTGTGGTTCAATATTAGTTAGGTTTAGTCAGATTCTATGTTTAGTTATTTCCTTTATTTGTTTTTCATATAAAGAATTGAAGAAAAAGTACATTCACATAGATATGTTGTGCTAAAATCTAGTAACAAAAAAAGAAATTAGTGTTTACACTCCTTAATGAGCATTAAAAAATTCCCGAAAATTACCTTGGTGATAAACTTGAGCCGTTTTTGATTTCATAATAATAATATGCTGTATTTCATTTTACATACCCGTATCATACTTTTGCGTACCAGTAGCCAGAGGTTCGTGAACCAGTATTGGTACGGGGTACCATAGTTTGGGAACCCCTACTTTAAATATTTATTTTTTGCGTTTACGTTTACTTTCAGGATCCTCACATCTATACATTCCCCGACAATTATGTCAACTTTGGCTGTAAGAAATAAAGTTAACATAAACGTTTTTCACAAAAGAAATTTAAAAGCAAATTTAGAGTAATAATATCATTTTTTACACAGAGTAACGTTATTTCGAATTGTATAGAGACGCTCGGGGTACCTAACACGACTACAACTGGAGCGGGTACACGTTTGTCCAATGGTTGCACTAGACCTGGGTGAAATATACGTGTTTGAAAACGGTAATGTGGGTTGGAAGGGAAAAAAAATGGGAGCAGGATTTATGTAGATAATTTCTGAATAAGATTTTCAGACTCAAGATTCTGCGCTTTGCTAACTTCTGATTGGTTATCTTTATATTTAAAATCTGATTGATCTTGAACTTAAGACAAAAGCAGATTTGATTAAACACATATATTATACTTTCTTACATTTGCCATCTCTAAGAACACGGTTAATGCAAGTGAGTTCGCGAGTGTATTTTCTGCATTCGTGTTCTAACAACTGCATTAAATACAAGTGAAATACCAAATGCTTGGTGGGACAAATTTAAGTTGTCGGATGGCCAAATGTTACCGCGGATCACGTTTTTGACATAATGCCAAATTAATTCTTCTTCCAGTGTTAAAAGATGCAGCGATTTTCCATTAGTGGACTGTAACCATTCGGAGGTACCAAACTAAAACAGTTTTCGAAAATAAATAAGTTATAAAATATTTAAACATTTCTGGTTTCAGTAAAAAAAGAGTTATGGAGCTTTTACACAAATCATATATTCTAATACGAGCAAATCTTGTGGGTGGTTATATATAACATATATATATATATATATATATATATATGTTACAAAAACTCATGCTATACAACGTATAACGAAAAATGTAGATATTTTTGTTCAAAAATTGATGAATAAATATGGCTTACCCGAAAGTGTTTTTTTGGAGTGGAAATTTAACATTTTGAAGGAAATGAACAAGATTTACAATAAAAAAAGTGATGGAGTTACGGGTGAATACTATAATGATTTAAAGAGTTCTATCAAGCAGCTTCAGAACAGCTTTATTATCACATACGTTGATAAAGCAAATTCTAACTATGCAATAATATGTAAACAACTATATGGAGACATTCTACTTGGTAGTTATGATAATAAGGCGAATTATAAGCTCTTAAAATCAAGCAAACAAGTAGTTGGTAATAGGATCAAGGCTTTTTACAAGAAATTAAATATTAAACAACATAGAAACGAACTGCCGTATCTCGTTTTAGTCCCTAAATTTCACAAAACTCCTGTGACCTTTAGAACTATTACATGTGGTTTCGGTTCATATTTGGTTACGGCAAATAAAAAGTTTCTACACATTCTAAACAAAATATTTGCTAAAGTTTTAAAAGAAAAATCTACATGTATAATTAAAAACAGTTTTGAATTGATTGACAATTTAAGAAAATTGTGCAATATAATGGAATTCCATACTTATGACTTTGAAGATTTATACAATAGTATTAATTTAGATGATTTAAAGAGTAAAATTATGGATTTTTTTAAGGAGTTCAATACTACAAATATAAGCCCTGAACAGTTCACAACTCTTTTTAATTTTGTAGTTAAAGAAAATTATTTATATGATGGTAAACGGGTTTACAAACAGATTAAAGGTATTCCTATGGGTGGGAGCTGCAGCTCCATCCTAGCTGATATTTATTTATATACATATGAAAAAGAAGATACTGCAAATCAAAATGTAATATATTACAGATACATAGATGATGTTCTATTAGCCGGGATTAACAATTCCTTGAAAGATTTCAGATTTAATCACTATCCAAATAGTTTAAGCCTGAAAATTGCGTCAAATAATTCAAAATGCGTCGATTTTCTGGATGTAACTTTAGATGTTTCTAATGGTGAACTGGTAACAAATATTTACGATAAGAGAAATTATTTTAATTTTGATACTATTAAACTGTTACATTTCACTTCAAATGTGCATTTGTCCATTTTCAGAAATATTTTTATAAATGGTTTATGCCGTATTGAGAAATTGTGCTCTAATTATGCAAATATTGCTAGGAATATAGCTGATTTTTATCATATGGCGTTATCACAAGGTTATCCGGTTCAGTTTTTGTCCGATCTAACATACAAATTTATCAGAAATAAAGGTTATAGTGACGAACTGTTAGGAGTGTTCAATACGAGCGATCTTTTGTTGATGTGATATTTGTGGGAGTGTCGGTGTAGTGGGTTGTTTACCGTGTTGTAAGTTGATAATTTGATAGTGTAGTCTGGTTTTAGTTTGTCGGTGTAGAGGGTTGTTTACCGTGATGTAAGTTGAAAACTTGTTGGTGTAGTCTTTGTCGGAGTAGTGAGATGGTTGCTGTGATGTAAGTTGAGAACTTGATTGTGTAGTCTAGCTATAGTTTGTCGGTGTAGTGGGATGTTTGCCGTGCTGTAAGTTGAGAACTTGTTGGTGTAGTTTGGTTATAGTTTGTCGGTGTAGTGGGCTGTTAGCTGTGATGTAAGTTGAGAACTTGATGGAGTAGTCGGGCTTTAGTATTTCGGTGTTGTGGGATGTTTGCCATGATGTAAGTTGAGAAATTGATGATGAAGTCTAGTTATAGTTTGTCGGTGTAGTGGGTTGTTTACTGTGGTGTATATCGAGAATTTGTTGGTGTAGTCTGGCTTTAGTTTGCTTCCTTTTGTTATGTCTGTTTCATTCATTTTCAGTCTGTACTTGTCAGGTATGGGGGAGTGTTGCATGCGTAAAACTAGTTTAACCCAGCAGTGCATGTCTCAAGCCATGCCACCTGACACAGGTTGTTTTAGCTTTTCTTTGTTGTTTATTGGCTTTTTTAATTTTTGCTGCAATTTGTTGTGTTCTTTTGTTTTGAGTTTAAGTAGTTAGTTGCGTTTTCTGGTTCTGTGTAAATGTAGTTTGTTTAGTTTTGTTTTTCTATTATTGAATTTATGTGGTTTAAAGTTATTGGTTGGCTTTTGTGATAATGGTTCTGCAAGTGATTTTCCATTGGTGTTTATTATTATATATATATATATATATGCAAAAATTATCTTAAAAACGGCTCTAACGATTTTGACGAAACTTCGTATCCTACCGTTTTGGGACACCAGAAAACCATTGGGCTAGGTCACATGTTCGAGAAAATTCGATTAGTGGGTCATTTTGGGTCATTTTGGGTCATGGTCTAGCTAATTGTATCTAAAAAACGGTTCAAACGATTTTGACGAAATTTTGTATCCGATTATTTTCGGGCACGAGAAGTCTATTGGGCTGGGTCACATGTTCGAGAACTTTCGATTAGTGGGTCATTTTTGGGTCATTGCGGGTCAAATTAATTTTATCTAAAAAACGGCTCTAACGATTTTGATTAAATTTTGTGTCCTACGAGTTTCGAGCACGATAAAAGCATTGGCTAGGTCGCATGTCTGAGAAAATTCGATTAGTGGGTCATTTCTGGGCCATTGTGGGTCAAGATTTAAAAAGCGGCTCAATTTACACTAAATTTTGCATCCAATGGTTTTCGGGCACGAGAAGACTGTTGGGCTAGGTCACATGTTCGAGAAAATTCAATTTGTGGGTCATTTTGGGTCATTTTGGGTCATGGTCAAGCTAATTGTATCTAAAAAACGGTTCAAACGATTTTGACGAAATTTTATATCCGACTATTTTCGGGCACGAGAAGACTATTGGGCTGGGTCACATGTTCGAGAACTTTCGATTAATGGGTCGTTTTTGGGTCAAAGCGGGTCAAATTAATTTTATCTAAAAAACGGCTCTAACGATTTTGATTAAATTTTGTATCCTACGAGTTTCGGGCACGCGAAAATCATTAGGCTAGGTCACATGTTCGAGAAAATTCGATTAGTGGGTCATTTCTTGGTCATTGTGGGTCAAGATCTAAAAATCGGTTCAATTTACACTAAATTTTGCATCCTATGGTTTTCGGGCACGAGAAGACTGTTGGGCTAAGTCACATGTTCGAGAAAATTCAATTAGTGGGTCATTTTAGTCATGGGTCATGATATTTGAACTCAAATATAATTTTGACCGAGCGTAGCTCGGTCTTCCCTGCTCGTATTAGTGATATGACAATCGCAGCTCCTTTACTCTGAAGGCGAAAAATTTAGACTCGATTAGAAATCCGATATCCAATGATAAAAAAACTATAATAAAAGGTTGCGACCTCACACCCACCACAACCAATCCAGACAGTTCTCACAAGAGTCCCAAATTGTTTGTCTTGTTAAGAAAAAGCGATATAAGATGATAAAAAAAGGTTTTGGAGACGAAATGTGATGTTCTGAAAATGGATGCATCGTCATAAAAGAAAATAAAAGTGGTAAAAGTGCTCCTGAAGGTGCTCGCACAGACGGTGTGAGATATTTGGACAGAAGTATCGTATGGATAGTATGGTAAGCCAGCATCACATCAGCACAGTTATCTTAACGAACGAGCTGTTTATTAAATTCAGTTTGCTTATACCTGACTTACGATTTGTTTTTAGGTGAATATGCATATTAAATTTTAACTTCGTATTTTATGCTAAAATATATGTATCTTAATAATTAATGATTGGCATATTTGCCACTTGATTTGCTGTGATGATAGGTTTGCAGGATGGTTTTATTGTATGTGCTATTATAAAACTAGAATTTACTATTTAAAAGAAAAAAAATATTAGTCTAATTTTTGTACATATTTGATGAGGTATGTTAATAAATGTGTGTCAAAATTTTACATTGAGAATCATCAGTCTGAAACATTTGAAGTGAATTAACTTTATATTTAAATATTCGATCTTAAGAAAATCTATTTTCTCAAGCTCTCAGTTCTATGCAAAATAAAATTTCCTCTATTAAACAATTGTAAATAAATGATTATTAGAACAATTTAGATGCCGACTAATTATTATTTTTTATTATTTTATTCTTATTCGAGAATTAAAGGGAACAACATTTTGGACGTGGTTTGATATTATTAATGTTCACAACGCCAGGAATAGAGAGGTTATAGCCGATTTTAATACTAGCAACACCGTACGACAACTACTTAATAGGGTGCGTGCACAATCTACACAACAGTTACTGCTATTTTTCTTTGTCATATTCGATCAGGCAATTGAAAGTTAAATAAGTGACAATAAAATAACTGAATGGGGAAATAACTGAACGGGGAGAATTGTGGGAATCTATATCGCTGCCGCATAATTTATTTTTCACAGTTTGGGAATTTCATCTGAAATGGATGAAATTTGAAGTAGAAAGTTATGTCGAGTTATCCGAAACAATTTCATTTAAGACTTTTTACTAGTTACTTATTCATCAAAATAATATAACTTCACTCAAATATTAAGACTTGGTATTTAAGACATTTTAGAAAAAAAATAATTTTTCACTCATTAGAAAATATTATAACCTATATTTGGGATAGCAATATTTCAATATGATTTTTCCACCGCATTAAATTTTGAGTTCATAACACCAAATATACATTTTCATAGAAATAAAATAATACACGTTTATTATACGCTCACAGCGAAGTTTATTTCTTCAGATTTCTAAGTGAAATTCTATTACATACGCAGTTTACGGAAATAAATACAAGCAGATGTAACTGCTAGGAAATTTCCTTTCCAAATTGAATAAAATGTGACATTCAGATTTTTGTTTTCCTTCGACGACGCGGCGTAGACCTGACTAGATTTTTCCTATTGAGGATTTTTATTAAATTCTTGGGATGTTTTCCGTTCCATCTGATATTCATATTTATATAAGCATTTATTGAAGTCAAATTCTGCCGTATTCCCAAAATAAAAAAAAGGAGAAAAAGCGTTTTCGTTTTTTGGTTGTTTACAAATGGAAAATGAAAATATTTTCACGAAGAATGTTTTATTCTATGCATGTGCTTTCATATTAAACATTTTTTAAATATAATTTCGTAAACCTTTCTTACATTTTAGATTCTGATGGAGAAATTCTATTTGAAACACTATGTATGATATATATAATTATCATTTTTGATTGAAAATTAAAATACAGTATTAAGTAATTTCAATACAATATGTCCAAAAGTGCATTAATCTTTTTTAATCCAAATTTTGAATAAATTAAATTTCCCCTTACGAAAGCAATGTTTCTTCATGTTTGAATACGCACTTATATGTGTTTTGTGAAATACAGTAGAGTGCAGATTAGGATTGAATGCATTCTCCCTATAAAAATGACCTATTCGGTTTAGCATATCTTACACCACAAGAAAGAAGTGCTTTAGATAGCATTTGTGGAGGATTACTTCTGTTCAAGAGCAATTCAGGTGAAAAGCTTTGTTTACTGGATAAAATTGTTGCTATTTGTAGGAGTGAGATTGCCGAAAAGGTTAAACCATCTTTTAAACATCTTTAGAAATTTACATTCGACAACACCTGGCATTTGTTAAAGTATACTCTAATTTTACACTTTAATGCAGTGAATGAACCGTAAAGACGAGAATCTCTTATTTTAATTTCCGTACACGTACATTGTAAGGAAAGTATTATAATCAAGATAAAAACTTGACTATAGAATCTAATTAGATAAAAATATATCTAATTATTTCTGCATTTATTTCGGTGTATTCCATTACGAAGTTGAAACTTCCTCAAAAATTAAATTAAATAATATAAATAAAATACAAATTTAGCGGACAAGTAATCGAACTATGCACTTAAACTACTGAAATTATCAGAATAAAAAAGAGTGCTGTAAACAGCGAAAATTGGCGGTTTCATCGTCTATTAACTTCTGCCATGCGGCTAATATGAAAGTATTGCTTTTAATGAATTTCAAAACTTTATTTGAATACATAATTGATATTTTTCATATACAAATGTTTTTTGGTGTTGTTAATCCGATCGCTAAGAAATATATATTAAATGTAAAAAATCTATTAGAATTTTCAGTAATAAAAAATATTTTCATCTATATTCTGTAACCCGGGAATCCCTAAATCCACTAATTTTAATAAAAGGGGGAAGTAGATGTTAGTGAATACGGTAATATAGGTTCGAGAAAAAAAATGTGAGCATGATTTCAACAGATTATTTCTGAAATTCTTAACTTTTCTGCTGTTAAAGTTCTCTGGTGCATTTTGTACACGAGATAAAAATTTTATTCAGTATTTCTGTAGCAAAAATACAGTGCACATTATTCATGAGTTCACATTAATGATTATATATGAGTAAATACGGTAAGTGAATCAAAACACATTAAATATTTTTTCTTGTTGTTTCTGTTTTGAGTTAACACTAGTAGCCCCATTGGTACGCGTCCAATGCTGGACATCACCGTCATAGAATCCTGAAATCCGAGCCGTTGCGATAGTGCATCCACCGAATGATCGAGAGAAGCCGGATTAGGTCCGGTCCCCAAGCGAGAGCCCGTAGAATCACCACCCTCGGGTGTCTACTGACAGGTCACAAAAGCGAACCAGAGGCTCAAGGACTAGCCATAAGAATTGCTCTAGCACCAGCTCGGATCATGGAAAGCCTACAGAGGTGAACACTAACTCCTTACCGGCGGACAGAACAACATAAAACGTTAAAAAAAAATTATTAAAACTTAAAAACTAGACAGACATAAACACAAATTAAGAACGTTAGTTCCTAACAATCGATGCACCCCATGTTGACTAGGCCTTAGGTATCCGGCTTGCAGAGTAAAAAGTAAAGCAAAAATGTGGTCCGGCCGGACTTTGTACCGCCCGTGCTCTGCTAGCTCATCCGCTCTCTCAGCCACCTGCTTCTGGTACCTTAATCATACGGCGCCCCATTGGTGCATCCCTCCACTCACACCACACAGAAAGAGTGGGTAGCGTCCGCACTATAACATAACATGATAAATAAAGAGAATATAATCAATAGCACTCTTCTTTGATACCCTCTAATATAAGAGAAAACTCGTAATTCATTAATTATAATTATATACAGAAACCAGCAATAGAGCATTGAAAAAAGTATTGCTTTATTAAATAAGGTGGCATTAATATGTAAGATAATTAATTATAAAACTATATTATTCAGTTAATGATGACAAATTAAATATTTAAACGTATAAATTTTTGAAAATTATAATTCTTTATTGTTTAAATAAAAATATATTATCTGAAATATCCTGTTTTTTAGCCGTTAGTTTATAAAAGATAAAAAATTCAATTTCCAAGCTTCTTTTCTTATGCTAAATATGAAAGTGACTTTTCCTTACACCAATCTGTTATCTTGACACACTTGACAGACATTTTAAGCATTTTGTCTTCTTTTTTGGAGGAAAAAAAACCATTTAATTCTTTATCTGTCAATTTAAACTTACGATATTTTTCTTACTCTTTTTTTTTTCTCAGATTACTGCAGAATCCTATTTTCATTATTTTCAAATACATGGAGATATATAACAAAATAAAAAATTAAATCAGATTCATGGCAGTTGATAGTATTTTTAGAATTCGCATTGTGAATATTTTTCAAGTACTTTATTTTAAATTCTTGCTGTGATTTAAAAAAAAATGTATATATACAAAAGACTGTTATATTACGACCTTAATAAACGCATGTATGTTCATAGAAGAGGTGCAAAAAATCTGAAAATATTGAAACAGAGGATGTTAAAAGGGCTGGTTAAAAGTTTTGTTGAAAAAAAACCTGAAATATCAAATGTTTACTTTCATTTCCTTTACATACAAATGACATATTGAAATATATTACAATATTTTTTTTTTACTTTCAAAATTCAAGCAGGATTAAAATTTACATAATCTGTCTGTAGGTATAGGTTATAATTTTTTTTTGTTTCACAGTTTATTTAACGCTAGAATGGCCGGTTATTTAAATGAAGTCATATAAACATAGTACTTTGCAAGTCTTCATTTAAGTACTGTGCAGAGTCTTTATTTAATACTACTGTAAGTATAATTATTTAACTTTCTTTTTGTTATATAATTTATTCATTTTATGTAATTTAAAAAAAAATTCTAGTTCAATCAGTATATAATTATTTGGTGCCGGTCAAAATGACAGATATGACCGTTCTAATGTTAACAGGATAAACATTAATATTACTACATACCAATTATTAAAATATGAGCTCCCCACCCAGCAATTATTTTACGTAAATAGCAATAAACATTCATGATATTTTAAATAATAAATGATTAAAAATATAGAAATGTATATATTGTCTAACAATTTAATGTCTATTTAAAAAATATATGTATTTATCTGTTATATAAAAATATTAATTGTTAAATTGAAAATAACACTCCTTTTCACAATAGAAGCTGAAAGAAAAGAAATAAAAACTGACTAGCAGTAAGGAGTGCCAAAAAACACATCAGTGTCTGTTGGCAGGATGTTTAACCCTCCCCCTACCAGACGGGTCCAATGGACACGACAGGTACATTCAAAATGACTATTCGAATCAGAATTTGTTTCATAAAATAAGTTAAATATAAACCATAGATAAGTAAAGTAAATAAATAAATTAGAGTTTTATATAAAAACTAGCGGAGCTTCGCCCGCTACGCTGGTCGGTTTATTCCAAACGGACCTCGAATTAAACGAACTTAGGATTGGGCAGCCCACTGTCTTCAGATCCGGTCAACCAGGATTTAAATAAAAAACAAAAGAAAAAAGAAAATTTCACTTAAAATCCGGCAGAAACTGCGTCAACGTATTTTTAAAAACTGTGATTGTTGATTTATTTTTTGTCCGAAGGGTTAAGCGTTTCTCCAACAAAAATTGACCCAGGCTCCAGGCAACACAATGGCTGCTTGTAAAATTCATCTGAAGGAAAAGCTGTCATTTCAAAGAAAGAGCAGGTTTTTCTTCCCATTGGAAGTGGGGGAGAATGAAGAATGGGTTTCTCATTGTGTGGGTTTGAACCGCTCTAGCCCACTCTCAAACTATAGAAGGGGAGAATGCCCCTGGTAGTTACCTTTCTATTCCTGCTTTAAAAAAAGTTGGAAAATGCGCATTGAGATAAATTTCATGTGAAATCTGAAAAAATGCTCTTTTAGCTTTAAAAATATAGATTCTCGTGTAATTGTTTTTATCAAGGTTGAGTAAATTTTTCGGTAGTTCTAGGGTTAAACAAGATTGGAAATCACCTGCAATGATAATTAGGTGCTGCCATCTGTTGTGGCACAACAAAGGTATTTCGAAAATTCTTTTATACACATTTAAAAGATAAATTCTTCTTAAGGGAACTTCTTTAGAGATTTAGAATTTTTCTCTAATCTAAGGTCTTTCTTGAAATTCTTCTTTGGTTCTTACTCTTGAGAACCACAATTTCCGATTTTTTTAAATTTTTTATTGGGGTCTTTAAATTATGAAGTTAAGCAAAGCGAAGATTACTGTTCTGAAGTAGTAGTGCCCAAGAATAAGTACGGTAAGAAGTATTTTGCAGTTTCACATATTTGTAAACCTAGATGTCTAGTCAAAAACGTGAATGTTGCGTTTGACATATATGTATTGTCTTTTAAACCTTGTTTGAAAACTAATTACGGTCCTTTATTAGGATGGGTTCATTGAAAGTAATTTTTCTTATAATCAAAACATTTTAATTGCATTAAATTAATAGTTCAAACCGTTCATGACAAACAACGTAAAATATCTAGAATTTATGTTTTAAACAAATAAATTAGAATTATCTATTCATACTACAACGAAATCTCGGATGAGAACATTGCAAGGAAATAATTAGTGAATGTGTTCTTTTGATAAATCGTATTTAGTAAGAACTGTAAAAAAATAGTTTCTGGAAAAGGATTTCATCTATTAACAACAGAAGGAACTTGTAAAATTATAGTTTCATTAATAATGTGGAGTGTCAATGTTAAAAGTTTCTAAAATCTCCTTTAGACAACATGAATAATGATTTTTTTTACATAGCACTACACAACTATCATATATTTAAATCTGCCATTAAAAACATAACATCGTGGATACTTACAAGAATGAATTTAGAAAAAAAGTCAAAAAAATTACTCTGAAAATAATTTAAAGTAATGACAGGGGGGAAATTAAGGATAGTATTATTTAATGATGTTGTACATTTTCATTCAATATAAATTCACAATAAAAATTATTAAAATGTGCAGTAGAACAAAACAATTTTGTATATTTAAAATTGCATGCTATATGGTAGAACTTTTTTCTTTCTTTCATCAAAATAAAGGAACAAAGTTTTACGTATTAAAGTAAAATCATTACTGATTATATTTTTATACAAAATATTGTTCGTACTATGTTTAAAATTTAAATTTATTTAACAAGATTTTAAATTCAAAACATAAACAACAATATAACAAGAAAATATAACGTTAAATACAACAAACTCTTCATACTTAAATAAATGCCGCAATGTATTCAAATGTATCTGCTTTTTATGTTTGCATGCGTATGAGTAGCACTAAATCTGTATATATTTATTAGCAAATGTGTAACATGGGTCTACAATGAAAAAAAAAATCATAATTTTATCTATTCTAAATATAAGTTTTGGTGCTGGATTAAAGAATAAAAATGGTATATCACGTATCATTTTTACACAAACGTGATTTTTATGATATGTAAGCGATGTTCCAATATTTTTATTACAGTTGCAATGTTTAATTATTGAGTAAAAAATTATTTTTTAAAGAAAATACATTCAATAAAAATATATATATTAAAATATTCTTAAAAGGTGATCAAAAGATGTTAAAAACGTAAAATATACTCATTTACTATATATTTAGTTATAGTCAATGAGTAAATTTTACATTTTTAACATCTTTTGATCACCTTTTAAGCATGTTTTAATATATATATTTTTATTGATTTAAATACAAGGTGAATTTTTCATTTCACTTCAATTTCGTTTCGAAATTTTTCTGTTAGAAAATACATTGTTATTAAAAAAAAAATTAAATGTGTCTAGTGTTACACATTTCATTAGAAAAAATATTTCTATGTTTATCGGAAGGAAACTTTGGGATCGGGATAGACGATTGCAATATTCGTGTATAGGATTTAAAAATGTTGGAAAATGGTAAATAAAACAATCACATTTGGTATACTGTTTGAATGTAGAAGGTTAAAATACCACACTGATGATTGTCTTTTTTGCTCATGTGATGTTAGTTGTTATAAGTCTAAAAACAAGAAATCCTTTATATTCTCATCTTTTTCATCTTTACTAATTGTGTCATAAGTTCCCAAATTTCTGATCATCTTTTACAAGTCATTGTTGAAGATTAACTTGATTCTGATTTATTTAATGCGGATAATGGGGATTTTCAGTTTAAAATAGACATTGATGCTTCTCAACTATTCAATCAATCGTAAATTTTGTTTGTCTAAGTAATCTCCTGAAATTTTTGGCTCCAATCTAAATAAAAAGAAATGTTAGCTGCTAAAACACCTACAACCCTGCATATAACAAGAAAACAGAAGTTATTGATCTCTACAGGATAGTGACAAAGTTTACTGTAAGGATATAAATAGATTGATGCACAGGTTAGGCGTTAAATATAAGTTCCAGGAATATAGAGTTTTATTGACAATGTTAAAAGAAGTCTTTAAAACTCTTCTTTTACATAATGGAGAAAAAACTTATCGCTGTACATTTTCTACCAGGGCCAAACAAATGTGGGAACGCCGATTTTTTCTTACTAAAATACCAGGCTTTCTTAAGTTTACTACACAATGCTACAGTTAAAAATCCATTTCCGCCTTAAGAATTAATTGCAATAAAATGCTGCGATTAAAGCGCTGTTATTGAATTGTGCTATGCTACAAAGTTGTTTCAGCTTTTGATAAAAGTTCGTCATTGTTTTAATGGTATAAAATTATTAATGAAATACAAATACCTTTATGTTACCACTAGAACAACTGAATATTTTATTCTATTTTTATTTAAAAAAATTTTGCACCATAATTTTTATTTAAAACCTGTTAACTTATTTATTTACCTTATTTCAGTGTGCTACATATTTAATTTAAAAAATTCTTATTCGAATGGAAATATATTCATTTGGTACCGATCAAAATGACCTGTCGTGGTCGTTATAGAGTCAAAAAACAATTATAATTTCATACACTACGTCTTTTACTTCAGGTTTTCTGCAAGAATTCAAGCATGCAAGCTACTGGAGGAGAGAGTTGTTCGGTACTGCCGCATTTAAAGATCTAAAAAAATTAATGTTGTTTGAAAAAATGTGTAAATAAGCGATTTTTCCAGCCCAATCGTGTATAAGAGTTATTTGAGGTACCGTATACCTGATGTTTTCGCAAAGGCAAAACATTTTGTTAAAGTGTCCACTACTGATACAGTTACTTATATACGTATTCGAGTTTAATGTTATTTAATTTGAAAATCAAATTCACTGGATTCATTTTTAATTTTAATTTTATATAATTTTTCCCTTGTCCGAAGAATAGTATGGACCATTTAATGTTATTGCTTAATCAACAAATTACACTTTCATTCGCTCTTCATGTTTTATTCATTTCTTGATTTTTTTTGTATACATCAATTTTAGGTACATAATAAATCGGTGCATGTAAGGAAAAACACAACATACCCAATCTAATCACCAGATAGGCTTAAGAACAACAAAAATAATTTTACATATTTACAAGGGCAATATTTCTTTCACAATATTATAACAATGCAGGTTACTTTTCAATGTAAATTTTTGAAGATTAAGACATTTGCCATATCTGTGTGTGAGCTTTCTTACATATTTTCAATAAAAGTTGCCGCCTACATGTTACGAACCACGTCTTCACGCTATATCACAACACAAATTTACGTTTTAAAAGGGGAATTTCATTTCAAAATCCTAGTGTCAATGTGGCATTTTCGAATTAAAATTAAGAGGAATATATTATATCCACCGCCCTTCAAGAGGTTAAAGAAGAAAGTGGGGACATCATCATATTTGTCCCTGTGTGTTTTAAAATTCGGTTACTTTAAGTTACCTACCAAATCCAAATTGGCTACTTTATGACAATTTTTTTAAATTTAGTTTTTGTCGGCAAACACATTTAAATGGCAGGTGCTCTTATTCAGAAACTGTGTAATCGAACAGTTTTTTTCTTTTTTTTTTATCAAAAGTAGAATAGCTTTCATAAAATGCTGTCAAAGTTGACGTTTTGAACCAAATTTGTGGACTTGACAGTGTGGGAAAGGAGAAAAAAACTGTAGTCGTGAAACTAGAATCGCTTATAGCGCAAGATGCAATTCATTTATCGAAAAATGAAAAACTGTTTGATTACAAATCCTTTCAACAACCATGTCTGCAAGTGTCATACCTTTTTTGTTTAAAACCTTAGTTGTTATATGAGCCAGAAAATGTGTTTGAAGTTTCGAATTGTTGTTCTGGGAAAAATAATTTTTCGAGAACCGATTTAAGAAGTTTAAGTTAAGGACTCGTTTAGATGCTGGATAATCTTTAACAATTTTAAGTTCAATGGAGTTAAATCCATTAAATTAATCGGATACCTTTAATTTAGATTTTATACCTTCCTTGTGACCGTTAAACTTACATAATGAAGTCCTCATTTAGGCAGAAAACATAGATGATAATGACGAGTTCATTGAAAGTAATTACTTTCAAACCACACATTTTTCATCAAAATATTAAAATGTATTTTCTAATTATAATTGCCAAATTATATTTTATATGCTATTTGTGAAATATATTTATTATTGTACTTATTCGAAATTTATATAAAAAATATCTATATTATATTTGTCTTTTTATATCATTTAAAGTACAATGGTCGACAATTTAATTAATGCTTGAAATTATTCTGAAACGTTATATTAAAAAGAAAAAAACAATAAATAGATGGAAAGTTTGATGAACTCTAAACCCCAAAATAATTCTAAAATAAAAATAAATAACTACTAAGTGCTAAAATGAAATATTTCTAGGTCTTGATTTGAACGAAAATGATTTATTTTGTGAGAAAGGTGTTTAAATTCATTTGTTCTGTACGCTTTTTCTTTGGAATTTATTGCATCTATAAATCACATGAGAAAATAAAATAGGTATTAAATAATATATACTTAAAGTATTAGTTGCAGTTAACAATTTATTGCAATGTCAAAAAGATAAATGGAGCAAAGTTTTTTTTTAGAAAATTATGACAACTTATATGACAGTTATTAAAACATCTGTCATTCTAATCAAAGAAACCCGTTGAAAGGAAAAGGGAAAAAGGGATATAAATGGGGATATCAAATGGATAATTTATTTTCTAGATTTAAAAAAAATCTTCTTCTCTTTTAAACGCATTAAATATAATTTAGAAAGTGACATAATTATTTATATTATTCAGTCAAAAAATATTTGAAAATTAATTCAGCCTGAATTAATTCCATTTATTGAGTCAAAAATACAGGGTCTCTCACTTTGATCAGATCCTGGATTTTGTTTCATAACTAACAAAAAGAAGTATTTTAATGACGTTTTCAAAATACATACCTTTGATTTGTGTAAAATACAAAGACATCACGAAAAATGTCGCAAATATTCAGCTTTTCGGTCGATGAGATAGTAAGAAGAGTTTACACTGTTCCTACTTCAGAGTATCACTATTTCGAATGGTAATTTTCGATAGTATTATAACTAGCTGACAAAGTTAGGGAGGGGGGGAGGGCTTTGAAATAATTTGATGGCCCTAATTCCTTTCTGCTATTTTTTTCACCTCTTTAATATTTAATAAATATAGACAAAAGTAGATGTAAAGTCCCGCTGTCATAAAAATCCCTTTGATTACAATTTTTAAAAATTTTTAAATGTAATATAGATATTTTTATGTTTTAAAAGACTATGAAGACCAGAGGGAGCTTACGAAGTTGGTAGGGGGGAAAGCACTCCCCACTTTCCCGACTGGTTATGGTTTCGCTTTATTCAACCACCAACTCCTATTGTCCACTTGTGGTGATATGTCTTTCTAAGTACCGCTAGGCTTAGATTATAAGTGAATACGTGTCGTGGCACCTTTATTGGGATCTAAACGAATTTACCTAATCACAGAAAACAGTCTCATATCTCTCGAGATTTCTCATAATATACCGTAACCTCCCAAAGTTTTGTACCGCTTCCGAACAAGCAAGGACTTGAGTTTGTCTTCTTTTTGGGGATAAAAATGTCACAAAAGCAGTACGTTACATATATATATATACATTTGTATTACCTGAATGTTAAAGTTATCTAAATATTGAATTAATATTTGTAGAATTTAGAATGTTTCATTAATTTTTATTCCTGTGATGCGATCTTGAATTTGTATGTTTCTAACTTGATACCATGTACTTTTTGAAAAAAAAAATGTTTTTATTACTCTTTTCAATGAAAACAATACAATATAACCTACGAATTTGAAAAAAGTTTACTTATGGGCGTTGGAGGGTTAAAGATAGAAATTCTGTGACTAAATAAATCAAAGATTACTGTTTGGGAAAGTCGTTTGGAAAAGTAAAAAAAGTAGGAGCCGTCCGAGCCTTGAGCATGTGATGTCAATTTATGCATTAGGAAATATAGAGTGGAAAGTTCAGCAATATTTGTATGTAAATGGTGGTCACTTTAACAACTTCTCGAAATGTTGTTACATTTCACACACAGAAAATGAAGGAATTTTGCTAAAATATCTTTATTTTTTTTAACTTTATGAACAAAAAATCGCATTTGGATAGGATTGGGATTATCTGTATTGTTGACAGAATAAATCAAACTAGTTTCCATTGCAAAAATTGCTTGTTGTAGTGTCTAGTCCCCCCCCCTTAAAATTTCTCTGGGGACTTTGAAACTTCCTGTATATATATATATATATATACAGGGTGTCCGAAAAGTCTGGAAACAGTCGAATTACTTGAGAAATATACATTGGATTGAAAAACGGAAAATACTCGTTCAATATTTAAAATAAATCTATTTAGGGATATCAAAGTTGCCCCCCGCGACTTTGCCCAGTGGTGGGAAAGGAGGTGTAACTTTAAAATCTTAAATGATACCCCTCCCCTCCTTTTTTTAATTCAGATTCGGATTCTACGCGAAAAAATACGTAACTTTTGTATTCACCATTTTCTTCGGAAAATGGTAGATGCCGCTATAATCGAGCAAAACGCAGTGAGAAGCGTTTCCATTTAAAAGTCTGGAAACAATCAAATAACTCGAGAAATATACCTCGGATTGATAAATGGAAAAATACATGTTCAATATTTTTGAAAAATCTATTTAGGGATATCAAAGTGCCCCATCCCCCAACTGTGTCCCCTGGGGAGAAATTGGGAACAACTTTGAAATCTTAAATGAAATCCCCCCCCCCACCTCCTTTCTTTTTATTGCATATTCGTATTCTGAAGGGAAAAAAATACGTAACTTTTGTATTTAACACTTTCTTCGGAAAATCGTAAATGGCGCTGTAATCAAGTAAAATGCAATGAGAATCGTTTCAATTGAAAAGTCTGGAAACGGTCGAATACCACGAGAAATATACGTCGGATTGAAAAACGGAAAAATACGTGTTCAATATTTTAGAAAAATGGCAACTTTGGTATCCCTAAGTAGATTTTTCTAAAATTTGAGCACAACCTCGAATAGACGAGGAAGTACAATCAATCATCATAGTTTTCACGAAAGATCATAAACCTTTTTCTCTTAAATCAAATTTTTTAAATATTCAATGGCGCATGCTAGTATGTTTCAATATGTGGAGAGGTTATTTCGAGCATATATTTTTATAAACATATAGTATCATAATAGAAGTACTAATATTCATGTCTCCATTAAAGCTTATTTTCGGTGAACGGACGTGACGTCACACTATTTTTTTTCATTTTTCTCGAAAACGATTTGTTGTTGTAAAGAAAAAGATATAATTATTCAAATCTGGTCTATTTTTATGTTATTTCTAGCGAGGATTCTACCTCTGCATAGTTTACGTCGTCTTGACAGTACACCCTGAATAAGATAACTGGAAACAAAGTGTATGCTAGCTTTTTAAATGAAGAAAAATCTTTCAGATAGAGATGTCCAGCATTCGTTCATGACAACTGTCTTTTCAGAACAATTTATTGCTATGCGCAACAATTTATCGCTATTATTAAGTGCTTTGCGCAATTAAAGAAATTTTCCTTTCATAGCTGTGGAATATAATAATCCGATGTGCTGCATTTAAAGATCATCCAAATGTTTGATTTTTGTACTGGAAACCTTTTTTATTAAAAAAAGGATAAATTTTACCACTCTTACTTTTTTTCTTATTAATAAATGACACCTATTAATAAGAAAAAAATAGGAAATTATGATTCAGACTGCGTGTCACTGAAAATGTGCCCACGTACCTTTCTTTTACTTGATTATACTGTCTTGGAATAATTTTTAAGGGGTTTAACATATTAAACACAAAAACCCAAACGAATTGACAAAATGTTTCAATTGGTTGCATTCAATTTTATTGCATTATCAATAATTTTTTCTTAAAATAGAAAAATATTTAAAACATGAAGCGCAGCATTATTCTAAATATGAACAGGAAAAGAGAACTGCATTAAAAATTAAATTTCATATTTTAATATGCATACCGCCCCTTGTAAAACAAATGCATAATCTAAAAGTTCTACTTGATTTGTATAAGTTGTATAATTCAAAGTATGTTTCTATCATCAGTGATTTTAGAGACAGTCACTATAACTTAGTTTTGGAGTCACCAATAAAGTAACGTTAATTTAAAAAGTTTATGTAGAAGCATTTTTAAAAAGAAAAGAGTTATAAAAGTATCAATTTATAATGATATTAGAGGTAAGATTGCAGGTAAAACAAAACATCTCAAAACAGAAAACTCAAACTCAAATAATGTATAAGTTCTAAAGAAGTTTATTTTAATCTTTCTAAGCTATAAAAATTTAACTGTGATATCTTAATCTTATATATACTCATACTGTATAAAATTCCCCAGAAATAATTTATTTTAATACTTACTTTTCTCTGGACTTTAAGAAAAAAGATGAAATCTCTTAACTTTCCTTGACGTCAACAGTTTTCTTTACCTGGATAAAATTACACTTTTTTTTAACATAAAAAATGCCAGTTTTAGTTATTATCCAGATATTTCTGGATACAAACTAAATGTCAACAGCAGTATTTTTTATTTACTTTTTCATTACATGGAGTTTTAAGAGAAAAAAAATACACGCAGGTTTAGGGGTGAAATTGCTAGTAAAATTAATATATTTAAATTGATCGAAAATTTGATTAAAACGCATCGTTAAATTGACATATTTAAATGTTTTATTGCTAATTTTATAAATTATTTTCGAAAGTTATTATTTTTTTGGTTCTAAGTAAGATTTATAACTTGTACTAAGCAATAAAATTTTAAGGCAGTTTTTATATTGCTTTGAGAATAAAAATAAAATATTTTTAATTGATTTGAGACAGGTTTCATTTATTATTTCATTTTTAAATAGAATTGGTAACTGGTATTGCACGATAAAAGGTAATGCAGTTAATATTACGCTTTATAAATATAAACAAAATATTGCTAATTGATTTGAGAATGTTTTTGATTAATTATTTCATTTTTAAATAAAACTGTTAGTTGTTATTGCGAGGTAAAGTGCTAGATACAATTTTAAGGCAGTTTTTATACGTTTTTTACAGTTTTTGTGACGTTTTGTAAATCCAAATAAAATAGCATTCATTGATTCAAAATTTTTTTAAATTAATTATTTCATTTTAAAATAGAACTGTTGCATGGTACTGCTAGAAAAGTCTAACTGTATATAGCTTTGTAAACTAAACTAAAATAGTTTTCTTTAATATGATACTGGTTTAATTTATCATTTCATTTAGAAGAATAATAATAACTGGTACCAAGAGACAAAATGTAATACAGTTTATAGAAGGTAGTGTTTAAATAGAAGGTGGGTAGAATGACATTAAAAACTTTAAAAAATGCTATGAAAGTAAAGTTTCCACTAAAAGCATTGTCAGGATGATTTTTTTTCTTTTTAACAGAAAATCAGTTGTATTTCAAAAAGTTACTGACATATGGTGCTATTGTATCTTTCGGAAGTGCGGAATGGGAAGGATTATAAAAGTAACCCTGTGCATCCTTTATTCGACTGACTCATCAATTTGGAATATAGAACAAATTACCGTGTACCAGGGATCATTTTCTTCTTTGGATGTTTTTGTGGTCTGAATTTTCGAAAAGCATTCATTGGCGCTTGTCTGTTTATGAAACTCATAGGCAACATTAGCTCAGTATTTTGTCTGTACCGAATTGTCAGTTCTGTTATAATCATTATCATAATTTTCATTCTTTCTGAATATGCATTCTGGATAGCTCTTTCAATGTGTGACTTTATGAGATACAACTTTTTTTTACTGTTGAAAATATCCTCGATCCTAAAAATGATTTTAGTGTAAACCGTATTTCCGTATAATTATATTGTTAGAAATTAAAATATATATCTACGGACTTTTAGCTCGCCCTGTACAAATAAAATATTGTTCTTTGATTTGAGATTGATTTAATATCTTATGTGATTTGTAATACCGTTATATAAGGTATGGAAAAAGAAACTGAACACTGTAGGGACAATCTTTTAAGCTAGAAAATTTATTTACTAAATACCACTAGTAACAGCAAATAATATTAAATTGATACTAATAAAATAGTATTCCATGCACTATTAATACAAAGTTAAAATGTTAAAATTGTCAATAAATATCCTAGCTTGTTTTATTTTTAACATTTTTCTTGAAAAAGCAACAAAAAACTTCTTACTAACATATATATGATCTGCATTGGATTTAATTTTTCTATGTTACTTTATATCTATCAAAATATTCACACAATTTCTTTACTGAAAATGTAGAACATGAATTATGCGTCAACAGTATTTTTGTCAGTTTTGTCTTCTTAATAAAGAAGTGTCGATATTCAGTTTTCATGCTACAATATGGATGTCACTTTATTTCAAAAGCTAAATTCTTAATCTATTGTCTTTTCATATTTTACGGAAATCTTAACGTTGTCCTTCTTTCTGGTAACAACAAAATACCGTTTATCTTTTATCCATAAGGATGAAATTTATGATTATTCTGTCGAACTTATTTTTTTCGGGTACATAAGCGAATTAATCCAAATTTTTTTTTTATATTTTTATATTTTGAGTTCATGACTCCAATTTGTTTCTATATTTTTATATTTTGAGCTTATGACTAGTATTTATTATTGTTTAATAGTTATTTTTAAACAATTAAATGGTAATTTGATAAATGATTTTAGAAAGTTAAAATTAGTTTTGTTCTAAGTATAATGACTGAGAGAAAATACGGAGACACATACTGAGAGAAAAAAAATATTTATTGACGTTTGTATTATGCTTTGTAAATAGAATGAAAATGATGTTCGTGGATTTGGGATTTTTCAATCAATGAACATTCATTCATTATAACCTTCATTTTATATCATTTGTAAGTAGAATTAATAAATGATATTGAAAGACAAATATAATGTATAGTTTTAATTACGCGTTGGAAATACAAAAACAGACAAAAAAATACTAAAATAACTAAACATATTTTAACGTCTGATGAATAAAAGTCTTAAATAAAACATCACATTTAATCAGACATAAAAGTTACAAAAAATACACTAAAAACCTTAAAAATACTGCAAACGTTTCAGGCTATAATTTAGTCCCTCATCAGTGCAATTACGTACGTTGACCGGAGAATTTTCAACCATGTTTTCAGTTAATAAAGTTAACCAGTTAAAACTTGAAAAATTTTTGAAGAGCTTCCACTAAAGCAAGATCGTGTACTCAGGTGGAACAGAACAAGATTAATGTCTGATTAAATGTGATATTTTATTTAAGACAAAAAAAAATGTTCGTTGATTTGAGAATAACTTCCTTAATTATTTCATTTGTAAGTAGAAAAAAGAGATAAGTAGTAGAAACTAAGTAACTAAGTTGTAGAAACTAAGTAACTAAGTAAGTAGAAACTAAGAGTAAAATCTCTGGCAGTTTGTATTGCATGTTAAACTCCACATTAAATACTATTATTCATTGATCTGAGATTAGTTTAATTTGTTATTTAATTTGTATTTGTATCATGCAAGATATGGTGAAAGAAACGAACCTCTCGTAAGCAGTATTTTTGTAAATCCGAAAATCATATGAGATATCATACTACAGGATTTCAGCAATGTTTTGACACAGTACACACAAATTTCGTTAAAAATATTACTTTATAAAAAAAAATAATAAAAAAAATAACTGCTGTTAATTAAAAAATAATGAAAAAAAGTATCAGCAAAAAATTTCAGAGATTGCACTTCGAAAGTCTCGCACTGGTCCGCTGGTTTATTTTTTAATACTACAAGTAACCGCGAAAATTATTTTAATGATTATAATGAAATAATATTTTACGTAAAATATTAGTACAAAATACAAAGTAAAATATTAAAATGTGGCAGATATATTCTAATATGTTAATTTTAAACGCGGTAGTTCTTCTTTTTCATTTTGCAATCTGCAAAAAAAAAAAAATCCTCTTAGCAACATTTATATAAACTGTATTGGATTTATGTTTCCCATTTATTTGATAGCTTTCAAAATGTTGAAACAATTCATTCACATCATTGAAAATGTAGCACAAAATTCTACGCCAACAGTATTTTTGTCAGTTTTTTCTTTTTAATATAAACGTTTCGAAATTCATTTTTTATGCTGAAATATGGGAGTCACTTTATCTCACAATCTAAATTCTTAATCTATAAGCTTGGCCCATTTGACGGATGTTTCAACTCGAAACTTCTCTTTGGAGAAAGAAAATAAGCTGTATTATCTTTTATCCATAAGAATAAGATTTACGATTAGTTTGTGGGACAATTTTTCAGAATACACGAGCGAATTGTTATAATTTGTCTCTGTATTTTTATAAAATTCTGGTAAGCGTATCGCTCAACAAAATTGAATGAAGAAAAAGTTTCACAAAAATAGGTATTTATTTTTATAGACTATCATCCTTTAGTTAAAAATGATATTTTTAATCTATAATCTTGGCCCTTTTCATGGCTGTTTTAACTCGAAACTTCAATTTGGAAAAAACAGTAAGTTGCATTACCTTTTATCTATAAGAATAAGATTTACGATTAGTTTGTGGGACAATTTTTCAGAATACTTGAGCGAATGGTTATAATTTTTAGCTGTATTTTTATAAATTCTGGTAAGCGTATCGCTGAACAAAATTGAATGCAAGTAAAAGTTTCACGAAAATAGGTATTTATTTTTATAGACTATTATTTTTTATTTGAAGATGCTATTCTTAATCTATAATCTTGGCCTATTTCACGACTGTTTTAACTCGAAACTTCAATTTGGGAAAAACAATAACTCGTATTTTCTTTTGTCCATAAGAATAAGATTTATGATTAGTTTGTGAGAAACTTTTTCTCTTTGGAGAAAAAAAGCTGTATTATCTTTCATCCATAATAATATGATATACAATTAGTTTGAGGGACAATTTTTCAGAGTGCAGGAGCGAATGAGAATGATTTTAATTTTTCTCTAAATATTTATAAAATTCTGGCAAACGTATCACTTAACAGAATTTAATGCAAGTATAAGTTTCGCCAAAATTCACATTTAAAAAAAAATAGAATATTATCCTTTAGTTTAAAATGCTATTCTTATTTTTTTTATCTTGGCCCATTTGACGGATATTTTAAATCGAACCCCCTCTTTGGTTAAAAAAATTAAGCCGCATTATCTTTTATCCATAAGATTAAGATTTACGATTAGTTTGTGGGACAATTTTTCAGAGTTCAGGAGCGAATGGTTCTAATTTTCCTCTAAATTTTTATAAAATTCTGACAACCGCATCACTCAACAGAATTGAATGCAAGTAAAAGTTTCCTTAATATTCGCATTTTTTAAATAGAATATTATCCTTTAGTTAAAAATGCTATTCTTAATCAATAATCTTAGTCCATTTCACGGGTGTTTAAAGTCGAAACTTCTCTTTAAGAAAAAAAAAATAAGTCGTATTAGCTTTTTGTCTATAAGAATAAGATTTACGATTGGATAATTTTTCAGATTGCAAGAGTTCAAGTGTGTTCTAAATTTTCTGTATATTTTTATAACATTCTGGTAAATGTATAGCTCAACAGAATTGGATACAAGTAAGATTTTTACCAAGATTTGCATTTTTTTTAAATATATAATTATACTTTATTTAAAAATACTAAATTCTATTTGAGAATATAAAACTATACCAAAAATTAATACGTTTTAAATAAAGCAAGATATGAACGTAAAAAATTTTGCTAAATCATGAAATGTAACATATTGTAAAGTTTTAGAACTTGGTTTAAATGTTTAAAATTCTCGTTCCAAACTGATTGCTCCTATGGAATCTTACTTTAAATATAGGAAAACTGCTCCTTCTCAATAAAGAAACATTAGCCTCTTCGTCACATCCTTTCTAATATCATTTATTTTAATAATTTAAACTGCAAGCATAATCTTTCACCTTATCAATATGTTGCGGTAATAGATCTAAAGTCTAACCAAAATCTAATTACAACGAAAACAGATAAAGGTGATCAAATAGTTCTGATGGATAAATAAGATTATTCTGATAAAGTTAATTCCCTTTTACACGAAGATTGCAGTTAAAAAGGTACAACTAATTCGCATCTTTCTTGTATCAAAAAAGCTTCCAAGAGATATGTTGTGTTGAAGAATAATTCTAAACAACATGTAATTCTTCTTTCAGACATCTGGGTTTGTTTTTATGCTCTACCTAAAGTTCATAAAAATAAAGTTCCTCTAACAGTGAACTGAAAGGAGTGTTAGTCGCCGATTTTGACGAGGGTGATATCGTTGGACAAATATCGTCGTGGGAGTAATAAAACTCAATAGAACGACCCGTCGGAAATGAGCCGTTTCCGAGATAGCCGATAATTTATGTCATACAATTTGTTTATTTTTGCCGGTATTTATGAGAAAAGAATGAAAGAGAAGCAAGTCACAAGTCGTTGGTTATATAGAATAATTTGTAGAATGTCTTGGCCAGATCCT
This sequence comes from Maratus michaelseni, assembly GCA_963931845.1. Classification (NCBI taxonomy): domain Eukaryota; kingdom Metazoa; phylum Arthropoda; class Arachnida; order Araneae; family Salticidae; genus Maratus; species Maratus michaelseni. The sequence continues at coordinate 169,996,858 of OZ007591.1, forward strand.
ATAGGATGAAAAACTCCATAGGCAACGAACAAACCCTACTGCTTTTGAATCAGAGTGGTCAGGACAAAGATACATAGAGCTCATGAAAGAGAAATTGGGAGGGAATGTAGAACCTATAGTCTTTCCTCCCAATACGAAAAAGTACCTGCAGCCACTCGGTGTGAAAACTTAATTTTCAAACATAAGTAACATAATTAATTTATCAGGAAGCCATTTAACAGCAAAAATTACAAATTGAACGACGTAACAAATTTTAATATAAATACATTTTAATAAATAAATAAACAAATTGTCGGATATCACAAAACCGGCTCATTTCCGACGAGTAGTTCCATTCAATTTTTTACTCACCACGACGAGATATTTCGAACGATACCAATCTCGTTAAATTCGACGACTAACACTTTTGCAGTTCCCTAGTAAAACCTATAGTCTCTAACATTGGTACTGCTGCTTACCCTCTTGAGTACCCTCTCTTCCAAGTTTTTAACTTTCATTTCTTTTCTTTTATACATTATTAATACGCATATCATAACAAATTGTTTATGTATAGTTAATTGTTATGTATAGTTAATTGTTATTATGATCTTATGTATACTAATTGTTATGTATAGTTAATTGGTATTTTGTATATTATGCATATTAATTTTTATGTATAGTTAATTAATATTTAACTGTTGGTAAATTAAAAATGCTAATTCGGTCAATTGTTCTATATTATCGCTTAACGTCAAATTGCTATTTACCTATATTCCAATTGATAGTGTTCTTACTTGTTTACAAACTCGGTTAGGTGAATTTCATTATTCTGATGTTGAAGTCAAAGATTTTATTAACTGAACTAAACTTTGCATTACTGAAGCAATTTTCGAATTTAATAGTAGATTTTAGAAACAATCAGACGATTTAATTGTGGAAAATTCTTTATCACCAATTCTTTGCGACATTTATATGCATTATTTTGAGGAAAAATTTCTGATTTTGTTAAATTTTAAATGTTGGATGCGTTATGTTGACGATACTTTTGTCTTAGTTTAAAATCATTTTGATATTTCTATTACTCAATGAATATAACAAAGGATGTGAATTATCACTTCACTGTAAAAAATTTTCAGAAACGTTTCTGAAAGTATCGGAAACATCTGCTGCACGATACTAACGGAAAGGTTTCTGATTCGAGCAGAAAAACGTTTCAGCTAAAACACGGAATCTTTCCAATTCGTAATGAATTCATTACGAATCTTAATATTTCATTACAAATATTAATATTTCATTACGAATCGAAAGGTTCCGTGTTTTAACTGAAACATTTTTCTGCTTGAATCAGGAACCTTTCCTTTAGTATCGTCATTACGAATCGTGCAGCAGATGTCTCCGATACTTTTAGAAACGCTTCTAAAAATTTTTTACAGTGTACACAGCGTACAATTCACATCCTTTGTTATATTCATTAATTTCCAGCGTAATTTCAGTTCTGCTGAAAAATTTAATTTATATTACTCTTCAAACTGTCAATTCTATCAACCAAAATATTGAGTTTACTTTCGAGCTATAAAATTGTAATTAACTTCCCTTTCTTGATGAGTTAATTACCAGATATGATTCTTTTTTTCAAAACCTGCGTTTATAGAAAACCGTTTTCTGTCTCTAACCCCCCCCCCCCTCCATCATATCCTCATGCTCTTCCGAATCACCCAGTTAACCAGAAAATCGGCGTATTTACATGTCATGCGTACCGCCCCTCAAAATTTATTCAAAATTTTCTTATCTTAATGGTGAACTTAATTACTTAAAATCTGTTGCTGTCAAAAAGATCTTTCAATCCTTCTATTATCGATAAATTTGTTAATAAATTCAATAGATCGTCTAGTAAATCTGCTTCTTCCAAATCTATCAAAATAAATCTAATAATTTGATTGTTTTGCAATTCAATGCTCTTTCATGTTTCAAGTTATCTAAAGTTTTAAAAGTTTTCAACATTTATATTATCCTTAAACCTGTCAATAAGATTATGTTCTCTTCTAGTAAATCTCTTGTTCTTCATCTTTGCAAATTGGAAACCTATAATGTTCCTAGTGATGGTTGTAATTTATCTTGTATAGGACAAAACAAAAATAATCTCGAATTTTCTAAAAGAACACTACAGGTATGTCTATAACTAAGAAATTTCTAAATCTTCTATTACCAAACGTTCTTGGGATCCCAGACATAGCTTAAATTTTCAAAATGCTAAAATTATCTTTAATGCCAATTACACCACTGAAATCGATTTTCTCGAAAATTTATCTATATATATCTTAATCGTGATGTTATATTTAATGAAAAATCTGATTCCATAATGCCCTCTGCAGCTTGGAAAAACTTATTCAGTTGAACCATATAACCTTTTCATATTTTGGAAATTCATTTATTTTACATTTATATTTATATAATTAATTTTTAATATATTTTTATATGTATTTATTTAATTGAATTAAATACTAATAATAATTATTATTATTACTATTATTATTACATTTATTTTTTATTTACTTTTTAAATTAATTTAATTAATTATTAAATTAATTTTTTTATTAAGGAATTTTTTGTTATTTCTTCTTTGTTTATTATAAATAGTATATTTTTTCTTCTAATTCCGTTTTAGTTTTCTGACTGTTTCTTTTTTTTTCTATTCGCTTCATATTTGTCTTTTTGTTATGTTCTTCTGATTGATTTGTCTGTGTGATTGGTTCCTGCCTTCTATTTTCTTATTTGCTGTTATCTTTAACCTGTAGCTTTTTCTCCAATTATCGTTCAGTTTTGCTCTTGCCTTCAAAGTGGTACCATGCCTTTTTTGCACCTGATGACGAAAGACAAAAATCTTTCGAATAACGATACGCATTTTTAACGTTTATGGTATTTCTACCTTTATATGTTAACAACAACAGATTTTAATATTTTATTGTTATTATTGAAATTTTATTTACTTGAGAATAAATTTTGCCATTGCAGCAACAGAAAAAAAAGTACATAAACATTTTAATGGATTCATAACCGACATTCATCGTAATAGAATGGTATATTATGTAATAATTAAAAGTGAAAGGTTAAATATGCTAAATAAACATTCTAAAATGTTTTTAAATTACATTTTAAACATTCTAGAATGTTTTAAAATTATATTTTAATTATTCTAGAATGTTTTTAAATTATATTTTAAACATTCTAGAATGTTTATAATTGTATATTAAACATTCTAGAATGTTTTTAAATATTGTAGCTTTTTAAAATTTGGAACGAAGAAAATACTTTTGGAAAATATACTTAAATGGCTTTCGATTTACATTTCTTTTTATTTGATATCTCTCAAAATAAAGAATTTCTTCACATGTAATGCATAAATTGTTTGTCAACAGCAGTTTTGTCTTCTTCTTTTAGACAAACGAAATTTTGAAAAACGTTTTTTATGCTAAAATATGGGAGTCACTTTATCTCTGAAGTTGAATCCTTAAAATGTTATCTGTATCCGTATCCTTAAACTATATTATAAAGTTATTTCTTAAAGAAACAATTTTGCCGTTAGAGGTATTGAAAAACGATATCATATAATACATTTTAGGGGAAAACTAATAAAATGTGAAAGGTTAAACATTCTAGAATGGTTTTAATTGTTGTAGTTTTTTTTACAATTTGGAACAAAGAAATTTTTTTTGGAAAATATACTTAAATGGTTTTGGAATTATATGTCCTTTATATTTCATATCTATCGAAATGTAAAGAATTTTTGCACATATAGTACACAAATGTTCGTCAACAGCAATTTAGTATTTTTTTTTTTCGGAAAAATTGTGACGTGCAGATAAAGGCCGTTTCTGGCTAGCTCAGTCTTGACTAGAATTTAAGGTTTAAACTATGTTTATTTAAACTATTTGGGCAGGAATGTGGCAGAGTCTCTTTACAAGTTTTTGTCTATACCAAACGGCGATCCACAAAAAGCAATAACTAACTCTGTCTTCACTATAAATAACTAGAAACAGTTTTACTAAACAAAGAACCACTTACGTAAAGATCATTAATAAGATAATCCACGACTAAATCAAGCGAACTCTCGATGCTTTCAGCTAAAACACAGAACTAGCAAAAATCGTTTATACAATCTTAACTTTCAAAATAATAGCAACCCGCGTCTGCGGAACAACTTTATTTGAACTGAACTAGATATCAAAATATCTTACCCTCGGCAAATCTTTGATTCACTTAAACTTTCACTCCAGGATGCAAGTACACTAGTCGCTGATAAGAGCAGGTCTTAAGTTAACACAAGGGGAGAGATCCGAACCAAATCCGCCCATACAAGCTTTCGTTCGATACTCGGCCTGATTGACCACTACAGCTAAAATTTGCATAAGCACGCAGCGAAACACAGAAACTTCAAACTCCGAAGGCTACATGCATACTTCGAAAATTAGAGTAAAATATACTACAGAGGTCGCATTTACGCACAAAGATTAAGAGATGACATCGCGTTCTCATTCAATATACTAGAATGCCTTTATAAGACAGTTGTTAGTTCACTACAAAATAAGTTTTGAAATTCGTTTTTATGCTAAAATATCGGAGACACTTTATCTCTGAAGTTGAATGTTGAAGAGCGAACTGTTATCATCACAGACACACCGAATGTTCTAACATTGATCTTGTTTGAGTGAGGAAAGAAAAAAAAGATACTCCATTCTATCTTTTTTTTAAAAATAAGATAAGATTCCCGATTACTTTGTGGGGACAATTCTTCAGAATACACAAGGGAATGGCTCTGTGTTTCTCTGTATTTTTTATAAAAATCTAAGATGGGTATCACTCAACATAAATGAATAAAAGCAAAAATTTCATTAAAATTCACAGTCTCGTTTTGTTCTAGAAAGTTATATTTTAGTTAAAATTGCTAAATACTGTGGAGCCGCTTATAAGGAAGCTGAAGGCAGTGTGAAAATTAATCGTTATATACTGACCCTACAATTAGTAATTTCTTTATAACATGATGCGATTTACATGGAATTTTAAAAAGTTCTATATATCTGACACTTCAATTTAACCGGGCTTGTAGTACCTGAGTTCTAATGTATTATTTAAAGTGGAAAATGAATAGAAAATGGTGTCAGCGATATTTTATGTAAAATTAGTACAATGTGTATGCCTAAACATGCTAAATCAATATTTCAGCATGGTTTTAAATATTGTATATATTTTTCTATTTTTAATGGAGATATTTCTTTTGGAAGATTTAAATAGTTTGGATATATTTTCCTCTTTTATTTTATACCTATCAAAATTCAAACAATTTCTCCACATTAGTGAAAATGCAGCACATAAATATTGCTTTAACAGTACGTTAGTATTTTTTTCAGCAAAGACATTTTCGAATTTCGGTTTTTATGCTAAAAAGTAGGAATCACTTTATCTCTGAAGTTGAATCCTTAATACGATATCATGACAGACGTGACGGATATTTCAACATTGGTCTTCTTTGAAAAGAAAGAAGATATGCCACTCTACTATTTATCTAAAAAGAAAAGATTTACGACCACTGTGTGGGGACAAATTGTCAAAGCGAATAGCTGCAATTTTTCTCTTTATTTTTGAAAAAATCTGGCACATATATTAGCCAGCAGAAATAAAAGCAACTGACAGTTAGTTTAACCAAAATTCGTAATTACGATTTTTCTAAAAACGTATCCTTTTGTAAAAAAAAAAAAAAAAAATGTTAAGTACTATTCAAGAAGAATAAATAAATAGATAAAAACTAGCTGCGTGGCAATTTAATTTATTGCAGAAAGAAATATTTCAGTTGTTTGAGAGGAAATAGAAATTTAAACAGGTTTATAATAAAAACATTATTAAATGAGAAATCATATTCAAACAATATATTTTAAAAGAGTTCTCATGACGTCTATTGTCAAGAGCATTTCGTTCTTTCAAGGTTTGGCTTCTGGTGTCGGCGCTGGTGAAATGGAAATGAAGCCATAGATACATGGTAATACCTAAATTTACAAATTATAAAAGTGTTTAATTCGTTTCGATTAATGAATAACTTAAATCCTCTTTTGATATCTGAAAACCCAGAGATTTTTTTATTCTTGTCCTGGGAGTTATTAATAAAATATGTTATCTAAAAGTTTTACAATCCACTTTTATAAAAAAAAAATGGAATATAAATCTGAACAGCTTTCATGAAGCTATTCCACGCGACTTTCGTATATAAAATGCAAATAATTCAAAGGCTGGTTAAATTTTATAAAATATAAAATACATTTTAACTGTTTGAATGACATTATGTTGCAGTAATGTTATTATTTCCCAGTAAACGTAGTCTACGTTTAATAAGTGATAGCGTGAGGTCAATTTCCCCTCGAAAATTTCTATGACTATTGAGTTACTGCGATGTTGTGTTGTTGACTTTATCTTTTTGCTGGCTCTTTTGGCTCGATTATTTCCATCGGCTTTATTCGTTACCGACCCTGTTAGGATATGTCAACTTTTCTGCATTGTATATTAAATTGCCCTCTAACTTCTGCATTGTATATTAAATTGCTGTCTAACCTCTACATTTTATGAACAGAAGCAGCCAAACCAGGCATTACCACGTTGCTTTCCATATACAGATTATCCTTAAAGCCATGCTAACATTACAAAATATTTTAACTCATTAAATATTTGAAATCGCGTTTTTTTAGAGTTATACAGTATCTAAATTTTTATTTGCATCTCTAGTTGTTGGTATTACGATGCTAAAAATAATAGTACTTTATGTACGATTAAGCATTTAATAATGCTTGGATATCAAGTGGGAAACCAAAGACTTACACATTGAAGTGTTGTGAGTGCCATACGTTAAAGTATGATAATACATTGCACAAGATAATTATTCTATATCTGTTTGGTTTGTTTCATACTTTTTTTCTTGCTTTCTTAAGTATAGGGCAATCTAGCGGCAAAATTTGGAGTAGTTGTTTTTTCAAGGAAAAAGAATTGTTTCATTATGAAAAGCTTTTCATACGAAATAACGCATTTGAAGACATTTACTGGATTTTCTATTGAATTTAAAATATACCAATTACTTTAAATCCGTCTTGAATAAGTATAATATTGGGAGTTGAATTTCTTTAGAAACGTTTCATAGCATAGAATAAAAATGGAAACAAATTACGAAAATTAGAAAAAAGTAAGAATAATTATTCATTGTGGGTTATTTAAATTTTTTCGCCTCTTATATAAGCACGACAGAGGAATAAAAGCAAGACATAATTTTAGTAGAAACTTAATTTTCTCATGCATGAATTATATTTAAATGAATGAAAAACAAATTTTGCACTTAAAATTGATAAAAATGGATGATTAATTTTTCAAAACACGGACGGCTTGTATTAAAACATTCGCATCGGGAAACGAGAATTCTCATTTTTAATCAAAAACTTTACTGACTAAGGGCGGGGCTTCTACCTTACAGAAAATGTATTTATATCATGTTATATAATGACATTTACTGATGCATAAACTGGAGAAAACAATTCACGAAAGATTTTCAAAAGAGGGAGGAGCTACCATCGTTTTAATACCCTTAAAATACCCCGTTCTATAGGAGAGTTTAAGGAAAAATTGCTTGATGCCAATGTGTTAACATAAAAAACACGGACTTTAAGCGTCAATGCATTTTAGAGCATAAATAACAATCAAAATTATAATCCTGTTTAATGCAATGCCCAGTAGTGGGATAATCGCAATGAGCATCAAATCGATAAAATAGACTAATTTACCTATAATTAATATAACACAGATGGTTTTAGTAACATAAAAACACAGGATCAAAACGCCAACGCTTTTTAAAGCCTAAATATCAGCTTTTAATTATGTTTTTATTTAATGCAATGTATTGAGAGCTAATAAGGTTCAAATGTACAAAAACAAATATTTTACTTAAGAATGAAACTGCAATAAATTGCACAAATACATGTGCCGCGTATTTCGCGTCCAGTTGGAGCTTACCAATAAAAATAATGAAAGAGAGCAGAAAAAAATTGCGAACTGCAACTTTAAACATTGTTTGAACACTGAAGTGTGTTTGAGAAGAAGGTAAGTGAAGTGTAAGTGCTAATCACGTAAGTATCTTGGAATTGGCAGCTGTTTTTTAACTTAATGGCGCACCCAATTAATTGTCTTCCGTATTTCTAAACGTTTAGAGCAGTTAATGTTCAATTTTATGTTGGATTTTTAAAAGTCTTATAATTATTACAAATTTGCAAAACGATTCCGATATAACATTTACAAGCATAAAAAATATTATTAATAGTTATTAAACAGTTTTTCGTGATAACGTAAAATTTGGACACCTTACCACAAAGACAAAGGTTAAAAAAAAAAGGAAAAATTCTTAGTCATGTTTTTTTTTTAGATCCAATATCGAAATGAACAAAATATTGTTTCTGTATTCACTTCTTCAACGTATCTGCAGACCTGTAACTTTTAAATCTTGTGCAATCATTTGTCATCAAAAAGTAACAAATTTCAAGCCACCCACGAAATCTGAATATTTAAGACATGTCACTCAAAGTTAGCCGGAAGTTAGTCGGAACTTACAAGGAAGGTCTCCTTAAAACGCATACTCAGAAAATTTTGAAAAAAATGCCAATGAAGCTTCTCATGAATGTAATAAAGGAACAGTGAAATTTAGCTGCGAAATCCCAGTAGAAAATCTGCAAGAAAATAAAATTCTTTCGAGTATTTGGCGCAAAAACACACGATTTGGCTAGCAGTATTTTTCCTTCGCCAAACGCAAACAATTTTAAATGCATTTTAAATTGCTTGTAAAATGATTATTCGAATACACAATATTTAATGAATTTAAACTTTAACGATGAAATATTTATTATTTTTTGTTTGACATATACAAGCTGCTTGTTGTTGCAGTTATTTATTTTTAACCCTGAAATAATATGTTCTATGTTTTGGAAGCTGCAAATATCTATTTTATGTTATAGCAAATCTGACATTTAAGTTATATGTATTATTGAATCTGTATGTTTGTTTTCACTTTTTGTTAACAATCGAAATTTTAAAAATATATGAATCTGAAAGGCATATTAAAGTAAGCAAAGAGTTTGAAGAAATTCTTGTTATGAGACCTGTCTATGAAATTTGAAAGCGTAAAATTGTCATAAGCTTAAAAAATTATACAAATGGATTAATTCTATGGCTCATGATACCACACCTTCTTGTTCAGAATCATTTGCATTTTGCGTTCAACATTTTCAACTCTCTGTACGTTTGGATTAATATTAATTTAAAATGTTTTTTAAATCAGATGAAATAAATCGCTCACGTTTTTATCTCTATTTATTACCTATTGAATGAAATTTTGCCTATTGTTTTATCCTCCATTCCACGATTTTTTCTAATTTAAATGGCTTAAACGGTTGTACAAGTAATTTTGAAATGTATTTTAAAAGGAAAAGCCCGATGACAAACGGATTCATTATACATTTCTATATCGAAGACGTCGTTGTTTCCATACCAAGAAAAACTTTCTTGAATTGACAATGTTCAGAATCGGGCTTATTTTTTAACTTGAAACAATTTTAATCAATCTAAATTTTGTTTTAAATCGTAAAATACAATAGTTAAATTCCATTATATATACATATAAATGTGTACACAAAATTGTAGTTATAAAAATTTATTTATTATACAAGTTAAACATGCATAAACAAGTTCAGTATGAAAAAGTTTTTCCTTAAAGAGTATTTGTCATACAAGCGTATTTTTGTAACCTCTTAAAGGGCGGTGGGATATAATATATCCCACTTAATTTTAATTCCCAAATGCCACAATGACACCGGAATTTTGGAATCATATTTTACTTTTATAATATACGTGAAGAAAATCTTTTATTTATTTCGAAATAAATTTGTGGTTAAATCACGGTGTGACTCAATGATTTCAACATTTTAGAAACATAATTACTTTGCCCCTGAAATGGTTAATTTCATTCCGTTGCCAACCGGTGATAATTCGTCAAATAAACGAAATTTTTATATTATTTTACGGACGTTATATCGAGGTTTCGCAGATAATTTTTTATAGACGTATATTTCCTCATGAGAAGAACATTGTGTAATTTTTTCAAAAATTTCTGAGTATGTGCTTATGGAGACCGTCCTTGTTAGTTGATCTATTATACCATTGTTATTATGACTTAAATTATGAAACTCATATCATGTCTAGGGAAGAGAGTAAGTTAAATAGACATTAAACATATTTATTTTGTATTTATAAAGTAATGTATAAAAATCACCCATTTGCGTAAATTTGGTCATATTTACATCACTTTTTACAATATTGCATTCACTTCCAATTAAGAATGATATATCATTCAAATATTAAAATTGGAATTAACTAGAATTAGTTCGTAAACTAAAACCTTTAACAACGTTATAACGCACAAATATGAAAGAATTGCACAAAAAATCACATACGGCCGTTTCGAGGATTCTTAAATCCCCTTCCTCAATGCAACAAAAAAAAAAAGGGTTAAAATGAGTTTTTTAACCTTTTTTTTTCTTTTTTCTCCGCACTGAGGAAGGGGATTCAAAAATCCTCGAAACGGCTATATGTGATTTTTTGTGCCATTTTTTCATATTTGTGCGTTATACCGTTGTTAAAGGTTTTAGTTTATGAATTAAAATTCGCACAAAGTGTTTGATTTATACTAACTGGAATTAGTATTTAAAAGCTAAGTAACTTATTAGTAAATAAAAGTGCTATCAGTAAGCGAAAGGGTAATTCCCATTGCCTGAATTTTGAACTACACATTGAATAATTTATTAAGTTAAATATGTATTTAATCTATTTACTATTTATTTTGTAACAACTTTTACTTACTAGTTGAAATGATAGGTTTGATAATAGTCACTTGAGAAAAATACCTTTATTAGAAATTGAAATAAAATATAAGAGGAACAATGACTAGATCCTTCTAATTTATTTGTTATTCAAAATTTATAATTAATACACACACTGTACAAATTAGAAATAAAACTACTTTTTTATTACCAATTATGTTTATTTATATAGATTTTATTTTAATTAGAAACAGTTAGAATTTCGAGATTTTCTAAATTACATAAACAAATAATAAAAGTCATAATCATAATCATAATCTAGTCATATATTCTTTGAATGTCTATGTTTGATCATGTACGCTTGTTGACTTTTTAAATTTTGAACAAATTATATTCGGTGGAATTTACTAAGAAATTTATTCAAACGTATTTTGACACATTAAAAAAAAAAAATTAAATAGAATATGTAAACAGACGGTTTTACTTTGTCACATTTTAACATTAAAGGAAATGAATAATTCATTGCGAAGACTGAGATTGTTCTGTGTTTACATAATCTTTTGTGTAATCAAAGTAGGCGATATTAGAATATTCCTTTAGAAAGATTCAAGTAATTTAAAACATTTCATTTTACATTCTTCAAACAATGTTTGATGGTTACAGTATGAAAACATGTTGTAGGATGTTCATATACAAATAAAAAAAAACAGTGGTGCAAATCTCATAAATTCAAGGAAGTATGAATAATAAATAAAAGTTAACGAAAATTTTAATTATTGAAATATATTTATTTCTTTGAATTGATAAGTCAACATGAAAGTCAAATGTATGCTTTTAAAGGTATAACAAAAAAAGAAATAAATTAAAAAAAATATATAAAACATTTCTTAATTTTTTGTAAAATGCATTAACTAAAAATTTCACTTTTGAGATTAAGTTTCATTTGACAGGGAATAAAGTGTACTAATTACTGCTATAGATAACTTATGCTTCCGTGGTCATCTACATATTAAAAATTGTACTAACATTCATTTTTGAAATAGTAACACCCACTTGTGACACCATATTGGAGTTCTTTGAATCAAGGCATCTTGGAAAAAGCTATAGTTCATATATTTTTTCTTAAATCTTCTTAGAGTTAGAGGAGCTCAAATTTTGAAGATATTAATATTAAATTGACGTGACAACTATTAATTTATATCTTCCCAAGAATTCCTCATACTGAAAAGTTTTTATTTTAATGAGATATAATGACTAGATCAAATATATTACAGCAACTTTTTTAGATAAAACGCATTTTTTAACCTTTTGATTACGGTATTTGGACACAATATATCCCAACAACTATATTTTTATTCTATTAGTACCCCTTTTTGAAAAATATTCTCTACCATACACTTAAACTACGATATTTTCAGGAGATATTGTATTGTTAGACTCTTTCTTCTCAACGCTGCTCTAAACAGGGAACCACGCCGTTAGTGTAATAATGAAAAAATACTAAATCAGCAACAATCGAAAGAGCATAGTGAACCGTGTTTTTTAACGCATTAATCATTTACCCTCGTCTCCCGGTAATCGAAATATAATGTCTTAAAATTTGCTAATTTATGTTTTTAGTAGGATAGAAGTAGGAATATTTTTCAACGTAACAACATCATCAAACTCCAGTCACTTTTCCATTTCCAGTTTTGTGTGCCGCAATACTCCGACATGATTCGCTACGCTTGGTACAAGTCTGTGTTAGTGAAAACTTGGCCACTTCTATTTGAAAAGCCCTTGCAATTTTTTTCGTAGGATGTTGACCATTGTAATCATTGCACTAGATTTAAGTTCATGAAATGTTCTTGGTGACACGAATTTCTATGCTTCAATCATTTTTTGGTTCAATACCATATTTCTAAATAGCATTTTTGTCGGGTTTCTTTCATTTTTATATTACTATATCTAAATATGGCTTGTATTTTGTATTAATCTGATTATTAAAATTTCTGAATCAGGACTACGCCTTTTCTACTTAATGAAATAAGTAAATCAGGAAACTTTAAGACTTTATATCTCGATAACACGGAGACGAGGGCAAATGATTTATGCCACAAAACACATTTCACTATGTTCTTCCGATTGCTGTTTACTTAGATTTTTTTCTTTATTACACTATGGCGTGGTTTCCTGTTAAGATTTGTTACACAAATACTCCTGCAAAGGGGGAGGCGTTGCTTTGCAACTGGATATATCCTGAAAGTATCACCCGTTTATCTGTTTATTAAAAGATGTCTAGTACAAAGAAATTTTTTTGTAAATTGTAGTACAACTGAATATAATTTTAGTCGCCAGTCTTGACCCTTAATAAAAAAAATGGCGCCAATTATCAATAAATTCATGTTTAAATAACTACCAGCGGGGAAGACTGATGCACGGTTAAAATTAGCTTTGTGTTCAATTCAATGTAACAATAACTACTCTGTACAACATATAATAATCAGTTCTATGTATCCTGATTGGTTGAATTCTGTTTTCGAGAACGTTCTATGGACGCTGATTGGTTGAATCATATATCTCGGCTGCTTTTGGTAACTTCTAGATAATTCCTCCAGATTCTAAAATCAAATATTTTCTCCAAATGGCGTCAAAATTTGGCGAAAATGCGCAAACGTAGCACTTTTGTTTCATTTGGGGCCAAGCATGCGTTTTGGTATTGCTAATCTTGAAAGTCGATTTTCCCGCCAAATCTTGCGATATTTGGCGAAATGTTGCCAACTTTACGAATTTGTTTACTGCCAACAGTTCAACAACTTAATAACTGTTTTAACGTTCATGCATTCATACTGCAAAGCATTGACCCGTAGTGATCCCGAAATGACCCACTAATCAAATTTTCTTGAACGTGTGACCTAGCCCAATGGTCTTCTTGTACCCCGAAACGGAAGGATACAAAATTTCGTCAAAATCATTAGAACTGTTTTTTAAATAAAATTAGCTTGACCTGTAGTGACTCCAAAATGACACACTAATTGAATTTTCACGACCATGTGACATAGCCCAAATGTCTTCGCCGAATCCAAAATGGTAGGATACAAAATTTAGTCAACATCGTTTCAGCCGTTTTTACACAAAATTAGCTTGACCCTGACTCGTAGTGAACCATAGTGACCCAAAATGACCCACAAATCCACTTTTCTCGAACATGTGACCTAATCCAATGATCTTCTCTTGCCCGAAAACGGTAGGATACAAAATTTAGTCTAAATGGTTAGAGCCGTTTTTTAGATAAAATTAGCTTGACCCTGACCCGTAGTCACCTAAAGGGACCAACTAATCGAATTTTCTTGACCATGTGACCTAACCCAATGGCCTTCTCGTGCCCGAAAACGGTTGGATACAAAATTTAGTCAAAATCGTTGAGCCGTTTTGTATATAAAATTAGCTTGACCCGTAGTGACCAAAAATGACTGACTAATCAAATTTCTCGAACATGTGATCCAACCGAATGCTCTTCTCGTAATCCACAACGGCAGGATACAAAATTTAATCAAAATCGTTAGAGCCGTTTTTTAGATAAAATTAGCTTGGCCCGCAGTGACTCAAACATGACCCAATCGACTCTTCCTGAACATGTGACCTAGTCCAGCGTTTCTTAAACTTTGTAAGCTCGCGGACACCCTTTGATATGATATGCATTTCGGGGACCCCCAACATTTGTTTTCTTAATATAAGATAAGAAATTATTTAAATGTATACACCTTATTTAAATTTCATTAGACATATTCAATATTTAGTTAACGGTGTTAGAAAAATCAGCTGCATTAATAAAAAAATAATTATAATCTATATATTTAAAACGAAAAGCGCATTCTGTCAAATTTTCCACACGAATATCGTCTCTTTGCGCATGCGTCAACTTTTTTTGAAGGCTCCTCCCCTCAGAAACGGGAAACCTGATTGATTAGCCTGTTTAGCCTATGGAAATTGGAAAGGGTTGATAAAAAACGGATGGAGGTGTACCATTGCTTTGAAAGCATAAACCTTCTAATATATTTTTGCTCTGAGGTTGAAAGCTAAAGCTTTTTTTTTAAGAACTCATGTTTTCACTACTAAAAATGCATATGTTTCGCAAAATTTTAAAGAGAGCTTGGATACAGTTATATTTATAACCTATTGAAATGTCAGAGAGTTCGGATGATTTCTTTTTATTGGTATGTTAAAGGAGTTGACGCGAAAACAAACAAACATAAAAGCGAGAAGAAAGCATTTCTTTTACAACTAGATATCAATATTTTTTCACGAAATTTTTACACGGGTTGTAAAACCGTTTTGCTTATCACCAATAAAGATTTCAATGAGTTCGAACAAAAATAACTTCTTATTTTAAAACTATGAAACGACCCTACGTAAAAAAACAAGAAGATGAGTGCTTTTATCACTAAATATCAATATTTTTTCTCTTAAAATATAATTCCATGCAAAATCGGGTTAAAGATATAAAATAATAAAAACTTGATTAAAATATATATATATATATTATCACGGGCCCGGGCAACGCCGCGCGGGGGTCAGCTAGTATACATTTAAAAGCTGTTAATATAAATATACATACTACTGTTTGCTATGAGAAGTATGCTGCTTATCTTTTGCTACTAGATGTGCAGCATCTCCTTCAGTGTTTAAGTAAGTCTCGGTTTGACATTCCGTCAAGTTCGACAGTTGTTCTTCATACGCTCAAGGTAAGAAAGTCTCTTCACGCAAATATGTAGTGGAAAATGGAAGTAATAGCTTGAAAGTAATGTTCATGGAACCTTCGCACGATAATTTCGCATCTTGTTCCTGCTCCATATCAAGGTTTTGATTTCACTGATTTCTAAATGAAATACTAATTTCTAATAAATAAAATATATTCCTCATCCACTCATTTTCTGACATTGAGGGAGGAAAATAAAGTCTAAAATATTCTTTCTTGTGCTTCAGGTGTATAACAAAATTTTCGATGATATCAGGGCATATTTTGCCGTCAGACATTTGTAAGAAATCGAATAATGTTTGGAATGATTCAAATATCATTTTTAACTCCCTTAAATAATTTTTTTTTGCTGATTCTACTTAGTTCTGGACTTTGAAAATGTGTACCAAAATTCCTTGTAAGCATAAATTCAGTTTATTCAGAAAATATAAGATCAGAATAACTATCAAATACGCCGACTTGACAAGCCAAGAGAAATTATTGAACCGATCTTCCAAATGGAATTTGGATTGCATTAAAAGCAGTCTTACTTCATGACGTATTGCAAAAATGTAATTTAATCCTTGTGATAGCAACCTAATTTTTGTATGTAAAAGTACATTTTTATGTTGATTCCAATTTTTTCGCACATTATTTTAAAAACTCTTGAATTCAATGTATGAACCTTAATATAATTTACTTCTGAAACAAAATTACTTTGAATGTAGTCTTTAAATCTCCAGGCATTTTTTGTCAACCATCGACTCAGGGTTAACAGTGTGTCCCAAACTACATGGGGTGCTTTAGCTTTAACCAAGCTGATAAAACCATTAACAGTTTCACTCATAGCTCGAGCCTCATCTGTACTTATTCCGACATATCTTGAAGAGCTTAATTCTTTTTCTTGAATGAAACTGTTTAAATATGTGACTAACGCTGCACTTATTCTGTGAGTTGGAAGAGATTTGCAAAACAAATAATCGGCACATATCCTACCACCAAATTCATAATGAACGAAAACTATCAAACTTACAGTATTAAAAATGTCTAAACGCTCCTCCAGTTGGAATGACAAAAAAGGACGAATTATTTACATGTTCAATCAATCGGTTCTTAATATTTTCATACATATTCCACTGCCGGAGCATATAATCTCTCCACCGACAGATTTAGAATTTTATGCTTATTAATGATCTACTAGACTACAAGTTCTAATATTACAAATCCCTCCTCCTCCGGAGCTACAGATATTCCTCCCGGAGAAAAAAAATCTGAAATCAACATTGGGCTTGAGGATCCCCAACTGTAAGCTCGCGGACCCCCAGGGGTCCGCGGACCACAGTTTAAGAAACGCTGACCTAGTCCAATGGTCTTCTCGTAATCCAAAACGGCAGGTTACAAAACGTTATAATCGTTAGAGCAGCCGTTATATAGATAAAATTAGCTTCACCCGCAGTCACCCAAACATAACCCACTAGTTGAATATGCTTGAACATGTGATCCAACCCAATGGTCTTCTCGTGCCCGAAAATTGTAGAATACAAAATTTCGTTAAAATCGTTAGAGTCATTTTTAAGATAAAATTTGCATACATACAGACAAACAAGATTTTCTCGTATTATAATATATGATGATGGGTAAATATCTATTTAAATATTTGAATACAACGAACGACAATTGTTAAAAATGTGGCTGTATAAATTTCTATCTCCTCACCTTGTTTTGGTGGGTAAAAAAGACCGTACGCCAAAAGACTATTTGTTGTTTGAAAGACCATAGTTGCTATTTTTGTTTGTATTGTTCCATTTGCAAGAATCCAGAGCGATTTTGAATCTGTTACAAGTTACAACAGTACAGTTACTTTTAGTAAGCTAATTAAAATTTCGCTTTTATACTACGTAATATTTTAAGTATAAAAATATTTTAATTCAGAAATAAGATTATATTCCAACAATAATTAACCTTTCTATATGACTATAGAATTAAGACTGAACAAAACCTTTAGTAATATTAAAAGAATACACAATTCCACGGATGAAGGTAATGATTCCAGTGTAAAAATTCCGAAAACCTGGGACTAGTGTCGGCATCATGTTCCCTATATAAAAGATTGTTGAATTCTCCAATTGAGAGGGCTGTGTACGGTTATAAAAAACATCATATAGGTCATATGCCCAGTCAACGACAGAAACAGGCTATGATGCGTCTGTCTTTCTTGAATTTAACGTGATCCAGATAAGTTGTTTAGTAACAATTATTATCGATCTACCATGTAATCAAGGTAAGCTGCAATGCAGCCGGTATTTGTGGTGGACGCGACCGAGCCCTTTCTTTGGAGTTGGATCATATTTACATCAAATGTCATAATTGCATCAAATTTGGGCAATATTATTGCAGACTACGCGCTCAAGATTCATGAAGACATTGTACAAGAAGTCGTCAATACACATCGCTGTATATAGTCGAACTCGGTTATAACGAGGATAAAAGGAGAACAGAGTTTGCTGAGATAACCAAGTTTGAGATTTTATATTAATGAAACCTATAAAATTAGTACGTAAACATTCATTTAAATTATTAAAACTTTTACAGTTATTACTCTGATTGAAGCATTTGAAAATTTGCAAATTATCAGACGAAATTAAATTAATTTTAGTGATAGCTTGATATTAATTTTAACAAACTTTCTATTTCGAATATATTATTAGAAATATTTCAACGAAAGGATGTGTTTGTGTGTTTGTGTTTTATGGGTGAGAAGGAAAATTTAACAAATCGCGTTTGTATCTTATGTATTAATTTAAATCATTTTAAAAAAGAAGTTTGTTCTTTAGGATATGTTTTTCCAGCAACTTTCAAATGCCAATTTCTCTTCTAATCAATTCAATAATTCAAGAAAAGTTTCATTGAATTGATTGGAAGAGGATTCCAATTACCATTTGTTTCTTTATGGAAGCGATGCTTTTAAACGACGCTTTTAGTTTTTTAAGAGAAATGATTGCATAAAAGATAATCTCCTCGAGATGTTTTACCCTATTTCTTTGAAATACACAATGAACACACTTAAATTAACTTATTTTGCTTTGGGAAAGTGAGAAAAATTGTGTTAATTTTTTTTTGTTCACTGTATCCGAGTTGCCTTTGTAAGAACCGAGTTTGCTTCGTTAAAACAGAATATTCTACAGTGCATTTTTATATTAGACCAACCATTTCCTTTTTGTTTGCTCATCAAGACTAGGTTCTGACTACAAACGAGCTCGTTATAAGCATCGTGTGTCTTGAGATTTCTGCTTTGTATGAATGGTGCCACGGCGCAAAATATGCCTATGACCAATCTTAGAAAAATATAAAGACAGGAACTGCTACAACAAGAATTTGAAGTTTTCGGATCTGTAATTCCGATGAGGAAAACCAAAGTTCTCTTTAGAGAACCTTTTCACCAGGTCTCCGTAGCCGAAGAATTAATGCGCTCGCATGCCTTCGTGGAGCTTTACTGATCCGATTCCAGTTGATTCCAATGTTGAAATCTCAGCTGTAATGCTTCCTGTTTTTCATACCGTTATTTTGTCCTGTGCTTGCTGTTCTGTAGATCTTCTGAATAAGGATTGTCATCTTGTGTATGGATGTCTGTCGACTCTGAAAATATGTATAAGACCTTGTAACAAGAGTTGTGTGCGTATTAATAAGGATAATTAAAATAAAACTCCAGATCTAAGACGACATTGTACAATATGGGCTGGCCAAGCAGTAAAACGTCCTGAGACTCGACCATTTAAGCTTAAATTCGGAGATTTAATATTTTGAATAAAGCTGCATAACAGTGACTTTTTTTAGACACATTGCGAAAAAACAAAAATATCTTGAGGTATGAGGTATATCGAAATATGCATAAATATCGTGATATCTTCAATTTAAATTCGACTAATTCTACGAACAGCGATGTAAACAAAAGGGATTAATTCCTTTGTGATTCAATAAAATAATAAACATGGATGAAGAGTTTTGATCAATCATGGAAAGCAATCAACTGCCTGTGCACGTCATATGCTATTAACCAATTATTTCATAACATGCAGCAATGGTGTTGTTTCTTTATTTGTTCTTAGATATTGGCAACAGCTTCTTTTTCAAGATCAATGAGCTTTCCTATGAACTCTGATCCAGTTTTACACGCCCAGATAAGGGGTAAATTCATTTCTGCTTTTTTCTGCTTTTGGAAAGTGTTTTGTAGGAAAAAAAATCTTTATTTTTTGCGTTTTGCGGTTTATGTCGGACTATTCTGAATGAATTGAAGATGCACGCTTTGCGTATTTTTTATTTAAAGAGAGATTGAAAAGGTCTTTTATAGATTATTTACAGATTTTGGTCAAAAAAATTTTTGTAAATACTGCGAGTGTGCTGTCAGCTAGTATCTTTATTTTCAGGATTTGTAGAATAAATGTTAAAAGTTCATTTTTAGAATTTACATTTTAGAACTATTTTTTAATAAGCTGTGGATACTTTTAGTATATAAAAATAAAAGAGTTAATGGATTTTTACTGGATAAAAGAGATTATTAGTTGTTTGTTGGAGAAAATTAATATATATTTGTGCATTTATTATGAATTTATTTTTAAATAATTTGATTATTTTTTGAAAGATTTTTTTATTAAGGAGTATTAACTTGTTCATTATTCCGTTGGCTAGCAAGAACGGCAATTCACTAGTCTGTCCAAGTGCTTCATTAGCGTTAAACCCGTGTATAGCGGAAACCTGCATAAAACAATACGATTATCATAGGATCGGGCTTCGACCATCTTTTCCTGTCATTAAGGGGGCAGTGGACGTTCCAAACCATTTTTTTTTTCCTTTTTCACTCAATTGTACAGAAATTTCGCACACATAGTAATTCATACATTTTATAAGTAAATTAAGCAATTTTATTCAAAAATGTGTATAATTAATTAATTTATTAATTAAAATATATTAATTAATCACTCTAATTAAAAATGCTCCATGCGCATTTAATTTGGCTTCAGGAACATAGTGTTTTGTTAAATGGTAGCTTATATTATTGCAACAAAAGTTGGTATGCGTTTTAAAATTGTAGCAATATATTGAGAAAAATTAATAAAAACTTCCAATATTTACATTAAAAAAAATCACGAAAAAATGTTATTTGACTACGAAATTTTCCTTTTATGTACAGTAATGCATGCATATTAATACCAAGTTTTAAAATATAGCACACTGCTAACAATAATACTTAATATTATAAAAATTGGATAAAGCAGAAGACGCCTGGAACATTTTAAATAACACATGGGCTGATAAGTTCCCGGTCTAATAAAGAAAACACAACTTTTTAACAAAGCTTTATAACTTTATGACTTTATAACTTTATAACTTTAATAAATAACATAACTTTAATAATAAATAATAATAATTTAATAATAATAATAATAATTTTATAACAATAATTTTAAAATAATAATTTTATATAATAATTTTATAATATTAATTTAATAATAATAATTTAATAATATTAATTTAGTAAATGAATAATAATAATGATTTAATAATAAATAACATGATTTTATAACGAAAAAGCTCCAAACAGTGCTCAGAACTCGTTGTTGTTTTTGGTCAAAAGTCAACATTCGCGGCAGCCACTTTAACAACAGCTTTTTCATAGACAAATGTTCATTCAAAATAAAAGCTACACGTTCCTTTTATATCTTCAGAGTCTGAGCTATCTCCTGCAACTTCACTTTACGGTTCCCCAAAACGATTTTGTGGACTTTTTTTATGTTTTCCGGAGTAACCACCTCTTTTGCGTGGTGCATCACTGGTGTCCGTACGACCACGTTTAAATTCAGCAAACCAGTCAATAATGGTTGATTTACCTGGTGCAGTGTCCAGATAACGCTTATCAAGCCAAGCTTTTGTTGGAACGATGTTTTTTCCCAACAAATAACAATTCGTGAAATTTTTATTTATCCATTTTTGTGTTTATCAACAAAGTCGTTCAACTGAAACCACTCTAACATTTTATCCACATTGCGAATCGTCATGACTTTTTTTCTGCTACCTTTTAAAGGTTAGTATTTACTAAAAAAAATATCGGTTCGGTGATTGCAACGCCATCTGTGTGCCAGACAGGGAACTTATCAGCCCATGTGTTATTTTAACTCGGCGAAAGTTCCCTTTTATAGAAAACGCGATTTAAAGTTTTATTTTTTAGCGTAACTCAATTACGGTGTCAAATTTGAAATGCTCGTAACTTTTACAGGAATCTTTGCAATTGTATGCGGTTTTTTGCAAATGTTGCAGTTAAGATTAAAGTATAGTAATAAACCAAAATAAGATAAAAATATAAAATCATATAAATATAAAATATAATCATCCTCTACAATATTTATTTGGAGCATTCAACTACTCTTTTAACCTATTATTGTGCCTTATACGGTGGTTAACTATTTTTTAGTCGATTTTAACCCAACTGAAGGTCCACGGTCCCCTTAATGTTTTCTAGGCCGCGGGTGTTTTTTTTTTTTTTTAAATCCACTTTACGTTTGGAAAAAAAATGAATAAATGACGTTTAAATAGGTCAATACATTACACTTTGCACCAAAGACGAGCTATGATTTTGTTTGAAAATTTTTAAATAATTAATTTACAGTTTTATTATCTATGTTTACTAGATAAATATGCGGAATTTTAGATAGTTAACCATTACTGCACTCTTGTTTGTTTTTAAGGACATTTTCTCCTTCATTTTTGTTTTCTATATTACCGAATTCAGAAATTTGTATGGCGAGAGCATTTTGTCACCTATATTACCATGGAAATTCAAAAACTAGTCGTTGGGGGCCACCGTAATACTTACCCATCATGGATATGCATAATGTAAAATATTAAAATAAAAATGTGTAAACTACTTATAAAATGCATTGCAAATCAAATAAAATCGTGGCTTGATGACGTCATAAACTTTAAAGGCTCGATTACTGAATTGCTTGAAAGAGCTTTTTCCTTATAACTCCAAAAATAATAATCCTATTAACTAGCGGTTTATTGCATCTGATTAAGCGTCAAATTCCCAATTAAAATATATCTTTAAAGTGAAATTTGGATGAAATACAGGGTCATGAAAAATCGAAGAGTGTGGTAAATAGGATTCGAAATATCTCGGCAACTCATTATCCGATCGACTTCATGCTTAATGCAAAATTTATGTTTTTTTTATTGTCCTTTATATTCATTTCTAAAAATAAACAATTTCGAAAATTTTTATATACCTTTTATCAGAACGAATATTTCGAGAGTCCGAAAAAAATAGTTCCGGTTAATCGAGGTTGTTGAAATGAAATAGGCTTCTTCCTATTATTACATACTAAGTACATACCAAATTGCAAGTCTCTATCTCAATTTTTTTCGGGAGATAGAGCGTTTACAGACACACAGACACACAGACGAACGGCAAATTTTTTTTTCTAAAAATATGTTTTTCGGAATCTCCAGTGTCTGAAACGTGTAAATCCGGCAAAAATTTTTTTTTCGATTTTCAAAACGATTACAAAACTTACCCTATACTACGTATGATGGGTAAGTAATATTAAAAATTAATTGAAGTTGTATTCACTAAATTTTTTGCTAAACCAGGCGTGAAACTAACACAGGTAAAAAGCTTCCAGGCCTGGATTGGACACATTTCCTCTCTTGGTGTCACGCCTGATGTAGCAAAAAATTCAGTTATTATAAATTCAATTAGATTTCTACAGGCATATGCCTCTACAAATCATATATTAACAATTATTTCGAAATTCTGGATTGCTAAAGCATGCATTTCTATTCCAACTATTCTACGGGTAGATAAAAACTACAATTAATAAATAAAAAACGTTTTTATATTTCTTTTATATGCTAAAAGGTGTAAACTAAAGACATAATATACAGTAAAGTAACTTTTATTAGATAGTTGACATGTTTCGGCTCACTCCTAGCCATTATCAAAAACAAATGAGAATATTCTAGAATTGCACGGTCTTTGAAGTTATGAATGACTTGAAGTTATGAACTATGCTATGAATAACTTCAAAGACCGTGCAATTATAGAATATTCTCATTTATTTTTGATAATGGCTCGGAGTGAGCCGAAACATGTCAACAATCTAATAAAAGTTACTTTACTGCATATTATGTCTTTAGTTTACACCTTTTAGCAATTAAAAGAAATTTATTATAACAAGGTGTTATAATTTATTATACGTTTTTATTTATTTTTAAATGAAAGGGAAATTGTAAAGGGCACAATAATAGGTTAAAAGAGTAGTTGAATGCTCCAAATAAATATTGTAGAGGATGATTTAAAAAAAAGAATATACAAATTTAAATATATGGCAAATATTTGTAATTGAAAGTTTGCAGTAGTAACAAGTAGTTTTTTCGAACATCTGAAGTAGAAAAATTTTTGTTAACAAAAGCTGTTACTTGTATTGTTTCTGCTACCTTTATGGATAAGTGCAAACCTGGACATTTTTTTATATGACAAAATATTTATATGTTTATAGTTTTCAATATAGGATAATAAATTTTGATGTTTAAATAAATGTCATTAAGATAGAGTCTTTAAAAAATTATAGTTCATTTATTCAATAAAATGTATTTAAAGTTTAAAACATTTTAGCGGGTTGTTATATAACTTAACTTGGTTCATGTACGTAAAGATGGAACATTGCAATCGATTTATCACTCACTTCCTAATGTGCTAGAGTTCTAGAAATTTTGTGCAGTTTTGTGTTCCAGATGACAATGCAATATTTTCATATCCTCAGAAATTAATTATCAATTAATAGAATAATTTTAATTAAACTTTGATTATATGCTAAGAAAACTACTTAGAAATACCAGATAATTTAAATATTTTTCAGGCAAGTTTTTATTTTTAAACCTATTAATTTTTAAACTTTCATAAAAAGTATGTATTTAAAGATACTTTTATTTTTATTTTTGTAAAAGAATAAATAGACGAAAGTATTATGTCAACGAAATTTTTCTTAGTATGAAAGAATGAATAATTCAGTAGAAACCTTCCTTTAAATACAAATTTTTTATCCAAATACGAAACATTATTTAAACGACTTATACTGAAAAACCTCCTACAAAATATTCTTCAAGAGATGTGGTTAAAAATGCGGGTATATCTGGGACAATAGCTGCCTTATTCGTATTGTTAGAGTGTTTTAAAATTTATATTTTATGCACGTGCGGGCATGGAAAATACTCAAGTTGGAAATAACTGAAATGAGATTCACAGCGAGGATATATTTTATTGTATGAATGTTTTAAACTGATTTTTTTTGTTGTTTGTGTTATGGCATTACATAAGTTTTACTTATGAAAAGACTTCTTTCAGAATTTAAACTCCAAATTATTGTAAACATGTTATTTATCGGACACTTTATGTTTAGATCGTTTTTATACATTTTGCTCTGAACTAAAATAAATAATTAATAAGGACTTTACGTTGCACATATAAATACTCATCAAACATTTGCTTCCAACGTAAAATTCGTTTAATAAATATGAGTTATTTTAAACTACATATATAAATAAACCTCGACGTTTTGGTTAATCTTTATAACCATCATCAGGAGAAAAACTTCAAAAATATGAACAACAAAAAAATTAAAATTTGTTACATGATTGAATCCAAAGTTCTAACCGACACGAAGCTAAAAATAACGGAATTACAACAATATATTCAAAATAAGCCAGGTGGCGCCCTCTATGAATCAGCGATGTAACTGGAAACTCATGTTCAACTAAATTTAGAAGGAACCATTTAGGAAGAAAGCATTTTAGAAGGAACTTTAATTTAGTTGAACATGAGTTTTCAGTTACATCGCTGATTCATAGAGGGCGCCAATTGGCTTATTTTGAATATATTGTTGTAATTCCATTTTTTTTAAAGATTAACCGAAACGTCGAGGTTTATTTATATATGTAGTTTAAAATAACTCATATTTATTAAACGAATTTTACGTTGGAAGCAAATGTTTGATGAGTAAAATAAATAAGTAAATAAATAAATAAATAATAATAGTAATAATAATATAATTTTAAGTTTAGTTCTTTATGGAATTTTTAGAAAAAGAAATGAGTAATCTAAAATTAGTCAATTAGCCGTTTATCGTTAAAAAAAAAAGTTTAATTAAGAATATTCCATGTCCAGACATATTATTTCAAACTATTTCTAAACCCTCTAATTTATAATATTAAAAGAGATAAAAATTAACATAAAAAACGGTTGACAAATTCAAAAAGTCTTTAAAATAAATTCAATGTTTTAAAAATTTTGTTTCACTAAATAAATAGTGTACTTGATTTTTACAAAAGTATGTTTCTCTGATTTTTCTTAAAATCTCAAAGAAAAAAAATACACAAAAGTTTGTATTTACTGAGAAGAGCATACCTTGATATAAAAATCTGCATTGTATAGGGCTGGTTATGTAATTCCAAATCAAAAATGTAAAGTTAAGATAATGATATTTCGTTTTTCTCTTGTGATATATACACTGCTACAACTTTTTTTGCTAAGCTGAACTTAATTTTGGTGTGACAGTAGCCGTAATGATAAGACAGTGAAATGCTTTACTGTGATTTAGTTCTTTAAGTGAACCATAAAATGGTAGTATATTTAATCATAATATGAGGCGTTCAGAGATAAAGTTGATCAAGTCCATAAACTATAGTTTTGAGATAATCAAGGTTAA
The DNA here is from genome assembly GCA_963931845.1 of Maratus michaelseni. Lineage (NCBI taxonomy): Eukaryota > Metazoa > Arthropoda > Arachnida > Araneae > Salticidae > Maratus > Maratus michaelseni. Next base: position 170,023,203 of record OZ007591.1, read on the forward strand.
AGGTTTTTAACACTAGTTGAATCCTAAAGTGATTTAGAGGATGATTTTCGTTTTGTTGCTATAGTATGAAGATTAACTTAAATATGGGTCATAGTTTGAAAATTTTAAAACAATAATTAAGGTGGCAATTAAATTTTAAATAATAATTGACTAGACTTGATCCACTTCCGAAATATTATTATTTTTATTTATTTTTATTTTATTTTCATATAAGGTCGACCAAATGAATATGACTAAGAGAAAATGGGACTTGTTTCACTAGGTCTCTGAAAATATACACCATTAACAAGTATACGGATGTAAATTTAATACATATAGGTCTGTTCTGAAATTAGTAGGACTGTTGTTTTCTGAGCGATAGGGTGGACGAAAGGCGGTCTGCGCGCGTACGATCAGTGGAGGAGGATATTGGAAATGCTGGGAAAAATCGGCAGTCGGCTCTCGGCCGTTGAAGAGAGCAGCTCGCTTGTACTGTGGAACCCCTGTCGGAACGCCTCATCACGGAGAATCATGGAACATTTTCTGGAACAGCGATACGCGGTCAAATTTTGTGTAAAGCTTGGTAAAACGGGCAAAGACATGATTAAGGAGGCCTACGGTGATGCTGCCATGGGTAGACCTGGTGTTTTTGAGCATAAACTGTTCCGAGAAGGTAGGGAAAGAGTGGAAGATGACGACCACTCCAGACGCTCTTCGACCAGCAAGACCAAAGAAAATGTGTCGCAAGTGAAACATTTACTGAACAGTGATCGTAGGATAAGTATCTGAATGATTGCGGAAGAATTGAGCATTCCTCAAACCCAAGTTTTTGAGATCGTGACAACGCACCGAGCTACATAGCGTTTCGCGTAGTGGAGTATCTTGCCCAGCACAGTGTGACGACGCTGCCTCATCCCCCCTACAGCCCCGACTTGGCCGTACCAGACTTTTTTCTATTTCCGAGCATAAAATTGAAGCTCAAGGAGACGGCTCGGTAGAGACGCTTCAACAGGCCGTGACGAGGGAGCTAAACAGCATTCCGTTCCAGGCGCTTCTGGAGGCGTACGAAAACTGGAAAACTCGTTGGTAGCAGTGTTTAGATGCGGAAGGGTGCTACTTTGAAAAATTCTAATCGTTTGTACTAGTCCCATGAATATATATATATATATATTTAAATGAGTCCTACTAATTTCAGAACAGACCCTGTATATTTATTTATTTATTTTTCTATTACATGCCAGTGAGTTTTTGAACTTAAACTTTTCACTCACTTATAATATTTTTCCTTACTTTATAATATTTTTGCGTATATTTTTCACTTATGCTGTTGCATCCGCAACAGACAATTTTTTTTTATACTTTTGGACTTGATTCACTTTGACTCAGAACTTTCCATATGACTGCAGACTAAGGTGACCAAATCGTAAACGTTTTTATGACTTTGTAATTATTTTTGGTCCTACGAGTTTTTCTTAAAATGTAAAAAAATATTTTAAAGCAAAAAATAGTGGGAACTGAACAAACTAAAGTCCCTAAATATGAGGACGTCCTCAAATGGTGGATGTTTGGTTGTAAACGGAAATATAATTTGATGTAAAGAAGTGTCATTTCTCTACAGATTTAACCGAAATATCGGCTCAGTTCAACATAAAAAAAATAATAATTAATAAATTGAAGTAAACATTTTAAAGTTAAAAGCTAATATTGATAAAGTTCACAATTTTTATCGACATATTGATTACTGTACAGTAATTGCTTGGTTGGTTTGTGCCATTACGCTCAGCTTTTGCACAAGAATGTTAAAGAAAACGCAAAGTCTATTTAAAAGAGTGTCTCCCGATTTGGCTTGATTTTTAAGATTTTTTTTTGTTTAAATAGTGCACAAGAATAAAAGTATTGTATTTTCGCCTAGAAGCGTGAATATTGTCGCATAAAAATGTTAATATTTTAACCGAGCCAAACTCCTTCAAAATCCTTATGCTCGGCATGCACAATAAATTGGTATAAGGGATTGCGTTTTTAATAATCCCTTGAAACAAAACATTCACACGGATTCTTAAAATATATTAAATTAATTTAGAGTCAAATATCAAATTGATAAGATAAATCAAAATTTCACAAATAGGCAACTGTTTGAAGTTTGAGGTCAAATTTGTCACTAATTTTTCATTTTCAAAACTGTTTAATAAAACCACATTAGTAAAAAATTTAATTTTTTGAAGATTTTTTGTTACATTAAAAAAGTCTAGTTTAATTTATTTTTCAAAAATCAAAATGTTGATAGCTATAAAGTTTTAAGCATGAGAACTTACACTGATAAAAAAAAATGTTTCAATGAATTCGTTTAAAGTTTTGTATCAACTCTTTTGTCAGCGTGGTACAGGTTCGTTAAACTGGCTACCAAGACTTACATATTGGGTTAAACAAAAAACGGTTTTGAGAGCATATTTTAAACTCATTAATGGCTCAAAGAATGGGTTTTGTTTTAATTTTTCTGGGGACAACCCCCCCCCCCAACCACTTTACCCTTTGTTACCCAACAACTCCGATTTCAAAAATATTTACTCAGATGTTAGAATACATAATTTAAGCACGTAAAAAATAATTAAATAAATTTAGAACATAAAAATAAAATTATATTGACTAAAAGGTAATTTTTTCATACCTGCAATAGTCAGAAAATTACATATTTCTCATAAATATTGTCAATTTTCTTATACAAAATTGTAAAGTATATGACCTTAGCTTTGTAAAAACATATATTTGTGAACGTCTCTAGCCTTTTTAATTTTATCAAATTTACGAAGTTCATTTTAGCAATAACGATGTGAAAATGCTCAAATGATAAATGAAATTTTGACATGAAAAATTACCTCAGCATCGCCGTCTGTTGAGAATTATAAGAACAATTAACTGCAGGTTTGGAAAAATTATCAACAATAAATAAAATGGTCTTTTAAAGCTCACTTTAGAAGTATCAATGACTTTTGGATGCGTTGCAGATATGCAACATGGTGATACAAAGTTGTAAAATTGAATCCGATCGAAAAGAATCACTTAAGCCTGAACTCGGATTAAGACCTGATTGCATAGATTAATGAAGGAGAAACGGTTAAACCAAAATGTTATATAAACTGTTCTTGCCTTTTTTTTGTATTATTTATAAGTATATTTTCATTTTATCATTTTTCTGAAAATATAAGAAATAATTATTTTAAATAATTTTTCATTTTAATGTATTTAGTTTTTTTTTTCAATAAATTCATTTTCTGAGTTTTTAGCGACCAAATTAAGCAATTGCGTCTGTAATCATTGTTCAAATGACTATAGACACAGTTTCAAATCGACTATGTTTTTAAATACCCCGAGCAACATAATCTTCATTTGTTTTAATCTAAGTAACAGTTTTATTAGTTTTAAATTAATAGGACAATTAAAATAAGACATTTAATAAAATATACAAATAAACAACATATTGTTTGCAACATATTGTTGCAGTAATACGCTACCGCGCATGCGCGGTAGCGTATTACTGCTTGCACGGCAGCGTATTACTGCTTATTTTACTGTTTAATACTGTTAATTTTACGGTATAATACTGGCAGCTGGAGTGCCAGTTTTATACTGTAAAATTAACAATTATTTTTTGCAGTGTAGTATCTCAAAGAGGTATCATAAAATACATAACTAATAATAATAATAAAATGTTAAAGGATATTTCGTTCTCTAAAAACGTTTAGATTATTTATAAAATTTAGAAAAGTACGCGTGTCTCCTTCCCACTTCCTCTCAATACAAGAAAGTCTTCCAAAATATGTCATAGAATATTTTCACGCCTTGGAAAAATATCCTATCTATGTCTTGGGTAATAATTAATCATAAAAGTTACATATTGGAAAGAATAGTATGATATTTTCCCCCGTGGATTTCTTTATGATTTCTTTCTCATTAGTTATACTATTTTCACATTATTTATAAATTGGGTCATTTGTCTCAAAACATCAATAATTAAAGTAACTTTTCTCATAAATCTTTAAGTATAATGACACCATTATTTCATTAAAAAACAATTCGTCAAATAACATCGTAAATTCTAAAGGACGAAATGGACAAGGTCAGCGTTGTCACATCAAGCACATAAATAAGATTATGATTAAATTATGAATAATGATTTCTATTAAAAATGTATCTTCTAATTCAGTGTTAAATGTGCAGTTATCCTCCTCCCCCGCCTCAAAAAATAAAAAAATAAATAAAATATTAAAAATAAAAGAAGAAGAAGAAGGAAATTCCCCATACATTTTAATCTTCAAATTGTCGCTGAAAAACGAAAATTGCCATTCGATTAAAAATTATATCTTTCTTTTCAATTTATGTTAAAAAATTAGATTAGGGTTTGTTCGTCTTTATACAGAAATACTCTAAAATTTTCAATACGAACACTTAATTTTGACATCATTTTTGACTTTTACGTTAAATTTTACAGTAGAATACCAAAAGGAAACTCCTTCGGTTAAGTAGTTTTGGAAATATGAAATTTTAAAGTTTGGAATTTCTAATATCAAATACATTTGTAATCGTTGCAAATGAGATTGCAGTGCGAATATTTTTTTAAGCATAAATATAAAACAGTTTGACGGAATGACTGTAAGTTTGAATTAGCATATTTGAAGATTTTAGATCTCGATTTTTGTTAAAATTCATAGATAATTTAAGTTTCTTTCGAAAATTAAGTTTTAAAAATGTATGTTTTTTTTAATTAATTGAAAATTGCAGAGTTTGATACAATTTCTGTATGAAGAGGTTCCTTAAGCTTTTTTTTTTTAAATACAGGTTGAAAGACGAGCTAATTTCAAGTCGAATGGCAATTTCCGTTGTTTCTCGGACAATTTTGTGATTAGAATGTATGGGGTTATTTTCTCTCCCCCCCCTCTCGTTTTTGGTTTTAGCGGCTTCAGGGAACTTTTGCATAATACATTTCAAATTGCTTTACTCATAATAGATAAATCGCTACTAAATGTTACTTAAGGAAATATGAATTTAACTAAAAATTCTATATATTGCATGTTTATGTTTTTTAATCAATATTAAACGTAGATTTTAGAATAAAATATATTTTTGATTTTAGGACTTTAAAGAACTGATTGATAATTAATAGTAATTGTTGTAAATAAGAAATTAATTATTTTTAGGGGACAAATAGAGTATAGTACGTCGAAAAATTCCCGAATAATTTTTATAAATTCAGTTAATGCAATGAGAAGAGAAAAGTATCATTTTAATGCGTATAATGTTTTGAAATAAGTATATGTGTTTTATTTTGTCATAAGGGGCCATCTACAAGTTAAAAATTTGACCACCTTTCATTTTTAAAATGGTAACACTCACCTTTAATACTTTATTTGAGTTCCTTGGGCCAAAGCTGCCCGTAAATGCGTATAATTTATGCACTTATCTTCATATAATTATAAAAGAGAATGTGTCAGTGGCCCATCCATAATAGAAAAATTACGTTAACGTATTACATAGAATAGTACCAAAAATAATCAATTAGTAACCAAAAAATTGTAAAAGGATTCTAAATATAAATTAAACTTAGTGCTTATAAAAGGAAAATTTTATAGAATTTTTCTAGTTGTTCTTTGAAATTTTCTTTCTTGCGGATGACAGTGATAACGGAGTACAGTCTCCTTTGAACTTTTTATTTAGTACGTGGCTTTAACATAAACATCCGCAAATGTCAACCCTTTCAATGAAAGTTTAAGAAAAGAGGTATAAACTATATGCGTTTCCGGACTGTTTTGAAACCAGGAACTCAAATGAAGCGTCAAAAGTATGATTTATCATGAAAACGAAGCTTAAAACAATTTGTAATATGTAAACGACCCTTTATGACAAAATAAACAACATACAGTTATACTGAACTTTATTGGAATTAAAACGATCCTTTCCTTTTTTGTTACATTAATTAAAACGAAAATTACAACCATTTTTCGTTTTTTTTTCTTTTATAAATATTTTTTTTTTCATGAAAATACAATTAATTTTTACTTAAAAAATACGAAGTCTTTGCGTTATCTATTCGTATATATTTTTCTTCAAAAATATCATTAGTTAGTATCTCTTCTCATAGGTATTTAATGGTATTTCATTAAAAAAGGAATCTGTCGAATAACATCGTAATTTCTAGCCCTCTAAGTGTTTTGCCCGTATTTTTCCGTTTCCCCAAAACAACTTAAATTGGCTCTAGACAAAACTATTTTCAACAAAATTGCATTTTAAGATATATGTAAAATAAAGAGAAATGAGGTGTATTTTAGAAACAAACGAGAAAAGAAAATATAAATTATTTTAAGTTTTACAAATAATTTTATGGAAATGCAGGATACTCCTCAGACACTCAGATGGTTAAAGGATGAAATGGACAAGTTATCGATGTATATCACATCAAGTACACAGCTAAGATTATGATTGAACTGTGAATAATAGTACCTATTAAATATCATTTTCTACTTCCTTGATAAATGTATTCCATCAAATTTCCATTATACGCTTTAGATGGCTTTGTTAATAATAAATAATGATTATTAAAAGCTAATTTGTGAAGCTTAATATGTAGTTAGTTAAGATATCTCAGGATTTAGCTAAAGAAAGTTTTTGTACGATTCGATTATTTATACAATATCAAGTGTAAATTTTGAAATAAAATATATTTTTCGTTTTTAGAGTTTTCAAGAACTGATGGATAATTAATGAAAATTGCTAAAAATAAGCAAGCAATTAAGTTTAGAAGAAATTGGTGTGCGTGTTTTTTTTAAGGAAATAAAATATGAACTTTTTTATTATATGTTTCAATACTTTATAAAGTTTACATTCTGTCAAGAAATATTATTCTGGGTTGTTCTTGTAATTTCACTAAATATAGGGTATTTCATAAAAGCTTACCTAACAATAAAATTAAAATAATTCATTTCATATAATAACTATAAAGATGAAATAAGTGTTTTTTTTTTATCATGCAACTCAAAAATTTTGTGTAAAGTAATTTTATAAAAAGAGTTCACATTTTCGTTACAGTGCTTGTAATGTAGTTATTCCAGATGATTGATATGAGGATGAAATTTGCTGAATGACCAATATAGGTGCACACATGAGTAGTCGATAAAAGGTTTTTTATTCAAGAACACCAAAGCAAGTAACATAATCTAGATTCGGAGTCACCGGGCTCACGCCGGGTAAACACTTTCCTTTCTCGCCGCACCCGGGCAAGTACCGAGGAGGGGCAACATAACAGAGAAAAATTATGTTAATAGAACCAAAGCTCTTAGCGCAGTGAGTTGTTTTCACAACCCAATTTAGAATCCGAGCGACATGTATCTCGCCAATAGGGTTGCCAACAGCGATTTGTTGGCGAGGAAAATTCCAGAGGGAGCATGGAGTAATGAATGGTATTTGTTGAGCAGGGCCGCCAGATTTTGGCATAAGAATGCATTTCATTTCAAAATTTAATATTGCCAAGAAGACGTCAACTGATAGACATTTTCGATTGCGAAAGGAATTTTAGACAGTCCAAATTGTTTGGTTTTTCAACGATCAGAATGTATTTTTAGAACTGGGTGTGATGAGTGACTTATTATTGAGACCAAATAAGGAAATGCATATGTACTGGATGAAATGATAGACACAATCATAACTGACTCTCTGGCCGCAAACATGCATTATGAATACATTGTGTTATGAGCTTGATTTGGAAAGTAACTTACAAAAAGCATCTGTGCTGATTTAATTCTTTTCTTTATTTTATTTTAATCGAAAGACCGTGAGATATTAGCGAGCCAGTACAAGTGACCGTGAAAGGAAAAGAGTTTAATTACGGCGGGATTATTGTTTCGAGTTATGAATAACGCGTTAAATTTTGAAAAAGCAGGTGAAAAATATAATTTAAATAAAGAGCAGGGAAGGTTAAAATTTAATATATGATTCTCATATCATAGTGCTCTTAAGTCTTAAACTGCCAGAATGCTCACATTTATGTGTAAAATAGTATCAAATATTTTATCAGTTGTTACTTAAGATTTTTCAGTAAATTAGAGTTTGTATTTTTACTTTCTTCTATCTATAATAGAAGAAAGTATTGTAATCGAAATTTTTTTCGACTTCCGGTTTTCGACGGATTTAAACGTTTTCGGGGTCAGAGATTCCGAAAAACACGTTTTTACGAAATGTCTGTCTGTCCGTCTGTCTGTCCGTCCGTCTGTCCGTCTGTGTGTCTTCATTGTATCATCTAAAAGTGTATGAAGTTATGCTTCAAATTGAACCTAATTTTTTTTCTATGTTTTTGGCTATGGCAAGCAGATTCTATCAGAATTTGGGGATATTTCGACGAAAGGGGGCGCTGTGATCGATATTTTTGTTCCATTTTCACTATTGTACCATCTAAAAGTGTATGAAGTTATGCTTCGAATTGAACCAAATTTGTTTTCTATGTTTTTGGCTATGGCAAGCAGATTCTATCAGAATTCGGGGATATTTCGACGAAAGGGGGTGCTGTGATCGATATTTTTGTTCCATTTTCACTATTGTACCATCTAAAAGTGTATGAAGTTATGCTTCAAATTGAACCTAATTTTTTTTCTATATTTTTGGCTATGGCAAGCAGATCCTATCAGAATTTGGGGATATTTCGACGAAAGAGGGCGCTGTGATCGATATTTTTGTTCCATTTTCACTATTGTACCATCTAAAAGTGTATGAAGTTATGCTTCAAATTGAACCAAATTTTTTTTCTATGTTTTTGGTTTTGGCAAGCAGATTCTATCAGAATTTTGGAATATTTCGACGAAAGGGGGCGGTGTGATCGATATTTTTGTTCCATTTTCACTATTGTATCATCGAAAAGTGTATGAAGTTATGCAGATAATTGAACCAATTTTTTTTCTATGTTTTTGACCATAGCCTGCAGGTCCAGGTTGAATTCGGGGATATTTCGACGAAAGGGGGCGCTGCCATCGCGATTTTTGTTTGATTTTCACTATTGTATCATCGAAAAGTGTATGATGTTATGCAGATAATTAAACCAAAATTTTGTAATATGTTTTTGGCTGTAGCCAGCAGGTCCTACTCTGAAAGTGGGGATATTCCGCGAGAAGGGGGCGCTGTGATAGCCATTTAAAGATTTTAAATTCAAAAAGATGTATAAAAAATTAGAAATCCTAAGCGTTTTTTCCGTTAAATGTACGGCTTTGATCCGGAGAATCCGGAGCAGTTTTTGTTTTGTCTCTATATTAAAAAATGGCGGAGATATAGAGGTTTGAAATTTTAGGGTGGTTGACATTATCAAACAAGACAGCAGAATTCATCGATATACGGGTATAATTTATGAGTTTTAGTTAACAGGGTTTCAGCAAATTTTCTTTCATTGTTGTAACCATTGTTCCTATTCTTAAATGCTTTACACTATATATTTATATTCGCCAACGTCAAATTCTCGCCAAGCTTGGCGGCAATTGACGAAATAACGCCAAATTTGGCGACAAAAATAGGTTGCCACACATGAAGCCAACTTGGCTATTGAAGACTAATTTCTCGATATTCTCATTCAAATTCAATGTTGACGAGAACTGGGAATGAATCTTCTTTAATTGGGTTCCACGCATTTCAGCTTCGTGTTTCCCAGTAAAATTAGCTAAAATCGTAAAACCAACAAATAGGGAGGCTATGTGTTCCGGTCGGTACAGGCCAAAAGAACTTTTCGTAGTTTAGTATACATCAGTTGATTGCATCCCGGTAACCCGATGATTCGCAAGCAGCTGACGTACAACAGAATGACGAAAAATATTGATTTTATTGGCGATGTGAGGACGAAATTAGAAGTATTAACATGATTGAGATAGAAGAAAGTTTTGGGATTGGCACATCCGACTAGTTAATTTTGAAGTTGGTTTGATAATTCTAATGCTTTACAATAGCGCAGCGCAGTCTATTGACAAAAAATCAAACTATTATTTAAACTTCTGCATACAATATTTATGAGTTGCCTACTTATTTCATTATCTACATATTCTGTTTCACTTATTTCATTTTTGTTATTACAATTATTGTATTATTTAATTTTAAAGTAGGATGTCCTTTACGAAATATCCTGTACAAAGTTTTTGTATTATTTATAACTTACATCATTTGTCTTAAAATATCAATATTTAAAGTGTATCTTCTCATAAATCTTTAAGTATCACGAGATCATCATTTCATTAAAAGCTAATCCATCAAATAACATTGCAAATTCTAGAGGATGAAATGGACAAATAAGTTATCGATGCCATATCAAGTACACAAATAAGATTATGATTAAATGTGAATAATGTACCTGCTAAATATCATTTTCTACTTACTAAATGTATTTCATCAAAATTTCCATTATACGTTTTAGATTGCTTTGTTAATGACAGATAATCGTCATTAAAAGCTAATTTGTAAAGGTAAATATGATTTTAGCTAATATTTGTTAAAATATGAACATTTGTTTTGTATTTATATTATTTATACAATAATAAATGTAAATTCTAGAATAAGCTATAATTTTCGCTTTTAGAATTTTAAAGCACTAATTGACAATTAATGATAATTGCTACGTATAAGCATTCGACTATTATTTAAATTAATTAGCATAATTCGACTATTAGATTATCAGTTAAGTGTATTTTAAATTTTCAGAACTTCCCCCGCCTGCCATGTTTACCGTAAAATTAAATTCAAATAACGGTTTTCTTCGCTTTAATGTGCTGAGTAAAACTGTTTGTAGCACAATCTTCTACGCTATGTCATAACTCGTCATTCTTTTTTTAAGTGTAGAAAATCAACTTTCTCTAGTAGTTGATCACCCACTATTAGTTCATTAAGAATGATATAGAAGTTGACCATGCGCTCCAAGTAGTATTTACAAAAACAGTAAATGCAACACATTATTAGATAGGGATATAATATGAACTGACGAACTACGGGGGATAGATCAACGAACATAGTGCAGTAATCCTAATTAAGCTTAGATAATAATAAGAGTACATAATATCTATATATTTAAAACGAAAGACGAATTCTGTCAAAATTTCACAAGAATATCGTCTCTTTACGCATGCGTCAACATTTTTTTGAAGGATTCTCCCCTCGAAACGGGAAACTTGATTGATTAGCCTGTTTAGCCTAGGGGGGGTTAAAAATGGTGGATTTAAAGACCTTCTAATATATTTTTGCTCTGAGGTTGAAAGCGAAAGCTTTTTTTTTCTTTAAAGAACTCATGTTTTCACTACTAAATATGCATCTTTTTTTGCAAAATTTTAAAGAGAGCTTGGTATTATGTCTTATATGGGTTTTAGAGTCAGGCTGATAAAAGTAAAATTAATGAAAAATTTTAAAGGCCGCTAATTTAAAAAAAGAAAAAGAAAATACTAAATATTGATATATATATATATATATTATAATTTTTGAGACTGTAGTAAGTAAAAATAAATCATTCAATTAATAACTTTAGTTAAATTCTTGCTAAAATAATTAAAGTATAATAGGATGTAAATTACAAGCTTAAAATTATTTCACTTCATTAGTTGAGTAGGCTGGACTGACAACACAATCTATCGTGTTACATCTATAGAAATCGCTTACACAATATAACAGTTCATAAAATTTTCAATATTTAATTAATTTAAAAGCAGCTAATTAAAAATAAAAGTATATTTGTGAAGGAGCTTTCAACTTATTTAACATCAAATTTTGACGGGTACCACCTAGTTTCTAATTTAAATACAATAAAATTGTAATTTTTACAAATTAAATGCTTTAATTAACCATTAAATTTACATCTCGGTATGAAAATCACGAAATTTTTCTGGACGTTCTTTCAGTGTCTCTCTTATTCATTACTTTATTTATATAATTTGTCTGAAAACGTCAATAGTTAAAGGAACTCTTCTCATAAATCTTAGAGCATGATAACATTATAACTCCATTAAAGGGAAATCCGTCAAATAACATCTTGCATTCTAAAAGCCGGAGAGGACAAGTTGCTGATGTCACATGGAATGGATACATTATTGAATTGTGAATAATGATTCCTCTTAAATATCATTTTCTACTTCCGCGCTAAATGTTCGTCAATGAATTTCAGTAATGCATTTCGGATTATTATGTTAATGATAAATAATCGCATTAAAAGTTAATTAGTGAAGATACATACGGATTTAGCTAAAAGACATATAAATAGTATTGTATCAGTATATAATTTATAATAATATCAGCAAATTTATTTTGGAATACAGAAGGCACATTTTAAGGGAACATTTTTTGGAAGACACACTTTAAGAAAACGACTTTCATAAGTAATTTACCTTGTCATGTTTTTTATTAAAATTTAATTTGGGAAACTGCTATAAATTTAAACGGACATAAAAGAATAAAGCACATTAAGTTTTTCAAACAAAATTTATCCTTTAACATAAATTTTGAATGCTAATAATCTAATCACTTTGGGGGTCCTCCAATCAGTTATATTCCATTAGTCCCTATGCATTTTGAACTACATTTACAGGGTCTGTTCTAAAATTAGTAGGACTCATTTTTTTATAAAACAAAATATTCATAAGACTAGTACAAATGATTAGAATTTTTCAAAGTAGCACCCTTCCGCATCTACACACTGCTGACAACGAGTTTTCCAGTTTTCGTATGTCTCCAGGAACGCCTGGACCGGAATGCTGTTTAGCTCCTTCTTCACGGCCTGTTGAACCGCCTCTACCGAGCCGTGATGCTTCCCCTTGAGCGTCGATTTTATTCTCCGGAATAGAAAAAAGTCTGGCGGGGCCAAGTCGGGGCTGTAGGGGGTATGAGGCAGCGTTGCCAGATTGTGCTGGGCAAGATACTCCACTACGCAAAACGCTGTGTGGCTCGGCGCGTTGTCATGGTGCAGCCGCCAATTGTTGCCGATGGCTGGGCGGACACGAACAAAGCGTTTTCGCAGTCCTGTGAGGACTTCCACGTAAATTTCTCATTTGCGACACATTTTCTTCGGTCCGGAGCGGTCGTCGTCATCCACTCTTTCCCTACCTTCTCAGAACAGTTTGTGTCACTCAAAAACTCCCGGTTTACCCATGACAACATCACCGTAGCCCTTCTTAAGCATGTCGTGAGTCTCTTTGCCCGTTTTACCAAGCTTTACACAAAATTTGATCGCATATTACTGCTACAGAAAACGCTCCATGATTCTCCGTGACGAGGCGTTTCGACAGAGGTTCACGGAACAAGCGACCTTCTTTCTTCAACGGCCGATTTTTCCCTTCATTCCCAATATCCCCCTCCACGGATCGTGCGCACGCAGACCGCCTCTCGTCCGCTCGTTCGATTAGGAAAAAAAACAGTCCTACTACTTTCAGAACAGACCCTGTAGACTTATTGAAAATAAGCTATTTATCAGTAACACAAAAAGAATATTACAAATGGATAGCATTGATTAAATGTTTCATAATCATATGCAATATTGTTGAAAACGGTATTAATACTTTACCAAAGCAAGTTTTTATTAAAAATGAAAAAGTCTCTGACTGTCAATCATAGGAATGTTTTGCTTCTTACTTTGCAATCAGATAATGAGGAAAAAAATTAAAAATTAATTCATGTGCTTGCGTAATACTGGTGCTGCTATCTATTGACAAAAGCTTAAACATTTAACTATCTTGCTCTGTTACACCCCATGGCCCATTATCTCCCCAGTGTCTTCTGCACTGTAAAAAACAACAAATGTTTCTTAATCTAGAGAAATTTAATATAATCACAAACGAAAACATAAAACAACCCTTTAGAGTTAACCACGATTCCAAAACGTGTTATTTATCTTTAAAAATCTCAGAAACTACATACAATTACGAGATTTAAAGAAGTATTTATAAAAACAAAGTTTATTTTACTACCACTGATTTTCAGAAAAGTGCCCGATTAGTTTTTATAGTGTATTAATGAGTTTTCTCTATCTGGAATATACATATTTTTGGATGCTATCTATTCTCAAGTAATCATTTTCATTTTCAACAAACCTGCTTTACAGACAAACATGATAAATTAAAACAATTAAAATTAATATTGTTTTGTTACTTTTGCATGCGTAAATTCCGTTAAACAGCTGAAAATGTTTGATTTATAATTGATATCATCCTATAAAACAATATTCCGATTTGAGAAAAGTATTCGGAAACGTTTCCGAAAATCGGTGGCAGCAAAATAAATTTTAATTTTATAAACGCTTCTTTAAATCCAGAAAATATATTGGTTTCTTAGTTTTTTAAAGATATAAATCGTATTTTGAAAATGCAGGTAACTCGGAAGATGTCATTGTATAGTTTCTTTAGTGGTTATATTGTATTATCGTAGATTAAAAAACATTTGTCTGTTTTTTACAGTATATGTATGCAAATAAACACACACACACACACACACACACACATATATATATATATATATTGTTGCTTGATGGATGAACTTGATAGATGTTGTTCTACAACATCTATTGAGCTATTGAGCCAAAGAACAGCCGCTGAAAAATATTCGATTCCAATTACGACTTTTAATGAATAACCTAAAACGTCCTTTAAAAAAAAGTAACCCTCCAAGACCTATTTCTTCTAAAATAAATGTTTTCAGTCCCTGAAAGAAGTAAATCTATCTAAAATTTTGTTTTCTTGAAAAAAAAATTAATCTTACCACTTATTATTATTAATTGATTTTACATGTCTTGCATGATGGTCATTTTTTAATATAGAATTTCATTTTTCTGTTTATTTTCATAAAAAAATTGTGTCTTTTAATGACGAAATGACGCATTTTTACTTACCCATCATACATAGTATTGGGTAAGTCTTGTAATCGTTTTGAAAATCGAAAAAAATTTTTTGACGGATTTACACGTTTCAGACACTGGAGATTCCGAAAAACATATTTTTAGAAAAAAGAAATTGCCGTCGTCTGTGTGTATCTAAATGCTCTATCTCCCGAAAACATTGAGATAGAGACTTGAAATTTGGTATGTATTTAGTATGTAATAATGGGAACAAGCCTATTTAATTTCAGCAACCTCGATTAACCGGAACTATTTTTTTCGGACTCTCGAAATATTCGTTCTGATAAAAGGTATATAGAAATTTTCGAAATTGTTTATTTTAAGGAGTGAATATAAAAGACAATAAAAAACATAAATTTTGCATAAAGCATGAAGTTGATCGGATAATGAGTTGCCGAGATATTTGTAATCCTATTTTCCACACTCTTTGATTTTTCATGACCCTGTATATCATCCATATTTCAATTCAAAGATATATTTTAATTGGAAATGAGACGCTTAATCAGATGCAATAAACCGCTAGTTAATAGGATTATTATTTTTGGAGTTATAAGGTTGTTTCTTTTAAGCAATTCAGTAATCGAGCCTTTAAAGTTTATGACGTCATCGAGCCACGATTTTATTCGAATTGCAATGCATTTTATAAGTAGTTTACACAATTTTTATTTTAACATTTTACATTATGCATATCCATGATGGGTAAGTATTACGGTGGCCCCCAACGACTAGTTTTATTATGTTTTACTACTCTATCATATTAGTGAAAATGGCATTGTCTTACAAGTTTTATAAGGTTTATTTAACGATTTTTTAATTTTGATACAAAGTTACACCTTTCCAAGGTGACTTTGTCCCCACTTTAAAAATAAATATTAAAAAAAAATCTATTCTTTTAAAAATACTAAATGTGAATTTTATTATTTACCATTGATAACTTAGAACTAAAGAAAAATAGAAATTGTCTAAATGAAAATTTTCATAATTTTTGAATCTTTAAAGACAACAAGAGGAAAAAAATCACCCCGATCACCGGTATCCATCATTATTCTAACATCGAATTGGAAAACATATTTGAAAAGTGTTACAACCACATAGCTGCCAAACTTTTCAATTTTTAAGTACCACTCTTTTAAAAAATTCCGCTTTCATTTAATAAAAGAAATTGGCGATTAAATAAGATGAGAATTACTTTTCGGAAAAAGCCGTTCTCAAAAATCGAAAGGCTTTGCAGCTATAACTAAAATCTTGAATTTGAGAAGTTTTTATTGCAATAAAAACTGTAAAAAAGACAATTGTTTCTTAATATAAGAAAATATAAGGTGACTAAGAATGAAAATATAATATAACCTCTCCCGAGTTACCCACAATTCCAAAAAGCGTTCCTTTATTTTTAGAGACCACGAAAACCAATTGATTTTCGATATTTAAAGAAGCATTTATAAAAAACAAAGTTTCTTTTGCTGCCCGTAATTTTAGGAATGTTTCCAAGTGGTTTTTCTATTGTATTAATCAGTTTTTTTAAACCGTAATTTTTCGGATACTATCAATTCTCAAGTAAACATTTTCATGTTCAACACACATTTTTAACGGCCAGGCATGCTAAATTAGCATCATTAACATTAACATTAAAATTAAACTTAATGTTATACAATCACGCAGTTGAAGCAGTTAAAAATATTTCTTAAGAATTAATAGCATCCGAAAAATTGATATTTTTTATTGAGAAAATTTATTATTACACTCTAAAAGATACTCGGAAACGATAAAAAAAGTACGAGCATCAAAAGGAGCTTTGTTTTTAAATACTTCTTTAAATTTTGAAATTCCATTTGTTTCTGAGGTTTTTAAAGATAAAATAACGCTTTTCGGAATCGTGGGTAACTCAGAAGAGGTTTTTATTATAATTTTGCCATTGATTATATTAAATTATCATAGATTAAGAGACATTTTTTATTTATTTATTTTATTATTATTATTATTATTATTTTTACAGTGTAATAATTAGTTCATTCTATTTGGAAATACATAATTTCAAAGAATTGATTCCAAGAAAGATGAATCGAAAAGGCACATTTGTATTTCGTGATAGGACAAAACAGGATTTTTCGCTTGTTGACTTTTGATCTGCTTCATTAAACTCAGGATCTAAATTTACATGACTTATGATTCATTTTAGTTCTGAAGTCTGTTTAAAATGTTACACAAGATGTGAAATATAAGTTATTTAGAAACATTTAATGTACAAGGTGGTCAAACAGTCACAAAGAGGTAAAGTTACAATAATTCGAACTGTATTGACAATAGCACGATACGGTTTTCACATAAATACACAGAAAAAACATGGATTTTTTTCTGGTTGTAATAAACTTCAGTACCAGAATAGCTGCATCTGGTATTCTTAAACAAGACTAGATTATCGAAGAAGCAAACTTGATCCAATATTTTTTACAACAATATTGTCATATTTAAACTCAGAGTTTCCATCGTAAATAATGCAAATATATACGTAAATAAAGCATATTATCGTAAATAATATCCATGTCTTTCGGCACATTTTATTGAAAATTGCTTCCTTCTTCTGTGTTTACTTTTTGAGTTAATAAATTTTTATTTCCTTTTTGACTTTTTCATCACACTTCACCGTTTTTTCCAAACAAATCCATTAAAAAGGACTCTTAACGAGTCCTAGTCGTCAAGAACAAAATCGTTTCCTGAAATGCTTAACAAAAAAAAAAAAAAAAAAAAAAAAGTTTAAAGTTTTTCATAGAAAATACACGATTTATAAATAACAGCATTTTATTTAACATCTAAAAACAATATCTACTGTTACTGGGCTTCTTCCTCACTATACAAAATTGCTGTCTCCGTCATTTCAGTTATTAACATCGTAAATAGGATAAAAACTATGAACGTTAATTGAGTATTTATAAAATAAGTGCAACGTTTGAAGTAAATAGTCGATTAAAAGGTAATTTAGAAAAACTTGGTACGCTACAACTAAAAATTTTGACAAGAAATATACTTGAAATGATATTTGTTGAATTTTTCTGTTAACTGAATGTAAGTATCTGTTTTTTGAGAGAAAAACTTCGCACTTATAGGAGGAAAAGTTTATGAAATCTAGAAGAGTTAAAAACAAATATATCTACATACACAAAAATTAAACTTATTAAAATTTATATTTGTATTTTGTGTCTTTTTCTTTTATAGGACCATTTTACCTCTTACTTTGAAAAGTATACCGAAATATTATTAAAGCATGAAGTCACTTGTATTAAATAAACCTATACAAAATAAACTGACAAGAAATTTTAAAAAAATGACAAATAAAATTACTAATAAAAAAATTCTGGAAAAATATAAATGGTTTATTTCTATTAGTTGACACAAGAAAAAAAGGTACTACTCTATTATCCCGTCGACCACTTTTCATAACAACAAATTATCGCCAAACTGTAACGCCAAATAAACGGGAGAACGTTGCCATTGAAATATCAAAATAATTAAATAAATAAAATATAAGAATTTAAGGACACAATTGTTATTTTAATGAATGAAATAACTCATAAATCAGTAAATCATAATGAAAAATACACCCAAATGTCTAATTAAAAACAACTTGATGACACAACAAACACGTATAATGCTTCTGACATCAAGTAAATGGGACTGCATTTTTGGAGTTTAATCTTACAGTTCATATTTTTTTTTTTTTTTTTATGAAAAGTGGTCGACGGGATAATAGAGTAGTACCGGAAAAAATATCAGAAATTATGGTTCATATATGTGACAGAAAATTTTTCACATAGTAAAGGTTTTCGCGTTGATATTAATGTTGAACATTCACATTAAAACTTGTTCTCATTTATATAGAGATAGAAACGTATTTCAGATATTTTCTAAACCACACGGTTATTGCTGTAATAGAATCTAATAAAAATTAATAGACATTTAAATTTTCTCAACTTTGTTTTCGTCCTTTAAGTATTTCACAAGAAAAATTGCGTAATAAAAAACAATAAATAATTTATTCAACATAGAAAATGTATTTATATTCTTTTACAATATGGTTTCTAATGCATAAAACAAAGAAAAGATTGTTCCAGAAATAAAACATTGTTTTTCTAAAAAATCCCCATGCATATGTTTTCGCTGTTGATTTTTAATTTTCTTATCCTAACACAAAAAAATTCTTGACAAAAAATAAAAATATATATTTTGGACATGAGAAAAATAAATATCTTTTTTTCGGAAAGAAATAGACTTCTTCAGTTTTTTCTTCTATGTACTTTTATTTCAATCGAAGTATTTTACAATTTTTTCCCTTTGGTAAACATCCAAATACTTTAAAAAAGAAAATATGCTACGTTTTTTAAAACTTTTGATAAAAATTTTCAATACATTTTTTTTAATAAATATATTTGAAACATCTTAAATTTCTCTTGTTGAAATGGAATATACTTAATTCATCTTCTTCAATCTTAGAAATTAAATCTACCAAGTTTTGTTTTCTTTTTTTTTTTTTACAAAGTTTTGCAAAAGTATATTTCATTTCAGATTATTTAAAGATATTAAGTTAAAATGAATGATATTAAGTTTAAGATATTAAGTTTAATTTTAAAACATCTTAATTAGTAAATTTTAGAGATCAATATTTTGATTTTAAATAATCAGCCATTTTAGTCTGCTTTTTAATATTCATTTTCAAAGACAGTGAGTTTTTCATTCACTCTAGTGCAAGATATATTAGTAAACGTTTTCTTTTTCATTTTTCTTGTTATTCAGGACATTGTAACTGCAACATCTGCTTGATTTTTATTTTTCTATGAAGAGTAGATCTCGAAACATTAAACTGTGCTAAGTTCTTCTCATGCCTTGCCACTATCAAATTCCCAAATTATATTCAATTTCTCATTAACTGTTTCCGCTTTTTCTTGCATTTGAAAAATTTTGACAATTTCAAGTAATAATTAACTCAAGTTCCAGTACTAACGCACTACATGACTTACGCATTACTGTCGGAGACAAGTGAGCTAATTCCCATGAGCTTTCAGGTCGGGGTTATCAGTTTCTGTCTATCCGGAACATGTAACGTGTTATCACAAGATTTATACTCCATGATTTGTGAAACTTTTATTTTACCCGCAAGATTTTTGGCGCCTCTAAGTACAATATCTCTATCAGTTTGGTCGCAGTTACAGAGGGCTTTTACGTGGTCGTCTCAGTTAGGGAGTAAATTCTTGATCAAGGCGGTTCTAAAAAAAATATTTTTTCCCCGCTCAATAACGCGAAACTTTCTGACACCTTTTCTGACTCATCTTTAATCGTAAAAGCATGACACTAGCAAGAATGATTGTTGATCTGTTTTTTCTTCGAACAGTTTTTTATTTTTTGATAAATGAATTATATATTGAGTTATTAGCGATAATTGTTTCGTGATGGAAGCTTTTATTCTCTCCCTTGCTATCGCGCCTAGATATTCGGTTCAAAACTCACACTTTGACAGCATTTCCCAAAAGGACTTCAGAATTTATTGAAAAATGGAAAAACAGTTCGATTGCATAGCTTGTGAGTAAGAATACCTGATAATTGCATGAGTTTGAGAACAAAAATTAATAAAATATGTGTTAGAAAGTAGGCAATTTCGATTTAAAAGTAGCCTTAACTCAGAGAAAAGGTCTATATTAAAGAGAATTGGTGGTCTCCGTAAAAGAGATTTATTGGTGCAAAAATGCAGGGAGTGAAAAAGTTATATAAATAATATAGTTAATATAAAAATATATATACTTAAAACTTCATATGTAAAATTACTTTCTTATAACATCTAAAAAGAAAACTTTTCTTGTAGACGTTATTATAAAAGTCCAAGAGGCAGCGACATTTTAATTAACCATTTTGTGCAATCTATTTTTCAAATGTGTGATAGATCTTATTTAATCAATCGTGAAAAAAGACGTCAACTGTCGCGACAGCTGTGGGTTCGGCCTTGGGAATCGAAAACTTCTCAAGTCAAAGAGAAATGAATGGTACCCCGATAACAAAAGGTCGCCACTGGTCGTGATGACATCATTCTATGTTCCGTAATCGAATAACTTCTTTAAAATAGAGTAAATTAGTGTTTTTTAGAGCCTGTGGGGTGTGGACGGGGTCTGGCGAGCGTAATTCATGAAAAGCAGGGCTGCCTGCTTTAATAAAATTTTATTGTTGCGTTATTATTCATTTAAAAAAAAATTAGTTTAGTTTGAATATGTAGTGTTATAAAATAAACCATTTAAATTTATACAAATGTCTTTGTAAATGAAAATAATATATCTTGCTTTCAGATAAATTATAAATGCAGTTATAGCCACCATTTTTTTTTTTTGTGTGTGCATACTATAATTATTAAGACTGCATTTTAAAAAATTACATTTTATTTACATTTATAATGATGCGAAAGAACTTCAAAATAGCTTCGTGACCTAAATTTGTTAGTACTTTTATCTATAAGATACTTTTAAATTACATGTATATATAAAAAACTTTACTTAAAATCGGAAGAGAGTTGACGCTTTTGTATGATTCATGAGGGTAAATTGAAATAGATGGACGATAGCCATTAAGATAATTATGTACGCCAGGTTAATAAACGCAAAGTCTCAAGAAAATATGCCATTTTTGTAAAAATAAATATACTGAAAACATTTTATTATCTATTAAACTGTATATAGAAAGTAAAGAAATACAAAAAAATATTTGAAACAATTTATAAATCAATATAATATAAATAAAAGTGGCTATAACAGAAAACAAATGTTTATTAAGCTATATCTACAATTAAGGAATTGACTACTTTTAGGCAGTTTAAAGGATATATTTAATTTCATTCTTTTAGCGTGCAGTATATATATATATATATATATAAGATGTAGGAGATATTTTAAGAAATAGACAGGAAAGAGTAGCTTTTGTGCCAGTACAACGTAATAAAAAGCTAAAAAAAAAATAAAAAAAAGTTTCAGCACACAACTGTTTCATGGTTCGAAAAGTCCTGTACCAGTTCCGATCGTTTTTGAGTTTGTCAGAAATACGTTCGTAATCAGAGTAATAAAGGCAAGCTACGAACGTTGTTCTTGATTGGGGACGGTTCAACTCTCTGTACGTAAATAAACCTTATTATCCTACCCAAATCTGCAAATTTCCGAAATATAACTGACAGACTGTGGCTTTTAAAGGATATTTTGTTGTATAATACTAATGCAGTTTCAGCACGTTATTGCTGTTTTTATATTCAAGTTAAGCATTTCGCTGAGATAGCTGGTGTGTTTTGCTATGCCGCTTAATCACATGAACTTAATAAGCTGCTGTGATTTCTTCTACGCAATAAGAGGCTCTCAAATAAAAAGTGTTTAGGTCCGCGGTACCTAATTACTTTAAGAATTGGGCTTTGGTAGAATGGGGCTTAGACATTCTAAGAAGTTATTTGGATTTGTGATATCCATGCAGATATTGACAGCGTTATTTAAAATTTAATGAAAGATTTAGCTTGTCACGTAGATTAATATTTAAAGAAATTTTAAGTTCTTTAAAGTTAATCTACCCAACACCACCAGACTTTCAGTATATTACAGTTACTTAGTATCTGTATATTTATTTAGTCTAAAAATATGTCCAAACAAAGGGAATACGGAGGGTGTTTACACATATTGAGAACGATTTTGACAACAAAATAAATACATAAATTAAAGCAATTATTTTTTTTAATATTCTATCTGGTAGCCCTTGTTGTGGACTATGATAATGCAGCGAAATTTCCAAGATAGTAGGAATTTTTGTAAAACTGGAAGTGGAATTTTTGTTTCAATCCTCCACCACATATTTACAGAGTCCACTCAACGTAGTTGGTCGAAGTTTCACGAGCTTGTTTTAAAAGTCCAAAGGCACTGTAATCCACTGGTGAAACATCTGGAGACTTATTTGTAACATGATTAAACGGTATACACTTGATTCCAGTTTCTCTTGTCAATTTTTCGAGAAATGCGAATGTACTTTTGGATGTATGGCTGCTCGCTTTATCCTGGTGGAAATGAACACTTTTAACGTCCGTAGGATAAAGTTTTGGAATTTCTTCTTTAAAAACAGGATTTGAAAAATTGTTTTGATAATAAGTAGAGTTATTTTGACATTTTTCTCAACTTATCTGATCTTTAATTTTTCGCTGTAAGAGTCACCATAAATCCTTTAGAGAAACTTTATTTGCAGTATTTGAACCAAAGTTTTTAAGTCCTTTTTGGCCACTTTTCTGGTAATAAATCGATATTTTTTTATAACAGTCATTTAGATAAATCCACGCTTCATCAATTGTGACAATTGTTTTCCACGTATCACCTGCAAAATGTGTACATATAACGAAATATGAATAATTCTCTTCTGAAAGAGCAAATATATAACCTTCAAGACACTCACTTCTTTCACGTACCATTTCAATTTCAGACGTTATTTTTTCATCGCAGCCAATATTTCTGTTATCACATTATTATATGTTGTCAGTCCCCCGCCCCTCCTGTTGTTTCTCGTTGTTTTTTAATTAAAAAAAATATTCCCAATATGTGTAAACACCCTCTGTATACTAGAAGATCTTTACTATTTTGCTCGTTTTTGTCGTTTTTAACATCCTCGTGTTTTTAATTTTGTTATAATTGCACTAATAAAGAAATTTGCGAAACCCTGAAACAGTTATATGTTGATATATTGTTCAGTGTTATTTATGATTTTTTTTCAGATTGTATTGTCACATTATTGCATGTAACACCAAACTTTAAATTTTCATAAAAAGGAAAATATAAAATATTCTAAATATTTCTCCTTTTGATACTTTCTTTTTATAATCTTTCTCCGTTTTCGAAGTATATTTAGTTTTTACACATTTTCCCAAAATAATTATTTTTTCTTTATTCCTGTTTAACTTATACATTATGTATTTAGGATAGGAAAATTGTTGGCTTAAATCTTTTTTATTTTTCATTTCCTGACATTAGTGATATTCATAAATTTGTCCGTTTGCATTATTTTCATTTTCCTTGAATATTAGGACATCCTGGGGAGTTCTTGAAATGTATTAACTTTATAATTGCACACATACAAAATGCCAAATACGAAATGTCATTCAATTATTACGAACGTTATCACACTTTAATATTACCTTTGATTAATTTGTGTTTGATTCAGTAATTCATTCAATTTTTCACACTCAAAGGTAAGTCATAGTCATAATTTAAAAAATGACATTGATACCACAGCTATGTGAATATCAAATTTCAATGGTTTCATCAAAAGCTATTAAGCTAAATTGTTAAACGAAAATGAAAATTATGTTAAATAGTAATTTTATTAATTTAACTACATGAATTGAAATATTAATAATTGTTATATATGAGCTTTACCATTTTAAACCATCTTAATGTACTTTAGTCTCTTAAAAAACATTTTGAACAAAGATGACTCTTTCTAGTGATATGCCCAGTGGCAGCTCGTGACTTACTTTATTTGGGGCACTAAATGCTTTGTTGGAAAATTTATTACTTTCTCCCCACTATTTTTTTAAAGAAATATTTGCCTTATTTGTTGGTAGAAAGTTCTGCCATTAAAATAAGAAAAATATTTCTTAAAAAAAATAATGGTAAGAAAAGAATAAAACTTTCAACCACGCATTTAGTGTCCCAAAAAGAGACATTTACGAGCCTCCAATAGATATGCCTCACATCTATGTTATTCTTTTAAGACAAGAAATGTTTAAAGTAAATTCCTTATTGCTTTTTTTCTTTCTCTGATATGGTAAAATTATCCTACATAGATTAAGTCAGGAGACAATTATTTCGCGGTAAGATAAAAAATATATATACTATAATGTAGATGCTGCCTCAGCATTCCTAAAATTGCAATATTTAAAATGTGGCATTTTAACTGAGCAAGAAACTGCCGAAGAAAAAAATTTAAATTTAATCTGATGAAATCTCGTTTTTCTTTAATGTGCATCGTCTGCATAAAACGACATGTAAACTTAATTTTTATTTTTAGCAAGTGATATGCCTTTTCAATGCTTAAAAATACATTCAAATGACATTTTCTTGTAAAATGTATTTAAAATGATTTGTTTTAAAATTTCGGCGGTTTCTAAGAATCTTAGAATTTTTTGCTAAATGCGCAGAAATTTTATGATTATTCATATTCCAGTTTAAAAAAACACTTTTAATTCGAAATGTACTTTGCATGTCCATTCTATAACATTATTCAAACTTACTGAAGTTTCACAGGTGCTATTTAATGGACCTTAAAGGAAAAAAAAACTACTAAGCAATTTGTAAATTAATTGAAGTTCTTTACTGAAAATCTATGGGACATTAACATAAAATAAAATGAAAATGAAAGAAATTAAGAAATATGAAACATTTATTTATTTTTTTAAATTATTTCAAGACATTTAGAAGTAAAAGATTAAAAACCATTTAATACACATCCTACTCGCTAGGATGATGCACATCCGTGATTTTTTTTTCATAACAAAATTTAATAAATATTTGAAATAGATTTATAAACAGCCCTTCATTTACTTCCAAATAATGATATCAGCTTAAAAGTTTTACAATATCAGTCATAGAGCTATGTAAACTGAAAATTTGTGTAGCATCGACAGACTTTGAATCAAATACTGATTTTGGAAAATTATAGGTGGTGTGAATTTTTTGAGAATTTTTCACTTTAGACAAAAGTTATGGATTTGATCATTACTAAGACTATTTGTATAAAATATATGAAAGTAGTAATAATTTTTAATTATTTCTTTACATTCCGCGGGATCGAATATGCCTCTTTACCTGACCAAATATTTCCAACCACCCCCCCCCCCTTTCAATAAAAGAGAGTACTATTTTTAAATGTCTCTTTGGGATATCTCTGGGGTCCCATTATTAATTTAGAAGTCTTTTTTTCTTTTATGTCATCCCTTTCAAGGTTTTAATAAAAATTGTGTTAAATTAAAATTTTTAGATAAAATTAGCTTGATCTACAGTGATCCAAACATGACCCACTAATCGAATTTTCTCGAACGTGGGATCCAACCCAATGGTCTTCTCGAAATCCAAAACGGCAGAATACAAAATTTAGTCAAAATTGTTATAGCAGTTATTTAGATAAATTAACTTGACCCGCAGTTACCCCAAAAAATGACCCACAAATCAAATTTTCTCTAACATGTGACCTAGAACAATGGCCTTTTACTTCTCGAAAGCGGTAGGATACAAAATTTAGTCAAAATCGTTTGAGCCGTTTTTTAGATGTAATTAGCTTGAACTTGACGGGTAGTGACCCAAAATGACCCATTAATTGAATTTTCTCGAACATGTGACCTAGTCCAATGGTCTTCTCGCGGGCGAAAACGGTAGGATACAATATTTCACCAAAATCGTTAGAGCCGTTTTTAAGATAAAATTTGCATACAGACAGGCAGACAAGAGTTGCTCGTAATATAATGTATGATATATTTCCTAGATTTCTTCCGATTGTTTCAAATGGTTGAGCACAACAAGAATGGAAATCTCTTAGGGCCTGACAATGGTGAAGTTGCTTAAACAAAAATATGGTTTTCTTCAGCAAGATCAAGCGAAAGTTGTTTACCATAATGTTATGTTGTGGGAATAACTCTCATCCGATACGTCCATAAATAATAATAACTCTCTGTCATATCATTTATTGTAATCTCTGTTCCTTATAAGTCACTTTTAATGGTATGATGAGGCATGTTTGTCTCCATTGTGACTCTGCTTCTGCAAGAAACTCGTTCACTGCTTCTGCTATTTATCTGTTTCACGGTCTATGTTTTTCCTCCGTTGATGAAAGTACTTTACAAACTTTCAAACTATATTAATTCTTATGAAGTCATTTCCGCTTTTATAAGTTTTATCTAATGCATCACGTAGTAAAAACTACTGTTTACAAAGCACAGTGCACACTTTTGCATTTAGATGTTCTGTCAGATATGTAGAGAAATACTTGACGACTAGTTCTTGAACTTTGGGGATTTAAAGAGCATGTTTGAACACATATTTTTCAGTGAAGATTTAGTCTGGAGGGCACTTTCGGAACCAACAAAGAAATTGAATAAGGAAAATAATACCTGCGATAAACCTGTATCATAAAAAGCGGCAAATGATTTTTGTTATAGCAAATGATTTCATAATTTCCGAACATAATCTGCATGTGCGAATGAATAGCACGTACAATATTGAATATAATAAATATTTCTTTTAACAAAAAAAAAAAAAAAATGCGCATGCTGTTTTTTTCTTATATGCAAGGTTTTTAAACAAATTTCACCGCACTTTAAGTGGGGGAAATCACGTTCAGCAGCCTGAAAATGACAATAATTAAACCAGTGCGAAAAACTCTGTAGTTTTAAAACCAATGGATGAAATACATTTTTTTTCTATAATTTTACACATTTTTGTAGTTAAAAAAAACTTTCAAACTATATAGATTTAGCAATATTAATTGATTAAATGATAACGACAAAAATTGCTTTTTAAAAATATAAATACTAAAATATGCATTTTGTGCACAAAATAAAAAAAAATCTACTGCAGACACATACTTAATATTTCATTTATTTTTACTTATACTACTATATTTTACACTGAACCTAAATTTAAAAGTATATTGAAATTAATTAGCATAATTAATGGCTTTTGATATTCACTTTTCATTTTAAATATTCAATAAATTTACTAAAACATTTAGATTTAATTTTTCAGTGCAAAATTTTCTATGTCAAAAATCAGACTAAATTTAGGTTCAGCATAAAAGTATACATGAAAATTAAATATACGCAAAATTTCAAGGTACTATGATAATTAGTTTTTTAATGATAGTGCACGCAATGCCAAAAAAATACAGTTTTGTAAAAAGGGCTGAAAATAATCATAATAATAATCACTCAGGCGTGCTGGTTGGGAGAGCATAATAATATATAGAAATCAACATTCTTGAATGAAATCTGGTAAATTCGATATTTGTGAAGGAATTGGAGAAATGCAGTAAAATATCATTTTCTTGTTCCGAGATTCTGGTTTATTTCACGTAAATTAATTATGACGGTTTGTCTTTTTCATGATTTAATATACAAACACATAACACGCAGACAGACACATCAAACACTAAATAGATATTAAACATTAATTAAAATATTCTAGAATAAATTTTAGGAAGCGACATTTTGCTTCCATTTCGAGCCGAGATCATCATGCTACTGTAAATTAATTCTATTGCGTCACAGAGGGGACTCCCCGCTAGACAGTCTCGACGCCAATCTACGCCGCTCACGTGATTCGCAACACACTGCCCCACCATGAACATAGGGGTGTTCATGACTAAACATATATATATAACAATACAAATTAAATCAAATACAATCATTAAATAATAATACAAGTTATACAAATTAAATCAAATACAAATATAGAATAATAATAAAACTATACATACTTCAAGGCTAATTAAAAAAAGAGAGTTCAACACTAATTCAACTAAATAAAGAAAGAAGAAAATTTATATTAGAGTTCAATTATTAAAGTTCAAATTTTGTCTCAGTCCATTATAGTTCAAGATTGAAAAGCAGTTGTGCAGGTCTGTTCAATATGGACTTTTCAGTCTTAATTTTACAGGCTCTCACCTTGCCATCTCTTCCAGGAAATATTTCTATAATTTTACCTAAACTCCAGAAATTTCTGGGTAATTTATCATCTTTAATTAAAACAACATCATTTATTTTAAATTGGGGAAGATTGGTTTTATTTAAACTTTGGTGGTCTGACCTCAAATTTAATAAGTATTCATTCTTCCATCTAGACCAAAACAACCGCATCAATTTTTCCCGATAGTTAAAGGCTTTAAGCAATTCTTTCCTAGAAGAGAAATTAGAGTCAAGGTGAAGCCGTTCGAGGGGAAGAGAAGATATTCTTCTCCCTATTAAAAAATGGGCAGGAGTTAATGGTAGGGGGTCCTGCCTTTCATCACTTATGTAAGTCATGGGTCTGGAGTTCACCATTCCTTCAACCTCAATAAGTACTGTATGCAACTCATTAAGGGTCAGAGAAGATCTGCCCAATGTCTTTCGCAGCGCAGTTTTTACAGACCTTACCATTCTTTCATAAAATCCGCCCCACCAGGCGGCCCTTTCCACTATATACTTCCATTTTATGTTATTGGAAGCAAAAAATTCTTTCACCTCTGGATGAGTCACTATAGTCCATAGTTTCTTAAGTTCTATTTCAGCACGTTTAAAAGTTCGTGCGTTATCGGAATAAATAACGGAACATAATCCACGACGAGCGATGAACCGTCTAAAGGCAAGTAAGAATGTTTGTGTTGACAAATTGTCAACAAGTTCCAGGTGGATATTTTTTGTTACAGCACACGTTATTAGTAATATATACTGTTTACTGTCAGAATCTTTGACAAATAAAGGTCCTGCAAAATCGACTCCTATTACGCTATATGGAGCTGACTTTTCGACTCGATCAGGTGGAAATGGAGCTATCGTCTGGTCTCCTGGAATTGATGAAAACCTTTTGCAAATAACGCATTTTTTCAGTTGATTTTTTATTGTTTGTCTAGCCTTTAGTAACCAGAATTTTTCTCTCACTTGTACGAGTGAGTGAGAAACCGCTGAATGAAACACTCTAGCATGAGCATCCCAAATTATCAATTCGGAAAACTTCGTTTTGGGCGGAAGAATTATCGGGTGTTTTTCATCCGTTGAAAAATCAGCTTTCCCAAGTCGACCAGAGACATGCAGGACGCCTTCGGAATCAAGGAAGGGGTTCAAGCAAAGCAAGTGCAAGTCTTTTGGAAGAGGTTTGGCATTTTTTAAACACTGTATATCATTAGAAAAAAATTCACTTTGAATTAGTCTTATCCAATACAGCTCTGCTTCTCGAAGATTTTCTGGTGTAAGTGCACAGACTTTCTCGTGATTGCCCTTTAGCAATTTTATAAAATATAACACGTAAGCAGTTACTCTTAACAATATTTTTAGGCTACTAAATTTTTCTATATCAATTATTTTTTCATTAACAATGATTGAATTAACTATAATTTCGCCTTTACATTCATTTTCAATTTCTGGAATGAATGATTTGGTTTTTAGCTTATTTTCTTTAGGCCAAACATTTTCGGGATTAATAAGCCACTCAGGACCATACCACCAGCGTATTGAATTTATTAACTCTTTGGAAGAGAGCCCTCTAGTAAGCATGTCTGCCGGGTTATCTTTGCTATTGACATGCCGCCAAGAACTAGGATCGGTCATTTCCTGAATTTCAGCTACTTGGTTAGAAACATACGGTTTCCATTTGGAGGCCGATCCCTTAATCCAGTGCAATACTATAGTAGAATCGGACCACAAAATTATATTTTCAATATAACTGAAAAGATGTTTAATATGGTTGGCGATTCTGGCAG
Organism: Maratus michaelseni; assembly: GCA_963931845.1. Lineage (NCBI taxonomy): Eukaryota > Metazoa > Arthropoda > Arachnida > Araneae > Salticidae > Maratus > Maratus michaelseni. Next base: position 170,053,552 of record OZ007591.1, read on the forward strand.
CTGTTAAAGCTCCTAAGAGCTCCAATCGCGGCAAGGTAACTCTTTTTAAAGGAGCAACTCGAGATTTAGAAATTACATAGCAAGTGTTAAAATGGCGTTCTGATGTCCTATATCTAAAATAGGCTACAGCTCCGTATGATTTTAACGAAGCATCAGAAAAAACATGAACTTGAACTTTGTTTACTGTTACATCTGAGTCAAAATAATATCTAGGTATTTTTATATTTTCTAGTAGTTTTGTTTCTTTATACCACGTTTGATATTTATTTACAATTTCTTCGGAAAATGTGTCATCCCAGTCAAGACCAGATTCCCATAATTCCTGTAAGAGGAGCTTAATTCTAATCATAAAGGGATTGAGGAGTCCAATTGGATCAAATATTTTAGCAGCAGTGTGGAGAACGTGTTTTTTGGTGAATTTTAAATCACCGTTTGACGCTAAAGATGTCAAATCTATGGACAGAAAGTCCTCCTTATTGTTCCAATTTATGCCTAGTATTTTAAGGTTTGATTGTTTTTCTTCTATTTCAATTACAGGGTCGGCATTCTTCCACTGTTCCTTTAATTCTACAGAATTGGAGTTAAATTTCCGTAACTTCATATTCGCGTCTTTAAAAATTGAAACTGCACAAGATGACAGCTTAAAGGCTTCTGGTACCGTAGATGCTCCGTGAATTAAGTCATCTACGTATAAATAATTATCCAACATGTGGTATGCGATGGGATTGGCCTCTTTATAATTTTTAATGTGTTTTTTTAGAGTTGAAGCTAAAACATAAGGAGAACTGGTGAGGCCAAAACAATGTCGATTAAAATGATATAAGGTTGGTGGTTTATTTATGTCGCAGTCATCAAAATATAAAAAACATAAATAATCTCTGTCACTCCTCGATACCTCTATTTGCAGGAAGGCTCGGGCCAAATCCCCACAAAAAGCGATTTTATGCCGCCTGAAATTTAGTATAACATCTACGAGATTAGGATTTAAATTTTCCCCAGAGAAAAGACATTTATTTAAACTTTTGTTACTACCCTGTCGACTGCTTGCATCATAAACAATTCTAGTTTTAGAGCTAGAAGATTTTTCCCTAAAAACCGCTCTATGAGGCATTACATAATTTACAGAACAATTATCATTACACTTTTGAATAATTCCCTCATTCAATTGTTCCTTCATAATTTCATTATATCTTAAAAATAAAGATTGATCAACTTTTAACCGTCTTTCCAAAACTGCAAATCTTTTTTTCACGACTTGGTAATTGTTACATAAATTTTGTCTATCCGTATCACATCGCCACAAAAGTGGTGCTACGTACCTATTATTTTCGAAACATATTTGCTTCTCGAATTTATTTATGACCTCAAAATGTTCATCATCTTGTTTATCTTTTTGATTAAATAGAAACGATTCCATTTCCCATAAGTTTCTTAAGTCATTATCTATTGACGAGCATATTATTTTTAAACAGGAAGTACTCTGTAATTTAGAGCCATAAATTCTACCTACTAAAGTTTTTCCAAATATCGTTGGTTGAATAAACAACGATTGATTTATTTTTTTAACTTCTCCAATTATCGTTGAAAACATATAATCAGCACCTAAGAATTTGGATGGGTTTTGCATGAATAAATGTGTCAGCAAATTCATTTTCATTAAGACCGAGTTTATTTATTAACTGAGAATCAACTGAGGCGATAATTTTCGCTCCGCTAATGACCTCTGACATAAGCGCTTCAATTTGTATGTCAGCGTAGGGGGGAACGCGACTGCGTACTGTAATATTCACAACATCGAACTCCTGTTCTATGGCTTTGCGGTTTCCGAACGTATAAACTAGAAGCCTTTCCTTTTTCATAGGTTTTAATTTCAAAGCTGTCACTAGACTTTTTGTAAGGAACGTTCTAGAAGAGGCCGAGTCATATAAAAGCCTCGTATATAAGGTTTTAGAGATACCTAGCACCTGTGCACAAGCAATTTGTAATAATGTTGAATATTTTTCGGAGGAATTTTGAGTCTTAATAACTGACGATAATACAGTTTGGTTTTCGAGAATTCGGGAAGATTCGGGTGTTTCCGCATTCTCAACGGAACGATTTTTATCTTTCTTAGTGGAGCAAAATAAATAATTATGCTGATAACTTTGGCATAATTCGCAAGGTTGAATTTTTACTTTACAAGAAGATAATAGGTGATAACATCGATAACACCTCCCACTTTTTTTTAACTTATAACGTTTTTGTTCGTCCGAGATTTTCTTACATTTTAGACTATAATGATTTGAATTGCAAAATATGCAAACATTTTTTACAACCGTGTTAAGCGCGACTGAAGTGGGAACATTAGTTTTTAATCTAGTCGGATTTTTTCTTTCCCATCGGGATGTTTCATTATTTTTTAAGGAAATTCCTGACACCGCGTTAGCCGCTTCTCGTGATTCTATTTCAAACTTTATAAAATTCATTAATTCATTGACGTCACCAGATTTATCAACATTTTTTTTCTTTGAAATTCTACAACCAAATTATGGGGTAATTGCCTTAAAATTATTGGAATAAGTAAATATCCGAAATTATCTGAAGCCACCTCGCTTGTAAATTTCTAATGCTAACTTCACATTCATCGTACAATTCTCGTAACGATCTGGTATTTGAAGCAGACTTTACAGGCTCAATTTCTAATAGTTTATTTATAAACCCACTAATCAAATATTCTGTTTTTCCATATCTGTTTTCTAGTAAATCTAGAGACGATTTATAATTTTGTTCATTTAGAGAAAATCCTGAAATCGTTTTATAAGTTTCTCCTGACAGAAACGATTTCAAATATATGAATTTTTCAATGCTACTCAAGTTTTCATTAGAATCTATAGTACTTTTAAAACTGTTTATAAACTCAAGAAATGTGTTAGGTTCACCTTTAAATATTGGTATAGTTATCTTGGGTAAATTTATTGCAGGTGATCGTGTATTAGGATACGGAATTGTACTGGCATTTGATGCAGTACTTGTATTGCTCAGTTCAGCGTTAGCTTTAAACTTTTTTAATTTTCCTTTAATTTTAAATTTTGCTTCATTAATGGTATCGTCATACTCAATACTGTTTTGAATTTCTGCTTCAAAAAGAGTAGTATCAGATATTAACTCTTCAATTTTAGGATTTATTAACTTTAATTCATCTTGTATTTCAATTAAATTGTTCAAATATTCCGAGAGTGTCTCAAAATCACTTTCATTTTCTAAATCTACACTTTCCATAAATGTTTCAATTTTTGTAATAAATTTCGTACAGGCATTTTTAATTACCTTGCGCTTTGATTTTAATTTTTCGAGATTCATTTTTAAAAACAAATAAAAGGTACAGTACCTGATTTTGCCGGGATATAATCTTAATCCAGTGAGTAGTCTTCGAATCTTGTAAATAATGCGATAGTATTAATTCTTCAAGAACATAAAATACCACGGGATTCGTGCACCATGAAAATAATCATAATAATAATCACTCAGGCGTGCTGGTTGGGAGAGCATAATAATATATAGAAATCAACATTCTTGAATGAAATCTGGTAAATTCGATATTTGTGAAGGAATTGGAGAAATGCAGTAAAATATCATTTTCTTGTTCCGAGATTCTGGTGTATTTCACGTAAATTAATTATGACGGTTTGTCTTTTTCATGATTTAATATACAAACACATAACACGGAGACAGACACATCAAACACTAAATAGATATTAAACATTAATTAAAATATTCTAGAATAAATTTTAGGAAGCGACATTTTGCTTCCATTTCGAGCCGAGATCATCATGCTACTGAAAATTAATTCTATTGCGTCACAGAGGGGACTCCCCGCTAGACAGTCTCGGCGCCAATTTACGCCGCTCACGTGATTCGCAACAAGGGCTTCAAAGATAACTTTATAGCATGACAGAAAATGGCTTTTTACAAGATATTTTTAGCTATAACTTCTGTTCTAATTGGAAGTTTTGTAAAATCCTTTTTGCGCTGTATTTGTAACATTTCAAGGTATCCATGCTAATTTTTTTGAAAAATCGAATTTTTAAAACCTTCAAGGTGATCCCCCCCCTCCCCCTTAAATAAAGGTGACAAAGTACAGATTAAATATTGTACTGAAATTGGAAATTAATATATTTAATATTTAATAACTCGTAGAAATAATTTTAAATTCGCCTACGAAAAGTTTTTCTTTTATAATTTCTCCAACAGCAAGATATGTCGGCTAAATTCTAGCCTATTATAAGAACTGTCGGTAAATGAACGGTATTCGTATAGAGAGATATTTACACGATATCGTCTAGACCAAGAATATAACTAGCAATCTTTCTATATTAACTAGCAATCTTTCTAGTTATATATCAAAGGAAAACGTCAGCAGGAAATCATTTTATGTTGTAAATAAATTTATCGGCATATATATCCAAATATCACGTCGGGCAGTATTCCGAAACGACGAAAAGTGAATCATTTTACTTGGAACGCATTATTGTCTGCGCGGTGACTATCCCAATGCAGTTAAATGTGTTACGTGACATAAACCTACAACACCGCTCAAGATCTTATAAAATACCATAACACTTTTACGACCATGCAAATATCATAACGATCTTACAAAATATCATATGATATCGCAATCTACTCGGCAAAAGATTACCAAGTGACCAACTGATCGAAAACTAATATGAAAAATTTTCAAAATGCTTTCAACAGTAGTAGAGATGCGATGGTCAAGCGTAATAAATTGCAAGAGTAATAAAATGATGTTAATTTTAATGTTAATGCAATGTGTTCTTCTTTAACTTCATGTTTTGTGAACAGGGGGTATTAATTGTTTAGTTAAATGCAAGCAGCTTATTTATTTATTTTGGTTTAACTTCTTTTATCGAATGCAAAGTTATAATAAGCTACAATGGAATGATTTCTTGATGTCAGTTTATCGATTGTTAATAAAACTAAATCCTGAAAATGCAGAAATTAATAGAAGTATGTGCTTTTAAGGAAATTTTTAAATATTTAATCGGTTATATGCTATTTTAGAAAAGATAGCAAAAACATGCAAATGTTTATAATTCTGAATCTTGTTATTATAAACCATACGAAAATAATTAAAAGAACAATAATCTTAATGAAAATGTGCTGATTTAGAAAAGTTGCAAAAAGGTTGAGCATGCCTTTATATTTCAGCAAGTGCTTTTGAAAATAAAATGTCAAAGTATTAACTTTATTTCTTTTAAAGTACAGAAATCTGCTCTACAACATTTTCTTTATAATAAAAATATGTATTCGTTTTATTCGGAAGTCACTTTGAACTCCCGAAATAAAATGATATGAAAAAGAACTGCTTCCAGCGCAAAGATTTTAACATCCAAAATATTTTTATTGGAAGAATTGCCCTTTTTGTGAGCAATGAGAATTTTTTTTTTCTTATTGCAGCTGATGCTGTTTCACATTCGTATTATCTGTCTGTAACCATTAGTTTACCTCGCTCATTTTTACTAATATTTCTTAACAGACGTCTAGCTTGTAAACAAATTTAAATTGTTCAAATTCAGAAGCACATCGCTAGAATGTTTTACTTTACTCCACTATAATATTTTTTATTAAAACAATATATGTAATTATTTTTAAAATCGTCATCGTTTGAATTAAGTGAATTTTTCATGCAAGAAAAAGGTTCCATACTACATTTCTCATGTTTCCAACTTTCCCATACACCGCTTGTTACGTTATTTGTGAAATCAAAATTTTCAATCAATTTTTTACACTAAAATAAAATATTATTTTGTAAACAATTTACTAATTCTAAATTAAATATTTTTATATAATCGGTACACTGTTTACATGAATGCTCACTCCAATTAACTGTTTTGCAGGCAAATATAACAATTTGCCTTTAGAACGAATCTTCTCACTGCCGTGAACTAATATCCGTTCACTATGCTCTAGGTTTCACTGTAGAAATGCATAGTTTAAATTAATATAATTCTACAAATATAATGCAGTTTTAAAACATAGAGCAATGATTAATACTTTCCAGGATTATACTCATATACGTAATTAAGTTTTTTTATATCAAGTTTGAAAATTAACCTTTTTTTAAAAATTTTAAAAAATACAGAGAAACATTACAAATTTGTCCTTTTGGTAATGTTAACTATATGTATCATATATTAAAGTTTAAGATTTTCATTTTTCTCAAAAAATGTGAATATTTTTTCTGAAATTATCTAAACGTGTTCACCTGTACGAAAAATCTGGAGACACCATTGAGAACAAGGCGCCTCTGTGCATCTCAGTCTTTGTACACGCTACCACTGAATCCGATGTCGATAAGTATTTTTGTTTTGGAAAAAAAATTGTCAGAATTATTCTGAGTCTCGTTATGTTTAAGAAGAAATCCATTGTAACGTCTCATATTTTACTAAATTGAATATCATGATATTTCTAACATAGTATTATTTGTTAAATTTATTTGTTAAGCATAATATATTTATTTGTTAACACAATATTATTTGTTAAAGAAGTATGTTGTTTATGAAATAAATAAACAGAGTCAACTTACATATTTTGAAGCATTGCGTAAATGTAGGCATTTTATTACATAAACACATACAACACTTCATTTCTTCACAAAATATGTTGTGTTGTTGTTTTTGTTTTGTTTTTCAACTTCGCGTCGCTTCTTTGTTGTTTTATCATACCGCCTTTTACACAACAACACTTCTGACGCTGTTGCATCTTCTTGCACTTCAATATATCAAAGCGTGGCATCTAGGCTCTTCGTGGCCTCACTGTGTGTAATCCTGGCATTCTCAATCGCTTCAGGATCAAAATCTCCTTGATTCATCGCAGTAACTATTTTCGAATCTGTCAAATCTTGCTCATCAGCGGCTGGGCCAAGCAAGGCCTCAAACTCAGCTTGTGATATTTCCCCTGGAAGTTACTTGAACATGTCCAAAAACACTTCGGTATAGTCATCATTTCTTATTCCAATTCCAATGCCATCAGTTTCTGCAGACTCCAACTCTGTTTCAAAGGTTAGCGACTCAACCTTAGACCATAACTTGCGCAAAGATTTTTCTAACGTTTTACTTTGAACTTCATCCTATGAAGAAGCTACCCAGTAGCCAATTTTCTTCATATCAACATGTTTCAAATGTTAAACAAACTTCTGTTCCATCAGCAAGTTCCTCAGTCAAAATTCGTATCAGCTTTTTCTTGTAATGCCTTTTAATGTTATCAGTAACTCCTTGGTCCATTGGTTGTATTAACGAAGTCACGATCGGAAGCAAGAAAATCGTTCTAATCCTTCACAAGCTCACTTTCTGCTGAGTGTGATGGTGCATTATACAACAGAAGAACAGCTTTCTGAGGAAGTTTAATTTTTTTTTCAAAAAGCGCAGTACCTCTGGAATAAATTCTTTCAGAAACCATTCACTGAAAATGTCACATCATCCATTATTTTTTTTTGTAACCACTATTTTACTAGAAAAGATTTCATGCTGAGATTCTTGAACGCTCTGCGCTTAGCCGATTACCTAGTTAACACAAGTGGGAGTTTATGAGATCCTGATGCATTGTTGTAAACCAAAACAGACTACTTGGGAGTTTTGAAACCCAGAGTTAATTTCTGTAAACCAGAGGCCATCATACGGCTTGACAACCTTTTATAATTCAAACCTGTTTCATCACAATTTTAGTTTTGGCAAGGGCTTAAGTCTCTATCGCAATAAGTTCAGAAAACTTCACCTCTAAACACTTTACTTACATAGAATTTGCGGAAGTTTTTTCACCATAAATACCAATCTGACAAATTTAGTGCCGTCTTTTCAATCAATCGAACCATCCCAAGCTGACTGAAAATTGTTGATCTCTAACCATTTCCTTCCTTAAAACTTTCGCCGTTTATTGAAGAATAGGCCCACTTAGTGGCGACACTTTTTCGCGTACTTCAGTGAACCATGTAAAAAAAGCCTCGTCTAGTTTCAAACTTTTACACGATTTCATCCTGCTTTTGCTAGTTAAGACTGCATCTGTTGCGATCTTCGTAAACTATTGCTCAATATTGTCAAGATTTTTAATCCAGTTCACAAGTGTAGACCTTCCTACAGCTAAGTCAGAACAAATAATCTTCAACGACTCTCAGTTATCAACTCTTTTAAACGCGTTAAACATGTCTTTGAGGCTTATAATAACCCGTTTGCGCTTTAAAGTATCACTCATCATAAATCATGTTTGGAGGAAATTAAAACAGGCGTAAAGAGGAAGAGAATATCGAACAGAATACAGGCTATTGCTGCATTTACAGGCATGAACGCGTTATTTGTCTGTGGCGGAGTGAGAAAGTTGAGTATTGCTATATAGTAGAAAAAATAAGGGAAGTCTTCCGGTTAGCCGAAAATTCCTATGGAACCCCGGGCAACCAAAAATTCTTTGGTCCGATGATTTTCGAATTCACGGGGCTTTACTGTGTTTCCTTCTGATCCGGATTTTTGAAACAATCGTTCAATAAGCTGCTGTGCAATATGGTTCATAAATATCGTATTTGTAACAATTGAAAGAAAGAAACGATAAAAAACATAACTTCAGTAATTGTTTTTCATTGTTCTGTGATTCGGGGCTTCTAAGTCTCTGTCCTTTTGCATTTGGTATTGCATCTATCTTATAAGTTCGTCACGAATTCTATGACACTCTGTCAAGAAAATGTACAAAAAAGCAACGAGAACGTACAGTTTAATGTCAATGTTAGAGGACAAAATTGATATGTTTTTATTATGAATAATACTTTTTATATTGTTTTTAATCGCCATACTTCATAGGCAAATTAATGAAGACAAAAAATGAAGTTGTTCTAAGCGCCGCATCGGTGTAAAGACCCCAAAGGCATAAAAGTAAAGTTTACGATCCTAAGTAATAAGAAGCTTCTGACGAAAAATATGGTAATTCATTTATAAATAAGTTTCACAATTCCATTTGATACGCTAGTACTATTACTAAGCAAATATGTAATAAACTATTTCGTTATATTAATTTGAAAAACTTTTACATATACGAGAACAAAAAAGAAAATAGAAAGAAATTCTCGGAATAATAATTCCCCAATTTATGTTGATTTTATCAGTACATCAAGAAAAACAATAGGAATTTCGTAACTGACATTCACTTTCTTTTTTGCTTGTTTCCCGAACAGGGTTATGGTTTAGCATTATACGATTTGCTTCTTTAAAAACATTCGAAATACAAAAACTCTCTCTATTTTTTTCAAGTACTTTTGAATTAGTTCCGATACAAAGTATGCGGTGGTCACATAATGCTTTTTGAAACTAAAAAAGTAAATACCATAACTTGGAATCACTTTGATCCACTAGAGGGCTACTTTGGCACAAGCAAAAAAGGTTTACATTAGTCCTGCGAGTACCGTATTAGTATTTAGCCATATTAATAATATAGTATTGTTGAATCACGTCGATACTCTATTGTATCATTTGTTCCTTTTAAAATACATAAAACACAGTAAGATTCTACATAAGGATTTAAATGGGTGATATTGTTAAAAATAATGCTAATCTGAACTTAATAAATAATATTAAAGAAGCTGGTATTTTAATTCATTTATAAAGAATTATCGCAATATAAATTTCCACGTGATTCCATTTCTAAAAAGCATTTCAGAAAAATTTTAGAAATTTTTTTATGAAATACTTTTATTACTACAAGAACAAAAATTACTCGAAATACTCTCTCTGTGTAACAATTGTACAATTTGGGCTATTTAGATAAGTACATCTATAAGATCAAAGTGAATTTCGTAACTTACATCCTTTCAATTTCTTTTATGCTTATTTCCGAAAGAGACTGATATGTTTTAGCGTTACTTCACGTTCTTCATTGAAAACATTCGCAATACAAAAGATTTTCCTGTTTCTTATTCAGGTACGAAAGTAACAAACACGAAGTTCCGACGGAAAATGATGGGTTGGTTACAAAATACTTTTCTTATATAAGATGAGAATCTTTTGTTCTTTGAAACAGGGATAAAAATGTATGTCTGTATTTATGTAATCAAATAAATGAAAAATATTCGGTTTTATTTTTTAAAGGAAGGCATTAATTTTTGTGCAATGTGAATACTAAAAGAATAAATCAATTAAATTGCTGCAAAAAGAAGTTTTGAATATAATTTAAAGTTGAATAATTTGTATTACTTAATGAATTAATACATTTCACAAAAATCACGATAAAACATTTAATGTACATTTAATACTGCTTTTGTTTTAAAACCAAAAATCCAGGTTCGGATTGAAATGCGCATTATCAGCCATTTGAACACACATTAAAGCCAGTACCATTTGTTACTTTAGACGTACAGAAAGATGTCATTTTAACTTTTCATTTTTCAATAAAATTTCAGACGCCAAATTTTATTTTGAAGCATACACGCAAAGAGATCATTCAATCTGTTATGCTTTGAAAACACTATTAATTTTTATAATTAATGGTTGGAGTATCATAGTTGCGATTCATTCCAAAAGAGCGAAAAATGCCGGGACCTGGACTGGACCCTGGGTACTTTGGCTTGCCGTGCCAACGCTCTACCTACTGAGCTATCCCAACGATAGCATGACTCTTCTTTATACGGCATTTTCAGCTCTGTTTGAATATGAATCTCAACAATTATACTCCAACAATTGAATATGGTTTACCTAGTTGAAAAAAAATCCTTTCATATCTTCATTATGACACTAATAATTTATTCAATGGTAAATGTTTCAACCTTTTACTACAGAAAATATTGAAACAGGAAAACAATTTTTTTATGTTATATATTATAATTTAAAGGTACTTCTCTATTATCCCGTCGACCACTTTTCATAACAAAAAACTATCGCCAAACTGTAACGCCAAATAAACGGGAGAACGTTGCCATTGGAATATCAAAATAAATAAATAAATAAAATATAAGAATTTAAGGACACAATTGTTATTTTAATTAATGAAATAACTAATAAATCAGTAAAACATAAGGAAAAATACACACAAATGTCGAATTAAAAACCACTTGATGACGTAACAAACAAGTATAATTCGTCTGACATCAAGTAAATGGGACTGCATTTTTGGCATTTAATCTTTACAGTTTGGCGATAGTTTTTTGTTATGAAAAGTGGTCGACGGGATAATATAGAAGTACCAATTTAAATTATCTGATGCGAAATGAATATATATAGGAATCTGAATTTCTTGTGAAATATTTGATTCACGAAACCATTCAATAAACTCTTCTTTCAAATTACTTGTAATTTCTTTATCCCAGGTGATATCTTTTTTAATGTTTTACGTATCGTCTTGGGACAAATCATAACTCGAGAAGTAAAACTAACTGAATCAAAAATTTTATGCGCAACTAATAGCATGATTCGTTTGGTTATATTTTCCAAATTTATGTCTTTCGTCCAGGTTACACTAAACTTTAAAACTTATTTAGATCTGTTCCATTGCAATTCCAATACAACAATTTATTCGCTATAGTCTAAATTGTTTCTTTCTCAGTTCAAATTTACCTTTATCCATAATATACTTAAAACCACCATAAACCTTTCCACTTTTTTCTGCGTATGGACACTTGTAACAACATTTTCGACATAAAATTTCCTCAGAAATTGCGGTTTGTGATCGGTGTTGTATTTTACATTGTTTTTAATGTGATATTCGATAATGAAAGTAAGAAAAAATGAATCTTTTTACTCCAAACACAACTCTAGTATGTCGAAACATTGCAATATTGCTTTCATTTGGATCGCGCAAAAAAGTCCCGATCTTTTTTACGAAAACCTATTTATAAAAATGCTTTCTTGATATCAACAACAAGTATCATTTTTCTAAATCGTAAAAAAATGTCAGCATTTAATTCAATAACATTTTGTCTACATTGCAAAAACTGATTCAACAGTCGATGGTTCTGGAACCTTGGTGATGCGTAAAACACTGGAGGAATGGGAGCAGTGCTGTTTTTTTATCACTGGTCGAAGAGGTAAATAGTTTCCATAAAAGTTCATTTCACACTCAAGAATATTTCCTCAATAATTTTATCTTCTAACTCCCTAAAAACCCATTTTTATATTCTTGGTTAAGGCTATTTGCAAAAAACTTGTTATTAACATAAATTAATCTTTTCTTCGTAGTATATCTTTTGCTCATAGTAAAAAAAAACTTCATAAAGATTACTTCGTTCCATTTCCTGCCTGTTAAACTTGCTCCTTCTTTCTCCAGCTATTCTTTTAAACAGGATCCTTTTAATACAGGCGTAGCGTTTTCACAGATAATGTTTTGATCAAAAACTTTAAAATTATATCTAAATATTCCTTTCAAGTCTCTTAATCTTATTTTCTAATAATTATGATTATACTGATTTGTTGCAACTCCGTCAAAAAGTGAATGAACTCGATGACGCAAATACTTCATTTCTTCGGCTAGTTGTTTCAAAATATATGATCTGTAAAACACTGTGTCTAAAATCAGTCAAACATTTTAATTTTTGTTGTAGGATATGATTTTTCCTTCCGCGTCTGCAGAAAGACCTTAGGAGTTCTATAGAAATTAGCCATATTTACTTCATTTGGAGGCGATTTTTCTTTTTTTTTTTTCATTCAGTTTGTTTTAATCGAGCATTTGACACATCGTAAAAGCATGCTTTTTATCACAGATGAAAGATTTCAGGATAGCTTTACACTATTTCAGAGTGCGGTATGATGCTGCTAAGTACGAAAAATCCTGCTTCAGACATATACTAGTAAATCTACAGATCAGGAGCCTCAACGTCAGCTCTGAAAGTCAATGTTTTTTAAACTCACTTTTCATAATATTTAATATCTTACAATCCGCAAATTAAATTATTTAAATTACTACATATATATTTATATGCATATAAAATAATTCGAAGGTTTCAGAACTTAAACGTTAAACTAAACACGGTTTATGCAATAATATTCTGACATTCTTATGAATTTCTTATTCTATTTTTTAGATTAAAAAAAATACATTTCTTCAGGGTGTGTGTGTGTGTGGGGGGGGGAGGTCAACCCCACTGAACCCCACTGAACCTTCCGTAATCTTATTAAATGTTTATTCGTGATTTCCTATTATTTGTGTGAATGATTCTAGTATATCTTCCATTTCGTTCTGCACAGTGTTTTTATTACGATAAGCAAAAATTTTGAAAATAATTTCATGTTATCCTAATACCTAAATAGCAATATTTACCAATCACGAAACACTCGTATCTGATTGATACGTTGAATAATATCTCGTGTACAAAAGTAACTTATGGAAATGTAAACTGAATCTACTATATATTTCACTTATCTATTTCAGAAATCTAGTATTATTACAATGTTTGTTTCGGAAAAACAATTTTGATGGTCATTGTACAATATTTATTTGACCTAAGTACATCCTGATCTAATTCGATGGCAATAGCATACTAAAATCTCCCCAAAATAGGCTTATTTGGAAACTTTTAAACCTATTGTGTAATCATTCATAATCGTGCCCACTGCCAATTCACTAAATAGCAACCTTGATTTGGCGCTATAATGTATTTTTTGTGATAGCATTTTATGATCTCAGTTTCCAGTAATTGTGCTATTTCAGGCTGTATGGATGTGTTTTACTACGCTAATTTCTTTAGATTAACTATCTCGTTGTACGAGATTTACATTCTATTTTAAAAATAATACTAATTTTAAACCACGAAAAATCTACATCTCTTCCAGAAAATTAATAATATCTCATATAAAAATGTTTCGGCTATCATTCTATAGTGGTTAAAAGGTAACTTGTTCAAAATAAATTCTCATTTATTTCAATAAAATATTAAAATCCTCCAATAATATTTTATTTTTCGAATAAAATATTGTAGCAAAATCGTCTGAGTTACTTGAATTTTATCATTTTGATATTCTTTGAAATATGGTTGCTAGGTTACTGTTAAATTGAAAAGGAAAATAAAAATGAATGCATTTTAATATTTGCAAAAAGTGATAAAATAAATGTATATTATATTATTAGAACAGATGTATAAAATTGCACCAAAAATTATACACCTAATTTAAAAAATCTGACGAATGTATAAACAAAATTTCAAATTAATTTAAATAATTTAACACCTGACTTGATAAATTTTAGCCTTCATAACTTACCGTTTAAATACATTAATCAAATGCGACATTTTATTTTCAACGACTGAAAAATTTCAAAATCGTCTGAATTCCCATAGGAAAGCATTATGATCAAAAAAGAAATGTTCTATATTTTCCGAACGAATGAACCAAATGTAACTAAAAACTATACAGCTAATTCCGGGTATCTCACCAACATACCTACCAAAAATCAAACTAATCGGATCATTTTTACGGCAGTTATCGCGGAACAGACAGACAGACAGACAGACAGACAGACAGACAGACAAACAGACAGACAGACAGAAACCAAAAACTTTTCGGGTCTCCACAGTAAGCCTTCACTGACGTTTCGGCAATTATCAAACACTTTCCAACACTCACAGAATTTTATTAGGAATTTTTTTTTAAATAAATGAAATTGATCAAAGCTCATCCTGTAACCAAATTCTTTTGTGCGTCCCTGTAAATGAAGATAAATTATACGCACTCCTTAATATATAGAATACACGTTGTATACATATCAGTGATACTTTTGATTTCATTATGTTTGAAATGTCATGACATCATGAAAATACATCGCAAACGATTTTTTCCATATATCGTAATGTAATGGTGTTATTTTTTACGTCTCTTTATACAAGCTGTAAATGCTATTTATTCTATACTAAAAATAATCTATGTTTTAGTCCAAATTACTGAGGCAGATCAATTTAACTATGTTTGAAGTAATGTAACATCATTTAAATGCAATAGAAACGATTTTGCCCCATATAGCACAATGTATCCGAAAACTTTTGTGTCTCACTGTAAACGAGTTATAAATACTACACACTTCATTTTCATTACTGAAAATTCTATAGTAAATATCTATAAATATACAAATATCGTGGATATCCAAACAGTATATTTTTTAGAGTTAGATCACGGATAGACAGACAGACAAACCGAATTGATGAAAGACTTTTCATCTATGTTGAATATTTTAATTCTCAGTAAAACTCATCTTCCGTGCTGAACAAATTGGATACGTAACATTTCAGATAATTTGATCAAAGATTTGAAGATCTACTTTCAGAAAAAAAACAAATTCTCAATTTGGCATTAAAATTTGGATTGAAAGATTATAATTTTAAAACATACAATAACTTTGTTATTTTTATAAAACGTTTTTAAAGTTTTAAGAAATACATTTGAAAGTGATGGCAAGTTTTTGCTTCATTATCCGTATTTTGCATACAAAGACACTGTGATGAACACTTAAAGGAAAATATTGTGTTTTCCAAGCAAACACAACATGTTAGATACGCCTTTCATCTATATTGGATGAAGAATGTGAATTAATTGCCTATAATACGAGGGGCAGTCTAAAAAAAAGTTTCCCCTGGCGACTGTGGACAGAGGTGTGTATGAAAGACAAAAAATGTAATGAGACATTAAAGATAAAACATAACTTTATTTTTCCACATAAGTACCAAGTACATTGAGACATTTGTCATACCGCTTTATAAGCTTCAAAAAGCCCTCCATGAAAAAATCAGGGCTTTGCATACGGACGAAGTGTTGAACGGCTATGGGCGAAAGACGACACAGCAGGTGAACGCGAACGTGCAAGACACCGATACCACTGGGTAGAGGTCGACCGTGATCAAGCAGATGACGCGGGTCAACCAATCCGTCCGGCCAGGGTCTACAGCGTCATCTGCGCCGGCACTGCAACAACGCCATCTGCTTGATCGCGGCCGACCTCTAACCAATGGTATCGGTGTCTTGCACGTTCGCGTTCACCTGCTGTGTCATCTTTCGCCCATAGCCGTTCAACGCTTTGTCCGTACGCAAAGCCCTGATTTTTTCATGGAGGGCTTTTTGAAGTTTATAAAGCGGTATGGCAAATGTTTCAATGTACTTGGTACTTATGTGGAAAAATAAAGTTATGTTTTATCTTTAATGTCTCATTACATTTTTTATCTTTCATACTCACCTCTGTCCACAGTCGCCAGGGGAAACTTATTTTCCGACTGCCCCTCGTAATACGAAAACTGTATATACCTGAATAATATGTGATTTTTAGATTTTTTCTCATACACAATATTTATTGTGATGATCATACAATATGCCTTGCAGTACACGTTTAATGCAATGCATTTCTTTAATTATGACTAACAATCACCATTTAAAAGAAATTTCTAATGTTAGTGAATACATAATTGCTCTTTCAGCTTCATGTTTTTTTTCTCGACAACGAACGTAGAATTTATAAAAAATGCTTTGATATAAAAAGATAATACTGAGTATAGATAGAATCGAAATTGTTAATTTTCAACACAGTGTATCTGTTAATTGTTTATACAGTATTGGCAATAAATAAGCTAACCACTTCAGAGGGTTCTGGAATTCATTCTATTGCTCCGAGTGAAAACAAATTAAGTTAGAGATAATTCAAATAATACTTTTGTCATTCATCAAACAAAAATGTTTAATAAAAAAATCCAAAAGGTGATGCTGTAGCATTGAACTAAATGATTATAAGCTTATGTATTTTAATGCCCACTATGCATTAAAAAATGTTTAACGTAACAATATAAATTCTCAATATGCCATCTACATTTCCAACAACGTAGTATAATCGCAAAATCTTTTTTCTTTTTTCTTTTCATATTTGTGCATGCTCTGAAAGAGAGTTTTTTGTTATGTTTGTGATATTCATCCAGATTTACTACACTCTATAATCGAAATATTGTTTTGCGATTACAACACGTTGTTGGCAATGAAGTGAGATATATTCAGCATTTATTGTAGCAGAATAATAATTCATCTGAAAGCAGTGCTTAGTTTGCGCCGCAGCTCACCGGAGCTCAGCTCCAGTATATTTTGTTTTTAGTCAATGTATAAATATTATTCTAAATTCACCAGAGCTCCTAAATACTCCTCTCTGGAGCCCAGCGAAACAGCGCTTCCGAAAAACCGAATCCTAAATTATATTTTATTTTCCCCCCTATTTCCAATCCTTTGCGTGCTTTTCTACGAAAGCGCTTATATATATGATGTAACATGTCACACATTTAGTACGTACTTTTAACTAGCGCATTTAAGTGTAGACTGCATGGTTTCCGAACGGCAACGGGGAATGCCAGAATTCGTACCGCAATCGTATCTGTCGTTATTACTCGTGGTCGTATTATGTTTACTCGTTGCTTTTTGTTCGTCTTTGTATATAAAATATTCTTTCTGATCAACATTTTAGCTTAACGTTGTGCTTAATTTCCGTCGAAGCTCACAGGAGCAGAGCTCCAGTGCTTCCTTTTTTAGTGAATATTTAAATATTAGTCGGAACCCAACCGAAGCTTATAAATATTTCGCTCTGAAGGCTACCGGAACTGCGCCGTGTGTTGTGTTTTGCTAGTTGCTACAAAGAAATCCTTGGCGAATACAATTTTCTGAAAATTCCCCGCTCCTGATTTTAATGCTTTTACTCATTTATTAGATTTTATTATATATAAATGCATATAGATATAGTCAAAATATATTATTATTATTTTTTTTGCTGAAGACTAAATTGTTTTAAATTTTGAAAATAATATATGAAATCTAATTATGCAGGTGGAAGGAACGTAGGGGAAGGGGGGGGAGTGAGAACACTACGTTTGTTATAACTGCAGAATATTAGAGCTCTGGTACATTTTTTGCTACAAATTAAGTTCTCCCTAAAAGCATATAAGACATTAAGTCCAGAATCTACTTAATGTTTGATTGCTATTGCACTATCTTTATAAAAATATTTATGGTTAAAATAAATGTTTAATTAATAAATGACAAGCACATCATTTGAATTATCTGTAGTTCACATTTTTTCTCAAACGTAAAGTGCTTCAGAGTCTTTTGAAGGGAGTAACGTGTCTTGTACGTAACCCACTAACGTATCTCGTACATTGAACTGGTTTTAATATATATTTCTACATAGTTTTAATATGGCACACAAGAAAAGTGAAGACATATATAGAAAAAAAATTTAATTCAGTATTATTTAATGTTAGCAGTTGAAAACGCATGTTTAATATTCGTATATCAAATTTAAGGTATAGGTTTACATTGTAAAACTAATATTAAAAAAGAGAAAAATATTCATCGTACAACATTTTAATTCGAATAAATAGTAATAAGTGATAACAATAATTATACATCTTCCCATTGAGGTATAAAATTACGTTTTGTCATTTATACCGTTTCTCTGAATGCAGTTATTGATTATATCACAAATACAAAATTGGACTCTTATTATAAAGGGACTCTTATTATGGGACCCATATTATCCGGACTAATGGGTTATGCACAAACACGGCAACTAGAAACTTCCTCTAGAAGACCTCATTTCCTTTTTGGAACAAATTTCGGGGAATGTACTGCTCCATAATGTACATACTTTGTTATCGAGTAACTATCATTAACTCTTTTTATCCACAAAACTCTAAAAACCAATACAGTAGCGAAACGAAAAGACGAAGAGTGTCTATTCACTGTAATCTTTTCTAATGTCTTTATGCCGTTGCCAAGCACACTTTGACGAAATGATTTTTTTACAGATTATTACAAGATAAGATGTGCAAAGCCTCAAACTTATGTTTAAATGTACCTTGTTTTGTAGTTTTTAACGTAGAAACAATTGGTGCCATTTTTCTAAAATATTGCAGCTACAATGCTTTTTCCGATTTTATTCAAATATTTTTGGTTTCTTTTCAAATGTATTTTTTAATTAATTTTTTTTTACTTGGTTTTTCTTTCAGTCAAACATTTCTAACTGCCAAAGTTGCATGAGATAACAACTAATATTAACCCTCTGAGCGTTTTGAAAAAGGGTAAAATTGTAATGTTGTTTTCTCTGCATTTTGTTTTAAATGCTAAAAAAATATGATTCTTTCAGCATTATAAATAAAACTTAATTACATATATGAATGTAACCCTTGAGAGTATTAATCATTCTTCAATGTTTTGAAAATTCATGAAATCTATAGAATTATATTATCTCAAACATTGCATATATTGCAGTGAAACCTGGAGCTTAGTGAACGGAATATTACGTTCCACACGCTTAGAGGGTTAAAGTTCCTCACTCCTCAAATGCCTAAAGAAGATGAAAGTTTCAATGATTTTGCGGTATATAGCCAGGGTCGGCTTAAGACATAAAAGCAGGGGAAGACCGACATTACTCTGGGGCCCCACTCTACCAATTGCTTTGTTATTTACTAAATCCAGTTTTGGTATGCTGCAACAATTTGAAATTTTACCATCAAAATAAATTTTGAGTAAACAATTTAGAAAGAGTGAGCTTCTTAGATAAAAATTTCGTAAGGAAAAAATGCATTTTTTACTCTGATTGATATATATATATATTGTTTTTTTGTAAAAAGTTATTCTGAAAAGTAAATTTAGGGACACCTTTGTATTTCTTTGGGTAAGCATGGGCTTCCCGGGCCTATTCGGTAAACAGGCCCTGTATATAGCGGGATCTTGACTTTACAAGACGAAAATATTGAAAATTATAGAAATTTAAAAAACCATGCATAGATATCGAAACCCACTCAAGTAATATCTCATCAAACACATCACATATAAAAAATGTAGCCAATTCCCATGACTCTTGTACCGTAAAAAATTCAGAGATCATGTAAAGCCAAGTTTAGCTATCTTATTAGCTCAGAAATTGTCATTCAGAAATCACTCCTAGACTGTACATCTTTAGTTAATGTTTATTTTGTGACTTGGCAATTATGGAGCACGAGAATGGGCCGTATATAATTTGACTCAATCAGTTAATCCCATCCCATCCCATAACATAGTAAGGTGTTATAACTTTGCTGTCTGCGTAGTTGCCAAGTCACAAAATAATCATTAAATAAACTTCTAGAGACTAGGAATGATTTGTGAATGACAATGTCAGAGTTAATAAGATAGCTAGACTTGGCTTTACAGGATCACATAACTTTTTACGGTAAAAGAGTCACGATAGACCTGACTGCGTTTTCTACATGTGATGTTTTTGAGGAGATTTCACTTTGTAAGGAATCCCCCTTTTCTTAACTTTGGGCACTTTTGGTTATCACCCACGCGTTTTTGCCAAGCTCATACCCTGTCTCTATTAGTTGAAGGTACCATACATTTGGAGCTTTAGTTCCGTTTGCAAAGTTCTCTAGATAAAAAGAAGTTTCAGGTCAAGCAGTAAGTTTATAGGGGGGAGGGAGTAGTACTCTCAGTTGCTTAAAGGAAGGTGCTATCGATCTCAGATAATACTCACAACGGATGACATTTGGCGAGTACTTTTTAGGATAAAAAGAAAGACAATATTAAAAATTCCGGAAAATTCTAACAAATCAAACTATTTTAAATTTTTCGATTTTTTTTTCCGAATTTTGCAACATTTTATTTTTTTTTCGAAATTTCCAGATTTTTTCTTTTTTCTTTCTTTGTTTCCTAAACCCTACCTTTATGTCACATTACAATTTTCTAGGACTACAAAATCAAACTTTTGATTTTTTATGAATTTTTCGATTTTGTTTTCGAAATTTTCTTTTATTCAATCCTAAACAACCTTTACACATAAGTTTAAGTTTCTAAGACTACAAAATCGAACTATTTTCAGTTTTTTGATTTTTTTTCTAATTTTTCGTTTTTAATTTTTATTTTGTATTCTAAACACTACTTTTATTCCAAATTTCAAGTTTCCAGGTCCCCGGGATGTACCTTCTTATCTCTTTGATAATCGGTGAGTGAGTGTCAAAAAATGGAAATTTTGAGTTCATATATCTTCTGAACTAGAAAAGATAGAATCATGAAATTTGAAAATTTGGTCCCATTTGCAACGTACTCTAGATAAACGAAATTTCAGGTTATTGGAAAACTCCAGCGCAAAGATATTCTGGTGGGGAGTGGGGTTAAAAGTGCCCTGAGTTGCTTACGGCTGTGCATTCTCGACTTGGCGAAGGCACTGCCGTGCCTCCATATATATATATATATATATATATATATATAATAGCTCAGGATATTGCTCATGAGACGAAAAGAAAATAATTTACTATTTTTCAACTCACTTTCCTACTTTTCGGTACGTAAGCGGAGAAGATATATGTGTTTTCATTCTGTGGCATTATAGAACAAATCTATATAACCTTGAAAAAATACTACAACTTTCCCCTATATCTTGGAAATTCGCCGTTTCAGCACACTATGCGTCTTGCGTTGCGAATTCAGACACATGTAGTGTTTCATCATAACATGTACACACTCATTATAATATCGCAAATTTCTGTGTATGTCACGCCCTTTCGTAACACCCGCTCATTGATTTTTACGGCGTGATTTTGAGAAAACATGTAAGAATAAAAAAATAATAAACTTTTCAGGTGATTTTATTCAGCTAAAATCTAATTATTATTATTAAAATTACATAGTATACAAAAAGTGTTGTTTCGTGGTTTCGTAAGTTTCAATGCAAAATTAAACGCGAGACCTTTTCGTGCCATATATACTGAGGTGTATTACAGTCACTACCTTGTGTTATAGTAACGAGATGGAGTGTTCTGTATATCATAAAAAATACATTGCACTGACACCGCGATAATTTGACACATGGATAATTCGACACTAGTAACAGAATATAGTGAAATTTTCTCGAATGCGCTTTCATGCGGTGTCAAATTATCCCTGATGAGAAGCAGTCTTATGTTTTTTCCTCTTCCTCATTAGAGTTTTTTTCGTGAGCTGAAATTACCGTCAAATCTCTATACAACTTTTAAATACTGTTCTTAAATAGGCAGTCAAATCCTAAATCCCCTTGTATAACGTGTAGCTAGAACATTTAAAGTAAATTTTGGAGTTGACAAATGCTAGGTTTACAGGAATAAATACTGTACTTCTTATTATCCTTAGGAAAAGTAAAACGTAAATTAAATAAATTTCGCAGTGAACAAAATAACGATACTTTAAGTTTTCTAAATTAAATCCCTAAATTAAATAACTAAATGAAATCACTAAATTAAATCATTAAATTTTTTAAATCAAAAATTTAATTGGATCATAGTCAGAATAATGACACTTTATTTTTTTTATTTCGTTAATTTTAACGATACATTACAAATTTATATACATATTTACATTTGCATCTCCAATTTAAGAGTTTTTTATTCAAAAACTATAAGAATTTTGCATTAAAAATATAAAGTTAGAAGCAGTTGTGAATGTCATTATTTGTAAAAGAGAAAATAAATCAAAGCTCTCATTTATAAAGTGCACGGGCTATTTTTTCTCATTCATTAGAGAAAATTGTTATGCTATCTTATTTATCAACATGCATTGTTATTTTTAAAACACGCATAGTATGATAAACAATAACTCTGAATAAACAGTCTTAATGATCTAACAAAAGTATCTTCAGAGAGAAAAAAAAAAAAAAAAGACATCTCTATTATGAAGAAAGAACTTGTTCCTCTTAATGGCCTCGTGACATGACACAATTTCTTGTTAGACATTGTCTAGAAAAACGTGACATCTTTTTCCAGATTACACAGAATAGCACTATTATTCTCTTTAAAACTTTATACAAAATACAACAAAATACAACATCATAAAACAAATAAAGTCATGTTTAGATTTCTGACTGTATGATAAATTTGTCGCCTACAGTGTAACAGAAAAATAAAATTATTTTCAAATATATTCAACAATAAATTTATTCAAAATAATTTCCACATTTTTTGTAGACACGCGTTTGTAAATAAATGATTATTTTTATCATTATTTTAAAACTATATTTTATAAACATAACAAGGTTGTGCCAAAACAAGGAGATTTGAAAGTTAAGCAAGCAGTTTTATTGTCATATTTAATAACTGTATGCTTATTTACACTTGGCATTGTTCCTCAGAAAAAACTGAAGGTTTTTCAGTTTTTCTTTATTTAAAAAGTTATTTTAATTCTGCCAAACATTGAAGGTTAAACATATCATTATTAATAAATAAAAATTTTAATATACAAATTAAAAATATAAACAGTACATAATTGTAGTCGTACTTTGCTAAAGCAGTGAAAATTGAAAGCATTAAATAGTAGTAAAAAATCACATTTTTCCAATAGTTTCTGCTACAACTTTATAACCATCCCCAGGGACATTAATTTGTCATCAATTGCACATCAAATTTACTTATAAAAAGAATATCGAGAGTATGTCAGGAAGATTTGCGTTGTTAAAGAATTTTTCTATTTTTATAATATAAAACCTTTGAAATTTTACTAACTTAAAGTCTGATCTTGTATGTTTTGATAATAAGAAAAGTGTTTTCCCCTGAAAAAACAATCATAGCGAGTTTATGTTTTATATTTATCAAAATAATTGTTCAAAAAATCTCCATTCGTTATCAATTTTATATTTCTTACTGTACTAAGGAAAAAAATGTCACTTTTCTGGTTACTTCGGACTTCGAATTGCGAACATCATCTATGGGGTGAAGGGTAAAGTCTAAGTGAAGTATGGTGCAGCATTCCCAGAAATCATTTTATCAGAAAATTCGGTGATTAAATGTGTTACGATTTGCTCTTAGTCGTTTTCTCTTGTCTAATGATATTAGTAAGTGCATAACAAAAAATGGTTTCAAAATCTAAAACTCAATACGCTGTCGCTGTGGGATAAAATCGAAGTTATTAAATTAAAAGAAAAAGTTTATTCCGTAAAAGATCTTTGAATTAAGTTTAATTGTGGTAAAGCTCAAATTTATGGTGCTATAAAATGAAGAAAAAAAGAGTTGAAAAAGAAATTGGAAAGCGAATCATCCAATAGAAAGAGGAAAAAGTATTGAGAAAAAGGAAGATTTTGATTCATTAATTTTTTAATTGTTTTCGAATTCTAGAGCAAAAAATTTGGCCATACCTGGAGCTTTGTTGCGTTAAAACACGAAAGGAAATTAGGTAAAATGGATTTAAAGGCTTCCAGTGAACGGTTAATGAATTCCATTAATCAACTAAACTTTACCATGAAGCAAAATTTTGGAGATTTGAAGGACATCCTAAAGATGAAGATTAGGAACGGAGGTAAAATTTTGATCTACTGATTGAATGATATCAAGCAAAGGACGTACATAATTGCGATGAGATCAGATTATTTTATCGTGTGTTGCCAACTAAGTCTCTTGCAGAAAGAGAAAGTGAATGCCACGGAAATAAAAAGTCCAAAATGCATGTCACTGTTCTGCTCTTTGAGAATTTGGAAGAATGTTTTGAAAAGCCGTTAATGATTAGGAAATTGGAAAAGCACCGGTGTTTGAAGAATCTGAATACTGATAAACTGCCTTTGAATTGGAGGTCTCAGAAACAAATCCTGGTTGTGAAGAGGTGGCTGACAAAATTCAATAACCGTACCATTAAAGAAAATTGAAGCATTTTGTTGTTTCACGATAATGCACATTGTCATACACCTTTGCTTCATATAAAAGTATTGTTCTTATTACTTTATAATATAATATAATTTCTTCACGTCAGATAAATAAGCTTGGGCTTCGCTTTTGAAATGGTCCCATAAATTAGTTTAATATTGAATTTAGTTCTAATATTCGTATCGTGTTAGCATCTGAAAATTGGTAATTGGTCTAAAACAAATTAAAATACTTTAAAAATACTTTAAAAATTTTCTACGCTCATACAGTTATGAAATATGGATAAATTCTCAAAACTTGGTGATATTTCCATGATATCTCGGGATCTAATATCACTGGAGATATTTTATATCTCCAGAAAAATGACATTCCTACTTTTTCACAATAAATAGTTTGCAAAGAAAAAGTTAATTATAGCTTAAAATGTTTCAATATTTAAAATGCGGATATGACATATAAACGCTCTTTATAAAATATTGAGTGACGAAAAACCGTTAAAAGTATAAAAATGAATAATTTGAAAATTAAAAATAATAGAAAGTTGCCATTTCGCTGAAAAGAAGGCCTGAAATTTTAGTCAAGAAATCGGAATTTGGTAGCAGTGTAGTTTATAATTTCTATCAACAGATGGCGCCGAAGTTTTCATTTTATCATATCGGTGAAGAGGACCAATTAGTTATTGGCTTAAAAATATTTCATGTGTAGTCAGTTTCTCTTGGTTCTGTTGGCACATGTGGCCGGATGGTATATTTCATTACTGCAAAGACGCTTACTGACTATAAGTACCCTAACAGTCGCACAAAGATGAATAAAGCAGGTACGAATTACCAGGGTCCGTTACACTTAAAGGGACAGGTACTAGTTTGAAACTAAAAAAAAATACATTTTTGGCATTTCCTATTAGTTAATAGCGTCTAAACTATTTTTTGAAATTTGAATTATTACAAAAATGTACAGTCGAACGTCTTTGCATACAAAAGTCGTTTTTCAGTCAGCTACATTAGAGAAAATGCTATAAAAAAACTAAACTGTAAACGCATTCTTCTCAAAGCGCCATTTATATAAATGTTCAAAATTTAATTCTCTATGGCGCAACGCAAAATTTGTTAGATATTTCCATTTTTCGATTTTTTACAAGCAATTGAAAGTTCCTTAAGGGTAGCCAGATTTTTCTTTTATTGCCGACTTTTTCACAAAAATTTAAATTATGAAAATGGATAACACCAATGAAGGAGTGTTCATGGTCAAGAGCTAAATATTATTCAAAATTTTCATAGTTGAACTGAGTAATATTCGACACAACAATTGAATTCGATCGAAGGCAAATCTTAGTCCTTCAGCCATTATCGAAAGACCGAAAGAGGCGCAGTCGATTTTCGTTTGAAGTGGAACTCTTCAAATGGCCAAACATTGTTTGTTTTTAAAGGCGTCAAAATCATTCAATAAATGTACCTTTAAAACAACTTGGTGAGTGGTTTGTTTCCTTGATCGTAAAAGCAACTAGAAATTAAAAAATAGTTCCTCCAAGAGGATTCTGGTTTAGAACATATAGCTTAAAGTGTACAAGAAAATTGCACTCACATCTGACAGATTTTTTAAGAGCCCAAAATGGCTCATGCACTTTCTAGTTCTCAAGCAGATAGGTTTTTCTGTATGATCATCTTAGCTGCGATATCTCGAATTATCCAATTTATAGCAATATCAGATACTTCCTTCATAAACAGTTTTTCTAGAAGTAAGTGGTCGAAAATCTACCCTTTGACAGTTTATGTCTCGTAAATTCAACAATGAGGATATTATCGTGGTTACTACTACGCATGACAGATGTCAACCAGCTTGAATCGCACCAATTAGAGCGTTCTGAACATAGCTGTTCTCCGTTCTTGGGTTAAAACTACTTTTTAAAAATACTTAGCGGTAATTACTCACCATATGTTTTGCTTGTTGTCTAAAATTGCGAATTTCATTAGGTTTTCAAAACAACCCTACATTCAGCACGATGGAGAGGTTGGAGCCAAGCAAGACACACTAGCATACATTTCTTATCGTAACGTGTGATTGAAAATTTAAAAAGCCCAGTTCCCTCAAAGGCTTTGGAGTCCATGGAAATATTCTTATCAGGAGAAAAAGACGAAAAAATTGTAGGATGAAAAATTGGGCCCCATTTCTGATTTTTTATATATATATATTTTAAATACAAAATATGTGAATTATCACTTTACTAAACAGCGTGCATACAATGTAATTAATATGTTAATTATTATGTATTATTGTGTTAATAAGTAAATATATACTTTTTTTAATTTTCGCTACTACATAAAAGAAAAAGCACAGCCACTTCGGAAACTTTTAGTTTTCCTGTAAATTCTATGCTTTGTTTTTTAACACTGTTATTTTGATTTTTTTTTCATATTAAAATTCTTATAAGCTAAACTATCTCTTGGGGTTACTTATTGCCACGCTGTAAAAACAAACGCGTTTCATTTTTCTTATTTTCAGTTCAGTTTAACTTAATAATTTAATATGTCCTTAGTATTTTGATAAGCTTACCTGCAGAAGTTACGTGATATGAATGTAACACGGAAAAAGATAATATATTTTCATAGAATAAAAATAATGACATTAAAACGTGACTCCACAGATTATTCTGAATCTGAGGTAGAGTCCTGCAAGGAACGATGTTTAACCGAAAAGTCCACGTAAAGTCAACCCGAAACAGAGCCGAAACAGAAATATTCAAACCCAAACCTAATCCGAATACAAAGTGAAAGAAAATTAATCCATATTTTTGTGCAATTATAGAAAAGTTGTCTGCAATTATATCTCTAATATTATGACGATATATACGATTTTATCATTTTGTGTAAAAATGAACACATATACACTGATTAATATTCAAATATACAGGGTCATTCATAATTCCCTCCGGGGTTTCGAAACGTTATAGTAAAAAAACGAAGACGAATATGAAAAAAAGAAACATATGAAATTATTCCGAAACTATTCAAGTTTTACTTACATACATTACAGGTGTTCTATGTGTGAACCCTTGGTCACACGGCATACATCCATGCGATAGTCCAGTTCCTGCCATACTCCGTTTCTTTAAATCTGAATCAGTGGTGTCAGTTCAACGGGCCTTTCGTAATAAATATCGAAAACAGGGACCAACTGACAAAACAATTCATGTGTGGTACCGGAAATTTAAAGAAACGGAGTATGGCAGGAACTGGACTATCGCATGGATGTATGCCGTGTGACCAAGGGTTCACACATAGAACACCTGTAATGTATGTAAGTAAAACTTGAATAGTTTCGGAATAATTTCATATGTTTCTTTTTTTCATATTCGTCTTCGTTTTTTTACTATAACGTTTCGAAACCCCGGAGGGAATTATGAATGACCCTGTATATATTTTTTTATTTGAAAAATATTTAGGACTTTCTTCTAAAAAATCAAATGAATCCGAACACAGCCCGAAAGTGTCAAAATCTAACCCGAAACAATTAAATTCAAACCGACCCGAACCCGAATCACGACAAAAAGAATTAACGCCATCCTACCCAGACCCGCAGTTCTTTGACTCACGATTCGGATCGCGTCGGAATGCATGACACTATGGCGCTCAACCACCTTATTCACTTGCTACACTGCAAAGATAAAGTGTCGATTTTACAGTAATAAACAGTAAAATAAGCAGTAATACACTGCCGGGCATGCGCGGTAGCGCATATATACTGGTAGCGCTATAGCAGAAATACTGACAGCTCGGGTGTCAGTATTATACTGTAAAATCAACAATTTGTTTTGCAGTGTACCAATAAAATTGCACGTGTTAATAAAATTTATCAAGCTTTGAAAAAAACACATAAAAAAAACCTTTCTCAAATTTTAGAATATTCGAAAAATGAACATCAACCGTGGGAAAAGGCATGCATCCTTTCAGATTATTATTATTTTTTTAATATAATTTAAAATTAAACATATATGTAAGGACTTATTTACTGCTCTTATGCGTATAAATTACATAAAACTAAAACTAAAGTTCCTTTTTGAGCTTGCCACATTAGCGACCGTATTTCTTTTATCGTAATTTTAACCTTGTTACTAACATAACAAATCATGCTTGATTTATTCAATATGTTCCAAAGAGCTTATTTCGGACAGATTCTTTACATAAAAAATAATTTTCAGGCATTTTAAAATTTTGTCTGAATTAATTATCTTGCTTTTAAATTATTAAAAGATAAATAGAATGTGAACAATAATTACAATTTTTAAAAAGGAGAAAAAAAAACAATTAGTTTTCTTGAAACTTTATATGGATTTACCTGTAACTGTTTTTTTTCTGCAAATATTTAAAAAATAATTTATCAAGACTTGTTTTCATTTATAATTATGAATATTTTAAGTAATTTAATTAAAATAATTAAATCAAATGAAGGAAAGATGTTACTCTGTTTATTAAAATCATAAATGATACTGTATATAGTTTAAAGTTCATGTTTAATGAATAAAAACGTCTGCAATGTTTCTTTAAATGTGCACTTACATAATGCAGTATGCAATATGCCACTCCTTTCTTATATCACAAAAGCCATTGCTTTCATTTTCATTATTTAAATATAGCATTTATATTAGTAAAAGAATCATACATAAAAGAATATATATATATTTTTAAATCTATGTATATACAACGTTAAGATACGTGGCGGCGAAAAAGCGGTTATTTATCTTTTGCCGCTGTCAACGAGTGGTTTGTTTAGAAAATCAAACCTGCTAAACCTAACCTTAGCCTGATTTGTTATATGTTGCATTCAGAAATGAATTGGATGTATCGATTAGAAATTCACAGTATATACATAATTTATATTTCTGATTCCCAAAAAGCAAAATTTGTGAAAATCTGGCGGCAACTTTTCTTAATTTTGGCACAAAACTGACCAACGTGAATCAAATGACCCAGACATTTGAGGGGGTGGTATTGAGTTTGTTTCCGCTTCAGGGTCCGTCTCTCTATTTAGTTTTTGACAGTCGTAAGGGTTACCAGAGGAAGAGTTTCGTGCAGCAATTTTTAGAGTATTTTCACATTTCGTATTATTTTTTGACGTGACCGGGCAACGCCGGTCAGATCAGCTATTAAATGTATAAGTATATTATTCTAGACAAGCAATTTAGATTGAATATTAAATAAATATTTTCGATAAAATATATAAAATATACGTGAATATTAATTAAATGCACTAAAATATTCAATGAGTAATGTACAGTTTTAAGAGAGCATTTTAATCTGCTAAATGAACTTTCAGAGAATATTAAACATTAATGCATTTGCATCATTAGCACAGTGCATATATGAGTCTATCGCAGGAATTTCAGTTTCATTAAAAAATTCTGAATCGAACCGTAAATTCCAAATGCAGAATTTTTACTTTAAATAATCGCAAAACGTCTGTCATTAAATAAAACAAAAATAGCGGTGAGTAGCAATATTTGGACCGGTGTAATTCTGCCGTTAATTACAAAAAGAGATGCCATCTACCGCTGAAATCCTACTCATCAGAATGACATCATTTAGGATTAAAAGCAGCACACGCTTTCTATGTGCTGTTTTCAGATAATTTTAAAATACCTAAAATTGTTTTGATCTGTTTTGATCTAATTTTTTCCTACTAAGCGTAAGAGAATACTTTAAAACTAAGGTAAGTTGTTATGTTTTAATATACATATCTAAATTCACGTGTAATAATCACAATATCGCGCGTATTTTTCACGCGGATTTGTTTGCTTTCGTTTTTGTTCTTAGTCTTGAGATTATCTGTTTTAAAAAATGGTGCAGTTGCCTTATTTTGACCAATTTGAGTAGCATAAATTGGACCAGAAACCCGATCATAAATTTGAAAAATAAGTAAGGAATTTCGAAAGCTGTATGCCCTGGACACTATTTTTTTTTAATAGGGAAGCCTGTAGCGTTGTTGCTTGATGGCCATTCGACACATAGTAAAAACCTTGATGCTATAGTTTTCGCACGGGAAAATAGCATTATTATTGAAATTACCTGGACAATAGAACCCACAGATCTAAATCATTGGATGTCACCTTCTTTAAACCCTTAAATACATATTACGTAGTGGCACAATTATCGTAGCTTCGAACTCATAAAGGTTTCTTTCTAACAACTTTGCAGGCCCACCCGGCTTTTAACTATCACTTACAACAGAGCGGCAACCGTTGAAACCCCACCCGGCTTTTAAATATCACTTACAACAGAGCGGCAACCGTTGAAACCTCCATCCAAGCTCCATACTAACAGGCATGTTTTTAAAAGTCATCATTTTGCAGCTGCTTCTGCACTTATTCCTAATGAAGAGATAGGCACTGTAGATAGATCCGCTGAATATCCTGCTAGTGAGATTTCGGAGTGAGAGTCAGTAATCATGAAATCTACTAAAACTAACAGTGCAAAAAAATGATGAAAACGAAACAGACTGGAAGAAAAACATCAGTGACAGCAAAATTTGTTAAAAATGTAAGAAACGAAAAGGAAAGACTAAGTTGGGAAGAGATTGGCCCGCAAGAAGGCTACAGCTATAAGACCCTCAAAAAAGCTAAAGAAGCATTAGAAAGGTTAAGAAGTCAGTTAAGTCAACGTACAGAGGGAGCAAAACAACAGCTGTATTAACATCTTCTCCATATAATGTAAACCTTGAAATGAAAAAAAAAAAAGACAAAAAGAAGATCCCAAAGAACAAAAGCAATTGAAACATAAAGATTTAAAAAATAGGTGTAATTGAATTGGAAAGAAAATGATGGAAGTGAAGAACTACAGACATAAGGTAAAGAAAACGTCTGTTGCAAAAATCATGTCTAATGATTCAGAATCTAAAAAGAAAAATCAAGACAGTGTTGATTGTTTTTGCATAATTTGTAAGAAAAATAAAATAGCAGAAAGGATTCGGTGTTCAGATAGCTAAATATGGTTCCATGTTGTGTGCGCTGGAATAAAAAATGAACAAAAGAGATTCATCCTTGCATCACTTCTTACATGGTATTCAAGTAATTAGCAATTAGTTCCATAATTTCTATACTTAATTACTTATAACTTTGATTTATATTTTGAATACATTTTGATTCAAAACAATTACTCTTACTTTCAGACATTTGATTACATTATATTTCATTGCTGTTATTTTGCTTGATTATTTCATTAATAGCAAAATTTGCTTTTAATAAAATTAGTTATACTTCCTACTCATTAAAACAGCCTAATATTGTTTGGTCCAATTTAAGAGACTGGGGCTCCAACTTAGGCGACCAGTCGCTAAATTTGGACCACTTTTGACAAAGTTTTCAAATTAAAATAAAATTTAATATTTTCAAAAAGAAATAGTTCTAAAGATTTATTTCGTTAGCAGATGAATAGATTGACCACGTATAGTGATATTTTGTAGATATTCCAAAAATGAAGTGAGTTACACCTGAAAATAAGTGAAGTGGTCGAATTCGGCTACTCTCTCCTACTATTCAAAATTCCTGGTGTTGCCGCTAGAAGCGCCGTCTATGTAAAATGTTAAAAAAAAAAAAAAAAAAAAAAAAAAAAACTACAACTTTTTTGTGAGTTGGGTTTGAGATGCCGATCAGTGAAGTTGTGTAAATCTCGGCTCTCGACCATATTTATTGAGTGTTGTGAGATATTAAATGAGATACAGTCCGCAAGTGAGTTTATTTTATTTTGAGAGTGTGTTTTTTTTATTTGTAGTGATAAATAATAACTGAGCTATCGGCGTAACCACAGTATTGGTCCGTCGAGCCGGAGAAAGAATAGAATTTGTCGATGTTTATGTTTTTTCGGGAATCGTCTGCAGAAGATAAATTGTGTTTGGAATTCTATCAAGTAATTAGAATGAGTAAAACGAAAATTAAATCATCGTATTATTTATGTTAAAGTACAAAATATTGTGATTCAGAATTCTCTTTTGTGAATATTGTGAATAGAGTGTGAATATAGAAGAGTGTGAATATTGTGAAGTGTTTTTTTTGTGCCAGAAGAAAAAATAATTTCGATTAACCTGGAGAATTTCGTAATACGGAAAAATGAACTGTGAATGTGTTTACGCAGAAAAGAACCGATGTTCTTTATTATTGAGCTAATTTGAGAATTGAAAGAGTGGATTAAATCTTTTCAATGTGGAATTTTCCGATTTGGAGATTTATTAATAGATAAAGGTATGTCAGTTTTATTTATTTATTTATTGTGAATTGTATTTATAATACAAAGTTTAAAGGTGCAAAAAAGGAAGATTATCAGCGAATTGCTGCTGAATTAGACATAGATATATCAGATTCCAAATTAAGTATTTATGATTTAATAAATTTAATAAAGGAAAGTTCGAAGTATAAAGCAGATAATAAACTGGTTGAAGACATAGCAAACAGTTTTATTGAGGAAAGAAAAATGAAGAATCAAAATTACTAGATCTTGAGAAATTAAAAATTGAACATGCAAAGTTAGAAATTGAGTTGGCTAAGGCCCGTGCAGAAACTAAAAATGATAATTTAAGGGATCTCGAGAAAAAAGATAATATAGAATCTTTAGACTCTCTGATTAAAAGTGTAAGAACGTTAACGATTAAAATTCCATCTAAACCAGAAGGTTGGAGTTATTTTTTTTCATCGTTAGAAAGAGCATTTATTTCTAAAAATGTCCCAGAAAAATATAAATCGGAAATTCTACTAAATCTGTTAGGAGAAAGGGCAACAAACATAATTACGTACATCAAAGATGGGGAATTAGAAGATTATTCAAAAGTAAAGGCTATAGTACTTAGAGAATTTGAGCCATCCCCCCAGACTTGTTTAGAACATTTTAGGAAAGCACAACGTCATCCTAATGAAACATATGTACAATTTGCATCCCGATTAACAACGAGTTGGGATTATTATTTAAAATTGAGGAATGTGACAGATTTCGAAACTTTAAAACAGTTAATAGTTTCTGATAAGATTTGTCAAACGCTTGATAAAGATGTCATGTATTTTATAAATGTTAGACAAGCAGAATCGTGGTTTTCTCCCATTGAATTATCTCGGGAAATTGATTTATATTATACGTCTAAGGGAAAACCCGTGGTTGACAATTCTAGAGCGAGTAATAAAAATACTTATTATGGAAATGTTTCTAAAGTTTTTCTAACTGACGTAAAAAATTCTAAATGTATTTTGTCATGTAGTGAAAATCATCCTTTGCATAAATGTCCTGTTTATAAAAACATGTCAGTGGGTAATAGATTTGAGCTTGTAAAATCCAAAAACCTTTGTTTTAACTGTCTTATGAATCATAAAGTGATTGATTGTAAATCTAAATTATCTTGTATTATTTGCAAGAGAAGGCATCATGTAACTTTGCATTTCCCGCGTGAACAAAAAATAAATAAAGGTGAAAATCCAGAGATAATTTCATAGGAAATGAGTTCTAAAAACGAAGTCGGTAATAAATCTAATTTGGATGCTTCAGCTCCAGTATTCCAGCCTTTCCAAGTTAATAACCAAAGCAATTTATTTTCAACGATATGTAATTTGTCTAACGAGTTAAAAGCTGTGTTACTTAGCACATTTGTTTGTTTAATAAAAGATGAATATGGTAATTTTCATGAAGCACGTGGTTTATTAGATGTCGGTGCAAACTCTAATTTTATGAGTAAAAGGTTAGTAGATAAACTAAATTTGAAAAGAGAAAAGACTAATATTTGTATTTCAGGAATAAATAATTTGTCTCTTAATGTTAGATCAAGAGTTAACACAACTATTTCGAATAGAGATAAAGAATTTTATTTAAAATTAGATTTTTTAGTCGTTCCGAAAATTACGGAATTTACGCCTTCTAGACCGCTTGAGATTTGTATCTCATCGTTAAATAACATCAAATTAGCTGACGAAAAGTTTAATGTGCCAGGCTGTATTGATTTGTTTTGGGTGCAGAAAATTTCTATGAATTTTTAAGGCCAGGTCAAATTTACCCCCAACCATTAAATACTAGAATAGTGTTACAAAACAGTGTTTTCGGTTATATTGTTAGCGGAAGCCTTCCGGCTAAGGTTGAAAGTAATATACATTGTGGGTTGATAACAGTTAATTTGGAGTTAGAAAGAGTAATTCGAGATTTTTGGGAAATAGAAAACATTGAGAGAGAATCTGAGGTTTCTAGAAATAAGGAATCAGAAATTTGTGAAGAACATTTTCTGAAAAATTATTCCAGAACTGCAGCAGGGCAATACATGGTAAAAATGCCATTTAAGGAAGACCCATCTTGTCTTGAAGAATCAAAGAAAAAGGCTATGAAAGTTTTAAATTCATTATGGAATCGCTTAGTTAGAGAACCTAAATTTAACGATCTTTATAAAGTCTTTATGCAAGAATATTTAAGTATGGGTCATATGGAAGAGGTGATAGAATCTGAAGAACCAGATATCACTTATTACATACCCCATCATTGCGTGTTCCGTGCTGAATCAAGTAGCACACCATTAAGAGTTGTTTTTAACGCTAGCTCCTTAACTTCTACCGGAAAATCTCTAAATAGTTTGCAGTATAACGGAGGAACAATCCAAGATGAATTATTTAGTATAATGTTGCGATTTCGAAAGCACAAATTTGTTTTTGTAGCAGATATTAAGAAAATGTACCGTATGATATTGATACATCCGAGTCAAAGAGATTTATTGAGAATCTTGTTTAAACCTGAGGTACATGGACCAGTTAAGGTGTATAAATTATGTACGGTGATTTATGGCACAACGAGTGCCCCCTTTTTAGCAACAAGAACCCTTACCCAGCTAGCTAGAGATGAAGGAAAGGAATTTCCTTTAGCTGCAAATGCATTAATTCACGACGTGTATATGGATGATATCTTGACAGGTGCTGATGATCTAGACACAGCTAGAGAGATCCAACAACAACTGATATCTTTGTTAAAGAAGGGAAGCATGGATCTTCACAAATGGTCAGTAAATAATTCTTCTCTTTTGTGTAATAATGCAATATCTGAATATTCATTTTTCAATGAGACAAAAACCCTAGGAATATTGTGGAAGCCGCAACCAGACTGTTTTGGATTTAATTTAATTATAGAGCAAAGTGAAAGGTATACCAAACGCTCAGTATTATCACAAATTGCCAGAATATTTGACCCGTTGGGTTTGATAGGTCCAATAATTACGAAGGCCAAGGTTTTCCTTCAAAAATTATGGTTGCTGAAAATAGATTGGTGTGATTATCTTCCAGTGAAAGAAAATATCGAATGGACTAATTTTCTTACTTCCTTAAAAACTGTAAATATGATCAATATCCCAAGATTTGTATTTGTAGAACAATCTAATTGTGTGGAATTGCATGGTTTTTCAGATGCTTCTGAACTTGCTTATGGTGCGGTCGTTTATGTAAAATCTATTAATTCTTATGGTGATTCTGCTATTAAACTGCTCACTAGTAAATCTAGAGTAGCTCCTCTAAAGCATATTACTATCCCTCGTCTAGAACTTTCTGCAGCAGTCCTATTATCTAAGTTGATGCAAAAAGTGTTAAGTGCTCTAAAGCAAGAAGTTTCTAAAACTTGTTTTTGGACAGATAGTACTATTGTACTTGCATGGTTAAAAAAGGAGTCGAATGATCTAAAGACATTTGTCGCAAACAGGGTATCGATTATACAAAGTTTAACTTCGATTGATCAGTGGAATTATGTACCTTCCAAGCAAAATCCTGCAGATCTCATTTCTAGAGGCCTAGATCCCATCAAGATCCAGCAATGTGATTTATGGTGGTTCGGTCCATCATTCCTACAACAGCCTAAGATGGTGGAGTCTCCTGATATTATTTTTGTTGAAACCAGTGAGTTGTTTATCCGTGAATTGAAAGCACCATCAGTAACTCAAGTATGTACATTAGTTAACACTGTTGAGCCTTTAGACATCATTAATAACAGTTCTTCATTCATAAAGCTGCAAAGAGTAGTAGCATGGTGTAATAGATTCATCCATAACTGTAGAAATCCCTTGTATCCCAAAGGTGGAACTTTAACCAGCAGTGAACTCTCTCAGTCCTTATTCTGTATATACTTTTCCTGCAGTGTATTACATTCTTGTGTTTATATTTGTAAATTTAGTATTTTATTTAGTGTAGTTTTTTTGAGAAGAAATTGTGTTTTTTGAGATTGTATTTTTCACTTAGAGATTGTGTTTGAATTATATTGCATTTATATTATTGAATGTTAGCAACATTCAAGGCCCGGCGGTATGTTGCCGCTAGAAGCGCCGTCTATGTAAAATGTTTAAAAAAAAAACTACAACTTTTTTGTGAGTTGGGTTTGAGATGCCGATCAGTGAAGTTGTGTAAATCTCGGCTCTCGACCATTTTTATTGAGTGTTGTGAGATATTAAATGAGATACAGTCCGCAAGTGAGTTTATTTTATTTTGAGAGTGTGTGTTTTTTATTTGTAGTGATAAATAATAACTGAGCTATCGGCGTAACCACCTGGTATGAATTCAAAATTTCTGAATAAAAAAGAAATTCTTAATGATGCTTATTGGTTAATTGTGTACCTACACTTATGTAAATTTTTATCACTATTAAAAACGGGGTAGATTTTTTGTCATTAAAAATGCAATGTAGAATTTTTCAGTATAATTCTTGTAAACCATTTAATATTGAATTCGATTAATGCTTACTTAAACACTTAAATATAGAAGATCAAAAGATCTGTTAGTGTTAAAATACAATTATCTTTGCATTCAGTATTTTAATCACAGTATGTAAAAAATCAAAATAATAGCATTAAAAATTTGACAAAAAAGACAATTTGAAAAACTAACTATTGGTTATCTGCATACAAATTTTGCAATGAATAACACAATATAGCAAAATGAAATTAAATAAATAAATAAAACGCATCAACATTAAATATTCTAAGAATAACACACAATTGGCAAATAAAATAACGATGTTAAAATAATTACATTTGGAATTAACTGATTTTCAACACAACATTACTTCAAATTAAAAAAAGCAACAATAATCGAATTCTTTGATAAAAGTGAAGTAAAAACACTTTCTTTTCAAATATCGCTAATTCGGTTTGCCTAATAGGAGATCAAACACTACTTCAATCAAATACAACTTTTTTCTATTTTTTCTCTTTAAACAGAAGATTACGTCGTTTATGCTCGATATATTTTTTCCTTTTACGTGTTAAAAGAGTTTAATTCAATCACTACATAAAAATAAATCGGCCAAGTACGAGTATAACTTGCGCTTAAAGGGTTTCGTACGTTACATTTATTAATTACTATTTATTAATAATTAAAGTCTTACTACCCTAATTTTTTCATAATTTCTCGGAAATAGGAAGGGTGGGGGTGGGGGGGGGGTGACATATTTTCCAGTATACTTTCGACGATATCTCTGAAAATATAATACTTAAAATTAAAACAAAATTTTTTGATGTTACGGGATCTTTCGAACGATACCCTACACAATGTATATATATATTTTTTTCAAGTAGCTTAATTAATATCCCGGCTAATTACCGACAATTGTTTTCCAAAATCATTATCAAATATCCTTGGAGTATTCTGCGTCGATAGATGACCTCGAGCGCCATTCAACTTTCTTGCTGACCGCCTGAAAAGTAACGTTTGTGTGTAACAGAAAAATGCGTTTTTCTCAAAAATTATGTTACCTAGGGAAATCGCGATAGTTTTCCTGTAAGCTTTATATAAACTTCTACTACAACTAAGTTTTTCATAATTTTAGTTTCAGTTAATTTGGAAATAGAGGGAGGGACATATTTTGACAGTGCATTTTCGACGATATCTCTGAAAATATAATACCTAAAATTAAAACAAATATAATTTTTAGTTTGATAATACGAGATCTTGCTTACGATACCCCACAGGATACTCAAAATGAAGACTTTTTTCAAGTAACTTAATTAGCACCCTAAATTTTCCCTAAACATATTTGTGAATCGCTAATAATCTGAAAATATGTGAGTAAAAAGGTTTTATAACTTTCCCAAGTTTGAACTTTCCACGTCCCATAGTTTACGAGAAAAAGGGTTGAGACAGACAGACGGACAGATACAGGAGTGATCTTATAATGGTTCTGTTTTTATTTTTTAAGTACGGAATCCTAAAAATTAATTATCCAAGAAACAATTAAAATACAAACTTACAAGAATTTTTTCGTAAACATAATGTTTTCTAATTAAAAATAATGAAAAGTATCAGATATTTCCATAATTTTTTTTTACAATATATTAATATTGGTGAAATTAAATAAGAAAGAACGAAAAATCAGGCATCAGGAATAGATTTATTAAACACTTAAAAACACTAACAGAATATTATCAAAAAACTTCTTTTTTCCCAGAGTAAAATGATATATCTAAATAAGCAACTTAAAAAATCCATAACTCCACACAAATCCATTTTCAGCAATTGCTAATCATGTCAGGTAATGTGTACAAATTCTTTCATTCAGTCCTATATATGATCGATTGAATTTATATACCCCGCGTAATACCTTTAAAATTAGATAAGTTTAAAAATGCATACGAGAGGGCAAAACGCACGTCCAACAATTATCGATCTTAACCAATTTGTAACCGAATTCTTCTGTGGGTCCCTGTAAATGTACGATAAATAATATGCACTACATAATCTATAGAACGTATGTTGTAGAGCACTTCGGAGATATCTGTTCCGGCTAATTCGTGAAATAGCTATTTAGCCAGCGCATGCGTAGTTTGAACTCATATTTTCATGTGGAATAAAGAGAAATAATTGTTCTGTTGATATGTAGATTTCTAGATTTGTTGCGTCGATAAATGCCGCTTATAATTTTTTTATGTATTTAAATGTTATTAAATGTCATTTTGTGCCGTAAATGATTGTTTATATACTGGATTAAATCTTATCCCTGAACTGTTCAGCCTTTTAATCAAATTTAGAAATTTCCATGTAGCAATTACTGCAGACATACAACAAGCATTTTTACAGATCGAGATCGATGAACAAGACAGGGACTTTACAAGATTTTTTTGAGATGATGAGCCATGGGTTGGAAATCCAGGTAAGGAATTTAAGATCTTCAGATCAACAAGAGTTCTCTTCGGTGTGAAGTCAAGCCCCTTCCTTCTGGCAGCTACTATCAAACATCACTTACAAAGGTATGTAACAACATTTCCTGAATTTATCATTTTAAATTCATCGTTATACGTTGATGACCTGATTACTAGTGAAAGTGATGTTGATTACGCATTTAAATTAAGTAAAGAAGCCTTTAAAATATTTCAAGATGCCAGTATGACTTTTAGGAAATGGAAAACAAACTCATTAGAATTACGTGAAAAATGGGAAGCACATGGTTTACATGTTGATGAAGTAACAGATAACTTAAATCTTAGTAATCAGCATTTGATACCATCCAAGGTTTTAGAGGTTGCTTGGGATCCAAACAGTGATAAGTTTTCATTTAAAACGCAAAACTTAGAAAAATTCCTGTCGAAAAAACTTAGTACTAAACGTTATCTATTGCAGAGTGTTGGTCGTATTTTCGACCCAATTGGTTTTATTAGTCCTTATACTATTAGAATTAAATGTTTAATCCAAGAAGTTTGGTGTTTAGGACTTGACTGGGATGAAAATTTACCCAAACAACTGGATATTTTGTGGAATGAATGGTTCGAGGAAATCAAAGAACTGAATAGTATTAATGTTCTCAGGTATTATTTGGCAGATATTGCCATCGAAGAAGTTGATTATTTTGAGTTACACAGTTTTTCAGACGCTTCAAAGAAAGCATATGGTACAGTAGTGTACCTTAGAGCAGTATTAAAAAGCAAGAACGTTGTTACCAGCTTTATTGCAGCAAAAAGTAGAGTGGCCCCATTAAAAACTGTTTCTATACCTCGCCTAGAATTATCGGGAGCCCTTTTGTCTGCCGGGCTTTCTCATAAAATTGCTAAAAGCTTATCTTTTCCTGCAACTTGCTACTTTTGGACTGACTCTACTATTACTTTCTATTGGATTAGAGGAGAGTCAGAAAGATTTAAAATGTTCGTCAGAAACCGAATAAAAGAAATAAGAGATCTCAGTGATCCACTTGGTTGGTTTCATTGTCCTGGACAAGATAATCCCGCTGATCTAGTTACTAGAGGTTTGAAAGTTTCAGAATTGAAAGATAATCATCTTTGGTGGCAAGGTCCCCAATGGTTAAAACAAGACAGATCTGTTTGGCCAAAAT
This sequence comes from Maratus michaelseni, assembly GCA_963931845.1. Lineage (NCBI taxonomy): Eukaryota > Metazoa > Arthropoda > Arachnida > Araneae > Salticidae > Maratus > Maratus michaelseni. The sequence goes on from OZ007591.1 coordinate 170,094,463, forward strand.
TCGATAAAACATTTGATAAATTAGATATTTCTGAAGTTAAGGATCAGTTAGAACTAAAGAAAAACACTGCTGTGAAATCAACTATTGTAGATAAAAATGAAGGAAACACTGATTTAATTAATCGATATTCTTCTTTTATGAAATTAATAAGAGTTACTGCATGGTGCTTGAGATTTCTGAATAACTGTAAACCAGAATCAAAAATTAAGAAACATGATTATTTAGATACTTCTGAGTTACAAAATGCAACGAAAAAACTAATAAAGATTGTACAAAATTCCACATTTCAAACGGAAATTCGATGTTTAAAAGGAAAACAACTCTATCAAACAACAGTAAGATCTTGAATTTAAATGTATTTTTAGATACAGATGAACTGTTAAGGATTGGTTGAAGACTGAAGTTTTCTAATGTATCAGAATCTCAGAAACACCAAATACTGTTACCAAAGTCTCATTATTTCACCGACCTATTGATTGAATATTATCATAAGAAGTTTCTACATTCGGGTACTCAGACAACTCTTTCTCTATTAAGACAGTTTTATTGGATACCATCTGGTCAAAGTCAAGTAAGACGAATTATAAATAGATGTATGACTTGTCTTCGAACAAAGCATCAAACTATTCAACAAATGATGGGTGACTTGCCCCGTGATAGAATTGTACCCTCTAGACCATTTGAGAAGACTGGCGTGGATTTAGCCGGTCCTATTATAACAAAGCCCAACATAAAAATATAAAAAATAACACTAAAGGCATACATTGCTATATTCCTCTGCTTTTCGACCAAAGGCGTTCATTTGGAAGTTGTTTCAGACTTGACCACAGAAGCATTTTTAGCCTGTTTAAGAAGATTTGTGGCTCGACGATCTAAACCTTCCATTATATGGAGTGATAATGACACAAATTTTAAGGGTACTTGTGCTCTTTTGAAATCCTTTTATCAAATTTGTGCTTCGGATGAAATTCAGCGATTTAGTGCAGAAGAAGGAATACAATGGAATTTTATACCCACTGCATCTCCACATTTCAGCGGACTATGGGAATCGAATATCAAAACAATGAAGCGAATCCTCTTGAAGATAACTAAATCATCTGTCTTGAATTTTGAAGAACTGACAACACTCGTGACACAAATTGAAACAGTTATGAATTCACGTCCGTTAACGCCCTTGTCTGCAGATATTAATGATTTACAACCACTAACACCTGGTCACTTCCTTATTGGAAGTCCTCTCTTAAGTATTCATGAAAATAATGCTGCTTTAAATTATTTACCATTTTCTTCTAGGTGGACACTGGTTCAAAGGTTAAAAATGCAGTTTTGTCAGCGCTGGAGCCTAGAATACTTGAATGAACTGCAAGTCCGCAGTAAATGGAAAAAGCCTTCACTAAATCTTGAAGTTGGTCAGCTGGTCTTGTTAAAAGATGGAAATGACAAGTTTATAGATTGGAAATTAGCTCGAATTTTGAAAACTTATAAAGGTGATGATGGACTTGTTCGCGTCATCGATCTGAAGACATCTACAGGTATATTACGTAGAAACATTACTAGAGTAGTGCCTTTGCCATTTTATGATAATGTTGGACAGCCGTCCAACGCCGGGCGGGATGTTCCGGCTAATTCGTGAAATAGCTATTTAGCCAGCGCATGCGTAGTTTGAACTCATATTTTCATGTGAACTGAAGAGAAATAATTGTTCTGTTGATATGTAGATTTCTAGATTTGTTGCGTTGATAAATGGCGCTTATAATTTTTTTATGTATTTAAATGTTATTAAATGTCATTTTGTGCCGTAAATGAGATGGATTAGCTTAAATTAGTTTACACTGAACCACACGTAAGATTTTAGAATATATTTATCATTTTACTTAGATTAGTTTTGATTCGAATTCGAAAGAATGGAATAGAATCCAACAATATCATTATGTTTGAAGTATAACAACATAATTGAAATGCAACTGAAATGATCCCCCCCCCCCCCCAATAGTCCATAATGTTATAAAATACCTTTGGGTATTTTTATAAACAAACTATATATGCTACTTATTCCATAGATCTGAGAAAGCATGTTATCGTCCATCTCAGTAATGCCAATCAATCTCATTCTATTTGAATTATCATAACATCAATAAAATACACTTATATCTATTATTACCCATAGACCATACTGTAACGGAGTTTTTATGACTGTCCCTGTAAACGAACTATAAATACTACAAACTTCATTTTTAATACCAAACATTATATTGTAAAACTCAATGACATATAAAATTTTCATCGCAATTCGAGTACATTTAACAGACTTAGAGCACGGACAGGCTGCAAACGGCAGACAGGCAGACAAATAAATCGAAGTCTTAAAAACTTTTCAACTATGTTGGAAAGTCTTAAAAGAAAGTATTTTGTATAAAAAAATATTTTTCCGAAGAAAATTATAACGTATGATTTGGCAAGATTGAGCCTATAGTGTCTTGATTTAGTTTCATTCTGTTACTTATAACTTTGAAAACAAGAATAAAATAACCTTCAAATGCATCATACCGTCCATTGTAGTGTTGTGGTTTTGCGTTTTTTTTCTTTATTACACAAAGATAGGTAGTTTTTGTTTTACCAGTAAAATGCAAATTACTTTTATTCAACTTATACAGAACTATAGAATGATTCTCAGTCAAGTGTTTGAATACTATTCTCTATGATTAAAGTACATACAACGATACCTCAGCTAACGAAGTTAATTCGTTCAGGAACCACATTCATTAACCGAAATCTTCGTTAACCTTCGTTGATTTCCTATCCAATTAAAATGCAATTCGGCTTTAATTTGTTACTTCATATATATATATATAAGTTCTATAGTCACGTTAGAAACACAGCGAAAAATATTCGTTACCAGAAGTTTTTGTTAGAAAGGGCATTCGTTAGCCAAGATGCCAGTACTATTAACTAACGTATACTAACAATAGATTCTCTAGATTAACTGCATTAACTTCGACCGTCATGTACAACTGGTGTCTAAAGGAGACTTACGCAATGAATCCAATATCTTTTACATGATTTAGTTTTATGATTACTAGAAACAAGATTTTTCATTTCAACCATTCTTTAAATGCATAATGTAGGAATATACATAGCATTTACTTTTATCCTTAATGCATAGCATTACATGTCCAAAAAAGTAAAACTGCATTATAGATTATTTTTAAAAATCTTTTACCAGTCAGAGTTCTTGTGATTATGAGTCGGGTCTTTCGGCGGAACTCGTTACCTTATTCGGTATGTGTAGTAAATTTTTGACACATTATTAAAAAGAGTTTTTACAGGTTTTGATAAAGAACACATTAAAAAATATACATTTGATGAAGATAGATTATATATGATTTTTTATGAATGGAGATATAGTACTTGTACATCTGTTACAGGTTACACATAATTTCCTTTATTAGCATCTTAACTTAATTTGTGATTTTTTAAAATATGTTATTCATTTTTAATCATGTATTTTGCTTTCTGTGAAAGTTCCTTTATATGTTAACAAAATTTAATTCTGAAAAAATAATTCAAAAATCAAGTTTGATTTACTGTTACAAAGCTTTTTTTTAATCTTCTGTTACAATAAAATTCTCTGCAATAATTTCCAGTGATTAATCTCCAAATTTTCTCACTGAGCTCTAAATGGTCATGAACGTTATGTATACTCCGTTTTTGATTTGAAAGATAAGCATCGTTTATTAAATAAAAATAGTTTTTTAATTTATATAGATTAAGCTATTTTGAGATATTTACTTGGAGTTTCACTTCCTACTCTAAATACGCATGTCGTTGTAAAACAAAACATTGTATAGATGTATCCTCCGTTACAAGATTATTAAGAAACATACTCTCTAAATCTATGGATGTGACGTGCATGGCAAGGCCGTCACTTTGAAAAACAGACATAACCAGCATTCTACGTAAAAACTACGTTATTTAAAACGAATTGGAAAGAGATGTGATAGAGCTATTTTTAATTTTGCCTGCGATACGCTGCGACTAAGAATAATTTGTCCTTGGATCACTATTCAATAACTCAATAAATGCAAGAATACTAATTTCAAAAAGTCTGGCTGCTCAAATCACTAATAACAAGCAAGAGAGTGGCTAAAAATTAAACTTAGCTTGCAGATTTCAATAACTATCCAAATGTAACTAAATTAGCAACCCGTCGTTGCCGATCAATTTTATTAAACTATAAAAAAAAGTTCACTCTTACCAGGCTGGCAAGTTGCTCACAGCTAGACTCTGCATTTTTTAGTCTCCCAAGGCACATGGCGAACTATAACTCCAACACTAACTGAATGGTCTAATACGCCTTCACGAGTTAGGACTCGACCCTAAATTCGCTTATATGAACGTTTGATCCTGCTTTTATACTCAACAGACTGACCACAGTAGTCTAATTTGCATAAAACAACAGCGAAAACCAATAACCACAGATTCCGAGAGCCAAAACACATTTTCAAAAGTTAAAGTAAAATGAAGTACAGATGTCGATGCACACAGGTTAAATTCGACAGAACGTGCACAATAAAAAAACTAGATCCCCTTTCGAAGAGAGTTGCTAGTACGATTTTTACGAAATGTATTAAGTAACAACTAATGAGAAGAATACACGAAAATCTTAAAAAGATGAAGCGTGAACTATGGATATTAGGGTAACATTTTTTATTGAATTTTTTTGATTGATTTTTTTAAGGTCATAAAGTTACTTTTTCCGTAGAATGACTCAGCCGATAGAATGATAACTGATTAAAAATTGTAATATAAACAACAAAATATAGTTATAAATCAATAACAAATAAAAAAATGTATAAACAAAAAGATAGTATGAATAAATAAATTAAATGAGCAAGAGAAGGACAGTTGTTATTTTCTAATATGCAAATAAATCCTTTTTTCTGTATGATATCTCAAGATAGCGATTACTCATATTTGGTTGACTATTACAACATGAGTTGATCTTTGCAAAATTGAAATTCTTTGACTCATTTTTTTAATTATGGGAAACATTGTCTTAATATTATTATACAATCACTATATAAAATACATAATATAACCTTTGCAAATACGTCAATTTGGGCTAGAAAATCATTTAAAAATATTTGATTAATTTACTTTTGAATACATTTTCACCAAACAGGCTTGATCTGATATGTGTACATTCCCAACAAATTTTTCCTAAGTCTTTTTTAATGTATATTTTATTGGAAATTTTTCATGCTTTTTTTTATGGAAAAACGGAATTTTCAGTGTGTGATTTACTTCAAGATTTCAATATATTGAACCACAAAAAATATCATATATATAGTACAACCGTTTGAGCGTTACGATAAAAATTTAATAAAAATAAATAAATATACTTCAAATAGTAAAGGTTCATGAGATTTAAAAAAACATCTTGTGTAATACGCTTAGAAAAAGAGTATTACAGAGAGATTGAGAATCATTTTCACTTTTTATTCATTTTAAATTCTATGATGCTTGAAACATACATTTCCTTTTCTTTCAAAGTAATCTATTTCAAAAGGTTTTTTTTTATATATATATTTTAAAAAGAGTGTTTTGTAGATACATTTACATATCATATTATTCTTTGTGTCCCTACTATTCTTTTGTTAAAACTAATTAACTTATGTATGGTAATTTATGTTTTATTTTAATGATTTCATTAGGTTGAGGAATAAGTCATTGTTTTAGGAGAATGAATGTCTTAAAAATATTATAGACAAAAAAATATTTTTTCACCATATATATATTTTTTTTAAATGGCATATTTACCAATTTTATGTTTTCAGTTTTACTTAGCATTGTAAATGAACATAAGTTACTGTACTGTACACATAATTTTTTATTATTATAAAACTCATATAAAATGAATTCATATTGTGCTATTTTCATATTATAGTTAGATTTAAATAATTTAAATCTGGATAGTTCTCACTTTTTTTCTAATCTAAGTCATCAAAATAATAGAAAATAAAATCGCAATAAGAATTTTTCATAAGGTTTACATAACGATTTTTTTCCAACTATATTACTGACATATTTCAGGCATCAGGAGTGATATTTTAGTATAAAATTGGCAAAATGAGAAAATAATTCAATTGAAAAATAATGAATTTACAGTAATTCAAGCTTTATTTGAATGGTGGATTCCCCAAATAATGTTTTGTCAGGAAAGGATTATCTTACTTTTCCATTACTGTAAAACTCTTATTTGTAAAACAAGAAAATCTTATATCTCATTTTTTCTAGTACCTAATTTAAAATTTAAAATTTCCCAATACTTCGAAATAGCTTTAAATTTTGCATAATGTGTTAAGAGCTTAGAATTTTAGCGTTATAAGCGTAAATAGCGTTAAAAGCGCCGAAACATAATATCAAAACTAGAAAGCTGTCTTAGTTTCTTATATTCTCATTGATCTGTTTTTTAGAACAATTTTATCGTAATTCGATACCACTTATTATATATGTCTAACTTAGAAACAACAAAAGACAGCTGTCATGTCATTTCATTGCCTTTCGAACTCACAAGAAAACGGTCGATAGACATTCACATCTCGTTCCACTAGATTAGAAAAAGAGTCAATGGAACACATAAAAAATGTCAAAGATTTCTAACTAACTTCGCGTAAATTCATATTTTGTGTTTAATGTAATTCACATATAACTTTGCTGACATTTTTGCATTACTTAAATGCATTTTTTGTTTAATATCTAAAGATATTTAGAAACTTTTAAAAACTTTATAATTTCAGAATTTTTATAAGGTTGACATAACGGTTTCCTTCCAAATATATTACTGACATATTTAAGGCATCAGGAATGATATTTTAGTATAAAATAGACAACATAAGAAAACAATTAATTTGCAAAATAATGAAATTACAGCAATTCAAGCTTTATTTGAATGATGGATTCAGCAAATAATGCTTTGCCAGTAAAGGATTATCTTACTTTTCGAATACTGTAAATCACTGTAAATAACTTCGAGTAAATACACAATTCTGTGTATAATGTAATTCATACATAACTGTGATGACATTGTTACATTACTTAAATGCATTTTTTGTTTAATATCTAAAGAGATTTAAAAACTTTATAATTTCAAACTGCTTAAATTTTTAAAAAAGTTACATGAAACAAAATTTTCAAATTCGCTATAAAGTAAACAAAATAAAATATATAACAAAACTGTATAAAATAACTGTTTGAAATTAATATAACTGTTTGAAAATTTGAGTCTCGGATGAATTAGTCTCTGTCTTATAACCAAAACCAAATTTCTAAAGTTCTACGTGCGATAGATTTCCTGTGTATCTGCATCAAATAGACAGGCACGAACGCACGCACATAAAACCGCATTTTATTACTATAGAATTGTGTTTGCTGTGAAAGCTGTTAATGCAACGACAGAGGGTCAAATATAAACGGTTCATTGAAATTAGTGGAAGAAAAATGAAAAGAAAAAGAAAAAAAGAGAAGAAAATAAAAAAAAGAGAAGAAAATAAAAAAAAAGAGAAGAAAATAAAGAAAGAGGATCACACGTGATTTTCAGGCTCAGATATAATGTTGTGTACCAAATGACCAAAATTAACTATTATAAATTTTAATGAGAATTAACTAATCTAAATTGTAATGAAAATTAAGGATTATAAAATTTAAATAAACAGACAACAATTAATATATACTTAATAGCAACCTTCTATTTTCCACTTTCTCGCTCATGATCTTTCAGTAGTACCTTTAGAAATAAAGATTTGTTTCCTTTAAAGAAATTAAAAACAAGAAATTTTCTTTGAGTTTTATGTAGCCCCCCTTCCTATAAATTTTGGCAAGATTTCCTATTACGCTGTGTAACAATGAAATTGCTTCTAAAGTGAAAGTATTAAATTCATTCTGTATTAAATTTCTTCACCGAACAGGGATATCATCATGAGAGATCTTCATTGGCCTGCACTGTTATTACACTTTTGGAGTTAGAGTGTGCTGTATTAAATAAACTCTGTATTAAATAAACTAACTAGTTCTGTGATAAATAAACTCACTAAGCATGGATATCACCATGAAAAACCTTCATTGTCTCTTTTTTTCAAAAATACAAATGTGTAACTCTACGATTGTTTTTGATTTTTTGCTAATATCTGTAGTAATAACAATTGTCGGTATTGTAGTTATAAAAATTTTAACAGAAATTGATTTCTAAAAACTGAATGCGAATTCAAAATTTCAGCTCATTTCACCAAGTAGTTTAGAATTGTGCTTAAAAAAAGCCGCACGCAATGCAGTTTTGTTTCGAGTATATTAAAAATGAACTTAACATTACTATTTGAAAACTTTACATCTTTATAATCCCTAAGCTTCTTGACTTCCGTTTAGGATACGAAAATAAAATTTACCTACAAATCCAAATACGATGTCAAATTTATGAGTTCGGATTGAAAATTCCAAAGTTTGTTAGAATTTCAATATGGAGACATTCTTTAACATTAATTTCAAGAAAACGCAATTCCCAATCGAATGGCTATTTTTGTTTTACGTACGACAATTTGGCGATTAATTTATATGGAATGTTATATTTTGTTTTATACATGTCTCAAAGGTAAATTTAATAGAAATTTAACATAAAAAGTATTATACTATTTAATTTTATGAGTGTATTGATTACAGTTTTGTTTTCGATAATTTAATTTGGATAAATGGTTTCTGATTTTATTCATTTACAAAGATATCTAACGTAACACACACAATATATATAGCTATAGAAGTGTTAACAATACACTGCGCATTGATGCATATACCAATCTATTAAATTTTAACTTTTAAAAATCAAATGCATCTGCAAGCAACCACTATATTTAAATAAAAATATTCGATTTTTATAATCACAAAAGTCTGGTATTAAACATGGCAAAAAACCATGGTGTCACTCATCGAACTACTGTGTATTTATACACTTCTCGCAATGTAATCTTATCTCATGCAAACGCAAGGAAATCTGTTGAAAATATCATTACAACATCTTAATTATTGTTAAAATTCAGAACGAAAATTCCTGTATTTTAGTCTAAATAAATAATTGTAATCCGATGTGTCTTTGAGATTTTTCCTATACGTTTATACACGATTTGCATGTTTATTTTTGTAACATTTTAGAATCAGCCTGTATACGCAACAAGAAAAATGTTAATCAAGTATGTTGTAAAGATAATTAAACATTCCCTAACGATACATATCGTTAATATTTAGATTTTCTAATTCTTCTTCATAATATTGTGATTTAACTGACTGATTTATCTTCTCATGGTCATATTTTTTCTACTTTAATCTAAACCGAATCAATAGCTAATGTAATAAAGGGGATAACTTGCAATCTTCTGCTATCGATAATGTCAATGTGGCGCAGTTTGTAAACATAATAATGAGTTTACCTAAGATTTGGAAGCAATTCTGCCGATTCTTGCGATTATGTTGTGTAAATGTTTGGACCCTTTTCTTCGTACCCTGTTTATTTTCGGATTACATTGACAAAAATTACGTAAAGACACCAGCCATAAATGGTAAATAAAATACAGATTTAAATACAGATGTACACAGATAAAGATTATACTTAAGAATAGTAAAATAATTTATCTATCAAGACTATATTTCCCATCTATTATCCGTTACTAGAAATCTATATGCGTAAAGAGAACATATGCAATGAATCAGCTTCTTTTGAATTTCCTAAAATTTGGCACGAGGTGTTTTTCAATTAAAAAAAAAGTAATACGGAAATATTAGTTTTCACGTTTACAGATGACTATTTTTGAGCACCTGCTTTCCTTACACATATCATCTCGTGGTTTATGTTTTTCAAGTTTATTTTCGAAAAAATTTGCAAGAATAGTTTGTTTATAGTGTAGATATTGATAATAACGACGTTTGTGCGTCGAAACATGTCCATCATTATATAAAAAGGATTTTATAAACATTCTTGTGTTCTGTTTCATCACTTAAGCACTTATATCTATATTTTAATGATTATTAGTAATTTTATTATATGATTAAAATACAGATTGTTTTGGTTCATAGGTTTAAAACAAATATATATATATATATATATACATAATATTAAAATATTTTATCAAATTTTCAACATTGAAACTTTTTATCTCGAGAAGTATAAAATGTAACGACTTACTTTTTATACCCTAATTATTTCCAGATTACATTCACAAAAGTCGCGTACAAATTATATTTAAAAATAATATGTAAATAAAGATTATGGATTATAAACGGTATAAAACGTTTTCATGGAAATTAAAATTGTTTAAACATTTTTAAACATTAAATGTTAAACATGATGTATTATTTGTGTATGCATGCACTATTTATTTTTAGATTACACTGACAAAGATTAGTTTTTATAAACGAGTTTAAGTAAAAAATATTTTAATTTAACTAATAGTTTAAAAAATATGGATAAGAACAAAAAATTAAAAATCTTGATACAATTTCAATATTGGAATATTTAGTATATTACAGTATAAAATAAAATGATTGATAATTTGTAAATTGCATATAAAATAAATAATGAAATTAATATGTACACTATAACATTAATTTTGCCATGTTGATTATTTTTGTTTAGTGTTATAATATAACGAGCAGGGAAGACCGAGCTATGCTCGGTCAAAATTAAATTTGAGTTCAAATATCATGACCCATGACCAAAATGACCCACTAATTGAATTTTCTCGAACATGTGACTTAACCCAACAGTCTTCTCGTGCCCGAAAACCATGGTATGCAAAATTTAGTGTAAATTGAGCCGCTTTTTAGATCTTGACCCTCAATGACCCAGAAATGACCCACTAATCGAATTTTCTCGAACATGTGACCTAGCCCAATGATTTTCGCTTGCCCGAAACTCGTAGGATACAAAATTTAATCAAAATCATTAGAGCCGTTTTTTAGATAAAATTAATTTGACCCGCTTTGACCCGAAAATGACCCACTAATCGAAAGTTCTCGAACATGTGACCCAGCCCAATAGTCTTCTCGTGCCCGAAAATAGTCGGATACAAAATTTCGTAGAAATCGTTTGAACCGTTTTTTAGATACAATTAGCTTGACCATGACCCACTAATTGAATTTTCTCGAACATGTGACCTAGCCCAACAGTCTTCTTGTGCCCGAAAACCATTGGATGCAAAATTTAGTGTAAATTGAGCCGTTTTTTAGATCTTGACCCACAATGACACAGATATGACCCACTAATCGAATTTTTCTCGGACATGTGACCTAATGATTTTATCGTGCTCGAAACTCGTAGGACACAAAATTTAATCAAAATCGTTAGAGCCGTTTTTAGATAAAATTAATTTGACCCGCGTTGACCCAAAAATGTCCCACTAATCGAAAGTTCTCGAACATGTGACCCAGCCCAATAGTCTTCTTGTGCCCGAAAATGGTCGGATACAAAATTTCGTCAAAATCGTTTGAACCGTTTTTAGATACAATTAGCTAGACCATGACCCAAAATGACCCAAAATGACCCACTAATCGAATTTTCTCGAACATGTGACCTAGCCCAATGGTTTTCTGGTGCCCCAAAACGGTAAGATACGAAATTTCGTCAAAATCGTTAGAGCCGTTTTTAAGATAAAATTTGCATATATATATATATATATATGCAAACTATAATATATATATATATATATATATATATATATATATATATATATATATATATATATATATATATATATATAACCACACACAAGATTTGCTCGTATTAGAATATATGATAAAGAAATATCTAAACTTTATCTAATTATTGCTATACCCTACATCATTTGCTCTGTTAAATGTTTTTATAAATTTCTCTGTTCATTACAATATAATTCAATAAATAACGAGTTTGTGACAAATTCAGAATATTAAGGTAATTTGTAAATATTCAAATCTGAAACAGTGGTTGATTGTAGTTTCCGTTTATCATGCATAAAAATAAAAGTTTTTAATATATTTTTTATTTAAAAAATATAAATGCCTATTTTAAAGGGTTTATCATTCATTACATTTATTATACCGTAAAATAGCGTAAATGGAAACGGTTTTCAACTTTAATCGTAAGAAATACAGGATTGATTATATTTTTAAAGCAAAATATCTTACTTAAAATTTGTGTCTTACATTTTCTTTTGACATCAGAACAACAGAGTGTTAAAAAAAGAACTACAAATGACATATAAAAAATATGGTGTCTCTATAGAATATAATGAGTAGAAACGCCTTTAAAAATCCACGTGAGTTCCTAAATCTACACGTGTAAGTTCAACAGATTGAATTTTTTAAGTCTGAGGCGTTAATGTGAACACAGACGTTTTGTCTAAAAAAATGTAGTTTAAAAAATATATTTTTTTAAAGATAAATATAACTTAAAGACGCGTTTTTCTCTTTTTAATGCCATAAAATGCTGAAAATTAGTAAAATGGAAAGTATCATAACCCAGTAAGTTTTGGTCACAGTAAAACGGATTTTTTATTGTTTTACTTATTTATATCTGGTAAGCATGTAGTAATGTATTGTATATCCACTTAACAATTTATAAAATAAATATAATTTAATGTTGAAAATTAAAGTTGCAATTTAAAGTTTGCACATTTGTCCTTCATAGGCACTTGATAAAACTAACTTAAAATACATTTTTTAGTAACTAACTTATAAAGTAAACAGAATGTAAATACAATATTTTTTGCCTCTATCTTAAAAGATTAATAGCGTTAATGAAATCATTTAGTATTCAAGTGCATATGTCGATACAATAAAGTCAAATTTTGCTAAACAATCATTACATTTCCCCAATAATTTAGCATTCTAAGAATTGTTTTCAGAATTTCTTTTATTACCGTATCCCTAGAAAATTTATATAAAGAAGTAGGATAGTCTATTTTATGTTTCGTACATAATTACACTAATGTTTAAAAAATTCTTTGTAATTTCTATTTTAATTGCTAATTCGAAAAAGCAAATAAAGGGTGTAGATGCAGAATTCATACTCTCCACTTAACCTAGTTTTTAGAAAAATAAAAACTGATTATTATTAATAAACATCATATCATATATTGGCACAATTTTTTGTGTGTGATATATTTGTTGCTATAACAACCAGTTGCACATAGTGCTGAACTTGTAATAATTGTGGTAAAGCTAGAATGTAAATTTAAATATGGAAAATGTGAGTTTTGCAGCAAACATTTATGGGTAATGTTCGTAACCAAAATAGTTATGAATTTAAAACAACAAGAACAAAAAAATATGTATATATCTGAAAATTAGTTTTCATTATGTTATTTTGCAGGGTAATAGACAACAAAAATCGAAAAACATTTATTAAAAATAATTTGTGCAAAAGTTTACTATTAGACATGGCTCAACTTCTTCACTGTCATTAAACTAGTGCACAATTTTACACTACTTTTTACATCTGTACCTCCCTGATTGGTTGAATTGGATAGTGTGAGTTTTGCAGCAAAACAGTTGTTGGATAATGTGAGTTATGCATCATAACGAGATTTTCAGCATTTTGTTTAACCTTAATATGTTTTTTATGGTCCAAATCACTATTACACTCCGATTTGCCTTAAAAAGACGAACACGGTGATATGAATAGCTCAATAGCTTAAAAAAGTGGGTAATGTGACTTTTGAATCTGTACCATTCAAATAAAATATATACATTGGTTAAATAGTAAAAAATAATAATAAAAAAATGTTTCACACGTACACAGGAGTCCACAGGTATTCAGGAATTCATACGTTGCATATACTAATATAACATCTTTCAAAGTACGTTTTTTAACGCTTACCAACACAGTTGAAATGTATTTATGACTTCGGTTTGTCTGTCCGTGATCTAATCTCTCGTAAAAATATTCGGATTAACCTGTAAATATTTCATTAACATTTACATTTATTGCAGAACGATCATTAACATTTATAGAAATCATCCACTCGTAGAGATCCAGCCGTTAAGCATAGGAACTTTTCTCCACTAGGAGAAATGTTTATTAAAAATTCATATTTTAGAATACAGATGTTGAATATTGCATTAGATTTTAAAATAAAATTAGTACAAAGTTAGCTTTTACAATACTGGTTCAGATCACAACATTTCTTAATATTTAAAAACAAATTATATAAGAAAAAGTATAAAAGAAAGTAATTAGAAAATTTATGAAAATAGTACTTAATCATAACACAACTAGTAATTTTGCATGGTTCAAGCTTTAAGCTGAAATAGGAACAGTATGAGTACAAAAAATGTGAACAGTATGTGAACTATAATATACAAATTACAAAACAAAATATATTCTATTTAAAAGTACTTTATAAATGTAGGTAAAAGGATCATAGATCGTTTTTAATGAAGGAGAAAAGTTTATTCTCTCAGAATATTGTAATTTTATTTTAGTTTATCATAGTTTAAAGGAAGAGTTATATTCAGATTTTGTCTCACTGTGACATTTTTATTGAAATTGAAAGTATGTCTCATTAGAGAACGATAACCATATATGTAATGTAGAACAGTTCCTGAGCATTTTTAGCATATACATGTTGGGTATAGAACGATCGCTATTGAAAATGCCGTGTGTAGCATTTATAGTTCGTTCACAAGGACAGTCAAAAATATTCAGTTAGATTGCTACTAATAGGAAGAAAACAGTTTCAAGTGCATTTTGATGATGTTAAGCCATTTCAAAGATAATGGAATTTATATGCATTTTCAAGTGCACTAAAGCAGGCTTTCTGTAGAATATGGGTTGCAAAGCATTTATTATTTATTTACAGGATCACAGAAAAGAATTCTGTTAAATAATGTTTTCGGTAAAGTATCGTTTTTATGTATTTTAATGATGTTACACTATTTCAAACGTAAATAAATTTATATGTGTTACTGAGGTGTTCTATAAGTTTCTTACTAAAAAGTATTGTGTGCATTGCATTTATCGTTCATTTACCAAGACACACAAAATAATTCGGTTACAGTAATGTAAGAATATTTTCATAATAATGTTTTAGAATATTTTCTCTTTTAATTAAAGTCATTACACATTTCTTCAATTATCCTAATAATATTAATTAAAAAACTCATATCTAATTGAATTCGGAAATTTTAGTCATATGTCATTATATTCAAATTCTAACAAGTTAGATACGCAAATTTAAAAAAAAAGAATAAAAAATAAAAGGACAAATTAGAAAATAACATGATATTCGTATTTACTACGCAAATTGTAGACTGATTTTTTATAATTAATTGTTCATTCGCTGAATAACATCATGCTTAAAACGATTTAAATATTGTAATGCACATGCACCGGTATCGAACGCGGTGCCTCTCAGATATCATGGAATTTCTATGACCATTGACAAACCGGGACGTTGAGCTATGGACATTCTTTTATTAAGAAACTTGGCAGGTCCACAGAGACGAAATGTAAAGTTGTAAAAAGCGCTTCTATTGGTTTAAAATGAGCTTGTGAATGTCATACGTCGTGTAGTGTAGGTCGTAACTAGTAAAATTAGGTTTTTTTTAGATCAGACAATAAATCTTTTCTATGGTGTAAATTATAAGTTCGAACTCATATCAGAACACAGATTATAAGATGTTCGTCGCTACATTCAGTGATATTATTATGTTATGTGAAAATGTATGAATCTGAAAAGCGACGCTTCAGAACAAAGAATGTTATCCTTTAACATTCACATGACTTTTTATTTTCTAAAGGCGTAATTTTGGAACATACATTCTTTAACAAAAGTCGTTTATTTTAGTCCCCATAAACACTCTTAATATTTGACTAGGTATTTTTAGAGTGCAATTTTAGTATTGAGTGACAACTGAGAAAAATAAAATATTTATTTTAACCGTGTCCGTATAGTTAACATATTGTGGCGGGTAAATTTTTAGTAAAATTTAGTTATATGCACTATATGGCCATTAATGACCGGCGACTTTCAATTTTGTGGAATAGTTAAAAATGCACCGGTCAGATTCTTCTGGAATTTTAGAATTTAAAATAACAGGTTGACTTCACATTTATCAACGTCGATTTGATAAGGAGTATAATTAGGGGGCCAAAAAAATGTAAAGAAAAAAAATAATACTTGAGATCACCCTGTAAAATAAAATGCACGAAATGATCTAACGCTACAGAATATACATAGGCAGACATTGTACAATATGTGTATTCATTTGTGTAAGAATAGCATGTATATTAATAGAGATATAGCGATTTTTTAAAAAAATTAAAAAAATTATTGCATGTTTTTTGCTTATAACGTACAGGGTTTTTAACCAAATTTAACGCCAGTTTTAGAAAAATTGACAAAATATAGTAGAAACAATATAGTGCAATTGGAATGTGAATATATTAAATATTTAAGGAAATATGGGCAGTTGTATAAAACATTTTTTATCTGCGCATGCGCGAACGATAAAAAGGAACATTTTACATAATTTAATAGTCAACTCTATGGAGCAACTTATTAAAAAACACCAGTCAAATATCGTAAGAATTCAGAGAGATATCGGCGTTAGAATGAGCTGTTTTTTAGTTTCTCACTAAAACTCGCTAAATGATAAGGGATAGTCCACAAATTGTCATGTTTAATTTTTATACTATATTTCATTTTTTTTATTGATACTTTAGTTCGTCTTGGAAAACTTTATTGCACCAGGTTATAATACTTTTGGAATGGATACTTTGATTTTGATAATTCTTTTTTTTTGTTCTAATAAGCTCGTTAGGGTAGTTTTTCAAAGAGAATTGAAGTATCATTAAAAATTGGAAAATAGCATAAAATAAAAAATGACAATTTGTGGAAAATCCCTTATCATTCAGCGAGTTTTAGTGAGAAACTAAAAAACAGCCCACTCTAACGCCGATATCTCTTTGAATTTTTACGATATTTGACTGATTGTTTTTAATAAGTTGCTCCATAGAGTTGACTATTAAATTATGCAAAAAGTTCCTTGTTATCGTTCGCGCATGCGCAGATAAAAATTATTTTATACAACTGTCCACATTTCCTTAAATATTTAATATATTTATATTCCAATTGCACTATATTGTTTCTACTACATTTTGTCGATTTTTCTGAAACTGGCGTTAAATTTGGTTAAAAACCCTGTATGTTATAAGCAAAAAACATGTAAGAATTTTTTTAATTAAAAAAAAAATCGCTATATTTCTATTATTATACATGCTATTCTTACACAAATAAATACACATATTGTACAATGTCTGTCTATGTATATTCTGTAGCGATAGATCATTTGGTGCATTTTATTTTACAGAGTGATCCCAAATATTATTTTTTTCCTTTAATTTTTTTTTGGTCCCCTATTTGTCCTCCTTATCAAATCAACAATGATAAATATGAAGCCAAACCTGTTCTTTTGGTTCCTAAAATTCCAGAAAAATCTGACAAGTATATTTTTAAATATTCGACAAAATGTCTAAAATTGAAAGTTTCCGGTCATTAATGGCCATATAGTGTACCTGATTTTGTCTATCTGGAAGTTTTATTTTTTGTTTTCAGTAAAATGGACTTTCATTTGGAATTTTAGCCTACAATTTGCAATCAGTAAACAACATTATTATATGATTAAAAATATTATCAACAAAATTATGTGTTAAATTTTAGAATAATATAAATTTCGCAGCTTCTGTTGGAAAAATATTAACACCTTGTGGTTTTTATTTATTTAATTTAGTTCTGTTCTTAGAATGGTTTTTTAAACCCATCCCTTATCATTAATCACAAGCCACACTTGTAATTGATTCACAAGACAAAGTTTACTCGGAGCTCACTGCGTTCCTAAACTTTTTCTTCATTTCTTGCCACTATTTCAAGTAAAAAATATTCGTAGTAGATTACTTTAACATCTGCAATAGATGACTACAAAAAATATTATTGTTTGAAAATAGTGGTAGTAAAATGAGCAAATTTTAGGAACTCTGCAAGCCCTCATTTACTTTACACGAGTCGCTTTACATGATAATGTTAGAGCTATGGGACAGTTCTTTTAAAATATCTCGTATTCATTTTAATATTTCAGATTTTTTTTTTTTTTTTTTTTTTTTTTTTTTTTGGCTTTTAGATAGCTGAGATCAAAGCGAGCGCTTTTCGCGTGGGTAAATTGGCCGCTTAATGCACTTAATCACTTTGCATTTGAAGTGCTTTATTGCATAATACTTTTGACTTACCTAAATGGAAAAGAAAACAGTTGTTTTTTTAAATATAACTGAATACCGTGAACATTCTTATCAAGAGTAAGGTCTCATGATCTTTAAAGTTTTAACTACATTTTCTTTATTTTATTTTATTTTTTATTTAATTTATTTATTTATTTTTTAACCCGGAACCGAAAACAGGCCGTTCGATTCTAATACTAGACAAACTATATCGAAAAACAGGAGAACCATATTTACTTAAACAACATGCAATAGTCACAACCAAGTAATGAACAGCACAGGCCGCAGCATCAAAAATTAGTTTTTAGATTAGCTTTGGTGACGAAATGAAAGAACAATAAGTTTACTGTGTAATGAAGTGTTAGATGATTTCGAATTTTGATTGAGTCGTTTGCTCAAAGTTTGTTTCACTTTTTTTTTTGCATTTCTTTTTCATTATATTTTAATTGATATTGAATTTATTTTTCCTGGTCAATTTTATTTTTCTATCTATTTATTTATTTTTATTATTTATTCTTTTTATTTATTTTTCTTCTTCGCCTTATGCTTGTTATTATTCCCATTCTTATAACTTCTTCTTCTTCATATTTATTCCTATTTATTTTCTTATTTATTTATTTTTAATTAATATATTTTTTTCTATATCAGGTTGATTGTTCCAATTTTTGAACCTTTTAAAAACGTTATTCATATCCACCTTTTACATTATTTGCACATTACACTTTTACATATTTATATATGTAGATATAGATATATGTATACTGAATTACTTTCTCCCGGTAATGGTTTTTCAAAGAGATTGCTACTTGGAATTAAGTAATTTACCGGTAATATTGATATGGATAAGAGTGAATGAAAATAAGTTATAATGATG
Source organism: Maratus michaelseni (assembly GCA_963931845.1). NCBI lineage: Eukaryota > Metazoa > Arthropoda > Arachnida > Araneae > Salticidae > Maratus > Maratus michaelseni. The sequence continues at coordinate 170,113,629 of OZ007591.1, forward strand.
ATTGAATAAATTCCGTTTTACCGTACGTACCACCTAAATTAATCATATTTTCGAATGGAAATTTCATTAAATTGTTTGCCGATTCCAATAACAGAATATTTCATTAAAATTTTTGTTCTTCTTTATTTTATATACACAAACCTTTTTACTTAATTGCCACTAATTCTATTAACTATACTTTTGTATAAGCAGCCTATGCTGCAATATTATTTAGGTAAACGCTTTTCACGTTGCAATGTTGATAGATATTGTTTGTGAATTTTTGGAACATGCATATGAAAAATTTCAACATCCTTGTTCTGCACACAAAAAATATTTTTTGCAGAAATAAGCATAAGAGTATATTAAACATGCGCCAAGAATATAAAAAAAAGTAAAATTAAAAGTGATAAACTTTTAAGTATATAAAACGTATGTAAACGAGTGATTACTCATAACAAAACTTTTGTTGTAGGTATTTTATGCTGCAGTTCTGCATGTCTGATAAAGTTTTACTAAACCAAACTCAATTTATCACTCTGCTTCAACTTTCTTATAAATTATGATGAAAGTTGTTTTTAAAAATGAAATCGTATGCATTACAATGAGTGTAGGATACGAAGTTAGTTTTCTACTTTCAAAAAGTGATGATGTAATGTAAAGTAAAGGTTTTTTTTTATTTGTTTGTTAATGTAACATCAATGCACAAAAACACGAAAACATAAATGTAAGAACTTTCCACCAAGAGTAAATTTTAAATATAGAAACGATTTGTTTGCAAGAAGAAGAACTAACTTTATATACAAGATATAATGAACTTGAATTTTCATATCCACAACATCATTAAAATGTTATGGAAAAAGTAAACTTTTGATAAATTATGGGCATTGGCAAACTACTTATTTTGTGAAAATATATGTTGTAATATTCAGAACATTAGAAAAAGTTCCTCATCTTTTCAAAGAATGAAATATGCATAGATTTTGACTTAGTCTAGATAATTCCTTTATCACAATGATTTTTCAAAAATGGAAAAATATATGATTGTTAAAATAATATTTAATTTTACCTTCTCTTGTTTGAGTAGCCTTTACGAATTTATAGTGTAAACTTGCAAGTTGATAGAAGTAAATTTTATTTGAAAAAAAAAACTACAACAATATTTTGGAATTGCGCTATACTTTTTCGAAAAAATACTTTGGCGAGCCAAAATTATTTTTTTAGCCAAAAGATATTGTTTGCAATAATATTACAATGTGGATGGATCTTATTTAGGCATATGAATCATGTGCAGGTACATAGGACACCAAAACTTTGGTACAGAGAAAATAAAGCTAGAAGGATGTTCATAACGTTTTTGCTATTGTCATTATGCAAACCAAATATATTAGAGTTCTAGCAGTAAATATTACAATGCGAATCGTATTTAGGCATATGAATCATGTGCAGGTATATAGGACATCAAAACTTTGGGACAGACAAAATAAAGCTAGAAAAGATGTTCATAACTTTTTGCTATTGTCATTATGCAAACTAAATCGATTAGAGTTCTAGCAGTAAATATTACAATGTGGATCGTATTTAGGCGTATGAATCATGTGCAGGTACATAGGATACCAAAACTTTGGGATAGAGAAAATAAAGCTAGAAGGATGTTCATAACTTTTTTGCTATTATCATTATGCAAACTAAATCGATTAGAGTTCTAGCAGTAAATATTACAAATTGGATTGTATTTAGGCATATGAATCATGTGCAGGTACATAGGACATCAAAACTTTGGGACAGAGAAAATAAAGCTTGAAGGATGTTCATAACTTTTTTGCTATTGTCATTATGCAAACCAAATAGATTAGAGCTCTAGCAGTAAAATAATAGTACGATAATATTAGTACATCACTTCAGCTTGAGATGGCATAACGTATGCAATGATTGAACTACCACTTCACGCTGGCGATTGGAAAAGAAATTCAATTGTGATACAAAGCCAGAGATTATACAGAAATTCATGACGAATTCTTTACTTTCGCAGGTGAATACAATATTGCACTTAAAAAAAAAAGTATTGATTTTACAGTATAATACTGGCACTCCAGCTGCCAGTATTATCTTTAGGTTTATCTTTAGGTATTATCTTTAGGATATACTTTCACATATTCGAAGTTTCAGGTGTCGCAAAAACGCTGAATGTATTTCCCGAAACCACTGCTTGCTACACACACACAATCAAACAAACAAACAAAAAAAATGCTAGTTATAATATTTTTTTTTACATTTTTACACATATGTTTCTATTTGTTATTTTGTATATATCTCTGATAATACTGTAAGTTTTAAAGAAAAATAATAAATACATTTTAACATAAAAACACTATACTTCCATCATTTTTTTCATTTTCGTTTTTATTCCAGAGTGTTAACAAAGACTAGTATACAATAAATCAATCTATTGTCAACTCAGTATGAGAAACTTCACTGTGTAGTTTTTGCTCTAATAGCATGTGATATAATTTTTTCGTTTCCACTGTGAAGTCCTCATTTCAATTGCTAGTTTCCAAATGACATCACAGTAATGCCAACTGGAGACTTCTCACACAAAGCAAAGGTTATAGGGACTTCGCAGTAGAGTCTCCCAGTGACGGTCAATTGAGAGTGATTAGGTGATTTAATCTTTAAATCGCTTGCTGAGTTGTAACGATGTCAAAGGTCATGGCGATTCCCTAGTAGAGTCTTCATATGACAGTCACATGAGAGTCATCAGGTAACATCATTGTAACGTCACACGGTGTCTCATGGCAAAGCAATAGTCACAATGACTTCACAGTTTAGTCCCCAAATAATGGTCACATGAGAGTAGTAATGAGACGAATGAAATATATTACATATTGGTTTACCATAGCGACTGTGAACATTTGTGACGTCACATCGATTGGCTGTGACATTAGAGTACTACCAATTTACTACACCTACCATTTACAGCGATTTCTTTTGACCATTCACAATTAACTTTTGCGTACGAAGATTAGAATTTTGTGTTCGTCCTTAAATTTATGGATACCAGTGCATATAGTAAACAAGAACGGAAAATCATGCGTCAAGAATAGATTTTGAAACACTTTCCAACGCATCCAGAAAAGTATAACACAACTTCAGCGTTAAATAAGGTGAAAGAAGATATGTAAGTAAATAGTTTAGAAAACATATAAAACATTTAAAAATTACCTTTCATAGTCAAAAAAGTAGTCGAAATATGTTGTGTAGCCTTGTATATGAGCTATAGATTTCGTTATATACTACATACCATGATAAAATTTAGTTCAGTTAGAAAATTCACATTTACCAATTTTCGCCAATCGATGGAAATATACTTGTAATCTTTTGTGCAGTCTTGTATATTATCCAGAGATTTCGTGCGCAGATATTAAACTAAAATTTATTTCAGGTAAAAACAAAAAACAAAAAAAACATAAAGCAACTTAAAACTCACTTCCAGCAATTATCAACCATAAACGGCAATGCGTGTTGTACTTTTGCGCCCCGTATCTGAATTTATTCCACAAACTTCTCTTACGAAGTAAATATACGAACTAAATATAATATAGTTAAGCAGTAAAATGCGTAACACAGTTAAAGACAACTTTTAAGCAATTCACTCAAATAGTCAGTCATACTTATGAATTCTTTTGTGTAGCCCTGTATATGATCAACATAAGTTATACACACCATGCACTATCCATAAATTTAGTTAAACTTGAAAACGCAAACTGAAGTAGGAAACTCACTTATCACACATAGACTATAATTATCGCACATAGACTGTAACCTAATTTTATTGTGTGTCCCTGTAAGTGAATTATAAACACAATGCATGTGGTGTCTGAATAGTGACATTGACTCTATGGTTTATATCGATGAACTGAATAAACTATATTATAAGATACTGTGAACGAGAGTATGGAATATAGTTGTTGTGTTTAAGATGGCTAAGAGAGTTGTATGCCGATTGAGCATAGATTGAAAATGTTATAGTTTTTGTGTATATAAATGTTTGTGTTGTTATAGTAAAGTATGTGCATCGTGTCCGATTTCAGTTTCCATTATTAGATGTATTTATACCCACGCAAACACGACAAAACAGCTGGCGACGAGAATTTAAAAAATTGAACTGTTGGAAGACGGCTCAAGGTAATTTTTTTTTTCATCTTGTAATTACTAGATTGAATTATGGAGAAACAAATTCAAGAGTTATTGAAGCAGAATCAAGAACTGATTCTTGCTCTTCAGAATAAAGAGAGTAGCTCTCACAAAGTATCTGTGCAATTTGAAAAGTTTAATGAAGAATATGAAAACTTCGATAGTTTTTTTGAAAGATTTCTCACATATTTAGATGTACAAAAAGTCCCAGAAGACGCTAGGGCTAAAGTATTTATTTCTTCTTTAAGTGCTAAATTGTATCAGTTATTAAAAAATTTGCTGTCTCCAGAAATTCCTTCTGCGCAAAGCTTGTAAAAATTGAAAGATGTTTTGAAAAAACATTTAACCCCAAAGCCATTGGTCATACCTTCTCGACATAAATTTCTGAATCGTAAACAGCGGGAAGGGGAGAGTATTAATACTTATATAGCGGAACTCCGAGCACTAGCAATTAATTGCTATTATGATAGCAATATGTTAAATATCATGTTACGCGATGTTTTTGTTAGCGGATTACGCGATAAAACAATTCTGGATCGATTATTTCAAGAAGATAACATAGATCTAGATAAAACCTTGCAAATAGCTTTAGCCATGGAAAAAGCATTTAAGGGGGCAAATGATATTATGGGTCGAGGAATAAATGCAGTTCATGCAGTAAAAAAACAATGGAACAGGAAATCAAATTATGCTGAAAAACAGCGAAAATCTTTATTTTGCACGCGATGCACCGGCACAGACCATGTCAAAGAAAAATGTAGATTTATTTCCAGTAAATGTGATTTTTGTTCAAAAATTGGTCACATAAAAAAGGCGTGTTTCGCAGCAAGAAAAGCAAATGCTAGACCAGTTAAGCAAAAACAAGTAAATTTTAAGGATGTGGTTGAAAACAATAACCAGGTCCCATTATTTGGATTAAATTCCAATGACTGTACTTTACGTGAGGAAGAACCGAGACGACCTCCGATAATGATTAATTTAAAAATTGATGGAAAAAATTGCTCAATGGAGTTAGATACTGGCGGGGCAGTCAGTGTTATGAGTATAAGGAATTTTAGGAAAATTTCACGGAAGAAAATTCAACCCACTAATATAGTTTTTAAAACCTATAATGGTGAAGCATTAGTACCTATGGGGTATGTTACAGTTAAAGTTGAATATAAAAATCAAACTTCGAATTTGAACTTATACATTGTTAAGGAGGACTTGGATACCATTTTTGGCCGTGAATGGCTTCATAAAATAAATCTAGACTGGAACGCTATCAAGGCATTAAGGGCTACAGCTAAATTAAACTTAAAAGATCTTTTGGAAGAGTATAAGGATATTTTTGATGATAAACTCGGGGAAATAAATAATTATGAAGCTAAGCTCGAACTTAAACCCGATGTTAAACCTGTATTTTGTAGGGTTAGAACATTGCCATTTGCTTTAAAAAGCAGAGTTGAAGATGAAATAGAAAGATTAGAAAAAGAAGGTATTATAGAAAGAGTTGAAAGCTCTGAATGGGCAACGCCAGTAGTACCGGTCGTAAAATCGGATGGCAGTATACGATTATGTGCGGATTATTCAGTAACCTTAAATCCCAATTTAATCGTGCCACAACACCCTTTGCCGAAGTTGGAGGAGATATTCTCTAGTTTAAATGGGGGAAAACAATTTTCAAAATTAGATTTCAAACATGCGTATTTACAAATGAAGATCCATCCTGAAAGTCAAAAACTGTTGACAATAAATACTCATAAAGGACTCTATATTTGCAAGAGGCTTATGTTTGGGTTAAACGCAGCACCTGCAATTTGGCAGCGGTACGTTGATGGATTATTCCAAGGTATGGAATGGGTAAAAGTGTTTATGGATGATGCTAGAATAACAGGAAATGACGAAATGTCACATCTTAAAGCTTTAGAGCAGTTTTTCAAAACGTGTAAAGAGCATGGCCTGAAACTTAATCTAAGTAAGAGTCAATTTTTTCAAAATGAAATAAATTTTCTAGGGCATAAAATTGATGCAAATAGCATACATAAAACTGACGAGAAGATTTCAGCGATTTTAAATGCTCCTGTACCTAAAAGTGTACAAGAAATAAAGAGTTTCCTTGGATTAGTAACGTTTTATGGTAAATTTTGTAAAAATTTAGCGACTATTGCAAATCCTCTTAATAGTTTGACAAGAAAAGATGTGAAATTTAAATGGTCGAAGAATTGTCAAGTTGCCTTTGAGAAAATAAAACAAGAAATTTGTTCAGAAAAAGTCTTAGTTCATTATGATCCGAAACTTCCCTTAATCCTGGCAAGTGATGCATCTCCAGTTGGTATTGGTTGTGTCTTATCTCATCGATATCCAGATGGTTCTGAACGGCCAATAGCTTTTGCATCCAAATCCTTAACCAAGACTGAGCAGAAATATTCTCAAATCGACAAAGAGGCCTTAGCAATAGTGTGGGCAGTAAAAAAGTTTTACTTATACCTAAAGGGAAGAAGGTTTACTTTAATAACTGACCACAAACCTCTAGTAGCGATTTTTGGATCAAAACGAGGGTTACCAGTATTAGCAGCCACAAGATTACTACATTATGCATTGATTTTACAATCATTCCAATTTGACATAGTATTCCGAAAAACTGATGACCATGGAAATGCAGACTTTTTGTCAAGATTACCTAAAACTTCTGAAGAATTGGAAGTAAAAGATGACATTACAATATTCCAGATGTCACAAATTGAAACACTACCAGTTACTTCAAGGGAATTACGGCAAGACACGTGGAGAGATGAAGAATTAGGTCCACTTTTAGAAGCCTTACGAAAAGGTCTGAATTTGCACGTGAGAGAAGCACAATATACTATTGAAGATGGATGCATTATGTACGGACAAAGAGTGTGTGTTCCGAAGAAATATCAAAAAAGTGTTCTGGAAGAACTGCATGAAGGGCACTTGGGTATGGTTAAAATGAAAGCAATCGCAAGATCATTCGTCCATTGGAAAGGGATTGATAATGATATAGAAGAAGCAGCCAGAAATTGCACTGACCGTGCCAGACACAAATCAGATCCTACAAAGGCAAAAGTTCATTATTGGGAATATACCAGCATGCCTTGGGAACGTATACATGTTGATTTTGCCGGTCCTATATTTGAATATATGTTTTTGGTGATAGTTGATGCTCACTCGAAGTGGTTGGAAGTTTATCCAATGAAGGTGACCACAGCGAAGAAAACAATTGAATGTCTACGAGACAGTTTTGCGCGATTTGGATTGCCATTAGTCCTGGTCAGTGACAACGGGCCACAATTCTCATCTGATGAATTTCGGAGATTCATGAGAAGGAACGGTATCAAGCACAAAACTAGCGCACCATTTAAACCATCAAGTAATGGACAAGCTGAACGTTATGTGCATACAGTAAAACAGTCGCTGCGAGCTATGCAGACTTATGAAGGAAGTATACAGCAAAAATTGAGTACATTTTTGCTACAATACAGAAAAGCACCCAATGCAACAACAAGTTATAGCCCAGCAATGTTATTCTTAAAAAGAGATGTCCGAACCAGAATTGATTTACTAGTACCTCAACTGAAATCGAGGATTCAAGAAAAAATACGAAAGGGAGTATTTGAATTCGGAGACAGAAAATTTGACGTCGGTGATTCTGTAGCGGTGAGAGATTATAGATCAGCAAATTCAAAATGGAAGTTTGGGAAAATCATTAATAAATATGGAGCTCTACATTACACTATCAATGTTCAAGGCGCACTAGTAAGACGTCATGTTGGTCAAATCCGTTCAGTGGGTGAACAAGTACAAGAGAATGATTCTATATCTAATGAATATCGAAGATTTCCAACAACAAGGTCTAAAGACACTCCTTCAGAGCCGGAACATTCCAGTGCTGAAAATATTATTCCACAGATATCCAATGAGGAACCAGTTGCATCTGCTTCAACGGATGATCCGACTCCAGATTTGACTTTGCAAACTCACCAGCCAAGTAGTTTGTCAACAGTTACCGCTACGACAGATACTCCACCGGTTCAAGCAAGCCCGACTGTAATACCCAGACGATCTCAGAGAGTTCGCCGACCACCCAAGAAGCTTGACCTGTAAAGGGGGAGGAGATGTGGTGTCTGAATAGTGACATTGACTCTATGGTTTATATCGATGAACTGAATAAACTATATTATAAGATACTGTGAACGAGAGTATGGAATATAGTTGTGTTTAAGATGGCTATGAGAGTTGTATGCCGATTGAGCATAGATTGAAAATGTTATAGTTTTTGTGTATATAAATGTTTGTGTTGTTATAGTAAAGTATGTGCATCGTGTCCGATTTCAGTTTCCATTATTAGATGTATTTATACCCACGCAAACTCGACAATGCACACCCTACTTTTCAGTGAGGAATTGTAGCCTCAGTGAGCATCAGTAATGCATATAAATTTCCTTATGTTTGAAATAGTGAAACATCATTAAATTACACTGCAAACGATTATTCCCCGTAGAACACTGTGTAACAGAATTCTTTTATGTGACACTGTAAATGAATAATAAATGTTTTGCACCTCATATTTTACAAAAACCATGTTTTAGTGAGTTTCATAATTATATATCAATCTCACCGTGTTTCAAATGGTATAACATAATTAAAATTCAATTGAAAGGATTTTTTCCCATTGACTGTAACGTAACAGTATACTTTTTACTGTCCCTGTAAACAGATTTTAAATGTTACACACTTCATTTTAAATAGGGATCATGCTATAGAAAACGACGATAAGATACCAAAAATTCCAGGGCAATCCGAGTATATTTACGAGAGTTAAAGCACGGACAGGCGGACAGACAAACCGAAGTCATGGAAACTTTTCGAATCTTTTAGAAAGTGTTAATAAAAATTAGTGGTATTGCGTATATTCACCTAATTATGATGAATAACTTTTTTTTTCTAACCGACAATTATTATTAGTTAAAATTCTTATAAAAATAAGTTTTTTATATTTAATGAGAAAAATTAATAAAAATAAAAATAACTCTAAAACCTGACTGCATTTCTACCGAAAAATAGATTTTCATTTTTTTCCGAAATTAAAAACCCGAAAAGAAAGCTCAATCACAAATTTCGCCTTTCAATCTAGAGAAATCCCCTAAGTTAGCAACACTGCTAATAACAGTTATCATAATGATATTTCTTCCCCCAGGGAAAAACATTGACATGTAACAGCTAAACTTCAGAAGTACTAGCTTTAGTATTTGATTATAAGTTTGTAAGCTGCCTTTTTGTTCTACAGTAATTTTTACTAAATCTTCTATATATGAAAAAAGAACATGCTTTTTTTCCCAGAAAAAATCAATTTGTTATACGCACTCAAAATTTCTCTATACTACTTTTACAACATAAAGGAAAAATTTTCGAAAAGCAATTCTTCTACTAATGCACGTAAAATAAAACCCTGTTCTTTTATTTGATTTTGGGAATATAGATTTATTGGGACAGACAGAGAATACGATTATCTTTAGAGTCTTTTTTGAGTTAGTAGATAAAACATTTAATGAATCATGAAAATGAATATTTTCAATATGTGATTTAACGCGAATTTACACTGCTTTATGGCTTTTTGTTAGACTGCAAAAGATTATGTTATAAAGTTGGGTGATTTCTTTAAAATCATTCCATTATAAGTAAATGGATTTCATGTGGAAACAAGATTTTGTGGATTTCGAGTCCTATAAAATCAATTTACTGACATTTTATTTGGGTATATTTCAAGTGGATTGTTATAATCCTATGAACCTAAATCTGCAACTTTATAAAACATCTGAATCACTATTTTGTTTTTTTTTAAATATATTTTATCATACAGTAATTCTAATTTACTGCTGTTTTAATTATATTTTTTAATAAGAAGTGCAGTGCTTTTAAAAATAATTGTTTTGTTATTTAAATATTTAATATTTCTATTAAAAATCAAACAACAACAAATTTCTGCTAATAAACAATTTTTTATAGAAATTTTAAAACTATAAAATCAAATAACCTTTGAATCATTATTTCTGTATTTGCATATTTTTTGGAGCAGAAAAAGTTATAAGAATGACGGAATATTCTATTATGTTAATATACAGTAGGAAACGAAAATCGTCCAGACCGTGGAGATTCCGGATTTTCAGATATTTTGGACTGACTATTTAAAAAAAAACTGATGTATATATATTCCTCACTGGAATTATATATTGGACTTATATGTATCACCGTATTATATGTACACTGTAAAAAAACTTCCGTGAAAAAAGGTAACATGTATCGGCAGCAAAGTTGTCTTCTATCCTCCGTTTTTTCACAAAATTACCGTTTTGGCATTTTCCCGTTTTGAAAATGAAAAATTTCCGCTATTCAAGACGCGGAATTTCTATTTTCAGAAATAAATATGAACAGTAGCGCAATATTAAAAAAATACATGCAATAATTGTATGTACTAATCCAAATACGGAATAGGTAATTGTATTACGCAGTATCACACATTTTTTATCGCCTTGTGTTCCTCAGGATTATAACCTCTGTACTTGCAATTAGACTATGAATGCTCTGTTCCCAACACAACTTGGCCACATCCAACTGTTCGGTTGTAGGTCAAAATATCAATTACGAAATTATAGATATTTCCCGTTTTATCTCAACTGAAAAGGATGAGGCTTATCTGTCCCGTTTATTTGTCTTGAACGGGCCATTTTTGTTTTTAACATTCAACGAGTAAGGATTTTTATATAATTATTTGATAACTATTTGAGTTAATAATTATGAACTTTAAAACCCATATTAAGAAAGGTTTATTTTATCATTTAATGTGCCCAAAAATATACGCACATATAAAATTATTTAATTTAGTTTAAAATATAATAATTTTTTTACAAAAGAATTATTCTTACATGCATTGTGCGCATGATTTTTCACATGTGAAGCGCTAAAACCATCCATTTTTTTTATGAGTAGCGATATAATGTGTTCTCAAAATTACCTACAATAAAAAAAAAATAAATGTGTAGATCCTCAATTTTTTTTTATTTATTTTTTTAACTCGAAATATTGAGTTTTTTTTTAAATACAAAAGTAGTCGTGAATTCTAAACTTCTTACTTGAGAAACATAATAGTAGGTCATTTTGTGCTTCTATATGGTTAATGCATTCAGTCGAAATTTCATGAAAAACCCAACATCTATTTCATCTAGTCAACATTTCATCTTGGCAAAATTTCATCTAGCCAACCATTTTTCAGAAATATTGCACGAATTAACTAAAATGATCGTTTTGAGAAAACTGACTTTAAAGATAAACTTATCTCTTAATCATATAAACTCACTGATATTTCACAGTTAAAATATTCATATTGATGAAAAGCACTCTTCTTTAGATAAAAATATATCCTCTGATAAAATATTACTAAGAAATTATGATTAATGTCATTAAAAATGTGAAAACGATGGATTTCGCGATAACGGTAAAAAAATACGTTTATCATGTTCACATGGAAATCTGATATTGCAACTGATAGTATCAATATAAAACTTAAATAATTAAAATAAATAAATGTTCAATATAGCTTTATATATATATATATATAGCTAAAATTAATCAATTGAAAATTAATAAAACATTATTGAAAATAATATTCAATTTAATGATATCGAGTTTTTTTTATGCAAAAGTAGTCGTGAATTCTAAACTTTTTATAACTTGAGAAACATAATACAGTAATCCCTCAACATTCGCGGTTTTAACATTCGCATGTTTTGATTATTTGCGAATATGAAAATGCGGAAAAACGTAACATTCGCGAGAATCTGACTTGATTATTCGCGATTTTTTTATTATCTCTTTCTTTTTCAGAGTTTATAGTGGTTAAAGATTATTTCCTCAGTGTTTTCTTAGTATCTATTTTACAAATCAATTTTCAGTTGTTAACTGAAAAAGGAGCGAGTGTTTTAGGAAAGCAAAATAATCACAGAAAAATACTCATTGCAATGCAAATATTAGAAGTGGTAAGGTAACGGAATCTTTAGTCTATTAATTTAACATGTTCAAGTTCTCCTAGAGATGGAGCTGAAACTGCACTTAGAAAATAACAGCATTTCTGAAGCATTTAGATGTATTTAAATGTCGTATTTTAATATTGTATCGCATACGGATCCACTTAATACATTAATATACATTTTTGAAAAGAGAGAGTCGAAATTACTTTATACAAAAAAAAAAACTGTCTTTTTAGCTGTAATTATTTCTCTAGTCAGTTAATTTGAATTATCTTCAAAAAATTTCATATTTATGAATATGTGTGTACATTCACCTTCTACATATATGTTATGCGTAACGTATTGTTAATACATATATCCTTTCGTTCTTTTAAATGTTGTGCCATTCTAATAAAAATTTCATAGAACGTAACTATTTTTTTTAGTGCAGAAAGATAGACTCAACATTCGCGGATTTGATATTCGCGAGCTTTCCCTGGAACGTAACTCTCGCGAATGTTGAGGGATTACCATAGTAGGTCACTTTATGCACCTATACGGTTAGTACATTCATTCAAATTTTCAGGAAATTCTAGCCAACCATCTTTCAGAAATCCTGCGCGCAGTAATTAAAAACATCGTTTTGAGTAAGCTGGCTTTAAAGATAAATTTAGCTCTTAATCATATAAACTCACTGATATTTCACTGTTAAAATATTTGTATTGATGAAAAATACTCTTCTTTACAAAAAAAAAAATTATGAAATATTACTAAGAAATTATGATTAATATCATTAAAAATGGAAAACGATAAATTCCTAGATAACTGTGAAAAAATTATAATTGAATTAATCCCTTCTACTCCTCAGACAGTTGCTTATTTAAACTTTTAGAGTATATTTTCAGTTATAAAATAATACATAAAAACTGTAAAAACAAAAAAATGTACATGAAATAAGTGAAAATTTAACAAACTAGACTAATAGTTCCTAAGCGTACAATTAAAAACCACCCACAGCATAAGTTTGTCCTTACATAAGTTTTGTGATGTGGAATCACATATATTTTTCTTAAATTAGTCCTTTTATTTTAATTTTCAGTTTAAACTAACTTTTAATTATTTAGTTATTTTACCCTAATTTTTATTTCTCTCCCGCCGTAATTTTCCTCCATTAAAAGAAAATATATTTAACAGATGTACTTATCAATAAAAATTTTCTCACATAGATAGAATTCATTTAAACGATTAATCAACCTCACTAGATATCCAAGAAAAAAAAAGAAAAGAGATGAAGATTGATTTTGTATTCGGTCTGCATGTTATTCTCATTCCGTCCAACGTTCGTTAGAAATGTCTGTGTCTGCTTGATTTTTGAGTTTAGCATTTTCGGTAAATCATAAACATTTCCAGTACATGAGAGTTGTTTTGTCTACTTCAGCTAGATTCCCAAAACTTTGCTCTCAACGCACATTTGGCATTCGCATTTCATCATTCATTTCATATGAAATGAATGATGTCATATAAGTTAAAAATTATCAGTTACGCATTAGGCAATTAGGAGAAATTTTGAATATGAAATGAATGATGTCATATAAGCTAAAATTATCAGTTACGCATTAGGCAATTAGGAGAATTTTTGAATATGAAATGAATGATGTCATATAAGCTAAAAATTATCAGTTACTCATTAGGCAATGAGGAAAATTTTTGAATTACAGGACAGGGCTACCAGAATAGCAGTCCTAAAAAGTGAGCCAACAAGAATGTGAATGCCAAATGTGCGTTGAGAGCAAAGTTTTCTGAATCTAGCTGCAGTAGACAAAACAACTCTCATGTATTGGAAATGTTTATGATTTACCGAAAACGCTAAACTCAAAAATCAAGCAGACACAGACATTTCTAACGAACGTTGGACGGAATGAAAATAAAATGCAGACCGAATACAAAGTCAATCTTTATCTCTTTTCTTTTTTTTTTCTTGGATATCTAGTGAGGTTGATTAATCGTTTAAATGAATTCTATCTATGTGAGAAAATTTTTATTGATAAGTACATCTGTTAAATATATTTTCTTTTAATGGAGGAAAATTACGACGGGAAAGAAATAAAAGTTAGGATAAAATAACTAAGTAATTAAAAGTTAGTTTAAACTGAAAATTAAAAAAAAGGCTTAATTTAAGAAAAATATATGTGATTCCACATCACAAGTTTCAATAAAATAAAACATTGATTTCAAATTCATATTTGTGTATCCTTTAAAAATACTAAGGATTTCATTATTCGTTTAATCCGAGCACAGACCAAGTTTCTTTACAGAAGCACTTTTGGTATCTGCTTCTACAGCAGAATTTTCAGATTTAGTAAATCTGTTTACAGTAAACTTATATTTTCGGCTTCTTTTGCCAGAATTTCTTTTAGGATGCAAAGTACCCTCTGTATTATAAATATCAATGTTTTTAAAAATATATAGCTAAGTAAATATTAATAAGGAAATCAAAATTGCGTTGAACAAGCAGTTTAAAATCAATGAACAATGTTACAATCCACCGCTTGATCGAAGTAAACAAACTCCAACAGATTGAAGTAGGAGTTAATAAAACTCAGTCACGTAACAGTAGAAATATAAAACCATAGGGTGTATAATTTAAGAGTTAGAACACAAGCGAAAAATAAATAAAACTGAAATGAAGCTCGCTAGCAGCTGACTCAAAAAGGTAAACAAACAATCAAGGCTCTTTAAATACTAGCAAAACATGAAAAGGGCTTACATTGTTTTAGTCATAAATTCTCTTCTAATGCTAATTTCTGTAATGGTTTTTCATTAAAATGTTCCTAAAGAATAATAATTAATTATAAGCTATTACAAAATCGATTTTTGGACACTTTAAAGGGTACCTGACCTTTTATTCAGAATTTTTTTAACTAGGCCATGTAGCACAGATGCCAGATATCATGAGTGAGATAGTTGTTAGTATGTGTACTCTACGGGTAAAAATATGTATTCTTTCGGAAATAATTTCCATTACAATACATCAAGATATAAATTTCGAAATATTGCATAATAAAATTTTCCATCTCATAATCTTTTATGTCTAATTCGGTAGGAAAAGATATATTAATACAAACTAATATGTACTATGATTAACCCATATATGCCAATCAAACAATGCAATATTTATAAACTTTCTGATACTTTCCAACATGATTTTCCCAGTCTTTGAATACTACCCTATTAATAAAAGTATTTATCTGATTTAGCTTAAATAAACCTATTCCGAAAGTTTTGACAATTTTCTTAATTTCTTTATCTCTGTTTAGTAAGGATATTTTATCCTTAATCTTCTTAAATTCCATCATTTTGGGTACTTCTAGTACAATAATCTTTTGTGTTATGTTCGGTTATCATAAAAGACGTTAATGCTATAATTTTGTAGCTTTATTGTTGGGTAATCCTTCCCAATAAATTTTCCGGCAACATCTGAAATTGCATATGGATTAATTACATTGTATATATCATTAAAACTTTTCCGTACTAAAAATCTGCATGTATTCTACTATTCCATCTCATCATCATTGATCTCGGGTTGCAACTGGGGATACATTTTCAAATCAATTTTCAAGCAAGGTAGCAAGGTTTGATTCATATCTGTACTTATAAAAGGGCTGTAGATAAATGATGTCACACTTTTTTTCAATAGTTTTGACCCCCCCTCCCCCCCTTTGTCACAAACTGTCACACTTCACCATACCCCCTCCCTCCCTCTTGTCACATGTCACACTATATTACATAAACATATACTTGCAGTTCAGAAACAAAGCACTACGTTATAGATCATATTTCAAATTTTATTTTTAAACTTTAACTATGTGTTTTAATGATATTTGTGAGCATAACAATAAAAATGATTCGTGCACTTATTTTGTATGAAATAAGATTAAGGTTTACAACAAAAAATATATTTAATATACAATAGTAATAACATATTAATATGAAGGAGCAAATGATTTTTTTTAAAGAAAGGAATATAAGTAAAAACAATTCACATGAAAGTTGTTTTAGCCCTGATTATAAAATACCCTCAAATTCTGGTAATTTCAAAATAACATCAAAATTTAATCTGCCAAAATGTGTGATGTCACACTTCTTCTTACACCCTCCCACCCCCTTGTCACAAACTGTCACAATTTCATGAACCCCCCTCCCCCCTCCAAGCGTGACATCATTTATGGACGGCCCCAAAGAACATGTCCTGATGACTCCTAATCAAAGCCGACTCTCAACCATTGCTTCTAGGATAATGAAATTTGAAAGACATGTTCCTTTCACAATGTTTTTTGAAAATGGATTAATGGATTTAATGGATTTTTGAAAATTTACCTCCTACGGGGGTTAAATGGGGGGTCGAAAATTTTAGGTGATTTCGCCATATCTCATCAACAGTTTTAGGTAGGAGCATAAAATTCAGGATAACAAAACTACTAAAAAAAAAGATAAACATGTATTTCAGCTATTTTAGAAATTCAACCACTAAGAGTTTTAGGTCAGTTTGCCATACCTCAGCAGCAGTTTTAGATAGAAACGTGAAATTCAGCATAACAATTCTACTAAAAAACACATTTCAGCTATTTTATAGCTAGCGATTTTGTCGGAAACATCGACTACGAAGCCTATTATGAAAGATTAGACGATGCATTAGGAAAAATAGACGAAATACGTTTTTTGGAAGCAGCGATTTGCGATTTAAATATCAAACGCCATATTTATGGGCTCGGGTAAGTACAAGGTTTCGTTATAGTGATTGCCGTATAATCCGTTTATAAGCGTGAAACGCACAGGGCTCTGTTAAAGTTATTGTCATTTTAACGATTTATGTACGCAAATTTCTCAGAGCCCCGTTATAGGAATAGCTCTATTAACGGTATATGACTGATAAGAATACATTAACAATTTATTTTCGTATAGTTTAAAATAAAGTAATTTATTTATATTGTTCTGTTTGCATGTAAAATGTGCTTTCAGGGCCCCAAGAAAATTCCGGGCTATACGCTGCAGAATGCATCTGGGTTCCAAACTGAAGCGACCGAGAGAAGACTGAGAAGACTGACAGACGAGAGAAGACTGGCTAGTTTACTCTTATACAAGATATGCTATTTAGCAACTGCATTTTCTAGTTCTTTCATCTGCACTTATCCCATTAGAACAATTTTATATTACCATTTCTGATTTTATTGATTACTAGTTATCTTGTATAATGCATGAAACAAATTTCTTCGGCTAACCAGAACCAGTTCTTTGCGTAGATTCTGATTAACTCACTTAAGTTTTAGAAATTGGGATTATTCAGTTTATTAACCCCTTAATCGTCGCGTACGATAAGCGTAGGCTACTTTTTAAAAATTCAGATTGCTTGATTGTCACCAATTTTTTTAAGTGGAAATATTCGCATTACTTAATGGCAGATAAAATAATGCGAGCATAAAGCCGATTACACTGTTTTAAAAAACTGGTGGGAATCAAACAATCAGAATTTTGAAAAAGTAGCCTACACTGCCCGTGAATGTATCGGGCGCGACGATTAAGGGGTTAAAGCGCATATTTTCCCTTATTCGTTGGTTGTCCATAAGTCCAATATTAAACCCAGTGACTGCCGGAGGACTTTTGCACCTATTCTATGAGAACAGTCTCTATAAATTTAACGTTTCCTAACATCATAATACGAAAATTCTGTTCTAAGAATTTGGCGTCTCTCACCAGCTCGAAGGTATAGTTAGACATTATGATCGAGGATGAAAAGTTATATTAACAATTGATTATGTTTATATTATAATACTCTTAGCTATATTTTTCCATCGTGTATTTTCAGTGTTTTTTCTATGCAGATAAGGATAAAGCATATGCCTTTCTTTTATTGTCGTACAGTTTTCAGTTTCTTCTCTAAGGAACCGACTGAGTGCTCCGGAATAGAATCCTTTAGTCGTATACTCTGAGCGACCGCATATCTTGCACACTATCTTGGACCTAGAGTAACAAAGTCATTGCGAAATAATACAATTCTCTGCGAAATAATATAATTATTTGGCTCTCAATGCTTGGAAAACTTGAAAACGAATGAGTCAATGAAAGGGCTCGTTTAACTTTTATTTTAACCTTTTGATTACATGTAATAACTGGTGACAATTTTTTTTATTCACTCGTCCGACAATTTACAAAAAAAATTCTTTCCGGCAGATTTCTCATGAAAGTAGCCTGGTATAAGTGTATGACAGATATTATTTTTCAAAAAGTATTACGAATAGAATAAATAAATAATCGCTGGAATGATATATATATTAAGCCCGTAATCTCAGGGTCAATATTACTACCCGTTTCTGGGAAACCTGAAACATCGTATTTCAATTGAAGCACATGATTTTTCTATATGACATGTTTGCATGATATATGTTTTACATTTAGCGCTAATTCTTAAAGGTGTTTCTTTATTCATATTTGAATTGCACATTCTTAGCTTGGTTTTACCTTAGTAATTATAAAAAAAAATTGTGTCAATTCTATTAAATATAAATTGTATGAATAATTTATAGTACTATTTAAGTGTAAATGTATGTAGTATATTTTTGACAGACATGAAGACATTGAAGACCTGAATAAAAATATATATTGTTAATGAATTTCGAAATCTTTACGCATGTATATAAATTTAAATAGGAGTCAAAATATGCAGTTGCATTCTATAAATGAAATATCCCCGTAGAAAACGAATAAAACAGGAAACGTTACTGAACCACCAATCTCGGCTGCTTTTCTGCCAAACTTGAGCACATTGCTGTTCAACAATTGGTGGAAAATAGACTATATTGATCGCGTGGCGTCCAAAAGGGATGGAAGTATCGCAACCTGCCTCTTTGATTTTATGCCAATGTGTGTCTAATCCGGACTCTAATTGTCATGATAAAGTGAAAAAGTGATAAAAATTCGGAAATGTTGATAGAATAATTACATTATTCTTTTCGAGGAGTCAGGAACATTTTCGAAATATACAGCTGACGAAACAAATTGCTTCATGAACGTTTTTTTAAATATCTCCACTGATACTCTCCCATACACACACACAATACACTAAGTGGTTTCTTTTTATCATATATTGCCTTACATAAGAAATAACGGATTCAAGAGACTTCTAAATCAACAGCAGACTTTTCAAAAATCATTTTTTAGCGGCAGTTTTTAAACGTCTATATACGTAGGCTGCATCGCAGAATTACGATTGAGAAAATAAAATATAACATTAATGCTTGTTTTGATTGGTTGTGAATCGCTGGAATAATATATATATTAAGCCCGTAATCTAAGGGTTAATATAACTACCCATTTCCGGGAAAATTGAAACATTCGTATTTCAATTGAAGCACAGGATTTTCCTATATGACATGTTTGCATGATATATGTTTTACATTTAGCGCTAATTCTTAAAGGTGTTTCTTTATTCATATTTGAATTGCACATTCTTACTTTGGTTTTACCTTAGTAATTATAAAAAAAATTGTGTCAATTCTATTAAATATAAATTGTATGAATAATTTATAGTACTATTTAAGTGTAAATGTATGTACTATATTTTTGACAGACATGAAGACATTGAAGACCTGAATAAAAATATATATTGTTAATGAATTTCGAAATCTTTACGCATGTATATAAATTTAAATAGGAGTCAAAATATGCAGTTGCATTCTATAAATGAAATATCCCGTAGAAAACGAAAGAGACAGGAAACGTCACTGAACCACCAATCTCGGCTGCTTTTCTGCCAAACTTGGGCACATTCCTGTTCAACAATTGGTGGGAAATAGACTATATTGATCGCGTGGCATCGAAAACGGGTGGTAGTATCGCAACCTGCCTCTTTCGTTGTTTGCGAATGTGTCTCTAATGCGGACTCTAATTGTCCTGATAATCTGGAAAAGTGATAAAAATTCGGAAATATTGATAGAATAATTACATTATTCTTTTCGAGGAGTCAGGAACATTTTCTTAATATACAGCCGACGAAACAAATTGCTTCATGTATGTTTTTTTTTTTTTTAAATATCTCCACTGATACTCTCCCATACACACACAATACACTAAGTAGTTTCTTTTTATCATATATTGCCTTACATAAGAAATAACGGATTCAAGAGACTCATAAAGCAGCAGCAGACTTTTCAAAAATCATTTTTTAGCGGCAGTTTTTTGAACGTCTATATAAGTAGGCTGCATCGCAGAATTACGATTGAGAAAACAAAATATAACATTAATGCTTGTTTTGATTGGTTGGGAAATGTATTCTATTGGGAAACAGTTATTCTATTTTCAAATGAACTGTAGTTCTTTCTATTAGCTCTATTGAAATACAAAGTTTTCGTTTTTCTGTAATAAAACGATTTGAAAACCTATTTTTAGAAATTCATTGCCTTAACCAGCCTCTTGTGTTAAATTTATATCCACAGAAATTGTAGCGTTAACAGTTTTCAGAGCTCGTGGCTCAGTATATTTGCGAATATTCATTATGATATAATCTATAAGCATTTATTCAGAATCCATACGTATTTTAATCTGTTTATATGCCTCATTTGCACAGAATAATACAGTTATTCATATTTTAGCTTTTTTTTTTTATAGCATTATGGGTTTTTCATCTAAACTGCAAAAAATTTTTTGTTGTAAAAAGCATCAATGTTACAAATGTACAACATATTGATAGCTAACTGAATACCATGATTTTTTTAAGTTTCGGTGTAACCTACTTGAATAATTTCGTACTGCATTTAAAACCATGCCTTCAAGGTATATTTTTGTTTCCTGCAGCAGTATGTAATAAGAAAGTATAGCGATCACATGTTCATTATATTTTTTATACATTGACTATCGCAAGTTCTAAAATACAATTTTCGTGGTAGATTCCTATTTCACACATTAAATAAAGCTTCCACAAATATTATAGTTTGGAAATTGTATTAGCAAATATATAAAAAAAATATAGGACCCTGCGACCCATGTTTAATGGCTTTACCTGACTGCGTCTATTGGAGGAATCATACGATCATTATTCAAATCTCTCATTTTGTTATGTATATATAGCTTTCTATATCTCATCTCTAATAGAGTATAAATTTCAATTAGAAAAGTTGTAATTTCGACGTCCTTTTAAAGACCTGAATAAAAATATATACTGTTAATGAATTTCGAAATCTTTACGCATGTATATAAATTTAAATAGGAGTCAAAATATGCAGTTGCATTCTATAAATGAAATATCCCCGTAGAAAACGAAAGAGACAGGAAACGTCACTGAACCACCAATCGCGGCTGCTTTTCTGCCAAACTTGAGCACATTCCTGTTCAACAATTGGTGGAAAATAGACTATATGGATCGCGTGGCGTCCAAAAGGGATGGAAGTATCGCAACCTGCCTCTTTCGTTTTATGCCAATGTGTGTCTAATCCGGACTCTAATTGTCATGATAAAGTGAAAAAGTGATAAAAATTCGGAAATATTGATGGAATAATTACATTATTCTTTGACCATGATAAAGTGAAAAAGTGATAAAAATTCGGAAATATTGATAGAATAATTACATTATTCTTTTCGAGGAGTCAGGAACATTTTCTTAATATACAGCAGACGAAAGTTCCCTTTTCCGTCATGGACCGTCATTTTTCCGTCATTTCACTTTACCTGATGATAAAGTGTTTGGTAATTTTTAGTCTTAACCATTCACAAGTATACATCATTCAGCAATAGGAAATAAAATAATTAATGTGTAACTCTTTCCTATGATTAATTATTTGCAAACATTAACATTGTCTTCTAAATAAAAACACTATTTTTAGCTTGAAACGTGACAAAAGAGAGAAATATCCTCATGTTATTTTGTAATTAAATAAGTTAATTGTACTTTTGAAGAGAACACTTATAAAATGCGTTACATTTTTGACACGTGTTGTATTACGTCGTTTCAGGAACATAATTTAGATCAAAATAATAAAATTAAGCTTCAACATATATGTAGCTTCCTATTTTAAAACTGTTATTTCACATTAATGCAATTTATTAGACTGTTTTAAAAATTTTCAATAAATAAATTGCATGCAACTCTACTCAAGTTAAGAAGATGAAGTTTTGAAAATGTAGTCTAAGAATTTTACGACGAATGCATTTTTAAAATACATTATAACAGACACTTTGACATTAATAATGTAAACTGTCAACTGTAGGATATATCTGGAAGAATATTAGTACAATGTCATTAAAATAATATTTGTTTGGTTTCTAACAAATTGTAAAATTTTTAATAAAAACAATTTATATCTATGAAATAATCTATGAAATAATATTTATCAACATTTCTGAGATTGTTAATAGATAGCTTAGATAAATATATTGTTTAAATATTTTTGCTTGTAAAAGTAATATTATATTCATTTTAAGGTACTTAGCATCAAATTTAAATGTCTAAATGTCCAAATGTAAAAAAAAAAATTACAATTACAATTTCTAAATTATCACTCGATATATATTGTTTATCATCTGTTGAAAAATATAAGTGTTATGTGTAATAAACAATAAAATATGTTACTTCATGTATGACTTAAAATTACTTTCGAAATCTTACGAAATATGCAAGCGAAAGCACGTGTGTTGATTTCAAAACAACATTTTAGTTAACCCGGGAGAAATCGTTCATCCAGGGTATGGAAGATTTTTCGTTTGTTACCAATAGATGCAAACAATAATTGTCACCTTATTTCGTTGGAGACTATCGTTACAAATTCAGTGATAAAGTAATTTGAAGATTACCTTACGAAAAATAGTGGTGACAATTATAACAAAACTGTACTTACTCTATGTATGTCATACTCAGCATGACGTATAAGCCGAATAATTTTGGTGTACAATAAAATGACTTTTAATAAAAAGTTTTTTTTTTTTTTTTTTTTTTTTTTTTTTTTGTGTGTGTGTGTGTGTAGCAGACGAAGTAACTTTATTGTACACCAAAAATATTCATGTGACAGGAAGAGAGGGCGAAAACACAAAATGCCTCCTTAGGAAGATGTTACAGGCGCGAAATGATAGATGTTTCACATACGAATACTGAACTCGACTGATACAAACCGTCGTCAATAGGGTTGTCTTAGCAACAAAATCTCAGAGGGTGCATACCATAGTCAATGATATTTATCCAGAAAGGTTGCTACTTTTGGCGCAACAAATGCATTTTATTTCAAGATCTAACTTTGTCAAGGACAGCTCAACGGTTATTAAATTGTTCCTGTGAGAATGGTATTTTAGGTAGTAGTAATATTGAATAGTTACAACGACCACAAATTTATTTTTAGACTAAGGAGTGTTAAAAGATTCATTACCAATGCCATATAAGGAAATGCAGATGTACTGGACGGGATAGCAGATGGCTTATAACTGATTCACACTGACCCGCGAAAAGGCAAGCGAAATAACATTGTGTTTGGAAAGTAAATCACAGAAAATGAATCTATGAAGATTCAA
The DNA here is from genome assembly GCA_963931845.1 of Maratus michaelseni. Taxonomy (NCBI): domain Eukaryota; kingdom Metazoa; phylum Arthropoda; class Arachnida; order Araneae; family Salticidae; genus Maratus; species Maratus michaelseni. The sequence continues at coordinate 170,137,355 of OZ007591.1, forward strand.
TTCAATTCTTTTTTTTTATTTTAACAGAAAGAGCGTGTGATTATAAGAGCGACCGTCGAGCAACCGCAATGAGAGAAACCTTAATTAAGGAGAGATTATTGTTTCAAGTTAAATATTACGTATTAAATTTTGAAAAACAGGGAAACATGATTTAAAATAAAAAGGGAAGGGGTTAAAACTTAATATATCCTTCTCATATCATAGTGACTTACAGAATTTTTTTTTATTAAGTGGTTACTATTAATATTTGTTTAACATTAGATGTCGTTAGAAAGGTAAATGTATGCTGGTTAAGGGTGTATTTTCTTCTTTTCGGTTTTCAATTTCCAGAGTGCATGCAGAATTTTAAAATATGTAAGAGAAAAAAAACGAAATCACACAATCGTCTTTCGGAAAATAATTTGGTTGAATAGGTTTATATTAATATTTGTTAAAACCAAAGACGTCATTTTAAAGTAAGATATACGCAAATTAAGTGGGTATTTTTTGTTTTTTCGTATTTTGATTAAAAATACCAAATGCAGATTTTTTAAAATTTGGGATAAAGCGGAAATCGCGAAAACAGGATGTGGATTTTTTTTGAAAGGATTAATATTAAAAGTTCTTAAAACGAATTACACTGTTAGAAATGAAAATCTACGTAGATGTGATTTGGTATTTTTTGTTTTTCTTGTACTTCGAAATCGTTAAGTAGATTCGCACTTGTAAACAAGCGGGAGAAAAAAAAAAACACGTTTGATGTTTCGATAATATATTTTTTTGAAAGCATAAATATTAATAAATTTTCAACTTAATACTTTTTATCCTGCTTTTAAATCACCGAAAGGATGTTTTTTGACGGATCACCGAGACGTTTACTCTACAGAACCGTGTTAATTCCATAATTCGTTTTAATTAATATCTAATCTAATTTGCGTCGTTTGAGATGTTCGGAATGCGTCGTTTGAGAGGATGATAATCAAGTGAGTATTTTTTGTTTTTCTGTATTTCGCCGTGTTTAGTCGATGCGCACTTTAAAAACTCAAAAAAAAAAAGAAAGAGCATTTTCTCTCTTCTCGTTTTTTTCCTGCTTTTAAATCACCGAAAGGGTGTCTTTTGACGGATCACCGAGACGTTTACTCTACAGAACCGTGTTAATTCCATAATTCGTTTTAATTAATATCTAATCTAATTTCAAAAAATGAAAAGTCTGAACCTAAATTGCATTTAAACCTGCCTTGGACTATCCTCATCTAAATTTTCCTACCTGTATGTGCGGTAGATTTTCATTGTCATTGTGCGCACACACGGACAAACACCTTTATTTAATCGTATAGATAATATCTCTTTACGATTTCTTTATACGCGTAGAAAATACATTAACAACGCATACGCTGCATTTTTTGTTCAATAGTTTCCCCAATTTTAAACAAAAAAGTCCTTCCGGCCTGTACCGGGAGGAAAAGGTAGCTTTCCTGTTTGTTCGTTTTAAAATGTTAGCTAATGTTACTCGAAAACAGCAAGCTAAAATTCAAAGAACCCGATTACAGAAGATTCGTTAATACTGAAATTGAATAAGAAATGTGTCAAATTTGTCAACTATAGCCAAATTGGCATCATTTATGAAAACTTATTTGGTCGCCAAATTTGGCGATATTTAGCCAAGTGTCGCCAAGTTTGGCGAGAATTCGGCGCTAACGGATATGAATATATAGTTTTATGCGTATGATTGGGAAAATGACGACAACAATGAAAGATGATAGTCTGCGAAAAATCGCGTTCACTAAAACTCATAAATTTATCGTTGATTTTTAGGTAGCTTTCAATACAAAAAAGTATAAAGCTACCTATTGCAGCCGTTCGGAGGAAAGCAGTTCCAGAAAATTTCGATATATTTTCACCGATCATGACCCCCAGACCCCAAAACCACCCTCCGTTCAAATGTTGATTTACATATATATATATCTGACCTATGTCATACGATAACGCCCGTATTTATGAATCGATGTTGATGAAACTAATTGTGTGTATTAAGGTCACTAATGTCTCGACCAAGTTCGTTGGCCAGCTTGGTCCGCCATTTTGTTTCAAGATGGCGGCTATTTAAAAATTTAAAACTAAAATAAATATACAATAAAAATAAAAAATTCAAATTTATTTTTTAATTACGTGTTGGGCCTTGATACAAAGATTCCAGAGCATTTTTGGTTTACCTCTATCTTAAAAAATGGCTGAGATAGAGCAGTTTGAAATTCTAGGGTGGCTGACATTTTGAAACAAAACAGCACATTAACGCGATTACTCGCAAATTATTTTCTTTCATTGTTGTAATAATTTTCCCAATCATACGCATAAAACTATATATTCATATCCGTTAGCACCAAATTCTCGCCAAAATTGGCGACATTTGGCGAAATATGCCAAATTTGGCGAAATATCGCCAAATTTGGCGACCAAAATAAGTCTTCATAAATGAAGCCAATTTGGCTATTGCTCAATAATTTGGCGAATTTCTTATTCAAATTCAGTATTAACGAATCTTTTGTAAACGTTTCTTTGCATTTTAGCTTGCTGTTTTCGTGTAACCTTAGCTAAAATTTTAAAACGAAGATATAGGAAAGCTACCTTTTCCTCCCGGTACAGGCCGGAAGGACTTTTTATAATGTGCTGTCCTGTTTCAAAAAGTCAGCCACCGTAGAATTTCAAACTTCTCTATCTCAGCCATTTTTTAAGATAGAAGGGAAACAAAAAATGTTCCGGAATCCTTGTATCAAGGCCTAACACGTAAGCATGTCTGGCGGACCAAGCTGGCCAACGAACTCGGTCGAGACATTGGTGAACTTAATACACACAATTAGTTTCATCCAAATTGATTTATAAATACGAGTGTTATCGTATGACATAGGTCAGATATATATATATATATATATATATATAAATCAACATTTGAACGGAGGGTGGTTTTGGGGTCTGGGGTTCATGATCGGTGAAAATATACCAAAATTTTCTGGAATTGATTTCCTCAGAACGGCTGCAATAGGTAGCTTTATACTTTTTTGTATTGAAAGCTACCTAAAAGTGCACAGCAGATTGTTAAAGATTCAGGTAAAAATCGGTAAAAATATTTTAATTTTAATATGCTTTATGCTTTCTTTGCGATATCTAAAATCTTACTATAAAATGGTTAAGTTATTATAAAATGATAGATAGAAAAAATAGCATTGATTTTTAGAGAGGGTTTTCTTTAATTTGTGAATATTTGTAGCATGTTTAGTTGATAGTTGATAGATATATAGATGATAGTTTAAATGTCTGTATAAGAAAAAGCAGACATTCAAAATTGGGGACTGAAAAATATTTCATTTCGTTCATATATAGTTAATTTAAGATTAATAAAAAAGGAATAAAAAGAACAGAGTAGAACCTTATTAATAATTCTCTGTGAAAATCATATTCTTTCGCCATTTCAGAGCAAAGTTTTTGATAAAGCTATATGTAATATTTTCTTATAACATGGTTACTTTTGTGTAACTTTTAGTATTGCATTTATTTAATCCTTGACATAGGTCAGATATATATATATATATATATATATATATCAACATTTGAACGGAGGGTGGTTTTGGGGTCTGGGGTTCATGATCGGTGAAAATATACCAAAATTTTCCGGAATTGATTTCCTCCGAACGGCTGCAATAGGTAGCTTTATACTTTTTTGTATTGAAAGCTACCTAAAAGTGCACAGCAGATTGTTAAAGATTCAGGTAAAAATCGGTAAAAATATTTTAATTTTAATATGCTTTATGCTTTCTTTGCGATATCTAAAATCTTACTTTATAGTAAGATTAAGATTAATAAAAAAGGAATAAAAAAAAACAGAGTAGAACCTTATTAATAATTCTCTGTGAAAATCATTTTCTTTCGCCATTTCAGAGTAAAGTTTTTGTTAAAGCTATATGTAATATTTTCTTATAACATGGTTACTTTTGTGTAACTTTTAGTATTGCATTTATTTAATCCTTGATCATCTTACTTTTATTATTGATGACCTGAAAAAATTTAAAGCAAAACATTAATGTTAAACAATTTCCATAAAAAAATAATATCATCGCAATAACACTAAGCCATTAGCATTCTTTGTATTTTTCTTCAATGTATTTTGCCACAAAAATGCATAATCTAGAAATCTAAACATTTTAAAGAATTTCCATGCAATGTATAGGAAATACCGTGGCATTAGATTTTTTACTGCATTTAATCTTACATACATTTGAAAATGCAAATTCGATTTAGATTTATTCTAACTGCATTGTAATGATCATTTTATAGGAACATCCGAAATCTAGATAGATTTTATTATTATTTATATTTATATTTTTTTACTCTAACTTTAAGATGCATAATATGCTCACAAATATCTGTTTTTATTGTTTTTATTTTATTTGTTTTTTATACATGGAATATTAAAAGAAATCAAAATCAATGCTATGTAAAATCTATTTTTAATGATAAATTTAAAACTGGGATTCTGGAAAATATTCATGTTTTAAAATTTTCATATTTCTTTTTAAAATTTACTTAAAACTTTCTAAAGCTTTCCAGCAAAGTTAATGAATAAGATATATTAAATTACTAACGAGTGTAGCAACCCGGTGTATTGCATTTGTATTGCATGAGATCTTTAGATTTATTTGGGAAGAAATAAGTCTAATTCTACATTTAGAAAATATATATATATTATTAATTTTATTAAACTTCTTTATGTAATCAAATAATCGTGCTTACAATGTAAATTAACTGAAAATTACGAAAGTTACATTTTATAAGTTTCGTGATTGTAATGTAATTATAATAGAATGAATATTTATAAGAAAATTGTGACATACGAGCAATGAAATTCCATTGGTCCAGAGGATTTTGTATAAGAAAATAAAAAAAAAACTTGCCATTATCGACAGGCTAATGTTTGTTTACTCCAGCAACTAGTCTAAGCAAAGTCGTTCAGGCGAGTAGGGGAAGCTCGGGTTGTCCTGTACACTTGGATAAATTGCAAATAAAAAACAAATGAATGAAATTTCTTTTTTTATTTTATACTTAAAATAAAATTACGAACTTCTTTAATGATTTTAATTAAACATTGCTAATAATATCGAATTATTTAACGAAATTATACTGAAAAGAGTTCGGCCTTATTTTTTGGCTTCACAAGAAACGGGGAGTAGTCCCGGACATGTTAACCAATGGTGTCCAACCGTTTCTTGGCCTAACAAACATCGCAATTATAATAAAAATCCGTTGCATCTATATAAGAACAGTCTTCATGGGCCCAGTCTTTGCATTCCTGGCACTGAATCCAGTCTTCTTCAAATGTTTTTCCACATATGATGCATGCTGTCTCGTTTTTTCGAAAATTTATTGACGAAAACAAAACACTCACTCACGACTAACTTACTCTGTACCCACGTCGCAATTAAACTGTATTTGTTTCGACTCGAGAGGTCGTTCAGTTACAGTAACTCTTTATTTACGCACTATTTTTACACTTTGAATTTCTTAGAAAGAGAAATGTCCGCGGTTACCCGACAAAAAATTTAATCTGAGCATATGCCCTGTACGTATCTTCAGTTCAAACTCCATATTTTATCACAGTCCACTCATTTACATCTCAAACAAATTCGAAAAATATTATTTCATACGGATCAATAATATTAATATCTTTCCGTTTTTAGGTAGCTTTCAATACAAAAAAGTCCTTCCGGCCTGTACCGGGAGGAAAAGGTAGCTTTCCTATATCTTCGTTTTAAAATTTGAGCTAATGTTACTCGAAAACAGCAAGTTAAAGTGCAAAGAAAACGTTTACAAAAGATTCGTTAATACTCAATTTAAATAAGAAATTCGCCAAATTATTAAGCTATAGCCGAAATGGCTTCATTTATGAAAACTTATTTTGGTCGCCAAATTTGGCGATATTTTGCCAAATGTCGCCAAGTTTGGCGAGAATTTGGCGCTAACGGATATGAATATATAGTTTTATGCGTATGATTGGGAAAATTATTACAACAATGAAAGAAAATAATTTGCGAGTAATCGCGTTAATGTGCTGTTTTGTTTAAAAATGTCAGCCATCGTAGAATTTCAAACTGCTCTATCTCAGCCATTTTTTAAGATACAGGTAAACCAAAAATGCTCTGGAATCCTCGTATCAAGGCCTAACACGTAATTAAAAAATAAATCTGAATTTTTAATTTTTTGTATATTTATTTTAGTTTTAAATATTTAAGTGGCCGCCTTTTTGAAACAAAATGGCGGACGAAGCTGGCCAACGAACTCGGTTGAGGCATTGGTGAGCTTAATACACACAATTAGTTTCATCAAAATTGATTTATAAATACGAGCGTTATCGTATGACATAGGTCAGATATATTAACAGGAGACATATATAAAAGAGTTCGAATATTAAACTCAGAAATTGATGACCTTAGTACTTGAGAAGTACTTTCACCTTGCTTCTCAACCCTCTTCACATAAGCAGTGATCATGCGTTCATTCACGCAAGCTTTTCTACACTTATCATGAACATCTACTGATGTTTTCCCCCTTAGGAAAATCCCCTTTGCATCCTTTCTTTCTGTACTTGTCTTGTTTAATGATGCAATACCTCGAATTTTAACATTATTCACCGAAATTCTATCTTCTACAGAAGGGTCACAAATAAAACACAGCGACATCACACAAAACTCACTTTAGGTGCTCACTATACTCCCGAAGACACGAACAGTGAATTACTGAACTATAAAGTGAAGAGTCGGATAGGGAAGCGGAGAGGAATGTGGCCTCCTCATAAGCTCGTGCCTCGTTACCACATCTACCTCTAGCTGGGGCGAGACTGGTAGGAGGGGAAAATGAAGTATGCCACTGATGTGGGCTGCAGGGTAGGAATATGGTTACTTGGCTAACGCTTGTCACACCACCTGTAACCAAGCAGGAAGAACTGCAAATGCGATTCGGAGAGCTGTGTTTCGAAGACAGAGAGTGCCCGATCTTTCATCTGTGTCATAAAACAAGATTTCTTTTCTAGTGATCCGTTTAGGCTAAAAATGAATCTATTAGGAACCGTTGTTCTGTTAAGTCCGTGTCAGTTTTTATCAGCACAGGTGTGTTTTAGTTATTTTATTTTTGTGTAATTTAAAAAGCAAATTAAGAAGTGCTTTATTATTTTTATTTGTAAAAGGAAATGAATATTTTGATCACAGGCATGCCATTTTTATTTAATTTTTAGTTATTAAGAAAACAATGAACCTCAGATTCATAAAATGTAATCAATTATTTAATCATTAGTATCATTTATGATCAAAACGTTTGCGTAAAATGGTTAGTTGTCATGTTTCATCAACGTACAGTGCCCTAAATCCCGTTTTTGCAGAGTTTTTTTGCTTTTAACTCCTCCCATTTTTACGGCACTCTCACGGCTAAACCATAGAAAAGAGAAATATCTTTTAAGACATAAAATGTAGGAAATTTTTTTCTCTGTCATCTGAAATATGGTAGACTTTCACGTAAAATGCATAGGTTTGGAGTTATTTTGAGAAAACAGAGAAAAGTCCGTTTTCTTACACTTTTTTTGCAAAAATGCGTATTTCAAAAGAAAATTCTTGTTTGCAAACCTCAGATTCCTGTTCATCAACCCAAAAGACATAAAGGCACCAAATACCAAAACTTTATTTTATATTCTTATAAATTGCTGAAATATAAGTCACGTTCTGATTTCGACACTTGTGACCATTTGCGACGACATCATGTCTTCACGTCAACTGACTGTTCTATTATAGTAAGAAGTTACTTATTTTGTAAAACATTATACCATTATACCAATATACAATTATTGTTTTTATACCAATTATACTTCGTGAGAATTTAAAATAAAAATCATTTTATAAATAATGCTTACAGACAAATATTTTTATCCGTTTATAAATATTGATTATTCATTGATTATTAATTAAAATAACAGTAATTAGGAAAAGGTACGATACAGAATAAGTAAAAATACTGAGGAATAATGATTGATAATTTGGTAAATAATTACATTACAGTCTATGGTATATAATTACTTGAAGTGCATTTTAATCATTTAAGCGTTTGGAAATATTTTCGAATACTGAACTTTAGTATATTAAATAGTGTGTATACATTTTATAGATCATATACAGGGCTGCCCAAAAGAATGAGAATTTCTATTGACAGAAATTGTTTAAAGTACATTTTCAACTGAGTTACGCATGATTTTCAGCTGAGATAAATTTTACATACTATATGTTGCACATATAATATAAATAAATGCATTTAGAGATTTGTCCAATAGGATATGGATACATAGTTCTCTCTGTCTCTTAGTTGACAACAATAAAAAGTTTTTTCCGTTGTGTTGTGCGTTTTGCAGCTAAATTTACTTTTTGTGCACTATTTCGTATTCATAAAACTCTATAGCTTATATACAGGGCCATACAGATGAATTCCAATACGTTACTGTCTATGGGAGGTAATTGCTGATAATGAATTTTCAATTGTTTGATGTGTTTTCTAACTTATTTAGTTAAATAGCTACTTTCATCGTATGAACGTAACTTCTGCAGTAATATTCTGATTGTGCTAGTCATAAGCTATGCATGATGTATTTTTTTTTAATCCAATTATGTATGTGTGTTTTGTAATTTTATTTTAGTGGGTTAGGTACTGTTGAAATACTTTTTTTGGCAAAATACAGTTTAATGGAATTTGGAACTGTAATAGCTAACAAAATGTCGCTTTTATCCTTATTTGCCGAAAATATCAAATAAAATAATTTTCTTGTTTAATAAGTTAATTTTCTGCCGAATTATCACAGGACTATAAAACAAACGAATGTATGATACATTTGAAAAACTATCTTTTTATGTTAATTTTCGTTCAGAAAAACTATTTCCTTTTTTATTAATGAAGTATATACTGATAATTATCTTTCTGAAATACGATGCTCTTTATACTATTTCAACAATTTCGTTGAAAGATGCAGGGAGAATAAAGAAAACCGGATGCGAAACATTCTTTACACTAGTAAGCTGAAAAAATTTCAATTTAGAATAGAAAAAATTAAAGCATTCCACGATCTTTCTATGTTGTTAAAAAATGTTAATAGTATCATTAAGAAATATACAATAAAAAAATATATTTTTAACAATTGGTTTACTTCAGTGTACTTTATAAGAGAAATATATATCAGCTGTTTGAATTTTTTATTTGCTCATATAAATAAATAATGTAAATATATAAACTTTATATTTAAAATTATTGAATTCATATAAACATTTAAGTAAATCAGAGAGAATAGAAATTTCACCAATAATAAACAACAACAACAACAATAACAAAATCACTAAAAGTTCAGCCGTCGTCGCGCGAGCAAAAAATATATGTCGAATCTCAGAATAAGTATGCTTTTAGAAGGTTTCATAGTGAGTCACCTGAAAACACTGATTTTTTTTTTCGTTATGTACAAGAACATCTTCGATTATAATGTTTGCTAAATTAACGAATTACCCTATAATTCGAATTTTATGTTTTATAACATTCATCTGCTTCATTTTTTATGTACAATATACAAGGAAAAAACTTTATACATTCAGCTGTCTTTGATAAAAGAAATGACCGTAGTATTTTACAGATTTTGTTTTTAGTAAACAGATATATTTTAATGCGAAAGCATATTTACATATTAAATCTGAGCTAGGCTTGTAAAACTGCAAATGAAACATAATTTATATATATATATATATATATATATTTAAATTTGCATTTAAAAAGATGTGGAAATATGCAGTTTTATAAAATATAAAATATTGCAAAATAAAGCATTTGATGATAAGAAGAAATGTAGATAATTTAAACTTAGGTGATACATTACCTTATGTATTTCATCAGCTTTTGTCTTATAAGATATATTGTGAAAACTCATATGTAAAGTTTATGCAGATTTTAGTTCAAACGTACTTTGAAATATTTATTATTATATAATAATACATCTATTAAAAGTATTCAAAAATACAAACTTATACTTTTGTTATGGAGAAAAGACATATCCAATATGGGAAAAACAGAATAGAGAATACTCCTCTACTCTCCAGTAAAATAAAGGATTTCGTTCCATTATTATATATCTTTCTGATATAAAAAATACATATGTAAAAAGAACATGTTTAACAATTCAGTTACTACATTAAAGTTTAAAATTTTCTTTCGTATGATTTTACTAGGCGAGTATTGTTAATTTAAAGCTCCAGGTAAGCATCCGTAGCATAAAAAAGATAAGAAATACATATTGGTTACATTTTTATTTCACTTTGTTACACAACCATTTTACTGAGTCCTCAAAGAGTTTTCTGTCAATAGTGATATAAACTTTCTATGATATAAGAAGTCGTATTTAATACGTTGCTTAAGAGAGAGTAGAAATTTATTTATTATATTGTAAACTTCCTGCCAAATTATCATTAGCGACAGTTGCTGAAAAATGTCTTTTTTTTATTGCAAATGATACGATTGCAAATGCTGTTACTGTATAATTTAAGAAGTGTGCTAAAACTCTGTATAATTTAAGACGTGTGCTAAAACTCTGTATAATTTAAGAAGTGTGCTAAAACTTTTGAACAATTTTTTTTTTTTTTTTGTGGTTAGGAAATTATAAAGAGATCGAAATGAAAACGCCAATTCAAAACAATGCTAAATAAGGTATTAAAATCTTTCTCCTGGAAAATCAAGATTTAGTCGCTTACTACAATTAAGGCTGAGGCTCAGTTTATTCAAGTCCCTTTTGAGCGACCAAAATAAAAGGGTAAATTTCGCCTTATAGAAATACAGCGTGTAAACACAGAATTTTCGAAATTAGTGGACACTTTAGCTCTGCCAATTTTCAATCAATCAACATGATATTAAAAAAAATAATCGTCACATATTTTTTGTGATGTATATAGTATTTTTGTGAAATATTGATACCTCGTTTTTCGGTATAAATTTAAATAACGAAATTTTTTGTTGAAATTTTACATTTCACTTTCAATCGATGCCATTTCATTACAAATGCATATTTTTTTGGACAGCTGCGTACGTCACTAGCGTATAGACTAAAAAAACTACTTTTGTTTGTCTCATAGTTCCAGATTATGTTTACGATATGTCTTTGGGTCCATCGCTTGACCACCTTTTTTCGAAGCGCTCTCGCACATCAGATGTCAGCCCCCCATTTTCTAATATATCAGATAAAAAAAATGGCAGTTTTCTACTTTAATATATCTGTTATTAATAAAAAAATGTTGTTTGTCTGTGTGTATGTGAGACTGTTTGTTTGTCGATGATGTCTAGGGAAATCTATCACATATACAGGCCTGCAAATTTGATCCCTCATAGGTGAAGACAGACCCAAAAGCACCTGAGACGCAGTTTTTGATTTTTGACTATATTTTTTGTTACTTTTTCTTCAACGGAAATATTCGTCTATTTGCCGAATTTTCCATGTTCGTCGGTGATTTTAAGTCGCTCATAAAACAATCCAAATTCAATCTTTTTAAACGATATAGTAAATTCTGTTCTCTTTTAATTAAAATTTATTAAAAGTTAGGTCGAACAGCTTATTAGTCTCTGTATGAAGCAACCATTTGGAAATCAATTAAAATATTTTTTTTTTAAAAAGAAAGAAATATATAAAAAAAATATTATAGAAAGTAAAGACGTCGATTTTTTTTTTCACTGAAATGCACAGAAGAAAGCGTGGAAAAAACTCCAGTGTGAGTTTGCTAAGCATCCTTCTTTACAACATTGTTTAGACAAACCACCGTTTCCATGACGACCAGGGTTCTCGCTGACTTTTGACCAACGTTTGCAATTTGGCTAATCAGAAATAAAAACCGTTAGCCAAAAGAAAGATTTTTTAGCAAAATATAGATTCGTCATGAAACACTGAAAAATAGATCTTTAACCCATTAATGTACCATTCTTTTTTTTTCAGTATGTTCTAAAATAAATATAAGTTTTTGTAACTACTTATAAATCAGTTATCCATCTAAATTCAACTATCTGCTACGAAAACTATTAAACATATGTACATTTTAAATGCCATGAGCAATGAAGAAAAATTTCCAAACCCAATTTAACTCATTAAAATTTTATGGAATAAAACTTCCAACCCTTGATAACTAAGGATTTTAAGATATATTTAATGAATTCTGAAAATAGAAAATATAAACAACAAAATATCTGTCACACTAAAAAAAAAAAAAAAAAAAAAAAAAAAAAAAAAAAACAATATTTTTCTAGAATTTTTCAGTTTTTCATTGAAGTCCATACTTCAAAGGCAGTTTCAAAATTGTACTGTTACCTATTAAGTCCGTTAACGCATACTGAAATCACATTATTCACATTTTTAATATTCATTCGATGTCTCAATTTAGTTTTTGTTGCGTTCATCATACTGACCCCTTTTTTACAGTGCACTGAATGTAGTGGCAAGATCGCAGAAAAATACACTATATTACCTGTTATGGGATAAAACTGCTGCAGATCGTTTTTTCGAATGAAATCTATGAAATCTCCTAAATTTCATGGTTCTGCAACGAGAACTCAAGAAACTTTTAAATAATTTCCAATCTGACAATACTTCAGATAAGGAGCTGCGTGTATCATCCATATGTATAAGGTTAAAAATTGATTCAATTTCTTTTATACCATACTTTTTAAAAGTGTCCTTTAGTAACGCGAATAAGAGCCTGTACTGACACACACACACGCACACAAAAATAATAAATTAAAAAAAAATTGAACACTTGCCAAATGAAGCATTTTGTCGCGATTTGGCACAATGGCGAGCGGCAGCGAGAACCCCGATGACGACGCAGGTGATATCGAGGTCGGAATGTTTTTTGTTTTCATTCAACAAATGTAAGATATATTTAAAGCAATAGTTCTCAACCGCAGTATAGCGATGGTCATAGCTTCAGAAAAGCGATTACCTTTCAAAACAGTTCAATGTTTTGATAGTCGGTTGTTCGGTTTGAACGCTATGCTGCCCTGTGTGTTGGAAAAAATGTTCAAAATTATTTTATTAATACTTAGCACACGAATTATTCGATTCAAAGGGCCTCAACGCAGTAAATAATGTCAATAAAACAAAACAGTTTCAGGCATATATTTTACATACTTGAGGGATTAAAATACAGTGTAAAAGAATAAAAAACTATTTTACGGTCCCAACAAAGTTGAATCTCTCCCTAAGAAAGAAAGAAACTTACTACAAAAGTTTACGAAATGATAAATAAGATGTGCTAGTGAAAACAGTTTTATTTTGAAACTTTTGAAATTGGAAGTATAACTTCGATTATGCGTTTGTGTGCGTGTGTGCTGTATGTATACAGTTTGCAAAAGAAAAAAAATAAATTGTACATTTTAATCTCCAAATTGTCACAGAAAAAAAAAAAACAGAAATTGCCATTCAACTGGAAATTGTCTTTTTTCAATTAATGTTTGCAAAATAAGCTTGGGGTTTCTTAAAGACTTCTGGGGATTCTTAAGCTTGGGATTTTCATAAGGAAACTGCATCAAGCTCTGAAATGTTCGATACGAACATCTGATTTTGATTTCCTATTTGGCTTTTTCGGCAAATTTTATCTTAGGATATCAAACGGGAAGTCAGTCAAGTAGTTTAGGAATTATGAAGGTTTAAATTTTCGAACTCCTAATTTCAAATTATGCATTAATTTTCTGCAAAATGATCTGTAGTGCCTGATCTTTTTTAAGAGTAACTCAAAAGCTACTTGGCGGAAGGAAGTGATATTTTAGATAAACATATTTGAAGCTTTTATGTAGGATTTCAGATTAAACACTTAGTTTCTTTTATGACGTGCATGATCATCAAATTAACTGACGCTCTACTATCCATGATTTAAATGCAAGAGTTATAAATATTTTGGATCGCGAAATCAAGATTTGAACAACTTCAAAATTGGAAAACAGCCAGTCTTCTAATTTTTATTGTGCAGCAAGCATCGAAATAATATCCAGTAAAGGCACTGTTAGGCCTAGTTGGTCTTTTGGAAAATAAATATATTGTATATGTTTGGGGAGAAGTGTATTAGCTGAAAAGAAATTGCTAGTAAAGTATTGTAGAATTATATTTCTAGGACTATACTAAAGCTCATATTTTGTTATTCAACGTCTATTTGTTCATATAATTCCAGTAAATCAACTGATTGCATAATATTATCTTACACACACATATATATAATGGATTTTTTTACTTCTGAATTTACTTCTAAAAAGCTTCAAATATGCGAATCCAAAATTTCAGCTCATTCCGTCAAGTAGTTTTTGAGTTATGGTAAAAAACAGCCTTCGTTTTAATTTGTTTTGCAACGATTTCAAATGAATTTAACATTAGAATTTCCAAACTTCAAACATTTTTAACTCATAAACTGTCTTGGCAAAATGACTTCCTGTTACGCAATCTTTTAAGATAAAATTGATCGAAAAATGCAAATATGATATAAAAATTAGATGTTCTTATTGAAAATTTCAGAGGTTTATAATTATAATATGATTATGAAGATGATTGCCTAAGCTTAATTTTTTAACATAAAATGGAAAAAAAAAAGCATAAATTCCAGTTGAATGGCTAGTTTCGTTAGTTTCTGCAACAGTATTGATAGTAAATTGTATACAGTACACTAACTAGTAAATCTACAGATCAGAGGCCTCAACGTCAGTTCAAAAAATCATTGTTCTTACTAATTTTTAACATTATCTGAAAAATATTTGACACACTAAAATTCAATCTTTTTAAGTTATTTATACATTGATAAGAATATAAATTTATCGAAAGTTTCGGAAATTTTAGAAGTATCCCCTTAAACACAATGTTATGCAATGATAGGATAAACTACTTGTTACTGTATTTTTTCAGAATAACAATACATTATTTCAGGGGGGCTCCGCCCCCCTGAACCCCCCGTTGTCGCTTTAATATTCTATTCTCAATTTCCAGTAATTGTGCTATTTTATTTCTTGAGTATATGTCTGAATGTATTTGCAATTTTCATTTCATTAGAATAACCATCTCTTTGTACAAGAGATTTTATCCTATCCTTAAAAGAATAATTATATTTCAACTACTAAACATCATATGTTTCTGAAGTTGAATAAAATTTTGTGTATAAATTATACTTATACAAATTTAAATTCCTCTTATTTGACCTATATTCAATTTACGCATTCAACGTTTTTATTATTTTCATTTGGAAAACCGATTTGGTAATCATTTTTTAGTACTTAAAATAAATTCTCATCTATTTCATTAAAAAAAAGCATATTAAAAACTTAAAACCCGAAAATTGGCAATTTTTAATAAAACTTCGAGTAAAAATAATGCGATTCACTTGAATTTTCCTTTGTTGATATTCTTTGAAATATAGTTGCTTAGCAACCATTTATTGAAAGAGAGAAAAAAAATGCACTGGAAATTTTTGTAAAAAATGATAGAATAAAATGTATTATATTATTAGAGCAGATGTATAAAATTGCACCAAACATTGTACACCTAATTTAAAAAATCTGACGAATGTATTAACAAAATTTCAAATTAATTTGAATAATTTAAGACCTGACTTGATAAATTTTAGCCTTCATAACTTACACATTAAATACATTAATCAAATGCGCCATTTTATTTCAATGGATGAAAATTTTCAAAATCGACTGAATTCCCATAGGAAAGCATTATGACCTAAAAAGAAATGTTTTCCGTAATCTTATTAAATTTATATTCGTGATTTCCTATTGTTTCTGTGAATGATTCTAGTATATCTTGGATTTCGTTGTACACAGTGGTTTTATTAGGATAAGCAAAAATTCAGAAAATAATTTCATTTTATCCTAGTACCTAAATAGCAATATTTACTTACCTGCCAACCACGAAACACTCGCATCTGATAGATAAGTTGAATAATATCTCGTGTACAAAAGCAACTTATGGAAATGTAAACTGAATCTACTGTATTTCACTTATATCTATTGCAGAAATCTAGTGTTATTACAATTTTTGTTTCGGAAAAACAGTTTTGATGGTCATTCTATATTTATTTTACATACGTACATTTTGATCTAACTCGATGGCAATAGCATACTAAAATCACCCAATAAAATATTGTAGCAAAATAGTCTGAATTATTTGAATTTTGTTATTTTGATATTCTTTAAAATTTAGTTGCTAGGTTACGGTTAAATTAAAGAGGTAAATAAAAATAAATGCATTTTAAAATTTGCAGAAAATGATAGAATAAAATGTATTATATTATTAGAACAGATGTACAAAATTGCACCAAAAATTATACACCTAATTTAAAAAATCTGACGAATGTATTAACAAAATTTCAAATTAATTTGAATAATTTAAGACCTGACTTGATAAATTTTAGCCTTCATAACTTACCGTTTAAATACATTAATCAAATGCGACATTTTATTTTCAACGACTGAAAAAATTCAAAATCGTCTGAATTCCTATAGGAAAGCATTAGGATAAAAAAAGAAATGTTCTATATTTTCCGAGCGAATGAACCAAATGTAACTAAAAACTATACAGCTAATTCCGGGTATCTCACCAACATACCTACCAAAAATCAAACTAATCGGATCATTTTTACGGCAGTTATCGCGGAACAGACAGACAGACAGACAAACAGACAGAAACGAAAAAATTTCGTGTCTCAACAGTAAGCCTTCACTGACGTTTATGCAAAAACACCAGCGTTTAACACACAATATCATAGTACAATGGACAGACGCACGTTTCGTAAGTAACTTGGACTCACATCCTCAGTGTCAATAAAATAAAATGAAACATTATTGTATCCCCACAAAGACATGAAATTCGAGAAAACCAAATGAAAACAATAACACACCGAGAAACTCAGCACGCATGAGCCACCAATGAGATTAATCCGGAAGTGATTCACTATGACACAGTAACTCAACCCAGATAGTTGAGATGTAAGGTACGCTTGAAAAATCATTGACCAGGGATAGTTACCAAATTTATGAATATAAACTGCCTCAATGAAGTCTAAATCTAATAGAGTGTTACATTTCTTAATAATAGTGGCTGAATCAAAATTAAAATTATGTCCCTCAGTCCAACAGTGACAAGCAATGCAGGATTTTTGTAATTCTTTTTTCTTAATATAATTTCTGTGTTCATTGAGTCTGAAACGGAGTTGTCGTTTAGTATGTCCTATATAGGACACATTGCCATTGGATAGTGTAAATGCCCCAAAAGTTTTGATGTGAAATTTTATCTTTTAACTGTGAAAAATTTAGTTTATTAACTGGATTAAAAACAACCTTAAAATCATACTGTCTTAAAATATTAGCTATTTTGTAGCTAATGCTACTGTAAAACACTGCAAAGCTACTGTATCCACACAAGATTTTATTCATAATCATTGTATACAGTGTATTTTTACTTTGGCTGACGATACATGTATTTCTTGAATATAAAATTAAATTTAAAAATATTTCCTCTCAAATAATTTCAAATGAATAAAAGCTACTGATATTTTGAAAAAAACAAAAACAAAATTCATCTTTTAATTAAAATATATACCTTTTCATATTTTGTAACATTTTATTTTGATGAGGTATTTTAATAAACTTTGAGATGTACTTTGTACTTTTAAGCATATTTTATATGAGAAAACCAAACTTTTTTATTCAATTGTAAGCAGAAAAAAATCAAATCGATTTTTCAAATTTTATAATAAATTAAGATACCCAATTTAAATTGAATCTTTTCATTCCGCGGGGTTTAATTAAATTTCAGAAGGAATTCATTTGGTAACCTCTTGTGTATTCTATTATGATGTGATAGAGAGTTTTTAATTAGTTCCTTTATAAGTTTCAAAAAATACTTCTGTCTGATGAGAATATTCTTTATAATATTAAAAGTACATAATAATAAATTCAAAATCTATCGAATGACTTTATTTTTCCAATACATTATTAATGAAATTTCTGGAGGTATGTTATACATTATGATAGATATGGATTACTTAATAATAAAACAAGTATATTTTTTATATATAAGTTATTATAAAACAGCCAGTCAAACAAATGTTGTCAGTCAAATAAAATATTAAGAATATTTTTATTGAATTTTAAATTTTAATTTTTAAAAAAATATAAACATAATTTATTTGTATATTAATGTATATTTTGTATGAAATCTTGTTTCATTATTAGTCATGTTCTTCCGGCATAATATAAAAATTAAGTTGATAGTTTTTCTTCTGATTTGAAAAACGTGTCATTCATAAATCGACAATCTAAGTTTATTTCTTAAATTTTAAATTTATGAATCATTCGTTTCGTTAATGTTAAACAGTTATCGTTAAACATTATTTTTAAATATCAAGGTAAAGTTAATAATTTTTGAATTTTTAAAGAATATAATTCTTAATAAATCTTTTTCTTACATTTATCGCTCAATGTTTTTTTGCAATAACCATATTTCTTCTTGCAGGATTAACGTATTTTGTTCGACTCATACTCAGAGTTGTATAATTTTAGAAGTTGACAATCTCATAAATATTACAAACTGAATTAATACTATTTTAAATTATTGAAATCGACAAATCTTATAGTAAATCGCATTTTAAAAGTTGTGTCTTTGACACAAAAATCTATAATTTATGTGACAGTGTTAGAAAAGGGGGCCTTATGCATAAAATAAACATTTATGAAAACAAAAGGTTGGAAGCTTTGCGTGGAATGTGAAATATGATTTAGTGTGTATTAATTACGATTTTTTCGTATGCTGTAATAGAATCGTATTTTAAGCTTTTTAATTTTACATTATTTCTTTTCTTTTCTTTTTTAAGTTTTATTCATTTCAAGTTACCATATTTAACGACTAATAATTTTTTTCATAGAAAGGAAAGAAATACGCAGTAAATTCCTTTTATAGAGGAATATTGAATGCTATTGACACCAAAATGTCAAAGTCGACTTTTTAGGCATTAGGCCATTTTTCAGACGTTATCCCACATTCATCCATACTGATTGTAGTTCAATTTCAATGATAAAAAAAATAAAATCGACTGCTAAATTTTTTGATAAATAAAAAAAAAATAATAATTCATTGTGAGGTTTCTCGTTGAGATCGGTATTTTAATTCTCAGACCGCTGTTTTTCTA
This sequence comes from Maratus michaelseni, assembly GCA_963931845.1. Taxonomy (NCBI): domain Eukaryota; kingdom Metazoa; phylum Arthropoda; class Arachnida; order Araneae; family Salticidae; genus Maratus; species Maratus michaelseni. The sequence continues at coordinate 170,156,602 of OZ007591.1, forward strand.
GCTCTGTATTGAGTCATCGCTCCGGAGTGCATTTCTCCAAAAGCGTGTGGCGTGGCCAATTGCGTCAAGGATGGCGTTGATTTTCCGGGATAAGGGCTAAGGCTCCTACAATCCGGGTTGAGTAACGCCGCATTTAATTGCCCAAAGGAGAAGAACGATTTGCCATGCCGCGTGGGAAACAATCGCTGATTGTTCTAAATGGGCATCAAAATGCTTGATGATTTAGCCTGCATTATAGTATCCCTCGATAGGGCGGTTGCGTCACGTATATCGTACTATCGGCATATTCTATGTTCTTACTTCGTAAAACGGCTGTTTTTTTTAAGAGAATTATTTTAAAGTTTCTGATTTTACTTTTTGGGACCTCGTTTTAAAAAAATTACATTTCTGATCGTACTGATTTGAGTCAGTTGAGTTTGTACCATCGATGCGCTGAGGAGAAGATGAACAATGCTGAATAAAAATGGCGTTTTAAAATTTTATAACAAAGATGTTCTCTAAATATTCCTTCATAAATAATACTTCAGGACTGCATACATAAATTCTACAATTTTTTACTGGCCAAACAGAAACTCTTCCTGTTATTTATACGATATAATAAAGAAGATTTTTTTATTAAAAGGATATCAATGTTTCCTTTTCAGTTACATTTTTCATGAAGACTAGTAAGAATTTAAATTTTATAAATAATTTCTCTATTTGACCAAAAAGAACAGATTCGGAATATTGCAATTTTTTATATAAATTTACAACTACAAATTTCTATACGATCTATCAAGGGACATTGAACCTCACAATTTGGTGCATATTTTTTTTTCGGCCGTTGGAATGTTTTTTTAAACTGTGTCGAGATGTTCTCTTAATATTCGAAAATAATATATAAGAGTTATAATTTGAATAACGATTTTTGTATCAATTAAAATTGATTTTTAAAATATTATTGCTTATTTAAAGATACACATTATTAATATTATTATTTTATACATTTAAATTTGAAAGAGATGTATTTCATTCTGAATATCTCTTGAAGAAATATTTTTCTTTATTTAAAGAAGTGTAAAATTATGTCTTTTTGAGAATTAAAATGATGGTGCATGAGTTCATTCCTTTAATACAGGGTGTTTCACGAACTGACTAATTTGTCTAACTTTGAAAATAAATAATTCGGAAACAGTGATAGATAGAAGTGTGAAACCAGCGGTATGTTTATTAAAAAACTGTAAGACTCTGATACAGAAACCTCAAAATTTTAGTTAAAACCAGTGTCGACAGAGGACGTTGCATACAGCTTTACGTATCCCTATAAAGAGAGCTCAGACGCGAAGAACGTTCAGTCAGTCGTCAAAGATTGCGCCGTTGAAACCTGTTCGCTAATAGCGCATAGTGAAAAAATTTTTGGGAGTGACGCTGAAGGATATTGTTTACCGCAACAATCCTTTAACACTCGAGGAGCTGGAGGAGGCTATTTGTCAAGTTTGCATGTTGATTCCTGGTGGCATACCACATACAGTCACTGACAATTCCATTCTTCATTTGTGACGTGTGTTGTACATGTTGTGACATAGACAAACCTGCCCATGTCAATAAAATAAAATTTTGGGATTGATCCAAGAGCTGGATTGAAGAAAATCTAAATACTGGTAATATTATTTCTACTCAACAATTCAATTAATTTAAAGCATGTGAAAACATATTTAAATTACGCAATACTATATACATATATATATATATATATATATATAGTAGGTGTATATATATATATACACCTTAAAGAAAATATATTACGATCCTTCTTAAAATACCGTTAAAGCATTTGATTTACAAGACAAATTTAAATTTAAATTTAAAAAAAAAATTCAAAATTTTGTAGTACAAAAAAAGAAAAAATATATGCAAATTAAATGTTAAAATAAATACACTTTACCCATCAGTAATTTTCAGTTAGAAAAACACATTTTTATTTATTTGCAATCTTATATAAAGTGTTTTAAAGCATTTTTTTCTTCTTAATCTAAGAGCGCATTCGGTAATTAACAAAGTCTACGAAACAATTTATTTAATCCACTTGTACTCTTTTATTTTATTTCCACGAATAAATTTATCTAGGTAAATGCTGCACTCAATCTTTTGTCTTGCATTATATTGCTAATTAATGCTGCTTAATCCAATGAAAGGTTTATTATGCTTTGCAATTATTTACATTTAGCAAAATGAAACATGGGTTATTCATAATAATAGGTATGAATGGACATAAATATTGCGACTATTAATGAAAACTGCCAAAATTCAAAAGCTGATTTATTGCTTACATAACTGTTGTATTTAAGGAAAAGAAAATTAAGATTAAATATATCAAAGGGAATTAAGCATATTAAATTTATTATACATATTCATCTGATTTATGTGAAATTTGTTTCCTTTTATGGATTAGAATTTCAGCTTGCATTCAAAAGATACTTATATTCGAACAAAGAAAATTAATTAAAATTTGTCTGCGTTTTTCGGATAATATATTATAACTCATGCAACCATTCTTTCAGGATTCAAAAATAGCTTTCCTTTATTAGTAAAAGTACCACATTTTTTACATTTCCTGAGGTAAATGCAACCTCAATACGTGATTAATAATTAAATAGCAGCAGCATGAAAATTGTCTATTTAATAATAGGGAATAAAAGATAATTGAGAGAGAGATAAGCTGATAAAATTTTGTGCTGGGTTGAACCAAAATTTGGTGCTGCAAGACGAAATTTCAGTATCTTATTGTTGCAGCTATTTCAGAACCAAAAGTTTGTTCGACCCAGCACAAAACTTTTAACTATGTAATAATTATAAAACCAAACAGAAAACCAAATAAGTGAAGATATTTAAATTAAAATTGTGAAACAAATGCTTAGTAAAAAACTAGTCGTTGGGGGCCACCGTAATACTTACCCATCATGGATATGCATAATATAAAATATAAAAATAAAACATGTGTAAACTATTTATAAAATGTTTTGCAATTTAAATAAAATCGTGGCTTGATGACGTTATAAATTTTAAATGCACTATTACTGAATTCAGTAAAAGAAAACATCCTTAGAACTACAAAATTGATAATTATATTAACTAACGGTTTACTGCGTCATATTAAGCGTCTCATTTCTAATTAAAATATATCTTTGAATTGAAATTTGAATGAAATACAGGGTCATGAAAAATCGAAGAGTGTGGTAAATAGGATTACAGATATCTCTACAACTAATTATCCGATCGACTTCATTCTTTATGCAAAATTTATGTTTTTTTATTGTCTTTTATATTCACTCCTTAAAATAAAAAATTTCGAAAATTTTTATATACCTTTTATCAGAACGAATATTTCGAGAGTCCGAAAAATATTGTTCTGGATAATCGAGGTTACTAAAATTCAATAAGCTTCTTCCCAGTATTACGTACTAACACATACCAAATTTCAAGTCTCTATCTCAAATTTTTCGAGTGATAGAGCGTTTACAGACATACACACAGACACACAAACAGACGGACGGCAATTTTTTTTTCTAAAAATATGTTTTTCGTATTCTCCAGTGTCTGAAACGTGTAAATCCGTCATTTTTTTTTTCGGATTACAAGATTTACCCTATACTACGTATAATAGGTAAGTAATAACAAAAAAAAAACCTTGATATGAAATAATTTTCTTAAAAATTTCCAAAGATATAATATATTTTAAGAGAAATATTATTTATTGTTAGATGTTCATTTATTTTATTAATTTTTAAGAAAGAGTGAAAATTTATATAGAAAAATAATATTTGAAAACGTTTGAAATTTATTCTATATAAATTTAATAGTACGTAATTTTTTTTTAATTAGTTATTTTTTTGTGTCGAAACTTGTCTTTGTCATGACTAATATTGTGCATTTTTTTTCTTAAAATTTTCATTTTCTGCTTCTTTGGCTTTGTAATTTTTCACGATCAATGCTCTTCTCTCTTAGTTTGATCGAATTCTTCCAGCAGCACAACTATATCGATAAAAAGAAAGAAGGAGACAAAATGCGAGAGAATACAAAATGAGAGAGAATAACGTGATATCTACCTGTTTACCTTGCGTATTATGAACAAAAAATAAATCTTATGAGTTGATTCATTAACATTTTTAATTACTTTTTAAGTTAAGAAATTTCATCTTATTACATTATTAGGTTTTCGAAAATGTCAATGCCAGTTGTTCTCAAATCTAGTCTTCGTGGAACCATATGATCTCCGCTTGCATTTTCCAGAGGCTCCGTTGCCACTTCAAGAAAATAAATAAAAATTGAATGAAATAAATAAATTGAGAGACAGTAGAATGAAAATAAGAAAAGTAGAAAACAAAATGATAAATCGAAAGTTTCCGATTTGACTTCTTACCTTAGTCACATTAAACATATGATACGTAATTTTGTAGGCTTTATTATTTTTCTAATCAACGTTATAAAATCTGCTGTAATACAAACGACTCGAACTTTGAAATAACTTTAATATATGGCCAGCAACTGATATTTGTAAATGATATTTTCTATATGAATTTTTAATTTGTTTTTGAATGCAATGTTCTATTTTACTTACCAGGTGGCAACGTCCTTTGTTCGGAATAAAAGTATCATCATGTCACTGTACTCTTTGTTCAGAGATCCCTACTTATTTTAAATATAGAGCAGCTATCAAATTACTTCACAACAGATTTTGTCACCTCTATGGAACATATTTTTAATGTCTAATTTTAAAATTTAAACATAGACATTAAAACATAAATTTTCACTTAATAAATTAAATAAAGAAATGACATACGCCGGGTAATTTTATTTACAAGATTTCATTGTATTTCCTATATTATCACTTTCAGTTTCATAATCATGATTCTATATCTTCAATGTGTCCCAAAAAGGATGTAACAACTTATAATTTTTTTATCTGTTGGAGATAAGTAGGCAATTTCGTTACGACTTGTCTTGACATTGGTTAAAACTCTCCTTCTTGGAGCATTTTGGTAAATTTTTAGTTTTGCTCTTTGGTAACAGTCAGTATAGTTCACATTGTTGTTGATGTAATGTATAGAATTTTTCATTGAATACTCCACATTTACCTAGCTATTTCGTTAAGTAATATGAGCATGTGGTCATAACTTTTTAGTAATAATGGTTAATATTAAAAAGAAGATTACCATTGTTAAAAAAGCACAAATAAAACACAAAAAAAGCTCCAAAGACCTCTATTATTTTGACTCGTTAATTTGACTGTCTAGCACGCTGAGCTTTGCTCTTTGTCGCACTGAAGCAGAATCTCGCTTGTGGATTCGAAACAGCTGTTTGCTGATTTTTGTGTATTATTTGTGAATTTTTGACGTTGGTGTTCTTCCTTTTAATAATCTTGCACAAAGGTTTGATTTTGTATTTTTATATAAATGGTTAATATTTTTACTAATATCAAGCTTAATATCGATTATGGTTTTCTTTAAGTCCACACAAGCTCTTTTGTCTACACATTAATTCGGCTGTATAATCAGCAACTGACTATGGTGTCAGTTCTGATTTCAAACTGATGTAAGTGTAAATGTGTATATAAAGACTTTTGTTACTTATTATATACTCATCCCATCATTTTGACTACTATCGCATTCTTTTGAACTTGATGCATTATCTATACAGAAAAACAATTTAGTAAAAAAAGATTATACAAATAATAAAATAATTTATATACACTTCAAATATAAATTAAGAAAGTGTTCAAAATAAGTTAGAAAATATAATTCTACTAATGCAATAGTCATCCTATTAATCATTCTATTAATTAAAAAATATATATACTTTATAAATTTTTATGCATTCTGTAAGTTGTATACTCTTCAAATATAAATTACGAAAGTGCTCACAATAAGTTAGAAAATAAAATTTTATTATTGCAATGTCATCCTATTGTCATTCAATTAATTTTCAAAAAGGTATACAGTAATCCCTTAACATTCGCGAGGGTTACGTTCGAGGAAAACCTCGCGAATGTCAAATCCGCGAATGTCGAGTCTATCTATCTGCACTAAAAAAGGAGTTATGTTCTATAACATTTTAATCAGAGAGACACAACATTTCAAAGAAGAAAAGAATATATGTATTAATTTGTATATGTAATACGCATACATATATGTTATGTATAACATATATGTAGAAGGTGAATGTACACACATATTCATAAATATGAAATTTATTTATTGAAGATAATTCAAACTAACTGATTGGAGAAATAATCACTGCTAAAAAAGCACAGGTTTTTGTACAAAATATTTTCGACTCTCTCTATTCGCAAAGAGATGACAATGTGTATTATTGGATCAGTGTGCGATACAATATTAAAACACGATATTTAAATACAGCTAAATGCTTCAGAAATGCTTTTATTTTATTAATGCAGCTTCAGCTCTATTTTTACGAGAACCTGGACCTGTTACTTTACCACTTCTAATATACCCATTGAATGACTATTCTGCTGCTGTTATTATATTGCTTTCCTAAAACATTCGCTTCTTTTTCAGTTCACAACTGAATATTGATTTGTAAATAGATACTAAGAAAACACAGGGAAAGTAATCTTTAACCACTATAAATTCTGAAAAAAAAAATCGCGAATGTTAAGTTTTTCCGCATTTTTATATTTGCGAATAATCAAAACTCGCAAATGTTAAAATCGCGAATGTTAAGGAATTACTGTACTTTATAAATTTTTATGCATTCCCCTCCCCACCCTCCTAGTCAAAAATGACATAGCTAAAAACTTGTTCATATTAGTTCAACAGGTGTATTACAAAACACTGCACACCTGTATTGTTAAAATTATCTGAATTGTTAAAAAAGCAAAAAAGTTGAATTATGAGATAGTTTTATGTTAAATGGCTATTTTATCAGTACTAATACGGACTAGGTGAAGGCGTTTTTTAGATCAAATATACGTTAACAAGTGTGTAAATATTGTAACTCAAATATATTTAAATGAAGAAATATACACTCAAGTATCATCTACAGAGAAAAATGTATTTTTATATCCCAAAACATAAAACAAACAAGCAAACTAGGAATTCACAAAACATTTTCAGAATGTTTTCTTAACGCTCCAGTACGTTACAGGGCTAGTCTAATAATGATTCTGTGACGATTTTGGAGTACTTCACCCAATAATATTGCATTGATCGATTATCTTTTATGAAGGATCAACTTCGTACATATTATAGTCTGTGTTTACTTTTCTTAACAATATCTCAAAGATTTACATTTCTAATTCGATATATGTTCCCCATTCACAAGGATAGCATAACCCATTCAATTTTAAAGATATAGCTATGTATTTTTAGTAATAATCTTGTTACAGTAAAATGAAAAAGCTTCTAATTGACCAATTTTTTCTAATGGGGTTGTAAAACAGTTTAAAAAGTGCAAATGTTTGAAGATTAATGGAAGGGCTACTTCATTTACCTAACCTTATTTGATACTTTATTTAAAACACTTTTGCAATTTATTTATTTTGAATACTTTTGCCTACTTATGTTTAATGTGTAAAAAAATTAAAAACCTATTTCAGCTTTTTGGGAATACCCTGTGTATTTAGTAATATGCATTTCAAGTTGACACAAACACGTTTTCTATTAAAATATAATAGTTGAATAGATATATTATGATTATAAACAAATTCGATCTGATCCCATGAATTAAATAAGTTAAATACTATTTATAGATTTTCAATATAACTTCAATCTACTTTTATAATTTTATAATATTAATCTTATTGTATTTGTGAATACGTTCTTTCTACACTTGGAAAAATATGTACAAAATTAAATTTTTAATGTTTTTAAGATGTCTTTTTCTGCGAATAAAATGGTATTTAATATGAAAAATGTTTTAATATAATTTTATTGAAATTTTGCAATTTGAAAAAAAAATGGAAATATGAAATTAAAAACAAAACAAAACAAATGCCGTTTCATTGGTAGAACAATAGGGCAAACAATCATTAAAAAATAAAATAAAATATCCAAAAAACTATAGAATCAGTACTAAAAAAATATCAGTACAAAAACTATAGTAGTTGTATTTCATTTAAATCTTTCGTTCTTGCATTTACGTTATTTTGTGTTTAGAATTACTTATATTATACTCTTCATTTAGTAATGTTAGTATATGTTTACTACTTCATTTTGTTTCAGCAATTGGTAATAAAACAAAAAAATAAGTGTTATGTTAAAGCTCTGTAAGCCGTTAGTAGGTGTTTTATTTGAAATATGTGTTTCATACTTTAAATTTAAAAGTAAGGCTCATTTGTCCAGATCAATATTTTATGATAAAAAATAAATATATTCTGTAAAGTTGCTGTGTTTTTTTAATACTGTTGTAATCCAACCTTTCCTAAATGTCTTCGAAAAATCTTCAATACCCTTGACATATACGCAAAATCGCTATATTCATATGCATTATTTTCATACGGATATTCCTAAGCAATTAATTCAAATACGCAAAATAGACATATTCATGAAATCGCAATGAAGGACATATTCGTTAAATTTTTGTAAACACTAATTTTTGTCATTTAGGTATATCCTTTTAATTTTTTAAACCTAAATGTAAGTGTTTCTGACACAGTGTTTCTAACAAAATGACCCAAAACTGTTTTAATGTACAGCATCTTTTCAAGTTAATATCCAAAAATTAGTACTCATAACTCAGCTACTAGCTTGTTTCATAAGTCCCAAATTAAAAAAAAAAAATCAGCGTAATAAGATATTTTTAAGCTGCTTTCAGAAAATACATTGCAAAATAACATCTATTTTTATTTTTTTAGGTTTTGCATTTAGAACTGCTGATAATGCAACGGATGGGGATCGATGTTAAACTTTTCAAATAGCATTGTGTAATAACAATACACATTTCATTTCGTTGCGTTCACAGGTTTTTATTTGCGTTGTTTGACGAATCGTCAACAGATCTCCCAAAACTTTTTAATGCGTTTTTCGCTAAATAGTAACTTTAGAACCAGTAGGCACTGTGGGAAACTTAATTAAACTATAGTTTCGATTGAAGTTGCACAAGGCATGTATGTTAGCTGGTGATTAATTATACGTATTCTTCTTTATTATAATTAAACTACTATTTAGCCATTTTACTTCTTCTTCTTTATTATAATTATACAGACAGACAGCGCCCACCCTAGGGACCAGCTTTTGGCTAATGGCCAGGACGAACCCCTAATCCTAGGGAGGGAAAAATATTACTATCCGGCGCTAGCTACAATAATTATAAGTTAAACTACAACTTTACAAATTATAAACAATACCCAATTTTGCCACAAAGCTGGGCGAATGTTAAAATTATTACATTAATTGATATTTTACATAAACTTTAATTTTAGTTATTTATATAGCATTTTGAGATTAACATTATAATGACAATTATTTATAGTCGTACATTTTGAATGCATTAATACGTATACAATAACCTTTAGAGGTATATTATAATTATACGACGATTCAGCCATTATACTCCTTTTTTTAACTTTTTCCAAACTTAGTTGAAAAGTTTTTATGAATTCAGTATGTCTGTCTGTCTGCCACCTGTCTATCTGTGTGTCCGTACTCCAACTAGAGTAAATATACTTGGATTGCTCTGCAATTGATATATGTTATTGAAGTTTACTATGGCATGTTCGGTATTGAAAATGAAGTGTGTAGCACTTATAGTTCCTTTACAGGGATACTCAAAATAGTTCCTTTATATTACGTTCTATGGGAAATAATGATTGCGGTTTATTTTAATAATTTTTCACTATTTCAAATATATTGAAATTTATATATATCACTGAGGTGCATTACAAGGAGCTTACTACAGAATATGGTGTCTATATCATTCATCGTTCATTTACAGGGACACACATAAGAATACGGTTAAAGTACTATTTGCCGACAATAATTGCTAAAAGTGCGTTTTGCGGAACGCGTTTTTAAATTTAATTTGGAAGTGTTTTGAAGTGTGACATATTCTAAGCTTGACACATATGAAACAGAAATATTTTATTCAAAATTTGTGTTGCCAGAAGCATTTGAAATTAATATTATAAGACGTGTACGAACCTTGTTTCCATTTTCCGGACGAAAGCAGTAGAATTTGTCAAATAAACTATAAAGCTTATTACATCTTCCAATCTATACAAAGGTTAAAGGTTTGATCGTAGTATTATGGCGATAGTGATATTCTATTGATCAAAATGTGATTTTCTGAGGTTTCTGGAATGGAGATGATCAGATATGTAGTAGTGCGTCCTGTTTATTTACACTTTTACTATGAAACCGACAGGTGTCTTATAAAAGGCTGTAGTTGGAATACGCTTCGAACTTGTAAATAAACATCAATGTCACTTTTAAAATCATGTTTGGGTACCGATTACTCCAAATTTTAATCCAATAGAGAGAGTTTTTGAGCATTTGAGGGGTCGGGGCAAGAAAGTGCCAAGCCAGATATGCAAACTTCTGAGATATATCAGTTTGGAAGTTAGTTCAAATACTCAAATCAAGATATATAGCATAAAGTTTTTTCGCCAATGTCTTAGCAACATTTGAGATATTCGGAATAACAATATGGCATTACTTTAATAATATTACTATTACGTTCTTTGTAAGTTAGCTATCTTCATTGGGGACATAAACGTCTAGGGTAAAAACGAAACCTTGGATATATGCTGCCACTAAGTGACATGAGAAACAAATAATATGTGTGTGATTAAAATGTACAATAATAAATAACAGAAGTGTTAGATTGATTTCCCCAAAAATGTGGCTTGGCACTTTGTTGCTCCGACTCCCTCATTTATTTTGACATTTGACATTTTCTTAACATTACATCTGACCTGTGTGCTTGGCGTCAAGCGCCCGCTTATAAGTCGTCGCCAATATATATAAGGACGAGATAACACACACAAGGAAATTTACAACACACATAAATACAGCAGAGAGCTCCACAAAGAGTGTGCAACGGAGCCAGCGGGATTCGAACCCGCTCCCACCTACACTCGCAAGTGATTAACGGTGTGATGCCTTGACCACTCAGCCACGGTGGTCCCCCCTCATTTATGAAAACAGTTTCTTTTGCTGCTACTGATTTTCAGAAAAGTTTCCGAGTCCTTTTTACTTACCCATCATACGTAGTATAGGGTAAGTCTTGTAATCGTTTTGAAAATCAAAAATTTTTTTTGACGGATTTACACGTTTCAGACACTGGAGATTCCGAAAAACATATTTTTAGAAAAAAAAAATTTGCAGTCCGTCTGTGTGTCTGTGTGTCTGTGTGTCTGTAAACGCTCTATCTCCCGAAAAAATTAAGATAGAGACTTGCAATTTGGTATGTACTTAGTATGTAATAATGGGAAGAAGCCTATTTCATTTCAATAACCTCGATTAACCGGAACTATTTTTTTCGGACTCTCGAAATAATCGTTCTGATAAAAGGTATATACAAATTTACGAAATTGTTTATTTTAAGAAATGAATGTAAAAGCCAATAAAAAAACATAAATTTTGCATAAAGCATGAAGTCGATCTGATAATGAGTTGCCGAGATATTTGGAATCCTATTTTCCACACTCTTCGATTTTTCATGATCCTGTATTTCATCCAAATTTCAATTCAAAGGTATGTTTTAATTGGAAATTTGACGCTTAATCAGATGCAATAAACCGCTAGTTAATAGGATTATTATTTTTGGAGTTATAAGGATGTTTCTTTCAAGCAATTCAGTAATCGAGCCTTTAAAGTTTGTGACGTCATCAAGCCACGATTTTATTTGAATTGCAATGCATTTTATAAGTAGTTTACACATTTTTTATTTTAATACTTTACATTATTCATATTCATGATGGGTAAGTATTACCGTGGCCCCCAACGACTAGTTTTTTAGTGTATTAAAAGGTTTTTTCAAACCAGAATATCAGTTTTTCATATGCAATCAATTCTCATATAATTATTTGTGTTAATGTTGTTATTAATGTCTAACAAACATGTTTTACAGACAAACATAATAAGGTAAATTCATAAACATTAACATTAAACATAATATGAGTTTGTTAACCTTGCATATATAAATTTAGTGTCGCAGCTGAAAATGTTTAATTGAGAATTGATAGCATCTTAAAAACAGATATTCAGTTTTCAGACAGCTGATTAATAGTATATTATGAAAAACTACTCGGAAATATTTCTGAAAATCAGTGGCAGCAAAATAAACTGTGTTTTTGAAAATTCTTCTTTAAATTTCTTAAATATATCGGTTTCTGGGACTTCTAAAGATAAAAAACGCTTTTCGGAATCATGGGTAACACGGAGGTGTTTATTGTTTATTTTCGTTTGTTAATATATTATATTTTTGCATATTAAGAAACATTTGTCTTTTTTCAAGCATAAAGAGACGCATGAAAAATCTTTTACTTGTACGGGAGTTTAAGGTCTGTATATTGAAGATCTGTATTTCTTTAAAACACTGTATAATCTCTTGTTCAATGCATATAGGCTGTTGACATCATAAAAAAGTATATTAATTTAAACATAAATTGATTTATTCATTAACCACTATCGTTCCAATTATGTAAGAATTGTAACTTTTGTATTTATTACATAGATTTCTCCAAATGTCAATAATTGTTTTTATTATGTTGGCCTGCTTATAAAATATTTTTTGGGAATTTTAATTAATACATCTCAAAAAGAAATGTTAAATTTTAAAAACTGAAATGTTTGTTCAAGGCGCAACAATGAATAGTTTTAAAATTAAAAGACCATTGTATATTTCCTTCTTTATTACTACAAATTTGTCATAAATTAGTTAAGTAATAAAAGTAAAAGTAGTAAATTAAACACTCTTTTATAAGCATTCAATATTCATCATAAAAATCACGCCAAATTTCATAACTGCAATTGGTGTAATTAAAAAAAAAATGTTGGTTACAATACATTAATTTGGCATAGGTTCTGTGTATAGAAAATTAAAAGCTTTGATTTGCTCTTGGTAAATAGCACGAATTTCTGATTTTTTTTTTTTAAATTTTTGCCCAGTTTCTTTTTTAAGGTATGGCGACAGGAAAGAAAAAAATGTATTATTTAAACTATCTATCAAGGATTTCTAAATTGTTTTATCAACGTATGATCTTAATTTATTTAATAGTAAACTATTAAAGCGTGTTTTTTTAAAAACAACAATTACATTTAAATTTTTTTATTTATATTTTATTTTCCGCTTTTAAGCGTTTAAACTATTTCATTACTGCAATTTTACAGCCACTTGACCTATTTTAGTGACCGTGGTTTGGCGCATAGTGAACTCCATCGCTCTTGTAACTCGTAAACAACTCTGACCATACAGATTATTTGGCTATTTATCACATGAGCACCGCTAATCATCAAAATGATTTAAAATTAATTATTTAAAATATAATTAAATTCTAAGATTTTTAAAATGTTGTAATGTCATAAGAAACACTTCTCTGTACATAATTTTTATAATTCTTACCAATCAGGAAGATAATGAAAAATCGAATACATAATTCCGTCTTTATATACAAATAAATCGGTCAAGTCCGAATATAACTCGCGTACAAAAGGTTCCGTACATTGAATTTATTAATTACATTTATTAATTAATAAACTCCTACTACCCTTAATTTTTTTCATAATTTAGTTTTAGTAGATTCGGAAATAGGAGGGGGACATATTTTTTCAGTACTTTCGACGATATCTCTGAAACTATAATACTTAAAATTAAAACAAATATATTTTTGAGTTCGATGTTACGAGATCTTTCGAACGATACCCTACACCAGGGCATGAAATTTCAGTTGAAAAGATACCAGCCAGACTAAAATTTTAGCTCGCCACTATTTTACATTCACAGTAACGTCGGTCACCACACCTGCCCACCTGGAAATTGACCATGGTTAGAAGGAGCTGTCTGTTAAATCCAGAATATTTTACAGTCATGAAAAATATGAAAATTTTTTTAAATGTTAAAAGTTCGGGAGAAAGTGAATAATTTTTACCGTGTTTCAAGCAGTTGACCTTAGGTGTGGGAACCTGATTCATTTCGCAGGAATGAAGAGCAATTTGATTCGGCCTCGGAAACAAAAAAAGAAGCCTTGGCGCTTGCGCGGTGCGAAAGCGGGGGAACGAATGCAGACGGGGGAAATTTGTTCCTCCGTAGGAGAGAAATGGAAGTGTGTGACGCCGCATTTTTTCTTCTTTTGGAAGATAAATGCCATCGCTTGATTTTAAAACACTTCGGCGTGTCGCTAGATTGAGGCACGATATTCTGATCGTATACAGTTTAATTTGAAGCACAACATTTCAAAAGGGGAAACTTACTCGCCAACCTTAAATATTTGCTAGCCAATGGCGAGCTGGCGAGCGGAAATTTCGTTCCCTGCCCTACACGATATGTAAAAATGAAATTTATTTTTCAAGTAACTTAATAAATATCTCGGCTAATCACAGACAATGTTTTTCGCAAATTATTATCAAATATCCTTGGATGATGGGTCGATAGCTATCTCGAGCGCCCGTCAACTCCCTCTCTCACCGCCTAAAAAGTAAAAATTGCGTGTAACGGAAAAATGCATTTTTCTCCAAAACTATGTCACCTAGTAAAATCTCTATAGCTTTCCTGCAAGGTTTAAATAAACTTCAACACCCCCTAATTTTTTAATAATTTTAGTTTTAGTAGATTAGTAAATAGAGGGCAGAGGGAGGGCGACATATTTTTGCAGTGAATTTTTGACGATATCTCTGAAAATATAATACCCCCCCCCCCCAAAAAAAAAAAAAAAAAAAAAAAGAAAAAGAAAAAAATGAGTTCGGTATTACGAGATCTTTTACACGATATCCCACACGACAGACATTTTTTTCCTTCCCAAGTAACTTAATTAGCCCCCCCCCCCCCCTTATATTTTTTCTAAACTATATTTGTGAATGGCTAATAATCTGAAAATATGTGGGTAAAAAGACTTCATAACTGTCCCAAGTTTGAACTTTCCACGTCCCATAGTTTACAAGTAAAAGGGGTCTGACAGACGGACAGACAGATACAGGAGTGATCTTATAATGCTTCCGCTTTTACTTTTTAAGTACCGAACAATAAATAAATAAAAGATAGTAAAAAGGAAGGTTTTCACAAAGATTAGAGTACTTTAAATTATAAAATAATGAAAAGACTGGTGATGGTGGCTGGCATAGAATGACATGCCCGCAACCAAACAGAGATTTTCCAGTAATATTAGAAGTATATCCGGAAATTAATGACACAATATTATTGCACTGTTAATTTTCAATTAGTATTTCGCAAATTATTCAGTTACAAAACTGCCCTATTATTATGTACCCCCCTCTATAACGAATATCATTTCATATAAGATATGATCTATCTTAGCGGATTACTATCATTTAAACATTATTTATCGACACATAAAAATTAATTAAAACCTCCTTTTAAAATATTTAAAGTTAGAATATTTTCAACGACACTAGAAATAACTCTGACAATGTAAACTAGTTGTAATTAACTGTTGATTTTTTCCTTTACAAAAATAACTATTTCTGAAATATGTATGTGTGAAGTAATTTATTTGTATATGTGTGTGCGTGTAATAAAAGTGAAATTACATCATGTAATCTAACTTAATGAGCATTCAAAAACAGCATTTCTAAGTTTTGCAAAAAAATTAAGTATCTCTAGAGTATGTCTAAAAAAAAAAACTTAAGTATATTTCAGAGCTAAAATTGTATTATGTAATTTAACGTTTTCATGTTTCACAAATAAACACCTTTTTCAAGTATAATAATGAACTGTGTAATGAAATTGTACTGAAATATAGTTTAAAACATTCGTATAATAGATAATCTGCACTTCACGCATTCAAACATTTATGAACAGAGTAAGTTTGTCAGTCCATGAAAGCGTTAAATGTGCACTTTTGTGCGATCTGTTAATGCTTGAGAGACAGTTATGTTTCTCAAAAATAGACATATATTCAAACAAATTACTTCAAAATTATTATATATTTTTCAGAACAAAATATCTCAAGAGATGCTCTATTCTTCTATAGAATAAGATGCTCTGCAAGAATATATTTCTAAATAAAAGTATGTTGTAACAAACATGTACAAAAAGGGGTTATTTCTAAAATTTTGTTTTAACTTTAACTTTATATTTATTTTTTTAATTTTATGCATGTACAGGAAATATAAAAGAAAAAAAGAAATTAAATAACAAAATGGAGAAAAAACTGCATTATTTGCAGATGTTATTCAGCCACAAGAGTTGATAAGGTTTATAAACACGACTTTTAAGTTTTTATGTATTTAAAAAGACATGACTTGCCTCCTGCTTGTGAGTAAATCAAATCTGCAGATGAGACATGTTTTTAAAACCTTTTATAATCAAATTCTTCAATTCATTCTCTATGCAATTTTTCTTCGTCTCCTATTCATAATCAGGAAGCCTATGTCATTTCTACATAATCGTTACTTTTTTCCTTCCTTTAGAGAAGGGTTTCAACTTGTGTGTTGTGACACAGTGATGTTCTGTAAAAGGACAACAAGCCATAAAATATTTATTCACATTCTATCCACATTTTACGAAGCAATAGGAATATTATATTCCTTTATCACAGCATATTTAAATGACGATATTTACTTTGTAAAGAGATTCAATACAACAAATTAGAATTTCCTGTAGGTTTATTTCAGTGTTTGAATACTGTAAAAAAGAACATGCTGGACAATCGTGTTAAGTTAAAGTTGTTGCTCTGGAGATACTCTACTATATCGAAGAAAAAATATTGATCATGAAAGAATAATTTTTATAAATACAATAGAAATATTTAAATTAACGATTTTGACACAGTGTAAATTGGATAAAAATATTTTTACAAACTTTAAGATTTATTTTACACATTTCTTAAAGACATTTTATCCCACCTTCACTTCTTTGTATAACATTTATAAATACGCCTATCTGCGCACCCGACCTTGCAAAGCAGATAGTATAAAAATGTGAAACTCAGTAAATAAATACTTCATTACACGTAATATATAATTAAGAGAAAAATATTATTTAAAAAAAACTTAGTTGTTATTTTTAAAATACAAATACAATAAAAAGATTAAAATTTATTTTCTATAATGGTGCATTTCATCTGTGTTTATAAAAAAAGAAAATCTGAAAAATATGTATTTCTTTCTTGCATATTTCGTTATCAAAATTTTAATGCGCCTCTAAGTAGTACCGTGGAATAAAACAAGTAAGTTGAAAAGTCTGGTATACAGTGGCAATAAAAACATAACTTTTAATATAAAAATATATTTTAAATGTATTTACTCCGAAAGTATAATATAATTATGTAATAATTTAAATTTAAGTGTGTGCGTGCATACGTGTCCACGTGTGTGTCTGATCGTTTGAGGAATCGATCAGATTTAGAGGTGTGTAAAATGTTATCCGGAAGGATACAGAGAGTTCCGTGTGCACCTCACATCATAATTTTTGAATTTTCGATTATATGTATATATATATATATATACGAGGTATGATCCAAAAGTTCGGGGACAAGGTGTAAAAAAACCTTACCCGGAATAGTTCACCGCACCGAAGCACATCCACCTTCAAAGTATTCACCTTGGGCGACAATACACTTCTGCCAGTGTTCGTATAACTTCTGGAAGGACTGCTGGAAGCCATTTTTCGCAACCTCCCGTAAGGCCTCCTGCGATGCTGCTTTCACCTCATCTGATGACAATAAACGGCGTCTCTAAATGTTTTTTCATTGATGGGAACAGGTAAAAGTCACACAGAGCTAAGTCCGGTGAATAGGGAGATATGGAAGCACATTAGGGCGAGTATTGGTAAGGAACTGTTTTACCAATTGGGATCGATGTGCTGGTGCGTTGTCATGCAGAATGTGCCAGTCGCCACTCTGCTAGAACTGAGGCCGTTTACGACGAATGGATTCCCTCAAACGACGTAAAATGCATAAATAATGCTTCTTGTTAACTGTTCGGCCTTTAGAAATAAATTCTGAATGCACAATTCCTTGAGATTCAAAAAATATCTCCAACATTACTTTCCCTTTGCTCCGATCCTGCCGGAATTTTTTCGATCGCGGTGAGTCCAAAGTCTCCCAAAGTCCCATTGGTGTTTCGCCTAAGCGTTGACAGAATTTAATGTTGCAGCGCTGTTCAGGAAAAGCCATCTTTCATACGTCGCGGAGCAAAGATAACTAACTTCGGAAGATAACAGTTGCGCGTACGGTTCGGTCACATGCCATGGGCAGGTAGGGGAGAGTTGGGAGAATCAATTTCAAGCGGTTTAACGTTAGGTACTTGCTTTCGTCGTCAGGAATGTCCGCAGTCCCCGAATTTTTGGATCGTACCTTGTATAAAATGTTTTATACAATTTTATGCTTTCATATTTCCCGACAATTGTGCGACAAAAAAAAAACTCCTCCGATTTTAATCTTTATACACTAACATTTTCTCCTTATTTCAGTAAGATTTATTAAAAATGGTACATCTTTTTCATTGTATCCGATTTTTATGTTAAACATGTGTTTTTGTGATTAAAAAAAATATTGTTTTCTTTTATATTAAGTGCTTTTAAACTGAAAATATCAATCTAGACTTAGAATTTGGGTCTCTGTATGGAAAATTTTTTTCGCTGCAAATTAAAAAAATAATTTTCGAAAAATATTCATGAGGCAATCGCTTAATAGTTTTTTAAAAATATCATAAGAAGTTATTTTTTCTTCCCCGGCAGAATAATAAAAGACATAAGGAATATTTTTCGAATATGCGTTCTCGTTTTCTTTCCCCTCAACCTTGACTTTTGTCATAAGAATTCGATGCCACATCTTGCTCTAAGCAATCTTTCTCATAAAAATATTTCTTTTTTAAGTGTCGATTGCGTGGGACCGCTCAGATTCAGTCTAAATAATTCTGTTCTTAGATGTATTTTAGATTTTCTTATGAAACAATGGAACAAAATGTAAGGTTGTTTTTGGACTTCCTATTTGTCGAGCAACAATCTACATCTAGGCGACGTCTAAGGGACTTGCAGAGACATAAGTGAACCATTAACCCCTTAATCGTCGCGTAATAATTGGAAAATTCGTTTAAATCGTCAATATTTTTATTGCCCCATTTTATGAGTTATGAAATTCTGAGGTAATTAGTAACAGAAACAATGTATTTTTTTCTTTTTTTTCAAATTTAAAGTACTGAGGATGGAAAAAAATTTTAAAATTACAATTTTACTTATCTAATATATGTCTCTTTTTGTACACAGGCTAAGTTTTTAAATTCCGATTGTTTGATTGCCACCACTTTTTTTAAGTAGACATACTCGCTTTATTTAATGACAGATTAAATAATGCGAGAATAAGGCCAATTACACTATTTTCAGAAACTGGTGGGATCACACAATCGGAATTTTAAACAAAGTAGCCTACACTGCCCGCCAGAGTCCCGGGCGCGACAAAATTGGTAAACAGTGACTGCCCATGAAGGTATTGGGCGCGCCGATTAAGGGGTTAAGCATTAAAAAAATATCGGGACTGACAAAATCATTGAATAAACCATAATATCACGGCTGCCACTGGCAACTATTTTATAATCTAATCAAACCACTATTCTTGAAATATAAATTTTGTGTTATACTTCTCTTGCAAGTGCTATTTAAGATTACTTTTTATTTTATATTTATTTTTAAGAGCTCATCTTATCTTTGTCAGTTTTTCTAGTTTAACGTTAATTAAAATTGGACTACTAACTATGAATACCATCCACTATTAGTATCCAGAAGCCATTATGTTTCGGGGATGTGTGGTTTTGACCACAGGCACCTCGATAAACCATACTAGAAGAAAAAAGAGAAGATCTATTTAAGAGTATTAAAATATTTTCGTTTTCTGAAAGTGGTGCGAAATAGAACTAAAATTAGGAGGATTTCAATCTGTAAAGGTCACGTGCGCGACAAAATTTGCTCACAAATGTTGCCTGTGAATGTATCGATTAAAGGGTTAAAGCAGTTTAACTATAGAATGAAAGTATAAACAGAGAAATTTAAATTTATAAGAAATAAAATCAATGAATTAAATAGAATAAAAATAAACAAAAGGAAAACTATCAAAAATGAAAAAAGAAAAAGATAGTAGTTCCTAAGCTGACAAAAATGGAACCGAAGACTAGCCCTAATATCTCACAAAAAAGGACACATTTTAGTGACTATACATTTAAATTGAAGATAAATAAAAAAGTTAAAAAAGCAACATACTATAATTTTATATATTAATTAAACAAGAGACAAGATAAACTGAACGTTTAACTGAAAAGATGTAGAAACAACTCAGGTTTTATCTCCAATAATCACTGCATATATAGGGAGTTTTCTATCGATAGGGTCGGAGATCTCATAATCTGGTAACTCAGCAATAATTTCGTTAGCGATAATATTAATATTTTTTATAGAGTTTTTTGGACAGTTGTTTCATTCTTTTCTTGAAAGAAGTGAGGCACAGTTATCTACAAATTGTATAATTTCTAAGATATGTATTGTCATTTCTTATGATACGTAAATTTTTATAATGAGTTCCGTAAAAGAAGTTAAGATTAGCTTTGCTAGAAAAACCACAGATCAGACAAGCAGTAAGGGAACGAGTACTAAAGTAAGTAAGTAAGTAACAAGTAAGTAAGGGACGAATGCAAGTATTATAGACCAGATGATTATTTTTGGTAGAAATATAGTTGCTATTGAGAAGAGAATGATGAGATTTATAAATGTCGGCAACTTTAACCCTGACATTAAAAATGTTCTTATTCCAGGTGAGTCTTGAGCTGGCTCCCAGATATTTAGTGTGGTAAGTTCATAGGATGGTGATGTTGTTAATAGTGATACGATTAGGGTAGGTAATACACATAGCACAAATTGATAGATATGATATCCATATAACGTAAAGTACATCCATACACCATGTCCATAATTCATCCCAGGAGTTTCATATTACGTATTATCTACGTTGATAGTACCATCAGGTGTCACTCTGTATACATCCATATTGCGTTCGTTGGACATCCAAACCCGACGTACTATCTACTTTTAAACGGGTGTCTATGTTCATATACATCATGTCCCAGACATAATATCAATGTATTATGTACGTATATATACATAATATCTATGTTGGATGTATATACATGTACGTGGACATAGAATATAATGTAAATATGCTCTTACTTAGATGTCCATTAGACTTATATAGATGTATGTGTGTGTCTATTAATCCCTTCAGGATGAGCTTTAACATATACACTGTAAAAAATTTTCCGGAAGGTTCCGGAAAAAAATGGTGGCATTAAGATGCCTCGGCTTTTTGCTGTTACGTTTCACAACAAAGTAGTGAAAGATTCCAATTTTTCAGAAACATTCCGTAACATATACTCCGAAACCTTTCATATCAAAATACTAAAATATTTCAGCCTCACGATACGCTTTTTTCCGAAACCTTTCATATCAAAATGCTGAAACATTCCAACTTGGAATGTTTCACTACTTTGTTGTGAAACGTAACAGCCAAAAAAGCCGTGGCATCTTAATGCCACCATTTTTTCCGGAACCTTCCGGAAATTTTTTTACAGTGTGAAGATTTATTATGATTGCTGACTGTCCCTAATATTTTGTTTATTAATCGTTTCTCAGAAGTTTACAGCTGATTTCTTTTTTCGGAACCTTTCATATCAAAATACTGAAATGTTCGAGTTTCACAGAACGTCTTTTTTCGAAACTTTTTTTTTTTTAATTCTGAAAATATTATTTTTTATTTATCAGGTAACAAAATCGAAGTTGTACAACAAAAATATATTAATCAAAACTCATAACTAAACATATAAAAAATACTTGCTAAAACTGAATTCCGAGCTCGGATTTACGCGAGTAAATAAAGTGTAAAAATGTTAATTATATTTTTAAAAATGCAAACATTATTTTTATTCCTTTATTAAAATCTTAAGTTTTTAGAAAATATAAAATTTCCTTTTAATCAATTTTTTTTCTGATTTAATAATTTACATCCTTGCTAGAACATTCGATAAGCAATACAAAAGATAAGTATAAAACGTGCAAAAACTTCTTTTATGTGTTAATTTTTTTTCCAAATTTTACATAATAAAATGAGAGAAATAGTACATTAAAATTATTTTACATCTATCATATGTTATAAATAGGAAAGGTGGGACATTAAAAATTCTAAAATTATTTCAACTGCCCTAGACACAAATTTATTAAAATCATTGTTTATAATTAATTAAATGAAAAAAAGACAATATATGGTTGTATCAACGGATAAGATTTTTGAAAACAATTTACATATAACATAGGCTTAATGATGTATTTAAAAGACATTTTAATTAATTTATAAATTAAAGAAAATACCAAAACTGATTAACAAAATATATAATTTTTTTGAAAGATAACAAAAGGTGAACATGGACTTGATTTTATTACTCATTTAAAAAATACATAAATAAATAAATAAAGAAAAACGCTTGTAGCACCAACATTTTTTCTATGATTTCAAATGCATTAATCCTTTGAAGGGCACCGATATACAACATCAAAAGTACGATGTTTTACAACCAGTATTTTTCTATAATTTTTACGTGCAAAATCTCCAAAATATAAAAGCAAAAATTTCTATTCGAAAATACTTGTGGCAAATTTGTGAATTTTTAGTGTTTGCGCCATGTAAACGGCATCCATTAAAGAGTTAAACAAGAACGGAAAATCATGCATCAGGCATAGATTATGAAACACTTTCCATTACATCTAGAAAACTGTAACGAAACTACACCGTTAAATGAGGTGAAAGAAGATATTAAATAGTTTAGGAAACATCTAACACATTTAAAAATCCAGTTTTAGCATTTACCTTCCAAATATTAGTCAAAAAAGTAGTTAAATTATATAGTGCAGCCCTGTATATCACCTATAGACTTGGATATATATACTACATAGAGTGATAAAATTTAGTTCAGTTAAAAAATTCACATATATCAATTTTCGCGAATCGATGGAAATGCACTCGAAATCCTTTGTACAGACCTGTATATTATCTAAAGATTTTTGTACGCACCCCATATTAAGCTAAAATCTAATTAAGGTAAAAAATGCATAAGGCAACTTAAAACTCACTTCCAGCAGTTACCAACCATAAACGACAACATATCTTGTTCTTTGCTTAGCCCTGTATATGAATTTATTTATATTCCACAAAGTTCTATTAGTATACTAAATATAGTTGAACAGGAGAAATGCGTAACACAAATAAAAATACCATTAAGCAATTTACTCTCATAGTTAGTAATACGTACGAATTCCTTTGTGTAGCCCTGTATATGATCAACAGAATATATACACACCACGTACTATGCAGACATTTAGTCAAACCTAAAAATCCAAACCAAAATTGAAAACACTTTTATCACTCATAGACTGTAATTATCGAACAAAGACTGTAACCGAATTCTTTTGTGTGTCCGTGTAAATGAACGATAAACTCAATGCACACCATGCTATTCAGTGAGCAATTTATAATGCATCTCAGTAATACATATAAATTTCATTATGTTTTAAATATTGAAACTAAATTACATTGCAAACGATTTTTTCCTGTAGAATCTTGTGTGACAGAATTATTTTGTGTGACCCTGTAAATGAATAACAAATGCTTTGTACACCCTATTTTAGAAAAAGCATGTTTTAGTGCGCTACATAATTGTATATCAATTTCATCATGTTTCGAATGGCGTAACATCATCAAAATGCACTTGAAATGATTTTTTTCCATTGACCGTAATGTAACTGAATACTTTTGATTGCCCCTGTACATAAACTATAAATGCTACACACTTCATTTTCAATAGGGATCATGCTATAGTAAGTGCCAATCCCATACAAAAATTTCAGGTGAATCCGAGTATATTTACGGGAGTTAGAGTACGGACAGACTGCCAGACGGCAGACAAACCGATGTCATAAACACATTTCAACTACGTTGGAAAGTGTTAAAAGGCTAAATTTCATGAAGCAATACAAAAATTATAAACACCGTTTGTGGCATATTTAAATATGCTTTATTTCATAAATTATTAAAAATATTAATTTTTAATAGCATAACTGAATTGGATTGTACTGCAATTTTATGAAATTTTTAAAATTAAATATGATGTTTATCTTAAAAAATGTATATATGTCACAATGTTTTTAACTTATTAATGCAATTCTCGTATTAAATAGTAGGAAGCTTATTTCAAAAGAAAATTGAGAAACATTACTTATCTATACATTTTAATAAAAAGCATTTTCTCAATTGGCAGATACATTCAGTTTTTATTACAAAGAATAATTATTTCATAATTAGGCATTATAAAAAATAATCAATATACTTTTTTTTTATTCGGTGTCTTATTTAAGCAATTAAATTTTAAAGTTTCGTATTACTGATAAAATGAAAATTCAAATAATGAAGCATAAAAAGATTTAAATTAGCTACTTACTTTATCGGTTGATATCCAAACAAAGAATGGCATTTGTTCAGATTGCTTTTGTCTCTACTTACTTAGGCAGCTGTTTTTTTTATTCTTCTTTAGTTATCAAAATGGCTAATGGAACATAAATCATGAAGCACGCATGCGCAGAATGTAGTTTACGGAAAAGTTGAAACCTTTCAAAAATATTACACGAATTATTGCCGTAATTGAAGTGGGACATAAAGAAATTTCGAATTCCGGTAAAATATGCGAAATGTTTCAGGATAATTTCCTGAAACGTTCCGAAAATTTTTTACAGTGTACGCAGTGTTGTCACTGCTACTTTATTTTATTCAGATTGCTACCAAATGCCTGAAATAGTATAATTCGCTTTACTTTTGCTTTATTTAAGATATCACTAAATAAGGCAAATATTACTATTTCAAAAAATTGGTGTCACTCAAACAATCTAAATCAGCTATTTTTTAACTTTTGATTACCAATTTATCAATTTTCTCTGTCTTTGCAAAACTGCAGAATTTAAGATTGAAAATCTTTAAAACAGTAAATACATGATACATACATTAATAAAGATATGGGAATGGGGTAAAGCAAAAGCGAATAGTAAAACTAGTAATGCATTCAATTCAAGGGGAAAATATTAAATAAAGCAAACATATTATAAATTTATGAAATAAATTTATAAATTTATTTTTTATTACTATAAATAATTAAAGTCACATACTTGAATGAATAAATAGATTATGGAAAAGGTAAAAATCATCTAATCCTCACATGCATTATCATATTAATTAGTCAAACAAAAGTGCTTCTTTTAAAACTTGTCGGTAGATTTTATTTATGTTCCAGACTGAAACATAAAAAAATGCATTTCACGTTATACTTACAAGTGTACCAAGTAGGTAAAATGGCGATGTGACTGTTTGTTTACACTGTAAATTCACGAAGATTTTTTACTATTTCTCTAAATCACAATATTTTACTCTCATGCTTATCAGCTCAAAAAACAAATTATAAAAACAAAAGAATATTCTTCAATTATTTAATTATTAAGTTATTGAAAATTTGATAAAAGCATGATTTGCAAAAGTTATATGAAAATTTTTCTAAATACTGAAAACTAAAACAAAATTCGTGATATAAAATTATATTTAGGTAAGTAAGTTCAATTTACATAATTTATTTATTTACACTAAATTAATCTGAAATTAAATTAATAATATTTATATTATTGAGATCTACTGTATACATTGCTACAATTTCAGTAGCAGAATAAAAAAATAAGTGAATTATTCAAGAGCATAATGTTTCCAAATGGAACGATTTTTCAATGTTTTACCAAACAGTTGGTTTTTTGAAGCATCGTATCCAAACAAAGATTATTGTCCATTATTACATGATGGTCATTTAAAAATATTTTCAGCTAAGTAATTTTTGTAATTACTTTTTTTACTATGTTCTCATAGTTTGTAGTGTAACATGCTATTTTTTGGAAAACCTAATTTAACAAGTAATAAAATAAAAATAAACTAGTTTGTAGGGAGCATCAATATTATTTTTGACGCTACTTCAGAAAACTTACTTCACTGTCTCCTCTTTCGGCTTTGCGGTAGATTTGATATTGGTTATTGATAGTTATGAACTTTGTTTTACCAAACCAAAGACTGTTGACTTCAATACGTTTTTGCAAATCATACAAAAGAAAATTTTTATATTTGTGTAGTACTTACGTTAGATAAAGTTTGGGGTGTGGGGGAGGGGAAAAATAAGAAACTTAATACAATCCAAAATCTTTGTAATATTTTATTATGCAACATTAAAATTGATTGACTGAAAATTTTAAAACAATTAAAACCAATGGGTAACCATGTAAATGGAGTACAAAGATTGATATGATCGGTCAATTGTAGAGTAGTAATAGAGAAAGTAATAAAATTTGAGTTCATTCATTCAAAATTAATTATCAGTGAAAATTTGTTGGTAATTTTTTAAGATAACGTTAAAAATTGCAAATACTACAAAATGCACTGAAATAGAATATCAAATAAATACCTGAAAGAAATAAAAGTACTTACATACAATCCGTCTCGAGTATATAATCCTAAAGAAATTTTCAAAAATATAAACAGCATGTGTCGAAAGTAAACATCAGACATATTCAGCTGTTGTTGTTTACCCTAACGTATTTTACAATAAACAAACCTGCAACTGCATACTGATTCAACTGAAATTTTATAAACTGTATAATTTTAAAAAATTAACAATAAGTTAAAAAGAACTTTTATAGATAAAATTATAAGAATCACGATCACATAAGTATCGCGTATTGTCGTCTAGCTTTTCTAACAAAAACAAAAATATTATGTTGTCAAAAAAAAGTATCGCAAGTAGGATATTTAGCTCGAATTTAACTCCATATTATGTTAGTCTATAAATTGTTGAGATATAAATGCATTCTGGATGTAATTTACTCGAAGATCCAGTTTACTTTGTAGAATGTACATCATCTTTATCTCCATATTATGTTGGGATATGAACGTTGTATGGATGTCATGTATTGAACAATCCAATTTACGTATTAGAATAGACATCGGTTTGATGTACATGGTTGTATTTTGGACTTAAAAAGCTTAAAATAAACGAAATATCTACATATGTATTGTTTGGGTAAGTTTCTTAGAGAAATAAATTGCAGAAGTTTTACTCTCGTTAAGTTTAACAAGCCACAGCGTACACCATCTAATGAAAGTTTATGCGTACTTTGAAGAATTTTGTAAAGAGCGTATGGATGATGTGCAGAGGGATAGATTTGTAGATTGGTGTAAGTATAAAGAGCAATAACAGTCCTCAGTTTCCGTGGAATATTATTAAACAAATTTTAAACAGGGTAGGGCCCACCACAGAGCCCTGAAGAATACCCGAGAGAATTGCATACAGAGTGGAGAGGATGTTTGTTATGCGAACACAAAAGATGCAGTCGCTAAGCTTTATCAAATGCTTTATCTACGTCCAAGAAAATGGCGGCAGCCAGAATGTTCATGTTGAGGTTTTCAATTAGGAATTCCACAACACGAAGCTGTTGATGTTGGGTAGAATGTTTAGCTCTGAAGCCAAATTCTTCAGCACTAAGTATGTTATTTTTTAATAAGATGTCGTGTAGCTGGAATATGATAACGAGTTAAATTACTTTAGTAAGAGAATTAATTACGGAGGTAGGTCGAAAATTAGTAGAATCTTGAAGATTAGTATGAAGTTTAGGTATAGGTGAAATAACGGAAGTTTTCCAGGGTTTAGGGAAATAGAAATGTTTTAGAATAGAATTAGCAACTTTGTTATATAAATAATACAGTTTACAGGTAAATGTTTTAAAGCAATGCTAGTAATATTATCATATCCAAGGACTTTACGCTTTTTAAGATTTTTGATAATATTGTGGATGACAATAGGTTGAATTTCAGGAAGACGTTTTGGTAGGGTAATAGGTAAAAAAATTTGCACAATATTATTGACATAGTACATATGGTCAGTATTGGAAAGATACGGATTGGCGGAAAAATGATCTGCATAAGTTTAGCACGCATTTCAGCTTTGTGTTTATTGGTAGAGTTACAGGCAGCAAAGGGAGGAATGGGAGTATAATTATTATATAATTTCTTTTTAATTTACCATGAGGAGTTATCATCAGGAAGGAGTTTAGTGAGAAAGTTATTCCAGCTAGTATCTTATAAGATACTTTTTACGCAAAACATATATATTTTTCTCCTGTTCAGTAAATTTTTTTAAGTCGTAGAGCGATTTTTCCACTTTTAAGGATTAAAACACACGACCGCCCCCGCCTGTATATTCAGAAAAATCAGACCTAGGCCTACTGTGAACGGATTCCTGCCCCTCCCATAAACTTGGTGGACAAAACCATATATAAGAATGTATCAAGAATATACTGATGTAAGTTAGACAGATGGTAAATTTTGATTCATCAGGACTATCTTGAGCAACGCCAGGCAGGAATGTTCACCATATTTTAATTCATCCTCTTGGGGTATTTTGTACTTTTTTTTATAGAATTCTAATTCAGCTAATACTTAACAAATACACATTTAAATTGATAATATTTCTATAATCTGAGTGTCCTTTAATATGTAATAACAATATTTGTTCAACAAGAAAACATAACAGCTATTCTGAAGAAAAGTATTTTTGAAAAATATTCTTTGTCGTGATTGTAGAGTTTTTGTTATGAATTTAACACTATTTTCCCTGTGTCAGATAACAGTAGCTACTCTACCACTAAATATTTCTGATAATAATAAAAAAAAAGAATTGGTCAAATTTTGAACAGGTTTGAAATGTCTTGATCCCATTTTAATAATATTCCAGACATAAACTTAATTAAAATTGTGAATCGTAATACATATTTTAAAAATAAATAAAGGGAGTAAATAACCTGATTTGCGTGAACGTAAGTCAAAAATCATAATATTCCCTTATTACCCTCAGAGAAATCCAATATTCTTATTTCGGATAATAAGATAAATCTAATTTCATTTGAATACTTACTTGTGTGTAGTAATGTGATATTGTTGCTTTGTAAGATTATACAAATTCTATTTTAATTAAATTCATCGTTGGGTTTCAAAATTGCATTTTCAAATGTTTTTAACGAAAGACGCAAAGCAAAAATTTAATTAACGTAATAACTACAAAATATAAAATTTAGTAAATTTTGGAATTGAAAATAAAGCGAAATTTAATTAAATGTTTGAAAAGCAACATTTTTCTGTCTGTAAATTGTATTTTTTTATTTGTTTACTTTAATATATTTAAAAGTCAAAACTATAAAATAATTTTTTATTATTAGATTGCGATTGATTTCCTAAGCTCAGCTTTAAGCTTAAACATTTTATAAAAATTAAATATAGTCAAAAAATTCAGAAGCTGAGAAACGTTTGAGATTCTTTAGCAGGAATTTTACTTAATTTGTTTAAATTGTTTCGATGTATAATGACTATTTCAAATAACGACATTAAAATTTTGTAATCAGAGCTAACGTGACACACAGAGTAAGGCGATTTAAACAGAGAATCAACTCTCATACACTGCAATGACAACTTCTTTAACATGGGATTACACATAGACAGTAGCGATATCTGCGGATGACGCGGAAACTACGGCCATAACAGAAGCATGGTTGCTAATACGGCGATATATCGCTTTCTTGGCGACAAATGAGGGAAGGAAAAAAAAACGGCGATAGCTTGTTGCTGCTTGTTTTTTAAACCTCATTTTCATATCATTTAACATAGTACATCCGCAATTATTATTTTTTCAATTGCATGCATATTTATAAGCATATAAAATGTTCCAGAAATTAGAATCATTAAATTAAACACAGTGTTATACAATGATATTCTGAAATTCTAATGAATTGCTTATTCTTTTAATTTTTTTAAATAAACAGGTATTCATACCACCGTAGTCTCATTAAATTTACATTCGTTTTTATTTTAAAAATAAATAAATAAAAAGATATTTCACCAAAATAATGAGAGTTCCTTGAATTTTATTATTTTATATACTCTTTGAAATACGGTTACTAAGCAACGAAGAAATTAAAGTGAAAATAAAAATAAACACTTTTAAAAATTGTAAAAAATATGAAAATAAGACGTTTATATTTCCCGAACATATGCAAAAACATTTTCAAATATTTTAAGCAATTAATTTCTAAATTATATTAAATTTATTGGCAAAATTTTAAAACTATTGGAAATCCATATCGAAAATTTAGCATTTATAATTTCACGTCTAAATCCATTATGCAAAAGTTCCATTTTCATTTCAGATAAAAATAAAATTTGGAAAATCGTCTGCATCCCCATAGGAAAGCATTATGACATAAAAAAGAACAAAAATAACACATGAAAATAAATCACAACTTACCGATCCTTGGAACTAAAAAATAACTTTTCAATCTTGTAATTACAAACAATAAACGTATATCTTCGTAGCATTTTGAAGAGTTATAATGACCTATTTGATCTTCAGAATAAGATAAGAGTAATTCAGATAAGAATAATTTTAATAATGAATATTAATCAGGATTCAAAAATCAAATAGCGAACGCCGAAAATTTGCACATTTGAAAATGACAACAGCAAAAAGCTCCAAGCAGAATAGGGTTACAATTAAAGGGAAATCACGCAGATAAAAATCGCCAAAGCGATGATTTAGTTTTTAAGTCATCCGCTGCAGTCGCTCTTTTCAGGCGAAGTTGGGACTCTGTTTAAATTTCCTTACTCTGTGACGTGACAGTCCTGGTATGATAGGTAAATGTCATGTGATCAAGGTAGTCTAAAAAACACTTTCAGAAGTCCGAAATTCCAAGTAGTTTTTAATCTTACAATACATTATCTTGTGCCCGCTTGCTGCTTCGTGTTTTTTGATTTATTGTTTCTTCATTTTTTCTTACGTTTATGAATAAAATTTCAGAAATATTCTGCATTTAACTGTAAAATGTTGTTAGACATACTAAGAAAGTGTACTAGTTTGAATGAATTAAAATGAAGCTATAGCACTGAAAACAGAAATTCAGACGACATTTTCTGTAACTCTGTGTTTACAGATTTTTTTTTTAACTTATATATCCTACGGTATGTATAAACCTTTTTCTGAATCGCCCATAAATACGATTGTAGATATCATTTCTTGGACGTAAAAAGTAATACTCTGCCTACTATAAGGTACTCTGCTTACTATATTTTCAAGTTTGCTTGTATATTTAAGTCATATTATGTCACCGACATCACAAAAGTAGGCGCTGTTGAAGAAGAATGTATTGAATAAGCTACTATTGAAAGTTTAAAGGATATTAAAGTAGATCAAATGCAATTTGTTTGTATCTCAGTTTTCTGATTTTTTATGGTTTTTAAAATAATTTACAAGCATGAATTATTCAATTCTACCTCTATCGCGCGCCACCTATTACGAAAGATTAACCTGTTTGGCTTAAAACAATATAAATATTTCAGCATTCGTTTGCAGGTAATATCTAATAAAGAAATTAAAATTCCTTCAATAAATAAATAAAATAATAAAATAATTTAAATGAAACACAAATTTAACTGACATGTAATCGAACAATGCATTTAAACCACTGAAATTGTCAGAATAAAAAGAGCTGCTGTAAGTACCGAAATCTTTGGTGATTTCTTTCGCTATTAACTCCTGACATGTGTCTTATACCAAAGTATAGCCTTTAATAAATTACAAAACTTTATTCGAATGCAACATTGATATTATTCATATAAAAATGATTTTTGGTGTTATTAATGGGTAATCTAAAAATATATATATTAAATTCAAAAATTTATTATAATTTTTAATAAAAAATTGTTTTTTACCAATGTTTTGTAACCCAGGGAGTCAGGGTTAGATCCCCTGTTTCTATTTAAATATATATATATATATATATATATATATAAACCGGATACTGAAAGGTAATGAAAATTTTCTAATACTCAGATATACTATTGATAGTAAAAAAATAATTTCTGATGTCTGGGATCAATTTCAGTTAGAAATTCAATAGATGTGTGTGTGTACTTAGAAAAAATTAAGATTGCAAGTATAACAGTTTAATTAATTTTTATGATTGTTATAGAATACTTATAATTTTAACTACAAGCATTTATAGTAACGAAACTGTTTTAAAAAATATAAAGCATATTTAATTAAAAGACACAAACCAGATTATGTGTGATAATGCAATAACATATTTTTTTGTTAAATGGTATGGGTCTCACAAAAACACCAGATCAAGCGCTCTTTGGCACTAGCGCGAACCGCCTTTTTAATTTCTAATTAAATGATGAACTGAGATTTTGATATTATTTAAATTATAAACGTTGGCTAATGTCATAAAATGTACATTATGTTACACTAAACTTTGTCCAATGCGGAATCTATCAAGACCAAGAAAATTTTCCGTCTTAGACAGTATTCTGACTTACACAGAGTTTAAAATATCATAGAAACTCGACAGGGTTTCTCGCCAAGCATAAGAAACAGCAATGCATTGAACCGTAAATGAAAGGAATTTCCGCCAATGGATGCCAAACGATTTTACAATTTTTTTTTTTTTTTTTCTCTGTCTAGTTTATATTTTGCGGACGGGACAAAACGGGTTTTTGACACATCTATATCTCGCGTTCTATTTATGATAGAAACAAAATTCTTGATTCTATGGAATGGGGCGTGCCACGGGACTAAGAATTCAAAAGTAAAGCAAAATCCGACGAATAGTTTTTCAGTAAATGCGATTTCAAAAGTGCTGTTTTTTGCATTTTTAAAATCTTGTTCAGACCAAAAACTGTTGACAGGGCTACAGCAATGTGTAATTATCGGATTTTTACGCGATTTACGTTATTTGAATCGTTTTTATGATTAGTTCGGACCTTTGTAAGTTTCATGTAAAAATAGTACTTAGTTTTTGATTTATATCAGTTTAAAGTTGTTGATTCCTATACTTAACATAGAGCAAAAAACTGTTGACAGGGCTACAGCAATGTGTAATTATCGGATGTTTATGCGGTTTACGTTATTTGAATCGTTTTTATGAGTAATTCGGACCTTTGTAAGTTTCATGTAAAAATATTAATTAGTTTTTGATTTATATCAGTTTAAAATTATTGATTCCTATAGTTAACATAGAGC
This sequence comes from Maratus michaelseni, assembly GCA_963931845.1. Lineage (NCBI taxonomy): Eukaryota > Metazoa > Arthropoda > Arachnida > Araneae > Salticidae > Maratus > Maratus michaelseni. The sequence goes on from OZ007591.1 coordinate 170,189,952, forward strand.
AAAAAAATAATAAATGACCCAACTCTTTTAGGAATGGTCGATACACATGATAGTAAGATATGTTACTACACTCGACACAAGTAAGCTTCCTATTATAAAAAATCTTAACATTTAAGGTGCGTTTACAGGGTCTCACAAAAGATCTTTTGATATATGGCTAAAGAGTTGTGTAATTATCCGATTTTTACGCGGTTTGCAGCATTTGAATTGTTTTTATAAGTAGTTCAAATGTTTAATATTTCGTGTAAAATATTAATTAGTTTTTTATGTATACCACTTTAAAGTGATTTATTCCTATACTTAAGATGAAGCAAACAAAATATTAAATGTTCTAACTCTTTTCAAAAAGAACATATGCGCATGATGTTAAAATATGTTACTACGAACTACCTAAGTTAGTTTCCTATTGTAAAACAGAATTGTAGAATTTACTGTTCGATTACAGGGTAACTCAAAAGATTTTTTAATAAGACTAAAAAGTTGTGTAATTAACAAATTTTTACGTTGAAGTACATGATTCCTGTTCTTAACACAGAGGAAAAACAATAATAAATTGCATAACTTTTGTCAAATTCGCTATATACACAAGATATTCAAATATGTTACTACATCCTCTCTATTGTAAAGCGGCATTGAAGCATATACGTTTCGTTTACAGAGTCTCTTAGAAGATCTTGATTACACTACAACCGATGCATATTTACTGAGTGAGATGTATTTTAATGATTTTACACTGTTTCAATCTCTGTAAGGTTTCATTATCTTGCTTTAAAATTTAATATAAGATCATTTTGTCCGTCTGAAATCTCGTCGATGTTAAGCTCTAAATCTATTAATATATAGTATTTTCATCGATTAAAAAAACTGTGTTTATTTATAAATATATAATTCTAGCGTATTAGGAATTGATTGAAATAGCGATTACAAAATTCCAACTTTACGTTCATGCGCTGAGTAATAGAATGTAAAAATGTTGATACCCCAAGATTACAAGTTTTGCGTTTAAATATTTGCCGTTCATCGAATCTCCGGCTATGACGAACTTAAAATGCTAAATTTTGTATACAATAGGTGATCGGTAACGAACTGTTCGGTTTACGAACAAATCGGTTAACGAACACTTTCGCGTGAGATTTTTATGTTCGGAGAACGAACTCCTCACGAAACAAAGCCATGATGAAGCAGTGCCGTGTTTCATATTTGCCGAGCTATACTTATTGCCTCTATTGTCAACTTTGAGAACAATTTAACAGTTGCATACATATGTCCTAATTAATTCATGGACTGCCGGAGATTGGGGACCTATATTTTAGGATCACCGAATTGGAATGAACAGACTATATGAACAGAAATCACTTTAATAGTTTTTATACTTTTGCAAACGTTGCGAATTTTATATTTTTCAAATTCTCGAAACGTTGAGTTAAAAAACTTAAACAAATAAAAAACTTCTAAGGTGCTCAGTAATTTTCAAAAATAATATATTTAATATGTTAGTATAAAAATCCCTGTAAATTTTTATACTAATAGAAATAGGTTCGTAGGAAGAAAAAATGTTGATTATTCTCGGTAAAGTATGCTCCATAAACTTATCGTTGTAGTTGACCGAAAAAAAGTACTTCTTATTTTTCCACATTTTTCTGAAACGGTAGTATTTTAATTAGTTTGTAAACTACTGAAAATTGTGTAATTTTTTGTTTTTGAATGTATATAAACGGAAGAGTGATATAAACAAAAGAAAAAGGAAAATAAATATGTCATAAATAATCTGATGAATACAATGTAAGGAAATTAATATAAAAGTTTCCCAGTTGTTATGGTAGCGACATGTACACTGGAATAAGTCACTCAATAAATTGTATAATTCTGATGTATAATTCTGTTTATAGCATCACTATTATTTTTTTGCCCCTTTTATCTTTTCTTTTCTGAATAAAAATGGAATCCGTATAATTGAAATTAAATACCTTACAAAAAGGAGTGATATCTCATCAAAAACAACTCGTTGTAAATGATCCCGCCAAGCCACAAACCTAAAACGTCAGTCACAAAAAGAAGTGATATCACATAAAAAGAAGCGATATAGAAGTGCATACTCCGAGTCCCGTGTAAAAATCTATCACCACTCAAAATGTTTCCAAAGGACTCGGAGTGAGGTACAGTATGTGAAAACTGCTTGGCGACCTGCAGGCTTTTATAATGCTTGCGTTTCCTGCAATTACATATGACTATATTAATTTAATTTAATTTAATTTAATTTAAATTTAATTTATTTATTTATTTTGCTCCCATAAAATTGTAAAAAGTTGAAGCTTCTGTGTTTGCATGTCCTTTCTTATTTATGAGCTTGAAAAATCAATTTGTTGATTTTATTTACCATTATTTAAACTAGAAACACCACTCTTACGAAGAGGATTTTTAAAGTAAACATGTAAAGATTTTGAGTTTGTAATATATATACATACACACAATAAACGTTAACTAAATTGAGATATATTGCAGTAATTCTAGCGTAAGCGGAATCGCATAGATCTGGGGAAAAATCCGTTCTGTCAGTTCTTTCGCATACAAAAATATTTAAAAAATGATGTAACAAAAATTAAAAATTTATTTTTTTCGATTTTCAAAATTGATATACTGCATATATTATAAAAGCCTGCAGGTCGCCAAGCAGTTTTCACATACTGTACCTCACTCCGAGTCCTTTGGAAACATTATGAGTGGTGATAGATTTTTACACGGGACTCGGAGTATGCACGTCTATATCGCTTCTTTTTATGTGATATCACTTCTTTTTGTGACTGACGTTTTAGGTTTGTGGCTTGGCGGGATCATTTACAACGAGTTGTTTTTGATGAGACATCATTTTGGCCACTCTAGAGCCAGCTTGAAGGTATAGTTAGGTAGCTCAATTAAAAATACTGAAAGATTTCTTAATAACTACATATATATATATTTTTTAAAATTTGAAAATAATATTTTCTATTATAATTTTTCCGGTATAGCGTTTAGTATCTTTTTCAAAACTAAAAATAATAAAGAATATTCTTTTTGATATATTTTTCCATTTTCTCGCATGAAGAGCCAGCTCAGAGTCCCGGAGTAGAAACCTTTTGTCGTCTGCATAATTTGATAAACACATGTCAGTTTCATTGTTATTTGTAACTAATTGAATCAATGATTTCAAAAACTACAAAAATCCATGATTTAAAAATTTTTTAAGTATCAATAAAAACTGTGCTCCACAAATATTTTTGGAGCTATTTTATAGTCACTTCATTTCTTAAATCTTTAATTATGTCTGTCTGTAACCAGTTATTTATTTTATAACAAAATAAAAAATAGCTTTAAAAAAATTGTACTTGTTTTGTTTTTCAGTCGATGGTATTTGGGATTTAGAGACCTACAAATGATAAAAAAAAATCATTAAACGGATTTTTCTTAGGTACTTGAAAAAATACATATAAATAATTTACGTCTGCATACACTTAAATACTGATACGAATTCCAGCAACAAAATGTTTCGCGCAATTTATTTTGTATACCAAATATTTCTAAATTTCTATTTGAAAAAAAAAACTAATGTTTTATAAGATTCATTTTAAGTCAGCTACAATTACCAAGTAGTAGAATATTTTAAAAAATACCTTAACATACGTATATGTGACAATACGTTCGAAGGATGTAAATTTTTAACATGCATGTTTAACCCTCCAGCCGCGGGAAACGCTTGTATCGCGTTTCACTTAATCAATACAATTATGCGAGGACCGCTATTTTTGGCTTATTTTTTCTATCTTAAAATTTCGATTTTGCGCTTATAATTTTTGGCTTTCTTTATATATTCCATTGATACAATCCTCATAACTATTATAAATAGCGAATAAAAATAATGTGCAGTTTTTTTTTCAACAAAGTGTAAAAAACCGCCCGCTGTTGGAGGGTTAAAGTTTTAACATTCAATGTTGTACAAAATACACCAGAGCGAATAGTTAAAGGTTGAGGATTGATATTAAGTGCATAGGTGACACATATTACTGATTTTGAATACCACTATTACTAAATTCTAATATTATTCTTATTAACTTACAGTACATCTGATGCGATTATGTAACGCGAAAAGAGCTATTTCAAAGCAGTGGTATTTGAAATCTGTAATTCTTTCCTTAATTCAAAAATTATACTGCAAGAAGACTTAGATAACGATGAGCTGTTATATCCCTTTATTTAATGTTATTTTAAAGAAAATGAAAGAAAATACGTTCGAAAAATACTTCTTCAATATGTGTAAGTCAAAATTTGAGAAAACGAGAGAAGAGGGATAAATAAGTACAAAAATCGATATATAATATATTTCAGAATGAAAGGTACCGTATGTCGAAAGCATTAGACAACAAATCTTAAAACTTGACTTGTCGAAATTCATCTAGAACAGTCATGAACAATGGATTGTGAAACCAAAAAATTAATAATCAATATGTATAAAAGTATAAAATTTTTCAGTATATTCATATGAAGTTTATAGATTGTGTCATACACCTTAAAACCCTTTACTCCTGGTCCTTTCACATCCGTAGCTTTTTATAATTTAGAACCGATATTTTATTAATACCATTTTTAATCTTCTGCTTTCATCATACCACAGGAATGCAACTATTTTTCACGATTAAACACAAGTTTATTTGAAAAGACGACACATCACAGGAAAACATAGAGCACACATATATATAAAGAAATACCAGTAGCCGCAGTTACACTATTATTATTCGTTCTTTTACCAGCTATATTTTATTTTCATACCGTGCCCACCGCACATACACATCCGAATCCTTTGGCCTCCCGCCAACAACTCTCTCCGTCTCTCCTACTCTGCAGTAGACAAGAGAAAACAAAAAGGGTTGCCATAAACCTGACGTCACCGGCATGACACCCCCCACCTAAGATTGAAAAAGGGGTATGCCACTTTGAAAATCTGAAATCCAGATTGGTGACGTCACACCACTTCCTTCTTTAATATTAAACTACTAATGAACATGAGAAACTCAATATACATATAAAGAAATACAAAACAACAATACTTATACTTTTTCTGGAAAAATTCTGGAAACTCCTGCTAGCTACTGCAATATAAAAATACAATTACTATTTCATAATATATAATACTAAATACACATAACAAATAAGGAACAGAATGCAAATTAATATGAAATACAATTTCAGCTGCAGCATACGCAAAGTGAACTATCAAAAAGTTATTTTTTTTTTTAAATAGTCATTGATTGTTCACGAAGAGTCCACAGTCAATGTATTAGTCTGTTGTCTCCAGTCTAGACAGTGCATCAGCGTTCGTCAACTTAGCACCAGGACAATGTGAAATAGTAATGTCATATTTCTGCAAAGCCAGTGCCCATCGCTGCAGTTTGGAAGATTGGGGAGCATTTTTGGTGATGAAAGTCAGTGGATTGTGATCGGTGATAAGTTCCACGGGCGAACCAAAAATCCAAGTCTCGAACTTCTTTAGACTCCAGATAACCGCATAGGCCTCCCGTTCAATGGTCGGCCAAGCCTGTTGAGTTTTGGTGAGCTTTTGACTGGCATAACTGACTGGATATAGTCTCTCATCCTTCTGTTGAGATAGACATGCACCGATGCCTATTGCGGATGCGTCACATTGAATGGTAAAAGGAAGTCCAATAACTGGTGTATAAAGACTAGGTGCCTCTACGAGACCCCTCTTTAGTTCGTTGAAAGCTTTATCATGTTCCTCCAACCAGCACAATTTCTCAGGACTGTTCTTTTTAGTAAGTTCTGTCAGTGGGTATGCTGTTTCGGCATACTTAGGCAGGTAATCGCGGTAATAATTACACAAACCGAGGACACTCTTAAGTTGTTTTTTTGTTTGAGGGACGGCTAATTTTCTGATGGCTTCCACTTTATCTGGGTCGGTTCGATGGCTGCCGGACCCGATGACATGTCCTAAATACTTAATCTGGTTTTTTGCAAAGGCGCACTTCTTCAGGTTCACTGAGAACCGTAATTCTTGAAGTTTGGAAAATATCGTGTCAAGGTGCGTCATATGTTCAGTCCACGTTTCCGAAAAAACAGCGATATCGTCGATGTACGCTCTAGCAAAGTTTCTATATTTGGAAAGCGCTTTATTTATTTCTCTCTGAAAAATCGCAGCTGCATTCCGGAGCCCAAAGGCCATCATTTTGAAACGATATTGAGCCCTGTGAGTCCTAAAACATGCTAAACCCTGGTTTTCTGCTTCCAGCGGTATGGCCCAATATCCTTTTAGAAGGTCGATTGTAGTTATTACATCGGCCCTGCCAATATTGAACAAAAGATCCGTTGCGTTTTTCATCGCAAAATCGTTGGTTTTTGTGATTGCGTTCAATGCTTTAAAGTCTACACACAGTCGGAGGGCCCCATCTTTCTTCATCACGCACACTACCGGGTGTGGCGCCTCCGCATCACTCTCTTCGATCAGTCCTAACTCTAGCATTTCTTCTATTTGTTTGTCTACTTTTGGCTTCAACGCCTCTGGAATTCTGTAAACATATGGCTTTTTCATTTCTTCGCCGTTTAATCTAATTTTGTGCTCGCCTACCTTAGCTATTTGTACCTTTTTTGAAAATAAATCTTTATATTTGTATAGTAGATCTAACATCTATTTTCTTTCTGTATTTTCTAAGTGCTTTAAATCTACTTCTTCTATTTTAAACAAGTTTGGATTATCATTCACACTAGGGGTGGGATGGACTTCTCCTAATTCTTCTTCATTTTCGAAGATTACTCCCACCGCCCGTACCCTAGGAATAAATTTTCTTATTTTATTTACATGGATATTCTTAACATTCCCGTTTATTAATTTTACTTTGTAAGAATCAGGGTTACAGCGTGCTACAATTTCGGCTGGTCCCGTCCACCTAGCATAAAGTTTGTTCGTGGAATCCGGGATTAATAGATATACCTGGTCCCCTGGTCTAAATTCCTTGTAAATCGCTCTTCGATTAGCGTACTTCGCATACGAGCCCTGCTTAACTTCCGCTACTATTGCTGCTTGCTCCGCCACCCTTTCTAAATTAATTTTTAACTCTTGAAGATATTCGGTCGCGCTCTTTCCAAGATTTATAGGTAATGGTATTTCTCCTGACCATGTAGATTTCAATACTGCTAATGGGCCCCTCGCCTCCCTTTCGTACATTAATTTGAATGGCGATACCCCCGTGGTACTATTCGGAATTTCTCTATAGGCAAATAATAAATAAGGAATGTGTTTATCCCAATTTTTGGAATCGCTCCGAATTATACGGTGTAACGTGCGTTTCAGAACCTGGTTATATCGCTCCACTAATCCCGAGCTTTGCGGATGTCCTGGCGTTGCAAATCTAGGAGCCGCTCCTAGCCTAGCATGAAACTCCTGTATTAAACCTGAAACAAAATTCCTGCCCTGGTCACTCGCTATTACGCGCGGTATCCCTGTTCGCATAAATATTTCTAATAATGCATCGTACGTAGCTTTAGCCGTAATTGTTCTTAACGGGACCGCCTCCGGCCACCGCGAATGCTGATTCACTAAGGTAAGTACATATTGATGTCGACGCGCTGAAGGTGGTTCAATTTTCCCAATTATGTCAATATTCACAACGTCGAACGGAAGTTCCGGCCTCTCAATTGGGACAATGGGTATCTGATCGCTAGCCCTTTCTCTACTCCTTAACTGACAGTCTTTACAAGATTTACAATAGTCCTCTACATCCCGTGACATATTCGGCCAATAAAATGAATAACGAATTCTTTCTTTTGTTTTTTTAATGACGAGATGATTAGCGAAAATTGATTCATGAGCAATTTTTAAAATTTCCCCCCTCCTTACCTTTGGCACAACTAATTACGTAACACAATCCCCCGTGACTCTTTCTTTATGATAAAGCAAATTATCTACTATAACAAACCCGTTTTTACCATTTTCCGCGTCTTTGAAAGCACCCTGTAATGTTTTGCAACTCTTCTGTTGCTCCCTGTATATACTCGCGTCCGATCTCTGAACCGCATTCAAATCTCCATTATTATCCTTCTTTTCAATACAACTAATCATTAATTCTCTTTCCGTGTTTTGATTTTCGCCTCGCCAGCATAAATTTTCAATATTTATATCATCCCCCTCTGTTTGGTTGCTTTCCCCCTTTTTCCTTTCAATTTCATTTCCCTTTTCCGATCGCGTATCACTTACTGGCGCCAAAGAACATTTCTGTCTATCATCTTCCGAAGAACATTCCTTTCCCCCCTCGTTACTAGCTAACTGCAAGATTTCGTAAACTGTCGGTGTTATAATACACGTCCCAAATAATTTATCCGTAACGGCAAACAGTACGTCTACATTGTTATTAAATATGCAACTTGACTCTCCGTATTTCAAAGCTACAGGTAGTGTCATAAGATTAGCAACTATTCTTTCTCCAAAAGCCGATATTAACTGAATTTTTGAATTTTCATTATTTTTAAATGAATCCGGTATTTGATTAGAGTTTATTACAGGTATTTCTGCGGCGCTGTCTAAAATACATTTTACTTCCCTCTCTTTTATCCACAAATGTTCAAATTGAAGTGATTGCGTACTTATTGGCTCGTTTCCAAAACATTCAACCTTGGCGACTATTTTATCATCCTGTTTATTTTTTCCGACAAAAGAATCTTTTTTTGTTTAATTTTGCAAACTTCCAATTTTATCTTTTTCTCTATTATTCGGACAAAAACGCAAATGCGTCGTTTGTTTACAAAATCTACATTCTTTTGACGCGTTTGATTTTCTATCACTACGAAAAGTGAAATTATTTCTAACATGGGGTGGTATATATTTTCCATTATTGTAATTTCCAGTTCCGGATTCGTCACTGCGGGGTTTTACCGGTTTATCATATAATTCCGAAAATGTTCTGCCCTTTGATGAAAACCAATTATCACATACTTCCAAAATTTGTCGTGGTTTTAACCAATTATCTAATTGTTTTATCCTCACATAGCTTCGCGTCTCCGAATCTAGTGAACTTAATAATCTGTCGCTGACAATTAACTCATTAAGCGTGTCAAAATCATTTACTTTTCTCAATTCACAATAGAAGTCCCAATTGGCTCTAAGTCTACTCGCGAATTGCACATGATTTTCGTTTCTCGATCGTTTTGCAAAAAGAAAGTTTTCGAGACAGGCCTCTGGTGTGGGTTGAAATTCTTTTAAGATTAACCCCTTAACCTTTTGATAATCTTTCATTTCTTCCGTGTTTGCATACACTAACAAATGCGCTGCTTTTTCACCCACCAAATTAAACAAAATCTCCACCTTTAATTCCTCTGCGACATTTTTAATTTCGAATGCTTTCTCGAGCGAAGTAAAAAATAAATTCCATGATTCAGGCCTGCTGGGGACTGTAATAGTCAAAGTTTTGACGCTTTTGATCAGTGTTTCTAACGAATTAGGCTTAGGTTCATCCACCCCTGTATCAGAATTTTTATACTCGTTCTGGATTTTAGCCATTTCTATCTGAGCTTTAACTAGTTCTAGCTTAGTTCTTTCAATTTCTAATAACGTATCTTGTTCTGTCTTAGACTTTTCTTTGTCGACTTTCGCGACTTCTGCCTCACGCTTCTCTCTTTCTATGCGGTCTGACACCGTTGTATTTAAAAATTCTTTTATAAATTCGCTATCTTTTAAATACTGATCACTTCCCTCAATTAATGCTTTTAAATCAATTATCCTGTGCTCACTCTCTACTTTTAGGCCCAATTCCGTGGCAACAACAACTAAGTCTTCTTTCTTTAACCCTTTAATATTAAACATTTTTGTTTTTAGTCTTAGCACTTATTTATTAATACTATAAATATACTCTTTAAATATCTATACTATCTCGTTTCAAATAAAGTTCATACAACCAATAATGATATATATAAATCTTCATAAATATTTCTCAAACATAATTCACTCAAGTTCTTTCTTATTACTTCAGGAATAAACATAAAAAAAGAAATGCGACTTACTTCATTCAGAAATCCAATCTCTGGTTCTCGAAAGAGAGCGTGTCATACACCTTTAAAACCCTTTACTCCTGGTCCTTTCACATCCGTAGCTTTTTATAATTTAGAACCGATATTTTATTAATACCATTTTTAATCTTCTGCTTTCATCATACCACAGGAATGCAACTATTTTTCACGATTAAACACAAGTTTATTTGAAAAGACGACACATCACAGGAAAACATAGAGCACACATATATATAAAGAAATACCAGTAGCCGCAGTTACACTATTATTATTCATTCTTTTACCAACTATATTTTATTTTCATACAGTGCCCACCGCACACACACATCCGAATCCTTTGGCCTCCCGCCAACAACTCTCTCCGTCTCTACTACTCTGCAGTAGACAAGAGAAAACAAAAAGGGTTGCCATAAACCTGACGTCACCGGCATGACAGATTGATTGAAGAAATTTATGGAATTGTATAATACACTGCTCAAAACAATTAAAGGATATTGCAGTTTTAGGTGGATTTTGTATCTGGGAAACTTTTTAGCTGATTGATACATGGTCGACAGACATAGTAGGTTATATGAGAATAAATTACACATGTTTGGCAGAAAAAAATGCATTTTATTGCGCATTTGTGTACAAAAGGAAAAAAACACAATTTGTGCATATGAGAAAAAAAGAATAAGAAAAGGTGTTTTCTTCAAAGAAAATCATTTTCAGTAGGGGGTATGGTTTCCACGGGCGGCCAGCAACGTTGAACACCTTTGAGGCATGGACTCAATGAGGCTATTAATGACGAGTTGGGGTATTCTGCCCCACTCTTCCAGAAGAGCTCTTTCCAGTTCTTGGAGAGTTTGTGGGGGTTGTTGGCGGGCAGAAACTCGTCTTCCTAGAGCGTCCCAAACGTGCTCGATTGGATTCATGTCTGGAGAACACGCTGGCCATTCCATTCGAACGATTCCTTCCTCGAAAAGGAAATCCTCCACCAGGTTTGCACGATGTGGCCTGCAGTTATCGTCCATTAAAATGAAGTTATGTCCGATTGCTGCAGCGTAAGGGACTACAATAGGTCTGAGGATCTCATCCCTATATCAGTGACCAGTCAGAGCTCCATCTCGAATGATGTAGAGGTCAGTGCGCCCGTCAATGGAGATGCCACCATACACCAACACTCCTCCACCGCCAAATCTGACACTTTCGTGCACGAACGCAGGATTATTCTTACTGCCACGGTCCCTCCAGATGAAAATACGCCTATTATCCGGATGCACAGAAAAACGGGACTCGTCAGAAAACAGAATATTGCTCCATTCATTTCTCCTCCAGTTGACATGCTCGGTTGCCCACTCCCTGCGGTCGCGACGATGCCTTGATGTTAATCTAACACATACCATCGGTCGGCGAGCATACAGACCTACAGCATGGAGCCGGTTTCGGACAGTCTGAGTTGAAATCGTGGTTCCTGTAGCCGAGCGAAGGTGTTGTTGGAGAAGAGTAGCGTTCATGTTTCGGTATCTCCGAGCTGTTAACGCTAAATACCGATCTTCATTGGGCATTGTTGCCCGTCTACGACCTTGCCCTGGTCTTCGGCCTGCACATCCACTCTCCAAAAAACGGTTCCAGATCCTGGAAATGACACTTTGTGACACTCCAATGGCTTGCGCTACTTCGGCTTGAGTTTGGCCCCCTTCTAACCTACCAACAATTCTCCAAGCTTCTGAATCTGTCAAATGACTTCGCTGAGACATCGTACTCATCGAAACAAAGCAATTACTGAATGCCGATCATCCTTGTCTTCATTCTCTTTTATCCAGTTGAAAGTCAAATTTCATTCGCTGCCGCTGAAGCGACATTTTTGACGTCGAACTCAAAATTTGCATACTCCACAGTTTGAAAACCAGAAAAATTTGCATTTGTGATTCTCTTCTTCTATTTTCGGCAAAAAAAATTTCGTTTATATCTTTATTTTATATAAAACTTCAAATATCCTTTAATTGTTTTGAGCAGTGTAGATTGAACTATTTAATGTCTTTTACGTTTAAATATTTTAAACTATTGTTACAATAAAAAATACCGAATATTACGGAATGTCTTATCAATAAGTATTATTTACCTTTGCTTAATAGTTATTCAATTAACAGACTCAATTTTTTCAGTAATAGTCCAGAAATATTTATAACCCCACTTAATCTAAAACGATTTAATACATTCTCCATTGTAGCAAAAGCTTTATTTATTTTGAATAAGTTGTTCTTATGAGATAATTTTTCGTCTGTTGCTACACTGCAATGGTACAAAGTTGACGAAATACCACTTTTCATTGCATTTATGTCACCATTATTTCAAAAGATGGCATTTTGGTAATATTTGGTGAGATTATTTATCAAACAATCGCGCCTCATTTCCTTTCATTTTCCACTAATTTACGTAATGCAGCTCCCTTCCTTTTACCAACATGGTTGATATATTTCTCCTTTCAGAGAACAGCAACTGTGTTATATACATGAGATTCCTGAAGTGGTTTGAAAGTTTTATAATCACCAGCTCACAATAGAACAATGTATGAACGGTGTATCGAAACCCGTAATTAGAAATTCGCCGCCCCCCCCCCCCATATGTTTTGCAATTTAAACATTCATAGCCCCATAATATCCTGAAAAATTACCGTTGCATGATTATACAGTAAACTAGAAATCCTATTTAAAATAGGTGGATTTAACTTTTTGCCGTTATATAAAAAATAAATGAACAACGTAAAAATAGCACAAATAAAAATATATAAAATGGCACAAATTTTTTCAAATGTCTGGCTACCTTTAATTTAATACATTCTCTTCGTTTCCCCCCTCCCTTTTTTTCTCCTTCGCACTTAAACTCGTCCAGTCTGGCAGGGCAATTCTATTGGTCTCCTGCGTCACATGTGTTTCTTGACTCCGCTGTTGTTTTTGAAAAACGCCGCCATTCAATCTTGTGCGCGTGCAAGAGACGCAAGCATATTTACATGGCTTGAGCTTTTTAATCAGTTTTTAATCCTTTAAATTTGGCACTGATGATGGAGCTTTAGGGGCTCCGAAACAGCTGTTTGCCATTTTATATATTTTTATTTGTGCTATTTTTAAGTTGTTCGTTTATTTTTAATATAAATCATATGCTAGAGAATTATTTTAAAGAAATTCTGGAACAAAAAAACTGAAAAAAATTAGTCTGGAGGATTACTGGTACATTTTTGATAAAATCATGTAGCCTATAATATAACCAGTTAAAGTATCAATTAAACAGCGAAAACCATCATGACCTCATTTATCACATGATTCAATATAACTGAGAGTAATATCGATGCACTTTGTGATTCAAGTTCACAATTCTGTTCAACATGAGCAAATCTAACTTTGTTGCGAAAAACTTTAAAGTGATTTATTTGTTAAGACTTGGATGTGCGCACCACACTTTTTAAATGCGTGCTGAATGTTTTAGAATTCATGCCTGTTATGTTCATAACGGAAGAAAATAATTTTAATCCCGAATGAATTTTGCCTGATGCAGTAATTGTTTAAACGGATCATAGATTAACATTGAATTTTGATTTTGTGTTTGCAGTCAAACGTTGAAATGAAGACGTTCTTCTATCGTCATTTAAGTACCAACATGGCGGGGAGGGAAAGGGGGCAGAACTGATAATACAACAGAAAAGTTATCGCATCTGCTGATTTGTAACCATCATAGAAATAATACTCAGTTTGCTTTATTTAATTTATTTAAACTTTATTGATTTTATTAGCTGAAAACATACATTTTTAAGAATTTTGACACCCGGATACCCGTAATTATGGAAACAAATACCCTGCAGTTGTATCTGTAGTATAAATTTTATACTTTATATAAAACAATGAATATATATATATATATATATATTCTCAGTTATATTCGAATATATAGTTTTTTCATCATAAACAATATTGTGGACTTTCGTTTCAAAAAACGGGCTATCAGACCGGAACCGCGAACTTAAAAACCTAACTCGAAACGGACTGAACCCAATACAATTAGCACGTGTGGGGTCGTATTCGAGAAAAATCAGTTTACCCGACCTAATGCAGAATTCTAATACACTACCATATTAAATGTCTTTGTTACCAATATCGTTTACTTTGAGACGCTACAGACGATAATATGTAAACACTTTTAAATTGTCCCTGCTTAAAAACTGTACATGATACGACGATTATTTTATAAACACAAAGCAGCACTGTGTATTGTAACACTATACTCAAAATTCATGAAGATTGGTGATTTTTTACAAATGTTCAAGCCTATAAATTCAGAAAAAGATGTGGAAATAGACAGATAACAGACAAATACATTATTTTCAGATCCCAATGATATTGCATCGCGACCATCTGCGGAATGAGATCTTTCCAATGAAAGAAAAAGTATAAAACTCGAACCATCCCACAGTGTGGTATTTAGTCCCAAAACATGGCCAAAAATGATTTTTTTTAAAATCGGTTTCCTACCCTGTATATTATTCCTCAAAAAGTTTAATAGTTACTGCATCCAAAGGCAAAACGTGCAATGCGCTAGCACAATACAGTGCGCCACGCGATCAATCCGAAGTTGCCATTCGCTTCCAGTGGTCCTGTGATTTTACGATGCGCTCAGATTTTAGTGTTTTAAAATCTCTTGTAGTTTTGTGTCTAAACAATTTAGTGGTTGTTGTTGTGATGGATTATTCTGAACCGGGTATGTAATTTATACACGGTACATTTACCTAATGAATATCCTGCGGATTTTTTGTCTATATGGTCGACAACTTAGGTATAGTTAATAGTGGCATAAATAATTATTTATAATATTTAGAAAGGATTTTGTTATATTTTAAAACATATTTAAGCGAGGAAAACTATTGTGTAATATGCAGTACTTAGTATACAAGACAATTATAAAAAAATCAGCCGCCCGAAACCGCCCCCCTATTTTTAACGAATTTTGTTGTTGGTTCCTACAATGTTTTATATAAATTACTGCTATTTATTTTTTTATTTATTTTGGTAACAGAGCATTCTGAAATGAGATCTATGACTTGAAATGAGTTGTATACCATCATGCAATGCTCAAATGAGTCAACATTTGATGGAAATCATCAATTTATGGAGCAAGAATTATTGAGAAATTATTCTGAAGGTGATCCAAGGATAGCTGAGATGAAGCAAAAGCTCTCCGTTATTAAAAATCAGTTCAAACAAAAATGGGTAGCTACTCATAAAAACAAGAACAATATTTGGAGTAAACAATACTAATACAAAATTAATACAGAAGAATTTGAAAAAATATTGCTAAGAGGCGGCTGAACTGTATGTGTCTCTATATGGTTTTTTATCCCATGTCCCCTACAATGCACAAGGTACTTCGTTATGGCGCAGACGTTATAAAAAAAGCTATTCTGCCAATAGGCCAACTATCTGAAGAGGCTGCAGAAGCTCGCAATAAACATATTAGGTCATTTAAATTAAACTACAGAAGAAAGTTTTCGTGAGTGGCCTGTACATTGATGTCCTGAATAGTCTTCTTTTAACTTCTAACCCCCTAATAAATGGCATGAAATGCAATACAAACTAGAAAAGAAAGCCCTTATCTTCTGAAGTTTTGCATCTGTTATCAGAATGTTAATATTCTGAAAGACAGTAATAGTGATGAAACTGATGAATAAATGCTTTCATTTATAAATAAGACATTATTTTACCGTTTTCACTCTACAATTCAAATAAAAAAGAAAACTGCTCAGTTAAACTGAGGACATTGATATCACACTAATTGTATATTATACTCTTGCCTCTCGAAAAATAAGGAAATCGACTATATATTAAGAGGGATCATCCCCCCAATCCCCCCTTTATATTTAACCAATGAACCCCCAAAACTAACCAGAGAAGTGCTTTATTACAATGAATATATATACAAAATTTAATGAAAATCAGATAATTCTGCATGAAAAACTCATTTATCCAAATTAAGGGGGAGTTAGCCCCCCGTTCCCCCTTTTATACTTAACCAATGAACCCACAAAACTAATCAGAGAACCGCCTTATCACAATGGACCTATAAACAAAATTTGAAGCAAAATGGTTATTTCTATCAAGAGTTATCACGTTACGTACATACATACGTACATACATACATACGTACGTACATACAGAACCGGCGGGCACATTAGCTCTCAGGCTTTGATAGCCTGTGAGCTAATAAAAACGCAGATGTGTAGCTTTTAGAGGTAAAAAATAATTTTGGCCAGGTTTTGGGACTAAATACCACACCGTGCATCCGTTAAATAATTGTGCTTGGACAAACATAGAAAACACACACACCAATAAATTATATAACCTCCTCATTGGAAGGCGGTCAAATAAATTGTTCAGTGCAAAGCTTCCGTTAAATGTAAAATGAAAGTTGTGTTTTTTTATATAATTACACTATTTTCTTTGTTTACATTTTTTAAATTCATGACCCTTGAAAATAAAAAAGAGAACATCAGGCACACGTATTTGTTCAAGTGGTACGCGAGGCTTCAGAAACTCTGATACCAAAGTCTAGACGAAATGTTTTCTGCATTCTCTAACAACAGAACAATTGTTTGTTTGTCAGTAATTAAACGAAATTAAAATCATAACTTATAAAAATTGTGATATCATCAGCAATTGAATCACACCTTGATTTTCTTTAATTCGTTTTATCAATGAACAAATTTTGAAAGAGATTGATTAATTGTCAGTGAACTTTCAATTTACTCTATTTTCAACAAAGGTTTCGAGTGTTTCTGCAACTTTATAACACAGATTAAACTTTGACATATAGTGAACAATAGCGTTGTACCGAATGAGAATACTCAGGTGTTTTTGATTGATGCTGTATGCGACATTTTCTGTTAGAAATCTTTAATATACTGAGCATTAAATATATCTTTTTAATATAATTTTTTATATATACATGTTTTTATTGACTTCTTTGATTGTGCATGATTTCTTTTATGACTATGCAATATTTTGCTTTATTTTCCAAAATAGAGTGAAATTTTGATTTTACGTTTTATTGGAGACAAAGAAAAAAACATACGAATCTGAAAAACACACAAAAATAATAAAATATAATGAAATGTTTCTAAACACGCTTTAAAAACACTCTGATTATAGAAGGTTATTTAAGTAAAATGTATTTTTATTAAGTTTTAGTCGAGTAAGTCTTATGTAAGATTATTAATTTGGGAAAAATGAATCCATTACCGCTTTGACAAAAATTGTCGCATCGATACTGTGAGTGATCTATGAGATAACTTCATCTTTGGACAAACAAGTAATATAAAAACTTTTTTTAAAGTCAATTCTTACTTAGGTCAAATAGAATTTTTTTTCCAGCGATCTATACGCTTCGTCACTGACGGTATTTATTCCTAAATTTATATCCTGCTAAATATCTTACATAAGAGAAATTTTTGAAATGTATTAAAAATTAAATAAAAAATAAATAGCTAAAATACCAAAAATTAATAGCTCCAAAAGTATTTATCACAAAATTGTTAGACAAACTGAGTTAGAAAGGTAAAAAAAATTATATTTTTCTTGATATAAATTTAAAATCTAATGATTATGCCGTTTTTCAAATATTGAGTTTCAAAAATTACCAAACTTCACAATAAAGTGCCATACCGATGTTACAGTTAACGATAATACAGTTTTTTTTCAAATATTTATTTATTAATTAAATTTTATTATTTAATTTTAGTTTTATACTTCATTTCTGTTCAAAAGTATAGACTCACTCCACATTTATAGTCTCCTTCACCCGCGAACCGCCTGATCTTCGTCCGTGAACAGCCCCATTATCTTTTTACGTGTGAAGATGAGACTATAAATATGGAGTGAGTCTATACTTTTGAACAGAAATGAAATATAAAATTAAAATTAATTAATTAAAATTTAATTAATGAATTAATATTTGACAAAACTGTATTAACATCAATTGTCATCCAGTACAAGTTTAAAAAAAATTATTTGAACTTGATAGGATGAATAGAAAATATTTCATTAACGATTGAAAATTTGAACAAGATATATAAATATATAGAGAGTGTGAGAGCTAATAGTAGGAATTGAATAAAAGGCTCGAAGGGCTCATACGGATAGTGTTTCTGTTCTAAACGTTATGTACAGAACTATTATAATAAAAAATCACCTATTGAAAAGTTTCTAGTGATAGTACTGTGCCCCAAACGAAACACAAATTCACTAGTATATCTATAGTTAAACTGAAAACTATAAGTTAAACTGTGAAAATTGAAAAAGTAGCATTCTGTGAGACCGCTAAAAGCAAAATAGGGTTAAAGCATTTGAGAAAATGTTCTGTCATATAAACTAATGTTTTCCATAATTCTCTTTGAGGCATTTGAAGATCATTGTTACAAAATTAGGATAATATGATAAATGGGTTTTACCATTGTATAAAGAACGATTGCAAGTTTTGTAAAAGCTTGTAGTTCGATTCGATGTGTTTCACATTATGACGATCATCTTCTGTGGTATTCCTCATGCTCTCCTGATTGAACTCCACTCGATACTTTATGAGCTTATAATAAAATAGCGCGTTAATACCATTGTATCATAAATTATGTAACTGAATCATAAGAAAGTATCACACGTGCATTCGATAGCATTGATCATGACATACTGGAATAAATATAAGAACAGCTTTATTTTATAATTAATGTAAACCACACAAAGAAAATTTATAAAACTTGTACAAAACTTAAAGTGACTTTTCCTTTAATTGACCTTATAAATATCTGAAATATCTGTACTTCTGTAGAATAAGATATAATGCTCAAAACTGCCATTTCTGAGCTAGGTTCGCCGATCACCTTATGACAGTTATAGATATAATAAAAATATATCAATCTTCTACCTTTAATATATTTAAAGCTTTAGTTGTCTCAGAAATCGAAAATCTAAGGTGCATGATTTGTAAAAGAGTCAATGTGCATACGACTGGTGCAATTAGATCAAGTAAGTAAAAAAAAAAATGTCACCGTTGTCTATGGTAGAAACCCTCCAATTAAACCCCTTTAAGCGTTTTGCCCGTATTTTTTCGTTTCCCAAAAAAGAAATGAAATCGGCTGTAGACATAAATATTTGCAGTAAAAGTGTACTTTAATATATATGTATGATGAAGAGAGATAAAGTGTATTTTAGAAACAAACCGTGAAAGAAAATTCCAATTAATACTAATTTTATGAGCATTTATGTGAAAATGCAGGAAAGCTCTCAGACGCTCAAAGGGTTAAATAGTAGCAGTCTCGTTAATCGGAAAATGGACATCGAGTTGCTTGGCCTGACATAAAACAAATCCGTTTCACTCTAGAACATAAATATCAGTTATATTTTAGGATATCGTTTGAAGTTAACATGTATGAGCACGCGGGCCTGTTCGAAAACGAAATTCTTTTACTGAAACTACTATTTTGAATCACATAATTCTGAACTTTTGCCAATATACTAATAATATACAGAACTCACTCCTCTATTTTAGGATATCGTTTGAAGTTAACATGTATGAGCACGCGGGCCTGTTCGAAAACGAAATTCTTTTACTGAAACTACTATTTTGAATCACATAATTCTGAACTTTTGCCAATATACTAATAATATACAGAACTCACTCCTCTATTTTAGGATATCGTTTGAAGTTAACATGTATGAGCACGCGGGCCTGTTCGAAAACGAAATTCTTTTACTGAAACTACTATTTTGAATCACATAATTCTGAACTTTTGCCAATATACTAATAATATACAGAACTCACTCCTCTATTTTAGGATATTGTTTGAAGTTAACATGTATGAGCACGCGGGCCTGTTCGAAAACGAAATTCTTTTACTGAAACTACTATTTTGAATCACATAATTCTGAACTTTTGCCAATATACTAATAATATACAGAACTCACTCCTCTATTTTAGGATATCGTTTGAAGTTAACATGTATGAGCACGCGGGCCTGTTCGAAAACGAAATTCTTTTACTGAAACTACTATTTTGAATCACATAATTCTGAACTTTTGCCAATATACTAATAATATACAGAACTCACTCCTCTATTTTAGGATATCGTTTGAAGTTAACATGTATGAGCACGCGGGCCTGTTCGAAAACGAAATTCTTTTACTGAAACTACTATTTTGAATCACATAATTCTGAACTTTTGCCAATATACTAATAATATACAGAACTCACTCCTCTATTTTAGGATATCGTTTGAAGTTAACATGTATGAGCACGCGGGCCTGTTCGAAAACGAAATTCTTTTACTGAAACTACTATTTTGAATCACATAATTCTGAACTTTTGCCAATATACTAATAATATACAGAACTCACTCCTCTATTTTAGGATATCGTTTGAAGTTAACATGTATGAGCACGCGGGCCTGTTCGAAAACGAAATTCTTTTACTGAAACTACTATTTTGAATCACATAATTCTGAACTTTTGCCAATATACTAATAATATACAGAACTCACTCCTCTATTTTAGGATATCGTTTGAAGTTAACATGTATGAGCACGCGGGCCTGTTCGAAAACGAAATTCTTTTACTGAAACTACTATTTTGAATCACATAATTCTGAACTTTTGCCAATATACTAATAATATACAGAACTCACTCCTCTATTTTAGGATATCGTTTGAAGTTAACATGTATGAGCACGCGGGCCTGTTCGAAAACGAAATTCTTTTACTGAAACTACTATTTTGAATCACATAATTCTGAACTTTTGCCAATATACTAATAATATACAGAACTCACTCCTCTATTTTAGGATATCGTTTGAAGTTAACATGTATGAGCACGCGGGCCTGTTCGAAAACGAAATTCTTTTACTGAAACTACTATTTTGAATCGCATAATTCTGAACTTTTGCCAATATACTAATAATATACACAACTCACTCCTCTATTTTAATACATAAAAGCAAACAAATAGCACTTAAATAGCTTATAAAAAATTCGATGCATTTAAAATAGAATAACTTCATTAAAGTATACGTAAAACATTAAGCGCTTATTGATGACAATGCATTCAAAACTTAGTATAGCTCTATGAAAGAAATGTAACTGCCATGCACTCAATTTTCATCAGAATCGAAGTCCATAAACTCTAGTGAAAATCATAACATTCTCCTACTGTCTTCAGAGAAACACAATATTCTTATTTCGGATAACAAGATTACATTAATTTAGTTTGAATACTTACATGAGTATAGTAATGTGATATTATTCCTTCATACGGTTAGAGAAATTCTATTTTAATTTACTTTCAAGTGTAAGTTTCAAAATCTGATTTTCAAATGTTTATGGCGAAACAAATTGAGATTATTGTATACTACTGCAAAAACAATTTTTTTTTTAAATTATTGATATCGCTTCGATTGCTTCAGAAAAAAAATGTGGTTCAGTATGAACTATTTTCCACAGGATTTCGCAAGTTTTGCTGCTTCTTAAAGTAACTTAATACATATAATGATTATATTGTCTTACATGGAATAAAATACATTGTAAGATCCATATGGTTGTATATCATGTTTAGTATGATTATGATATTTAAATTATGATAGTATTTTGACGTAATTAATTTTTTTACATTAATAAAAGTCTAAATTCATTCTAAACTTACTCCCATCTGTTTTCCTATTTTCTAAAGTTATTTTTTATATTTTTAGTATTTTTATTTCTCTTTACAATTTCTGACGAAATGTAATATACAGATTGTCTCCAAAAGTTTTAAACGCATTTTAACTTTTTATCTTTTGGAGATGATAAAATAATGTATATTGAAAAAAGAAATAATATTCGAAATAAGGAAGGAAATAAGAGTGTGTTCATGAAGTAATCCCGACTTTAATTTTCAATAGGTTACACTTTTAGTATTTTAATACGATCTCCCTAAGAAACATTGGTCAATTAGAAAACTTTCTCTTTTGCTTCAACAAGATTATTACAAAGAATGAATACCAGAATAAATATATAAAAATATATTTGTAGTATATGCAATTTTATTTAAATATAATAAACTTATATTACAAAAATGTTTTACCAAGTGAGGAAAAATTGTATCACAAATGTGCATTACAATAATAATCAGTGGAGGTCATTTAAAGAAAGAAATAACGTATTAAATACTAGCAACTTTAATCAAATAAAGCAATTCACAAATCATTCATAAAGTGTTTTCTTTCAACTTCAATGTGTATCTGTGGTCTTTTAATGAAGCTTCTGTAAATGTTTTGGAGTTCTTCACTAATACAGCTGCAAGAATTATTTTTTGGTTAAGGCCAACTGTATGTGCATTTATCTTTCGTGTTTCTTCTTATGTTCAAAATCTCACATATTTACAAGTCTAAATTGAAACATGGTCCCCATTCACATTGTTCAATTTTTAATTAAGTACAAATCATTTAACTTTAAAGATACAAGATGCAGTTTTTTGCAATGCTTATGTTGCGGAAAACAAAAACAAAAGAAAAACAATAGACGTTTTGTTTTTTTAACGTGGCTGTAAAATAATTAAAAAGTGTACCTTTTTGAAAATTACTGTAAGAACTTTTTAATTAACATAATTTTAATTCATACGTTATTTCGAACATTTTGTCAATTTACATTGTTTACGTATCTCTAATCAAATTACACCACGAGACAAACTTTTTGGAATACCCTGTTTAACTCTTTGTTGTTACAGACATTAAAGTTTAAAGTTTAGAAATACTTCTAAATACTTTAATTTTAATTAAAAATAAAAAAATTTAGCAAGATTAAAAATTCATTTGAACTATCCTACAAAATATTCCCACAAAATATATGTTTTATTTTTAAAGATAAGGAAAAAAATGATAGGTAATTTTTTTTTCAAAAGGATAGCCAATGCTATATACAATATACATCTGTCAAATGTGCAAAGATAATAGATTAAGGACTAAGCTACAGAAATAGAGTCACTCAATCTTATACTATATAAAATAGTAATTCAAAACTTTTAGATGCTAGGGGGAAAGTCAAATATATTACATCACGGAATTTAAGTGGCATATTTTCAATTATTCTTTTTACAGTAATAAAATCTAAATTATTTCTAAATTTACTGCCTTTTGTTTATGTTTTTTTTTTAAATTTAATTTCTGAACGTCTCATTCACAGGAACAATGCATGATCGTGTGAGTTGGAATTATTGGATTTTTATACTTTCTAGAATATTATGCAGTTCTAAAAGACTGTACCGTCTAGAAATAAAACAATAAAAAAGTTAGTTAACAAAGAATGGTTGAATATATGTAAACCGAGTGCAGTGCGAAGATTTCGCACTGCAGTCTAATATTTTTTACCAATATCTAATATTTTTTAGATGCAGGTTTAAACTTCTAAAAAAAACATTAAGGACTAAAAATATCGGCAAACAAGATTAGTCATGCTATAATATCATCTAATTTGTTCCATAACAAGTTACAGTAAATACTGATTGTGATAGCAAAGGCAAAAGAAAAAAAATATATTAATCGTATTTTAACTGCATTAGAGTATGACATCATCTGTTTAGGGGGAAAAACATGCGATAAAGAAAAATAAATTGAACATTTGAATTTCAATTTAGCTTTTTAATCATAAATATAAAATAAACCTGTGCAGCAAGAATGTTCCACTTTATTATACTATTTTTTTCTTAATCATTGCTAAGTACGATATAATGCGGTATTTTATGTTTGTGGCAACACTGATTTGAGAAAAACTTTCATTTTATTTATGAAAACAATGCCGATTTAATTTTTAATTATCTGCATATTTTTAATCAAAAAACATGTTCTAACGAAATGTAAATGTACTACGTCAGAAGCCTATTCAAATTCCTTTCGTATGGTATCTTATTCATCGTTCTGCATTTTGTATTTGCTTAGGAAACAAGTTGCTGACAACAGAAATAAAATATATGATTAATTTATACATTTATTTTTATAAAATGCATTCTTTCAGATTAGAAAATTTTCCCCATCGCTCTTAAATTGTTAATGTTTCGTAAATTTTTATGCCCCAAATTACGAATCAGGTAATTGCTGCACCTCAATAATTATCTCCCGTAATGCATGAAAATGTATCAAAGAATTTAGATAAGAATAATATGAAATTTAGATGTTTTTCATTAAAACGGATTTAATAAATTGGTAGTTGCAGGTAGCTTGCTCTGTTTGTAAAATATTTACAAGAATTATTAGATTAATTGGCAAAATACTATTGCGGAAATCATGTAATTCTTATAAAAACGATGTTAATAAAGGTATTGTGATCTTATATGTAAATGGAAAAGTTTTGAGCCATTATTCTTCAAATAACAAGTTTTAACACGTTCACTACTGGGTTAAAATTAACGGAATTTTATTTTAATTCAGAAATTCCCAATTCACACCAAAAAATACTAAGGTCAATATTTAGTTTATTTAATGACAGACATTTCGTTATTAATTAAAATAAATATTCTTCTTTCAAAATTTCCTTTATTAATTCGTAATATTAGTTTAAAAATGGAACGTCAAATGAGAGACCAAGCGACGCCACTTATGCATCCTCAGTATCGAAAGTATTAATAATAGAAAACCTACAACTGAGCAAATGATTGGGAAAATAAATCGCTATAAAAATAATTTATCTTCGACTGTTTCGCTATGTGATCAAGCAAAGTATTTTGTATGAAATCTAATTTTAAAAATAGAGGGATTAAATATAAACTTTATCTTAAATGTTCTTTGATGAAAATTAAAAGTACCGCTAGAGCATAAAAGATAAAGGAAATGGAAGAATTTTTATAAAAAAGACATTCCACAGAATTTTGACAAATTTTATTTTATTTTATTTATTTATTTTTGGTCACCGCACCATTTTGGATATTTTACATACTTTTCACTTGGAACCCTATATTAGAAAAAACGTAAAAATCCATTTATAAGAAAATTCTATCTTAAAAATCTTTTTAATTAGAGCGGGACAAAATCTGCTATTTTATATGTTTTAACCAAATCTAAAGGTCCATAAACACTTGCATACGTTTCGAAATAATAGAAATAAATAAAACATGAAAAAAAAACGAAGTGTACTCATCAATTTGTTACAGATCATGTAAATATCGTGGTTTTGTCTGTATTTTTAAAAAATAAAAATGAATACTTTAAAATATGTTGAAATTCAAGTCAATATGTCAGTTTTGGAAAAATGATATCTCATGAAGGTAAAAGATAACAGTATCCATATATATATTTTATTACTACTTGCCAACATGTCAAGAAATAGGCAGGCTGTTATCTCTTTTCCGTCTTTATTACTTTTTAAATTTTTAAATTTTTTGAAAGCAAGCACTTTTGACAGCATGTAGCTCACAAGAGGAAGTTGTATTCATATCTGTTTTGGCAAAGAGCGAGCTCTCTATATAGCTGTCTATATTCTGCAAGTCCTTTTCCAACTGTATGTTCTTCCAACTTGTCTAGGAGATAAGAGTCTTGAAATTGGAAAAGTGACAGCAAGTAACAAACAAAAAGGACTTTTAGAAACAAGAAATGTTATTTGAATAACTTTTCTGGGTTTATTTAGAGAAATACAGGTTGTCCATAACTAAACGGACCTATTTTAAAGTTTTCTATATACGAAACTATTGTTCAGAAAGTTGTGAAATTGTGTGGAGAACATAATGAAGGAATCTGATTTTTTTAGGGGGAGAAGTTCAACATTTCGCCACCAGAGGGAGTTTTCTTAATGAATTACACATTTAGGAGACATTTATGATAGTTTACAAATTGTATTACAACAAAAAATGTTCCACATAAATTTTTAAGTCAGAAATTTCGAAATCACAATAAGAAATCTTTGTAGCTCTTTCTGGTTTATTTAATTTCGGATGTTACGTGACTATATAAAGTAAAAACTTTTCTTTCAGAGTTTGCAGTTTGAATTCCAAATTTCCGAATAAAAAAAAGGGCACATTTGCAACTCTGATCTGGAATCGTCTGGTAAAATTATTCGCCGCCTGAGTGCGTGAAGCCCTACAATAAATATCTAATCAAAAATGAAAATAAATTTTTGACGACGTCATGCAGCAGCTGTTATAAAACCTTGAAACCTTCACGGAGATTTTGTTTTTAATGTGCTTGCTAGTGCTAATCAGAATGTCTTTACATTTACCAGATCTAGATGTGTTAATAAAATTGTTTTACCGAAAGGGTATTTCCATTGTAGTTGCTCTACGAAAATTTCGTACTTTGAAGGGGATGCGAAAAAGGTCCATTGACTGTTAAAAATCTCAGATTAATGGTAGCCAAATTTGAAGAAACAGGATCTTTGAAGTATCGTTCTGGAATAGGAAGAAAACCTTCTTCTACAGAAGAAATTGAGAAGGTTGAGCTTCAGGTGGCAGAAGACAAAACTTTCAACTCATAGGCTCGTAGCGTGTCTGTCGACTGGCAGAACATTGGACATGCTTCCTTCAACTGTCCAGAAGATTACGCGGAATATCTTCCGGTATTATTCGTACCACCTTCAACATAATGCAGTGGTTGCTTCCACATGATTTCGAGACTCGACACCAGTTTTCACTAGTTTCTTGCTCTCTTTGAGGTGGATTCATAATAGCTATAGAATATCCTCTGGACACACGAAGCGTGCTTCCATTTGGACGGTTCAGTGAATACTCACAAATGCCGAATTTAGGAACAAGGAAATCCGCGTTCAATCTTGCCGGTTACGTTGGATACACCAAAAGTGACGGTGTGGTGTGTGTTTTCTGCATTACTTATTCTTAGCCCGTACTCCTTTGAGGAATTAAGTGCTAGAGGTCCAGTAACGAGTTCGATCACCGGACAGCAATGTGCATTTTCGTTACAGAATAAATTATACTTTTGGCTTTGAGGGCATTTGAAACATCTGGTAAGTCGGGAAAATCCAATAACTTTACCTCATCTTACAGACAGCAGTTAACGACAGCAGTTAACGACATAATCTTAGCATTTCCCAGAACACACTGCTGTCAACTGTGAAACATACTATCTTACGATTCCAGATGCTAGCTGAAAATGATGGCCGTCATGTGGAACATGTTTTGTTGTAATAAAATTTGTAAACCATCGCAAATGTATGCTAAATGTGTAATTTATTAAGAAACGCCTTCTGGTGGGAAATTTTGAACTATTTTTTTTTCGCTCAAACATATTCCCCTCCCTTTATTATGTCTTCCATAAAATTTCACGACTTTCTGAACAATAGTTTCGTCTGTAGACAACTATAAACAGTGTCGTTTAGTTATGGGTGACCATGGTATTTTTGGAATCCACTGTACTTTTGTGTTGTAATTAAATTTTCAAAGTCAAAAGAAAGAATTTTCTGCCAAGAATTTTGATGTATTAGAATACTGAATGCACGCAGTTACCACAGTTAGTACATCAAATAAGGTTCATACCATAAAAATCTATGAAGTCACATATTTCTTGTTTATTTTCTTTAATGATTTTTTCGGCAATAATGTGTTAATAATGGTATGGACATAGGGATATAGCTGTAGTAATGTCATGTATTCAATATTTTAATACAGGATTAAAAACTCTTAGCAAGAAATTCTTGTGACTTTTGAAACTGTAACACAAATTTACAGTGAATTCCAAAACTGTTTTCTATTTAAGCCCAGAAAAATTATTCATATAATATTTTTTTAAAGGTCCTTTCTTATTTGTGGTTCGGTGGTATTTCTCCATTTTTAAGACTCGGGATATAGATTAGACGCCTTCGCACGATGGGAAATTTGTCAATTCTAGCTGGCCAAAATTATTTTCCACTTTATTTCTCTTGAATTCTATGTTTTATTTAAATAAATGATATATTAAACGCATTTAAGCAAAATTTAATAAATTTTAAATCAAAGTTTCTTCGGAGATGGTTATTTTGAATTGGAAATTTATTAATTTGAGACATTAAAACTGAAATACGTATTTGATACATTTTATGTATCATTCAATTAGGTAAAACACGTTTAAAGCGTTAAGACAGTTATTAAAAGAGTTAATCTAATTACTTAATAGGTACGTATTGATAATCTTAATGATACTTTGTTAAGAGAATGGCACTTACAGTGATAAAATTATTTTTCTATTATAATACTAACAAATTTAAAAAAAATAATTTTTCTAATAATCTATTAGAAATTCAGATACAAGACAAACATGCGACAGCTTAAATGAAAATTGCTTAGAAATGTAAATTCAACACTTCATCATCTGAAAGTTCTTCATTCTGGCTCTCAGAATATAGAGCCTTTTCTTCTATCTTGAAAAATTAACATCACAATGACTGTCTTTAGAAAAAAAGAGTTGTTTTAATTTTTATTTTGTAATTTTATTAGTTAGGAAAGCATTTGAAGTCAACAATATTATATAAAAGAATTTCCTGGTTAGATGATTTTCTCAAGGACTTTCTTGCATAATTAAGTCTACAGGCACAGAAATGTTTATTCGTTACATCAGCAGTTTCTTATGATTAATGTCCAAAGTGGACAGAAGGCATTCTATACATATATATATATATATAAATGTAAGTAAATAATATATAAACAGTCACTTTACTGAACCAATATGACAAATAATCGATGAACAACAGAATACTAACTTTAATTTCAACTAATACACTTTTAGCAGAAACTATATAACAACAATTTAGCTTACAGCAATCCGTCGAGGCCTAATAATACCTTTTCCGGCAATATTCCTTTTATATCTCGCTTCATAATAAAAATTAGAACACTGGCTCTTAGCCAAATCTCGTGATTCCAACTATTTACAACTCGCGCATCAAAGTCATGGATAATAATAGAGTGTCAGTTCAGTGTCAGTTCATTTGATGATCATTTACGTGAAGTGCTTCAACTAAAATCCCACAACTAAAATCCCACATATATATATATATGAATGTATGTAATTGTATATACTTATACTTATTTCTACATAGCAGAACTTTATGTAAATAGTGGGAGTCATAAGACACAATGGAGAAAGTTCTACATTATGTTTTCCATATTCAAAGTGAATTTCGAGAATTTTCTGAGCCAATTTCGATACCAGTCGAAATTTGCCGGTAATGTATTTTTTTTTATATGAATCTGTCATGACATCGACATACATTTGACAACTTTCGGCCAAATTGGGCTACACATTTAAACTTTTGCGCTTGCAAAACTTCATGTGCGCTTCATTGTAATTTTCCTGTATAAACAAAACATTTTCAACCGAATTCACCTTTTCGGTGAATTGCTTGTTGGTCTGTTCAGACTTGTTGCTGTTGTATAATGGTTCAAAAGTTTATTTGTGTGATTGACTTAAATCCTGGTGACTTTGATAAAAAAAATGGTACTTGAATTAAAATTTCCAAAAATATTAACTTAGACTTAATAAAGTAAAAACAATTCTAAAACCTACAGATGCAGATAGATGCAGACAAACTCAAATTGATTGAAAATGTAATAATCTAAACTATTTAATGGTATCCAAAAGTTAGCTTTATCTTGCTTTTTAATATAACTTTTACTATTTTAAAAATGACAATTTTAAAAAAAGAATAAAGAGTTTTTTTGTGACATTAAATATGATTTAACAATTGATCTGTTGAAAATTTATGCACATAAATCCGATAAAATAAAGTCCATATGTAGTTCGAAAGCGTCCATAATATAACACTATTTTTTATTCTATACTTGAAATAACAGATTAAGCAACTATACTCAAAAAACGTGATTCATTCATAAAATAAGAAATACCATCTTTGCACTAGTCTCTGGACCATACAATTATATTTATATCAAAACCATTTGCAAGGTACAACACCCCAACTATTAAGCAACATCAGGTAAAAAATAAATTATACTAGGAAATTTAAAAAAAAATTGACTTTCGGCCATCTAGAATCAGTAAATCACCCACCGTGCTCCGGTTCTTTTGATTTGTAAGCTGTCAAAAATGCTGATTTTCCAAAATCTTCAAAATGTAAATGATTATAATTCAGGAGGAGAAAGATATAACAGCGTGTTTTTGTTTTATCTGTGCATGTTTTGAAATAGTACTAACACGTATATATAAAAAAAAATATTGTATTTATTTTCCTTCATGAGATATGCTTTTTTTTCAAAACTGGTGTATTGATTAATATCTCATCGTATTTTAGTACTTATATCTTATTTTTTAAAAAGACACATAAATAAATCCACGACAGCTACATAATCTACATTGTAAAAGAAAAAAAAAATCCTTCAAAAAATGGAAATTGTTGAGGCAGCACAGTTGCCGTCTATTCTCCGTTTTTTCCGAAAAACTTCCGTTTTGGCAATCCTCCGTTTTCAAAATAGTAATTTCAGGCTTACCAAGACGAAAAATTTCTGTTCTTAGAAATAAATGCGAGTAATAGCAAAATATAAAAAAAAATTAAATAACAAGAGGGGAAAATTCTGCTATAAGGCCGAATATAGATTGCCACACACGGTTTTTATTTAAAAAATAAATAAACTAGCTGTAACTCAGAATAAAAACGCAATGACAACAAACAATTTTAAAATATCTAAATAACAAATAAAAATTCCCCTGTTAAAGTGTTGAGTTGTTCAATAACCATTCGATTTAGAAAAATATTTTTCTACCACTGAGCAATTTTTTTAATGAAATTTAATTCATGTTGCTATGGCAGCAGACGATAAAACGATATCTTTGGAATAAGGGAATAAATAGAAGAAAAATTTTTGTCGATGTTTGTGATAAAATGTTTTTCTTTATTTTTTAAAAATGTATATACATAATTCACTTTTATATTTTAACAGAATAATAAGTTTACTATAATTCGTTACTCATGCTATGGCCAGTATACACGATACACGTCGAGCCACAATGCCTTTATCATTATCTTTTTACGCGTAAAAGTTTCGCTACGGTACTCCATTGTGAAGTTTTGTAATTTTTGAAATCTAATATTTGAAAAACGACATAATCATTAGATTTGAAATTTATATCAAGAAAAATACATTTTTTTTACCATTCTAACGCAGTTTGTAAAACAATTTTGTGACAAATACTTTTCGAGTTATTAATTTTCTAAGTAACTTCAAATGTTTCATTTTCCGAGATTAATCTGTTGCAACGATGGATTGCTGTGACTTTTCATAAACATGAAAAATGATAGAGATTGAAAGAATAAGCCACCCTGTGTGTGGCTAATAATTATACTTACTGATGCATACCTACACGGAAAAGGTATTTGTATTCAACGTTATCTCATCCGTATATTTATCGCCTTGCTTTGCTCCGGATTCGAATCTGCCTACTACACCAACTGGCAACATCGATCGACTTGGTTATAGGCCAAAACATCAGTTGCGAAAATTTAATTGGAAAATCCGTTTTCTGTTAATTCAAAAAGGAACATTTCCGTTTTTAACATTCAATGAATAAGCATAAAAGAAAATTTTCCGTTTATTTGGTGAAAATTTGCAATTTCTACTCGAAATCGAAAGTTTCCTTTAAAAGACCGAAATTTCACATAAAATCTATTGTATTTATATGGATTTTTTTCGTTTGTTTACAGCGTAATAGAAAAAAGGTGTGTGGATTTAAGATATGTTTTAATTTTTGTTTACCTGTATTAGTTCAAAAATATATAAGATATTATAAACCGTTGAATTTTGTAAAAACGATCAAAATCGCAATTTTCGATGTCCTCTAATTAAAAAGATTTTTATGATATAATTGTTTTAAACTGGATATTAACTTCTTTTCTATATAGCTGTCGATATACAAAGTTGAGAAAAAAATGGTGCGGGCACCCATGGTTGTCGAACATCTATGAAATGTCCCAAACTGTTACTTTTTAAGTACACTCATATGTAAATTTGAAAGTACTCCCAATTACACCATATTTCGATTAAAAATTAAAAATTTCTGCAAAAATATAATTATAAGTTGCTTCAAACTTTTGCGTAAAATAATTTTGACAAAATATGATATTTTTTCTTCTTCTCATATATATAAAAAAAGAGTTAGATTTCTTTTTTGAGAATAATAGTCAAAGTTAAAACATCCCTCAAACATGTCAAGATAATAGATTACGGATTCAGCTACAAATATATAGTCACCCAATCTCGTACTTTAGCATAAAAAAGTAATTTCAAAACTTTTATATTCGTTGAGGAAAAGTCAAAAACACTATTACGCAGAATTTATGTGGCACATTTTCTGTGATATTGAAAAACGAACTGAATTTCAATTGACAAGAAAGAAAAGGAAAGAAATACAGTTTAAAATAAATAAGTGTGTCAGACAGACATTTTTTAGGGTACACTGAAATATTCCCAGTTTGAACTATTTCCTTTTAGAAAAAATGTTTGAAAATCTATTACTCCCCTTTTGATTTTTGAGATTCATGTAAAATGAGACTGTATTTAAGCGCATAATTTCAACTAAAGGAACAGGGTCCATAAGTCGTGTTTTTGGCCCACGAAATAAGACTAAAATTCTATTTTGTTATACTGGCTTAATTATGTCACTTTTTGATGTTAGAAGGTTTATCCTGTACGATTTCAACAATATTTTTTGCATTTTGTTCGGATTTATATAACTTAAACAAGCTCAAAGTTCGTATTATTCATAGGTTTTGATGAAAAATACGCAACTTCTCCGAATTTTAACTCAAATTTTAATATACTTTTTAATATTCTAATATGAGCGCAGCTTTGCAACACTTTTATTTTTACATATATTGTACATTTTGATGTATTTTATAATATATGTAAAGAAGAAAGTGTTGTACGATTGCGCTCATATAAATAATTGAGGTAAAGTTAGAGGAAATTGCGTACTTTTTATCAAAAACTACGAATAATACGAACTGAGCTTGTGTAAATCATATAAATTTGAACAAAATGCAAAAACTATTGTTGAAATCGTACAGGATAAACCTTGTAATGTTAAAAAGTGAAATAATTGTCAGCATAACAAAATCCAGTTTTAGTCCTATTCCATGGGCCAAAAGCACGACTTATGTACCCTGATCCTTTTTAAGGAAAAATAAATAATATCACGTTGAAAGGTCTCCTACTTTTTATGTACAAAGGCACCATTTACTTTGAGAAATAATTTGGCATTTTCATGAAACTTTTATTTCATTTTTCAAAGAATGGTAATTGCAAGTTACACACGTTTTCCAACGCAATAGATAAAATAATCCAAATATTGATCTTGATAATAGATATCAATCCTAAAGTGTAAAAATTCACCTAAATATAAAATCTGGATTCAGCTACAAAAATAAGGTGACTTAATTTTATCTTAAGGGACCGCTTAAGTGAAACTCTCAGATCACGAAATCCTAAGTTAACCTACGTCAAAACTTAAAAGCGTTAGATTACTCATTTCCTAATATAACTATTAATATACTATTTTCACCATTAGAAAGTAGACGTCAGATATCGACGATGTGCGTTTTTAAAATTTTCTATGTAAATTTGAAATATTTGTAATAAAATGGGAAAAAATTATCAAGTGGAAATTTCAAAGTTTATAGGATTTTTTAAATACTTAAAATTTAAAGAGACACTTTTTCAAAACGAACTTCGTCGGCATCTGACGTCTACTTTCGAATGGGGAAAATTATATTTTAATTATTATATTAGGTAATAAGTAATTGCTATATTAAGTTTTCCCATAGGTTAACATGGGATTTTGCGATCGTGGAGTTTCAGTGAAGCGGCCTCTTAACATAAAAAGTAATGAGGAACATTTTATTTGTGATGAGAAATCTCAGAAACAAAGTTACGCGGAATTAAGGGAAATATTTTCATTGATTCTTTTTCCAGTAATAAAATTTAAATTAATTTTAAATTTACTTACTTCTTATTAAGTATTTTTTTTCTAAGTATTACTACTATTATTTTTACTACGTCTTTTTTTTTTTTTTGTCTTTAACTCCTTTAGGACGAATGTATCCTACTAACCCGAGATATATCAGGTAATTTGAAGCAGGTACTTGATAAAAGCTGAAAATTATTAGTGTAGAATTTCTAGCTTACCGCATTATGAGATCATTGGTCTGCCAGCTAGATGGTGATGGATTCGCGACCTACACAATTCGCAACTTGCAATTTTTCGATTAAAAAAAAAGTTCTTGATAAAAACTACAATTTACATATATGAAATATATATATATATCTACCCTATATATATAAAATCCTAATGAAACGAATTTGTGAAACGATTTTATGAAACGAATTTATGAAACGATTTTATGAAACGGCTGATTAAACGAGTGATTATGTTTCAGGGCTATTTTTATTAAAATATTAAACGCTTGATGGTGAAATTAATACCAATTGTCCATAAAAATCCGCGGATGTCAAAACTGGTAATAGAATTTTGAAATTGGAATTCGTTTTTGAGATATTAATTTTTTTCTAATTTTAATGACATTTCTGTAATGATGGCAACTAATTAGACAGTTTTTTGTGACAAAAAAGGGGAAAAAATTGAACAGGATCCCGATAGGGAATATTGTATTCTTTTTATTCGTCATTTTCAAATTGAAATTGAATTTATCTTTTATTTCAATCGATAATGAAGACAAGATTGTGATTAAATTATGTTTTTCAGAAAAATTTGAAAAAAAAAATCACATTTCTATCGTCAGGATTCAATCGTCTGTCAGCATTTAATTTAATTTATAAACTGAAAATATTTTGAATAAATTCGTCCAAATGACGTCATTTATGTAAACGCAAAAGAAAGTGGGGAAAAGTAATTAATAGTAATTATTATTTATTGATATCATTTTGTCATTTTTTTGTAAAATTTAATTAAACGAATTTATAAAATCACTAATTCGGATATTTGAAACGAATATATAAAATAATAATTGCCCAACTGAACGGAAGGAGAATAAAATATCCTGCTTGGTTTTTTCCGCCAAGCTTTTTAAAAAGGCGTCAAGACCCCTATAATAGAAAAGCACCAAAAGTTCATTTGGTTTGTTTTCATAACATTTGGCAACAAATCTATGTATATTAACGAATCTATCCCTTTTTGAAGCTCGAATTGCGCCAAACCTAAAAGCAAAGGATCCTATACTGGAAAAGTACCCGATTTTTCCCGATGTACAATATTCAAGTGACATAACATGATGTAAAAGGATCGCGGATAGCAAATTTGTTTAAATATCTCATCAATTGATGCCAAATAAATGCAGGCATGCATGCACAAAATATTTAATTAATTTTGTATGATAAATAATTATTAGAAAATTCGTATATACATATTAATTAAAATAAATAATTTACATATTTAAAATAACATGAAAATATGCATGATGGTGCACTAAAATAGAGAGAAAATAAAACCTGTTACTGAAAATGTCTATAACATGGTACTTTTCAATACCGTGGTTCTTAATGTTATTCACAAGCAGATGGAATTTTTCTCATCCTTAAACGCAAAGGAAGAATAGAAAACAGATCGCTGTTATAAAAGTCCGAGAGGTAGCCACAATTTAAACCTAAGCATTTTATACAAGCTGGTTTTCAAGTTGTAATTGATTTTACTTATCAATCCCGAAAACAGTCGTCAGTTGTCGCAACAGCTGTGTATGAGGCCATGATGATCAAAAAATGCCCCATTAAAATGTTAAAAGCATGGCAACCCAATTACAGATTTACCAATATTTTTAAAACAAAGCACGCTGTCATGTTTTTAGAGGCGGGGGTCGGAGCGGGGGTTGGCGAGCGTAGCTCGCAGGGGGTAGACCCCCTAGTATATATATATGTAAAAAAATAATTGGGAGACGAATCTGCCGGTACTAAATACATGGCAGACGTCTTCAAGGTTGTCAAAAAATAATTATGGTATAAAGTATGGATAAGGGTAGGGACCATACTGTACGGTTAAATCTGTCAGCGCGTGATACCGGAGGAAATGGAAGAGGGATGTAGAAAAGGCGGGGATGAAATAAGTATAGGGAAAGGGGGTTGGGCAGCTGAAAAACAACTGGAAGTAATGGGGCAAACGTCGAAAAATGAAAGGGGCTCCTTATGGAAAATGCATATGCATGCAAGTGAAGGATAAATCCACTGTTGGCAGCAACCCAGGGTGATAAAACCAGAAGAAGCGAGAGAGAAAAGAAAGAAAATTTGGGTTGGAACTGTTCTGGCTGTTTGTAGTTTGGGTATCGTTTATGAAAATCAAGTGTAAAATTATTCACATGTATTCGAAATTTATTTTATTGCAGATAATTTAATTGCAATTAATTAATTGCGAAAGGTAACTAAATGGCATTAATTCCAAATTAATTACAATTCTTGTATCTATTTGAATATAATTTCAATTTCAATTACATATAGTTTTAGTATGCAATTGACTTTTAATCAAAATTAAATTAACAGCAATCCCATTTTATTTCATTTATTTAGTTTATTGAAAATTTAACTGGTTGATAATACCGTTCCCATTTGTCTATCCAAAAGTAGTACCATTACGTCGTCGTCATAAAATCTGGCTTTATTTTTTCGATAGAGGCCTTATAAGGCCTCTGATTAGTTTCTGAGATATTAAGGACTTTTATCTGTCTTTTTGAAATTTTCCCCTCAATTCCTCTTTATATTGTTTTTCTATTCTGTGTTTTAACTTTTTAGGCTTCTGGGTCCTATCTTTCCATAAATTTATGTTTCATTCGAACAACTTTTATAAGCTTTAGCAGATTTTTGTCCCCACCACAATGTTGCGCTTTTGTTATTATATACTATACCCATATTTGTTTACTTCTGATTATCTGATTTTTATGCAACTTTCACCATTGTATTTGTAACAATTTCCTCCTCCAACTCTTTTTTTTTTAAATAACAATAATAATAAAAGGATTTTAAAAATAATATATTTTTTTATAACTAATGTTATCCATTTTTTTTCAATTATTTTAACAACTTTGAAGACGTCTGCCATGTATTTAGTACTGGAAGATTCGTCTGCCAATAAAAAAAACAAAACATATATATACTCGTATATGCAAATTTTAGCTTTTATAAAGAACCTTTTTTTTAATCGAAAAATTGGAAGTTGCGAATTGAATAGGTTGCTAATCCACCACCGGCTAACTGGCAGATCAATGATTTCATAATACGATAAGGTAGAAATATTGTACTAACTTTCAATTCTTATTAAGTTCCTGCTCCAAATTACCTGTTGGATCTCGGTCTAATACTTTTTTTAAAAAATGCGTCTGTTTTTCACTTTCTTCTATCTATAATAGAGGAAAGTATTGTAATCGAAATTTTTTTCGACTTCCGGTTTTCGACGGATTTACACGTTTTAGGGGTCAGAGACTCCGAAAAACATGTTTTTACAAAATGTCTGTCTGTCCGTCTGTCCGTCCGTCCGTCCGTCCGTCTGTCCGTCTGTCCGTCTGTGTGGCTTTTAATTGTACCATCTAAAAGTGTATGAAGTTATGCTTCAAATTGAACCTAATTTTTTTTCTATGTTTTTGGCTATGGCAAGCAGATTCTATCAGAATTTGGGGATATTTCGACGAAAGGGGGCGCTGTAATCGATATTTTTGTTCCATTTTCACTATTGTACCATCTAAAAGTGTATGAAGTTATGCTTCAAATTGAACCTAATTTTTTTCTATGTTTTTGGCTATGGCAAGCAGATTCTATCAGAATTTGGGGATATTTCGACAAAAGGGGGCGCTGTGATCGATATTTTTGTTCCATTTTCACTATTGTACCATCTAAAAGTGTATAAAGTTATACTTCAAATTGAACCATATTTTTTTCTAGGTTTTTGGCTATGGCAAGCAGATTCTATCAGAATTTGGGAATATTTCGACGAAAGGGGGCGCTGTGATCGATAGTTTTGTTCCATTTTCACTATTGTATCATCGAAAAGTGTATGAAGTTATGCTTCAAATTCAACCACGTTTATTTTCTATGTTTTTGGCTATGGCAGGCAGGTTCTATTAGAATTTGGGGATATTTCGACGAAAGGGGGCGCTGT
Organism: Maratus michaelseni; assembly: GCA_963931845.1. Classification (NCBI taxonomy): domain Eukaryota; kingdom Metazoa; phylum Arthropoda; class Arachnida; order Araneae; family Salticidae; genus Maratus; species Maratus michaelseni. The sequence continues at coordinate 170,228,106 of OZ007591.1, forward strand.
GATCGATATTTTTGTTCCATTTTCACTATTGTATCATCCAAAAATGTATGAAGTTATGCTTCAAATTGAACAACATTTTTTTTCTATGTTTTTGGCTATGGCAAGCAGGTTCTATTAGAATTTGGGGATATTTTGACGAAAGGGGGCGTTGCGATAGCCATTTAAAGATTTCAAATTCAAAAAAGATGTGCAAATTAAAAAAAATTAGAAATCCTAAAACTTATTTTTCGTTAAATGTTCGGCCTTGATCCGGAGAATCCGGAACAATTTTTGCTTTGCCTCTATGTTAAAAAATGGCTGAGATATAGAGTTTGAAATTTTAGGGTGGCTAACATTTTCAAAGAAGACAGCAGAATTCATCCATAAACGGGTTTAATTTATGAGCTTTAGTTAACATGGTTTCGGCAAATTTTCTTTCATTGTTGCAACCATTAATCCTATTATTTGCTTATCACTATATATTTATATTCGCCAACGTCAAATTCTCACCAAACTTGGCGACAGTTGGCGGAATATCGCCAAATTTGGCGACCAAAATAAGTTGCCATAAATGAAGCCAACTTGGCTGTAGAGGACTAATTTGGCGACATTCTCATTCAAATTCAATGTTGACGACAACTGGGATTGCATCTTCTTTATTTAGGTTCCACGCGTTTTACCTTCGTGTTTTCCATTAAATTAATTAGATAAAATCATAAAACCAAGGAATAGGAAGTGCTATGTGTTCCTGTCGGTTCAGGCCAGAAGGACTTTTCGTAGTTTAGTATACATCGGTTGTTCGCATCCTTGTAACCCGACCATTCGCACGCAGCTGACGTACAACAGAATGATGAAAAATATTGATTTTATTGGCGATGTGATAGCTAATTTTGAAGTATTAACATAACTGAGATAGAAGAAAGTTTTGGGATTGGCACATCCGACTAGTTATTTTTTAGTGCCCAAGTATTTAAGTCGTAACCTTTGCATTTTCTACACTTTATAAGAAGGACAAATACTCCTTAATTCAGGAAAATATAACTTAACTACCAAGAAAAATATGCAATAACTTCTTCCGAAGTACCCTTGCTTCCGAAAAGTGTTTTTTATTTTTAGGAACTCAGAAACAGATATATTTTTCAAAATTTAAGGAAGTATTTATAATAAAAAAATTTCTTTTGCTGCCACTGATTTTCGTCAATGTTTCCGAGCAGTTTTTATAGTTTATTAAAAGGTTTTTTCAACCCACATTATAGGTGTTTCAGATTTTATAAATTCTAAAGTTAATATTTTCATATTCAATGAACATGAAAAGTTGCAATGCTTTGTTGTAATATTTAAAGATTATTACAAAGGTTTGCTATAATGCTTTTAATTTATCATATACAGACAAACATGTAAATGTAAACCATTGCTTAGTCATGCAAGAATAACAAAATACATTAATATTACTTATCACCCTTGCATGTATAAATTCAATGACGCAGCTCAAAATGTTTAGTTTTGAGCTGCGATTAATACACTAAGTAATTGCACTGATTAATACACTATAAAAAGCTAACCAGAAAAGTTTCCGAATATCAGTGACAGCGAAAGAAGCTGTGTTTATAAATGCTTTTATGTATCTCGACAATATCGAGTGTCCTAAAAGTTCCTGTACTGACGACATATGTATTTATTATTCATAAAACAACAAACTTTAAAACGATTACTTTTATGCTAATGATAAAAAGCACTTTTAACATCAAGTAAGAAAAAAAATCTGAACTTACATTTATAATAAATGTTCAAAATGTCCACCCCTTTCTAGGAAGCAAAGCTAAACTTGTTTGCGCAGGTTTGTAGAAACGCTTTTTAACATGCTGAGAGTGACTTCTTGTATCCTTTAAGTACTGTCAATTTTCAGATCATCTATTGTTTGAGGATTATTTGCGTAAACTTTTTTCTTTAAATATCCCCACAAGAAAAAGACCGGGATGCTCAGAACCGGGAATCGAGGGGGCCAAAGATTTTTTGAGATGAATTGATCGCCAAAAAATTCTTCATTCCGGCAATAATGAATCCGCTTCTCAAAGTCCGGTGGCTTTATCTCTACCATCTGTATATGATAAGCACGAAAATGCAAAGATCTTAAAGCCTTATGTGTCGATCCACGAGATGCGCCCATTTCTAGTGGCAAACGCCTCACGGATTTTGAAGAGTTTGCAATGTCCTTCGTGGAATGTTTTGCAGAAAGGCTGGTGTAACAACTTTCGGCCTTCCACGTGCTTGTCTTCCACCGAACCTGTATAACGAAATAGTCGAACGAGTCGATATAGCGTATATTCACTCGGTATTGCTTCATTTGAATAGTAATATCACCAAACATCTTTGCATACGATTTACTTTCAAAATAAGTTTCAAGCAGAAGAACAAAATAACACAGAACTTTTTCACCAATTGAGTGCGAAAATATCCAAACGATAAAAACTCAAGAATTGATGCAATGATAAGCAGATGATAAAATTTAATATTTCAAAAAAATAAATAAAAATCACGGAAAATGAGTTCTTCAAGTTGGAGGACGGGAACTTTTAGGACACACCGTATATTATTTTCTGGGTTTTCTAAAGATAAAAATACTTTGCAGAATCATTTGTAACTCGGAAAGCATTTTTATGTATTTTCGGTCGTGCTTTTACTATATTTTTGAAAATTGAGAATCATTTGTCATTTTTTACAGTGTAATCGCAGAATTCCAGGATTATATAAAGCGAAAAATATTGTACGGAAGTATTGTTATTAAAAATTTAAATGTCGTTAAATGATGTCCATTCTGAAGGGATTAATGTTTCTTAAAACAATGGAAGGATGATTATAAAAATGTTAATTATTAAATTCACCGAAATATAAAGTTTGGAAATACTATTTGAAGATACTATAACAATTGCTTTCATTTCGATTAAAATTTTAAAAAAATCAGCAAGTTTGAAGGGACAAAATGTGAATATTTTCTGACGATTTCCTTTAAACAATTTCTACAAACATTAGGATATTTTGTATCTTTTCTGATAAAAAAATAAAGTGGTATTTCTCTTTTCTTCTTTCGACGGAGATAGTCGAAGCTAAAAACATCCGTCTAACATGTCAAGATATAATTAATTAAGGATTCAGCTACAAAGATACAGACACACAATCTCGTACTTTAGCATAAAAAAGCAATTTCAAAACTTTTATATTCGTTGGGGAAAAGTCAAAAACACTGTTACATATAGAATGTATGTCGCAATTTTTACTGATACGGAAAAACTATCTCAATTACATTTAACAACAGAAGAAAGGGAATAAATACAATTTAAATTTTATAAACTAGGGGATCCAACCTTGTTTTAAAATTTTAATACATTTCTTACATTATATGCATTTCTATATATATATATATATATGTATTAATTAATCACTATCAATATAAAAACAACAACATTTATATATGAAAAATATTAATATTTTCAAATAAAGTTTTAAAATGTATTAAAAGTGATAATTTCGTTTTAGCTGAATATGAGCACATAATAGCGGTAGAAATCGGCAAAGATTTCGGTACTTACAACAGCCTCTGATTCTGATAATTTGAGTAGTTTAAGCACGTAGTTTGATTACAAGTCTATTTTATTTATATTATTTTATTTCTTTTATTAACTCACAGGCTATCAAAGCCTGAGAGCTAATGTGCCCGCCCGTTCTGTATGTATGTATGTATGTACGTATGTACGTAACGCGATAACTCTTGATAGAAATAACCGTTTTGCTTCAGACTTTGTTTATAGGTTCATTGTGATAAGACTCTTCCCTGATTAGTTTTGGGGGGTCATTGGTTAAGTATAAAAGGGGGAAATGGGGTCTAACCCCCCCTTAATTTAGATAAAGGGGTTTTTCATGCAGAATTATCCCATTTTCTTCAAATTTTGTATATAGATTCATTTTGATAATGAGCTTCTGTGAATAGTTTTGGGGGTTCATTGGTTAAGTATAAAGGGGGTAAGGAGGGGCAAATCCCCCCTTAATTTAGATAAATAAGTTTTTCATGCAGAATTATCCGATTTTCTTCAAATTTTGTATATAGGTTCATTGTGATAATGCGCTTCTCTAAATAGTTTTGGGGGTTCATTGGTTAAATATAAAGGGAGAAAGAGGGGGGGGGGTAATCCCCCCTTAATTTAGATAAATAGGTTTTCATGCAGAATTATCCGATTTTCTTCAAATTTTGTATATATATTCATTGTAATTAGAGGCTTCCCTGATTAGCTTAAGGGGTTCATTAGTTAACTAAGAGGGTGGTAACGGGGGGATGACCCCCCTGAATATATTGTCGATTTCTTTATTTTTCGAGGGGATTATTTCAAATTCTTTGAAATAAGATTACAATATACAATTAGTGTGAATAGCCTGTGAGCTCAATGCCCTCAGTTTTACTGGGCAGTTTTCTTTTTATTTATTTACTGATGAAGTTTTAATTTCATTATGAAATAATAGCGGAAAACAAATGCTGAACTAGTGCAAATGGGTTAATTTTTTCGTAACTGGGCTGCACGTGATAAAAATATAGATTTTAAAAAACTCTTGCTTGAAAATTATTTTTCAAACCATAAAAAATCCGCAAAATGATGTACGTTTACAAACGATTTACGTTTGAAAGAACATTCTTTTTCGTATTCGACGGTGTAAAATTGAAATTGTGCGATGTTTAGACTTTTAGTTAGTTTTTTTAACCCTGTACGAGTGTACTTAGGAGATGTATATCCCCTAATATTGGATGCGTATTCAAGTTATGTACTATATCCAAGTTATATATACCTTGGATGTATATCCAAGGGAACCTAGGTCTTGGATACAAAATTTTATATTTTATTTTATATTTTATTTTATCTATTTAACAACTTATTAAACATCTTCTAGTAATTTTGACTGATTTAATTCTGAATTAATCACGTAACATGTTCAAACTAAGGTGAATAACGGATTCATCAATGTTTTTAATTTATATCATAAATTGGGTTAGAATAATTAAATATTATGGAATTAATTTCCGATTCAGCTTGACTATACATTTTAACATACTTTATTTTAAAATTTAAAATGAACTTCCATATCATATAAAAATACAGACAAAAATAATTGATGTTTTTATTTTTTTATTTTAGGAAGAAAGACTTATTCTTCATAGTGATTGAAGGAAACGTTATTGCGGGTTTTTCAAAAAAGAAACAAATTACAATGAAAGCGAGACTTTTATGGGCTCTTTTGGTTACACAAACCAGTTTAATAGCCATGTCTCTAACGAATTAATTATAACAAATATTATACAAATTAAAGTAACATATGTTAATGATATCTTATACATGAAAAACCAAGAACATATCGTAACAGGTGTTTTTTCATTATATTTTATGTTCAATTTTTCTTTGACGCTTTCACGTGTTCAATATCTGTTTTATAATTAAAAAAAATGACACTATAACGACAGTTCTTAAATTACATTGACAAAAGAAGTGGTAGACAAGTATCGTAAATCTCAAAACAAAGAAAATGTGAAAGATACGATATTTCTTTTCGCTAGGAAGAATGGAATATGTTTAAAATATGTCATACATGTCATGGTGAAAAATGTTGTGATCAGAAAGAATACAACACTGAAATTCGTATGACGAATACAAAATTCCTCGTGTTCAATTTTAGATATCTTAAATTAGATTCAATAATTAAAATATCTAAATTTTCAGTAAACTTTGTTTTGTTCTGAATACATGCAGAAAACCCTTAATATGTTCAAAATAAAAAGTCAAAATGTCATACAGTAGCCACTCGTCCGTTTATATATATCCCAAATATTTTTATTCTCCCCCCTCCCCCCAAATTTTTTTAAAAAGTGCCTTAATCTTCTTTACATAACTTTACATATGATTCATTAGTAATATATGTATTTCTGTGATGTTAATTAGATTGGGCAACTTCTATATGCTTTTAAAGTAATATTTTGGATACAAACATATTAAATTGATTATTTGGTTTCGACATTTCTTTAATTTTTTTAATATAATCAGTTGCATCGTGCCTTCAGATATCACGCATTTTTCGTTCAGGGGATTACAATAATTGCATTGCAATTCCTGCGGTCAAGTATCTCAAAGTGCTTTAGCTATTTTATAGAAAAATAAGTATACGTATAACAAGAAAGAAAAATCATGCGTCAAACATAGAAAGTGTAACATTTTCCAACACATTCAGAATACTGTAATGAAATTTCACTATTTAATAAAGTGAAAGATGAAGTCTAAGTAAACAAGGTCAAGGTCAAACCGGGCAGGTAGTCCTGCCTTTCGGATCAAGCTCAACTAGCACTTGTTTACTATGCGGCAAGGCCCCAGCCCATGGAGCAATGCCCGGAAGGACCACCCGGGAAGGGGAACCCTTACTAATGAAAATTAACTGTCAAAAATTACAATGTCAATCACAAAGCTTAAAACAAGGTCAAGGTCAAACCGGGCGTGGAGGCTTACCTTTCGCCTTAAGCTCGACTAGTGCCGCCCAGCAGGTTTGTTTACTTAATTATACTGAGGAGAATTACTACATTATATTTTGTGATATTGAGCAATACTTATACCATGTAATACTGAAATACAAATTCTGAAAATACAAAATTCAAAAAATACAATTCTTAAAATACAACTGACCAATCCTACGGAGCACTACTAAATACTACTACGTGATATTGAACAATAATACTACCATGTAATAATACTGTAAGATGCTGAAGTAAATAATAATATTAGATAGAAGTAAGTACTAAATGAACAATAATGAATGAATAATAATACTAGAGTAAACAATGATAAATTATCCTAAAAATACTAAATAACACTGTATGATGACATTAAGAATAACTAAATTGTTAAGGTTAGAGTTTAAGTAGTGTGTAAAGGTCCTTATGCATATTAGAAGTCCACTCCATCCTCAACCTCCACTAAGCCCAATGGAAGCATCATGAAAAAGCATTGATTGCGTTCTAGCAGAAACGTACAATCTGTTATTTTTTGAAGCAGTTTTGGCTGTTTCAGTACGTAGGCAAATTAGGCGGACAGATTCATTTGTGATGGCTTTCTAATATGATGGTGGGCAGTCAGGGTACAATCTAGGATATAATGTAAGGAGGTACCTCTTTTACCACAGTTGCATTTAGGTGACGATGCCTTGCCTAATTTATTGAGATATTGAGGAAACGGCCCATGGTTTCAATCAATAATGTAGTGGTGCCTATTTTGAAGTTGAAGATATGTTAATACTGCTGGGATTAAGGCGGAAATAGCAACTTCAGCAATTACTATTTATAGTTGGGAAAATATCCGAATTCATTTTGTGCAGCCCTGTAAATATGATCGATAGATTTGTATAAACACTACATAGCATGCTTCCATTTAGTTTAGTTAACATTCCCCATCCGCATTTTCCGTGAATAAACGGAAAGTGTGCTCGAATATTTTTGCGCATTTCTGCATATGATATATAGAATTTATACACAGCAAGCAATATGCAAAAAAATAGCTAAATTTAAATGCACACAATTGAAAACGTACTTCCACAATTATTACTCATAGACAGTGCTGTAAACGAATTCTTGGGTGCGTCCTTGTAAATGAACGATAAATGCTATGCACATAATATTCGATAGTAAGGATCTTGTAGTGTACCTCATTAATGTATATCAATTTTAATATGTTTGAAGCAGTGTAACAACATTACAATACACTCGAAACGATTTTTCCTCTGAAATCAATGCGTCGCAGAATTTTTTTGAGTACCCTGTACACAAACTATAAATACGCAGAGATATATACTTCATTTACAATACCCAACATGCCATGGTACATAAAACTCCATAACATATATCAGTTGCATGGCAATCTTAGAACATTTACGTACAGACAGACGGCCAGACAAAACGAATTCATAACCAATTTCAACTATATTGGGATGGGTTAAAAATCACATTTCTTATCAGAGTTGATCAGTATTTTCATATATTCATATATTTATTACATCATATATTCATATTCATATATTTCATATACAGAAAATAAAGACCATTTGTTTCCTAAAATCTGTTACACATAAAATTTTGTTAATAATGTACATGCATATAACTTACTAATACATGAAAAAATTCATTTATATCATTTCATTATAAATGTAATAAGAAATTTTATAAATCTCTAAACTTAATATTGCGTTTTACGTATTACAAGAGAAACAAATTCATAGGCAAAAAAATAAAATGCAATAGTAAAAAACATTCATTTACATATTATTAAAGGAATAAACCCCATGAGAATTCCATACAATGTTAAATATGATTCAGCAGCAGAAGTCATACACGTTGTTCTGAATCTCTGTAGATTAAACTTCTGGTATTAATATTCTGCATTTGATATATAATTATACTTCAATAATGTAGGAGTGTTTCACTACTTCCAATGATCTTTTGTTATGTTTCGGATTACATATTAACAGTTAATGAGGAATTTAATATGAATGTTTCTCTGGATGTCTAAATTATGTTTAACTAAAAACATTGTTTCTTACTTGCTTATAATTTAAGCATGAACGTTATTACATTCAAGAATTTATTTTATTCATTTTATTAATATGCCATTATATTTCTTACATGTACATACATTATGATAACACAACCAATAATTGTTTGTTAAATGATGATTATTTGGAGATTTTCGTTTTCATTCAGAGAAGAATGATCTTAATCATAGGGGAGGGGGGGAAGTATTGATATATTTTCTATTATTGATGTTTGAAATTTATTAATTTGAGCTTTTTTCAGTTAAAATAATGACAATTATAAAATATTTACCGCTAGCCCGCATCAACAGATGATATAGGAATTACGGTGAAAATTAAATATGTTAATTTTTGCTTCATAAAAAGTGAAGCTATAAAGAAAATAGCTTCGTAAATATGGGTAAATGCGTCGGGAGAAACCATTCAGTTTGTCTCGTCGCTTTTCAGATCCGTGTGAATACATTGAAATGTTATTCACCGAATGGTAAAACTATATACACTATAATGCCATAAATGATGGGAACTTTCAGTTTTAGACATTTTTTCAAATATTTAAAAATTATACATATCAGATTATTTTGGAATTTTAGGATTAAAAAGATCAGGTTTGACTTCATATTTTTCAACGTCGATTTGATAAGGAGGACAATTAGGGGACCAACCAAAAATTAAAGAAAAAAATAATACTTGGGATCACCCTGTAAAATAAAATGCACGAAATGATCTGTCGCTGCAGAATGTACATAGGCAGACATTGTATAATATGTGCATTCATTTGTGTAAGAATAGCATGTATATTAATAGAGATATAGCGATTTTTTTTTTAAATTAAAAAAATTCTTGCATTTTTTTTGCGTATAACACACAGGGTTTTTAACCAAATTTAACGTCAATTTCAGAAAAATTGACAAAATGTAGTAGCAATAATATAGTGCTATTGGAATATAAATATATTAAATATTTAAGGAAATATGGGCAGTTGTATGAAATAATTTTTATCTGCGCATGCGCGAACGATATCAAGAAACTTTTTGCATAATTTAGTAGTCAACTCTCTGGAGCAACTGAATAAAAAAAATCAGTCAAATATAGCAAAAATTCAGAGAGATATCGGCGTTAGAGTGAGCTATTGTTTTAGTTTCTGACTAAAACTCGATGAATGATAACGGATTGTCCACAAATTGTTATTTTTAAGTTATCTGAAAGCATTCGGAAAAAGTTTTTTGAAAAAGCTATTTAATTATAGTTTACGGCTATGTTTAGGAAAATTTTGATTCTAAACTACGATGAAAAGGAAAATATAGTCCATACATTGATAACATTTAGGTAAATTGAGGTGTTTATAATAAAATTTTGTGAAATTTAGCCCAATACGCAAAACACTCTACAGTAAATTCTATCGCATATATACGTATGTATTTTGTGTATAACGTATATTTATACATTTATATTATACATTTTATTATACAGATATATTTATATTATACAGATATATTATACATTTTTCATAAGTTATGAGTCAATAACTTCCAATTTGATTTTTATAGTGATATTTCAATAGCTTTTTGAGAAATGCTTTTTGCGTATGGAATTTTCACAGAAAAGTGCATTTTCCATAAAATACATTTATTTAACAGAAATATTTACTTAACTATTTTAAACTTTATTTAACATTTACTTAACAGTTATGTGAATTGTAATTTTATGTAGTTATCGATCAAGGTCTTTTTTTTTTTTTTTTTTTTTTTTTTTTGCTGTTTATCTCTAAAAGACAGTTTTGGCAGTTATTGCACGAAGGAAAAAAAAATAACGTTGAAAAGTTTGGCACTTCCGGTTTCATTCACTATCAAGTAGTTTTTAAATTCTGATAACTTAGGTTTTATTTATAGTACAATAAATGCAAGCGCAGATTTGGAAAGGTAAAAATGCGGGCTTTAATAAAATGTAATACAAAGAAAACGAAAATTTTAGACAAAAATTGCATTTTAAATGTAGTCAGATATCTTAATTTGTATGCTATTTTTCATTGTTTATTGACACTTTAGTTTTTCTTGGAAAATCAGCATGTACATAGCGATTTGTCACAAGACACCTTATTACAGAGCTGACACTGGCGACTACTTTTTTATTTTTTCTCGTACCACTTTTTCAAAATAAAATTTTTACATGCGCTTTAACAACATGTGTAAGAGAAACATAATATAAAATTTATTTTTTGAAAAGCATAGTGAAAATAGAATATAAAATTAATCACTATTGGTAGTCCTGTCATTAGGACCGTAGGAAATCGGGGGGGATGGATATTCTTCGAAAATCCATATCATTGTATTTGTTAGACATTTGTGCTGCTCAAGGGTAAGAGGGGGGGGGTGGAGGGAGTAGATGCTGAATCCATTTTCAACGTAACTTTAGCGAAGCGCACATACTTTATGTTATGATGCCAAAATTTGTAAGTGCATTTTCATTTGTTATTAGTTTTTTCTTATTTTTTCAGTATTATTAATGAAATATATATTTTGTACCCTGATGTAATATTTCAAAACATCTTAAAACTGAATTTAATTCTTAATTAAATCAAAATAAAAATGAAATAATGCGCAAACACATTTGAATTTTCAATAAAATTAATTATTAATTAATCTACATATTTGCTTATTAATGAGAAGCTCTATTATTAATTGATTTTCTTAGTTTCGCAGTTATTTTGAGAAAACTGAGTTTGAAACTTATTTAGCCACCCCTCCCCCTCTTAATTTTTATACTGCGATGTTATTGCCCCTCATACTATGAATTTAAAGGGGATTCAGCATAACTTTAGTATCGTGTAGGGCCCCCCTTCGCCACAATAACTGCTGCAACTCTTTGAGATAAAACTTTCTACTAGTTTTCGATACGTTTCTGGAGGAATCTTGCTCCATTCATCCTGTAGAGTAGCAAACAGTTCTGTGGTGTTTTTGGCCGAGTTGAACTGGCTCTAAATCGGCGCTCTAACTCATCCCAAAGGTGTTCCAAAGAGTTTAGGTCTGGACTTTGAGCTAGCCAGGGAAGGTTTTCCACACCAATTTCTTCAAACCACGTCTTAACAACACCTGTTGTCTGACATGGAGCATTGTCATGCTGAAACAGGTATGGAACAAGACCAAAGTGTTGCCATAATATCGGTAGCGCTGAATTGTCCAGAATTGTTTTGTAGGCTTCGGCATTCATACTCCCAGAAATTAAAACAACAGGATCCCACCTCCGCCAAATTTCACTCTGGATACGAAACAGTCCTGTAAATATCGTTCGCCAGGCACTAGCCGCATTCAAACACGTCCATTGGACTGCCAAAACTGATAGCGTGATTCATCGCTCCATACGATGTTTTTCCATTTTTCTACTGACCAGTGCCGTCGTTCTTTGAACCACTTTAATCGACGGGTCTTATTCAGATGCGTGATATTTGGCTTGTGAACTGCAGCTCAGCCATGAAAACCAAGTGCCACGATCTTCCGCCGGACGGTACAATCACTTGAATTATTAGTCGTAGACGATCAAAATTCCCCTGAAATCGCCTCTAAAGGAAGCCTTTCGACTTGATTTCACAACACGTTTTAGGCATAGACGGTTCCGAACTATTACGTAATTTCCCAAAAAGCTATTGAAATATAACTGTAAAAATCAAATTACAAGTTATTGACTCATAACTTATGAAAAATGTATAATATATCTCAGATTTTAGTTTATCATCTTCACTACTGGCATACAAATTACGTATATACAGAAAATACATATATATGCGATAGAATTTACTGTAGAGTGTTTTGCGTATTGGGCTAAATTTCACAAAATTTTATTATAAACACCTCAATTTACCTAAATGTAATCAATGTATGGACTATATTTTCCTTTTCATCCTAGTTTAGAGTCAAAATCTTCCTAAACATAACCGTAAACTATAATTAAATAGCTTTTTCAAAAAATCTTTTTCCGAACGCTTTCCGATAACTTAAAAATAACAATTTGTGGACAATCCCTTATCATTCATCGAGTTTTAGTCAGAAACTAAAAAACAGCTCACTCTAACGCCGATATCTCTCCGAATTTTTGCGATATTTGACTAATTTTTTTTATTAAGTTGCTCCAGAGAGTTGACTACTAAATTATGCAAAAAGTTTCTTGATAAGGTTCGCGCATGCGCATAGAAATTATTTCATACAACTACCCATATTTCCTTAAATATTTAATATATTTATATTCCAATAGCACTATGTAATTGCTACTACATTTTGTCAATTTTTCTGAAATTGACGTTAAATTTGGTTAAAAACCCTGTGTGTTATAAGCAAAAAACATGCAAGAATTTTTTTAATTTTTAAAAAAAATCGCTATATTTCTATTAATATATATGCTATGCTTACACAAATGAATGCACATATTATACAATGTCTGCCTATGTATATTCTGCAGCGACAGATCATTTCGTGCATTTTATTTTACAGGGTGATCCCAAGTATTATTATTTTTCTTTAATTTTTGGTTGGTCCCCTAATTGTTCTCCTTATGAAATCGACGTTGAAAAATATGAAGTCAAACCTGTTCTTTTTAATCCTAAAATTTCAAAACAATCAGATATGTATATTTTTAAATATATGAAAAAATGTCTAAAACTGAAAGTTCCCATCATTTATGGCATTATAGTGTACACTAAAAATACATTTATCTTTTATACCAGATTTTCAATTTGAATATATACGCTGTTAAAAATCTGCAGCAAACTGCCCAGTCATTCTACCGTTTTTGAAATTAACTGATACTTGACCATATTGTGAAGCGTTCTCATTGTTCAGGATTTACTAAAATAACGGTTAAGTAACTGTTATCTATAAAAACTTTCAATTGACTGGATAGGTTGCTACACATTTTTACAGTGTATTTTTCTTGTATCCAAAGTGCTTTTATACATCACACTGTGAAATGTTTCTTATTTCAAATTTTCAATTATAATTTTTTAAGCAAAGCTGTGTAAACACTGTTTCGATCAGTGTTCACACCAACACTATTTCACTTATCCGAGAAAAATCATAGCTAATTTTATTTCAAATATTGCGGTTTTTTTACTTTCTTCTACATTTACAAGAAAGTATTGCGTTCTGGAAAAATTTTGACTTCCGGTTTTTGACGGATTTATACACTTTAAAAAGTCCTGAACACGATTGGACTGTTTTTAGAAAATGTCTGACCGTGATCTAACCAGATCTGTGTGCCTGTATCTGACACAAACTTCGTGGGCGTAATATCTCAAGAACTAATGCAGGGAATTTGATCAAACTTAAGATTCATTTAGACCTTAACATAAATTGGTGCTTATTAGGGTTCGCTGTAAATCATCCAGCAGGTGGTGTTGCTATGCTGCATTTTTCACGTGTCTGCGATAGCTATATCTCAAAAACTAATGCATGGAATAACAACAAACTTCCTATTCTGTTAGACCTTGTCATAAATAGATAATTATTAGGCTTGAGTGTACACCGCCCAACGGGTACACCCGAGACCTTGTGCAACTTGAAGTTAACTAAGAGAAGAGGTTTATTTACATTCTTATTTGTTTAGACTACAAGCCTTACTTTGTTGATATCATAATCTCTTTTTTTATCTCTGCTGTGTTCTGTTTTTCACGATTCCCGCGATAGCTATATCTCAAGAATGAATAGATTGTCATTCAATTTCGATTGCAGACGATTTCATTTATATGGAAGAAGGTTTTTTGATTGCCACAACATACAAGTTTTGTTTGTTTTAGCAAAGTAAAACCATTAATATTTATGTTTTGTCGGTGAATGTTGATCATCTATATATTCCTGAAGAACATTACATTTTCTTTTATTTATCTTTTACCTTGATGCGGTACTTCCCTTTTAGAACAAAAGTCGTTCGCAAAAGCTGTTAGTGTAGTGCAGCGGTTCCCAACCTGGGGTACACGTACCCCTGGGGGTACGTAGCGAGCCGGCTGGGGGTACGTAAAAATAATATCGGTAATGGCGGAAATCACAAAAATGGTTTGATTGAAAACACATAAAAAAGTTGATAGTTTTGGATTACAAAGTTATTCTCATGTGTAACTCCAATATGTTACACACAAAATGAGGGTAAAGGCCACTCAACCCAATAATTCTTTGCTAATTCAACGTCATTAGCTCCGCCCACTGATAATCGTATTGCACGAGTGCTTATATATTTTCCCCAATCTTCGTGAAAACTTCCATTGATCATTATACCATGTTTTTTTTTCATCTCTTTTTTCTTATTGTTTTTTTTTTCTTGTAATAACAATTGCAAAACGCCTAAATTACGCCAGAGCTGTTAGTTTTAGATTTTAATTTTGAAAGCGTTGAAAAAGCAGGCCCTTATTTTCGTTTTCGAATAGGCTGAGTTATATCATTAAGGTATATTAATTGGAAAGCTTCCTTCCCTTTAATGAGTATTTAACTTGAAATGTTTACTTATTATTTGAATGATTTGGTTTTCTGTTTAAAATGGATAAGTCGTTGCAATCCGGAATTCTTAAGAGTATTGCAACTACGATTGAAATTAAATCTCATGATTCGGGAACTAAAAGTTCTTCCAAACAATCTGATTATTTAGAAATGCAAGAGAACCTGGTCGTAGCTGTTATCATAGACCTGTTGTGATAACTAATGAACCTAATTTTTTAAATAAAACTGAAAACATCAGTACTCCCTTAATGAATAGGAAATATAATAATGTACAGTTCTAGAAATCTGGATTTTAATTCATGGTTGTTGAAGATTTTAATATTATGTAGGAGAAGATAGGGGGTGGTGTGTGTTAATGATAAATAAGGGGTTCTCCTAAATCGAAAGCCTAATCAAGGGGTACGGGAAATAAAAAAGGTTGGGAAGCGCTGGTGTAGTGGATTGTTTGATATCCCAATCAAATCTTCCCATAAGAAAAGAAATAAATGCAATTAATTGCCTGCCCCCTCTCAAATTACTCTCTATATTTACTTGTTTTAAATAATATACTCTTCAGCACACTACAGTAAAATGTAAAAGCACGTTACAGTATTGTACAATATGTAACGCAATGAAAAATTGTAGAAAATTTGGCAAAAACCGTATACTTACATTTACTTTCGAGACTTTGTGCGTCTTGAGGTTAAATAAAAGGAGGAGGTTTATTTACATTCTTATTTGTTTAGACTACAAGCCTTACTTTGTTGATATCATAATGCATGAAATTCGTTAGCCCCGTAATCATGTATGTGAGCTTCACGCACGTGAAAAAGAAATATAGATAGACATATATGTCAATTTATTATTTCTGTACAAGAAGTGCATGAATTTAGCGAATGCTATATAATATCAATACCTAGTGCTCTCCTTTCACGAAAAGGAAAAATAAATCAATTTGGTCGATTTTGTGATGGCATCCACACTGGTCAAGAATCGAAATTTTACGTTTGTGCTTGTTAATATTATTATAGATGCAAGTTTGAAAATCCATTATGCTTACGTTTACGTATTTAGAAGTCCCAAACTAAAGATTGCCAAATCTACAAAATCGAATCTATTTATTAATGATAATGTTAAATATTCTACATCGAAAATTAAATTCCATACCGTCCTTCTTAATTCCGGGGAAGAGAACAAAGGCAGGAAACTTGTAAACTTGTATACATGTATACCTATTTCTTTTCTTATAGTATAAATATGAAGAAAATTTTTATTAAACTTTACCACTCTAAATGTTTAAATTTTATATAAGAGTATTTTAGAATTTTTGTTGCAACTGACTCGTGTAGTATTGTTTTCTTGCTCATTTGTTTTCCAGTATATATATTAAAAAAAAAAAAAAAAAAAAAAAAAAAAAAAAAAAAAAAAACATTGAATTGAGAGACGACCATTTTTAACCCAGAAAATGTCCATTAAAACTTACTTTTGGGATAGTAAGAAACACCAATATGAGGTAATTGTGGACATGACCTTAACAATTTCAAAGCAAAATAAAGAATGTTAGATAGAGTTCTTATATATACTAATAATTATCTCAGTTCTGCTGCTTATTCCCGATGGCGAAAACCATGTTTCCAATTCGGTCGGAAAGCAAACACAGAAATATGAAAAACGGTTTCCATTCACCCTCATTGATTCTACTTTATCTTGAATTAATTAATGATTTTGATTTTACTTCACATTTCTTTTATTGAGGCCTATATTCCTTTTTACAACATCTTGTACTCAAGTCCCGAAGAAATATAAAACCCGGTTTCCATTTACCTCGATTGACTCTACCAAGGCCTCCTTATCATAGTATCAGGCCTCACAATCAGCAAGTTTCCTTTGACCGCATGGTTGTCCTGCTACTAGCGCCATCAATCGTCAGTAATAGGAGTATTTACGACACGAAATAACACGAAATTTTTTCACAGCTCCATTTGTTCTATGCATTTGCTTATGAACTAGTATCGGTAGTATCCCCCAGGTGGCGATACTTTCGGGAGGAAGTCATTAATAAGTTGGCAATTACCGCGGACATTTTCTCCCATAGACTTTCTCCGGATTGTCAAGTCTGATCTATGATAAGAGAGTGTTGGACTCTACTTTATCTTGAATTAATTAATGATTTTGATTTTATTTCACATTTCTTTTATTAAGGGCTAAATAAAAGAAATGTGAAATAAAATCAAAATCATTAATTAATTCAAGATAAAGTAAAGTCAATCGAGGTAAATGGAAACTGTTTTTTATATTTCTTCGGGACTTGAGTACAAGATGTTGTAAAAAGGAATAAATCTTTAAAAATATCTGTAATATATATATATATATATATATATATATTGTTTATTAAACATCAAGTAGATGCACAAAACATATAAAATATAATATGATCTCTTGACACTTTTAGTAAAAAGTTAAAGGGAATAGATAAAAAGGATTTGTTAAAAATACTACAAAAGACTTATTTTAAATGAAAATATTGAAGTCATTTTTTCAAAAATGTAGCAACGAATAGTGTATAAACTATTTAGGTAACTTTTTTTTGTGAATTAGCTAATTTAATATGTATAATAAAAGATACAACAAGATAGATAATAATATTGGTTATAGAAGTAAGTACTAAATGAACAATAATGAATGAATAATAATACTAGAGTAAACAAACATAAAATATAAGGAAATTAAAATGTACAAGAAATATCATTCCATCTGGGACCAGACTTAATACTTGAAAGACATTCAATATTAATACGTGAACAAACTCGAAAAACTTTGGAGAAGATGCTAACTTAAAATAAAAATTAAAGAAAATTACCTATGATGTTGAAGGGCCCAGCTGGAAAGGTATTTAATTACAGAATAACGAAAGGAAAGATTTAAATGTAAACAAAAAAAATCATTACAAAATAAATTATCAGAAAATTAAACTTAGATAATAATAAATTATCAAATTGTATAAGTACTTTTACACTTGTTACTGATTTTAAATTTCAATTTAGTCTTACTAAATCTTTCTAAATTTTAAATAATTCAGAAAACGCATAACACATTTCATAACCAAATTTCAGTAATTGCCATCAGTGGTCGGACACATATCTGAATTGTTTTATGTAGCCCTGTATATAATATATAGATTTGTATATACTACATAGAATGCTAAAATTTAGTTCAGTTAGGAAATGAATAGCACAGTTTTAAATTCCGCTTAAGCAATTACCGTTAATAAATGGAAATGTACCCGAGATATTTTGTGCTGAACTGTACATGATCGATACGATTTATGAACACAATGTAAATGTAAAAAAAAAATAGTTTAAATTCCAAATGCGTACCAAAACATAAAACTTCTTTTTAGACAGTACTGTAACCTAATTCTTTTGTGTGTCCCTGTAAATGAACCATGAAAGCTATACACAGAATATTTTATACTAAGCCTCTTTTAATGCACCTCAGTAATACATATCAATTTCAACATATTTGAACTAGTGAAACATTATTAAAATAAACCTATAGATTTAAAACAAAAACAAATGGGCTGGATATCATTTATTTCAGGTCAACAACATTGTACATTTCGGTATTTAAAGTGTCCAATTGTATGCAATATTTAAATGTGAATAGGAATACTTACAACTGATAAAGTATGTTTAATAAATTTTTCCGTCACTAAAATAAATCAAAAATTATGGAGAGATTATTTCACATACTGTTTACGTTTTCTGTATAATTTACATAGAAAAATCTCGTAGAATTCTGCTCTTAAAATAATTATAAATTAAAGGCAGTCTCTCTTATATTTTACTTAATTACTCTGGGATAAAAAGCCTCATGTCTTTGAAAATGAACTCGGCGTTCTTTAGTAATGGAAAATTATAAGGAAATAGAAAGCACAAAGGCGTTAAATATCCACATTATTTCTGTCATAAAATATGTTAATTAAATGTAGTTTTTTCTAGAAAATAAATATTTTTATTAAAAATTCTTTAATGAAGATTTGAAATCATTGTATTAATAAACTGAAAGCATTAAATTATAAAAAGTAAATGATTAAAAATAGTTATAAATGCCTATTTTGAGTAAGATTGTCCATCATTAAAAAAAACAAATTATTTTTAAAATGCCAGTATGTGTTAAGACAATGGTTATGTAATATTCATTATTATACCAACGATGTAATTGAAAATGCATTTTGTGAACCTATATCAAACAGAATAGTTAATTTATTTTTATTTTTTATTAGATTGTTTTGAAAAGGTTATGTGCAACTTGGTTGGCTGTTGAGGAATAATTATTATATTATTTTTCTAAGAATAGTAAAACTATTAACTGAAATGTTATTCCTAAAATTTTTCGGCCATATAATTATTACGTATACATTTAACAGCAGTTTCATGTAGTAGAGATGGACTCAAATTTACACAGCAACTAGCACCGACCGATATATTGTACGTAAATGTCCTTTCAATAAAGAAAGATCTTACAGAAGGATCTCTTAAAGTTTTAAATATTACCACTAAATCGCTGCTAAATTCAACTTAGTAAGCTGATTCAATTTTGAGCAAGATGTTTGCTATGCAACACAAGGGTTTTTTTGCATAAACTCGCGACAAGATGTTTTTTGTCGCGAGTTCAATAAAATCTAGTTTTCTTCTTGTAGGGGTTTATAAAATAATCGGTTTATCTGCCATTTTTAGCTACAATTTTGGTTTTCTCCCTAGGGGTGTGAAATGAATAAGAATACCGTCTTGATGTAACCGAACATCTGGAGGAAGGATGAGACGGAGGGATACTAAAAATTTATAAACTGAAATGTGAGTAGAATGAAATGTAATTTACTTCATTCCCATAGCACATAGTTTAGAAAATACCACCATATGAGATCGAGCCTCTTTTAAATAATCCTGACTAATTCATGAACGAGAAACATACTTTTCTTTTTAGTGTTAAAGACCAATTTATTTCATTACAGACTTTCTATAATCGGTTAATTGTAGGTCACTTTTGGACGGCTCCTCCAAAAAACCGGTTGCGAAAATATCGCTCATACATCATCGCTAAATATCGCATAATTTCGAATTTTACATCGACGAATAGGTAAAAATTGCACTTTAGAAAAAAAAAACCTGTTTGAAAATTGTTGTTCTAGTGGATTTTTGTTTGCTACTATAGTGTATAGTAGTGTCAGATTTACTATAATTCGCAATTGATTGCCCTGGACAAATAAAAAAGAAGAAAAATTGATTAATAGTTAATATAAGTAATATGCGTACTCCAGCGCTAAACTAAAATATGTCATCTGAAAAGGCAAAATTTTATTTTATATGAAATGTAAAATTAATATCAGTTATTAAAAAGTTAATAACTGATATTAATTTTATGTTCCACATAAAAATTAAATCTGGTTAATGTGCCTAACTACACTGTAAAAAATGACCAATGTTTCTTATTTTATGAAAATATACTATAACCACGAACGAAAATATAATATAATGATCTGAGTTATCCGAAATTCCAAATAGCCTGTTCCATTGTCTTTTGAATCCCCAGAAACCAATACATTTCTGAAATTTAAAGAATTATTTATAAAAACAAAGTATTTTTCGCTGCCCGTATTTTTCAGAAACGTTTCCGAAGGGTTTTAATTGTGTATTAATTAGTGTACTCAGCCTGGAATACCTGTTTTTTGAATGCTATCAATTCTCAAGTAAACATTTTTATGCTCAAAAAATATGTTTAACAGACAAACATGCAAAATTGACAGCGTTAACAATAACATTAAAATTAAGATTATATCTTTACTCTTTCATGTATAAATGCGGCCGAAAACGTTTACTTGAGAATTGATGACATTCAAAAAACAGGTATTCCAGCTGAGGACACTAATTAATGCAATATAAAAACCATTCGGGAAAGCTTCTGAAAAATACGGGCAGCGAAAAATACTTTGTTTTTATAAATAATTCTTTAAATTTTGGAAATGTATAGGTTTCTGGGGATTCAAAAGACGATGGAACACGCTATTCGGAATTTCAGATAAGTCAGAAGATTACATTATACTTTCGTTCGCGGTTATAGTATATTTTCATAAAATACGAAGCATTGGTCATTTTTTACAGTGTACGTACGGAGCATTTTTTTCAAAAAAAGCTATTCAATTATTTTTTTACTTATTTTTATTAAGATTATGACTAGAAACTGTAAAAAAATGCAAAAAAAATATTTCATTCATGGATTTTAGTAAATAGGGGATTTTTGTGGTAAAATTGAGTGAAATTTGGCCTAATGCGCAAAACGCTTTACAGAAAATTTAATTGTATGTATCTTAATTTTCTTTTTACACGTCATACTTATGAGTGTGGTGAAAGCAATGAACTAAAATTTAAGAGATATTTTAAATGTTTCAAAATTTATAGTACATCGCACCTTTTTACTTGCTGATTTTCATAAAATTAATCGATTTCATTCTACGAATTTCTTTTATGGATATAAAATAAAAAATATTTATTCTAAAATTAAATCATTGCCTTCACAATAGTGTAAGCAACATGCGATTTAAATTTCATAGTGATATTCTTATAACTTTTTGCGAAATCATGTGTTGCGTATGGAATTTGTACCAAAATTTACATATTCCAAAAAATGCATTTAAAGTTTAGATTTATGTTTTACTACAAGAATTTACACAGTAATATACATCTAAACTTCACTGTTTGTATGAGCCACACTCTTTTTTTCAAGTACTAAGCCTTTGTTTATTTCTAGAAGGCCATATTTTTACTTCCCCTCTACCAGTTATTACGTTTAAGTAGTACTTCCGGCCCTTTAACCAGTACTTCCGGCTTGAAGGACAGCTGTTGTGTAGTTTAAAAATCGCTATAACTCCGGTTCTATTTACCGTACAGTAAAAATAATTACAATTTTGGAAAGGTGAAAAGTTGGGCTTTAATAAAATGTAATAAAATTGTTTTGACAATTTTGGTCGAAAACCCCTTTTTAAACGTAGTAAGATACTTTAAAACATACTTTTCATCCGAATATACTCGTAATGGTATAGTATTTTTCCCCCTCACTTTGATATTATGTTAGTAATTTGAGCCTTCTTTGGATCGTTAAAGAAATTTCACTAAAAATAATCTTCATGAAAATTTAATGGTCATGACAGATACATTTGCACATCATAATCTAAAAGTGATTTAAATTATATGTTCTGTTCTCAGAAAAATTAATGATAGATAAAAAATGTTTGAAATGATATTTAAAATAAATTTAAATTTCTACACTGTTACAATCAGTATAATTAATGACCTATTTAAAACTAATTTCTAAAAAATACTTGAATTCTGAAAATAAAAAAAAATTCCATGTACATTCAGTTAATAAAGGGAAAACTACAAAAGATTTTAAAAACAATTAAATTTCACGCTAACGGAAAAAAATAATTTCATTGTATCTTAATTAAAGCTAGTATACCAAGGAGATAATGAATAAAGTTAAAAGAAGTTGCTATAAATAATAAAAAAATGTGCTTTAAATATTAATTGGTGCTTTAAAATGAAAACAATTAAAAGGGTTGGAGACATTGTTTTTTCATTTAGCATAAATTTCATCATTCAAACAATCACTAAGCAAATGAGTGATAATTATTTTCTTCGGTAATTTGAAATGTTTTTGAATGTTTTTAAATAACTTATGGTATTTATCTTATGTCAAAAATTCTTTTGCAGTAAAATGTTTTCATTGTAATGATTTTGAAATATATATTATGTGATAACATATTTTTAATTTAAATTTTAAATTAAAAATTCTTACTAATTAATATTCCAAATTAATACATTTTCTTATAAAAATTCCTTAATTAGCACGTACTTTGATATATGAATATGTTTTTAAAAATTGTAAAAAATGAGTATTAATAATAACTGAAGGTTTTTCCAATGACTTTAAATTTAGGTTTGAGAGCATATGTTATATTTAATAAAATAATGAATGTTTGTCGCATGCTTTATGAAACATGCATATTTGAAACTCCTAGATCGATTCTTTTCAAAACAAATTACAGATTACAATTCCTATTTTTTTTCGAAAATGCATATTGTTTGAAATAACTTATTGAAAAAAAAAATATCATTCGTAACTGTTGTTCTGTTATTAATATAACTCACGAAGTAAACCATGGATCTCTACAGAACAAAACAATTTATTGGACGACACACTGCAACACAAAACAATTAGTTTAAACATATAATTCTTCTTAATCACACAGCGATATCTTTGCTTATCGTATCACACAGAAATAACTTTTTATACTTCTCCGTACATCTCTCCAATCTAACGGTCGCTCGCAGACTGAGTGTGTGTGGGTGGCAGGGGAAAGCAGGCAGTGCGCAGGTATGATTGCGCACATAAAAATGTTTCGCTCGCTCACTCCAACAGTAACCCATAAATGTTTTCGCATACATCAATTCCTAGACGCTTTAAATGTGCAAATCCGAAATTACAACTAATTACACCAAATGATTTTTTAGTTATGCTTAAAAACTATCGGCGTTGCAATCTGTTTTGCATTACATTGGCATTAGCAGTTCGAAACGTTATGCCTTCATAATTCCCAAACTACTTGGCCGTTTGGCATTCCCGTTGGCATGATTTCCCGTTTGGCATTCTAAGGTAAAACATTACGGAAAAAGCCAAATATGTTGTCAAAATAAGGTGTTCATTATGAAAATTTCAGAATTTGGTGCAATTTTCCAAATTTTTTGAGGTAAACAGCCTTGGAATGACGTTAATTCGAAGGAAAAAGTTTAAATTATTCTATCAAATATATAATTAGTACATTGTATTTCCACTGTTTGCCTTAACGGCAGCTTTGAATCCATCAGGAGTCTTCAGACTTTTTTGGATCCATGGCTACCATGTTTTCTATATGGAGTTGTTTAGTTCCTCTATTGAGTTTTAATGGAGATTAAATACTATTTTCTCATATATACCATATATTTCGTATAGGAGTGACATCTGGACCACTCCATTTAAGATACAATATTTTCCGAAAAGAAATTTTTAACAGTCCAGGGCCTATGGCACGATTCCTTGCCATCCAAAACTATAACATCACTATTTCAAAAATGATATTCTAGACCAGCAAATAGGCAATTTGCTAAAATAGAAACACATTTGTCTAAATTCACATTCGCATTCACTAAACCTTTTAGAAGACATGTATCCCCAAATCAGATTGAATCCAGGATCTTTAAATAAAAATTAGGACAGTTTTCACCATCTCTTTGAATTTGCAACCTCCAAACGAATTTTTATTTTATCATCATCCGCACCAATAGAAATTTTTAATTAATTTCTAAATACCACTATACTCCAATCATCAATAGATAATCCCCGTTGTTCGTGGCCCCATCATAACCTGGCTTGATTATATAGTGCTGTCATTTTCGGTTATGCCTTGGTTTTTTGATAATGATCCAGATTCATTTCAGCTGTTGCCGCGCAACTTTCTTATTGATACTTTGGTCATGGTTGCTGTATTGAATTCAGCAATTATATCGTTAAATATTCTCCCTCCCATAATACTTACATATTTTCAGTGAAGTACGGTACTGATTTGGCTGATGTAGCGAGTAGTTTACCAGAACGGAGGCAGTTTTTCATGCTTTGGAGTTTTATAAATTTTCTCGAAATTTTCGAAACAGTAGATTGGCAGCATGAGAATATCTTTACTACATCTCTCTGCTGTTTTCCTTGCTTTAGAAGCTTATTGAAAGACTCTCTGGTGTTTAAATCCAGCTCTCTTACAGGTGTCATGTTATCCTCTTGTTTTTAGCAAATTAGCAAAGGAAATAAAGCCTAATGTACTGATACCCACCTCAAGTAGAATTGCGCAAGAACATTGGGTAACATTAAATGCTGATCAACAGACATGAACATTTGAAAAACCAACAAGCGAGTGATCGACGTGAATCCAAACTTTTTTCCCGCGCAAATTATAGAAAAAACTATATAAACAATTATATAATGCTTATTTTGTTGTTGTCTTCGTGTATGTGTATCGTGCTAAATCGTTAATTAAGAAGGAAAAGATTTCACCTTTACAACTAGGATTGAAATATTCATATTTTCTTGTTCGTTGTCGTACAGTGAGTGCTTAATCCATATTTTTTTGCCAAGAGTAGAGTATCTCATTATCAATCATATATCATCCAATAAGTAAGGTGTATCACCCATATAAATCTGAGAAAAGTATTTTAACAGATAAACATGAATAATATTTTACGTATTCATGCAAAAGAAAAACTATTATCGCTACATTAAAATCCTAATATTCTAAAATGTGATCATTTAAAGTTTACTCTTTAGTTACTGAAATGTTGTTTCATTTATAATTGTAATGTATAATTGTTCTAATGATAAGTTTTCTATATTTATTACCCATAGTATCTATTTAGAAAAAAAAGTATTCATTTTGTATTTAATTTTTTTTTTTTTACATTATAAAAAAAGCAGATGTTTCTTAATCTAGGAAACTTTAATGTATGCACGAACAAAAATGTATTGATAACCTCTTCCGATTTATTAACGGATTCGAAAAGCGTTCTTTATCTTTAGAACCCCATAAATCAATAGATTTCCGTGATTTAAAGAAGCAATTATTAAAACAAACGTTTTTTGTTGCCACTGATTTTCAGAAACGTTTCCGAGTATTTTTTACACTGTATTAATCAGTTTTCTCAACCCTGAATACATGTTTTTCGGATGCAATCAACTGTCAAGTAAACATTTTCATGTTCAACAAACATGTGTTACAGGCAAACATGATAAATGAACAGCATTAACATTAAAGATAATGTTATTTTGTTGATCGTGCATGCATAAATTCAATTGCGCAGCTGAAAATGTTTAATTGAGAATTAATAACATCCTAAAAACCGATATTCCGTTTTGAGAAAATTTATTAATACACTATAAAAACTTCTCAGAAACGTTTCTGAAAATCAGTGGCAGCGAAAAAACCGGAGTTTTTTAATAAATGATTCTTTAAATCTCATAAACATGTTTTTTTCCGATGTTTCTAGTGATAAAGAATGCTTTTCGGAATCAAGGCTAACTCTTAAGGGGATATTATATATTTTCATTTCGTGCTTATACTATATTTTAGTGGATTAAGAAACATTTGTTTTTTTTTTTATTTACCCATCATACGTAGTGTAGGTTAAATCTTGTAATCGTTTTGAAAATCGAAATTTTTTTTGACGGATTTACACGTTTCAAACACTGGAGATTCCGAAAAACATTTTTAGAAAAAAAAATTGCCATCCGTATGTTTGTGTGTCTGTGTGCGTGTGTGAGTGAGTCTATGTGTGTCTCTCTGTGTGTGTGTCTGTAAACGCTCTATTTCCCAAACAAATTGAGATAGAGACTTGAAATTTGGTATGTGCTTAGTACGTAATAATGAAAAGAATCTTATTGAATTTCAGTAACCTCGATTATCTGGAACTATATTTTTCGGACTCTCGAATTATTCGTTCTGATAAAAGATATATAAAACTTTTCGAAATTGTTTATTTTAAAGAGTGAATATAAAAGACTGTAAAAAAAAGCATAAATTTTGTATAAATAATTAAAGTCGATCGGATAATTTCTTGCCGCGATATTTGTAATTATATTTCCCACACTCTTCGATTTTTCATGACCCTGTATTTCATTCAAATTTCAATTCAAAGATATATTTTAATTGGAAATGAGACGCTTAATCCGAAGCAGTAAACCGTTAGTTAATAGGATTATCAATTTTTGAGTTATAAGAATGTTTCTTTTACGCAATTCAGCAATAGAGCATTTAAAGTTTATGATGTCATCAAGCCCAGATTGTGTTCGAATTTCAATGTATTTTATAAATAGTTCACACATGTTTTATTTTCATATTTTATATTATGCATGTCCATGATGGGTAACTTTTACAGAGCCCCCAACGACTAGTTTACTATGTAGTTATTTAGTTTGTAGTAGCCATTGAAATGTGAAGTTCCTTTAATCCATTTATAACACTATTTTCGAACTTCTTGTGGTATTTTAATTCTTAAGAAAATCCAGTTATCCTTCTCTTGGAATAACTGAAAACATGAATATATTTAGTGTATAAAAAATAAAATTTCAGTAATATTTGTATGTCATTTATTTAGTATTTTATTTTAATTCGTAGTTTGGATCACTTATCACAAATATGCAAATTTTCCTCCACACCTTTAACTTTGAATTGCATATTGAAAATCAGTTTACATCCTTCTTTAAAATTCCATCCTAACAATTTAATTCATATTTAAATTAAAAAAAAACAATTATCCTGAAAATTTATAATTTTTCTTCAGCAGCTTTTATTGCTGTTATTTCAAAATCTAATATCATACAATAATTTGAAATACTTACCTTTTATGAATTATTGAATATTTCCGATACATTCAATTTATCATCGAACTAAAAACTTATGAGTGACGTAAGAAAAGATACACACGCTGAAAAAAAGATAATGATCAACATTTTATTTCCTAAATGATTTCCCATAATACAACGATAAAGGCAAACAATATAATTATTTAGAAACTAAAGTTTAATATTAAAGTGATAAATTAATTGTTATTTTCTTTATTGAAAGACAATGTTTAAGACACGCTAAATAATATTCAAATATTTACACTTTAATACAATATCGATTATTCTTTCTCTGATGAAACAATTTAATGTTTTATGCATTAAACAACCGGAACTGCTTCTTTTTTTAATGGATAAAACAGCTTGTAAGGTTTTTCCAATAGCTTCTGAGGCAGGAAAAGTACTTACTTGAAAGGAAATGAAGTGCGAATTAAATTATTGGGCGCTGAGATTTATTCTCAGAGGATATGCTATAAAGAAATGAGATGCACTGAACTGTTATTTCTTAGTCTATGCGCTTCAGAGTAGAATGTAATAAATGTGGTTAGGGAATATTATTAATATTATTGCCTTGAAAGATACGCCTGCTTTAAATGAAGTATATATTTTTCTTTTATGGTAAGCATGACAAATGAATTTAAGTAGTAATAATATTTTAAGGTAATGTATTATTTAATACTAAATAGAATGTGAAAAAAATAGGAAGTTATTTTTTTACAAACTACTTTTGAGATTTTAAAAGTGTATCGTGAAGTTTTCATATTATTTAGACTTTTTAAATGAAGTTTTAAAATGATGTGATATTTATATTTATAGTTAAAAAGCAAAATTGAAATGTTTTGAAGAAACAGACACAATCTTGCGATCGAAGTAGTGATATTTCACGAATAGAATAAAAGGTATGCTTTGTTATATTACATTTAAAAGTACTTTAAATGCATTCAATTTATTACTTACCCATCATACGTAGTATAGGGGTCTTGCAATCGTTTTAAAAATCTAAAAATGTTTTTTGACGTATTTACATGTTTCAGACACTGGAGATTCCGAAAAACATATTTTTAGAAAAAAAAAATTGCCGTGCATCTGTGTGTGTGTCTGTCAACGCTCTATCTCCCGAACAAATTGAGATAGAGACTTGAAATTTGGTGTGTACTTAGTATGTAATAATGGAAAGAATCTTATTGAATTTCAGTACTTTCGATTATCCGGAACTATTTTTTTCGGTCTCTTGAAATATTCGTTCTGATAAAAGGTACATAAAAATTTTCGAAATTGTTTATTTTAAGGGGTGAATATAAAATACAACAAAAAAAACATAAATTTTGCAAAAAGAATGAAGTCGATCGGATTATTAGTTATCGAGATATTTGTAATCATATTTTCCACAGTCTTCGATTTTTCGTGATCCTGTATTTCATTCAAATTGCAATTCAAAGATATATTTTAATTGGAAATGAGACGTTTAATCCGACGTAGTAAACTGTTAGTTAATATGATTGTCATTTTTGGAGTTATGAGGATGTTTCTTTTACGCAATTCAGTAATAGAGCATTTAAAGTTTATGACGTCATCAAGCCACGATTTTATTTTGGAATTGCATTGAATTTTATAAATAGTTTACACATGTTTTATTTTCATAGTTTATATTACGCATATCCATGATGGGTAAGTATTACGGTGGTCCCACCGACTAGTTTTTCTTTGCGTCATGTTCTTCAAGAAGCGGATGACGTCATCTTATAACGCAGTTAAAATACGATTGTTATATTTTTTCTCTCGCGTGCATTTCGCATTCTTCAATCAGTTTTTACTATAATTTTGATGAAATAAATGAGATGATATTCTGGTTTGACTAATATTTTTTGCCCATATTTTTATCTTGAATTTTTATTTAGAAGTTTAAAACTGAATCTAAAAATATATTAGATATTACTAAAATTTATTAGACTGCAGTGCGAAATCCTCGCACAGGGTCCACTGGTTATACAGGGATATTCTAAATGATGGACCCATTTTCTCAAAATTGTATTTATTAAAGTACAAATCCAAAATGAACAATCTTTATACCAATGAAAAGAGGAAGTTTCAAAGATTTTTTTTATGCCGAATTTGGTACGAAATGACCGCTGCACTGCAATTTGCGACTCATTTCTTGCGAACTCAAGAACGCAGAAAACCTTGTGCTCCACAGTAGCCATCTCACTCACAACAGACAGTGAAACGAAATCGTGGCCTATTGCCGCGCGACCTCTACCGGCCGCCTCTGGAAGCATCACCGCTTTGAAAGCCGTGCACTCAGTAACAGCAGATACGCTTTCTCGTGCGTGGGACGAGTTTGCTATCGCGTAGATGTTTGCCGTGCAGCAAAAGGTGGACACATTCAACATTTATAATGTCTTAAAAAAAAAACTTTGAAACTTCCTCTTTTCATTGGTATAAAGACCAGAGGGCCCGTGCGAGGATTTCGCACTGAAATATAATATTTTTTAGGTAGTTTTTTATTATCCCGTCGACAACTTTTCATAACAAAAAACTATCGCCAAACTGTAAGATTAAACACCAAAAATGCAGTTCCATTTACTTGACGTCAGAAGCATTATACGTGTTTGTTACGTCATCAAGTGGTTTTTAATTCGACATTTGCGTGTATTTTTCATTATGTTTTACTGATTTATTAGTTATTTCATTAATTAAAATAACAATTGTGTCCTTAAATTCTTATATTTTATTTATTTATTTATTTAGATATTCCAATGAAAACGTTCTCCCATTTATTTTTCGATAGTTTTTTGTTATGAAAAGTGGTCGACGAGATAATAGAGAAGTACCATTTTTATAAATATGTAATATTTATTAGATGCAGGTTTAAACTTCTACAGAAAAAGTAAGAATAAAAATATAAGCAAACAACATTTAGTTTTTAGTCAAGCCAGAATATCATCTAATTTATTCCATCAAAGTTAGAGTAAAAATTGATCCAAGATTGCAAAAGGCACGCGCGAGAAAAAAAAAATAACAATCGTATTTTAACTGCATTAAAAAATGACGTCATCCGCTTCGGGAAAAACATGGGACATAGAAATATAAACCTAAACATTTCAATTTCAATTTCGCTTTTGAATCATAAATATAAAATAAACCCGTGCGGAAGTTTTTTATAATAATTGATGACCATCATATAATGTGGTATTTTTGGCAACAATAATTTGAGGAAAACCTTTCATTTCTTTTATGAAAACAATGCCGATTTAATTTTTAATTTTCAACAAATTTTAATCAAAAACATGTTTTAACGAAATGTTAAGTGCGCTATGTCAGAAGCCAGTTCAAAATCCTTTCATATGCTATCTCATTCGTCGTTCTGCGTTTCGTATTTTTTGAGAAAAAGGGATGTTGACAGGAGAAATAATATATATATGATTGTTCATTTTAGATTTGTACTTTAATAAATACATTTTTTTGAAAATGGGTCCCTCATTTAGAATAACCCTGTATATTATTACTGATGTCTGGGAATTTATTTCTCTGTGTATTATTCATACTTATAACGTTAGCGAATTACTTATCATGTCGTATCATTCAGTTAACTAAACATTGCAGTGTACCTTTCAAACTTTTAATCAATATAGTATACTTTTCTTGGTAGCAAATAAATATGAGTTCGATATTACGCCAATATTGCATTCATTGTAAATATTTACAGTATAATAAAAACATTGGTTTTACGTAGGAAATAAATAAATACCAGTACTGTGAAAATATTACTGTAAAACTTCATACTGGAACTAATTTCAACGAAATTTAAAGAATGTAAAAATATTATTTTTATTGTCTTTACGTTAGAGAAAAATATTTATTGTCAGTATTGGACAAATATTGACCTTATATTGGTGCAATAATGACCTCAATATATATTTTTCCAGCAGGAAAATCTATGCATTTACGACTGGGAATCATTTCATGAATGTTTCAGAAATCAGCCAAGTTGGATTTAGAAACAGGCCTGAATTATAGCGCAATTCCCCTCCCCCCTTTGTCTGGTTATGTTTCAGTTTTATGGATGAATTTTTACTTTATACATGGCACCATTTTCTCAGGTGGCAACATTTCGCATTTTCGCGATTAGGTCCTAAATGTTGGTACCAGCGACACTGTAACGGCCATAATGTTGAGTACCAGTCCGTTCGGTAGAGCAAGAGAGAACAAATGTTAAGGTTTAAATTAAAAAAAAGTTTATTAAGTCTAATTGGGCAGGGAGGTTGAGCAAGAACTACTCATTTTACCTAACTCAAAGAAGCAGTCTAGCCTTCGACTTGAAGCAGCATAAAAATAAAAACTATCAAATAAGTAAAATAGAATATATAAGGAAAAATATCATTTGTAGTCCGTCGACAGCGGAGAATCTGGGTGCAATTCAAGATAAGTCAATCCCACGTTTAAATCTGGTGAGCTCGGATGCAGGCTTTACACCAGTTCAACAGGCACGTAAAAGTATACAGCTTAACTTGACGATATGCGTAGTAAGGGTGGCTCCAGGGTAAGATACCAACTACTAGATGCCAGCTGCTCCGTACTAGGTACCGATGCTAAGTACTGATTCTAAGTACAACTCTAAACGAAAATTCGCAGCTTATATATCCACAGTATC
The DNA here is from genome assembly GCA_963931845.1 of Maratus michaelseni. Taxonomy (NCBI): domain Eukaryota; kingdom Metazoa; phylum Arthropoda; class Arachnida; order Araneae; family Salticidae; genus Maratus; species Maratus michaelseni. The sequence goes on from OZ007591.1 coordinate 170,260,278, forward strand.
GATTGACCAGCTACAATAATTTGCATAACTACCGAAAGAAAACAGCAACTCACAGTTTCCGAGATTCACACATCTATCGAAGGTTAGAGAAAAGAGAGCATTGATAAACTTTTACGCACATGGACGGTTGGTGGACAAAAATTACGATCGCATTCGAAACATCGCCTACTCACGTGAGGAGAGTAGTCGAACTGTCACAAAATAAAAAGTATTGGCAAAACGTTTTCACAGATAAAATGTACCGTCATAAATTCATATTTTATCATAAAACTCAAAAATGTTTCAGACCTTCGTCAAAATAATTTAGTTTTTCAATGACGTTTTGCTCCGCCAGTACTCATTAGGGTCTCGTCTGTAAATTTGAAGTTAGTAGAATTAAAAGTCTCTGAAAATGACATCATTGTGTTGCAATTATAAAAAAGCTGGATCTGTTTAATAAATTAAGACCTATGGGTAAATATAGATTATTTTATATCCGTCTATGGATAATTATAGATTGTTGCAAAGGACTAAAATCAAACTGTGGTAAATGTAAGAAGAGATGTTTTCCTAAAATAATATCTAGCGTACGTTTTGGACCAAAATTTAATATAAGACCCGGTCTTATTTCATTGGAAACATGGTACTTTCAAAAAGAATTTTATCGAATTTTGTTTCATCTTCCAATATATCTTAACGATTCGGCGTTATATTAAAGTTACATGTATTTATTACACATTTCTCCATTTAAGTTTAAGCCATGTTACGTTATAAGTTTCGTGTAATCAAATTTCGCAACTGGAATTGTTAAAAAATAAGTATCTCTGAAAAACCTAGTTATATATAAATATTGTTGAAGGAGATAGGGCTGTTTCGCGACTTGACAAAACGTCTTTTTCATTTTTTTCCCTTTTCATTTGTTTTTGTATTTTCGGATTATCTGAAATTCCATTAATGTATTTTCGAAGCTGTTTTAAAAATTTTAAATACATATAGAAGTTTTAGCGATTCTTGTTTCACAGTGTACGAGAGATGGTACTTGTTGAAAACTTTAAACGCGGCTTTCTGGGAACATTTTAAGTCGAAATATATATCTCGGCAACTATGAACCACTTACTTTGTTTTTTTTAAATCAAATCTTATATATATGTATTTTTCTAAGAACTTGACCATTATTTTTATTTTTTATTTTTTTGCTTTTTAATTCGTTCGTGTTTGATATACAAAACGAATTTATTGTTGTATTGTTGTTGTTGAAACTGATAGACTAAGTTTGATTGTCCACAGTTTTGTTAAAAATCAAATTCTAAAAAATATTGATCAAAGACTAGACAATTTTAAACATTTCATGCTGCTTTTTTGTTTCATTAGTTTCAGATAAAATAACATAATATTGGTTATCGTGGAACGCCACACGCATCGTAACATCGAGAAAAAGCGAAATTCAAAAGATGCATTTTTCAATAAAGATTAATAAAAATATGTAATTTGAAAGCCAAAACATGTGTTTCCTAATGCAAAAATCTACATATTTCGATCTCCTTTTAGACGCCAAACAGTTTCATAAAATATGCTTATATTTCAAGCCACAAAACTCCCATTTCCACTGAACACAATCTACCTGATTTTGGTCTTTCACATATATTAGATTTAATTCTGACACCGTGGAGTTGTAATCCAGGAATGTTATCTCCAATCTCTATATCACATAAATGTAATATTCACGTATAATCATATTTAATAAAATCTATAAATTTTATTACCAACGAATTTTTGATTCATTTTATATTTACGTTCGTGTTTTGAGTCATTTTAAGTAATATTTTTTGACTTTTTTTATTAATAAAATATTTGTGGAAATTTGTACAAATTTGAAGGATCGATTCTTACCACGTACGAAAGTTCTGATTAAAAAAATAATGATATCTTACTAATACATATGTAAATATTACATCATTTGGATTAAGAGACTGCCTAGCTGATAATCTATGTTTCATACAATATGTTAGTAAATTTCAATAATACTTTACTAATATATAAGTAAGTTTTATAACATTTGATTTAAAAGACTGCTTGACTGATTATGCTCAAAATCTATGTTTTTTACAATTTTCGATTAACAAGTAAAGATACTACAGTGATTGGCGGCGAATTAGATTTTTATCTCTAATTTCATTCGTCTTATTGAACTTAGTAATTTGATACGTCACATACCTGCTATATCGTTTTAATAATTACAGGGAGCCTGGCCAATATTTCAAATTTTGTTCATTTAAAGACATTTGCCGTAAAAGAAATAAGTATAGTTTAAGTTTACTTAGGGTTCTTATACTGCCTTACATTGGTGGTAACTACTATATGATTATATTATTACGGTTATTATAATATATTGTAACTGAACATAAATTATCGGTATGCTATTTGACAGGCAGGTTTTCATAAGTTATGAAGTCGACTAGATTTGTTCAATCCGCTACTATTTTTTCTCGAGTTACGAACAAAATCCTATTCGTCCACACATTGCCGGTATTTTTCCCAGTTTTTCAGTCACTTCGTATTTTACGGAACTTCTGTGTACCGCTGCATGCGAAGGTGTTTTCTGCTACTGTTTTATTTTTGGCAACTTGCATTATTCAACTGTGTCAGTAGATGTGTGGCGAACGTAATGGATTAGCGCTATTTATTTATTGTGATGAAATGTAATGTCATAGAACTAGTCAGAATGTCAGTCTAGAATGTCATAGTGACTGTCGCTCTGTCTTATTTACAAAACCTGAGGTTTCTTATGCAACATGTTGCCACTATTTTATATTAGGATTTTTTTCATATATTGTTCTTCAATTCTATGTTTTAAGTTTAGACTCTGAAGAAAACTCTGTCTGTTTTTTTTTTATTACAAAGTTTTTATTTTAGCTGATAATATTCTTCACTGTGCTTCACTCTGCTGGTTTGACTTTAAGTTGCTTGAACCAGCCTCTGTTACTATTAAATTTTAAACTGAATTTTCTTCAATTTTTTTAAGATTGTTCAAATTTCCTTTTACAGTTATCAGACTCTTGAAACTTGAAAATTAAAGTTTTGGACTTTGAGACGTACGTTAACATTATTTTCAATCGAAAGAACGTTGCTCGACTTCTATTATAGAAATCTTAATATGAATCAACAGTCGTGTGAGATACCGTGAGAAAAAATATTACGCACATTAATCTCAATAAATTCTTTCAATCAGTGTTACGTTTGGAGTCATCAGAAACACTTGTATAGCAAATAAGATAAGAAGAACGACCGGAAGATAAAATTAACTTTGAGAAATACGTGTACGGCACTAGCGGATTCGAAACGCCTGAAATTGCATTAACATCATCTCATGTGGACACTACTTATCAACCGTAATTGAGTTGATCAAAGAAGGCGAGGATCAATTTCGACAAAACTTCTAACGAAGACATGATGAAAGTTCTTAACTATCCAAAGACATCAACTGGTAAATGGAAGAAGGCATCAGATCTCAAGAATCGATTCAGATGCTTTGTTTGCACATTTGACCTCTTTAAGCTAAACATGTTGTCAAAGAACCGACATTCAATGCGTCTAAGACATGGGTTCGAAAGTTTAAAACCATGAATCGAGTTGTGAGTCGTAAGATCACTAGCATCACAACTCGCATTAATTTAAAAAACGTGCCCACTCTTTGGAGACAATGTTCAGTGTATGTCGCGAATCTCATTATCTAAAGAGTTTTCTCCTGCTTTCATCTATAACAGTGATCAGTCTTCTTTCAATTACGAAATGCATTTCTAAAGAACTCTTTTAAAGGCACACAAGACGTTTCTGTTTTGACTCAATCCAAAGGTGCCATGACGCATTCGTACAAAATCTAGCCTACAATTTTAATTAATGGTATTCTCTTTCCCATTCTTTACATCTGACGTCAAGAAAGAAAAAGTTTCCTACTAAACCTCCTGCTCCTCTTTTGTAGCCAAACAATGACGGCTTCTTATCGTCAGGAAAACTAAATACGTCTCTATTAAAAGAGTGGTACAAGAACATATTTGTGCAAGAAGTGCGACGATGAAGCAAAAAGGCCGTTCTTATCTATGAAGCGAAGATTCTGTTTTCGAATCCTGCTTCGTTTCACGATGAAGACGTGCAAATAAATCTGATGTGTATGCCTGCAATTTCAATCAGTCTCATTAAACCATTAGATTTGATATGTTTCTGCCCTTGGAAAATCTTTGTAAAATTCATTCAAGATTACATTTTAGTCAACAAATTAAATATTTCCCTCATGATTAGGAGCAACGTCATTAAGCTTCAATCACTGGTACACTATCAGTTTGCATCAGTTAAACGGTAATCTCATCTAAACTGTTAAATCAGTAATGTGTTTAAATATGGATTTACCAAAGGAGGCTACATTGATACAGACGAAAATTACATCACCCCCTACAGACTACTGTTTTAAAATTTAAGAAAAGATGCACAGTTGTTTTGAGTGTGCCGTTAAGTCAACTGAAGAAGAAGCCGTTGCTCGTTGTGCGCAATGCAAGAATTGTGTTTGCATTACTAACTTCTTCGGAAAGAACAATGTTTCAACAATTGATTATCATCAAACTATAGCAGTGCAAATATATTTATTGATGATTTTGAATTTTGACCCGACACTCTGTCACTATTAAATTCTAATAACAGATATGCGAGGTATCGAATTACACGCAATGGGACGAATCTAATGACCTATAAAAATCTAATTTCCCCGTTAATCACTATGGTACTTTTACTTGTAAGAGATAAGAAAGTGCAATCACATTTCAATCAGTGTTACATAATGGAAAGTTTCAGCTTCATATTTGCAAAACTATCGCACAACTGTACATAGAAATAAAGAAAAGCGGGAAAATATTTTTTATCTGTTATAACTCTTAGACAGGGTTTTATCTCTTAGGCAAAGATTTTATCCTTGGTAAAAATCTATTATGGTGTATTTGTAAAATTTATGTACAATAAATACTTTGATGAAGTAATATTTTCTTAAATTTAATTGTAAAATCGAAGCATAATACATCTTATTACGATAAGAATTAAAATTATATGAAATAACAAAAATATTTAAATGCGTATTACAATTCATACTAAGAACACTTTTGTTTAAATACTAGATAAAACTGCATTCATTTTATAATATATGAAATGCGTTTATTTCTAAAATGTACGAAATTTGAATTAGCAGTATTTCATCCAACAATGTTATCTGTGTATTAAGAAAAAAAAAAGAAGCTTTAAATTTATAATCCTCTTAAAATCTATGTTAAGAGAAAAGAAAGATATTTTGTTCCGTCACTGAAAAGAAGATTGAAGATTGTGAAATTTAAATCTAAGAACTGTGGAAAAGGTTTGACCAAGAGAAATTTACAAAGATTATGTCTTATTTCGTACTTTTACGAAAGATTTCTCTTTTGTTCTTCTTGATAAAAATTTTCTGCTTCCACCAACAAATATTGCATTGACATTAATAGCAACATATTTTTTTCTTTTTACTTTCTTTAGAATATTTTTGAAACAAAGAAATGACTTAGTATTTCTGTTAAGGAATTAAGGTAATGCTTTTACTTCTTCAAAATTCCGGTGGTAGGTTTCAGATATTGGAAGCTACAAATTAAGTTTTTACATTAAGTCATCATTTTTTTACTTTATCATACATCTTTCTTTACCTTATTTTAAAACTGTAACTTTGCAATGAGATTCAAAATATGGACTTTTGCATTTATATTTTGCCGGAGATTAGAAACTAGTAATTTTTAAGAAAAAAATTAAAAACAAATTCACTTTTGTTTCTTTATTTCACAGATTTATACTTAATGCACTTTAATTTTATCAATCGTAGTATTCAAAACAACCCAAAGAAAAATATTTAAAATAAAATACAAGGAAACATGCAGAAAGACAAACATACCATTTTAAATCCTAATAGAATTTCGGTTCTTCTTGATAAAAATTGAAAACAAAATTAAATAAAAAGAAATTAAATCTTGAGAAAAATTTAAAAAAAATTCACTTTTGTTTCTTTATTTCACAGATTTATACTTAATGCACTTTATTTTTATCAATCGTAGTATTGGAGACAACTGAAAGAAAAATATTTAAAATAAAATACAAGAAAACATACAGAAAGACAAACATACCATTTTAAATCTTAATGAAATTTCGGTTCTTCTTGATAAAAATTGAAAAAAAAATATTAAAGAAAAGAAAATTAAATCTTGAAAAATTAAAAACAAATTCACTTTTGTTTGTTTATTTCGCAGATTTATACTTAATGCACTTTAATTTCATCAATTGTGGTATTGGAGGCAAGCTAAAGAAATAAAATTAAAATAAAATACAAGAAAACAGACAGAAAGACAAACATACCATAAAATAGGGAATAAAGGGTCCTTGGCATAAATTGGAATAAATTAGTTTTGAGATTATGATTTCGGGCTAACTATTATAAACAATCACGAAATCATAATGGCAACCAATGAAAAAACGTATAATCTTATACAGCTTATTTATGATGTTAAGATGTTTACAGAATTCGATGAGGAAACTGTGACAAGATATACATTGGCGAGACAGGTCGCACCTTAGAAACAAGATTCTGAGAATATAAACATGTATTTAATTCTAAGTCCCCTAATTTGAATTTTTTTTTCACATGCAATTGAAAGACCCTTCACCTGACTTTAGGCAAACTACGATTTCTGAGCGAAACTTTAATGTTTATAGAAGATGAATTTTACTGGAATCTTAGCATACGCATTCAGCAGTTAATAAAATTAATGAAGCTGCAAATGTTCCAGCTGAATACTCTGTTTTTTTCTTTAAATGTTAACTTTATAATTAACTGTAATGGTTTTTTTATGTATGTTTCAAATGGGTAAGTAGGTTTTTGTCATCTTTAGTCATTTTTGGTAATTTATAGTGAAAATTGATGAAGTTTTCATCCGAAATGTATAAATATTGTTTTTAGTGTTTTTATATGCGTATTTTAATCATAAATGTCTGTATTTTAAGTAATTTTATTTCTTAATTTATTACTCAGATGTAATGTTTACACATTTTAATTATCTATAATGGCTTAATTTATATTATATTATGTTATATTATGATATTAAACGTTTTTGTAAATTTTGCTTTTTTCGTAAAATTCAACCTTGTCGTTTTCTCTGTCGTGCCATGCCAATAACCCTGTAAGAAGACAGTTCCGAAATGTTTACTGGACCACCACTATAAATTTCGGTCTTTTTCAACGAAAAAGGAATTTTGAAACTTTTGTCATCCGTTCAAAATTATGCGTAGGAATACCTTACAGAAAATTATTACAAACAAATTATAACACCTTTTTTTATCGAAATCCAGTTAAAAAGCTATTAATTTTAAACAATTTCAAACAAAAAAGAAAATCATGCGTCATGTATAGATTAAGAAACTGCAACACTAAAAAAATTATGCTTAGAAACTTTTTCATCTTCTGATGTTGTGACTAGACATATTCAAATCAAAGATTTAAATAAAAGTAAAAATAGGTTAAAAAACCACTTTTTTATAGGAATTCAATGTTTATCTTGCAAAACATGTCTCATTTCATAGCTGCAATTCATGCTGTTCCAACCATTATCCGTTACAACACGTTAATTTGGCGTGGGTCCAGATTATTGAAAATTCACTACTTTGATTTATGCTTGATAGAAAGCGCGAACTGTGAACATATGGAAAAATATATAATTCTCGCTCTGTTTCTTTTTTAAGATATAGCAACAGTTAAAAAACTTTATTTAAACGATCAATGTATTATTTTTAAATTGATTTTGAAACGTATATTAATAATGCAAAATATTAAACTATCAAATAGTAAAACGAATATATATTTTAAATATATTGTTTTTTTATTTTATGCTTTTTAGAGTTTAAAATATTTCGTTTTTGCCGTTTCACGGCCTTTTGAAATATTTTGGTGACAGTGGTTTGACTTCTCATTAACTGCATTGTTTTTGTAATCCGTAAACAGGTGTAATCATAAATTTTATTTGGCGATTTAACACATGCGCTAGCTAACGGAATACCTTAAAATTACTTTATTTATTTATAGTTACAATCTTAAAATGCTGTATTGCCATTGTAAATACGTCTATGTACATCATTTTAATAATTCTAGCATATTAGAAAGTGATTGAAAATTTCATTAAAATATTCCCTCACCTTCTTTACATACAAAAGCAAGTTAAGCTAAATAAAATAATGTAAAAATGCATCATAGAGTTTTAAAACTACTTTCAACAATTACTGTCCATAGAAAATTATTCGAAATCTTTTGTTTATATCTGTATCTGGTCAATAGAATCTTTATAGACACCACATTATATACTAAAATTTAATTCAGCATGAAAAAAAAAACAACCACTAATATTTAACTTCTCGTCTTTACCATCCGTAGAAAGCAATATATACAAAAATCTTTTATAAAATCTTGTGTATGAATTTATTAACATTCAATATACATCACAAAGTTACTATGTCATAATATACTAAAATTTTAATCAGCTCAAAAAAGCGTCATTAGTTGAAAATATATTTTCAGCAGGAAGTCTTTTGTGGAGCCTTGTATATACTTTAGCTAATTTACACACTCGAATAATATATTATATTTTAGTTAAGCTTCCAAATGCATAACACAAATGAAAACATATTTCCAGCAGTTTTTGATTACAGACAATAGTATCTGAATTCTGTTGTGTGAACATTTTTATAGGTTGTAGTGAATAATGTTGTGAATCTAAATAATGTATATCAATCTTGAAATTTTTCAAGAAATGTAACTCATTAAAATATATAAGCAATTAATGCTAATAGATCATAATAAATTCCTATACGAATGATGAATACGAATTTTATTATTCTTGTGAAAGAACTATAAGTGCTACAAACTCCTTTTATGAATAATGATCATGCCATAGTCAACCTCAAATAATACATACAAAAGCAATTTTGTGTCGGTGCAAATGTAGTATTTACGAAAGATAGAGAAACTTTAAACTAAATAAAACTCAAAAGAACTATTACATTATGCAATTGTAAAAGATGTGTAATCCAAAAATGTGCAAACAAATATCGCTACGCAGCCTATTGATAAATACTTCACCATTTTTATTCAAATTTTACAGAGCACACTTAAATGAAGTACGTACCATTTGAATTTTATTCATTTGGACTCACAGATTTGGCTCTAAAGATTTCTGAATAGAGGAAACTGATTTATAACAACCCTGCATTTATAAAAATAAAATAAATTTATATTAAAATAATTATATCTCTTATTCAACTGTCATATTGAAACAGAAGACCGTCCTATATTATATCAAAATCTATAACTAAACTTTTAAACTGAATAAATTCTTCCGATCTCTGTGTCTGCATTAAAAACAATCAGAAATAAAAACAACCCTTGGTCTGAGTTCGATTAGAAGATTAAGCAACAAAAATGAACTTTAACGAAAATAATGTTCTGACTTTGCCATATTTGGATATAACACCAAGCTAGCCAAACATTTTCAAGTCACATCTCAGAATTTCTCGCGAAGCATGTACATCTCGCGGTGCATTATTGTAACGAGAAGACACTCTCCGGCTCGTCCAATTGAAAGGAAGCTATAACCTTATTTTAACAACAAAACACCCGTTTATTTAAATAAAATATAAAACCGACAGAACAGTGGAAAAATATATTTGTTTTAACTGGCCGAGTGATATAAGGCGTGGTGTTTCTCAGTTCCGATCATGGTGTGGGTTCAAAACCCACGCCGTACAGAATGATTTTTCTTATTTTATTGGCAATAATTCATTTTAATAATACCATATTTAATTCAGGAGAAAAAGTTGTATAATTTGTATTTTTTTATTCGCATGCTTTATAATTAAGTATAATTAAGTATATTTAATTATAATTAAGTATTACTTACGTATACTTAATTATAATTAAGTATAATTAAGTAAAACCCAAGCATATTTTGTTTTAATTAATAATTTTTTATTAAAAGTATTTAAATTAAAAGATCGTGCATGTAATTATCGATTAAATAAATTGAACAAATTATTATATTTGGTATGACGATTATTAAAATGTCATATGAAGGGTGTAGATGCAAAATTCACAATATCCACTTTTAGAAACTGCAAAAAACTGATTATTATGAATAAACATGATATATTGGCACAATTTTTGTGTGATATATGTGTTGCCATAAGTTAAGGCAATAAAATAAAATGTTATATTTATGCCCACAATGCATTTACTTGTCTTGAATAAAAATACTGTCCATGACAGCAGCTTAGAGAAACTTATTTTTCGACTTCCCTTCATATTTTAATCACACATAGTCACAAAAGCATGCATTATATTTTTACGTATGATATTATTAAAAGGATTTTTGTCATGTAATTAATATTCATTCTATTTCAAGTATCACATTATTCCATTACATTATCATACCGAAAAATTTAGTGCAATATGAGAGGCTTAAAATGTTTTAAAATATCAAGAAAACTTAATTTAAATATTTTACGGTAAATAAAACATAGCTTGGTTGTCGAAATACGTCTATTAATTTTGAAAATGAAACTTAGTTCATGCTTTCGTTATTAATTTCACGTAGTAAGCTAAATTAATTTTTCATTAATGCAATAATTAATTCCATAATTGCTTTACAGTTTATCGCGTTATAACTTCATTAAGAATAATTAGAAGAATTAATTAAAGTTAATTATGTAATAAAAATTAGTTACTTGAATTAAGCAATTATTAAAATCTTATTTAAATGCATTAAAACAGTTCATATTAAAAGCAAAATTAAAAATACTCAGTAATGCGCTACATTAGTGGTTAATATATTTGTATGTAATAATTGTCGAATTTACTAAGTGTAATGTTGAAATGATAGTATTCGAAAAATTAATAAAATTGAATTAAGATAATTTCGTCAGAATGTAGAAATTCCTATAAATGCAATTATTTAGATAACATAATGCAATGTTAAATTTTCTAAATCTCCAACCTTTTTATCATTCCGGTAAAACAATTTTTAGTTGCCTTTCAATAATGTAAGTTGGTAAGATATCAGATTACAGTAATTTAGATGATATGAGTTTTATCTGATTAAATATTTATTATATATACATAGTAACAAGTATATTGCAACCAATAATCTATTATTTGTAAAAATGTATTATAAAGTATTTTACTAGGGAAGTAGAAATAAAACCTACTTAGATAAATATTAATAAGATAGTCTGTACCAGAATATGTTTTGAAACTTTGACAGTAACATTACAAAAAGGTTCACTACATACTTTCACATACAAAAGCCTCATAAGTTATAATTAGTGAATTTTTTATTCATAATTGTTAGATAAAATACGTGACCATTTAAAAAAAATACCTGAAATATTGTCTTTGTGATTTCTTATTTTGTTGTTGGTACGTTATCTGGACATTAATAAAAAAGTTACTTTTCATGATTTTGATAAAATTTTTGAAAGTTGAAATAACCGTGTTTACATAAATAAATTTATAACACTAGTAAAAAAAAATAGTCTTGCATTAATTTTCATATAAATATAGTTTTGATAAGAGGGGAATTATTTAAACTACTAATGAAAGTTACTTAAAAAGGTAAAATACTACATCCAAACATTTTTACTTGACATATACAAAGTTATTTGGCAATAAATTCCCTGTAAATACATGCATAAGAAACATTAAATAAATTTAAACGTTTCTTCTGTAGTGAAATTGTTTATGTTTTGCTTTGAATACAGTGTGTTACTTACAAGGAAGGTCTCCTTAAAGCGCATACTCAGAAAATTTTGAAAAAAATGCTATTGAAGCTACACATGTATGTAATAAAGGAACAGTGAAATTAATCCCAGTAGAATCCCAGTAGAAAATCTGTAAGAAAATAAAATACTTTCGAGTATTTGGCGCAAAAACACACGATTTGGCTAGCAACATTTTTCCTTTGCCAAACGCCAACGATTTTAATGCATTTTAAATTGCTTGTAAAATTATTATTCGAATGCGCAATATTTAATGAATTTAAACTTAAACGATGAAATATTTATTATGTTTTGTATAGTATATACAAGCTGCTTGTTGTTGCAGTTATTTATTTTTACCACTGAAAAAATATGTTCTATGTTTTGGAAGCTGCAAATATCTATTTTATCTTATAGCGAATCTGACATTTAAGTTATGTGCATTATTGAATTATTGAATCTGTATGTTTATTTTCCCTTTTAGTTAACAATCGAAATTTAAAAAATATATGAATCTGAAAGGCATATTAAAGTAAGCGAAGAGTTTGAAGAAATTCTTGTTATGAGACCTGTCTATGAGATTTTTGTAAAATTTTAAAGCGCAAAATTGTCATAAGCTTAAAAAATTATGCGAAATGGTTAATTCTATGGCTCATGATACCATACCCTCTTGTTCAGAATCGTTTGCATTTTTGCGTTCAACATTTTCAACTCTCTGTACGTTTGCATTAATATTAATTTAAAATATTTTTAAAATAAGATTAAATAAATCACTCACGTTTGTTTTTTTCTCTATTTATTACCGATTGCATGAAATTTTGCCTATTGTTTTATCCTCCATTCCACGATTTTTCTAATTTAAATGACTTCAACGGTTGTACAAGTAATTTTTAAATGTATTTTAAAAGGAAAAGCCCGATGACAAACGGAGTCGTTATACATTTCTATTTCGAAGAAGTCGTTGTTTCCATAGCAACAAAAACTTTCTTGAATTGACAATGTGAATTGTCAAACAATGAATTGTTTGACAATGAATATTCAAACTTGAACAATTTTAATCAATTTAAATTTTGTTTAAAATCGTAAAATACAACCGTTAAATTCCATTATATATACATATAAATGTGTACACAAAGTTGTAGTTATAATAATTTATTTATTATGTAAGTTAAGCATGCATAAACAAGTTCAGTATGAAAAGTTTTTCCTTAAAAAGTATTTGTCATAAAAGCGTATTTTTTAAATTTCATTCCGTCGCCAACCGATGATAAATCGCCAAATAAACGAAATTTTCATATTTTTTTACGGACGTTATATCGAGGTTCCGCAGAATTTTTTTTATACACGTATATATCCTCATGAGAAGAACATTCTGTATTTTTTTCAAAAATTTCTGAATATGTGCTTATATAGACCTTCCTTGTTAATTCTAAAATATTTACAAATTAGTGTTCTCTTGTGATAAATTATTTTTGCAATAAAACCGCCTAATCTCTAAGGTATACAGCAACGCTTGGATCATGTTTTTGATGATTTGACACCTTCTTATTCTACAATGAAGGAATGTGCAAAATGCACTGGAAGAGATTCATTTCAAAATGATTCTAATGAAGGTTTGCAATGGAGTATTGACATCACATAAGACATTCGTCTCATCTATGAGATAGTATTGAGTGAGAGGACATTAAATGTTAAGATGATGATAATAAGTTGGATCTATCTAAAACAACATACTGGGTGAATCAAAAGAATTTCCTGATTGTAAATAACAATAACTTCATAGTAAGAAACAATCATTTGAACACAATACAGAAGGCTGATCAAACATTCGTTTACCAACTTTATATGTTTTATGTGCATCTTTCCCTTAGACACATGCATAACAGCTAAGTGGTAGTGCATGTTCATGCCAGATATTTTAAAGCACCCTCATAGTCACTAACAAAGCGTAACTGTATAAAAATGAGACATATCTGTAAATTAATCAAATACATATTTCCTGTTACAGTTATCTCAGCGATGAAAAAGAACTGTTCAATTTTTCTTTTTGAAATCACACAGAAATCGTTGATTGTAGTTGATTTCGTCTGCTCAATAGATGTCACATAGAACAATTATAAAATAGTTAAACAAACATTTTAACTTATTATGTATTGTGTATGGTTGTTTTCAACCTATTTTTGTTTACTATTTGGTTTCTGTTATTTACAATCAGTAAAATCATTTTGACTCACCCTGTGTTTGCTTCACATGAACACAATCTCTGCAATATGGGAACCTGGCTTTTCTCTGTGGTTTAGAAACTGCAACTGTCGTTTCCAAAGAACTAATGTTAAAATTCAATTTAAGATAATGAACGTACCCTGTATAACCTAGATTTATCTTGAACTGACTTTTATCTATTCCTGAAACACAAACCTGGCCATCTTAGAACCATGTTTCATAGCGCTAAAAAAATGAATACAATAATTGTGGAGCAGTTTAACAAACCGGCCGACTTCTTTAAGATGGGTGCAGAACAACTAGAGCATTTCGAAGAACCGAAAAGATTATACTGTCAACTAAAACATTTATTTTCTATCTCTGTTTGGAAAATACAATAGACCTAAAACTTTTATATCTATCTACAGGACTTTTACATCGCTCTCTACATCGCTATAGATACGTTTTTACATTAAAGGCTTTTTTTTTATTACAGGTAACTAACTATCATATTCTTTAGGGAAACAAATCCGTGTGCGGAAAAGCAGCATTAAGAAAATTTATTCTAATCGTATAACATCCGTTTCTTCTCTAAATATGTCTATCTTTATATTTTTTTCCGCGAAACTAACTAGACATATTTATTTTTAAACAAAGTATGTATTTCTAAAGTGCAATGACAATGCATAATAATGATGAAAAAATATATATTAAATTTTCTGAGAATTGTTCGTTTGGTATACTTCTCTAAAGATAGGACGAAAGTTTTACCTATCGTTATGAACATGTTTTTTATAACAGACAAAATCTGTTTTATTTTTTTATCAATTTTACAGAAAACTGCTGTTAAAAAATAATAGAAAAATGCGAAAGAATTTAGAAATATTGCATGAAAGTAATGAAAATTAAATTGTTCGCTAGATTCAGAATCTTTTTGTCTGCTACATTTTTAATTTACAGACTATTTTGTCACTTAAATATTTCTAAAGTGCACCACAATACCTTTTCTTCGAATTGTAATGTATATTAATATATCGTGATTAAGAAGTTTTACTACACTATAAAATAATGTCTATACATAATAAAGAAAGAAACCGAGTAAATAAAATAACGTACAAATTGGCAGATTTTGAAATGCTTTGGCTACAATTAATGCCAGCCAAGCAATTGATCGTTGCTTTGCGTTAAGCAAAATACAACTTTTCGAAATAAAAGTGTACTTTGTGCAATTAATATGAATATTAAATGTAATTATTATTTTTATTAGTTAAATTTTAAATATTAAATCTTTGTCAGCAAACTTTTATAATCATTTGCTAAACGAATATTTGCAAATAAATTTTTATAAAATCACTAAATAAGCGAAAAAAGCGCAAAACTGGAACTCCGTGGCGTAAATTGGCAACACGTATGTTTATTTAAATTCTCTCTTAATTTTGAATGAAATTTTGACAAGCTTTGTTTGAAAATTAATATAAACGTATAAACGAGTTCTGGTAGTAAATTTACAAATATTAAACTAATTAAAACACGGATATCGAACAATAACTTATTCAGTGTTTTTATTTCGGATATGTCTTTGTTCCTTTAATTTAATTTTATTAGTTGTGCATTTTTGTATATTTTTTTATGGAAACGAAATTTCAATTTTAAATTTCTGTCATAAATCATCTCAGGTGCTGTCACAGGAATTTAACAGAAAATGTAAAATTCTTAACATAAAGTGGGAAGTTTTCACCATAATGCATGTTTAGTTCGAGATGTGTTTTATATAACGTCAATAAATCATATTTATTTCAAGCCGATATTTCTTTAAAGCTTTGTAACAAATATTTTGTTTAAAAAGATATGGGTAGCTAGAAATGCGTAAATTTTCAATATTTACATTATAGACAAGTATTTTCTTATTTTTTTAGTTTAAAAATTTATCTTAAAGTAAAAGGTGTTGTACATTTATCATAGTTTATGCATCGTCATTTATACAGGAAAGTTGTTTTTTTCTGAAATAAACTTTAAAAGTTTTAAAAAGAATACTAACACTCTTTCATTAAATTGCTACTTACAAAATATATTGCAAATACATTTTTATTTTTTTTAAATTTAAAAGTGAAGTTAATATTCCTAAGTTTCACTATTCATCATCATTACTAAGCTTTTCATATTATGTTAAAATAACTTTGTTTTTTGAATGAGAATTTATAGATTCTAAAAAAAAAATTGTCAGTTTTTCTGTTGAAAAAAAAAATACTTGAATTTTTAACTTTCTAACGATTTTTGCCATTTAACCGATTGATATCATTTTACGATCAATGGTCATCATACGATATTTTGACATAGAAATCGCATGATGTCATCAATACTAAATGCTTCAGTAGTCTTTAATGTATGAAAACACAGAGATAATACCAATTAACATTTTTTTTTGCAATTAACAGTTAATATTTTTTTATGATTACAGTCGTTTTCGCTGTAAACATGTGAGGGAAAAATAAGAGATTTAACATAGCACATTAAACCAAAAAAATAGGCTGTACTCATGCAAACTTTTTAGGTAAAAATGCTGGCAACCAAATTGCTAATATACAGATTGCAGACTAATATCTTGTCCATCACCGTTAACTTCAAAACTATTTTGGTGAATAATAATAATAATAATAATAAAAACAAAGAACTATTTTATGTAGCTAACTCGTTTTGAAATTAATTTTAATATGTAGGTTATTATACGTAATGAAATGCATTCTTTACTCCTGGTGTAAATTATTCTATTGTTTTGTGCAATTCTATCAAGATAATCAGCTTAGCAAAATGTATGAGGATTAGAATTCTTAATTTTTGTAGCCGTCATCATTCCAGGAAATAGCTTAAAAAATGGTTTTCAAGAAGATGAAGAACAACATTTGAATTTTTATTTTTATTTTAACTATACCTCTCTAAAGCGAACGGTTTTAGGAATTAACTATTGAACAACGATAAGGGGGGGGGGGTGGCCTGTATAATATATTTCTTTTCAAGTAATAACATATTGATTTAACTAAAAAATATACTTACAAGGAGAGGTCCAAGCTTGGTAATCATAAATTTTGATTATTTTTTTATATGTTGTAGGGTAGAAGCCCTTTAATCTCAGGTTCAACGTATTTTATACAACGCTCCTAGTTCTTGAGGAATGGGAGGAGCTAATATTTTAACACGACTTAAATACTGACTTTGTAACGAAATTACTGCGTTGGTTGCAGTTCAGTAGTTATGGCGTCTGCTAGTTGATCCGAGGGCGAGGATCCAAGGGCCTCATTATTTAAAGAGTTTTTTAAAAAATGAATCCATTATTGACTAGTAAAAATGACAAAATCGTTACAAAATCATACTTTATTTTATTAATTATAAATTAATTCAAAGCGCAATCATACGTATTACAAATTTAAAAAACTTTAATGTGCAAAAAATAAGGTTGTAATTTAATTCTTATTCTAAATTTGAATATAATTATGCTTCTTATTTTAAAAACAGAGTAGTATTATCATCGCAATGATTCCCCTTTTTAAGGCAATATATAAATGATGTTTCTTTAAAATCACGAATTGACACAAATGTTCAATATCATTGCATCGACAAAGCATATACGCAATACATTTTAAAAGTGATTAAAAAAAATAACTGTTTAATGATGTTTTATACAACGATTTAGTTACAAATAAAAAATAAATAGGTTAACATTATAATTAATGCACAATATTATAATTTTTAACTAGAATTATTAAATAATAATTACAAGTATATTTTATAAAACAACAAGTGAGAAAAACAAGCGTAGCTCGTCCCGGTTTCGAACTCGGGCCCTCGGATCAACGAGCAGGCGCCATAACAACTGTGCTACGACCAACGAAGTAACTTCGTTACAAAGTAAGTATTTAAGTTGTGTTAAAATATTAGATCCTCCCATTCCTCGAGAACTAAGGAGCGTTGCGTTGTATAAAATCCGTTGGACCGGAGTCTAAGGGGATTCTACCCTACAACATATATAAAAATAATCAAAATCTGTGATTACCAAGTTTGGTCCTCTCCTTGTTAGATATAATACAAACTAAATAAAACCGGAAATGCATTTATAGGCAAATGGTTCTTCATTTAAAGATATAAGTACATATTTTGGATTTTAACAGCATATTTGGAGGAGGGGTTGGGGCTAGTGCGTATTTGCATGCATAGTATGCAAATATGCAGCTCTAAATAATAATTCTCTAACATATGCATATATTTGTAGTTCTTAGGTGTATATTTTCCGCTGTCTGCTGATAACCATATTTTAGTAATATTTAACTTTTCCACTCCAGCTCCGTAACTGTGCTTTGGAGCTTGTTATTTAGGTCAAAATATAACAGAATGTCCATTTTGTGGCATTAAGAAACGTCCAGAATTTAATCAACATCGAAATTCAAATTTATAGCATACTTAAAACTTGGAAAGACGATTTGTTCAGGTGTTAAAGAGCCATCTGACAGTCAAGTCACTAAAGTTTATACTGGATTTTAACTATACAATCATACAGAAAAATTATCCATTTAATGAACAGTGTGATCCCAGCTTCTAAATGTTTAACTGTACCAACCCGATTATACTCAGAGAATTCGTTATCCGTGAAAAATACTTCAACAAATTGTGTTAATTTTTTTTAAAATATAAGATCGGAAATGGCAATATAAAGGGTGCTATTTCATTAAGCATAGATGGAACATCCGAGATACAACCACGGTTGCTAAATATCGCACTTCAAAAATGAGAAAATGAGGAATCAAACGTTTCCACCCGTATCTCAAAGCTTAAACAGCATTGGAAAAAATAGATGTTTAATAACTGCGATATTCATTAATCATTTTTCGCCTAATTTGTAACTTAAAAGATATATATATATATATATGAGAAACTTTATTAATATTTTTTTAATCATGTTGTTCTATATATTTTTAAAAGTAGTGTATCTCAATTTGTTTCCTGAACATGTTTGCTTCATGTTATTAGCCGCATATCCAAGCAAATTTCTAAAACTTTTGCTCCAGTAAATAAAATTATTACTCACGTAAAGTGCTTTGTTCTGTTTCATTCAATGTGGTTACAAATTGACTTGAAAAATGTATCCTCATCTCGCACTGCCACAGGGATTAATATAAATGAGATTTTATAACATAAGCTAATTAACTAGTGTGAGTCAATAATAATAATTTTATTTTTCAATTAGATTATTTAAGATTAATTTTTAGGTAATTTCCCCAATTATTCCATAATAAATCATATAAAAATATCTTCCTCAAATTAAATATGAAGAATAATAATTATTATTATTTCTTTTTAATGACTTGATATCAAGTTACAGAAAATATTAGTATATGAAAATTTGTCTTAAATTATCAAAGTTCAAAATAAAATTATGATTGTTTATTAAAACTAAATAATTAGCTGATGTTTTACAATATTGCTTTATATATTTAAAAATATCAACATAAAATGTTTTTTAACAGTTACCGGTACTTATAACTCTAACGTCTTAACCGGTGTTCAATTTACTACAATACATTGAATACAATATATTTAAAAAATCGCATGTGTCAGTATGCCCGCAATTAATGTTTATTATTCAGATTTTAGTTATAAAATTTCAAGCTTTGGTACTGCAATTCTATTTTAGATATCGAGAAATGTTTGAACTTCCACGAATTAAAATATTAAGTAAAGTGTGTTGTATTAATAATATTGTCTGGTTGTGGGAAATGAGTAGGAATTCTGCCAGGGTTATTTCTTTTACAGAAATCGGTTTATTTTTTTGAACAAGTTCACCAAAATTTATTAATACGTTTAGAAAAATGAAATGTATTTTGCAATCGTTGGAATAGAAAATAAATTACAACTGAAAAGTAGATAAAGAAATAATTTCCGTAGTATATAATTTTAGCATATGGAATAAAGTGATGTCAAGACCCTGAGATTCAATTATCCTTTTTACTACACTCAAAAGTGACAGTATGAAACTGCGATATTTCATAACAAGTGGTAATTTTTTCTTGTCGCCTAAAAATATATCTCTGGCTGTGCGCTCGGGGAATTGACTTTTAAGATAATCACGAGCAATGGTACCTGATCGACCCCTCTCAATTTTGATATAATTTCTACAGGACATAAATATAAATTTGAAATAGGCATCTGCAAACTATCAGAGCCAGAAGTACTTTAGTTGGAGCACTAGGTATCCTTTACTAAAGTTCACATGTTTACTTTCACAAGAAAAACAGTTAAAATGTCCAGTTTATCATCTAATTACTTACGTTTAAAGAAATATTAAATCCTGCAAATATCTGATCTAGTACACCTTCTTTGTTCTACAGAACATATTAGCAATTTTAAAGATCAGAAACCAATTCAAATATGATCCATTGGCTCACATTAAGCCATACAGCGTGTCGAGATACATTTATTCATTACTTTAACAAACTGTAATTACTGCCTATAGATTACTTTGAAAGTTTGCCACTTTACCAGTTAATTACCTCTGGACATGCTACTGACGTCTTTTTCCGTCTGCTTAAATATTCATTACTTTATTTATCTTTAAAATTCCCTCAAATATTAATTCCATAAATTCAAGCCAATTTTCAGAAGTCTATATATCAAAGGAGACACTTCTTATTTGATTACCTTTAATAGCACTGAAAAGAGCACACTTTAATTGACAAGAAAACATTTGTTTCATTTTGGGTATATAAGGTGAAAAAAGACAGATTCAAAACACCTGAGTGAGATTTATAAGTATATTCGGGTGCAAAATTAAGTCCGGTGCACTCATACCTCATGAACGGATAAAGCTAGAATTTTAGAACAAGCGTCTACTTATTGTAAAACGACTACGCGCTATCATATGAGAGTGATTCTACCGGCCCCTTAGTGGCGAAATTTAGAAGTTATCTATCCCATATCGGAAACTTTCAAATGTAGGGAACAACTATCAATTACACAGATGAAAAGCATCCCCGATTTAGTATTAAATGGCGTCTTACATGTAAAAATGACTTTATTAGAGCCCTGAATCGTTAATTTTGCAATAACTAATCACTGACTTAAATAAGTCACTAAGTGCTTCTAGAAGTTCGCTTGTGTGGCATAACAGTTATGTAAATTTTCTCAATAAAACTAACACATGTAAGAAAGGTAAAATATATTTTAACTTCCGTTAACCCGAGAGTAGTCGCGCCTTTTTTTTAAACACTAGTAGTCGCGCTCGGTCCATTTGCCGCCGTTACCAGTAGCCCGAAAACAGAGGGGAAATTTGCCGGCGTTACCATATGATCGAAAACGGAGATCATAGGGGGGAAATACTGATTGAATTTGAAAAGATACATTTTACAGAAACTATTATTTAAGAATATATTCAGATATGTTTAAGAATATATTTAAGAACTATAATTTAAGAATTTTATTTAAGAATATATACAGTTCAAATTTAAATATATATATATATATATATATATATATATATATATATATATATATATATCAGAAGTCGACGCAGGTTTTTTCCTTGGGACCCATTTTGTGAAAAGTAAAACTTATTTTGTGAAATGTATCATATTTTTGCGAAATGTATTATATATTTTGTGAAAAAAAAAAAAAAAAAAAAAAAAACATTTTTTATGAAAGAAAAAATCTATCTACTGAAATTCAAACCAAACATTTAATAATTTCGTTCCTTCTGCTAAAGTTCTCGTTTCTGGTGAACTTGTTTTATTGTTAATGACACATTTTAAAACCTAACAAAATAAAAATAATTAATGGAGAGTATGTTTTTATGGAGTGGAATTTTGTGACGGGTTATATTTTATCAAGAAGTACTTTCTGAGGGACCTATTTTATAAAGAGGAATTTTGTGAAGGGCCCTATGTTATCAAGGGGAATTTTGTGAAGGGCCAGATTCTATAAAAAAGAATTTTGTGAAGGAGCCTGTTTTATTAAATGGATTTTTGTGAAGGGCCCCTAATTAGGCCCCAAATTTTTCCTGTATCGACCTCTGATATATTAAAAGAATAAAAATTATTAAATAATTTGATTGATGTTATAAAGACACAATGAATTACTAATTAGAATAAATTTTCAATTATGAATTTCAAATCGTGTTAGGGATAATTTATTTATTATTAAGTCAGAACCGCAGTAAGCTGGGTTTTGACAGTATACTGGAACTAGGAGCCAATTGAACTTGAAAAGAGACACATTACATTATTCATTTACGCAATTTAAATAATCATTCTATTGTGTATTTCAGGACATGTTATTTATAACCAGGGGTAGATCCAGGCAAAATTTGGGACCTATTTATTTTTTATTCACAAAAATCCATGTAATAAAACAAAACCCTTCACAAAATTCCCCTTAATAAAACAGGATCCTTCACAAAATTCATCTTAATAAAACAGGTCTTTCAAAAAATTCCATGTAATAAGACAGATATTCTTTACAAAATTCATCTTAATAAAACAGGTCTCTTTAGAAAATTTATTCAATTAACACATGACTCTTCATAAAATTAAAAATAACCCTTCACAAAATTCCTCTTAATAAAATTTATCCCTTCACAAAATTCCTCTTAATAAAGCAGGCCTTTTATAATGTTCCATCTAATAAGACAGATTCTTTCACAAAATACTTCACAAAATTCATCTTAATAAAACAGGCCTCTTTACAAAATCTGTTTAATTAACACAGGATCCTTCATAAAATTAATAAAACAAGACCCTTTACAAAATTCTTGTTAAAAAAGGTCCCTTCGCAAAATTCTTCTAACAAAAGCAGGGCCCTTCACAAAATTCCTGTCAAAAAAGGTCCCTTCACAAAATTCCTCATTATAAAACAGGCCCCTTCATAAAATTCCATGTAATATGACAAACTCCTTCACAAAATTCCTCTTAATAAAACATCATCCCTTCACAAAAACTCTGTTATTAACACAAAACCCTTCATAAAATTAAGAAAACAGGCTCCTTCGCAAAATTCCTCTTAATAAAATAGGTCCCTTTTCAGAAATCCTCTTAATAAAAGAGCCCCTGACCTTCACAAAATTTCTTTTATTAACACAAGCACCTTCATGAAATTCTATAAAAACATACTCTTCATTAATTTATTTTATTTTGTTACGTTTGCATATATGTAATTTGCAAACTAAACAAGATCACCAGAAATGATAACTATAGCAGAAGGACTTAAATAACTTATTAATAAATTATTGGTTAAAATTTCAGCAACTGGATTTCATCTTTTGTTACAAAATGTTATTTGTCACAAAAATATAATAAATTTCACAAAGCTAATTTTTATTTTTTACAAAATGGGCCCCAAGAAAAAAACATCTGCATCGACTAACTGATATCAATATCCTATTTTATTATTTTTTCTTACAATATAGCTGTATAAAAATAATAAAAAAGAAGATAAAACTCCTTACTCTGAAATTATTAATATAAAGGCAGCAGTTTTTTTTGTGTTTGCGCTGCTGCCTGTGTGTGTATGTGGTGCGGGGGGGGGGGGCAGTATTAGCGATTTTATGCTTAAACGCCCTTTTTGAAATGAAAATTTATGAAGATCCATTTATTACTTATTTCAGGATAGAGGTAGGCCTCTTGAGTCACACCCCTTGTTAGAAGCTTCTTATGTATGAAGTAAATAATAATCGTATATATGAAGTAAATAATAATAAATAACAGTTTATTCAAAGAAAGATGAAAAGAAGAATGAAAGAGAAAACTAGAATCCAACCCTTCCCAGAAACTTTCCTGCCGAGAAATTCGCGGTAACCGGAATGAAGAACTGGGAGGGGAAAAAATTACTTGATCCGCAGTGCTCGCGCCACGGTCTTTTAGACCGATTTCAACTTTAGAATGCAATAAATTTCTCAGAAAACGCTGGAATGCCTTGCAACTTTAGTACACAAAAGAACCAACGGTCAAGGTCAGTTACACTGCATTTCATTATTATAGCTTTGAGGGGACATGAGATAAAGGAAGACAGCGAATTTTGGCGGGGAAATGACCAACGTGCGAGTACTGCCGGGTTAACCAAGTATGGTTCCAGAAAACTCATACGCCCATTGTAGTGTTAATAGGTGGTGCTATATCTCCATGCTGCTAGGTATTATCAAATTAAATAAAATTCATTTACCACATAAACTTTGGTGGTATGTGGTGATATTTGTCAAGAGTGCTTCTAACATTTAGGATTTTTTGAGCCATCGAAACAAATTATTTTTACAATCATTATTTGATGCTGCTTTTGTAATTGTCTAGTCTATTTTATCTGTATTTTTCGTTTAAAAAGCTTACGTCTTTTGAATTTGTTAAATAAGAGTGAAAGAAAGAAATTTTATCACAGTTAACCGGAAGACATAGTCAAAGTAAAGCACTTTTTAATGGAAGAGATATTTTTACAATTTTTTATTTAATTTGCTTTGTATGTCCATTTGGCTCAACTCTTGCAATTGAATTTGTTAAATAAGAGTGAAAGAAATTTTTTTATCGCAGTAAACGGGAAGACATAGTTGAAGTAAAGTACTTTTTAATGGAAGAGATCTTTTTACAAGTTTTTATTTAACTTGCTTTGTATGCCCATTTGGCTCAACTCTTGCAATCCAATTTTATCACACTTCCTGTGCTACAATTGATCTAATTTTTGGTAGTGCGACGTATTTTAGGTGACAATACAATATTCTGTAAAGTAAAAAGGAAATTTCAAATTGCATGTACCACCACTCAGGGGCAAAAGATTTATCCAATAAGGATACGTAAATGTCGTGACGTATGTGATCACGTAAATGTCATCGATTGCATCAGAAAAAAGCTGATATTCTTCGATTGAATACTAGCATGGTTGATAAATGCGCCATCTGTCAATTTGAGCAGGGGCTGAACGGATGTGGTTTCGATCCTCAGGAAAATTTTAATTGATTTTTTTTTCTTGCCGAAAGCTGGATTTAAAATTGTGTATCCATTTTATTTAAAAAAAAATAAGTAATATAAAAATAACACGCAATTAAAATTTATTTCTTTTAGAAATTATATTTATTTCAATCAATTGTCCTTCAATTTTTTTTCTTTTTTAATACATTATAAAAGCTTGTTTTTTTTTTTTTTTTTTTTTTTTTTTTTTTTTTTTTTTTTTAATTTTGCTTATAATTAATTAATGATCAAGAGTGATGGCGAAGTGCACACCCGCACTGTTTCTTTGTACTTCCGTATTAAAGGTATATGCGCCTAATGTTCGTTTGTAACTTACATATGCATTGCTGTACTGCATATTGCATTGTGGAGCCACAGCCACTTGCATATAATTTCAATCAATGAATGCATTATACTGTAATGCGTGCATATGTGAAATTGTTCCTGTTCAGAATGCTGCAACACTCTGCACTGCAATACAAATCAATTTTCTGCGCAGTTCTACACTGCAGGCATGCTTAGTAGCATTGCATGAGTGTGATACGCTGCAGGAACTAAGGTTTTTGGTACTATGTCGCCTTACATCAATGTCTAATCAAGCTGCGTCTTTACTGGCTACGTCTTTAAACTATACATTTTTATCGTAACTGTGAGTGATTTCATTTATATGGAAAAAGCGCGAATATGATTTTTTCAAAAGTTGGCATTGACAGTGAGCTGCAGCCAAGAAGGAACCCCTTTCCTTTCTCATGCTCAATTAGAAGCACTTGTCCAACCCTTTTTTATACTTAAACATATTAACCTTTTTTTTTGGTGCTCTTCAGAGCATTTTTTAATATAGTCATTTAAATTTTTTGATAAAAACTAAAGATTTTTTAATATTTTGAAAAGCAAAAAATTTTGCTATTGTCAAAATTTTATTGTTACATTGTTTTTACAACACTCGCCAAATCGTTGACTGTTCATCGCCAAAGTAGCATTTTTTCATGTCTACCTGCTCTCTCAAATGTCAAGGGACCGTCACATCAATAATTAAATGGTGGTTTTCCATAGCTATTTTACCTCATAAAGAAACTGGATTCTATAATCGTCTCGGTCGTATCCATGGACTGTTTCTGCTGCACTGAAGTCGCCTGCTATAGGCTCAGTTGTATCTTTCCTTACTACTCTTCTTAGTCTTTCTTAAAATCGCTTAATGGGACCGAATATTAGGTTCTGATAATTATACTAACGATCAGTTCAATGATGATGCTATAAAAATTGAGTTTTGATTTTGCATCGTTATTTGGTGCATGAGACTGTTATTTAAGAAAGTTATGCCACGATATATATTTTTTATGTATATAACACAATGTTCATTGTTAGCTCACTGTATTCAAATTCGTACCAAAAGTTGAATGCACCAACACCACCAAACAATTGTTTCACTTTGTTAAAAAGCAGTTCCTGAAATCAAAATTGGGCCTTTACGGGTGCTAGCTGCAATAAATCCCCAAATAAAATAATGTGTTTGCCACCAAAACAGTAATCTCGCTTGTTTTTACAACATTCGCCATATCGTTAGATGATCACCGCTAAAGTACATTCGAAACCATACTCCACTCATCGATAATTACTAAATCCAATGATTTCCATTGTTGCTTAAATAATTTCAAATTGTCAGAATCAAGCTTAAATTATTCTGCTTCATTCGTATGTTGGACGAGCAATTTGAAAAACTTGTGAATTGTACTTCTTCCAATGCTGAAGGCAGCAATTCTCGTTGGTGCTAGCACTGCAGCAGCTTCATTATTGTGATTACTCATTAAACGAACTTTTTGACTGAGTAATTAAATTAGAAAGCATTTTCCTCTACCAGCAACTACGCGTACCATCAGATTTATGGGTGGAATAGACGGGTCTTTCTTTTGTTCTTCTATGTGCTTTATAATTGATTAGAATATTTTCCTTTGGTCAGCATTAATTTTTTTTGTTCAATTTATCTTCATTAATAACAATTTCCTGGTGAGTTTCAGTGTTATCAGAATTTGCGGCTATCATATCAACGTCTTCATTTGGTTCTTCAATATTTTAAAGCTGGTTGTTCAAATCACTTTCTTGTTGCAACTTTTCAGCCAAGTCGATTGCAGCTTGTAATCGTTGTGTTGTTTCGCGACATTCTTCCATCTCTGAAATTTTTTTCACATTGTTCTCATAGGATTCCCGGTAGAGTTTACATACTCCCAATAGATCTTCTTCGTTTTGCCAAGGCTTGAACAACATCAGAAAGGAATGGTGATAGTACAACTCAATTCCAGCGTCCGTTTTCGTGTTATGATAGGGCGTTTTCAAAACAACTGGTTTCAAACGTTTTATGAACCAACTGTGGTTCTTTTTTAATTCGTAATAGTCTACAGACTTTGGTTTATTTCGTTCGTATTAGTACCTAGTGGTCAATTCATATAAACACACGTTTTCCAATTTGTCATGTTGATTCATGTAATAATCATCAATAAAATTACGACAGTAAATTTCAGTAGATCGTTCATCCTCTTTTGCCAATAAAACCAATCATGGCGACTTTCAGTTTTCTTCGTCGGTTTTTTTTCATGCTGGTATTTAAGTATTGCACAGCATCCCATGAATATAAACATTTATAGCCAAGAATTTTGTCTACGGCTTCGTAACTTTCAGTTTCTCGACTAATCAAGTTTATCTGGTAAAAACGCGTAATGTGGTACCGAGACTTTTGTTTTCGTCAATGGTCTTCCAAATCTCTTCCTTACGATTTTGTTTCGGTTTGGTTATATAACGCGTAATGTAACGATTTAACACCAAACTAGGTTCTCCAACAAATTGGATGTCAATATTGGCGGCTCATATGAACAAAATCGCGGGATTATAATCATTGATCCAAGTTTGTTTTTCTGATCGTTTCAAACCACATAACTTTGTAACATGGTGTCCACCTTTTCGAGATAAAATGCAGTATTTAACAGAATTTAAAGTTCAATGTTTCACCAAACCATACATGAAAATTATGTGTAATAATATGCTACCTGATTATGGCACATTATCCATGACCGTTTAGATGATAATAATGATAGATTTTCTAATATTCCGTTATAGAGTCTAGATACAATGTTAGCGAGAAACAAAAAAAATAGGTACTTTTCGGCTTGCCGGGAGTCTGTGAAATATATATATATGTATGTATGTATATATATATATGTGTGTGTATATATATACTTCACTGGCAGCTGGTTAACCGAAAAGTATCAAAAGTCATTATAGCAACAATATGGATACAGTGTAAATGTGGATTGAAGGTTTTTCACAAGATTGCAACAACCACATCAAACATTTATCGCCAATAAGAGCCCACTAAATCTACCGGCACAGGATTTTTCCTTTTATTGTATAACAATTATTTGTTTTCTTATTTTAAGTATATATTTGTGTTTTAATTTTAATAAAATAGTGCTTAAAAGTCTGTAATTTTCAAATGTTATATTTTTCAAATTCTCACTTTCGTTTCAACATTGTTTTTTTTTCAAGTGTTTTGATTCACGGGAATTTCATTTTGCGCTTACTATTACGCTTGGCGACAATGGTTTTTGTATAACGGAAAAGTACCGAAAAATGTTTTACATTCAAGAAATATCAAATCAAAACGTTTGGCACGGTTTGCATGACAACACGATTTGTAGACAACATCTGCTCGGTCAGGGTTGAAATAATTGGCGCATTAACAAACATTTTGGCATGGTGTTGGTATAACGGAAAAGTATCAAAATAAAAGATACAGCACAAGCTGTACAGGAACGACTTAATAATGAATATTGAAAATTAAGTACTTCTCTATCATCCCGTCGACCACTTTTCATAACAAAATACTATCGCCAACTCAAAGATTAAACGCCAAAAATGCAGTCCCATTTACTGGATGTCAGAAGCATTATACGTGTTTGTCATGTCATCAAGTGGTTTTTAATTCGACATTTGCGTGTATTATTCTTTACGTTTTACTGACTTATTAGTTATTTCATTAATTAAAATAACAATTGTGTCCGTAAATTCTTATATTTTATTTATTTATTTATTTTGATATTCCAATGGCAACGTTCTCCCTTTTATTAGGCGTTACAGTTTGGCGATAGATTTTTGTTATAAAAAGTGGTCGACAGGATAATAGTACCGAAAATTGTTTGCCGCATATTTTACGTGAATTAGATGAAATTATGAAACACAATTCTTTTACATAAGCATATAAAATAGTTAGTGAGTTTGAACGTGAATAGCAGGAGCCTGTTAGGCGATATAATTTTCAAATATATATATTTCCTCATTGTCGATGAATAGTATGTGAGTATTATTTCAAATTTAATGTGAAAACCACGATTTCTACCTACGATTACTATCCTATAACGGGCATTTACGCTAGTATGAAAAAAAAAACAAATAAGCATGTTTGTCACGTGATTTAATTAATTTGAATGAATTCTGTTACATACATAATAATAATATTTATTTAAAATTTCGTGCAAACGCGCGCGTTTGCTACGATAAAAAAAGAAAAGAAAAACCAATGTTCAACCGAAGCTTTACAACATAAATTCGATTTTCTCAGCGACCGTCAAACATACAAAGATAAAAAAAAAAAAAACCTATTTTAAGTTTTACCAAGAGGGAAAAAATAAAACAAAAACGAAGTTACTACAGCCAGTGGAAGTTTAGCTACAGTTTGTTGAACTTTTCGTCTTCATTTTTTCGTTTAAAGTTAAATAATTAACTACAGTAAGCTACAATAATTTTTTGAATGCTATCATTTTATTCGTCTCGTCGAGTTCTATCTTTCTAAAAAAATCATTGTCGTATGTCAACTGGTTCGCCAGAAATTTCAGAAAAACGTTTGCATTTTCTATTTCTTAAACATATTATAGCGGGTGTCCCAAAAATGACTGATGGATTTTAAAATTCAATTACTTAGAAACTGGGACAGATATTTAAAAAATTCTTGCAGGAGGGTTATATATGATATCAGGAGGTTTTTTCTGTGATTCTTGATTATAGTTCTAATTTCAAATAATAGAGGGCGCTGACAATGATTGACGCTCAATCGAGGCCGAAACTGACGCCAATCAACATTGATGCACCGCCCCCTAAATACTTGGCCTGCGCGCTGATAAAAATGACGGCTGTCACAGGCGGTTTTTTTTTCAGCGTTTGAACGGTCCCTCAAACTTCAACATCAATAATTTCTAAAAGTTTTCTTCGCCTACTTTTTTTTGATCAATTAAGTCAAAGAAAACTTTTAGATATTATTGGTGTTGAAGACCATTATTGGTGTGATTGAAGAAGATTATTGCTGTGACCGTACAAACTCTGAAAAAAAAATCCGACTGCGACACCCGCCATTTTTGTCAGCGTGCAGGCCTAGTATTCAGGGGGCGGGGCATCATTGCTGAGGGGCGTCAGTTTCGGGCTCGACTGGGCGCCAATTGCTGTCAACACCCTCTATTGTTTGAAATTCGAACTAAAATCAAGAATCAGAGTAAGAAAACTCCCGACATCATACATAACCCTCCTGCAAGAATTTATTTTAATATCTGTCATCGTTTGTAAGTTATTGAATTTTGAAATCCATCAGTCATTTTTGGGACACCCGGTATATACATATATATAATAATTACATACTTACAACATTATCAGGAAGACATTAATACAGCTTTTTGCTTGCTTCAACTTCTATTTCCATAAAAAAAAAATACTTAATACATTCCTTTAATTTTGAAACACATTCTCTTTTACTTTAATATTTAAAAAATATATTTTAGAGATTAGTAATTAACTCCAATACATAATGCACTTTTTATTTTGTGATAAAATGATTTGTGAAAAATACTTTCCATTTACAAAATAAAAGCAGTCACGGATTTATTTTATCTACATCCGGGTATATCACTACTTGGTATAGATTTTAAAAGATTTAAAAAAAGGTTTTAAAATATTTACTGCAGGATAAAGTATCATTAAAAAGAAATGTAATAAAATACAGATATCAAATAACAATACAACATTAAATATACATTACTTCATTTATTAATACATTTTTATTTACTTTATATTTCTTAATGTATTTCATATTTGTATTGAAGCTTGGAATCATAATACAAAGCAGAGTGCATTAGATGTGTTAAAATAATTGTGGAAATATTTTTTCCCCTGTCGAAGTAAAAAGATTTGTAATTATTTTATCTTATTTTTTTTATCTATCTGCACTCGATTATACTAGAGTCACACCGAAATTTTTGAGGTATGGCTAAATGCTAGAAGTTAAACTTACCAAATCTTAAATGTGTCCTCCAAGATCAATGCACTTTTGTGGGCGAATTTTCCATAGATTAAATGCCTGAAACTATCCATTTTGTGGAACATGGGAAAAATATGCTTTTATACAATCATCAGTCTCACCTTTGGAATGAAAAGAACGTCCACGTAATTTCTTTAGAATAAAAAATAACCAAAACTCACACATAGCAAGAGAAGGAGGATAGTGTGGATGTTACATTACACTGGTGAATATTGTTCAAGATATTTGACAATAAACAGTGCTGAATGGAAAATGCACTGTCATGGTGAAGCATGTGTCCCATAATATTCACCTCTTGAAGAATTTATGGAAGATACTTTGGGGTGTTTTGTCGGCGGCGCAGTTTATTTAATGTGTAAAATAGTTTCTTTAATTGTATAAAACCAATACTTCATAAATAGAGTTAAGTAAGCATGCATTCGCTTACCTGATTATAAGGTGAAACCTTCGTAAAGAAATGTATATCCGAATCGAGCGCTACGTCTCCGTTAATTCACACACAATTGTATTCCTTTGTGTAGTCGCACATTATCGTAATCCATCGATCTGAAACTTTATTACTTTGCTGAAATTAAAATGTTTATTAACATGTGTTTTAATTAAATTAAGCATCCTTCACTTTTATATTTATATTATATTTAAACATTTAACGGTATCTTGATTACAAGTTAACAGAGCATTTACATCGCTCTGACATTTTCACACGCTACATTTTAAAAGAAATTCACACAACAACTGACTAAAGTCTAAAGAGTTTTCAGTTCTTGATAGCCTTGGATGACGTCACTGGGAAAAGCACATGATAGCACGTGATAATCATTCTTTCACGTGGGCGTTTATTCCATGTACTTAGCTGAGTTGAAAACAGTTTATGAGTTGGTATATCCGACGAGATAATTAAAGTTGTTTACTGCAAATTTAAAGTACTTTATTATTATCTGACGATTGAAGAGTAGTTGATTCCGAATAGAAGATTACCCTTTAATTGGAATTTCCGTCACTCCCCCTTAATCTTCTATGTAGGATAAGGAAGTAAGTTCAGATTGTTTCGGTGTTTAATGAATTCAGGTTTGGGGTTGGGCTTGGTGAGTGAATCTGCGGTCATAAATTCTGTGGGACAATACTTTAAATCTATTATTAAATCTTCCTTGAGTTGTCTTATCGCGTGGAATCTGATATCTATATGTTTACTTTTCCGAGTATGTTTTTCACTTTCAACCATTTTTATACATGGCTGATTGTCCTCGTATATTGTTATGGGTTTCTGTTGTGGTAATTTTAAATCTTCCAGGAGTTTTATCATCCATAGTATTTCCTGTGCTGCGTTACTTACAGAAATGTATTCAGCTTCTGCTGATGACAGAGCAACGCATGTCTGTCTTTTCGTTGTCCAATGTATGGGACATTTTCCTAACATAAATATATTTCCGCTGGTGGATCGTCTAGTTTCTGGATCACCTCCCCAATCTGCATCTGCGTAAACTTCGAGAATAGGCTTATTTTTCGAACTTAGCGTCAGGTTGAGGTGTTTTGTGTTGTTTAAGTATGTTACGATTCTTTTGACTGCTTTCCAGTCTTTTTCTCGAGGGGTTTCATTTCTACGGCTGAGTATGTTGACCGCTGCTG
The DNA here is from genome assembly GCA_963931845.1 of Maratus michaelseni. Taxonomy (NCBI): domain Eukaryota; kingdom Metazoa; phylum Arthropoda; class Arachnida; order Araneae; family Salticidae; genus Maratus; species Maratus michaelseni. The sequence goes on from OZ007591.1 coordinate 170,293,257, forward strand.
AAATATCGGGCCTGGTTAATGTTGAGATGTAGAGTAATGTTCCCGTTGCTTGTCTGAATTTAATATTGTTAGGTAATAGATTTTCATCATCGTTGAGTCGATTGTAACCTGCTTCCATAGGTGTGCTGTAAGGTTTTGCGTTTTGAAGATTGAGTTTATCTACCAATTCTTCAATTTTTGAATTTTGGTTTAAGTAGAAATTTTTATCGTCTCTTTTTATATTTATTCCGAGATAGTTATTGACTTCTCCCAAATCTTTCAATTCATATTCCCTTTTGAGATTGTTTATTAATTCAATTATATCTTCGTTTTTTCCGGCGATTAACAAATCATCCACATATACTATAATGTATGTCGAGTTTTCACCATTTTCGCGTATAAAAAGACATGAGTCAGATGTACTTTGTATAAAATTTAATGCTTTAAGACTTTCAGAGATTTTCGTGTGCCATGCTCTGGCGGCTTGTTTAAGCCCGTATATTGCTTTTTGTAATTTACATACTTTGTTTTGTTGATTTGGAGCTATATAGCCTTCCGGCTGTTTCATGTATACCTCTTCTTGTAGGTTTCCGTGTAAAAACGCTGTATTCACGTCGATATGATTAACTTTAAGGTTATGATTTAATGCTGCTATGAGAAATGCACGGATTGTGGTATGAGAGACAACTGGAGCAAAGGTCTCGTCATAATCTACTCCGAATTTCTGACTGTATCCCTGTGCCACGAGTCGTGCTTTATAGGTTTGCACTTGGTTTAGGTTGTCGCGTTTTAATTTGAAAGTCCATTTTGAACCTATCACTTTCTTGCCTGGTGGCGGATCGACTAATGTCCAAGTTTTATTTTTAGCTAGGCACTTGATTTCATTTTCGGTGGCTTTGAGCCAATTTTCCCTATCGTGTGGATTTTTCATTTCCATGATATCGTTCCAATTCTTTGGTTCATTTGATTGTGTGTCTTTAACTAAACAGACAAATCTATCTGGTGGTACTCCTCTGTTAGATCTATTTGACCTTCTTGGTTCTATTTGTGTTTGTTTGGACTCGCATGGTTGTTTTTCATTATCATTAATGTCAATTTCAATGTAATTTTTATTCTTCTCTTCTTGATTTCTATCATCAGTGGAGATTTCTTCGAGATTTGAATCTTCCTCAATGTTGTTTGAGTGTTTTATTTCATGTTCTATGAATTTTACAGTCCTGGCAATTATTATTTGTTTGTCTTTTGTGTGTATGCGATATCCTTTGGAACGTGTGTCGTAACCTAGAAAAATACCTTCTTGCGCTCTATTATCTAGTTTTCCTCGATGTATTTTATTAATGTAAACAAATGCTTTACATCCAAAGGTTCTTAAGTGTTTGAGATCAGGTTTGATACCTTTCCATAGTTCGTATGGAGTTTTGTCGTTCGCTCTTGTTGGCAATCTGTTTTGTAAATATGTCGCTGTGTGTATTGCCTCTCCCCAAAATTGTTTATTTAAATTTGCTTCTAAAAGCATGCTACATGTCATATCTAGTAGGCTTTTATTCTTCCTTTCTGCCACGCCGTTCTGGCTCGGGTTGTGTGGAATTGTGAATTGGTGTAATATCCCGTTTTCCTTTAGATAATTGTCTATTTCGTTGCTATTATATTCTCCTCCATTATCGGATCTTATTTCTTTTGGTTTTCTACCGAATTGATTATTTACCATTGCAATGTATTCTTTTAATTTATCAATTACTTCGCTTTTCTTAGATAGTAAGTATATAGTTGTATATCTCGAGTAATCGTCGATGAATGTGAGAAAGTATTGTTTTTCTCCTAGTGTTGGTGTACTTATAGGTCCACAGATGTCGCTGTGTATTAAATCGAGAACTTTGTTTGCTCTATTTGTAGCCGATTTTGGATATGGCGCGTCGTTTAATTTAGATTTGATGCAGGTTTCGCATAATTTATTATTGTGTCTGCAGTTTTTAATTTTTATTCCGGTAGCTAGCTGTTTGTTAACAATTGTTTTGATTGCTTCATAATCACGGTGTCCTAGTCTTCGATGCCATACTTCTAAACATTCTTTGTTATTATTACAGCTTAGTGTGACGTTTGCATAGTTTTCTGCATTTTCTGAGTGGTTTGTTTGTTCGATTATGTATAAATTATTTTTGTTCTTCGCTCTTATATAAATTTCACCGTCGAACGTTAAATCGCACTTGTCATTTTCAAAGATTAATTTGCATCCATTTTTAGTTGCTTTGCTTACGGATATTAAATTGGATTCTAGTTCTGGGACGTATAGGACTTCCTGTAGTCTTGTGAGTTTTATTTCTCCATTTGGGGATTTCGTTTTTATTAAAACGTCGCCTGAACCGAATGCTTCGAGTTTGTTGCCGTTTGCGATGGTGACTGATGATTTTTCAAAATTGTTAAATTTATCAAATAACCTCTTATCATTTGCAATGTGTGAGGTACTGCCACTGTCGAGTATCCAGTTTTGTTTTCCTAATTTTTCTGTTATTAGTACGCGATCTTCTGATTGATTAGTTTTTGAGCTTATTTTCTGATCATTCGCGTTATCGTGACAGTCAGTATTCTCTTTATAATTCTCTGTGTTTTCATAGCATAGTGATGATGAAAAAGGTTTAGCTTTATTTTTATTATTAAAGTTATTCACATTTTGATATGTGTGTTTGTTTTTGTTGTGCTGTGTGTATCTGCTCTTGAGGTGATAGCACTCGCTATTATTATGATTTGTCATCTTACAGTTACTGCAATATTTTGAATTTCTTTTGTAGTCGTTATAAGTGTGTTTTCTTTGTGTTTTAAATGCCTTTTCAGAGCTGTTGTTTTGTTCAGACATTTCTTGTCTGCGATTATACTCATCTATGAGTTTACTTCTGATAAAATCTGGGGATAATTCGGCTTCGGGCCTTGCCTCTAATGCTGTGATAAGCGTGTTGTAGCTGGGCGGTAATGAGCATAGAAATAGTGCAGATATGTGTGAGTCATTTATATTCTCGCCTATGGCGGATAATTTATCTACTATTTGTAGAATATTTGTTATATGAGTAATCATATTGCCGTTTTCGGGCAGTTTAGTACTGTACAGTTTTCGTAATAAATACAGTTTGCTACTCAAATTTGCTCTTTCATGCGTACTTTTGAGACCTTCCCAGGTTTGCCTGGCTGTGGTAAAATTTTTTACATGCACAATTTGTGCATCATCTATGCTTAGATTAATTAAAGCTCTTGCTTTTCTATCTTTTTTGTTCCAATCCTCATTTAAAGGAGTTGGCGGTTGATCACTTATTACTTCGAATAAGTCTTCTTTAATGAGAAGCATTTCGAGCTTAAATTTCCAGTTGGAATAATTGCTCGAATTTAGTTTCTCGATGAATTGGCTTTCTTTAAATGTAGCCATTTTTATTTTCTATCTTTAATTATTTTTAAAGATATTCAATTTAATTTAATACGAATCGCTTTTCTTTGCGTTCGTTTTTATTTTCTATAAAGCGAGTTTTTTCAGCATATAGCTAATGTGCTTAAAATTTTTATTTAATACATACTATCAGTCTTTCATAATCTGTCGGCGGCGCAGTTTATTTAATGTGTAAAATAGTTTCTTTAATTGTATAAAACCAATACTTCATAAATAGAGTTAAGTAAGCATGCATTCGCTTACCTGATTATAAGGTGAAACCTTCGTAAAGAAATGTATATCCGAATCGAGCGCTACGTCTCCGTTAATTCACACACAATTGTATTCCTTTGTGTAGTCGCACATTATCGTAATCCATCGATCTGAAACTTTATTACTTTGCTGAAATTAAAATGTTTATTAGCATGTGTTTTAATTAAATTAAGCATCCTTCACTTTTATATTTATATTATATTTAAACATTTAACGGTATCTTGATTACAAGTTAACAGAGCATTTACATCGCTCTGACATTTTCACACGCTACATTTTAAAAGAAATTCACACAACAACTGACTAAAGTCTAAAGAGTTTTCAGTTCTTGATAGCCTTGGATGACGTCACTGGGAAAAGCACATGATAGCACGTGATAATCATTCTTTCACGTGGGCGTTTATTCCATGTACTTAGCTGAGTTGAAAACAGTTTATGAGTTGGTATATCCGACGAGATAATTAAAGTTGTTTACTGCAAATTTAAAGTACTTTATTATTATCTGACGATTGAAGAGTAGTTGATTCCGAATAGAAGATTACCCTTTAATTGGAATTTACGTCAGTTTCAGATAGCTGTAACTGTCTTCTGACCTTCTAGCTTTAAGGTTTTGAACAGCCCTGTACTTTTCTAGAAATACTATACATTACTTGTTTCATTCTTCGTTGTCTTTTCACCATTTTTGGTTTGATGTCATCTTCAAATACACATAATTTATTTTCTTGATGTTTTGGAACGTGAAAAATAAAAGTATGTGTGTCTGCACCAGGTATGATATTAGAAATAAAGAGGTATCCACTATCATTGAGTAAATTTACTCTTTTTTTACCGATTATGACACGATCCGCTATTTGGTCTGTTAAACTATGCGAGCACATCAGAAGATTTATGTTTTCTGCGGATCTATTGTTAAGTTCCTTCTGCATTATTTTGTAGGTACAGCGATTATCGTCGGTTAACATTTTCTAGGACTACATCTGACAAATATCTTCCTGTGCCTTCTTCATGCTGGAGAGAATTTAAACTTCTAAATTCTGAAAATTCTGAATGGAGCTTATGCTATATGTGGACGTTGAAGGCATTCTCCTTGTTTAGCTCCACTTTAAAATCATAGAAAATCATAGTTCGATAATGCTTTAGTGTCAACTACTTCGTTTTGTCTTCTTTCAAAATTATTCTACGATAGCGAAATTGACTGCCCGCTGCTCAGACTAGGAAACCAAGTCTCTAAAGCATAAATGTCCCTCCCGGTTCCCTTTATTAAGATCTTAAAAGTATACAAAATTCAGCCCAAGTTGAGCCCACCGGTAAGCGCGATAGATGGTGGTGTGCTGAACAGTAGATAAATGTATATAATACAAACAATATTTTTGAAAAATACAATATTACAAATTAACAATATTACAAACCTCCGACCCTATAGTGGGCAGTGAATAAGAGTTGAACCCGAGTGCCTGACTCAGTGATGGATTAAGATAGGAAAGTCTAAAAGAAAAGATGTTCTTAAGCTTTGAAAATCTGCGCGCGATAAAATATTAGCCAGCCAATTGTTCTGAAAATAATATATTGACAGCAGGAATAAAAGTGCTCATGAACAAACCTTGATCAATTTTTGCCAAAAATTTTCGTTTGATCACATAAAAGAGATTAAATTTAAATATCCGACCAATAACTTTTTTTGATGATTATCGCCTGCCACTGTCTCAAAAATTTTAGTGCATCACCACTTGCTACATATTCTAAGAATATTTTTATACCAGAATAAATTTATACTAGAATAAACTATCATAAAACAGAAACAAAAACCAATGCATTATATGTATATATAGATCATATTTCAATTTTCGATTTTTATTCCCCCATTTGATACTGCATTTCATATTTCAGTCCAATAATTGTTACTTCCTATACTTTAAATTCTACTCAACTTTAAGGTGAAAAGTGATAACTTCAGCGCTAGTATCGGTTTTCTACGGTCAGGATGTGCAGATAGATACCTGGGATTAACTGCACGGCTGTACAAGATATCAATCAAAATATTTCAATCCAATCATTAAAAAAGTAACACCTCTTCTCCACCCTAGCCCCATCTGAGAAAAATTAGAAGTGCAACAATAAAAATGGCCAACGCAAGCCTTTTATGTGATAATGATCTACTAATAAATTTATAGACACTCATAGTACTTTGCCGGACTTAAAAGAATAATGTAGCTTAAAGAAGAATAAAAATCAGGTCTCCAAAAGCTTTAGCTTCTTTGACTTTACTTTACAACATTGCCGTCAGAAATTCGACTACACACACATATGCACGTACACACATATATTACTTCTTTTTTAAACACTTTTTTAACTTTAATATTTCTTAAAGTATTTTAAAGATTCATATTTTAAATTCATCAAAAGAATCAGTTTTGAGAATCTGTTAATATCCTGTTATTTTGACATTCATGTGGATATGAAAGTGTTGAAACAGATTACAAAGAAATTGCGCTTGTGAAACACTTGAAAGTAATCAGAATCATTGCATTTCACGAAACATCCAAAAATTTATAAATTAAAATGATGTGTTAATAATGGATAAATGTTATTTTTCAAAATCATATATTACTTTTAACGAATAAAAATATATGTAAGAAAATTTTTTCATAATGTACATTATAAAAGATTCATGTCCAGAGAATTGCATAGGAAATTCCACTTAAAAGGGATTACGCCCGCAATCTTCATATTATAAAAATATTAACTTAATCGTATTAACTTACTTCATGTCGAAATCAATTTCTTTTCACTTTAAGAGTGAATGAAAATTCTTTTGCCAAAAAAATATCTTTAAAAAACTAAATCTTTTATAAACTAATCTTTAAAGTAATCTCAAACAATTTGAAAATATTTTTCGGAAATGTGATAAAATTAATTTTTAGTCAGATTTGATTGTAGATTTTGAGGATGTTAAACAAATATAAAAGTCAAGTTTGAAGATGAAAATTTTTTTGTAATCATCATTTTTATGTAAAATATATGTTCATAATGTTTTGGCGGATACCTATTTTAGCATTCTGTGCAGAAATTTTCAGTTCCTGAAATTTTCATTAAGACGGTTGAAACAACGTCACCTTATTGCAAATAAGTTTCACGGTCACTTCAACTTCATTAGCTTCAACTAGCTTCAACTTCATTATAAGCAAATTCCACTATAATAATACCTCAGTATGTTTTACCAAAATTACAGGCATACAAAAATAAATAAACACACCCATAAACCTTCCAAACTTGTTGTTTGCAACATCTCATATTTCAATCTTATGTTTCTTATCGCTTGTAATATCTCCAGAAGCAACTTGATTTGTCTGTTCTCCCGGCTAGTTTGGCGTTATTCAATTTATTTTATATGAAATAGTCACACGCCTGAATAAAGTTTAGAAATCAGAAAAACTACAGCATGTAGACTCTGTAGTGATTACTGCGATTATTAACTAGCTGTGATTATTTTAAAGTAAACTATTACATTGCTGTTAGATGGAGCTAGCAGAAAGTAGAATGCTCATCTATTTGCCTCTCTGCTTTCCAGACTAAGCAGAATATCATGTTTTCTGATAGAGATTAACTATTTATAATTGACATATAATGCTTTCTGACATGTTTAAAACACATTTTTCGTACTAATCGGCAAATCCGATAATAGCCGATGAAGTCTCACATAGTATCTGACAACCGATAATTTGTCATAAATTTTTTGTTCTTGACTAATTATTAATTTAAAGAAATAAATATTAATGTACTGACTGATTTATCCATATTATTTTTTTATAACGTACGCTTATTTTTAAGGACAATAAATTATTGAAATGATCCTTATTGAAATCTTATGCCTGGTTATGAAATAATCCAGCATCTGTTAGTTGTGTATCTACAGGTTAACAGTCATTACCACTGAAAAAAAAACATGATTTTAAATAGATGTTTTTAAAGTACCTTAAATTTTCAGAAACAAACTTTGTCGCTTTAACCTGTAGGAATCCGAACTTCAGCACCGCAGTTAGCATTTCAACAGCTAAACAGAAGGAAAAGTAAAAATTTAGTTCATATATATTTGCATCTTATTTTAAATATTACAATAGAACTCGGCTATAGCGATCTTAGAAGTAACAAGAACTCAGTTTTAACAAGGAATAATGAGCAAATGGTTGTCCAATATAAACACTATATACATTAAAGATGCATTGTTGCGCATTAAATAACTACTTAAATAAAATGTGCAAACAAGATAGCTACATATTCACTCTAAATGATGGAAAAGGAAAAGTATCTCATTCGTATAAAGTTCTTTATAACTGTATGCGGTTTCGTTTGTCATGGGTCTCATCGACATGTTTAAATTTAACACAACTTCAAAAAGTGTAATAGCGGCACCATAATTTTATTACATAGGGTTACTTTGAGTTCTATGTGTCAAAAATGCGAAAAATACAAATTTTTATCAATTTTAAATTATTAGCTACTTTTTGAATATTGCAAAAAATATGTATCCAAGAAAACTTTTTTATGCTTAAAATTCAAAGAATTAAGAAAGTTGAGATCTTGTTATACAATTTATATAAAAAAAAACTTCAAATGCATTTAAAGTTTAAAATTGATATTTTTAAATACTACAATTTAGAAAACTTAGTTTCTTAAAGTAGTATTTTCAAAAGCGACTATTTCTATGCAAAATATATAAAAGTAAGAAAAACAAATACTTATCTACACTGAAATTCTACGAATATTCTCTGATAAAAAATTAAGATAAAATTAAATTAGCTCTCCGACTGATAAGATTTCTTTTCATATAAAATATTTAAAAATATCATAAAATTTTCTTTAACAATTTATACAGAAGAAAAAAGTGTATTAAAAAATTAATTTGAAATTTTTGAAAAGTATATTATAAATTCCATGCTGCAAAGAAAAAAAAAGTTATGAAACATTTTTCCAATTTGTTTTTTTTAATATGAAGAAAAAGGCTTGAAATATTCCAAAAAGATATTACATCGAAAGAAATATAAATGAAATTTAAATTTTTAAATACACTTTTTTCTTCTGCCAAATATTATATGATGAATATATTTTTTTTCATTTGAAATTTTTCTTTAACTTCATAAAGATGTATTTGTATAAAATACGGAACTTCGTATATTTTAAAATCAATATTTGAATATTTATACATGTTCTTCTTTTTTTAATTACAAAAAAAATCAGATATAAATTTTTTAATTATGAAATAAATGAAATAATAAATTCTAATTAACTATAATTAAAGTTCATTATTTTCTTTTCCGTTCAAGAGGATCCACCAGTGTCTGAGAGGTTCTGTTGTAAAAGTTGGTTGACGGGAGGTGCGGGGATCGAATCAACACATCCTACAAGACACCTACTTGTAGGATGTGTTGATCGAATTCATATCGTGTCCGTTGGTTTAACCTCTGGAACTTTTCTTTCGTTTTCTTGAATCTTGTTTCAAACTTTGCTTACGGGTTATGTACCCGAGGCTAACGAATAAGACAGGCTACCGCGGTGCATTCCCCTTATCTTTTTTTACAGACCGCCAGAGTGACGTGTGCTCTTTTCGTACACTTGCATTGGTGCATTCGGGCATCACGTGACTCCGGCGGTCTGTAAAAAAAGATACGCGTAAAGCACCGCGGTAGCCTTTCTTTTTCGTTAGCCTCGTTATGTACCCTTGTGACGTACCATGTGAAACCGCCACTTTGAAGATCATTCATAACTAGATTTTAAAGTTAAAACCATTTTATTGAAACTAATCGGGCATTGACATGGTGAAGTCTCTTTGCAAATTTAGCCTACTGGATGCGGCGATTAACAGATATTTAACTCCTTATTCTCCCAAAGTAAAATAAGACTACTTGATGTCAAATATTAACTTAAATACTGATCTCTTACGATTCAAATCACTATGAAAGTCCAAGATCACGTAAAGCTTTGGATAAACGTTAACTGGAAGCTTAAAATACTGTCTGAATTTCACTAACGTTAGCAACCCGTGATTGCCGATAAGCTTTATTTCAGCTATAAACTAAAATTAATTTTACTCAACAGGTACGCTGACCTCCGCTAGACTAATTTCCTCGTAAACAGTTGCTAAACTCACAACTTCAATTCTTCGTTACAGGGCTTTATTTCTAGAAAGGTAGGATGAGATACTACGCCTATACAACCTTTCGTACCCTCTCCTTTTATACTCTGCAGATCGATCAACGAAATTTAATTTGCATAAACTTACATCGAAAAGCATTAACTACAGACTCCTGGGAACTCCAAACTCACTTCGAAAAATTAGAATGAAAGAAAGTACAGATGTCGCTGTTGCGCACACAGGTTAATGTTGAAAAATCGTCTGAATTAAAAAGAAACTAGAGGCCCTTTATAAGAGAGTTGCTAGTCCACTACACCCTTACAAAGTTGCCCACGGAGAGGCAATCCCTACCCCTCGGCCCATTTTCTACTCGCAGATAATCGGCCGTAACGAAACACAACCATCTATTCAAAATAATGCTTTTGTATAAGATTTTTTTTGGTAACATAAAATACTTTTCTCGGCTATTTGGATATATGAGTTTGTGTCACGAGAGCATATGTCTTCATATTTCTTCTTAAGTCGTATCGGAACCCCTGATGAGAATGTTTAAAATTATTAAAACATGGCAAAGGAAACTTTTTTTCTAATACAATGCGTGAAAGGAATTATGCATTGACGTGTAAATACCATTTTGAGTACATTCTGTATATATAAAAATAAGATAAACTCAACAAAGTTTGTTTGCCAAATTGTCACACGGAGAATACAGTCATTCGACTGGAAAACATGTCTTCAATTGCATTATGTTTTTTATTTATGTTAAAACAAGAACTAAAAAATATGCGTCAAGCATAGATTATGTAACACTTTACACCACTTCCAAAATACTTTTACAAATCGTTACTTTTTAATAAGGTGAAAGGTAATGTCTAAGTAAACAATTTAGAAAAAGCATAACACATTTCAAAACCCAATTTCAGGAATTACCAAAAACAATCGAAAAAGTATTATTTTGTGCAGACTTATATAGGACCTATAGATGTATACATATACTACATAGAATGCTAAATTTTAGTTCAGTTAGGAAACGCGTAGCACAGTTTAATATTGCCCGTGTGGAATTTCTGTCAATAAACGGAAATGTACTCGAGATCTTTTGTGCTGCCCAGTATATGATCTATAGAATTTCTATATCGAATTCAACCGGATTCTTTTGGGTGTTCCTGTAAATGAGCGATGAATGTTATGCACACTTGTAATGCACTTCAGTAATATATATCAATTTCAATATATTTTAAATAATGAAACATTATTAAAATAAATCGCAAATGAATTTCCCCATAGACCTTAATGTAATGGAATTCTTTTGAGTGTCCTTGTAAAGGAACTATAAGTGCTACATACTTCATTTTCAATACTGAACATTTCATAGTAAACCTCAATAACGTATATCAATTTCGTGATAATCCGAGTATATTTACGCGAGTTAGAGCCCGAACAGACAGACAGGTAGGCAAAACCGACAAACCGACAAACGAGACAAACCGATCTCATAAATGTTTTCCTACTATATTGGAAAATGTTAAAAATAATCTTAGGTGACCATCTTCATAACGAAATTGTCACCCAATTTGTCACCAAAAAATTCTCATTTAAGTGTTCTCGAAATCATTACATTCACAAGCGCTTCACAATTTTTGGCTTATAAATCGATCCAAAAGAATGTTCACCGAATTGTACGGAGCATAGCTTTGGAAATAATACTAAAAGTTTTTAATTTTATTCTAGGAAGTGTATCGAAATTTCGCAACAAAAACGTATTCATCTTTTATTCCGTACATAGATCTTTCAATATTTCAGAATTTTTTGAGAACGCACTTAAGGGAAGCCTTCCTTGTAAGTTCTTTCATTTCCTGTGCCTATCCTTGCAGACTTTTAACAGTAATAGGGGACGACCGGTGTACAGTCTCCATTCCCAGCGTTTCAATTAAAAACTATTTTCATCAATGTTCTGTACACCGGGTAGTATTTCGGGACTTTGTACCCCGTGTATGCCAGATTGTATTTCCTGGTGTTAATAATGAAAATAGTACATTTATCGGAAAAATCACTAGTCTTATGTTTGTATTGAGGACATTTTATCAATTACTGCCTTATGATTACTGATAATTAATAATTACTGATTTACGTCTTAACGATTACCCACGATGATGGTGCCATAGAGGTTTGTCGGAACTATCGAAGAAATAGAATAAATATCCCACACCTTACCACCGTGCAAATCCTACATGAATTATATCTTTGCCGTATTACGCTAATATATCTGAAAATACATCTGCTATTTTCCAGAATGCGGGCATTATAACTGCTTATGTGCCTTTAAATCCTATTGCTAATTTTCTGGGTAACTACAAGCATAGGCATTCAAAATTTGATCTTAGAGGTGTCTTATACAGTATCAGGGCTACACTAGATACCGGGCTTGCTCATTCATTATCATGACGTAACAAATGGTGGCTGGCCGCGACGAAAGACATACAGCGATTGGCACAAAACAATGGGTGCGTCGCTTTGTACCAATCGCTGGTCGCGGCCAGCCACTATTTGTAACGCCATGAGAATGAATGAGCAAGCCCGGTATCTAGTGTTGCCTTGACAGTATGCCGTGTAATGGCTGCAAGTCAAACTGCATAGGAGAAACTGGACGTTGCTAAATGCGAGATTAGAGGAGCATAGAGATTCGTTTAAGAAAGGCACCCTAACCTCAAGATTGGCCGCACATGCCTTTGAATTTGACCATGTCCCTGATTTTAAAACGCGCATATTGCAAGATTTAATTATTGAGTGTACAGCAGTCGGGTTTTCCTAGAGGGTGGGATGATATTTTTGTTGGAATCTCCGATTAATAAAGCTGCCCAGGTACCGACAGAATACGATGTTTTAATTAAACTGTGATTTTAACTATTATCTATTAGGAGAGTTATACAGAAATAGAAAGCTGCACACCGGGCCCGAAGGGTCAATAACAACAACAACAACTATTGTCTTGTTTTTGTTCTCATTGTTTTGTAATTGTGAACGTAATACTGATGAGGTGTACGAAAAGTGCATGAAAAGTCTATGCATTTGTATTTTAATTATTTTTATGTATGTTTTTAACATGAAATGTCTGTATTTTTATATTTTAATTAATATTTAATTGTATCCAGACCGAATTATGTATGTGTTTCTGAATACTGCATTATGTTTCTTTAAAATTCTAAGAATAAAAAAGAAACAGCATCAAAATGATATATTTATAAAAATATATTGTGTTTTCAATTATTTATTATAACAATATTTCTATTATTAAAAAAATTGGGAGTCGAAACATTGTCGGATATCTGATAATTATAATACGGAAATTTTTTTTAACTAAGTTATACAATAGTAGTGTGAAAATAGGACATTTTTATCATTTTAATGGAATAAATATCTGTTTTATAAAAGAAACCGTGACATTTATAATAGAAAGGAGACGTAGATCCATTCTTTAAATTTATTTCATCATGTATTAAGAAGATTTTTTTCAGTTTTTAATATCCTCCAATCTCAAATCTAATAAAACTTTACAATATTAAACTTGTCACACGAAGAACACATAAAAACATCGTTACTGATTTGATTTTCGAACATGTGCTGCAGATGTTTCCAATAAATTACTTTACGAAGGCAGAGAAATTGTGATTATTTTGATCCAGCTTTATTGAAAATCAATATATTACACATGTAAATGAAGGTAAAACTTGTTTTTCGTTTCTTGGAATCTTGTTATGAAAATTTTACAAATCGAAAAATAATGAAAACTGAAGATAAATTTAAATTTTTAATATACCCTTAGGGAACTAGCTAAATAAGTTTTATTCATTAAAACTTTAATATACTTGTTTAGTTTATTCGAATACTGGAATATGTTTCTTACGTTATACTAAAATTTGTCAGAATTATATAAGATATTGTAGGCAAAATTTCTTTGTCTGTTTATTTATCTATTTAAATATTTAGAAAAAAACACAAGTAAAATAATTCGAAAATAAAGATTAAAAAAACACACAAAAAGTTAAGTATGGATGGGAGGAATAAACGAATTTTAAAGTAGGCAATAACATGATTAGAGTAACAGGGTAGGTGCCGTAATATCACTTATTCGGAAATAAAGGTCTTTTATCATGTTTAAAAAAGACTATTCGTTGGGGTGGGGGGGGGGGGGTTAAAAATTTGGAATTTTTAAAAGTGCGTTATTAATTGTCTTACGTGTTATTTATTTAAACTAACATTTAGACACTATATGGTATGTGTCATATAAATAAATTTATTTTATCAAGGACTTAGCAAAATAATTTGAGTACTTATTTTCCATCCATAAATTGCAATTAACGAAACATGGCATTAAATTGTAGTAGCAAAGATTATTTATTATCATAGTTATTTTATTAATTACTACCAAACCCACCTGGCGTTGTTGGGACCCACAGAAAGGTACTTACTTCGGGTATTACTATTTTATTTATTTATTTATTTATTATTATTATTTTTTTTTTCATCTGGGTCACGTGAATGGTAATTTTAAATGGCATAAAATACGGAAAAAATTAAACTGACGTTCAGAAAATATTTGTTTGAAATTGTATAAATTTAATTTCATTTAATTTCATTTTTTTTATGAAAGGTACCGTTTAGCGCAACAATCCTTCTATCCGTTTTTTTTTTTTTTTTTTTTTTTTTTTTTGGTGGGGAGGGTGTTCTATCTGACTACAGGGATAGCAATCTAAATCTGCAGAAAAAAAAACCAGAAAATATGAAAATGACCTTGATATATAATTGAAATACTGAAATACTTTTGAAATACGGAATTTTCATATTTTTTTAAATAAAAAATGCCAATCATGAAAGTATCAATAACAGGTAGGTATTCTGCTGTTTTTCAATTAGATTCGATTGCGATTTTAAAATTTTAAAATGCACTAAAAAAGAAATATATGATAACGACCTCCAGCAATAAATGTCCATTTTTTAGTGAAAGATACCCATATTGCTAAGAAAGTAGCGTCTAAACACTGTTTGTTTTTTTATAATATGTGCGAGTGTTGGTGATTACGATTTTAAAATACACAAAAGACGGAATAATTTCCTCCAACCTGGCGGTTATGTTCTTGAAAAATCACGTTCTCCACGGGCATGTGTGGAAGCCATCATAGCACCGGTGAACTGGGGAAAATTAAAGCTTGTTAATTAACGTTCAAAAAGGGTTTTAATTAATATGTTGTCTAATTATCAAAAACTGAAAAATATGTGTATCAGGTGCATTTTGACCTGTCTTCGTCTATCCTTATCCAAATTTGCAAACTTCTATGTGCAATGGATTTTTCTAGCCATCGCGAACAGACAGACATACAGACAAACGTCTTTTTTTTATTATTAATATAGATTGTTAATTTTCACTGCTCAATTTATTTCAAAATGACATCTGAAACCCCTCCTGTAATTTTTAAAGTGCTACGCCACTCTTTCGGAAATTGTTTAAGCATATTAATATGCCAGATTTTAGAGAAATATCTTTCTACACGTGTGAGCTTATTGTTTCGCTTAAAATGATAATTTCTCATTCCTACACAGTTTTTAGTTTCAGACTTTACGATTTTCCGCCGCAATTATGCAATTTTTTTCTTCTTTTAAATCATAATGAAGGTTTTGACCTTATTTTATGGTTGAAGATAATCAAGTTAAGCTGGAAACATTTTCTCATTCTATAATAAACGTTTCTTAATTATACTTTATTTTTTAAAAAATGAGTCGTTTTCATGCTTTGTTAATTTCGCAAGTTTGTTATAATGTAAATCATCATTTTTATTTGAAGTATACATGGCAATTAAGTAAGAAAGCATAAAAATATATGGATGCGCATGATATATAGTAGCAATACAAAAGCTGTGAAAAATCTTATGCCTGAAAATAAAAATAAAAAGCATGCACTTAATTATCTTAAATAACATAATTTTAAGAAATTTGAATGTTCTTTTGGGAATTGAATAAAAAAAAATTCTGATTCTCCATTCGACTCAGAATTTTTTAATTTTGACAGAATCATATTAACTGGATTCGAACAATGGGCTCCCTCCTTTCCGTTTCAAAACTGGACACGTTACCTGCGAATCTCTTGATTGTAATCATAGTAATCTAATTGTTTGAAATAAAGCTCTTGAATTGCGCATAAGTAAGGGGTTATTGTTTTAAAACTAGTAGAAATATCGATGACAAATTAAATATCGGCAGCATTTAAATATAAAATTGCAAAAATACATAACACATATGTTTATAAATTTTTACTTAAGTAAAAAAAGAAAATGAAAATAAAATTGAAAAATCTCTCTCCCCCTCCCTTTCTAAAAATGGGTGTGCTATTTCTTAAAACAGCATATTTTAAAAACTTCTCTTAAATCGCAGTTTAATTTGTTTATTTTTCTTTTTAAATTTGTCTCGTTTCAATTTTCAGATTTTTCGCCCCTTTCTATCTGGCTTTCGCAAGTGTCTCAGTATAAAAGGGACGTAGCAAAGGACAATCATGCGAAGCGCCGAGCTCCGCGAATTCTGCGGTGGTTGACTACATCGCTGCCATATACGTATTACGCTTTCACTTTGTTACATTTCTTTTGTAATTTTCTTTAAAGAATCGGTCGCTAAAGGGATTAAAATGGTTTAAATATCTAATCCACCCGCCGATCTCTACAAGAGTCTATACATAATGAATAGAGAGGAAAGCATATTCAACTAGGTAAATTATATCCTATGGTTGGAGTATCATAGTTGAGATTTTTTCCAACCGAGCGGAAATATGCCGGGACCAGGACTCGTACCTGGGTACTTTGGTTTACTGTACCAACGCTCTCCCTACTGAGCTATCCCGACGATATCATGGACAGGCATATCTCACTCTTATTTGCTGGACAAGGCTGCGAACTGCAGCGTTAATTTCTTTCATCCGAGCTATAACTATAGCATTTTCATGATGAATCTTGAAATAGCACGGAAACTCCTGTATACCATGTAATTAGGTCATTGGTGCCATTGGATATAATTTACCTAAGTTGAATATGCTTTCCTCTCTATTCATTATGACCTAATTACATGGTATACAGGAGTTTCCGTGCTATTTCAAGATTCATCATGAAAATGCTATAGTTATAGCTCGGATGAATGAAATTAACGCTGCAGTTTGCAGCCTTGTCCAACAAATAAGAGTGAGATATGCCAGTCCAGGATATCGTCGGGATAGCTCAGTAGAGAGAGCGTTGGTACGGCAAACCAAAGTACCCAGGTTCGAGTCCTGGTCCCGGCATATTTTTGCTCTGTTGGAAAAAATCTCAACTATGATACTCCAACCATTGGATAGAGTCTATACAGTTCTTACGACATTATTCTATAACCGATTCGCTAAATGGGAGCTCAGTGGGAAGTATTGTTTGGGCACTTATCATGTTCACACACACATACATCATTATTACAATACTTTCTATGAAGTGAAAATAATCAGGGTTTCTTTTATTTTAGCTGAACTGACCGATTACAATTTTTATATGTTAGAATAACCAAATTTTATAAACGAGCTTTTTAATAATTTCCTACATATATTTCTTTTAAATGCTAAAAGGTGTAAATTAACAACATAATACACAGTAAAATAAGTTTTATTTGTTTGACATGTTTTGGCTCACTCCGAGCCATTTTCGAAAACAAATGAGAATATTCCATAATCGCACGGTCTTTGAAGTTATTATTTAAAATGCTATCATTTAATTTTCATGTACTTTTTAAAAAAAATATGCGCGTTCTCTTTTATTTTTACTTGGTTGTTTATTTTTGTTTATATTTGTAACCATGGAGTAACTCGAGCCACAATTTTGGTAAGTTAAAAGATGCTGCATCGTTACATATTGCATGTTTGCGTGTTAGTATCTCTATGCTTTCTCTTATTATGGATGAATAGTATAGACTGGAGGGAAAAATTATTTATTTTCATTGAAATTCATTTGGATGGTTTCTTCTTGATATAGTCTTGCCAGGGCTGTGGTTTTTCTGTTGTACTATATATTATATTTAACATTAAATTATATTAATATATATATATTTATTTTATTGTCAATATAGTTGAAAAGTGTTTATGTATTCAGTTTATCTGTCCATATGTCTGTCTGTCTGGCCATCTGTCTGCCTAAATATCGCAAATATAATCGGATCCCCATGTAATTGATATACGTTATTGAAGTTTTCTATTGAAGTTACTATTTGAAACATGTTGAAACTGATATACATCACTGAAGTGTAATAGAAAATGTTTACTATAGAATATGGTATGTGTAGCACGTATAGTTCGTTTACAGGGCATTCAAAAGAATCCCATTACATTATTTTCTACCGGAAAAAATCGTTTGCGGTACATTTTATTCATGTTACACTATTACAAGCATAATGAAATTAATATGAATTTATGAGGTGCACTAAAATTTTTTTCCTGTAGAATATGGAGTGTAAAGCATTTATCATGTATTTACAGGGCCACACTAAGTAATTTGGTTAAATAAAGGTCTACGGGGAAAAACTGTTCGCAGCGTATTTTAGTTACATTACACAATTTCAAATATAATGAAATTGGTATACATTACTGAGGTGTACTACAATTACTTGCAGCAGACTATGATGTGCATAGTATTTATGGTTCATTTACAGGGACACAAAATATTTCGGATACAGTACCGTATCCGAAGTACCGCCAATTAGCGAAAATTGCTATACGTGCGCTTTCAGTTATGGTATGTGTTTTAACAAAATTGTTGCATACTAACTGCTGTGTATAATTGTATAGGTCATATACAGGGGTAGACGAAATTATTCGTGAGCATGAATGAGGTTGCGTAAATTGCTTAAGTGGGGTTTTTAATTGAGTTAAGCATTTTTAAACTGAACTATGTTTAGTATACTGAAATACTTTTGTAGAATATATATAAAATCATATACAGGGTCACGCAAAGAACTGAAAACATGGCCGCCTATGGATGATATTTGCTGGGAGTGTGATTTCAGTAGCTTTAAACGTGTTTTTACCCGAATTAAATTTATTTTAATATGTAGCGTTTATAACAATTCGTGTATAAATACATGTCTGTACAAAATAATTCAAGTATTTTTCCGCCTATTGGTAAAAATTGCTGAAGGTGTATTTTCAAATGTGCCATGCATTTTTTACTAAACTAAATTTAGGCGTAATATTTTGAATATTTAAAAATCTATAGATCATATACACGGCTGCACAAAAGAATTTGAATACTTTCAAGTTATGAAGGGTAATTGCTGAAATCTTGTTTTCATATCTGTTATGCATTTTCTAAAACGTTTACTTCGGTATATTATTTACATTTTTAAGCAATGATGTTTAATTAATGTATTCTTGAACTGTTGGAAAGCGTTTCTTAATTTATGCTTGACGCATGATTTAGGATTCTGTTTAAAGCTTCCATAGGTATTAAAATGTATAATATTTTAAACTTTATACATTTATTTTTTGTTCCATGAATTTATCCTTTTCTTCAGATTAATAATAAAATTAATGACACTCTGATTTGATGAACTCTAACACGATTACGGAAGATTGAATTATAATTAAACGACCAGTGGCGATCAGCTGTAATCGGGTTGCCATTCATTTTTCTTTGACTGGGAGATTTTAAGGCCGAATCAACTTCTGTCGAAACAGCTAACAACTGTTTTCGTGACTGATTATATAAGATGAATTAAACATTTGAAAATTAACTTGTATAAAATGGTTATGTCGCTACATCGGGAAATTTTATAACGATGCTATAGAAAATGCCATTATACCGTTGATTACTTTCTTTAAAAGAAAAGAACTAGTTGTAGTTTCAAAATCATTTATGCGGTGTTTTAAGACTGGGTGAAAACTACCCGTTTAAGGTAGTCAGGAATGTTACAAAATAATAATAATAAAAATAATTTAGTTAGAAAATACTACATGAATTTACGAAAGATTTAGAATATACTAACGGAATTTATAATTCTTAAAATCAATCATTTTGATCTTTAAATCGTCTTTTACATAATTCAGTATTTACAAAAGATCATGTGCGGAAGAAATAATGCACCAGATGTATTGTGTTGGATTGGAATGTTTCAAGATTATTACATTGCCTGCTTAATCAATTAATTTCTATTCATTAATATATTCATGCTAAAATAATACGCAACAAATACATAAATAGTCACATTAAGTATGTTAGTTTGAATTACAATTCAAAATTTCTAAAATAGATAGATTAGTGATCGCTGTTTTCAAACATGAAAAAGACAGTTGCGTAGAAACGTATCGTTTGTCAAAGCATTTGTTTTTCAAATCTCAATCTGTATCCAGAAATGAACAAGTGGGTAAGTGTGATCGAAGATCGCTCAAAGGGTTTCGTTTAATAATCATTTAAAACACTTTATCCTTTCTGTAATAAATCCAAATAAATTTCATTTAGAAAAAAAAAAAAAAGTCATGTTTTCTATAAAGTAAAAATGTACCGGTCTATTTTTTCATTTTTTCGAATTTCTAAACCAGCCCACTATTATATTCTTTCATAATAACATTTGTCATGCGGATTAAATGCGGTATTTAAAAAAAATATTTCAAAATTAAACGCTAAAATACACCTTCAAAATGCTAAATTTGTACACCTAGATTGTACACCTAGATAGTACAAATTTGACATACTAGATTTGTACACCTTCAAAATGCTAAAATATGCGAATATTTCCATAATCGGATTTTTGTCATGATTCAATATGTTTCTCTAACTCATATATTTACTATTCTCTATTACTCGTACTGATACTCGCTTTGTATTATTCTCAAAAATTTGAAAAATTTGTTAAACTTCCAATATGACGTCATATTTTCTTTTTAATTCTCTAATGACGCGATATTAATCTGCTTTGTGTACGTACACATACTCATACTCCTTGTATTATTGAGAAACATTTGAAAATTTCCGTTTTATTACCACTATGACGTCAATCATTTTTATTTCATACTAATCTTTTTTTCAATTGGTAAAACTTTTTATTTCATTTTCATTTTTCACATGGAAATCGTTCAATAGAAAATTAATTAATGTAGAAATAATTTCATTGTGGATTTTTAATTTTTGGTAACTGCTATAACGAAAAATGTTTAAATTTAATAGAAAAAGGCTGTTAGAATTTTGGTTTTTTATCTCTATTTATTAAAATAATACGATTTTTTCAACTTTTAATATTTTGAGATTCATAGCTGGTATTCAGATATATATAAACAAAGTTACTAGTTTCTGAGAATGGCTCTGTGACGGACAAACAACGGAGCGGGAGTAATAGGGTTTCGTGAGGTGAACGAAACCATAAAAATAGCCAAATAATATTTTATGTGCGAAAGAAACGATTTGCTAGATATAATTGACTGGAGGATGTGATCTGGAATCACATATATTTTTCTAAAATTAATCCTTTTTGGTAAATTTAGTTAAAACTAACTTTCAGTTAATTCTTTATTTCATCCTAAATTTTACTTCCGTTACAGTTATAATTTTTCTCCATTAAAAAAAGTTATTTAACATTTGCTTTTATTACTAAACGGCTCGCACATTTATACGATTAATCATCCTCACTAGATATCTAACAAAAATATAGATAAAGATTGACTTTATATTCGATCTGCATTTTTTGTCGCATTTCTTTCAACGTTCGTTAGAAAAATATCTTTTGTCTAATTTTTGAGTGTCTAATGAGTGTCATTTGAGTGTTTAATTTTTGATTTTTGACTTCGTCTTTAAATCATAAACATTTCCAGTACATTAGATCTGTTTTGTATCTTTCACGCTAGGTTCTCAAAGCTTTGCTCTCAACGTACATTTGGCTCTTGAATATTTGCTGGCTTGCTTTTAGGACTGCTATTCTGTTTGCCCTGAAATGATATTTAAAATTCTCCTAATTACCTAAAAGGTAACTGATAATTTCTGCTCGGATAAGACCGCGTAATTTATTTGCTCTTCCGCCAATTTTGTGATGTCAATATCCGGATTACAAAATCACCACGTGGCGGAGTTGACGCACTCTCTCGCATGGCCCCGCACGATGTAGCTAAAATTGCCCTCAGGCAGATTTCCAATCCCTTTCTGTACATACTTTTTAATAGTACATCTATATTTCGAACTTTGAATAAATAATTATCGTAAAGAACCATTTCAGATCATTTATTTTTAATATAATTTCTAAAGCATTTTAGTAACTTCTGTGGATGCATATCGGACCTGGATTATTGATTACGTAATACATTTTTAAAAACTTAAACCATAATATAGAGGGCTCTGAGAATACTGCAAGTTAATGCCAGACAATCCTATGTTGTGAAAGACCTGAATGTGCATCGTATCATTACTTTATTTTTTATAAATTAATTTTGAAACCGTTATAAAAATGAAGAAAATTCAAGAAGTCATGGATTCAACAGCCTTAGGATTCAGGGGCCGTATAATCGTTTTCTGTACAAAAATGCCAGACGCTATAAATCACTAACATCATGACAATTAGCCTCGAAATTATCTGCCAATAGAATAAAATTTAAAAAAAGGAGAGTTCTTTTGCGTAGATTGAGGAAGCTAAACTATTAATAGAAACTGTTCGTTATATTCTTTTGTAACGATTACAGATCATGTTTGAACATCTGAATTTGACCCAAGATCAATAGCATTAAATACTATTTACGGATGATTCTCAAGTTAACTCCCAGAGTGAATCTTGAATATATTTAATGTGAAGAGTGACCTCCATACATTAAATTTAACGGGGTGATAATCGTATTACAAATGTTGTTACAGAGTTTACTAGTATACAGCTGTTTCGTAGTTCGATCAAGAATAGTAAGGAATAGCCGCACTAATTTGTATCATTTTCATGTTGGTGAAAAAATGTGAGGATGTAGGATATATTTCATATGGATATTCTACACTATATGGCTTATCCGTATTTTGCTACACTGGGTTCGGGCGCGATAATTATGGAAAATAATCCTGACCGTTATTTTTTCAGATATATCTGAAAATGAAACAACTCTGAATTGCTGTTTGCACGATCACTATATCTGAATCGGCAGAGCATATATCAGTAGTTTAGGGAGATGGATTGATAGTCGCAGTATTCAACTAAGTAAAGTGGATTCCGGTTAATTGCGACACATCTATTCAGTATGATTTCCCCCATAAAGAGTCTGTCCCGATTACCAGAAGTAAAATTGGTGATATGATTAGATTTTGTTCGGAACATTTTGTCCCAATTAAATAGCTGTCCGAATTAAACTGTGTTCTACTCTCTAGGACGTCGGACATGCGTTACGTCAAGAATGATCATTACTGTGGCAACAACCATTTGATCTTTCAACTGAAATTTTTAATCAATGTTCTTGCAATACTCTTTACAAAATTCATGAAACTGCGAATAGTAATTTTTTTAAAGTTTATTTACATGTTTAGAAGCGGTATTGTACAGTTTATTCATATTAATTAGATTTAGTTATTTTCACAATTATTTGTTTGATGCTTATGTTTGGAGCATGAATGTAGTTTGAGTCAATATAGAGGTTGATTCTAAAATAAATGATCAACGCAAAAATAGCACAAATAAAAATATTTAAAATGGCAAACAGCTGTTTCGGAGCCCCAAAAGTTCCATCATCAGTGCCAAAATAAAAGATTAAAAACTGATCCAAAAGCTTAAGCCATGTTGGTATGCTTGCGTCTCCGCACGCGACCACGATAGAATGAAGTTTTTTAAAAACAACAGCGGAGACAGGAATCACATGTGACGTAGGAGACCAATAGAAGCGCTCGGCCAGTCTGGACGAGTTTAAGTACGGAGGAGAAAAAGGAGTTAGGTGGAATCGAAGAGAAACAATTAAATGAAACGTAGCCAGACATTTGAAAAAAATGGTCAAGGCAAGGCAGAATTTGACCACATTATATCAATTGTCATTGACTCCGTTGAAATCGTTCATTCAATTTATAATAAACTAATTAAACGTACACATTACAACGTTAACAATGTTCGCAATGAAAATGTAATTATACTTCCATATTTTCCGAGAATAAGCCATCAAATATCCCGAATTTTGAAAAGATTCGATTTTAAAGTAATTTATGCACCATTTAACAAAATCTAATTTACAGATCCCAAACATCCAATTGACAGATTTTCACATTGGGGAATTTATAAGATATCTTGCGAGAATGGTAGAATGTACATAAGTCAAACTAAGCGACCCCTTAAGGCCCACTTTGGGGAACATAAATACTAAGTTAAAATTGTGACACTAAACACTCTGCGATTTCTTACCATTGATGGTCAAGCAATCACAGTTTTAATTTTTCAGAAGGTTCAATAATTCAGAAATGCTCATCAATTAACGACATTGATTTTTGAGAAGCTTATCATATATGGAAGAATTCAGACGACTTAGTTAATGATATGTACAGTACACCGAATTTTTCAAATCTCTGTCAAACTCATCTTCTACTGAAGAGAGCGCTTCAGAAAGCGTTTGTTCCGAACCAAAATCCTTTCGCCCAATTGCTCGCTTTACTCGGTTATCTTTCATTTAATTCATTCTCTTCGATTCCCCTTCCCCACCCCCCTTTTTCTCCTTCGTACTTAAACTCGTCCAGTCTTGCCGAGCGCATCTATTGGTATACTATTTCACGTGTGATTTCTAACCCCGCTGATGTTTTTAAAAAACTCACCGCCATTCCACCTTGGTCGCGTGCGGAGACGCAAGCATACCTACATGGCTTAAACTTTTGGATCAGTTTTTAATCTTTTAAATTTGGCACTGATGATGGAGCTTTAGGGGCTCCGAAACAGCTGTTTTCTATTTTATATATTTTATTTGTGCTATTTTACGTTGATCATTTATTTTAATATAACGGCACAAAGTTCAATCCACTTATTTTAAATAGAGGTTGATATTTCACATACATTATCTGCTATTCTGTTAAAATACAATTTTTTTTGTTGTTATGATTTTCAATAAATCTTTTACGTGATACGTGATTATGATATTTGATCGCGAATTAAATGAATCATTGCATGAATTTCTATAAATGGAATGTCATATGTTATAATAAAGATAAACTATGAATAAGCAAATTATAAAATGACAGAAATCAAATTATATCGAGAAATAAGTCGGATTCTTATGTGGTTTCTCTAAATATAATGTTTTTCAAGCAGAAAGTCCTTTCTGATTTCCCTAGAGAGTTAAGTTTACTCCCAACAAAATAGGAAGGTACTTTTGTTTTAGTTGCCTATATGAAAAGAACATATTCTTTTATGTTTCTGATTTCTTTCCTTTTAAATATTGCTAGTTTAACTCAATATTGGATAATGCGAATCTAAACGTTTTTATACATATTTTATGAACTAATTCACAATTTTTTTTTATCTTGAATATCACTAGCTAAAAAATAATGGTGTTGGAAAATCTTTTTATTAAATTAGATAAAATTTTATGAATTCATATTTAAACTAATGACACGCAAGAAAATAAAAGGAGTAAAAAAGCAAATCTTTGTCTAGGAGTAAAAAAGTAGTCTTGAATTGAAAAGGTAAATCGTGTACACAGCGATAGTAAAACAAAATTCAGGTAGGAAAAGGTTACTTTGGTGGCTACCAGAGCAATGACAGCATTTTACTGAACTTAGAAATTTGGCTAATCATCTAAGAAAAATTACAGCCAAATGAAAATAATGTTAGCAATAGATTTATAGTGAATTACTGACTCTAAAATATTTCTATAAACTCTAAACGTATCTTCTTTTTCCTTTTCAATATATACATAATTTTTTTAGAATTTTAATTACAGCAGTTATTAAATTAAATTTTACTAACGGCTATAGAAATTAATAAAACAAGTATATTATAAATGATTTCTAAAGTCGAGGAAAAAACATTCTAGCCCAGTTTATTTCTAATTAGTTGCATAAAATAAATACGACTTGACTCGGAATTCTGTATAACGTGTTACTAGCTTATATGACAACAAATAAATAATAATAATAATAAAAGAAACATGTGAATAAGTGAAAACAAAGTTATCCAGAAAAGCATTCGATCATGCAATAATATCATTTAGAGTGACGCCGAAAGGAAGAAAATCAGCTCTTGCAATTTGGCGATTTTAATTTTTCGATTTCCGCCAAAATAAACAATTTGTTGCGATTTGACGCAAGTTTGATCGGCAGCTAGAACGCTTGATACAATGTGATATATACCTCAATTAAATTTTATCCGGAATCATTACATTTGTGCAGAGATACTGGGGCTCAAAAATGTCATACAAAAGAAAGTTTGAAGGAAGA
This sequence comes from Maratus michaelseni, assembly GCA_963931845.1. Classification (NCBI taxonomy): domain Eukaryota; kingdom Metazoa; phylum Arthropoda; class Arachnida; order Araneae; family Salticidae; genus Maratus; species Maratus michaelseni. Next base: position 170,319,463 of record OZ007591.1, read on the forward strand.
ATTGTCCCTCATTCATTGTTAGCATTCCTGTGTGAGCAGCATAGATTTTTTTTTATTAGAATGTACAGTCCTGAGTGAAAAAAATGCATCACCCTCTTCTGACTGTGCCACAAACATCGTATGAGGATGTGACAGTTAACTAATCGATTAGTAATAACGTTTTCTAATTAATGATATACTTAAAGTTTCCAGAGAAGATTGTCTACATATAGAAAATGTACGAAATATTAATTTTTTCTGTAATTTCTTAGAAATCATTTTAAGACAAATATACAGGGTGATTATAATTAAAATCCCACTTTTAAAATGCTGTAAAAAAGAATCACTGGTCAGAATGACTTCAAATTTGATCTGAATATACTGGAAGAATGGGGAAACTTAATGGCATAAGAATAAAAGTTCCAAGGTGTATCAACAGATGGCTCCGTAAGTGGCATACTTTGCAAATTAAAAGACACTGATGCGCACGACACATTGCATGTGATATAAAAACGCAGAGTATGTATCGTTCCCCTCATATTTCATCTGAGCTGCTTGTCACAAGTCTCTCAATGAAGGATTGTGCTCTGCTGGTGAAGCTCTTTTACAAGAACAGCGACTGTACGCTTGCAGCTTTAAAGAAATTCCTGTCATTAAACGATATGAAAAAATGCTGTCTGATGTCTGCCAAGGGTCTGAAGAATATGATTCAGAAATTCGAAGAGACGAGTAGTTTTGAAGTGAAATCTGGAAGAGGGGGGAAATCAATTGTTTTGACCTAAGTAGAAGATGTGGCCACAGCATTAGGGGAAGCGACGAGCAGTGGTGTGCAAACGTGCAGCGCAGGGGGAATTGCCTGATCTTTAGATATGCCTGTGAACACGGTGCATAAAATTATACGCAATATCCTGCATTGCAATCCTTACAAAATTACCCATGTTAAGCAGTGGCTTCCCGCTGACCTGTAACGAATACAGACGTCTGCTCTGGAATTTCTCGCTTGAATGGAAGTGAACAATGCGTGGCCATGGAACATTGTGAGGACAGACGAGTCCCATTTCCATCTCCAAGGGTTTGTCAACACAGAAAATAGCAGGATATGGGCAAAAGAAAATTTATTCGTAACTCAACCTGTACCGATGCATTCGCCAAATGAAACTGTGTGGTGCGGGTTGACAACATCGTGTATGATAGGGCCATTTTTTCGAGGAGATGGGTCCTGAGGGTCCCGTTACTTGTACCGTAAATGGTAAACGGTATGAAAGTCTTTTGCACAACCAGGTCATTCCAACACTTCAACAGCGTGCATGTCTGGTTAGAATAATTTTCACGCAAGATGGCGCCACTCCGCACATCGAAAAGCCAGTCATGAAACTGCTCAAGAGGCATTTCAAAAATGAGAGACATCAGCCGTCTTTGTCCAACAGCCTGGCCTCCAAGATCACCAGACCACAATCCTTGTGACTTCTGGTTGTGGGGTTATCTTCAAAATGTTGTGTACAGTAGCCCGATTACAAATTTAGCTAAATTGAAGGCACGGCTTACGCAACACAGTCACAATGTCTCCTCATAGACACTCCGATCTGTTGTGGAACATGCTGTTTATCGGTTTCAGCTTGTGGCGGACAATGGTGGACAGCATATGGAACCTGTGTGCTACATGTCTAGCGATAGTTAAAAACCGAATCATTATGTGTTTTTTATGCGGCTTTTGGTCCAAGGACAATTAAAAACGGAATCATTGTGTGTTTTCGTGCGGGTTTTGGCCCAAGGACAAGTGAAAACCGAATCATGTTCTTTTTATGAGGTTTTGGGTCCAAGGACAGTTAAAAACCGATTTTTCTCATCGAATGTAGTACGACCTTACTGTGGTGGATGGGCTTTCCACTAACAGTACCACGACGGTTGACTGATTTGGAAGTCATTTTCTCTTTCAAAGTACTGAAACACTGATGCGCATTGAACAGTACGGTTGGTTTACTGTGCAAATCATGCAAAGCCATCGGTATTTCGATTAAAAAAGTCACTTGAAGTCGAATACCCTTTTGTTATGCCGCTTACAGCGCCATAATTTATTGTCAAAGTTTCATAAAATATTTCAGTACAGTATAAGGTAGGTGAACCAAAGGTGGCCTTAGTTAAGCTTTAAGATTTTTTTTATAATTTTCTGTCTGCGTGTGTGTGGCTGAATTTTTGTTTGTAAAATTTTACACTCATCGCTAATACATATCAGGTATACTTTTCTTTGTAAAATAAAATTTAATTACTTGTATAACACAATTTTAAAATTGTAGCTTGTGGACCACTTACGGTGCATAGTGTTCCAAATGTGGCCCATGTATTAAAATGCCTTTTAAAATGTGAGAAAATACTCGGCAAACTATTTTGCTTACTATTATGCTCTAATACTTCTTTCTTTCTTTCGATATATTACGAGTTTTTCTTCTTAATATTCTTATCTTATGACACGAAAAGACCTTGAAGCACTTTTTCTGCACCGTAGTTCAGGGATTTTCTTCTGCGAGTTATTGACTTCTTACGAGTGATATCTGGTGTTAACAATAAACGGTAATAAGGTTTTTCAGATATTTATGTGGAAATTTTGAAAATCATCCTTACTACACTGATTTCCAGATTTGATTTCTAAGGTGGCTGCGTTGGTAACATACGTATGGTCGCCATTTGAGCGACGTAAAAGTATTAATCTAATAAATGTCTTAAAATTGAAGTGAATGTGGATAAAGAGAAAGAATCAAGCTTTCAAAAAACATATCATAACTCAAAGTTATAAGAATTTGAACACATGTAAATTAAAATATCTTCTTACCTGGAAATTAGAACGACTACTTTTCAAAAATGAAATCACTGCATAACATATCGGAGCATCAAGATGATCTCTTTCAATTCTGCAGAACACTGCAGATACACGATTTACAATGCATTAGCACCATTTTGTGATAAAAAATTAAATTAATTCTATTTTGTGGGGTGGATAACCTTAGGAACACTGGACACCTTTACTTGACTGAACCTTATTTTATTAATAGTTATCTACGTAGGTTTTGTTGCCTCTTTTTGCACTTTCAAAATTCTTTATAATGTATTTTTGCAAATAATAGATTAATGACTGTAATCAATTTGTTACTATGTATATATAATAATAAATATTTAATCCGATAGAAATCATGCCATCTAAATTACTGTAATCTGGTGTGTTACATGATTGAAAAGCAACTAAAATTGTTTTACTCGAATTATAAACAGATAGAAAATTTAGAAAAGTTAACATTGAATTATGTTACCTAAATAACTGCATTTATTAGAAATTTTATATTCTGACGAAATTATCCTAATTCAATTTTATTAATTTTTCGAAATCTATCATTTAAAAATTACATTTAATAAATTCGACAGTTATTACTTACAAATATACTAACCACTAATGTAGCGAGTCACAGAGTATTTTATTATTTGCATTTAATATAAACTGATTTAATGACTTTTAAATAAGATTTTAATTATCGCTTATTTCAAGTAAGCAATTTTTATTATATAATTAACTTTAATTAATTCTTCTACTTAATCTTAATGAAGATATAACGCGATAAACTGCAAAGAAATTACGGAATTAATTATTACATTAATGAAAAATTAATTTAGCTTGATACTTGAAATGAATAACGAAAGCATGAAATAATTTGTATTTTCAAAATTAATAGAAGCATTTCGATAACCAAGCTATGTTTTATTTATCCTAAAATATTTAAATTAAGTTTTCTTAATATTTTAAAACATTTTAAGTTTCTTATATTTCACCAAACTTTTCGGTGTGATAATGTACGGCAATAATGTGATACCTGAAACAGAATGAATATTAACGACATCACAAAAAATCCTTTTAATAATATCATTCCTAAAAGTATAATGCATCCGTATATGGCTATGTGTGATTAAAAAATACGAAAGGAAGTAAAAAAAGTAATTTTCTCTAATAAGTCACGGACATTGTTTTTATTCAAGATAAGTTATGTCTTGTGAGCATAAAATAGTAGTTATTTTATTTTTTGTATAATCAACATACTCATAGATGCATTTACTATAACGCTTAACAAGTTTTTAAAAAAGCTGCTAATAAAGTGTGTGTCGTACATATGGAATAGATGCTTCAAGATAGTCTTTACTCCTTCATTGGTTCCAAAATTCCTACATGTGAGAAAAATTTTCAATGCCAGAAAGAGAAAAATTACTTCACGGGAAGTTGGAATGTCCAGGTTACGCTCCTCATGAAATTGACGGCAATGTCGTCGTGATATTTGCTTCAAAATGGCACCTGATCCATACATTTCTATAAACTAGTTATGGATTTCATCAGTTTATGCCCCACGGTCCAATTCATACCTCACAGCAATTCTGACTTTCACACTCCTTTGTTCACAATTTAAAACATGCCTGTCCACCATATTTGCCGGTCTCAGAATGCACCACTTATGCGATTTTTCTTCTTGCACTATACTAGCGCCATCTGCATGAACTACGTTGCGCATAACAAAATGACTAAAAATGACTTCATTATAAAATCGCTCTATATTTCTGTCAATATTTGCTTGGGATTTCTTGATAAAATATTTGTGACATCACGAAATATGATGGAGTAGTACCAGTAGCCCACGGGTCAATTCATACCTCACAGCAGTTCTGACTTCCACACTCCTTTGTTCACAATTTAAAACATGACTGACCACCATATTTGCCGGTCTCAGAATGCTCCACTTATACGATTTTTCTTCTTGCACTATACTAGCGCCATCTGCATGAATTACGTTGCGCATAACAAAATGACTAAAAATGACTTCATTATAAAATCGCTCTATATTTCTGTCAATATTTGCTTGGGATTTCTTGATAAAATATTTGTGACATCACGAAAAATGATGGAGTAGTACCAGTAGCCCACGGGTCAATTCATACCTCACAGCAGTTCTGACTTCCACACTCCTTTGTTCACAATTTAAAACATGACTGACCACCATATTTGTCGGTCTCAGAATGCTCCACTTATACGATTTTTCTTCTTGCACTATACTAGCGTCATCTGCATGAACTACGTTGCAAATAACAAAATGTCTAAGAAATGACTTCATTATAAAATCGCCCTATATTTCTGTCAATATTTGCTTGGGATTTCTCGATAAAATATTTACAACATCACGGGAAATGATGGAGTAGTACCAGTAGCCTACGGGTCAATTCATACCTCACAGCAGTTCTGACTTTCACACTCCTTTGTTCACAATTTAAAACATGCATGACCACCATATTTGTCGGTCTCAGAATGCTCCACTTATACGATTTTTCTTCTTGCACTATACTAGCGTCATCTGCATGAACTACGTTGCAAATAACAAAATGTCTAAGAAATGACTTCATTATAAAATCGCCCTATATTTCTGTCAATATTTGCTTGGGATTTCTCGATAAAATATTTACAACATCACGGGAAATGATGGAGTAGTACCAGTAGCCTCATAACAGATTTAACATAGATGAATCATGTTTTGGAATGTAGTTCATCATATATTCTAATACGAGAAAATCTTGTGTGTGGTTATATATATATATATATGCAAATTTTATCCTAAAAACGGCTCTAACGATTTTGACGAAATTTTGTATCCTACCGTTTTGGGACACCAGAAAACCATTGGGCTAGGTCACGTGTTCGAGAAAATTTGATTAGTGGGTCATTTTGGGTCATCAAGGGTCAGGGTCAAGCTAATTGTATCTAAATAACGGTTCAAACGATTTTGTATTTTACCATTTTCGGGCACGAGAAGACTATTGGGCTAGGTCACATTTTCGAGAACTTTCGATTAGTGGGTCATTTTTGGGTCAACCTGGGTCAAGTTAATTTTATCTGAAAAACGGCTCTAACGATTTTGATTAAATTTTGTGTCCTACGAGTTTCGAGCACAATAAAATCATTGGACTATGTCACATGTCCGAGAAAATTCGATTAGTGGGTCATTCCTGGGTCATTGTGGGTCAAGATCTAAAAAGCGGCTCAATTTACACTAAATTTTGCATCCAATGGTTTTCGGGCACGAGAAGACTGTTGGGCTAGGTCACATGTTCGAGAAAATTCAATTAGTGGGTAATTTTGGGTAATTTTGGGTCATGGTCAAGCTAATTGTATCTCAAAAATGGTTCAAACGATTTTGACGAAATTTTGTACCCGACCATTTTCGGACACGAGCAGACTATTGAGCTGGGTCACATGTTCGAGAACTTTCGATTAGTGTGTCATTTTTGGGTCAAAGCGGGTCAAATTAATTTTATCTAAAAAACGGCTCTAACGATTTTGATTAAATTCTGTATCCTACGAGTTTCGGGCACGCGAAAGTCATTGGGCTGGGTTACATGTTCGAGAAAATTCGATTAGTGGGTCATTTCTGGGTCATTGTGGGTCAAGATCTAAAAAGCGGCTCAATTTACACTAAATTTTGCATCCAATGGTTTTCGATCACGAGAAGACTGTTGGTCTAGGTCACATGTTCGAGAAAATTCAATTAGTGGGTCATTATGGGTCAAGCTATTTTTTCTTCAAAACGGTTCAGAGGATTTGAAATAAATTTAGCACCCTACAGGTTTAGGGAACGAGAAGACTATTTGGCTAGGTCACATGTTCGAGAAATTTCGATTAGTGGATCATTTTGGTCATGGGTCATTATGGGTCAAGCTATTTTATCTTAAAAACGGCTCAGACTATTTACACTAAATTTTGCATCCTATGGTTTTCAGAAACGAAAAGACTGTTGGGCTAAGTCACATGTTCGAGAAAATTCAATTAGTAGGACATTTTGGTCATGGGTCATGATATTTGAACTCGAATTTAATTTTGACCGAGCATAGTTCGGTCTTCCCTGCTCGTGCTACACAAAGAGTCACGTACCAAATTAATGTGTTCGTCAGCACTTTTCTAATGTTAGCCCATTTTTTGTTTCATTTTTTTTTTTGTCATTGGAATATTTTTAGCTTCATTATTTGGATTAACTGCTGAATGCGTATGCCAAGATTCCAAGAAAATTCGTCTTCCATAAACATTACAATTTCAATATAATAAATTATAACACCTTGTAATAATATATTACTTTTAAATGCTAAAAGTGTAAAATTAACAACATAATATGAATTAAAATAACTTTTATTAGTTGTTTTACATGTTTCGACTCGTTCCGAGTCATTTTCAAAAACAAAATGAGAATATTCTAAAGCTGCACGGGCTTTAAAGTTATTATTTTCATGTACTTTTTTTAAAAATTACGCACGTTATCTATTATTTTTTACTTGATTGTTTATTTTCATATATTTGACGATGGAGTAATTCAAGAAAACCTCGAACACCAACCATCTGAATTACTCCATGGTCAAAGATATAAAAATAAACAATCAAGTAAAAAATAATAGATAACGTGCGTAATTTTTAAAAAAAGTACATGAAAATAATAACTTCAAAGCCCGTGCAGCTTTAGAACATTCTCATTTTGTTTTTGAAAATGACTCGGAAAGAGTCGAAACATGTAAAACAACTAATAAAAGTTATTTTAATTCATATTATGTTCTTAATTTTACACCTTTAGCATTTAAAAGTAATATATTACAGTTTCACTCAATAATCGTAGTTTTCCTAAAGTCAGGTGAATGGTCTTTCAATTGCCTGTGAAACAAATTTCAAATTAGGGTACTTAGACTAGATTAATTTTAACACAATTATTTCAAATTGGTAAAGCAATCAAACGAGTTGTAATTTTACAACTGGACGAAAAATGTCCGGGCCAGGATTCGAAACTGGGATATCTTGGCTGAAGCCGCCACGCTCATGTACATAATAATAAGGCATAATTCAGGGGAGGGCATAATTCATCCAGTTAACTGGATGAATTATGCCCTCCAGATTTGACCGGGATAGCTCAGTTGGTAGAGCGTGGCGGCTTCAGCCAAGATATCCCAGGTTCGAATCCTGGACCGGACATTTTTCGTCCAGTTGGAAAATTACAACTCGTAGGGTACTTAGATTTAAATTATGTTCTCTGATTCTTGTTTCTAGGGTGCAACCTGTTTCGCCAATGTGTGGCGAGACAGTTTCAGTTTCCTCTTCGAATTCTGTAAATATGTTAACATCATAAATAAGCCATATAAGATTAGGCATTTTTTCATTGGTTGCCATTACTCTTTTGTGATTGTTTATAATATTTTGTGCGTGATATCACAATCTATTAAGACTAATTTATGCCAAGTCCCCTAACCCGAAATTTCATCAGGATTTAAAATGGTATGTTTGTCTTTCTGTCTGCTTTCTTGTATTTAATTTAAATTTTTTTTCTTTGGGTTGCCTAGAACACCAACACTCATACAAACTGCAATAACGAAATATCTGTGCAATAAAGGAAGGAAAAAATTCATAGAAGTCGTATTGAATTGTTTCTGAAAAATTACTAGTTTCTAATCTCCCTCAAAATATAATTGCAAAATTTCCATATTTTGAAGCTAAATCCAATGCTATAATTTTATAATAAGTGAAAGAAAGATAAATTATAAAGTTAAAAAATGGAACAAGATGATTTAATGTCAAAACTTTATTTATGGATCCCAATATCTGAAACCAAACATCTGAATTTTGGAGAAGCAAAATATTATCTTAATCCCTCAACAGAAATATTAATTCTTTTCTTTGTTTCAAAAAGATTATAAAGAAAGTAAAACGAAAAATATATGCAACTATTAATGTCCGTGCAATATCTGTTGAAGGAAGTGGAAAATTTTTATCTAGAAGAACAAAATTGAAATCTTCCGAAAAAGCACGAAATAAAATTTATATAAACTTTTAAAATTTTGTTTTGATCAAACCATTTCTACAGTTCTTTGATTTAAATTTCATAATCTTCAATTTTCTTTTTCAGTGACCGAACAAAATATGTTTCTTTCCTTTCTCGTAATCTTACAAAACATAGACTTTTAGACGATTATAAATTTAAAGCTTCTTTCTTTCTAATTAAACAGATGACATAATTTCATGTGGTTCTGTTTAACGAAGAGTAGAGTGAAATACTGTTCATTTGGTATGTGTTTATTTCCTATGTGTTTATTCAGAAATAAACGCATTTTATATATTATATAAAATGAATATAATTTAATTTAATATTTGATAAAAAATATCACTAGTTTGTGTAAATTTTAAACCTTTGACTTATTTCATATAATTTTAATTCTTAACGTAGTAATATATGTTGTGCTGTTATATTACAATTAAATTTAAGAAATATTTTTTCATCAAAGTTATTATTGTATTTAAATTTTACGAATGTACCATAACAGCTTATATCTAAGTATATAATTTTTATTTATGTACTTGGGTTTCCCTGCTATATTAGTAGAAAAATAGATTGATTGTGGAAAAATTTCATTTCATAAAAAATGTTCACAATTTTTAAAATTTATAACAGCTAGTGAGCATTTTCCCGCTTCTCTTTATTTCTTCCTACAGTCATGTGATTGTTTTGAAAATGAGAAGCTGAAAATTTGCATTATATCATACTGATTGAAATGTGATTGCACTTACTAATCTCTTAGTCGAAATTGTAAGAAACATGAATTCTGAACATAATCAGTCAAGCAATCTTTTATTAGAATGATATAATATTTACATGCACAGTAGTAAGGTATCATCGAAATTTAATGTTAAATTGTAGGAAACATAGATTCTCAGCATAATCCGTCAGGCAGTCTCTTAATCCAAATGATATAATATTTACATATATATTAGTAAGGTATCAATCATTTTTTAGGGTTTAGTTCATCTCACGAAACCCTATTACTCCCGCTTCGTTGTCTGTCCGTCACAGAGCCGGTTCTCATAATCTATGTAACTTACAGTCATAAAATTTTGTGTACTTATAGCTAAATACCTATTATGAAGCTCAAAATAATAAAATTTGAAAAAAAAAAAATCATATTATTTTAATATAGAAAGATAAAAACCAAAAAGCCTTTTCCTATTAAATTTAAACATTTTTCTTTATAGCAGTTGCCAACAATTAAAAATCCACAATAAAATTATTTCTACAATAATTAATTTTCTACTGAAAGATTTCCACGTGAAAAGTGAAAATGAAATAAAAAGTTTCACCAATTGAAAAAAAAAAAAAATATATATTAATATGACGTCATATTGGTAATAAAACGGAAAATTTCAAACATTTCTCAATAATACAAGGAGTATGAGTCTGTGTAAATACAGAAATTAGCTTAATATTACGTCATTAGAGAATTAAAAAGAAAATTAATCTGACGTCTAACATTTTGAAGGAACATTTCGATACAACATGTTTAATTTTGAAATTGATTTTTTTTAAGTATCGCATTTAGTACACATGACAGATATTATTAGAACAGAGTATAACAGCGGGCTTCTCCCGCTATCGGACCGGTTCAGATTTTCGGAAAAACGAGAAAAATAGACCGGTAAAATTTCTACTTTATAAAAAAACATGACTTTTTTTTTTTTTTTGAAAATGAAATTTATTTTGATTTATTAAAGGAAGGATAAAGTTGTTTTGAAAGGAATATTATACGAGAACCTTTGTGCGATCTTCGATCACACTTACCCACTTGTTTAATTATGACTTCCCTAAATAGCAAGTTTGCGGTTCCTTCCAAATTTATTCAAAATTTCACAACTATTTTTCTGATGGCTTAAAAAGACATAAAATATTATTTAAAATGATTCCAAACAGGAAGATAAATATAAAATGAATCAAAAGTTTGTAATAAACCTTACAGATTTTATGAAATATGATTATACGTATGTGAATATTTCATTTATGTGCTGGAGGGATTGGTAATTCCTCAATATAATATTGAGTTCCTGGATTACAATTCCATAGTGTCAAAATTAAATCTAAAATATGGGAAAAATCAAAATAAAGTAGATTGTATTAAGTATTTATGACAGTTTTCTTGCTTGAAAGATAAGCTTAATTTATGAAGTTGTCTTGGCTTTTAAAAACGAGGTCGAAATATATAGGTTTTTGCATTAGAAAAAATATGTTTTCAACTTTCAGAAAATATATGTTTATTAATTTTTATTGAAAAATGCACCTTTTGGATTTTCGCTTTTTCTCGATGTTACGATACGATTGGCGTTCCGTGATTCCAATACTTCTTTGAGTTTTTCATTTAAAACTAATGAAACGGACGAGGCCCTAGTTTCAGTACTTTCGGAGCAAAACATCATTCAAAAACAAATCATTTTGATGAAGTTCTACATACTCAAAATATTTTTGAGTATTATGATAAAATATAACTTTATATTGTTACGTTTTATTTTTGAAAGCGTTTCGCCAATCTGAAATTTCGGTATCAAATATTTAAAAGACACGATTTTGTAAAATGATTTAATTTACAATACGTTTTATTTCGCTGGTATTGACATTTAAGCCTTAATCTCGAAAAAGCGAAATGCTGCCACCTGAGAAAATGCTGCCATGTATAAAGAAAATATTCATTTATATAACTGAAACAAGACGAAACCGAAGGGAGGAGTGGGATTGCGTCATATTCAGACGTATTTTCAAATCCAACCTGGCTGATTTCTGACACATTCTTAAAATGACTTCCATTCGTAAATGCATATATTTTACTGCTGAAAATATATATATATTGAAATCATTATTGAACCAATATAAGGTCAATATTTGTCCAGTATTGTCAATAAATATTCTTTTCTAACGTAAAGCCAACAAAAACAATATCTTATTCACAATATAATTCACATTCTCAATATATTCGTTGAAATTATTTTAAGTACAAAGTTCTATAGTACTCTTTCCACAGTACTTGTATTATTGTAAATATTTCAAACGTAAAACGAACATTTTCATTATACTGGAAATATTTACAACAAATGAAATATTCACGTAGTATCAAAACCTTATCAATTTGCTACTAAGTCGAGAATATTATATTAATTAAAAGTTTAAAAGACACTCGAATATTTAAATAACTGAATGATACGATAGAATATGTAATTTGCTAATGTTATATGTATGAATAATTCACAAAATTCCCCTACATCAGTAATAATATATTATTTAATTGAACAGTATTAATAGTTTCACAATTTATAATGGAACTAGCTGTTACCCGTGACTTCGTTCACGTAACATTAAAAAAAGAATAAATGCATTAACTTAGTAAAACATTTCACTTGATAATTAACAACATATATAATTAACAAAAGTTTTATCACATTTTATAGGAGACCATACGGTATTTGTTTGCTATAGGGGCCTTGACATAACCCAGTCTTAAAAAAGTGAAATTTCATGCCAAATAAAATATACAATCGCGAAAATGAAACTGCAACAAATGAAACTAGTCGTTGGGGGCCACCGTAATACTTACCCATCATGGATATGCATAATGTGAAATATTAAAATAAAAATGTGTAAACTACTTATAAAATGCATTGCAATTCAAATAAAATCGTGGCTTGATGACGTCATAAACTTTAAAGGCTCGATTACTGAATTGCTTGAAAGACGTTTTTCCTTATAACTCCAAAAATAATAATCCTATTAACTAGCGGTTTATTGCATCTGATTAAGCGTCAAATTTTGAATTAAAATATATCTTTAAAGTGAAATTTGGATAAAATACAGGGTCATGAAAAATCGAAGAATGTGGAAAATAGGATTCCAAATATCTCGGCAACTAATTATCCGATCGACTTCATGCTTTATGTAAAATTTATGTTTTTTTATTGTCTTTTATATTCATTTCTTAAAATAACCAATTTCGAAAATTTTTATATACCTTTTATCAGAACGAATATTTCAAGAGTCCGAAAAAAATAGTTCCGGTTAATCGAGGTTATTGAAATGAAATAGGCTTCTTTCCATTATTACATACTAAGTACATACCAAATTGCAAGTCTCTATCTCATTTTTGTCGGGAGATAGAGCGTTTACAGACACACAGACACACACACAGACACACACACAGACACACAGACGGACGGCAAATTTTTTTTTCTAAAAATATGTTTTTCGGAATCTCCAGTGTCTGAAACGTGTAAATCCGTCAAAAAAAATTTTTCGATTTTCAAAACGATTACAAGACTTACCCTATACTACGTATGATGGGTAAGTAAAAAGGAGGACCAAGTAAAATCGTGAAAATCGAGGAATTCCTCTTCGTAAGACGAAAAACAACACTGGCAGAATTCTTCTATACAACAGTGCATTTTAGGTGATATTTGGTGTACAATTTGTATATGTGTGCATTGCTAAATGCGCATTATTATATTGTTTATTTGCATAGACATGTTATATATTTCTTACTACATTATCCTGTTTATGTATATATTCAATTAAGTGCTTCACGCTAAGTGGTGTAAATAGTGAACAAACTGCTTGTGGATTTTATAAATTGATAGATATTTCACAAAGATATAACAATCTGATGCGATTCTAAAATGTAAATAAAGGTTGCTAAAAGTACTTTAAATTCTGCCCAATTTAACCTCGATATTTTCTCTATCGCTTCAAGAACACTATCAGCTGATAATCTAAATTTACATATTTTTGTTAGTATATATAGGATTATTTTGATTTATTTCATGCGCTTGAAATTTTTTACGCTTTCTCTAGGGTTAGGTGTCGAATAAATGTACTTTCTTGTTATTTTATTTTGCCATTTCTATTTATTCTGTTTTCCATTCATTCCATTTATGGATATTGATTTCATTTACATATTCGTGTCAAAGAATATTCTTTAAAGTTATTATCAGGATTAGGATAGGATTCGATTAGGGTTAGGATTAGGAATAAAAATTGAACGACAATGGCATGACCGATTCAGGTTTAAAGTATGAACCAGGAAGTATATTTACATCATGAAGCAATAAGAAAATTAGAAAATTATCGGCTAATATTTTTTAATATGTTTTACAGTCATAGTTGGCTCAAAGGTGAGCGGGGAAATGATCATTTAAAATATCATTAAGTGTTTACCACGCAAAAAACAAATCTGGTTACAACAATGTATTTAATTTTGCGCCAAATTTCACTTGATTAAAAAAAAATTAAATTGACTATGGACCTAATTACAGACCCCTAACCTTCCTATTCTCAAAAGTGTTCTACCTATATGTAAAAAAAATTCTACTGTATAGAACGCGCTTTCACGTTTATAATGTTATGAATTGGCACGATCGGCTTGTTCAAGTTTACACAATTCGGCTGGAAGAAAAGATTCATTACTTTTTTATTTCTTCTTTGCTTTTGCATTACGCGAATTTGTTGGTAAAATCGATTTTCTTTTCGATAACATTGTTGTTTTTTAAGTTTAAAAAATATTGTAATTTTACTTAAACATTGCTTTAAAATCTATGCAATTTTTCTTATCCTGCAAGACTTTACAAAAATCTATTATGAAACAACTTTAAAAAAAGCTATATTTAAAAAAGACAACAAAGTTTTTCCTATTTTAAAAGTAAAAGAAATGTAAAATTAAATTCCGGTTCGGAACGACGATTTAAGTTTACAATTAATTACAAATGTGTTTTCGATTGTGGGAAAATGATAGAGGAAAAATGCTGTTACTTCGACACAATCGTATTAAATCTTTAGCTTTTATGAGAAAAGCAACTTTCTTTTAAAAAATATAGTTATTTTTATTAAGATTTTCTGATTTTCGATACGGATAATTTTGCGATGCATATCATTGACATTTGCCATCCATTTTTTTTTTTTTTTTTTTTTTTTTTTTTTACATTTTATAATTTAAATTAAAAATATGGTATCTTTATGTTAGCTGTGTGCAGACGATAAATCGCTAACCTATCCCATCATTCGTATTGAATTCATTAAAAATATAAATCTTTCACTCATTTCATTTAAAACACAGAACTTTAATTTACAACACATACATTTAAAATACATATATTACGTACATTTAAAATAATTCCTTTCATGTGAAAAAGAAAAAGAAAAAAAAGAGAAATTAATCACAAATAATTTGATAACCCAAGATCATTTTATTTCAACATCAAAACAAATCTGTTTTATTTTCTATATATGACATCATATTCGCTTGCTTTCCATACTTACTCGTATTTATGCACTTTGTATTATTATCAAATATTTGAAAACGCACGTTTTATTTCTAATATGACATCATTTCCTATTCTGTTTAATTCTTAAATAATTCATTTCATTTTCATTTTTCACGTGGAAAATTTTCACTTGAAAATAAATTGTTGATTAAAAATTGTTATCCAGGGGTTTTATTTTATATTGGCAACGATAAAGTATTAGCAACGGTAAAATAAATTTAACAATTTTAAAAAAAGCTGCAAAACCGGGCCCTTTGGGCCAAACCAACCAAACCAACCAACCATTGTAAAATATACGAAAAAATGTCCATTTATTCTGTATGAAAATAATGAAAATTTTAATTTTTAAGAAAAATAAACGAAAACCAGCCTATATTCATTTGAGGGTTATAATCAACTTATATGCAAAGATACAGGATAATTAAATGCTTCATTTTGACGCTGGCTTCAGCCTAACATTTGCACACAATCAGATTTATAATATTATTAGGATTTAGTGATATAGTGATTTTTAGAATCCTGTTACTTACTTTGTTAGAGAGGGAAATAAAGAAGCACTTAGAACAAAAAAATTTTCTAATATAATTTTTCACGGCAAATTTCATTTACTTTTTTCCGTTCCATGTCCAGTTGTAAAACCTGGCCCTAGGACAACACAATCTTCTTAGATGTAGTTATTTAGCACCATTTCCAAGAAAAGTGATAAATTCTTTGCTTATAAACTTTGACATATATTCATTATAATCAGCGGACAGCAGAGATGTGGATTATTGGTGATCTATGGAATGTCACTGACTGACATATATTTCATGCGTTATGGATCTCCAATTATTTATTTCGCCGTGATTCCTCCAATTTTCAAAAAAAAAAAAATTATTGGAAAGTCGTTCAGAGCAGTGGAACCGATACAAATTAGATTTTATCGAAACGTATAAAATCACCAACATTCTCATCATACGTGCGTAGATTCAACTAGAGTGATAGCTATTTTTCCATAGCATGTCTTAGATACTTTCCGTTATATGTAAAATGCAATATATGACAGCAAAATGTCCTCATTTTGAATTACAGGGTTTGTCATAATATTTTGGTTGTTACGTGTAATTCAGGAAGTGTGATCTACGGGTTCTTTTAACAAAAAAAAAGCATAATAGAATCTTCAACTTTTAAAAAAAGAAGTACATTAAAATCTCCATATATGAAGAAAATATACAATTATATTGCTACCGCTTTTAATACGATGATAGGCCGCACGTGATCAGCGATCCACCGATTGGACAGTTCTGATTTCAAATATACAACATACTGGTATTTTTAAAACGTAACTTTTCTTGCATTTTTTTTAAAAACAGAAATTCAATTAATAACATTTATGTACAAAAACTATTAGAGATAGAAACTGTAAAAAAATGTTATATATATTTAAAGTTTACTTTTTAATATGAAAACTTTACGATGCACTTTTAGAAGTTCAAGGGTAATTTGTAAAATATTAAAGCCCAATCTTTTACAATATATGTAATATTAGATGAAACATTGCATTTAAATGTCATTACTATTTAAATTTATTTGCCATACATATCGTAAAAGGAAAGTATATGCTTCATTGGAAGCAGGCGTAACTTTCAAGGCCATAATATTAATAATATTCCCTAACCACATTTATTACATTGTGCTTTGAAGCGCATAGACTAAGAAATAACAGTTCAGTGCATCTCATTTCTTTATAGCACATCCTCTGAGAATAAATCTCAGCACCCAATAATTTAATTCGCACTTCATTTCCTTTCAAGTAAGTACTTTTCCTGCCTAAGAAGCTATTGGAAAAACCTTACAAGCTGTTTTATTCATAAAAAAAGAAGCAGTGTGGGATGTTTAATGCATAAAACATTAAATTGTTTCTTCAGAGAAAAAATAATCGATATCGTATTAAAGTGTAAATATGTGAATATTATTTAGAGTGTCTTAAACATTCAGGTCTTTCAATAAAGATAATAGCAATTAATTTATCACTTTAATATTAAACTTTAGTTTCTAAATAATTACATTGTTCACCTTTATCATTGTATTGTGGGAAATCATTTAGAAAATAAAATGTTTATCTTATTTTCAGTGTGTGTATCATTTCATTCAACACTCATGAGTTTTTAGTTCGATGATAAATTGAAAAAATTGAAAATATTCAATAATTCATAAAAGGTATTTCAAATTATTGTATGGTATTATATTTTGAAAGAACAATAATAAAAGCAGCTACAAAAAAGTTATAAATTTTCAGGATAATTGTTTATATTCAAATATGCATTAAATTGTTATGACCGAAGTTTAAAGAAGGATATAAACTGATTTTTAAAACGCAATTCAATGTTACAGATGTGTGATGAAAATTTGCTTATTTTTTAGTGGGGAACTTTTAATTTTTAAGCAAAAATTATAATCATGTTTTCAGTTTTCACAGATCCCAATTAAAGTTTTCTTAAGAATTAAACAAGAAAGATAAATCCTGCATCAAGCATAGATTATGAAAACCTTTCCAACACTAACAAAATACTTTAACAAACCTTTGTTGTTTAATAAGGTAAATAAAATACCTAAGTAAGTATTTTAGAAAACGCAAAACCCATTTGAAAACCAAATTTCAGAAATTACAGGCCATAGCAAGAAATGTACTTCCATTCTTTTGTGCAGCTTTGTATGTAATATATAGGTTTTTATATACTCTACATAGTATGCTCCAATTTAGTTTAGTATAAGAAAACACATAACACAGTTCCAAATTCACCTACAGCAGTTTTTAACAATAGACGGAAAAATATTCGTATTATTTTGTACAGTGCTCTATACTACCGTAAGATTTCTATACACGCCACATATTAAGCTAAAGTCTAATTCAGGCAAAATCAAGTTGAAAACTATTGAAATCACACATAACAGAAATTATCATACAGAGGCGGTCATGTCTCTCTACATGGCCCTATATATGATTTTATTTATATTCAACAAACATACTCTTAGCATACTTAATACTTTTCATATTCAACATGTGTAACTCGATTAAAAAATACCTTTAAGCAATTTAAACAATTTACACAGTAATGCTTACGAATTTTTTGGTGTAGACCTATTTATGATATTTAGAATTTATACATACCGCATATTATGTATACACTGTAAAAAAAAATTCGGAAAAGTTTCCGGTAGGAATAGGATTTCCAGTTGCCCGTATAGTACAGGGAACTTTTCCGAACCAACACGGAAAAAAAAACGAAAGTTTTTTCTTTCCGTCAGGAAACTTTTCCTGTTTGATTCAGAAACTAATCTTTAGACACAGAATAAATTCCTGGATCTTACGGAAATCTTTCCATTCACATAAAGAAACGTTTTGGTAGAACGGTAGAATAGACAGAAAGTATTCCGTTTTAAAAAGGAAAACTTTCCATTCACACTAAGAAATGTCTTGGTAGAAAGGTAGAATAGACAGAAAGTATTCCGTTTTAAAAAGGAAAACTTTCCATTCACACTAAGAAATGTCTTGGTAGAACGGTAGAATAGACAGAAAGTATTCCGTTTTAAAAAGGAAACTTTTCCGAATCAGTCAGTAAACTAATCATGAAAAAATTAAAAATTCCTGTGTAGAATAGAAACTTTTTCTTTGCTTTACGGAATTTTTTTTCATTATGATCGGAAAATTTTCTGCATTGTAAAGAAACTTTTGTTTTAAAGAGTAGGAACATTAACAGATGAAAATATTGCTTTTGGACACTGTTTTGATATCCTTTTATCTCAATTAAATATTATTAAGAACTTTTTTGAATACATACACACATTTTAAGTATTTGTTATCATAAAATGCATTACATGTAATGCATTTTATGATAACAAAATACTTAAAATGTATGTATGTATTCAAAAAAGTTCTTAATAATAATTAATTGAGATAAAAGGAAATCAAAACAGTGTCCAAAAGCAATATTTTCATCTCTTATTGGTCCTACTCTTTATAACAAAAGTTTCTTTACAATACAGAATCAGCTTGAAATTTTATTTATTTGTTACAAGTATACTGATACGTTTAGCTCATGGGTATTTACATTTTTTTTTAAATAAGTATTTTATACAAGGAATGCTAGGGAAGTATCTTTATAAACAAGAAGTAATTTTCGTAAAAGAAAAGTGTATAAATAAATAAAAAGTACACAATGAAATGGATTTTATGTTCATAAAATACATAATATACTTTTATTTTCTTTAGAATATGTGTATATGTTTCCTAGGGAAAAAAAAAATAATATAATTTAAGCGATATAAAAGAAAATCCAAATAGTGCCCAAAACAAACCTTTTCATCTGTTGTCTGTATAGCAAAGTGGACTGTACAGAGATGCCAGCTTATTAGTGCCAGAATATACATAGGTGTAGCCAGTGGTGAAGTGTGTGTGGGAGATGATTTCCCCAGGCACTAAACATTTAGGGGATGCCAAAAAACTGTTAAATAAGATAATAAAAACGGAACAAAATATTTTCAATTTGGACTGGATATTTAAAACCCACACTTATGTCATTGGGTGCAGCACAAGTATATGACATGTTGCATGCGTATGAAGTGTATGCAACTAACATTGAAGTTTTATTGATGCTGGAAAGACTTTCTATTGCTGTATATCCAAAACAAAGAACATACAAAACATTTTTTAATCACAATAGTGACCGCCCCTCCTTAAAAAACGAGAACTTCTTTTAATTTACGCCTTAAAAAAAACAATCTTATGGGGTCGTCTTCGTTCTTAAGTTGCACAAAACTCCGAACTTTTCAATATGTACATCTAACTTTGACATTATATTTGCCTCTTTCGGTAACTTTTTCTCAAGGATACCAAAAGGGAAGTCACTTGTTCAAAATGTTTAAGAATTATGAAGTTTAAAGTTTGGAACTCCTATTGTTAAACAGCTTGTGGAGTTTTTTTTATACAATTCAATACTTGAAGTAATAATTTTATATTCATATATTTTATTTGAAGCTTTTCGAAATCTATTTCGATTAAAAAAATTATAGATTATGGTTTATTTTATGGTTTAATTTATAAAAAAAATGTATTTTTAAATTAATTAAAAAAATTAATTTTAATAGAAATAGATTTCTAAAAACTTCAAATATGCAAATCAAAAATCACAGCTGAATCCGCTAAGTAGTTTTTAAGTTATGCTTAAAACACTACCCACATTACAGTCTGATTTGCAACGATTACAGATAAGGAGTTACAAACTTTAAATTTTCATAATTTCAAAACTACTTGACTGAGTGAATTCCAGTTTGTTATCATAGGGCAACATTTACTGAAAAAACAAACATGATGCCCCAATTAGATGTATCTATTGAATTTGCTACAATTTCGGCATGAATATGACCCTCTAAGCTTATTTTTTCTTTAATTAAATTTAAAAAGACAGTTTCCAGAAGAATAACTTTGTTTTTTACTGTGACAGTTTGGAGATTAAATGTTTTTTGTCCCCAAATACATATGATATTTCAAATTTGTCACTTTTTATACCCAATTTGTGTCACAGAGACACTTTCCAATTAGGAACATTGCTGCACCTAACTATTATAACCCAATTTGGGTGCTTTTCTGCTATTACACACACAAAAAAAAAAAAAAAAAAAAAAAAAAAAATCCAAAAACTATTTTATAAATTTTGAAAATTTATATAGAGCGGCATTGAAACTTTAATTTTTTATCTTTTATGTGGAAGGTAATTTTTTTCTCCTGTCTAAAACGCCATAAAATAATAATAATAATAAAGTAAATCTAAAAACTTTTGTAGTCATGTAAATTATAAGAATATACAGAATTCAGCTAACCCTAATAAATACGTTGATGATAAACAATTTTCAGAAGCCATACAATTTGAAAATGTACAAGACTTTGAACTTGAAGCTCAACTGAAAATTACATAACAAAAAGGCTCAGTAAATGAAAATCATTTTTTGTTAAAATTTAAATCAGCTATTTTTTTTAAAATTCAAAATACAATTTTAAAATTACGCGTTTTAAAGTAAAATAACCTTTACTAAATCATTAAAATTAATAATTAGAAAAGCTCATTTAAATTTATTTGAATTTAAAAATATATAGAGAAACTCATTCACTTGTTTAATTTGAAATATTTTAATCATATAAACAGTTAAAAATATAGTTAAAAAATGGAGCAACAGAAAATGATATAATTTGAAAATGTGAATTCTCTTTTACTTTTGAAAACATGAAATAAATTAAACAAATTGTCTTGTGTTATATATCACTTATTTACACTAACTGCAATTTAACAATATACTTTTTATTGACCTATTCTATATAAAATATATACCACCTTAAATTACCCCTTTGATAAAATAAAAAGCATATAAATTCTTCATTACTAAAAGCTAAATCTTTTTGTTTTGACCAAATTTCTCGATTAAAAATCTTAAAATATAAAAGATAATGTAAGAATTTTATTCAGAAAAAAAAATGAAATTTTAAACATCCTACTCTAGATCTGGATTATATACAGTATTCCTTTAAACATACCTATTCCAGATTATATACACTACTCTGGAATACAGAATACATACACTATTCATTTAATGAAGTTGGAGCATATATTAAAAATACTTATGATTATCTGGGTATAAATTTCAATGGATATGAAAAAAATATTCTTTGTTATTAAAATGTTTGAAAAGAAATACCAATTTTCCAGCTTGATGAGTTCTTTATAAGCGATTACAGAGTTTGCAATGAATTAAAGTTTGATTTTTTTTATTTAAAATAAAAGAAACTTTTATATCAGGTGTTTGATTTTTTTTAAAGATTTTAAAACTTTAGTTGTTTATTAGTTTACATTTATAAGTAATTAAAATTAAAATTATATTAAAAAATATATAAAAACATTTCAGAGTATTACTAACCATGTAATCTTTATTTTCCGAATCTTTCCATAAATAAAGTACATTGGAATATCAAACCATTTGTTATTTACATGTGCACGATGAAATCATGAGATATCAACATGTTAAAAAACCCCTTTCACAACTCAGCCAAGTCATCAAAAAAACCTTTAAAGTTCAGCGCAATATGCAAAAAGAACTGTTTTTCCGTGTCAGCGCATCTGCCTTTATAAATCAGCGAACGCACCAACAAACATCTCGCAACATCGCTACTAAACTCGCAGCAGCTGGCGAACGCCTGCATACGAAGAATTTCTCTCGCTGTATCTTCTTCCATCGACGCGCGAGGTAGTGGTAATACCGGATATTTTTCGACCAAGCTTCCTTCACTCGGAATGGCATCGCATCTGAATGACTAGTGGTTTTTTTAACGAGCGGTGTGTTGCATGCTATAAAAGGACGTGAAAAAGAAGGGTGGTTTCCATTCATTTTCGAGAATTTTCTCGTATGAGGAACCACCCTAGTAAGTTTCTATGTTTGTGATATATGTTAGTGCAGTGAAAATCATCATTTTGTTTCAAGCATGTATGTGCGTGACAATGAATGTGTGAAGACTAGTGGTTTTTTCAACGAGCGGTGTGTTGCATGCTATAAAAGGACGTGAAAAAGAAGGGTGGTTTCCATTCATTTTCGAGAATTTTCTCGTATGAGGAACCACCCTAGTAAGTTTCTATGTTTGTGATATATGTTAGTGCAGTGAAAATCATCATTTTGTTTCAAGAATGTATGTGCGTGACAATGAATGTGTGAAAAAGGAGAATAGCTACTTCGGCAATTAGTGAATTGCGTGTGATGCAGAGTCTTCAAAAAAATATGTTTTGTGAGTGCTTACTAAATTTAGTATGAAAATGTATATGACAGTGAACCCAAGAATTGCTGCAGCAAATAAATTAAGTATTTTGATTTCAATTCAATAATATTTTTCAGTGGATGCATTTAGATAGAGATAGATATAAATCAAACGTAAAATGGAGCGTCCACCTAAACAAAAATGTAATCTTTTATGATCATGTTTTAATTAAATGCTTTTCTTTAAATTAAATTAATTGTGTAACCTTAAAATATGTTTTATATATAAATAAACTAATCGAGAATAATCTCTAAAGAATTATTATTTTTTGTTTAATTAGCTTTAAGTGTTTTATAATATGTACTTTTAGTTTTCAGCTATTTCAGGCTCGGGATGCTAAGGTGGTTTGTTATTGTGGCCAACATTTATTGGTACGAAATCACTATTTCGATCAGGTTTAAGATTTTAACTTGTGTTCCCTTTTGAACATTTAATCGTGTCCCCCTTTAGTTTATTTTTATTTTGCACCATGAATCCTTTTTCCATCAGCCCAATTTATCATCATTTTTTATCACAACATAAATAACAATAAATATACTTTTGATTGACCTATATTTATTTATTCTAACGTTTTACAAATCCTCACAGAAACTCTCCATGTTTTTGTATTAAACAATTCACATAAGATTTGTACATATTTTTTTAACAAATAAATTTATGCTTTAATCTTTTAACATTTCTCAGCTGAGATTCTCTATTTTTAAAATAGAATTTTTATTTTTAAGTGTGATATTTGATTTAAATAAAATTCAAAAAGCAAGGATTTTGAGTTCTGTCTCTCCCAGTCCATAAATTTACAATGTATTGTTGTCAAAAATAATATTTATAATGAAATATCTTAACCTAAATTTGAAAAAAAAAAGTGTATTTAAATAAATCAGTTGATTTAAATCAGGATTGAAATCAAGTTGATGTAAATCAATGAACTCTGATTAAAAATTGTTAGACTATACAAGTGTTATTTAGCAATTATTTAATTTAAATTGAGATTATAGTGCTGAAATATAATTTCAATTATATTGATCTACATATTTTAAGATTTCTGAACTTTCTGCATTATAACTGATTAGATAACGTTGAAGAAATTGGCAATGAAACTATGCTTAGATTTCAAAGGATACCAAAATTTACCAATTGCTGTAAAAAAAGTAATTAAAAAAAATTCTTTCCGAAATCATGTACTTGCATACAATATTTTAACAAAAGATTATATTGAAATAAAAGTTATAACACCAATCTGGCGAATCAGCTAAATAAACTTATCAAAAGCCAATTTGATAACTTAAAACCTGCATTATATTTTGAAGAAATAAAATAAGGACTTGTGAATAATACTTATAAACTCTTTAGAAATTAAAAAAGCAAAAATATGGAATATATAAGCACTTACTTACAGTGGAAGTCCAGTTGTCAGTTAATATATATATATTTTTTAAATATAAATTAAAATAAAAATACTTTTTAAAAAAATTCTTAAAAATTAAAGAAATTTTAAAAAATGTACAATACCAGTATTGGACATCTGTTTCCTGCTGGTGAAAGCTATATTTTGATAATTGTATAAAGGAATTTATCACCTCTTTAAAATTTCCATAGGTTACCATGGGATTTCACAATTAGCATTAAAGGGAAAAAAATGATGACACAGAAATATAGTAGAAAAACGGGATAATTTTACAAAATGTAACAAATAGAGATTTAGCAGACTATCAAATATTCGGCTGAGTACTAACTTTTTAAAAAGTATATTGATTACAAATTTTTTTTATCATGATTAATAACAAAGAAATAAATGTTTGTGAGTCTTTTATTCCTCAATGGCAGATCACTTAATAGCAGAATATTAAAAATTGCAAATAATTCAGAAAAAAATATCTATAAAATAAGAGTGCATTCAATAAAAAATCGGTCTTAGCAAATATGTATGTGCTATTTTTTTTTTTTACTTAAACTTATTAAAATAAATCAAGCGCATTTAATTTACACAAACATTAAATTGCACGTATTGACAAAATACAATTTTTTAAAAAATATATAAATTACTCGATTTTTTCTGGCTAACAACAAAAGACAGAAAAAATAAAACAAACATTTATACTGAAAAATAAAATTTATTTTCAACAAAACTATAAATCAAAATGTTTTAATAAAACAAATTACAGCACTGTATTTATGCTATGATTGCTATTGGCTTTCATTCCTTTAGAATTGATGCAGTTAGTAAAAAAGCCTGCCTAGATTCCAGCCTGATAACAGTCTTGATTAAACACCCAGTAGGATGCTACAGTAACGAAATTGACTCAGTTGAACATTTCTCCGAAAAAAGTGTCACACCATCAACATACGAAAACACCTTGCCGTCCTTTCTATCATCCTCATTCTCTATTAGGCAAGGATGATCTGTTCTAGCTGTAAGGCGACATTGATCACTGCAGTATTATCCTGCAATAATAACAGTAATAATATTAATTTTTTTTATTGTACTAATTGCTAGTGACCATGTATATTTAAAAAGATAAAAAACAGCACAAGAGCAAAGAATGATTAAGGGGACAATTCGTCTTCAGCGATAAGTATTTTTAAGAACAAAATATTTGAAAATTTTCCTTTGAATAAAGAATTCAAAATTCATAAAATTTTTAAAAAATTTAAAAATAAAGGAAATTTTAAAAATGTACTCTACCAGCATTGGACATCTGTTTCCTGCTGCTGAAAGCTATATTTTGATAATTGTATAACGGAATTTATCATTTCTTTAAAATTTACATAGGTTACTATGGGATTTCACAATCAGCATTAAAAGAAAAAAAAATGGTGCCACAGGAATATAGTAGAAAAACATAACAATAATTTTACGATATGTAACAAATAGTGATTTAGCAGATTATCAAATATTCGGCTGGATACTAACTTTTAAAAAGTATATTAATTAAAAAAATTTATATACCTTAAATTGGAAATAAAATAATAAAAAGAAAAGTGCTCAGTCAAACTGATGGCATTGAGCTCACAGGCTATTCACACTATTTGCATATTATACTCTTATTTCAAAGAAAAAGGGGAGGGGGGGTCATTAGCTCCCCTATTTACGTCCTTTATACTTAACCAATAAACGTCCAAATCTAATCAGGGAAGCGCCTTATCAAAATAAACCGGTATACAACATTTGAAGCAAATTGGATAATTCGGCATGAAAAAACTATTTATCTAAATTAAAATGGACAATTAGTCCCCGTTCCCCATTTATACTTAACCAACAGCCCCCCCCCCAAAAAAAAAAAACGAATCAGGGAAGCATCTTATCAAAATAAACCTATATAAAAAATTTGAAGCAAATCGGTTAATTCTGCATGAAAAACACATTTATCTAAATTAAGGGGAGGGAATTCGTCACCATTCCCTCCTTTATACTTAACAAATGAACCCCCAAAACTAATGCGGGAAACGTCTGCCACTCGTTCCACCCTTTATTCTTAACCAATAAACCCCCAAAATTAATCAGGGAAGTGCCTTATCACAATGAAAATATATACCAAATTTGAAGAAAATCGGATAATTCGGCACGAAAAACCCATTTATCTAAATTAGGGGGAGCATTAACCCCTTTTCCCCCCTTTTATACTTAACCAAAGAACCCCCCAAAGCTAATCAGGGAAGCGCCTAATCAGAATGAACTTATATACCAAATTTGAAGACAATCGGATAATTCTGCATGAAAAACCCATTTATCTAAATTAAGGAGGGGTGGGGGATTAGCCTCCAGTTCCCCCCTTTATACTTAACCGATGAACCTTCAAAACTAATCAGGAAAGAGCCTTATCACAATGAACCTCATACAATATCTGAAGAAAATTCCAATAATTCTGCATGAAAAAACCATTTATCTAAGTTAGGGGGGATTAGCCCCATTCACCCTTCATACTTAACCAATGAACCCCCAAAACTAATCAGGGAAGCGCCTTATCAGAATGAACCTATATTCAAAATTTGAAGCAAATTGGATAATTCTGCATGAAAAACACATTTATCTAAATTAAAGGGGGGATCAGCCCCCGGTCCACCCCTTTTATACTTAGCAATTGGACCCCCAAAACTAATCAGGGAAGCGCCTTATCACAATGAACCTATATGCAAAATTTGAAGCAAATTGTATAATTCAGCATGAAAAATCAATTTATCCAAATTACGGGGGATTGGACCACGTTCCCCCCTTTATATTTAACCAATGAACCCCCAAAACTGATCCGGGGAAGCGCGTTATCACAATGAACCTATATATAAAAATTGAAACAAATCTGATAATTCTGAATAAAAAAGTCATTTATCTAAAGTAAGGGGGGGGATTAATCACCGTCCCCCTCTTTATACTTAACCAATGAACAACCAAAACTAATGAAGGAAGCGCCTTATCACAATGAAGCTAACACATGGGCTGATAAGTTCCCGGTCTAATAAAGAAAACACAACTTTTTAACAAAACTTTATGACTTTATAACTTTAATAAATAACATAACTTTAATAATAAATAATAATAATTTAATAAATAAATAAATAATAATAATAATTTAATAAATAAATAAATAATAATAATAATTTAATAAATAAATAAATAATAATAATAATTTAATAAATAAATAAATAATAATAATAATTTAATAAATAAATAAATAATAATAATAATTTAATAAATAAATAAATAATAATAATAATTTAATAAATAAATAATAATAATAGTTTAATAATAAATAACAATTTTATAACGAAAAAGCTCCAAACAGTGTTCTAAATCATTGACTCATTGTTGTTTTTGGTCAAAAGTCAACACGCGCGGCAGCCACTTTGACAACAGCTTTTTCATAGACAAATGCTCATTCAAAATAAAACCTACACGTTTCTTGGATATCTTCAGAGTCTGAGCTATCGCCTGCAACTTCACTTTATGGTTCCCCAAAACGATTTTTTGGACTATTTTTATGTTTTCCGGAGTAACCACCTCTTTTGCGTGGTGCATCACTGGTGTCCGTACGACCACGTTTAAATTCAGCAAACCAGTCAATAATGTTTGATTTACCTAGTGCAGCGTCCGGATAATGCTTATCAAGCCAAGCTTTTGTTTGAACAGTGTTTTTTCCCATCAAAATACAATTCTTGAAATTCTTGTTTATGCATTTTTTTTTGTTTATCAACAAAGTTGTTCAAATAAAACCACTCTAACGTTTTATCCACACGGCGAATCATCATGACATCTTTTCTGCTACCTTTTAAAGGTTAGTATTTACTAAAAAAAAGCATCGGTTCGGCAATTGCAACGCCATCTGTGTGCCAGACCGGGAACTTATCAGCCAATGTGTTATATACAAAATTTAAAGGAAATTGGGTATTTTTGCATGAAAAACCCATTTATTTAATTTAAGGGGATTAGCCCTTGTCCCGCCTATATATTTAACCATTGAACCCCCAAAACTGATCAGGGAAGCGTCTTATCAGAAACAATCTATATACAAAATTTTAAGCAAATCTGATAATTCTGCATGAAAAACCCATTTATGTAAATTAAGGGGGGGAGATATTAATCACCGTTCCTCTCTTTATACTTTACCATTGAACTCCCAAAACTAATCAGGGAAACGACTTATCACAATGAACTTATGTACAAAATATGAAGCAAATTGGGTAATTTTGCATGTAAAACCCACTTATTTAATTTAGGGGGACTAGCCCCTGTTCCCCCTTTATATTTAACCATTGAACCCCCAAAACTGATCAGGGAAGCGCCTTATCAGAAACAACATAATACAAAATTTTAAGCAAATCGGATAATTCTGCATGAAAAACCCATTACATAAATTAAGGGGGGATTAGTCCCATTTCGCTCCCTTTATACTTTACCATTGAACCCCCAAAACTAATCAAGGAAGCACCTTATCAGAATGAACCTTTTATAAAAAAAATTGAAACAATTGGATAATTCTGCTTTAAAAAATCATTTTTCTCAATTGAGAGGGGGGGGGGGATTAGTCCCTGTTCTCCCCTTTATACTTCACCAATGTACCTACATACAAAATTTGAAGCAAGTTAGATAATGCTGCATGACAAACCCATTTATCTAAATTAAGGGTAGGATTGGCCCCCGTTCCCCTCGTTTATACTTTACCATTGAACTCCCAAAACTAATCAGGGAAGCGACTTATCACAATGAACTTATGTACAAAATACGAAGCAAATTGGGTAATTTTGCATGAAAAAACCATTTCTTTATTTTAGAGAGGGGGGGGATTAGCCCCTGTTCCCCTTTATATTTAACCATTGAACCCCCAAAACTGATCCGGGGAAGCGCCTTATCACAATGAACCTATATACAAAATTTGAAGCAAATCGGATAATTCTGCATAAAAAACTTATTTATCTAAATTAAGGGGGAGGAATAATCACCGTTCCCCTCTTTATACTTAACCAATGAACCCCCAAAAATAATAAAGGAAGCGCTTTATCATAATGTAGCTCTATAAAAAATATGAAGAAAATTGGGAAATTTTGCATGAAAAACCCATTTATTTAATTTAGGGGGAGATTAGCCCCTGTTCCTCTTTTATATTTAACCATTGAACCCCCAAAACTGATCAGGGAAGCGCCTTATCGGAATGAACCTATATACAAAATTTGAAACAAATCGGATACTTCTGCATGAAAAACACATTATCTAAATTAAGGGGGGGATTAGCCCCCAGTTCCCTCCTGTAAACTTAACAAATGAACCCCCAAAACTAATGCGGGAAACGTCTTATCACAGTGAATCAATATACAAAATTTGAAGCAAACTAGATAATTTTGCATAAAAAACCCATTTATCTAATTTAAGGTGGATTAGCCCCTCGTTCCACCCTTTATTCTTAACCAATAAACCCCCAAAATTAATCAGGGAAGTGCCTTATCACAATGAAAATATATACCAAATTTGAAGAAAATCGGATAATTCGGCACGAAAAACCCATTTATCTAAATTAGGGGGAGCATTAACCCCTTTTCCCCCCTTTTATTCTTAACCAAAGAACCCCCCAAAGCTAATCAGGGAAGCGCCTAATCAGAATGAACTTATATACCAAATTTGAAGCAAATCGGATAATTCTGCATGAAAAACCCATTTATCTAAATTAAGGAGGGGGGGGGATTAGCCTCCAGTTCCCCCCCTTTATACTTAACCGATGAACCCTCAAAACTAATCAGGAAAGAGCCTTATCACAATGAACATCATACAATATCTGAAGAAAATTCCAATAATTCTGCATGAAAAAACCATTTATCTAAGTTAGGGGGGATTAGCCCCATTCCCCCTTCATACTTAACCAATGAACCCACAAAACTAATCAGGGAAGCGCCTTATCAGAATGAACCTATATTCAAAATTTGAAGCAAATTGGATAATTCTGCATGAAAAACACATTTATCTAAATTAAAGGGGGGATCAGCCCCCGTTCCACCCCTTTTATACTTATTGCAAAATGAAAAGGAACCACCAGATGGCGCTAAGCGCGAAGAACTTTTTGACTGACTGACTTTTTTGTTTACTTTACGTTTGTACATAGCTTGTCGTGTATTCGTTCTGTATCGTCTTTAAGTGTGTCTACCTGTCCAATAAATAATATTCATTAGTAAAAGATGTTTCTACTTTAAAGAAGCTCATAGAACACGAACCAGAAAATTAGGTGAGATCAAACCTTTTATTTACTTTTATTGTCTAGTATGATATAAGAAAGTTTACGAAAATTCTCTTTTATGGTGCCGAAATTCCCAAGAGTTGAAATTTACAAAATGGCGCTACCTAGCGAATTAGATAAATCAAAAAGTATGCGTAAGTCTCTTAGAACATCTTTAACGAAGATTATTAACAAAATAACTGAATATTTGGCAGGAGACGAAAAAGATATAGACGAAATTGAGGATCTTAAAATTCAATTAATCGAGAATGCAGAACAAGTTTACAAATTAGATTCAGAAATTCAGAAACTTGTAGATAACTTAGAAACGCTAGAAAAAGATGTATCATCCAGTCAAGAATATCGCGAAAAAATTACGAAAACGAAAGCTAAAATTGATCGATATTTAAAGCGTAATGCTCCTAACGAAAGTAAAATAAACTCTTCTATTCTATTGTCCACAGGACCTGATGAATCAAAGAATTATTCTCACGTAAGATTACCGAAGCTTACAATACAACCTTTCGATGGGAAATATGAAAATTGGCAAGAATTCTGGGGGCAATTTGAAGTAGCTATACATGAAAATGTAAAGTTAACTAACATAGAGAAGTTAAATTACTTAAAGAATTTCTTAACAGGAGCAGCTTTAAAATGTATTCAAGGTTTAGCTTTAACACAAAATAATTACGATGTCGCGATCGGATTGTTAAAAGAAAGATTCGGAAAAAATGAATTAATAATACGATCGCATGTAAACAAGCTATTAAGCCTAAATCCTGTAAAATCTGGAGCGAATTTAAAAGAGCTTAGACAATTGCATGATACCTGTATTATTCAAATCAGAAGTCTCGAAACAGCCGGGGTAGAATTAAATAATTATGGGGGAATCTTATTCGCTATTTTAGTCAAATTAATTCCTGAAGAAATTGTGCTCGGATTCAATCGTTCCGCTACAGGCGAAGATTCTTGGAACTGTGCCAAATTATTAGAATTTCTAAAACATGAAATCGAAACGCGAGAAAAAACGTATATGTTTCGAAATGATGAAGTATTTGAAAGGAATAAAATTAAAGAGTTACCTTATCGAAAACATGAAACTCATAAAAATATACCCACAGCAGCTACATTAAATGCACTTATCAAGAAAGACTGCCTATTTTGTGCAGGGGAACACGAAAATTTTAACTGTCCCTTAACCATTAATGAACGAAAATCGAGTCTTTTACGAAAGGGTTATTGCTTTCTTTGCCTTCGCAAATCACATGTATCAAAATTTTGCCGCGAAAAAATGCGTTGCAACATTTGTACTCGAAGACATAATGTTTTAATTTGTGACGAAACTGAAAAGCAACATAACAAAAAGGAAAGCGTCTCAAAGTCTGAAAGAAAAAATGATTCCAATGCTCTGAGTTGCGCAACAACTGCAGTAAACGAAAATGTATTTTTACAAACAGCTGTCGCCTTTTTAAGTAATAATTCTCAGGAAAGAAAAATAAAAATTATCATGGATTCGGGGTCGCAAAATACGTTCATCGATAAAACGTTATCTCGTAAATTTAATTTAGAAGTTATAGGAAAAGAAAAATTAGCAATTTATGCTTTTGGGTCAAAACCAAAGAAATCTATTGTAAGAAATAGGGTAAAAGTAAATTTACGAAGCATTTATGATCCAAAGAAAATTATTTCTATAGAAGCCATTGAAACATCTTCGATATCTGAAGCTGAAATTCAAGGCCCTAGTAAAGAAATTCACAAATTTTGTAATGAAGCCAAAATACAGATAGCTGATATTGAAGGGTCTGAAAATTTAAGGGTATCTCTTTTAATTGGGTCAGACTATTTCTGGAAAATAGCTACAGGGAAAGTCAAAAGAGTTTCCGGTGCTTTAGTAGGAATGGAAACGAAACTAGGTTATGTATTTAATGGTTCTGAAGCTAAACGCAAGAATTTTAAGGATGTTAGCGTAATGAATGTTATAGTGCGTAATCAAAATTTAGAAGAATCAGACATTTTGAAAAGATTGTTCGATTTAGAAGGTTTGGGAATATCGCGTAGTGACAATCTGAATGAAGATGACGAAGTTATGAAAGAATTTGAAAATTCTACGAAACTAATCGAAGGTCGCTACCAAGTTAAACTACCATGGAACGAACATTCTGAGTCGCTACATGATAACTATAGTAATGCTAACAACCGTTTGCGAACACTTGTCAAAAGATTTAAGAAAAATCGAAATTTTCATAGTCAGTACAAGGACATTATTTCAAAGCATCTAATTCAAGGAATAGCTGAAAGGGTCAATGAAAATGAATGTGGTGATAATTCTAAGATCTATTACATGCCACATCACGCAGTAATACGCGAAGATAAAACAACGACGAAAATGAGAATAGTTTTCGATGCCTCCTCGAGTGAACATAATTTTCCGTCCCTTAATGACTGCTTGAATCCAGGTCCGAATTTAACGCCCGATATCCTAATACTTCTTTTGCAGTTCCATCTGAATAAGGTTGCCATAACGGCGGATATAGAAGGTGCATTTTTGAAAATTGCCCTGGCGCCAGAAGAAAGAGACGCAGTTAGATTTCTATGGGTTACGGAAGATTTAGACGCTGAACCCGAAGTTTTGAGGATGACGCGTGTAATTTTTGGAGCAAGATCGAGCGCATTTTTACTGAACGCGACAATTAAACATCACATCAAGAAGTATGAGGATATTTATCCAACTGCCTTCAGCGTTTTGAACAGTAGATTGTATGTAGACGACCTTATACACAGTTTAGAAGACACAGATTTAGCGTACACCGTCCACGAACAAATAAGGCTCATTTTGAGAGAAGCAGGCTTTAATATGAGAAAATGGAAAACAAATGTACGCTCATTGCAAGATCGATTTAAGGAAGAAGTTAACGATGAATCCACGTTATGCAAGGTCCTTGGCTATTGCTGGAATTCAGCAGATGATGTCTTAAGCGTTGATAGTGATAAACTTTTAAGGGATAAGGATATGGCAGAATTAAAATTTACGAAGAGAAGCGTAATAAAAACTATGGGAAGAATCTACGACCCGTTGGGCTTAATATCACCATTTGCAGTTCGGGCTAAAATACTACTGCAAGACATATGGAAGAAAAAACTCAATTGGGATGATGCTTTACCAACCGACTTAGCAAAAATATTTCAAGATTGGTGTGAAGAATTGTTTTATTTGAAGCAGATATCTGTACCAAGACATCTATTCTCAATGAAAGGAATGGAAGTTCTTACGGGCTGTCAATTTCACGTCTTCGTAGATGCCAGCAAACGAGCTTACGGAGCAATTATTTATGTACGTTTTCGTAACTCTGACGGAATTTTCCATTCCAATTTAGTCACTTCAAAGACTAGGGTTGCACCAGTTAAAGAAATAACTCTGCCGAGGTTAGAGCTTCTTGCTTCACTTATAGGAGCCAGATTGTTCGATCATATTCGACTACATTCAAGTACACCGAAGGATACGAAGACTATATTTTGGTCAGATTCCACGATTGTTCTTCACTGGATCAAGAATAATTCTCGAAAATTGACGATGTTTGTCAAGAACAGAGTAGATGAAATCAAGAAAATATCTGAACCTGATTGTTGGAATCACTGTCCTGGGAATGATAACCCTGCTGTTTTAACACGGGGTGAAAACTTAACCAGTCTAAAGGACCTGGAGCTTTGGTGGTTTGGGCCACCGTGGCTAAGGAAGTGCGAAAGTCAATGGCCACAATCCAACGTTCATACCGATCAGGAAACCAACTTAGAAAATAAAGAATATGAAGTGGTGAATATGCTCCTGACAACGAAATTTGAAGCTCTTTTCGATATCCGAAGATTTAGCAAACTTAAACGAATATCCAGAATTACTGCATGGATTCAAAGATTCATCCACAATACAAGGAATCCTCAGAGTAAGGGAAGTGGTCCCTTGGCTGCAGAAGAACTTGAATTTGCCGAAGAATACTGGATTAAACTTACACAAACGGAGCCATCATTAGTGGACCGGTGCAGCTTCTTTGCCCTCTTTCGACACTTTCGTCTCCAGACGAAATTCGCCTGGCGGAAGTTATTGCAAAATGAAAAGGAACCACCAGATGGCGCTAAGCGCGAAGAACTTTTTGACTGACTGACTTTTTTGTTTACTTTACGTTTGTACATAGCTTGTCGTGTATTCGTTCCGTATCGTCTTTAAGTGTGTCTACCTGTCCAATAAATAATCTTCATTAGTAAAAGATGTTTCTACCTTTAAAGAAGCTCATAGAACACGAACCAGAAAATTAGGTGAGATCAAACCTTTTATTTACTTTTATTGTCTAGTATGATATAAGAAAGTTTACGAAATTTCTCTTTTAATACTTAGCAATGGGACCCCCAAAACTAATCAGGGAAGCGCCTTATCACAATGAACCTATATGCAAAATTTGAAGCAAATTGTATAATTCAGCTTGAAAAATCAATTTATCCAAATTACGGGGGATTGGACCACGTTCCCCCCTTTATATTTAACCAATGAACCCCCAAAACTGATCCGGGGAAGCGCGTTATCACAATGAACCTATATATAAAAATTGAAACAAATCTGATAATTCTGAATAAAAAAGTCATTTATCTAAAGTAATGGGGGGGATTAATCACCGTCCCCCTCTTTATACTTATCCAATGAACAACCAAAACTAATGAAGGAAGCGCCTTATCACAATGAAGCTAACACATGGGTTGATAAGTTCCCGGTCTAATAAAGAAAACACAACTTTTTAACAAAACTTTATGACTTTATAACTTTAATAAATAACATAACTTTAATAATAAATAATAATAATTTAATAAATAAATAAATAATAATAATAATTTAATAAATAAATAAATAATAATAATAACTTAATAAATAAATAATAATAATAGTTTAATAATAAATAACAATTTTATAACGAAAAAGCTCCAAACAGTGTTCTAAATCATTGACTCATTGTTGTTTTTGGTCAAAAGTCAACACGCGCGGCAGCCACTTTGACAACAGCTTTTTCATAGACAAATGCTCATTCAAAATAAAACCTACACGTTTCTTGGATATCTTCAGAGTCTGAGCTATCGCCTGCAACTTCACTTTATGGTTCCCCTAAACGATTTTTTGGACTATTTTTATGTTTTCCGGAGTAACCACCTCTTTTGCGTGGTGCATCACTGGTGTCCGTACGACCACATTTAAATTCAGCAAACCAGTCAATAATGTTTGATTTACCTAGTGCAGCGTCCGGATAATGCTTATCAAGCCAAGCTTTTGTTTGAACAGTGTTTTTTCCCATCAAAATACAATTCTTGAAATTCTTGTTTATGCATTTTTTTTTGTTTATCAACAAAGTTGTTCAAATAAAACCACTCTAACGTTTTATCCACACGGCGAATCATCATGACATCTTTTCTGCTACCTTTTAAAGGTTAGTATTTACTAAAAAAAGCATCGGTTCGGCAATTGCAACGCCATCTGTGTGCCAGATCGGGACCTTATCAGCCAATGTGTTATATACAAAATTTAAAGGAAATTGGGTAATTTTGCATGAAAAACCCATTTATTTAATTTAAGGGGATTAGCCCTTGTCCCGCCTATATATTTAACCATTGAACCCCCAAAACTGATCAGGGAAGCGTCTTATCAGAAACAATCTATATACAAAATTTTAAGCAAATCTGATAATTCTGCATGAAAAACCCATTTATGTAAATTAAGGGGGGGGATATTAATCACCGTTCCTCTCTTTATACTTTACCATTGAACTCCCAAAACTAATCAGGGAAACGACTTATCACAATGAACTTATGTACAAAATATGAAGCAAATTGGGTAATTTTGCATGTAAAACCCACTTATTTAATTTAGGGGGACTAGCCCCTGTTCCCCCTTTATATTTAACAATTGAACCCCCAAAACTGATCAGGGAAGCGCCTTATCAGAAACAACCTAATACAAAATTTTAAGCAAATCGGATAATTCTGCATGAAAAACCCATTACATAAATTAAGGGGGGATTAGTCCCATTTCGCTCCCTTTATACTTTACCATTGAACCCCCAAAACTAATCAAGGAAGCACCTTATCAGAATGAACCTTTTATAAAAAAAATTGAAACAATTGGATAATTCTGCTTTAAAAAATCATTTTTCTCAATTGAGAGAGGGGGGGGGGAATTAGTCCCTGTTCTCCCCTTTATACTTCACCAATGTACCTACATACAAAATTTGAAGCAAGTTAGATAATGCTGCATGAAAAACCCATTTATCTAAATTAAGGGTAGGATTGGCCCCCGTTCCCCTCGTTTATACTTTACCATTGAACTCCCAAAACTAATCAGGGAAGCGACTTATCACAATGAACTTATGTACAAAATACGAAGCAAATTGGGTAATTTTGCATGAAAAAACCATTTTTTTATTTTAGAGAGGGGGGGGATTAGCCCCTGTTCCCCTTTATATTTAACCATTGAACCCCCAAAACTGATCCGGGGAAGCGCCTTATCACAATGAACCTATATACAAAATTTGAAGCAAATCGGATAATTCTGCATAAAAAACTTATTT
Organism: Maratus michaelseni; assembly: GCA_963931845.1. Lineage (NCBI taxonomy): Eukaryota > Metazoa > Arthropoda > Arachnida > Araneae > Salticidae > Maratus > Maratus michaelseni. The sequence continues at coordinate 170,356,744 of OZ007591.1, forward strand.
ATCTAAATTAAGGAGGAGGAATAATCACCGTTCCCCTCTTTATACTTAACGAATGAACCCCCAAAAATAATAAAGGAAGCGCTTTATCATAATATAGCTCTATAAAAAATATGAAGAAAATTGGGAAATTTTGCATGAAAAACACATTTATTTAATTTAGGGGGAGATTAGCCCCTGTTCCTCTTTTATATTTAACCATTGAACCCCCAAAACTGATCAGGGAAGCGCCTTATCGGAATGAACCTATATACAAAATTTGAAAAAAATCGGATACTTCTGCATGAAAAACACATTATCTAAATTAAGGGGGGGGATTAGCCCCCAGTTCCCTCCTGTAAACTTAACAAATGAACCCCCAAAACTGATCAGGGAAGCGCCTTATCAGAATGAACCTATATAGAATATTTGAAACAAATCGGATAATTCTGCATGAAAAACCCATTTACCTAAATTAAGGGGTTGGGGGGATTAATGACCGTTGCCCTCTTTATACTTAACCAATGAACCCCCAAAACTAATGAAAGAAACGCCTTATCACAATGAAGCTATATACAAAATTTGAAGCAAATTGTGTAATTCTGCATGAAAACCCCATTTATTTAATTTAGGGAGGGGATTCGCCCCTGTTCCCCCTTTATATTTAACCATTGAACCCCCAAAGCTGATCAGAGAAGCGCCTTATTGGAATGAACCTATATACAAAATTTGAAACAAATCGGATATTTTTGCATGAAAAACACATCTAATTTAACGGGGGGGGGATTTGCCCCCAGTTCCCTCCTGTAAACTTAATAAATGAACCCCCAAAACTGATTAGCGAAGCGCCTTATCAGAATGAACCTATATAGAATATTTGAAACAAATCGGATAATTCTGCATGAAAAACCCATTATCTAAATTAAGGGGGGATTAGCCCCCCCAGTTCCGCCCTGTATACTTAACCAATGAACCCCCAAAGATAATCAGAGAAGCGCCTTATCAGAATGAACCTATATACAATATTTGAAACAAATCGGATAATTCTGCATGAAAAACCCATTTACCTAAATTAAGGTGGTGGGGGGATTAATGACCGTTGCCCTCTTTATACTTAACCAATGAACCCCCAAAACTAATGAAGGAAACGCCTTATCACAATGAAGCTATATACAAAATTTGAAGCAAATTGTGTAATTCTGCATGAAAACCCTATTTATTTAATTTAGGGAGGGGATTTGCCCCTGTTCCCCCTTTATATTTAACCATTGAACCCCCAAAGCTGATCAGAAAAGCGCCTTATTAGAATGAACCTATATACAAAATTTGAAACAAATCGGATATTTCTGCATGAAAAACACATTATCTAAATTAAGGGGGGGGATTAGCCCCCAGTTCCCTCCTGTAAACTTAACAAATGAACCCCCAAAACTGATCAGGGAAGCGCCTTATCAGAATGAACCTATATAGAATATTTGAAACAAATCGGATAATTCTGCATGAAAAACCCATTTACCTAAATTAAGGGGTTGGGGGGATTAATGACCGTTGCCCTCTTTATACTTAACCAATGAACCCCCAAAACTAATGAAAGAAACGCCTTATCACAATGAAGCTATATACAAAATTTGAAGCAAATTGTGTAATTCTGCATGAAAACCCCATTTATTTAATTTAGGGAGGGGATTCGCCCCTGTTCCCCCTTTATATTTAACCATTGAACCCCCAAAGCTGATCAGAGAAGCGCCTTATTGGAATGAACCTATATACAAAATTTGAAACAAATCGGATATTTTTGCATGAAAAACACATCTAATTTAACGGGGGGGGGATTTGCCCCCAGTTCCCTCCTGTAAACTTAATAAATGAACCCCCAAAACTGATTAGCGAAGCGCCTTATCAGAATGAACCTATATAGAATATTTGAAACAAATCGGATAATTCTGCATGAAAAACCCATTATCTAAATTAAGGGGGGATTAGCCCCCCCAGTTCCGCCCTGTATACTTAACCAATGAACCCCCAAAGATAATCAGAGAAGCGCCTTATCAGAATGAACCTATATACAATATTTGAAACAAATCGGATAATTCTGCATGAAAAACCCATTTACCTAAATTAAGGTGGTGGGGGGATTAATGACCGTTGCCCTCTTTATACTTAACCAATGAACCCCCAAAACTAATGAAGGAAACGCCTTATCACAATGAAGCTATATACAAAATTTGAAGCAAATTGTGTAATTCTGCATGAAAACCCTATTTATTTAATTTAGGGAGGGGATTTGCCCCTGTTCCCCCTTTATATTTAACCATTGAACCCCCAAAGCTGATCAGAAAAGCGCCTTATTAGAATGAACCTATATACAAAATTTGAAACAAATCGGATATTTCTGCATGAAAAACACATTATCTAAATTAAGGGGGGGGATTAGCCCCCAGTTCCCTCCTGTAAACTTAACAAATGAACCCCCAAAACTGATCAGGGAAGCGCCTTATCAGAATGAACCTATATAGAATATTTGAAACAAATCGGATAATTCTGCATGAAAAACCCATTTACCTAAATTAAGGGGTTGGGGGGATTAATGACCGTTGCCCTCTTTATACTTAACCAATGAACCCCCAAAACTAATGAAAGAAACGCCTTATCACAATGAAGCTATATACAAAATTTGAAGCAAATTGTGTAATTCTGCATGAAAACCCCATTTATTTAATTTAGGGAGGGGATTCGCCCCTGTTCCCCCTTTATATTTAACCATTGAACCCCCAAAGCTGATCAGAGAAGCGCCTTATTGGAATGAACCTATATACAAAATTTGAAACAAATCGGATATTTCTGCATGAAAAACACATCTAATTTAACGGGGGGGGGGGGATTTGCCCCCAGTTCCCTCCTGTAAACTTAATAAATGAACCCCCAAAACTGATTAGCGAAGCGCCTTATCAGAATGAACCTATATAGAATATTTGAAACAAATCGGATAATTCTGCATGAAAAACCCATTATCTAAATTAAGGGGGGATTAGCCCCCTCAGTTCCGCCCTGTATACTTAACCAATGAACCCCCAAAGATAATCAGAGAAGCGCCTTATCAGAATGAACCTATATACAATATTTGAAACAAATCGGATAATTCTGCATGAAAAACCCATTTACCTAAATTAAGGGGTTGGGGGGATTAATGACCGTTGCCCTCTTTATACTTAACCAATGAACCGCCAAAACTAATGAAGGAAACGCCTTATCACAATGAAGCTATATACAAAATTTGAAGCAAATTGTGTAATTCTGCATGAAAACCCTATTTATTTAATTTAGGGAGGGGATTTGCCCCTGTTCCCCCTTTATATTTAACCATTGAACCCCCAAAGCTGATCAGAAAAGCGCCTTATTAGAATGAACCTATATACAAAATTTGAAACAAATCGGATATTTCTGCATGAAAAACACATTATCTAAAAATTAAGGGGGGGGGGATTAGCCCCCAGTTCCCTCATGTAAACTTAACAAATGAACGCCCAAAACTGATCAGGGAAGCGCCTTATCAGAATGAACCTATGTATAAAATTTGAAACAAAACTGATAATTCTGCATGAAAAACCCATTTATATAAATTAACTGGGGATCAGCCCCCGTTCCCCCTCCCCCTTTTATACTTAGCAATTTAACCCCCAAAACTAATCAAGGAATCGGATTATCAGAATGAACATATACATAAAATTTGAAAATTTAAAATCGGATAATTCTGCATGAAATACCTATTTATGTAAATTAAGCAGGGGGAGGGGGGGGGTGTCCGGCTTTGATAACCTGTGAGCTAAAAAAAAATTCTATTACAATGATATTTCGGGTTCTGTGAACTCCAAAAATAGCAGAATTTTCAGAACATTTATGATTTATATGTTGACATTATGACTCATTTGAACATTTTTTATTTCTTGAAATTTGCACAGTATTAACACGTGCATTTAAATACATGACAAGATTTAGTTAAAGGAAATCACAAATATGAAATAAAATCAAATTAGATATTTTTTTTTTGTTAGAAACCCACATACAAGATAATTTTTATATAAATTAGGATGAAAAACAATACAGAAATGTAACAAAAGCTATTACAGGTTTTATTTTTCTTTCTTTTTTTTAATTTTTAAATGAAGAATTGAAGCTTTTTATTTTTAAAATAAATCCTCCCCCCCCCCCCCACCTCTACTGACAAAAATTCCCTGTTTGCTTTTTTTATTCTATTTATTTTAAATTATTAGAAAAGATTAAAAGTCATTTTTTATTTTCAAAATAATGTGAGAAAAATAAAATTTAATAAATTAAATTTGAATATACAGGGTGGGGCAGTTGAAAGCTTCTGTATGCAAGCTTTTACAGCATGAATATAGGTAAAATCAACCTCAAGGTATTAAGCATATTCTACTTTACGTTTTTCACAACTAAAATATTGTCTGATATTAAAAGACTACTGAAATTTATTTTACCATATACCATTATAAATTTCGTTATAGCACCCTGACATACATTTCTCAATTTTTTAATCAACATTATAGAATTTAATGGACATTCCTTTTTAATTGAATTTTAATACACTACAAATAATAAAATGTTAAATTGATTTTATAATAATGTAGTACCTGAAAAAAAAGACAATATATGATTCTGATATGGCATCGAACACAGAAAAATCTCATGAATTTATTTTAAGATCATAGGTATTTATTGATATCTTCAGTGTTGAATTCAGGCATTTTTCTCCGAGAGGGATTTCTGTGGCTCCTGGGGGCATATTATAGAGTTACTAGGGAGGGGGGGGGGGAATTGCCCTTTTTGACCATTAAATCATAAAATCCGAAATCTTCAGAAGGGGTGGCCATTTCAATGCTCCGGGAGAGAGGAATGCCCCCCCCCCCCCGGCTATCTCCTGAATTCAACACTGGATGCCTTACAGAATTAAACAAATAAACAAGTACCTGAATTTAGAATAAGTTAAAAACTATTTAAAAAGCAGTCTACAAAAATTGAGTTTTTATTAAGATAATATCTAAGTTAGAAATTTCTGGCACATCAAAATATTTTTTTGATTGGGGATATTTTTCTCATAAAAAATAAACTGAGCGAGAAATAAGATAATATGCATTTTATTTCAGGCTACGCAGCTCCTTAAACATGTTATTCGGTTTGATAATCATGCACTGTAAATATATGGACATATCAAATTCCAAATATTAAAAATCACATAAATTTTAGTACTTACCATTGCGAAGTTAGAACTACGTAGAACAATTGTCCAATATTTAACAACATGGCGTAGGTCTTCTTCATCGAAAATCTCGATTCTGTTCTGTTATCAATCACGTGACGCCACGCCTTTCATATGTCAGCAGAGAGCGAGACTGCGCAGTAAGTCCGGTCAATGCTATTTTCCTAATTTCGGAAAGTAATACGATATAAAAAGATTATTTTTATGACTGTAGGAAAACTTTCTGTTGTGATTCGGAAAAAATATTTTATCGGTTGTTTTCCGTATCGTAAAGGAAATTTATCTTTTACGAAACGGAAAAGGGTTGGAAATTTTTTATACATTTAGTTAAACGCATGCATATCTGAAACCGCACTTCAAGCATTTATCGCTTATACATGACACTTCGGATACAGTACTGTATCCGAAATATTTTGTGTGTCCCCGTAAATGAACAGTAAATGCTATTCACATTATTATGCAACAAATATCTTGTAGTAAATCTCAGTAATATGTATACGAATTTCATTATATTTCATATAGTGTAACATAATTAAATACGCTGCAAACTCTTTTTTCCCGTAAACCATTATGTAGCCGAATAATTTTGTGAGTACATGTAAATGAATGATAAATACTTTACACTCCATATTCTACAAAAAACATGTTTTAGTGCATCTTAGAAAATGATATAAATTTCAATATGTTTGTATGTGTTACATAATTAAATGGCAACGCCCCCATAGACCATAATATAACGGAATTATTTTTACTTATCATGTAAACTAATTATGAGTGCTACACGTACTATATGCGATAGTTAGCATCTTGTAGTGATGTATATCAATGATGACACTATAAAAAAAATGTATACTTCAGTGATGTATATCAATGTCAAAGTATTTGACGCAGTGTAATATCATTAAAAATCACTGCAAAGGATTTTGCCCCATAGAGCATAATATAAAGGCATTCTTTTGAGTGTCCCTGTACACGAAGTATAAGTGCTACATACTTCATTTCAATACCGAACATGCCATAGTAAACTTCAACAACATATATCAATTGCATGGCAATCCGAGTATATTTGCGCGAGTTAAAACATGGACAGGCGGCATACAGACAGATAGACAGACAGAAAAACCAAATTCCTAAATACTTTTCCACTCTGTTGAAAAGTGTTAAAAACCACCAGAAGTTTGAAAATAGTGTTTAAATGGATTAAGCTGACTTCATATTTATATACCTACTACAAACTATACAGCTACACTATAAAAAAATGTTTTTAATACTCGAAAATATAATGTAAGCACAAAACGAAAATGTATAATGTCCTCTTCTAATTTTACCATGATTCCGAAAACCATTCTTTATCATTAGAAACCTTGGAAACCAATATCATTTATAAAAAAACCTGTTTTTTTTGCTGCCACTGAATTTCGGAAACGTTTCTGAGAAGATTTTATAGTGTATTAATTCTCAGTGTTTTAATAGTTTTCTCAAACTTCAAACCTTAATGTAGAGTTTTAGGATGCTAGGAAATCCAAATTAAACTTTTTCAGCTGCGCAATCGAATTTATACAAGCAGGATTAACAAAATAATATTAATTTTAATGTTATTGTTAATGCTGTTCATTTATTATGTTTGTCTGTAAAACATGTTTGTGGAACAGGAATATGTTTACTTGAGAATTAGCAGAATCAAAAAGACTAATATTTCGGATTAAGAAAACCGATTAATACACAATAAATCTGTCTTTTCTGTTGACATATTTTAATTTAGTGCCGGAGTGTAATATCTTATGGAAATGGTTAATCATTTTTCTTTTTAATTCGCGCTGGACAACCATTTACGAGTTATAGAAAATAGCACATCGCTTTACATTATTTTTGAAAACAAAAATCCCTTGGAGCAACAGTTTTAAAAACAGGTTTTTTTTTTCTAAATTACAATTCTTATCTATTCGATGATGTAAAAAACGAAATTATGCGATACTAAGCCGTGATGTATGAGCGGTATATTGACAACCGGTATTTCGCAGAAGCGGTCCAAAAGTGGCCTACATATGTCCGATGGCAGTATAGTTCGTAGTTTAATAAATGGGGCTTTGATGCTAAAAAGAAAAGTGATGTGATTCTCTTTCATGATGTTTCTCATTGATGTTTCTCTTTCATGAATTACTCTGGATTATTATAAAGAGAGTAGATTTAATATGGTGGAATTTTCTAAACTCTATATTGTATGGGGATGAAGTGAATTTCATTTCATTCTAATCGCATTTAAATTTACATATTGTTTAGTATCCCCAGCACTCCTTTCTCCAGATGCACGGATAACATCAAAACGGTATCGTTATTCATTTGACACCCATCGGGAGAAATCCAAAGTTGTTGGTAAAATGACACATAAACCGAATCATTTACAAACAACCTACAAGAAGAAGAACATGGTTTTATTAAATTCGCGAATGCAAAACACCCAGTGTTTCATAGTTGAATCTGTTGTTCAACTCACTAGGTTGAACTTAGGAGCGATCTAGTTGTATTATTTAAAACTTTAAAACATCATTCTTCAGTGGGCATTTACATGTAATATATCGATATCGGTCGGTGGTAGTTGCTATGTAAATCCTCTATATTTGTTGTAAGAAAATGTAACTCAATTATGATATTATTTAAATAATACTTTTTTTTTGGTAAATGGAATCTGGTTATGCATTTGGTCACGTGGGTTAATATTAAGACGTATCAAATTTACATCTTGATGCATTTGATATATAATATTTAAAACAAATATTTATATCAACAATCTGTTTCTTTATATAAACTTGAACAGTACTGTCATAAAATAGAACTGCATATAACTGCTATATTTAATAGTATGTGTAATATTTGTATGGCTGATAAGAATTAGGGAAACATTTTCGTTAATAGTTTTACTATTCTTAGAAAAAATATATAGTAATGATTTCTGAACAGAGAATTAAGTTAAAAATAACCTTTTCAAGATAATATAACAAAAATGTAATAATAAAAATAAATGAAACATTCTGTTTGATATAGGTTTGCAACATACGTTTTCAACTACATCGTAGGAATAAATATTACTTAAACATTGGCACATACTGGCATTTTTAAAATAAATATATATATTTTTAAAATTAATTATGGAATATCTTACTCAAAATAAACTATTTACAACTATTTTTAGCGTTTATTTTTTATTATTTAATGCTCAGTTTTTTAATTAAATGATTACAAATCTTCATTAGAGAATTTTTAATAAAATCCTTTATTTACTAGAAACAACTACATTTCATTAACATATTTTATGAAAGAACTAATGTAACGGCTTTGTGCTTTCTATTATCTTATAATATTTCCCATTACTGAAGAACGCCAAGCTCATTTTCCAAGACTTGAAGCTTTTTATCCTAGAGTAATTAAGTAAAATATAAGAGAGTCAACCTTAAATTTATTAATCTTTTAAGAGAGAAATTTTACGAGGTTTTTCTAGGTAAATTATACAGAAAACATAAAAGGTATACGAAATAATTTTTCATAATTTCTGTTTTACTTTAGTAAAATACAAAATATGATGCTTGACGAGGAAATTTATTAAATATACTTTATCATATGTTGTACATAAAAACTATTATTCACCTTTAAATATTGTATATAATTGGACACGTTAAATACCTAAATGTACAATGTTATGCCCTGAAATGAATAATACAGAATTATAAATTGTTTAATTGATAATAAAAAGTATAAAGAAGATTTTATAAGACTTACCAAGAATATAATAGGGATAATTGCAAATCATACTTTCTTAAGAATGAGTTATGCAAAGACTCTTATGACAATGAAATACCCATTTTCCTACTTATAATTAAATACAAGTGTAGGAAAGTGTTGGTAACCATGCAGGGAGCGACCACTTCAGTTTTCATATGCCAAGCGGCCGTCTTTACTCAAAATTATTATTATTTTATAATTAAAACTGCATAAAAGTTACATTTTTGGACAGATTTTTCAAAAACAATTAATGTTTGAGGGATGAGTGGTATTCAAATATGGTTATATTCTGAAATAAATTTTTTAGAATTTAGGCTGACAGACCAATACCACATTCCTCCAATGTAAATAAACACAAGAGATTCGTTCATCGTGAACGCTAAAATATTTGACCATGAAGGTGAATGATGATGAGAAAATGCAATAAAATTGTTTCAGGGCTATGGAATTAGACATAAATAAAGTTTTTTTTTGCGAGGTACCGGATACGACATTTGTAATTCCATAACTGCAGTTTAAATTCGCAAATCAAGTTTTTCAGCAATTAATATATATGACTTCATTTGCCTATTAAACAATTAAATCAGTTTTAGAAGTAGGCCAAACTTTGTTTTCCCCTATTTATTGAACATGAATCAATTTATTATTATTATTTGATCATATCCACGTGAAGCATTTTAATTTGCTATTTTTTGAATTGTAAATATATTTTAAGTTATAAATTACATTTTCCATTGACTCTGAGATGGATTTAGCCATTTGGCTGTTATCTGATGATGAGAAAATGCAATAAAATTGTTTCAGGGCTATGGAATAATACATAAATAAAGTTTTTTTGCGAGGTACCGGATACGACATTTGTAATTTCATACCTGCAGTTTAAATTCGCAAATCGAGTTTTTCAGCGATTAATGTATATGATGTCATTTGCCTATCAAACAATTAAATAAGTTTTAGCAGTAGGCCAAACTTTGTTTTTCCCTATTTATTGAACGTGAATCAGTTTATTATTATTATTTAATCAAATCCACGTGAGGCATTTTGATTTGCTATTTTTTGCATTGTAAATATATTTTAAGTTATAAATTACATTTTCCATTGACTCTGAGATGGATTTAGCCATTTGGCTGTTATCTGATGATGAGAAAATGCAATAAAATTGTTTCAGGGCTATGGAATAATACATAAATAAAGTTTTTTTGCGAGGTACCGGATACGACATTTGTAATTTCATACCTGCAGTTTAAATTCGCAAATCGAGTTTTTCAGCGATTAATGTATATGATGTCATTTGCCTATCAAACAATTAAATAAGTTTTAGCAGTAGGCCAAACTTTGTTTTTCCCTATTTATTGAACGTGAATCAGTTTATTATTATTATTTAATCAAATCCACGTGAGGCATTTTAATTTGCTATTTTTTGCATTGTAAATATATTTTAAGTTATAAATTACATTTTCCATTGACTCTGAGATGGATTTAGCCATTTGGCTGTTATCTGATGATGAGAAAATGCAATAAAATTGTTTCAGGGCTATGGAATTATACATAAATAAAGTTTTTGTTGCGAAGTACCGGATACGACATTTTTAATTCCATACCTGCAGTTTAAATTCGCAAATCAAGTTTTTTAGCGATTAATATATATGACGTCATTTGCCTATCAAACAATTAAATCAGTTTTAGAAGTAGGCCAAACTTTGTTTTTCCCTATTTAATGAACGTGAATCAGTTTGTTATTATTATTTAATCATATCCACGTGAGGCATTTTAATATGCTATTTTTTTTAATTGTAAATATATTTTAAGTTATCATAGAAACTCGACAGAGTTTCTCGCCAAGCATAAGAAACATCAATGCATTGAACCGTAAATGAAAGGAATTTCCGCCAATGGATGCCAAACGATTTTACAATTTTTTTTTTTTAACTCTGTTTAGTTTATATTTTGCGGACGGGAGAAAACGGGTTTTTGACACATCTATATCTTACGTTCTATTTATGATAGAAACAAAATTCTTGAATCTATGGAATGGGGCGTGCCACGGGACTAAGAATTCAAAAGTAAAGCAGAATCCGACGAATAGTTTTTCAGTAAATGCGATTTTAAAAGTGCTGTTTTTTGAAATTTTTAAATCTTGTTCAGACCAAAAACTGTTGACAGGACTACAGCAATGTGTAATTATCGGATTTTTACCCAGTTTACGTTATTTGAATCGTTTTTATGAGTAGTTCGGACCTTTCTAAGTTTCATGTAAAAATATTAATTAGTTTTTGATTTATATCAGTTTAAAGTTGTTGATTCCTATACTTAACATAGAGCAAAAAACTGTTGACAGGGCTACAGCAATGTGTAACTATCGGATTTTTACGCGGTTTACGTTATTTGAATCGTTTTTATGAGTAGTTCAAACCTTTGTAAGTTTCATGTAAAAATATTAATTAGTTTTTGATTTATATTAGTTTAAAGTTATTGATTCCTATAGCTAACATAGAGCAAAAAAATAATAAATGACCCAACTCTTTTAGGAATGGTCGTATACACATGATATTAAGATATGTTATTACACTCGACCCAAGTAAGCTTCCTATTACAAAAAATCTTAACATTTAAGGTTCGTTTACAGGGTCTCACAAAAGATCTTTTGATATAGGGCTAAAGCGTTGTGTAATTATCCGATTTTTACGCGGTTTGCAGCAATTGAAATGTTTTTATGAGTAGTTCAAATGTTTAATATTTCGTGTAAAAATATTAATTAGTTTTTTATGTATACCACTTTCAAGTGATTTATTCCAATACTTAAGATGAAGCAAACAAAATATTAAATTGTCTAACTCTTTTCAAAAAGAACGTATGCGCATGATGTTAAAATATGTTACTACGAACTACCTAAGTTAGTTTCCTATTGTAAAACAGAATTGTAGAATTTACTGTTCGTTTACAGGGTAACTCAAAAGATTTTTTAATAAGACTAAAAAGTTGTGTAATTAGCAAATTTTTCCGTTGAAGTACATGATTCCTGTACTTAACACAGAGGAAAAACAATAGTAAATTGCATAACTTTTGTCAAATTCGCTATATACACAAGATATTCAAATATGTTACTACATCCTCTCTATTGTAAAGCGGCATTGAAGCATATACGTTTCGTTTACAGAGTCTCTTAGAAGATCTTGATTAAACTACAACCGATGTATATTTACTGAGTGAGATGTATTTTAATGATTTTACACTGTTTCAATCTCTGTAAGGTTTCATTATCTTGCTTTAAAATTTAATATGAGATCATTTTGTCCGTCTGAAATCTCGCCGATGTTAAGCTCTAAATTTATTCATATATGGTATTTTCATCGATTAAAAAAACTGTGTTTATTTATAAATATATAATTCTAGCGTATTAGGAATTGATTGAAATAGCGATTACAAAATTCCAACTTTACGTTCATGCGCTGAGTAATAGAATGTAAAAATGTTGATACCCCAAGATTACAAGTTTTGCGTTTAAATATTTGCCGTTCATTGAATCTCCGTCTATGACGAACTTAAAATGCTAAATTTCGTATACAATAGGTGATCGGTAACGAACTGTTCGGTTTACGAACAAATCGGTTAACGAACACTTTTGCGTGAGATTTTTATGTTCGGAGAACGAACTCCTCACGAAACAAAGCCATGATGAAGCAATGCCGTGTTTCATATTTGCCGACCTATACTTATTGCCTCTATTGTCAACTTTGAGAACATTTTAACAGTTGCATACATATGTCCTAATTAATTCATGGACTGCCGGAGATTGGGGACCTATATTTTAGGATCACCGAATTGGAATGAACAGACTATATGAACAGAAATCACTTTAATAGTTTTTATACTTTTGCAAACGTTGCGAATTTTATATTTTTCAAATTCTCGAAACGTTGAGTTAAAAAACTTAAACAAATAAAAAACTTCTAAGGTGCTCAGTAACTTTCAAAAATAATATATTTAATATGTTAGTATAAAAATCCCTGTAAATTTTTATACTAATAGAAATAAGTTCGTGGGGGAAAAAAAATGTTGATTATTCTCGGTAAAGTATGCTTCATAAACTTATCGTTGTAATTGACCGAAATAAAGTGCTTCTTATTTTTTCACATTTTTCTGAAACTGTAGTATTATAATTAGTTTGTAAACTACTGTAAAATTGTGTAATTTTTTGTTTTTGAATGTATATAAACGGAAGAGTGATATAAACAAAAGAAAAAGGAAAATAAATATGTCATAAATAATCTGATGAATACAATGTAAGGAAATTAATATAAAAGTTTCCCAGTTGTTATGGTAGCGACATGTACATTGGAATAAGTCACTCAATAAATTGTATAATTCTGATGTATAATTCTGTTTATAGCATCACTATTATTTTTTTGCCCCTTTTATCTTTTCTTTTCTGAATAAAAATGGAATCCGTATAATTGAAATTAAATACCTTACAAAAAGGAGTGATATCTCATCAAAAACAACTCGTTGTAAATGATCCCGCCAAGCCACAAACCTAAAACGTCAGTCACAAAAAGAAGTGATATCACATAAAAAGAAACGATATAGAAGTGCATACTCCGAGTCCCGTGTAAAAATCTATCACCACTCATAATGTTTCCAAAGGACTCGGAGTGAGGTACAGTATGTGAAAACTGCTTGGCGACCTGCAGACTTTTATAATGTTTGCGTTTCCTGCAATTACATATGACTATATTATTTTAATTTAATTTAATTTAATTTAATTTATTTATTTTGCTCCCATAAAATTGTAAAAAGTTGAAGCTTCTGTGTTTGCATGTCCTTTCTTATTTATGAGCTTGAAAAATCAATTTGTTGATTTTATTTACCATTATTTAAACTAGAAACACCACTCTTACGAAGAGGATTTTTTAAGTAAACATGTAAAGATTTTGAGTTTGTAATATATATATATATATATATATATATATATATATATATATATATATATATGATGATAATACGCATATTAATAACATTGTACCTTATAATAAACGTTAACTAAATTGAGATATATTGCAGTAATTCTAGCGTAAGCGGAATCGCATACATCTGGGGAAAAATCCGTTCTGTCAGTTCTTTCGCATACAAAAATATTTAAAAATTGATGTAACAAAAATTAAAAATTTATTTTTTTCGATTTTTAAAATTGATATACTGCATATATTATAAAAGCCTGCAGGTCGCCAAGCAGTTTTCACATACTGTACCTCACTCCGAGTCCTTTGGAAACATTATGAGTGGTGATAGATTTTTACACGGGACTCGGAGTATGCACTTCTATATCGATTCTTTTTATGTGATATCACTTCTTTTTGTGACTGACGTTTTAGGTTTGTGGCTTGGCGGGATCATTTACAACGAGTTGTTTTTGATGAGATAAATTACATCAATTGATGAGAAAATGCAATAAAATTGTTTCAGGGCTATGGAATTATACATAAATAAAAAAATTTTGGCAAGGTGCCGGCTACGACATTTGTAATTCCATGCTTGCAATTTAAATTGAGTTTTATTGTATTATTTTATTACATAATATTTATTTGTTCCTTCATTTTATGTATATTTTTTAATTGAATTAATAAAATAGTACAGGAAAGTCTGTAATTTTCCTGATAATTTTTTTAACTTTTCACTTTTGTACCAAAATTGTTAATTTTTTTTAAATGTTACATTTAACGTAACTATTATGTTTGGAACAATGATGTTGGTGTACTGAAAAAGTGTTGAATTAGTTTTACGGATGTAAAGAACACATGTAAAGGATATTTCCATTCACTGTTGCCTGGAATTAACGGTAGTAATTTTTCCGTGGAATTGAAGCAAAAATCATATTTATAGTAATATATTAGGTCTATATCACCATTAAAAAAAAAAAAAAAAAAAAAAAAAAAGCTTTGTCCTGGATGATTCATCAACGCACAAACGAAACTACTGAATCTAGAAATTTGATTTCTTGAGTATATATTCCTAACTGAGATCTATTTAGAAAGGCTTTCTTTGAAATTCAACTACTAGGGTTAATATAGGGTGTGCCAAATGTTTTTAGTCATTTCGCCATATCTCAGCAGCAGTTGTACGTAGGAGTGTGAAATGCATCATGAAAAATATACTAAATAAATGTTTGATCTGTATTTCAGCGATTTTAGAAATTGAACCTCCAAGGGGGTGAAAGGGGATATTGAGACCCCCCCCCCGCAAAAAAAATCCTTAATAGAGTCTATAGCCAACTTGTGCATTATAGCTTGCGTGGTTTAAACAAAACTAATTTTATTGTTTTAACCATTGTTATTACTCTCAGAATCTGGAAACTACATTGTCGCCAGCATCGCTTATATTTGTCGCCAACCTTGGTTATGAACCCAATAATGGAAGATTAGACGAATAAGACAAGATATGCACAAGACGTTTTACCAAGGAAAATTTAGGACTTTTCCGTTATACGATTACTTTTCTCGCCAAGCGTAATAATTGGCAAAAATGAAATATTCGAAAAAAAAAAAAACATTGTTTGTAAAAGAGTATTCATTAAAAACATAAAACATTTCAAAATTACAGACTTTTACGAACTATTTTATTATATCCATACAAATATATCTACAGAAAAAGATGTACATTAAATTGAATGTGGATAAAAATAAAAAAGTGCCACAAATCATTGAGTTCTGCCAAACCACATTCTAAAATACGCTAATTTTTGCACAATAACAGGATAAAAAATAGGTAATGTTAATAATATAAGTATTTTTGCACAATTGGAAGGACGTCGTGTAATATGAAATAGTCAGTTGAAGTTACTTTAACGTTTTGTTTAAAAATGACTTGTTACATTATAAATTTAAAATACTTGTTTTATGTTTTCACTTATGGTAGAACTAGTTTAGTCTCATAAAACATGAATAGAAACTCCGTAGCAGCTGTAAATATCATACAAAAATTAAGTAAAATCGCTAAGGTAAATTTTCAATTCACTATTACAAAAATGAAAAAATAATCACGAAAATTCATATGGACAGATAGCGTAACGTGAAAAATGGGTATACGAAATTAACCCGTTAACGCTCAAATTAATTCTAATTGAAAAATTTTATTGCTTGTCATATATTTTAGCAAATAAACAAACATAAGTAAGTTAAACGCGAAAATAAAAAAAAATCCAAATTTAGATTTTAAATTACAGCGCGTCCTCTTTTGAAGACGATGGGCGTTGGGCATAAGAAAATTACAGGAATGTTCATATGAATGAACAGTAATGTTAGAATAATAATAACAGAATTAAATGATAAGAATAAACACTGCATATATTTTTAGAGGTAATTTAATAATTAGAATTAAAAGAAATAAAATCCAAAGTTACTATCATTGACAGTTTATTTTGTATAGAAAAGTACCTATCCTAGTGTGGAACACATAATAAACATATATATTTCGCATGAAATATA
The DNA here is from genome assembly GCA_963931845.1 of Maratus michaelseni. NCBI lineage: Eukaryota > Metazoa > Arthropoda > Arachnida > Araneae > Salticidae > Maratus > Maratus michaelseni. The sequence continues at coordinate 170,373,253 of OZ007591.1, forward strand.
GGAAAGCAAAGAATGTAAAGTGTTACATTGCATTTTTACACGGTAGGTACGATGTTTAGTATTACAGCCTTCCTGCTGACATCTTCTTTGCTTATCTGTTTCACTAACAAAATGCCCATTTTTATCCTAGCATACATCTTGGACAATTTTTGTTGAAGATGACGCAGTGATTGCACGGCCTACTTTGCAACGAATACTTTCTCCAATTTTTAACAGGGATGAGATTTCTTCGACTTTTTGCATACCAGTATAATCTTAGAGAAAATGTTTTTTTTTATTTAATAGGAACATTCTGCGATTTAACAGACCAACAATTTCTCTAAGATTATACTGGTATAAAAATGTCGGAGAAATTTCATCCCTGTTTTAAATAGGTCACTGCGATTTCACGGCGGAAACCGTTTAACAATTTTTTTTGTTTTCTCCATAAGTTAATTTGTACTACAAACATGAGTTTATAATAGACATGTCTATCATTCTGGTAAAGAGGCATCAATACCATTCCTTTCCCCTTACTGATATTGAGTATTTTTCTAAATACCTCTCATTCTAATCGACTCCACCCATATACGTAATTCTAAGTATACACTATAGATATGGAACAGAAATTGTTTCTTTCTTTATCCTAAACCAGCACTTCTCTTGAACCACTGGATCTATTTTCTCAAAATAAATTCCTATTGTGACAGCTTTGGTGTTATTTTATCTATCTATAAGAATGTCATTTTTCTTTATTGAATCGATAGTCGTAATATCCCATAGCTACTTTTTCCACTTCGATCACGGGTTTTAATGGATAATAACAACAAAGAAATAGAACTGGTGGTTTTTATATTTTAGTTTTTGTATTGATATATACAAAACGGCAAAATACACCAAAACAGAGGAAAGTTTCTGAAAGTGTTATACATCTCCTTATTCAAAGATTTAAGTGTGCTGGAAAATGCCATTTGAGGCAGGAATTCAAATAAATGCAAGGATTTTACAATAACGCATTGTTTTTATTTTCTTCAATTTTTACAAGAAAAACGTATTGAATGTGTAAAAAATTTTGACTTTCGCTTTTCCACGGTTTTATACGTTTTAGAAGGTCCTTAAAATGATTGGACTGTTTTTAAAAAATATCTGTCTGTGAGTCTGTCTGTGTGTCACTCTGTGTATGGGAAAATTTGTGGTTGCCCAATCTCACGAACTAATGCATGGTATTTATTCAAACTTAAGATTCAGTTAAAATTTGACATAAATTGGTGCTAAGAGATTAGGTTTTGGTGTAAATCTCCCAACAATTGCCATTGCTTTTTCACGATTTCTGCGATAACCATATCTCAAGAACTAATGCATGGAATTGCACCAAACTTCACATTCTGTTACACCTTGACATAAATAGACGCGGATTGGGTTTGGTATAAATCGCCCAACAGTGGGCGCTGATATGCTGTATAATTCACATTTTCCGCGATAGCTATATAAAAAGAAATAATGCAATGTATTTCACGAAACTCATATTCTGTTAGACCTTGACATAAATAGATCATTATTCAGACTAAATGTCTTCCTTTCAGACTAAATGTCTTCATTTCAGACACATTATCAGTATTCCGACATTTTTACAAGTTCGTTTATGCCTTGATTATAGTAAGACACTTGTTTGTCTTGCACTATGCGTGTATTCCACCCAATAAGTTTTGCTGCTATGCTCTGTTTTTTTTTTTTTTTTTTTTTCCAGCGATAATTATATATCTCAGGATCGAATAAATTGTCATTTAATTGTAGTTGCAGCCGATTTGATTCATATAGAAAAAGGCTTTGTGAGGTCCACAGAATATTAGTTTTATTTCAATTTAGCAGAATAATTAATGTTAATAGTAACCTTATCAATCAAAAATGTAATTGCTAAGAAAAATAAAAACGACTTATAGAGATTGTTTCTTATTTTATTGAACTTCAGTTGGTGTATTTTAACGTGAGTGGTTTGATACAATAGATTTTGTCGCAACCCTTTATTGTTATAGGCAATGTTTTTAAACGATATTGTTGCCAATGTACCCCACTTTGACGCGCTGTAGGCGATCATGTATAAATTGGTTTTATGTGTCCCTTGTAAAAAGAAAATTACACGATTCGATAGCTATTTTAAAAAAACATAAGTAATAAAAGTTATGCATAATGATACACAGAAAAATACAAACGTATTTTATAACCTTCTTTGTTAGAAGTTGATTAAATAACTTATGAATTTAAAAGAAGTATTTGTTAAATATAAATATCACTATTATTTTGATTATAGGATATACTATTTAAATTTATCATAAAAATAAGAAAAATAACCTAAATGGTGCACATGCGGCTTAACATTTTTTATTTTTCCAAAACTTGGGAGAAATATACATTATTAGTGTCTCAGCGTTGTGAAAAAACACAATATGAAGAAACAAAATAATCGTTTGCAGTTTGACATTTATTGAAATCAAAAACATAAAAAAGCTGGCTTACATTTTTATTATATTAATTTTTTTTTATATTAATCATTAAAAATCCATAAATTAAGTTACAGTTTTGAGGTAAAGTTTATCAGAGAGCGATTTTTTAGTACTGTAAAAGCTGAATTTATGCTATACTCTGAAACAAAGCTGAGAATGGTGAAATAAAATACCAAATTTCAAAATCTAGTAAAACAATCCCTTAAAAATTACTTTTCTTTAAAAAAAAAATTACATCACATTTTTAAAGAATCTCTTCAAGGGGTTCTGGGTACACGTTGGAATACATCTGTGCCCAATGTCTTAGTGCTGGCTTTATTCATCCCAGCCTGAGTGTGTAAAGAGACAGATAGACTCACAAACTCTTTGTTTTTATAAATGTAAATACATAGATGAATTAGAACATCGATATTTATAACAAGAAACAGTACACTATAATGATTACAAAAAGTTTTATCAAAACTTAATTTTTGATGTTGCTGTTATGTTGATGTATTGTCTAGTAGGATGATTACAATTGCTTAGCTAGAAAAAACATGCAATCCTTTTAATTTTTTGAGTTTGTGTTGTAATTTTTTTACAAGCAAAAAAAACTAATAAGATTGAAATTATCGTTATTGTACATCAATAATTGTATGGAAAAATAAAGATTTTTTTAAAAATCCGTGAAAACATTTGTATGTGAGAGAGAAATATAACTTGTGATTCATATAAATTAACCCTCTAACTCAAGTGAACCTTATAATTGGCTCCTAAATTAAATGTAAAAAAAGCGGTGTTTTAAATTTGATTTTTGACTTATTTTAATTTTGAGTGAGTTATACTATCTTTTAAAAATCCAGATCACATATATAACATAAACCATTATTCTTACTTAGTCTAGAATATAATTTTAATTGTGCCAGTTCAAAGAATAATTCGCGAGAAAAAAATCGGCAGTGAAAGATTAAACAAATAGAAAAATAGGGCGATTTAGGTAAAATAAATAAATATATATTTTATAATATATTTTATAAAGTGTTTTATTTGAATTTATGAAATAATTTTTACAGATAATTTTAACGCTTAACTGTATCATTTATTTCATTTAATTGAACACATACAGCTTAATATTAGTACTTAGTCTAAAATTAGATTCCATGAGTTTTCTTTTGCCGTATGCGAGTATTCTCTAGTTACATATAAAAAGAATATACAGTGGAACCCCGATTTTACGTAACCCGTTTCGTACGTTATCCCGCTTCCTACGTTATTTTTCGTCGGTCCCAGAAAATTCCTATTATGATAATGTTAAAAGTACCTCGATTCTACGTTATTTACTCTTAACGTTTCCCGCTTAGTACGTCATTTTAGGCAAAGTACCTCAGGAATTTTTATCTTTTTTCACTCATGGAAAATTTTTTAAAAGAACAAAAATGCTTTCCACTTGGTCAACTGGTTGTTCTTTACCAAAAACAGTTCTTCCCCTCCCCATGAATATTCCCTTAAGAAAGTAACGATAAACTATTATTTGTCTATCAGCACTTGACCAAACCTGCATCACGTGATATCGGGAGGGGGCGATCTTTTTTCGTCGTTCATTTATGATGTCTCAATGAAAATGTTTCTCTGTAGCCGAAAAAGCAGAAATTATCGAAAAATCCAAAATTTCGAAAGGAACTAAAGTGGATCTCGTAAAATCGTTCGGTATCGCTTATTCCACGTTACAAACCATCCTAAAACAAGAGGTCACTGTGGAATTAAAATCTGAAAAACTGGGAAATTTGTCAAAGAAAAGAAAAACATTGAAAACCTCTCCTTTTGAGGAGCTGGAAAAGCCCGTTCAGCCAAGATTACAATCAATGGCTCAGTTTTGTAAGAAAAGGCTCTTGAAATTTCTGCTCGACTTGAAATGCAGAATTTCATGGAATCCAACTGTTGGATCAACCGATTCAAGAAGAGGTATAATTTGTCTTACAAGTTTATTTGTGGTGAGGCAGATGGAGTAAATACTGCTGTCGTTGAGGAATGGACGGAAATAAACTTTGCCTTCTCTTGTGTGTAATTGCTCAAAAAAGACATGTTTAACACAGATGAGACCGGATTGTTTTTTAATCCATTCCGTAATAGAACAGACACCGTGAAAGGAGAAACGTGTCACAGTTCGAAACTATCAAAAGTGCGATTAACAGTTTTGTTATTTACGAAGGCAGACGAAATTGAGAAGCTAACACCCTTTGTGATTGGTAAATCCAAGAAGCCCCGATGCTTCAAAAACATTAAAAGTTTGCCGACAGATTACAATGTCAACCACAATGCTTGGATGACCCAAAATCTTTTTGAAGATTTTGTAAGAAAATTAAGTATAAAAATGAGCTTACAAAAGCGAAAAATAATTTTATTCGTAGACCAGTGCATTCATGCTAATCTGAATTTAAAGAATGTGCGTATAGAATTTTCCCCACCCAACTGTACCAGTTTACTTCAGCCATATGTGACTTGGAAATAAACAGATCCTCCAAAATGTATTATAGAAAGCAATTGGTAAGAAAAGGCCTTTTTGACTTGATGCTGGTGAGCTTCAAGATGCTGGGAAAACAAAACTAAATGTGCTGGATGCTCTTCATTTCATCTCATCGGCGTGGGATAGTGTAGATGAAAAATGCATGTCAAATGCTTTCCTGAAGGGAGGATTTTCAAAATTTGAAATTAACGGTGAAGCGCCGCCGGAAGAGGTCTCTATGGAAGACTACACAAAAGAGGATGAATTTATACGTGCAGACATCAATGTTGATGAGCACATTGATTGTGATAAGTATGTTATCGCTAGATATTCAGACTATTTCCGATTTGATTTCGCAATATTAAAGTGAGGATGATATTGATGAAGATCCAGAAGATATCGGACCCTCATCGGCAGAACCCATTGCGAGTTTAAAAATTAAAAAAAAAAAAATTGACTAGACATGAAAATTAAGAAAAAAATTTGCATGTATTGAAAATAGAGTATATGTGAAATTACACTTAAAAAGAAAACGCAATAAAGAATAACAGATTTTTTTAAATACTTATATGGTATTGGTAAGTTTATTTTTGTATAATTTGTTTTCTTGAAGTGTTTTTCTCTATTTGACCCCGATTTTACGTTTTCCCGTTTCGTACGTTTTTTTCTGCTAGTCCCGTGAAAATCGTAAAATCGGGGTTCCACTGTATAATATTGAATGCAAATGCATTTATAGAAAAACAACCTCCATTTGATGCATGCAACTGAAACGTGCATGTAACTGATCAGCTACACTATATATCGAAGTGTTAGCATTAACAAATAGTAACAATATATTTAAATAAAAGACTATAGAAATCCGGAGTGTTGAAATGATATGATTGTGCCATTAATAATTCGGGAACGTTTTGTCTGAATCAGGCAAGATATTTCAACTAACGTATATATTTTATAGAAAGATTCACTGGCTTTAACTTAAAATCGCCTGATATCGGTTGAACTAACTTAACGCTCACAAATCGTTTCAGTAAAATTGTCTTTTATACCATTAACTCAAAATCGGGTATTTTACGGGTGTTTTTTACTTAACACAATATCCCCCTTAACATTTTTAAAAGGAAGAAACACCTCAGAGCAATAATCGATTACAGTCCATTTACTGCTATTGGTTGCTTCTTATGGAACTCACTGAAAAAGAAAACAGTAATAATCTTTAACGTTCTTAGAAATTTTAGCTCTTTAAATAAAATGACCATTTTTCTTATCTTGTGTAATAATTTTATAAAAATTACCAATACGCAGACGAGAAAAATATTTTATTATGAGAAAATTTTCTAATTAAAAAAAATTACTTTTGAAAAAAAACAAAATATAGTTTTGAAGCCATACCTTTGTGTTAGACACATTTCAATAACTTATTTTTTTTTTAAGTTTAATCCTCTATTAATAAATTCCATTAATTACTCTTCTGTAAAGATACATGTAATCAATTTCAATTTTCGATTTTGTCTCTAAAAGAGAATTATTATTTTTTTTTATACAACTAATATAATAAATACATATTTTATCTATAGGGTGTTCACTAAATTTTTGTCCTCCATACCCCCATTAAATTTGGAACGGTGACAACTATAGTCCAAAACGTGGTATCTAAGTATAGTAAAGTAGCTGTATTCCACACTAAGAAACTGCTTACACAGACACCTATCCAAAACTTCGCAGTTAGCGTTTCTATCTTAAAACCGGTACGATATGCGGTACATACAAAGACAAAGTTGTAGATCTTTGTAGTTCTTCTTCGATGTAGCAATCAATGCTGTCTTATATGAAAGAATAACTTTATTGGAAGTCTTGAAAAGTAATATTTTTATATTCAATCATTAGTTTTAAGTATTGGATTTACACATACAACATTCACTACAAGTCGCCACCCTTTCTCTCTAACTCGGGAACGCATCAGAATTTCGGAAAACTAAAATATCTCTCAGATTAAGTTGAGCGGGATCTCATTTGTTTAACATAAATTTGGGTAACTGGCACATAAGTGCCCTTGGATTGGGGGTGTGGGTGATTTCAAGCTTTAAAATTTTTATTACAAACATCTAGTTTTCACAATTTATTTGGATTCAGTCTTAAGAGTTATCTTAGGATTCCAAACAGGTGGTCACTAGGTCAAGAAGTTTAGGAATTGCGAAGGTTTAAAGTTTGGAACTCCTAATTCGAAATTCATATTTAACTATTGCAAAACAGATTGCAATGTAGGAAGTTTTGTAAGCATACATCAAAAACTGCTTGACAGAATTTTGGATTCGCATGTTTCAAAATTCTAGAAATCGATTTCTGTTAAAACATTCGTAGGTTACAATTAATTTGTTTTTTCGAAAAATTATTTCCCCAAATGTATATATAATTTTTTAATTAAGTTTTCAAAAAATACGAATTGTAACCTATGAATTTTTTAACATATATCATATTGTTGAAGTTTCAAATATGCGAATCCATTCCACTAAGCAGTTTGAGTCATGCTTAAAAAACTCTCCGAATTTCAATCTGTTTTGCAATTATTAACTAGTCGGATGTGCCGATCACATAACTTTCTTGTATCTCACACAGGTTTCGCATACACTAAAAATAATCAGCAACTTAGATTAAGGTCTAATTGAATCTAAAGTTTAATTAAGTTCCGTGCATTAGTTAATGAGACATGAACTAAAATATTGTAAATCCTGCAAAATGTAGCATAAAAGCGTCACCTGTTCGGAGATTTAGACCAAAACCTAATGATCAATAACTTATGTCAACGTCTAACTGAATCTGAAGTTTGATGAAAATCCGTGCATTAGTCCTCGAGATATAGTTATCGTGATAATAATTAAAAAAGTAGCATAGCAGAGTCACCTGTTGGGCTATTTACACCAAAACGTAAGCAGCGCATCTATTTATGTCATGATCTAACAGAATCTGAAGTTTGATGAAATTCCGTGCATTATTTCTTGAGATACAGCTATCGTAAAAATCATGAAAAAAGTGGTATAGCAGCACCACCTGTTAGGATATCTACACCAAAACGTAATCAGCGTCTATTTATGTCAAAGTCTAACTGAGTGTAAAGTTTGATGAAAATAAGGGCATAGGTTCTTGAGATAAAGCTATTGCGGAATATTGCAAATAATCATCATCTAACAAACAACTCTTAATTAATTTATCATAATTTATACACAAATAAGAAATGTAATAGCAAATAATTGAAATGCATGATATAAATTCTTGAATGTTAATAATACGTTTATGCTTAAATTATAAGCGAGTAAGAAACAATGTTTTTAGATAAACATAACTTAGACAATCTGGGAAACAGTCATATTAAATTCTTCATTGACTGTTAATATATACTCCAAAAGAGAACGAAAGATCATTGCAAGTAGTGAAACACTCCCACATTATTGAAGTATAATTATATATGAGATACAGAATATTAATACCAAAAGTTTAATCTACAGATGTATGTGACTTCTGCTATGGAGTAATATTTAACATTATATGGAATTGTCTTGAGGTTTATTTCTTTAATAATATGTAAATGAATGGTTTTTACTATTGCGTAGTTTTTTATTTATTTTATTTATTTATTTTTGGCAAGGAATTTGTTTCTCTTGTAATACATAAAACGCAAAATTACGCTTAGAGAGTTATGAAATTTCTTAATATATTTATAATGAAATGGTAGAAAAGCCTTTTTTCATATTCATTTATCTATATGCATTAATTTAATTAAGGAAATTTTATATGTAACATATTTTTTAGAAAACTACTGTTCTTTGTTTTCTGTAAATGAAAATATTGATGAACTCTGATAGGAAATGTAATTTTTAACACTTTCCAACATAGTTTATGGATGTATCGACTACTCTGATCATAAGAGTAGGTGAAGTTTTGATTGTGAACGTAGTTTTTAAATACTAATTGTCCATGTGCGTAAAAGTTTATCAAGGCTGTCATTCTTTAACGTTCGATGAATGAGTATGAAAACCTCGGAACTTGTGAGTTTTTGCTTCCTTTCGATATTTATGCAAATTTCTACGTCTGGTCAATCGATGTGTTAGTATTTAAGCATTGGCATGCGTTGGGAAAGTGGAACTTGGATAGAGTTTCTCTTCCCAGAGAGTTGATGTTAGATCCGGCTATTGTGCTCAACTATACCGAAGCTGAGAAAGGAGAGTAGCAGTTGGTAAGCGAATATTACGTTATTTCCTGCTAATTGTAAATAAAGTTAATTCGGTGCTCATGGAGCGCCATTTTTATTAGTAGCCTAGGCGGACATCTTGCCATCGGAGTTCGACTAGCTTATATAGTGGAGATTTGATTTTACTGAAAGTTTCTTGACTTGTTGCCTTATCCAAAGTAGTTGTAAGTTACGTTTTGAGTTCTTTATAATTGATATTCAAAGTTGTAATTCTGCTGAGTGAAGTTTCGTGGAATATGAATTCCTTTGGCATAAGGAAAATTAGTAGTGTCTTTCTCAAAATCCTTGCCCACTTAAGTGTTTAATAAATTTTTGCTTGAATTTTACACGTCTTGTTCTCTCTTACAACTGACTAGCTTCGTTCACTATCACTAACAGCAACATGGCCGTTCCAAGTTGAAATTTGTTTTTGAATTCGGTTTGTTTGTCGTCAGTCTGTCCTTGCTATAACGAGTCTAAATTTAGTTAGATTGCCATGTAATTGAAATACACTGGCCTCCAAAAGTTAAGATACAACATGTTTTTTGAAGCTCACCAGACAAAAAATGGCAGTCAGATTATACTTCATAGTTTATATGAATGACAACAATAATCTTTAAAAAAACTTACGCAAAAATTACAGCTACCACTTTTATTTTATAGAAAATAATAGGTATTTGTGAATGAGAGAAAAATATGCAATTACGAAGCTTTCGTAATTTTGCGTGTAAGTTTTGTTGTATTCGAACTATTGTTGTCAGTTTTGTTCACAACAGCCAGTACAATCTAGAAATGTCTAGAATAAGTCGTTTACCCTATTCATTAAGGTGGCGGGCGGTAGGATGGATGGAAATGGGGTTGACACAGGCCGATACTGCTAGACGGCTCAATGTGTCTCGCAGTGTAGTCCAATGACTCTGGGATCAGCATGAATCCGAAGATTCTGTGTCAGAAGACATGTTCTAGGCCACCCACGTGTTACAACACCTGCAATAGACCGGTTTCTAGCTCTTTCGGCCCGAAGGAGAAGATGCATTACTGTACCGCAACTCATTGCAGACCACTTTGCAGCATCAGGGAGAAGAATCTCCGCTACTACGGTGCGAAGACGTCTTAAAAATGCAGGTCTCTATGCAAGACGACCAGTTGTGTGTGTCCCCCTCAACAGACGACAGAGAAGGGCCCGATTATGTTGGACAAGAGAACATGTTTTCTGGACCAGACAACAGTGGGCTTCTGTACTCTTCACAGACGAGTCCAGTTTCACACTGGAGAGCGATTCAGGACGTCTTCTGATCTGGAGATAACAATGCACTCGATACCATCAATCAAACACTGTCCAAACACACAGGTACAGAAACGGAGGAATCATGGTTTGGGCAGGTATATCACTCGGAGACCACACTGACCTGCATGTGTTCCATGGAGGAACTGTGACTGGTGCGAGATATCGGATGAGATCCTTGCTTCATATGTGCGCCCATATGCCGGTGTTATTGGCAATGGTTTCATTCTAATGGATGATAATGCGAGACCACACCGAGCTGTGGTTGTTGAGGATTATCTTGAGGATCACGGTTTGGAGAGAATGGAATGGCCAGCTCACTCTCCAGACTTGAATCCAATAGAACATCTTTGGGACTATCTTGGAAGACATGTTGCGGCTTTAAGTCCTCCTCCAAGGTCATTAAATGAGCTGGAACAAGGCTTACTCCAAGTCTGGTCAGCGTTACCTATTTCGGTGTCCGACAATTTAATTGAGAGCATGGACAGTCGATGCCGCCAATGCATTCAAGTCCGGGTTGGCCATATTCCATATTAAAACCAGTTTTTTAATGTTTCTGTCACATTTTACTGCATAATACTGCGATGTACTGATTTCTGCAAGAATGGATTTCTCCACCATGAGTGCTTTTTTTTTGTAATTTCATTTATACGTTTAACTTAAGTAAATTTCTAAAGTCGCATTTAATAAATAATAGTCTAGCGCACATTTCCTCCAAATTTGTTATTTCTATATTCATTCATTTGCAAATTAGACGCAAAAAACCGGTTGTACCTTAACTTTTGGAGGCCAGTGTATAATATGGATGTTTATCATGGCATGTTCGGAATTGAAAATAAAGTGTTCGAAGTGTTCATTTATAGTTCGTTTGCTGGGGCACTCAAAAGAATTCTCCGAAGTTATGGCCTATGCAGAAAAATAGTTTGCAGTGTATTTTAATGATGTTACACCAGGGGTGGCCAACCTGTGTGGGAAGAGTGCCACTATCTGAAGAAAAAAAAATATGCGTGCCACTTCCAATTTTTCCAACATACTTAAAATATCAAAAGGCAATATCATGTTATTTATAAGCTGATTATGTGATTTTTACGCCAATACCACATTTTTTCCCTGTAAGTCTGAGTAATGGAGATTTAAAAAATAATATAAATAAAACAAAAATATAAACTTTGGTTTTTATTGTTAATAAACATTTTTAAAGGTTCTGCCAGATTATGTATTAAATAAAAATGAATAACTTGAAACATTTAATTCTAAATAATTATTAAACAAATAGTCAGTACTTACTTAATGTGCTTTTGAATTTTTAGCTTTTTTACTAAGTCATTAGGATTAATTTTTGAAGACGCTAACAAAATTAGGTTTTTTAGGTGCATATCAGTTAATCTTGAACGATATTTTGATTTTATTATGTTCATAATAGAAAACATTTGTTCACAAACATATGTTGATCCAAACCTACAGCAATATCTGACAGCCAAATCATGTAAATTTGGAAAATTACTTGCCGGTACAAATTTCCAATATTCAATATAATTTGGATCACTTGCAGCTGAAATAAGTTCCTTATATTTGCTTTTCAGTATAGCATGGTTCTGTAGGTCAATAATTTCGATTTGGATTTCAGGTGGGTAATAATTAATTTCTTGCAGAGAAATTGAAAAGGGATTTGTGAATAGATCCACATTTTTTTTTTCAGCTTGAAAATCCTCAAACCTAGCACTGAATGAATGCTGCAAAATAGATATTAAATTTTTAAACCTCTCATAGTTCGGAGAATTATTGACTTTAGTAGCTGGTTCTTTCATTAATGTGAAATGTGTTAATCTTTTCTCTCCAAAATCGAGATGAAAAAGCGAAAGTTTGTTTACAAAAGAAGACATATGACCAACTAGAGTAGGAAAAATACAATCTTTTCCCTGTAACCTTAAATTTAAATTATTTAAATGTTCCATAATATCAGTAAGAAAAGCTAAATCCCATAGCCAATCTGCATTCTTGAGTAGCAAGCACTCACTGGGTAATTCATTGTTTTCATCCAGATATTTTAAAACGCACTCCTTCAACTTCCAAAATCTCGTGAGTGCACTTCGTGAGTGCAATAGTGTAACAGTTACACTATTTCCAAAATATTGAAACTGATATACATCACTGAGGTGCACTAAAAGCTGCTTATTACATAATATGGTGTACATAGCATTTCTTGTTCAGTTACAGAGACATATAAAAAAATTCAGTTAAAGTACTGTCAATGAGTAATAATTTCTGAAAATGCGTTTTCAGTTGTCATGCGTTTTTAAATTTAACTAATTTGTTACATATTACTTGGTGTGTATAATTTCTATAGATAATAAACAGGGTTGCACAAAAAAGTAAGAGAACTCTTCCGTTTATTGACGGAAATTGCTAAGGAGGAATATTCCACCGGAATATGAGTTTCCTAACTGAATTAAATTTTATCTATTCAAAACTACAGACGATGTACAGGGCTGCGCAAAAAAAATTCGGATATTTTCCCGACTACTGATGGGAATTGCTGAAATTGGGTTTCCAAATCTACTATTCATTTTTCTAATTGCTTACATAGATATGATCATTCACCTTATTAAGCATTGAAGTTTCGTTACAATATTCTGAATATGTTTTGGCAAGTGTTTCACATTATATTCTTGACGGATAATTGTTTTTCTTATAACACATTTGCCCGCAGGAATTGCAATTATATTATAGTATCCCCTCGTTACATTATGACTCACGGAGACGAGAAAAAAGCATGGTACCCGAAAGTGCGATATAGCTGATGGTATTAAGAAAATTAAAGGTTACTAGTTAAAATTAAAGGTAGTAATTACTGTAATATATTTGTCTTCAAATCATTAGTTTAAACGCATATACAATTTGCTCAGTAGAATTAACAGCAGAGAAATACAGTTAATGTGAGTGATTCCTACGTAAAATTATCAAAGAGTTAAATTAAGATAAATTTTTTTGGGTGGGGAGAGGGGGTGGCTCACAAAAACAGGTACATATTTGAACAAGCAGTATAACTAATGGCTACTGCATAATATTTCTACCTTTGTTTTGAGCATATTAATGACTTTGTTGCATATATTCATAATAAAACAATGTTAACTGAAAATATGGATATTTTAAATATTAAATGCAATCTAAAACCTCTAAACCTGATTTTCTATTAATAATACTATTTTACCCGTGTCTTTTTTCTGAACACAATATTTTTCACCATGACAAGTATGACATGTTTTAAACATATTCCATTCTTCCTAGCGAAAGAAATATCGCATCTTTCACATTTTCGTTGTCTTGAGATTTACGATACGTTTCTGCCACAGCTTTTGCGAATGTAATTTAAGAACTGTCTTTATATTGTCATTTATTTTTTTTATAAGAGAAAAAATAATGCTCTTTAAATTTTCAAAGAAAAATTGAACTCATAATAAAATGGAATATTTCTGTTAAGATATGTTCTATGAAGTTTTTTATGTAAAAGATATCGTGAACATGTTTTACTATAAATTGTATATTAAGTAATTCTTTAGAGTAGTGGTTCTTAAGCTGGTTTGTGGATTCAAAGAGATCCAAGAAACTGCCACGTTCGATGTAAATCTGCAGTAACATTTGCTTCAATCACAATGAAGAATAAGGTCTTTCTTCGTCAAATTTCCAAAAAAAGCACTAAATTTTCCCTGTGTGTATATTTACATCATATCGCTGTTCATTTGAAAATTTAAATATGTTTAATTGTATAAAAAAGTTGAACTAAAAATTAATTCCATAATGTTTGATAATAATCTGACTATTATAAAATTAACAAATATATGGAATTTACAATTGCGTTAAGTCAAAGAACAGAAAAACCAGTTGTCTGCATCATTTAGGTTTCTTAAAATGTCGAAACGTGAAAAAAAGTAATAATTACGAGAAAAAAAATTATTCGTCAAACATAGGTTATGAAACACTTTCCAACACTTCCAGAATTCTTCAACAAAACTTCACTGTTTAATGAGGTAAAAAAGCTAAATCGACAAGGGATGACAAGAGATGACCACCCCGGGACCCAGCCTTCACTTTGGAGTATAAGTGCAATCCCTGGTTAAACCCCACTGTTTACTTTAACATACACTATTACAAAATTCCTAGTATAAATTTTAAATATTGAAGTATAATATTTGTAAATAATAATAACTAATTTAAAGTAATTATGAAAAGAAACAAAGTTTAAGCAAATATTTTTCGAAACAATGTCTTGGCTCGGAAAATGATAACATAAATTGCCATTACTAAAAAAAAAAGGAGTAACAAAAAGAGACTAACCAGGTGATGCTTTACTTGTGTAAAAAGAATGCTAAATTATATTTAAGTTCATGAGCAATACTGATGTAACTTAACTATGCAATTCAATATAATTTATTCATTCTAAAAATATAAAGCAAAATATCTCATATACCTTACTAAGGCTAAAATGCTATATTACAAACTAAAGCATCAAAACAAATGAAAATTAAATTTAAGAATGAAATTATGGTGGAAGATTTGAGCAAATGTAAGTATACTATAAAGCAAAGTGATAATGTTGTTATAAACGTATTAATAATTAAAATAAATGTAAGTTAGAATAGTTGATAAAATATTAAAATAAATTAAAATAAAGTATTTAAAATTATACACATATTAAGCCAATTATTGTTGAAATTTAAAGAATAAATAATACAGTTATAACAGTTACGTAAAAAAATGAGTAGACATATTTTATAGTCGGTTTTAGTTACAATCGACTGTTTTTATGATATATTGTTAAAATATTGATCTGTCACTGAGTTCTTATGTTTGTTGAAATATTTCTGTAGTGCCCGCGATATTGTGGGCATCTTGTATCATATGCCGCATAATCTGATGATAAATCTTCTTCTACTATTATTCAATTATTACAACTTCTTTCAGTTCACCTCGAAGTGCCCTGTTTGATGAAGAACTGCACAATAGCCACAAATTGGTGTCGGCTCGTAGCAATGTTTATCATCTAAGTCGACATTTTAGAAAGTGTTTAACACAATTGGAAACCTAATATATTACCATAAATAGTCGGAAAGACACTCCAATTCTTTTGGTCAGTCACGTATATGATCTATAGATATGTATATATTATACATAGTATACTAAAATTAAGTTTTGCCAGAAAACGCAAAACAGAATTGAAAATGCACCATCAGGAACTGCTACCAATAGACGTAAACGTAGTTAAATTCTGTTGTATAGCCCTTTATATTATCTACAGGTTTTCATACACGTCACATATTAACCTGAAATTTAATTCAGGCAAAAATACACCCGAAACTACTGAAATTATACTTTCAGGAATTACTATTCATAATCGACCATGTATCCAGTTCTTTGCATAGCCCTGTACATGGTTTTATTTGTATTCTAAGGACATCTCTTAGTATGCTAAATAAAAATGAGCTTCGAAATACGTAATTCAATTTTAACCTTTACGCAATTCACGTTCATGCTTAGTAATGCTTAGGAATACTTGTGTGTAGTCCTGTATATAATCTAAGGAATTTATACACACCACGTAAAATGCAAAATTTATTTACACTTAAAAATGCATATCGTAACTGAAAACGCAATTCCAGCAATAATATCTAATAGACAATACTTCGGATACGGTACTGTATCCGAAATCTTTTGTGTTTCCCTGTAAATGAACAATAAATGCTATGTAGACCCTATTTTACAGCAAGCATCTTGTAGTAAACCTCAATAACGTATATCAATTCCATCATGTCTGAAATAGTGTAACATGATTTAAAATGTAAACAGTTTTTCCCCCATAGACAGTTATATAACGAATTATTTTCTGTGACTCTATAAATGAAGGATATACTTTCCTCATCGGTATTCAACAGAGAGCATGTTTTAGTGCACCTCAGAAGTTCATATGAAGTCCATTAAGTTTGTAACAGCGTAACATGATTAAAATGAGTGTAAATGCCCGCCCTAGAACAGTGTGTAGAAATTGTGGTTGGTTAGTTTAAATTATTGAAGTAAACAGATGGTCTTTGTTGAAATAGTTTTTTTAAAAAGTCATCTTTTGAAATTATTTAAAAAGTCTCTAAATTGAGTGACAGTTTCGAAATAAACATTCGAAAGTTAATTTTGTTCCTATTCAATGATGTAAGAATTGAAATTGCACGGTATTTAGGAGTGATGTAAGAGCGATAAAAACGAAAGCGATAGCGTCGTTCATTGTCGCCGTCGTTCTACATTAAAAAAAATTGCGAGTAAAATGTCTTTATAAAATAGACTACTATTTTTTGATGACGACAAGGAAATCAACAGTGAAATAAGTGATTTTGTGTCACATAAGAAACTGTTAAATTAACTTATAATAAACATTCATCAGCCTTACGTTATTTAATCTAACTTCAAAAACAATTATTATTTCAAGTTTTTTTTTTTTTTACCATAACACTACTCTTAATAATTTTATTTTTCTAAAATCCTCCACTTTTCTGAATTCCTTATTAAAAAATTAATACAGCTGACGTATAATTAATTTTTTTTAAACAATCGGTAACATGTAATGAAGGTATACAAGCAAAATGAAGTTTTCAATAATGGCTTGAATTCTAATTTTTGTTGGAGCTAATCATAGGCTTCTATTATTTCTTTGATTATTATTCGTTGTTAAGCGGCGAAAACGGGAGAATATAAATTCGTATTCTCAGTATTTGTTTTCGATTTTTTTTCTTTTTTTAAACATAAAGTTCAAACCAAATTACATCTATTTGTAAGTTACAAAGAATGTAAGGTCTAATTTGGCTACCTACTAGTTCGCAAAAAAAAAGAGAAAAAAAAAAGTTGTCGTTACGTATACAACAGGTAAAACTTCTAAAAGTCAATCTATCTATAGCATAAATCACAAATGTGTGAGTCAGTAACGTTGACGTCACAACGGTGCGGACAACAATGAGGTTAAAATGCATATGTTACAACAATGGAGCTAATATTTTAATTAATAATTCAAACAATCGCAATGTTATATCTATGGGAAAATCGAAAATTTTTGGGACGACGTTTCGGGGCGTTAGGGATGACGAATAATTTTCAATCCCCGGTGAGATTTTAGCACTACCGACAGCCGGTACAGTTTTGGTGTCAATCCGACTAATATTTTGAGCGCTATCATGTTAACAAAAGTGTAATTTTTCACCGGCAGCCGGATCTTAGCTTCGACAATTAACAAAAGTGTAAGTATTCACATGACGGAGCTTTGCTCCGACAACTATTGTTTTCATATACAATTTACTTCTATTTGTCTTTAAAACTAGATAAATAGCTCCTTTATATTAAATAAATTGCATAATTATTGAAAAAGAAATTGCTTCCATAATTGAAATGGTGAATAGGGCGCACAAAATATGTATACAAACTTCCTTCTATCGCAAAGGCCATTTTCTCTGGTTCACCAAAGCCACACTTGAAAAGTACCCAAAAATCTAAAGTTCGTAAAAATGGTTTTAACATAAGTTCTGTAACTTGGGAAGCCGGTATTGGATCCCCTAGCAATATTCTTAATTTCAAAACACCAGAATAGCTCTGTTGTTAAACGGCGAAGATATATATATACACACAAACACCTCATTTATAGATTCGTGCATTCCTTTAAATATCTGCTGTTCAATTTATGTAAATGGTGTAAATAGGGTGTAAATACATCCATTGAATTCTCTGAATCATCCTAAAACTTTGTGAGTCAAAAACTCCGATTTGAAAAATCTTTACTCAGAAATGGGAATACATCATTTTAAGTACGTAAAAAAAAGAAAATAGAACAAAAAAATAAAAAACTTATCGACTAAAAGGTACTTTTCTAACATCTGCAGTAACCAAAAATGGGTACTCACGTATTAACCGTGCCAGTTTTAAGCCAACTGCGCCAGGCATGGAGCCAATAATACTAATTATAGTAACCCTTATGTTTTATTTTCTTGCTGCATGGTACATGCCTGAGAAATAATCTATAATATTATTATTTCTTATTTACTATGCTATTTACCATTTATTAATTTTACTAAAATAATGTCATTTACTATTTTTAACAATGTTATAAATTTAATAAACATATATTATATTTTAATTATTTTATATTAATTACCATTTTTAACCAAGATTCCCTTTAAGGAGGTCTTGTTTTTAACAATGTTATTTGATAATGTTAAATTACTGCATTTGAAAACATGATTGGCAACGATAAATGCGATTGGTACTTGGCAACCATTTTTGGCGATCAATCTCCTGGCACGGATAATACGTAAGTATCCAAAAAGGTACTTACTTCTTATAAATATTGTCAATTTTCGAATAGAAAATTGTGAAGTATACGAACTTACCTTTGTAAACAATCTAGATTTGGACTTCGCCAGTATTTTTAATTTGACAAAATTTACAAAGTTTAATTTAGCAATAACAATGTGAAGCTGCTGAAATGATAAATGAAACTTTGGCATGAAATTTCAACTTAGTATCGCCATCTGTTGAGAATCCTATTAGCAATTGATATTAACTGCTGTTTTTAGAAGAATGCAGCAATAAATGAAATAGTTTTTTAAAGCCCACAGTATAAGTAACATTCACTTTTGGGTATGTTGCAGATGTGCAATTTGGTGATACAGAGAGTTAATCAAATTTCGATAGCTCCAGAACAATGGAAAAAGTCCTTCCGGCCTGTACCGGGAGGAAAAGGTAGCTTTCCTATATCTTCGTTTTAAAATTTTATCTAATGTTACACGAAATCAGCAAGCTAAAATGCAAAGAAACCGTTTACAAAAGAATCGTTAATACTGAATTTAAATAAGAAATTCGCGAAATTATTGAGCTATAGCCCAGTTGGCTTCATTTATGAAGACTTATTTTGGTCGGCAAATTTGGCGATATTTCGCCAATTGTCTCCAAGTTTGGCGAGAATTTGGCACTAACGGATATGAATATATAGTTTTATGCGTATGATTGGGAAAATGATTACAACAATGAAAGAAAATAATTTTCGAGAAATCGCGTTCACTAAAACTCATAAATTAATCGTTGTTTTTTTGTAATGTGCCGTCTTGTTTCAAAATATCAGCCACCCTAGAATTCCAAACTGCTCTATCTCAGCCATTTTTTAAGATAGAGGTAAAACAAAAAATGCTCTGGAATCCTTGTATCAAGGCCTAACACATAATTAAAAAATAAATTTGTATTTTAAACTTTTTTGCATATTTATTTTAGTTTAAAAATTTTCAGCGGCCGCCATCTTGAAACAAGATGGCGGACCAAGCTGGCCAACGAACTCGGTCGAGGCATTGGTGAGCTTAATACACACAATTAGTTTCATCCAAATTAATTTATAAATACGAGCGTTATCGTATGACATAGATCATATATATATATATATATATGTATATATATATATATATATATATATATATATATATATATATATATATATATATGATATATATATATATATATATATATATATATATGGATATATATATATATCTATATATATAAATCAACATTTGAACGGAGGGTGGTTTTGGGGTCTGGGGGTCATGATCGGTGAAAATTTATCGAAATTTTCCGGAATTGCTTTCCACCGAACGGCTGCAATAGGTAGCTTTATACTTTTTTGTATTGAAAGCTACCTAAAATATCAAAAACTATTGGCTACTTTTAGGTTAACTGGACGAAGTGATAAATCGCCAAGTATTGTTTCCATCGCCATCATTCGTATTGCATTCATTTAATTTAAAATATAAAATTTTCACCTATTTATTTTAAATATTTGATTTTCTGTTAAAATACATTTGTTAGAAATTTTTTTTTGTTACTCATTTCATTTAAAATACATGCGTTTAAAATACACATATTTTATTCATTTAACTCAAAATACAAATAAATAAATAAATAAGAAAACACAAGCGGGAAAAATTCTACCTTACGGCAGAATACAGATTGGCCACCCACGGCTTTTATCTTTGAGATTTTTTTCAGCCAAGTCTACCTCGTCAAAAAAAGAAAAAAAAAAGGGTTTGTTAGCATAAGCCAGCTTCTCCACTTTAGAATTTAGCTAACGCTCTAAGATTTTTTGTGAGGCTGGCGGAATATATTAGGAACGAACACACCAAGGTTTAAGAAGATTCGGTGACTAGAAGTATTTTTAATAAATATAATTGAGAAAAGATGTGGCTCCAATGGGCTGAGAAGTGGCGAGGTAGATGTTGTTTACAAATGTGCTCGCTTAATGCCACCCTTTAAACTATTTTTAATGGTTCAAGATACTTTAACACTTAACAGATAACTTAAAAAAATAATGAAAAGTTCTATGATAGCAGCTTTTATGACGGATACAGGTAAGAGAAGTTGTTTAACAAATGATGATCTAGCATTAATTGACGGGGTCCTGGAGAGCGCTAGGAGGGGAGCTATACAAAAACCAAGTGCTCTACGAGACCTTTAAAATGAATCCTCACTTGCAATTGAGAGATGGGACTTTAAAAGGGATTCCCCTTTTGCGTCCCTCTGATGGCCCCCCATCAAGAGATACGTGAAAACCGAGGCGCCAAAAGAAGCGGAGGGAAATACCTTTAGGCGGTGTGCAGCTAATTTAGGCGAAATTTTGGAGCTGTCCGGCCCAATGAAACAGAGAAAAATAGAAAAAACTAAAATAATTATGAGAAATTGAATAAATTAAAAAAGAAAAGTGCTCCTGACGGGAGGGGGGGGGGGGGGGTAGAGAAAAGGAGGAGGGAGAGTAGGACTTGACAAAAGTGCTTGACGAGATCAAACTTTTGATATGTTACATGATGGGGTTTGAACACCTTGAATGTCTCCCCCGGGGGGGGGAGGTAACTTCGTTCCTATGGGGGATAGGGCCACGGGACCTCCTTAGAAATGTCTGCCACGACGAATTTAATTTTGTTGGATCCTTTAGATTGTTGTTTAAATGGGGTCTGCGCCCGCTGTAGGGCAATTAGGGTCTGAGAAAGGAAATACAAGCGGAAGTATCAGCATAATAAAGAGAGACAGTTTGATTTTTAATATCGCCAGTAACAACCATTTGTATAGCTATGTATAAAGTGTGTCCTCCTTTATATATGGAGTGGCTGTGACTTTTCATAAACATGAATTTTACTGTAGACTGAAAGACTTATCCCTGTGTGTGGCTTAAAAAAAAAAAATACCATACTTTCGTGTTATAGCGGCTCCCACAATTATGATTATGCCAAGGTTGCAGTTATGATTTCGTCAAGATCATCTCAAAGCTTATATATGCATCCTATATACGCATATATACAGGGTGTTTTTTTTTTAAACTGACGCTATTCAGAGCCGCCTGTAGCTCGTTCTAATAACTGGATTGATACAAAATTTTGTGAATGGACTAAAAAAACCATGGGAAAAAAGATTCCAACAAAAAAAAATTCCAATCACCGCCGATAGGGGGAAATGTGGCGCTGTACATTGGAAAAAAACATCAGAAACAGACAAAATTAATAATTTGGATAAAATGCCATGTTTTATTTATCATTTACACTTTCCCTTTCGTTGATTGCAGTTGAAACATCCATTATCACTTTTTCTGCCACCGGTTTACGTCCTCTGCCTGACCGAACTGCTAGCGAGCCTTGTTTCTTCGAATTCAGAATCATTGCTTTCAATACATTAACGGATATAGGTCTTTTGCGCAGTTTATGGCGTGTTCTAAGTAAACGAAGATCGGCTGGTGCATTGCACTGGTAACAATAATAGAACTTCACAAGTAACGCGCGCTGCGGTAACGTGAGATTCATTTTCAACCTGAGCTGAAATTGTTTCTCGGTGTTTTTCGCATGCATTTATAACTTAAACTATTCGCGCTACTGTCGCTTGCGTAAGAAAAAATTAGCATTTGCATTTATTACCCGTATTTTATGCTAATTCTCAGTGGCATAAATTACCACAGCGCCACATTTCCCCCTATCGGTGGTGATTGGAACTATT
Source organism: Maratus michaelseni (assembly GCA_963931845.1). Taxonomy (NCBI): domain Eukaryota; kingdom Metazoa; phylum Arthropoda; class Arachnida; order Araneae; family Salticidae; genus Maratus; species Maratus michaelseni. The sequence continues at coordinate 170,395,773 of OZ007591.1, forward strand.
TTTTTTGTTGTTGTTGGAATCTTTTTTCCCATGGTTTTCTTAGTCCAGTCACAAAATTTTGTATCAATCCAGTTATTAGAACGAGCTACAGGCGGCTCTGAATAGCGTCAGTTTAAAAAAAAACACCCTGTATATTCCAAACACTCCTATATGTGCCATATCATTATACACATATTATTTATGTCTTATATGTCGTATATACATCATATACACATGTCATATATATACATCATATATGTATCATATATGACTATAACTTGGCCACTTTCGTCAAGAAATGTTATTATATATATCATATATTATTATAATGTCATACATGCTGTATAATTTGGCGATAAATCTTGGCCGCTAGGCAGTTCATCCTTGGAAGCCGCTATAACACGAAAGTACGAAATTTACAATATATTAATGAAAACAGAAACAAAAACATTTGGTACTTACGTATAAACGCCACCGCAGCAGAAGTTGCGCTATAATGCGCCAATGAAGAGCAATCTTGTTCGCACGCGCACGCACGCCATTTTTTAGTGCTACGAAAGATTGGCGGCACTTAAAAACCGCCAAATCTGTAGCTGCGGTGGCGTTAATACGTAAGTACCAAATATTTCATGCTTGGTGGCTGCTATAACACGAAAGTACCAAATTTCTTCTTTGTTTTTCATATCTGATAATTTGCATCTATCCTTTTTGTAATTTTAACATTTTTGTAACGATTTTATGCATTTCTATTGCCTATTCAAAGAAAAATTCTTCTAAAGTTACAGAATTTCGTTAAAAACGGTTAAAATATTAAAATACGAGCATCGTTTGGTTCATTCTCGACCGAAAGCAACAACCGTTATCATTATCTTTTTTCGCGTGAAGGTTTCGCTATAGTACTTCATTGTGAAGTTTAGTAATTTTTGAAATTCATTATTTGAAAAAGGCATAATCATTCGATTTGAAATTTATATCAAGAAAAATACAATTTTTTGCCTTTCTAATGCAGTTTGTCTAACAATTTTGCGACAGATACTTTTTGAGCTATTAATTTTTTCAGTAACTTCAAATGTTTCATTTTCCGAGATTAACTTGTGACAACGATAGATTGCTGTGACTTTTCATAAACATGAAAAATGATAGAGATTGAAAGAATAAGCCACCCTGTGGGCGGCTAATAAACGTAACTATAAAGGAAAACGGTACTTCTCTGTTATCCCGTCGACCACTTTTCATAACAACAAACTATCGCCAAACTGTAAGATTAAACGCCAAAAATGCAGTCCCATTTACTTGATGTCAGAAGCATTATAAGTGTTTGTTATGTCATCAAGTGGTTTTTAATTCGACATTTGCGTGTATTTTTCATTATGTTTTACTGATTTATTAGTTATTTCATTAATTAAACTAACAATTGTTTCCTTAAATTCTTATATTTTATTTATTTATTTATTTTGATATTCCAATGGCAAAGTTCTCCCGTTTATTTGGTGTTACAGTTTGGTGATAGTTTGTTGTTATGAAAAGTGGTCGACGGGATAATAGAGAAGTACCAGGAAAACATTTTATTACAATATCAATTGTTTCTCATGTAAACACACGAACGAGCGAGCAGACCTTCTCGCAAAAAAAAGCAATTACAGAAGACCATTATGATGACAACACTGTCTTACCATTTCCAGAATCCATTCTAAAGAGTTATTTTAAAAACAATGTCATCACAGATTGGCAAAACGATTGGACCAACTCAACGAAAGGAAGAGAAACGTATAAAATTCTTAATAAGGTAGATGTTAAATTTTTAGGTACCACTCTATTACCCCGTCGACCACTTTTCATAACATAAAACTATCGCCAAACTATAAGATTAAACGCCAAAAATGTAGTCCCATTTACTTGATGTCAGAAGCATTATACATGTTTGTTATGTCATCAAGGGGTTTTTAATTCGACATTGTTTTTATTTTTCATTATGTTTTACTGATTTATTAGTTATTTCATTAATTAAAATAAAAATTGTGTCCTTAAATTCTTATATTTAATTAATTTATTTATTTTGATATTCCAATGGCAACGTTCTCTCGTTTATATGGCGTTACAGTTTGGCGATAGTTTTTTGTTATGAAAAGTGGTTGACGGGATACTAGAGCAGTACCAATTTTTATGTGTTCAGAAATCAGCAGCATATTATCTTAACGGCCATGGAAGCTTCCCAAGCTTTTTATATAAAACTAGCAGATTACGCCCGCTGCGCTGGTCGGTTACTCCAAAAGAACCTTGAATCAAACGAAATATATCGGTGAATTTAACCTTGTATTTTAAAGTAATCTGTAGCTTTACCTGGAATATCCTAAAATAACAACAATAATAAAAACGGATACTTATTTCACTAAGTTATGTTTTTTTAATCCAGTTTATTGTTACGTTTACAATTTATTACCTACCGCTTCCCATTGATTTATATGTTTTATAGCTACATTTTTTAATAACGTGAATTAACCTATATTATTCACAACTAAAACGGAATGGCGCATCTAGTATTTGTCGATAATTAAATAAAAATCATGCACTCGTGACATCATAATTCACTTTTATATTTTAACAGAATAATACGGATACTATAATTTGTGACTCGTGCTGACACATTGCTGTTATTATTATTTTTTCACGCGTGAAGTTTTCACTCAATAAACTCCATTGTGAAATTTGGTAATTTTTGAAATTCAATATTTGAAAAACGGCATAATCATTCGATTTGAAATTTATATCAAGAAAAATACAATTTTTTACCTTTCTAACGCAGTTTGTCCAACAGTTTTCTGACAAATACATTTCGAGCAATTAAGTTTTTCAGTAATTTCAAATGTTTCTTTTTCCGAGATAATTCTGTGGCAACGATTAGCGAAAATCCCAGTCGTCAGCAACACGTGCCTTTTTATTAAAGAGGATTGGTAAAAGAACCACGGATAGATGTCCATGTGACAAAAACCCTGGAACTCCTATACACTGCATCTTCGGTAACTGCCCTCTTATGGAATACCATTTTAACTTCAATAAAAACAAGACATTAAAGAGAAACATACAACGTGTGCTATTAGACGCTTCCAATTACGAAAAGTTAGATAAAAACTATAATGTCCTAAATAAAAACTTTTCATATATCAAAGAATTATTATAACCTATATAAAATTCTAGATCTATAGATTTAAAAAAGGGTTTTAAAAGACTTAATAGACTGGTGCATAACACAATTGAAAATCTGGGGGCTCTGGGTCCTTGTACACTGGGGTTCCTGGTAGATATAGGTTTTTCCCTCGTGGACTATAGTTCCTATGCCGAGAGGTTGGCTGTCCACGAGTGGAGGTTTCTGTTTCTGTTTCTGTAAACACACGAAAAATTAAACTACTATTGGTGAGAAGAAAAATGTGATTGGTGAGATATGTGTGCCTGCGCATCTAACATAAAAGTACCCGGATGGTGTCAGCAACGCTAAAAGAAACCACAACTATATGGCGACTGTCATTTTTTTTATTGCTTGTGAATTTTCTCTCTATTTCGTATTCTATAAAATAGTTGTCCTTTTGAGAAGTATTCCATTACCTGTGCCGGTAGATTTGGCAATAAATGTTTGATGTGATTGTTGCGATATTTAGCTTTTGGGATTGCTTTTTTTAACTAGTAGTGTAATGGACTTCTACGTGACGTCACACCCTTTTCGGTGCATTTTTTGTATTTTTTTGCCAATCGAGCCAACCGACACAGGATATGGAACTATTCCCCTATTTGTCATTAAACTAGTATAAGTATGTCAATAGGATTACCATTCCTATCTTCTTTTTTTCCCCTACGTTAGCTTCCGAATGTGCTTTTTGTAATATTGTCGAATGTTGGCTTTGATAGTTTTCACGTCAACATTTTTTCTTGGCGCAGAGTGGTGTTTGGCTAACGTAAAAGTACCTTAAGCGGTTTCAAAATTCGACATACGAAAACACCAAAATATCACTAAATACTTGCCACACACACACTATAAATTTTTTTTTTTCAACACTGAAACGAAATTTGTGTCAATTGACTCGCGATAGAATAACAAATTGGTTTCACATCTGATTATGGAATTTCTGCTATTTGTTTAGTGAAAAAAGAGATTAACTGCAAGTGAATAAAGCCAAACGTATAAGATTATTGACTTGCTAAATATAAAATACAAACAGCCACATACAAGTATTTAACGATCAAAGGTATTTAATTATCCAAATGCAATTAATTTTAATTATATGATACAAATTTTGCGACTGACTTTTACACTTTCTTAACAGCTAGCTTCACTTAGAGAAATTTAAACTTAACAATTTTCTTCCAGCCACTCTTTAAATGCGGCGACTTCTGCCTTAGGGCAATGTAATGATTGATTCCTGTGATACTGACAAGCCAGTCTGTTAAATCTTTCACATCTTAAGTCATCAAATCTAGGACAACCCATGTCCTCGATGTTTACACTTGGGATATCCAAATCTTCTAGAATGTCTTTTTCGACATGGCCGCCCTTATACCCTAGTACATCTTTCCGCTTTGTCTTTACAGCATCATAGAACCTCACTACATGATCATCCAAGTCATTGATATTGTACACGATAATTTCTCTTCTGGTCTTAGTCTTTTTGTGACGAGATAATCGCGACAAATCAACCATGTCAGTCATAAATGGTTTAAAATCAAAAAGTGACGACTTTGTATCTTTAAATTGTCGACCCATGCCAACGTAACCAAATTCTCTGGTTATAAAATTTCCATTGACAATTGAACCGGATAAATCAATGAGGCCGCAAATATTATCAATAACAGTCATAATTTACAATGAAAAAGTAAAAAAAAAAAATTTACCACTTTAAAGAAAAATCTTTCTCTCGAAGCCACAATTTGGACAAATTTTTAAATTGAAATTTTGAATGTTTACTGATGCCACTTTAATAATCTTATATTATTTCATTTACAAGAAAATAAAAAAAAACTCTTTTTCAACTCGTGAAACAATTTTTACTCAAGAAATATACTTTTTTGAAATTAAGTGCCACTATGAATTGGAGTCACAAGTGATTGAAAGTTTTGTCATTTTAAAGAAATTGTAGTTGTCGCGAATCCAATTGAATTAAACGTATTCTTGGCTCCTACTAACAGGAGATGTTTTCATAAATGTATCTTTCTAAGCTGTGTGAGAAAGATGTTTTGTTTTTGTAACTGTATCTTTCCAAGCTGTGTGAAAAATATGTTGTTGTCGGAAAATGGTTTTGTAGAATGTTTTGTCGGCACGGAAGTGAGAGAATAAAGATATTCGTTATGTTTTATAAGAGGACTGTTTTTCACGTATTAAAGTATTATTTTCTTTTGTTTTAAAAATGACGAAAGTACTAAAACGGGTAGTTTTAAGGTTTCGAAAATCGCTATGTATGTAATTTGCGATAAATTGGCGCCCGAACAGAAGGACATAGGAAGTAATATTTTTTAAGTGGAAAACTGTTCAAGTATGGATGCGTTAAAAATAAAAAGAACGCCGCTTAGAAGCGCGTTTACGAAGACTTTAAATGCTTTAAACGAAGCTCTTAACCAGTCAAGCCCAGATGTTAATCTAATAGAAGAGCTATTAGATCAATTAGTGGACAAAGCATCTAGATTACGTTCCACAGATGACGAAATATTAAATTTTATGTTGTCGAATGGGTCTGCGGAAAAAGATTATGTAAAAGAATTCGAAGCATGTGAAGAATACCATGAAAAATTAATAACAGTGAAGCAAAAGGTAAGACATTTTTTCGTTAAACCTGCCGTCTAACATCAACCTCTTTTACCTAATTCGATAGAAATCGAAAGAAGGGGATCCCGCACACTCAGATTGCCTGAAATTAGTTAGCAGCCGTTTTAGGGGGACTCAAGATCGTGGCTAACGTTTTGGAATACCTTCAAGAAAATTCACGAAGACACTGTGTTAGACGATCACTTGAAGTTCGTTTATCTGATGCAAGCAATTACTCCGAAATCGAAAGCGTCCCAAATTGTGAACAGTTATCCTATATCGGCTGAAAATTATCCTAAAGTAATTCAACATCTAAAAGAAAGATTTGGAAGAGAAGACACTTTAATTCAAATTTACGTTCGAGATCTGCTGCAGCTGGTATTATGCAATAATAATACATCCAGAAGAGAGTGCAATTTGTCATCGTTATATGGCAACCTAGAAACCAAACTTAGATCGTTGGAATCTCTTGGGGTTACAGAGGACAAATACGTGAGCATTTTATTCCCATTGGTGGAATCGTGTTTACCTCATGATGTTCTCCGAATTTGGGAACGGGATCGTGAAAAGTCTGCTCAAGGTAAGAGCGAATTAAATTCTATACTTAATTTATTAAAAAATGAAGTGTTGTCTGAAGAACGTATTTTATTGTCGCGTACTAGTTTTGGTTTTGATAAATCTAATAATTTTACTAGATTTAAAAATGTTGAATATAATTCTATGCCAACTGCTATTGATTTATTTGTAGGTGATAAATCTAAAGGTAAACATTTAATTAAGAAATATGATGAAGCATGTATATTTTGTGACAAGTGTCACTTATCAGAAAAATGTTTTAAAGCTAATTCGCTTTCTTTTGAAGATAAACGAAGTATAATTTTGAAAAAGGGGGCTTGTTTTGTCTGTCTTAAGAAAAATCATATTTCACGTCACTGTAAATCGAAGATTAAATGTTTAAATTGTGGTAAACGGCATTTTTCAGTAATGTGTCAAAATGTCTGTAATGAAGAAAGTAATACGGCGTTAGAAAGTTGTAAACATGAACATGAGTCAGGGAGTAGGGATACTGTTTTGACTACTCAAGGTTCCAACCCAACTGTGTTATTACAAACTTTGCATGTACGTGTAAAGCACGATGGTAAAGAAAAAATTGTACGGGGAGTCATAGATACGGGCTCTGACTGTTCATATTTATCAGAAGATGTAATTAAATATTTGAATTATAAAAGTATTGATGAAGTTAAATTAATTCATAAATTATTTGGTGGTGTTGAAACGAGTGAAACAAACCACAACAAATATAGAATTCATTTAAGTAGTATTGATAATAGTTATAAATGTGACATGCATGTTTTAAATTTTCCTGTTATTTGTTCTAATATAAAAAAGGTGCCAAATGGACCTTGGTTAAAATAATTAATGGTATTAAAATTTCGGATATTGAAAACAATGTATGTAAAACCGAAAATGAAATTAAATTGTTAATTGGTTCCGATGTGGCGGGAAAATTACTCACCGGAAATATTAAAGTTTTAAAAAGTGGTCCGGTTGCTGTAAAGACCCATTTGGGGGGGACTCTCATGGGGAAAATTCCAGGTATTAAATCTGAAACAAATGATTCTCTTATGGTTATTTCGTCTCTTTGGAACGAAAGTTCCGTTGCTAATTTATGGAAACTAGATATTCTTGGTATAACTGATCCGGTTGAATCTAAAACTAAAAATGAAATTCATGAAGAAACTATGCAACATTTTAAAAGAAACATAAGAATAGATTCAGATGGGAGGTATGAAGTAGCATTGCCTTGGGTACTAGATAATGGCCACTTACCTAGTAATAGAGAATTGGCCGAAAAACGGCTTGCTGCAACGAAGAAAAGGTTATCAAATTTGAATAAAACTGAAGTTTATAATGAAGTATTTGATACATGGTTAAATGCAGGAATAATTTAAAGGGTGGTCGATAATAAAAAATCCAAAATACATTATTTGCCACACAGGCCTGTATTTAAAGAATCGAGTGAAACTACTAATGTAAGGCCGGTATTTGATGCTTCGGCTCATGTGAAAGGTTTTCCTTCATTAAATGATTGTCTGGATAAAGGATTAAATATGATTGAAATGATTCCTTCAATATTGCATCGTTTTCGGAAATTTCCTGTTGGTGCAGTATCTGATATAGAAAAGGCATTCTTACAGATAAGGATTACAGAATGTGATAGAGACTATCTACGGTTTTTATGGAAGGATAATATAATTTATAGACATAAACGTGTGGTTTTCGGAATCAATTGCAGCCCTTTTTTACTAGCGGCTACTCTGAAACACCATCTGGAAAGTACATCTGACGATTTTGTTTCTACAGCAGAGACTTTGAATGAATCTTTGTATGTAGATAATTGTGTTTGTAGTTTCAACACAACTGAAGAGTTAAACAAGTTCATAATTGAGTCGAGAATGTTACTGTCCTCCGCGAAATTTAATTTAAGGGGATGTCTGTCAAATTATCCAATTCAAATTATGTCTGAATCTTCAACAGTTAACATAACACCAGTACTAGGCTTAAACTGGGATCTAGAAAACGATACCCTATCTTGAAAAATCGGCCCTATTGAGGAAGAGCAAATTATTCCTACAAAACGAGCTCTACTTTCATTGGCTCAGAAGGTTTTTGATTCTCTGGGATTTGCCTCACCCGTGCGTTTGCTCCCTAAACTTATTCTACAAGAATGCTGGAAGTTGAAATTAAAGTGGGATGAATTAATTCCAGAGAATTTAGCTAAACAATTTTTGAAGTGGGTGCAAGGAATAAAATTAATTTCTGACATCAAACTTGAGCGCTGGATGAATCTAGATAACTTTGAAAACGATGTAAGTCTTCACATATTTTGTGACGGAAGTAAACACGCATATGCTACTTGTATTTTTCTGAGAGTAAAGAAGGAAAGTGAAATTTTGGTGAGTTTTATAGAAGCACGTGCAAGAGTAGCTCCTCTTAAGAACATAACTATACAGCGGTTAGAGCTTTTATCATGCTGCATTGGAGCCAGGTTGGGTAGTCGTGTCATTGCTGATTTAAGAATTCCAAATTTGAAGATCTGTTATTGGTGTGATTCAACCACAACTTTAAGCTGGATAAAGCGAGATGATAGATGGGGAACATTTGTCTGGAATCGTGTAGAAGAAATCAGGTCTTTATCACAGAAAAATCAGTGGCGACATATTTCAGGAAAATTTAATCCGGCTGATCTCCCTTCCAGAGGTTGTTCCATTGAACAGTTCTTGCAGCTAAAATGGTGGGAGGGACCAGCCTGGCTAGCTGAGCCAGAATTTACTTGGCCTCAAAGTGTCGAATCACCAGATGAAGAAGTTTATTAATGCTGAGAAACGGAAAAGTGTCATTTCAGCATTAAACAAGAACACGAAACCTAATGATTGGTATTATCGACGATTTTCATCATACAAGAAAATAATAAGATTGATTGCATGAATTCTAAGATTCATAAGTAATTGAAGAAAACCGAATTCAAAAGAAGTATCTGAACTTACATGTTCTGAACTAGAACAAGCTGAAAGAAAATTAATGAGCGATTGATCTCCTGGAAACACCAAGAGCTATTACATGCAGGAGTGGCTCTTTTGATGACATCTATACGAGAAGACTACTGGATCCTGAAAGCCAGGAAAACCATACGAGCAGTAGTTCAGAAATGTGTGCAAGAACTAATTTCTCGAAAAGATGGTCACGCGAGAGTTGTTCGAGTAAAAACTGACAATGGTGAACTTTTAAGACCAATACAAAAACTGTACAATCTAGAGATTCCAAAAGAACACTCTTTAGAACCAATATTACGAACAAGAAGTGGCAGAACAGTGACTGTTCCAAAACGTTATCAGTCATAAGACTATTTTTTGAACACTGAACTTTTCAAACTTTTTTCCTTATTTGTTAGTATATCTCATTTCCTAGTGTTAATTTGAATTTGTAATAATATGTTTAATTTTTGTTTGAATTTTTGCAGGAAATTGTATAATTTGTCTTTGAAAATTAGTGTTAAGAATATTAATGCTTTGGCCATGTAATGAAAGTATAATGTTACATATATTTTGTTTTATTTTGAATTTTGTTGTGTATATTGTTGAGTTTTCCTGTTGAAAACTCAAGATGGGAGATTGTCGCGAATCCAATTGAATTAAACGTATTCTTGGCTCCTACTAAAAGGAGATGTTTTCATAAATGTATCTTTCTAAGCTGTGTGAGAAAGATGTTTTGTTTTTGTAGATGTAAATTTCTAAGCTCTGTGAGAAAGATTTTTTTTGTTTTTGTAACTGTATCTTTCCAAGCTGTGTGAAAAATTTTGTGGTTGTCGGAAAATGGTTTTGTAGAATGTTTTGTCGGCACAGAAGTGAGCGAATAAAGATATTCGTTATGTTTTTTAAGAGGACTGTTTTTCACGTATTAAAGTATTATTTTCTTTTGTTTTAAAAATGACGAAAGTATTAAAACGGGTAGTTTTAAGGTTTCGAAAATCGCTATGTATGTAATTTGCGATAGTAGTAATAGATTTCAGTTTTATGAATGAAAATGTGCATTTAAAGCTTAAACATTACGCGAACGTTTTTTTGGGAAAGGAATTAGATACTTTTCCGTTAAACTACGGCTCTAGATCTAGGTTATAACAATACTAGCAAAACCAGAGGCTTTGCTTGCATAATTGTTGAAATATGCCAAGTGGACGTATTTTTGTTAGAGGAAATTATACTGCTACGTATAATTCTAAAATTACTAGTTAAGCCACATTTTGAGTAAGTCTTACACTCCATCAGGCGAGCATGAGACTTAAAAGAATGAGAAGAGCTAAAATTAATTCGAAACTAGAATCCGTCAGGCCGAAATGTCGGAGCATTGAGTGGGATAAACATAAAATATAAGATTAAAAATATAATAGTGTTTATTCGGTCGACAGTTGCCTCAGATACTGCTCAAATGCTAATCTGTCAGCAAGTGCCCCCCCATTCTTCTAATTTGGTTTAGCCTATCCTTTGCGGAAGGCACTTCAATGAGAACATCAGAACATCCTCTAAACAACGAACTCTACTAAACGCGCGACATAACTTGTTCCAAGTGATAACTCTTTTTGACTAATGTCCACCATTCTCAGGTAGTGTAGCGAAATCTTCATCAATTATGATATTTGAATAATAAGGATTGTGAGCTTTAAACCATCTGAGTACTTCTAGAGGGCGTTGTGAGCGAACAGAAAACTCTGCACATCCTGATAAAGTATATCTTGTCACTAACACAGTTGAAGTCATATCTGAAAGATTAGCAGGCAGGCAGGAAATAAAACTCTCGAAATTTTGTTCAAAGCTGATTACATTTCCGCTGTATTCATACTGTGAGCCTCGTATACGGTAAAGATTAACCACTGGATGTATTTAAACTATCATCATTTGTTCAATGTAGCTACTCTATCAAACCTGATTGCTTCATTCATTTGAGTTGTCATTATTACTCGACAAAAATTCTGAAGGTAACTGACTTCTTACTGTGCGACTTCTCCGAATTGAATTACGTTGCACAATTCTTTTCATTTCAGCTGATTGCTTTCTCTTAACTGGCATTCTTGCAAATTTTATATAATAAAACATATAATCCGTTCATATATAAAAGGTTTCTTAATATATATATTTTTTTATCCTGGATTTGCCCGACTATATCAAAATAAACAGATTTACCCTCATACTTCGTTTATACAATAAGCTTGAAAAGAAAAAAAAATATTTTGAAATGGAAACAAAAAAGTTTAATTACACAGATTGCTGAGTCCGATTAAAAAAACTAAATTCATGTACTTAATACAATTTAAACTTCATTGCACGTGTTTTAAGATAAAAATGTATGGGGTCCTTATTTTAGAAAAGTAAAATGTATGAGACCGAGATTAAGACCTTTTTACTAAAAGGTTGTTTCCGAGTATATTGTTATTTATTTAAATAAGTTTTTCATGATAAAAAATGGCAACAATATAAATTATTTCAATTTTCTTTTTATTTAATTCAAACAATCGCAATGTTATCTCTATGGGAAAATCGAAAATTCTAGAGCAGACGTTTTCGAGCGTTAGAATTGACGAATATTTCTGATTTTCAATCCCCGGCGAGATTTTGGCACTACCGACTTCCAGTCCAAATTTGGTGTTAATGCGACAAATATTTTGGCTGCTATCGTGTACACAAAAGTGTAATTTTTCACGGGAAGCCGGAGCTTTGCTCCGACAATTAATGTTAATTTAGTACGTAATTTTTGAAGGGTTTCTGCTCATTTAATTTTTAATTTAAAATTTAGAAATTTTTAGAAACTGTTCTAAGTGAGAATTTACATCTTAAAAGCAAGCACCATGCCAAATTCCAAGATTCTCGTTAAGCAAACTTCTATAATAACTACAGTGGTGGCCAAAAGTTTGGACATTTTTTGAAAGTTTCATGTTTTTCAACATTGTGTGCTTGTAGAATATATTAATTTTCACTTAAATACAAACGTTTATATATCAAATTGAAGGTAATTTAATGTAGAATTTAATATTAAAAACAGTATTACAATATCTGTATTACAAAAAAGTTATGCTCATTTTAGTAGAACAAACAAACACAAATCGTTTTGAATAAGGACGTGTTTTGTAATAAAAACGTACTAGCCAATCACAAACACTGTGTTGAGGCCCAGTCAAATGTCTGTAACTATACTTTAGGTTATTTGGATGGTAAAAGAGTTATTGTTGTGAAAATATTTTGCGGAATGATGCATACTAGTACAATTAAATAGAGTATTGCTGTTTTTGAATATTTAAAGTCCTTTTTTTAATTAAACTAATTTTAAACAATGTCATCAACAAGAAGAACTAATTGGACATCTACAAAAAGAAGCCAAATTGTCATACTGAGAGAATGCTCTCTTATGCTGAAATTGCAAGACAAGTTGGTGGTTCAGTGACTTGTTCTGGTGTACGAAAGTACTGTTTACGTTATGAAAAAACGAAATCAGTGGAAAATAAGGCCAAATCAGGCCGAAAAAAATGCACAAGTGCTACTGCCGATAGAAAAATTAAACGGCTATGCCTTCAAAATAGAAATATTTCATCAGATGCCATTAGATGTGAAATGAATGCAGCGGGTATTGCAGTAAGTTCAAGAACAATAACAAGAAGTTTATCAGGATTTGGACTACAAGCTAGAATTCCAAGGAAAAAACCATATTTAAATCAAAACAACGCAAAAACGAGTTAAGTGGGCAAAAGAACACATTAAATGGTCAGAAAATCAATGGAAGCAAGTAATCTGGAGCGATGAGAGTAAAATATCACTCTTTGGTAGTGATGGTAGAAAATACGTGAGACGTAGAGTAGGAGAAGCACTTCATCCTGATTGCATTGAAGGAACTAGAAAAACCCAACAAATGTCATGATTTGGGCATGTATGTCTGCAGATGGTGTGGGCCGAATTCAAGTGATTGATGGCATCCTGAATGCCAAAAAATACATCGAAACTGTCCTGGAACCAAAGTTGATACCTTCCATCAGGGATCTCTTCCCCAACAACGCACCATTTATTTTTCAGCAGGATTCAGCTCCATGCCACACAGCAAAAGTATGCAAAGCATGGTTTCAAAATAAAGGCATAGATATATTACCATGGCCAGGAAACAGCCCTGATCTCAATCCAGTTGAAAATTTGTGGCGACGTTTGAAAATTCTTGTACGAAAAAAACGTCCATCCAATAAAAGACAACTTATTGAAGCTATAATTGATTTTTGGCTCCATGTGATTACGAAAGATGAACTCCAAACACTCGTTCACTCGATGAAAAGACGCTGTGAAGCTCTCTTAAAAAATAAGGGTTATCCTACTAAATATTGATTGTATAAGTATCACTTTAAGAAATGCAAATCTAAGATAGATCTTACTATTAGTTACATAACTTTTTTTGTAATACAGATATTGTAATACTGTCTTTATTATTAAATTTTACATTAACTTATCTTCAATTTGATATATAAACGTTTGTATTTAAGTGAACATTAATATATTCTACAAGCACACAAAGTTGAAAAACATGAAACTTTCAAAAAATGTCTACACTTTTGGCCACCACTGTATATCAAAGAATTCACAATTTTAGAATTTTCTGTTCTTTCACACATTAAAATTTCTAAACTTTTAAAAACTATTATGTGGATGAATGTATGTGTCAGACGTGTAAGAGCCATGTAACTTTCAAGATTCGATCCCTAACAATTTCAGATAAAACATAGTTCAGAAGGTTTTTAAAACATTTAAATAATTTCAAACTTTTAAATTTCAAATTCGTTTAGAAATAGTTCATAAGGAGTACTGAAATATTACAAATAGTCATCATATCAAATTTAAAGTTTCAAGCCCAGCAGCATCGCTAAAATCGCATTTTAGATTTTTTTTTTTGTTTCTGCACCTTTTCAAAATTTGAATTTTGAAAAACTGTTCTGTGTGAGCAATCACGTTTAAAAAACAACAGTTATATCAAGTTTTAAGTTTCTATCCATAACAATTCCATAACAATAAACCATAATTTAAACCGTTTTCCGTTCATTTTACACCTTTAATTTTCGAATTTTTAATAAACTGTCTATACTTTAAAAATCGTTTTTTAAAACTACCCTATGCGACCATTTGCTTCTTAAAAGCAAAACAGCCATGTCAAACTTCAAGTTTATATTCTTAAAAATTCTATAGAAATCGTAATTTAGACCGTTTTCAGAATGCTTTTCGTGTATTTCACTCTTTTAAATTTCGATTTTTTAAAATTGTTCTGTGCGACTATTTATGTCTTAAAAGTAACAGGCATGTCAAATTTCACGTTTCTATCCGTAACAATTCCACAGAAATCGTAATTTAGAACGTTTTTATAACGCTTTCCGCCCATCTCACCCATTTAAATTTCGAATTATTTACAAACCATTGTTAGCGAGCACTTATATCTTAAAAGTAACGGACATGCCAAATTTCAAATTTCTAGTCCTTTCGCTATCACAAAAATCGTAATTTAGAACGTTTATTTCTCCTTCACTCATTTAAAATTCGATTGAAAAAACTATTCTGTGTTTGCATTTGCATCTTAAAAAGTAGAGCCATACTAAATTTCAAATTTCTAGCCCCTTCCTAATCACAAAATTTGCAATTTTAGAAGGTTTTTCGTTACCGCACCCCCTGGGATTTTGATACCAATATAAAATATAGCTTATGTTAGAGCAGTGACTGTCATTATCAATTTGCCACCATTACGTTTAAAATTGGTTCGGTAGTTCCAGAGATTCCATATAAATTGTAATTTAGACTGTTTTTAGAACGCTTTTCGCCCATTTCACCCTTTTAATTTTCGAATCTTTTATAAAATATTCTTAGACAACATTTACATTTTATAAGTAACAACATGCAAAATTTCACATTTCTTGTCCCTACAGCATCACAAAAATTGCAAATTTAGAACGTTTTTCGCTACTACCCCTTTTCGGGTTAGTGACACCGACATAAAATATATCCTATGTTAGAGCAAAGACTATCATCATCAATTTACCATCATTACGTTTGACATCGGTTCGGTAGTTCTAGAAATACCATGCCAAATTTCAAAGTTCTAGGATCTTCAGTATTATAAAAATCGCAATTTTAGAACATTTTTCGCTCTTTCAGTGATGGAACTGTGGCGTAGCAGAGAACCAATTGACACCACTATATTTAAGGTATCTGACTACGTTTAAAAAGTGGTTTTCGACCAAAATTGTCAAAACGATTTTATTACATTTTATTAAAGCCCAGATTTGTACCTTTCCAAAACTGTTTTTATTTTTATTGTACGATAGAAAGAACCGGAGTTGTAGCGGTTTTTATACTACTCAATAGCTGTCACTCAAACCGGAAGTACTGTTTAAAGGACCGGAAGTACTATTTAAAGGTACTAACTGGAAGGGGGAAAGCAGAACTATGGCCTTCTAGAAATAAACAAAGGCTCAGTTCTTAAAAAAAGTGCATGGCTCATAAAAACAGTGAAGTTTAGATGCATATTACTGTGCAAATTCTTCTAGTAAAACATAAATCTAAACTTTAAATGCATTTTTTGGAAAATGTAATTTTTGATGAAAATTCCATACGCAAAACATTATTTTTCAAAAAGTTATTAGAATATCACTATGAAATTTAAATTGCATGTTATTTACACTATTGTGAAGGCAATGAACTAAAAATTTAATTTTAGAATAAATATTTTTGTTTTATGGATGTTTTCGGGGAAAGCACTGATGAATTTTATGAAAATCAGCATGTAAAAAAGTGCGATGTGCTATAAATTTTGAAACATTCAAAATATCGCTTAGATTTCAGTTCATTGCCTTCACCAATCTCATAAGTATGAAGTGTAAAAAGGAAATTAAGATACATGCAATATATTTTTCTATAGCGTGTTTTGCGTATTGGGCTATATTTCGCTAAATTTTACCACAAAATCCTTCATTTACCAAAATTTCATCAATGAATGGAATATTTTTTCCTTTTTTTCAAAGTTTCTAGTCATAATATTAATAAAAATAAGTTAAAAAAGTAATTAAACAGCTTTTTTGGAAAAAATTGCTCCGTACGTAGTCATGAACCTTAAATTTTATTCATCGTTTTATTAAGGAAGATAATTTCTGAGATTTTTCAACTCCCAGATTACTATTAAAAATTAGTGGTGGCAATCGTTCCAATGGTGCGTCACTTTGCCATCACTGCTCCTTAAACTCCTGGGCGTAGTGGCACTCACATAAAATATAGTATATGCTGGAGCAAGGACTGCCCCCATCAATTTGCTACCATTACTTTTTAAATCGGTTCGGTAGTTCCAGAAATTACCCCTACAAACTCCAAAACAAACAAATGTTACTTCTTTATAACATTGCTTTACATTTAAAATTTTAAAATAACAAAGGATTTCCAAAGACATGATTTCTAGAGTGTGGCACTCAAGCCTAAGCAAGAATCGAGGTTATTTTACAAGCCGAGATTATTTTACATTACAGTTAATAAATAAATAAACACTATTTAATTTTATAAATTTATTTCATTTTTTTTAATATTTTCATTTCGAAGTTTGACTTAAAATTGATTAAATTAAGTCTTAAACTTTGGATTCGTTTAAATTGTCCTAAAGTTTATTTTTCTCTTTTTTTTCACTTTTTTCTTTCTTTTTTCTCTGTTTTTATAAGGACGTATTGTTGCTTTCCTTTATGTAAATCTAGTTAGAGAAAAATTAAGCATATATCTATATTTTTGCAAATTTCCGAAAAATGTTGAAAGGAAATCGCAATCATCAATAAACATTTAAATATTAATCTAATTTGTTTTTCATGCTTGAAAGATAATTTGATTGTTTCAAATGAAATTTAGATCTAATCTTCCGTAATCGAGTTAACACCCAAGACTGGCGTCAAACATCAGTGATGCTGGTAACAATGTGGTATCCAATATATGAGACTTAAAACAATTCAGTTGATTCTGTCCCAATTCACGTTCGCTATTATATGCTCGCTGGCTGTGAATTCGATTTTGGAAAATACCCAAATGTAGGAACTAAATTTAAAGGTTTTACGAATTTTTTTTAACTGAAGATTATTCAAGAAATTCTGTATTACCGCATGCGAGCAGATACTCGCCAAAGAAATCACGTAAGATTTCATATCATGCATGCATTCATGTTGTATGTATATGTTATGTAATGTGTTCTTATGTATGGATGACGAAATTTTTCTAATCGAATTTCAGTAAATTGGCGTGTTTTAGCGAGTGTAGCTTGAAACAAATTTAATTTAATTGTCTCACACTGGTCTGCTTTAGTTGCATGAACGAGGCAGCGACGCAGCTTTTGCTGGGGGGGGGGCGCTCTATTACAGCAAATAACACATCAATGATAACTCAAAAATGCTTGAAGCATTTCGTTATAATTTTCACAAGATGTACCTATGATGGTGACAAGAACTTCTTAATAACAAGAATAAATTTTAATCTGTTGAGAAATTAGATAAAAATAGCTTTAAAATAGAAATTAAATATTCAAATTAATCACTTTTTTATCATGCGTCAGGAAAGTTAAGTGTGGTCGTCACTTTCACCAGCAGAAAATTTCCGTAGATATTCAGATTAGAGCTCATACAACAAAAACATTTCGCAATCATTAACATTAGAGTACGATAACATGAACGAAAAATCTTGTTTCAAGCATATATTATGAAACACTTACCATCACTTCCAAGATACTTTAACAAAACTTCAGCGTTTTATAAGGTGAAAGATGATGTCTAAGTAAGCAGTTTGGAAAACGCGTAACATATTTCAGGAATTACAACCAATAGTCGGAAAAATATCCAAATTCTGTTGTAAAACCCTGTGTATGATCTATAGATTTCTATATATACTACATAGTATGCTAAAATTTAGTTCAGTTACGAAACGCATACCACAGTTCTAGTTTCCCCTCCAACAATTTACGTTAATAAACGGAAATGTATCTGAGAACTTTTGTGATGCCCTGTATATCAGCTATAGAATTTATGCACACCAAGTAATAGTCAGTTTTTTTGTTGTTAAAAAACGCGTAAAATCTTAAAACGCACTTTCAGCAATTATTGTTCATAGACATTACTGTAACCGAATTCTTTTGTGTGTCCCTGTAAATGAACGATGAATGCTATGCACACCCTTTCATAAATTAAGCCTGCTGTAAAGCACTTACACCTCGGTAATATATATCAATTTAAATATGTTTGAAACAGTGTAACCTCATTAAAATGCACCGCAAACGATTTCCCCCATAGAACGTAATGTAACGAAATCCTATTGAGTGTCCTTGTAAATGAAATATAAGAAAAGAACACTTCATTTTCAATTCTGAATATGCTATATACTAAATCTCATTAATATACAGTCGAATCTCGTTACAACGAACCTCGATTTAACGAATTTTTCAATTTAACGAATATAATTTGGATTGTAAAAAAGTCATATTATTCTATTTCAGTAAAAAAAATATTTTCACTTTAACGAATATTTCATTATAGCGAATTTAATCAGTGGTCTCCAGAGATTCGTTGTAACGAGATTTTACTGTATATCAATTTCATGACAATCCGAATATGTTTACGCGAGTTAGGGCATGGATAGTGAGACAGACGATAGACAGACAGACAGACAAACCAAATTCATAAACATTTTTTAAATTTGTTGTAAAGTATTAAAAATTATACATTACAAAGACACAATTTTTAAATACAGGTAAAAGTATAAATACAGGTTTCTTCTTCAATTCCATATCATTTTGCAGATCATAATGGGAAAAATTAATTTTTATAGGTGTTTTTCATTTTTTCGAGAAGAAATATGTAAACACACAGATTACGCGTATGATTACAAAAGAATACTACTACAAACAGAATTTGAACTTTACTATTTCAAAAGAATTTATGTATGTGAATTTATGTTTGTGTCTTGTGATTACCCTGAACCTAAAAAAATGTGTTCCCCATTCTGTAAAAAAAAAAAATAATAATAATAAAACAGTATGTTATTACATAATCCCCAAAAACTTTTGTGCGACTTTCTAGAAGTCACACAGAAATTTCAGGTAGAAAATATTTTGCGAGAATCAGTAAGATGGCCACAAAAAAAAAAATAAAAAGAAAACTGCCCAGTTAAACTGAGGGCATTGAGCTCACAGGCTATTCACACTCATTGTATATTGTACTCTTATTTCAAAGAATTTGAAATATTCCCCTCGAAAAATAAAGAAATCAACAATATATTAAGGGGGGGGGGGGTCATTCCCCCGTTACCCCCCTCATAGTTAACTAATGAACGCCTTAAATTAATCAGGGAAGTCTCTAATTACAATGAATATACATACAAAACTTGAAGAAAATCGGATAATTCTGCATGAAAAACTCAGTTATCTAAATTAAGGGGGGATTAGCCCCCCTTTCCCCCTTTATACTTAACCAATGAACCCCCAAAACTATTCAGAGAAACACATTATCACGATGAACCTATATACAAAATTTGAAGAAAATCTGATAATTCTGCATGAAAAACTCATTTATCTAAATTAGGGGGGGGGGGGTATCCCCCCTTTCTCCCTTTACACTAAACCAATGAACCCCCAAAACTATTGACAGAAGCACATTATCAAAATGAACCTATATACAAAATTTGAAGAAAATCGGATAATTCTGCATGAAAAACTCATTTATCTAAATTAAGGGGGGATTAGCCCCCCTTTCCCCCTTTATACTTAACCAATGAACCCCCAAAACTATTCAGAGAAACACATTATCACAATGAACCTATATACAAAATTTGAAGAAAATCTGATAATTCTGCATGAAAAACTCATTTATCTAAATTAGGGGGGGGGTATCCCCCCTTTCTCCCTTTACACTAAACCAATGAACCCCCAAAACTATTGACAGAAGCACATTATCAAAATGAACCTATATACAAAATTTGAAGAAAATCGGATAATTCTGCATGAAAAACTCATTTATCTAAATTAGGGGGGGTATCCCCCCCCTTTCCCCCTTTATACTAAACCAATGAACCCCCAAAACTATTGACAGAAGCACATTATCAAAATGAACCTATATACAAAATTTGAAGAAAATGGGATAATTCTGCATGAAAAACCCATTTATCTAAATTATGGGGGGTTAGCCCCCCGTTTCCCCCCTTTGTGCTTAACCAATGAACCTCCAAAACTAATCAGGGAAGCGCCTTATCACAAGGAACCTATAAACAAAATTTAAAGTAAAACGGTTAGTTCTATCAAGAGTTATCGCGTTACGTACATACAGAACCGGCGGGCACATAAGCTCTCAGGCTTTGATAGCCTGTGAGCTAAAAAGGTCAATCATCCATAAACTAGTGAGAATTCAATATGAATTATATTCTCCATTTTTTAAAGATCAGATTTAAGATATATCACATACAAAAGTATGTAAATACTCTAGTTACGACTAAAAATATAACATGTTTCCTCGATATACGAAATCTTTTTAAAGATACTTTAACATGGTTTATCCCAAAATGTTAAATACTAATTTTATTTTAAATTGCAGTATTCATATGCGGGGTCCACATAATATCTTGTACTGAATATTTTTAGATGAAGTCTTCACTGATTTATCGATTATATTGGTAGCCTAAGTCTGAACCACAAAATGTCCGTTTTTAGTAATTTTGCTATTTTTAAAATAAAGTCGAATATATTGGAGTTATTAATGCGTATTTTCTTTTGTGGATATAATTATGAACAAACTCAGTTTCTTTTTAATTGCTTACATACCTGACATATTTCTAGCCATAATTAGAGCAATTACTGCGAATTTTTTGTGTGGTTTGTTGTAAAATGCTCTTACAATATTGCGCTTTCGTATGTACTTTAAGCTATGTTTTATGTTTTAAGCTATAACAATCGTGTACCACATTAATCGATATAATTATAGTTTAATGAAAGGTTTTTGGATTTAAATTTTAGTAACTGAGCTGTGTACAATCATGCAACTGATATTACTGCACTTTTTTTTAATTTAAATCTCACTAAAAAGCACTAAATTGAAAAAATGAATTTAATTTCTGAATAATTATTTCAATTAGGGCAATAAACTACCATATTTAAAAAAAAACATTTCACCTTTATTTGTAATTAAGATTATTTTACATTCATTTACAAATTGGTGCAACTTGTAGCGATCATCCTTAAACACATCGATTTAGAAGTTGCATGAAAGGGGCAGATTTTTTTTTCTTACCACTAATTTTTAATTGGAAATTTTTGCTTTAATTAATGGAAAATTTCAGTTACAAATTAGTGGTAATAAGAAAAGCGTAAGAGTTGGCAGCTATGAAGTGTACAGATAAGCTTTAAACCGTTTTAAGCACGCATCTTAAAAGCGTGTATCTAAATGATTGAAAATCGTTTATTGCAGAATTAATTTTCAGAAAAGAAAAATGTTGTTAGAATAAATTCAAAACAAATTCAGTTAGCGCATCATAGTCAAATTAATCTCTTTATTGTTATTATTTCTATACACGCTTTTAGAATGTTTGCTCAACTCTTATTTGTACAAAAAAAGTGTCCTTATACATAAAAAAAAAACATTTGTATATGCATTTGTATATGCATAATATTCGTATATGCAACATTTGTATATGCATAACATTTAAATATGCTACAATTTATTTTCCTTAAAAATTCCTATACATCACAATATTTGAAATTATGCTTTCAAATACTATATCATTTAATATGGAAATCAGAAATTAAGAAGAAAATGATAGATTTTGAAACATTTTTTCTGAAAGATATCATCGCAAACTACTAGTAATTCATTACACATTAAGAAAAATCTGTCTGACAATTTTGTTTTTCAATTTATATTATATTATTTATTTCTTTTGTTGTCAAATGTAATTTATATCATTTGACAATATCAGTGAAAATTGCCACGTAAATTCTACATAACAGTGTTTTTGACTTTTCTTCAACGAGTACAACAATTTTGAAATTGCTTTTTTCTGCTGAAGTACGAAATTCGGTGACTGTATAACTGAATCCTTAATCTATTATCTTTAAATGTTTGACCGTTTTTTTTTAGATTCGGCTATCCTCCTCGAATGAGAGATATTGCTTTATTTATTTTTATCAGAAAAGATAAAAATAAATTCATAAATTTTTAAAGAAAATTTTCATATTATTCACATTTTTTCCCATTTTCATAACTTGTTGAAATTTTTAATTGTTAATCGAAATTAAAGTAATTTTTAATACGTTAAATAGTATCTCAATACTCTATATTTCAATGTTTTTAGAAATTAAAATTTTTATAATTATTCTTAGTATAATAATCGTTACCGTTTTAAAAAGCATTAACATCCTCAAGACATGTGTCATTAACTACATTTAATATTTTAATACCAATAATTCCGTATAATAGTTTTTGCCTTGTTTAATTCTAGAATTCTATAATCGGGCAAGACAAAGACTGTGATTAAAATACTTTGGTACTAAAATACAAAAAGCAAACGCGTCCTATACTGAAAGTATAAGACAACATTCGGTTTAAACGGAAATTAATTTTTTTTAAATATGTAAACAGAGGAATGCAATTTTAAAATTAATTTAGATTTTAGTATCGTAAAAGGAATCATAGAAAATGTGTCCATTAAAATGTGCGTATTTTTGAGTTATAAATAGCAATTAAAAGTTTAGAAATTATTTTTTATGCTAATGAACGAGATTGATTGACTATTTTTGAACCGACTCCAAACTTTATATTTCTGCGTATTTAGAAATTAACATTTTGGGATTTTAATCTATTGCCAATATCAATACTTTGATTATTTTATATATTGATTTGCAAAACTTTTGCAACTTGTAATTGCCATTCTTAAGAAAGGGGGAAGAAACGTTTCATGAAAGTGGCAAAATATTTCTCAAATTAAATGTTCTCATATTTAATACTTGGAAATTTTTCCAGAGAAAACTTCTCACGCCTTGCATTCATAATATTCAAATTAAAAAAATGTAATTGCTTAATAGGCGTATAGCCAACATAGTGAAAAAGTACCCAAGCCGGGACTCGAACCCGGCTGCAGATTAGCGCACTGACGTTCTACCAACTGCACCACTCGAAATCACACACGAAATCATGTTCGATTTGTGAATCGATTTCGTGTTTGCCGCAGGGTTGGAGGCTCACGGAAAATATTCCATCTTGTGCTGCGTTTGTAGCCTTGCCAACATGTTATAGTGAAAAAGTTCCAGGCTGAGTATCGTTCCCAAGTGGTTCAGTTGGTAGAACGTCAGTGCGCTACTCTGATGACCCGGGTTCGTGTCCCGGCTTAGGTACTTTTTCACTATGTTGGCTATACGCCTATTAAGCAATTAAAAAATAATTGAATATTAAATGTTCTCTTTGCCTCTAAAATGAAATTGATTTTTAAATGAATTACCATTTATTTTCCCTTAAAAAAATCAAAAAAAAAATCTCGAGATTATATTACTTGAAATTATGCGGTTAAATACAGCATCATTTTACATGAATCATAGAAATCGAAAGGAGAATAATAGATTTTGAAAAAACTTTCTCTGAAAGGAAAGATTTCAAACTAGTAATATTTCAGTACACCCAAAAGAATGTCTATCTGACACACTTATTTATTTTAAAATGTATTTCTTTTCCTTCTCTTTCTTGTCAATTGAAATTCAGATCGTTTTTCAATATCACTGAAAATGTGCCACATAAATTCTGCGTAACAGTGTTTTTGACTTTTCCCCAACGAATATAAAAGTTTTGAAATTACTTTTTTATGCTAACGTACGAGATTGGGTGACTGTATCTTTGTAGCTGAATCCGTAATCTATTATCTTGACATGTTTGACAGATGTTTTGACTTTGGCTGTTCTTCTCAAAAAGAAAATATAATACTTCTTTTATATGAACAGAAAAAAAAATATATATATCATATTTTGTAGAAATTATTTTACGCAAAAACTTCAAACTTTTTAGAATTTTATCTCAAACTTTCGCTAAAATTTTAATTTTTTTAATCGAAATTTGGAGTAATTGGGAGTACTTCCAAACTTTACATTTCGGTGTGTTTAAAAATTAACAGTTTGGGTCATTTCACAGGTCTTCGATAAACATGGGTTGCTGCCGCTTTTGATTTATCCCAACTTTGTATGGGGACAGCTATATACAAAATAAGTTAAAGTGCAGCTGCAAAAATATTCTAAAATCTTTTTAATTAGAGGTGGAAAACTGCGATTTTGCAGGTTTTCACAAAATTCAATCTATACTATTATATAAAGAGGAAACGGTGAGTGACTGACTGACTGGATGACTCATCAACGCCCAGCCGAAACTACTAAAGTCAGGGTCACGCAATTTGGACTGTAGATTACTGTTATGGCCTAGGCAAGCAATAAGAAGGGATTTTTGAAAATTCCCCCCGAAAGGTGTTAAAAGGGGGTTCGAATGTTTTAGGTCATTTTGCCATATCTCAGCAGCAGTTACAGGTAGGAGCTTGAAATTCCAGAAAACAAATCTACTAAAAAAACGATTAAACACCTATTTCAGAGATTTTAGAAATTCCCCTCAGAAGGGGGTTAAATGGGGGTGCTCGAATGTTTCAGGTCATTTCGCCATATCTCAGCAGCAGTTATAGGTAGGAGCTTGAAATTTCAGAAAATAAATCTACTAAAGAAATGATTAAACAACAATTTCTGCGATTTTAGAAATTCCCCCCAGAAGGGGGTTAAAGGGGGTGGTCGAATGTTTTAGGTCATTTTGCCATATCTCAGCAGCAGTTATAGGTAGGAGCTTGAAATTCCAGAAAACAAATCTACTAAAAAAATGATTAAACACCTATTTCTGCGATTTTAGAAATTCCACCCAGAAGGGGGTTAAAGGGGGATGGTCGAATGTTTTAGGTCATTTCGCCATATCTCAGCAGCAGTTATAGGTAGAAGCGCGAAAATCAGGAAAACAAATCTACTAAAAAAATGATTAAACATGTATTTCAGCGATTTTAGAAATCCCCCCCGAAGGGTTTAGAGGGGGGTGGTCGAATGTTTTAGGTCATTTCGTCATATCTCCGCAGCGGTTATAGGTAGGAGCGCGAAAATCAGGAAAACAGATCTACTAAAAAATGATTAAACTAGTATTTCAGCAATTTTAAAAATTCCCCTCCCGGAGGGGGTTAAGGGAGAGGGTCGAATGTTTTAGGTCCTTTTGCCGTATCGCAGCAGTAATTTTAGTTAAGAGCAGAAAAATCAGGAAAACAAATCTACTAAAAACATGACTAAACACGTATTTCGGGGATTTTAGAATTTCCCCTTCCGGAGGGGGTTAAAGGAAGGTGGTCGAATTGTTTAGATCATTTCGTCATATCTCTGCAGCAGTTTTAGATAGGAGTTCGAAAATCAGGAAAACAAATCTACTAAAAAATGAATAAAACACATATTTCAGCAATTTTGGAAATTCCCCCCAGGAGGTGGTTAAATGGGGGGGGGTCGAATTTTTTATGTTATTTCGCCATATCTCAGCTTTTATCTAGCAGGGCGAAATTAATTAAAACAAATCTACTAAAAAATTGGTTAAACACGTATTTCGGCGATTTTGGAATCTCCCCCCAGAAGGTGGCTAAAGGGGTATTCAAAATTTTCGGGTTATTTCGCCATATCTTAGCAGCGGATTTAGGTACGAGAGGGAAATTCAGGAAAACACATCTACTAAAAAATGGATAAACACGCATTTCAGTGAGTTTAGAAATCCCCCCCCGAAGGGTTTCAAAGGGGGTGGTTTCGAAAATTTTAGGACATTTCGCCCTATATCAGCAGCTGTTTTATGTAGGTGCGCGAAATTCAGGAAAACAAATCTAATAAACAAATGATTAAACACGTATTTCAGTGAATTTAGAAATCCCCTTACCTAGAAGGTGGTTAAAGGGGGATTCGAAAGTTTTAGGTCATTTCGATATATCTCAGCAACAGTTTTAGGTTGGAGCGCGAAATTCAGGAAAACGAATGTAATAAAAAAATTACATTGTCTTCCCGTGCAAAGCCGGGACGGGCCGCTAGTGGTTTATAAAACCATATATTTTTTTGAATTAATACAGTTAAATAAAAGTAAAAAACTAGCTTAAATCTACATACCTTTTTTCTGTTACACCGTAAAAAAATCTGTATATATATATATATATATATATATATATATATATATATATATATATACGATAGATTTTATGTGAAACTAGCAAGCTACGCCCGCTACGCTGGTCAAACGCCGCTAGGCCAAACGCTGGCCCGCTACTTTGGTTTCTCTTAAGAAACTTTTAATCAAAGAAAATATTGAAATTTCATAATTCACTTTTATATTTTAACAGAATAATAAAGCTACTATAATTTGTGACTCGTGCTATAGCCAATATACACGTCAGGACACGTCGCCCTTATCATTCTCTTTTTACGCATGAAGGTTTCGCTACGGTACTCCATTGTGAAATTTGGTAATTTTTGAAATTCAATATTTGAAAATCGGTGTAATTATTAGATTTGAAATTTATAGCAAGAAAAATATAATTTTTTACCTTTCAAACGCAGTTTGTCTAACAATTTTCTGACAAATACTTTTCGATCTATTATTTTTTTCAGTAACTTCAAATGTTTCATTTTCCGAGATTAATCTGTGGCAACAATTAGTGAAAAACCTAGTCATTAGCAACACATAGAATCTTATTAAAGAGGCTTTTAGAGCAGGGATTGTCACTATCAATTTGCCACTATCCCTTTTGAAATCGGTTCTGTAGTTCCAGAGATTCCATAGAAATTGTAATTTAGAATAATTTTAGAACGCTTTTCGCTCATTTCACCCTTTTAAATTTCGATTTTTTTAAAATTTATTCTTGGAGAGCATTTACATCTTATAAGTAACTACCATGCCAAATTTCATGTTTCTAGCTCCTTCAGTATAAAAAAAATCGCAATTTTAGAACGTTTTTCTCTTCTGCACTCCCCTGGGGGTAGTGGCACCGACATAAAATATAGTCTATGTTGCAGCAGGGGTTGTCACCATCAATTTGCCACCATCACTTTTGAAATCGGTTCGGTAGTTCCAGAGATTACCCCCCTACAAACAAACAAACAAATAAAACAAAAAAACAATCTTTACTCCTTTGTAATATTAGTATAGATTTCTGTCTTTTAACGGAAACTTTCTATTTCGAGTAGAAATTACATATTTTCCCGGAATGAACGGAAACTTTTCGTTTTATCCTTAAAGTTGAATGCTAAAAACGGTAATGTTCCTTCCAACACAGTCAAGCTGAAATGTTCCTTTTCAATAAAGAGAAAACGGAAAATTTCTAGTTAAATTTTCGTAACTGATGTTTCAGCTTATAACCAAGTCGTTGGATGTGGCCAATTGATGTAGGAGATAGAGCATTCATCTACTAAAGGTTCGAATCCGGAGGAAAGCAAGGCGATTAAAAACAAATGTGATAATATTCAATACAAATACTTGTTCGATGTAAATATGCATCAGTATGTATAATTGTTATTTAGATTTTTTTTAACATTGCGCTATTTCTCTTATCTATTTCTAAGAGCAGAAATTTTCAGCCTTAAATAACCTGAAATGTCCATTTTGAAAACGAAGGAAAGCCAAAACCGAAGTTTTTCAAAAAAAAAAAAAAAAAAAAAAAAAAAAACGGAGAATCGTAAAACGGCAAGTGTGCTGCCAGTACAATATCCGTTTCTTCAATGTTTTTTTTACAGTGTAGATTATGTAATTATCGTAGATTTATATCTTAAAGATAAGAAATGCGTTTTAAAATATGATGAGATGTTAATAAATATGCCAGTTTTGAAAAAGTGTATCTTATGAAGTAAAAGAAATAACAGTATAGGCATTTTATACGTGTTTAGTAATACTTCCAAACATGCGCAGATAAAAAAAAAAAGCGCGCTGCTATATGTTTTTCCTCCTGAATTATAACCTTTCATATTTTGAAATGTTTGAAAAATCATCCTTTTTGACAGCTTGTAACTCAAAAGAAGGAGGTGTATTCATAAGTGCTTTGACAAGAAGGATCTCTCCCTTTGCTGCCCATACTCTTTTATACGCTTTCTGTTATTTAAACTAGTCTATGAGATATCGAGTGTTGAAAATGGAAAAATGACACTTAGCCACAAATAACAAGGACTTTTAGAAAAAAAAATAAATATTAAAAGAACAATTTTTCTGGGTTTATTTTGAAAAATATATTTGAAATTCACTCTACTTTTGTGTTATAATTAAAGTTTCAAGAGTCATAAGGGTTCTTGCAAAAGAGTTTGTAATCCTGTATGAAAATATTGAACACATGAAGTTACCACAGCTTTATCTTTATGTTTCAGAATAAAAATCTGTGAAATGAAATAGTTTCATACTTCTGTTACACCTTATCGCAAAAATACTTAAAGAAAATATTCGATTTTACAAATTTTTATGTTATGAATATACGAATGTACTAGCGATGGTAACTTCTTCTATTCAGTATTCAAACACAGAAATAAAAACTATGAACGAGAAATTATTTCTATTGACTTTGAAAACTTTAATTACAACACAAAAATACTGTTGATTCGAGAAATATTTCTCTAAATAAACCTAGAACAATTATTCAAATAATATATCTTGTTTCAAAAGTTCCTTTTCATTTGTGGCTGCCTGAAAGGTTTTCTCCAATCAGTGTTGCCACAAAAATAAATACTGCATTATCGAATGACGTCATCCTCTATTGCAATTAAAATACGATTGTTAATTTACCTCTTGCGCGTACTTTTTGAAAGAAATATCGAGCTTTTAATCGGGTTTTTATTTAATTTGTACGCGTGCGCCACCTATTGTTTATTTTCTTTGTTTAATCATGGCTGTGTATATGCGTACTGTATCGGAGCACCAGTAGATTACAAAATTTAAGGATTATCTTCCAATTAGATATACATTTCATTAGGATTTACAAAAAATGTAAGTATTTATTTTTTAATATTTCATTAAACTGTTAATACGCCAGATAAGTCTGATGTCACTTAAAAGGTTGCCGGACCATAAAGCTTGGATATCCCATGTTTAAGTTCCCATACAGGCTTGCAAAAAAGTGGTGTACCAAATATTTATTTGGTACACCATTTATATTTATTTGGTATTTAAGACATTTATGGAACAGTTTTCCAAAATCTGAGGAAAGACTTTCATATGAATTCAGTAAATGTCTGATTCACTGTTCAATTTTTTTATAATTCAGTTTTTTTTTCAGTATAGGGGTCTTGGCAACCTAGAGAAATGTCCTTGGCGAGAGAGGAAAATTTGGCAACACATTTTCTGGCAATCTATTCCTATTTACTTATACACAAGCAATTATCACATATCTTAGTTCTGTTGTCAACATCTCCTTTTCTATTCACATACAAAATAACAATGATGAATAAGGTATCTTTCGAAAAAATTTTGAACAAGTTTCTGACAGAGTACACTCACATTTCGTTAAAACGCGTTGTTTGTTTCTTAAAAAAAAAAAAAAAGTTAATTAAAAATTAGTGCTAAAACGTACCAGGAAATAATCTCAAAATTTGTAGTGCGAAAGCTTCGCACGGGTCCTTCTGGTCATACAATAATTTTATTCAATGTCATACAGTATAATAGTTGTGTGTATTAAGTTATTCTAAGAGACAGCGACAGTTGCGAAACACTATGGAAAACAGTTGATAATAAAGTGCATTTTTCGATGAACTAAAAATATTTAAATAATTTAAACAACTAGGGGGCTCTGCCCCCTGCTCGCTACGCTCACCAACCCCCGTTCTGATTGCACAGCCTCTTAAAACCTGGTAATGTATCCTGTCTTAAAAAGATGATGATGATGATATCACGAACAGCGACTATCGTCTGTAATCAGGTTATAATGCTTTTTCATTTAACTGGTTATAATTCTTTTTCATTTAATTCATCTTTTTTATTTTTAATATTCATGTGTAAACACAATTTCTATGACGTAATTTTCTTTATTTCCAGCTTTCAACACGTGATCATTTAATTATTATTTTAAACTTACATTATTGTTTTTAATAGTCTCGCGCAAATACAATTTTTATTTGAGATAAAACATAATCCTTTGCGCTTATTTCGAAATTGGCAACAATATAAAGAAATGACTTTTCAATAAAAGATTTTCGAATCCGTAGGATGGCTAGAAAAAAAGTAATAGCTCCTCAAAAAAGTCCCTAGTAAAAAAGCGATGAGACTAACCCGGAATATCTACGCAGAATTTGATTGGTTCATTTCTAAATCGTTTTTGGCTCAGTTCCAGATTACTTTTTTTTAATATAGAAGAACAACGAAAAATCATGCATGCGTCTTAGACTATGAAACATTTTCAAACACTAACAGAATATTTTAAAGAAATTTCATTATTTCATACGCTGAAATGAAATATCTAAATAAGCAATATAAAAAATACATAACTCAGTAAAAATCCATTTACAGCAATTGCAGCCCATATTCGAAACCTTTCGTTCAGACATGTGTATGAGCAACCGAATTTGAAAACAACACATAATGCACATAAAATTCTATATCAAAGCGGAAAGAGCACTTCTACACTGTAAAACATGACCAATGTTTCTTATTTTATGAAAATATATTATAACCACGAACGAAAATATAATATAATCTTCTGAGTTATCCGAAATTCCGAAAAGCGTGTTCCATTGTCTTTTGAGTCCCCAGAAAGCAATACATTTCCAAAATTTAAAGAATTATTTATAAAAACAAAATTTTTCTAGCTGCCCGTATTTTTCAGAAATGTTTCCGAATGGTTTTTATAGTGCATTAAACAGTTTCCTCAACCTGGAATACCTATTTATCGAATGTCATCCATTCTCAAGTAAACGTTTTCAGCTGCATAAGTTAATTTATACATGAAACAGTAAAGAAATAATCTTAATTTTAATGTTAATGTTAACGCTGTTAATTTTGCATGTTTGTCTGCTGAACATATTTATGTTTACACTGTAAAAAATGACCAATGTATCTTATTTTATGAAAATATGCTATAACAGCGAACGAAAATATAATATAATCTTTTGAGTTATCCGAAATTTCAAATAGCATGTTACATTGTCTTTTGAATCCCCAGAAACGAATACATTTTCAAAATTTAAAGAATAATTTATAAAGACAAATTATTTTTAGCTGCCCGAATTTTTCAGAAACGTTTCCGAAGAGTTTTTATAGTGTATTAATTAGTGTCATGAGACTGGAATACCTGTTTTTCGAATGTTATCCATCCTCAAGTACACGTTTTCAGCCGCATAAGTTAATTTATACATGAAAGAGTAAAGAAATACTCATAATTTTAATGTTATTTTTAACGGCGTTAATTTTGCATGTTTGTGTGTTAAACATTTTTTTTTAGCATGAAAATGTTTACCTCAGAATTGATAGCATTCGAAAAACAGGTATTCCAGGCTGAGGACACTCATTAATACACTATAAAATCCCTTCGGAAACGTTTCTGAAAAATTCGGGCAGCTAAAAATAATTTGTTTTTATAAATTATTCTTTAAATTTTGAAAATGTATTTGTTTCTGGGGATTCAAAAGACAATGTAACATGCTAATTGAAATTGCGGATAACTCAGAAGATTATATTATATTTTCGTTCGTGGTTAGCATATTTTCATAAAATAAGAAACATTGGTCATTTTTTACAGTGTACTTGAGAATGGATAGCATTGGGAAAAGACTATATTTCGGGCTTAGAAAACTGATTAATACACTTTAAAAGTTACTCGTAAACGTTTCCAAAAATTACGGGCAGCTAGAAAAATTTTGTTTTTCTGAACGATTCTTTAAATCTCGAAATGCCATTGATGTCGGAGGTTTCTATAAATAAAGAAACACTGTTCAGAATCATGATTAGCACGGATGAGTTTATATTATAAATTTATTCGTCATTATATTATATTTTCGTAGACTCAGAAACATTTGTCATTTTTTACAGTGTAGTCCGTCCGTCCTTTAACCGAATTCTCTTGTGTGTCTCTATTCATGAAGGATTAAATCCTACACACTCCATAATTTACTGAAAACAAATTGTATTGAATCTTAGTGATCCTTTTAAATTTCATTATTTTTCAAGTATCAAAACATGTTCAACATCCACCGCGCGATTTTTCTCCATCGAACATAATGTAAAGGAATTATTTTGCACGTCCCTGTAATTAAACTATAAATGTTACTAACTGTTTAATCCAAGAAAGACATGCTATAGTCTACCTAAGTAATGCATATTAATTTCATTATGTTTCAAATGTCGTAAGATCAATAAAATGCGCCTCAAAACGATTTTTCCCCATAGAAAATAATGTAATAGAATTCTTTTGTGTATCCCTGTAAATGAACTATTAATGCTACACACTTCCTTTTCAATACCGAACATACGATAGTAAAATTCAATAATTCATAAAAATTTCCTGACAATCCGAGTATATTTACGAGAGTTAGAGCACGGACAGGCAAACAGAGTTCATAAACACTTTTGAACTATGTTGAAAAGTGTTAAAATATAGCTTTGGTTGTAGGATACTATAAACTCAATGTGTTTTGTCGAAATCATTTGAAAATAAAATTTTGAAACACAACATTAAATTGAATTATAACAGAGTTTATATAATCTTACGAAGCAATAATATCACATTACTATATACTCAAGTAAGTTTTCAAACTAAACTAAATTAATCTTATTATCCGAAATACGATCAATTGGATTTCGCTGAAGGCAATAGGTGACTATTATGATTGTTGACTTTTGTTCTTTTTCTTTTTTTTTCTGTTGAAAATTTTGTGCAAAGCACTTAAGTTATAAAGCTGTACTAAGTAATGAATGTGTTGTCATCAATAAGCGATTACTGTTTTTCAGATACTTTAATAGAGTTATTAAATTTTAAATGCACCGAAATTTTTATATGCTATTTTAGGAGTGAGTTCTGTATATTATTAGTATATTGGCAAAGACTCAGAATTATGTGATTCAAAATAGTAGTTTGAGTAACTTAATTTCATTTTCGAAAAGACCCACAACTCATACTTATTAACACCAAAAGACGGTCTAAAATGAAATTGACATTCCTTTTAACAATATAATAAATTATAACACCTTGTAATAATAACCAGAAAAGAAAGGTGATTCGCAAAAATACAAACTTTATACTCTTCAATATTATCCAAGCTTTTCTGAAAAATTAAAACACATCCTTAAACGATTCAATATCTGCTTAATAGCCAAACCACCCCAGAAATTAAAGAATATCATTTGCAGTAAAATTGACCCAATTAATTTTGAGAATTATTGAGGAGTATATGAAATACCTTTTATTAAAGAAGAGGGATCCAAGAATTACTACATAGGCATGACCAGCAGGAAATTTAATTGCAGAAAAAAAAGCATATTTCTGATATTAAATATAATAGAAAAACTACAGCCCTGGCAAGATTATATCAAGAAGAAACGATCCAAATAAATTTCAATGAAAGTAAAATAATTTTTCCCTCCAGTCTATACTATCCATCCATAATAAGAGAAACCATAGACATACTAACACGCAAAACTACAATATGTGACAATGCGGCATCTTTTAATTTACCGAAACTGTGGATCGAGTTACTCCATGGTCACAGATATGAAAATAAACAACCAAGTAAAAAATAATAGATAACGTGCGCAATTTTTAGAAAATAATAACTTCAAAGCCCGTGCAACTTTGGAATATTCTCATTTTGTTTTTAAAAATGACTCGGAAAGAGTCGAAACATGTAAAACAACTAATAAAAGTTTTTTTAATTTATATTATGTTGTTAATTTACACCTTTAGCATTTAAAAGGCATATATGACATTCCTTTTGTTGAGTGAGAATGATTTATTTAATGTCAGGCCATACAACTCGATGTTCTTTTTCATTTGTCTTCCAATTAACGCGACTGCTAATAAGAGTACTTCGAATTTAATGAGAGTTAATTGAAGCATTCCTAACCATAGGAAACGGTGACATTTTTTGTCTTACTTATTTGATTTAATCGTATCTGTCATGAGCACATCGGGCCTTTTACAAATCATGCACATTTCATATTGGCCCTTCTCAAACATCCCAAGTTTGAAATATGTTAAAGAAAGAACATTGGTATGTTTTATTATTGCGTTATCGAATGGTATGGCTGTTATGAAATGATATGAGAACATAGTCCCAAAATGGCAATTTTGGACATTAGATTTTTTTCTACGAAACGACAGACATTGAAGATATTTGTAAGATCAAAGAAAAAGGAAGTTAATATAATTATATAACGAATCACTTCAAGTTTTGTACAAGCTTTATAGATATTGAATATATTTTTAATGTCAAATAAAGGAAGTTAATATCTCTATATAAAGAATCATTTCAAATTTTGTACAAGCTCTATAGATTTTCCATGTGTAGCATACGTCAATTATAAAATAAAGCTGTTCTTATATTTATTCTAGTATGTCATGATCAATTCTTTCAAGTTTACGTATGATATCCTTTCTTATAATTCTGTTACATCAATTATGATGGCAATAATGCATTATTTTAATATAACCTCAAACGAAAGTGAATGGAGTTGCATCAGGGGAGCATGTGGGTTCCCCGCAAAAGAATATTTTGTGAAATACACTGGCCTCCAAAAGTTAAGGTACAACCACTTTCTTGCGTCTAATTTGCAAATAAATGAATATAGAAACAAAAAATTTTTAGGAAATGTGCGCTAAACTGTTATTTATTAAATGCGACATAGAAATTTACTTAAGTTAAAAGTATAAATGAAATTACAACAAAAAAGCACTCATGGTGGAAAATTCCATTCTTGGAGAAATCAGTACATCGCAGTATTATGCAGTAAAATGTGACAGAAACATTAAAAAACTGGTTCTAATAGGGAATATGTCTACCCCGGACTTGAATGCATTGGCGGCATCGACTTTCCACGCTCTCAATTAAATTGTCGGACACCGAAATAGGTAACGCTGACCCGACTTGCAGTAAGCCTTGTTCCAGCACATTTAATGACCTTGGAGAAGGACTTAAAGCAGCAACTTGTCTTCCAAGATAGTCCCAAAGATGTTCTATCGGATTCAAGTCTGGAGAGTCAGCTGGCCATTCCATTCTATCCAAACCGTGATCATCAAGATTATCCTCAACAACCACAGCTCGGTGTGGTCTCGCATTATCATCCATTAGAATGAAACCATTGGCAATAGCACCGGCATATGGGCGTACATATGAATCAAGGATCTCATCCCGATATCTCGCAGCAGTCACAGTTCCTCCATGGAACACATGCAGGTCAGTGTGGCCTGCGAGTGAGATCCCTGCCCAAACCATGATTTCACCGTTTCTGTACCTGTGTGTTTCGACAGTGTTTGATTGATGGTATCGAGTGCATTGCTCTCTCCAAATCAGAAGACGTCCTGATCCTGAATCGCTCTTCAATGTGAATCTGGACTCGTCTGTGATGAGTACAGGAGCCCACTGTTGTCTGGTCCAGGAAACATGTTCTCTTGTCCAACATAAGCGGGTCCTTCTCTGTCGTCTGTTGAGGGGGACACACACAACTGGTTGCCTTGCATAGAGACCTGCATTGTGAAAACGTCTTCGCACGGTAATAGCGGAGATTCTTCTCCCTGATGCTGCAAAGTGGTCTGCAATGAGTTGTGGCACTGCAGTGCGTCTTCTCCTTCGGGCCGAAAGAGCTAGAAACTGATCTTCTGCAGGTGTTGTAACACTTGGGCGGCCTGGAATACGTCTTCTGGACACAGAATCTTCGGATTCATACTGATCCCAGAGTCGTTGGACTACACTGTGAGACACATTGAGCCGTGTAGCAGTATCGGCCTGTGAGAACCCCATTTCCATCCATACTACCGCCCGCCACCTTAATGAATCGGGCAAACGACTTCTTCTAGACATTTCTAGATTCTATTGGCTGTTGTAAACAAAACAGACAACAACAGTTCGAATACAACAAAACTTACACGCGAAATTACGAAAGCTTCGTAATTGCATATTTTTCTCTCATTCACAAATACCTATAATTTTCTATAAAATAAAAGTGGTAGCTGTAATTTTTGCGTAATTTTTTTTAAAGCTTATTATTGTCATTCATATAAACTAGGAAGTTTAATCTGACTGCCATTTTTTGTCTGGTGAGCTTCGAAAAACCTGTTGTACCTTAACTTTTGGAGGCCAGTGTACATTCAATCTAAATACAAGGTTCCAAAAAACTTGAAATCGTGTTTCATATAGTGATGGCGTATTCATCATAATGTTGTAACAAATATCTTCAAAAACATCTGAGAGAATTATGAAACACGTTATTTTATACATACAGTACATTTTATACTTACCGTACATTTTATACATACAGTGCATATTCTCAAATGCTTTAACCATTAACTGCTGTTAGAGGTCTCATAGACAACTACATTTTTAATTTTCGCAATTTAACTTGTAAATTTTTAGTTTATCCATAAATACAAGTGAAATTGTGTTTCGTTAGAAGCCCTAGTACTATTGCTAGAGTCTTCTGAATTTTTATTATAATTGTCTTGTGCATACAATTTAATACAGAAACAGTATGCTATGAGTTAATCGATCCCTTTATTTATCCAACGATTAAGCGGTCTCAGAGACCACTCAGAGTATCTATGCAACAATTTTTGTCACAGCAGTTACGGATTAACTTTTCCCAAATTAAGAATCTTGCATAAAACATTTTAAAAAAAATCTTAATAAACATACATTTTAATTCGATAACCTTTCATTACCAGAGTGTTTTAAAACTATTCTAACAACATTAAAAATAATAGGTACTCTGTTGCTAAATGCTAAAAAAATAGAAAGATCTTCTGAAAAACATGATTAGAAACAATTTATAACATTTTATTATTTGGTTTTCTGTTTTACGTGTTTTTAAACTTTGTTTCTTTTTTTCTTCACTGTCTCCTATGAAACAGAAAATGAGAATTTAACTCTATTTCGAAAAGTAAACAAAAAATACGGCATACTCATAAAAAAAATAATTCAAAAAGAACCAAAGAAATCAGTAAAAAAATGCATATCATAAAACAAGTCTTTTAAAATTATATTTTTAATGTTCAGTCAATTAAAGAATTCCAACAGAAAATATCGCATACAACATCAATCAAAAACGTCCGAGCGCTTTCATAGAGTACAATAATATTGTTCACTATATGCCAAAGTGTAATCTGAGTTATAAAGTTACAGAAACAAAAGTAAGAACTGTCATAAGTACATTGAAATGAAAGTTCATTGACATATAATCAATTTCTTACAGAAAGGTGTGCATTGGTAAAACGAAATACTGAAAATAAAGAAGTCACTCGATTGCTGATGATTTCAGATTTTTTAAAATAAATTATGATTTTATTTTCGTATAATTAATGACAAATAAACTATAGTTCTGCTATTTAAAATGAGTAGATTGAATTATTTCAGCTGCAACGGGTCATTGTATTGTTTGTTTGTTTTTAATAATTTATTTTCAATTTGTTTTTATTTCATGCCATGTCAGTCTATAATAGATTTGCTAAGTCTGAAGAAATTCAGATATCTTAACCCTATCTCTTTCCTTCTAAACGACCCGGCCATTTCATCTTGGTCGCGAACAGAGACGCAAGCATACTTATATGGC
This sequence comes from Maratus michaelseni, assembly GCA_963931845.1. NCBI lineage: Eukaryota > Metazoa > Arthropoda > Arachnida > Araneae > Salticidae > Maratus > Maratus michaelseni. The sequence continues at coordinate 170,433,923 of OZ007591.1, forward strand.
CTAAACTTTTAAATCTTTTTTAAAATCTTTTTAACTTTGGCACTGATAATGGACCTTTAGAAGCTCCGAAACAGCTGTTTGCTATTTTATACGTATTTCATTTGTGCTATTTTTACGTTGATCATTTATTTTAATATAGTTCTGCTGTTTTTTTTAAATTATTGTTAGAGAATACTTAGAACCACTCATTTATACTTTGTTATGAGAGTTTCTGAAGCCTCGTGTACCACTTGAAGAAATACATGAGCCCGACGTTCCCCTTTTATTGTTTTCATATGTCATGGTTAGTAAAATGTAATGAAAGAAAATAGTGAAATTACGTAGAAAACACAACATTGTTTTTACATTTAACGGAAGCTTTGAAGTGGACAAATTTTTAACCGACTTCCAACTTTGAGGTTATACAATATATTTGTGTGTCTTTTTTCTATGTATGCCGAAACATAACTAATTAACGGATGGTTCGACTTTTACACTTTTTCTTTCGCTTGAAAGATCTCATTCTATACATGGTCTCGTTGCAATATCATTGGGATCTTGAAATGATATATTTGTCGGTCTGTCTATTTTAATGTTTTTTTTCAGAATTTATAGGCTTTAATTTTCGTAAAAATTGACCAATCGCCATGACGTTTTAGTGTGGTGTTACAAATACTCAGTACAATTTATGTTTATAAAATAGTATCGTATCGTGTATAGTTGTTTTAACGGGGGCAAGTAAAAAGTTCTTATATATTATCGCCTATAGCGGGTCAAAGTAAAGGACATTAATAATAAAGACATAATATGTGTATTAAAATTTTGCATTATGTCGGGTAAACTGATTTTACCCGAATCCGACCAGACCCGTACGAATTTTATCGGGTTCAGTCGGTTTAAGGTTAGGTTTTGACTTTCGCGCTCTGGTTTGATAGCCCGTAACAAGAGTCTGAACAAGCCCGTTTTTTGAAAAGAAAGCCACAATAATGTTTAAGATTAAAAAATAATAATAATATAACTGAGTATGTATGTATATATATATACTCACTGTTTCAGATAAATGATAAAATTTATAGCAGATATACAATTGCAGAGTATTTGTCTCAAGGGTGTTTGGCGTCAAATTCTCAAAAAATGATTTTTTTCTGCTAATAAAATAGAATAAAATTTAAATAATCTAAATAATGCAAACCACGTATTTCTACAAAGATTACACCAGCAAATGCAACAATTTTTCTGTTGCATTTTCAGTCCTGTTTCCTCTTCTAAATGTTCGGATTCAAATGTCCGACGTAGAATCTTTTTATTTGTTTGGCTGCTTTATTCGTTTGGCTGCAAACACAAAAACAAAATTCACAGTCAATCAACGAGCAGTTCATCAGTCAAAGGTCATTCCTGATTAGAATTATTTTCATCCGTTATGAACATAAATGACTTGGATTCTAAAACATTTAGCACACATTTAAACACATTTCAAAAGTGTGGTGCATGCATCAGAAGTTTTAACAAATAAACCCCTCAATGATATTCGCAATGAAGTTTGGTATGTTTGTGTTGCGCAGAATTGTGAATTAGAATCTGAAAGTGTTATCAATACTACCTTTAGTTATGGTGGATAAAAAAAGTTATTACCCTAATTATGCTTTGGTTGTTAATTCGATACTTTGACTCATTATATTATAGGTATTGAAACTTTTTCATTTTTTTCACAGACATTTCTGAAAGAATTCTTCAGAATTTGCTCTCTAGTATACTGTATCAACATGCGAGGCAAATTTTACGGGAACCTCTGGTACTATGGAAGTTCAAATTGAAAAACATTCGGTTGGGGAAGCGGTCTTGTAATTACAGGTTTCGATACACTGTTTTATTGGATGGTGGTGATTATAAAACTTTCAAACCACTTCAGGTAGCGTATGTATATAACATAGTTGTTTTTATCGGGAAAGAAAAATGTATCAACCATGTTGGTAAAAAAATAAGAGCTGTATTACGTAAATTAGTATAAAATGAAAGGAATTGGGGCGTTACCCTAGATGGTGATAAACAAAAACTCATCAAATATTATCAAATTACCGTCTTAAGAAATAATGCTGACAAAAATACAATAAAAAAAGCTATTTATGCCACTCTGCGATTGCAGTACAAAAAACTAATTCGTAAGAAGTGCCCGTATAATTCTGATCCCTGGTGTTTTTACAACAGAACTGCCAGTGATTGTATAAAACCTGACTCACGCAGAACAAAAGTTAAACCCCTAGTCAGAATACATATTGCGTGTATTTTATTTTTTTAAGTTTGAAAATCTTGCAGCAGATTCGCTCTTAGAGAAACGCTAGGTTCCAAAATTACAGAACGAGATGAAATAAATGTTGCAAAAATTATTAGTATGAAACGAAAAGTTTATTTAAAATAAATCAAGTTTTTTCGAAAATAAGTACAATGGAGTATGTAAAACAAAAGTACTTTCATTTTAGATTAAGTGATGAAATAAATATTTATAGAATAATACTGATAAAATTGAGCAGGCTTATTGAATGGCTATTAAGCAAAGGCAAATAACACTTATTGATGAGATAATCCAGATTACACAGTAATTTGTTTTACCAAATAGTTTAAAATATTCAAATGTAAAAGGCATTAGAAAGGTAAATTAATTATACAATTCAATAAATTTCTTAAATCAATATATCAAATTCATTTCAATCTACTGAAAGTATTATACTTTTACATAATTGATTATTAACTTTTTTTTTGTTTCACTATCCATTTTTCATGACTATTCTCGATTAACCAAGCTGTACGATTGTTTATCTAATGCTTTCAACATACGGGACCTTTCAACCTGAATGATCTATATATATCTATTTTTGTTCCCATTTGTCCCTATTTTCTCGTTTTCTACAATTTTGACTTACACATGTTGAAAACGTATCTTTGTTCTAAATGTTTTTAATATATTTGAAAACAACATTCTTTAAAGAAAGAGAAAAGCACATTAATATCGATGCCTGCCTTCAGAATAAATTTTGAATTACGGGAAGAATTACAGATTTCAAATACCACTATTTTGGAATAGCTATCTCCGCATTGCCTAATTACATATTTCCGTTATTTAATAAGGCGAATATTAGAATTCGGAAACAGTGGTATTCGAAATCCGTAATATGTCTCGCTTATGAATTTAAAGTCAACACTTAATTACACGCGTTGGTGTATTTTTCACAATTGGATGCTACAAATTTAGATATGCATGTTACAAATTTATATTCTTTGAAGGTATTCTCACATACGCTTATGTTAAGTTTTTAGCTCACAGGCTATCAAAGCCTGAGAGCTAATGTGCCCGCCCGTTCTGTATGTATGTATGTACGTATGTAACGCGATAACTCTTGATAGAAATATTCTTTTTGCTTCAAATTTTGTTTATAGGTTCATTGTGATAAGGCGCTTCTCTGATTAGTTTTGGGGTTTCATTGGTGAAGTATAAAGGGGGGGGGGTACGGGGGGCTAACCCCCCTTAATTTAGATAAATGGGTTTTTCATGCAGAATTATCGTATTCGCTTCAAATTTTGTATATAAGTTCATTGTGATAAGGCGCTTCCCTGATTAGTTTGGGGATTAATTGGTTAACTATAAAGGAAGGAACGGGGAGGACTGATTACCCTTCCCCCTTAAGTTAGATAAATTGGTTTTTCATGCAGAATTATCTGATTTGCTTCAAATTTTGTGTATAGGTTTATTGTGATAAGGCGCTTCCTTGGTTAGTTTTGGCGGTTGAATGGTTAAGTATAAAGGGGGATCAAGGGGGGGGGGGGTAATACCCCTTAATTTTTTTAATAATATTCTACTACATGGTAATTGTAGCTGACTTAAAATTAATCTTAGAAACATTAGTTCTTTTCCTAGAAAGTTAGAAATCTATTGTGTACAAAATACACTGCTCGAGAAATTTTGCTGTGTGAATTCGCGTGTGTATTTGAGGATTAAGATGTCGACGTAAATGATTTATGCCTAATTTGTCAAGTACCTAATAAAAATATGTTTAATATTTTCTTTGTGTTATTTGTAGGGCACTAAATCCCATTGAATGCATAAAAACGCACGTAGGAAATTTTATTAAAAGTTCTTTTAATTTTAATTCTTAAAAAAATAAATAACTGATGCCCGTCTCAGACATAATTGAAAATTTGAGAAATGGACAAAAGAGTTCACAAAATATCTAGCAATTTTGTGTAGTACAGTTTTTAAAGATTCTTCAAATTGTATCTTTCGTATTGAATCTTTTGTATTTTTTGAAATCACTGATTCAATTATATGCAAAGAGCAAACAAAATAACATCTCCGTTTCAAACTACGCGAACGACTGAAAGCTCCTACTCCGGAACACTGAATTGTTTATTTATGCGGGAAAATGAAAAAACGTGTACAACATAACATACATAACAATATTATTTAAAAATATATTCTTTATTATTTTTTGTATTGAAAAAATACTGAAAATACATAACGGAAAAATGTAGTAGAAAATAATTATTTTTTTTTAAATAATCATTATAGTTATTGATATTAGTATTACTAACATTATCAATCAAGCTACTTAACTCTGCCTTCAAGCTGGTTAGAGAGGACAAAAAAATATACAGTAAACTCTATCTAAGGTGAAATATGTCTATGACGTAGAACGTTCTTTATCCCGGTCGATTGAGCTATAGACAAAGTATAGTGAAACGTAATATGCATTTTGTGACGTTAGTCAACGTCTAGAATTTCATTAACATCGAAATCTCAATTTAGCATTTGATTAGAAATTATAAAGACGTTTCCGCAAGAGTCAAAGAACCCGTGATCTGGAGTTTTTATTAAACCAATGCCATTTAACAAATTAAATAACCCCAATTTCTGAAATTCTTCCAATCAAATTACGAAGTATTTATCCGACTAAAACATGTTATTGCATTGTAATGTATAATCTAGTTCATATCTTTCAACTAAATATGCTGTTGATTAAAAAAAAAAACAATTTCGTTTGTTTATATGATTACAGCGAAAATTATAAGGTATTCAATAAAAGTCATAAGATTGTCGAAGGCATTTAATTAATTCAACTGTTTTACGTTAACTGATAAATTATTTTTTCAATCCTAAAATGTTTAAAGTACACAGATACATCAATTAAATTTTAAACTGAAATTTTTACCAGAAAATCTGAAGTTATATTTTTATCATTAATAATATTTCTGAGTATGAGAAATTTTTCATTACTAGCAAGACACGGTTTTGCAGATAAATCTATCTTTAAGTATAACTAGGGGATCCAACCAGGACATTCTGGGTTGCAAAACATTGGTGAAAAATCATTTTTGTTTATTGAAAACTATAGTAGATTACTCTAATAACACCAAAAAGAATTTGTATATACACATAATGCATTGAAATAAAGTTATGCAATTTATTAGAAGCAATAAGTTCGTATTGACCGTATGTCAGGAGTTAATAGCCGAAGAAATTACCATAGATTTTCGCTATTTACCGCAGCCCTTTTGATTCTGATAATTTAAGTAGTTTAAGCGCATAGTTCGATTACATATCATTTAAATTTGTGTTTTATTTATATTATTTTATTATTATATTTATTTATTGATGAAGTTTTAATTTCGGTAAGGGGTATTAGCTGAAAACAAATGCATAACTATTTATATTGTTTTAAGTGCAAATGGGTTAATCTTTTGTAATCGGCTACACACGGTAGAGATAGATTAAAAAAATCACGGTTGAAAATTATTTTTAAAACATAAAAAGCCCAATAAATTGAGATACAGTATTCAAATAAATTGCATTTGACTTTTTTGTATACCCTTTAAACAACTTTCAATAATAGCCTATTGAATGCGTTCTCCTTCAACAACATATAACCTTTATGATGTTGGTGGCATTATATGAATTAAATATTTAGACAAACTTCAAAATATATTACGCACAGTATGTACCTTCTTTTAATTTTTAAATTCATTTAGAGTATTACCTTTTGTCTACAAGAAAAGGCATTTCCAATCCTATTTATGGGCGAGTCAGAAAAATGCTTATACAATATCGCAGGATATTTAAGTGCAAAAAATCTGTATACTCAGAGTTACATGAAATGTATGGATTTCTCTTTTCACTGTGGTAGCTTCATTTTAATTCCTTCAAACTAGTACACTTTCTTATCATGCTTAACAAGGTTAAAAAAATAAATGCTCAATATTTCAGAAATTCCGTTCACCAACGTAAACAACTAGTCGGATATGTCAGACATAAAACTTTCTTCTATCTCATAAATGTAAATACTTCAAAATTTGCTATCACACTGCAAAAAGCCAATATTTTTCGTCATTCTGTTGTATATCAGCTGGTTTCGAATCATCAGTTTACCTGGATGCGAGCAGCCGATGTATTGCACTAAACTACAGCGTCTAGAATAAATAGTGTGGAAATCTGCTACAAAATAGTACTAAAAAATTGAATCCAATAAATGTACAACGTTGCTGAAAAGATAACGATGGGATCGCAGCGCCATCTGCTCAGCTCTTCTCTTGTATTAGAATGTATCGGCTGGTGGTAAGTATTTTAAATACTTAAATTATATCCTTTTCTCCTCTGACTTAGTGATTTTTATAAGCTTTTTTAAAATTATGAAAGCATGGCTAAAAAACGTGATACGCATTCTTTTGTCTCTGGTTGCAATATTATCGTAGGAGCACCGTTGCACATTTATAGGCTACAACTTTTTAGCACTTTCTAAAGCATTAAAATGATAGCCGGTTTCCACACTATTTATTCTAGGCGCTGTAACTAAACTAAGAAAAGTTCTTTTGGCCTGTTTCGGCCGGAAAAGATAGCCTTTCTATTGCTTGGTTTTAAGATTTTATCTAATTTTACTGAAAAACATGAAGCTAAAATGCGTGGAACCCGATTACAGAAGAGTCATTCTCAATTCTCGTCAATATTGAATTTGAATGAGAATACCGCCAAATTATACAGACATATCCAAGTTGGATTCATATATATGGCAACGTATTTGGTGATATCTCACCAATTATCGCCCGGCTTGACGAGGATTTGACGTTGGCGATTATAAATGTATAGCGTTAAGCATGTAACAGTTGAAACGATGCGATGGTTACAACAATGAAAGAAAATTTACCGAAACCATGTTCACTAAAACTCATAAATTAAACCCGTTTATGGAGGAATCTTGCTGTATTCTTTCAAAATGTCAGCCACCCTAAAATTTCAAACTGCTATATCTCAGCCATTTTGTAAGATAGATGAAAACAAAAAATACTCTGGAATCCTTGGATCAAGGCCAAACATTTAACGCAACCAATATTTAGGATTTCTAATTTGTTTGTACATCTTTTTGAATATGAAATCTTTAAATGGCTAACACAGCGTGCAATATGCCGAAATATACACCAGGTACAATATGCCGAAATTCAACTGGGACCTGCAGGCCATACTCAAAAACATATACAAATAATTTGGTTCAATTATCTGCATAACGTCATACACTTTTCGATGATACAATAGTGAAAGTGGAACAAAAATTACTATCACAGCGCCCCCTTTCGTCGAAATATCCCCAAATTCATATGAGACCTACTAGCCATAAGCAAAAACCTATAAATGAAATTTGGTTCAATTTGCAGCATAATTTCATATACTTTTCGATGATACTATGAAGACGAACAGACGGATATTTTGTGAGAAAAAGTTTTTCGAAATCTCTGACCTTTAAAACGTCAGAGATCTTTAAAATCTCTTACCTCTGACCTTTAAAACGTCAACTATCCGTCGAAAACTGGAAGTCGAAAAAAATTTCAATTACAATACTTTCTTCTATTATAGATAGAAACTAGTCGGATGTGTCAATCCCAAAACTTTCTTCTATCTCAGTCATGGTAATACTTCAAAATTCGCTATCACATGGGCAATAAAATCAATATTTTTCATCATTCTGTTGTACGTCATCTGCTTGCAAATCGTCGGGTTACCGGGATGCGATCAACTGATGTATACTAAACTACGAAAAGTCCTTCTGGCCTGTACCGAAAGGAACAGATAGCCTCCATATCCCTTGGTTTTATGATTTTAGTTAATTTTACTGGAAAACATGAAGCTAAAATGCGTGGAACCCTATTAAAAAGATTCATTCCCAGTTCTCGTCAACATTGAATTTGAATGAGAATATCACTAAATTAGTCCTCTACAGCCAAGTTGGCTTCATTTATGGCAACCTATTTTTATCGCCAAATTTAGTGATATTTCGCCAACTGTCACCAAGCTTGGCGAGAATTTGACGTTGGCGAATATAAATATATAGTGTTAAGCATATAAGAATAAGAACAATGGTTACAACAATGAAAGAAAGTTTACCGAAGCCATGTTAACTAAAACTCATAAATTAAACCCGTTTATGGGTGAATTCTGCTGTCTTCTTTGAAACTGTCAGCTACCCTAAAATTTCAAACTGCTATATCTGAGCAATTATTTAAGCTAGAGGCAAAACAAAAATTGCTCTGGATTCTCCTGATCAAGGCCGAGCATTTAACAGAAAAAACTTATAGGATTTCTAATATTTTTGTACATCTTTTTGAATTTGAAATCTTTAAATGGCTATCATATTCCGGCGGAATATCTCCAAATTCAAGTAGGACCTGCTGACCATAGCCAAAAACATAGAAATGGTTTAATTATCTGCATAATATCATACACTTTTCGATGATATAATAGTGAAAATCGAACAAAAATCGAACAAAAATCGTGATCGCAGAACTCTTTCCGTCGAAATGTCCCCGAATTCAACTTGCACCTGCAGGCTATAGTCAAAAACAGAGAAAAAAATTTGGTTCAATTATCTGCATAACTTCATACACTTTTCGTTGATACAATAGCGAAATTTGAACAAAAATCGCGATCGAAATCCCTCTTTCGTCGAAATATTACCAAATTCAACTGGAACCTGCAGTCTATAGTCAAAAATCTAGAAAAAAATTTGGTTCAACTATCTGCATAACTTCATACACTTTTCGATAATACAATAGTGAAAATCGAACAAAAATCGCGATTGCAGCGCCCCCTTTCATCGAAATATCCCCAAATTCAAGTAGAACCTGCTTGTCATAGCCAAAAACATAGAAAAAAATTGGTTCAATTTGAAGCATAACTTCATACACTTTTCGATGATACTATGAGGACAGACAGACGGACAGAAGAGAATTTTGTAAAAACATGTTTTTCAGAATATCTGATCCCTAAACATGTAAATCCGTCGAAAACCGGAAGTCAAAAAAATTTTGATTACAATACTTTCTTCTATTATAGATAGAAGAAAGTAAAAAGTTAAAATGAAGAAAGAATAACACAAAAACACGAAACAGGAAACGAACACTAAATAACGTATTGACTATTTGGAAATTGCCTGGAATTTCGGCTTTGTAAAACTGTTTTGTAGAAAACCTTGATCACGTGACAATTAATTATCATACCCGGATTGCCGCGTAAGCTGTGCTCAAAAGTTTTAATGTTGTTATTTGAAACCCCATTACACGTCGAAACGTTTTAAACAAAGTGGAATTCTTGCTAAAAAACCTCAAATTAGTCTCAGCTTCTGTAATTCTTTCTCTATATTTAAAATTTTCTAATTTTGTATATAAAATGTTTAAGCTTAAAGATGAGATTTAGAAATGAAAAGTAAGCTAATTATTAAGAACTAGCCGCCACTGGCGACCAGTTTGGTCTCCCTTAAATGTATATTACGCATTGTAACACGTTACTTTCATTCCTAATTTAATTTTTTTCCTTAATTCTTCTCCAAATCGGAAGATTCTAACAGACAAGTCAAGAACTTTTGCAATCACGATAGCATTTCGCACATTTTTGTTGTTGTTATGTATTTCATTTTTCTTGACAAAAGCTGTTCATCCCATTTAAGCATTTATGCTTCATGCCCGTTTGCTTATCAATAGAAGTATGTTTGCTACGATTCTGAAACATATTAGGTAATTTTCCGTAATTGTGTCCATTGCCAATTACCGTATTTTAGTTAATACGATTTGATGCAATGAAATCCATTTTGTGAAAGTCTTTAATGATATCCGCATTTACACTGAACCATATTGTTGCTAATATTTTATTTTGTTTCTCGCTAACTTTGGCTGTAGACTCGATTACGGAAGATTAAAAAATCTACCATTATTCTCATCTAAAACATCTTGAAATGTGTGCCATAATCGGAGTGCATATTATTACACGTAATTTTGGAGTATGGTTTGATTGAACTTTTGGAAGTGAGTTTTGATAATCACATTCCCTTTAAACCATATTTGCTGTCAGCATTTTTGACCCGTGGCGTATAATCTGATTAAAATTCATGAACCTCCTTCTAGATGCCGATCTTTCTTCGACTTTGTTTTTCTCTGCTCCCCTTTCTTGATATAGTTCAGGAGTTTTCATACTTGCGTAATTCCTTAACTTCGGCATTTCTGCTTAATGTCTACTGACTATTAAGATCAGTAACAGGTAAATACGCCACACAAACATTGGCGCCTATAATTCTAATTACAGCAACCCATTTTTTCTCTGTATATTGTAACTCTATAGTTAATATTATGTAGTAGAAATATAAAAGACAATTGAAGACGTTTTTATTGATATAGTAGATATAGATATGTACATTATATATGTATATTATATTCATAGGTATATAGTATGTGATTAGAATATATATCTCATATTCATTCCGGCGGATATAAAATACCGTCAATAAAACTATCATCGTAAATATCTAAGCTAAATGCCATCAGTATGATTTTATGTGTTTTATAAATGTACACTAAATTATTGTTTGTATTATTTTACTTTGATTTTATATTATTTACCACTTTTAATGATGGGTCCTTTTGGGTACAGTTGTCGCATACGCACTGGATATCATTTTGGCGATATAATTATTGGCTGAATAAATTAACCTTTGTGTGTGTTTTATAATACAATTTTGTGTTTTTTAATATAAAATAAACTATTTCATAATAAAATAAAAGAATCATGCTGTTTTAGCAATCTCTAACAGGTACCGGAAAATGGGGTTTTCTCGCCAAAATGGCGCAAAACAAAAATCGTGCCAACCCTGGTGCGTCGGCGACAGCTGTTAGAATTTAAAATACATGCCGTTCACACTTTTAGTTTAAAATAGAAAATTGAAAAATAAGAAATAATATCATAAATCAAAACATTTGATTTCAAAATCAAAGTATCGTTTCTAATTTGCACACGCGAAAAATAAAAGCTAGTATTGGCGATTTTAAAAATGCTATTGGCGAGATTTGCGCCCAAATAATATAAAAGTACTTAATAATATTATGTATTTCATAAATGTATATTAAATTACTGTCTTGAACGCGATTAGTCATTAACAATGGTAATGCATAAATACCAAATTAACTGATCATTTCAAAATTTGATTCGTTAAATATTATTACATGAGTTGTATTTGTTTACATTCAACTTACGTCAAGAAAAGATTCGGAAGGAAGTTGAGTTGTATAAGCACTTCATCAAACAGAATTATGGTAAACCTCAATTGTCTCACAGGTCCTGGTGCGAATTATTTTTTTGACACCAAGCAGCGCTCCAAAAAATCATTCACGGAAAACTTACTTTACGAACGATTATCTCCATGGTTTAAAGGTTTAATATTTTAAACCTTCACGACGAATGAATCTTTTTTTTTTTGTTGTTCACTTTCATGGATAGAGTATTTGACTTGCGCAGCTAATTTCAACTGAAGTTATTGCAGAATATATACATAATTGAACGTAAGTCATCTCTCAAATATTAATTTATTTTGAACGATCTTTCTAAAAATGTAACTTTTGTGCAGTTTTATTCGAAAAATAATTTTGAATAAAAATGGCCGCCTGGCATATGAAAAAGCGATGCGGGCATCCCAGAACTGTTGATGACAGTCACATGACTTACAGTTTTATTATAGAGATTGTTTTATAGTTTTGACTTTCAAATATATTAAAGTAAACAAATTAAAAAAAATAGAATTTACAAACTAAAAAAAATTGCTTTTCAAACATTTAATAGGATTTTGCTTTATTTTCAGTTCCAAAAATTACTAAATTTTACATTTTGTAGTTGTTATGTGAATTAAATTTTCGCTTTGTGTCTTTCGTTAAAAACATTTGAAAATGCAATTTTGAAGCCAAACCATGAATTTAATCAAAGTAGAATTTATATAATCTTACAAAGCAAGAATATCGCATTACTATACAAAAGTAAGTATTCAAACTAATTAGATTAATCTTTTATTATACGAAATAAGAATATTTTATTTCTCTTAATGTAATAAGGAATTGTTATGATTTTTTACTTATGTTCACGCAAATGAGGTTATTTCCTTCCTTTATTTATTTTTAAAATATGTATTATGATTCACAATTTTAATTAATTGTATATCTGGCATATAACTAAAAAGAGATCAAACCAGTTCAGCATTTAACCATAAAAAAAAAAAAAAAAAATCAGACATGTTTGGTGATAGCGTAGCTATCGATATCTGTCACAGGAAAAATGGCGTTAGATTCACAACAAAAGCTCCCGCAATCATAAAAAAACCTGTATCAAAAAATATTTTTTGCCCGAATAGCTGTTATTTTGTTTGTTGAAAAATATTAATATTACAAATTACAGGACATTCCGATTACGGGAATATTCTCAATGTAAATGTACATTTGTTAAGTTTTAGTTGAAATAGGATTCTAAAAGGAAGCAGAAAATACACCAAGCGGGATGAATTAAAAATATGGCTAACATTCATGCGGGGCATTGCCCAAGATAACCTTGATAAATCGTGATTGGCCATCTGTCTAACTTGCATCTGTATATCCTTGATACATTCTTATGTATGGTTTTGTCGTCCAAGTGTATGTGAAAGGGAGGGATTGATTCACAGTAGGCCCAGACTTGCTTTTTTCTGCAGATGCAGCCCAGGTATGTCCTTGGTTTCAATCGTAAAAAGTAGACAAATCGCTGTACGACATTCAAAAACATTTTACGGAAAAGAGAAAGAATATATACTTGTTTTGTGTAAAAAGTACTTTATAAAACGCTAAAAGAAAGTCAAAATAAATCTAGGAAAAATTATTTAGACTGGGTGCGGACGGTCCCACGCAATCAACACTTAATATGTGACATTGTGTGACAAATGTCAAGGTTGAGAAGAAAGTCATTTGAACGCATATAGAAAAAATATTCTTTGTGTCTTTTATCTTTTTGTCGGATAAGAAAAATGAACTTCTGATGATATATTTTGGAAACTAGTAAGAGCCTAAATGAATATTTTAGTAAAATTTATTTTATAAAGTTGCTGCAATAACCCCTTCATACGGAAATCCAAATTCTAAACGGTCTTATTTTTGGTCACAAAAACGGGTTTAACATAAAAACCGAACAAAATCAAACAGATCTACGATTCTAAATAAATTTTATTGAAATTTTAGGGAGGCAATGTTAGAGCATAAAGATTGAAATAGAAGAGTTTTCATGACAGTCGCATAATTGTCGGTAAATGTGAAAGCGCAAAAATGTATAAAGCATATTTTTTTCATAGAATCAAACTTTCCAAAATCAATAACAGAAGTGCACATGGAACTCTCTTCATCCTTCCGGATAAAATTTTGCATACCTCTCGTCTCATCGACTCCTCAGACGATCACGCACACAGATGCGCTTGCACACATGCAAACGTATGCACGTCACATGCACACGTATGCATGCATATACGTAAATTCAACTTGAGACATAATTACATTATATTTTCCTTGTAATTACACCATACAGGTATTTTTGTTTTAAAAGCTATGTTTTGCCTGCCACTCTATACCAGAGATTGGCAACTTTTACATCCCAAGGCACATAGTTATACTTTATGCGCGCATTTAAATTATGATAATAAAAAATACACGAAAGAAATTAATATGTTTAGATTTAAATAAAAATAAAAACTGATGAAATGGACCATTACAGCCAATAAAAGTATAAATCCTTTTTTTCTGTATTCTATTTTAAATATACCATTTAAATTCTTTAAAATAATATTTTTCTCTTAGTTAAATATTATGTGTATATGATACCTGTTATTGAGTTATAAAATTTAACCTTTTTATACTATCTGCTTTGCATTATCGTATAGCCATATTTATAAATGTTACACCAAGAAGTGTAGGTGGGATAAATGTCTACAAAATGTGTGTATAACAAATCTTAAAGTTTGTACAATTTACATTTTTATACAATTTACATTTGATCAAAATCGTTAAAATATTTCTATTGTATGTCTAACTATTCTTTGAAGAGCAATAATTCTCGATTGAGTATAATATCTACAGGGCAACAACTTTGGCTGAACATGATTTTCCAGAAATCTCTTTGTAAGAGTATTCGTAGAGTGTTTCGAAAAACCTGAAAGATTTTTTTTTCTAAACCAAAAACGCAAGAGGGCTCAAAAGTTGCGTTTCACATAAATCAGTTGCACACCCCAATTTCATTCTGTTACATCTATATCTGCAGCTACCTATCCTTTTTAATCTTACACATAGAAATCAATAGAAAATAACAATCTAATTTACTTTTCAAGCGAGCACTTACTTCAGAACATGTTAAATAAACATTTCAAATTCACTGGCATGCATCATATAAGTAAATAAATGAATAAAAGACAATAAACATATGATTTAATAAACGTTCCAAAATTTTAGTAGCTTAAAACAGAAAAAATATATTCTTAGCTTAGATTGTATTCTGCTTTCGTATAAGATAAAGGCATTTTTTGTCAAAATTTTATTGCGTACCCATCATGCGTAGTATAGGGTAAGTCTTGTATTCATTTTGAAAATCGAAGGAAAAAAATTGACGTATTTACACGTTTCAGACACTGGCGATTCCGAAAAACGTATTTATATATTTCAAAGAACTTGCCATCCGTCTGTCTGTGCGTTTGTGTGTGTGTCTGTAAACGCTCTATCTCCAGAACAAATTGAGATAGAGACTTAAAATTTAGTATGTACTTAGTATGTAATAATAGGAAGAAGCTTATTGAATTTCAGTAACCTCGATTATCCTGAACTATATTTTTGGGCTCTCGAAGTACTCGTTCTGATAAAAAGTATATAAAAATTTTCGAAATTGTTTATTTTCAGGAATGAATATAAAATACAATAAAAAACCTAAATTTTGCATAAAGAATGAAGTTGATCGGATAATTATTTGCCGAAATATGTGGAATCATATTTCCCACACTCTTCGATTTTTCATAACCCTGCATTTTATTCAAATTTCAATTCAAAGATATATTTTAATTGGCAATGAGACGCTTAATCCGACGCAGTAAACCGTTAGTTAATATGATTATCAATTTTGGAGTTATAAGGATGTTTCTTTTACGCAATTTAGTAATAGAGCATTTAACGTTTATGACGTCATCAAGCCACGATTTTATTCGAATTTCAACGCATTTTATAAATACTTTACACATGTTTTATTTTTGTATTTTATATTATGCATATTCATGATGGGTAAGTATTACGGTGGCACCCAACGACTAGTTCTTTTTCTAATGAAGCCATCTCTTGCGTCTTGACATGTTATTAGAGACGATGCTTCAGTACCGATTTTAACACACCTTTCGACAGCTTGCGTGTTGCAAGAAAATTAAATAAATTCTAGAAAAGCAGTATTTGCATTATAATACATGTTTTTGATATGTTCATTTATGACATGTTCTAAAATTGGAGAAGATGTGACTTTTTAGTTTTACCATTGAGTAATGTAATATTGTGCATGAAAGTATAATACCAGAATCTGAAAAACTCTTACTGTATCTGGGATGCGTTTTCTGGTTTGCAATATTTGTCTGAACCCAATTCTCGCATGTAGCTACGTTCATTGGTAATCATCGCCAAAAGTAAATTTTCTGGATTACAAAAATATACATCGCGTTGAATTACGGGGTTATAACTTTTTTCAGGTCAAGATTCAGATATCGGCATAATTTTATGGTTAGAAAAAAGGTAGTGCTTTATTTTTGTAACACGATTTATTTTTTATGTTAAACCGTACTGGCGCAAAGACTTTTACTATAAATTCACGCAAACACTTCAGTTCAGAAGGAGAAGACCTATGTTCTGACATAAAGCCGTAAAATTCAATTTGCTGTTGTTACGCAATGGGAATGAGGCAATGTTCTTGGATATCGTTCGGATAAATCCAAAGAACAACCACCTGAAGAAATTGCTTCACAAATGTCATAAAGATACTTCTAGCTGGTACTTAAATATTCAGCTGCTTCGTAGAAATTACAAACAATGCTGCTGAATGGTACCACTGGCAATTGTTCACATTTTTCCAACATTTTATCAATGGGTCCGGAATATTCTCTGATACCTGGTGTTCTTCTGTCAAGAATTTGGAATAAATGACGGAGCAAAAGTTCGTTGGCATGTAATTGACTGGTGGGCAACTGGAAATGTCGATTGAGCTTAATTTTCAATTATTCTTAACACCGGTATGCATTGTGGTACCATCACAATCAACATCAACGAACTTGTCTAACTTGATATCATGAGATGAACAAAATGTTTTGATGAAACGTTCTAAAAGTCTTTTCTGGAACATGAAATGGGTGTGGTGTGTACTACAAAGTGAGAACCAAGCTCTTCTATCAAGGAAATATATTCTTCTACGACTGTTCTTTTATAGTATCTTACTTCAACCTTTTCCTGGTACAAAGTTTTGTCGCTTCTACAAATATACTGAAATATAGTTCTTTATGCTGCCAAATGATCGACTTTCGTCTTTTAAACTGGTTCGATTGTTTTCGTCCAGCATGTCGGACATTGCTTCTGTAAATTGCATTTGCAGTATATTTTCAGCAATATTTTCTCTTAGTTACATATATATAATAAAGCATTGAATTAGTAAATTTAACATTTTTATACTATCTGCTTTACAAGATCGTATGTTCAGATAGCCGTATTTACAAATGTTACACCAAGAAGTGTAAGTGGGATGAAATAGCTTCAAAATGCGTCTACAATAAATCTTAATGTTTGTAAAAATATTTTTAAACAATTGACATTTGATCAAAATCGTTAGTTAAAATATTTCTATTGTGCCTCTAACTTTATTCTTTCAAGAACAATACTTCTCCATTGAGTAGAATTTCCACAGGGCAATAACATTAGCTGAACATGATTTTCCAGCAATCTCTTTGTAAGAGTATTCGTAGGGTTTTACGTAAAACCTGAAAGAATTTTTTTTCCAAATCCAAAAACATAAGAGGGCTCAAAAGTTGCATTTCATATCAATCATTTGTGCACCAAAATTTCATTCTGATACATAAATAGCTGCATCCCTCAACCTATACCTTTTAATATTACGCATAGAAATCAATAGAAAATAACTATCTAATCTACTTTTCAAGCGACGACTTACTTCAGAACATGTTAAATAAACATCTCAAATTTACTGCCATGTATCATATACGTAAGTGAATGAAAGACAATAAACAAATGATATAATAAACGTTCCAAAACTTTAGTATTATAAACCAAAAAATATATGCTTAGCTTAGATTGTATTCTGCTTTCGTCTAAAATGAAGGCATTGTTTGTCAAAATTTTATTCTTGTTCGAATGAAGCCATCTCTTTTTATCTTGACCTTGTTCCTCTGTCAAGTTGTTTGAATAAGTGGCAGAGCAAAAGTTAGTTGTCATGTAATTGACAGGTAGACTACTGCAATGGATGATTGAGTGCAATTTCCAGATAATGAATGATACCATTCTTGACACCGGTATGCACTGTGGTACCATCACAACCAACATCAAACGAACTTCTCTATTTCTTCTTGATGGCGTACGATGAACAAAATGTTTTGGTGGAACGTGCTAAGTCTGGAACCTGAAAGGGGTGGTGTATGTACTACAAAGTGAGAACCTGGCTTTTCTATCAGGGAAATATGTTCTTCTACGACTGTTCTTTTATAGTATCTTACTTCAACCTTTTCATGGTACAAAGTTTTGCCGCTTCTACCATTGAAATATAACTCCCTAATACTGCCAACTGATCGACTTTCGTCTCTTAAACTGGTTCGATTGTTTTGTCCAGCATGTCGGACCTTGCTTCTGTCAATTGCATTTGCAGTATCCTCCTCAATTATAGTTCAGGCATCCAGCAGAACTGCTGAAGCACTTGCTGCTTTTGACCTATAGGGCACACCATATTGGTCAAAAATTCGTGCTAGGGTAGATAGTTTTATTCTCATTTGACTATGAACTCTAACATTTAGACTGGCGACTTCACCAGAACTGTATTCTTTATCTAAAATTTACCAAAAGGCTGACGTTCAAGTACATGGCTAAATCGATATAGACCCTGTAAGACCATCATAACTGCTTTCTTTGAATTTATTCCGTCTCTCAAGTTCTTTAAATTGTCTTTCTTCTTTCTGTCTTAATATGTTTGTTTCAAGACGATCAATTGAACCAATTGTCGTCCTTCGGGCTGTTCTTTGATCGATCCGAAATGATTGTTCTTTTACAGGAACTTTCCTAGCTTTAATACAAGAACTTGAAGAGGATAGTTCCCATTTGCAGCAATCTCTGTCGAAGAAGCTACTTTATGATTCATTTGTGAATGTCGTCAATTTTAATTAATAAATATTATGTCTTTACGCCATGGGATATCTTACAAGACTTGAATATTTATCATAGTCTCTACTAATCAGTTGCAAAATGCGATAATGAGACACAATGTGAATCGAAGCTTTTCTCCAGATAAGTTCGACTTTCGAGGCAACTTTCTGAGTGATTTTTCGAACTGAAGGTTCTTTACCAGTACTTGATGAGTTTAATACCTTCCGAATGAATGAATAATTCTTAATAACATCGTCAATGGTGGGTAAACGGGTATCAAGGATTTCAGTGGGCCAGCCAAATATAGGACATCAACTTCTCTTCTAGTAACGTTAGCAATTTATGAGCTCATTTTAAATGTAGAAAGAAAAATAAGTTGATAACTCACAAAAATAATATACTCTTGGTTAACTCTTACCAAAGTCACCAATATAAATGATACAGTTACTTAAGAATTAAGAAGCTCTTTGAACAGAACAGAACAAAGTTTTATTTCGAAATACGTAATAGCCAGATTCTTTTCTTACTGTGCTACGGATGGGATTAAAATGTCATTCTCAATTTTTTGTGCGACCGAATTATACCAAAGTTCCACGAAGTTTTTTATATAAGCATAAATTCATAAATAACTCAAGAAATTATTTCTGTACTGAGTCATAATTGTGAAATAGAGATCGAAAATATGATGAAATTTCCTATGAAATAATCATTTCCACGGTTGATATAGTGCTGAAAACATTGATGAATTGGTCTGTTTTTAGGTGCGTTCGTAATTATATAAAAACGTAGCTCTTATAGTCGTTGTCTAGTCCGTCCATCTGTCTGTCTCTCTATCTGTCTGTCCGTCTGTCCGCATATAACAGCGCAAAAACTACCCAACCGAATGGTTTGAAATTTGATCTATATAATCGATGCATAACTATGTCGAGTCATTTCAAATTTTATAAAACTCTAATCAAAACTTAAAAGATATTAATAAAAGCTTTCTTTATTCTATTAAATCTTATAGTACATAAACCTATATGATAAAACGCAAGTCATGTGAATGAGGGAAACAAATACGGGCTAACCACATCTTTTTTCATATACCAAGCGGCCATTTTTATTCAAAATTAATTTTTCGAATAAAATTGCTCAAAAGTTCCATTTTTAGAAGAATCGTTCAAAAAAATTGTTTTTTGAGAGATGAGTTACATTAAAAATGTATAGATTCTGAGATAACTTCAGTGAAAATTAGGTTAACAGCCGAATATCTCAATCCATTAAAGTAAATAAACAAAATATTCATTCATCGTGAGTCATAGAAATATTAACCATGGAGGTAATCATTCGCAAAGCAAGATCTCCATGGTGAATTTACAGCTCTGTCTGGTGTTGAAAAAAAAATTCTCATCTGTAAACGTGGCATACGTAATAAGAAAAAAAAGGCATACTCATTTCGTTCATAGCAGATGATATACTTCATTTCACTGAAATAATAACGATGATTTTTTACATTATAAAACTAGTTATAGCACGAAACGAACGCACCTCATTTGTCATGTTTAACGTACAATTTCCAACTTGTTTCTTTGTTGTTGTTTTTATAGTATGAAAGATAAAACATCAACTCCAAATAAACATTGTATTTTGAGATAATGAGCAAAAGAAATAGAAATTAAACACGTGATTTATCACAATTTTCTATCATTTTTCCTAATTGCAGGTATCATTTTTCTCAATTTCAGGTATCATTTCTCGTAATTTCAAGACCTAGTAAATGTCGCAAGACATTAATCGATTGATCTGAAATATTTTGCCCTCAAATACGAAGTAAAATAGCAAATTTTGATAACTGTTGTATTTCGAAATTATGAACTTTATTTTTAGAAGATACGTCAAAATATCCTATCAGTTTTCGCAAAGTTAAGACCTGGCAGAGGATTAAAAAAAATTAATCGATTGTCTTTATTCCAATAAACAGGAAGTGAAGAGGCAACTTTTTATCACTACTGTATTAGAAATTATAAAATATATTTTTTCACTACTACTAGTATTACAATATTGAAATAAACCTACAATGAAAAAAAAAGAAATCACGGACAAAAATGTGCAATAACCTCTTCCGAATTACCCAGAATTTTGAAAAACGTTCTTTATCTTTATTAAACCCAGAAACCAATCTATTTTTGAAATTTAAAGAAGCTTTTAACGTTTCTTTTGCCGCCACGGATTTTTAAACGTGTCTGAATAGTTTTTATAGTTATTAATCTGTTTGCTGAAGCCTGAAAATATGTATTTATTATGTTTTCCATTCTCAATTAAACATTTCAGAAGCGTATTTGAATTTATAAATGCAAGAGTGACAAAATAACGTTAATTTTAATGCTAATGTTAATTCTGCTAATTTATGATGTTTGTCTGTAAGACATGTCTGTCGAACATGAACATTTTTACTTGAGAAGCGATAGAAGCCATAAGACATATTTTAGGGGTTGAGGAAACTGATCAATACAAAATTCGGATCTTTTAAGCGTATAAAAAATTTTAATACGTAATCGGAAACTTTTCCGAAAATCAGTGGCATCAAAAGAAACTTTGTCTTTGTAAATATGCTTCTCTAAATCTTTAAAATGTATGAGTTTCTGAAGTTTTTAAAGAAAAAGAATTATTTTCGAAATCATGGGTAATTCGGAAGAGGTTATTGTATATTTCGTTTATATTTATGTTATATATTCCTAGATTAAGAAATGTTTGTCTTTTTTAACACTTTCCAACCTAGTTGAAAAGTGTTTATGACTTCGGTGTGTCTGGCCGTATGGCCGTCTGTCCGTGCTCTAACTCCCGTAAATATGCTCGGATTGCCTTGAAATTTTTATATGTTATTGTCGTTATCTATAGCATGTTCCTTATTTTAACGAAAGTGTGTAGCACTTATAGTTTTTTTACAGGGACACTCAAAAGCATTCCGTTACATTACGGTCTATGGGGAAAAATCATTTGCGGTTTATTTTAATGATGTTACACAATTTCAAACACATCATAATTGATAGATATCACTAAGGTGCATTACAAGAAGCTTAATATGGAATAGGGTGCGCATAGCACTTATAGTTACTTTATAGGGAAAGTCAAAAGAATTCCGTTACATTACGTCTATGGGGAAAAATCGTCTGAGGTTTATTTAAATAATGTTTCACTATTTTAAACGCATTTAAATTTATATATATCACTAAGGTGCATTTAAAGAGGCTTACTACAGAATATTGTGTGTATAGCAGTCATCGTTCATTTACAGGGACTCACAAAAGAAACCTCTACTGTCTCTTAACAATAATGCCTGGAAGTGCGTTTTAAGTTACTGAACGCGATTTTAAATTTAACTCACTTTTTGTTTATTACGCGTTGTGTATAAATTCTGTAGATCCTATACAGGGAACCACAAAAGTTCGCGAATACATTTTCGTTTATTGACAGAAACTCCAGAAGGAGAATTTTAAACGGTGCTACGCGTTTCTTAACTGAACTAAAATTTAGCATCCTATGTAGTATATATACAAATCTATAGATCATATACAGGGCTGAATAAAAGTATTCGGATATTTTTCCGAATATTGTATATGTTGGAAAATCCTGAAATTATGTTTTTATATATGTTGTGCGTTTTCCAAATTGTTTACTTAGATGTTATCTTTCAGCTTATTAAACGGTATGATTTGTAAAATTATTTTGGAAGCGTTGGAAAGTGTTACATAATCTATGCTTGAAGCATTATTTTTCGTTCTTGTTTACAGTGCATACGAAATTCTACCTCTTTCTAATGAATATCATTACAAAGTAAATATCGTAATTTAAATATGCTGTGATAAAAAATATGATGTTCTTATTACTTCGTAAAATTTGCATAGAATGTGACGGAATATTTTTTCGAAACACCAGTGTGTAGCGATATAGGGGTTGAAAACTTCTGCTAGTTAGGATGAAAACAGGTCCTGATTACGCAGAAAAGGCACGGGTACCCAGATTATGCAAAGAAGACGAAGAAAATTTGAATAGAGTATGAACGAAAGAGTTTTATTATTGAATGTATTAAAAATCTGTTTCATATGCGGATTTTATTCACCAACATGCGGGAGGAAAGTCATATCTTTTTAAATTAAAACTCAAAAGTAGTATTTATAAACCTTACCAACTCTGGTGACTAAATGACATCTCGATATACTGCAGTTTTGTTTTCCATTTTGTCATTTAGTTTCTTTCTTCCTATAATGTTTCTTGTACATGCTTAAAAAAAAAATAATAATAAACTCAAAGTTGAAAATAAAATTAAAGAAAAGCTTTGGTAAATCTTTGTTGCATAAAATGTGTTTTTAAAGAAAAATCTAATCGGCGAAATTCTTTCAGAGCATCTTATTTTATAAAAGAATAGAGCATCTCTTGAGATGTTTTCTTCTGAGAAATATAGAATACTTTTGAAGTGATGTGTTTAAAAATGTCTATTTTTAAGAAAATAATAATACCTCAAACACTAATAGAACGCTCAAAAATGCATATTTTGTGCCTTCGTGGACTGACAAACTTACTCTGTTCATAAATGTTTAGAATGCGTGAAGCGCAAATAATCTATTGTATGAATGTTTTAAATATTTCAGTACAATTTCATTATACAGTTCATTATTATATTTTAAAAAGGAGTTTATTTATGAAACGCAGAAACGTTAAGTTATATAATACAATTTTAGCTCTGAAGTATACTTAATATTTTTGAGACATACACTATGCATACTTAAATATCTTGGACAACTTAGAAATGTTATTTTTTGAATGTTTCATTAAGTTAGATTACATAGTATAATTTCACTTTTATTACACACATATATACAAATAAATTACTTACACATTGCTCATACATATTTCACAAGTAGTTGCAATTTTTTTAAAATATAAAATCAGCAGTTAACTACAATTGGTTTATATTGTCTGAGATATTTCTAGTATCGTTAAAAATTGTGAAAATTTCAATATTTTTAAGGGAAGTATATATTAACTAATTTTTATATATACCTAAATAATTTTTAAATGGTAGTAATCCGCTAAAATATGCCATCCGTTATAGAGGGTGGTGTAATTAAAGAGAGAACTGTAGACGTAAATGTTCCTGTTTTATTGTTTTTATTAACACCTAACCATTACAGGACGCACAAACATATAAATTGGGTATGATTGCTTTCATAATGATTACAGTGGATTTAATTAATTACCACCGCTTGATTTGGGTGAAGAGTTACAATTATGTGTGGACGCTTGGTCGGTCCAACAGCTTAATGAGGTTAGTTATAGAATGCTCGCTAGATGGAGCCAATGTACTGTCACAGAATGCTCGCTAGGTGGAATCAATATACTTTTACCGAATGTTAGCTAGGTGGATCCAATATACTTCCGTGACGGAACAGGTGGTACAAATTAATTGGGCAATTTTGTAACTGAATGATTTACAAAATATCAATTGTAAATTAACAGTTCAGTGGCAAATCACTAATATTGTATCCTTAATTTCTGAATATTATTCTAATCTAAGTGGTAAAATCGCTGTTTGGATTGGTCGCGGAGATGTCATTCTATATATCTATGCCCACCACCATCATCAAGCCTCTCATTCCTATATTTCAGTATATGGTTGTATTTATTATCAGGGTTACAGTCTGCCGCTGAGCAATAAAGTCCTCTAATCAATAAAGCTTTTTCAACCACTTCAGTGTTGAAATCAAATTTAGCACAAGACTTGGATTTCTACGGCATGAACATGCTCACAAACATATGGCAAGATCTGATGTAGTAATGGAGCATTTAAGCAACGAAATGGCAGCCACATCGAACATTTGTAAAAGATGATGCATTTTGTGTGTTTCATTATCTTATAATCATTTGTACTCTACTGTTTGTAGAAAACCTTTCTTTTTACACTCTTTTATTTAACTTAACTTGTTTTTTTGTATGTAAAGATGGAATTTTGCAATCGATTTTTCGCTTACTTCCTGATTCGTTAGAATTATAAAAATTATGTACACAGATGAGTTTCTAAAGTCAATACAATATTTTAATATTTTTAGAACACATTTATAAATAAATGAATAAACTTTAAAGCATTTGTCCGTTCGCCTCCAGCAGATGATAAATTGTCAAATAATCTTTATGGGTACAACTGTTTACGAGTTACAACAACAATGAAATTCATTATGTGCCAATAAAAACTCACTAAAATAGGCTAGTGGCTGTAAAATTGCAGCAAGGAAATATTTTAAAGATTTAAAACTGGAAAATAAAATATAAATTAAAATAATAATAATTAGTATTGTTTTTTTAAAAATACACATTAATCAGTGAATATCTTAATAATAATTAAATTCTGATTCTACGTTGATAAAACAATATAGACGTCCTGAATATATAGTTTAAATAATGCTTTTTTTTTTGCTTTTCTTCCAACCTTAACTTAAAAAAGAAAACTGAACAAAAATAATATTTTTAAAAAAATTACAAGTTCTCGCTTCCTACCAAGAGTAAATCAAAGCGATGAATTTTCCACAAAAGGAGCCTGCGCTAAATTAACGTATTGTAACGGATATTTTTTTCAACTACACATATTGCAGTCATGGATATAGTCGTGATATTTAAGATAACGATCTTTAAATTGTATTATATAAATTTTTATACAACCACCAGAGAAAGAATTGGTCATTTTTTCCCTTTTACTGTAAAAAGATCACTACGAAAATTATTTTTATTTATCCTTAAAATTGAAAGGATTATGCTTATCATTCTGAATGGGGGACCATATATTGAATTGGAAATGTTAATCGCTGAGATATAGCCAGAAATAATAAACATAGACTTTATATACGCAGTTCATTGTAAAAACAAATTATAATAGATGCGTTCAATATTAACGTGCAATTAGTATCGAAGTACTGCAAATTCTTTAATGACACGTTATTAGGATAGCCAACTGATGTATTGGAGACGTGGAAAAACACTTTGAATATATTTTGTTGAATCTTTTTTTTTAAAGAGAGTATATATTAATTATTTGTGTTTTTATATACTTTTACTAAATTGCTTTTCTATGTGGACTGTATCAAGTTCAAAATAATTTGGTAATCAAAATGATGAGATGAGTCCACACTAACTAACAAAAGTCCTTATATACATAGTCTTTATATGGTTAATATATTTACATTTACATCAGGTTGAAATCGGAAAAAATGACACCATAGTCAGTTGCTGACTAAAGAGCCGAATTAAAGTGTGAACAATACCACTTAAAGAAAACGTATAATAGATATTATGTTTGACATTAATAAAAGTATTAACCATTATTAATAAAAAGTAATGACCCTATGGTCATATTATCTAACGAAATAACTAAGTAGATGTGAACTATACCATGCAAAATTTTACATGCTGGAACAACAACAAAGTGAACGATACTGACTGTTTGCCAAATGGCAAAATCAAAATTATACGAGAATATACAAAGGGGAAGCGTTTCACACAACGTCAGACAATCAGTAAAAATATTGCCTAATATCTCGAACATATAAAAAATTAAAGCACGTTTCATCCTTTTTGGGACTTATAGTAGTTGTGGAGTCATGATTATAAGACAGAAAAAAATAATAAGGAAGAGAATATAATAAAATTTTGGAAATAAAAGTAGCTGACGTATGTCATTTCTTTAATGAAATTATTTAGTGAACATATATGTTTTAATGTCTAATTTTAAATTTTAAAATCAGACATTATAAATATGTTTCATAGTAGTAACAAAATCAAATAATTTGATGCTGCTCTATTTTTCTTCAAAAACTATTTCTTTTATGCCTAAAGTAAGTACGGATATATGAACAAGGAGTATAGTGACAAGATAATACTTTTATTCTTTCCAAAGACTGCTGCCACCTGGTAAGTTAAACAGAACATTGCATTAAAAAACAAATTAAAAAGTGATACAGAAAGCATCATTTACAAATTCCATTTGCTATTTAAAAAAAATCTCTAACAACAATGTTTTAAACAGACATCTTTTGTTTTATGTTGTTCTAAGATTAATTACCCAGTTAAGGAAGTTATAAAAGAAAGCAAAAACATTAAGCTTTTTTCAGTTTGTCGTAATACATGTTTATATTCATTAAAAGCTTGAAAAATTGTCTTAGATTAATTTAAATCATTTTATTTATCTTTAAAAAATGAATAAAACTCGTTATAGTTATTACGCATTAACTATAACGTGAAACACAAACTAATGAAAAAAAAAGACTAATGACACAGCAGTTTTTTTACATTCAGAAATTTGTTTTATTTTGTGAACAGACGATGAGACAGAATTTTATGAACATAATTAATTATAAATTATAATAACTTTGCATTCAAAATATCACAAGATTTGATATTGCTTAGCTGCCCTATGATAATAAATATCAACATAAAAATTATTTTTGAAACTGATAGCACACGCATGGCAGCACTATTGTTTATTTTACATATAAAATAATATCAGTTGAGTTTGTAATTTCAGTAAAGGTTGTTGGACAGTCAGATTTACAATTCTCCTCTTCCATATTAAACCTATGAACATGATCATCTAAAATATATACTTAATTTCATTTGTTAAGTGTTAAATTCTTGCTTACACTTCGTTAGCTACGCTAAAATTTTAATACATAAACAATAAAATTAGGTTTATAACTTAAAATATTTTGTGAAATAAACTACTAAAACTCATGTTTTAAGAAGAGTATACAAAAAAGTAAAAAAAATATTTCCTTATAGATTCAAGGATTTAACACTACACTGCACAAAGTTTTCTTTCAGAAATATATATTTTTTATAATCCTATTCAGAGTTTCAGTCGAACTTGGATAATTCGAACGTCTTTAATTCGAATTCGTGGATAATTCGAAGTTTTTTGTCGGTCCCTTGAAACTTGTATTCAGTTGATGCTACAAAATCTTGGTTATTTCGAAGTCCAACTCCTTTAATTTGAAGTTTTTACCCTTTCAAAAATGACAAAATCTAGTATCAATGCAGTAGTTATTTGAAAAGTAACAGGGTTATTTTCAGCTATTGTGGAAAATTCTTTAGGGAAGAGAAGGGGGTGGGAGAATATTCTTATCTGTTTTAGGAAACAGAGCAGGGATAAAGAGAGGAGGGACGTACACCACCCGTACCTGCCCTTGGATACGCCCCTTCCTTCTCCACAATTCATTCGAAACCAGGACTGTAGTCCCTTGAGTTTTCTTCATAGTGCTTTTAGTTTTTGTGGTGCGAATTCACTGCAAGCATGTCGTTGAGTATGCCCCGTGTTCCGTATAAAACCTTATCTTTTTATGAAAAAAAATCCGTGATTTGTGTGGTAGAAAAGGGTGTAAAGAAGAAAGGCATCATCGCAAAAGAGTATGGAATAGCACCTAACACTCTTTCGACCTTTTTGAAAAATAAAGAAAATTTTTTGAAATCTAATCTAAATCGCAAACGAGCTAGTGAACCCGATATTCCTGAGGTGGACGAGTGTGTCTTGAAGGGGTTTAAGCCAGCGCGAGACAAAAAAATCCCTTTCAGTGGAACTCTTGTTCGTACAAAGGCGGACGAAATTGCTGTCAGTTTAGAAAACAACAACTTCAAAGCAAGCTCAGGATGGTTAGACGGATTTAAGGAAAGAAATGAAATTTCCTTTAAGTCTGTGTGGGGTGAAAGTTCAAATGGGGGACCAAGATGCAGCAAATAAGTGGAAAGAAAAAGTTGTTCAAATTATTGAGCATACACAGGATAGAGACATTTTTAATGTCGACGAAACTGGACTTTTTTTCAAATGTACCCTTGCAAAGACTTTGGATTTTAAAGGTGAAAAATGTAGTGGAGGAAAACTCAGTAAAGACCGAATAACCCTACTTGTGGGAGCAAACATAGACGGCGCTGAGAAGTTACTGTTACTGATGAATGGAAAATCAAGAAATCCAAGGTGTTTAATAATGTCAAAACAAAGCCTATAGAATACCGTTCTAACACGAAAGCATGGATGATGGCGAATATTTTTGAAGAATGGTTGCTACATCTCAATCGCACGTACCAAAGAAAAAAAAAATCATCCTGTTTATTGATAACTGCATCAATAATCGGTACTCGCTATGCAAAATGTCATGGTTGAATTTTTTCCGCCAAACATGTCCTTATTGTTGCAATCAATGCATCAAGGCATCATTAAAGATCTGAAGCATGTCTAGTCGTTTAACACCTCCTTACTGAATCTTCCCAAAAGCTTCCCATTACCCTCCTCGATGAATCAAGAATGTGTTTAAATGTATGATTCAAAGTGATCTAAAAACAATAGCAAATTGTTTCCGGAAGGCAGGATTTATCAGGAACACTGTCCCTAGCGAGCTTTTAGATGAAAAAAATTTACCTCCCCCAGTTGCATGGGAAGACAGCATACCATTTGATGATTACGTCCACATTGATGAAAATATAAACATTTGTGGAGAGCTATCTGATACAGATAATCTATCTGAATCTATCAAACAATAAGAATATTGCAACAGAAGACGAGGAAGATATTGAAGATGAAGTAGAAGAACAGAGGCCGATTCCGACTTCAAGTAAGGCAGTCTTTCCTCTAGCGGAATATCGTCGTTATGTAGAAGGACAATCTAACCTGAGTGAAGCTGTGTTTTGAGCTGTAGATATCCTTGAAAATTTTGTTTTAAAAAATCAAGTAAGCTCTTTAAAGCAATCTGAAATATCTCAATATTTTAAAAAGCTGTAGTTTTTTTTATTTAAAATTAATAAACATATTTTTTACGCAATTTCTGTTTGCGATTGATTATTTTACGACATAAAAATAAATTTTTTTGGATAATTCGAAGTTTTGCACTTCGAATTATCCAAGTTCGACTGTTATACCACAAATTTTAAATAGAAATTTTTTACCTTATTTAATCGCATAATTAAGGAATTGCATAAGACGAATGTTTCTTTTTTCGATATAGTCGTATCCAGTAACTGAATAGAAGGTATGTTTAAGGATTTAAGGATTAATGGTTAAGTATTTTCAAATGAAAAATATTAGAAATACCAATTAATTCCAATCTCATAGATTTAATACTGGACAGAGAAATTTGATATCTGACTAACCAATAGCGGTAAAGGATTATTTCGTTTTATGTTTCCTAACCAAATAAGTCCATTTGGCTTTTACGTTGAATTCTCAGAGCAGAGGAAGGAGGAGCAATATTAAGGAAATGTAAATCGAAGAGATAATCTAAATAAATGCGCAATGTCAGCGTAATGAAATTATATTTTTAAATTTCTGGTATCTACCGTAACACTCAATTAATTCTCAACTACTACTCTTGCCAAACTATGCTGTAAAAAAGAAGTTCTTCCAGAATTCGCTTAATCAAGACGTTTGCGTTACAGCAGATTTTATATCGTTGATTAGAAGAATAAGAAAGCCTATAAAATTATTTATTATATGTTAAATGCGACTAAGCAATGAAGTCAAACTTTCCATTCAGAGTTTAGTTTCTAGTTTTCTTCTTTTTATTCCACTTTTTGTTTCTGAATTTAATTATTTCATTCAATTTTTATTTATTTTCTTGAAGCGGCGATAGAACCTCTGAAAAATGCACCCAGAGGTCTTAATGTTCCGCGAAGTCCAAGTGTGAGACAGCTGACAGTGAAATTTTTGAGATCCTAATAATATCATGACGATGCAACTTCTTAATTTAAAAAGTATTTTAAAGTGCTAATGAATCAGTTCATAAAAATTTAGTTTTCGTTCGTAGTATGAAAGGTAAACCGGTAGAGTTCATTTATTTCCTCTTATTTTCTCTCTCTATTTCTATTTACCGATACAGGTCTGCTGCAGGATGGAAAGCAAGACAAAATCGATCAAGGAAAGAGAGTAGAACTTCGATCGTGATTCCCAACAAACAAAAAAGAAACATTTAGAAAAAAAATTCACAATACTAATCATGAGAATGACCGGTGTCGACACTAAAAAATAGAACTCTTTTGAAAAAATTTTACGTACTCTACTATTAAATATATGTAGAATAAATTTCAAAAGTTTTCAAAACATATTTTCTCTATAAATTTTCTCTTTTTCATACATATTAATAAAATAAATGAATCTCTCACTATAAACATTTATCTTAAAATATAATATATCTCTTAAAAATTTTAATGAAGTTATTTCATTTCCTGCTTTGTTATAGTAACATTTGTTTCACAAATTTCAATTAAATATCTTCACTTATTTGGTTTTGTTCTCATTACACTGTTAAAAATTTTGTGTTCGATCTAACCAAACTTTGGTGCAACAATAGCTACAATAATAACATATTGAAATCTCGTCCAACAGCTCTAAAAGTTGGTTCAACACAGCACAAAACTTTAAAAGTGTATAAATTATCTTTTTTATTATTAAATGCATAATTTTCAAATTGCTGCTAGTTAATTAAAAATCACATATTTAGGCTGGCATTTACCATAGGTAAATGTAAGAAAAGTACTTTTACAAATAACGGAAAACTATTTTCCAATCTGGAACATATGCTTGCAAGAGTTATAATATATTATCCGAAAAACGCAGACAAAATTATTTAATTTTATTTGTCTATACTAATATTATAAAGGAGTAATTCTTGTTTGTTTGTTTGTAGGGGGTAATCTCTGGAACTACCGAACCGATTTCAAAAGTGATGGTGGCAAATTGATGGTGACAACCCCTGCTCCAACATAGGCTATATTTTATGTCCCACTAACCCCAGAGACTGCAGGAGCAAAAAACGTTCTAAAATTGCGATTTTTCAGTTATCACACTGGCTGTCAAGCCCTGAGAGCTTGGCAGCCGGTTCTGTATGTATGTATGTACGTACGTAATGCGATAACTCTTCATAGAAATATCCGTTTTCCTTCAAATTTTGTTTATAGGTTCACTGTGTTAAGGCGCTTCCCTGATTAGTTTTCGGGATTGATTGGTCAAGTATAAAGGGGGGGAACAAGGGGCTAATTCCCCCCCCTTTAATTTATATAAATGGGTTTTTCATGCAGAATTATTCCGTTTTCCTTCAAATTTTGTTTATAGGTTCACTGAGTTAAGGCGCTTCCCTGATTAGTTTTCGGGATTGATTGGTCAAGTATAAAGGGGGGGGACAAGGGTCTAATTCCCCCTTCCCTTAATTTATATAAATGGGTTTTTCATGCAGAATTATTCCGTTTCCCTTCAAATTTTGTTTATAGGTTCACTGAGTTAAGGCGCTTCCCTGATTAGTTTACGGGTTTGATTAGTTAAGTATAAAGGGGGGAGGGATCGGGGGGGGCTAATCCTCCCCTTACATTATATAAATGGGTTTTTCATGCAGAATTATTCCGTTTTCCTTCAAATTTTGTTTATAGGTTCATTGGGTTACGACGCTTCCCTGATTACTTTTCGGGATTGATTGGTTAAGTATAAAGGGGGGGAACAAGGGGCTAATTCCCCCCCCCCCCTTAATTTATATAAATGGGTTTTTCATGCAGAATTATTCCGTTTCCCTTCAAATTTTGTTTATAGGTTCACTGAGTTAAGGCGCTTCCCTGATTAGTTTTCGGGATTGATTGGTTAAGTATAAAAGGGGGGGAACAAGGGGCTAATTCCCCCCCCCTCTTAATTTATATAAATGGGTTTTTCATGCAGAATTATTCCGTTTTCCTTCAAATTTTGTTTATAGGTTCATTGGGTTAAGGCGCTTCCCTGATTAGTTTTCGGGATTGATTGGTCAAGTATAAAGGGGGGGAACAAGGGTCTAATTCCCCCCCCCCTTAATTTATATAAATGGGTTTTTCATGCAGAATTATTCCGTTTCTCTTCAAATTTTGTTTATATGTTCACTGAGTTAAGGCGCTTCCCTGATTAGTTTACGGGTTTGATTAGTTAAGTATAAAGGGGGGGCGGGGTATCGGGGTGGGCTAATCCCCCCCTTAATTTATATAAATGGGTTTTTCATGCAGAATTATTCCGTTTCCCTTCAAATTTTGTTTATAGGCTCACTGTGTTAAGGCGCTTCCCTGATTAGTTTTCGGGATTGATTGGTTAAGTATAAAGGGGGGGAACGGGGGGCTAATTCCCCCTTATCTATACTAATATATAAAGTAGTAAAGATTGTTTGTTTGTTTGTTTGTTTGTTTGTAGGGGGTAATCTCTGGAACCACTGAAGCGGTTTTAAAAGTGATGGTGGCAAATTAATGGTGACAATCCCTGCTCCAACATAGGCTATATTTTTATGTCGGTGCCACCACCCCCAGGGGGGGTGCAGGAGCGAAAAACGTTCTAAAATTTCGATTTTTTGTGTACTGAAGGAGATAGAAGTATCAAATTTGGTATGGTAGTTACTTATAAGATGTAAATGCTCTCTAAGAACAAATTATAAAAACATTCGCAATTTAAAAGGGTGAGATGAGGAAGAAGCGTTCTAAAAAC
The DNA here is from genome assembly GCA_963931845.1 of Maratus michaelseni. Taxonomy (NCBI): domain Eukaryota; kingdom Metazoa; phylum Arthropoda; class Arachnida; order Araneae; family Salticidae; genus Maratus; species Maratus michaelseni. The sequence continues at coordinate 170,467,140 of OZ007591.1, forward strand.
ATTCTAAATTACAATTTCTATGGAATCTCTGAAACTACAGAACCGATTTCAAAAGTGATGGTGGCAAATGGATGGTGACAGTCCCTGCTCCAACATATGCTAAATTTATTTGTCGGTGCCACTGCCCGCAGAGGGTGCAGGAGCGAAAAACGTTCCAAAATTATGATATTTTCAATAATGAAGGAGTAAGGAACTTGACATTTTGTATGGTCGTTACTTACAAGATTTAAATGCTCTATAAGAACAAAGTCTAAAAAAATTCGAAATTTAAAAGGCTGAAATAAGCAAAAAATTTTCTAAAAACATTCTAAATTACAATTTGTATGGAATCTGTAAAACTACTAAAGCGATTTCAAAAGTGATGGTGGCAAATGGATGGTGACAATCCCTGCTCCAACATAGGCTATATTTTATGTCGGTGCCACTACCCCGAGGGGGGTGCAGAAGCGAAAAACGTTCTAAAATTGCGATTTTTGCGATGCTGAAGGAGCTAGAAACTTCAAGTTCGGCATGATTGTTATTTATAAGATCTAAATGCGCTCTAAGAACAAATTCTAAAGAAAAATGATCTAATGATTCTGCGATTTTTCAGCTATTGAATTTCTAAAATTACCAAATTTCACAATAGAGTACCATAGCGAAACCTTCACGCGTAAAAAGATAATGATAAGGGCGACGTGTCCTGACGTGTATATTGGCTATAGCACGAGTCACAAATTATAGTATCCTTATTGTTCTGTTAAAATATAAAAGTGAATTATGAAATGTCAATATTTTTTTTTGATTAAAGGTTCGTTAAGAGAAATTGACCAGCGTAGCGGGCGTAGCTTGCTAGTACGAATATAAATATTTTTTGCATGCAAGCTGAAAGCAAATGCGTCAAAGGACCATGTCAGGTAATTAAGTATACTGAATTTAATAGCCTTTATTCTCTTTCACATATTTAATCTCAATTTTCTTTTCCTTCAACGCAAACAGTTATGTACACAATAAATCAGCTTTTGGATTAGGCAGTTTTCATTAATAGTCTTAGTATTTATGTATATGCATACCTATTATTATGAGTAACCCATGTTTCACTTTGCTAAATGTGAAGAATTGCAAAACATAATAAACCTTTCATCGAATTTACCAGCCTTAATTAGCAATATAAAAAAAGACAAAAGATTAAATGAAGCCTTTACCTAGATCAAATTTATTCGTGGAAACAAAATAAAATAAAATAAGTTCACTAAATAAATTGTTTCGTAGACTTTGTGGATTACCGAACTCGCTCTTAGATTAAGAAGAAATTAATGCATTCAAAGCACTTTATATAAGATTGCAAATAAATAAAAATGTGTTTTTCTAACTGAAAATTACTGATGAGATAAATGCAGTTAATTTTACAGTTACTTTTTATTTTTGTATTACTGAAATTTGAAAAATATTTCAGACAACAAAATTTTCATTTGTTATTGTCTTGTAAATCAAATGCTTTAATGGTATTTTAAGAAGGATCGTGAAATATTTTTTTTTGGTACATATATATATTGTATTGAGTAAGTTTAATATGTTTTCAGACGCGTGAAATTATTTGAATCGTTGAGTAGAAATATAATCTGCAGGATTCACATTATCTTTAATCTATTTCTTGGATCAATCCCAAAAGTGTATTTTAATTGATATGGACAGGGTCATCAGAATTATTTGTTTTGAGAACAGAAAAATTTAATACCAGGATTTTTATTAGATTTATTTTTAAACGTAGCATCATTATGTAGTATCGATTGTAAGAAAAGGTAGGGGATTCTTGTGTTTTGGGTTCAAACAACAATTGAGTATCACTTGAAAGAAATAAAGACAACGCATGTACAGTACATTTTCATGGAATAATGACTATATTTTTCAGATGATAAGTATTGTTTGAGGATTTAAAATCACATTGTAGTTATAACACTCAAAAGATTTTGTTCAGAAAGTGAATTAATTTGAGTATTGGTTATAAGAGTAGACATATCATGCTAAAACATGGCATTAACTTGAAAAACCTGGTGTCTCTTCAATCTCCTGTGTAGGAACGGTTGGTTGGTTCGTTGGTTGATTTATGACGGTCGATTATCTACTCGAGGGATATAGGCCCTAATGGGGAGTTCCCTCCGTGGGAGAGGGGTCTTTCTAAGGGATCCTAACCCGTATTTATAGCAAAGTTCGAAGAAAAACATGGAAAACTCCGAACGGTTAGGTCGACGAGCGCAACAGAGGTTTGAACCCAGCACCTCCCGTCTACCAGCTTTGAGAGCAGAACCTCTCAGTTACTGGTGGGGCGTTCAGAAATGAAATCCAAAATTTCCAGAACATTGCAATTGAGATTGATTGATTATTATGTAGATCAATTATCACACAATGAGTGTTCAAAAAATCAAATCCAAGGAATATCCACAAATTTGGAATGTTCATAGGATGTGAATGAGAATTTTTTTTTTAAATCCCTTGCCAATTTTGAAAGTTAACATAATGCAGCTGAAGATACTACAGCTGAATTAATTTTTGACGTTTGAAGAAATACAGCTGTAAGCAAATTTCGAGAAACATTATTTAGCAAGAATTATATTATTACCAGAATAGGTGTTGTTCCATTTATGTATGCAAAAGAAATTCTATGGTTTTAACAAAAAATATTATTATCACGAGGAATAATTATTTGAGTAGTAGAATTACAAAATACATGTACAGGAATTTCAGTTTCAAATACAATGGAATTTACTAGTCATTGTGAAGAAATCAGCCACTGTGCCGTAGTTTCAAGATATCTAAGCAAAATAACTTCATTTTGTATGTATATAATACATAATGGATATATTAGAAGATTAATCTTTGATATTCAATGAAGTACAATAATGCTAATTATAAACGTATCACACATAGGAGGAATTAAAAATATTTTCAGAAGCCGAATGATTCATACTGGACTTGAAGAATCTTTTGGTACCATAAAAAACTTTATTACATGATCTATTAAGTTTATGTCGTTGAGGATATGAAATTATAACACACGATTGATCACATTTAAACAAATAATAGGATTAAGAAAATAAAGTTAAAGAAACACCAGGTTCAGTCAGTGGAGAAAAATGCTGCAAGGGTGAAGCAGCTCTAAGACTACCTCTCCTCACAAAAGGTGAACACATTTTTAGTGTTTTGAGATGAGTGAGTTTGAAAGCTCTTATAAGTGGATGTCCAGGACGATGATACCATTGACAAATAACCCATTTATAAGATGACATTAAGTGATAAAATGAGTTCATGGCTTTGAGCTGTGCGATATTGCCTGTTTACAATTTGAATTACAGTCATAGGAGCCAGTATATGAATGAAATCTAGTATTAGATGTAGATGAAAAAGAAGAACAGTTGTTATCTACAGGTTGTTGTAGAGAAGAAAAATTAAAGTTCTGTATGAAGTTATGGGAAGCAGATAAGTCCTCGGAATTTGCAGGAGTTTCAACAGACTAAGAGTTCTTGATAGGAGAAGCGGTACCCACCATTTCCTCATAAAAACTGATGTTTTGTGTGAAAATGTAGATTTTAAGCTGAGTAGGAATCAGATCAGCGGCATTCTCTCAAAGGATTTGCTTAATACACGGTTTCTTGAGTTCAGGAAACCGTTTTCTGACAATATCTTCAAGCTGATTGGCAAAAGACTGAATGGGTTTAGATGAGTTAAATTTAATACTAATATATTTAATGGCAAGTGAATTGGCTCATTCAGCTTTGAAATGTATTTTTATGGATATAGTTCTTGAGGAGATGTAGCTTTTTTACAAGAAACTGAAAAAATATAGATCTTCAGTGCTTGGTGAGAAAGTTTACATTCCACAAAAGTACGATCCTGATCATTATCCTAACGTGAATATGATATTACGGCATTAAAATATATACAAAATCTAAGAAATCTGGCTACCAGAAAATGAGACACCACTAATCTGAGAGGTACCTTCTTGTTAGATAGCATGATTAAGAAACATATAATGCAACAAAAGTAATCACAGATTAGAAATACTTCATTCAGAGGAAACACATATTCTGCACAATCTTCACGGCAATTACAGAACTATTTTGCGTAAACTTTTGTGTTTTAAATGTCATATTTTTGTTTCAAATGTTCGATTTGGTAACCCTTATTATGAACTATGAACTGCCTTTATCATAGAATAGAAATTTCAATGACAATAATTCCTTTTGTAGAAATGTTTTGGCCCATCCTTCTTGAATAGCTTTCCAAAGTCCATGAAGGGTTGTAGGTCGACATTTGAATAACGCGCTTTTTAATAATCCAAAAGCGGAAAAATCCACTGCTGATACATAAGCCCGTGTCTCATTCGATTTTTTTAAGGAAATTAACAGTGCATTGTGATATGTGGCTGCTTGCTTTATCTGGATGCAGTTCAACAGATTGATAGCACTTTGAGTAAAGGTGCTATCAATATGTGGTGTTTCATGTTTGAAGATTAGGAGTAAAATATGTTTCTGATAGTATGTAGGGATGATCTGAACATTTTCCCTCCCTTATTATATATATATATATATATATATATAAAGGAATGAGCTCATGCACTATCATTTTAGTTACCAAAGTCATCATTTTACACTTCTTGAAATAAAGAAAAATATCTCTTCCAGAGACATTAAGAATACTTTTTTAAAGAACATTTTTAAGAAATAATATTTCAAAATCAAGTTTCATTGATACCAAAACGTTAATCGAATTATAATTCTTATATATTATTTTGTAATATTAACAAAACATCATGACACGCTTTAAAAAAAATAGGCACCAAATTAATATTTTAAAAGTTGGTTGTTGAACGTATAGAATTTTATAGTTGTGAACTTATACAAAAAATCTCAATATTCCGAATATTTTATCTTCTTTTCGGTCAAATATAAAAATTATATATGAAATTTAAATACCTATCAGTCTTCATGGAAAATGTAATTGATGTGGAAACATTGATGATATCCTTTTAATAAAAAAAATAAAAACTTCTTTATTTGATCATATAAATAGCCGGAAGTTTTACCGCTTGGTCATTAACTTTTTTTAGAATTCATTTATGCAATCTTGAAAGATTAATTATTGAGGAATCTTTAGCGAACATCTTCGTTATAAAAATTAAAAACGGTAGATTTATTCAGCAAAGTGCAATAGCACCTCAGCATGTCGATGGTACAAACACGGTTGACTCTGATCAGTACGATCAGAAATGAAACTTTTTAAACTTTTTAACCCAAAAAATAAAATCAGAAACTTTAAAATATTACTCTTAAGAGCCTACACTAGTCACAGTAAGAAACGCTCAAGCTAATGTTAAGTCTATGGGAAGGTTCTAGCGCGATTTCTCGCTCGCATTTTAATATTTTTGAATGCTTTTTTTTTGCATAGGATAGCTGAGGTCAATCTCCAACGTTGTTAGTTTTTACTTTTTCGATTTCTGTTGCAGTTTTTTTTATAAGCGGGAATTTTCAATTTTGGAACCGGCTGGAACCGGTTCTGAAAGTGAAAGTACCCTTATATAAAATAACTGGAATCAAAATCGATTTTATTTTTTCGCCATTTTGAGAGAAAAACATGGAACTTTCGGGAGAATTTTAATGAGTTTTTAATTAGTTTATCCCGTAATTGTGGGCCGATTTTTACGAAATTTAAAACACTGGATAGAGGACAAAATTTACTATACTGGGGTAAAAATTGAAACAGTATTATTTTTATTAACGTAAAAAAAAATAGCTCGTAATGTAAAAAAAAACGCTAAAAATTAAATAAAAATTTACAAAATCGAGCTTTGAGGTATAAAACTACATACAAAAGGTACCTTCTTACCAAATTTTGTAACTTTGTGTGCAGCGGTCTCTTCAGAACACAGCCGAGAAACACACACACACACACACACACACACACAAACTTCTATCTTTATTATAGTGATAGATAAAGTAATTCATATCTATCATAATATGTAGCAGAATCTTAGTAATTTGACTAATAATATATTGAAAAAAAAGTATTTTGATAGATTTTGACTTTATGACTATGTAATTTTAATATTATAAAGAATATTATCATCAGACAGAAGTATTTTTTTAAACTTATAAAATAAATAATTAAAATCTCCCTATCACAACCTAAAAGCATACACCAGAGTAGCCAAATTAATTCCTTCTGAAATTTAATTAAACCCCGGGGAATGAAAAGATCCAATTTAAATTGGGTATATTAATTTATCATAAAACTTGAGAAATCAATTTAATTTATTTCTGCTTACAATTGAAAAAAAAAAAGTTGGTTTTCTCATATGAAATATGCTTAAAAGTACAAAGTATATCTCAAGGTTTAAATAATAAAATACCTCATCGAAATAAAATGTTACAAAATATGAAAAGGTTTTCATTTTAATTAAAAGAGAAATTTTTTGAAAAAATACATATATCGGAAGCCTTTATTCACTTAAAAATATTTGAGAGGAAATATTTTTTAATTTGAATCCAGATTCAAGAAAATCTGTATAGTCAGGCAAAGAACAAAAAAAAGAACATTCTATACAAGTTAGTCTCCAAATAGCAGAATAAAAACGGAAATAGGCAATCGACTGGAATTTATGACTGTTTCTATTTTATGTTAAAAAATTATGCTTAGGAAGTCGTCCACATAATGAAATTAAGCAAAAGATCCTCTAAAATTTCCAATATAAACAACGATTACTTATATTTGGCTTTTTCGATAACTTTTATCTTAGGGTACCAAACAGGAAGTCATTCTGCCAGACAGTTTACGCATTATAAATCTTTGAAGTTTGAAAGTTCCAATGTTAAATTCGTTTGAAATCGTTTCAAAACACATTGCAATAAGAGTAGTTTGTTAGCATATCTCAAAAACTACTTGATGGAATGAGATGCATTTTTGGATTCACATATTTGAACAGTTTTAGAAATCGATTTTTGTAAAAATAAATAAATAAATAAATAAATAAATAAATAAATTCTAGGTTAGAATTATTTTTTAATTAATTAAAAAATATATTTTTCAAAAAAAAAACGAAAAAATATGAATTGTAACGTTTTTAAAAGGAAATCAATGTTTAGAAGCTTTAAATATGTGTATCTAAAATATCACTTCTTTCCGCCAAGTAGTTTTTGAGTTATTCTTAAAAAACAACAAGCATTACAGTTCATTTTGCAGCTATTAAATAATAAGTTAACATTAAGAGTTCGAAACTTTAAACCTTCATAATTCCTAAACTACTTGATTGACTTCGCGTCTGATATACTGAGGTAAAATTTACCGAAAAAGCAAAATATGATGTTCAAATCAGGTTTTCGCATCGAAAATTTCAAAGATTGGTGCAATTTTTGTAGGAAGACGACTCCCTAAGCTCATTTTGCAAACATTAATTGAAAGAAGACATTATTTCATGTTGAATGGCAATTTTTTTTCTGTGACAGTTAGGAGATTAAAATGTATGGGGTGTTCTCTTTTTTTGTTTTTACTTTTGCAGACTGTACGTATATAAATACAGCACACATGCACACAAACACACAATCGAAGTTATACTATGAATTTCAAAAGTTTTCGAATAAAACTGTATTCACCCACACAACTTATCAGTGATTTCGTAAACTTTTGTTCCAGCTTTTGATTTCGTAAGGGAAGATTCTTGTTTGTTGGGATCATAAAATAGATTATTCTTTTTTTCTATTATTTCTTTTAATCCCTCCAGTGTGTACAATATACGCCTAATAATGTTTTGTTTTATTGAAATTATTTACTACGTTGTGGCCCTTTGAATGAAATCATATATATGCTGAGTATTAATAAAATATAACTTCAAACTTTTTTTTTTATCAAAACCATGTTTTCTAACACGCGGGGCAGCATGGCGTTCAAACCGATCAACCGACTATCGAAAGATTAAATAGTTTTTAAAGATATTCGATTTTCTGAGGCTATGAACCTATTTAATGTAAAAAAAACTATTAAATATTATTCTCATGACATTATGGTTGAATAAAAATGCAAAATCCCTTGGTCGATTTTCAAATAAACGTGATTTTGTTTTTTGTGGGTCAATTTCAATGGCAATAGATTCATGGCAACGCGCATTTAATTGGATTTCTCAACCGGTATAGTTTTTGTGTTTTGGATGACTCAACTAGACCCAATCCTGCCCGTGCGCTAAGTCGTGCACACTGCACACAATCGTTTTCAAATAAAGAAACCATCAATGATTCTATATTTTTTGAACAAAAAAAATTGTCAACAAAGAAAAAGATATACTTGTTTAATGGGGGAAAAAAATCTGTGTTCATTTTATTGATCCTCGAATGAGAAAACAAATTCTTAAAAAAGTCTACTTTTTGCCTTTACAAAGTACAGGGTCATTCATAATTCCCTCCGGGGTTTGGAAACGTTATAGTAAAAAAACGAAGACGAATATGAAAAAAAGAAACATATGAAATTATTCCGAAACTATTCAAGTTTTACTTACATGCATTACAGGTGTTCTATGTGTGAACCCTTGGTCACACGGCATACATCCATGCGATAGTCCAGTTCCTGCCATACTCCGTTTCTTTAAATTTCCGGTACCACACATGAATTGTTTTGTCAGTTGGTCCCTGTTTTCGATATTTATTACGAAAGGCCCGTTGAACTGACACCACTGATTCAGATTTAAAGAAACGGAGTATGGCAGGAATAATTTCATATGTTTCTTTTTTTCATATTCGTCTTCGTTTTTTTACTATAACGCTTCGAAACCCCGGAGGGAATTATGAATGACCCTGTATAATCGTCTCTTAAATAACGTCCCTCTCTATATTTTTTGTTCAGATATAGGAATTTTTGACACGAAATGTTTTGACGTCACTTGTACACCACTTTAACGTCAGAAAATTCAACACATTTTTGAGATTTTTTTTTAAAAATGAAACGCAACAACATTTTACACACTATCATTCACGTCGTACGTTGCTCGGGCCTCACACAACACTAAATATCATTTCATTATGACATTAAATCTCATTTCAAAGTAAATGGCATAATATGAAATTTTGGATATTAACCCATTATATTCGAAAGCAAAATGAATTGAACACCTGTACCTCCGTCATAAATTTTCAAACCTTTCTTTTCAAATGGTATGATGTTCCACAATATGAAAAACATGTATTTCAAATTAAATTTGTTTTCGATGTCTAGCGTTGCCTCTGTATACAAAAAGCAATTTATAGAAATTAGCCTCATACAAACTGAATTCCTAAACACTTTTAAACCACGTCTAGGAATGTTTCGTTTACAGGGAGAACGCAGGACAGGTATTTTGCGCGTTCCTCTGTAGACAAAATAAATCCGATTTTCAAACTGCAGTATGAAAACTACATACTAATTACCCTTTTAATCCAAACCTGTTATCAGGAGAAGCTGCCCTCTTATCGTCAATTCGGTTCTAAAACAAATTGATAAGCAACTGTTATAATTTAATAAATAATCACAAAGTGTTAAATAATAAATTCATGCTATTACTTAAGTATGTTTGTCTTTCACCGTCAGATTTGAACCGCTTGTCTGATACTATATACCTTTTTCGACCTGAGGAATCCTCGACGACCACGGGCCAATCATGTTCCGCGGCCAATCATGTCTACGTCACGACGGGGATCCTTTAATCACGTTCCGTTTGCGGATTCAATTATCCCAAAAGATTGAGGCACTCCCTTCGCCGGTACTCTTCGCCGGTACACTTCGCAGGTCACATGATCTGTCACGTGACAGATCACGTGATAATTCTCTACAATTTATTCTTATTAATAGTAGGGGGTAACGTTTAATATAATTTCCCATAGGCTTTAACATGGGCAATATTGGGCGAGAAGCGTTTTTAAAAACCGGGGATTCTAACATTTCCGGTGTTCTCTCAGGCTTTCACCCTGAGTTCGGGTGGTTGGTCGGAGGATTTATGACGGCTGATGATCTACTGTTGGGATATAGGCCCAAGGGGAGAGTGCCCTCCGTGGGGTTCTTTCTAAGGGTTCCTGACCCGTATTTACGGCAAGGTTCGAAGAAAACCACGGAAAACTCCGAAAGGTTAGGTCGTCAAGCGCGACAGGTGTTTGAACCCAGCACCTCCCGTCTACCAGCTTTGAGAGCAGAACCTCTCAGCCACTTGCCCCCCCCCTGTGTTCGGGTGGCATGAAAAGTGACGCGGTTTGTAGGAGGCCACTTTAACTTTAGCGTTAACATATTAAAGCAATTCTTAGAATATATTTTGAATCTTTTAACAACTGACTTGGGTTATAGATGATTATTGTCTCAGGATGGCAGTTTTTTTAAAGAACTTTTGCTTCCGAAAAATCAGTTCAAAACACTAATTTTGATAACATTTTCTGAAAGGAATCTGCTTTTAGAGAGAATGGGAAAACAATTCGATTGTATAGTTTTTTAAATAATAGCACTTGCCAATTTATAAATTTGCGAAAAAAAATTAATTTAAAAATGTGTCAGAATGTTACTAGTTTGAATTTTCGAACAGCTTTAAAGACGCATTTAACATGAAAAAGCATATATTTGGTGATCTTTATGTAGATCATCCTACTCCACGCCTCTTAGCCATATAAGTACAAAGCTAAACCCATTCGATTCAATGGGGTTGGTAATTAAAAATTAAATAATGATACGAAATTAAAGTTCCGCGATTGGATGTTTGTTAGTAAGACGTGCGTTGATTCTATTTCATTGTCATTCAGTAATATTGTCGTGGGCGGTTAGATTTTCTATCTCTTCGGAGTTCTGATTTAATAATATATCTTGTTAATATATCTAATTTAAACATATTTTTTGAGAACCGCTTTAATATGTTAACGCTGTCAGAATGTTCGGACAAATTGGAAGGGGGGAAATCACTCATTTTCATTTGGTACGAAACATTTGTCTCCTGTTATAAAGTTTTAAAACAGTTATGTTTATTTATTATTTATATTTTTATCCAATTGTTTTAGTCTCTTTTGACACAGGCATTTATCATAACTCAATAATCTTTATAACATTTTGAAATCGGATGAATTTCCGATAGGCATAAAAATCTTAAAGTTAAAGTATTTATTACAAATTTCGGCAGGTGAAATGCCCCCGGGCCCGTTGATTATAGGGAATTATAATGAGAGTAAAAATATTTTTTATATATTTTGAAAAAAAAATCAGACTCATAAAAGATTTGCACTGGGATCATCTAACGAGAATTATATGCCTTTTTTAACTTTGAAAAAATGATTTTTGCATTTAGTCTCCTTTTAGGTGAAGACCAGCTTTGTGTAAGCAGATTGGGTGGGGCTAGTTGAGCTTAAGCCGAAAGGTAAGCCACCCCGCATGTTTTGACCTTGACCTTGTGTAAGCAGATTATACTTAAGCTTGTTCTAAAATAATAATACTACTACTAATAATAATAATATTGATAATAATAATAATAATAATAATAATAATAATAATAATAATAATAATAATAATAATAATAATAATAAAATTCTCCATTCAACTGCTGGAAACTTTCTGACACACAGACATTTTTTTCACAGACATTTTTTTCAGACTTCACAAGACATTTTTTTCAGCGTAAAAATACGAAATTAGAAGACTAAACAATTTGGAATCGAATAGTGTTCTCCATTTTTCGCTAAATGTATTACACATTGAGTTACAGTCGGTCGAGAAATGATTTCTTCACCCGTCCCCTCTCTGCACGTCTCTTTTGCCCGCGTTTACAAATTTTATGTTAAAAAAGAAAGCTTTCTTCAACATTGTTTTGAAGAAAAGGTGTTCAAAAATAATGGTTTTAAGATTGTCATCTTTGAATATATTTCTTGATGATAAGTTGGATCTAATAATGAAATTAAATATATAGAAAAAAATATTCTAGAATTTTTTCTCATTTCCACCCTTTGATGATGGCTTGGTTCTGGTCGAAAGCGCTCGGGACTCCGATGAATGATTTTTAACATCTTAGAAAGGTTTTAATGTTTTAGAACATTTTTATTTTTACACCTGATTTAGTAATTACCCAAATTATGATCAATTTTAATGGGTTCATATTTTAATCTAATAATGGCAAGCAAAATTTGAAAAGAAAGGTTTGAAAATTTATGACGGAGGTACCGGTGTTCAATTCATTTTGCTTTCGACTGTAACTGCCAAAACTATGTAGGCGGAGTCTTCGATATTTTTACTGAAATTCGTTTCCCTCCAAAAATTCTGAAAGATAATATTTGGTAACTTTAATAGCAAAATTTGTGTCATTAAATAAAGTATTTTTTAACATATTAAAATAGTGGTGGCTAAGCAGGTTTTTTTTTTATCATGCACTTTTATTTTGAATGTTGAGAACCAAGAGTATACTCGTGGTTGGCAGCGAATGGGTTAAAGTATCGATATTTCTGTTAATTATTATAATCTTCATACAAATCAACTTAAAATTTTCGCTTCACAATTCAGGAATGACCACACCGTACCATTGAACCGTCGCACTGTGGTTGAGAACCATTGCTTTAAACATATCTCTCACACGTGGAATGAAAAGAAAAAAAACCTTCCTACCTCGTTTTCACCTGTGTCGTCATGAAAACGGTGGGTTGTCTGAACGGTTGTTGTAAGGAATGTTGCTTAGCAAACTCAAGCTGGAGTTTCAACCTCTATTTCTTCTTTGTACTTCAGAGAAAAAATCGATGTCTTTACTTTCTTAAATAATTAATTTAAAGAAAACTATTTAAATTTGTTAAAAAATTTTAATTGATTCCCGAATGGCTCCTCCATACAGATGTATAAAAGGTAAGATTGGATGAATAAAGTATCAAGTACAACTTGGTTGATAAATAACAAACAACATTATCAGCAAAATAGATGAAAAAAACACACAAAAATTGTTGTACAAACTAACTCTAAATAAACTTTATTGTAAAGTGGTCAAAGTTTACAGTATCGGGAAAAATGTGAATTTAGATTGTTTTATAAGGGACTAAAAATCACCGGCGAATTTGGCGAATCCGGGAAATGTGTGAATTTTTTCGTTTCAGAAAATGTAACAAAAAATGTAATAAAAAATTTCAAAATATGCGCTTCAGCTGTATTCCGGTCCGTCTTCACCTATGAGGAACCAAATCTGGAGACTGCGATAGATTTCGTTAGACATCAACAACAAATAAACAGTCTCACAAAGCCATAGACAAACAAATTTTTTAGCTTACACAACAGTGAAATTCGTAGCCGTTCAAAACAATATGTATTTCTAGTGAAATGGCATCGATTAAAAGTAAAATGTAAACTTTCAACCAACAATTTCGTTATTTAAATTTATACTGAAAAAAGATGTATCAATATTTCGTAAAAATACTCCGTACATCACTAGAAAAATATGTGAAAAATATCAGATTGATTGATTAAAAATTGGCGGATATAGAATGTCCACCGATATTGAAAATGCTGTTATGAAAAAATAAATAAAAAACATAATGTTTTTATTACAGTTTTTATTAATGTTTTTATCACTGTACTTCTATAACTTGAAAGTTACTCTTTTATTTTCGATACCGATTTCCAACTAAAATATTATTTCCGTGTGTATAAAGAGTACTTTAAGAGAAAAAAAAAGAGAGACAAAAAAAAAAGTAATAAATTTTGGCCGTCCAAATAGGTGCTACAGCTTAGCTGAAATAACCTAGCTTTAGCCGTAATTGTCGCATGCGACAAAATGTTGTTTTTCCAGGAGAGAGGTTTCAAAAACTTATTTTGCTTTGTTCTCAATTAGCTTTTTCATTTTGATCTGTTTACCATTTCTTAACTACATAAAAGAAGTGCTTCAAAGGTTTCAGCACCCTTTCTTAAATTATGGAATAACAATATTTACAATGGAAGCATTTACAATAACATAATTTGCAAAAGAAAAATACAACTTATCAACAATAGCCACTTATGATAATTTGACTGAAATGGTACAATTAATAAATATAATAAATTATTGCTCTCTCTTAAGCAATGTATTAAATACGAGTTTATATGTGTTGGAAACCTTATAGTATTATTGAAAGAAAACTCTTTGAGGACTCAGTAAAATATTCGTGTAACAAAACAAAATAAAATAAATAACCAATTTGTATTTCTTATCTTTGTTGAGGTTAAGGATTCGTATCTTATTAATTAAGCTTTATATTAGCAATCTATTTTGCCTAATGAAATGATAAAGAAGAGATTTTAAAATTTAATATTGTAAGAGAATCCTTAAAATTTTTCTTTTTACATTTCTTTCTTATATTTCAAGCATATGTAGAAATAGAAAGAAATCATTTGTTTTTCTTGGAGAGTAAGGATGTATTCTGTATTCTGTTTTTCTCATATTGAATATCTCTTTTATATAGGAAAAAAGAATAGGTTTCTATTTTAGAATTTTTAATAGTTGTATTTTTATATGAAAACTAATATTTAAAATTTAATTAAAATCTGCATAAATTTTAGATATGGGTTTTCACATAAAATATTTCAAAACAAAAAATAAATACATAAACTAATTTACCACCTAGGTTTAAATTATCCACGTGTCCTCGTGTCATCAAATAGTTTATCTTTGCATTTTTTTTAAATTATTTATGAAACTGTATATTTTCACTTGTTTTTTTAAATTCAAATATAAATATATATAAAACAAATTATGTTTAATTTGGATTTTTACAAGCCTAGCTCAGATTTAATATGTAAATATTTACATTAAAACATATGCGTTTACGAATAAACTTCTGTAAATTTCTATCTTCATGTCTTTTATGAAAAACAGCTGAAAGTATAAAGTTTTCTTCAGATGTACTGTACATAAAAAAATGAAGCACATCATTCTTTATATTCATCACATACAAATCTCACAAAAACATAAAATTCGAATGACAGGTTAATTTATTGTTTTAGAAAACATTATAATCGAGGCTTTTCTTGCACATAATGGAAAAAAAATCAAAGCATTCAGCTGACTCACTGTAATGAAACATTTTAAAATATGAGATTCTACATATATTTTGTGCTTGCACGACGGATGAACTTTTAGTGATATTGGAGTTATTGTTGTTGATTATTGGTGTAATTTCCATTATCTCTGATTAATTTAAATATTCCTATGAGTTCAATAATTTTAAATATAAAGTTTATATATTTACATTATTTATTTATATAAGCAGATGAAAATTTCAAACAACTGGCATACTTTTTATTTTCAAAGTACACTGAAGTACACAAAATGTTAAAAAATGCATTTTTACTGTATAATTCTTGATGACGCCATTAACATTTTTTATAAACATAGTGGAATGCTTTAATTTGTTTTTGTAAATTGATTTTTTTTTCAGCTTGTAAGTGCTAAGAATGTTTCGCATCCAGTTTTCTTTTATCTTCTTGCATCTTTTAACGAAATTGTCTGAATAGTATAAAGAGCATTGTGTTTCAGAAAGATAATTACCATTATTTACATCATTAATAAAATAAAAAGGAAATAGTTTTTCTGAACGAAAATTAACCTAAAAAAGTATTTTTCTATATGTAGCATACATTTGTTTGTTTTATAGTCTTTCCTGCGATACTTTGTGAGAAATTTAACTTATTTAGTGGTAAAATTATTATATTTGAGGCATTCAAAAGCAATTGGCGGATGCAACTTTATGTTAGCTTTTATATTCCCAAATTCCGTTAAAATTTATTTTGCCCAAAAAAGAAAGAAAAAAAAAACATTATATCAACAATACTGAACCCACTAAAATAAAATTATAAAGAACACATACATAGTTGGATCCAGAAATAAAACCATGCATAACACATAGCTTATGAAATATTTTCTTATAGAATCAAAAAATATTTTCAAAAATTATGACCATACGATAAAAGACATTTAACTAAATAACTTAGAAAACATAAAAAAATAGTTATAAATGAAAACATTTAAAAATTCATTTTTAGCAAATTATCCCGGATAAGCGGTAACGTTTTTTTTATTCCTTTGTGCGGCCCTGTATATAATCTATAGAATTTCATAAATACCAAACAGTACAAAAATTTTTATCTTAGCCGGAAAATGCACAACACTACGACATTTATTTTTTTTAATCATCCAGAGAGAATAATGCATCCACAACTTGTTGGCAAATCTGTAAATGAATTTATTTATATTATACGTACAAATATAGCATGGTAAAATTTATCTCATTTGAAAAAAAAGCGTGTAACACAGTTGTAAACATACTTTAAATAAATCTTGTCGATGGAAGTTTAATTTCTTTTGTGCAGTTTTGTATATGATCTATAAAATGTATGCATGCTACGTAATATACTAAAGTTCAGTATGCAAAAATTTTGCCTAACTCTCAAACAGTTAAAATGAACTTCAAACAATTATACCTCATAGACTGTAATGTAATTTTTAACCAAATAATTTTGAATGATCTTGTTAAAGAAATATAAATGCTATATGTTTCATTTTTAATAGAAAACATGCTATAGTAAATCTCAATAACATCTATTATATCGTGATAATCAACTATATTTAAGTTTATTAATTTAAGAACTATATTAATTTTATAAGAAAAGCACGGAGAAACAGATAGTAGAACTGAATTCATAAACACATTTTAAATATGTTGAACAGTTTTAAAAACATCGATGGATTATTCTGAAGTATTTTTACTTATTCTGCATCGTACCTTTTCCTAATGATCTTTATTTTAATTAATTTTTTTAATAATCAATGTTTACAAACGGATAAAAAAGTTTGTCATTAAGCAAGCATTATTTATAAAATGATTTTAATTTTCAATTGCCCCAAAATATAAGGCGAGTTCAAATGAAAGTGATTCGAAGCGTCGCATGCGAACAGTTTTCAATGTATTTTCTTGAAACAAACGTGAAGGATAGTGGGGTAGTGGATAGTGAAGGTGCGCAAGCAGATTTGTGATAACTTCATTCGTAAGGACGTGGCATTCAGTTAAAAAATGGCTGGTGTGGATGCAACTGTGTCCAAAACGGATCAGCGATCTGTAATTAAGTTTTTAACACTGGAAGGGTGTAAGCCGGTGGATATTCATCGCAGAATGCTGGCTGTGTACGGTGACACGTGTGTGTCGAAGCTCACGGTGACGAGGTGGGCAAGAAAGTTTAGCGGTGGTCGACAGGAGACAACGGATTTGCCGCGCCCCGGTCAGGCGCACAAAGTTGTGACAGAGAAGCTGATTACGGACATTGACAATGCGATCAAGGGTAATCGACATCGAAACATTCGTGACGTCGCAACAGAGTTCAACGTTTCCATGTTCAACCGACATCGTTCTTCGCGGACGGGATTCGTAACCTTCCTAAGCAATGGGACGCCTGCCTAAACGCCAGGGGTGATTTCTTTAACAAATATAGTATGCATTTCACTCATTAAATATTATTGTTTCTATCTACGTATCTATCTCATTTCTGTCTCTACGCATCTCTTGGATACACACCTCGAATCACTTTCATTTGAACACCCCTCATATAAATAATATAAATTATAAAAACAAAAATAGTATAATGTTATAATGTTTTAGAAAAGAAGAAATTTCTTGCCATAATCGAAGAGGCAGTCTATGCGAAGACTTGATGCTGTCGCATATGGTCAGAAGTGTCAAAATCAGAACGCGACTAATATGTCACTTACATAATTATCGTCATTTGCTGGCTGGGATGTGAAGTTGCCTTCCCGATTTTCTCATAATGAGTTATGAAGGATCCCCAGACTGGGCTCTTTACAGTTGAAAATATGTTCAAAGCACTAGTTAAGTGATACTTTAATAAATGCATTATTTTAATGTAAATTTAGATTTATCACAAAAGGATCGTATAATCTCAACAATGACTTAGATTCGATTTATATTCTACTTCAAAATATATTTTCGCTATGTAGCTGTTTTCATTCTACTCATATGTATTATGTCTTTTTGAATATTCGTCGATAAATCTATACAAAAAGCGCAGAATTGCATTTATATCTTGAATGAATCCCCAGAAATACCATGAGAATGAGGAAAACTACATACATCCACGTGTGATAACGTCTTTTTTTCAATGCGATTGCACTGGATCATAGGCAAAGCACTCAATATTAATATGTGACAGATTGTCAATGAAAATCGAAAGTGATAGGCGGCAAAGCGAATTTTTGTATCATGAGGTTCTAAAGAATTAGTTAATTAGATGAAAACAACATTTTATTCATGTATAAGTTGATTTTTGCTTACATACCGTAAAATGCCTAGAATCGATCAACTAGAATTACCATCTGTGTACTCACATTTTGAAAATGTAGCCATGTACAAATGGAGATTATGGCGTTAAAGTGTACTTATGAGTTAAAATAGAGTAAACGTCATATGCTCTGATTAAATGTTTATGTGTAGCGTGTGGAATCGCGAGACATAAGATGGGAACTCCATTAAATTAAAATCTGGTTCGAAATTTGGGGAAAACCGTTAATTCGGGAGTTTATTAGACCACTGACCAGGCCATTTTCCTGCCTGGTTGATACCTGGAAACGAGGCAAGTAATTCGCCTGGTCTTCACATAGCGAAAATGTGTTTGATAAATTTCTAAGGCGACGTGTTTTCAGTGCATCTTGTTGCCTAAGTTGCTTTGCCTTAGCTGGCCGGTTGCTAATTGATGTTTAGATGGAACGATTCAGCACTGCACAGTGTAATGAAGTCATGCCGTACGGATGTGAGATGCTGGAGTATTTACTAATTTCTTGCTGTATCGCACACCATACGTCATGCCATCGCTACTCGAGTTGGTCTCGTAATTTAGAACCTTGATCAGGTGACAAGACCCTCACCTGAATAGGCACTTCCAGAGGTATAATTCACAGGGAACTTGGGGAAGTTTGCGCCCACGACGGATTTTACATGCATCGGGCGCCATTAGCTTACATAATAGCCGCGCCTGAAAAGTAATGGGGTTAGATATTTTATAACACTTTTAATACTAGAAACTATACTATAGTATACATGATTTACTATATTAAGAGAGGGGTTGGACCATCGGCTATATAATATCTATATTTAATTTAATTTATATAACTTAGATAAATATAAAGATGGGAGGGAAGGGACAAATGACTATATACTAACTAAATATATTAATTATGTAATGTTTATGACAGTGGGGGGGGGGGAGAAAATGGATTATCTAATACGTACTAAAAATTAAAGATTAGAGGAGATAATAATGTTACCGGACATTTACAGGGAGGATGATGAACTTGAATTTTATTCCTTAACTACAAACTTTAATTTATTTCTAATTCTAAAAAAATACTACTAACTACCTTTATTATTTACTTATACCTTCAGTTATTCTATACTTACTGAAATTGTTATTTAGGATATCGCAGTTGTTTTCATCACATTTTATGCGACATTGCCTGTCCTTTGTTTACAATATTTGAATTTTGCCAGTTATATTGGCTTGTCTCTATCATGGTGCTTTGTCGTTGTCATGGTTATCGCCACTTTTATGGGCTAGTCTCTTTTTTTGTATTTGTTTACTTTCTGTTAGCGTTTTTTGTCGCGTTTATGGGCTCACCCCTATTGTGCTATGTTCGTCAATGTCTTTATCTTGTTGTCACTATCTTGTACTGGTAATGTTTGTCACTTTCTAGGTATTGGTCATATTACGAATTTTTCGGTGATTTTTTTTGTCACTTTGGGTAGTTTGTCACATTACCACTTTTGTCGCTGGTAGTTGTCACTATCTTTGTAGTTGCACACTGTTGCATTTTGTCACTTATACATTTTAAACTTTTCTTCCCTTTCTTCATTGCACTAGGATGTTTATCATTTTTATTTCTTCGTAATGCGCTTAATGCGATCAGTCCATTGAATGCTAATGACTGTTATCACTATTAGGCTTTGTGTGTAACTTAGATGATTAGCTATTTGAAAATTTGGAGCACTAATGGGGGAGGGCTTATTCCATGGTCGTTAGTCCGTCATTTTCCTATGAGGCTGATTCACTAGATCAGCCGTACTCAACCATTTTTTCTCGCGGGCCGCAACACACACTTGTATAATAATGTAAAAAATATATAGATTTCTATAGCAAATGCCGCGAAGATTGTTGTTTTGAAATAGTGGTACAAAACTTTTTGCTGCCAATTTTTTCTGCGATAAATATTTAACCGTAATAAACCTTATGAGCGAAATGATAAATATAAAACGTAACAATATAACAATGCAGCAATTAAAAATTCTCAAAAAAAAAAAAATCCAAGGGATTTTTTCTATTAAATCAGCTATTTTCTTAATTCAAAAACTTTTTTTAATGTAGAAATATATAGTGCAAATTAAAATAATTTGGAGTAATGTTTGTTTAGTGTTCAGGTGTAAGAAATGTATACACTACTGTAGCACAAGTAAAACTATAATTGAAAAGAACTTTGACTAAGGAAACGACATTTAAGATAATTTAAGGTAATTTTAAATTAGTAATTATGAATAACAGGAAATTGTCTTCCCATAAAAATATATAAAAGAGTAGTGAAAATATTAAAAACTTTTTATACACATCTCAATTAATTTTATAAATAGTAATTAATGATTGTGTCTCGGGCCGCTCATAAAAGCTCGCCGGGCCACATGTGGACCACGGGCCGCAGGTTGAGTATGGCTGCACTAGATGAAGCACACTATATTTATGATAGCTTTTTATTTGCAGATTGTGCATTTCGCTTTTCACCTCTTGGTTTTTCATCACATTTTGGCACGTTTTGTTGATTTACTCCTCACCTTTTTGGTGATTTTATAGTCCTTCATAGACGACTTCCACTCCTCACTACTACTGAATAAAAACGATTTTTAGGCGTAGCAAAGAGGTTCCCTTGATACCTTTTTAAAAAATTAAATTATACTTACCCAAGGGGATTCGGGTGGGGGATACAAGACAAGAATCTCGCTGCTGGTAAGGTGCGTTAGTTTGATATAAGGTCGATATTTTCTATTAACATCTCATCACTGCTCTTCCTTTTCATTGTACATGTTGACTGTTCGCTAATTGTTTATGCCATAGTTTTTGGTTGTTTGGTGTGATTTGGATCAGATGGAGTGATTGGGTTAATGGATATGATGTGAGATAGTGTTTTGGGGATCCTAAATCCCCACATGAGCAGTTAATCGCGTCTTTGCGCGTAAACCTGTTTAGCATAGCTGCCAACTTTTACGCTTTTTTCCTACCACTAAAATTGTACTGTAAATTTTAACTTATTAAATCTCCGAAATCACGAGATTCAATAAGGCAAAAATTTCTATTAATTTTTAGTGGTAACAAAAAAGCGTAAAAGTTGGCAGCTATGTGTTTAGGGAAAAGTCATGGAGTGCTCTGTGACCTGTTCATATTTGACTTAGTAGTTTGCAGCTTACTAATCTGTGAATGTCTACTTTTCGGAAGTATTCATATGTTGTTCTGACCGTGTCCCCATAATCCCACTCAAACAGATATTGTTATTTCATTTCGTTTTTTTAGGTTGTATATTGGTCTTTCTAGATGAAATTGTATCTCTCTTGTTTGGTATTCTGCTGCTGTTTTTGTAAATTCATCGGCATCCTCGTTTCCTTGGATGCCTAGGTGTGTTTTTATACAGCTGATTTTAAACTTTTTATTTGAGGTTTTCACTGTACTTTGTATATTATCAAGTAATTTTGTTTCGTTGAATGGTTTCCTCAATGCTTGGATGGCTGACATTCAGTCCAGGCGTATTCTGTCATCCCCGCCTGTGCTGTTACCCCATTCTGCTGCCTTGAGTATAGCCAGTAGTTTGGTATGGAAAACACTGTTGTACTGTGTTAATGACCATTGTAATACACCTTTAAAAATACCTTCTTTCCTTCGAGTTTCTACTCGATCACATTTTTTTTTAATTCAAAGGCAAAATTTTATGAATACCATTTGGTTCTTGTATTGTTACTGTCACACAAGAATGCAGCTAATTGACAATAAACCAGTTTATTGGGACACCACGTCACGCAGAACATGAAGAACACACATAAATATATAAAGATGAATATTTGTAGTAGCAGCAGTAGTTATAATAATCTTATTCCTTCTATTAAACCATTAAATTTATTTCCATATCATGCCCACCGCATGCACACAACCTTCCACTTTGGCCTCCCGCCAAAAACTGTTCCCGTCTCCCTTACTCCGCAGTAGAAGAGAGAAAAAAAAGGGTTGCCATACACCTGACGTCACCGGCATGACACCCCCCCCCCACCTAAGATTGCAAAAGGCGTATGCCACATTTGCGATCTGAAATCCAGACTGGTGACGTCACTACATTTCATCCTCTACCAGTCAACTACTAATAAATAATAATAAACTACAATATATATAAAAAGAAATACAAAAAAAATACTTAAACATCTCTGAACCATTTCTGGAAACTCCTGCTAGCTACTGCAATATAAAAATACAATTAATGTTTCATAATATATAATACTAAATACAAATAACAAATGAGGAACAGAATGTAAATTAATATGAAATACAATTTCAGCTGCAGCATACACAAAAGTGAACTATCAAAAGTTTTTGCTTTTAACAGTCATTAATTGTTCATCGAAAGTTAATAGTCATTTTATTATTCCGTTGTCTCCAGTCTAGACATTGCATCCGCATTCGTCAACATTGCACCAGGACAATGTGAAATAATGATGTCATACTTCTGCAAAGCCAATGCCCATAGCTGCAGTTTGGAAGATTGGGGAGCATTTTTGGTGATGAAAGTCAGTGGGTTGTGATCGGTGATAAGTTCCACTGGCGAACCAAAAATCCAAGTCTCGAACTTCTTTAGACTCCAGATAACCGCATGGGCCTCCCGTTCAATGGTCGGCCAAGCCTGCTGAGTTTTGGTGAGCTTTTGACTGGCATAACTGACTGGATATAGTCTCTCATCTTTCTGTTGAGATAGACATGCACCGATGCCTATTGCAGATGCGTCACATTGAATGGTAAAAGGTAGCCCTATCACAGTTGTATAAAGACTAGCTGCCTCAACGAGACCCCTGTTTAGTTCGTTGAATGCTTTATCATGTTCCTCCAACTAGCACAATTTCTCAGGACTGTTCTTTTGAGTAAGTTCTGTCAATGGGTATGCTGTTTCGGCATACTTAGGCAGGTAATCGCGGTAGTAATTATACAATCCGAGGAAACTCTTAAGCTGTTTTATTGTTTGTGGAACGTCTGACTTTCGTATGGCTTCAACTTTCTCTGGATCGGTTCGATGGCTGCCAGACCCGATGTCATGTCCTAAATACTTAATCTGGTTTTTCGCAAAGGCGCACTTCTTCAGGTTCTCTGAGAACCGTAATTCTTGAAGTTTGGAAAATATCGTGTGAAGATGCGTAATGTGTTCAGACCATGTTTCCGAAAAAACAACTATATCATCTATATACGCTCTAGCAAAGTTCCTATATTTTGAAAGTGCTTTATTTATTTCTTTCTGAAAGGTCGCAGCTGCGTTCCGGAGCCCAAAGGCCATCACTTTGAAGAGATATTGATCCCTGTGAGTCTTAAAACATGCCAAACCCTGGCTTTCTGCTTCCAGCGGTATGGCCCAATATCCTTTTAGCAAGTCGATTGTAGTTATTACATTGGCCCTGCCAATGTTCAACAACAGATCCGTTGCGTTTTCCATCGCGAAATCGTCGGTTTTTGTGATTGCGTTCAATGATCTAAAATCTACGCACAGTCGGAGGGCCCCATCTTTCTTCATCACGCATACTACCGGTTGTGGCGCCTCCGCATCACTCTCTTCGATCAGTCCTAACTCTAACATTTTTTCGATTTGTTTATCCACTTGTGGCTTCAAAGCTGGGATTCTATAAACATATGGTTTTTTCATTTCTTCGCCGTTTAATCTAATTTTGTGCTCTCCTACCTTAGCTATTTGTACCTTTTATGAAAATAAATCTTTATATTTGTAAAATAAATCTAACATCTCTTTTCTTTCTGAATTTTCTAAATGCTTCAAATCTACTTCTTCTATGTCAAATAAATTTGAGTTATCTTTCACACTGGGGGTGGGATAGACTTCTCCTAATTCTTCTTCATTTTCAAAGATTACTCCCACCGCCCGTACCCTAGGAATAAATTTTCTTATCTTATTTACATGAATATTCTTAACATTCCCGTTTATTAATTTTACTTTGTAGGAATCAGGCTTACAGCGTGCTACAATCTCGGATGGTCCCGTCCACCTAGCATAAAGTTTGTTCGTGGAATCCGGGATTAATAGATATACCTGGTTCCCTGGTCTAAATTCCTTGTAAATCGCTCTCCGATTAGCGTACTTCGCATACGAGCCTTATTTAAATTCCGCTACTATTGCCGCTTGCTCCGCCGCCCTTTCTAAATTAATTTTGAACTCCTGAAGATATTCGGTTGCGCTCTTTCCAAGATTTAGGGGTAGTGGTATTTCCCCTAACCATGTAGATTTCAATACTGCTAATGGGCCCCTCGCCTCCCTTCCGTACATTAATTTTAATGGCGATACTCCCATGGTACTATTCGGAATTTCTCTATAGGCAAATAATAAATAAGGAATGTGTTTATCCCAATTTTTGGAATAGCTCCGAATTATATGGTGTAACATGCGTTTCAGAACCTGATTATATCGCTCCACTAATCCCGAGCTTTGTGGATGCCCTGGCGTCGCAAATCTAGGAACCGCCCTTAGCCTAGCATGAAACTCCTGTATTAAACCTGAAACAAAATTTCTGCCCTGGTCACTCGCTATTACGCGCGGTATCCCTGTTCGCATAAATATTTCTAATAATGCATCGCACGTAGCTTTAGCCGTAATTGTTCTTAACGGGACCGCCTCCGGCCCAGGCGAATGCTGATCCACTAAGGTGAGTACATATTGGTGTCTACGCGCTGAAGGTGGTTCAATTTTTCCAATTATGTCAATATTTACAACGTCAAACGGAAGTTCCGGTCTCTCAATAGGGACAATGGGTATCTGATCGCTAGCCCTCTCTCTACTGCGTAACTGACAGTCTTTACAAGATTTACAATAATCCTCTACATCCCGTGACATATTCCGCCAATAAAATGAATAACGAATTCTTTCTTTCGTTTTTTTCATGCTGAGATGATTAGCAAAAATCGATTCATGCGCAATTTTTAAAATTTCCCCCCTCCTTAACTTTGGTACCACTAATTGCGTAACACAATCCCCCGTGACTCTTTCTTTATGATAAAGCAAATTATCTACTATAACAAACCCGTTTTTACCATTTTCCGCGTCTTTGAAAGCACCCTGTAATGTTTCGCAACTCTTCTGTTGTTCCCTGTATATACTCGCATCTGATAGTTGACCTGCATTCAAATCTCCGCTATCATCTTTCCTTTCAATGCAACTAATCATTAATTCTCTCTCCGCGTTTTGATTTTCACCTCGCCATCATAAATTTTCAATATTTATATCATCCCCCTCTGGTTGATTGCCTTCCCCCATTTGCCTTTCAATTTCATTACCTTTTTCCGATTGCGTATCATTTACTGGCGCCAAAGGACATTTCTGTCTATCATCGTCCGAACAACATTCCTTTTCCCCCTCGTTACTAGCTAACTGTAATATTTCATTAACTGCCGGTGTTATAATACATGTCCCATATAATTTATCCGTAACGGAAAACAGTACATCTACACTGTTGTTAAATATACAATTTGACTCTCCGGATTTTAAAGCTACGGGTAATGTCACAAGATTAGCAATTATTCTTTCTCCAAAAGCCGATATTAACTGAATTTTTGAATTTTCATTATTTCTAAATGAATCTGGTAATTGATTAGAGTTTATTACGGGTATTTCTGCAACACTATCTAAAATACATTTGATCTCTTTTCCCCCTATCCACAAATGTTCAAATGGAAGTGGTTGCGTACTTATTGGCTCGATTCCAAAACAGAGTGTTTCAACCTTGGCGATTATTTTATCATCTTGCTTATTTTTTCCGACAAAAGAATCCTTTTGTCGTTTGATTTTGCAAACTTCCAATTTTATCTTTTTCTCTATTATTCGGACAAAATCGCAAATGCGTCGTCTGTTTACAAAGTATACATTCTTTTGATGTGTTTAATTTTGTATCGCAGCGAAAAGTAAAATTATTTCGGACATGGGGTGGCACATATTTTCAATTATTGTAACTTATAGCTCCCGATTCATCATGATTGCGGGGTTTTACCGATTTATCATATAATTCCGAAAATGTTCTGCCCTTTGACGTAAACCAATTATCGCATACTTCCGAATTTTGTCGTGGTTTTAACAAATTATCTAATTGTTTTTTCCTAAAATAACTTCGCGTCTCCGAATCTAGTGAACTTAATAATCTGTCGCTGACAATTAACTCATTAAGCGTGTCAAAATCATTTACTTTTCTCAGTTCACAATAGAAATCCCAATTGGCTCTGAGCCTACTCGCGAATTGCATATGATTTTCATTTCTCGATCGTTTTGCAAAAAGAAAGTTTTCGAGGCAGGCCTCTGGTGTGGGTTGAAATTCTTTTAATATTAACGCCTTAACCTTTTGGTAATCTTTCATTTCTTCAGTGTTTGCGTACACTAACAAATGCGCTGCTCGTTCCCCTACCAAATTAAACAAAATCTCAACCTTTAATTCCTCTGCGACATTTCTAATTTCAAATGTTTTCTCGAGCGAAGCAAAAAATAAATTCCATGATTCAGGCCTGCTGGGGACTGCAATAGTCAAAGTTTTGACGCTTTTGATTAGTGCCTCTAACGAATTAGGTTTAGGTCCATCCACCTCTGTATCAGAATTTCTATACTCGTTTTGCATTTGCGCCATTTCTATCTGCGCTTTAACTAATTCCAGCTTCGTTTTTTCGATTTCCAATAACGTATCTTGTTCCGACTTCGACTTTTCTTTGTCGAATCTCGCGACTTCTGCGTCACGTTTTTCTCTTTCTATGCGGTCTGACACCGTTGTATTTAAAAATTCTTTTATAAATTCATTATCTTTGAATACTGATCGCTTCCCTTAATTAATGCTTTCAAATCAATTATCCTGTGCTCACTTTCTACTTTTATGCCCAATTCTGTGGCAACAACAACTAGGTCTTCTTTTCTTAACACTTTAATATTAAACATTTTACTTTTACTCTTAACACTTATTTACTAATACTCTAAATATCTCTATAAATATCTATATTATCTCGTTTCAAATAAAGCTCATAATATTAAAATTAACACATTGTTTTCAAACATAAAATATTTCTCAATATGATTCTATTCAAGTTATTTTCTATTTAGACTTCAGGAATAAACATACAGAAACATGCAACTTACTTCAATCATAAATCCAAGCTCTGATTCTACGTACGAGAGCGTGTAATACACCTTTAAAAATACCTTCTTTCCTTCGAGTTTCTACTCGATCACATTTTTTTTAATTCAAAGGCAAAATTTTATGAATACCATTTTGTTCTTGTATTGCTACTGTCACACAAGAATGCAGCTAATTGACAATAAACCAGTTTATTGGGACACCACGTCACGCAGAACATGAAGAACACACATAAATATATAAAGATGAATATTTGTAGTAGCAGCAGTAGTTATAATAATCTTATTCCTTCTATCAAACCATTAAATTTATTTCCATAACATGCCCACCGCATGCACACAACCTTCCACTTTGGCCTCCAGCCAAAAACTGTTCCCGTCTCCCTTACTCCGCAGTAGAAGAGAGAAAAAAAAAAGGGTTGACATAAACCTGACGTCACTGGCATGACTACCATGTTTCTATTTTTTCCATTTTTGTATGCTACTGAATTTTTGTTTTGTTCGAATAAATCTTTCAATGATTTTTAGATTACATTCTGTTTTAAAAAATGTAATTTAAATAATACACGTATGACTTATTTCTACAATTACAAGGGGTATTATAAAAAAACTGATAAATTTTAATATTATTGATCCGTATGAAATGATATTTTCCGAATTTGTTTGAGATGCAAATGAATGGATTGTGATAGAACATGCAGTTTAAACATACGTACAGGGAATTTGCTCAGATTAAAAGTTTTTGTCCAAATCATAGCCATCCCCATTACAGTTCTTTACAATACCCGCTTGAGCGACTTTGCTTAGACCTGTTATACGAGTAAACAAACATTAGCATAGAACTAATGTCTAAATTTTTATGCAAAATCCTGTCGACCAATGGAATTCCATTTGTCGTCTGTCGCCATTTTCTTATAAAGATTCATTCTACTATAATTACATTACAATCACTAAACTTGCAAAATATAACTTTACTAATTTTCATTGTAAACATAATATTTTGTTTTTTAAAAAGATTTGGGATTATAAAAAATTAATAATATTTTTTTTTCTAAATGTAAAATTAAATTAGACATTTTATTTCTAAAAAATCTAAATATCTCGTGCAATGCAAATGCACCATATCGGGTGGCTACACCAGCTAGTAATTTAATATTTCTTTCATTTACTTTGCTGTATAATTTTCGAAAGTTTTAAATCATTTTAAAAAAAGAAATGTGAGATTTTAAAATAGTTTTTACATAACATTGAATTTCGATTTCTTTTACTATTGCATATAGTATAAGAAACAAAGAAAACAGAAACCAAAAGAAACCGATATTTATCAGCATATTACGCATCTTAAATTTAGAGAAAATAAAAAATAAATATATATAAATATAAATGATAAAAAAAATGTATCTAGATTTCGAATGTTCCTATAAAATGATCATTACAATGCAGTTAGAATAAATCTAAATCGTATTTGCATTTTGAAATGTTTGTAAGATTAAATGCAGCAAGAAATCAAATGCCAGCGTATTTCCTACATTACATGGAAATTCTGTAAAATATTTAAATTTTTTGATTATGCATTTTTGTTGCAAAATACATTAAAGACAAATACAAGGAATGCTAATGGCTTAGTATTATTGCGTTGATGTTCTTTTTTATGGAATTCGTTTAACATTAATGTTTTGCTTCAAATTTTTTCGAAGTCATCAATAATAAATGTAAAATGATCAAGGATTAAGTAAATGCAATACTAAAATTTACATAATAGTAACCATGTTATAAGAAAATAATATATATAGATCTAAAAAACTTTGTTTTGAAATGGCGAAAAAAAATGCTTTTCAGACAGCATCTTTAATAAAGTTCTACACTGTTTTTTTAATTCCTTTTCTTAAATCTTAAATTAATTGTATATGCACGAAATGAAAAAAAAAATCAGTTGCCAAGTTTTGAATGTCTGCATACTTTTATGCAGACACTTAAACTATCATCTATATATGTAGCAACTACCGCTGAACATGCTACAGATATTCATAAATTACAAGAACTCTCTAAAATTCAATGCTATTTTTTCTATCTATCATTTTATAGTAATAACTAGTGCTCCCTATTAAACGTTTATACGAGTATACGTATAATACGTATTATACAGGGTGCAGATTTTGGATACGTATGATACGACCAAGGCGGT
Source organism: Maratus michaelseni (assembly GCA_963931845.1). Lineage (NCBI taxonomy): Eukaryota > Metazoa > Arthropoda > Arachnida > Araneae > Salticidae > Maratus > Maratus michaelseni. The sequence continues at coordinate 170,496,755 of OZ007591.1, forward strand.
TATACGTATTATGCGAAACAGCATATACGGTACATCGTATATACGGATCTTACATCAGCGGTTAAACGTATAAACGTTTAAACGGTTTTCGTCCATTGCTAAAAAAATTATGCCTTTCTCCTGCTGGTCTGCGGATCAGAGACTTTGAAAAATAGCCGCTGTGTCCTGTGCAGTCGGTACTTGCAAAAAAAAAAATCAGAATATTTTTTCCCAGTTTAGATTTTGTCCCCCCCCCCCTCCAATCTAAACTATTAATTATGAAATGATTTACTATGAAATGATTTATCTTTCGCATATCTGTAACACACACACATAGCTTATTTTGATTTATAGCGTGGACACTTCGCCTGAAACATTATTATTGCAGAACACAAACTTACATTGACTTCATATTTTATACTGACATTGATCAATCAAAACTCCTGGGAAGTTTCATAATCTGATTTTTATTTTAAAGCACCCCACGGAAGGCACTGCCCCCACCGGCTTATATCCCTAGTACAGATAATCGGCCGTAACAAATAACTAACTAAACATACTTTTATTTTATTTAAGAATACTTTTTTCTATATTAAAAATATTTTGAAAATTCGTTTTACAGCAAAAAAGAAAGGAGAAGGCAAGTCATTTTAAGCTTGTATGATTGCGTTTTGAAACCTGCAGTGACGATTATTTGTCAGGCTATAAGTAATCGAAATTTTTAGGTACTAATACAAAAAAAGAAATTTGTCAAGATTAATAACAATTCTTAAAAAGCAATATCTTGTAATGCACTTACACTTTGTATAAAAAATACCACGAGTGTCATGGTTAAAATATGAAATTGCGTTATATATTAACACAGAGTAGAAAATATTAGCACCGTGGAAAGAACAACATTTGACCTCCTGGACGCAATTTGAGTATACGCACACAAAAATAAATATATATTTTTTAAGTTACGAAAGAATATACTTAATAAGGATTAACAATAAATCTGAAACGTGTATATTCTCCTTATTTGCACCAAAAGTCTTTTTACTTTCGTTATATATTTACAATAATCGTTTATAGGGAAAAATAACAAGATTCTATATGTGAAACATATTATACAGATTGCTAAAGTAACGCCGCCGATTTCCAACTTGTTCTCCGTTCAGTGACATAACACTGATGAGATCCATTGGCATTAACTCTCTGACTGCTCAATTTTTTTTTCAAAATCGTTTCGACCAATATCTAATCGACCTTTATCTCCTATACTATTACATATTTTAAATCATCCTGTATATGAAATATATAGTAAATTTACAATTTTCATTTTCAACCTTTGACTGTGAAATTTTTAATACAAAATTGCTTCAAAAATTGTAAATTATATAAATTTTTCTACAAATGTCTTGCTCGTGGAAATCGCGGGATAAGCAGTCAGAGGGTTAAAAGTAAATACGATGCTTGAAATATACGTATACTTGAATTAAACGTATACTTGAGTTATACGTTTAACCGATATACGCTTATACGTATCCAGATACGTTTAAACGTATATTTTAAGGTATACGTATTTCTTAAATACGTATTATACGTATATACGTATATCGTTTAAACGTATAAATGAAATACGTATCGCATCGGGAGCACTAGTAATAACTTAACCATTTTGTAGTAAGATTTTAGATACCATAAAGAAAGCATAAATCATATTAAAATTAAAATGTTTGTACCGATTTTTACCTGAATCTTTAACAATGTGCTGATCTTTCTTTTTTTAACATCGGTGAAACTATTTAACAAAATATGCAGCGTATCCGTTATTAATGTATTTTTTATGTATAAAAAAATCGTAAATATATTATCTAGACTGATAAAAGAAAAATAATAAATGAATGATACTAATAAAAGAAAGATAAAGCATATTAAAATACGTTAAAGTAGAGGTTAAGGTAGCTTAAACTTTTACCAGAGCAGAGTAATAAACAGTGGAATGTCTGATTGTACCAGCTGAACAGCGTTAGATTTTCCTAATTTATTTAAAATCACATCAGGTCTTTGATGTTTGACCTTAAATTCTCTGAATATTAAAACAATATAAGAAACATATTCATAATCGTGATTATACATTAGACGGTTTAAAAACCATAAACTATAAATCAGAACTGCTTGCAAAAAGCCATCACCACCGCAGCCGCGCTACCTGGCATTTAAAAACAATATACAAGTCAGTTCATTTATTATGTTACGCCACACATTTGCCGAAAAATTTAAATAGAGCAAGATGCCAAAAAGAAAATGTCAGAAGAAAAACTCTCCGCATGCAGCTGTACACAGTAGCTTGCATAAAATGCGAAGTGCCTGACTAAATGAGGGAAATAAAACTGGCAAGGTATTTTACTTGCAACTCGGAAAAAGGATAATTAAAAATAAGTGAAGACATTTTATCTTGAGAAAAACTATTATACCTGCCTGTCACTTTTTAACAGTGTAATCCATTTAAAAATTATATTAATACTAATCCTTTCAAAAGAAATATTCACATGCTGTTTTCGAGTTTTACCTTTTCTCCGCAATTCAAAAAAAAACTGCATCCGCTATTTTTAACCAAAATACGAAAAAACAAAAATACCCACTTAATCTGCGTATATCTTTCTTTAAAATGGCGTCTTCGGTTTTAACATATTTTAATATAAACCTCTTCAAAAAAATATTGTCCGAAAGGCGATTGTGCGATTTTGGTTTTTTTCTGCATTTTTTTAAATTGTGCATTCACTCTGGAAATAGAAATGCGAAAAAAAGAAAAGACACCCTTAACCAGCATACATTTACTTTTCTAACGACACCTCCAGTTAAACAAATATTAGTTTTAACCATTTAAAAAAATCTTTTCTGGAAATCACTTCGCGATTTCGCAGAGAAAAAAAAGTTTTCACAGAATGCTTCACCATGATGTCTGGCAATTCGGATTGTCCAAATCGTTAAATCGTTAATTTGTTTTCTTTTTAGAGTAGAAAGGGTTGATATTTTTTAGAGATAAAAAACTACTATTCAAATAAGGGATGGGGGTTATTAATAAGGTTTCCTCACAATTCTTTCACAATTTAAAAGTTACTTAGACAGACGTTTTGTCCAAACTACGGCAATCTTTATTTTATATTTAAACATGTCTGCATTCGCCCCCTGAAAAAAATACGAAACAACGACAAATAAAACCAACATATAGACAATACCTTTCCAGTTAAAAGGGTGTTATTTGCTTAAAAATACATTAATATTAACCCTTTACAAAATACTAGTTGCCCATCCCGATTTCGCGCTGGTGAACAATAAGTCGACTACAACGTATTTTCCTTTGAAGAATGTCTTACGCAAAATATCTAATCAAAAATAAGCAATAACTGTCTTATTCGTCTATTCTTCTATAATCGGGTTTATATCCGACGTTGAAACAGATTGGTGAATTTCTAAAATCGCTGAAGTACATGTTTAACAATTTATTTAGTATATTTCTTACCCTAAATTTCATGATCCTACTTAAAACTGCTGCTGAGATATGGGGAAATGATCTAAAACGTTCGACCCCCATTTAACCCCCTTAGTGGGTGAAGTTCTAAAATCGCTGAAACAAGTGTTTAACCACTTTTCACTAGATTTGTTATCCTGAATTTCATGCTCTTACCTAAAACTGCTGCTGAGATATCGCGAAATGACCTAAAACGTTCCCTCCCAATTTAACCCCCCTAAGGATGTGATTTTCTAAAATCGCTAAAATATGTGCTTAACCATTTTTCAATAGATTTGATATCCCGAATTTCATTCTCCTACCTTAACTGCTGCTGGGATATCACGAAATGACCTGAAACGTTCGACAGCGCCATTTAACCCCCTTAAGTGGTCAGTTTTTTACGTCGCTGAAATACTTGTTTAACCTTATTTTTAGTAGATTTGTTATCCCGAATTTCAGTCTCCTACCTAAAACTGCTGCTGAAATATCCCAAAATTACATATATCGTTCGATCCCCCTATTTCACTGAAATACATGTTTAACCATTTTTTTTGTAAATTTCTTATCCTGAATTTCTTGCACGTACCTAAAACTGCTGCTGAGATATCGCGAAATGACCTAAAACGTTCGACTCGCCCATCTAACCCTCTCAGGGGGTAAATTTCTAAAATCGCTGAAATATATGTTTAACCATTTTTCAGTAGATTCTTTATTCCAAATTTCTTTCTCCTACCTAAAACTGCTGCTGAGGTATCGCAAATGACCTAAAATGTTCGATATCCTCCTTTAACGACCTTAAGGGGTGAATTTCTAAAATCACTGAAATACGTGTTTAACGATTATTTAGTAGATTGCTGCTGAGGTATCGCAAATGACCTAAAATGTTCGATATCCTCCTTTAACGACCTTAATGGGTGAATTTCTAAAATCACTGAAATACGTGTTTAACGATTATTTAGTAGATTTGTTATCCTAAATTGCATGATCCAACCTAAAACTGCTGCTGAGATATGACGAAATGATTTAAAACGTTCGACCCCCCCCCCCCTCCTTTAACCCTTCTTAGATGGTGAATTTCTAAAATCACTGAAATACGTTTTTACCATTTTTATAGTAGATGTTTTATCCTGAATGTCATTCTCCTACCTAAAATTGCAGCTGAAATATGACGAAATGAGCAGAATTTGGAAACAAAAACAGATGTAATGGTATCAAGAAAGCCTGATCAAAATATTCTATCTAAGTACTCAGCCAATATACTTCAGTTCATACTTCAGGTTTGCACAAATCACAAATATAAGGATCTGTCTTTGCGCAACCATATTCACGGAGTATCATGTGATATTAGTATTCCATATAACCCGACACCGGCAAGGCGGTTCAGGAAAAAAAATTACTCTATATTTATTGGTGTGAATCGCGAGCTAAAAAACGAGTATTATATCATAAACTGTTAGTATTTCGGTGTACATTATCCTTATTTTCAATTTAAAAATATCACTTCTAATAATGAATAACAAATATTGAAAAATTATCTCCTGAAATTTTCCAAAGGCGAAAATCTAATATTTATTCACACAATGCGTCCTGATGGCGGCCCACGACTTGCACGTTCTGTGGGGCATTCTGGAAACCTTCTTAAGTAGTTTATGATATTTCGGCTTGGTGGCAGTAATATAACCAAACAGAAGCCTTTGAATTCCATATTACCCGACTATTCCATAATACCCGACTATCCCATAATACCCGAAGCTCCTCTATATACAATTATTATATAGATTTTTTAAATTTTGGGCTACTGCTCACATTTATACCTAAAAACAGAGATTTTCCGTTTTGAATAGCAGAAAATTTCCATTTTGAAGACGGGGAATACCACAACTGTAATTTGTGAAAAAACGGAAAATGCATTGAAACTTTACTGCCAGTGCATTTTCCGTTTTTTCAGAGACATTTTTTACAGTGTACATATAATACGGATTCCAGTGAGGAATATATAAGCTAGTTTGTAGAAATGATCAATCCGAAAATTTTTAAAATCTAGAATAATCATGGTTTTGACGTCTTTGGCTTCCTTTTGTATAGTAATTTAATAAAATATTTTGCCATCCTTAAAACTCTTCTCCTTTGAAAAAAAAACTCAAATACAAAATTAATGATTATAATTTTATTTTAATTTATTGTTTCTTTATTTCTAGTAAGCATTGTTTATTAGCAGAAATTTTGTTATTTTTTTCTTTGTTTTCTAGTAAAAAATATTAAATACTTAAATGACAAAGCAATTGTTTTCAAAACCAATGCACTTAACTGTATGGAAATTTTTTACAAAGATCAAATTATTCAAAGATTTCGTTTTAAAAATTTTATTCAAAGAGGAATGAAATAGTGTTACTGCAATATAAAATGTATTAATTCAAATGTCTTATAAAGTTGCAGATTTAAGTTTTTAAGATTAAAACAATCCACTTGAAATATGTCCAAATAGTATGTCAGTAAATAGATTTTATAGGACTTAAAATCCACAAAATCCTGTTTCATCATGAAATCCATTTATTTGTAATGGGATGACTTTAAGGAAATCACCCACTTTATAACATAATCTTTTGCAGCCTAACAAAAAGCCAAAAAGAACTAGAAATTCTCGTTAAATCACATATTGATAGTATTCATTTTCATGATTCATTAAACGTTTTAACTACTAACTAAAATAAGACTGTAAAGAGAATGGTATTTTGTGACTGTCCTAATAAATATATCTCCACAAAATCAAATAAAAGAACGCGGATTTATTTTAAGTACATTAGCACAAGATTTGCTTTTCGTAAAAGATTTCTTTATGTTTTAAAAGTAATATAAACAACAGAATTTTTCTGAAAAAATAAATTCCGCATGTCCTTTTCCATGCATCAAATATTTAGTAAAAATTATACTGGATAACACAAAGTCAGCTTACAAACTTATAATCGAATATCTACTAAAGCTAATACTTGTGAAGCTAATACTTCATTCTGGATCTCAGAATATAAGGTCAAGCTAGGAGAGTCTGCGCACAATTCAAAAGAATAACAATAAAAATCTAAATATTAATTTTTTGCTAAACTATGCATGAATAATGTTTACTTCATTTGTTTTTTATGCATTTCCAATGCTATTTTGTTGTTATGTTGCAATTTAATAGAACAATTGTAATAAAATCAAGAAATTTATTTTGCGCAATCTGTCCTTACAGGGTTGGTGTGATTGCGCACATGGATAGGAGAAATTGTTACTAATAATAACTACAATTAAATTGTTAACGATAATAATTACACTTAAATAACATTGTTGTAAGGCTTTTGTGAAAAAATATTATTGTATTAGGAGTGAATATTTCAACCTAATGATTAAAGAATCAGAAAAAGGAAATAATTTTAAAAATGATTAAAAAAATTAAAGAAACAGAAAAAGCAAGTCCAGATAAGATTATAAAATAACATTAAGTTACTTGATAACACGTTTAACTTAAAATTAGTCCATTTTCATTTTTCATTTTCTTATGCAATTTTACCAATAAGCTGCGTAATCTCTCCTAGCATGGAAACTAATGGGAACAATGCGCCATCTCTCCTAAGTAGCAGATGTAAAAACTGTCCAATTTCGGTAGGAGAGATTGCGCCACCTTTTATTTACACATGGCAGATAAAAAAAACGAACAGCTGGTGTTCACACTGTTAGTCTAGATTAGTAGCTTATGAGAAATCATTTAATTTTAAAACAGTTAGTACCACTGACATTGTATAGAAATTCTGACGAATAGCTATGAAAGTTCAAGTACTGACTTTGGGAAAACAAAACAAAACAGCAATGCTTTATCTTAGACGCTCAAAACAATCAATGTGCACTTTCAAGTAGACACTCAACTACTGCTGTTGTACAACTACCTGCAATCGCTGCTTGCTCAATCTACTCCTTCCCCCAAAACCTCTATGTGCGCAATCTCTCCGACCGCGCCATCTCTCCCGGCTTTACCTTAGAGCCTTTTCTTCTATCTTGAAAAATTAACAACGCAGTGACTGTCTTTAGAAAAAAAGAGTTGCTTAATTTTTATTTTGTAATTTTATTAGTTAGGAAAGTGTTTGAAGTCAACAATATTATATAAAAGAATTTCCTGGTTAGATAATTTTCTCAAGAACTTTCTTGCATAATTAAATCTACAGGCACAGAAATGTTTATGCGTTACTTCAGCAGTTTCTTATGATTAATGTCCAAAACGGACAGAAGGGCCTTCTATATATATATGAATGTATGTAATTGTATACTTATACTTATATCTACATAGCAGAACTTTATGTAAATAGTGGGAGTCATAAGACACAATGGAGAAAGTTCTACATTACGTTTTCCATATCCAAAGTGAATTTCGAAAATTTTCTGGGCCAATTTCGATACCACTCGAAATTTGCCGGTACGTATTATATTTTATATGAATCTGTCATGAGATCGACATACATTAGACAACTTTCGGCCAAATTGGGCCACACATTTAAACTTTTGCGCTTGCAAAACTTTATGTGTTCTTCATTGTAAATTTCCTGTATAAACAAAATATTTTCAACAGAATTCACCTTTTTGGAGCTTGTTGCTGCTGTATAATGGTTCAAAAGTTTATTTGTGTGATTGACTTAAATCCTGGTGACTTTGATAAAAACAAAATTGGTACTTGAACTAAAATTTCAAAAAAATATTAATTTACACTTAATAAGGTAAAAACAATTCTAAAACCTAGGGATGCAGATAGATGCAGACAAACTAAAATTTATCGAAAAGTAATAATCTAAACTATTTAATGGTACCCAAAATTTAGCTTTATCTTGCTTTTTAATATAACTTTTTCTATTTTAAAAATGACAAATTTAAAAAAGGTGTTTTTTGCGACATTAAATATGAATTAACAATTGATCTGTTGAAAATTTATGCACATAAATCCGATAAAACAAAGTCCATATTTAGTTCGGAAGCTTCCATATTATAGCACTATTTTTTATTCTACTTGAAATAACAGATTGAACAACTATACTCAAAAAACCTGATTCATTCATAAAAAAAGAGACACCATCTTTGCATTAGTCTCTGGACCATACAATTATAATTATATCAAAACCATTCGCAGAGTACAACGCCCCAACTATTAAGCAATATCAGGTAACAAATAAATTATGCTAGGAAATTTTTTTAATTGACTTTTGGCGAGCTAGAATCAGCAAATCTCCCACCGTGCGGTGTCTCAACCCCGCAATCAATAAGTTAATAAAAGAATGTCTACAGCTCAATGCCCCGCTATGTCAATGGTCATAGCTTTTCCATGATATCTTACAGATACCGTGTTATATTCCAAACCAGCGTAAGAACCTTAGAATATTTAAACAGTTTTAAACATGATGTTATTCATAGAATGAAGAATTAAATCTGAAAAATCAGTCTTAAATTTACATAGTAAATACAAATAACAATTAATCTTCTAAATTATCATTTTCTTTCTTATTCTTTTTTTTAAATCTCCATATCCAACTTATTAGAATTTAAATTTAATGAAAAATGACAAAAAGAAAAAAAAAACAGAAATCAATTAGATCTGGGTTTTTTAATTAGCATTATTATAATAATTGGAGAAATGTGTAGTGACTTTAATTAAAGAAGGATATAGTCTAATATTCTTAAATATTTTTTTTTTACTAACAATGATGTTTTTTTTTCATTGTAAGATTTGAAAATTGATTACAGTGGTACAAAATTCATTAAAATGAAACACAAGTAAAAAACTCATTAAATCTTTTGACACTTAGAAACAAAAAAAATAATAGAATTGTAACAACAAATCGCTTTTTAATTGAAATTGAATTTATTGTATCCGGTTTTTCATAAACTAATGGATCTTTAATTTATTTTTGATTAACATTGATTGAAACTTGTGGAAAATAAAGTAATCTTTTTTTCAAAATTTTTTCTTCAAGATACGTAAATGGACTTTTAGATTTTTATAAACAATCATAGCTTCTTATTGTATTAATTTTCATACACAAGTTAATCAAATAAATATAGCAGTTTAATTGTTTGGAAAACATTCGACTTTCTAACTCAATGTGTTATACAAATTTTGTCTTTTTTAGCATGCATATAAAACACTACACAAAATAAAAAATATTTAAAAATTTTAATGTATCAGCAGTTACAGGAAAGTAAATAGTAATTTATCATACAGATTCGAATCTCAGAAAAAATTAATTACATTACATAAAAACATTTAAAATTATTAATGTATTCTCAGCATTTAATGAAATAGCCTTTTGTTCTTAAAAAACTGCCTATGACCAAATTTAAGAACATTACCAAAAGTATCAAAAATACCAAAATTATTTTTTGAATGAACTGAAAACTTCCGAAATTAAGTTAACTTCCTTACACACAAACATTATTTTTCATAACTGCTATTTAAATAAGTTTTATTTCGTGGGAAAAAAAAAAAGTTATTTCTGTTCAAATCGTTTGCATCGTTTAATAGTAAATTCAGCTAAAAATATGCGCTCAATTTTATGAAATAGGTTTCATTTTTATTGCTACACATCTTTTGGCGTATTATATAAGTGGGCGTATTATTTCAATATATTTTATTATTAATAACATATTTTAAATGATGTATAATTCCAAAAAATTAAAAACACGCACAGTACACCCAAAGAAGCATTAAAAAAAGAAGTACTCTGAAACATGCAATATGTTATGTTAGATTAATATTTTATGTAATAAACAAACTATTGTTGTCATTGTAAGTTAAATTTTTATCTTGCAGAAAACAATGTGATTATAATATTACATTTGTGGTCAAATAAGTTTTCGGGAATTTTTTTTTTCTTAAGTACGTTGTAAATGTACATATTGTATTTGTTTTTTAGAATTAATAATGAAACAATAAATAACAATTCTTTTTGTAATATGACTGTAATTATTTAAGAAATATGAATTAAATTATCAAACTTATTGATATCAATTTTAGAGGGATACAATGATAAAAAAAATTCTGAAAACAATTCTTAAAATGCTAAATTGGTGAGGAAATGTAATCAATAGTGAAAAAAAATTGAAAATTTTGGTTTTATCCATATTTTGTAAAAATCTATTCGTTAAAATAAAATCTTTTTTACTCAAATTTGTGTATAAATGATAATCTTTGTCAGTGTAATCTGAAAATAAATAGGGTGTAAACAAATAAGACCTCATGTTTTATACTTTAAAAATATAAAAAAATCAACGTATAAAATTACTTAAACAGATTTTAATTTTTATGATGACGTTTTATTCAATTTATAATTCGGAATCTTTATTTAATATATAATTTTAAAGAATAGTTTTTACGCAAGTGAATGTAATTAGCTAATAAATAGAGTAAAAAAAATAAGACAACGTATTTTATACTGCTCTAAAAAGAAAATTTCAATGTTTAAAATTAAATGAAATGTTTCAGTATTATGTGTATATAATATTATATACTTTTTTTTTCAATCAATGAGCCAAAACAATCTATATATAAGTTATCATTTATGACTGGTGTCTTGACGTAATTTTTGTCAATGTAATCCGAAAATAAACAGGATTCGAAGGAAAGGTCACAAACATTTCCATAACATAAATGCAAGAATCGGCAGAATGGCCTCCAAATCTGAGATAAACTTGTTATTAAGCTTACAAACTACGCCACACTGACATTATCGATAGCAGAAAATTGTCCTGTTTATTACATTAGCTATTGACTCGGTTTGTATTAAAATAAAGAAATATGACCATGAGAAATACACAGACAGACAAATCACAATATTATTAAGAATTAAAACTGCTAAATGCTAAAGATAAGTGCCGTTTAAGAATGTATAATTATATTTATTCCATACTTGATTCACATTTTTCATGCAGTGTATGCAGATTTTTTCTAAAATATGTTCCAAAAATAAAAATGCAATTGAGGAGGTCGGGGCAAGAGAGTGCTAAGCCACTTTTTTTAACTTCTGAGATATTTCAATTTGAAAATTTGATCAAATACAGAAATCAAGATAATATATATATATATAAGTTAAAGTTTTTTCGCCAAAGTCTTAGTAACATTTGAGATATTCTGAGTAACAATATAGCATGACTTTAATGATATGACTATTACGCTTTTTGTAAATTAGCTATCTTCATTGAGGCTATAATCGTCTGCGGCAAAAACAAAGCATGGGACATATGCTGCCACCAAGTGACATTAGAAACAAATTATATATAAGATATTGTAATTTACAATATTAAGCAACACATTACAGTGTTAGATTTATTTCACCAAAAATGCGGCTTGGCACTTTCTTTCCCCGACCCCCTCAATTCGCGAATATAAGTAATGGAAAATCACACAGGAACATAAAGTTGCAATGATTTATTTTGACTAACATACAAGAATTTCCCTCATGAATTTTAACAGTAATGAAGACATTATAGTGATATTTTCAACAGATTTTATTTCGTTTGTAAGAAATTAGATTACACTACGACAAGTGTTAAAAGTACACAGTAATTCGGCCAGTGACACCTTTTTTACTGTCAGCTACAATTGAAATATATAGTGTCTGTGCCAGTGTTCCTTTGCCACAAATGTTGATTGCATGCCTTGTGATATCACCACTTTTGTCATTATAAAAATGTCTAATATGCTTATTAATACTAAAGTTATGAACACAAATTTGAGCCCGACTTGGGACGAGACACTTTATATTTTGGAGTAAAAAAATAAAGATTGCGTTGCTATGTCACTGAATAAATTGTGTTTACTTCCGCGATAACGATTTTGTAACGATAATACTTTCACTTTCGAAACCGGTTCCGAAAGTCAAAGTATTCTCATAAAAAATACCTGCAACCAAAATCGAAAAAGTACAAAAAGGCCTGCATAGCGATCGACCTCACCTATCCAGTGCTAAAAAAACATTTAAAAATATTGAAATGCAAACGAGATATTAAAAAAAATAACTATCCCATAGTATTAACATTAGTGAGTGGTTGTTTTCACGTGCGTGAAGTATCCTCTTAATATACAAATGCAATGTAGCTGAAAAACTATAAGCCACACGCCCCCCCCTCAAAGTAAAAGTTAAAAAAATCCTGTCACTGGATTTAAATTTTCCAATTGTTTAATATCATAGAAAATTATTAAATATACTTTATATATATATGTGAACTTTTTACGAAAATGATTTATTATACCACGAAAAAATGGCAGTTTGTTAAAGATGGTGAATGATTGCAGACGATATCAAGAATCATGGCGAGATTTTCTGTAAACTTTTTGCGAAGATGATTTAATATTCCACGAGAAAATGGCAGTTTGTTAAAGATGGTGAATGATTGCAGTCAGTATCAAGAATCAGGGCAAGGAGGTTAGGCAATGATGAAACACCACAATAATTTCTTCAATAAGATGCAGCCAATTTCCTAATAAATTGTTTATTAACAACCATGACGATGCCAGTAACAGTTCCCACAGTATCAGGTATACTTATAGCCCTCAGGCTTGACGATAGCTCACGACATCATTTAATAGATCTTAAAGAGCTGTTATGAAATTCTAAGTCAGTTAAACACCAGATAACAATTTGGTCAGCACTTCAAAACACGATAGAAATCTGCTCTCCAAAATCTTGCAAGCGAGTTTTGTTCACGGCGCGTAGAGTTACTGAAAACGACGTAACGAGCGCACGATCCAATGAGTGAGAGGCGAAATTAAGCTAAGTGAATGCGGTGCGAGGGAGAAGATTTAACACGAAAGAATCCCCATCGTAGCTGCGCATTGATTTTGACGTGAAAAATACCCAGCGCGCGAAGCAAAGCATGGAATTAAAAAAAAATGGCTTTTAAAAACATTCGAAATGACAACAAGCGTCTCTCAGATTTTATAGATTGGGGACTTGATAAAAGTTACGAATGAACTTAAAGTTTTAGATTAAGATTTGGAATACAATAATTATTAATATACGTGTTATTACTTTTAAAAGGACATTAAATAGGAATAAATATTATTAAAAATTAAGGAAATAATGTCTATGTCAGAAGTTAGATTAATTTAAAGGAATAATGCGAAATAAAATTTTTATATAACATGTACCTATATCAGAGTTTGATGATAAAACTTGTTTGATGTATTTTGATCAGCGCAAATCAACTCGGTTACGACAGAAATGTAAACAACCGGTAGTGACAAACTCGTTCTAAAAATCAGAGGATAGTATTCCTCCCGGTGGCGTTAGCCGTGTGCTATGTGCATAAGGTAAAGCCAGGAGAGATGGCGCGGTCGGAAATATTGCGCACATAGAGGTTTGGGGGGAAGGAGTAGAGTGAGGGGGCAGTGACTCCAGGTAGTTGTACGACAGCAGTAGTGGAGTGTCTACTTGAAAGTGCACGTTGATTGTTTTGAGCGTCTAAGATAAGCACTGCTATTTTGTTTTGTTTTCCCGAAGTAAGTGCTTGAATTTTCATAGCTATTCATCAGAATTTCTTTACAATGTCAGTAGTACAAAATATTTTTAACTTAAACGATTTCTCATAAGCTACTAATCTAGACTAACAATGTGAACATCAACGGTTCGTTTTAGTAGCGGCCATATTTAAATAAAAGGCTGCGTAATCTCTCCTACCGAAATTGGAGAGTTTGCGCATACCCTGCTTAGGAGAGATGGCGCATTGTTCTCATTAGTTTTCATGCTAGGAGAGATTACGCAGCTTATTGATAATTTGCATAAAAAAATGAAAAATGAAAATGAGCTAATTTTAAGTTAAACGTGTTTTCAAGTAACATAATGTTATTTTGTAATCTTATCTGGACTTGCTTTTTCTGATTCTTTAATTTTTTCCCCCTTTATATAAACATTTTTAATCGTTTTTAAAACTATTTTTTTTCTGATTCTTTAATCATTAGGTTGCAATATTCATTCCTAATACAATAATATTCGTTCATAAAAACCTTACAACAATGTCATTTAAGTGTAATTATTATTGTTAATAATTTAATTGTATTTAAAAACAGGACAATTGCACCATAATTTCTATAATTCAAATACAACATTTGCTAAATGGTACATACATTAAAATCGTGAATTTACAACACAATTAAACATCAACGTTTCATTTCGCTTCTGCGAACGTCATCAGGATGTTACAAAACAAGTCGAAAATGTCAAAATGAGCTTACACGTCAGAATTCTGGAGAAAACATGATCGGAGAGTGCGCAAACATCATCATCACAAACGTCATCAAGTTCCCATGGTAACCAAGTGGATCATACCACCGTAGTGAAAAGAGGGGTTGGAAAACAAAATGAGCAGATTGTATTAATGGATTATAACATATTATGCCAGATTTTATGAATGTTATAGGATAAAGTATCGTTACATGTATACTGCCCAAGCTTAATAATCGTAAGGAACTCTAAAATTTTATTAACATAAGAATTCTTGCATGGGATTATGATTCTAGCCTCTTCAAAGTCAATTTTGCTACCTTCATTCGAACAATAAAACCTTGCGAGAGCTGTACTCTGTTTTGATTGTGAAATATCTGTCTTGTGCTCTTTTAATCTTTCTGAAACGAAAATTTTCTTATGTTAATAAAATTTTAGAGTCCCTTACGATTATTAAGCTTGGGCAGTATACATGTAACCCCTCTTTTCACTACGGTGGTATGATCCACTTGGTTACCATGGGAACTTGATTACGTTTGTGATGATGATGTTTGCGCACTCTCCGATCATGTTTTCTCCAGAATTCTGACGTGTAAGCTCATTTTGACATTTTCGACTTGTTTTGTAACATCCTGATGACGTTCGCAGAAGCGAAATGAAACGTTGATGTTTAATTGTGTTGTAAATTCACGATTTTAATGTATGTACCATTTAGCAAATGTCGTATTTGAATAATTTAATTGTAGTTATTATTGGTAACAATCTCTCCTACCCATGTGCGCAATCGCACCAACCGTGTAACGACAGATTGCGCAAAACAACTTTCGTGGTTTTATTACAACTGTTCTATTAAATTACAACCTAACAACAAAATCGCAATGGAAATGCATAAAAAACAAATGAAGTAAAAATTATTCATGGATAGTTTAGCAAAAAATTAATATTTAGATTTTTTATTGTTATTCTTTTGAATTGTGCGCAGACTCTCCTAGCTTTACCTTATGTGAAATACCCGGCTCCGCAAACAACTTACCTGTTGTCTGCCAAACCTTTGCCATTTTCACTAAGTTAGATTCAAGTCATGTTTCTGCAGAAAATACACTTAGCAGAAACAAACTTGTAATAATCGTAGCCCCACTGTTGCCAAGTGGGATATTTTTTTGTTATTTAAATATATCTACCGATATTTCGGAATGTTATTAATAGTTTTATTTAATGGCAGACATTTTGTGAATTATAAAGTGAAGGCTACTAGTCGAAAAAAATTTGTAGCTATTTTGAATAATAATGATAAAAAAACTAAAGTTTACAATCTGGCAACATTGCCATGGCGATAGAGATGGCAAACATCAGAAAATATAATATATGTATGTAGTCAGATCTAACTCAATTTAAATTTTCTGCTTCCAGATATCCTGAATGCAAAAACAACCAATCAGAAAGCTACACACAGTGTATCTTGAATCCGAAAATTTAAAGATTAAATAATAATTGTATAGTATTTTTTTTATAAATTCATATGTGTTTGATATTTGAACTAATACTTTATTTCATTGTTCTCTTCATTAAAAAATAATCTAATACGTTTTTTAATTACTAAAAATATTACAAAAAACTATTGAAATATGGCGCTAAACAAAGATAGGTAAGAGTTGAAAAACAGAATTAAAAAAGTAAATTAAACATCTTTCAAATGACAAGCTTTCTCGTCTTGTTTTCCTGAAGGGAAAAAAAGTAAAAATGCTACCCTGGGTCTTCACTTGGGGCATACAAAGTCGAACACCAAGATTTTGTATTTGAGTTGATTTTCATTATTTATATTAGTAAACGTATCATTGTTAATGAGCCTACATGATTTTTATCTTTTTTCTTTGTATTTCATTTTACAGACATAATCTTATTCACATACATTTTATGATTTTTTTAAAAATTATGATAAAATTCTCTAGTAGTATAAATAAATACGATTAATTGAAGGTGAACTTCACACAGAGAAAAAAAAACTAATTTACAATACATTTCTATTCAAATAAATAAGGAAATTTGATGTTTGATAGGTAGAAACTCTGCTGGTGTTTGCCATGAATGTAACATTAAAAGTTAGCAGTGTACACTATATAAATAAGACTCATAAATATTTACAAAAATTTCGGAAAGATTAATCCTTATATTTAAAACTGATATTTCATTTAAAAAAAAACGTAATCATCAAGCCTATTAAAGATAACGCATCTGCTTTAAAGACTATTGCATTCAGTTGCAGGCAAAGTGAAATCATTTACAAAGAAATGGGAAATAAAGTCCAGAACAGTTAAAGAAATTTTTAATTTATTTAAGTTAAAATATATAAGTGAATGCTATTGCTAGAAAGTACTATGATATAGTTAGAAATTTCAGTAATCAAATAGAATCTATAATTTCAATATTTGATAGATATCCTATTACATTGTTATTCCTGAAAGTATTACAAATGCAAGAAATTCCACTCATAAGGAAGGTCTCCTTTAAGCGAATACTCAGAATATTTTAAAGAAAATGCCAATGAAATGACTTGGACAGGCAAGTTCCCGAATAGTTAGAGGAAAATGTAATTAAGACATCAGAGGCAGATGTTAGCCATTCAAGTGGGTGTTCTACGAAAAGGGATGTACCTATTAGGTTAACTAGGAAGGACTGGAAGGAAAAAGTAGAACCGCCTCCAGCAATATCAGCCTAAGGACTGACACTAAAATGACGTAATACTAGTGTAACATTATTTTATTTGTGTATTTTTAACTGTATTGGCATCTTGTGTTTATAAAAGTGTCTTAGCATATTGTGTAATTTTTTTTATATAGTATCACCTTAGTATATGGTTCATTAGAGATGTCAGTAGGTAATTTTCAGACACCTTGAAATGTGTATGTAATTATAGTAATGAAGAAACCTACCAAGGAACTGTTGAACTCTTCTCAGATATTACATAGTTTTGAGGAAAATTAGCCCCTAAAAGGCATATTTTCCGCTAAGGTGGGGGTGTCAGGTTTCCCTGGTAGCTGCAGGTTTAAAACTATTGTTATGGGATATTAGCTTATTGTGTGCGTATCTACTGTGTACTGTAAAGCTGTTCCTAACTTAAATCTTAATCCGGTAAGGGGGTGACCTGATATAAATTGAAAGAATGTTTAGTATCGTGGAAGAAGTGTTTCTATTGTTATTCTAAGTTCATAGATAAGACAGATTTCACCCATGCTCTAAGATGAAAGATCCATCATAGGGGATTACGTTCTGTGAAGGAAATGGAACACCTGGTGAAGAGGGGACCGGCCCCGGTTGACAAAGGGTTCTCTGGTGGGGACCGGAGGTGGAGTTAGTTTGAACGTGGGAGTGAAACGTGTTGGTTGTACAGAGCGAGTTAGCTCTGGGACACGTGTGTTGAAGGAGATCTCTTGGAGAGAATAGATAAAGTGTGTGTGAGATTAATAGAAATCTCTGATCTGAGTTAACTAACGTAGCTTGCAGTACACAAAAAGTATTTTCTGTATTTTTATTTAATGTTGAACCAGATAAGCTATATCCGAGTTTTAAGTGTAAATATTGTAAATAAAGTGTTAGTTTAAGTTTAATTGAAAGAGTTCGCCTTCTTCTCAACATACCTTTCATAACGTGACCGATATCACGTAGTTATATCAGTGGTGGCAGCACATTAAAAATACCGGATTATTCTTGGAAGTTGAGTGGACTTAGAGGGAATCCGACACAATGCCTTAAAATACATGCGTGCGATATAGAAATACATATTTAGACAAACATATTTTTTTCATTTTTAATCTTACTGTAAAACTACAAAATATCTATTATAAGCAGCAGAAGAGATTTAAAATGTAAGCTTTACTAAAATTGTATACCTAATTTGCAGATTCACAAAATTAGAGGCGCTAGGATCACGACCCATGATTTAATCAGACCCTTCTCCTACCTCGAATGTATTTTTTCTTTTTCTTTTTTTTTTTTTAAAAAAAAAAGAACAATTACAAAATTAGAAGAAAGATGCAAAGATCAAGTTAATTAATTTCCTTAATACACTTTTGTATTAGTTTGATTGCGAATTAAAATTTTAAAGTCCCATACGGGTTTCGGCCATTGTTTTTATATAAGTGTATTTTTAAAAAAATGCATGTCCGGCGGAGCATTTAAAATTGATGACTTTTTCTTGTGAATTTTTTTTCCGGTGAGTAGCTTTGCAACACCCAGAAAAAAGTTTTGCTGAATCAACAAAAATTTGGTTGACCCAACAAAACTTTTTGTTTAAATATAGGTCAATAAAAATTTTGTTTGAATCAACAAAAATTTTTTTTTTTGCAATTCCAAAAAAAATTTTGTATCGTCAGTAAAAAATGTTTTGTTAGTTCAAGTAAAATGGTTCAATTTTACTTGAATTTTGTTAAAACAACTAAAATGTACTCAACAAAACATGTTTTGTAGTTTTAATCAATTCCTTTTTCTGGGTGAATCTTGCATGATCTGTTTAATTTAATTTTTTAACAATATTTTAAAATGGACATTTTATTTTATGCAATGCTAATAAAATAATCGTTTTCTTTCTTTCCTCTTCTTCATCTTCTTCTTCTTTTTTTTTTTTTTTTTTTTGTAATGTGCCACTTGGTTTTGTATATAATGCTTAATTTAGTCCTCGGTCGTAAACGAGTTTGACATGCGAGTATAAAGCGAATATTTTTATTTAAATATAGTGGTTCCCTTCAACTGCACTTATTTTTTAAAAGTTAAATTGCAATTGATTGATATATGCAACTTTGCACAGTGTAGGTCAATACTTCTATCACTGTATATATTGTGTGCGTTACATCAGATTTTTTTGTAAAGGAATACAATCTGAAAAAATATATGGAATATAAATTATGCAAAAATAATTGTATTCAATACCCAATTAAAATTAAATAGTATAGTATTTATATTTTACATTTTTATTAAATTTACCTTATAGACATGTACTGTCAGCAAAAAAAAAAAAAAAAAAAAAAAAAAGATAACATTCTATACAATTTAAACGACAGAAAACGCTAAAAACAAAAATAGCATTTCTCTTGGTTGGGTTGGGTTGATTATTGACGGCCAATTATCGACACTAGGGATATAGGCCCGGGGGGAGTGCCCTTCGTGGGGGTCTTTCTAAGGGAACCTAATCCGTATTTACGCATGGAGAAGATCCACGGCTCGAAAGAAAACCACGAAAACTCCGAGCGATTAGGCCGACGGGCGCGATTGGGATCGAACCCAGCACCTCCCGTCTACCAGCTTCGAGAGCACAACCTCTCAGCCACTGGTGGGGCAGCATTTCTCTTGGAAATTACGTTTTCTTACAATTTATGTTAATGAAAATGTCTCAGGAGATTAACTCCATATTGAGATTTTAATAAACTTTGAAAATTTCAATACAAACATCTCAATTTGACATTATATTTGGATTTATCGGTAAATGTTGCATTCGGATAAGAAACGGAAGTCAAGAAGTTTAGGAAATATAAAGATCTAATTTTAAAATCGTGATGTAAAGTTCATTTTTAGTACTTTCGAAACAAAACTGCATTGCGTGTGCTTTTTTAAAAGCATATTCAAAAAACTACTAGCCGAAATGAGCTGAAATTTTGAATCCGAATATTTGATGCTTCTATAACTAAATTTTAGTTTATTTTTTTATAATTACAATAACTACAATTGTTATTACTGTAGCTAATATATTAGTAAAAAATCAAAAACTCGTAGCGTTACACATTTGTATATCTGAAAACAAAGAGCCAATGAAGGTTTTACATGGTTATATCCGTGTTTAGTGAGTTTATTTCATACAGAAATGTACACTCTTACATCAAAAGGAATTTTATTGTTCCACAGTATAATAACAGTGTAATCCAATGAGAATTTTTATGGTGGTATCCATATTCAGTGAGTTAATTGTATACAGAATTGGACACGTTCACTTTAGAAGCAATTTCTTTGTTGCACAGTGTAATTACAGTACAGGCTAATGAAGGTCTTCCATGGTGATATCGGGATCGGTGAGTTAATTCCATACAATATTCTGCACTTTCACTTTAGAAGCAATTTTATTATTGTACAGTGTAATAGAAAAATTGGACGAAATTCACATGAAGGGGAGATAAGTAAGACTAAAAGAAATTTTTGTTTTTTAATTTCTTTAAAGGGAACAAATCTTTATTCCTAAGGGTACTATCGAAACATCATGAGCGTGAAACTAGTAAATAAAATATTCCTATTACGTTTATTCTATTTTTAGTCTGATTATTGAAATTTCATCATTATTAATTTTTATTAAAATTTATAATCTTTAATTTTAGTCATTTGGTACGTAACATTATATCTGAGTTTGAAAATCGTCTTCTATTTAAATTTTTATTTTGCCTCTTTTTTTAATTTTTACTTTAATTTTTATTTCGCTAATTTCAATGACCCGTTTATACTTGATTCTCTATCGTTGCATTAAAAGTTTTCACAGTAAAAACCAAATCTATACTAATAAAATGAAGTTTTAGTGTAGTACAAATGAAGTCGACTTAATCAGTTTTCGACTAATATGTGACGTGTTATCGAGATTCTTTCTCATTGGAGGTAACATTGTATCAACCATGTGAATAATAAATCTCGAGTTACCGTGGCAGTTGAGGTATCCAGGTGTCAAGTTATCGCGGTGCCATTGTACTTTAGCTTTATTATTTGCAGAACACCTCACCTCGTTACTGTAACATTGATCTCAGTATATATCACACACTAAAGCGTTCGGTGTTTAATTTTGCATTTAAACTTATGAAACCATGAAGCAATACTTTGTGCATGCTATGTAATTTTAAGAATAATCATTAGATTTTAGTAGAATAAAATCATCTGGAAATTTTATTATTTTTTTATTCTAAGATTCTTTTTTCCCAAAATGGGGTAGTAAAATGATCCGTTTATATTTGACTATCTGTCATTGTTTGTGCATGTCTATTTGATGCAGATAGACAGGAAAATGTATTGTACGTAGAATCCGACAAATTTTGTTCCGAATAGAAGAAGACATGAACTAATTCATCCATGACTAAGGTTTTCTATTTTAGAATTAGAGTACTGTTAATATGTTTTGTTTATTTTATCATGAATTTGAAAAATTTAGACACTTTGTAAATTACAACATTAAAGAAGTGAATATAAAGCATCACATATTTTTACTGAATGGTGTATACAAATTAAAAATTTTATACATACATTGATATTAAAAATATCGACGTTTCGACCACCATCTATGGTCATCTTCAGGAAAATTTTCTTATATTGATTTTAAAGTTTCAAATGCGAAAAACAATCCGTCCGTTGCCACATTATTATTGCTGTCCATAAATTAAAACTTAACAAGGGTAAGACTCAACCATCGCACCAACCAACCTGATTTAAAAGCAGAAATCCGGTATTGCTTTTAAATCGTTCATTCAAAGAGCTTTCTTAATTTGTTCAGGTATGCAATTAAAACAAGAGCTTAATTTTATAAAGCAAATAGCCACTAATCATGGGTTTCCCCTTAAGTACATTTATAACATCATTCACAAGCATCATTGTCCACCCCCTCACAGCTTGCCTAATAACCAACAGAGGCCAACATATTGTCGGTTTGGATATGTTCCTGTTATTTTTGAAAAGTTAAGGAGTATAGTTCGTGAGTTTAATATTCAGCTTATTGCTATTCCCCCTCCTTACCTCACTAATTTATTATGTAGTAACCTGGATCCTACACCGTTGCACGAATGTGCGGGTGTTTATGAAATACCTATTGTTTTGAAAGATGGCAATAAAAAGTTTTACATTGGGGTTACAAAACGGAAATTTATTGAACGTCTAAAAGTACATAAAAGGAATATTTCGCAATATCAACAGACGACAGCCCTGGCTAAGTTCTATTTTAATAATCCTGACAGCCACATAGATTTTGATAACGCTAAAATTAAAATTCCATGTAATAACGTCTTTGAGGGTCTGCGAAAGGAGTCCATTGAAATTATGATTAGGAAAAATGAGGTTTGTAATGATAGCATTTCATTTAATATCCCTAAAATTTGGATGAACATCTTGAAATAGTTAATTACGCTTTTCTTTTTTTTTAATTTCTTCATTAATAATACATTTACAGCAGTTAGATTTTTGTCCGTTAGGAGATGCTTCTGCATCGTTTCTACTTGTGGTTGGTTGGTGCGATGGTTGAGTGTTACCCTTGTTAATTTTTAATTTATGGACAGCAATAATAATGTGGCAACGGACGGATTGTTTTTCGCATTTGAAACTTTAAAAGCAATATAAGAAAATTTTCCTGAAGATGACCATAGATGGTGGTCGAAACGTCGATATTTTTAATATCAATGTATGTATAAAATTTTTAATTTGTATACACCATCCAGTAAAAATATGTGATGTTTTATATTCACTTCTTTAATGTTGTAATATTTCATGGTGTAAGTCCAGCATTTATATTAACTTTGTAACTTTTCTAAAAAAATAGCCCTTTGAAATAATGAAGTTTTTAAAAGTTTCTAAATATCTTTAGATATTACTCAAAAATGCATTTAAGTAATTCAACAATGTCAGCACAGTTATAGGATTTACATTATACAGAAAACAGTGCATTTACTCGAAGTTATTTAGAAATCTTTGACATTTTTTTATGTGTTCTATCGACTCTTCTAATCTAGTGGAACAAGATGTGAAAATCTATCGACAGTTTTCTTGTGGGTTCGAATGACAATGAAATGACATGACAGCTGTCTTTTGTTGTTTCTAAGATAGACATATGTAATAAGTGGTATCGAATTTCGATAAAATTGTTCTAAGAAAATGCATCAATGAGAATCTAAGAAACTACGACAGGTTTCAACTTTTAATACTGTTTCTACGCTTTAATGTAAGCTCTTAACTCATAATGCAAAATGTAAAACTATTTCGAAGTTTTCGGAAAGTTATTTAAATTTTAAATTAAGTACCAGAAAAAAATCATTTTCTTCTTTTAGGAATAAGAGTTTTAGTTTTAGTAATGAAAAAGTAAGATAATTATTTCCTTACAAAACATATTTGCTTAAGCTATAATTCAAGTAAAGCTTGAACTGCTGTGATTTCATTAGTTTGAATATGAATAGAGGTTTTCTTATTTTGTCTGTTTTATACTAAAACTAGCTGACCCGCCCGGCGTTGCCCGAGCCCTTGTAATAAACTTAAATCTCTTAAAAAACGGTACTCTGGCCACGGTCTACGATGGCTTCGGAACCGTATACCCGGCATGCTCGTACGCTCTAGAAAATATTTTATTTCCCCCTACCACCGCCAGGGGAGCATTCTGTTCTAAACAAACCTCTTTCCGAACGAACTTCTGAGACAGGTACCCGCTGCCTACGTTACTGTAAAGTAGGAGCACTACAAAATGGAGCTGGTTTCGAGAAGACTGGAACATTATTAGCCCAGTTATTGCAATAAGGCACAGTTAGAGAAAATAACCTTGAGTGAGGTGCCGAGGGGAGGGGATGTTCGAGTGTCCTTCAGAAAATGACTAATTAGGAAGCCCACTATGCATGCATAAAAATTCGTTCGTTTTGTTAAGCTAGGAACTTAATTACAAATTTGACTTAAACTCTTATTTGTAAATAGTGGTAACCGCTACTCATAAATTTAATTTAATGTTATAAAGGGTGACTATTAAGTTAAATATAATGTTTGGAATCACTTGCGTTGAAATCGGAAAGATAGTTGCTGATATATAGAAACGGGGCATAGTTAGAGAAGAACCTTGAAGGAGGGGCCGGGGGTGGAGGGTTGTTCAAGTACCCTTCAGGAAATGACTAATTAAGAGGAGCACTATGCATCTTTCGAAATTCGTTCGTTTGCTTAAGCTAGGAACTTAAATACAAATTTGGCTTACCCAATTATTCGGAAATTGTGGTAACCGCTACTCATAAATTTAGTTTAATGTTATAAAGAGTGACTATTAAGTTAATTATAATGTTTGGAATCACTTGCGTTGAAAACGGAAAGATAGTTGCTGAGATATGGAAACGGAACATAGAAGGAGAAAAATCCTTGCAAGAGGTGCCGTAGGGGGGATGGGAGGGGGGTGTTCAAGTGCCATTCAGCAAATGACTAATTAGGAGGACCACTATGCATCTTTCAAAATTCGTTTGTTTGCTTAAGCTTTGAACTTAATTACAAATTTGGCTTCCACAATTATTCGGAAATAGTGGTAACCGCTACTCATAAATTTAGTTTAATGTTATAAAGAGTGAAAATTAAGTTAATTATAATGTTTGGAATCACTTGCGTTGAAATCGGAAAGATAGTTGCTGAGATATGAAAACGAAGCATAGTTAGAGAAAAAAACTTGAAGGGAGGGCCGGGAGGGAGGGGTTGTTCAAGTGTCCTTCAGCAAATGACTAATTAGGAGGACCACTATGCATCTTTCAAAATTCGTTCGTTTGCTTAAACTTTGAACTTAATTACAAATTTGGCTTAAACTATTATTTGTAAATAGTGGTAACCGCTACTCATAAATTTAGTTTAATGTTATAAAGAGTGACAATTAAGTTAATTATAATGTTTGGAATCACTTGTGTTGAAATCGGAAAGATAGTTGCTGAGATATGGAAACGGAGCAGAGTTATAGAAAAAACCTTGAAGGACGGTCCGGGGGGGGAAGGGTTGTTCAAGTGTCCTTCGGCAAATGACTAATTAGGAGGACCACTATGCATCTTTCAAAATTCGGTCGTTTGCTTAAGCTAGGAACGTAATTACGAATTTGGCTTAAACTATTATTCGAAAATAGTGGTAACCGCTACTCATAAATTTAGTTTAATATTATAAAGAGTGACTATTAATTTAATTATAATGTTTGGAACCACTGGCGTTGAAATCGGAAAAATAGTTGTTGAGATATCGAAACGGAGCATAGTTAGAGATAAAACCTTGAAGGAGGTCCCGGGGGGGGGGGGGTTGTGGAGGGGATGTTCCTGTGCTCTTCAGCAAATGACTAATTCGGAGGAGCACTATGCATCTTTCAAAATTTGTTCGCTTCCTTAAGCTTTGAATTTAATTACAAATTTGGCTTAAACTGTTATTCGTAAATAGTGGTAACAGCTACTCATAAATTTAGTTTAATGTTATAAAAGGTGACTATTAAATTAATTATAATGTGTGAAATCACTTGCGTTGAAATCGGAAAGATAGTTGCTGAGATATGGAAACGGTGCAGAGTTGGATAAAAAACCTTGAAGGACGGACCGAGAGGGGGGTGGGGGTTGTTCAAGTGGCCTTCAGCAAATAACTAATTAGGAGGATCACAATACATCTTTAAAGATTGATTCACTTGGTTAAGCTAGGAACTTAATTTGAAATTTGGCTTACACTATTATTCGGAAATTCTGGTAACTGCTTTCTAGAAATACACCTTGAAGCTTAAATGTAATTAGACCCTTGCCACTCTTCATTCCCGCAAATGTAAAAAAAATCTGTTAAATAAAGTTTTTTGTATTTACAATCTCCATCATAATAATAAATGTCATGTGAAAAAAAAAATTAAACCCGACTAATTGTCATGAAAAAAAAAATGTGCCTGGAAAATATTTCAATCAGTGGGACGTATGTGTAATTTGTCATGTACAGGTGGCGCGACATTCGCATGGCTCCTCTACGCTTATAACTTCAATCCATATTGACACTATTTAGTTAGAAATCCTTACAACATTAAAGAATTTAAGTATTTGTATTAGAAATCCTTATTTATGCATCGCTACTCTGGTTTATTTAATTACTTCTGTGAAGAATCGATGCAACCAACCAGTGAACCAACCAACCCAAGAGAATAAAAGCGCATTTTTGATGAGAGTTCTTTGTGAATATTAATTAATATTTCAGTAAATAATTGAAATATTAAAATTCTGAAGTTCAGGTGCACATGGCCAGACCTTGGACTATCCACATCTAAATTTCCAGACTTCTAGGTGGGCTAGATTTTGCTAGCCATCGCCAACAGACACACACACAGAGAGAGTGAAACTTTCTTTTATTAGTATAGATATCACTCCGTTGTCCTTAAATATGTCAGTTATATGTATGATAGGAAATCGTTCCATAACGATTATGAAGATTTCTCATTGTGTTTTTTTTCTGTTATTTTGATTACATTGTTTGGAAAAAGGTAAAAACAATGTATATTTGAATATTTTAAATCTAAATATAGAAATTCATATTGCACAATAGAAAACTATTCTTATAATAGTTTAGTAAAAAATATTGCGTCAACTGAAAAATTTACGTACAATGCAGTAATTTCTATTCATTTATAACGCTAGGTAAAACTGAAAATATGAAATAGGTAATTTTTGCTATTTAAAAAAAAGTATCACGAATTTTTTTTTTATTATTTAATATTTTTTAGAGAAAATGACTATAAAAATTAAGAAAGAATATGAGAAATGGGGGACTCTACATGAACGTTAGTAAGACCAAATACCTATGTGTAGGAGGCAATGAGACAGAACTAAATTTAAATAATAACATAAAAATAGGAAGCTGTGAGTATTATAGATACCTTGGTGTAGACATTCATAGAGAAGGCACAGACTCACAGGAAATTAAATACAGAATCTGCCAAGGAAGAAAGGCTGTAAAACTTTTAAACTTTATTTAGTGGAGTGAGGAGATCTCCAGGAAAAAATATAATATATATATACTATAGTAAAGAGCATTTTGTTATATGGAGCAGAGAAAAGAGATGCAGGATATCAAGAATAGAGAGAATAAGAAATGAAAGAATAAAAGAAATGATGAAAATAAAGGGAACCATATTAGCCGATCTCCAAACGAAACAACTAATCTGGGATGGCCATGTTAAAAGAATGAGTGACGAGAGACTACCCAAAATCGCATCTAATTACAGAACAAACCAAATGAGGAAACGAGGAAGACCACAAAAGACCTGGATGGATGATATAAAAAAGCCATGAAGGATAGGGGTCTGGAAGAAGAATGAACCCTTGACCGGAAGAAATGGCGTGGTTTCTTGTAAATTTTTCGGATGGCGGAACCTGGCGCCACAAACCGAGTTTATATATATATATATATTTTTTTTTAAGGCAGTCATTTCCCTAAAACGTATGGTATTTCACAATGTAATTTTATAGCTATAATTCGATTTAGCAACATTCAATGTACAAGAACTAATCATTATTTTTGCAAGCAGGATTTTGATGTTCACAAATTTTATTTGCACACTTAAATTCACGTTTTCTGCCTAAATAATGTTTGAACATCATAACAAATTTCATTCCTACAAAACATTTCTCTCTTCAAGACAAACATATATTGCGGTGAGTAATAATTTATTGTCATTTCTTTTGGCTGCTAATTTTTTTAACTGTATCGTTTATATATACCAAGTGAACGAAAAGTTCTTTAAAACTTTTAAAAATCATAAAAAAGGAAGAAATTATGATAAAGAAGTGCGCTTTGCATGAAAGGGCTCAGAAGGTATTCGGATGCTTTTTAGAAGCACAAAAAGCTTTAGTTAAAAATGTCACTGGTAGATGGCGTTGACGACCCGAAACACAATGAACAGGACATAAGTACGCTCCATCCATTTATTCTTGCAATAAAAATTGTTTAACATGACCTCCAGAATATTGTACGACACAACTAAGGCGATTCACAACGCCCGTTACTGCTGAATGCAACATGTAGGAATGAATTGCAGAAACCTCACGAGAGATAGAATCTCGATAGAACGCTCGATTGGGTGATGATAATGTTCTGAAAGCGAATGAGAAATCCTCGTGTATCCCGGTCTTTTATTGCAGGATTAATTTACACAATTCTGCTGAATCTCTCGCGTGTTAGCGCCATCTACAGGTGACTTTTTTAACTTTTTTTTTTTTTTTTTTTGCTGCTAAAAAAAAATCCGACTACCTTGTGCGTCCTTTCTTGCAAATCGCACTTCTTTATCATAATTTCTTCCTTTGGTATGAATTTTTAACGTTTTAACGAACTTTTGGTTCATCCGGTATATCTGTGTATAATATATATACACAGAGAAACCTCCATAACGGACACTTTTTCGATATCCAAAATCTATATATGTGTAGTAATTTTTTTCCTCTGAATAGCGGACAAATTCCATGCTTCCCAGTTGTTCGTTATTCAGAAGTTTTACTGTATATATATTCTTGGAATGTCAAATTTGAAATATTGAGCATTTCCGTTTTAATCAAATGTAAAAAAAAAAAGAAAAAAAAAACTTCATTTTTAACGAAACACGATAAGCAATTTTATCATTAATTTCCATTCTGCTGTTATTTATGATTTTTTTCCAACAATCAACAGATGTTTGTGAGCCAATGCTTTTTTTAACACTACTGAATTTTTTTTTACTGAATATAACGAATTTCCAATGCTCCAAACCATACAACATGGATTTTGGAATATTGTGTTTCGCTCTTAGTATTGCTTGCTTTGTAGAACTGAGCTTATAGTCCGTCGACGATATGTTGGTGGATGCGTAAGACAAATTTAGATTATTTTATTCGTCAATTAAAGTAGCAGCCACTATAGCAACTAGCAGAATCTGATTTTAATTAAATAACGAATTTTCTTTATTATTTGTATCTGTAAGCAACTTTATTTCCTCGTAGTATCGCGAATATTGATCAAGATCATTGACAAACTTATCGTCGCCGTAGTATACTTTGATCTGTATCACATTGACAAAAAACACAATATTTCTTCTGTCCGGTAACGATGCGGTATAGAAACCTTTGTTTGACTTTACACTGTCTTTTTTCTCGCTTTAAAGCGAATAACAATAATTGGGGAAAGTTCTTAATATGACGTTTCTTTTTAATTATATCCCAGGTCGAAATTCATGCTAGTACTGAAAACAAAAAATAAGCTAGTTATTGCTATGTATTGCTTTGTATACTAGATTTCCATGCCATTATATGCTTTATAATGCTAGTCAGCATCAAGTGAGTCAACACACACCATGACTTCCTGGGTAATTCTGGTTCTACCAGCAAATGTTTATGGTAGTACCAGCGACAAAATTAGTCTAGTTATTGCTATTATATGCTTTATAATGCTAGCCAGCATCAAGTGGGTCAATAAACACCATGACTTGCTAGTAATTCTGGTGGAACCAGCAAATATTTATGGTAGTTTATGCTATTTTATTGCTGGGATACAGCATTTAATGCCAGTCTAGCAAACAAATACCAGCATGAATTTTGACATAGGATGAAATGCCCGGTTAATATCTGTTTACAATTTCCTTTCCCCGTAGAATTGCAAATTGTTTCAAGGTCATTTGCCAACTCATCGTGGTCCGAGTATACTTTCCCTGTATCAGATTGACAAAAGCATGCCACTTTTCATATCCGGTAACGATGCGACGTAAAAACCACTTGCAAAGCGTGGTTTTGCAACCACTTGAAAAACTTGAAAAACCACCTTGCAACCACTTGAAAAACTATGTCAAAATTCATGCTGGTATTTGTTTGCTAGACTGGCATTAAATGCTGTATCCCAGCAATAAAATAGCATAAACTACCATAAATATTTGCTGGTTCCACCAGAATTACTAGCAAGTCATGGTGTTTATTGACCCACTTGATGCTGGCTACGAGTAGCCTTACGCTTAAACACTTAAAAGCTAATTGCAATTAGCTCGGGCAAAATTACTACGCGTGCCTTTCTTGTTAATGATGCCAAACAAAAAAATAAATTAACATACAATAACAAAGAAACTGGAAAATATCAAACGGCAATGACTTATTCTTTAACCTAATGAAAATATTTTTTTAAAAAACTATAAATTATCATATGTAGGTAAATTAGTTTTAACAAAATCATAGCATGGTTGCAAAGAATAACATAAAATGTAAATTTATTTACAAAACACTCTTCTTTATAATGAAAAAAACCTTTCGAAATAGATTATTTTGAAAGAAAAGGAAACGTATGTTTCAACCATCAAAGAATTTAAAATGAATAAAAAAGGAAAATGATTCTCAGTCTCTCGGAAATACTCTATTTCTAAGCGCATACCGCATCTTAATTCTTTTTTTTTCAAAAATCTGCTGAAGTTACATCCCTATTTGAAGTATACTTATCTATTTTTATTAAATTCTTATCGTAACGCTCAAATGGTTTTACTATATATATACATATGATACACTTTTTTGATATATCTTAAATTCTTGAAGGAAATCACACACTTAAAAATCAGTTTTTCTGTAAAAAAACATGAACAATTTCCAATGAAACACATGTTAAATAAGACATAAAATAAATACGTTGGGAACGTACACGTGTCAAATGATGCATGTTTTTTAAAAATGTATTCCAAAGAAAATTAGCAAAAATTTTTTGAAATGATTTTTTAGTTCGAATATACATATTTGTAAAGACTATATTATGTAATTAATATAACGATTGTAGAATAACATTCATACAATGTTTGCTATAATACAAAAATTGAGTCAATGAACTACAGTTTTTCAAAGATCAGTATATGTTGCAATAGTCAACCAAATATAAGTTATTTGATCGATAACATTATATTTGAGGCAGAAAGGGGAAATTATTTGTATATTACAAAATAAAAACTGTCCTTCTCTTGCTCGATCTTCTTTATTTATTCATAATATATTTTTGCTTACATTATTTATTTTTTATTGATATATAAACTAGATTTTGCTGTTTATATTACAATTTTTAACCGGTTATTTTTCTAGTAGCTGAATGATTCTACGAAAAACGTTACTTTCTGACCGTAAAAAAATCAATCAAAAATTCAATCCAAAATTTTATATTTCTATCCATTGTTTACCTTTCATCGTTTTAAGATTTTCGTATATTCATGTCACTAGTTGATGTTTAATTTATTTTCTATAGATTTAAAGGGTATGTTCCTTAATAATCTTGTAACGGAGGATACATCCATATATTTTTGTTTTACAATGTCATGTTTATTTAGAGTAGAGTATTGAATTCTACGTAAATATCTCATAAAGCTTTATGTATGTAAATTAAAAAGTTTTTTTCTTATTTAATAAATAATGATTATCTTTCAAATAAAAAATGGAGGGTATACACTGAAAGAAAAAAAAAGAAATGGTTGATTTTTCAGTCTAATGCTGGCACTCCAGCTGCAGTATTATATCGTAAACTTAACAGTAATAAACAGTAAAATAAGCAGTAATACACTACCACGCATGCGCGGCAGTCTATTACTGCTTATTACTCTTAGTTTTACGGTATAATAATACCAGCATTATCAAAAATCAACAATTTTGTTTTTCAGTGTATAAAGTTTATGACCTTATCCAGTTCAGTGAGAAAATGTAAACATTAATGTCAAATAACAATGTGAACATTCAAGGCTAACAACGGAAAATAAAAACATATGTATCCTGCCTCTGAACATTTTTATTATGTGACAAATTTTACTACATTTTGTAAATTATTGCAGATAATTTTATTGTAAAGAGTGTTACAAAAAAGTCATATCAAACTTATAATTCAAAAATTTTTTTTTTCTCTGAATAAATTTGGGTACAAAATACACGATTAAATGAATGATATATTTAAAAATGCACAAATTAAGTGAAGATGCTAATAGAAGAAATTATTTGTAACCTGTAACAGAGGTATACCAGTATAAGTCCGTTCATAAAAAAATCACAAATAATCTATCTTCATCAAAAATATATTTTTAATTTGTGCTATTAAGTAAAATCTATAGAACAATTTTTATGATTAATTTGGAAACATTTCACTACATATACAGAAAAATGCAATATTTTCTGCAAAAAGGCCCGTCTGCATAATCACAAGAACTCCTAACTGGATAAAGATTTCAAAAAGATAATTAATAAAACAGTTTACCTGTTTACGTCTATGTATCTTCTTATATGAATCAAACAATAGTTGAAATGAAAAATCTTGTTCCTAGTAATCATAAAATCAAATCATGCAAAAAAAATTGTACCATTGTGTAAACTTTCCTTAAGCATCATTTGTACTTAAGGAACCAAAGTATTCTAGAAAACCTATACTGGAAGCATGTTGTTACAAGTACTAATACCTTGGTTAACAGTTTCTAGTAATCATAAAACCAAATCATACAAAAAAATTGTACCATTGTGTAAGCTTTCCTTAAGCATCATTTGTACTTAAGGAACCAAAGTATTCTAGAAAACCTACTGGAAGCATGTTGTTACAAGTACTAATCCATTGGTTAACAAATATCTCTTCTAATGAAACTTGTGATAACGAAGATTCATTCACTTGTTTTCTGACTCGGCTAATGAATGCTTTTGTTGGATATGTGGACTAACAGAGTGAAGCCGAGTTCCATTTTAATTGGACAGGAAATCCAGTTTTCGTTGACGAAGATTTCGGTAAATGAATGTGATTCCTGAATGAATTATTTTCGTTAGCTGTGTTTTCGCTGTATGTACTAACATTAATGAGGCCGAGTTTCATTTTAATTGGGCAGGAAATTAAGTTTTCGTTGACAAAGATTTCGGTAAATGAATGTGATTCCTGAATGAATTATTTTCGTTAGCTGTCTTTTCGCGGTATGTACTATAATTAATGTGACTGAGTTCCGTTTTAATTGGGCAGGAAATCCAGTTTTCGTTGACAAAGATTTCGGTAAATGAATGTGATTCCTCAATGAATTATTTTCGTTAGCTGTGTTTTCGCTGTATGTACTAACATTAATGAGGCCGAGTTTCATTTTAATTGGGCAGGAAATCAAGTTTTCGTTGACAAAGATTTCGGTAAATGAATGTAATTCCTGAATGAATTATTTTCGTTAGCTGTATTTTCGCTGAATGTACTATAATTAATGAGGCCGAGTTCCATTTTAATTGGCTAGGAAATCCAGTTTTCGTTGCAAATATTTCGGTAAATGAATGTAATTCCTGAATGAATTATTTTCGTTAGCTGTGTTTTCGCTGAATGTACTATAATTAATGAGGCCAAGTTCCATTTAATTGGCTAGGAAATCCAGTTTTCGTTGACAAAGATTTCGGTAAATGAATGTGATTCGTGAATAAATTATTTTCGTTAGCTGTATTTTCGCTGTATGTACTATAATTAATGAGGCTGAGTTCCCTTTTAATTGGTCAGGAAATCCAGTTTTCGTTGACAAAGATTTCGGTAAATGAATGTGATTCCTGAATGAATTATTTTCGTTAGCATTGTTTTCGCTGAATGTACTATAATTAATGTGACCGAGTTCCATTTTAATTGGGCAGGAAATCCAGTTTTCGTTGACAAAGATTTCGGTAAATGAATGTGATTCCTGAATGAATTATTTCCGTTAGCTAAGTTATCGCTGTATGTACTTTAATTAATGAGAACGGTGTTAAACTGCTTGACTACGAGCCTTTTTATAAATATGTATAATTTGAATTAAAATAATTTGCATTTTGCCAATAAAACAGAAACTACCTATCTTTGTGTAAAAAATAAGACCCGCCCCCCTCCGCGGAACTAACAAAATTTCAACTGCTGGTATCATGCATTAGAAGGTTATTTTATTCTTAGTTTTCAGCTATAAGTAACAAAATGACACCAAATCAAGAAATTATATGCCAAATCAGGGATCATAACTTTATTAGAAATAATCTCTTTTTTAATACAAAATACTGGATTCTTATTTAATTTCACCAAATCTTATTATATTTTAAATAACTTCTTTTGACAGAAATATTTAATACACTTTTATTTATTTTTGATTAGAAAACACTAAGTTTGAGAAAAACAAATTTTTTTAGTTTGCGTTTTAATTGTTTCTTGGATATTTAGCTTCTTTTTATGTAGTAATTGAATTAAACTCTTTTAACACGTAAAGGGGAAAATATAATGAGCATAAGTGATGTAATCTTGTGGTTAAAGAAAAAAAATAGAAAAAAGTCGTATTTGATTGAAGTAGTACTTGATCTCTTAATAGGCAAATGAAATAAGAGATTGTTGAAAAGAATTTTTTTTATTTCACAATTATCAAAGTATTCAATTAATGTTGCTTCTTTTAATTTAACGCAAAGTTGTATTGAATAACAATTAATTTCAGGTGCCATTATTTTAACATCGTTATTTCGTTTGTCAATTCTATGTTATTCTTAGAATTTTTTATACTGATGCCTATTTTTTTGCTATATTGCGTTATTTATTGCAAAATTTGTATGCCGACAGCCAATAGTAATTTTTCAAATTGCTTTTTTGTCATATTTTTTTACGCTATTATTTAGATTTTTTTGTATGAATGTTACAAAGTATTGAATCCAGCGAAAACTGTATTTTAAAACTAAAAGATCTTTTAATCTTCGATAAGGGAACTTTATATTTAACTGAATGATTGTAAATATTAACCAAATTCAATGTTAAATAATTTACAATAATTCCTTCAATTATAATAAAAAGTTAAACATACATTCCAAAAGATAAAAAATATACCTCATTTTTAATATGCGAATGATTTACATAAATGTATGTACCCGATTAATCCATACGCATCATTATCGTGCATTTCAGAAATTTCTTTTTTATTCAGAAATTCCCAGTTCATACCAGAAATTCTGAATAGTATTTTTTTCGCTTTGTTTAATGAAAGACGTTTCGTGATTACATAAAATAAAAAATCTTCTTTAGGAATTTCCGTTGGTTAAAGAATTTATTTTTTAAACAGAAATTCTTGAATTGGATACCTATACAGGGTGTTTCACTACCAGACTGACAAACTTGCAGGAGGTGTAGAAGGCACAGAGACGACTCGGAATCACATAGCAATGCAGGGTCGAAAATGCCGTAGTTGCTAGCTATGGTTCAAAGAAGCAGAGAAAAAGAACAGAAACAGCAACACATTAATGGGACAGAAAACATTTTATTCAAAGTTTGTTCTGCAGAAGGTATTCGAAATTACGACCAGAAGTCCTCAGTCAGGCTTGACAGCGGCGCTTGCAGTTTTGTGGTAGATGGCGCTGAACGGAAGGCCGCTTGAATATCTGTAACTGCCGGGAGGATTATTATTATTATTATTAAACCGCAGACCAGGCCCCTACCTGCCGGGCATTATGCCCAGCTTAACGAGTTTGTATACCTGGCCGCGGGGCGAAATTCGCCTAATCTCCTCATAGCGGAGATCCACCTGATTAGCTTCTTGGGTGTCCTTGGCTGCAACGCTATTTCGTGAGAGTTACTTGGTTACTGTGTTGGCCGGTTCTAGTTTGTTATTAATTATGGGTTTCTGGGTATGTTGTCGAATAAGGAAAGGGGCTTGTTTTCGGGCCATATTCACACTGACTATGGTTGCTAATATAGACAGGTTTGTATAATTCAGTTTAAATATTTGTGTTTCCGCTATGTATTACATCTTGTCTGTAATGTTCTCTAGTGGTTTGCTACAGTTTCTCTGCTTGACAGCTCATGGCATCCAGCCAACCTCGCTGAAATGGCAGACTTAAAATAAAAAATTAAATTAAAAAAAAAGAAGAGAGAAAGGAATTGGTCTCGTAATTTAGAACCTTGATCAGGTAACGAGACCTTCACCTGACTAGGCACCTCCAGAGGTATAATTCAAAGGGAACTTGGAGGACTTTGCGCCCACGACGGATTTTACATGCACCAGGCGCCATTAGCGTACATGGCTTCGTTGATTTTTTTTTTGTGCACATTGTGCTTTTAGTATATATATACATATACATACACATATATACATATATATATATATATATATACATATATATACATACATAAACATATACACACACACATACATATATATATATATATATATATATATATATATATATATTGGTGCAGTAAAAGTAAAGTTCTTTCAATGCCTTTTTTGTGCAAAAATAGAGGATTCTATTAATTGCTTTTTATTATTTCGCTACTGCTGGGAGGATATGCGACACGCCAGGAATCATCCAGACCGTAAGCGAATCCGTGCGGCGCCGCTGCCAAACCAACCTGATGACTTCTGGTCGTAATTTCGAACACCTTCTGCAGAACAAACTTTGAATAAAATATTTTCTGTCTCATTAATGTGTTGCTGTTTCTGTTCTTTTTCTCTGCTTCTTTGAACCATAGCTCGCAACTTCGGCATTTTCGACCCTGCATTGCTATGTGATTCCGAGACATCTCTGTGTTCTACAACCTCCTGCAAGTTTGTTGGTCTGGTAGTGAAACACCCTGTAATGCGCTAATTATGCAAGTTAATATTTAAAATTCTCTGAGAGGTCATTTAGAAGATAAAAATAAAACATGCTTTTAAAACGCCATTAATTATTTAATTATTTAGAGCTTTCTAATTAATATTCATGTATATTTTGTATATTTAAGTAAAGAATTTACATAAAATTCAATACTAAAATGCTTGCCTATAATAATATAATAATATTTTTTTTAAAACTTTCTTTTGTTTATCCGTTGTTTCAGATATAAATACTATCTATTCTATATTATAAAGGACAAACGTGTCCGTCCGTAACGCTGACGTGATTTTGCGAATGGCAACACTTGACAATGACATTTCGGTTTTGCGATTTTTGCTACTGCAATTTTTTACATTTATAAATGTCGCACATTTTCAATTTTTCCACCGTTATATATATATAAAGTCTTTTAAATGCAATTTGTTTGAAAACTGTATCGCATTGTACTAATTTATTATAGAATGTAAATTAAATTTCAAGTATGATTTTTTTAATCTATCTCTATCGCTTGCAGACGATTACAAAATATTCTATACAATATACAGAATACAGTACAATATACAAAAATACCTTTTGCACTTCAAACAATATAAAAAGTTCAACATTTATTTTCAGATAATATTCAATAATGAAATTAAAACTTCATTAAGCAATAAATAAAATAGTATACATAGAATACAAATTTAACAGACATGTAATTGAAATAAGTGGCTTAAAACCGTTGAAATTATCATAATAAAAAAACTACTGTAGATAACGAAATTTTTACCTCTTTCTTCGGCTATTAACTTCTGGCACGAAGTGAATACGAAATCACTGCTTGCTTCACATTCAACTGTGCTTGTGATATATTGCAATATCTTGTTATTTTTCCTGATATTAAAATATAATTTAAAAAATATTAATACAAAATAATCGCTTATAGCAAAAGCATGTCTACAAAAAACTGTGCTAATTATTTTATTATTGCATACATGTAATTACATTTATTACTGCATACATTTGAAAATAATATTCTTTTTCTGTTACACATTTCGAAACAAATTTTTCTTGCATTAAAAGAATTCTAAACATAACTTTATTTGTTTTTACTATGTTGTATTTTGTATGAAGTTTTAAAGAGAATAATAGCGCTATTCTGTATAATCTGGAAAGAGATGTCACGTTTTTCTAGACAATGTC
The DNA here is from genome assembly GCA_963931845.1 of Maratus michaelseni. Taxonomy (NCBI): domain Eukaryota; kingdom Metazoa; phylum Arthropoda; class Arachnida; order Araneae; family Salticidae; genus Maratus; species Maratus michaelseni. Next base: position 170,534,953 of record OZ007591.1, read on the forward strand.
TAACAAGAAATTGTGTCGTGTCACCAGGCCATTAAGAGGAACAAGTTCTTTCTTCATAATAGAGATGTCTTTTTTTTTTATTTTCTTCCTGAAGATACTTTTGTTAGATCATTAAGACTGTTTATTTAGAGTTATTGTTTATCATACTATGCGTGTTTTAAAAATAACAATGCATGTTCATAAATAAGATAGCATAAAAATTTTCTCTAATGAATGATAAAAAATAGCCCGTGCACTTTATAAATGAGAGGCATGATTTATTTTCTATTTTACAAATAATGACATTCACAAGTGCTTGTAACTTTATGTTTTTAAAAGTAAATTTCTTATAATTTTTGAATAAAAAAATCTTAAATTGGTGATAAAAATGGAAAATATTTAATAAAAACGTGCAATGTATTGTTAAAATAAACGAAACGAAAAAAAAATAAATAAAGTATGATTATTATGACTATGCTCAAATTAAATTTTTGTATAGTGTTTTAATTTATAAAAACTAAAAATATCGATATTTTGTTCACTGATCAATGTATGTAATTCATGTTTTCTTCCTAAGGTTAATCAAACGAAGTTTATTAGAAGTACAGTATTTATTCATGTAAGCCTCGCGTTTGTCTCCCCACAAAATTTCTTCAAATGTCCAGGTACACGTTATACACAGATATTTAGGATTTGACTGCCCGACATTTCGTTAATAATCGCATGAACAATTTATTCAAGGAAACTGTTTAAAAGTTGTACATCGATTTGCAGGTAATTTCTGCTCAAGAAAAAACTATTTTGAGGAAGTCGAAAAAAACATAAGATTATTCTCATCAGGAATTATTTATCACCGCATGGAAGTGCATTCGGGAAAATTTCACTATATTGGGTTACTAGTTATTATTTTATGTTATGTGCACTTCTGATACACTTCATAGCAGTGAAGATGTAATATCTTATGAAGATGAGTATGCTCCTCAAAAGAAAGAAGAAATAACGATAAAAACTAAAGTAAGTTTGAATATATAGCGGGACATTGCTAACTGGGTACCATACAGCAACACACATACACAACAAAAAGTCCATTTAAGCAAATGTCGAGTTAACCGAGAATTTCAAGAAGAAATAAGAACTGATAAGGCATGAGCTGAGGCAATGTTTTGTTGAATAGAATAGAAATAATTTTGAGTAAACTAGGAACTCAAGTGGGATTATAAACCGAAGTAATGAATTTTAATTAGGAAGTATTTCTTAATAACGGAGCAATTTCTAAAAAAATAGTTGTCATAAAATTATTCAAATTATGGTCAGTTTAAGTAGTTTCTGCTAATATGCGTCGAGTTAGCGAGTTTCTTTCTCCCTGAATGTAACATTGTACCATCTACGTGAATAATAAATGTTTAATTACCGTGGTAGTCAAGTTTTCGGGGTGTTAAGTTATCGCTGTGTTACTGTACTTTTTTTTACCATATGTAGAACATTCTACCTCATTACTATAACACTGACTTTAGTATATATCACACGAAAGCGTTCGACATTTAATTTTGCATTTAAAACCATTAAGGAACACTTTGTGCATACTCTGTAAACTTTAATAAGAAAAATTCGATTCTAGCAGAATAAAATCATCTGAAAGGTTTATTATTATTTGTTTATTCTAATACTTAAAAAAATGAGTTCGTAAATGTCGCTGTCCGGTGTTACGCAAGGGTGCAACATACAGAGAAATTTGCGATATTATAATGTGTGTTTATTAGTATGAAACCATGCATGTGTCTAAGCTGGCTAAGCAAGACACTTAGAGCATCATCAACGGGATAAAAACATTAGAAAAAGTATATTCAATAAACATGCTTCTTGCTGTGTTCATGTGTAGAAGAATAATTTGCGCATAAAAAGCTTGAAATATATTTACGCGATAAAACTTCCGTACATCATAGAGCAGTGCATTCCACAAAATTTGTTTAAAAAACAAATAAATACTCCCAGAGAAAGCTGCCGTGCTTCTGCAAACAAATTAGTCTGAATAATTAGAGAGTTAGATTGCGAAATAATCAATAGCTTTATTTAGTGTAACGGAGTAAATGAGTAAATATAATTTTATACCGGAATGAGCAGAAATATAATGATTGTTATCATCTACTATTATTAATTCGAAGTAGAATTTTATAAGAGGAATATTTGTCATTTCAGTGTATAATTAATTTTATAATGCAAAACCATACCTTTATTTCGATATACAAATTTTAAAAGTACGTTTTCAACAGTTAACTTTAAATAATACTGAATTGATACGTCGAATTAATATGTACTGAATTAGTATTTGAATTAACAGGTTTTTAAATATTGGCGTTTTATGTGTATAGAATTAAAAGTATAGAGACATATATACTGAAACCCGTTTCAATATACAGGGTTACCAAGATATATTACCCACTTCAAAGGACTATGAAGTCCGCTCAGTTTGAAACGGAATGAGAACTACAGATAATTCAAATAATGTGCTTCCCACTTATGGAGTAAACATTTTTACAACCAATAATTTCAAAAATATGACGCTGTAGCACTCAAGTAAATATTCAGTCTGCTTCTACATTTAATGTCTTTATTCCTTCAGATATATATTATTATTATGCTACAATGAATACTCAATATATTCTTTTTCCTGGTCAACAACGTGTTTTAATCGGAAAATAATATATTCGATCATAAACTGCAGTAGGTATGGTCGAATATCGCGAAAATGCGAAAACATACTCTCTTTCAAGGCATTCATAAATATGAGAAAAAAAGGAAAAAGATTTTGGGATTTTTGCCCGTTGTTGGCAATGTACTTTGGGCATATTTAGAAATTATGGTATTATAATCAACATTTATATTGTAGCATAGTGTCTAGCTACTGCTTTGTGAAAGAACTCCTTCACTGTCAGAAATAGGTACTCAAATTCCACGAAATTTTCTTCGATTTTCACGAAACTGTTTTCTGAGAAATGCTCCGAGCGAATATTTCGTCAAATCGAGTAAATTTGTATCCTCAAAGAAGTGAGAAAATGAATTTAATCAAATGGCTTGTTCGAAAGTGTAAAAAAAGTCCGTTGGTGTCACCTATTGACAACTTTAGAAACTTCTGTACTTGACAGGGGAAAAAATTAATTACGTCGCTTTTCTCAAGTCTTCAAGGGCATTCGAACGCGCAACCTTTGGTGTGGGAGGCCAATGCGCTGCCTACCTGGCCAGCGGGACCTTGCGTGAATTTGATTTTAAATGTATCTAGGGGATGTTGATGTGTGTTTATATTTTTAGAAGGTAGATTGTATTTTTATTGGTGCTGTTTTAATTAATAAGGCTAGATTATTATTATTGTTTTTTATGGTTAAAAATAATTAGAATATGGCTTGATTAATATAATTTATTAGATAAATTTCCTTTGTTAAATGAATGATTAGAATATGGTCTAGTTAATTTGTTGGTCAGAAATTATAAATTTTGAATTTTGTGATTTGAATTTTGAAGTGCATATTGGAAGAGAGTTTGTCAAGTTTAGATGATGGGGGTTAAGATTTTAACACGTTACTGTTTATAGAGGGGAATATGGTTCAGTTATGCATATTTTAAATTTGATTTTTATATGAATATATTTCTTAAATTAAAAAAAAAACCTCCTGAAATTTTGAATTTTTTTTTTGAATGATTTTGTAACAAAAAAAATAATCTGCCCGTGAATGGGGAAACAGTTTCGTCAAATATTTGAGAGTTTCCATTTCATAAAAATCACTTAAGTTTGAGACGAAATGATTTTCAAATATGATGAAAAATAGCTCAAGAATTGCTGAATCGTCAAAAGTGAGAGTTTTACTTTTGACAATGAGGAAACAGTTTCGTCAGATATTTGAAGTTTCGCGTATCGTCAAAAACCACGTGACTTTGTCACGAAATGATTGTCAAAAATAACGAAATAAACCCCAAGGATTGCCGAATCGTCAAAATTGAGCGTTTTATTTCTGATAGTGTGGGTCGAGTGAGTTTTGAGTTTTTGAGTGTGATCGTGGTGCCCTGAATTCTAACATTTTTGCATGGATGAGCTATTTATTGTATCATTTCTTTATATTTAGCAAAATATGTGACGGTATGTCTGATTGTAACAGTTATTTCTTGCAATCTGTGGTTGTGTAGTTGTTATAAATAATGCGATAGGAGTTAGATTCGATGGATTTAGGCACATCTCGCCTGTAGTAGTCAATTAGTCTGAATTTTCATTGCATTCTGCTTTTAAACAAGACGTTTCCACGTGCTGTAAAGCGGAAGAAGTTTCCATTTAGCTGTTTTTGTTCCCGAATGTTGTGAGTTTGCCAGTGTAATAAGGCGTAATGACTAAACATTTAGAATAAAAGGTTATTGGAATACATCAGGTTCTCTTAATGATATTCGCTTGTTTAATGTAACATTTTATAGCTTCAGTGTTTCCACTGACATTTTATAGTGAGCTAAAGTGACTATCTTCGGGGAGTAGAATTCAGTCCAGAGCCTCTTGAAGTGGTTAACTTTTTTTCTGTACATACAGTTAATATATATTGAAAACCAATATTTTCCATTTTTTCTACTAAATATTTTTTTTTATAACCAAGCAATTTTCATCAATTTTACATACATTGTCAATATAAGAAGACTTTCAGCTGAAAACATTGTCGTGGTTAATCACATGAAGCTGATTGCGCAATTTTGCGTTTAGTAATAGTATAATTTTTTAAAATGGCGATGCTTAGTCATAATTTAAAAAAAAATGCAATTTATTAAGTTTTTCAACGGTACCTTTCAAAATGTTTTCCTTGAAACTTTAAAGATATTTTAAAAAATTATGAAGGTATTGTACGTTTTAATAAATATATTCCTTCGAGCCAAATTCCAATGCCAAATTTTAAATTTATTTTCCCTGAAAGTACATTTTTAAATCTGTGATCAGATTATCTTAAATATTACATGTCCAATATGTTTCAAACTTTTTATGTGTTATAAATGTAAAGAATATTTCCTTAAAAGAAAGGCTTTTTACTTTGATATGTTTTTTTGTTTTTATCGTAAAAAAAAAGGAAAAGATTTTTCTCAATAACTAAAATTTGCAATCTAGAAGAATTGCTATTTTACAAAAATATATCTTCCAACGATTAAATATCTATACAATTAATGCGAATTAGTTTTTCTGTTCGTTATTTTTATTTATTATTATTATTATTATTATTATTATTATTATTGCTATTATTGTTTTATTTTTTACAGTCGTGATTAGAACTGGAGTGGTCAGCCAAACAATATTTTTTATATTAGAACAGAAAAAATATATATATATGCTGATTTATTTATAATATTTTTACTTATAAAAATGTAGCGAAGGGTTTTAGAATCTCTGTGTTTTTTTACAGAGAAAATTTAATAAAGTATAATATTTATTATATTAAAAAAAACAGTTTTAAAAATCATGCTTTTTTAAAGTTTGAAGGGTCAGTCTTATTAATAAAGACAATAGGTACTAGCTTTAATATCTGTTCAAGCGACTGATAATATCCCTTCTGAAGACTGGTTGTATTCGGAAAGGGAAATGTTAGGACCTGTTCTTTTTTTTTTGTTGTTGCTTAAATACAAGGTATAAAGCGATACAGAACATTACATAACCAATTACTATTTTCTTCAGGAGTTATAAAACCTTCTCACCCCCTCCATTGATTCTAACATAAACTCCAACAGACGTAGTCATCATCATACAGTGTATGTTAAATAATGGAATTGTTTAACTTATTTAATACATGTTATAATATGCTAGGATAGCAATCCATTTATTGAGAGAAAAATACAGGAATGCGCAAATTTATATAAAAACAAAACCTATATATAAAATATATAAATATATTGGAGGATGGAATATATAAATATATAACGGTGGAATATATAAAACCTTTGTTTTTATATATTCCACGCCAAAAACTGGTTTTCTTGTTTCATAACATAAACAATATTGAGGATAAATTAAAAGACTTATCTTGCATTTTGTGAAATGTAAGTATTAATGAAGCATTGTAAATTATTCTTTTATAAATTATGTGCAAAGCTTATTTTTGCACAAATTTAGGTGTTTCATTCTTTCAGCATTAACATTGTGCAAAAACTACCCCATTCTTCTGAAAAACAAAGACGAATATTTTTCATTTATTTATATCCTTATGTAGAGACTTCTTTTGAAATGTTTTTCCTCTACCAAGGAACAAATGAGTCTTTATATACAAAATGTATCATGCATTGCATCATCTTGCTGCTTTGGAACTTCCTGTTTGTTACTTAAGTAGCTGAATAAGAAACAAGACAATCTTTTGTACTGCGAATGCTTTCAATGAAGAACGTGAAGTAACGCTAAAATATATCATCTCCTAGGGAAACAAGCATAAAAGAAAATTAATGTATGGAAATTACGGAATTCACCTTGTTCTTATAGATGTACTGATAAAAATAGCCTAAATTGTGCAATTAGTATGCAGAGAAAGTATTTGGGGCATTTTTGGTTATTGTATGTAAGAGTAAAAGTATTTCAGAAAAAAAATTATAAATTATTTTATAAAATATATTTTAGGAGTAGGAATTACGTTTAACGTTATAGTGTGATACTTTTTCGAAAATAAATTAAAATACCAGCTGAGGTCTTTTATGTCATTTATTAAGTTTGAATCAACATTTTTAATAAAATCATTTATTTAAATCTTTATGTGGAGTTTTACTTTGTTTTTCATTCTCTGCAAAAGAAGAAATTATATCGTAAAGGATACCGTAGACCTTAGAGTATTGACGTGATTCGACTACAGTTAAACTGCTTAACCCTTTATCTACTGACGGTACTTTTAAGTACCATCAGAGAAAACTTTGTATAAAATTTCTTTAATCTGTCTAATAATGATAATAAGGTTTTGTTTTTATATAAAATACTTTTCTGGATCACATTTAGAAAGCACAGCAAAACAGTGAAAGCTAAATATTTTATAAAGTGGTATTTTTCTCAACCTTTTACATAAGTGTAGATCTTCTCTTTTTAAGAATTGTTATATGAAAATTTTGCAACTATAAAAAACCTTTCTATTTAATGATAGGATCACAATACATTTATTTACATTGTTCCGATAAAGAATTGTGATATTTCCTTAACAGCATTTTCTGTTAATTAATCTAATTATTCTTGTACATATTTCACAAAAAGAGCTATTACTACCACATTCTTAAATCAGTTTTAATGAAAAACCTTATCTAAATTTCATATTATTATAATATAAATTGTCTAATATACCTTCAGACATCAAGGAAGATAATTATTGAGATTGAACAATTTGTTGATTCATAATTCGGTAGATAAAGGGTTAAATACTAACACAGTACTCTCAGGACTAATCCAAACCTTTTTGTTTGTGTCGAAGTAGCCCTCTAATGGATCAAAGTAATTCCAAGTTACGGTATTTATTTTTCTACATTCAAAAATTACTATGTAACCATCTCATTATTTTTCATCGACATTTTTTACTTTTCTCTTAAAGTACATGTAAAAGAAGAAAAAGACAATATTTTGTATCTCGAATGTTTTAAGTGGAGCAGGTGGAATAACGCTAAAACGTATCAATCTGTTTTGGAAAGAATATAAAGAAAAGTGAATGCCAGTTACGAAAGTACGATTGTTCTTGTTGATATACTGATAAAAGCAACCTCAATTGTGCAATTGTTATTCAGAGAAATTATTTTGTTTTGTTTTTTTCCTTTTTGTTCATGCATCTGTAAAAGTATTTCAGATTAATATGAAAAAATATTTTATCACATATTTGCTTACTGCGTATCAATTTAAATTTTGAAGCTTATTTATAAAGGAATTATCGTATTTTTCATCAGAAAGCTTCTCGGAGCTTATAATCGTAAAGGCGTCTTTTCAAGTCTTCTTGCCTTGGGGCTGTTACGCCGATGCGGCGCTGGTATTAATAAAGTAATAACAAAATCACTTCATTTTTTTGTCATCATTAATTTGCCCATGAGGAAGCGAGAGAAAAGACTAAAAAATAATGAGTGATCATTAAAAAATATTAATTTTGGCATCTAACATCTACCCTCAACTTAACGTTCTCCGTGCTTTTCCTTGTACATTCGTTGGAGTGTCAGCAAATTTGTGGCGTAACTATAAGGGTAATGCAGCGAGAAATGGCAAGGGCCCCAGAGACTTGGGAGCCTCGAATGACAATGAAGAAAAATTACTAAAGTTGTAATTTTTTATCGTTTCATTCCTTCAATGCGACGACGATATTAAGAAATAATATTAGACACGATATTAAAATACGATATTGTACAGCAGCATAGTGATTAATTTGTTTAGAGATACGTGATGAATGAAATGTAATTAAGCATATTCAGTGTATTCTCTTGAATGGTTTGGCTGTCCATTAAATGAATTTTTTATTATTATACAAATTTACAAAGCAAATTAAAATAATGTCTATTATAAATTAAAGACTTCTTATGTAGATAAAAAGATGTTTTTTCTTCTGCAGAAGCATAAATTATATTAAACTGTAGATCTAAAAAAAAAAGAATTTCAAATTTTGAAATACTTTAATAAAAATAAAGCATATTTGAGTTACCTATCGTACATCAAATTTTATTTTTTATTTTATTTTTAATAAATGTTTCTCTAAAAGTTATTTCTAATAACTGAAACAGGATACATTTTAATACCAGATGCTTCGGAGTACAGATCAATTAATTTCACTGTTTTCTGCTAGTACGCAATTACACTTTGTCAATTTTCCAAATGGTTTTATTGAAAATATTGGTAGACATAACCTGGTTCTAACTGTCCATTTCTATTCTAAAGAACACATATTTTATCAGACAATTAAATACACTAAACCAACATTACTGAAAATTTGACCTGGGCCAAGACTCGAACCTGGGACTTTCAGCATAAGGTTAAGCTGAAGGTCTCAGGTTCGAGTCCTCACCCAGGTCAATTTTTCAGTCATGTTGGTTTAGTGTGTTTACTTGTCTGATAAAGTGTGTGTTTTTATGTTGCAAATAATGCAATCAGACGTAGTGTTTATGTGATTTAATATAAAATTCAAATACATTATTATCAATATAGCATTAGTTCAAATAATATTTCAAACACATGTTTTAAATTATCAATTGGATTCGGAGTAAGTCTAAATGTGAAAATTCTGCATCAGTTGTTTAATTACAGTAAATGAACTATTGTTATACAACATGCAAAAATCGGAATAATAAAATTTTATTTCTTTTATATATTAACAAAACTTTCAAAGATTTTTGAAGTGCATTGTTATAAATATTGAGTAGAGATACACAAAAAGTACAGGGAGTAGAATTAATCGATCTTTAATACAATAGAGAAAACAAAGTTTCGTTTATCGAAAATGATTGAATAAAATTTATTGGAAAATTCTCTTGTTCTGAAGCAAAATTTAAAAGAACTGTCTCAGAGCTCAATTTGTTGGCTGTAAGTAATTCACATTTTCTGACATATATGATCGTGATGTATAGTTTAATCCCATTTTGGGGATAAAAACTTTTAGAAGACTTTATGAAAATAAATCATAATTGAACTATTTGATGTTTTAAAATTTTTTGAAAGGAACTCGATATATGAATTGGTATAATAAATGACTTGAAATGTATTTTATTCCTTTGTAAATTATTAAATATATTAGAATATAATTTAATATAGTTTAAATAAATTTAGGAAATGATCAATGTATGCAATTCTGAAACTTTGTAACAAAGAACATGTTAAATATATTATTACATTAAAATAATAATTATAATAATTATGCTTATCTTAAAAACTTTCAAAACGCAACACTTTGTCAGAAGAAATAAACTTTGTGGTAATTTTGGAAGCCAAAATAAGAATAATTTTATTTTAAGTTTTAAACGTACACTACATTGTCAAATGTTACGGACACTTTTGATTTTATATTTTTGTCGAATATTTAGACGTGATAAACTTGACGGTTTCTTCTTGAACTTCGAGGATATTTGGAACATGTTTGAACAAATATTTTGGAGTGAATGTTTAGTCACGAGTGCAATTAGGAAACTAAAACAAATTGTACGACTTACTTAATCGAACAAACTTTCCGATTACGTAAAACGTAGGTTACTACTGAAGTTTAACAGAGCGATAACAAAAAAAGGTAAAAATGATAAAAATAGCAATTTGTGTAACATCCCTATAGTCTGGCTTTTTTTTAGAAAGTAACTGAAATGTAGCTCACTAAATAACCGATGTCTCTCTGAATGACCAAGATATTTAATTGGCCTTTCTATGTAAGTTGTCCTACATAGTCGTTTATTAAAATATGAAATAAAAAATTGCGTATCCATCTTTAGTTACAGAAAGGTACTTATGAAAATGTAAAGTTTACACTTTTTAAAAAATATAAAAAGGTAAAAATGATAAAAATAGCAATATGTGTAACATCCCTATAGACTGGCTTTTTTAGAAAGTAACTGAAATGTAGCTCACTAAATAACCGATGTCTCTCTGAATGACCAAGATATTTAATTGGCCTTTCTATGTAAGTTTCCCTACATAGTCGTTTAGTAAAATATGAAAGAAAAAAATTGCGTATCCACCTTTAGGTACAGAAAGGTACTTATGAAAATTTAAAGTTTACACTTTTTAAAAAATAACTCTTCAATAAATTTTTCAATATTTTAATCCTTTTTATTTATTTTTGTAACATGTGTATTGTAAATACATATATATTGTATATTGAGGGACTAAAATCTTTTCATAATAATAAGGTGTTACTCTCTATATATTTATGAAAAGTTTAATTTAAAAGTTTTTGATAAAAGCTAATTGAAGTTTGTCATCAAAGGACCAATAATATCTACAGTTAAACTAATTCCACATGGAATGATGTTTGCCGTCAAATATTAATACAATATTATACCAATATTTTCTTAAGTTGATCATAAAAATCGTATCTATCATAAAAACATAATGTCAACTCTTTCATAAATTTAATACAATTTTCATCCAAAATAAAAGAGTAAAATATGCTTAAAATTTAAAATATCTATAAATTAATCATGATACAATACGTAAACCAGATTATATTTTTGCACATAACATTGTTCTTCCGTTATAGAATCCTGTGACGATCAGACTTAGTGAATGGCAATGCATATGATTGTAACTCAAACAATATTTAACGGTTTGTTACAAGCGCACAGCTAACGGAAAAGCACCCATTTTATAAATTATATATTTTTTTATTTACAGGTTAAATTTCTGTACAAATATTTCTTAAATAGATTTTAAATAAATAGCACGCCCTATTTTTTTGAGATGGGAGAAGATTTCGGCCTCTGGAATGTGCAAAAAAATTTTTAAATATTACTACATTCATATCATTCATACAAGTACTGTCAGTAATAATCAAATCCATAACTTTTTTCTAAAAGGAAAATTACTAAAAAAATTAACACCACATCCAATTTTTAAAAGTCAGTATTTTATTTAAAGATGCTGATTTTCCATTTGTATAGCTTTATGACTGATATCGTAAAACTTTTTATGCTGATATGATTGTTTGGAAGTAAATGAAAGATTTTAAAGAGATGGATTACAAATATTCATTAAATTTTGTTATGAAAGAAATTCATAAATGTGGTTTTTGTAGTAAGTACGACGCGTGTTAAAGGCTTTAAATATTTTAATTCTGTATTTCTTGAATTAAAAAAAATAATAAATGTTCCAATCTTTTTTACTTATTTCATTTTCATTTTATTTTCTGTTAATGTCTCATGAATCTTCAGTAAAGATCTTCAGTTAATTTGTGAATTGCTTGAACGTAGTTTTTTTTCTTTTTAAGGTCCATTACATTACAGGACTTCTTTGAAACTTCAGTGAATTTTAGAATTGAAATGTAAAATACATTTCGAGTTAAAAGTCCCTTTCAAACTTAAATCGAAATAATCATTAAATTTCTGCACACTTTGCAAAAATATTTAAGATCCCTAAAACCGCCGACATTTTAAAATAGAGCCTTTAAATAATTTTTACAAAAGAAAGTCATTTGAATTTATTTCTAAGCATTGTAAAAGCTTATCAATCGATACAAATTTAAACAAGAAAGAAAAATCATGCGTCAAGCATAGATTATGTAACACTTTCCAACGCTTTCAAAATAATTTTACAAATCTAGACCGTTTAATAAGCTGAAAGATAACATCTAAGTACACAATTTGGAAAACGCATAACATATTTAAAAACGTAATTTCCGGAATTTCCAACATATACAATATTAGGAAAAATATCCGAATACTTTTATTCAGCCCTGTATATGATCTATTGATCTGTGTATATACTACATAGGATGCTAAATTTTAGTTAAGTTAGGAAACGCGTAGCACTGCTTAAAATTCTCCTTCTGGAGTTTCTGTCAATAAACGGAAATGTGTTCGCAAATTTTTGTGCTGCCCTGTATATGATCTACAGAATTTATACACACCAAGTAATAGACAAAAAGTGAGTTAAATTTAAAATTGCGTTCAGCAACTTAAAACGCACTTCCAAGAATTATTGTTAACAGACAGTAGAGAATTCTTGTGTGTCCATGTATATGAACGATGCCTTCTATACACACAATATTCTGTAGTAAGTCTCTTGTGATGCACTTTAGTGATATATATAAATTTCAATGCGTTGAAAATAGTGAAACATTATTTAAATAAACAGCAAACGATTTTCTCCATAGACGTACTGTAACGCAATTTTTTTGACTGTCCATGCAAAGTAACTATAAGTGCTATGCACATCCTATTCCATATAAAGCTTCTTGTAATGCACATTAGTGATATATATCAATTACAGTGTGTTTGAAATTGTGTAACATCATTAAAATAAACCGCAAATGATTTTTCCCCATAGACCGTAATGTAACGGAATTCTTTTGAGTGTACCTGTAAAAAAACTATAAGTGCTACACACTTCAATTTAAATAGATAACATACTATAGATAACGACAATAACATACAAAAATTTCAGGGCAATCCGAGCATATTTGTGGGAGTTAGAGCACAGACAGACGGTAGACGGCCAGGCGTGTAGACAAACCGAAGTCATAAACACTTTTCAACTAGGTTGGAAAGTGTTAAAAAGTCAGACATGTTGTTTTATGCAGACGATGCACATAAAAAAATGAAATTTTATCACATTAAAAATTAAATTGTTTTCTTCCGTGTATTCTTGCTCATTAAAATGCCACATCTTAAATATTATAATTTTAGAAACGGTCAGACAGCACTGGCATTATAATAATTTTTTTAATCTTACCGAGAAATAATTGAAGGGGTCGGGGATAGAGAGTGCCAAGCCACATTTTGCAACTTCTGAGATACTTCAATTTGAAAATTTGATCAAATACTCATATCAAGATACATAACCTGAAGTATTTTCGCCAATGTCTCAGTAACATTTGAGATTTTCTGAGGAACAATATGGCATTACTTTAATGATATTACTATTATGTTTTTTCGTAAGTTAGCTATCTTCATTGGGGGCATAAACATCTGGGGCAAATACAAAACCTGTCACATATGCTGCCACCAAGTGACATTAGAAACAAATGATATGTTGAATATTATATTTTACAATACTAAGTAACAGATTACAGTGTTTCACCTTTATTTCACCAAAAATGTGGCTTGGCATTTTTTTGCTTCGACCCCCTCAATTTTAGAAACGGTGAGACAGCATTGGCATTATAATATTTTAAAAATCTAACCGTGAAATAATTACCTCCCGTCTTAATCTCTGCCGGATAATTTTACCATCTCAGAGAAGGAGATAAAACGGAGAAACCACCAACTAGGAATTTTCTTTAGACATTTCTATACCCAAAAGTGTAACGTATGTATGAAACATCACTAGAACAAGATAAATCTCCGTTCAAAACGCTTTTAAGAGAATAAAGAATATTAAGATGGTTTAAAATAGCAAAACTTGTGTGTAACAGCTATTAATATTGCAGTTTATATATTTAAGTTTAAAAATACTATTTAAGATCATTTTCATTTTCGGTTAACAATTTAGCTGGACATCCTTTAATGAAAACATTCAAATTTTTTCATTCATATAGGATGGTATTCTCATGAGGGATCAATGTCCTTTTTACTTTCTTCTATCTTTACAAGAAGAAAATATTGCATTCATGAAAATTTTCGACTTCCGGTTTCCGACGGATTTATACGTTTTAGAAGGTAGTGAACACGATTTGACTGTTTTTAAAAAATGTCTGTCTGTGACTCTCTCTGTCTGTCTGTCAGTATGTAACAAAAATTTCGTTGTCGCTATATCTAAAGAACTAATGCACGAAATTTAATAAAACTTTATATTCAGTTACTACTTGATATAAATTGGTGTAGGTTAGATTTTGGTGAAAATCGAACAATAGGTGGCTCTGCTAGGCTGACTTTTTCTCGATTTCCGCAATAGCTCTATCTCGAGAACTAATGCACTTATTTTCATCAAACTTCAGATTCAGTTACAGCTTGAGATAAATAGACGCTAATTACGTTTTGGAGTATATATCCCAACAGGTAGCGCTACTATTTACTTTTCTCATTATCTTTACGATAGCTATATCTCAAGAATTAATGCACGGAATTTTATCAAACTTCAGATTCTGTTAGACATAAGTAGATGTTGCTTGCGTTTTGGTGCAAATAGCCCAACAGGTGGCGCTGTTATGCTACTTTTTTCATTATTATCACGATATGTATATCTCAAGAACTAATGCACGGATTTTCATCAAACTTCAGATTCAGTTAGACGTTGACATAAGTTGTTGTTGATTAGGTTTTGATATAAATCTCCTAACAGGTGGCGCTGCTATGCTACATTTTGCAGGATATACACGATTTTAGCAATATTCATATGTCAAGAACTAATGCATGGAATTTAATAAAACTTTGGATTCAGTTAGACCTTGATATAAATTGGTAATGATTCTTTTTAGTGTATGCGAAACCTGTATGAGATGGAAGAAAGTTTTGGGATTGGCACATCCGAATAGTTTCTAATTAAGACTGTGTCTTACATTTGAGTATGGATAATTCAATGAATTACTGAATAATCAAATACAAATTATTAAAAGACAATTTTAGAGGGGGATAGGTTCATACTAATGGGATGACATTTCGTATTTAGCTTTTCGTGTGTGTGTAATTATAAAGTTAATCCATTCCCCAGGAACTTTCTGTGTTTAGTTACAAGAATTATTAATATTCAAGAAAAATGAAAATAATACAAAGTGAACTGTTTATTTCCTGTCGCTGATGACAGGAAATGGAAACGCAAAAAGGTTTATGCCGGCAATTTTTCCCATTCTAAATACATAATGTATACGTTCAATAGGATAGAATAAAAATAATTATTTTGGGAAAATATGAATTATGTTTTCAATAAAAACACTAAATGTACTTTAAAAACGAAGAAAGATTATAAGAAGAGAAGATAAAAAGAAGAAACATGTGATGATATTTCGAATTTTCGAAATTTAAGGTTCAGTATTACATGTTAAAATGCACAATAATATCTGATAAAAAGCAAAAATAACATTGAACAATATTTCAACATGTTGCTGTTTCAGGGTTTTCAAAATCTCTTATTATTGCAGTTATAACAAAATTCAAAACATGCGAATGTTAAAAAAGAAAACAATGGTCAATATAGTAAAGAGCTTGCAATATATCCCCTTTGTTCTGACATAATTTTATACTAAATTAATACACAGGTACCATGTAACAACATTCGGTTAAATGTTACTTAAAGGAAAACTGGTGATGTTGGGTAGATAACAAAGAACTTAAACCATCTTTAAATATTTATCTACACGACAAGCTAAATCTTTCACCAAATTTTAAATAAAACTATCAAAATCTACACGCCTGTCACAAATGAAAATTACTTCTCAGAATGTCTGACCCCTATTCATTCAAAATCCAGTTTTTAAAGTGAATATGGTTCTGTGAATCTGAGCACTTTATATTCGGCAACACAAAAACCTCAACTTCTTAAACTAGTCGTTGGGGGCCACCGTAATACTTACCCATCATGGATATGCATAATGTAAAATATTAAAATAAAACATGTGTAAACTACTTATAAAATGCATTGCAATTCAAATAAAATCGTGGCTTGATGACGTCACAAACTTTAAAGGCTCGATTACTGAATTGCTTGAAAGAGGTTTCTCCTTATAACTCCAAAAATAATAATCCTATTAACTAGCGGTTTATTGCATCTGATTAAGCGTCAAATTTCCAATTAAAATATATCTTTGAAGTGAAATTTGGATGAAATACAGGGTCATGAAAAATCGAAGAGTGTGGAAAATAGGATTCCAAATATCTCGGCAACTAATTATCCGATCGACTTCATGCTTTACTCAAAATTTGTTTTTTTATTGTCTTTTATATTCATTTCTTAAAATAAACAATTTCGAAAATTTTTATATACCTTTCATCAGAACGAATATTTCGAGAGTCCGAAAAAAATTGTTCCGGTTAATCGAGGTTATTGAAATGAAATAGGCTTCTTCCCATTATTACATACTAAGTACATACCAAATTGCAAGTCTCTATCTCAATTTTTTCGGGAGATAGAGCGTTTACAGACACACACACAGACACACAGACGGACGGCAAAAATTTTTTTCTAAAAATATGTTTTTCGGAATCTCCAGTGTCTGAAACGTGTAAATCCGTCAAAAATTTTTTTTCGATTTTCAAAACGATTACAAGACTTACCCTATACTACGTATGATGGGTAAGTAAAAGTAGAAATAATCACGGCAGTTCAGTAAGTCCAGGTGACCAAGCGGCACTGCAAAATATACTAACTATCTCAGCGAAATACTTAATGTAAATATAAAAAAAATAACCACGTGCTGTATTAGCATACTACATAATATTTTAAAAGCCACAGACTGTCGAGGTCAGTCATATTGGGGAAACATACAGATATTGATAGGATAGTAAAATGTATTTACGCACAGAGTCACATACGAAATAAAAACCGTTCGCATTCAAGAAGACGTTCGTACAATGTCTTTATTACTCAGATTACTCATCTCAGAAACGATGGGAACTGTACATATATCTTTAGTATTTTTCGAACGCTAAAACAGATGTGTGCTAAATTTTTTTCATGTGTGTTGTGCTTTTTATTACGTTTTACTGTCGCATTTATAATATATTGGCACAAAATCCATTCATTCCTATCTATTTCATTGGTATACGTGCTTTTGAATTGTATATAATTCTTAAAACATCCCCTACAAGATATATATTTATTACACATTTTAACAAGAAGGTGAATATGTTCTTTAAACTCTACAAAAGCAATCAGTTCTTTAACATGTTCACTACCAGGTTAAAATTAATGGAATTTTATTTTATTCAGAAAAACCGAATTCAAACCATAAAATACTAATAGCAGTATTTGCTTTACTTAATGACATATAATTCATGATTGATGGGTGCCAACCTCTCATTATTATTCCGTAATATGCGGGTTAATTTGACCCTGTCTAACAACGCTTCAAACCAGAAAAATAATTGGATGAATCTTTATTTATTCAATTTCAGGTTTCTACGTAGAATTTATTTAATTTCATTTCTTAAAAAAATTTCTGGTGCGAAACGTGTTAAACCTGGGTCAAATTAACCCGCATATTGCGGAATATTAATGAGAGGATGGCACCTATGATGATTGCACAAAATAAAACTTCTTCTTCCAAAATTTCTGATATGAATTCGTAATTTTGGATAAAAATAAAATTTCAAATCAGTGACCAAACGACGCCACGTATGAGTCCTCGGTAGCGAACAAGTTAAATGTAGATATAAACTATTGGTAAACATATTTTATGTTATAACCATTTGTATCTGTAATATTTTGATTTATAAAAAAAAAATCCAACTTTTTAATTTTTATTTCTTTATTTTCGATATGCAATTTAATGGGTAATGATATTTCCGCAGCATATTTATTTTCACAAAAAATGCCATGCGTTACATAGTCGTTATGCGTTTATTATCCTGGCGTACATAATTATCTTAATGGATATCTTCCATTTATTTCAATTTACTCTCACCAATCATACAAAAACGTCAACTTTCTTCAGATTTTAGATAAAGTTTTTTTTATATATAAACATAATTTAAAAGTATCTTATACTTAAAAGTACTAGCAATTTTATGTCTCGAAGTTATTCAAAGGCTTTTTGCTCTTTTTTAAGCATTAATGAAATGTGATTTTTTTAAGTGCATACATTACAGTATGAAAGGAAAATATGGTATATAATTTTAATTATAACTCATCTAAAGACAAGTCAACTAAAGAAATTTCTCATTCTCAGAAAAACATCCTTTATAAAGTTAAGTGGTATTTTGTCACATAGTGTCATTTTCAAACTAGACCAAACTTTAAAAAAATGAATAGTAAATCTATTTTAATACTTGGAAGGAAATTTTTCTATAGAAAATTTCTCACGCCTTGCATTCATAATATTTGAAATTTGTATTGCTTAAAAGGCGTATAGCCAACATAGCAAAAAAGTATCCAAGCCGGGACTTGAACACGGGTCAACTGTAAAGCGCACCGACGTTCTACCAACTGAACCACTTGGAAATTTTAATTGCTTAAAATGCGTATAGCCAGCATAGCGAAAAAAGTATCCAAGCCGAGACTCTAAACCGTGATCATTATAGTGCACTGACGTTCTACTAACTGAACCACTTGAAGTTCCAAGTGGTTCTACCACTTCGTAGAACTTCAGTGCGCTATACTGATGACCCGGGTTCGAGTGCCGGCTTGGATACTTTTTCGCTATGTTGGCTATACGCCTTTTAATCAATTAAAATTTCAAATATTGTGAATTAAAGGCGTGACAAATTTTCTATGGAAAAATTTTCAAGTATTAAAATAGATTTATTCAATCATCGATGCTGGATTATCTTTAGTTTTGTGTTTGCCCCAGGGTTGGTGGCTCATCGAAATATATTCCATCTTGTGCTGTGATTGTAGCCTTGCCAACATGTGATAGTGAGAAGTGCCAGGCTGGGTATCGTTCCAAGTGGTTCTGTTGGTGGAACGTCAGTGCACTATACTAATGACCCAGATTCGAGCCCGGCTTGGATACTTTTTCGCTATGTTGGCTATACGCGTTTTAAGCAATTAAAATTTGAAATATTATGAATAGTAACGCAATACTAAAATTTTATTAAATTCAGTCGAACTGAATAAATGGGACCTGGATTGAGAAACGTCAATTGTTGGGACTATTTTTTCGGTCCTGGCATTTTTGCACCAAAATACTGTTACTGAGAATGCTAAATCTCTTTAATCGAGACTGCCTTTTCTCTGTTTTAAAGCTGTTCCCAAATAAAAATAGGCTTCTTTCTGAGACTTTTTTTTAAAACTCATTTTTGCTCTCAAGATCATCTTATCATTTATCATTATGCCGCATTAGGTAAAAAGAGTATGGTTTGTACCTGTATTACTTGAGAACCTTTATTAGTGACACAAGCACTCGTTGACTCAGCATAACTGCGAAAGCCGGATAAATGAGAAATTTTTTGCATTGAGATAGAATAAGCTGTCAGTTACATTCCCACTTATCCAAGTTCGACCGTATTTAAATTTAACTTGTAAAACACAAGAATAAATACAGAAGTATAGTTACAATACACGTTTTACAAATATCGTTAAACATTCAGAAAAAATGGGACTTCAGTTTCATTGAATGCTGCAAAATGTTGCCAACCACTGCTTTATTATATTACACATGATTCTCTAGATAAGATATACTGCTTACTACTGAAGGCGTGAAAAATAGTTGAACATATTATGACATATTGAATATATTATGACATAAACAGAAGGAAAAATATATTTCCATTCATAAAACACAGTACATTTTTCTAAAATTAAGAATTCAAACAGTAAACTTCTTTCTTAAATTTTCCGCTTATTTTGAAACTTTTCATGTTATATTTTAAAACAATGTACATTAAGCTGAGTATATTTTGAACTGGTCTTTTTCAATTTCATTTTAACTTAATCTCTCTAAATAATCCGAAATGAAATATATTTTTGCAAAACTTTGTAAAAAATCTGGGTAGAATGAATTTCTAAGATTGAAGAAGATAAATTAAGTATTTTCCATTTCAACAAGAGAAATTTAAGATGTTTGAAATATATTTATTAAAAAAAAGTATTGAAAATTTTTATCAAAAGTTTTAAAAAAAATGTAGCGTATCTTCTTTTAAAAAGTATTTGGATGTTTACCAACGGAAAAAAAATTGCAAAATATTTCGGTTGAAATAAAAGTACATAGAAGAAAAAACTGAAGAAGTGTATTTCTTTTACAAAAGTTATTTATTTTTCTCATGTCCATTTTTTTTTCTTTTTTGTTAGAAAGTACTTTTTGTGTGCAGATAATAAAATTAAAAATCAATAGTGAAAACATATGCATGGGGAATTTTAGAAAAAGAGGGGTTTTTTTATGGGAACTATTTTTTCTTTGTTTTAGGCGCTAAGAAAAATTTTATAAAATAATATTAATACCATTTATATGTTAAATAAATTATGAATTGGTCTTTCCTAGACATTTTTCTTTAGAACTAACTAAAGGACAAAAACGAAGTTGAAGAATCTCAATGTCTAATTATTTGTATTGGACTTTCTCTTAATATTTCTATTATAGCTTTGAGGTTTATATAATATTTGAAACTCGTTTCAAAATCTAGATTGATGAGATCAAGTTTCAAATATGACCGATTAACATTAATATCACAGCCAAAACCCTTATTGTATGTGTCAACTTTCCTGTCAAATATATGAAACATAATTTCTGATATTTATTTTCTTATTTTAACTTATTGAATTAAAGCATTTATATTTCTCTAGGATTTTCTTTATTAGTAACTTTATTTGCTATTTTCTTTTTTTCATTTCATGACAATTTATTTTGTCTATAACATTTAATTCAAGTCATTTTATGTTTTATTAAAATATTGGTATACTTTTTAAAGTAAGAAGTATAATAACCTTATAAAAAAGACAAAAACACACGCAAAAAATGCAAACAAATTTTAATAAGTTTAATTTTTATACATGCAGTTATTTTTACTTTTAAGTATTCTAGATTTCATACACTTTTCCTCGTATAAGTGCTGACAACGTGTTTGTATTTCGCATCTACCCATTATAGAACATGGTGAGCTACGAATTCAAAATAATATAAATTAATCGCAAGAATAATAACTCTCGAAATTTTGAAATTTGAATTACTTTCAGATTTATTATTATTTTTTAATTTTAATGAAATTTTTGTTATACTGGCACCTCATTATAGCAATATATTGTTGTGAAAAAAGACTCAAAAGGGATTATTATATATGTGTTGATGCACTTTTTATTAAAGTTTAAATGAGATAGTGTATTAATAATAATTTTGTTAAATAAATATCTAAGAGACTTCGTCAAGAGCCTTTAAAATGGAATTCTTCATCAGACGAAAATGACATCAATTATAAAAGACAGCATATGTATGAATAACACCAAACTATTTTTTGCACTGTGTGTAAATTCAAATATACAATAACGCTAAAGTAAAAAAGACAATTGCAGAGTCAATTGTAATAAAAAAAATTTCATTGATTTTAATAAAATAAAAAACTAAATAAAAACCGTTTGATGAATCCGCAGTAATTAAGATTTGATAGAATCTTGAATGTTGTACTCTCCAGTTAGCGTAAGCAAAACGATAGAAATTTTTTTTAGAATAGTGAAAAAACAAATGATTAGGAAAAAAGCATTTCACGGGGAAATTGTAAGCAAAATTCTGAAGTATATAAAAAAATCTAAGCGCATTTTTCTTTCACGCTTTGACGTAATCTAGTTAAAAGCGATAAACGTATTAAAAAATAGGGAGGGTGAGAACATCTCATACTAACTCTCCAGCAAATCATTGCATACAAATGTAACATGGCATCAATCGGTTAGTACTAACATTTTCTAAAAATTGCTATACCTAAATTGTGCTTAGGAGTTCGTGTACATATAGAAATTGTACTAACTCAATGCTAACACCCAGTTTTGGCGTCGTATATATATTTTCTGATAATGTATACCTTGAGATACCAAAAAGCAAGTCATTCGGTCAGGACATTAGGAATTATACAGATTTAAAGTTTGGAACTCCTAATATTAAATTCATTTTTAAGCTTTGCAAAACAGTTTGCAATGCGTGTCCTTTTCTAAGTGTGCCTCGAAAACTACTTCGTGTACCGAACTGCATTTTATATTCCCATATTTGAAGCAATTAGAAACCGATTTATGTTTTTAAAAAATCATAGGTTTAAATTCATTTCTATAGAAAAAATATTTTGAAATTATTTTTCAACAAGCACAAAAAATCGTCTTGAGGTCTAACACGGGTTTCAGGTAGGTAATTTCCTCTGTATGCTGAGCCGCAATCTCTTCCATGATATATTCAAAATCCAAAATTTTTTCAGGCACCATTTTACCTATCAGAATGTCTTCTTACTATATTTCATGTCATGCTGTTCATCTCTATCATTCCTTTTCTTGACAGATTTTCTTTCCTTTTGCTGTTGAATGATGCACCTCCGTTCTGCATCTTATAACTCCTTTATGAATAATATATGTCCTTTAACTTGTACGTTTACAGATTCTTCTTAGTGTTTTCTAACTTATTCTGCCTGTGCATCTTCTTTTCTTCCATTCTGGGATTCCTCGCAGTTTTTTTTTTTATGTTGTTTTTCTTGTTATGAACAACAGATTCACCACAATTTCCTTTTATTTCTCATATTAGCTTTTGCTTTCTCAGTGTTTTCTAATCAATTCAATACCTCTTCCAACATAAGAATTTGTCTGAATGTAATGTTGCAATTCGTAACATCACATACAGCATCGTGCATGCCTGGTGAGTAGCTGGGTAACTGATTTTCCTTACATATTTTCGCGAATATTCTCCACCTGAAACTCACAAAAGAGGCTTTACAATTATAAATCGTTGTGACAGTTTAAATCTGTAACAAAACACGCAATTTTACCTTCAGAAATGTGAAAACTTAATTAGAAAAAAAGTTTTACAAATTACTCCACTTAAAGAAATTTCAGGGGTGATTGTAAAAAAAACTGTAGACATCACAAATTGTACTGAAATACGTTACAATAATACTAATGGTATACAAATCAAAATTATATAATATGTTTGGCATTCACCGAAATAACTTCGAGTCTTTTAGTAGTCACATGACTGCGAGGAATCCCAGAATGGAAGATAAGAAGAAGCACAGGTAGAATAAATCAGTAAACAGTAAGAAGAATCTGTAAACGTACAAGTTGAAGGACGTATATTAAATCATAAAGGAGTTACAAGATGAAAGATGGAGGAGCATCATTCAATAGCAAGAAATAAAGAATATGTGCCAAGAATTTTCTGCTGCACGCACGCAGATTCCCGTTTGCGCGCAGCAGAAAAAAAATAACACAATAAAAGACTTTGGCAGATTTGGATAAAAGTGTTAACTAATCAGTGCTTAAAGCGGTAACTTAAATTGTTAACGCTAGAAATGACGGGAACAGCTGAGACTCTTCTTTTTTCATCCTTGAGCAATTTTATTGGCAACTTAGGTTTACAGAAGGTCGTTCGCACTTTATGGAAACGATTTTCAAATTTAATTTCTACGTATAAATAACATATCCTTAGCAACACTTTGTCTTTTTTGGATAGCATTCACTTTTGACTATACCTCTGGCTCGAAATTTCTATAATAATAGAATTTTCTTGTTACAGTCATGTCAGTTTTCCCCGATACCTCTTGAAAAAAACTTTTCAAAGTCTTTTAAATTTTCGTGAATTCATTTAAACAACCCAAATACCAAAACAGCCCTTTGATAAAGGATGGTTGTGCGTCAGGTGATTTTACATGCATTTCTTCAATTGATACACAATTTATTTCCGTTTGGGATTCTTTCTTTTCTAAATGTGCGCCAGTTGATTTATGGAAGAACGGCTGGGAGACTTTGTTCATGTGAAGTTCAGTTAATGTCTTTTTCATTTAAAGCTGGAATTACTTCTTCAAAAATGGGTTCTAAAATATTTTACTGATAATAAAGGGAAATCATCTTAGCTTTACTGCATTTTTTACCTTTAATTTAATTTCATAACAAAATCCAGCAGCAATAACGAATTCTTTTGGAAATTTTTCTTTACATTCACAAACCCATTTCTTTCTTTTTTTCTATTAATTGATAAAAATTGCTCTTCTTTTGATTCAAGCACTTAAATAAATCCATGCTACAGCCAGTGTTACGATACATTTTAATGCGTACATTTAAAATGCGTATAGCCAGCATAGCGACAAAATATCCAAGCCGAGACTCTAAACCGTGATCATTATAGTGCACTGACGTTCTACTAACTGAACCACTTGAAGTTCCAAGTGGTTCTACCATTTCATAGAACTTCAGTGCGCTATACTGATGACCCGGGTTCGAGTGCCGGCTTGGATACTTTTTCGCTATGTTGGCTATACGCCTTTTAATCAATTAAAATTTCAAATATTATGAATTAAAGGCGTGACAAATTTTCTATGGAAAAATTTTCAAGTATTAAAATAGATTTATTCAATCATCGATGCTGGATTATCTTTAGTTTTGTGTTTGCTCCAGGGTTGGTGGCTCATCGAAATATATTCCATCTTGTGCTGTGATTGTAGCCTTGCCAACATGTGATAGTGAGAAGTGCCAGGCTGGGTATCGTTCCAAGTTGTTCAGTTGGTGGAACGTCAGTGCTCTATACTAATGACCCAGATTCGAGCCCGGCTTGGATAATTTTTCGCTATGTTGGCTATATGCGTTTTAAGCAATTAAAATTTGAAATATTATGAATAGTAACGCAATACTAAAATTTTATTAAATTCAGTCGAACTGAATAAATGGGATCTGGATTGAGAAACGTCAATTGTTGTGACTATTTTCTCGGTCCTGGCATTTTTGCACCAAAATACTGTTACTGAGACTGCTAAATCTCTTTAATCGAGACAGCCTTTTCTCTGTTTTAAAGCTGTTCTCAAATCAAAATAGGCTGCTTTCTGAGACATTTTTTAAAACTCATTTTTGCTCTTAAGATCACCTTATCATTTATCATTATGCCGCATTAGGTAAAAGAGTATGACTTGTACCTGTATTACTTGAGAACCTTTATTAGTGAAACAAGCACTCGTTGAGTCAGCATAACTGCGAAAGCCGGATAAATGAGAAACCTCTTGCATTAGATAGAATAAGCCGTCACTTGCGTTCCCACTTATCCCAGTTCGACTATATTTAAATTCAACTTGTAAAAAACACGAATAAATACAGAAGTATAGTTACAATACATATTTTACAAAAATTGTTAAACATTCAGAAAAAAAAATGGGACTTCATTTTCATTTAATGCTGCAAGATGTCGCCAACTACTGCGTTATTACATTGTACCTGATTCTCCAGATAAGATATACTGATTACTACTGAAAAAGACGAATATGTTATGACATAAACAAAAGGAAAATATATTTCAATTCATAAAACACAGTACATTTTTCTAAAATTTAGAATTCAAAGATTAAACTTCTTTCTTAAATTTCTCACTTATTTTGAAACGTTTCATGTTATATTTTAAAACAATGTGCATTAAGCTGAGTATATTTTGAACTGGTCTTTTTCAATTTCATTTTAACTTAATCTCTCTAAATAATCCGAAATGAAATATATTTTTACAAAACTTTGTAAAAAATCTGGGTAGATTGAATTTCTAAGATTGAAGAAGATACATTAAGTATTTTCCATTTCATCAAGAGAAATTTAAGATGTTTGAAATATATTTATTAAAAAAAAGTATTGAAAATTTTTATCAAATTTTTTTAAAAAATGTAGCGTATCTTCTTTTAAAATGTATTTGGATGTTTACCAACGGAAAAAAAATTGCAAAATACTTCGGTTGAAATAAAAGTACATAGAAGAAAAAACTGAAGAAGTGTATTTCTTTTACAAAGTTATTTATTTTTCTCATGTCCATTTTTTTCTTTTTTGTTGGAAAGCACTTTTTTGTTTGCGGATAATAAAATTAAAAATCAATAGTGAAAACATATGCATGGAGAATTTTAGAAAAAGAGGTTTTTTTCATGGCAACTATTTTTTCTTTGTTTTAGGCGTTAGGAAAAATTTTATAAAATAATATTAATACCATTTATATGTTAAATAAATTATGAATTGGTCTTTCCTAGACATTTTTCTTTGGAACTAACTAAAGGACAAAAACGAAGTTGAAGGAATCTCAATGTCTAATTATTTTTACTGGATTTTCTCTTAATATTTCTATTATAGCAATAACCGTGAGGTTTATATAATATTTGAAACTCGTTTCAAAATCTAGATTAATGAGATCTACTTTCAAATATGACCGATTAACATTAATATCACAGCCAAAACCCTTATTGTATGTGTCAACTTTCCTGTCAAATATATGAAACATAATTTCTGATATTTATTTTCTTATTTTAACTTATTGAATTAAAGCATTTATATTTCTCTAGGATTTTCTTTATTAGTAACTTTATTTGCTATTTTCTTTTTTTCATTTCATGACAATTTATTTTGTCTATAACATTTAATTCAAGTCATTTTATGTTTTATTAAAATATCGGTATACTTTTTAAAGTAAAAAGTAAAATAACCTTATAAAAAAGACAAAAACACACGCAAAAAATACAAACAAATTTTAATAAGTTTAATTTTTATACATGCAGTTATTTTTACTTTTAAGTATTCTAGATTTCATACACTTTTCCTCGTATAAGTGCTGACAACGTGTTTGTATTTCGCATCTACCCATTCTAGAACATGATGAGCTACGAATTAAAATAATATAAATTAATCTCAAGAATAATAACTCTCGAAATTTTGAAATTTGAATTACTTTCAGATTTATTATTATTTTTTAATTTTAATGAAATTTTTGTTATACTGGCACCTCATTATAGCAATATATTGTTGTGAAAAAATACTCAAAAAGGATTATTATATATGTGTTGATGCACTTTTTATTAAAGTTTAAATGAGATAGTGTATTAATAATAATTTTATTAAATAAATATCTAAGAGACTTCGTCAAGAGACTTTAAAATGGAATTCTTCATCAGACGAAAATGACATCAATTATAAAAGACAGCATATGTATGAATAACGCCAAACTATTTTTTGCACTGTGTGTAAATTCAAATATACAATAACGCTAAAGTAAAAAAGACAATTGCAGAGTCAATTGTAATAAAAAAAATTTTTATTGATTTTAATAAATTAAAAAACTAAATAAAAACCGTTTGATGAATCCGCAGTAATTAAGATTTGATAGAATCTTGAATGTTGTACTCTCCAGTTGGCGTAAGCAGAACGATAGAATTTTTTTTTTAGAATAGTGGAAAAACAAATGATTAGGAAAATAGCATTTCACGGGGAAATTGTAAGCAAAATTCTGAAGTATATAAATAATCTAAGCGCATTTTTCTTTCACGCTTTGAAGTAATCTAGTTAAAAGTGGTAACCGTATTAAAAAATAGGGAGGGTGAGAACATCTCATATTAACTCTCCAGCAAATCATTGCATACAAATGTAACTGGCATCAATCGGTTAGTACTAACATTTTCTAAAAATTGCTATACCTAAATTGTGCTTAGGAGTTCGTCTACATATAGAAATTGTACTAACTCAATGCTAACACCCAGTTTTGGCGTCGTATATATATTTTCTGATAATGTATACCTTGAGATACCAAAAAGCAAGTCATTCGGTCAGGACATTAGGAATTATACAGATTTAAAGTTTGGAACTCCTAATATTAAATTCATTTTTAAGCTTTGCAAAACAGTTTGCAATGCGTGTCGTTTTTTAAGTGTGCCTCGAATGTACCGAGCTGCATTTTATATTCCCATATTTGAAGCAATTAGAAACCGATTTATGTTTTTAACAAATCATAGGTTTAAATTCATTTCTATAGAAAAAATATTTTGAAATTATTTTTCAACAAGCACAAAAAATCGTCTTGAGGTCTAACGCGGGTTTCAGGTAGGTAATTTCTTCTGTATGCTGAGCCGCAATCTCTTCCATGATATATTCAAAATCCAAAATTTTTTGAGGCACCATTTTACCTATCAGAAAGTCTTCTTACTATATTTCATGTCATGCTGTTCATCTCTATCATTCCTTTTCTTGGCAGATATTCTTTCCTTTTGCTGTTGAATGATGCACCTCCGTTCTGCATCTTATAACTCCTTTATGAATAATATATGTCCTTTAACTTGTACGTTTACAGATTCTTCTTAGTGTTTGCTAACTTATTCTACCTGTGCATCTTCTTTTCTTCCATTCTGGGACTCCTCGCAGTTTTTTTTTTATGTTGTTTTTTTTGTTTTGAACAGCAGATTCACCACAATTTCCTTTTATTTTTCATATTAGCTTTTGCTTTCTCAGTGTTTTCTAATCAATTCAATACCTCTTCCAACATAAGAATTTGTCTGAATGTAATGTTGCAATTCGTAACATCACATACAGCATCGTGCATGCCCGGAAGTGAGTAGCTGGGTAACTTATTTTCCTTACATATGTTCGTCGAATATTCTCCACCTGAAACTCACAAAAGAGGCTTCACAATTATAAATTGTTGTGACAGTTTAAATCTGTAACAAAACACGCAATTTTACCTTCAGAAATGTGAAAACCTAATTAGAAAAAAAGTTTTACAAATTACTCCACTTAAAAAAACTTCAGGGTTGATTGTAAAAAAAAACTGTAGACATCACAAATTGTACTGAAATACGTTACTATAATACTAATGGTATACAAATCAAAATTATATAATATGTTTGGCATTCACCGAAATAACTTCGAGTCTTTTAGTAGTCACATGACTGCGAGGAATCCCAGAATGGAAGATAAGAAGATACACAGGTAGAATAAATTATTAAACAGTAAGAAGAATCTGTAAACGTACAAGTTAAAGGACGTATATTAAATCATAAAGGAGTTACAAGATGAAAGATGGAGGAGCATCATTCAACAGCAAGAAGTAAAGAATATGTGCCAAGAATTTTCTGCTGCACGCACGCAGATTCCCGTGTGCGCGCAGCAGAAAAAAAATAACACAATAAAAGACTTTGGCAGATTTGGATAAAAGTGTTAACTAATCAGTGCTTAAAGCGGTAACTTAAATTGTTAACGCTAGAAATGACGGGAACAGCTGAGACTCTTCTTTTTTCATCCTTGTGCAATTTTATTGGCAACGTAGATTTACAGAAGGTCGTTCGCACTTTATGGAAACGATTTTCAAATTTAATTTCTACGTATAAATAACATATCCTTAGCAACACTTTGTCTTTGTTGGATAGCCTTCACTTTTGACTATACCTCTGGCTCGAAATTTCTAAAAGAATAGAATTTTCTTGTTACAGTCATGTCAGTTTTCCCCGATACCTCTTGAAAAAAACTTTCCAAAGTCTTTTCAATTTTCGTGAATTCATTTAAACAACCCAAATACCAAAACAGCCCTTTGATGAAGGATGGTTGTGCGTCAGGTGATTTTACATGCATTTCTTCAATTGATACACAATTTATTTCAGTTTGGGATTCTTTCCTTGCTAAATATGCGCCAGTTGATTTATGGAAGAACGGCTTGGAGACTTTGTTCATGTGAAGTTCAGTTAATGTCTTTTTCATTTAAAGCTGGAATTACTTCTTCAAAAATGGGTTCTAAAATATTTTACTGATAATAAAGGGAAATCATCTTAGCTTTACTGCATTTTTTACCTTTAATTTAATTTCATAACAAAATCCAGCAGCTATCACGAATTCTTTTGGAAATTTTTCTTTACATTCACAAACCCATTTCTTTCTTTTTTTCTTTTGATAAAAATTGGTCTTCTTTTGATTCAAGCACTTAAATAAATCCATGCTACAGCCAGTGTTACGATACATTTTTATTTATCACCACCATGTGTTTGTTAAAGTGTGCGTTAGAAAGCGCTATCCACAACACAATGGAAGACTTTCGAAGGTTTTCCAAGAGGTGTGAGAGAAAATTGATACGATTGTACTGAGGGAAATTTCGATCCAGAGTTATAATCAAGAGTCAGGGCTATATAGGAGAGTAAAATTGTTGCAAAGAATAGGCCATTTATGTATATAAATTATATTTGAAAATCATTTCCATTAAGTGCGAACTACTTTTTGTATAGGCAACTGCTAGACTGGCCTGTGGCACCTTACACCCTGTTTCCAATTACTCCGATTGACCCTACATAATATCGTATAAAATGCATAAGGCCGTTTTTAAACATCGTACTAATTTATTAGCTATAGTTTTGAATGAAACCAAATCATTAAAATAGAACTTATAATACTGAAAAACAGGATCATAATTTATTTTCAGTATCTGAAATAAAAAGAAAAAGTAAAACGAGCAAAAAAAAATCGCCTAAATATTTGATGTTTTTCAAAAGTTATAATGCGTGAGAAACAAATTTAAGAAGCTAGTTGTAGGGAATCTATATATTCATTTTATCATATTAATACATTTCCTACAGCAACATACTCAATTACATTAATTTTTGTTTAAGAAAAATAAGACTAAATCACACTTAATTTAATATCTTTCTTTAATCCAAGATTAATAATAAGGTAAAGCCAGGAGAGATGACGCGGTCGGAGAGATTGCGCACATAGAGGTTCGGGGGGGGGAGGAGTAGAGTGAGAACGCAGCGACTCCAGGTAGTTGTACAACAGCAGTAGTGGAGTGTCTACTTGAAAGTGCACGTTGATTGCTTTGAGCGTCTAAGATATAGTATTGCTATTTTGTTTTGTTTTCCCAAAGTAAATGCTTGAATTTTCATAGCTATTCATCAAAATTTCTATACAATGTCAATAGTACAAAATATTTTAAACTTAAACAATTTCTTATAAGCTACTAATCTAAACTAACAATGTGAACATCAACGGTTCGTTTTAGAAGAGGTCTGTTTAAATATAAGGCCGCGCAATCTCTCCTACCGAAATTGGAGAGATTGCGCATCTGCTACTTAGGAGAGATGGCGCAGTGTTCCCATTAGTTTCTATGCTAGGAGAGATTACGCAGCGTATTGGTAAATTTGCATATAAAAATGAAAAATGAAAATGGACTAATTTTAAGTTAAACGTGTTTTTAAGTAACATAATTTTATTTTGTAATCTTATCTGGACTTGCTTTTTCTGATTATTTAATTTTTTTTCCTTTAATTAAAATTTTTTAATCGTTTTTAAAATTATTTCCTTTTTCTGATTCTTTAATCATTAGGTTGAAATATTCACTCCTAATACAATAATATTTGTTCACAAAAACCTTACAGCAATGTCATTTAAATGTAATTATTTTTTTTAACAATTTAATTGCAATTATTAGTAACAATCTCTCCTACCCATGTGCGTAATCACACCAACCCTGTAAGGACAGATTGCGCAAAATAACTTTCTTGGTTTTATTACAACTGTTCTATTAAATTGCAACATAACAACAAAATAGCAATGGAAATGCATAAAAAAAATTAAGTAAAAATTATTCATGAATAGTTTAGCAAACAATTAATATTTAGATTTTTTATTGCTATTCTTTTCAATTGTGCGCAGACTATCCTAGCTTTACCTTATACTTATTTGGAATTTTTGTAAAATAGATTAGAACAGTTACCCCCAGTCAAACACTCTGCTCAAAATTCTTATGAAACAGCTGAAAGAAAAACTTTTTCGACTAAATATAAAAGGGGAAAAAATGACATGAATTAAAAATGTATTATATTCAAGTTAAAGAATTCAACGAATTGAAAAACTGTATCGAATGTATTTTTTTTTTCTCTTAATGTGTAATAGTTTTGTTTATGAAGTTATTTTGGTAATCCTTTTCATTGCGTTTTAAACTTAATATACTCTTAAGTGATCAGTCTTGTGTAGAAAAATAAAATAAGGCCTATTTTTTACACATATATAATTTTTACATCCATTCTGAACAAATAAATGCCTTTAAAGCTTAAGTGTAGTACGTACATTCAGCAAAAGTTTCCAATTAAAACAACTTTGAGCGATATTGGATCTGCCTACACTTTTTTTTCTACAGATAAAATATTACAGTAATATTAGATTTAATTAATATTGGATTTATCTCGCAATAGAAAAATAATTCAATTTCTAAAATTAAAAATAATCAAACCATTCCAACTTTCTAAAAATTGATGTAAAAAACAATACTATAATAATAATAATAACAACAACAACAATAATAATAATAATAATAATAATAATAATAATAATAATAATAATAATAATAATGAGAGATTTTGAAAAAAAAAATTGGAACTTTCAGCTCAGTACAGAAAAAAATACAGAACCTATCGATCTTTATTATTATCATCATTATTTTATTAGTCATAAAATTACCCCAATAATAAGCAACATTTACTAACTAAAAACATGTTCTAACTTTCGAAATATAGCGCGTCTCATTTTCATATTACTTTTTTTTTTCATCCACGTAATTAATACGATGATTTCTTAATTATCTCTTTTTAAGACTAAATAAAGGGCATTTAATATTTACTGAGATATTTATTTAGCCCTTAAAATACCCTAATGCACACAAAAAAATAGAATAAGGACACCCTTTATTTCTAGGAAAAATATAAAACAAACTTTCTTTTTATGTTTTCAAGCTCATTAAAAATATATAATAGTTTACTAATTATCTATTACGTGTATATCACAAAGAAAGACTCATATTAATAGTATACTTTGCACACGTTTATATAAACTGAACAATAAAAATAATCTAATGATTTATATTTTTATTAAAAAACACATATCGATCCGATAAATATATTTTTTTCTTATTATACTTTATTAAACAGATTTTATACGGCAAAAAGCACATTTCATCACGTCACTAGGAAATCTTTGTAGATAAATTTAATAATACAAGTATCGCTATGTTTGTTTAACTGTTTTATCTAATCACAAGTTTTTCTAAATTGCATGTCATTTTTGATAGCGGGTCAACTGTTATTGCTTTTATATAAAAACTAGCATGCTACGCCCGCTGCGCTGGGCTAATTTTCTAAATGTACCTTAAATCAAACGAAATGGCTTTGTATTTTAAAGGAATGTGGATCTTCACCTACAGATGCTACCTTAGTAAATATTTTCAAACGAACCTTGAATCAAACGAATTATATCAATGAATTTGGGCATGTATTTTAAAGCAATAGGGACGTTCACCTGGATTTTCCTGCAATATTGCTGTAAATGATGTGAACGACATTGCGTTATATTATATCATACTATGGACAAAATTTTGGTTAAAAGAAGCAACTCATTTAGTTGATCATTTATAGTAGAGTTTGGTAGGGAAATGATGCCATTATGAGATTATGACAACATGAACTAAAATGTTCTCTAGTCAACATACTACTAAAAGAGAAAGCATTACAATGATTGCATAGATTGACCATTGAACTTAAATAATGTTCGGGTTAATATTCGGGCTTTCTCAAAGCTGGAGGGGCTGTGTTCAAACCCCTGTCGCGCTCGTTGACCTAACCGTTCGGAGTTTTCCGTGGGTTTCTTCGAACCTTTCCGTAAATACGGGTTAGGATCCCTTAGAAAGACCCCCACGGAGGGCATTCCCCCCAGGGTCTATATCCCTCGTGTAGATAATCGGCCATCATAAAATCAACCAACCGTACACTGGAAGCATTGCTTTTTTGGTAAAACTTTGCTTCATAATAAAAAAACCCCATAAATTTAGCAATCGCTAATTTCAAAAGTCGTCTAATCTTCTGTAATCTGAACCGTCGTCCAGAGTGACTTTCAAACATAAACGAAACATCCAACAATATAGTAAAAATGCCAACTGGAAGGTCACCAGAATGCGGACAATTAGACCAATGTATTTTAAAAACCTTCCTGAAAGAAGGAAATATATGCAGAAAAAAACTAAAAAGAAATGACGAATCAAAAAGAGCATCGAAAATTTATTTCAGCAAACAATTTTTATTGTAAAATGTAGCCTTTTATGATAGTAATAACGCATAAATGCGCACATCTCCTTAAGAATATTCTTTGGTTCCTAACTTTTGAAACAGTGAATATTTCTATAACTGAAATTGGCGATATATTAAAAAAATAATAAAATAAAAGAATAGACAATATTCGCTGATCTGAGTTCGAGGCTATAAAAATAATATGTTTGGTGAAAACAAACCAGCATGTTTCCGTAGTAAATTTTTAAATGTCTAAAATTTAATTATTTTACAATATGTGTTTGAGTGGCAGACATTCACTAAAATTTAAACATTTGATCCCCTATTCATAACAATAACTGCTATTTATATAATTTGCATTTGAATATAAAAATTTACTCTAAAAAGAATCTCGTATACACGAAAACTATTATTGCTAATATCGCTCAAGTTGATGTCACGCTTATGCATTTTTGGCTTAAAATCACATTCCTTGGCGATGAAAGTAAAATCAAAACCGTAAATAAACAAATAACATGTAACTCATAAATGCAGTCATTTTTACAATTACAATTGCTAGTTTCTCCTGTAAGACACATGATAGGGGAGTTATATAAAAAAATTAACAGAAAGAAAAAAAGGAAAAAAAAATTACTCATATTTTATTAAATCAAATTATCATATGCATCTTTGTTAACCTGACGCAAATGATTAATCGCCAAATATTGACTTAATCTGAATTGCAATCTCATGCATTGCAAATATATTTTTAAGCATTCCAAACATTTCTTTGGGGTTTAAATTAAATATTATGCCTCATTAAAATAGTTTTTTTCTTTTTCTTTTTTTTGCGGGGAGGGGGGGGGGGGGTTAAATAAAATTAGTAACAGAATTTTTCTTTTTTTTTTCTATGTGTTTGCATTATTTTCTAATATAGCCATTTCAATTCTTTCGCCAACGATAATGGTCGCCAAAAAAATTACCTATGGTAACCTTATCGTCCAAAATAACAGAACTTTCCATCATAATTATATAACTAATATACGTAGAACTATACGTAGAACTTTCCCTGAAAAATTATCTATCCAACAGTGCAAGTTCCATCAAATTCCATTCAGCAGAACTCGAGTTATAAAGGAACGGAACGAAATTTCCGTTTGTGTTTTATATATATAGTAGATATACGTAGAACTATATGTTATATACTAAAACCTTCCCTGAAAAATTATCTATCCAACAGTGTAAGTTCCATTAAATTCCATTCAGCAGAACTCGAGTTATAAAGGAACGGAACGAAATTTCCGTTTGTGTTTTATATATATAGTAGATATACGTAGAACTATTTGTTATATACTAAAACCTTCCCTGAGAAATTATCTACCCAACAGTGTAAGTTCCATCAAATTCCATTCAGCAGAACTCGAGTTATAAAGGAACGGAACGAAATTTCCGTTTGTGTTTTATATATATAGTAGATATACGTAGAACTATATGTTATATACTAAAACCTTCCCTGAAAAATTATCTATCCAACAGTGTAAGTTCCATTAAATTCCATTCAGCAGAACTCGAGTTATAAAGGAACGGAACGAAATTTCCGTTTGTGTTTTATATATATAGTAGATATACGTAGAACTATTTGTTATATACTAAAACCTTCCCTGAGAAATTATCTACCCAACAGTGTAAGTTCCATCAAATTCCATTCAGCAGAACTCGAGTTATAAAGGAACGGAACGAAATTTCCGTTTGTGTTTTATATATATAGTAGATATACGTAGAACTATTTGTTATATACTAAAACCTTCCCTGAGAAATTATCTACCCAACAGTGTAAGTTCCATCAAATTCCATTCAGCAGAACTCGAGTTATAAAGGAACGGAACGAAATTTCCGTTTGTGTTTTATATATATAGTAGATATACGTAGAACTATATGTTATATACTAAAACCTTCCCTGAAAAATTATCTATCCAACAGTGTAAGTTCCATTACATTCCATTCAGCAGAACTCGAGTTATAAAGGAACGGAACGAAATTTCCGTTTGTGTTTTATATATAGTAGATATACGTAGAACTATTTGTTATATACTAAAACCTTCCCTGAGAAATTATCTACCCAACAGTGTAAGTTCCATCAAATTCCATTCAGCAGAACTCGAGTTATAAAGGAACGGAACGAAATTTCCGTTTGTGTTTTATATATATAGTAGATATACGTAGAACTATATGTTATATACTAAAACCTTCCCTGAGAAATTATCTACCCAACAGTGTAAGTTCCATCAAATTCCATTCAGCAGAACTCGAGTTATAAAGGAACGGAACGAAATTTCCGTTTGTGTTTTATATATATAGTAGATATACGTAGAACTATATGTTATATACTAAAACCTTCCCTGAAAAATTATCTATCCAACAGTGTAAGTTCCATTAAATTCCATTCAGCAGAACTCGAGTTATAAAGGAACGGAACGAAATTTCCGTTTGTGTTTTATATATAGTAGATATACGTAGAACTATTTGTTATATACTAAAACCTTCCCTGAGAAATTATCTACCCAACAGTGTAAGTTCCATCAAATTCCATTCAGCAGAACTCGAGTTATAAAGGAACGGAACGAAATTTCCGTTTGTGTTTTATATATATAGTAGATATACGTAGAACTATATGTTATATACTAAAACCTTCCCTGAGAAATTATCTACCCAACAGTGTAAGTTCCATCAAATTCCATTCAGCAGAACTCGAGTTATAAAGGAACGGAACGAAATTTCCGTTTGTGTTTTATATATATAGTAGATATACGTAGAACTATATGTTATATACTAAAACCTTCCCTGAAAAATTATCTATCCAACAGTGTAAGTTCCATTAAATTCCATTCAGCAGAACTCGAGTTATAAAGGAACGGAACGAAATTTCCGTTTGTGTTTTATATATATAGTAGATACTATATTACACAGAACTCCACTAGAAACAGTGCTGCAAACGTGTGGGTTTCCGCCATAGATTGAGAGGAAGAAATTTGTAGCCGGGGACTTTATAAGATTTAAATTTTTGTAATGCTTTGTACTAAAGTGGGAATGAAATTCAACTATTCGGTTGCAATTAAATTAGATTTTCTTATCTATTTTACTTCATTTAATTTTCGCTTAAGGTTAAAATATCGTATTTTAATACTTAAATATCACATAAATTATTAAATAATTTTTACCGCAATGTTTCATGCATTGGTACATTTAAATGACATGGAAATAATCCTCTTTCTGTCTCTGAGGCAACAATTACATGCAGCAGTTATTCGAATATGTTACAGATATGGCTCGTGCCAAATCTAGATACAGATGTTGGACATCAATAATTGCGAGCATCTTCACCGTGCCTTGATTAAAATGTAGCACCGTTTGAATTATGTCCGTGTGACCAAACAGAGTCGTAAAGCGCAAATATTAAATACGCAATTAAAACTTTGAACTTATTTTTGTACTGTGTTCGATTATAAAAGCTTTTTCCTGTCGTTGTTTGTAAAAACATTATTGTAATTTTCTAATCAGGACAATCATTTTGATTCACTTTGTATATAGCATATCTATAATATTTATTTCCGTACTACATTATTCGCTCTTTATTTTCTTTTTCTTTGTTTTTCTTTTACTTTTTAAATTCTTATGTAACTCTGTATGAAGACATATTTTATTTTTAACCTTCTGAAAATAAACTTCTAAAATTATATAAATGAAATATCTATACGTCGAATTTCAACAGATAGAAATAGTTTTTGATCCCAGATGTGTGGGAGAAAAAGGATTTCAACAATTTTCTCTAAATTGAATTTCGCTCATAGAATTGTTTTTTCTCTTTAGCGTATCGATATATAAAAGTTTCGTTGTAATACCCGTTCCGAAACAAGAAGTGATGAAATATATGTAACAAAATTAACGGAAAATATTAAGGAACGAAAATATGCATATGTTTAAATCAAAATAGCAAACTTATGGTTTTGATATTCATATCTGAGAAAGGGCTATTGTAAGAGAGATACATAATAAATATTTTTGTTACTCGCACACCATTTAGTGCAGAAGAAATTATAAAAATAATCGTTAAATTCAAATAATAAAGAATAGAATATCTAATTCAAAAATTGGCGAATTTATATTAAAAAAATAAATAAAATAATCGTGAATTAAAAATATTCTAAATTTGTTTATTAACAACATTTTAAAACTGTAACTATTTATTAGTACTTAAATATATTTCTAGAGAAAGGTGCCAATTCCTTTCTTTTAAATTCCCATTTTGCTGTGTTTCATTTATAAAATACCAACAAAATGAGCTTTGACTGAA
Source organism: Maratus michaelseni (assembly GCA_963931845.1). Lineage (NCBI taxonomy): Eukaryota > Metazoa > Arthropoda > Arachnida > Araneae > Salticidae > Maratus > Maratus michaelseni. The sequence continues at coordinate 170,573,498 of OZ007591.1, forward strand.
AAAATACTAAACAATTACCGATGGGAACAGAATATTTTTTTTTATTATAAAAAATCGTTCTCGTTTTCTTATGAATACTCGGGCAGCAGAACATTTGTTGTTTTCATTATTTTTAAAGCCGTCTTCGTAGACGGGTCTATTACAGGAGTATTATTACAGGAGTTCGTATTACCCTAACGTAAAACATAACGCTTTAAAATACTCTCATTTTGTAATTTTTATTTAAATTATTAACAAATTAAAATGCATTTAGCAGGTGTAAAACAGGTTTAAAAGTGGTTTTAATTAATCTTCACATATAGGTTTGCTTTTTTTACAGTAAAATGACAGTTCCTAATTATTAAGCCTCTTTCTATGTAAAAATTGTATATGCTACAATTAATAACAATTTTTACTCGGAAAATTCAATTTCTAACATTTTTTTTAAAAACAGTAATGATTAGTACATTTCGAGTTTGTTTATGAACAAGATAATTTAAATGAAAGTGAAAGGATTTTATTCTTTGATATAAGATTCAATAAACGCCCTCTTTTTTTCCGGTTTTAAACTTTTTTATATACAGAATTTTAGAATTATGTTAACAAAGATTCTATTTATTCAATAGAGTATATTTGAAATATTTCACTGTGTAATTATAATTTTGCGGCATTTTCGTATTAATTATCTCAGTCATATTTCTCTTATGAGACCATTTTTTATTTTATAATTGTAATGATGTAAAAATAATATAATAAATTCGTTTTAATAAAAATTTAAAATAGGCAACTTAAATCATAACTAAAAAATATTTACTTATTTTATTTTTTTCTTTCAATTTTTTTCTTTTTAGAATGATTTTTATAGCAATTCATTTAGATGCACAGAAATAAATGTGCATATAATTGATAAGTTTTTTGACAGAATAAATTACATTTTTTTTTCTATCAATAACTTATGTCTAGATTTATCTTTTAGATATTTACTGATATCTCGTAGCATAACAAAATTATTTTACTAGTTCAAAGAAAACATCTTAGTGTTTCAGAAACATACATTTTTACTGAAAATAAAAGCTTCAAATTCTCAAAAATATCGTTAAAAAATATTTGCAGTTTTATACAATTAAAAGCACTAAGTCAAAATAGTACAAATTATTTAAAATGAAAAAATATGTTTTATATTCTTATGCAAACAAAATATTTATAAAAAAGTAATCTTTGAAAATTTTAATTTATTTATCACTTTTAATATTTTGTGTTTCGGTGAAATTACAGAGCATAAATAGTAAATTAAAGAATTTTATATACATTATTATGAAACGTTAGACTCTAGAATAAAAAAACAGTTTTATTTTTTAGAAAATTATCGCATTCTTTATTCTTTATTTATATTTTGTTTTCTACTTTTTATAATTAAAAATATTTCAATGTTGCAGTTTCACAGCCATTTGGCTTGCTTTAGTGAGTGTGTTTTGGTGTATAATTAACCCCATTGTTTTAACTTGTATACCGATATAACCATACTGTGTATTTGAAAGAATATTTGGCGATTTATCACCTGCGCTTGGATAATGAAAAATACCTTCGTGTGAATTTAATAGTTGATAATTAAGTTGCAATAAGTAGTAAAATGTCGTATTGTCTTTTAAACACTTCTGTGTACATAATTTGTATAATTCTAGCACATCAGGAAGTGAGGGTAATATCGATGCCAAAATTTCATCTTTAACCCTCTAACCGCGGGTGATGTTTCTATTTTCTTATATAAAACCGCGTCCTATTTATATTCGCCACTTATAGTTATAAGGATTGAATGTCACCGGAATTTAAAAATAAACTTATTTCTAAATACGTAAAATCAGTTTTTTCATGTACATTATAAAAAGAAAATTTTATTTCAAAATTCCGGTGAGAATGGGGCATTTATCGCTTCAAAATATTTCAAAAACCGCAGAACTTTCCGAATGACCTAGTATATGAAATGGTATATGTATTATAATTTGTAAATGAATCTCTCTATTTCTAAAGATAGATTCAACGAAGAAATAGAATCTCCCGATGGTTAAGTACTATACAGATTGTAGGCAACGCCAAAATAGCGTTACCCGCGGTATTGTATAGAATAAGAGAAACGCGATAGGAGCATTACCCGCGGCTGGAGGGTTAAAGACATGAACAAGATTAAGTTAAATAAAATATTGTAAAAATGAACTTTATTTGCAATTTAGAAGCAATAGAATCTTTATAAAAGAGGCTAATCTATTCCAGGACCACATGTTGGCTGTAGATTCGGATTACAGCCAGTACTCGGGGCTATAGCCGAGCGTGGTTCTTTTGAACCCTTTTAACATTTTTTGTTTTTATTTTTTTGTTTTTTTCCATCTTACACTGATGCAGGGGATCTTTGAATCCTTGAAACGGCCGTATGTGTTATAAAGTTTTGTAATTTGCGTGCTTCAACGTTGTTTTTAGCTTTTTCGTATAGATGACATGTTTCATGCGCTCTAACGACGACTTCTTCTAGATCAAAATGATAAATAAACTAATTAAAATCAACATAAATATCCTAAAAACATATACATACCATTTAATAAAATATTTTACTGAAAGTGTTTTGACTCCATATACAAAACTGTACTTTACATATACAACCAAGCGCTTTCGAGCAAATAACCTTTGTTCATCTTCAGGGTTACGAAACAAAATGCAAGTACACAAATGAATACACATTTGTGCATCAAAACACCTTCAGTAAAATATTTTATGAAATGGTATGTATATTTTTTTAGGACATTTATGTTGATTTTAATTATTATTTGAAGTACAAGGTGAATATAGATTCAAAGAGTATGTTTTATCATAACTTAAGTTTTTAATTAGATAAATGAACTATTTTTGCAGAGTTTTGAAAATGATAAACACATATTACGTTATCACGTCTAATGTAAGCAGGTGCTTGAATTGGTCAAACTGGAAAACGTGAAAATTATTTTTTAATTGTTTTTTTAATTTGTAAATCATCGCACGCCAAATTTTAGGTAATTCAAAAGAAGCTGATTCGTGGGCATAGTTCTCGTTTCGCAAATATATTTCTATTGATTCACGGACAATGGTTGGTAAATAAACTCTTGGTGGAAAAAATATTTTACTTTTATTGAAATCAATCTGCAAATGCTCTATTCTAGGTAGTCTAGCCATGGCTGTAGTTCTTCTGTCATATTTGATTTCTGAAATATGTTATTTTATTCTTGTTTTAAATTTTCTGTTTGTCATTCCTATATAGTATTGTAATTCCCATCTGACCTGGAAATGGGATTTCATATACACCTGAGAGTTGATAAGGTTCTATTGGATCTATTTTCCTACATACTATGTTGTGTTTTAATATTGTGGAAGGTTTTGCGATAAGGCAGATATTGAATTTGTTAAGTTTATATTTTAATCTTTCAAAGAACTTTGAAAGATGTGCGAAAAGTGGTGTGTGAAAAGTAAAACTAAACGATTTTGCATTTCATATTGGTCCGATGTAAACGAAATATTTTCTAACATTCTTCCCAGGTCACCCAGGAACTAAGTAAACTTCGGTATCATTTTTTCAACCCTTGGTTACCATTATTTCTGAATATTAATCTCCAGGAGGATAATTATTTTCTCTGCTTGTATGGGCCAGATTTCAACGGGAATTTATTTATTCAACTTAACATGAACTAATTGAGAAATGATAACTAATTAAGATATAGATAAGTAATTAAGATAACTAATTTAGAAATAGATTTGTCGTACCCTGGTAGTAAAAAGTAGAACTAAAAGTTTTTCAGCGTGTGCGCAATACGCCTGCTACACGATGCTGTAGGCAGTCGATACACATGCCGGAGTTTGGTTCGGAAAGAAGTTTGTTTAGAACAGAATGCGTCCCCTGGCAGCGAAAATGGAACTAAAACATTTTGACCGCACGCCTGCTATACGGTGTCGTAGGCAGCGGGGACACGTGTCGGAGGTTCGGTTAGAACAGAAAGCGTCTCCTATCGGTGGAAGATGGAACTAAAATATTTTCTGTCGCGTGTACCGAAAATGACTATTTTTATCGAAACCACAAAAGAAAATTACCGATTTGATTGTCCCAGTCAACGAAATATTCCCATTTTCACTCATCCTCGAATATTAAGAAAACTATTAGAGGTTTCAATTCGAAACTCACAGCATGTATGTAGTGTATTTTTCTGATTCCAAAAATATAAATTTTTGGGAAAATTGTACGATAATTTTCCTTAATTTTTTCTATTAATTGACCCGTCGTGAATCAAATGACCCAGACATTTGAGGGGGTCGTACTGAATTTACTTACGCTTCTGGGTCCGTTGCTGTATTCACTTTCCGATATACGAAAGGATTACCAGAGGAACGGTTTTGTGCAGGGATTTGCACAGTGTTTTCGCATATTTTACTATTTTTTGACGGGACAGGGCAACGCTGGGCGGATCAGATAGTACTAAGTATTTATTTATCTAATAAAAGTTTTACAATGAAAACATACTTGCTTCGCGGGGTTTAAGGTTCTCATAGTTTTATTTTCTGTTCTTGCTTCCTTTAATTAATCTAGATCATAATTGAATTTAAGATTGAAATACTCAATCGTGAAAACAATAACTAAGGTGGAATTAAGAAGTAATTTAAGATAAGATGATGAATTTAATTAATGGTTTTTATAACAAAAGTTTTAAGATTATCCTTTGCAAACAGAATGAATGCACTTCGTTAACTATGATTATGTATTTTGTATATATATTTCTGTAAATAAATTTTGATAATTCTAAATTAAAATTGTATTTCTTTATTTTCGCATCATTTGTTATTTTTTTCTTTTAATGGCTTATTTTACTGCTTAGAATATTTTTAATAATATTAACTCTTCAAGGGAGTTTCTCATTATTAATACTCATAAATTAGGGATTGTTTGAAAATAGTCACAACCCTTTAATTATTAATTTTTAATGTTTAGGTTCACGTGTATTTATGTTAGCTTTATAAGCTCCAACTAGAGGAATACCGTAACTGATTATGCAGTATATTAAAATATATGGCAGATGTTTGGAGAATATATATATATTTGTCGCAGAATTTTATGGAGTGTCCAGTTTTCTCCAGTAATCAAAGACGCTAAAATTGGGTGCACAAATGTGATACTTCCATGCGGAGTATTATTTAAGTTTTAGTTCTCAATTATAATACCATTTTTTTATTTTTTTAATCTTTTCAATTTATAGCAGTTCAATTACCGCCTGTTAATCTGTGTATATTATTATACTAAATATAACTACCTTTTGCAAAAAATAACATAAAAGGCGCATATATCAAACCAGTAATATAATATGTTGCAGCTCAGCAAAATATATAAATCAATTCATGTTAAAAAAAAAAAAATTGAATGGAGGTAGTTAATAAAAGCAATTATCTTTACGAACTAAATGACATTTTAAATTACTTAATTTAGATAAATATATGGTAGCAGAGTGTAAAAATCATAGTAATTGAGAAAAGTTTTATGCGAACAACAATTAAGCCTGTCATACGCAGATTTTAAAAGAATAATTATGTAAAATAAATTGCAGTTATAATCATTAGCAGAAATTACCGTTTCTAAAAATGATTCTATTTTAAACAATATTTTTTACAACTGTGTATATTGTTATGTAAAATCATATTAACTTTGATTGCAAATATTTAATAACAATTTTTCTATTAGGCATTTAATATTTTTATTAATATATGTTTCAGAATTAAACAACTGTATATTATTAGGATTTAAAATTTGTATAATACTAACCTTTTATTAGACACGTATTACATATAGTTAAAGTAAAACAAACGGATATAGTTGTAAATGATGTACAGGGTGATCAGAAAATGAGTATACATTTGAAAAATTAATAATTCACGGAATAATGTAGGTAGAGAGGTAAGAATTGACACACATGCTTGGAATGACATGGGGTTTTATTGTATTCACAAAAAAGTTCATAAAATGGCCGACAGATGGGAGCTTCGTGTGATAAGAAATGCAATAATTAGCATAACAAATTACGACAAAGCAAAGACGATGTTCTTCAGAACGAATGCTCAACATGTCCACCGTCATCCCGCGACAATAGCTGTAGCCGATGGACAATGTTGTGCACAGCACTGTGCAGCATATCTGTAGTTATGGTGAGAAATTGGCGTTGGATGTTGTCTTTTAGCATGCCTATTGATGTCGGTCGATCGCGGCAGATTCCCCATTTTGATAGTAGAGCTTCACTAACATTACCTTTTCTGCTAACGTCAACATGCTGCGATTGCTGGTGCATCTGATTCTCTCTCTCATTACAGCTCCTTTTATACACGATTATCAGGCAGAGTCACTGACGTTATGCTGTTCAATGCCATCTGTCGGCCTTTTTTTAAAACCTTTTTTTTGTATGGTTACAATAAAAATCAATGTCATTCCAAGCATGAGTGCCAATTTTTACCTCTGTACCTACATTATTCCGTGAATTATTAATTTTTCAAATGTATACTCATTTTATAATCCCCTGTACATTTAAATAAATTTTGCAGGTAATTTTTAAGAATATGTTGCTGTTGTTGTTTTATTTATGTATATTTAACTAACATTTCATAACAGAACACTAATATATTTTTTAAAACCTCTCCTTTAATATTCCTATTTACGTTATTTAAAGGGTAAAAAATTACTGTCGTATCATAATAATTCTATTTAAAAAATTAGAAAAACATGTTATAAAATTTTTAGAAAAATGCCGGATATAGTGTATGTTTAATCTGTATTATATGCATCTGTATTTGTCATTAACTTGATACAAATGATTTTTTAATGCTGTATGTAAAACTATGCGGCAGAATACTTTTAAAAGACAATACTAGTAAATTATTTAATAATAAATTATTTTTTAATAATTCTAATACCGAAATAATTTTTCATTTTAATTGCTATGTGTTAATTTTTCTATTTTTAAAAGTAAGAATTTTAAGTAAGAGATTTAAGTAAATTTAAATAACATTGCACTTTGTGGAATAAAATACGAAATACACATTTATTTATTTACTAATAATAATTGTTGCAACCAGCAAATTATGCACATAAATAACTTCGTTTTACAGAGAAATGAAAAGTTTAAAATGGTTAATAAAACAATTATCCTTACAAAAAAGTGATTTTTAAATTTCCCAATATAGACAAAAATAGTGTAGCCGAGTGTACCAATTCTAGTAACTATGAAAATCAGCACATACGAATTGCAGTTAAGTTTTTTCTAGGCATATTTTAAAAGTATAACTATGCAAGAAAAATAGCAATTGTAATCATTTCCAGAAATCGTCGTTACTAACTATGAGGTTTTCTTGAAGCATACATTTCTGAAAAGATATGCTGCGACATTAATGTTAATTCATTATAATTTTAACGTACTATTTTTCAAAATAAAGTAATGGTTAAAAATGCATTTTATTCATTAACTATAAGTATACAAAAGTTTTTATCGTAAACATCAAAAATATACTTCACGAGAAAGAATTGAATTAATAGTGACGCTTTCTTCAAACTGAAATCTTAGAGTGTATATGCTGGGACTTATAAAAGTTAATTCACTATAATTTACCCTTATTATACAATGTATTATTCACAATATATTATTTACCCTGAAAGTTCAAAATAAAAATGGAAAAATACTTTTATTTATTAACTGTAAGTGCATTAATAATGTTATGTAAATTAATAATTAAAATCATACTTTGCGAAAAACAATAAATAATACACGTTTGTTAAGTCAGTAATAATAGCTGTTGCACCTCTGCGAAACATAAATCAGTTCATTTTGAAAATTAAAAAATCAAACGCAGGCAGGTAATAACGCGATTATCTTTACGAACTAAAGTGAAGTTTAAATTGCTCAGTAGAGATGGCAACAGAATGTACAAAATCTGTAATCAAGGAAACTTTACGCGAAAAACTATTAAGCCTGTCATAGGCAGAGTTTAAACGCATAATTATGCAAAATGAATTGCGGTATTAATATTTGCCAGAAATAAACATTTCTAACATATTTTAACAATGTATTTTTATTAAACAGAAATTTCTGAATAGGTATACCGAAATGTATTAAAGTAATTCAGTATATTTTTATCATAATGTTTTGGGAAATAATGTAATAACGGAAAACAATTTTATGTTACATAATCGATTTGCTTTCTTCAAAAATTTCATTGTTGATAATTATAGCCAAAAAGTTTTTATTCTACAACAAACAACAGTAAATTTTTATTTATGGAACTGAATAGTAAGATTTATTTAGAAGACCATTATTATGAACTGGCTCCTTCGCATTTTATTGCTATTTGTTTTAATTATTTAATTACAAAATTACAAAACAATTTTAATGCTTCGACAATTTTCCATAATTGTGTTCTTCATAAAGATAATAGGTAATTTAAATTTTGGTATTAATAAAAAATGTCAGAAAAAGGTGCGAGCGGCAGTTGATTTTTTAAATACATGTACTGAAGTAGCAAAAGCTGTAATCGAATTGTTCAATGGGAAAGTCCTCAAGCATCCTCCATATTCACCTGGCTTGGCTCTCTCATGTTTCCATCTTTACGATTGTTACATAATAATATGCATAGTGTTTCGTTCAAAGTGGACATGGAATCGTATGACAACGTTCCTTGTGTCAAAACCAATATATTTCTCTCGACGAGACGCCAAATAACTTGCCGCACATTGGAAAGAAGTTGTAAAGAAAACGAACATATCTTAAAATCGGGAATGCTCAATTTTCAAATTTGGCATTACATTTTAATGATCCAGGATAGAAAAGAAAATCAGAAGAGCCATGCAATAAAAAAGTAACAACAAATATAAATGGCAATCCTCAACACAATTTGTTTACAAATAAACAAATATATACATATATATTTATATATATGAAACTGCGTGAAAAAGAGATATCCTGGACGTGATTATAATCCAGGGCCTTGTTTTAATATGCCAACGCTTTACTAACTAAACAATCCTGAACAGATTCACCGGACACAATTTACTCAGAAAACCTTGTTGCAATGACTAGCTGAAACAACTCAACAGAATAAACCGCTGGTAAAAGAACTCGGATAAACGTTGGTTACGTAATTACATTTTATTATTTTAAGACAATCATACTGATTGTAAAGAAATCATACGAGTTGTAATTTTTTTCAACTGAGTGAAAAAGTATCCAGGCCAGTATTCGAACTTACGTCCTTGGTTTAAGTTGGCAAAGCCCTATCAACATAGGTAAATCGTTTAAATTCGACATCATAATGCAATGAAATTTGGTCTGTTCAGCAGACAGTTCAGTATCTGAGATAGTTCAGAAGAATAAGCTACTTATTTAAACACAATCATGTTGAAATAAACATAATATGCAAAAAAGCATAACGAAATAATACAATAGTAAAATGGTATTACGTATCCAACATTTATTGAATTTTTTTTTTACCTGCGGTGTATTCAGTTGAGATGTTTCAGCTAACATACCAGACGCCATTGACGAAATGTTGCCTGACTTAATTCTATACGCAGGATTTGTCCAGGATAGCTTGGTTAGTAGAGTGTTGGCAGCTTAAGCCAAGGACCTGGGTTCGAGTTCCGGCCTGGACACATTATCACTCTGTTGGAAAAATTACAACTCGTATGATTTCTTTAACAGTTAGTCTGATTGTCCTAAAATAATAAAGTAGTGCATCATACATCAATTTGTGTTTTTTTCTGTCAAATATAATTAACTAAACAAATGTCGGAAAATTCACAAATTTAAGTTTCAGGAGCACTGCGTAACTATTCTGATGTATATCATGTTAGCCGTGCGACATTGCTGTATATTCAATCGATTATTAATATCGGCTACAATCTGCGTTCTCGAAGAAAGGTTGAAATTAGTTATTACATGAGAATATATGACCTCGTAATTTTTATAAAAAACAGTAAAAGGTGGAACAAAAATCCAAAAAAGCATATTCATGATTTTTCTAATAATATAGTTTCCAAGATAAATGGATTAATGATTGCAATTTCTGAGTTAGGTTGTTTCGTGTAGATTTGATAATTTTATAAATTATTTTGATATTAGAATTTAACAGTAAATTTAATTTGATATTAATAAGAATATATTTCCGGTGATAAAAATTGTTAAAGGCCTTTTATCTTAAACATAATATATTATTATAAGATAATGATTGCAAAATTACAAGAAAATGTATATTGCAATCTATTTTCTAATGATAATACGTATACAGAGAATATTAACTTTCTAAATATGCTTTAAGTATGTTTTAATATGTTTTAAGTACATAAATACATTTTAACAAGTCAATTTCTATTTAAAATATTTAATTATCACTCATTTTATAATCCACATAAGGTAATTCCTGTTAAGTTTAATTCCCCATATTCTGAAATAGTTAAAATTTTATTTTTTGAACATTGGGTTGAATTTAATTTATCGTTAATGAATGCTGCAAATAAGAGAAATATTCTCTGGATGAACTTTTAGTTTTATTTTTCATCACTTAAAACATCAAAGAATCCACAAATAAATTTTTTTTTTGTTCTTTTGTAAATTACTTTAAAAAATGTGGTACTTTGATTTTTTAAAAGACTTTTTTTAATTTAAAACGAAAAGTTTCTATGTAAAAAGTTAAAGCAATCCAAAAATATAAAAATGTCATTCACTATACCATTTTTAAAAATTAAACTTTGTCGAGCAAATGTTTTTGTCATGTTACATTATACGAACTGAAAAAAGCACTAACGTTATTTTCAATCATTATTTTTATTTATTGTACAGTATGCCATAAATGTGTAATTATTTATTGTTGGAAAAGAAATCATTTTCAAAATTTGAAAAGCTTATAAAAACAGAGGTTTTTTATGATAAATAAATGTATATCTATATATATTCAGTAGTAATTTATATCCTAAATATCGTAAATTTCTAATGATGTAAGATTAAAAATAAAAATATCACATTGAAAAATATACATTCATTACAACAATTTTTTACAAAACAATTTTAATTGTATATAAAAATTGTACATGATCATTTAAGATATCTCTCTATGTTCGACATCTTGTTTTTTAAATAATGGAAAAATAAATTTTATAGTTTTTTTAATTAATTAGTGTATGAAAAGAAAATGTCATTTGTAAAATAAATTAATTTTATGGAATTTCTTTTTAAATTTAAAAAGTTTTCAAGGACATAATCGAGCATTAGATATTGCTAAAAAATTTCTTCATGAAAAAATATGATACTTTACAAGATTTTGAAGGAATATACAATATGAATTACTAAGAATTTAATAAAGCAAAATTCAGCCATAAGATATAAATTTACACACACACACACACACACACACACACACATATATATATATATATATATATATATATATATGTAGGATTTCAGTTAAAACACTTCACGTAAATGATCATCAAATGAACTGGCACTGAACTGACACTCTATTATTGTCCATGACTTTGATGCGCGAGTTGTAAATAGTTTGAATCGCGATATTTGGCTAGGAGCCAGTGTTCTAATTTTTATTATGAAGCGATATATAAAAGAAAGATGGCCGGAGAAAGGTATTATTAGGCCTCGCCGTATTGTTGTAAGCTAAATTGTTGTTATATAGTTTTAACCAAAAGTGTGTATATTAGTTGAAATTAAAGTTAGTATTCTGTTGTTCATCGACTATTTGTCATATTGGCTCAGTAAAGTGACCATTTATATATCATTTACTTACATTTATATATATATATATATATATATATATATATATATATATATATACATTAAAATTTTTCATTTTGTTTATTTTCATATATGAGCTGCATACTAATTTATAAAAATAGCTTTAAAATTTTAGAAAATTTTCAAGTTTTAAACCAATAGTTCATTATACTCAGAACACCCCATCAATTAAATCAAACCAAAATTTTCGTAGACGAGAAGTTTTTCGTAAATGATTATTCATAAAAATTGTGTTTCTTAAAAAACGCACTGAATTTTTTTATTCTGAAAATATAGTTAAGCAATTTAAGCAAGTTTTAAAATATTTCATTTAATATAATAATTTGTAAAATAACAAAAGTTACATTAATAAGTATTTATAAGATAAGATAAGAAAACAAAAACCTTTAAAACCTATTCAAACATTTTTTACTGTTTTTAAAGTTTTTATTTTACGCGTTTTAGCAATTGAAAATAGAACGTTATTACAGGATGTTAAGTATGTTATATATTTAAAATAAGAAAATCAGAAATATTAACTGAAAATCTCCGACTATTCTGTTTAGGTTTGGCAATAACTTTATGATACAGCAATGAAATTTAAACACATAAAAACATCTAAAAATAGTCGCATGTTACGAGTGATTTTATAAATATTCTATAAAAAGGCATAAGTTATAGAAATAAATTATTGTAGTATACGGTCTTTCCCATAGGTTCCAAAATGTGCATGTTCTTTTTCATTCGAAACCAAGCATTCCTCATTTTAACGAACTAAACTTCACTGTTCTTAAGTGTTATATGAACCTATATAAGCAGTTTCAAGAACATATTTAAGAAGAACATATTTAAGCAGAACACATTTAAGCAGAGAATTTTTCGTGTTCATTTTCGTGTAAAATTTCTAAAAATGATTTATACCTCAGTAGTAGTGAGTAAACATTTCATTTATTATAAGAAAAGTTTCAGATAACTAAAAACTCGAATTAATAGCTAAAAATGTTTGAGCGTGTAAAGAAAAATATGCATATTTTAATTCATTTGTGTGAACATTAAATTAATGGATCAATCTAATAATATCTCTTCTGATTGAATTAAAAAAAAATATATATATAAATAACATGACAATCAACATTTATTTTGTTATACCAAGCAACAATTTTGACAAAAGTAATATTACCACATTCAACACAGAAAAAAAACTGTCATTTAAGGTATGTAAAATAACTTTCGAAAAATTAAAATAATTACCTTCAGAGCAAATCTAAAAAAAATTCTATGAGATTAAAATAGTTTTAGGTGGGAATAGGATAACAAGCGGTTGCTATGAATATTATGCGTTACCCTTTGATAATTAATTACATAATTCTGCGTTTGTTTTAATTGTCAGATAGTAAAAAATCACCTTGCAACGTGTTTAAACAGAAAATAAATAAACCTAGAAATAGGCACTGAAATTATTTCATTTCATCAAAGAAAAACTCAATTTTCCATGTGATGTATTGACATGAAACACGCAAAGGCCCTATATAACACAGATTTATACAAAATTAATAAAAAATGATTTAGTTGATGTTCGGATTATTTTGATTTTCTTATATTTTACTTGAAGGCATTTGCTGTGAGAAAATAAGTGTTGCATCACGAAATAAACTTCCCGTTTTAATAGTTTCAATATGAAAAGAGGCCATTTTGTTAATATTTTTCTTCGTACGTTTTACAGAAATTAAACTACATATTTTAATAAATTAAAAATACTTTGGTAGCGGAAAGTCTGTTACAATTAACAGTTTTCGAGTGTATAATTAGCAAGAACGAAAAATCATGCGTCAAGCAGAGATTATGTAACACTTTCCAACACTTCCAAAATAATTTTACAAATCATACCGTTTAATAAGCTGAAAGATAACATCTAAGTAAAATATTTGGAAAACGCATAACATATTTAAAAACATAATTTCAGGAATTTCCAACGTATACAATATTCGTAAAAATATGCGAATACTTTTATTCAGCCCTATATATGATCTATAGATTTGTATATATACTACATAGGATGCTAAATTTTAGTTCAGTTAAGAAACGCGTAGCACAGTTTAAAATTCTCTTTCTGGAGTTTCTTTCAATAAACGGAAATGTGTTCACGAACTTTTGTGCTGCCCTGTATATGATCTACAGAATTTATACACACCACGTAATAAACAAAAAGTGAGTTAATTTTAAAATCGCGTTCAGTAACTTAAAATGCACTTCCAGGAATTATTGTTAACAGACAGTAGAGAATTCTTTTGTGTCTTGTAAATGAACGATGACTACTATACACACACTATTCTGTAGTAAGCTTCTTGTAATGCACCTTAGTGATATATATAAATTTCAATGCGTTTTAAATAGTGAAACATTATTTAAATAAACAGCAGACGATTTTTCTCCATAGACGTAATGTAACGGAATTCTTTTGACTGTCCCTGTAAAGTAACTCTAAGTGCTATGCACAGCCTATTCCATATTAAGCTTCTTCTAATGCACCTTAGTGATATATATAAATTTCAATGCGTTTAAAATAGGGACACATTATTTAAATAAACCGCAAATGATTTTTCCCCATAGACCGCAATGTAATGGAATTCTTTTGAGTGTCCCTGTAAAAAAACTATAAGTGTTACACACTTCCGTTTAAATAAGGAACATGCTATGGATAACGACAATAATATATAAAAATTGCAGAGCAATCTGAGCATATTTCCGGGAGTTAGAGCACGGACAGATGGCCATACGGCAGACAAACCGAAGTCATAAACACTTTTCAACTAGGTTGGAAAGTGTTAAAAAGAAGAAAAAAATCTCACTTGACTGCTGTACTTTCAAACGGCGTAATCCATTTAAAAAATATTATTAATAAATTTGCTTTCAAAACAAATATTTTTGAAACTTCAAATGTGTTTACAAGTGCGCATCGGCTTAGCTATTCGAAGAACGAGAAAAACAAAAAATACCACACCGAATTTATGTATATTTTCCTTTTTGACAGTCTTGGAAGTTAAGGTAGCTTAAACTCGGACCAGAGCAGAGTAATACGCAGTGGAATGTGTCATTGTACCAGCCGATTAAAGAGTTCAAAACAGCGTTAGATTTTCTTAATTTATTTAAAATCACATCAGGTCTTTGATGTTGGACCTTAAATACGCTGAATATTAAAACAATATAAGAAATATATTCAGAATCGGGATTATACATTAGACGGTGAAATACCATAAAATATAAAACAGAACATACAAACCGAAGTCATAAACACTTTTCAACTAGGTTGGAAAATGTTAAAAATAGCATATTTCATTCACTATTATGCATTTTAATAAATTTTATATGTTTAATGAAACTATATGAAATTGATTTTTAAAAATGTAAACACGATAAACGAGTGCCATATTGCCTTACTATTACCATATATATAAGAAACATTCTTCAGTGACGTCTTTATCTCTAAATTCATTAATTTTACTATCTGCAACTTTTTAAAAATTTAGAATGGCAACATTCTTCCATTTGTTTATTGGGCGTTATAGTTTGTTGAATAGTTTGGCGTTAGTATTTTTTTATGAAATGCGGGCAACGGGATAATGAAAACGTACTGAGGCATTTTTCACAACATAATTTTAAGATTATCGTGATAACCATTAGAGTGCAATTTTAAATTGAGGAAAGAACTATGCACATATATTGATTTTTAATTGCTACAACATGCTTGAATAAAATTGTTTTGAGAAAAATTATTACGTGTGAAGTTGAAAGAATTTTTTCAGGCAGATAGGAAAACATGCTGCTATATGAACTACTCCTGAAGTACACTAGTCGTTGGGGGCCAACGTAATAATTACCCACCATGGATATGCATAATATAAAATATGAAAATAAAACACGTGTAAACTAGTTATAAAATGCATTGCAATTGGAATACAATCGTGGCTTGATGACGTCATAAACTTTAAATGCTCTATTACTGAATTGCGTAAGAGAAACATCCTTATAACTCTAAAAATGATAATCATATTAACTAATAGTTTCCTGCATCAGAATAAGAGTCTCTTTTCCAATTAAAACATATAGACCGGGAGGCGGCAGCACAGACAATCACCTCATCGAGTTCACGGCTGAAATTCCAGAATTAGTTAAAACTCGATTCGCATATTAAAACGCAATCGGTCTGCCAAGTCATATCTTGGTGGAAAACACCCGAAAACCCGATTTTAGTGGTTGACTCGTAGGTTTATTATTGTGTTTTCCTGCACCCAAAAGTATGAAAACATGGAGAACTGGGTACGGCGCAAACTATCTCTGCGGCCTTAAATGTTAAAATTTTGGAATTTGTCTTTATAAATTTAGTAATTTTCTTCCTTTTTAAGGTTTCGTTACTTAAAAAGTAAAAACGGAACCATTATAGGATCACTTCTGAGTCTGTCTGTCCGTCTGTCGGAGCTTTTTTTCTCGTAAACTATGGGACGTGGAAAGTTCAAACTTGGGAAAGTTATAAAGCCTTTTTACCCACATATTTTCAGAATATTAGCCATTCTCAAATATGTTTTAGAAAGATATGTTTTGAAAGAAAAAAGTTTTCTTTTTGTATATCGTTTGGAGTATCGTGTGAATGATATCGTAATACCGAACTCAAAAATATATTTATTTATATTTTAAGTATTATATTTTCAGAGATACCCTTACAAAAATTTCTTATAGAATTCTATAAAAAATATTTATAGAAAATGCATTATAGAATCCTATAGAAGTATGGCCCGTTTTTCTATAAGCTTGTTTAATCTAAAGCTATAGAAATATCTGTGGAAGTTCAATAGAAATGCCTATAGAAGTTCAATAGAAATGTCTGTAGAGCTTCTATAAAAATATCTATAGAAAAAATATAGAGCTTCTATAAAAATATATATAGAATCCAGGCGGTCACCCTCCGAATTAGTAACACCCGCTCGATGCTGCATGACTTCAGTGATCGGGCGAAGAACCAATACTCCCGGTACGATACAACCATTGACAATTCCAAAACTCTTATTACACTATTTAAACTTTCTTTCTTTTGTGATTTGCATTCCCAATCATATATAGTCTTGTAAAAATATTTAAAAGTCTAATAAATTATTTGTTAAAACTGAAACAATTGTTTAAATATGTATACTTCAGATTAAAATATTTGAATAAAAATTACAATACTATTAAAGTGAATAAAGTTTATTAAATTAGATGGATGATTTTATAAATTTAACAACAAATTAATAAATTATTATAAAATTAACCAACAAATTAAGGAGTTATAAGGAAATTAATTAATCATGATTTAGTTCAGTAGTTCGACTGATATATTCGACTGACATTGACAATTGAATTACAATGTATTAGAATTGAATTAAATTATATATATATAATCATATTAAATCTATGGAGTACTATTATATATTAAACTGATGTATTACAAAATTTATTATTATTTTTTATTTTAATGTATAGTTAAAAATAAATTTATTTATAACTATACATTAACATTAAAAAGGAACAGCTTTGGGATTAGCCTGCTGTCCGTCATCTTGTTTTTTAAATCAAAATATATTTGTTTTGTTTCTCATTTCCAAAATAATTTTCATACATATTTACTTATTATAAATGCTTTTATTTAATTTTATTGACTAATTTATTTATATTCCTTAATAAAAGTTAAAATGTTTTGATTTAACTTGATTATGTCAGAAACAAAACAAATGTTTTGATTTATCGCCCGCGAACAGCCATCTCATTTTTTAAATCAAAACATTTTAACTTTTATTATTAAATATATATAAATTAGTCAATAAACTTAAATAAAGTGTCAACAATAAGTAAATATGGAAGAAAATTATTTTGGAAATGAGAAACAAAACAAATATGTTTTGATTTAAGAAACAAGATAGCAGACAGCAGGCTAATCCCAAAGCTTAGCGCCCCACCAGTGGCTGAGAGGTGCTGCTCTCAAAGTTGGTAGACGGAAGGTGCTGGGATCAAACTTTTGTTGCGCTCGTCGACCTAACCGTTCGGAGTGTTCCGTGGTTTTCTTCGAACCTTGCAGTAAATACGGGTTAGGATCCCTTAGAAAGAATATCCCCCCACGGAGGGCACTCTCTCTAGGGCCTATATCCCTCGTGTAGATAATCGGCCGTCACAAATCAACCAACACAAAGCTTAGTTAATCTATAGAATCATTAGTCCATAGAACTAATTCTATAAGGTTTATAGTACTCTATAGAAAAACTGTTCTATAGAAAAAAATCTACAGAACTTCTATAGAAACATTTTCCTTAGAAAAAGTATTCTATAGAACTCTTCAAAACTCTATAGAAATAGTATTCTATAGAACTTGTATAGAATTCTATAGAGTTCTATACAACTCTATGAAATATTTTCGTAAGGGTATCGTCGAAAATGCACTGCAAAAATGTGGCCACCCCCCACCTCTCAGTTTCCGAATATACTGAAACTAAAATTATGAAAAAATTAGGAGTAGTAGTACTTTAATTAAACCTTGCAGGAAAATTATAGCGAGTTTACTAGGTAACATAGTTTTTGAGAAAACGCATTTTTCCGTTACTCACAAACTGCACTTTTCGGGCGGTCAGAGGGGGAGTTGACGGGCGCACAATTGGCGGTAATTAGACCAGCTATTGAATAAATTACTTGATTTATATATATATATATATATATATATATCGTGTAGGGTATCGTTCAAAAGATCTCGTAACATCGAACTCAAATATATATTTGTTTTAATTTTAGGTATTATATTTTCAGAGATATCGTCAAAAGTATACTGGGAAAATATGCTCCCCCCTCTTCTATTTCTGAAACTACGGAAACTAAAATTATGAAAAAATTAAGGGTAGTACGAGTTTAATACTTAATAAATAGTAATTGACAAATTTAATGTACAGAACCCTTTATCTGGGAGTTATACTCGCACTTGACCGATTTATTTACAGTGGGTGCATCTAAACTAATAAAAGAAAGTTTCGCTCTGTCTGTGTGTGTGTGTCTGTTGGCGATGGCTAAGAAAATCTGGCCCACCTAGAAGGCTGGAAATTTAAATTTAGGTACTCCAAACCCTCTCCTGGTGCAACATTACTTCAGAATTTTAATATTTTAATTACTTTCTGAAATATTAATTAAAATGCACGAAGAACTCTCATTAAAAATACGCTTTTATTCTCTTGGGTTGGTTGGTTCACTGGTTGGTTGCATCGATTCTTCACAGAAGTAATTAAATAAACCAGAGTAGCGATGCACAAATAGCGATTTCTAACTAAATAGTGTCAACATGGATTGAAGTTATTAGCGTAGAGGAGCCATGCGAATGTCACGCCACCTGTACATGACAAATTACACATACGTCCCACTGATTGAAATATTTTGCAGGCATATTTTTCTTCATGACAATTAGTCGGGTTTAAGTTTTTTTTTTACAGGACATTTATTATTATGATGGAGATTGTTAATACAGAAAACTTTATTTAACAGATTTTTTTTTTTTTTATATTTGCGGGAATTAAGAGGGACAAGGGTCTAATTACATTTAAACTTCAAGGTGTATTTCTAGAAAGCAGTTACCAGAATTTCCGAATAGTAGTGTAAAAGTAGTAAGCCAAATTTCAAATTAAGTTCCTAGCTTAACCAAATGAATCAATCATTAAAGATGTATTGTGATCCTCCTAATTAGTTATTTGCTGAAGGCCACTTGAACAACCCCCCCCACCCCTCCCGGACCGTCCTTCAAGGATTTTTCTCTAACTCTGCTCCGTTTCCATATCTCAGCAACTATCTTTCCGATTTCAACGCAAGTGATTTCAAACATTATAATTAATTTAATAGTCACCATTTATAACATTAAACTAAATTTATGAGAAGCGGTTACCACTATTTACGAATAACAGTTTAAGCCAAATTTGAAATTAAATTCAAAGCTTAAGGAAAAGAACGAATTTTGAAAGATGCATAGTGGTCCTCCTAATTAGTTATTTGCTGAAGGCCACTTGAACACCCCCCCCCCCACCCCTCCCTGCCCGTCCTTCAAGGTTTTTTCTCTAACTATGCTCCGTTTCCATATCTCAGCAACTATCTTTCCGATTTCAACACAAGTGATTCCAAACATTATAATTAACTTAATTGTCACTCTTTACAACATTAAACTAAAATTATGAGTAGTGGTTACCACTATTTCCGAATAATAGTTTAAGCCAAATTTGCAATTAAGTTCAAAGCTTAAGCAAACGAACGATTTTTGAAAGATGCATAGTGGTCCTCTTAATTAGTCATTTGCTGAAGGATACTTGAACAACCCCTCCCCCCCCCCCCGGCACTCCTTTCAAGGTTTTTTTCTCTAACTATGCTCCGTTTTCATATCTCAGCAACTATCTTTCCGATTTCAACACAAGTGATTCCAAACATTATAATTAACTTAAATGTCACTCTTTATAACATTAAACTAAATTTATGAGTAGCGGTTACCACTATTTCCGAATAATTGGGTAAGTCAAATTTGTAATTAAGTTCCTAGCTTAAGCAAACGAACGAATTTCGAAAGATGCATAGTGCTCCTCTTAATTAGTCATTTGCTGAAGGGTACTTGAACAACCCTCCCCCACCGGTCCCTCATTCAAGGTTTTTCTCTAACTATGCCCCGTTTCTATATATCAGCAACTATCTTTCCGATTTCAACGCAAGTGATTCCAAACATTATATTTAACTTAATAGTCACCCTTTATAACATTAAATTAAATTTATGAGTAGCGGTTACCACTATTTACAAAATAAGAGTTTAAGCCAACTTTGTAATTAAGTTCCTAGCTTAACAAAACGAACGAATATTTATGCATGCATAGTGGGCCTCCTAATTAGTCATTTTCTGAAGGACACTCGAACATCTCCTCCCTTCTGCTCCTCACTCAAGGTTATTTTCTCTAACTGTGCCTTATTGCAATAACTGGGCTAATAATGTTCCAATCTTCTTGAAACCAGCTCAATTTTGTAGTGCGCCTACTATACAGTAACGTAGGCAGCGGGGACCTGTCTCAGAAGTTCGTTCGGAAAGAGGTTTGTTTAGAACAGAATGCTCCCCTGGCGGTGGTAGGGGGAAATAAAAGATTTTCTAGAGCGTACGAGCATGCATGGTATATGGTTCCGAAGCCATCGTAGACCTTGGCCAGAGTTCCGTTTTTTAAGAGATTTAAGTTTATTACAAGGGCTCGGGCAACGCCGGGCGGGTCAGCTAGTATTTAATAAGGGTAATCAAGACCGTTAACGTATATGAGAAATTTGGAAGAGTGAGATGCAAAATACTTTATACACAGTGTTCTAATAGTTGTTAACTGGTGGAATTTCAAAACATACGAAGATTGATTAAAATATTAGATTCAAATCATATTTCAACTGAAATATTCGAATATAATCGTATTCAAGCTAAACTTGAAATAATCTCTTATACTTAACTCACGCGAGTTTTAAAAGGTGAAGCTGGTTGTCTTATTTATTTACACGAAGAGACAATGTTGCTATGAGCTCTTGAAAAATCGATGAAATATTATCTTTACGCGAATAACGATTTGGCATGAAAAAAACCGTACCGATTTATGTATTTTTTTATCATGACATAAACTTTCATTTTATTAAAGAGGAAAATGTTGCTTTTTATTCTTTATATGTGCATTTCAGAACAAAAATGATTATTTATGCGAATATTCCTGGAAAATTCATTGAAAAAATAATTGGAATTTACTTGAATACTAGTTTGATTAAAAAAATATTTTATGAAAGTGTGGATAGATGTATAATAGTGTGAATAGATGTAATATATGACATAGATGTAATAGAACAATATATGGCGCATCAACGCGCTTTCGGGATGAAAGAAGAAAAATTCTGTAGATCAAGAAAAGTTTTACTTCTAAGTATTATACCCAGTTAATAAAAAGAACAAGAAAAAAATCATTCAAATTGAATCAAACAAAAGTAAGCAATTTCGGTATTAAAAAAAAAAAATTCTCCGTTTTGTAGCTAAAGGAAGTTTTAAATTAGCATGCAAACATTAGTGCTAATTAAGTTTAACCACCAATAGTGCTACATCCCGCTCAAAGACATAGACAATAAATAGAATATATTTTTCAAGTTTCATATATTAAAATTATAAAAAAAAAAATTGTTTATTTTTGGAAGTATCGGAAAACTGAAGATGCCCCAAATACTCCATATTCGTGAAACAACCGTTTACATAATAAAGATTTTTGTGTTTTTCTTAAACTGACATTTTGTTGATTTTGTAGAAACTAGAATTCTCTTAAAATATTACTTTTTCTAAATGGTAATATTTTACATTTTACATTTTCCTTCTTTTAGAAGATTTGAACTTAAGCTACACTTAGACCCTGATATATTTTTTCTTCAAGTGATTTTCTAATCTGGAATTTTATGGCAATGATATAAAAAAAAAGATTAATTATGATTCACCAATCATATTATGCAATTAATTCTAAGACAACGGGTATAAGAACCTTTTTTTTTTTTTTTTTAAATGTTCTTATTTTCATTTAAAGTTTTAAATTTTATAAGAATATTTAACACAGCACAAATCATGTTAACTCATCATTTCATGTTGCTATTATTAATGTTACATAAATCACGACTTAAATATTTCAAAATAAACTATTTTAAACTGTCCCTAAATATTAAACTGGAATAATTATTCTATATATAGAAATATGACTTCCGTGTTCTGAGATGATTTCAATGAAATCCCTCAAGTATACGTTAAGACATGTACGCATGCATTTATCTGTAATGTTAAAACTGTTGGTTACGTCATCATAATATTGAAACATCATAACATATAAAAACTTAAATTTCTAAGTTACAATACTATAAGACTTTTAGTTAATTCAGATCAGAAATTGTTTTGTACTTTATTTTCCTTATATAAGTATTGAATTTCATGGCTGCTGTATCATAACTTGTTTAGCGACAGTTATCGAATAAATTTTAAGTAATTAAAATATTAAAGATTGTCTTTAAAATTATGTATTAATTAAATAATATCAACAAATATTTTCAATTTTTTTCATTACCCATAAATACAATTTTAAGTCATTACTTCAGTAATATTGGCATTTTCTTTCAAATATTTCTAATATTAATCTATTGTTCTTGCTACAATGATATTTCATGACAAAGGTATTTTCCTATTCATATTTCCAATGTAAATGAAATATTTAAGGAGCATGGGTACTTCGTTTCAAATATGACTGATGAGTGTAATACTGACGTAATGTTGAACATTTTGTCTATTTTGACCTATTAATTGTAAATATATGTATGGAATAACAAATTTAAAATTCTAAAATTCTGAATTACTTTGATGTCACTTTTTTCAGTTTAGGAAATCAAATTTAGATTTATTTTTTTGACATTGAAAAAAAAAACAAAAAACAAAAAAAAACAAGAAACGTATTTAATCTCATTTTCAAAAGAAATCTCAAGTATGCACTCTAGTCACGTTCAGTTTAAGCTTATGTTTGTTGTCAATTAGCAAAACTGATTGTTTTCCATGTTTCAAGTCTTCTTTACTGAAACTTATTTTTTTTCTTTTACGTCATATCCTTTCTAATATTTTGGCTGTTGCTTTTTGTCAAATTTAAAATTAATTATTATTACTTTTACATTTCATTGTTTGTTGTTGAATTGTTTGTTTTTAAAATGTTAAATAGTTTGTTGTGAAACTGTTGTAAACCCCATACTTAGGTTCTGGGGATTTTTCTTCGCCCGATTATATGCGTGAAGGATTTGGGTCAAGATGGGGCGGAAGACCACTCCGCGGTGGTATTTCTACTTATGTATAAGCTTAAAAATTCAAATTTTCCATCTCAACTGTCATTCAGTATTAAAATCAGAAATATAACATTGATTAGTATAATATTTCCTCGGTTCATACAGTATTGCCACATTAAAAAATTTTGTTATTTGAAATATCAACCACTTTTTCAGAAGAGTAATTTTTGATTTATTTAATGTGGTTTTTGCTTTATTATTTAGTAATTAAATTAATTAGTAAAGCGAAGATGACTAATCGGAGAAGTGATAAATTTTTAGAAAAAAAATTTGCCTAGTCTAGCAACAGTGCCTTCATAGCATTATAATAATTCAGAGCATATTCATGTTCTGTACTAATTTAAAACTATTTTCAAACAGCTTTATCTCAATAATTGTCTAATTCAATTGTTGCTTTTTACTTGTTAAGGATGTATTGTTTTATTTATAACTGAGTTACATATTTTTTCAAGCAACTGCAGTAATTGTATTTTAGATTTTTTAAAAAAATACATAACAATTTTCTTGAACATTGACATAAGCTAACAGTAGTAGTGGTGTCCGCTGTATCAGTAATGGATACTTTTAAATCTGAACGAAAAATAGTCTTTGAATGTCGTACAGAGGTTCGCGCTCATCGCGGATTTTCTAAAAGAACCCTCAATTTTTACGCACTAACTACCGAGATTTTGAGCCATCATTTCCGGAGCGAAGTGATTTTAGCTCAAACAGTGCGACAGTGCAGTCCTCTTATCGTGATTTATTGCAAGTTAGAATAATTGTAAACCATTGTTTATTTGTTTGTTATGCCTGCTTTTAAGTTTTTGTTTTTATATGTTGCTTTGATATGACTAAAATTGCTACGCAGAATTCATGTCTTGTGTGTATTTTTTAATTTTCTATCAAATTGATGCATTTCTTATGGATGTTCACTACTGGTAACCAACATATCACCGTAACCCTTAGCGGACAAACCTGTTCAAATCCGGAATCTTGATGACAAGAAATGTCGTGGAGAACTTTGCATGGAAACTGAGATCGGAATTCATTTGGAAGGTCTTCTTTTGTGGATGATTGACCAGAATGCAAATGGTTTAAGGAAACTTAGGAAATGTCGAAAAATGTAAACGATTGTCCCTATTTGTAATTTTAGAAAGAATGCATTTATTAAAAAGAATGCATCACAAAAACACAATTTTAATAGCAGAAGAAGATATATGTGTCTTCTCTCATTTTATATATTTTTAAGATTAAAATGGAGACAATCAGTTTTTATAGGCTTTTTTACATTTTAGACATTTGTCGAGAACTTATGCTAAGATTCATATATGCAACATTTTTTCTAAATTATTTTGGATCTATATGGGGCACGAATTGGGATAGATTCGTCGAGCTTGTTTGTAACTGTATATTGATTTTTAGAGCCGCGTGAGAAACGGGTTAATATTTGTCGATTGGTTTAAAACTTGGCACGAATAATTTATTAATGAAATAATTTATTTTTAAGGAATAAATTTAGAAGACGCTGCATAAAATATCTGCAATTTGAAAAAATAAAGACCACACTAATGTTTAGACATAGATCTACGTAGAATTGATTTAGTGCAATACGTAAATATTTAAATTCAAGAAAATCTATAAACTTATAGTCCTAAAAAAGGGGATAACAATCTTTATGATTTTGAGAGATATTGAAGTGAACGTATGAAGAATGTGACAATCGCTGGTTAATTTTGCATGAGGCAAATTGCTAGACTTTAAGGTTTCATTGAATTTTCCTTAATTCTTCACGTTATATTATGTGAAACTTAACGATTATCTTGAATAAAATCTTTTCAATAAAAATATTAATGTGTTATAAAATTATAATTAGAAGGAAAAGTGCTTACTCTAATTGTACATCTACTGTTAGTTCGTAATACTTTACCGTGCTATCCAAAATTGTATCCATATTTTTGCTTTTTTTTTCGAAAAACAATACCTGCATATGTGTACAGTTTGTAATACTATATCGAAGCGCTACATATTTTGGTAAAAACATGAATTATGAAATTTATTACGTAGGAATTTTATTTTTAAAATTGTTAAAAATAAAATTATTTTTTATGATTAACGTAAATAGAATTATGTTCATATACAGAAAGAAATGCGCAGAATATTTGTAATATTTCTCTTTTTCTGAGAGTGTGAAAGTCGATTTCAAACTAAAACGCCATACTCATATCTATCCCCTTTTAAATCTTCTATGAATAAAGCCTAATCTTATCTTTTACATAACTTTCAATACAAAAAGTAAAAATCTACATATTGCAGTCGTCCGAAGGAAAGCAATTCAGTAAAACTGAGGAATATTTTCACCGATCATGACCTGCAAACGCCAAAACCAACCCTCGTTCAACTGAGTATGTGCACAGGACAT
This sequence comes from Maratus michaelseni, assembly GCA_963931845.1. Classification (NCBI taxonomy): domain Eukaryota; kingdom Metazoa; phylum Arthropoda; class Arachnida; order Araneae; family Salticidae; genus Maratus; species Maratus michaelseni. Next base: position 170,599,601 of record OZ007591.1, read on the forward strand.
ATCAAGGTCTCCACCGAGGTCGTCGGCCAACTTCATCCTAATTTACTTATTAAAAGCAGAATCTCATCTCGTGAATGAAAACAATATTCTTTACCATGCAAATAGAAAAAATTATTAATGTAAATATCGATTTATAAAAGTTGCTATTAAAAATTACTGAAGCTATTGTGACTAGAAAATGGAATGGTGCTCTTCTAGAAACACATCCTTGAGCGTCTATTTTTAATAATAGGATACTTTTTTTTAACAGACAATGTTTTAATAGATTTTAATAATATAATTTTTTATAAGATTATCCGTGACAATTTGAATCCATTCTCTGAGAAGACGGGCTAATAAAAAGTAAAGGTTTAGTAGGATATCAGGGATGGAATGTAAAAGCCTCTTATTCATGTAACACATATATTTAATGGGCTTGAAATCGTGTAACCTTAATGGCCATTCCTTACGAAGCAATGTCTTTGTTTTTAAGCCTTGAACAACAATTGAAACACTGAGAGCTCTCGTATTATCATTTATAAAAATGGAATCACGACCCATAACTGCAAGAAATGAGCAATTATATTAAATAAAGATGTCGTCTGTAAGCCTCAGTGTGCATTTACAGGAGCACCACGGGGGTAGTGGAAATCACTGCAGCCGTTGTCAGAATCTCAGACTAAACGATTAAACCCCTAGATTTTATATAGTAGATCCTTTAGTAGTATTTCTGTAACCTCTGTCTATGTATGCGCTTCCGAATCGTCAGGGCGTCAATGGTATGAAAATTAGTCGTATTGCATAAAACTATGTATGTAGTCGTCAACCGGTATGTAGTAACCTGCGTGTAGTCGTCAACCGGTATGTAGTAGTAACCTGTATGTAGCCGTCAATAAATAGTTTACAGAAGTAGAAGCTCTATCTGTCATTTATGCTTAGTTTTGTTTTATTTGCCGAATATGCTAATTTTGTTTGCAGTTTCCTTTTAAATAACTGACATAGAAAACCCTATAAAATGGTTTGTAACCTGTAAAAACAAAATAAAGTAAAATAAATAGTTAAAGATTGGAATGTCCTATAGTTTAAAAATATTGTATTCTGTTGGTAAGGGCAGTAAAACTTTTAAGCGGCTTTATTGTCTTTATTATTTTTAAGTTTACATTTGAATATTAAATCCAATTATACACTACAAATAAAAGCGAATCAATAATTGCGTTTTAATTTAGTAAATTAAAAATAATATTACTATTACTTATGGCATTTTACGTTACTTTCGTCCAATTATAAGATTTCTCAGTCCAATTAGATTTTCTACACCTAAATTAAGTGAAATAAGACAAATCACTTAAGCCAGATTAAAAAAAATAAAGCACATAACATACGATTGTGTTAGAATAAAATATTAAACTTAATTGATTGTTATATCAGTATGAATAACAAAATAATTATTTTTTATTACTTTTTATGTACATTCGATATATTTCAGTTTTATAATGATTTTCTTCTATTCCTGAATCGAACTGTGAGATAATGATATCATTAAGAATATCGTTAAAGAACGGAAACAACACAGCACATTGTAACAGCATACAGCACAATTCGCTGGGCCGCATTAATGAGATAGAATAATTTTTTAAAAAATTCCAGAAAAGAATCAATTAAATATTTCATGGATATTTTGTTGTTAAACAAATCTTTTTAGAAAAATAGGATAAAGGAATAAAAATTCTTGAAAGTATGTGCAAAATATGCGAAAATTGAGAATTGATACGTATGTTCTAAAACTGTTGAATGATTGCCTCTACATCAACACATCAACTCCTATACGCGTAAATAAGATTGTGATCGCAGTTCAAATTCTTCAAAATTACCCGAAAATAAATAAATAAATAAAATAATTTAACAAATTACAATAACCATTTGGAAAATGTTACGAAAGCTTTAAAAAAAAGTAAGTTTCGTAAAAGTCTAGATCCCTAACTAAATTACATTTTTGGATAATTTTCGCCTCTGGATAATTAAACTGGTGGTTGGAATTCCAACAGTGTTTAGCTATTGTAAATTTCTTACATTCCTGCTTTCTAACAAAATTTTGGGGTTCTTTCAGCCTAATTCTAAGAGCACGCTTCGTCTGCCCAATGTCAGAGAGGCCGCACTCACAAAAAATTCTATAAATGTCCCAGATATTATGATCGTCAAATGGATCTTTAAGACTGGAGAAAGAAACTTTATTGGTTGGAGAGAAAACAGCATTGAAAATAAACCTGTTTAGAATACGAGAAATTTGTGTACTGATTTTATGAAAATAAGGTAAGACAATAACATTTTTAAATTCTTTATTTGCTGGAATAGAATCAGTGATTGTCGGAGGTTTAGATTAAAATACGGTTAATGATATCCAAGCTAAATCCACGATCGATGGCGACTAATTTAATATAGTTAATTTCATTGCTAAACAACTCAGAATTTGAACAAATTGTATGTGCACGGAAAATAAGAGTAATGAAAGCTGCCATTTTTTGATGTGGGGGATGATTAAATCTATAACGAGGGGCAAACTTACTGCAAAAGGTTTACGGTAGACTGTCGTCAAAAATTCCGAATTTTTGACGACAGTTTACCGCTCTTTGAACCCATTTTAATTATTATTTTTTGATTGAGGAAGAGGATCCAAGAATCATCGGAACGGCCGTATGTAATTTTTTGTGCTATTTTTTTCATATTTGTGCGTTATAACGTTGTTAATGATTTTAGTTTATGAATTAAAATTCGCACAAAGTGTTTGCTTTTTGCTCATTTTCCCAATGCTTAAGAAAAAAAAAAAAAAAAAAAACCTTACGTTTAATATTTCATTTTGATAAATATCGGGAAGCGTTTTCATGTAAAACATATAAAATTAGTATGTTGCTTATACAATTAGAAATCATAAGCTTCCTAGACACAAATATGTATAGAATGTACAGATTGGTAAAAAATTTGGATTAATACATAATTTGATTGAAAGGTTGAAAACTAAAAATATATGACGAATCACTTCAATAATCATACCTACAAGTGTCATGATTTTATGTTTAAAACTATGTCAGAAAATTTCGCGTTTTTGAGAGGGGAAAAATTACATTTTGAAGCCTTAAAAGCTCCTGGGTTTGGTCCCGGCCTGGACATTTTTTCGCTCAATTGGAAAAATTACAACCTATGTAAAACATATTTCTTCTTTTACACTATCTAGAATGCTATCGGAAGTGTATCAATGCGCATAGAGATTTTTTTTTAGAATTAGCGAGGGAGATTGTTTAAAAACATCAAAACAAAAGTTTGCGGGAACATAAAGTCATGCAACAAAGAATATTAGCAGGAAATATTTAAATAAATGCAACTGCAATCTTCATTATTTATTGGAATACTTTCAAAAAATATTTAGAGTTTTCCTAATACAAAGACTACTTCTTGTAGAAAATTATTTATAAAATTTGTATTAAACCTGAACCTTAAAGAAAGTTTTTTACTATCCAACATATCCCAATTTTTAATATTGAATATCTCATAACTAATCATCGAAATTTTTTTTAACTTATATGTAGGCTAATTTAAGGCGATTTAAATATATATGTTTATTTTTTCCTCAGCTCGACAGTGTGAAATTCTCTGAGTCATTTTTAATGAAGTGTTTTTTAATTGAACAGTTTTTCCTTTTTTTCGATCAATGAATTACATTTTGAGTTGTAAGCAAATGTATTCTCAGGACGACAAATTTTCCCTTTGATACGTCCAAAAATTCGGTTCAAAATGCCCAAGTTAACAGCATTTTCTGAAATATCTTCAGACTTTATGGAAAAATGGGAAACAAATTCTCGATTACAAAGTTTCTGAATGCGAGCAGCTAGCAATTCTGCCAGATTCATGTGTTTTGCAAACAGAAAAAAATTAAAAAGTGAGTCAATAAGTAGCCAGTTTCGATTTGAAAACAGATTTCGATTTGTCTTTACATTTGTACTCTAGTATCAAAATTAGACAATTTTATTGAAAATTTCAAAGTTTGTTGCTATTTCAAAATGGAGACGGCACCGTAAGCTTATTCTTTAGGTAATTTCTAATCGAAAAGCTACATTCGTTTTACTTCCGAACAATTTGGCAACAAAAATTTTGGGAGTGTTTTTTATTATACCTACTATACATTTATTAAATTTCAGTTGGGTCGGCCAGCGACAAAGTAAAATTTTGATTTATTTAATTTAACATTTACCACACTTTATATGCGTTTACATTACAGCGTTTTTTCAATTGTTTTAATAAATGTCTCTTCTTATATTTGTCCAATAGCTAATGCCTAAACCATAGTTTTAGAGGTATAGTTACAATTGAAAAAAATGTTTCGAATGTTGTTCTTCAGTATATGAAAATCCATTTAGTCAAAATACTTCATTTAAAAATATACAAAATTTAGTTAGTTAGAGGTTACTTAGGATATATAAATTATATTAAGAAAATTTCCCCTTACGTAATGAAGAAAAACAGTAAAAATTCCTTTTTTGTATGAAAAAAAACTGACTGAGTGAGTTTGTTTTAAGGCATGCTTTAAGGTATCTGAGGTTACTTTAAGGCAAACTTTTTTTGGGGGAAAAAATTCGAAAAAAGTTTTTTTCATGTTTTTACTCCTTAAACCCTCACAAACTTTGTGGTGAAGCAGTTTTTCGAAATTCGTATTGGTTCAGAAGTTATCCCCCTTCTGGTGTTGCAGTGAATATGCTCATTTTTAGCGTATTGTGAGCGAAGTCCAGGAGGGCTCATTATACGGGAATGGTATAGATGATTTTATGTAAGTTGAAAATTGTCACTGCTATCTATGTTTATTTAAAAGCGTTGTAAAACATTAAACCTATTTTTCTCGAAACTCTGTTTTACAAATCGGTACCAGGTAGAACTGGAGATTGGACCAACCGATTTGGTTGAAATTTCTAGCATATACTATTTTATAGTCCCTCACGGACGCGTTTTTCAATATTCGAACTGTAAATATTTTTTGCGCTGTTTAAATCCGAAAATTTAGTCTAAAATCGACAACTTGAAATGTGAACTTCCGCTATTTTCTTGTAGATCGAATAATTGATAAACCCATCCGAGAAAGACTACAAAATGTCGTAACTTTTAAGGTTTTTTGGGCTTTTTTTGTTGTTACAGAGAAATAGATTCCGCGATTCATCTGGTACCGCAGAACGCTTCAATTTTTGCACACACCTCTATCAAAGACCGCTAGAGAACCATTTTTTTAACCCCTTTCCAAATAAATGATTGTGTTTAAAACTTCCAGATATGTTCGTGTATTTGCAAAAAAAATCCATTATTATTACTGCGTAATTGTGCTCAAAAATCGCAAAGAAGTGGAAAAATTTTAGGTATTTATTTTTTTTATGTTATAACATGCCTTAAATTATATGAATTTTGAGCAATTTCTGACATCATAAACGGAAAAAAGTTGATATTTGAATTTAAAAGTAATGTAAATAAAATAAAAAAGAAAAACAAATTAAGCATATTTTGTAATTTCATTATTCTAATACAAATTATTTGTTGTAAGGCCATATTAAAAAAGTTACTGTTAATTATAAATCCTAAGCTAAAAAAAGATGTGTAAAATGAAAATTTCTGAATTTGTTCAGCTCTATTATATTTCCTGTTACTAAGATGCACAAAGTTCACTTTGTGAGTTCATTAAAGCTCTTTACGCGAAACATATTATACTAAAATTTAGAAATCTTAGAAGAAAGAATTAATCTTATAAGCACCGAATCTTAATGAGGTTTTTACTTCGCAAACAATGTAAAAGACTTTAATGGAAGCGGAAAATATTTTGTAGCGGTTTTAGGGAAAGAACACATTATGCTGTATTGTTCCTAAAAGCATTAAAACAGCGATGGCGTAAATGAAATCTAACGAATTTCTTTTGGAATTTTAGAAATATTAATTATAAAGTTAATTACACTATTAATCATGATACACGATAATTACAGAAATTTTCATCATTAGAGAATATTATGCAAATACACTTTAAAAAAAATCTATTCAAAAATTGAATTGGGGAAAGTTAGGTAAACTCGTATACTTTAATATTAGTTATTTATTGAAGGCATAATTTCCAACAAAATTTAATGAAACTTTGCATAAACTCTGCATAAACTCTGTACTTATCCCTGTACAATAATATCAATATAAATATATGATTTGTTTCATAATTTGTTTTATTAATAAATGCTTTTCTAGAAAAAGCCAAATTATCAGGTCTTACCTTGTTCGGTGAATTAAGTGAGTATATATATTTTAATCTTGTAGAAAGTGAATGAATTTTGGTTTTCTTTTGAAAAATAACAAAATATTTTATTTATAACTTTGCTTCAAAAAATTAATTCAAAATATTTCAGTTAAATGTCTAATCATTTTATAAGTAGAGACAAAAGGAAAATTATCTTCATTACAATTTCAGAAAATAAAAAAGAAATTTATAGAAAAATGATTATTATTATGATTATGATTATGATTAGTATGATTATGATATTATGATTATAAATGATTATTAGAATTTAGAAAATCATAATCACTCTTGTTCATGTAGTTTTGACTGTTTTTTATTCAAGCATTAGTTGCCGGCTTTTGAAGCATTATTTTCCTATATTCGGAATTTTCCCAAATAGGATTTCCGATCATACCCAAGTGAGTAAAGGTCTAAAACAAGCCGTAAAAATGTATCTATAAATGATAGCAACAGTTACATTGAAAGAAATAAATTCTTATTATACACGCAAACATTATAGGTTTCAGTAACTTTTAATGTGTTCGTACTTAAAAATTTTGAAAATTAGTAAACATTAAAAAAAAATGAACACAGAAACTACACAAATAGCAGTATGTAAATACCGGAATGGCCGCTTTTCTTGTTGTCTAGAGCTAAGTATTTCAACTCTTATCCGCTAGAGGGCTGCTCAAATTTATTCAAAATTTATATATCCAGTTTCATCCGACTATATGGTTTATCCTCCTTTCCCCTACTCGTTTTCTTATATAGTAGTTTCAAATATAAGTAACCATATCCTTCTCAGAGACGAAACTAAGCAAAATTTCACACGCGGCAGGTTAGCAAATTTGGCGTCCTGTTCCAGTTTTCTTGCTGTCATTGGAAAAGTAATAAATCTTTCAATTATTTCAGAACCATCGTTCTCTCCTTTTTAAATATTTAATATTCGCTGGCATTTTATCTAAATGACTCTCGTCAGTAGTCCAACAACATGGAGAAATTTGACGCTTTTTTTTGATATTATTAAAAATATGTCCTCTTGTTTTCCCAACAAAAATGTCTAGCAAGAAAAAATTTCGAAAAAGCAATCTGCAAACTTAATAGCTCGAAATAACTGAAGTTTTCTGAAATTACTGTTACCGTCAAACGTAAAAGCAACTCAATTGGTCTCCAAGAACACAATAATGTCCAGTCTTATATTAAGACGTGTAGTTCTTGTGTTCGCTTTGAACGTTCTGAGAGCCAAGGAAACATCTGACTTCCACTTTTTATTTCTGAAAACCTGCGTGGCAATCCGATGTGTTGCATTTACATTGCATGAAAACTTTTGATCTTCTAAAGAAAAAATAAATACAATATGTTATTAGAAAAATAACATAGCATTAATTTTATTAATTACTAAGTACGAAATCATATTGACAATGTAGGTTAAACATAAATTGAAAAATCTACATTTTGCAGAGAATGTAATTTGTGATGTAAAATGCTATTTCTCAAAAGTATATTGTAATTTAAGATTTGGTTATTAATTTCACATCTGATGAAATGAAAATTGTGTTAAAAAATAAAATTTATGCTTTACAAGAAAACAAAAACATTTTACTGTAAGCACCCGTTTGCAACGTTTAAACCACCATCATTCAAAAAGAATTATTTGAAAATAGTATATGCTTTTTCTTTAAATTCAAATTTTGTGTAATGGGTTTAATGTTTATCCACCTAACCTGCTGGGAGCTTAAAAATTATTCCTTAGTTGAAGGCATAGTTGACAACTTCCCGATTATTTTAATACCAGTAAAATCTTACAAATATTTTCGCTTCATTAAATTGCAGAAATTGTACGATTAAATAAAACAAATATTTTTACATAAAAATATTGGTATGAAAAATATCAGGAGGTTGGCAACTAAGTGAAGGTGAAGCTGAAAAAAAATCTCCGCTATAATGATTTCCAAATATTAGTATGTCGTAAGACGATTTTTTGTTCTATAACATAAATTGATTCAAAAAGCTTGAATACACGAAAATATGTTTTTATTTCCTTGAATTTGTTTGAAAAATTTAATTTAAATATATATATATATATATATATATATATATATATATATATATATATATATATATATTACTTTCTTATCAAATTCAAAATAATGTCTGTTTTATTTTTAAATGAAAAAATAACGTCAATCAAAATAAAAGAAACCGTTTCATGTCTCCCTTTCCCCCTTTTAACCACAGAAATGGAGTAATTTAATGATTCTCCGAACTACCTATTTTTACAGACATTATTTTAATTTTTCAACATATAGATAGGTATTGTACATTTTTCGAAAGTCATAAAAACATTTCTAAAATCACATAAAACCAGTCACATGTTAAAAGTTTCACAAAAGTAAAATATTTTCACCTGTCGTTCCAGGCATCTTCAATACTGATGTTATGATTTTCTGCTCTGCACTGTTAAAAATTTGCAGCAAACTGTCCAGTCATTTGACCGTTTTTGTAGAAAACGGTTACATAACCGTAATTCAACTATATTCTGACCATAAAATGAGCAATAATACGGTCAGAATATAGTTAAATTACAGATATGTAACAGTTTTCTACAAAAACGGTCAAATGACTGGACAGTTTGCTGCAAATTTTTAACAGTGTGTCGATCTATTTATTTGAAACTCCCCTTCTGTCTTTTCCTAACAACATCTGTCGCCAAATGTTTTTTTTTTGGAAATGCGGAAGCCAGTTATATAAATATTATTTACATTACATTTTTTAAGTAAATGTAAATTAAGAATCACTTAACCTATTTATTGAAAAAAAAATAACACTTATATATGTTTATCATTTCGGATAGTGGACGTTATCCCTATATTTAATATTTTCTTTTTTTTCCAAAAAAATGGCGTAATGTAGTTGCCATCTTTAGAAAAAAATAGTTAAAAGTTACAAATATATATATATATATATATATCAGATCCATTTTCGGACCCATAAGAACAACTGGTATTAATTTTATCGCTCTGCTATGCATATTCTAGGAGTAGTAATTGTGATATACTGTTAGGCAGTCAGATTTTAATATAAAAAGTTCTGTACTTTTGACCAGAGTAAGTTTTCTTAGTTATTCAAAGTAAAATATAGAATTATCTCTACATGCTCAATTTAATTTTCTTTTTGTAAGCTTTATATAATTCCTTATTTTTGCGCCCTCCAAAATCCTTAGCAGCAGCCTTATCTGCCCCCCCCCCCTAGTTGCGTCGCTGTTGTTGTCGATAATATGGAACATAATCTTATTTTTGCATATTATGCTATCAAGAGAATTTGTTAGAAAAATTTTGACATGCAATTTGGAAATACTGTTTTATTCTAATAACATCAAGAATGGAATTTGGCTACTTCACTCTTATCTTTTTATACCAGGAACATTCCATTTTTCATATCCGCGTGCCAAATGTTTAAAAAAAAAAATACAGATAAGTGCATGCTTGTCAACAAAGTTGCTTATTGCGTGTCTACTCAAATCAACGAAGGCAAAATTGCTCGTAATTTTCACGTAGTTATAACACATCATATTATATGTAGTTAAAAACACATCGTATATATTATTTCTCCTGTTAACAACCCTTTTTCTAAGAAAATACGAAACGAAGGACGACGAATGAGATAGCATATGAAAGGATTTTGAACAAGCTTCTGACACAGCACACTTAATATTTCGTTAAAACATGTTTTATGTTTAAAAATTACAATTAATTAAAAATTAAATCGGCATTGTTTTTATAAATGAAATGAAAAATTTTCCTCAAATCGTTATTGCCACAAAAATAAAATACTGCATTATCAGATGACGTCATCCTATAATGCAATTAAAATACGATTGTTAATTTATTTCTTGCGCGTACTTTTTGAAAACATATCGAGCTTTTAATCGGGTTTTTATTTAATTCTTACGCGTGCGTCACCTATTGTTTATTTGTTTTCTTTGTTTAATCATGGCTGTGTATATGCTTACTGTATCGGAGCACCAGTAGATTACGTAATTTAAGGATTATCTTTCATTTAGATATACAGTTCATTAGGATTCACAAAAATTGCAAGTAATTATTTTTTAATATTTCATTAAGCTGTTAATACGCCAGCGAAGTCTGACCTCACGTAAATGGCTGCTGGACCACAAAGTTTGAACATCCAATGTTTAAGTTCCCATAGGCTTGCAAAAAAGTGGTGTACCAAATATTGATTTATAAATTTAAGACATTTCTGTAACAGTTTTGCCAAATATGAAGAAATGATTTCATATGAATTCCCTAAACGTCTGATTCGGTGTTTCAATTATTTTATAATTTTTTTTTTTCAGTATAGGCGTTTTGGCAACCAAGAGAAATGATCTTGGCGGGAGAAGAAAATTTGCTAAAACAATTTCTGGTAATCTATTCCCATTTTCATATACACAAGCCATCATCATATATATTATTTCTGTTGTCAACATCTTTTTTTCTATGCACATAAAGACACATAACGATGAAAGAGGTATCATTCGAAAAGTGTTTGAACAAGTTTCCGAGATAGTATATCCACATTTCGTTAAACCGCGTTGTTTGGTTAAAGAAAAAATAAGTTAGTCAAAAATTAGTGCTAAAATGTACGAGGAAATAATCTCAAAAATTGCAATGCGAAAGCTTCGCACGGGTCCTTCTGGTAATGAATTACTTCTCTGCCAGAATTATTACTTTCTGTTTACACCAAGTTGAGAAGTACGTCTTTACTTGTCTTATGCTAATTTGAGACGTTCACATGCTCATTTTCTATTTTACATGATAATAACGTGCCAACAAAAAAAAAAAAAAATTAGTGAAGCAAATAATAATTAATCAAAATTACTTAAAATGTTGTTTTTTTTAAAAAATGAGTAACATTTGGTGTCATACTTCATAAAGTATTTTAAAAATGCTATTTCTTCCATAATTCGTTATTTTTAAAAGTATATAAGCTAGACTGGAATCGTCTGACAACACGCATTTCTTTTTACGTGGCGTTTCATATTATTCATTTTCGAAAATAATGGCTCGCAGGAAAAATATGTTAAACAGTTCTTTCCGTCAAGAATCGAATTTCAAGCAGTCATAATGTTACCATCAGTATTTTCGCTTGTAATGCTTTATAATCTTTTTTTTTCCGATAATCTCCTAATTTTCTGTTAATACAAAAATATTTTTGAGCTAATAATAAGCTAGATTCTGTTTATTAAGTTGCATTTCAGTTTCTTTAATCTACATGACAATATCAACCAATCGAATTTAGACAAACTCAACTAATTTAAATTCAGGCATTTTGAGCAATTGTGCTATATTTTGATTTTGAAGTTGAATATATGCCGTGCCTAAAATAATGTGCTGCATGCTACAGGTTCGCCGTACCTTGTCATGCCAACATTGCGTTCACGAGTTGATTATGTGTGCTTAGTTTTTTTTTTTTTTTTTTTTTGCATTTCTTATGGCGCAATAATTTATTATGGACGCATTCAAAAGGCGAAGTTACATGTTAGCAAAATTGAAAGCAAAATATCCACTGTAAAAAACCAAAGCATGTCTATTTCAAAATTTAAACGTAATGTTTGAAGCTATTATAAGCCAAGACAATAGTCTAAAATAGTAACATTTATCTTATTCTTGAGTACCCACTTTCAACAAGGTATATACTTGATTTGGGCATTTGAATGCTTCACAAAAAAATATTTAAAAAGGATAGATATCATGTAACTTTCCCTAATTATATCGCTTTTTGAAGAAGAATATAACGTATTTTACATGACTAAACATGTTATATTGTTGAATACATTAGTCAATGCAACCGTAAGTATATGAGCATAAATATTAGTTGCAAAAGAAGTATGAGATAATTACAATAAAAGTATTCGTTGCTTACTGATTACTATACATTTTCTCATTAATTACATTTATACTTACAATTTAAATGCATTATATTACATTATATGTGTACACAATTTATATTTTTTATGTCTATATAACACTTAAAAAAACATGCGAAAATATATTCTGTATTATACAAACCAAAGCGAATTCCAATGGATATGTCCAAAAATTAATAAAACGGAAAAAAACCTATAATAAAAGCTATTACTATAATTAGTTTTTATCCGAATTATTAGAGATCAGCTTAATGAAGTCAGGGCGAACATTTTTTTAATTATTTTTTGTGATTGCCTTAATATTTTTTCTTTTCTTTTGGATTAATTTTTTTTAATGAAACTTATTCAGCATTGTATTTTCGTTAATATGTTCCATTGTGTTTTCCATTAGAAAAAAGAAATCTAATAAAATATCGGACATTACATGTAGGAGCAATCTTTATTTATGTAGTTAATTAACTGTGTTTTTTTCTTCAGCATGTTATATTGAAAGAGAATAAAATCATGGAATATATTAAGCTTTGTACGATGTTAAATAAAAAGTAAAATATTTTTTCCATGACCATTTTTACGTTTATAAATTTTCGTAATTCACGGGTTGAATCATGTTTTTATTTTGTGGTCCCCGTTTTGTGAATATTACTTTCTGAACACATAGTGTAAGGAAAGAACTGTAATCATGATTTGTATGTGTGTGTGTGTGTGTGTGAACATGATAAATCCCAAATGATACTTCCTATTGATCTTCTATTTAGAGAATATGTGTCGCAAAAACTGTATGGATTTCCGTAGAAAACAGCTGACGTATTAGGTATTTAATCAAATTTTAAACGATTTTCCAAAACATTTTGCATCCTATTCTACACTGTAAAAAATTTTGGTCAAAAATTACGGTACATATACTGGCAACTTTATGATCAGTATATATACAGTAATTTAACTGGACAGTATATGTACCGTAAAATATTTAAAGTTTATGTACCGGCTGCAACCCCCTCCCCTCTCTTCAAGCCTGCACGCATTACGTAACAAGAGCAAGAACATCACTTCGGGGGTTTCCGTACTCCGAGGCTACCATCTTTTTCCTTACTGAAAAAATAATTATTTTACGGTATAAATAGAATTTTTTTTTACTGAAACACAATCCTTTTACGGTATAAATACCGTTTAAAAATTGAAATGGCACATATACTGATTTTTACGCCTAATGTACCTTAGAAGTACGGTACTCATGCCGTAAAGTGTGAAAACGGTACAAGTACGTTAAAATTTATGGTACATCTACTGAAATTTTACGAAAATTTTTTACAGTGTATAAGGAAAATTACCAAGGAAATGGGTCAAAGTACAGAGTATAAGTGATAAATATCGCGGCAAAATATAAGGGTGCATCAAATGAAAACGGCGCAATGTTTATAATTTAGTTTATGTTTGTATGAGTATGTGGTGAAAATTTGTGTAGAGGCAAACCGAAAAGTAAGAAAGATAATCCCTACTGCGAAAATGGACTTGAACTAGATAGTCACGCAGAAGCTTGTTGTTGTTATTCCTCTGCATCTCTGGGATGTTTGCAAGTAAAAAAAAAGTAACACAGTATCATTCTTATTTAGAGGCAGAACGAGTTGGATTTTGTGAAGTGCATCGGCGAATAAAGGCAGTGTATGGAGAACATGCGCTTTCATTGACTCGTTTGCAGGACCGACACAAGCACTTTCTCGAGAAAATTTGGTGAAGTTTCGGTGGATAGTGTTGGAATACCAACTGTACAGCCTAAATCTTTCGCCATATGACTTTCCCAACTTTCGTCCACTGAAAAAGGCATTGAAAGGTTGCTGTTTTTACTCGGACAGCGATGTCATGGAAAACGTTTGAAGCTGGTTCCTATTTCAGCCAAAGCACTTCTACGAGCAAGGTATTCATGACTTGGTAAAACTACAGAAGAACAGTGGGACAAGTTATTGTGTAGCTTTGGAAAAATTGTTTAAAATAAACTATGTAATTTCATTCTGTGGCTACTGTTCATTTGATTCACCCTAGTAGTAAGACGTTAATATGTGACGGTTCGACCACTCTCGTTACGTGAATAGGCGATATTTTGAATGCGATCGTAATTTTTGTCCACTAACCGTCCACGTGCGTAAAAGTTGGTCAAGGCTCTCTTTTCTCTAACCTTCGGTGGATGTGTGAATCTCGGAAATTATGAGTTGCTGTTTTCTTTCGATATTTATGCAAATTTTTGCTCCTGGTCAATCGATACTGTGGATATATAAGCTGCGAATTTTCGTTTAGAGTTGCTAACACGTGTCAAAAAAGAGTCAGCCAAACTCTGTGAAAAGCAAAAAAACTATCTTCAGTATTTTACTTTAGAAACAATGTACTGCAGTAGATAGTGTTTAAAGTACATTCTTGAGATACATATTGCTGTTTTATACATTACGAGTGTATTTAATATTTATATGTACATTGAATCTACAGAGTGACCTGGAAAATTTAAAACATATGCTTTAATTTTTCACCTGTTGCAGATCAGTAATATGCAATGTAAAATTCCAAATGTGATAAAACTGTAGGAAATAAGATTATATATTAATCACATAGTCTTTCTGTTAATTCGCAAAAAGGTACAATTTTTTGAAAAAAATCCAAATTATACGACTAATCTATGTAACATTGGTCAATAGCAATTTGTTCCTTTTAATGCAATATGTGCAAAAACTGCATATATGAAATTTTAAATTTGCATGAGTATTTTTAATTAACAAAAAAACATTGTAAATGAGTGCCATTTATCAAATAAAAAATGGAAATCTGTGAGAAAGAAAAAGAAATCACGGAGAAAAATACCCATATGCAGTTGGCCTTAAACAAAAGTTAATCTACTCTTGAAACCAAATTACTTGTAAAAAAAAAATCCTAAATATTTACATACGCATTGATTCAAGTGCTCAGTTAAGTATTTGAGATGAAAGGAAATACTTTGAGAATGTTTTATAAATTGTTTTTTCCTAAATATGTTTCTAGGACTTAAAACTACATTTACCTAGGACTTAAAACTACACACCTTTTATATGAGAGAGAATATTTCGAGAGTCCGAAAAAATATTTTGAGATAATTGAGATTACTGAAATTCAACAAGCTTCTTCCCATTATTACATACTATGTACATACCAAATTTTAAGTCTCTATCTCAATTTATTCGGAACATAGAGCATTTACAGACACACACACACAGACTCATACACAGCCACACAAACAGACAGACTGCAAAATTTTTTTTTTTCAAAAATATGTTTTTCGGAATCTTCAGTGTCTGAAACGTGTAAATCCATGGAAAAAAAGATTTTCAAAAGGATTACAAGACTTACCGTATACTACATATGACGGGTAAGTAAAAAGTAAGGCGTGTTTCAGCCATTCTGAGATGTCATCTCTATTTAATATTTAGAGGAGACTGGGGATGTTTGACACACTTTTCAATAAAATGCTCGTAATGTGTGCTTTAAATACAATATAAACTCAGGCTACTTCCTTTTTAGAACGTATTATGTATTCTATATTGTTAGAGCATCAGAATTCTGAAAAGGTAATAAATGATTTTTTAAATTTAATTACAATGTTTCATATAATTCTTTAAACTCCCCACTTTATGGAGATTTAGCCCACTAAATAATATTAATATATTTCTACCAGGAATTTTATGTAATGAAATGTAACGTTTCTGTATGGTATTTTTTCAAATTTTATATTCTAAATATTTTTTTTTTTTGCACAAAACATTTTTATTTGATTGACCTGGTCACTGTGGTAATAAGGTAATGATAATAAATATGTTAAAATCTAACATTCATAACTTGACAATCATTGAAAATTTTCATAACGAGAGACGTCAGATCTTATTTTTAAAGATGTCATTTCAAAACCACTACTGGTGATTGAATGTGTTAGTTTAAAAAGATGCTCAGAAGAAACTAATTGAATATCTGTAGCACATGCTGTGATGCATTGATATTATGAATACAATATGCATATTTAAGATTTATGTAGTTGTATTATCTGCATAGGAGTTGGAAGGAGCTACCTTGAACAGTGCTATACTCTGAAATAAAAGACAATATGTTCTGAATCTACGAAAATACAGTATAACCACAAACGAAAATGCAATATAATCTCTTCTGGCTTACCCACGATTCTAAAAAACGTCACTTTGTCTTTAGAAACCTTATAGACGATATTTTCGAGATGTAAAGGTTCAATAATAACTAATTGAATAGTTTTAGCACAAGCTGTTATACGCGGATATTATGAAAGTAATATACATATTTTAGATTGATGTAGTTGTGGTATTTTGCATTGAAGTTGAGAAGAACTGCTTTGAACAATCCTACACTCATAAAAAAGACAAACTGTTCTTAATGTATCGAAACATAATATAATCAAGAAAGAAAATACAATATAACCGCTTTCAGGTTACCCAAGATTCCAAAAAGCGTTCCTTTATCTTTAGAAACCACTGCAATCAATATAATTTTGAGATCATTAATAAAAATAAAGTTTCTTTTGCTGCCCGTTATTTTCGGAAACGTTTTCGAGTAGCTTTGAAAAAGCATTAAACAGTTATGTCAAATCTGAATATCGGTTTTTCGAATGCTATCAATTCTCAAGTAATACATTTTCAGCTGCGTAACTGAATATATATTTCTAGAGTAACAAAGTAATATTAGTTTTAATGTCAATGTTAATTATGATAATTTAGCAAGTTTGTCGGTTGAAGGAAAAAATGTTTACTTGAGAATTGATAGCAAACGAAAAAATGTATATTACGGGGTAAGAATACACCGTAAAAACTACTCGAAAATGTTTCCGAAAAATATCAGCTGTAAAAGAAACTGTTTTTACAAATTCTTTAAATTTTGACAATTTACTTGTTTTTGAGGTTTTTAAAGATAAAGGAATGCTTTTCGGAATCAGGGATAATGCGAAAGAGATTATATTATATTTTCGTCCGTGGTTATAATATGTTTTATCGGATCAAGAAGCATTTTACTTTTTCCTGCAGTGTAAGATTTGGTAATTTTATGGTGTATCTTTTAGTCATATCAGAAAAATTTCAGTGTGACTCCCGTATTTTGTTTTTAAATTATGATACAAATGCTGTCAATATATGTTTCTTTTAAATATTTACTCTAGAGTAAGGCAATATTTTATTTTCTCATATGTTAATACTTTAACGAATGCTATTAATAGAATTTTGACCGGCAACTTTGGGAATTTAGCTCTTTATTTTAGTTAAACCGTACCAGAATTTTTCAACAGTAATTTTTGTTTTATTTAAAAACAGATTTAAATGAATAAATAAAGCCAGTATTACAATTCAGAATTGGTGATATATATCTACTATATAAATAAAATGCAAATTGGAATTTCGTGCCGGCTTCTTAGAACTTGTGTTGTGCTGAATGGATGCTGACGGGACTTACACTGTTAGTCAGATAATGTTTCAGGGTAAGTTTTAGTATATACCATATCATTCTATGTTGCTTTGTTATAGAATTATAGGGGAAAGTTCTATAATCATGTGAACCCGATTATGAAAGATTAGCCTTTTAAAAAAGTTCCACTTGACTGATATTTATGAGACTTGCATTGTTAGTTAGATAATTTCTCAGAGTGGGTTTTAGAATATTGCATATTGTTCTACATTGTTAGTTACTGAATTATGGAGAAAAGTTCTACAATGAGATGAACCCGGATATGAAAGATCAGTTTTTTTTAAAGTTCTGCTGGACGGATATTATTTAGACTTCCATTGTTAGTTTGATAATGTTTCAGGAAAAGTTTTAATATATAATGTATTGTTCTACGTTGCTTCGTTATAGAATTAATAGGAAAGTTCTATAATCAGTTGAACCCGATTATGGAAGATTAACCTTTATAAAGAGTTCTACTGGATGGATTGTAAAGAGACTTGTATTTGTTAGTTGGATAATTTTTTCTGAGATGGTTTCAGTATGTTTCACATTTTTCTATCGTTCCTTACCAAATCTTACTGCAAATGATCAACTGAAAGTGAACAGCTCAAATTTTGTCTGACACATTATAAAATTAAATAGCGCAATGGCGTCCCTATCGTTTTCAGCAATGCGAAAATACATTCCAGGTAAAGTCCAGATTGCTTTAAAGCACAACTTTAAAGCTTTAAACAACAACCAGATTGCTTTAATTCACAAATATATTTCGTTTGGAGAAACCGACAAGCGTAGCGTGTGAAACCTGTCTTGAATAGAAAAGCTCTAAATTAAAAATGAAACTAGTGTACTTGTCACTGCACCATTCAACAAATTGTTTATAATATATCTGCTCTGTGTTTATTTTTCCAGTAAATAATAAATATGAGTCCACGTTATAATTTATAAAGTTTTATTCATTATTCTGAAAACCTATAGATATTCTAAAGACTTCCACATGATGATAAAAACTCCTGTTCTATATTATTGAAGATAAAAACACCATGTAAGAAAACATACTACAATAAACACCTAGCAAAATTTTCTCTTTTATTTTCCCTTCAATAGTAATAACAAAATATAAAAATAAAATACATCTTACCTCATATCTGCTAAAATTATATATATATTCGGCAGTTCCTATCCCTTGGTGATAAAAAGAGCACTCCTATTTATATTGTTCAAGAAGGTACTGTTTTATGTCATCTCTCTTTTAAGAACCTTTTATTCAAAGATATTGTGGAATGACAAAAAAAGAACGTTTTCTGAAAGTAGTAATTGGATTTTTCTTTATGTGATGTCCCGAAGAATAAAAGATTCTGAACTATATCAGGCAATGTTAACACTTCTTAAGAAGGAATCAGTTGGATATATAGAAAAGTAATTAACCTTTCAGTATTTGTTTTATTTTTAAAGAAAATATATTACATTACCTGATGTTGAACCTTAAAGGACATAATGAAATGTCACTACCTTATTGAAATGACGATGTGAATAATTAAAAATACGTTTCACTTTTCAAAAATAAATAATTACTTTTTCGTTTAATCAAGCATACCCATATTTAACACATTCCAACATAGTTTTAAAGTGTTTACGTATTCGATTTGTCTGTCTGTGCGTCTGTCCGTGTTCTAACTTGCGTAAATATAGTCGGATTTCCTTGTAATTGATACATGTTATTGAGGATTACCATGGTATTTTCGTTATTGAAAATGAAATAGACAGGCAAGGTTGAGAATTTAATGCTTTTTTTACTGAAACTTCGTACCAGAATTTTTCAACAGTAATTTTTGTTTACGTCAGTTTATTTTGTGTGTGTTAATTTTGTTTACTTTGTGTCAGTATTTATACCTTCTACAGGATGTCTACAAAAGGATGTCGTTAAACTATGGTTTATGGGGAAAACTCGTTTGCAGTGTATTTTATGATAATAAACTATTTCAAAGATAACGAATTTGTTATATATCAAAGAGGTAAACTAGAAGATGCTTAATATAGAATAGGCTGGGGATAGAATTTATCATTCATTTACAGGAACATACAAAATAAACCTGTTAAAGTACTGTCTATGAGCAAAAATAGCTAGAAGGTTGTTTCAAATGTGGTATGCGTTTTTAAATTTAACTAATTTTTCATATTACTTGAGGTATATAAATTCTATAGATTTAATCGATCTTATAGATCTCTATAGATCTTTACTCGAAAGAATTCGAATACATTTCTGGTTTATACTAATTAACTATCACCACAACTCCACTAAATTAATATCTAATTCATGGGGCATTAAAAATACAATGTTAAAAATCTGGTACATGACAACAACGGAGAAAATCATAACATATGGGGCAGGCATTTGGAGGGACCACCTCACTAAGACAGCATAAATAAAACTATTATCTATCCAACGCATGTTCTTACTACAGATTGCTAGGGGATATAAAAGCATCTCTAGAAATGCACTAGCAGTCATTATAGGCATCCCTCATATCACATTCAAACTTCTCTACGAATTTAAAATTAACAACATCTTACACGTACGTAATACTTCCATAACACAAATCCATTTACCACATTTAACGATTCAACACAAGATTCCGGACTGGCAGATTTGCCCAGCAGATGAAACTTCCCACTTCCAAGTTAACCCTAAAGGCAAATCCTACAACCCTTTCCACCGCCTAATGGTTTTCGCCGCGACGGCTCACGTACGGAAACCGGAGTTGGCGGAGCTTTCTGCGCCACGGAAGGCGGAGTGTTGACTCACCGGTGAGTCTGAAGATTAGGTGTATCCAATTCAATATATCAAGCTGAGTTCTTCGCTATCCACAAAGCTCTAGAATGGATTTCTGAAATGCACACAACCATTGCAATCCCTATCGATTCAGTCTGCAGGTTATCTACAACTTTAGAACCTCCAATCCACAATTGCATGAAATTAAAATTCCACTTAAAAACCTTCTACATAAAACTTTCCTAGGACATATGACAGAGAACACAAGGGGATCTTCGGTAATGAATCTGTGGGTAAGCTAGTATAGGGAGCAACAACAAAAATATTTATAGATATCTTGTTTCCTGCGCCTCACTCCTATATCAAAATATACCTAAAACGTGTCTGATGCAACAGTATCAAGATCACTCATGTACGTATTAAAGAATCAGTCAAATTTGGCTGCAGAATGCCAGTAGAAAATCGAAAAAAAATATTTCGAGTATTTTTTCGCAAAAAAGACGCGATTTGGCGAGCAACACGCTTTCCTTGTCAAATACAAGCGATTTCAACGCATTTGAAAATATCTGCTTAAACGAGTGTTTAAATGCGCAGTATTTTATTAATTTACACTTAAACGATTAAATGATTTATTGTTTTTTCTATAAACTTATATAATATGTATATAAGTTGCATGTTGCTGAAATTTTCTAATTTTACACGGTTTCGCCGGCTGGATAAGTTCTAAGTGTATTTTAACAGTAACTATCCGATTAAGAACGCTCTCATTATGCATTTCGATAGTAAATAAGTCGTTGTTTCCATGACAACGATATTGTTCTCTTGTCTCCTACACAAACAACTAAACGAACGAAATGTATAATTTTCTTTGATTAGGGGAGACTTGGGAGAGTTGTTCCCTAGGGAGACTTGATCCCTAGGTCTTAAAACAGGGAAAAACTGCAATTAAGTCTCTGAAACCGGCAACACTAATAAAGTGATTCCTTATCAACATATCTGACAACAGAATTTCATTCACCCATTTTTATTTTTGTT
The DNA here is from genome assembly GCA_963931845.1 of Maratus michaelseni. NCBI lineage: Eukaryota > Metazoa > Arthropoda > Arachnida > Araneae > Salticidae > Maratus > Maratus michaelseni. The sequence continues at coordinate 170,621,069 of OZ007591.1, forward strand.
GTAAGAAAAGAATATCTGATTTCTTACAATCAAACTTCTTTTTCAGTAGGTAGTTTATGTTTCTTATTTTTTGCTAAATATAACTAAATTACTTAAGTTGATTGATATAATTTACTAACATTCCTTACTGCTTAAATGTCATTATTTAAATCCAATACAGTTTCTTTACTTTTGATTTAACAATTATTTTTCCAACACATGCACATTAGGGACACTTGATCCCCATTGAATGGGGAGACTTGATCCTGGGGATGAAGTGTCCCCAAAGTTAAGCTAAATTAATGTTAAATTTTATTAACCCCTACTCCTAATCGTGACTTGCAAGACACATTTAGACAATATCAATATTAGTTAGAATATGGTTACCTTGATTTTGGATGGTTGACAAATATAGAAAGTTACCATATAGCTGCACATGATGGTTAGCAAGCACATGGTGACTGTGCAAGGTTTGTTTTGAGGTTACTTTTGGATTATTTTTAAGTCAGAAACCTATTTATAAATTAGAAACGTATAATTCCATTTAATATGTGTTATGTAACCAAGTCTTAAACACCCTATGTCCATATATATATTGAGCTAAAAATTTAATTTGTGCAATAGAGGGCTCATTTTATTGCAGTGATTAAGAACTCTGTGTTTATCTTTACTTTTTACAGTCATGCCACGTATTTATAAACCTAAAGACATGTTCAACCCAAAAAAAGAATCAATGTTGCAGACTTACAGGCAACAGTGAAGGCTGTAATAAATGGATCCAGTTTTAAAAGTGCAGAAAAATCCATTCATATTAATGTGATGACTTTAAAACGTTACGTGAGAAAACAAAAATTTCAACAAAATGACATTTCTTATGACTCAAATTATAAGCACTCCCAAATATTTTCAGTTAACAATGATCTTTTGTGTGTATATTTTTAAACTTTAAGTAAATTAGATCATGGACTTACTCCTATACACACTAATCATCCTGCTCAAATAATAACAATTTACCGAATTTCTGAATTGAACGGAATTGCCTATCCTAAAGCCAAGATGCCAACTAATATAATAAAAGGATTTAAAATCACTGGCATATATCCCTTAAACAGGAATATTTTTTCTAAAGACGATTTTTTATTATCTTTCGTCACAGATCAACCATTAACCTCAACAAGCAATAATACAATTACAGTTAAACCAAACATGGTGACTCCAGAAGACATATACAAGCCTTTCCTAAAGTTTAATTATCCAAAACGGGAAAATAAAGGATCTTCAAAAATTTTGACAAGCACACCAACTAAAAGACAGATTGAAGAAGAAATACAAGATCGCCGACTGAATAAAAAACATAAATCAAGAAAAACTCATTTCATCTCAAGAAAGAAAAGTATAAACACTAAAAATAAAAGCCCCGAATCTTCAGAAAGTGAGAGCAGTTGTAATGTTCATGATTGATCCGAGACAGATTCACTTGATGAACATTCTGATGAAATCATCGAAGATCAACAAAATTTGTCAATTGATGAAAGTGACTTTGTCATTTTGCGATTTCTAGGAAAGAAGAAAATTAGTCATTTCGAAAAATTGTAAAGAAGGTTTCATCATCTGAATACAAAATCAATTTTCTAAGAAAAAGAGGACTTACTTCCGACCAACTTATTTATCCAGAAAATGTTTACATTAGTGTTGTGGGCAAAGACGAACATTGTCAAAAAAGTACCTAAACCAGTCCTGCTGGGTGGAACTCTTCAATCTGCAACAATTTTAACATTCATGTTTGACTTTTAAAGTTTTGAAAATGTTTTTTGATCATTAATTTTAGCAATAATAATCATTCATATGGAAAACAGTGATTTTTACCAAATGTAGAATTTTTTGTGTGTTTTTCTCCCTTTTTTACATGTTAATCAACAATAAATTTGATTTCTACGACTTAATTTGAATCATTTTAATGCATCTGTTTCAAGGATCAAGTCTCCCTTGGAAAGGGATCAAGTCTCCCTGTAAGTGGAGAGACTTGGTCCTTTTTAGGTGCGTTCGTAATTATATAAATACGTAGCACCTATAGTCGTCGCTTGGTCCGTCCGTCTGTCCGTCCGTCTGTCTGTCTGTCTGTCCGTCTGTCTGTCCGTCCGTCTGTCTGTCTGTCCGCATATAACAACGCAAAAACTACCCAACCAAATGGTTTGCAATTTAAAATATATTATCTTTGCAGAATTTTGTCGAGACATTTCAAATTTTATTAAAATCGAATCAAAACTTTAGGAGATATTAATAAAAATATTTATTAAGAAATTTGATTTTTTTTTAAATCGGTGCTTTTTAGGTGCGTTCGTAATTATATAAATACGTAGCACCTATAGTCGTCGTTTGGTCCGTCCGTCTGTCCGTCCGTCTGTCTGTCTGTCTGTCCGTCTGTCTGTCCGTCCGTCTGTCTGTCTGTCCGCATATAACAACGCAAAAACTACCCAACCAAATGGTTTGCAATTTAAAATATATTATCTTTGCAGAATTTTGTCGAGACATTTCAAATTTTATTAAAATCGAATCAAAACTTTAGGAGATATTAATAAAAATATTTATTAAGAAATTTGATTTTTTTTTAAATCGGTGCTTTTTAGGTGCGTTCGTAATTATATAAATACGTAGCACCTATAGTCGTCGTTTGGTCCGTCCGTCTGTCCGTCCGTCTGTCTGTCTGTCTGTCCGTCTGTCTGTCCGTCCGTCTGTCTGTCTGTCCGCATATAACAACGCAAAAACTACCCAACCAAATGGTTTGCAATTTAAAATATATTATCTTTGCAGAATTTTGTCGAGACATTTCAAATTTTATTAAAATCGAATCAAAACTTTAGGAGATATTAATAAAAATATTTATTAAGAAATTTGATTTTTTTTTTTTTAATCGGTGCTTTTTTTGTTATAGGAGCTTCCGATGGATGTTAAATCGTCAAGCGACCGAGATACTTATTTTATTACAGAAATTAATCTGCAGACGATATAATTCATTTCACAGAATTAAAAATCATCAAGATCTGAATATTTATATAACTAGCTGATACATATATATCTGAATTTTTATATAACTAGTTAAGATATTTGTATGAACAGTGTCATAAAATATATATTTAACTAGCTGTTTAACCCGTTCTACGCACGGGATATCATGAATTTAATTCTAAAACGTGCGTACGAACGCACCTCGTTTGTAACGTTTGACGTACAATTTCCAACTTGTTTGTTATAGGAGCTTCCGATGGATGTTAAATCGTCAAGCGACCGAAATACTTATTTTATGACAGAAATTAATCTGCAGACGATATAATTCATTTCACAGAATTAAAAATCATCAAGATCTGAATATTTATATAACTAGCTGATACATATATATCTGAATATTTATGTAACTAGTTAAGATATTTGTATGAACAGTGTCATAAAATATATACTTAACTAGCTGTTTAACCCGTTCTACGCACGGGATATCATGAATTTAATTCTAAAACGTGCGTACGAACGCACCTCGTTTGTAACGTTTGACGTACAATTTCCAACTTGTTTGTTATAGGAGCTTCCGATGGATGTTAAATCGTCAAGCGACCGAAATACTTATTTTATGACAGAAATTAATCTGCAGACGATATAATTCATTTCACAGAATTAAAAATCATCAAGATCTGAATATTTATATAACTAGCTGATACATATATATCTGAATATTTATATAACTAGTTAAGATATTTGTATGAACAGTGTCATAAAATATATACTTAAATAGCTGTTTAACCCGTTCTACGCACGGGATATCATGAATTTAATTCTAAAACGTGCGTACGAACGCACCTCGTTTGTAACGTTTGACGTACAATTTCCAACTTGTTTTCTTTTTTGGAAAATAATTTATTTTAAGAATGGTTTTTCAAAAATAAAAAAAATACTACAACATTAAAGACATATAAACCTTTAATAATAACTAGAAACATTTTTAAAAAAATTTGTTTTTTTTTTCCAAAATAAAAATTAAAAACTGAAAAAGGGATCAAGTCTCCCAAGTCTCCCCTAATTATTTTTTCGAACTCGCAAAGAATAAGAATAAGAGGAAAGATAATGAAATTTTTTCTTCAAATGTGAACGTCATTTAAAAAAAAAAAAAACTTTTTAAACTAAATGTTGATATAAGATCCAGAGAATTTAATGCCTTTTCATAATTTGGCGACGAAATTTGTCTCAAACGCTTCTGACCGGAGAAAAACAATCGCCCACTCGGCGCGCACCTGTAAGTACTCTCGTCGCAGAAGACGCATTAATAATTTTTTTACACTCAAAAATTTAAATATGTAAGTCAATAAATATAATGTAAAAAGTTCGAAACTTATATCTCTTTACTTTGCAACTGAAAAGAAAACGTAAAATTACGTGAGTTTTAGGCCAAAAAAGTAGAACTTCTTAATATATAAAAACATTTTTCTGTGATTTGCGCCATTTTATATTTATAACTCTGAACTAAAAATTTTCCCAACATCTTTAACTGGTTAAAATCTATTTAAAAGCAAATATTAAATATGTAAGTATATAATTGCGCAATTAAATAAAAGAATTCTCTACAGATTTCCCATTTAATAAACTTCTTGGTAGGTATAAATTACCTAAGTCCTTTACATAGGATGTTTAACTCTGTACTGAATGTCGTATGGTCATCTTGTAAGAATTCATCAATATTAAGGTGCGAGCATATAAATAAAGGAACAAAAATAATGTATACATTTTAAATTATGTTATGAAACTGTAATTAAGTGAGTTATCAAAAAAAGTTTTTAAAATAATATATAAAATATTATATGTTCAAGGTAGCGAGTAAATAAAGTGAAGTGTTCTGAGCACTCTAACGGGTAATTTTTGGGCAAAATGTAACAATATTTGGTGTACCAAAAGTCTCCACTAGGGGGAAATGTGGCGCTTTACTTGTGGATGTTGTTGATACGTGCACTCTGAAGTTCTATTCGAAGACATTACGAACTGGTTGCTGTTTATAATCTTTTGATGTGAACTCTTAATTTATCTAATACGACGCGAGACGTTCACAAACTGTAAAACTTGCATCAATGTCAGAAAACAGTTTTGTTTAATTAAAATCTACACAATTGCAACAGTTCCTATGTTGCAACATTACATTTAAATTTATGTATGTTCAGAAAATGCCACAAATTTCTGTTTACGTTTATTACGGGAATCTTAGGGAGTTCAAATTTTAGGCAGCTATGGAAAATGTCTTATATCACACAGCTGTTGGAACAATCAGAACGGCAATTTTAGTGAATCGCTTTTGTAATTAACAATAAAAGTTTTCATTTGTTGTGAAACATTTTGAATTTGTTTGAAAAAGTTTTGGCTATTATGCATGCAATTAAGTGAGTTATAATTTTGTTTTATACATAATATATAAAATATTATATGTTCAGGATAGCGATTAAATAACGTGAAATGTTCTGAGTACTCTTACGGTTAATTTTTGGGCGAAGTGTAACACTATTTGGGTGCGCCAAAAGTCTCCACTAGGGGAAAATTTGGCGCTTTACTTATGGCTGTTGTTGATACGTGCACTCTGAAGTTCGATACGAAGACATTACGAACTGGTTGCTGTTTATAATCTTTTGATGTGAACTCTTAATTTATTTAATACGACGCGAGACGTTCGCAAACTGTAAGAACTTGCATCAATGTCACAAAACAGTTTTGTTTAATTAAAATCTGCAAAATTGCCACAGTTCCTATGTTGCAACATTACCATTAAATTTATGTATGTTCAGGAAATGCCACAAATTGCTGTTTACGTTTATTACGGGAATCTTAGTGAGTTCAAATTTTAGGCAGCTATGGAAAATGTCTTGTATCATACACAGCTGTTGGAATAATCAGAACGGCAGTTATAGTGAATCGCATTTGTAACCAATAAAAGTTTTTATTTGTTGTGAAGAAATTTTGTGTTTGCAGTTTCATTTGGCTATTATGCATGCAATTATCAAAAGTATTACTCTCTCAGAACAAAAAATTACCCTAGTGAGAATATTTTGTGTTAATTTTTATTGCTTTAGAAATCGGAAATTCATACTTCATTGTCACATTACATCAAATGGTGTTATATTTTATCTGCTAAAGGCTACAAAAAAATAAAAATAAATAAATAAAAGCTCTTTTTCACACATGTTATTAGACCAAATCTTAAAAAAGGAACTTATACCAATTTGGCAGTTGGGAATTATAATTAATTGGGGAGTATACCTTGCAACGTCTTTGAAATGTTTCATGAAAAAACCTTTTAGATGCAAATAACAACAATTGAAAGAAACGGATGGATCGTAGTTCAGGTATACCAATCTCTTTTACATTCTGAAGTAGAATAGATAGAATGCCTATCGTCAAAAAAATAAATATTTACTCTGAATCACTAAAATGAATGTCATAAATGCTCTTTTTTGAAACGTAACAATGGTTTCCTATCAAAATATTTAATTATATATATTTTTTCAAATACAAGACAATTAAATACAAAATGTTATATAATACATTCTCATAAATATATTTTACTTTCTACTTTGATACGAAAATATTTTCATGGTCTTATAAACATTCCTTTCATACAGTTAATTTAAAACATTACATTAACAAACTCGAGAAAATATTAATTATGCGATAAGAAAGTTCTCCTTTTAGAAATTAAGGCGCTAGATTTTAAAGCTATGGGAATATTAAAAAAAAGGAGTAGATACACATTTCTTTATGATGGATGACTCAACATCTGAGATATATGAAAACCTCTCTTAAGATAATTACTAAAACTAATAGTTTGTTTTACGCTAAATAATGTTACATGCCTTGAAAAGCTCTTGTAAATGTCACTTTGAGGAATATCTATAATTTTTTTTAATAATATTGATGGTCATGTTAATGGTCATAAATAAATATTTTGAAACTATTTTAGGTAGTTAATATTATTTAAATTAAAAAAAAAAGGAACAGCATACATTAAAACATTTATTCCCATATATATTTATATATACAAGAATGTATATACATGCATGTGTGTATTCTTACATATATAAATGTATATATATAAGGTGGGTGGACCAAATATGGCCAGTGTTCCTAATGTATCCCACCCCTCAAAAGTAGAATTAATTTATTTTTTAACACTAGAACTACCGTAAATTTTACTCAAGTTTTTTAAAACTATTTCACACCAGATATTTTATTTTAAACTACTTAACTTATTCATTTAACGTATTTCTGTGAGTTTTATACTTAATTTATTTTAAAAAGAAATTTCTCGTTCGAATCGGAATATATTCATTTGATAACCGTCAAAATGACGGCTCATGGTAGTTCTAGCGTTAATCACAAAATGGTGCTACGGCATTATCAATCATGTATCCGCAGTGCATGTGGCTGAATTTAAAGATATCACCTTGATCCTCCGAGATTTTTATGCAGTGATTTCACTTTTGAGGAGTAGTCTTTGTAATTTCCAGGTAAGACGATATTTTATTTAAACGTGTTTAAATTCTTAGAACTTTGAGTTAGGATACGTTTTCTGAAAGCTTATTTTATTCTCTTTAACCACATTTACTTCAATTCTAAGAACTGTATCAGATTAATCAGATACGTCGTGCAAATGACGGCCATACGCATGTTCCCAAGGTGGCCACCTTAGAATACAAATGTGGAAATCAGTGTAGTAAGAGAGATTTTCCAAATTTCTATATCGATATCTGAAAAAAATTATTACCATTTATTGTTAACACCAAAGATCACTCAAACGAAGTCAGTAACTTCGAGAAGAAAATCCCCAAACTACGTTCCACAAAAAGTTCTGCAAGGTCTTTTCGCGTCATAAGATAAAAATATTAAGAAGAAAAACTCAAAATATATCAAAAGGCAGAAAGGATCACCGGGGCATAATAGTAAGCAAAATAGTTCGCCGACTATTTTTTCACATTTTAAAAGTGATTTCAATACATGGGCCACCCTTGAAACTTTATACACCAAAGGCTGCCCACAAGCTACAATTATGAAATTGCATTATAAAAGTAATTAAATTTTATTTTACAAAGTAAAGTATACTTGATATGTGTTAGAGGTAAGTGTAATATTTACAAACAGAAATTCAGCCACACACACCGAACCAGAAAATAATAAAAAATCCTCAGTGCTTAACTATGGCCATCTTTGAGTCACCTACCTTATAGTTATTCGTATATAACCAGACTACTTCTAAAATTCGGTTAATTATGTTGTAGCCATAAATGCAGTTTAATTTTATTTAAATTTATTATTTATCTTCAGTTCGTAACACAGAAAAAAAAAATTGTAAAAAAGATAATTTTAGATAATTATCTGTAAACACAAAAATAAGTGTACTAGTGAAAACGGTTATTCGATAATTACTGAATCTCACTACTTTTTTTTAATCTTATAATGAACAATATATACAAATAAAAAAATATATAAGAATTTCAAACTGTTTTATAACAATTGGAACTTTTTATTTAAAATTTATGATAAAAAAACACAATATGTAATTTACAAGGAAGTATATTTTGTAATAGTTCACCTCTTATTTATTGCGAATGGCTATAATTATTTATTTTTTATAATATATTGTTATTAGTTAATTTTATCCGAAACATAGTGGGCCAAAAAAAAGTGTAACAGATCAAAATTCGATTGCACTATCTATGATCTCGATTGGAATTTGACCTAAGAATAAAATATTCTTTACGGATGCCGTTTCAATAAAAAAAATTTGTTGAGATTAGCGTTCACTTTTCTGTTATAATGTTTTCTATTTTTTTCACTTCACAGAAATTATTTTAATATTTCTTTATGTGTATTATATATGCTTCATAATTTGACACTGAGACACTAACAACCATACAGATAATTACAGAAGGAAAAATAGTGTTGCAAATATGAAGAAAATAAGGAAGACTTTTATTAGGGGGACTCTGAGGACATGGTTTCCGTGTCTCATCAGTCCCTCTTAGGCAGTCAAAACAGGTACCGATAGACTAATAGACATACTTGTGCATGGGTGGAGAAGAAGTCTCTATTTGTAGAAACTCAAGTGTATGTTGAACAATATTAGAAACAACTGTGGAAATTATAACGGTATTGCAAATGGATTTACCGTTCAGTAACAAATGTGATAACTATCTTCAACCCACTGATTTTTCCAAACAGGCGCATATTCATTCCAACTTCTTGCTCGAAAAGAGAGTGACAGTTCTTTTCTTTGGAATCTGTTGCGAACGGATGAGAATTCTTTTCGTGTAAGTGAGGCGATAAATATAAATAACAGCAGGATTGGAGAAAAAAAAATCCTAACGTTGTTCATCAAAGCTCACTACATTCACCTACAGTAAATTTTGGTGTGATTTTAGCGCCGATTGGAATAATAATATTTAACGACTCCCGGTGGCAATATTCATCCCACATTCTTTAAATTGTTACGAAACGAAAATAAGAAATTTCATGTTATAAAATCTTCTAAAGTGTAGGATATACTATTTTTTATACATGGCGAGCATCATCTTACACAAGAGTGTACATATGGGTACATGTGTGAACATCTATTTAAATAAGATTTTAAGAGCGGCAGATTTGTTTTTTAACATTTTTTCCCTCGTTTACGGCACCCTTCAACAGTGAATATCAACTTGCGAGGTCTTTGTCTCAAAAGTACTGTTTTACATATAATATAAGAATTTTGACGACACTGAAAGATACACTTCTAAAGCATAATATTCTCAACTTTCTAACTGTTGTGTTTGGAGTTATTGCAGAGAAAGAAATATTGCGTTCTTATTTTCTGTAGAAATTTGAATATGTAATCTTTCTTCATTGACCGTGACTCTTACTTGTCACATGTGTTATGCTGCGAATACCGGCAGTAAACTATGTATTTCTTTCTTCACATTATTTCTACTATAATAATAATAATAATAATAATAATAATAATAATAATTAATATTATTATTATTTTTACGATTATTATTATTAAAATACATTTACATTACATGAAATTCCACAACTTCCTTTATTATATGTTCCAATTTGGAAACATTTAATCCAGTAGTTTTCAATTTATAGAAGTTCAAAGTGAAACATTACTTATGAACAATTTGTACTTTTACTATAATATTGTTTTAAGTTAAAAATAAAGAATATAACACTTTAAATACCTTAATTGTTATAAACTTCTTTAATTTTTAAAAGATTATTCAGAAATAAAAGAATTACTTATAAAAGAATTAATTTTACACATTTCATTTATATATATTTTTTGTATGTAGTATCAGTAATATGTGTCTATTAAGGCGATTACACATTTTTTTAAGAAACCGAAAGAAAGAAATATGCATGTAATGTTTTAAAAAGTGTTTTATTGTAAGTTTTTTCACGTTATTAAACGTACGAAAACTTAAGACGATTATCTTCTGCTACATAAAAGAAGGTTAACTTTTTTACCTTTGTTGCGCGGCGTATTTATTCCAGATAATAATTATTATATTATATTTTTTCTACATTATGCAATGTTTTATTTAACACTATTTGTATAAATTATTTTTAAACATTTTCTTTTTTTTTTGTTAGAAGATGGAAGAAAAAACAGAAATTAATGAAATGTTTTGCTTGTTTTTTTCTTTTATTATATTTAGAGAAAATTAGATTTAATTTTTAATTAAAAATTCCAATTAAATTAAAACAAGCGAAAATACAATATATTTTTAAATATTTTTCTAGAGATTAAACATTACACTAGTTATGCCTATCCATACTTATTTAATGGAATAAAATAACTCAAATGTGGTAATTAGAAAATGTTTAGTTCAAACAAACTTCATTAATATTCTACAAAAAGTATACTTTACTACTGACTAAATTAAAATTTAACTGAACAAATTTATATGATTCCTTCAGAAAATTTTCACTTTTTCACATAAAACCTCGAAGTATTTTGTTTATGAAAGCTACGTTAGATTTAATATTAATTAAAGTGATTTTCCAGATATTTAGTCTGCGGAACTGAAAAAAAAAATTCAAATTTGGTTTCATATTAATTATTATAAAAAGTATTTATTAAATTTTTACGAAATGTACAAATAAGTATCTATTACTAATTGCCTTATTGCCTGAAAATCATACATTCGCGTTTTAATAAGAATCAATTACATTAAAATTTGAGTGTTTGTTTGAGTTGGACATGTATTCTTTGGGAAATATGTCAATTTTATATACGAAAGTCTATGAAACGAAGGTATAATATTCGTAAGCAGGGCTTTACACATTTGATAAAATCTGGTAGCCAAAAAAAATACTAATCGCCAGTAAAAATTATTTACCCCCATCCTCTTCCCCATCATTGATTTAAAAAAAAACACTCACAAGAGTTTTTTAGGAATAAATTGAGAAAAAATGATAACAAGCATAGTTTAGAATTGTTAGTTGCGTAGTTTAGAGCAGTACATAAATTAGAAAGATAATATAAGCTATGTCTTCTAATGAAACTCATAAAAATTATAATAACTTATGATATGTTGACAACTTATATAAACACAAAAATGGGGTTTGAAACTTACAAAAACACTTGGGTATTTTTTAGCACTATATCCAATTTTAGATGTCACGTAGGCTGGATTGACACTATTTCTTACTGTTTTATTGAAATATCCCCCACACCCCACATTCTAATCACTTGATATATACCAGCTGGCTATATTTTATGTGCATGAGTTGGAAAATGCTTTTTAAATTTAGTTCTTTCATTAAAAATACGTGAGAAGAGGAAAATCACTGCTTGTCGCGCACGAGTAGGGGTGGGAAGAGAAAAAATGCCATTTGTGCTCATCTCTTTTGTCATTTTTTTACAGAAAAGACTCCGAAATATTAAATAACTTGGTCGCCAGATCAAAAAACTTGGTAGCCAGTGGCGACCTGGCGACCGCATTTGTCAAGCCCTGTTCGTAAGGATCCGAGGATGTCATGATGTCTTTCTCAGTTTAGAATTTTAAATTAGCTTCCGGATATTAATTTCTTTTTAATTTTAAGTGAAATTTTCCAATATGGACAAATAAATCTTTCTAATGGTGTGAAAAAAAGGAGTAGAAAAAAAGAAATTTTGGTGTTTTTTTTATATATTTTGAATGCAATTTTCTTATTAAAATTAAAAAGAAAAATCGATATTTTAAATTTAAATAATTGACATGCACTCACGTGATTTAAATCGAGGATTTTTGTCTGCTATTCGAAATGTTGAAATCTTTGGTTGTTTCGATTTTTTCCATTGATTTTACATTACTAAGTAAATGTTGTGTAACGAATCCCCTTTACTTGTGTGAGTATGCTATAGCGGGGGAATATCGCCTTCCACCTAAAGAGTTCTCGTGGGAAACCTTCACAGAGAACATTACTTGCATACTTTCCCACGCCGGCGCTTGTTTGAAATGTTGGCAATATTAAAGTTCTTTGTCTTAAAAGAGAGGTTTCTAACAATGCGTCCTAGCACTGATGATGCCATGTCTAGCAGCACTTGTGGTCTTTGGTGAAAAAGATCCCCCTAGTGAAACTGAAAATGCAACTATTTATTTTCCTTTTTTAAATCCAGTGTTGCACTTGGTTGTAGATAATATCACATTTCTACTGTGCAAGTTGCTGAGTTAAATTCCTCCCAGTGTTATCCCCTCCCGATTTTGGGAGCCATGAAAAGAGATTTTTTTTAAATTAGGAAGTAAGTTCCTGGGAGTTGCCGATGTGTGTAACATCTCTTCCTCGAGTAGATAACAGGTACAACAGGTACCAGCTTGATAACTAAAGAGTCCGGCTGCTTGACATTAGTACGGACAAAAAAAGATAAACTGACGAGTATAGCGCAAAAAGCGTATATTAACAAATAGTGGTCCGGCTAAGAATTTGCTTGTTTGAAAATCTGCCCATTGCAGTGAAACGACCAACAGTGATACTTCACTTAAATAGTGAAGAGTACGGAGTTTCTGTAGGATTATTCTGTCAGTTACAAAGACTAAACTGAGACACTGAAGCCTTTTCAGCCTTAAATTGAACTGTGGATAAAATGCCAACTTATCCATTTAACTTTATTTTATTCTATGTAAAGCGCATTCTTATAATCTAGAAAGATATTTTTAAGTCAATAAAAGCAATCTTTTATTTCACAAGAAACATTTCAAGGTCTAGTCCGTTGCTACCATCCCATCTACATACGGATCCCCCTTGAAAGTTTTACAATAAGTTGCTTTTTTATGTTATTTATACAATGTTCGTAATAAAAATAATAAAATATATATTGCAAGTCTTTTCTAAATGGTGAATAAACTTAGATTTGTTTTTTCTTCCTCATAAATCGAAAGATAATATGTAATGCGAATGCAATATATCAAGTTGTTACGCAGCTAGTGTAGACGCAGTTACGCAGCTTTAAGAAGCCACAATTATTTATATTACAGTTACAAGAGACAAATATATTTTTAAATTGTTTAGATTGTCTAGTGTCTTCATTCTTTTGTAAAAACAACTATCTAGCTTTAATATCATATTGTACTGCATTTGAAATTTCACTTTTTTTAGTTCTACCAACTGATCAAATTACTTAATTATTTTTTAAGTATCCTCTAAGTCCGTTTCTATATATGAAGCGTTTAAAAAGCTAGAGTGGTTAAGTCACGAATCTTGATTAAAAAAAAGAATGAGTCTAGCGCACCGAGGATATCTAGATACATTAATTTATATACAATAATATTCGAATATGTGATATTTCTATGATATTTGTCACAAAATAGCACCAAAAGATATTTTTTATGGCATAAGGGAGGGAAGGCGAAATTTTTCGTATCGTCTTGGCACATATTTCCAAAAAGATATTTCTGGAAATATCAGTATATTAAAAATATCAGTATAAGCGATAGTTCCACGATATTCGTTTCTAAATAGTGCACAAAGATATTTTTTATGGTATAGGACAAGGAACGTGTGTTAAACTTTTCCAAAAATATTTTTTACGTGATCTTTACGTGCAAACAAGCCAAAGAATGTAGTGGATCAAATAATAAAGAATCAAAATCACTTAGAATTTTGTTTTTAGGGTTAAAAAAATGTGAACAATATTTGGTGCTTACTTTAGAAAGTAATTTAAAAAAAACTGCAAGCTGAATCGAAGTTATCTGACAAGAAGTTTCTACTTATTTGTTTCATATTATTCATTTCCAAAAATAATGACTCCCAAAAAATTTGTCGAAATGGCAAGCGCTACATTCTTTAAACTGTTCTTCGTCCTGGAATTGAATTACAGATGGCTAAAAGCTTATTATCGTTATTTTTGCGTATGATGCCTTGTAATATTTTCTTTCCAATAATCTCCTAATCTTCTATTAAACTGAAAATGGTTTGAACCAATATTGAGCTAGATTGGGTTTCATTAAGTTGCATTTCAGTTTCTTCAATCTGTATGACAACCACATCCAATCGAACTAACCAATTTTATACAAATTCAGACAGTCTAAATAAATGCATTTCGTGCAATTTCAGTAAATGTTAATTTATATACTATACTGATTTAGATACTTAGATCTATGGCATGCCGAAAATGATCTACTTGCCACTTATGGCATGCATTGCATATGTTTGCCACCCTTGCACATAAGAAATTATTGAAACACGTCAAAATTTCTTCGTTTTTAACTATTTAAGAAAATGTGATTTACATCATTGTGTCTTTAAATACCTCATATATTTCTATAGTAGTCTGATAGATACATTTCTCATGTAGAGTCCGGATAGAAACAATGTGTATTCCTAAATGTTGTTTCTATCTTCGAGAATTTTCAACATTACTCATTGATTTGACCTGTATTGGCTCAAATGCGACCCTGTTTATTTATTGCTATGAACATCACTCTTAATAATTATCAGTTATCACTGACTCAATACGTGAGTGCAAATTATAAACAACCACTTGTGGGAGTGTAGAGTGTAAGTTCCCTCTCAAGGATTGTGATATTTAAAAATGTATCAGTCATCATTAAAGCGTTTTCAATGTTTAGTTATATTTGACTAAACATTAAAAACGCTTTAACTAAACATTGAAAACATGCTCATTAAAATATACAGAATTAATAGTGATAGAAAATGTTTAGTTTGTTGCAACAGAAGTATATCGAACGCGCTCTAAGAAAGGTGTAGGAATAAAAGAAAAGAATAAAACAGCTGATTATCATTTACAAATGTCATTATAAACTAAAACGAGGTATGTATCCCTAAAACATTTTTTAATTGGACGAAATTAGTATAATTAGGAAATCATTCTGTGTTATTAATGAATTACTTACATTTTATTTTATATGAAAATTAGAAGTTTTATTCAGAAGTACAGAGAGCCAAATTGGGCATAAAGATTACAAGCAGGGACGTCATTTCAAAACTTTCTTAGGAGGTGCAATTTTTTTTAGATAAGCAAACATTTATTTTTATTTTGTTGTGCATATCTGAGAAGAAACTGATGCTGTTTTATTCTGACAAATATATTTTCTTAGTCTCGCATATGATGACTGATACATTTTTAAATATCACAATCCTTTAGGGAAAACTTCCACTATATACTCCCACAAGTGGCGCCCCGGTTTTAAAAGAGCTGCGCATATGTATTCACATAAAAAGGTTGTAATTCGAGAAAGTATTAATAATATTGATCTATGTAAAGTAAATTCTTCTTTTTAATTAAATTATTTTTTAATAATTTTTTAATGTTTTTCACAACTTATGTTTAATTAAATAATTTCAATTATTATTATTTTAATTAATATCATTTTAAACCAATTTAACGTTTAATTAATACCTATGTACTACCATTTGTATGCAAAATATTATTCAGATAACATGCATATATAACTAACTGTATGTTTGCCTTTTGAGATATAGAAACAAAGTAGATGCAATTTTGCACACCAGTTTAGATAGAGCTTTTGCATCCAGCTAGTTACATTATTTTTACATGGAATGTTTTTTTGAAAGACGAACGACAGAAAAAACTTTTATGTAGTTTATTTCAATTAATATAAAAACAAGATATTAAAAAATTAAAAATCTGCATATAATTAATAATTAAATATTCAGTATTCAATTTGTTCTTTATTTTGAATTACTTTGTTAATTAATTATTTATAAATGCCTCGGAATACTGGTTGTTATATAATAATAAAATATACAAATTCTAGTATTTTTATTATGTACAAGCTGGCTTCGCCCGCTAGCGGGCCCCTAATTTACACCGGGGCCTCAATCCTTTTAAAACCTTGAATAAGATAAACCACGAACCTCCGACCTGGTTCCACGCTGCCTTCGGCACCGGATAATCCCTTCATTTGCACATCGAATTGTATAAACCTGTAAACAAACGAACTTCCGACACGGGTCGACACTTCCGACACGGACAGCAGTCGTGCTGCGCACGCTCAAGTTCTATCTTCCACCACCAGGTAGCGCAATCTGTTCTATACGAACCTCGGGCACTGAAATCGTTAAGGCTATAGATGTCGAGTCGAATGAGCTATACCCCGTCGTGATCTAGCCCATAGAACCAGAGATAAGAAAGTGCCCCCTGGTGGTGAAAAAACGTAATAAATCGGAAAGCTCTATAGATGTCGAGTCGAATGAGCCATACCCCGTCGTGATCTGACCCATAGAAACAGAGATAGGAAAGCGCCTACTGGTGGTGAAAGCTAATCGCGTTTGGGGGGCAAACTGGGGGGATGAACACCGGAGATGCATAATCAGATTAGGCGGTCACAGACTTTTCCAACGATGTATCACATGAGGGATATGTGCAAAATTCAGAAAATACCCCCCCCCCACACACACACACACCTGCATAATTTGATTAAGCGTTCACAGACCTTTCCAACGATATATCACATGAGAGGTGTCGGCAAAATTTAGAAAAGTGTCCCCTTTGGGGGGGGGGGGTGAAAGCGGGAGGATGGACCCCGAAGATACATAATATGAATAAGCGGCCACAGGCCTTTCGAACAATATATCACATGAGTCGGGGGGGGGACGCAAAATGTGGGGGTTTCACCTGTGGTACATAACATGAATAAGTGGTCACAGCCCTTTGTAACGATATGTGACATGACGGATATCGTTAAAATTTAGAAAAGTGTCCCCCCCTTGTGTTGGCAAAACGCGCTCCGCCCCTCCCTATAATTTTTGACGCAGCTTTATTTTTAAAATTTATGTTATGTGTTATAAAATATCGTAAAGTTTCAAACAGATAGCCTTATTATTCTTCCTAATTTTGTTCACGCTCCTCCCCATCCTCTCCCCGAACTGTGACGCGCCATTCTTTTTTATAATTTTTTTATCATGTGTTATAAACCATCTTAAAGTTTAAAACAGATCGCATTGGAATTTAATATATTTGCTGAAATTACTATTATATGTAGAATAATATAGAAATAAACCCTCCTTTAGATTGTAATTGAGATATATGAACAATTTTTAGAATTTATGAAAGCTGATTTTTATTTATTTATTTATTTATCTATCTATTTATTTATTTTTTGTTTATTTTTTTATTTTTTTTTTGCATTGCCCTGTGCATGTTTGGAATTTCTTAGCAATTTACTTCACTTCTAAAACAAAAATAATTTAACAACTGGATTTCATTAATTTATAGAAAAGTGACGTGAAAGGTATTCCTGCGAACGAAATGCCTGTCCTTTACAGTTTTTTTTTTTTTTTTTTTTAGAAATAAATGAATCACCTTTAATTCATTTCAAAAGTTTTGTTTACGTTTGGAAAGAAATTTTAAATGCCGATAACTCTTAATGTATACATTTTAAAAGGTACATCTTCCCTCAAAAACTAATTTATTTTTAAAGATCTTTCAAAAACGTATATTATATATTTAAAATATTTTTTAAAGCATAAACACTACGTCTGATTACTTTATTTTACAATATTTTAAGAACACGCATTTTATCAGAAATTAAATGCACTAAACAAACACGAGTGAAAAATTGACCTGGGCCAGGACTCGAACCTGGGACCTTACGCATACCGTGCCGCCGCTCTGCGACTGAGCCACCCAGATCGATACGCTTGACGGGAATTTCTCATACTTATTCATGTTGGAAACAGTCATCTGCCACAGTTTGCAGTCATATTTAATTGTTTGATAAAATGTGTGTTCTTATAATTATGAAGTTTTATTTAAAAAAAATATCTTCAGAAGAAAATGGCTGACTTGCAGATGAAATTTGATGTTGTTATAACTTGTAACTGATTTGTGCTATTATAATACAGACTATCCGCCACTGGCGACCAGTTTGGTCTCCCTTAAATGTATGTTAAGCATTCTAACACGTTACTTTTATTCATAATTTAATTTTTTTCCTTAATCCTTCGCCAAACCGAATGATTCTAATAGACAAATCAAGAACTTTTGTGATCATGGTAGCATTTTGCATATTTTTTGTTGTTATGTATTTCATCTTCCATGATAAAAACCGCTTAATCCACTTAAGCATTTGTCCTTCATGTCCGTTTGCTTATCAGTTGCAATATGTTCGCTAAGGCGGAGATTCTTAAACATATTAAGTAATTTTTCGTAATTGGGTCCATTGCCAATTGGCGTATTTTAGTTAATACGATTTGATGCAATGAAGTCTATTTTGTGAAAGTCTTTAATGATATCCACATTTACACTGAACCATATTGTTGCTAATATTTGTTTTTGTTTTTCGTTAACTTTGGCTGTAGACTCGATTGCGAAAGATTATAAAATCTATCATTATTCTCATCTAAAACGTCTTGAGTAATGTGCCATAATCGGGCTACATATTATTACACGTAATTTTCGAGTATAGTTTGGTGGAAAATTGAACTTTTGAAGGCCAGTTATGATAATCGCATTCCCTTTAAACCATATTTTCTGTCAGGACTTTTTTCCCATGACGTACAATCTGATTAAAATTCGCGAACTTCCTTTTAGATGCCTAGTACGACTTTGTTTTTCTCTGCTCCCCTTTCTTGATATAGTTCGGGAGTTTTTATAATAGCGTAATTATCTTATTTCGGCATGTCTGCTTAATGTCTACTGACTATTAAGATTCGTAACAGGTAAAATACGCCGCGCCAACATTGGCACCTATAATTCTAATTACAGCATCCGTTTTTTCTCTCTATATTGTAACTCTATAGTTAAAATTACGTAGTAGAAATATAAAAGACTATTGAAGACGGTTTTATTGATATAGTAGATATAGATATGTATAGTATATTCATGGGTATATAATATGTGATTAAAATATATATATCTCATATTCATTCCGTTGGATATAACATACCCCAAATAAAATTTCCATCGTAAATGTCTAATCTAAAAACCATCAATATGATTTTATGTGTTTAGTAAGTGTATACAAAAATAATTTTCTGCATTATTTTACTTTAATTCTATATTATTAACCATTTTTAATGATGGGTCCTTTTGGGTACAGTTGTCGCAGACGCATCGGGGTATCATTTTGGTGCCAAAATGGCGATTTTATGCCTGGCCAACCTGGCGTTTTAGGCTAGATTTTGCTTCGTATGGCAACCTGGTAGAGCAGATTCCGCATGCTTTATAATAAATTGAATATTGTGTGTTTTATAACAAATTAATGATTGTGTGTGTTTTTAAATAAAATTGTGTGTTTTTTTTAAATATAAAATGACTTATTTCATAATAAAATAAAAGTAACATGCTGTTTTAGCAATCTCTAACAGGTGTCTGAAAATGGGATTTTCTCGCCAAGATGGCGCAAAACAAAAATCGCGCCAACACCGGAGCGTCTGTGACAGCTTTTCCAATTTAAAATGCATGCCGTTCACATTTTTCATTCAAAATAGAAAATAGATAAATAAAAAATAGGTACTTTTCCGTTATACGGACACCATGCCAAAATGTATGCTAATGCATAATGTATGTAAATGTATGTAAATGTATGCTTGGCGACAATGGTGTCCGTATAAAGGAAAAGTACCAAAAAATAATATCATAAATCAAAACATTTGATTTCAGAATCAAAGTATCGTTTCTAATTTGAACACGTGAAGAATAAAAGCTGGTATTGGCGATTTTAAAAATGATATTGGCGAGATTTGCACCCAAATAACATAAAAGTACTTAATGATGTTATGTATTTTATAAATGTATATTAAATTACTATTTGGAACGCGATTGGTCATTAACAATGGTACATATGATTGGCAATTAACAATCATTTTAGGTGATCTCTCTTCCTGCCACGTATAATACATAAATATCAAATTAACTGACAATTCGTTTCGAAATTTGATTCATTAAATATTATTACATGACTTGTATTTGTTTACATTCAACTTTGTCAAGAAAAGATTCCGAAGGAAGTTGAGTTGTAAAGCACTTCATCAAGCAGAATTATGGTAAACTTTGATGGTCTTACAGGTCCTGGTGCAAATTACTTTTTTGACACCAGGCAGCGCTCCAAAAAATCATTCATGGAAAACTTATTTTACGAACGATTATCTCCATGGTTTAATGGTTTAATATTTTAAAACTTCACGACGAATGAATCTTTTTTTTTTGTTGTTTACTTTCATGGATAGAGAATTTGAACTGCGAAGCTATTTTGAACTGAAGTTATTGCAGAATATATACCTAATTGAACGTAAGTCATCTCTCAAATATTAATTTATTTTGAACGATCTTTCTAAAAATGTCACATTTATGAAGTTTTATTCGAAAAAATAATTTTGAATAAAAATGGACGCCTGGCATATGAAAAAGCGATATGGGCATCCCGGAACTGTTGATGACAGTCACATGACTTACGGTTTTATTATAGAGATTGTTTTTATTTTATTTATTTATTTTTGTTTTTATATATGTGTGTGTGCACTACTTACTTTTAAATTATTTTTAAGACAGTTTCTTTTTCCTTTTCGGCTGAAACTAGGATGATAACCGAAATTCGGTTTCGTTTCAGATTTGGTCTTAAAAATTTTTTTCGTCGAATACTAGTCGCATGGGATATTCTTTTATTTATATTAAATGCATTAAGATATATCCTCTTATATGTGTTAAAAAAAAGAAAAATAGTCATTATTTAAAATTATTTAATTACTAGAGAAATATTAAACGAAAAGATATAAAAAAATATTGTTGTAGCTGCATAGTAAAAATAATATTCACTAGTTGCATGAAATTTGTGATAAATATAAATATTATTTAATAATCGAAGTGCATGGAAGAAAAATTGATTTTTCCAATACATTTTAAATTACTACATAGAAACGTAACATTTCACTGTAAGTAAATTGAATTAATTGCGTTAATAAGTATCATTCCATGATAAATGTGAAACGTACTAATTATCTCTTATATTTTGAAGAAATAATTCATATACCTTTAAAATAAATCATAACAGCAGAACATCGGTATTCTGAAACGTGTGGAATAATAGTAAGTAATTACAGCGGTAGGCAATGCAATTACTTCACTTAAATCCAGAGATAGAAATAAGAAGATTTTTTACGGTCATGTATTCGAAACACGATCATTTTTTTACATACAAATAATAAAATATTTTCTTTTAAAATAAATGAATAACACTGGATATGCTAGAAACATCCTGACAATTCCTCTATTATGAAAACCTATAATTTAAGATAATTAACTGTTTAATGCATTGTAATCTGAGTAAAACCAATTAGTTAAATGTTGACAGTAACCGTTATAGCGATTATTATAAATTGCAATGCTTAAACATGAATGTGAGTTTGAGACTCACATTTAATTATTTTTTTATACAAGTTAATATTTGTTCCACCGTTATAATGTAAACAAAATAACTGTCATTAAAATATTATTCTTCCGAAACAGTATGTTTGAGGGCAACTTTAGTTATCAGACATAACATTTTTTGGAGTAAACAAATACCAGCTTCTTTGATGCATTATAAATACACGAGAGTGATGCTTATTCTGAAATATTATTTCAATCTGAGTTGTGCAGTTTTAAAAATCTAACAAGCAATTTGATTTGCACAGCCTATTCTTTTTATTTATTAAAACTATTGGATTTTTTTAGCTGTAAAATTATATCATATATATTATTTATGTTGTAAATATCCCTTTAGCTATGAATTTACGATGATCAGAACAACGAATGAGGTATCATTCGAAAAGGTTTGGAAGCGGCTTCTGACATAGTACACTCACATTTCGTTAAAGCATGTTTTTTGTTAAAAACTGCTGTTATAATTAAAAATTAAATCGGCATTGTTTTCATAAATGAAATGAAAGGTTTTTCTCAAATAAGTGTTGTCACAAAAATAAAATAATTATATGATGCTCAACAATGATAATAAAAAATAAATAGCTCAAAAACAGATAAAGTATGATTTCTCTGAACGAGTTTATTTTATATTTATGGTTAAAAAACAAAATTTGAAATGTTTAGAAGAAAAAGACGCCATCGATCAATCTAAGCTGTGGTATTTAACGTGCAGAATAAAAGGTATGCTTTGCTACATTAGATTAACTGTATTTTAAATGCATTCAGTTTATTTTTCTTCGTTTCATGTTTTTCAAGACGCGGATGACGTCATCTTCAAATGCAGTTAAAATATTATTGTTAATTTTTTTCTCGGTCGGCGTGCCTTTTGCTATCATTAATCAGTTTTTACTGTTACATTGACGGAATAAATGGATCGATATTATGGCTTAACTAATATTGTTTGCAGATATTTGTATCCTTAATTTTTCTGTAGAATTTTAAACCTGCATCTAAAAAGTATTAGATATTGCTATATTATTTGACTGTAGTGAGAACTCCTCGCACGGAACCACGTGTATTAATTTATTATTTTTGTTTTAGTACTATTTTATATATTTGAATATATTAATTATAAATAAGTTATCTTAAGAAAATGCTTTTTCAGAAGTAATTTAAAAGTAACTTTCAAATTGTAACTTTTAAAATCCTTTTCTATTGAACACCGAAGCACATAAAGTTCATCATACCAAGCATTACGTTAAAAAAAAAAAAAAAAAAAAAAAAAAACAGGCGACAAATCAAAATTGGTCGTGTTTTGATAGTATGTATCAATACTTAAATAAAATATAATTAATTGTATCGTATTAGAATTACTTCGAAACAAACTTCATACTTTGATTATTCGCAAAATGTGTTCACTTCCATGTTATGTTCCAAAATGTGTTCACTTCCCAACACAAATTTAATATTTTAAGCATTTTATTTTATTTCGGTACTAGTATATAACGCCCGTCAAAAATGACGGAATGTTGATCTGCGTTTCATTTTCATAAGACTTCATAGAAACAAACAGCATGAAGATTTTGTTATTGAAAGGTTTGTATTGTAGAAAAGTACATTTTAAGAATGGCAAATTATTTCTACAAATATAAATGATGAGGAATTTTTCTTTACCCAATATTCAATTTCTGAAATAGTTCAACAATTGGACAAAACATTCAAAAATATTTAAAAAATAATCCATGTGCGAAAGGTTTCTAAAAAAATATATAGTATATATATTAATGAGTTTCTAAAGAACTTGACTTACAGCTCATTGTTTGGTTACATAAGAAAAATTAAATGCAAATTCTGAAATGGTTCAACGATTGCACAAAACATTAAAATTTTGTTAGTTTTCAATTGTCTAAGTTAATAGTATAATAGAGTTGAATTTTAATATTTCTTGAAGAACAAAGTTTCCCAGTCATGATGAAACAACTACATAGCAGAAAGACAGAAAATTGCATGTTTATGGATATTAGCTTCTTAATTCACAGTAGGAAAATATCCCATTTAAAATGACAGAAAAAACAAAGTTATCCAGTAATGAAGAAGTAGTTAAAACAAATACAACGATGAAAGTAGATTATATAACTTTAACTTTTAAAAGTAAAACCTGATTTTGTCTTATTTGAAAAATATGCCTGAAAAATCTATAATAAATTTTGATCATTAAAAATCTTCTTATTTTATTTCATAAGTAAATTGAAAGTATTAAATACATTAGTATGACTGAAAAATATCTTTTCACATTAACTTATTAAATAACATTTTTTTTTTTTTTACTACAAAGTTAGGTTTAAATGTTACTATTTTAAAAATCAAAATTTGATCTGCATTGATATAATTCACATATGTGGTATGCGGTACTACATATTCCTTATATTTTAATTGTGTTTTATAAGAAATATTCATTTTACAATGCAAGCAACATTTCAGATGTAATTGGATATAAGCTAGGCGATTAAAATTTGATTTAACCAAGTTAAATTTTTAAGAAATAAATGATATTAAGTTGAAGCTTTTAAAAGTTTATCTTAAAATAAATCAATACACCCTAAATTTTTCTTAGTTTAAAAATATGCTTACATGCATTTTATATTATTTTACAACTTTATTATTATGTTACATAAAATACTATCAATTTATCAAATAAAAAACAACCGAAATCTCCTTCGTTTATATTTATTGTCAATAGATGGCGCCAGATAAGTACTTCGGAACGCCATGTAATCCTCTCTATAAAAGCTATCACGGCTATTTCTGAAAAAGTACTTACAGGAAAATTTCACTTTTACAGAAATAAATTAAAGAAATCCTTTAATATATTTAAAGACTTTAATATGCTTTTACAAATATTTTACGAGCATAATCAGATATTTTAATGAAACGTTCAAAGAGTCATTTATTTTTTTTTTATAGATATGGGATTTATGATTCTGAATGGCAACAGTATTTGTTTACATCAGGTAATGCGATGTTTAATCTGTTATTTTTAATTTAAAACTTAAAACATTATAACTGGATATAATATACATATTTTATACGAAAATAGGCTGAACAGATATTATTTCAAGTAGAAGAAATTATAATTTAGTGGTCATGTGTTAGCATATGTTTTCAGTAAGCCTAACATGGCGTTTAACTACTGTCGACTCGCAGACCAAAGTGGTCCAGCCCGGATTGGTTATAGACACTTTCTTGCCTTTAGTATTTTATTATAAGTAAGATAGAAAAAAAAATAATGAGTTAACACAATCTTATTTTCTCTTCTATATTAAAAATATTGGATATAATTTTATGAAATATTGGTTTTTGCGCAAATGAAATTTTAATAATTACAGATTAACGTGCTTTTCTCTGGTAATATTTCAATATATTCTAGGATATATTTGTGAAAATAGGTCGTGGTGTCTCATAACTCCTTTCACATTTCAAAAATTCATAAAACATTCACAAACTGTCGTATTGGAGTGTGGTTAGCACCATATGACTTGTCAAAATGACGGATTGTTTGTGGCAGAAGAAAAAAATAGTTGATTCCAGAATAAATTTAGATTTTGTTTTTCAGTGAAATTTAACAAATTGTCGCATGGTAAGATAGTTCTTAAAAAGGGAATTTTTCGAGGAAAAGGAAAATAATATTTCAAAGAAAGTTCCAATACGTACGTTCACATTTCAAAAACTCGTACAAATATAACAAAGTACTTCGCAACCCCCGTGAATTTCGACGCTATTCATTTTGGTACCGCGTGCCGGTCCCAGCTCACTTCGCTAGCTTACCAATAGTTGCAGCAACTCTAGCCAGAATAAGTACTATCATAAATCATTTTAACATATAAAATTTACACATTTTTCAATTTAAAAAAAGTAATAGAAAACTTTGTTGAAAACACTATTATAAATGCATTTATTTGGTGTCACCAATGGACATAAATCATTTTAACATTATAAAATATACAAATTTTTGAGGTGTAAAATAATTAAGTGAAAAAAATTACCTTGGAAACACAATTAATCTAAAAGCCGTTGCGCCTGTAATATGGTACAGCCCGGTTTAAATTCATTTCGAAAAATTCGTGGGAAAACACTACGTGATAGCAAAATAGTTCAATATAAATCAACAATCATAGTCTAAAGTTCGTTCGACGTGAAAAATACAATATTTATCAAACGCTTGACAGGTTAAAGGACACGTTTTATCCATCGTATAAAAGAAACTCTCGACCAAAAAGATGATTTGCTGAATGCATCACGTGACCTTAAACGAACCAATGACTTATTCATACCTATTCATACATCGACTGAAAGATCGTGCTGTGTTTAGAAAGAGCTCCTGCTTTGAAGTTTGATTTGCTGAATTAGAAATAAAGGTCAGTGAATACCCCGTCATATTAGCAAGATCATACTAAAATACTTTAGTTTTATATAGACTCTAAAGGTCATGACGTCATTGGAAATTTCTAACAAACCCTTTCTATGCATGTCCTGGCTATTGCTACGCATTTTCATGGAAGTATCTCCTTCAAACATTGGAAAACCGACGCAGAAATCCGTAGTTTGTTTGAAATAATTCACCGTGTGCAAAGACATTTTTGGAACCTATATGAGAATGTATCCTTTCTTTCAAATATGACATCTTTTTCACCATCAGAACAATTTAACGCTTTCCACGATTAGAGTGTCATTTAAGCAATGGTTTTAAAATTGCCGAGCTTCAGTAAATATTTAATATATTTAATTGCAAATTATGTAATTTTTAGAAATATTTCGTTTTGTGCATACCAAGGATTTTTAAATAAATAGCAAGGGCTGTAGTTGCTCTGTATTTAGGTGCAGAAATAAGAGAAACTGTATATGACGTCATCCCTGACACAGTTATAGTAAAGTAATTTATTTTCATGGATGAAAATGCGTCTATTTTTTCCGAATTACGTCATTTCGCTTTACATATTACTTACTATAATAGATCATTTACTGTTATTTTACTTACACATATTACTTAATAGTATTTATCAATAAATAATCTGTATACTCCACCTCCGCAATTAGTGCATAATTAAACGCAATAATTTTAATATGTTTACGAAATATGTTAAATTTTTTCTTTTAAGTATCACACAAAACTCAGTGGTGAAATCACGCTTCTGAGTGGTGGAATGTACTAATCAATGAAAGTAAAACTTCGGTTATGTTCCAGCAAAAACAATTTTCTTTCGTTTAAATAAAAAATGAAGAAAATCGGTCAAATAGTTAAAAAATGGTCCGCCAGTTTGAAACACACGGTTACGAGAAAAAAAAAAGTTTACAATTTTGCACTAGCGTTACGTTTAACGAGTGGCGTGACATTGAGTTTGCGAAACATAATGTCACAGAGTTCAGAGAATACATAGAGATGATGCGTTTACCTTTGGCGTGACGCTGAAAATGCAACCCTACAGAAGGCCCAAACAACTGGCAGCTTGCTTTGAGAACCTATCCTTGTCCAATGAATCCAGTCCTTGTTCCACGTGCAGCCTCTCTCTGACCAAAGAAGATAGCCATTGGGTCTAATGATTTGAGCGTTAACCGGCTTCATATTGCCAGCCGTTTTTACGGTTTGTTGCCTTTCTATTTATTCTCTGAACTCTGTGACTTAATGTAATGAATTAGAATATCGTAAAATTGCTTTAGGGCAACAATCTACACACCTGAGTGAGGGAAGCAATAAATGCAAAATCAAAAAAAGTACAAATTTTGACCCAAAAAACTAGAATTCCCCCTTAAAGCTATAACCAAAAATGTAAGGCCTTTATTTACTGCTTTTAAGCTAAATATATAGACCTAACAATATTTTATTTTGTTCAAAGTTTTCTGTTCTCATATAAAGTGCCCTCTAATTTTTTTTTTTAATTATTAGTCTCAGTAGTCAAAATTATGTATTAGAATTTTCTTACGTGATCATATTTAGAATACATCTTGCTAAATATTTCTTTTAAAAAGTACACCTAAAATATTGGTGCTCATTATTTAAGGATAAAACGTTTTATAATTACTAGGAGGATTCGCACCCTGCTAGCTAACAAGCCCCGTTACACGCCCCTGCTCACTCGCCAAGTCCCGTGAATTGCGACGCAATTCACATTGGGACAAACAGCTTAGCGGTCCCAGCACGCTTTGTCCGCTCGCCACTTTTTGCAGCATATCTAACCAGAATAAGTACTATCATAAAACATCTTCACAGATGAAATTTTCAAACTTTTTTAGTGTAAAAAAAGTAATTGAAAACTTTGTTGAAAACTCAATAAAAATGCTTTTAGTTGGCACTAATAGTGGGCATAAATCATTTTAACATTATCAAATTTTTAAATTTTTAAAATGTAAAATATTTAACTGAAAATAAACCCCTTGGAAACACAATTAATTTCAAACTTATTGTGCCTATAATATTTTAGAGCATGGCTTACATTTATT
This sequence comes from Maratus michaelseni, assembly GCA_963931845.1. Classification (NCBI taxonomy): domain Eukaryota; kingdom Metazoa; phylum Arthropoda; class Arachnida; order Araneae; family Salticidae; genus Maratus; species Maratus michaelseni. Next base: position 170,649,414 of record OZ007591.1, read on the forward strand.
TCGAAAAATTCTTGAAAAAAAAAAAAAAAAAAAAAAAAAAAAAACAATGGCACTCCGGGAGTGCCGACAGAAGTGAAAACCTGAACAATTACGTGTGTATTTTTTGAATCGTCAGGAAACGTTTTATTGCACAGGAAATACTTTTAAATGAAGTGTTTTTTTTTATTCATTATTATAAACTACTACTACAAAAATTACATTACAATTTTCATTTAATGCGCAAACACTTAAACTGCAGACGTTAATGATTTATAATTATGTTATAGTTTATAATTATGTTGTCAAATATCTTGATAAAAAAAATTATTAATCCATTTTTCTGTATTATATGTATATAGAACACTAAAACCCATTATAAAATATAAAAATAAAAATAAGTTTAAAAAAATCATAAGTCAAATAACAAGTTATAATAATAAGTGTAATGCGTACATGAAAAATAATGCATATTATTTTACATACAAAAATGGCAATCTATTGCTTAAAACGTAATTTTACAAATAAATGAAGTATAAAATTTAATTAATTGGTATTCTTTGAAATGAATACCAATGAAACTTATGAATTTTCATCCACAATTTAAACAAGTCTCAATACATTCATCATTTCTTCCATGAGATTTAGTTTCATATCTTTTAATAACATTTATCTGCAAAATAGCGTTCCTGCTTCCTATCACTCCAAAAATGACTTCTTTGCTGCCTGTCTTGTTTACGGTATTCGTGAACATTATGCTTTTTTCTATCTTCATACTGCGCGTATTGTTTGCGGTATCTATAATTTCTACCAACAAACTTTTCTTTTCTATAAAATTATTTCACTTCATTTCCGTATCGGTAACCACGTCTCTTAAAACTTTCGTGAAATATTTCATTATTTTCATTTTTTTTATATATTACTTCCGTCTATTTTTCTCGTGCTCGTTAAATTATAATATTTTCCGTATTTTGTTATTTCATTTTCATCTTTTGATTTGATCTCGCGAGTTGAGTCACTTTTATCTGTTTTCATCGCGCGTGCTAAATTTATCTTGAAATTATTTTCTAAATTATTTTTATTCATAATACCAATCATTTCGCTTTCTGCACGTGAACTATTTCCTTTTGATACTTTCGCTTCATTGTATGAATTGGCAACATATACAGAGGTGTTGGTAACAGTGTCGCGAATTCAATGTTTTTTTTCCCATCTCAAAAAATGTCCAACGCGCCTAAAGAAGTTTTCACTTCAAAAAACTACGTGATAACAAGATAGTTCAATATAAATCAGCAATCATCGTCTAAAGTTCGTTCGATTTGAAAAATACAATAGCTTTCAGATGCTTGGTAAGTTGACAAAATGTAAACAACACTTTTTCTGATGCGTCGAAAATAAAATCTTGATTAAAAAGATGATTTGCTGAATGCATCTCATAACGCTGAAACAAACTAATGTCTATTGCTGTACATACATCAGCCGAAAGTTTGTGCTGTGTTTAAAAAGAGCTTCTGCTCTGAATTTTGATTTTCTGAATTAGAAATAAAGACCAGCAAATATGATGTCATATTGACAAAATCGTCCTAAAATACTTTAATTTTATATGAACTTAAAGGTCATGACGTCATTGGGAGTTACTAATGGACCGTTGCTATACATTTCTGGTTCTTTCCACGCTCTTTCTGGAGCTAACAGCTTCATATAATTGAAAACCCTCTCAGAAATTGGTTGTTTGTTTGAAACAATTCTACCGTGTGCTATCACATTTTTGTATTCTATATGGGAATGCATACTTTATGACATCATTTTCACCATCAGAACCATTTATCCATTCCGAGATTAGATCGGCATTTAAGCAATTGTTTTAAAATTAATTGGAAATTATGTAACTTTCAGAAATATTTTATTTTGTGCATACCAAGGATCTTTAAATTAATAGCAAGAGTTTCAGCATATTTAGATGCAGGAATAAGGGTCAGTGAATATGACGTCATCACTGATACAATTATAGTAAAATATTTTGTGTTCATGGATGAAAATGCATCATTTGCTTTCTGAATGACGTCCTTTTCTTCATCGGAAACATTTTGTTTTAAATATTACTTACTATGGATAGTTTGTTTATTGCTATTTTATTTAAACAAATTATTTAATATTATTTATCCAAAAAAATCTGTGTTCCTCTTTTCCACGATTAATACATAATTAAACGCGATCATTTTAATATCTTTACATTTTATGAAAAACATTGAAATATTTCTTTTAAATATGATACAAGTTTCATTGGTGAAATCATGCTTCTGATGCTTTGAATGTGATAACGCAAATTATTTTTAAGATACTACGGTTGTTACAAAACGGCAAGCTGCTAATTCAGCCTTATTTACGTGCCACGTAAGAAATATATATTTATAGAAGATTGTCGTATAGGAGTGCTGATTTGCATATTAAGACTTAGGATATGGTCCAGAGTTTGTAGTAAAAGTAGTTCAAAGAAATTTTGAATTATTATTTTTTATTTTGTCACAAAACGCCTGGCATTTTGACATGTCTTACAGTGCAAGCCGCTCTCCATTAGTTACATATTTAGAAATTTTTAACGTATTTATGTGACATCCTGTACGCCCAAAAATTTGCAGAAATGTAGCTTTCTTTCGTTAATTTTTCAGGAAAACTAAAATTGAACTTTTCCTCAATTAAACAATTGTTTTAATTATTAAATTTAAATTTAAGTATTAAATTTAATTATTATTAGTAAATTTAAACATATATTAAAATTTAAAATTAATTTTTTTTTTCAAAATACGTAATAAATTATTGTTTTAGTTCTTTTAAGGTCCATTTGGTCCATATAACACACTTTCAAAATTTTTGTAATGTGTAAAAGTGTAAAACGTTCTATTTTATACAGCAGAATAAATACATTTCTTGCAAATTTAATTACAATTGTAAAACAATTATAGATTGAAATATTAATCCAACCAATTCGGTTTTAGTTTATTTTAGCCATTCCAATAGCGTTAACCATGAGACATTTTGTGTTATGAACTACAATTTATTTGCATTAAACGTAATGCTTCAGATGAATTTTATTTAACAGTCTGTAAATACAAATTAAATAATTCATGAAACATTTAAACCGTTTAGTACTTCAGCATTACCAGTCTCTAGACGGTTGAATACGATTTTTAAAGATAAGCGTATTTCCACATATTTATATTTGTTCCGAAAATGATCATTTCTTATTATAACACTGAAAAATATTTACCAGTATTCTGAATAATTATACCGTAGTTAATGAAGTATGAACATTTTAAAATTTTACAAATCCCTATTTGATAATGGTGAAAGTAATGGGCCGTATAAATTTTGTTTAATCCCCGGAAATTGCTCATTAATTATTGCAAAATGTATTATATAAACATAGTACTATTTTTTCAGAATTATTAATCAGTAGTTGGTTAAGAAGAGATTGAAAAAAGTACAACATCATTTACATTAGATACGCGTTATTTAAATAGCAATTCAAATAAGTGTAAAGCAATATGCACTCCCGTCCAAAAATTAAGCGGCCGTGACCGGACGCTTGCGATTTTACGTAATTTGTGGAATATCTACTGAAATTCTTGTCGAAATGTCTTTGAATTTTGAGGATGTAAAGAACATGTTTGAATTCATACTTTTTAGTGAAGATTTAGTAGCGAGGACAATTAGGGGGTCAGTAATAAATTAAATAATAAAAATATTTGCAATCACCCAAATAACATAAAATGCTCAAAATGGTCTGTCACATAATTCTTTTAAATGCTAAAAGATGTAAATTAACAACATAATAAATAAACAGTAAAGTAACTAAGTTAAAATATGCTGCAACGTTACACATTGTATTTTTGCGTGATAGTATCTCTATGGTTTCTCTTATTATGGATGGATAGTATAGAATGGAGGGAAAAATTATTTTACTTTTATTGAAATTCATTAAGATGGTTTCTTCTTGATTTAATCTTGCCAGGGCTGTGGTTTTTTTATCATACTTGATATCAGCTATATTTTTTCTGTAACTAAATTTCTTACTGGTCATGCCAATATAGTAATTCTCAGATCCGTCTTCTTTCATAAAAGGTATTTCATTACTAATGAATAATTCTCAAAATTAATTTGGTCAATTTTACTGCAAATTATACTTTTTAATTTCTCAGGTGGTTAGAGATACTAACACGCAAAAATACAATATGGAAATATACAGCATCTTTTAACTTACCGAAATTGTGGCTCGAGTTACTCCATGGTTACAAATATGAAAATAAACAACCAAGTAAAAATAAAAGATAACGTGCCTAATTTTAAAAAAAAGTTAATGAAAATTAAATGATAGCATTTTAAATATCTTTTAAATATATTTTAAATTCCTTTTAAAAAGTCTTACGCAAAATATCTAATAACAAATCAGCAATACTTGCCTTATTAGTCTAATCTTCCATAATCGGGTTCATATCCGATGTCTAACTTTCTTAGTGAGTGAATTTCTAAAATCGCTGAAATATGTGCTTAACTATTTATTTGGTAGAATTGTTGTTCTGAATTTCATGCTTCTACCTAAAACTGCTGCTGAGATATTGTGAAATGGCCTAAAACGTTCGACTTCCTCCATTTAACACCCTTATGGGATGAATTTCTAAAAGCGCTCAAATACGTGACTAACCCTTTTTTCAGTAGATTTGTTATCCTGAGCTTTCATGCTACTACCTAAAACTGCTGCTTAGATATGGCCAAATGACCTAAAACATTCGATCCCCCTTTAATCCCCTTCGGGGGGAATTTTAGAACCTCCTTTCTTATTGCATGCCTAGGTCATAATGGCAATCTACCTGACTTTAGTCGTTTCAGCTGCGCGTTTATGAGTCAGTCAGTCAGGCGTTCTCTAATTATATAATAGTATAGTCAACTCATAACATAGGTTTTATAAACAATACGATCAGTATCAAATCAATGCGAAAGAAAGTGTCAAATTTATGTTAAATTTCTTCCAAGAGCGATTTTTTAGGAATGTACAGCAATGGCCTAAAATTGCTGAAGATATAGGGGAGACCGGGGCCTATGGGACTATGTTAACAATTATGGGACTATAGGGAACTATGTTAACAATTTTTGTTGTTTATTAATTTATTTTGAAGTAATAGTAAAATTAATTTTACATGAACTGATAGAGTATACCTTTGTAGTATTAAATACATTACCATTTAATTTTTCAAATAAAAAAAATAAAGATAATTTTATTTTTTCATAACATTAACAAATCGTCATCTTGCCCCAGTACTGGGGCAAGATGACTTTGGCCTTGGGGCAAGATGACAACACTGAAAAAGATTGAAAATATTTTAGCTTTTGAATATGTTACATGGTGTAACAAATGATAACTGTGTTTTTACAGCTTACAAAGTATCAAACTAAGCATAATGCAGTGTAACGAAATGTTGAAGTGCTTAGTTGTGCAGCTAACAATAGTCACAAATAAAAATGTCATTTTCATAATTGGAACATTCCTCATGCCACCACTCTGGGCATTTACAGCACTGGATCTATTCTTCTGTTGGTGGGTCACAATGCCGGAAGTTGGCCTTAAACGCTTTTTGAATTTTTTGGGAGGAGGGGGACCAGCGGGGGAGGGGGGAGGTCTTGACCCCGTCGAACGGTACTCTCCTCGTACCGATCGGACGCTTGGGAGGAGATATGCGGACCCCGATAGGGGTTTTCTTTCTGCAGGCTAAGGGGGCTTAGCGGATGGCAAAAATGTCTTCCTCTGGTCGCCCCCTTTCGAACGACACCTCCCCCGATCCCATGCACCCCTTAGCCCCAGAGGAGATAGAAGCGCAAGGTCGCGCGAACAAACACACAGACAAACAAGCGTTTACAGGATTTAAATAGAATGGACAACATAGTTAGTTTAATAAATTCCGAAACACGGGGCCAGATGACGAGCTCGTCATCTTGCCCCGGACTGCCTGTTTAAAAATATTCGTTTTCATTGCCATGAAGGAAGGCGATTAATTGACATTTATTCATGGTAGTAAGTAGTATTTAAACTAAGTTACTCGTAAATATTAAAGAGAAACGATATATCTTACCTGTATCTGTAGCAGAGATTATTTACACATGCATAAAAGTTATAACGTGGCAGCGGAAAACAATCAAAGTTTCACAACTGACACAAAAATGGCGATTTCAGCGTCTCTATAGTATGGTTTAACGAACAGGCGATAGGAGAGCCAGTAGTGTCCGGTTGATGCTGCCACCTACCGGAAAACGGGGAAATTAAGACATTCGTCATCTTGCCCCACTCTTCATCTTGCCCCGGTCTCCCCTATATAAAAGCCATGCGTCATTTTTACAAGTTGAAAGAACTTGTGAGAAAAAATAATCAATAGCGTAATGAATGGGCTGGTGAAATTATTGACCAATAAAAACAATTTTATTTTTAATATGCTTTTTCATATATCATAATTAATAATTAATGATTAAAAAAATAATTCTTTAGCATAAGGGTATTTACAATTTTTAAAATGAATAAGTAAACCTTTGTTTTATTATTTTCAATGAAATGTAATACTGGATTATAAAATGGGATATACTTGATTGTCTGAAGTGTCTTCTACAGGGCAAAATTTTATTACACCAAGTTTTCATTAAAAATCTTCTGAGAAAAGCAAATGTCATTAGACAAAATTCCAGCTGTCTAAAATTGCATTTAAACTACAAAGGATTTTTAATTATTTAGTTTTGAAATTAAAACATCTTATTCATTTTTGGTGATATACTTATGTTATAAAATGAATAAAAAGGAAATAAAAAGTAATTCACGCATAAAAATAATAACACAGCAATGGCATTAAACACGGGCCATTTATATTTTAATGTTTCCGTTGAATGCATTTTAAATTAGACTGGTTAAAGTTAATATATGTTATAATGTTTAAGTTTCTCCTTGTCTTCCTTAGGCAGTCACTATAACCATAATGCATCCGAGGAAAGATTTTGCAATGTTAATCCCAGAAAGTTTCTTCCGCTGAAATGTTATCCTAATTTATTCCACTTGGGTTGTTATGATCTTTCTAATTTTTTATAACGTACTAAAACAATACACTTTTATTATATTAGGGTTTTATAAAAGATTGCATTAAGGAATGTATTTTTATTGCCTTTAGAATTTTCTATATGATCTTGCATTCTAAAAAAAACAAAAATTTTAATGAATTGTAAAACAAACGGTTAATCAATTATAAAAGAAAAATACCATATCCAGAAATTGGCTTAGACATTGATAAAAAATGATTCTATGTTGTTAATTTTAAGTTCTTGTACATAAGAAACAGCATTAGCGTACTTTGATACTATATAAGGTTCATTTTCGCAGAAACGTAAATTTCCAGCGCTATAATTACAGACCATTGTTTTAAAATTAAAGGTAAAATACAATATTTTTATATTACTTTGGACATCATGCAAATCTTTTCAAAGATCCTAATAAATATTTTATTAAAACTGACTCTTTACATTACGTAGATGCTATGTTCGTAACCACGATGACCATGGAATTAATATGCTTTTTATCGTAAATTATGTACAGCTCAATTATTATTAGGCTGAATTGAATCATGTTGTTTTACTAAAATTTATGTTGTTAATATTACATGTTTTTGTATTTAATTTTACTATTTCATAACCCTTGCCAGTTTTTATCTTGTCTACGGAACTGACGGCGTGACCTTTACATTCCTGATTGTTCCATAGTTTTTTTAAATAAGTATTTTACACAGACGACGCTTGCAACAAGGTTTAAAAATACTAACAGGCTTCTCTTTCACACTAAAAGTTTTTACCTTTCATCTGTTCCATTTGTTGAGCTATATATTTTCTGTCCATGCGCATGAAACAATTTTTTGTCACACTAGTTATTTGTTTAATAAAACTATAAATAAAGTGGATTATCCTTTGAATCTAAACGTGAGATTAGCTTTACAAACTTTGGAATTCAATCATGAAAACATATTTTAAATGAACTTTACAGACCCAGTAAACTGTACAAACTATGGCTGTGACAGACTGCAGACAAAAATTGTCACGTTCAGTGGACATACAATTTATATGAATGATTAATATTTTCTGCTACATAATTATTTATATATATTGTTCTGTTATACCACACCACATTTCCATTATAACTTTTTTCAAATTGAAATTACCTTTTTAATAAATATTCTCAGACGTCATTTTGTTCCTTTTTAACAGAATGACCCATAAGCCAGAATCCATGTCTAACATATCATATAGTACAATTAAAGTATGTATGGTAGTTCTTTTTTTCATTGAAAATATCATTATATTGCACAAAAGCAAAGAATTGCTTAATTTAAAGAAAGATGAAATGCTAATAATAAAATGTATATTGCAATACATCGTAATGAGAACATGATCCTTTTTTCGCATGAAAATAGCTAAGTCTAAGTTTTTGTGCCAGATGTTATTTCCTCCAAAAAACTGTAATCTATTTTAGGTAGATTTCGTAAGAAATACTACCTATTACATTCTCACCTAAGTTGGAAATTTTGAAAAATTTTTGCAGATCTACGCCGATCATGACTCCCAGAACCCAAAACCACCCCCAGTTCAAAAGTTTATCTATCTATCTATCTATCTATCTATCTATCTATGTCACTTTTTCTGACCACGATAACTGGAAAAATTCTGCATTAATCTTTTACAAACTGATACATAAAATCAAGGGGCATAAAATCTCGGTCAAGTTCGTTAATGGGCAAAATCGAACCAAGGGGGGGAGGGTGGGGGGCTTTTTGTGAAAACAGAAAAAAACCCATAATTTCTTAATTATGATACGTATCGAATCCGTTTAAAGTTATTATTACTTCTAGGAGAAGGGTCGAAAATGTATGTATGACAGATTTTTGATATAATTAAAAATGGCCCCAAGGGGGGGAAAAAGGGGGGTTTTAAGAGAAAAAAAATCATAGGTTCGTCAATTCACAAGATATCAAATTCGCGTAAATTTATTATTAATCCTCTTAATATTATCTAAAACTTTTATATTGACAAGTTTTTTATAGGACCAACCGTTATAGCAAAAAAAAAATTAAAAACAAAAAAAAATCCCTGCCGGCTCCGCCTGCAAACAAGTTATTTTTCGAAGTAGGCGGTTCCAACTCCCGCATCTTTTCGAAACTGATACATAAAATCAAGGGGCATAAAATCTCGGTCAAGTTCGTTAATGGGCAAAATCGAACCAAAGGGGGGATGGGGGGGGGGGCTTTTTGTGAAAACAGAAAAAAACCCATAATTTCTTACTTATGATACGTATCGAATCCGTTTGAAGTTATTATTACTTCTAGGAGAAGGGCCGAAAATTTATGTATGACAGATTTTTGATATAATTAAAAATTGCCTTAAGGGGGGGGGGAGGGGGGTTTAGAAGAAAAAAATTCATAACTTCGCCAATTCTCAAGATTTCAAATCCGCTTAAATTTATTATTAATCCTCTTAATATTACTTAAAACTTTTATATTTACAAGTTTTTTATAGGACCAACCGTTATAGCAAAAAAAAAAAAAAATTAAAAACAAAAAAATCCCTGCCGATTCCGCCTGCAAACAACTTAGGTTTCGAAGTAGGCGGTTCCAACTGCCGCATCATCGTAAAAAGGTCATTTCTTCCGCAATTCCCGACAAACAGGCGCCCCACGGTCTGCGTCTTCGAAATCTACCTGTGCCTGTAGGCCGAGCCGTCAGGGATTTTTTTATGTTACAGAGATTTTAATCATCGAAAGTGAAATCAAAAGAGGAATTTACATTTTTAGTGTGACATATGAATTTTTGTACATATGTAATACTTTAGAACCAACCTCAACTGATATTTGACAAAAGATGTGCTGTTGTATGTATCCTAATACAAAAATAATTATATCATGTATAATTTCAATAAATAGCTAATAGCATGGACCTTAACACAGTAAAAAGTATTAGTAGCAGATATTCCAGCCATATTCAGACGGTTAATCAACTAAAGTGCTTATCGAGACGATTTTAAATTGTTCACATTCAGGTGCAAAGTAAAATAAATAGGCCAAATAAAGACGTAGTTGCAATATTATGCATTGTCCAGCTTATGCCGTCACTCAATTTTTTCACACAATTAGGTTTTAACAATGATTAGTAATTCAATTACTAAAGATTAGTAATACAATTACTTAGTGACAATTGATACACTAAGGAAAATGACAATTTCAAATCTGAGTAAATCGATGTTTTCATTTTGTTATGAAACTTTTTGTTGCAAACATGACAACCCACTGCTTTCAGTTCTAAAATACCAGAAATACTCAGAATATTGAAACATGGGCATACTCAAAACTGAGCTCATAGAGGTCAGTTCATACTCATTTTTGAAATATGGACATACTCAAAAATGAACACACAGAAGTCAGTTCATACTCATTTAGGAAACATGGACATACTCAAATATGAGCACATGATTCTTGAGTGTGAGCATGGTTTCAGAAATGAGTATATACATTTTTCACTGTGCTAGTGTGTAAATTTTGTCTATAGGCTTAAGAAAAGGACACAATCAATGAAAACTGTAGTTAATTTTTTACAGTCACTTTAAGTTAAATAAAGATAGAGCAAACTTATTCTTTTTTGCATTTCTACTAGTTTTATATGTTTTTTATAATTACTTGTCCTTACCGAACGGGGCAAATGACATAAAGTTCTGTTTCTGAAAAAAAAAATATATTGTTCTTTAGTTTTCTTACAATATTATTATTATTCATTATTATTACATTATAATGTGTCATAGAAAATTTTGCAGCTCTCTTAATTAACCATTTTGTATTTTTAAAACATATTTTCAATTTGGTACCCCGTTCAGTCTCGGGTTCCCCTACATTAGAAAACACAATTATGAAGGTGGTGATAGATACATTTTTTTCTTTCCATTTCATATTTTTTTTCAGATCATAATGGGGAAAAATTAGTTGTTATAGGGGGTTTTTCAACTTGTCGAGCAAACAGTTGGACTCCCAGGTTGCTCGCATGATTACAGAAGAAATTCTGCTTGTAAATCCAAATGTTTCGTATTTAATTATGCTTCAGAGTCTTAAGCTTACACTGATACTAAAAAAGTTGTTTATTTATAGCATGTTTATGTTTTAACCCTTTGAACGGCGGTGAGACATAATATATTCCACTTAATTTTAATTCCCAAACTCCAAAATGACTCCGTAATTTTGGAATCAAATTTTTCTTTTATATAATACGTGAAGAAAAGATTTTACTCATTTGGAAATAAATTTGTTATTAAATCCCAGTGTGATTCAATGATTTCCACATTTTAGAAACATAAGTAAAACATTTGCCCCTGAAAGGGATAAAATCAAAACTGTATCTTACTTATATAAAATTTTCAAAAGTTTAGCAGTATAACACCAAGAAAAAATATGCTATCAACAAGAACAACAAAATAAAAATGAAAATTTCGGTTCACTATATAAAGTTTATCATACGCTATATATCCTACAAATTTCATTAAACAATATCGAAAAGATTTTAACTACCTTGTCAGCAATGCTCCAAAATCCCATTTTGAGAAAAATGCCTTTAAATTTCTCTCTTTGAAAATATTCCATATTTAACAACTATTAAGATTGTCATTCATTTTGTTTTATAGTGTTCAGACATTATTACTCTTTAATATATATTTTATTCTAATATTGAATGTTTTATAGGTTTAACATTCCTTGCAATTTATAAATATACCTTGCAATTTATAAATATACCTTGCAATTTATAAATATACCTTGCAATTTATAAATATAATTTCATATTAGTTTATAAATATTTTCAAATGCGTGGAAAAACAGGTTATTTGAAAATTAGCTTTCATTTCGTAAATAATTCAAACTTGGTATTCAGATAAATTCCTTCTTTTGTCGAAAATAGTATTATCGGATTATTTTCTAATTAAATACTAGTATTAACTCTATCACTAAAATTTTCTTTAGTTCAACATCAACAAACTACAGCTGCGGTGCGTAGTATTTAATTCAATAATCGAAAAATGTGAATGAGATATATTTATTAAGAGACTAATTCAGTTATATTAATTACGTTAAGCATATGCATGGATAATTTTGGTTTTAATAGAAATCAATGTACGCCGTTCTTGCTTTGAGATTCATTCGACAGCTGATAATTTTATGCAACTACTATTGAAAATAACGATTATGTGAAGTTCCCGAACAATAAACCTAATCCTTGGAATTCTAGATATCTGTTTAAGATAGAAGAATTGGATAATTAACACACTGATTAAGTATTGTTTCTGAGGATTATTGAATAATCGGCTTCAACAAATAATTTTTGCGTTTTATTTATTTTTTCGCATTCTATATATTTTATGGTTTAGATAAATTATATTATTTGTGCCTGTTATTTATCTTTTTTATTGTCTTTTTGTAACTAATTTATATTTAAAAAATGTTTTTTCCGTCTATCAATGAATTTACAGTAAATAATAAATTTGGAAGAAATTATTTCTGGACACAAACATATAAAGAAAAGAATAGGAAATTTTGCACTAGCCTGCCACAAAAATTAAACTATTTATGCCTGGAATGATAGTACCACTAAATAATAAACATTGGCAGCACGGAATTTCTCAGCTATTCAAAAGAAAAAAACATACAAATAACATATGTGTTTGAGGATGGAAAAATTTTTCGCTAAATATAAGTATCCACTATACCCAAGTGCCTGTTATGGAGATTTTACTGCATAAGTTAAAAATAAAATATTTTTTGATAGACTTATGAGATTTTCAACGGAATTTTTTTTTCGGGAATTCAAAACAATATTTGGCTTTTAACTGACTTTTTTCATGTATTATTCCTAAAAGAAACAATGATGAAATAATGTATAAATGATGCATATTAGATTAAAACAAAACAGGACGAAAGAAATAGTTAAACTAACAATTTTTAACTATAAATTGAATTAAAAGAAACGGCTGCGTTTTGATACGAAGTAAAATCAATTAATTTATTTTATCAGAAAACATAGCAATTGTCATGAGCAGAGCAGTTCCCTAAATCACTTCTTTTATCTGGGAAAGTGTAATGCAATTATGTTTTGTAAACACACATCTCTCACAGGTAATTTGCGACTTTAATTTATTAGCCCATCGTAGCATTTCCGCTATACCACTTCAGTATATTTTCACCAAAGTGTATTTTAGGGATTGTCTTTATAGAACTAGATTATTTCCGTCTTTTCATATAATTGTGATGAACATTTCCTTTTTGTCGTAAAATATAATGATGCATTTACAATTTATTTGCTTCAGTGTTCTTAAAATATGTACTATGGGGAAGTAGATGCGTAAAATTAATTTGAAGCGTACTGTATAAACAATCATTTTATTTAAGATTTGAATTGCGTGAGTGCGATTAACTAGCCACATAGTCGACTGAATTATTTCGTCTCGCAAAGGTGTTACAACGAAAAGGGTTGCCAGGTAACGTTGGAAGACGTTTCAGTCGTGACGTCGCTACGCGAGTAATTCAATTACCAAAAAGGGAATTCCTTTTGTCTTCTCCAGTGTTACTAATTTAGCGTATTTTCAATTCAGATAAAAATTGCTGTAATATTCACCTTATTTAATCATAAATTATCTAAGGCAAATATTAGTAATCTGAAATAGTGGTAGATATTTGAATAAAACAAAACCCACTAAAGTAAGAACAATATAATTCTTCTTTGATCCCGCGTCCTAACATTCTTTGTCTCTCGATTCGTGTATATTTTTAAGGAAGTAGACAGAGATAGACTAATTTTTGACGATTTTTGTTACTTATTCTTATTTCTTTGAGTGGTGAATTCTGTTGATTCTTTCTTTTCCTCTCGTACAATGAAAGAAATATACTCCTCTACTATGTGCCTCTCTTTATCTGTGTCAGATAAATTTCTGTCATTATGAAAAAAAATTATTCAAAAGGTCATGATAAATAATGTAGCTTTTGCAAATTCAATAAATATTTCGGAATCAATGTTCCTTATCCTGCTAACAAAAGTCTGAAATGTTAAATATTTATTTTTTGTTTTCTATGTTTTGTTTATTTTTACCATGCTCACAATAATTTTTTATACAAAGATTAATAAGAATAGATTTTTTTTATTATAATTATAATTAAGATCTTATTATACTGGTGCTTATTTTTTATCACAAGTACTAAATATGATTTTTATAACTTGGTTGTTCTGAAAAGATTCAATTTTGATATTTAGATTTCAATTATAGTCTAAAAATTTTGTCTCGTAAGAAAATATTTTTTTTTGTTTATTTTTAGTTGTAACGCATTATTTGACAATAAAGCCGTATTTGAATCCATATTTATTTTCAGTTATTATCCCTGTTGATCCTATGAAAGCAAACAATTAATTAAACTTGAATACAGTTAATTTAACTTTAATATACGTAAAAGACACAATTTGCGACCGTAAGCATATAAATGAAAGCTTTATAGTCCAATGAGATGATTAGTTGCAGATGATTAGTTGCATAAATAAGCTCAGTTCTTACAACATTATACAAATCATGGTTAATACCTCATTCCACTTATACGCGACTTTTGTTCACTCCCTTGATACGTGTCTTAACCGGGTTCGACTGTAATTATGAGACCCTGAGGGTGGACACATACTCTTTTTAAAAGCACAATCAAATGATAATTACGTATGCATGCAAGAGTTTGTGAGACAGAATCATTTAATTGAGATAAATCGACGTTTACATTTTACACATTGCACTCCGGAAACGTATTACTACTTTCTTAATCTGTGCTTTCACCTCGCTGTATAATTTTCCGTACATCGTCTATCGGCAATCTGCTATGCATTCATTTATAAGATAGGAGAATTGAGACATCTTGTTACACTTTTGATTTTATTATTTCCTAAATTTTTACACAATTAATGTTACATTGCATTAGTAAAAACTGAATGAAATAGGCGACTCCGAAAAGCGAAATACACACTTTCTACAACCGAACCTGCCTCATAAGCTGAGGCAGGTTGTTAGACTTCTTTATTGCACATTATTTACTGTGTTGACATACAGGAGTTGGATAAAATAATGTGAACACCTGTGAAAAGAGAATTTTTTCTTTATATTAATAAACCGTTGGTCCTCTTTTTGCATGAATTACAGCTTGTATTCGACGTAGAATTGTGCAAATACAAGTCACGTACAACATTCAGAGGGATACGTTCGCACTCAAATTTAAAAAAAGTCCCTAATTCAGAAAATGTCCTTGGAGGGGGGAATCGACTGCGCAGCTTGTTTTCCAAAATACCCCACAAAGGTTCAATTATATTGAGATTGGGACTTAGGGGCCACTTGAGGTGGTCTAATTCGTCGTCCTGTTCATAAAATCAGTCTCGGGCAATTCCACAGGTGGAAATGGGGGCATTGTCACCTTGGAAGACTGGTCGTTTATCAGGAAACACAGTTTGCACCATAGGGTTGAAGATGTTCGACCAGAATACTGACATAATCCGCTCCTGTAACATGGCCATTCAGAACAACAAGTGGGCCAAGACCACGGTGTGATATAGCCCCAGATCCCCACAGAACCACCAACATGTTTAACCGTAGGCCGAAGACAGTCAACTTGATAGGCTTCTTTCAGCGTTCTCCAAATGTAAACAAGTCCATTTGTCAGAATAATGTGAACGACGATTTGTCTGACCATATTACCTTCTGCCATTGTTCTTTTGTCCAACTTTTATGCTCACGACACCATATTCGTCGCTTCGAGGCATTGCATGGTGTAATCAATGCTGCTCTACCATGAATATTTGTCATATGCAGTTTACGCCGGATAGTTTTTGATGAAACTGGTTCCTGTAGATGTCTGTTCATCTCAGATGTTATCTGGGATGCTGTTGTCTTCTGTTTTTTTGCTACAATATGATGCAAAACTCTTCTGTCTCTGTCATTCAGCTTCGACTTTCGAACACTGTTGTGCTTTTTAGATGATGTTTTTCAGTGTTTCAAATATGCTGACATTACAGTCGACACTGTATTTCTCCCAACACCTAGAAAGGTTGATGTTATTATTACTGAGGCTCCAGCAAGACGGGCCCCAACAGTCATGCCTCTTTCGAAATCGCAAAGGTCAGCCATAACGCAATTTTAACACAGAAATATATTTTGCATCCGACTTCTATCCCTGTTAGTAGCAGACTAATATGTGTACTTTCTCATCTACTAGGTGGCACCCTTCACCGCTTAGAGGGCAGGAGTATACGAGAGGTTTCTTTCGAGTGCTATTTTTTCACAAGTGTTCATATTATTTTCTCCAACCCCTGTATAGTAGTAATAGTATAGTAAAGAATGATTTGATCTAGTTTTTAATAAAATTCAACAGTCATTAAATAATAAATTTTAATCATTAAAAGATAAAGTATTTTTTAAATATATTTACGGAAGTATTGGTTAATTTCTAATTGAGCTAGTTTTTACAAAAAGAAGGTTACTAAGGTGAGTAAACTCTTTGGAACTTCCAAGGAATCTGACATTACTGTTCAATAAAACTGTGCGCAGCCTGAGTTACTTATTGTCATTTAATTTATTTATAGTTAAAATTAAAAAACTTTTAGTTACTAAAGATAAATTTTATTATCTTTAATGCCTTACACTGAGTATAACTTGTCCCATTACTGTGTGTCTTAAGTGTCCTCACTTCCTGTTTTCTTGTATAACAATTCATGTTTGTTAAGCTAGAAATTAAACAAGATTATTGACTCTTAGTAGAATAGTAAACATGTTTGTTTAACTTTTGACGTTTCTTCTTAAACTTTTTTGCTCTTTATATTAAAAGAATATTTATAAATCAACAGAATAAAGCTACTGCAAGTTTGTGAAGTCAAAAATATAACTGTAAAAACAAAGAAAAATATAAATTCTAATTTGTTCATCTCATAAATTACACTCAAGAGTATATCGATTTGTCACACCTTTCAAAACTTATTTATTCTACTACCTATTTGTACCACAGCTTTTGAAATTTAACTAGTGTCTTAAGGTAAAACATGTCCCAAGGTGAATCACTTTCACCTAAGTATCAATGAAGAAAGTTTAGTAAGATAAAATAGGTGAGCATCGTCTCCAATTCTTGTTAAAAACCAGCGTAAAATGCTTTAAATGTAAGCTAAAGAATATTCAGCTCCTAGGAATCACCATATAATACAACTAAAATTTACAGATTGTTCCCTAAGGACTATACCAATTTTATTCACTTTTAAATAAAATTCTTGTTTTATCACATTTGTTAATGATATGACATTATGAACAAGTTGCTGTTCAGACAAGTGCCGACAGAAATAAAGTTGAACTCTTCCCCCCTTATCAATGGTAACAATTGACTTTCTTTTAACATTAACTGAACTATAAAACATGTTATCCAATATATATTTCATTTCATTTATTTTCAGAGAGATTTCTTTTCGTTTTTTTATTTCTTATTCCCTAAATGGAAATAATTTCCTGAGGGAAAACGAAGGTTGCAGTCATTCGGTGAAACGAAAAATAAGCTATTGAAGCTATATATAAAGTGAACAATATTCTCATTCATTTTTTGAAACTAGCTTAGAGATAATGTTTTAGGCTATGTATTTTTAACGGAAAATAAGAAGTGTTTTGTCGGTGCGACTGTGCAAAAAAATTATTTGAACTTTTAATGCGATTTTTTAAAAATGAAGCAAAAAAGTGAACAGTATCTTATTATATTAATAATTTCTTTCCTGTAGGCATTTTCTATTTAAAAATTTCTAAATCATATACAGACTAACGATTCGAATAATTTCGAGCAGTATTAATTTTTGTTTCTCATGAATTACACACAGTTTATCACTTGTTGAATTAATAAATTCATCTCACATATATTTAAAATGGTAAGCTATGAGGTTTTTACGGTAATTAACAAATATTTTATCAGTGGAACTCTGTAAAAAAATAAATAAAATCAAAACAAAATTGAAATTCAAAATTTCAAAAGCGCATTATTTCAAGCAAGAAAGGAAAAAGTTAATGTTTTTCTTTTTAGATTAATTTTTTTGTTTCATAGAAAGGCTTGTTTATTCAAGAGTGATTCGTAGTGATAAATCTATTTGTATTTTATACAAAAATACATAATGCTACTTAAAAAATAAAACATACTTTTTGAAATATAGGTTACTTTAATTTTTGATTTCGCAATTATTTTTTCAAAATTGTGGGTTTGATTTAAAAAAAAATAGTTACAACTAAGGATATAACATATCTGCATTTCGTTTAAAAATAATAAGTTGTTTTCAGTCGTATGTTTAACGTGATTGTTTTTGTTCAAATTAGTGGTAAGCGATCACATTCTTTAAACGATTACATATTCTAGGATGCAAGAAAATTTGCGAACATATAAGGAAAGATCAATTTGTTAAGAAAGGTGTATTGTAACAAAAAAATTTTTCTTCTAGAAACACTAATTAAGAGAATACTGAATATTTATTTTTAATCTCCTCACCATTTCGGGAAATATACTCATGTTATGTTCTTTTCAGGCCAGTGAAAAAAAGTCTTCAATCGGTAAGAGAGCGGAGTGACTCTAAATACCTCATAATGAGTTTCTCTTCTATAATACCGGTTGAATGCTTTTTAAAATTAGTTTTCGCTGTTAAGTCATTACTTTTTAATAGGACAGAAGACTGGGAAGCTTAGGGACGATTAAACAGTTTAACTATGCCCCCTAAGAAATTTAAAAATTTGATACTGTTTAGAGAAATTATTATTCTGGAACGGTAAAATTATAACTAAAATCTTTCAAATTTCTACCAGTTAGACAAATATTTTCAATTTAAAACTTTCTTTGTAATAACTTCTAGGCTGCATGTTAGATGAAAAAGTGTGAATTGTGCCATAAGCATGGCCATAAACATGCCAAATGTTCTTTCATCATCATCTAGCCTTTGACATAATTTCTGTATCCTATTCAAAACTTTTAGTTACTCCGTTACATGTTGTAAGAGATATGCCTGTTCTAAAGCTTAATAACGCGTTTGATTGGAAATTGGAATCTGTTTCGAATTTCCATTTTCATAACGTTCATAATGTAATTAAAAGATAACTCTTATATTTTCGAAATTAGAATTACTGTACGCTATCATTAATTTTGCTTAAGTGCAATCGTTAAAGAAAAAGTATTTCCCACACTAACTCACAGCAAATCATCGTATAATAAAGTGATTGGTAAGAATTGATTAGAAATGGTGTATACTAACCAATGGTCGCTAAAATTAACCATACCTAAATTTTGCTTAGATCTACATACAGAAATTGTACCAAACTTTAAAATTCTCAATACTAACACTTTATTTTGACATCACATTTGGATTTGAATACCAAACGGGAAGGCATTCGATCACGTAACTTTGGAATTATCTGTGTTTAAAATTTGGAACTCCTAATAATAAACTTATTTTTTAGCGTTTCAAAGCAGTTTGTGATGCGGATAAATCTTACAAAATAACTCAAAATTAGTTGGCAAAATAAACTGTAATTTTGAAGTTTTCATATATTAGAAGCTTCTAGAAGCGATTCTTACAAAATTTCAAGGTTACAATTCATATTTGTTTCGAAAATTAATTTTGAAAATAGGGTAAATGTACCAATAGTCGGCCACTTAACTGTTTTTTTGTATATAAACCATAACGTAGAATTTTTAAAAAACGACACAACATTTTTAACAGTGATATATGTTAAAACATACGTTTCTTATTATGTTTCAGCAATTATTTTTAAAAAACACGGTAATAGTTTTTTTTAGACAAAGTTAAGTTCAAAAAGGGCAAGTTCTCCAATAGTCGGCCACTTTAAAGCTAATGTTCGGCCATCACTGCACCAATAGTCGGCCACTTCTGAATTTTGTCACTTTCTTCTATCTTTACAAGAAGAAAGTATTGGATTAATGAAAATTTTCGACTTCTGGTTTTCGACGGATTTATACGTTTTAGAAGGAACTGAACACAATTTGACTGTTTTTAGAAAATGTCCGTCTGTGACTCTGTCTGTCTGTCTGTCTGTATGTGACAACAATTTTGTGGGCGCTCTATCTCAAGAACTAATACTCGGAACTTAATAAAACTTTAGATTCAGTTAGTCTCTGATATAAATTGGAGCTGATTAGTTTTTGGCAAAAATCGCCCGGCAGGTGGCGCTGCTATGCGGCATTTTTCGCGATTTCCGCAATAGCTCTATCTCAAGACCTAATTCTCGGAATTTAATAAAACTTTATATTCAGTTAGTCCCTGATATAAATGGGTGCTGATTAGTTTTTGGTAAATATCGCCCGGCAGGTGGCGCTGCTATGCGGCATTTTTCGCGATTTCCGCAATAACTCTATCTCAAGAACTAATGCTCGGAATTTAATAAAACTTTAGATTCCGTTAGTCCCTGATATAAATTGGTGCTGATCAGTTTTTGGTAAAAATCGCCCGGCAGGTGGCGCTGCTATGCAGCATTTTTCGCGATTTCCGCAATAGCTATATCTCAAGATCTAATTCTCGGAATTTAATAAAACTTTATATTCAGTTAGTCAGTGATATAAGTTGGTGCTGATTAGTTTTTGGTAAAAATCGCCCAGCAGGTGGCGCTGCTATGCAGCATTTTTCGCGATTTCCGCAATAGCTATATCTCAAGATCTAATTCTCGGAATTTAATAAAACTTTAGATTCAGTTAGTCCCTGATATAAATTGGTGCTGATCAGTTTTTGGTAAAAATCGTCCGGCAGGTGGCGCTGCTATGCAGCATTTTTCGCGATTTCCGCAATAGCTATATCTCAAGATCTAATTCTCGGAATTTAATAAAACTTTAGATTCAGTTAGTCCGTGATATAAGTTGGTGCTGATTAGTTTTTGGTAACAATCGCCCGGCAGGTGGCGCTGCTATGCAGCATTTTTCGCGATTTCCGCAATAGCTATATCTCAAGATCTAATTCTCGAAATTTAATAAAATTTTATATTCAGTTAGTCCGTGATATAAGTTGGTGCTGATTAGTTTTTGGTAACAATCGCCCGGCAGGTGGCGCTGCTATGCAGCATTTTTCGCTATTTCCGCAATAGCTCTATCTCACGAACTAATACTCGGAATTTAGTAAAACCTTATATTCAGTTAGTCTCTGATGTAAATTGGTGCTGATTAGTTTTTGGTACAAATCGCCCAGCAGGTGGCGCTGCTATGGAGCATTTTGCAGGATTTACACGATTTTAGCGATAGTCATATATCAAGAAACAATGCACAGAATTTAATAAAACTTGAGCTTCAGTTAGACCTTGATATAAATTTGTGCTGATTCATTTTAGTATATGCGAAACCTGTGTGAGATAGAAGAAAGTTTTGGGATTGACACATCCAACTAGTTTTACCTGGAAAACGACGCTAACAAATTTTACTGAATTTTGCATTCTACCATTTTCGGTTATAAGAAGGTGATTGAGCTATCTCACATGTTCGAGAAAATTAAATTAGTGTGTCATTTAGGGTCACTGCGGGTAAAGCTAATTTTATTTTATCTGCTAAATGGCTTTAACGATTTTGACTAAGTTTTGTATCCTACATTTTTGGGATACAATAAGACCATTGGACTGGGTCGCATGTTCGAGAAAATTTCATTAGTAGGTCATATGATATGGGGGTCACTATGGGTTAAATAAATTTTAGCTAAAAAACGGCTGTAACGATTTTGACTAAATTTTGCATCCTACCGTTTTGGGGTACGAAAAGACCATTGGTTGGGTCACATGTTTGAGAAAATTCGATTAGTGCGTCATTTTAGGGTCACTACGGGTCAAACTAATTTTATCTAAAAACGACAAACGATTTTGACTAAATTTTGTATCCTACCGATTTGGTGTACGAAAAGACTAATGTGCTGGGTCACAAGTTAAGGGTCACATGTTAAGGTCCAAGGTAATTTTATCTTATCTAATAAATGTCTTTAACGATTTTGACTACGTTTTGTGTCCTAACTTTTTGGGATACAAGAAAACCATTTGGCTGGGTCACATGTTCGAGAAAATTCGATTACTGGGTCATTTGGCGGTCACTATGGGTCAAAAAAATTGCATTTAAAAACGGTTTAAGCGATTTTGACTAAATTTTGTATGCTACTGTCGACTGCAAAAAAAAAAAAAAAAAAAAAAATAATAAATAAAAATAAATAAACGCTGGTACCCCTTCTGGTCGCGCTCAAATTGAAGTTAGATTAAAGTGGGTTTTGAATCGAATTATGCATTTTGAATCCCGCAGTGGAAAAGCGAAGGGAGGGGCAGTCCCAACTGCCGCAATCCAATCTAGTTGTTTTAACACTTTTCAACAGAATTGAAAAGCAAATAATGGGGGTACCAACTGCCGCATCTAATCGAGTTGCTTTTAACACTTTTCAACATAGTTGAAAAGCAAATATGCATACATTCGTGCATCAACGAAGAGCCGATCCCAATTGCCGCATCACGGCATTCCGATCTAGTTGTTTTAACACTTTTAAGCATTTTGAGCATGAAATATATTTAGTATGTAGTTTATTAGTATACGAGTTCATTTTGAACCCCGCAGTGGAAAAGCGTAGGGAGGGGCGGTCCCAACTGCCGCATTCCAATCTAGTTGTTTTAACACTTTTCAACAGAATTGACTAGCAAATAATGGGGGTACCAACTGCCGCATCTAATCGAGTTGCTTTTAACACTTTTCAACATAGTTGAAAAGCAAATATGCATACATTCGTGCATCAGCGAAGGGGCGGTCCCAACTGCTGCATCACGTCTTTCCGATGTAGTTGTTTTAACACTTTTATGCATTTTGAACATGAAATATATTTAGTATGTAGTTATTAGTATACGAGTTCATTTGGAACCCCGCATTGGAAAAGCGTAGAGAGGGGCGGTCCCAACTGCCGCATTCCAATCTAGTTGTTTTAATACTTTTCAACAGAATTGAAAAGCAAATAATGAGGGTACCAACTGCCGCATCTAATCTAGTTTAAGAAAAAGCTACTGTGTACGAGCATTTGCGACTTTAAAGTAACCCCGATATCGAATATCAGTTTTCTATCCGTATTAATTCTAAATAAATCATAATTTAGAATGATAAACAAGAATTACTGATAATTTCAATTTTTTAAATTTCGAATTTTATAGAAACCGTTCTTTGCGAGAGCTTACATCTTAAAAGAAACCCCCATGCAAAATTTGAAGTTTCAAAGCCACAGAAATTGCAATTTAATAAAAAATTTAGTTGCTTTTAAATTTCTAATTTTTTAGAAACTGTTCGGCTACGGTCAGACCACTTACGTATGGAAAAGGTTATCCATGTCTAATTTCAAGTTTCTACTCTAAACTTTATTAAAAAAAACATAATTCAGAACATTTTCCTCTCATTTCAGCATTCTAAATTTCCAAATTTTTAGAAGCCTTTCTGAGCCGGTTGTTTATGTCTTAAAATTGACCACCATGCCAAATTTTAAGTTTCCAGCAACAAAACTATCACAGATTTTGAAACTTTAGAACGTTTATTTGGTTCTGTACCCTTTGAAATTCCGTTTTTTTAAGAAACTATTTCGTACCAGCGTTTACATATTAAAAATGACAGAATTAGGAAATTTTAAATTTCTCTCCCTAGTAATTCCATATAAATCGTAATTTAGAATGTTTTTAGAATATTCACTGTTTTTTAATTGCCTTGATCCAGAATTTACCTCTTAAAAGTAACAGACATGTTAAATTTCCAGTTTATATTCCTAACAATTCTACATGAATTGTAATTTAGAACTTTTTCCACTCATTTCACACTTTTAAATTTCGAATTTTTTAGAAAACAAAAACCATGCCAACTTTCAAGAGGGCAAAAAGGGCACGTTTAGAATGTTTTTTGCTCATCCATCTACTTACGAAAAGTGGCCCTGACGTAAAATATAGTCTATGTCGGAGCAGAGGCTGCCACCTTTACTTTTGCAATTATTTCGGTAGTTCTAGTAGTTTCCCGTACAAACAAACAAACAAGCACGTAAAAAAAGATTTTTTTTATATAAAATTATTTTAGATGTAGAGATAAAGTTATATCTATCAAACAACAAAAAAAAAGTGGCACTCCGGGAGTGCCGACAGAAGTGAAAACTTGAACAATTACGTGTGTATTTTTTGAATCGTCAGGAAATGTTTTATTGTGCAGGAAATACTTTTAAATCAAGTGTTTTTTTATTCATTATTATAAACTACTACTACAAAAATTATATTACAATTTTCATTTAATGCGCTATTGTACATGAAAAATCATGCATATTATTTTACATACAAAAATTTCGGGAACCACAGACTTCAGTCGCACTATACCGCTCACATTTTTCTGCGTTATTATACCGCTTACTATACCTCTTACTATACCGCTTCTATACCACTTACTATACAGCTTACTATACCGCTTACTATAACGCTTACTATACCGCTTACATTTTTCTGCGCTTACTATACCGCTTACTATACTGCTTACATTTTTCTGCGCTTCCTATACCTTACTATACCTCTTACATTTTTCTACGTTTACTATACCGCTAACTATACCACTTACATTTTTCTGCGTTTACTATACCGATTACTATACCACTTACATTTTTTCTGTGTTACTATACCGCTTACTATACAGCTTACTATACCGCTTACTATGCCGCTTACATTTTTCTGCGTTACTATACCGCGTACTATACCGCTTACATTTTTCTGCGCTTACTATACCGCTTACTATACCACTTACATTTTTCTGCGTTTACTATACCGCTTACATTTTTTCTGTTTTACTATACCGCTTACATTTTTCTGCGCTTACTATACCGCTTACTATACCACTTACATTTTTCTGCATTTACTATACCGCTTACATTTTTTCTGTTTTACTATACCGCTTACATTTTTCTGCGCTTACTATACCGCTTCTACAGCATTTACTATACAGCTTACTATACCGCTTACTATACCGCTTACATTTTTCTGCGTTACTATACCGCGTACTATACCGCTTACAATTTTCTGCGCTTACTATACCGCTTACTATACCGCTTCTATACCACTTACTATACAGCTTACTATACCGCTTACTATAACGCTTACTATACCACTTACATTTTTCTGCGCTTACTATACCGCTTACTATACTGCTTACATTTTTCTGCGCTTCCTATACCTTACTATACCTCTTACATTTTTCTACGTTTACTATACCGCTAACTATACCACTTACATTTTTCTGCGTTTACTATACCGCTTACTATACCACTTACATTTTTTCTGTGTTACTATACCGCTTACTATACAGCTTACTATACCGCTTACTATGCCGCTTACATTTTTCTGCGTTACTATACCGCGTAATATTCAGCTTACATTTTTCTGCGCTTACTATACCGCTTACTATACCACTTACATTTTTCTGCGTTTACTATACCGCTTACATTTTTTCTGTTTTACTATACCGCTTACATTTTTCTGCGCTTACTATACCGCTTCTACAGCCTTTACTATACCGCTTACATTATTCTGCGTTACTATACCGCGTACTATACCGCTTACAATTTTCTGCGCTTACTATACCGCTTACTATACCGCTTCTATACCACTTACTATACAGCTTACTATACCGCTTACTATACCGCTTCTATACCACTTACTATACAGCTTACTATACCGCTTACTATAACGCTTACTATACCGCTTACATTTTTCTGCGCTTACTATACCGCTTACTATACTGCTTACATTTTTCTGCGCTTCCTATACCTTACTATACCTTTTACATTTTTCTACGTTTACTATACCGCTAACTATACCACTTACATTTTTCTGCGTTTACTATACCGCTTACTATACCACTTACATTTTTTCTGTGTTACTATACCGCTTACTATACAGCTTACTATACCGCTTACTATGCCGCTTACATTTTTCTGCGTTACTATACCGCGTAATATTCAGCTTACATTTTTTTGCGTTTACTATACCGCTTACATTTTTTCTGTTTTACTATACCGCTTACATTTTTCTGCGCTTACTATACCGCTTCTACAGCATTTACTATACAGCTTACTATACCGCTTACATTTTTCTGCGTTACTATACCGCGTACTATACCGCTTACAATTTTCTGCGCTTACTATACCGCTTACTATACTGCTTACATTTTTCTGCGCTTCCTCTACCTTACTATACCGCTTAAATTTTCTACGTTATTATACCACTTACATATTTCTGCTTTACTATACCGCTTACTATGTCGCGTACTATACCGCTTACATTTTTCTGCGTTACTATACCGCGTACTATACCGCTTACATTTTTCTGCGTTACTATACCGCGTACTATACCGCTTACATTTTTCTGCGCTTACTATACCGCTTACTATGCCGCTTACATTTTTCTGCGCTTACTATACCGCTTCCTATACCACTTGCATTTTTTTGCGTTTACTATACCGCTTACTACACCACTTACATTTTTTCTGTGTTACTATACCGCTTACTATACAGCTTACTATACCGCTTACTATGCCGCTTACATTTTTCTGCGTTACTATACCGCGTAATATTCAGCTTACATTTTTTTGCGTTTACTATACCGCTTACATTTTTTCTGTTTTACTATACCGCTTACATTTTTCTGCGCTTACTATACCGCTTCTACAGCATTTACTATACAGTTTACTATACCGCTTACTATAACGCTTACTATACCGCTTACATTTTTCTGCGTTACTATACCGCTTACAATTTTCTGCGCTTACTATACCGCTTACTATACTGCTTACATTTTTCTGCGCTTCCTCTACCTTACTATACCGCTTAAATTTTCTACGTTATTATACCACTTACATATTTCTGCTTTACTATACCGCTTGCTATGTCGCGTACTATACCGCTTACATTTTTCTGCGTTACTATACCGCGTACTATACCGCTTACATTTTTCTGCGTTACTATACCGCGTACTATACCGCTTACATTTTTCTGCGCTTACTATACCGCTTACTATGCCGCTTACATTTTTCTGCGCTTACTATACCGCTTCCTATACCACTTGCATTTTTTTGCGTTTACTATACCGCTTACATTTTTTCTGTGTTACTATACCGCTTACATTTTTCTGCGCTTAACATACCGCTTCTATACCGCTTACTATACAGCTTACTATACCGCTTACATTTTTCTGTGCTTACTATACCGCGGTGCAATAGCGCACAGGCAAGCTTGCGCCGCGCCCGTCCCGCCCTAGATCATACATAACTATACACAATACATGCACATACTAATATACAGAGGTGTCGGTTACAGTAACAGTGTCGCGAGTTCAATGGTTTTTTCCCATCTCAAAAAATGCCCAACGCGCCTAAAGAAGTTTTCACTTCAATAAACTCAAAAAAGTACAATAAGTTATGTATTCATTATTCTGCTCCAGGTGGCCGACTTTTGGATATGTAAGTAAAATTAATACCCAATGGTCGGCCACATTAAAATTAATTAAAAGCAACAAATTTATTTACTTTTTATAATCAAAAACATTAGTTTATTTACCCTGCTAATATTCTAGCCTTATAATTTTAGAAAAAAATAAAAAATTAATTAATACTTGCCTTTTAAAATAATTGCCATCCGTTAACAAAAAAATAGGGAAAATGGCGATTTGACCTCAATCTTGAAAAAAATGGCTGATTACAAATTCAATAAAAGTACCCATAATTCTTTGGTGATGGTTTAAGACTTATGAAAGATGGCTGCATGTAACCAAATTGTAATATTTCATTTAGAACCAAAAATAAGCTATGCGTAAGGCATTTTATCTCAATGTGGCCGACTATTGGGGGGTGGCCGACTATTGGTACATTTACCCTATATAAAATTTTCAAAAGTTTAGCAGTATAACACCAAAAAAAAAATGTTATCAACAAGAACAACAAAATAAAATGAAAATTTAGATTCAATATATAAATAGTCTATCATACGCTATATATCCTACAAATTTCATTAAACAATATTGAAAAGATATTAACTACCTTGTCAGCAATGCTCCAAAATCCCATTTTGGGAAAAATATCTTTAAAGTTCCCTCTTTGAAATTATTCCATATTTAACAACTATTAAGATTGTCATTCATTTTGTTTTATAGTGTTCAGACATTATTACTCTTTAATATATATATTTTTCAAATATTGAATGTTTTATAGATTTAACATTCCTATCACACCTTGCAATTTATAAATATAATTTCATATTAGTTTATAAATATTTTCAAATGCGTGGAAAAATGGGTTATTTGAAAATTAGCTTTCATTTCGTAAATAATTCAAACTTGGTATTCAGATAAATTCCTTCTTTTGTCGAAAATAGTATTATCGGATTATTTTCTAATTAAATACTAGTATTAACTCTATCACTAAAATTTTCTTTAGTTCAACATCAACAAACTACAGCTGCGGTGCGTAGTATTTAATTCAATAATCGAAAAATGTGAATGAGATATATTTATTAAGAGACTAATTCAGTTATATTAATTTCGTTAAGCATATGCATGGATAATTTTGGTTTTAACAGAAATCAATGTACCTCGTTCTTGCTTTGAGATACATTCGACAGCTGATAATTTTATGCAACTAGCTATTGAATATAACGATTATGTGAAGTTCCCGAACAATAAACCTAATCCTTGGAATTCTAGATATCTGTTTAAGTTAGAAGAATTGGATAATTAACACACTGATTAAGTATTGTTTCTGAGGATTATTTTGAATAATCGGCTTCAACAAATAATTTTTCCGTTTCATTTTATTTTCGCCATTCTATATATTTTATGGTTTAGATAAATTTATATTGACATAACATTTAACGGAAAAAGTTTTTAGGATTTCTAATTTTATTTTTACAACTTTTTGAAATTGTAATCTTTAAATGGCTATACAATGAGGACAGACAGACGGACGGACGGACGGACAGACAGACAGACAGACAACTTGTAAAAACTTTTTTTTCGGAATCTCTGACCCCTGAAACGTGTAAATCTGTCGAAAACCGGAAGTCGAAAAAAAGTTCGATTACAATACGTTCTTCTATAGAAGAAAGTAAAAAATCATAAATTGGAAATATTTACTGAATACAACAGGCAGCATTAGTGGATGAAAATAATTAAAATATAATAAAATTATGGTTTACTTTCTAACTAGGTGACCCACCCGGTGTTTTCCGTGCCCGTGATAATAACCATAAACAGAACTCAAGCTTCTATGAATCTTTTAAAAGAAGCTGCATAGAGGGGCCCAAGAAGAGGATTAATATTCAAAATTGGTGGTAGCTGAGGTCCGAGATATTTTTTTGTCATTCAAGTAGTAGTTGGAAGTCCTAAGTAGTTGTCAGACAAAGAAAGCTAGTGAATCGGCCGATTTTTAAGGGAAGCTAACAAAGTGGGCTAACTGATAGTTTTGAGCAGGGCCCTAAGAGGAAAACATCTTAAAAGATCCTGGTACTTAGCGTTTTAGAACTTCAATTAGTCGGAATTAAACATAGGGTATAAATTAATCATTAGAACAAAATTTAAAGAAATGCTTAAAAAAGGGCCCTAAAGGCCCAATAAAAATATAAGCGTGGTGACCCGGGGAGTGTAATCCAAGGCTAAACTTTAAAGTCGCTTAGTAAGAGGGTGACAGAATTATGGGGGTGAAAAATGCATAGCACACAAAAAGTCGGGCCCCAGGGTCCTAACTGGAATGTAGAAATGTAGGAATAACTAAATGGAGAAAAGGCACCAAAAACGAAAAAAAATCGGATTTAAAGGAGCAAGTTAGTAAAAATTTAAGGAACAAAAACTTCAACGGTGCCCCTATACCGAGTCCCACGGGGGCCCGAGTCTTAACTGGAACATAGAAATGGGAGAAAAGCCTAATGGAGAGAAGGCACCAAAAACGAAGGAGATCTGAGAAAAATGGGGCCAATTATTAATAACTTTGGGCACAAACATTTTAAGGTGCCCAGGGGGCCCTGGACTTGTCCGAGAAATTTTTTTGTCGTTCATATAGTAGCTGGAAGTCCAAAAAAGTTATCATTAAAAAAAAAAAAAAAACTATTGGATCGGTCGATTTTTAAAGGAGCTATATTAGAGGTCCCAAAAATGGCCAAATGATAGTTTTGAGTAAGGCCTTAAGAGGAAAACTTCTTAAAAGATCCTAGTACGTAGCGCTTTAGATCTTCAATTAGTCGAAATTAAGCATAGAGTATAAATTAACCTTTAGAATAAAATTTGAAAGAAATGCTAAAAAAGAGCCCTAGTGCCACAGTAAAAATATGAAGCCCGGGGAAAGGAGTCGAAGACTCAACTTAAAAGTTACGCATTGAGAGGGTGAAAAATGCATGGCTCACAAAAGGTTCAAGTCAACACCGCATCGGGCCCCAGGGGGCCAGGGGCCTAACTGAAATGTAGAAATGGGCGGCCAATTTAATGAAGAAATGCCCACAAAAAGAAGGGTGATCAGATGAAAATGGGGCAAGTTATTAACAATTTAGATGCAAAAACTTTAAAAGGGCCCTAGGGGCCCCGGTTCTTAAAATATTAAAAATCTGAGCGTCAGGTCTGTAGGACCTGCCTTGGACTATCCACTCCCAAATTTTCAGACTTGCGGTAGATTTCACTTGTCACCGCGCACACGTACATAGAACTCAGACAGACAAACACTTTCCTTTTATTAGTATAGATGAAATAAATGAAAAAACTTATAAAACCAAAATACGACTTAATGAAATTGCATTCATGCAGCAATCAGTTCAACCGCAATCGCAAAAAGTATTTTATGTTTACATCTCTCAATACTTTTTTACTTCCTAATTCTTTCAAATATAAGGGAGGGGGGGGGGGGGTTGTACCCTGTGTACACATATGTCAACTAATAATTTAAAAAAAAAATTCTAGCATTTGTATTCGTCATTTTTTCATGATCTGGGTGATTTTATCCTAAATCCTTCGCCATTGTTTCGGTTATCTAAAGCAATATATATTCTATCTCTAATTTAAATAAGAAATGACTTGCTCTTATTCATTAAACTGTCATGTTCACAATAAGGAAATTCCTAAAAAAATCATTTATAAAAAACATTCCTCCGAAATCGCCTTTAAAATGTTAGTTATAATTAATCCTGTATATCTAAAAAACAAATTATCATTAAATAATTTTACTAAATTATCCCTATTTTTATCATAATAGCCTTCAAAGACATTTTCGCTGCGACGAATTGATACAACGACGAATTGACGTCGCGACGAATTGAGCCCACGACGAATTGAGCCCGCGACGAATTGACGCTGCGACGAATTGACGTCGCGACGAATTGAATGAAATAAGCGACTTAAAAAAGCAAAATACACACCTTTTAGTATCCGAACCGGCCTCAGACACTGAGGCAGGTTGACTTCTTTATTGTACATTATTTACTGTGTTGACATACAGGAGTTGGACAAAATAATGTGAACACCTGTGAAAAGATATTTTTTTTATTAATAGGTCCTCCTTTTGCATGAATTACAGCTTGTATCCGACGTAGAATTGTCAAATACAAGTCACGTACAACATTCAGAGGGATACGTTCTCACTCAAATTGCAAAAAAGTCCCTAATTCAGAAAATGTCCTTGGAGGGGGGAATCAACTGCGCATTTTGTTTTCCAAAATACCCCACAAAGGTTCAATTATATTGAGATCAGGGGACTGAGGGGGCCACTTGAGATGCTCACATTCATCGTCCTGTTCATAAAACCAGTCTCGGGCAATTCCACAGGTGGGAATGGGGGCATTATCATCTTGGAAGACTGATCGTTTATCAGGAAACACAGTTTGCACCATTGGGTGAAGATGGTGGACCAGAATACTGACATAATCCGCTCCTGTAACATGGTCATTCAGAACAACAAGTGGCCCAAGACCACGGTGTGATATCGCACACCAGATCCCCACAGAACCACCGCCATGTTTAACCGTAGGCCGAAGACAGTCAACTTGATAGGCTTCTTTCAGCGTTCTCCAAAGGTAAACACGTCCATTTGTCAGAATAATGTGAACGACGATTTGTCTGACCATATTACACTCTACCATTGTTCTTGTGTCCAACTTTTATGCTCGCGACACCATATTCGTCGCTTCCAGACATTGCATGGTGTAATCAATGGTTTTGAAATAGCTGCTCTACCATGAATATTTGTCATATGCAGTTTACGTTGGATAGTTTTTGATGAAACTGGTTCCTGTAGATGTCTGTTCATCTCAGATGTTATCTGGGATGCTGCTGTCTTGTGCTTTTTTGTCACAATCTGCTGCAAAACTCTTCTGTCTCTGTCATTCAGCTTCAACTTTCGACCACTGTTGTGCTTTTTAGATGATGTTTTTCAGTGATTCAAATATACTGACATTACAGCCGACACTGTACTTCTCCCAACACCTAGAAGGGTTACCGTAATCGTTACTGAGGCTCCAGCAAGACGGGCCCCAACAATCATGCCTCTTTCGAAATCGGAGAGGTCAGCCATAACGCAATTTTAACACAGAAATATATTTCGCATCCGACTTCTATCACTGTTAGTAGCAGACTAATGTGTGTACTTTCTCATCCGCTAGGTGGCAACCTTCACCGCTGGAGGGCAGGAGTATACGAGAGGTTTCTTTCGAGTGCTATTTTTTCACGTGTTCATATTATTTTCTCCAACCCCTGTATAGTAGTAATAGTATAGTAAAGAAGGATTTGATCTAGTTTTTAATAAAAATCAACAGTCATTAAATAATAAATTGTAATCATTAAAAGATAAACTATTTTTTAAGTATATTTACGGAAGTATTGGTTAATATTCTAATTGAGCTAGTTTTTACAAAAAGAAGGTTACTAAGGTGAGTAAACTCTTTGGAACTTCCAAGGAATCTGACATTACTGTTCAATAAAACTGTGCAAAGCCTGAATTACTTATTATCATCTAATTTATTTATAGTTAAAATTAAAAAAATTTTAGTTCCTAAAAATAAATTTTATTATCTTGAATACCTTACACTGAGTATGACTTGTCCCATTACTGTGTGTCTTAAGTGTCCTCACTTCCTGTTTTCTTGTATAACAATTCATGTTTCTTAAGCTAGAAATTAAACAAGATTCTTAACGCTTAGTAGAATAGTAAACATGTTTGTTTAACTTTTGACGTTTCGTCTTAAAATGTTTTGCTCTTTATATTAAAAGAATACTTATAAATCAACAGAATAAAGCTACTGCAAGTTTGTGAAACCAAAAATCAAACTTTCAAAACAAAAACAGATATAATTTCTGTTTTGTTCATCTCATAAATTTCATATTAAACTCAAGAATATATTGATTTGTCTCCCTTTCACAACTGCCTATTTTCGACACAGCTTTTAAAACTTAACAAGTGTCTTATGGTAAGACATGTTTCAAGGTGTCCCAATGTCACCTAAGCATCAATGAAGAAAGTTTAAACTAAAATAGGCGGAGCATCGTCTCCAATTCTTGTTAAATACCAGCGTAAAATTCGTTAAATGTCTCCTAAAGAATATTCAGCTCCGTAGAATCACCATATAATACAACTAAAATTTACAGAATTTTCCGATGGACTATAACAATTTTATTCCCTTTTAAATAAAATTCATGTTTTATCACATTTGTTAATGATATAACATTATGAACAAGTTGCTGTTCAGACAAGTGCCGACAGAAATAAAGTTGAACTCTTTCCCCTTATCAATGGTAAAAATTGACTTTCTTTTAACATTAACTGAACTACAAAATATGTTATCCAACATATATTTCATTTCATTTATTTTCAGAGAGATTTCTTTCCTTTTTTTATTTTTTTAATTCCCTAAATGGAAATAATTTCCTGAGGGAAAACGAATCTTGCAATCATTCGGTGAAACGAAAAATAAGCTATTGAAGCTATATATAAAGTGAACAATATTCTCATTCATTTTTTGAAACTAGCTTAGAAATAATGTTTTAGGCTATGTATTTTTAACGGAAAATAAGGAGTGTTTTGTCGGTGTGACTGTGCAAAAAAAAATTATTTGAACTTTTAATGCAATTTTTTACAAAGGAAACAAGAAAATGAATAGTATCTTATTATATTAATCTTTTCTTTCCTGTAGGCATTTTCTATTTAAAAATTTCTAAATCATATACTGTCTAACGATTAGAATAATTTTGAGCACTATTAATTTTTGTTTCTCATGAATTACACACAGTTTATCACTTTTTTGAATTAATAAATTCATCTCAAATATATATTTTATAAATAAAATAAAATCAAAATAAAATTGAAATTAAAAATTTCAAAAGCGCATTATTTCAAGCAAGAAAGGAAAAGCTGAATGTTTTTATTTTTAGATTATTTTTTTCCTACAAGCTTTTCGTAATTAAAAACTTTTAAAACATGCACTCTGAAGATTCGTATAATATTGTTTCGTAGAAAGGCCTGTTTATTCAAGAGTGATTCGTAGTGATAAATCTATTTGTATTTTATACAAAAATACATATTGCTACTTAAAAAATAAAACATACTTTTTAAAAATATAGGTTACTTTAATTTTAGATTTAGAAATTATTTGTTCAAAATTGTGGGTTTGATTTTAAAAAAATAGTTACAACTAAGGATATAACATATCTGCATTTCGTTTAAAATTAATAAGTTGTTTTCAGTCGTATGTTTAACGTGATTGTTTTTGTCCAAATTAGTGGTAAGCGATCACATTATTTAAACGATTACATATTCTAGGATGCAAGAAAATTTGCGAACATTTAAGGAAAGATCAATTTGTTAAGAAAAGGTGTATTGTAACAAAAAATATTTTCTTCTAGAAACACTAATTAAAAGAATACTGAATATTTTATTTTTAATCTCCTCACCATTTCGGGAAATATGCTCATGCTGTGTTCTTTTCAGACCAGTGAAAAAATTCTTCAAACGGTAAGAGAGCAGAGTGACTCTAAATACCTCATAATGGGTTTCTATTCTATAATACCGGTTGAATGCTATTTAAAATTAGTTTTTGCTGTTAAGTCATTACTTTTTAATAGGATAGAAGACTGGGAAGTTTTTGGACCATTAAACAGTTTAACTATGCCCTCTAATAAATTTTACAATTTGATACTGTTTAGAGAAATTATTATAAACGGTAGAATTATAACTAAAATCTTTCAAATTTCTACCAGTTAGACTAATATTTTCATTTGAAATCTTTGTAATAACTCCTAGGCTGCATGTTAGATGAAAAAGTGTGAATTGTGCCGTAAGCATGGTCATGCCAAATGTTCTTTCATCATGATTCTAGCTTTTTCATAATTTCTGTATCCTATTCAAAACTTTTAATTACTCGATTACATGTTGTAAGAGATATGCCTGTTCTAAAGCTTAATAACGCGTTTGCTTGGAAATTGGAATCTGTTTCGAATTTCCATTTTCATAACGTTTATAATGTAATTAAAAGAGAACTCTCATATTTTCGAAATTAGAATTACTGTACGCTATCATTAATTTTGCTTAGGTGCAATCGTTAAATACAAAATATTTCCCACACTAACTCAGCAACAAATCATCTTATATTAAAGTGATTGGTAAGAATTGATTAGAAATGGTGTATACTAACCAATGGTCGCTAAAATTAACCATACCTAAATTTTGCTTAGATCTACATACAGAAATTTTACCAAACTTTAAAATTCTGAATACTAACACACTTTTTTGACATCACATTTGGATTTGAATACCAAACGGGAAGGCATTCGATCACGTAACTTTGGAATTATTTGGGTTTAAAATTTGGAACTCCTAATAATAAACTTATTTTTTAGTGTTTCAAAGCAGTTTGTGATGCGGATAGTTCTTACAACATAACTCAAAATTAGTTGGCAAAATAAACTGTAATTTTGAAGTTTTCATATATTAGAAGCTTCTAGAATCGATTCCTGTTACAAAATTTCAAGGTTACAATTCATATATGATTCGAAAATTAATTTTGAAAATATATATTTTTTCAAATTAATTTAAAAAATAACCTAGAAATTTTTTAACTGTCACCTATTTGTAGAATGTCAATTTATACAAATCCAAAATTGAATAAGTTTTTTTCATTTTGGGTTCCCATATTTGAAGCTCTTAGAAATCTATTTCTGTTAAAAAATGTATATGTTACAATTCATATATATTTGTTTCGAAAATTTATTTATATATATATATATATATTTACAAAATAATTTTTGAAAAAATATGAATTGTAACCCATGAATTTCTTAATAGGAATCGATGTTTAGGAACTAAAAATACGCGAATCCAAAATTACAGCTCATTACACCATGTAGTTTTTGAGCTATGCTTTGTAAACTACTCGCATTGTAATATATTTTGCAACGATAAAAATAAATTTACATTAAAAGTTTCAAACTTTCAAACTGTACCATTATTAAACTACTGGACCGAAATGACTTTCTGTAAGGATCCAAAGATAAAATTTACCGAAGAATCCAAATGTGATGTTAAAATTAGGTATTATTATTTGTGCAATTTCTATATGTAGATGCAATACCATCTACGCAAATCTAAGCAAAATCTTACCATCTAAGCAAAATGTAAGTGTACCATAAACTACTAAACATTATTACTATGCGATTGATACTTGTCGCATTTTTATGTGGTGCCCAAAATTGTTCATCCTAGACCAGATGCGAAGGCCAAATGCAAACAGCAACCGAAGTTCAGTGGCACAAACCAATGTGCAAATTCATGTAACCTAACCGCTGTTTTTTTGCTAGCTGCAGCAAGCCCGGATTTCTGGGCAGATGACTTTAAGCTTCGTTCAAGGAGAGAACGTCTCTGTGAGCCGCTGATTTTCTATTGTTTAATTCCGTCGTTGTCCCTTGATAATTTTACTTGTAGCTATCCACTTGAAACAAATTGTTGAACTGATGAATGTCGAATTATATCATGTGTAAATAATCATCTTATCGTATTTAACCCAGAAACCATTAAATATTTGAATTATAAACACTGGACATTTGGTTTAATCCGACTAGCATCATCATTCTTTCAACTTTTCCAACCCTACAATTTATAGGATCATTTGCTGCAGAGTTAATATGGAGCACTATTTTTTACGCATGACTGTACTATGTTTCAACTATACAAGTATGTTTCAGCAGTAAAAGTGATAACTGAAATATATATTTAAAATTTTCGTTTCTTGTGCGAAAGGAATTTTTTCTAATTTCTATGCTCCCCAGTATACATATTATTCATTTTGGAAACTGTTCTAATGAATTAGGGATTTTTACACATTTTGATTTTCGCACAGTGCGAAAATTTAAAAATCTAGTGGAACTTAATGTATCAAAAGTAAAAATTTAAGCATCATGTGATTTGATTGAATAGTAAACTATCTTGTTTGACGAATTACATGAATAGTTTTGTGAGTTACTGTGTATAGAATGTGAATATGGCACTGGGAAGCGACTAAATGATCCAGTGCTTAGCAGAATAAATCGCATGGTGCGTAGTCGAGCTCATCGTATTCACATTTTATTCACGGTTACAATAATCGCCATCATACATGCGAGTACTTCTAGTTGTTTGAAATATTTGTATGTATTATAAGGTGTTATGTAATATTTACATTCCTAACTTTACTTAAGGTTTTGGCATATTATATAACATTATACCAAGCAAATTCTGTCACATCTTTAAATTACACTTTTAAAATATTAAAATAAAGAAAAAGATTATTCTGTGCAAAATTGCGCGTTTAGACTGTATAGTTATTTATTTATAGGATTTATTATTCTCTTTTTCTTTCTAATTTTTATCACGTTATATCTGATAAGTGAAC
Organism: Maratus michaelseni; assembly: GCA_963931845.1. Lineage (NCBI taxonomy): Eukaryota > Metazoa > Arthropoda > Arachnida > Araneae > Salticidae > Maratus > Maratus michaelseni. The sequence goes on from OZ007591.1 coordinate 170,687,429, forward strand.
TCAGATCCTTGTATTCAAAACCACAACATTAATATTTTCTTATTCAAAAATAAGCGGTGATATGTGGTGTACAATAGTACGTTACATATATACAATAATGTAAAAACTCAACAAAAACAAGCTCGTTTCATCCGCGGTAATTCACTTCCGCTAGACACTTAAAATTTCACGCTGTGCAGCAGCAAAAATAAAACTGAGCTCATTTCCCATTATCGATGGTGAGAATAGCTGTTTTCAACATTAACTGAACTTTAAAAAATGTTATCTAATATATATTTTGTTTCATCTCTTTTCAGAGCGATTTCGTTTCCGTTTTTATTATTTTTTTCTTGTTCTGCAAACGGAAATAATTTCCTGAAGGAAAATGAAGCTTGCGGTTGTTTTGCGATACGAAAAAAAAAAAAAAAAGCTCTTCAAGCTATCTATGAAGTACAAAAATATTAGGGTTATTATTATTTTTTTTAAAGTGAGTTTTGAGATAATGTTTTTTATGCTACATTTTTAAACGGAAATTAACAAATGTCTTGTAAATGTGGTTTTATAAAGAAAAATAATTTAAGCTTTCAATGTGAAATATTTCAAGCAATGAATGCAATAAAAAATAGGAATGATTTATTAAATGCTTTATTTTTATCATTTCTTTTTAGTAACTTTTCCGTAATTAAAAACTTGTAGTACATACAATTAAAATTTCGAGTAATATTGTCGCATAGAATTTTCAATTTATTTACGCAATTCTCGTCTATAATGTTTAGCTATTGATATTTAATAATTCTTCTATGTTTTATTCCAGACTAACTAGTATTTTTATCAGGAAATCGCTTATCTCCTGAACGAAAATGAAAACAAAAACATTATGAAACTCTACTTTTATTTGTGTATTACAGAATTTAATTACGGTCTTTGAATCAAACAGTATTCGGATTTGTATTTATGTTAATCGCTTAACACATTTATTTGATAGTTAGAAGTATAATGACAAAAATGGTAAAATAGTTAAAAAAAAACAAAATCTTCATCATAATGTTTTCTCTGATGTTCAAACGCCTGAAACATTTTCTACTCGGGGTGTACTCTATAATTGGACATTATACAGAGTGTCCCAAAAACGATGAAACGTGCTTTCATTTCTTACCTCTCCAAGATAAGTAAAATGTAAAAAAAAAGACAAATATTTCTTAATCTAGCAAAGTACAATTTAACCAAAAACGAAATTATACAATGATCTCTTCCGAGTTATCCACGATTCCGAAATGCGTTCTTTATCTTCAGAAACCTCAGAAAGCATTATACTTTTATAAACGAATTTTTAAATATCGAAAATATAATGGTTTCTAATATTTCTAAGTTAAGAACGCTTCTCGGAAAAATGGGTAACTTGGCAGAGATAATTGTATATTTTCGTACGTGGTCATGTATTATTTTGATAGATTAAGAAACATTTTTATTTTTTAAGACTGTAGGCAAAGATAAATTGCAAACGTGGTCAAAATTGAATAGGAAATGACATTTTGCTAATAAAATTTCTCGTCCATTCAGTTTTTAAAAAATATAGATATTTATATGCCCACCCCTCAGATAAAAATGGTGAATTAAAAAATATTTCCTTTTGATGCAACATGATCACTACACAAATAACTGCATATCCATTCCTTTAAAAATAAATAAATTATAATGAAGGGGAAAAGCTTATTTATCACCTTTGTGTATCATTTAAAATGGTATTTCATCAGTGAAAATAGGGATTATATACAAAACTGTTCATGCCGTCTTTTAGAGTATGGTAACCAATTAACCAAAACTATAAGATAAGGGTTTTCCCCTTTTTTTGCTGAAAATCGTTTGGCATAACAAATTTAGAAAGGTAATATTCGCTTTATCTAATCACAAATTTTTGTCATTAAATAAGACAAAATTTTTAATTCCTAAATGGTGGTAGCTAATTCAAGCATAAGCATTTATTTTGACTATTGATTCAACGCAGCTTTGCGAGAAACTGCGACAATTTGCTTTGCGAATACATCTAATTGCAGCATTACATGTGTGGAGATCATCAAAGAAGATACATGTAGTTTTAAATGCTACTAACAAAATTCAAAAAGTGCATTTCACAAAGCATTCTCAAAGTGTTTTCTCTCGACTGCAGCACATAACTAAGTTCTTCTAAATAACACTTTTAAAAATATTATGTCACTAATATTTTTAAAAGTATCGATTGCTTTTCTTTAAGATCAACTGCATATGTATTATCGCACGTGTTTCTCGTTTCTTAGCAATATCGCACACATTTACGTTTCTTATTTGATATATATGACCAATCACAATGGTCTTCAATTCAACGCAATTCCTTGACTTTTAAAGATACGGGAATGTAGGTTTTTCTTTTCTTTCTTTATTTATTTTTGTAATTTTGCCACTGCAAAATGAGGAATTTTTTTCTAATTGGCCGTTTTTGTATCGGGGGAAGTGGGGGGGGGGAGAATGGCGTAAAAATTTAGAAAGTCTTGCATTTTGAAAATTAATGGCACGACGATTTTTTTAACATAATGTAGTTTTATTTTCTCTCTGCAGGATAACTTATTTACCAAATCTCAAATGTATACTGCAAAGAATTTATAAGTGATATTATATATTCACATTAAATTTAAAGATTTTTTTATGTGATCTTCATTTAAAAAATAAATGAAGTTGTTTTCGAGGCTTTTATGTAGTAGATTTAATTTAATGTTTTGTACTTTGATAAATTATATTATTTCTAAGAATAAACTAAGAAAAAGAAATTGAGGAATTTATAAAATATATAGATTTTATTTTTTCTCCATTTAATAAATCAATTACATGAGAATAGTTTTGGGATCTATTAATTATCTGCTTTCATCTTTAGATAATAGTAGTAGTGAAAAGTTATCCGAGCAATGATAAAAACATAATCTGAACTTTTAGTAAAATCTTATTTAAACATTATTCTACTTCTGTCTACATATTGTATGCATTTATGGTGTAACTAAAATCAATGTGCTCGACAAAATTAAATTTTTATTAACTGTAATTCAATGAAATTTACGTTAAAACTACACGTTGAATGTCATTAAATGTGACAGATACTTTAAATAAAGCAAGTAAAGAACATAGGCTTCAGATTGTGTTTTATCCTTGCTTGGAAAGCTAATATCTGCGACTCTGCTATTCTCTGTCAACTACACTAAAAAAAGAATACAAATGTTTCTTAATCTTTGAAAATATAACATAACTATGAACGAAAATATACTATAACCTCTTGCGAGTTACCCACGATTCTGAAACGCGTTCATTTATCTTTAGAAACCCCAGAAATCAATTGCTTTTCAAGATTTGAAGAAGCAGTTATACAAACAAAGTTGCTTCTGAAGCCACTGTATTTCGAAAACGTTTCCGAGTAGTTTTTACAGTGTATTAAATCATTTATTTAACACGAAATATCGGTTTTTCGACAGCTATCAATTATCAAGTAAATATTTTCATGTTCAATAAACATGTTTAATAGACATTCCGGCTAAATTAACGTAATTAACATTGACATTAAAATTATTATTATATTGTTACTCTTGCTAAACTCAGTTTTTTTTAATTGTTGTTCCTGCTCACGCGTAAGCCTTTTAAACTATAGTCATTTTATTTGGATGACAAACGTTGAGGTTTTAGTTAGATGACAAATAATTAAAACAATTATTTTTTTTCAATAATTTCGATTTTTTAAATTGTTTTGAAATGAAAATTTAGTAGTGACAAAAAATGATATCGAACTTCAAACCGCTGCCATTTTGTAAAAGATTGGTTTATTTTGAAATTTTGGAATCACACCCTAGCAGTCATCGCGGCGACTTTAAAAAACAGTAGAGATTTCCCTTAGGCACACAATAATCAAAATCAGTGACGAAAAAAAATATTTTTTTATTTACCGGCTATTTTCATCACAATTATTTTCATGTTCAATAAACATTTTTAACAGACAGACATGACGTCACGGCGACGTCACTGTGACTTTGTGACCGTCGTCGTGACGTCACGTGACGTCGATGTGAAGTCACTGTGACGTAAATGCGAGGTCGTTATGGCCGTTTTCAAGGCTTTCTGTGACCTCACAATGTGACTACTTTGTGAAGTCACCGTGCGACTTCAATGTGAAAAATGTGACGAATCTGCATCGGATAGGGTGACCAGATTTTACCCGAATCCTATACGGATTGTTCGGATCAAAATTTTTTTATGGTTCAAGTTTGTGACGTCTGTGACGACACTGCACCGGGTCGGGTGACCAGATTTTACCCGAATCTAATCCAGAAACTTCGGATCGATCTTTTTGGATTTGTTTGGCTACAGAATAGATTTAGATTAGTTGTCGTGTGACCTGATTTTCGTGAACCCGATCTGACCCGAGTCGGGTATAATGTTTTTACTGTAAGTCTTGTTTGGAATAGAATCTTGCATAAGACCGAGTAACCAGATTTTATCAGAAATTGTGTTACGATACAATTTCTGATGTCGGCTCGGATCTAGAGTCATACACGAATCCGGTTATATACTTCTTGAACATGATTGAATGTCAACTTGAACATGAATGATGGTTGACTGAAACTATATTTTGATTCAACCCGTATTCTTATCCTAACCCAACAACAACAACAACAAAAAATCTGTAATCCCACAACCCGACCGAACCTGATAAATGATTTCGCATAGATTCGGATAACAAGATTTCACCAAATACGGATAAGATCGACGATAAGGATTGGATCGGCAATCATTTTTATTGATGCAACTCGTATTCAAATTAAAACTTTGCATCTGATTGAGAAACCGGTTAACACGAAACTTTCTGACACATTTATGAACAAACTTTTAAACGCATGGCACTTGCATGCCTGATTATTAAAGCTATTTGGAATGAATAGCGTTTTCCATTTTTAGATAAATGTAATACTTAAGATCAATGTCGGTCACGTTTTACCCGTTTCTGACGCTGCGCGTCGGAAATTTGTTTCAAAACACCGACTTTGATAGTGTTTTCTGAAACATCATCTGCCGTTACCAAAAAATGGATAACTCCATTCGATTATATATATAGGGTAGATGTGCCAGTAATGGACACCCTTAAGGAATTTCTTTAACAATTATTTTTTAATTAATAGTTATAATTGTTATATTCAACATTTTTTAATATTATATTACTCTACCAACAATATTTAACCATGCTCATAGTCACATTTCCCAATGTGAATCTAAATTTAAATGTAAATAACAGAAATAAATCAAAACACCCTAAACTCCAGTAATGGACACCTCACAAAAAGTAATAGATAAATGATATTATGATTGCATTTAAAACTAGTGCTCGCGATTATACGTTTATATACGTTTAAACGTATACGTAGTCAAGCCTTTTTTCCATATGATTTCTATTAAAAATCGTTACCGGTTACAATACGTTTTATACGTATTATACGTATAATCGCGAGCACTATTTAAAACTAGAATTTAAAGATAGCATATTAATGAAATAAATAAAGCTGAATTTTTATTGGTTATTTTTTTATAAACCAAAAACATTGAAGGTGTCCCATTACTGGAAGGCGGTCCATTACTGGCACATCTACCCTTTTCTGAATAAGAACACCTGCCAATTTCATGTATTTCCGAATAAAAATGAATTCAGAAATATGCCAGAAATTAGCTATTTTGGATTTGAGAACAACTTTAAAGAAAATATAAGTATACATTTTCAAATAAACATTCTGAAAAATTTATATTAGGAATCAATTTAAATAATAGATATACCTATTGTGCGATATTATTAAATAATAAACATTGTATCAAGCAGTAAAACAGTTTTCGTTGTAAATGAAATATAGAACTTAAGATCATAAATGCCAAAAAAAAGTTATATATTTTTTTTCTTTACAAATTATTTTATTTATAGTTTTTGATAGAATACTAAATGCAGAACTTAAATATCAATTTTTACAGTAAAAACATTCGATAACACAGCTGGAAAAATTACCTTAACTAAACAGTTATTTTATTGTTTCATCAATATTTATTATTTTTGTGCATCTAACATTGACATATCTCGACAAATAAATTATTCAATGCATTAAAATGTCACATTTTTTTTTCAAATATACCGGAAAATTATTTCTGGAAACCTACACTAGCAACGAAATTATTAAATTGCAAATCAAATATTAATAGTTTTAAAAATTGCAATGTTTTTAATTATAATGAATAACTATGAAAATTGAACTAAGAAACGCAAAACATTAAATAAATGCCTCCTTTTACATAACACTTTACATTTAGAATACATATTGTTAGTAAATTATTTAAGCTTTTTTCCAAATAGTCTATTTAAAAAAATTTAAAACATTAAAGATAAAATTTAATACAAGTGATTTTTTAAAAGAAAATTTAAACATCTTAATTTTTAAATAATGCAATATTAAATGTACTAGTACTAAACATGCACTATTAACAAAACTGCGAAGACATTAAAAGTTACCTGCTGATCTATAGGTAAAGGTGTTATTGTTGAATGTTCCTTATCTGCTTCCCTTTCATTGAAAAATTAGACTGTACATCCACTACAATAATTTTCTAATTATTCCAGCAGAGAGGTGTGTTCATAGATCTGAGAAATCAAATATCACTCAGGCCTTATGAATGCACCCGGCTAGACACAGGGAGATGTTAAAATGGATGGTTTACTTTAAAATGGAGATTGTTCACTTTAGAACGTTAATTTACTTACACAGTATAAATCTACAAACTTCAAAGAACCCAACACACGCTAATCCTAGCTTCGAATGAGAAAAAGTCGTCTGCCTTCAATATGCGCGCGCAGTATTGTTTAAACACAACAAAATAACAGCTAGCAGATGTTTCCAACTTTACCGCAAATGATATAGGAAGAAAATAATTTAAATAAAGACATTTCAAAACCTTTATAATTTGTATGGCTGAAAAATGAACTTCTAATGATGCTATAATATTCTTTTTTTATATGAGAGATTTTTGTTTTCTTAGAAATAAGCTGTGAAAATTTACATTTTTATATATTTTTTAATCCATTGCATTTGCTTTAGACGTCAAAAGTAAAGATAAATTTTAAATAATAATTGATTTAATAGGCTTTATAAAGTAATTTCGATATAAATTTAAATTGCAATCAAATTTCCTAAGTACAATTTTTTTATTTTTTACACTCTATCGAAAAGAGCAATGTATTTAATAGAGGTGACATCTTACTAAGCACTGGCCAGTTTTGGATAAATTGCTATAGGAATGACATATACTTTATATCATGTTTTTAATTCATTTTTGCTCGGAAATACACGAAATTGGCTCGTGTTTTGTTCAGAAACTATGTTATTGAAAAACCTTTTCCATTTTTTATTAAAAGCAGAAGATCTTTCAGAAAAGAATGTCAAAGTCGGCGTTTTGATTTGAATATCCGACGTGACAGTGAAAGACAGGAGAAAAACTGGTCGTCACGTGACACGAATTGCTTATAACTTGATAAATAACTAAATTTCTATTTAAGGATTTTTACCGGTGTATTATATAGTATATTTTGTTAAATTTCATGAAAATGGTAATGAAAATTGTAAAAAATTATCTGCCTCATATATGTAGACAGATATTTATTTATTATTTTATTTTGAAAATACTCAATATATTTAAATTGTGACAATATTTTTATTAATGATTTAGGTACATGACATAATTCAAATCTATATTTTATGAGTTTTTTTATTCCAAATTCACTCTCCGATGACACCGTGAAGTCACAGAGTGTTGGCATTTTGGTCATAGTTTTTACGTGACTTATGTGACTTGCAGTGACGTCATTGCAACGTCACAAAAATTTCTAAAGCTGTCAAAAAGTAATTTTCTTTATGTTATAAGATGTTCTAAAGTTTATTTTAAGTTTTCTTTAGATCTCCAAGACGTTCACATTTTGGTAAAAGTGTAACGTTACAAAGTGGTGGCATTTTGGTCACAGATGTGACGTGACGTACGTGACTCACATTGACGTCACAATGACGTCACTGTGACTGTGAATGCTATGCGGGTATTATTATATTGTTACTCTTGCTTGTAAATATTCAGTTACGCAGCAGAAAATATTTACTTGAAAATTGATAGCACTTGAAAAAGCAATGTTTCCGTTTGAGAAAACGTAACACTGTAAAACCTAAATGCTTAGAAATGTTTCAAAAAATAACGGGCGTCGAATGAAACTTTGTTTTTATAAATGCTTCTTTAAATCTCGAAAATGTATTTGCTTCCAACTGTAAAAGGATGCTTTTAAGCTGCGTAAGTAACTTGAAAGAGGCTATGTTATAGTATATTTATTGATTTGTGGTTTATATTATATTTCCGTCGATTGAACAGCAATTGTCCTTTTTTACATTGTAAAGATGAGAGCAAATATTTAATTGCTCTCGAAAAACGAGTTATCTATCCGTGCGCGTATCTATGTAACCTCAAAACTATTCGTCAAAAACTCGGAAACCACAGGGCGCAGGGCTACGAAGTTTGGCACACGGGTTGCTGGTAGGGGCCCATGAACGGCTGGGTCAAAAAATTGGAAAATTTGTAATAGATTTTTGATAGACTAAATATTTATTAAAGTCCACAAAGCGATCTATCTCATCAAAAATATGCTTTTTTATCTTCGGTTGGTTGGTTGTATAAAATCTCCGCAGAAGTCGTTGAATAAATCAAGGTAGGGATCATTGCAATTGCGAGTCGAGTGTTTAAAATCGATGGATCAGGGATTATATGACATGTAGACAATCAACTTAATTATTAACCTTTGCTAAAGGCTAAAAACGTAATTTTAAAGGATTCTATCGGCTTAACGCATGATAATTAGATGGGTTTAAGGTTTTTTTTTACATGACATACATTAGTATGATAGAGATTATTAATACAGAAAACTATATTTAACAGATTATTTGTTAAATTTGCGAATATATGGGGAGGGGTGGAGGTAAACGACTTTTTATTAAATATCAAATATATTTTACTTGAGTGCGTGCTACCTTGCGGCGGCTTTTTCATTAAATGACCCTCCTTATTACTAAATCCAAATCTACTGCTCTGATTTCAATAGAACTAATTACATTTAACAAACTTAACATTTTTCGCTTCACCCGTAACGTTTAATCGCTGTTTTATATAGATAATACCGTCCGTATTCAGAGTCCGTATTCAGTTGATGAATACCAACAGTCAAAGTTAGTGATTTGTTGTTGAGCACTTGACCGCGCGCCTCCTCGCGGCACCTGCTTCAGGGGTTTTTCTCTAACTGTTCTTTATTTCCAGAACTGTTAATTATGTTCCGAACTTCTCCAAACCGGTTCCATTTTGCTAAATTATCATAAAAATCGGCATTCATAGCTTCAGGGTGTACTTTTAGAAAACAGTTACCAGTACTTCCGAATAATAGTCTAAGCCAAATTTTAAATTAAGTTCCTAGATTAACCAAATGAATCAATCTTTAAATATGCATATAGTGGTTCTCCTAATTTATCATTTGCTGAAACGCACTTGAACATCCGCTCCCCCCCGGCCCCTCCCTCAAGGCTTTTTGTCTAACTGTACCCTGTTTCCATATCTCAGCAACTAATTTTCCGATTTCAGCGCAACTGATTCCAAAACTCATATTTAGCTTAATAATCAACGTCTATATCATTAAAATAAATTTATGAGTAGAGGATACCACTATTTCCGAATAACAGTCTAAGACAAATTTCTAATTAAGTTCCTGGCTTAACCAAACGAATGAATTTTTAAAGATACATATTGGTTCTCCTAATTAGTTATTTACTGAAGTGAACATGAACAACCTCTCCTCCCCGGCACCTCCTTCCATGTTTTTTTCTCTAACTATGTTCCGTTTCCATATCTCAGCAACTATCTTTCCGATTTCAACGCAAGTGATTCCAAACATTATAATTAACTTAATAGTCACTCTTTATAACATTAAACTAAATTTATGAGTAGCGGTTACTATTGTAAAATATACATATATTATCTAACTTAATATTGAGTGTGCTGCTATTATGTGATTCAATAATAGTCAATTACAAATTAAAAAAAGGATTAAAGAATTCCTTACCTGTTCTCCGTAGCGCAGATACCCTCCAAAATCCCAATCATTATAACATTCATTGAACGGATGCGCGGTCCTTCACTCCCCATGTAATTCACTATAAATCCTTATAAGTTGATTTCACCACGGGCATGTATAACACAGGACATCACTGCTTTAAGAAATAAAAATAACGTTGTTAATAACATAAAATACTTATATCAGTGTATATTCCTTTGGTAAAAGATTCCAGCAACTCAGCTTGGAAATTTAGGATTTTTATGTCTAGGTTAATTCAAAATTACAATATAATTTTCCGAGAGAAAATTAATCTCTTCTCGGAGAGCATTTTTAAAACAACATACAGCTAAGCCAGTAAAACATGATCTGTATGGAAAACATCAAAAAGTTCAAAGTTCAAAAGAAAAGAACAGTGTATATACAATGGTCATTTATTCGTAGAACATGTAGAAAAGGAGTGGAGAAAACCACAAGTATGCAAAGTCCAAAATAAAAGAACAGTGTATATGCAATGATCATTTATTCGTAGAACATGTAGAAAAGGAGTGGAGAAAACCACAAAAATGCACTTTATTTCACCGTCTACACACGTACATTATGAAACTTAGAAGAGGAGAGTTTCTTGTTTTAAATGAGACTAAAATGTTTTAATTGTTCTTTCAGGGTTACGCATCACAACAGTTAACACTATTTCTGAGTAATAGTTTAAGACAAATGCGTAAGTAAGTTCCTAGCTTAACCAAACGAACGAATTTTTTAAGATGCAGAGTGGTCCTGTTAATTAGTCATTTTCTGAAGGACATTTGAACATCCCTTACTCCCCGACCACCTCCTTCAACATTTTTTTTCTAACTATGACCCGTTTCCATAACTCAGCAACTACCTTTCCGATTTTAACGCAACTGATTACAAATATTATACTTAACTTAATAGTCACCCTCTATAACATTAAAATAAATTTATGAGTAGCGGTTACCACTATTTCCGAATAATAGTTTAAGCCAAATTTATAATTAAGTTCCTAGCTTAACCAAACGAGCGAATTTTTAGAGATGCATAATAGTCCTCCTAATTAGTCATTTTCTGAAGGACACTTGAACATCCCCTCCCCCCAGCACCCCCCTCAATGTTATTTTTCTAACTGTGCCTTATTTCAATAACTCGGCTAATAATGTTCCCATCTTCTCCAAACCAGCTCACTTTTGTAGCACGTCTTCTATACGGAGATCTAGGCAGCGGGAATCTGTGTCAGATGTTCGTTCGGAAAGAGGTTTGTTTAGAACAGAATACTCCCCTAGTGGTGGAAGGTGGAAATAAAAGATTTGCTGGAGAGTACGAGCATGTCCGGTATACGGTGACGAAGCCATCGGAGACGCGGGCCAGAGTTTCATTTTTTAAGAGATTTAAGTTTATTACAAGGGCCCGGGCAACGCAGGGCTGGTCAGCTAGCTAAAAAACTGCATCATAACTGATATTAATGTTTTTCATGATTAGTAAAAACTGCATCATAACTGATTTTAATGTTTTTTTATGATTAGTAAAAACTGCATCATAACTGATTTTTTGTGTGCATACTTGTTTCATATTGGTTGTGTAAATACTGATTTTTAATAGACATAAAAAAATTTTATATTCATAAACTTTAGTTTGATTGCACTGATGTTTATTTTTAATTTTGGTTTCAGAATTACATTCATGAACTCCCGTGCATAGAATGGGTTAAACAGCTAGTTTACACATTATTTTGTTTTAAATAATATCCAGGTCTGTATATTTTTCATCTGCACTTAATAATATCATTAATTATTTTATGAAAGTTATTTATTATTGGGGTTTATGCCTTTTGAAAACACATTGATTAAATGTCGACCTATACAATATGTATAATAAATTTTAATAATATCCAATTTTATCAACTTACTCAGTATGTTATAGGAATATCAGTGGTGAGACACAGTGTTCTTACTGTGTTTACAACTATTATATTTATATTTGATGTGATAAGAGTAAAATCTATTTATAAATACAGAGATAAATAAATCAAATTAGTTAATGTTTAAAATGCGGAGTGATAGTTATAATTTTCGCTTAAGTTAAAATATTTCATGTAACTGTCACATTTAATGGAATTCCACGCGTAATTGCAATATAAACTTCAGTGAATTAAAGTTCATTAAAATTTAATTTTCGCGAATGCATTGCTATTAGTTATAGCATAAATACATAAGGTATGTAGACACTAGTCGAATACTTGTTATAATAAAGGTGTAGTTTTCACTTCAATAAACTTGCTTTAAGTGTTTCATATATTTGACAATTTTTTATTTTTAATAGATTCCCTGCCAAAAGTTACTTTTTATTAAATGTTTTGATACATTACAATATTTTCTGATAAATAAGTCATACTATTGATAAAATATCAAAGTAAAGACATTTTGTTAGTTTAATAAATATAAAACGGTGCAAAAACACGACCAGCAGGAATTCTCAAACAATAAGATCAGATGTTTATAAAACAGAAAAACAAGACCATGACTTACATGAATGTCTTCTAAATGTATATGTAAATTCAAATTTAATTTTTGTATATATATTTAAAAGCTTTTAGAATGTATAATCACGTTGCAAGGTGTAAAAGCTATAATTAACCATTTATTTTAAATATGAAAATTCATGACGGGAAACCAAAAAGTAATAATTAATTAAAGCAATTTTGTTCAAGAAATAAATAGTTGTTTATCCATTTTTTAATAAAAGAAAAAAAATACTTAAGAAAATAGGGCGTCTTCGCAATAACAGAATGTTAGGAATTAATAGAAGCAAGTCATTATCAAAAACTACACATTCGATAGATTGTAACAATATAAGGAGTGTGTTAATGGTGAAATCGTAGATACTGTGCGCGTTTGTAAAACCAAAGTTATTTGCGATAAAAAAAAAATAAACAAAGTATAAATTTTAAAAGTCGTCATTAAGAAGAGAATTTACATATTCATGAATATGCAATGCAATATACATAAAAATGCAAACATATAAGATACAATGAAGCAGTTGGGACCAAAAAAGTCCAACGATCTATTCCTAATGAAGCCCACGATATATTTCTACAAAATCGCAACAATACATTCCCACAAAGGTCTAGCGACAATAACCCAGTAATTATCCCACAAATTTGGATGATGCCGTTAAATCAGGAAATGTACAAGACCTGTTTCTGATTTTGTATTTGAAGATATCATAATATGGAATTTTTGAGATAGAACTAAGCAGAACTTCAGATTTATTTTTTAACAAAAATTAAAATAAGATAATTACAGCAGATAATAAGAAAGATAATGCATCTAGTGAACTTTAATATATACTAGTTCACTAGGCACATCTTTAAACCCATGGAAATAATTGTGTTACTTATCCTTTTAATTGAAAAAATAATCCAGAAGACTGTTTAGTTCTATCTCAAACTTTTCACGTTACGACACATTCGAAAGATAGGAAGTAAATTGTCTAGAGAATTTTCTTATTTTAACGATATCATCTGAATTTAAAGAGTACTAAAATCCAATTTAAAGTATAACTTGTGAATGCATTGATCTTTCAGATTAATAATTTAATATGTAAGACATGATTAAATCTTATGCTGAAATTGATATCAATATTAATTTATCGGCGATCCATAGCAAAAAGAACATAATTTTTAGCAAATGTTCCAAAATGGAGTTTTAGCTATACTGAATTCAATATGTCATAATGCTCAAATAAATAAATAAATGAATGCACTCATATTCAGAAATTGTTTGGAAGAAACAACTGGAGCAGCGATGGGGGATTTGGGAATTAAAACTTCTCCAAAAATAATGAGAAACTGATTAAAATCAATAAAGAATATTGTATGTTGTAATAAAGTCATATCAAAAGCTGAAAACTAATGTCAATAAGTAAATTATTCTGAAAATCATGAATGATATTTTGTGCAAAAAATTTAATTTTATGCAAAATTAACTGAGTTTAGCTGAATAAGTAAAGAAAACGACGATTTGATGCAAAAAAGTATCTTTTTAGAAAAAATTTTTACATCTAAAATGGAGGCCAATTATTAACCAATATCGTGAATTGAGAATCTTAATGTGAATTATTGTAACCACTTAGAAAACATATTCATACTTTTAATAGAACAAAAAATATAAAAAAAAGACATACAAAAAAAGTAGAATATTACTTTTATCATATCTAATTTAATCATATCTAATTTCTATTATAAAACTGAATTGTAAAAATATATAAAGACGAAGTAAAGATTTCAGTTTTTTTTTCACATCAGTATTTTATATTATGAATGATGATTTTGTAAATTTTTCTGACTATAATTACAATAATTTTCTTACTTTTTGAAATGTTGTATAATCTTAACTTTAAAAATGTATATCCAAATATATGATAAAAAATTTAATTAACAAATGGTTGCCAGTATAAAATATTATTTGCTTTAAATGCACCCTTTTCCTTTATATCGGTAGATTATGAACAAGTTGAGTTTCATGAATGATATTTTTAATGATAGCAAATACTTTTAAAATATTCTCAAATAATAATATTAACGTAAATAGAGATATCTAAATAGTTATAGCACTTATAGATAATTTTTTACGTTTCATTCTTCACGGAGATTCAACCTTAGCGAAAATAATTCTAAAGCCTTACGCATAAAATGATCAAACTTATAATAATTTGCCAAAATTATTCAGCATTCTTCTACAAAAATTGCATTATGTCATTTAGCTATAGAGAAAAACATGTTGATTTCTTCATTATTGACCTTCCTTATTTTATATTTTTCTAATTAAGTTCTTTTGATGGATCATTAAATCTTTTTCTTAATAAAATACTGCTCTTACGAAGACTCAAAATTTCTAAAAACATGAAATCATATCTGTAAATAATGTAAATCGTCATGTGTGTTTTAATCTAATGCAAACATTTCCCAATCATAAGTTATAAATTTCATTTCTTTAAATATATAAAATATTTAATCTTTTAAAAATAAAATTAATAATAATAATTTGGAGAGTATTACAGAAGTTGATTTTTATATCCCTTTTACTAATAAATTACGCATGTCTAAAAAATTTTAATTTGTGAAATTGTTTTTAAACAAAACTGCAGATTCTACATATTTGTGTGTGCTTAATAAAAAAAAAATCCTTAAATTCCTACATCATACTGTTTTTTGTTTTTGACAATAGCAATGTTTATATGTTATATTGAGGTTGAATTACAATAATGTTAAATAAATAATTTAAAAAAATATTTTTATTTAAAACTATATACATTGATATACATATACATATATATATATATATATATACCAAATAAATAATTGCAGCTTTCTTAGAAAAAATGTTTGACCTTTTTTGGCAAGTAAAGGGAATTTTGCTTTTTCACTTATGATAATTCGACTTTTTTTTATACAACAATCTTAAATAATTTGGAATCATACTAACAATCTTCACTATCTGATTCAGAGTCAGGTGCATAATATGTCTTTAAATATTTCTAGTAAAACAGGGACAGAAATTTGTATACCTTGTGGAACAGGTAGTAAAACTAATGGAAGATTTCGGTACAAAATGGATGCTTGTTTTTAAATTATAATTCTTAATATCACATGAGCAAAATTAACAAACAGCAACGTAATTTTTAGGTGTTCGCCAAATCACTGCGATGCCAAATCTACGTTTTATTTTTTGCATTTGGGTAACTTAAATTCACTATACAAACATAAAAAAAAATTGTGTGGAGCCTATGATGTATTCTAATCTCCAAATTTCACTTCAAATAAGAAAAGTAATATTTTCTAATGAATTGTCTAACTTTTTATTATGTTTTTTAAAAAAGAAACTCATCACAAATGTAACAAAAAATATAAAAATAATTTATACAGCTACGACTGGACATAGTTCAGACCAATAAAGGTAAGTTTCGTACAAATTTACAATTCTGCATTTCACATTTATCACAAAAGAAAAATCGTAAAAGGAAGCAACATAAGTCAGGTTAATTAAATATACTTCAGAAAATATTTACTATGAGAACAACAAAACTTAAAATAGGTTATACAATGTAAAATGAGAATTTGATCAGTGTGTCAAAATTTAGATTAATAAAGACACAGAAAAACTGTATCCTAACGTTATAAACTATACAATCAGTTAACAGCATAATATTGTAAACAAAACATTTAAAAACTTTAACATTTTCCTTCAACATTAGAAAAATAAATTCACTTTTCTAACCCAAAAATTAGTAATCATATTCGGATATACCGTATTTCATGTAGTGTGTGTTGCCATATAGGTAATAGTAAATAGTGTTACAAAATTATCAATTGACTATATATAATTTGTCGAATTACAAAGAGTGTCTTTAAAAAATATTTTACAATTAATTGAAATTAGGCATTTTAAATTCAATAAGGATATTGTACCAATGACATAACATACAACTAATATACGACAAAAAATCTCGTTTGTGCAAAAATGATACCTGGTACAATTCTATTTTTTTAATTAAGCACCAAACATTCAAAAAATATTTTTTTTGTCAACACGTGCTATTAATGGAACGCATTGTAGAAGAAAACAATTTTAAAACAATTTTAACCTAAAATTACACAACTACTAAAATTTATAAAATTTGAACAAAAAATTACAAAAGGCGTCCTAATATAAAAGGGGTACATTAGATTTTCTTTTATTCTATGCTACGCAAAAATTCAGTCATGTCACTTGGCCATTAAGACAAACAAGTTTATTTCTTCATAAAAGAGCTTACTTAACAAATTTCTTTTTCTTGGATCATTAGGCTTTTTTATTACAATGCTGTTCTTACATATTCTTAGAGGCTCTGGGAACAAGAAAATAGTTTGGCAGAATCAATCAGATGATTAGCAGCTGGATAGTCTTAATGTGCGTTTTACTATAATGGTGAAAACGTCACCTAAAAGAATATGGTAAATTTTATATATTAAACTTCAATGTAAAATGCGAAATAAAAATAAGTTAAAATATTTTTCGGGGAGTAATACATAGGAAAATTGTTCAACATAAAGTGTATATATTAACGACAAATAATTAATAAATCCATGATAAAATATAGCAATTACAAAAGGAATATTTAGCCTTGAAATTTTATATATTTTCTATAAACTATAAAATGTAATAAAAACCAAAATTAGTTATATATAATATATAATACGTATGTAATAAAAATATTTATACAAAAGATACATTTAATAAAAATTAAAAAAATAATCCAACACATTTCGAAATAATTAATACTTTATTTACAGGCGCAAAATAATTCTAACAGTATAATAGTAGAAGCGTAACTTCAAAACAGAAGATAAT
The DNA here is from genome assembly GCA_963931845.1 of Maratus michaelseni. Classification (NCBI taxonomy): domain Eukaryota; kingdom Metazoa; phylum Arthropoda; class Arachnida; order Araneae; family Salticidae; genus Maratus; species Maratus michaelseni. Next base: position 170,704,988 of record OZ007591.1, read on the forward strand.
ATTCTTTTGAATTCGAATATTTCTGTATGTTCATTTATAAAGGGTCGGCTAAAAGTTACGCCTCCCACCCTCTCTCCTGCATAGCTAATGCGTGGGAATTTTTAAACTTTGAAATATTTGTTAGTCGAAATCAAGGAGGATGTTCTCCGGTTAAAAATATGTGAGGCTTAGGGAGACGTGGATCCACTGGGGGTTTAACTATCAAATTATAAGTAAAAAGGCAAAAGGGCGTCGTTTTTTGGCATATCGCTGGGAAGGTGATCTCAAGGAAAAAAATTAATAAAGCAAAATTGCTCCTACGACGCGTATTAAAAATGTTAGGACTAACTAAAGATTTAACTCTGAATTTCCTGAATAAATAAAAAAACAATTAACCTTATTCAACTTGTAACCAATGATGTTCGAATTAATTGTCTTCCGTATCTTGGTAGTATCAAAACACCTGCCAAAATTCCTTCCTTGTATGAGGTTGGATGTATGTTATTACAGCCTTACGTAATTCGATGTTGAAACTCTTCGATGAAATTGAGTGGTTTCTTGTATCATGTACCCACACAGAATAAAGTCATTAGTCACGAGATATGGAAAAGGGGGAGGTCATTCTTAAAATTATTTCTGCCTAATTATTCATGGATTTGGATAATTGTGATCAAGGTTAATCTCTGACATCTTAAAAATATAATGAACGGACTAGCCTTATCTCTTCTTTGAATATAATTGGATCTTCAGAAAAATAGACGGAAACTCCAATAGCTTATATGATCATTAAATCAATGGCCTCCGTTACCATTGTAGGATAAGCATTGTCAGTTAAATTTTCGGTCAGGAAAAATTTATGATATTATCTCCAATAATTCGTGAACAGACATTATTCTTTTGGAAATATTGGATTTCAGTATACTTAAATACCTGCGAGTTATATTAGCACCAGAATCAAACGCTATAAGGTCTATCCGTTCTCCAGATCAAGTGTCTTATTAATTATTTGTGGGTATACTTAAATACAATAGTTCACAAGACACAACTCAATTTCATTGAAGAGTTGAAGCAGAAAATTACAGAAAGGTGTAATTACTTGTCTCACCCACATTTAAGAATGCCAGGGATGATTTTTTGCAGCGCTTATATTACTGCCAAGAACGGGAAATTATCCAAGCGAGCATCTTTTAAAATTAAATTAGGTACAGTATTTTGTTTTTGTTTTTGTTTTTACTTTGCATGAAATTAATATTTAAAATTTTGATTAGTCATAACTTTTTAAAGAAATATTGTAGGACAAATTTTTATTAAATTGTTCGTCTTGAACAGATTGAACGTTTCCAGCGATAAGCCTCAAGATCTCTTCTCCCCTTTTCTATTTAAAATATCAAAGTTGAACTCTCCATCGGCCCTCCCTCCAGATTTTTTATGTTTTTAATTCTAACGCTGTTCTGAGATAATAGGACTGTGACTAGAGGTTAAACCTCTACTACATGTGCAATGAAACCACGATATCTCGAACTTGGATGCTATTAGAAAAACTTCCAGCTATCAAAACCGTTATATATTTAGCATTTTCTTTTAGAATATGAACTCTATTAGCATTGTGAGAGATTTTTAGAGTAATTTGAAGTATACGCTTATCATAAGAAAATAACAATAAGGATTCAATTATTTATTGTTATAATTCTACTTACATTAAAAAAAAATTAATTCTGTTTATGGCATTTATTTTCTCCAGTTTCAAGTTAAATTGTAGTTTTCAATCGCAACATAAGGTTTAATTTTTTCATATTTATTTCTGCATATTTACTCGGAGACAAGACAAGAATCTTCTATATATATATGTCTTACGTGGCGCGGAAATAGGGCTGAATTTCTACCTTATCGTTGGCAACAATCGTAGTTTCCAGAGCTCAGACCAATGAACAGACAAGATTGTGTTAGCCCCGCCTCCAATATGGCGGTCAGAGTCAGAGCATTGAAACTGAAGCTAGCAATTATTAAAAATAAAATAATATGAACGTAATCCAAAGCGTCTGAGATGATTCCTCTTTTTAATTATGAGTAATATTGTTGATTTCAAATGAATTCATTTTTTCAAAGAATTCCTGTAGAATTTATTTATGAACTTCACTCACACAAAAAATCGGAGATAATAAAATATAAACTTTATAGAATGCCCTGCTGCCATCTGTTGCCGTTTTATTGAAGTAAAAATAATTTATTTTGCAGAAATCTATAATCAATTAGAATAATAAAATGTTGAACGAAATTTAAACAATCATTGATGATAAACTATCTTCCTACCACATAGTGTTTTTTTAATGAATTTAAGCCGTGCTGTAGAATATTATAGGTGCTAATTATGTTTCCAAGATCCTTTTATCCTAGTATTTAAATTATTTATATGTCCATTAGTATCATCAACTAAATGCATTTTTAGTTGTGTTTTCAACGGAGTTTTCAATTACTTTTTTACATTAAAAAAAATTGTCAATTTCATATATTCAAATGATTTATTGTAGTACTTATTCCGGCTAGAATTACTAGAAAAATAAAAAGGGGCGAGCAAAGCGAGCCCCCGTCTTTATCAATGCACCCTTTATCGAGCACCCCGTCTTTATCAATGCGAATTGCTTTGCAATTCACCGGGGGTTGGCGAGCGTTAGCGAGTAGGGGGCTGAGCCCCCTAGTCATTGAAAATATCTTTATCTATAAAAGGGGCGTAAGAATATAATTTCAACAAAACTTTTAAAATTTTGAAAACCAAGAAATTTAGTTTTCTGGTTGAGAAAATATTTCGAGATATCAAGAGTTACAGAGAAATAAATTACGCTAAAGGAGGATTTTTCTTTCAGTATAACAGCAAATGTTTAGGAAAATCCTATTTTTTCGAGATATCAAAAATTTCATAATATCAAAATTCGAAATAATGAGGTTGACTGTATTTATATTAATGTTTTATAAAAAATAAAACATAATCAATAATATAATAATATTAATTTTTTCGTCACTACGCTTTACTCTGAATAGAATTTAATATAATTATCAACATAAACTTTTACATATTCGAATGGTTACATATTACATGTCCTTATTAGTATACGTACTGAAAACATAACCATGGAACCTTTATCGTATTTTAGCCGAAACAATATCCAATTAAATTCTAAACTTTCTTTACATTTATGCTGTATTATGCACGTTAATTTAAAATGCACAATTTTGGATTCTTTCGAATTCCTATTTTTTTAACCTGTGTAGAACGAATTCTGAAATTACAATTGACATTATATTTATAAAATTGATTTGTTCAGGCCGTTTATTATAACTCAAATAATTTGAACAGCGTGCAACTAAAGTGGAATTCAGTTGTAAATGATATAAGAATAAAACTAAAAAATAATGAAATAACAGTTATAATTCACAAAATGTTCTTTGTAAGTGTATACAGTTATTTTATCAAACACATTAATCTGCATGTTTAAAGCAAAGCAAATTTTGAAAAGTTCAGAAACCTCCCTATTAGTTTACTATATATTCATCATCTAAAAAAGTGCAGATCAAAATGTCATCAGTCTTAATTAATCAGTGATTAATGAATTAAAAATTACTGAAAAAGAAACCAATTAGTAACTAAAAAGAAACGTTGTTCATTCACGCATCGACTTTACCTATATATTTACAGGTTGTTCGGGCTAAATTTGATAGTTACTGGTGAAAGATGAAAACATATAACATCCGAGTAAAAAAGAATTTGTAGTTGAACAATAAATATGTGACATAAATATTACATCAATGCAAAGAGACTTTAGTCAAAGAAAGTACCCTCAGCATCCATAACGGTCTCGAGGTAGCTCAGGAATCTAGATTATACATCTGGCAAAGGCTGCCTTCATTCGGTCAATCAGTTAGGTCTTTGTGCAACTGGCATTACGTTTGGTTAAATGCTCAACAACGCGGCATAGTAATCCATATTATTACAATCAAGGGATTTATAGGATCAGACATTGGAATCAGGATATCCTCTTAACATAGGAGTCTTTAAGCGTTTTACTTGGAAATTGTCTGACCCGACAAATTCGGAAAGAAATCAACAATTTTTTAATCTTAAAGTTTCACCTCGTACACCTCGTCATTGCAATTTATAGCCTTTTTTTCCCAGTGTTCAGGTAGCATTTGAATAATCATGAAGCACATTACTCTTTTCCAATATGTTGGTGGCTGACATTCTTTCCTTTCAGTTACTGTTGACATCAAAATTATATCTGACACCAAAGAATGGAAACATATATAGAGTATGAGACATTTTTCACGACAACCCCTATTTTTATACTATTTAGAAATTGTCAAATTTAGCTTGAATACGTTTTATCAGGCCCGGACTGGCCAGGTCGGCTGGTCGGCGATTGCCGAGGGCCCCCGGACCAAGGGGGCCCCCAAAAATGGATATATGAGTACAAATTTATAATTAGTTACATTAGACAAATTTCACTATTTCCCACTAATTTTACGATCACACTTTTTTTCCCACTAATTTATTTCCAATAAATTTTAAGCAGTGCCCAGTTGTTTTTTGTTTATGGTAGCCTACGTAGTGGCGTTGTGTCGTGTCGCTGGCCAGCGGAAGAAGACTGCTGGCTACTAATCGAGCTCTGTGTAGTGCTCAAGGCGTATTGCGATGCTCATTTGCTCAGTCTCGTAGTAAGGTTGTCAGGGCCTGTTTACCGAATAGGCGCGTGAAGTCCGAGCTTACCCACTGAAATACAAAGGGGCCCCCAAATTTATTTACAAAACTAATGTTTAGAGGGGAAAATTCCATTCAGGGTAAAAAATGTATTTTTTTTCCCTTAATTATAGCTACTAAATTTTCTCTCAGACTATTACTGACACATTTATACTCTATTTTTTTCTGTTGATATAGTAAATGGTATAAAATCAGTGATTAAATGCAACTTATTTTCATTTTTCTTATGTTTTACATTTTAATTTCGAACGTGCTAAAAATAACAGAAAATTTAATCTGTATAATTATATTTTGTTTATTTTCATAAAGAGTGGAGAAATTATATAAAATATGGAGAATAGGTTATTTGAATAAAGGGGAAAGTAATTAGCATACAGGTGATACCAAATTTCTGTTTATAAAATAGAAGCAAAATTGTGTTGCAGCTAAGCATAAATTTACATCAAATATTTGTTGTCCCTGCACTGTTCTTAACACTGACAAATCCTGCAATTTGTAAAGCATAAAATATATTTTGAAGTTCAAATATTCACACCTGTTCCATGTTTGTATATTCATTTACAAAATTAATTTGTTATGTATATAATAAAATTTGTTTATATGTATATTGGTAGTTTTAGTTTAATATTAAAAGTGTTATTTATTCGAAAATTTGATGATAAAACTCAAATTGTTGAAGCATAATTGGCAGAGTAAAAGGGGGCTCCCCTGTGTGACGTCAGGCTTCCCCTACTTCTAAGTCGTAAGCGGGCCATGATGGTTGTAGTTAAAGCAGTGTCACAGTTATGTCAACATGAAACGTGTGTACCATAGTGGCGCTACGAAAAGGGAAAAAAAAGAAGAGAAAATCTTTAGACGTTGAAAAAAGTTCGAAGAGTTAAAATACTTGGTTAACTAGTGTCACTTCTCAGTCGCAAAGTCAGCCTTTGAGGGACAATAGTGATACATTAAATACAGGTAAGGTAAATTGAATTAGTTTATTAGCTCATAAATACTTTCCACATACGCAGTATTTTGAGTAGCCAATTCCGTGTTTGTGTTTCTTGCCTATTATTAGTCCCGTTATTTGGTAGAAAATAAAAGAAAGTTTTGGTGGAGTTTTGATATTTGGTACTTTTATGTTTTTTGGGGTCGCTGAACATGAATCTGAGGTTTTCCAACTCACTTTTTTCCGGGAAATACTTTTTTTTTGTTACAAAAATATAAAAAAAAACGAACTTTTCTGTGTTTTATCAAAATAACTCTAAAACTATGCATTTTACGTGAAAGTCGACAGTATATGAATCAAAGAGGATAAAATTTGATACATTTTATAAATTGAAATTCTTTTCTCTGATCAATTGTTTAGCCATGAGAATGCCACAGAAATGGGTGTTAAAAGCAAAAAACTGAAACAACGGGAAATACGGCACATCAATGTTACATCAATGTAACATAGAAACTAACCATTTTACACTATAAAGAATCCATTTTTACTTTTACGTGAAGTTGCGTGAGAAACAGTGTTTAGTAGCTGAGAGTTCTCGTGTGAAAACTTCTAAAAGAACATTTCCAGCATATTTTCTCACATCGGCGTTGCTTTAAAATAGTGGCAATCCTGAACTTCTTTTGTGAACAGAGGAAAACTTTAGAATGATAATTGATAGAATTGTCCAACAAGGATGACAGGACTTACTTTGATAGTGGCCTGTCTTGGTGAGAAAAAGATCTCCATGAGAAACCACAAAGTGCAACTACTTATTTTAACCTTTTAGAAAGAAACCAATACAGCATTGGTTTGCAGGTGATGTATGTGTTCCCATGGTACAAGTGGTCCTGATAAGCCCCTCCTCGGACAAACGCCCCTCTCATTGCGAAAACCATGAGCGAAAGGATTTTAATTAAGAGTTCAGATTGAGATAAACGCTGATAGGTGCCAAGCCTCTGTCCGAGAATGCAGGTTACGCCAAGTACTCAGGTGACTGAGAGAGGAACGCGGAGAGGTGCTAGACCTCTGTTCGAGAATACAAGGTACGCCGAGTACCCGGGCGAATGCTAGAAAGTCCGCCCGCAACAAGCTTTGTGCGGACAGGGAACGAGAAACCTTTTGAGATGCAACACATGATCTGGATAAAAATCCTACTAGAGTGAGAGAGAATTCTGAACTTTTCACGAATCGAGAAGAGTGCTAAAACTCTTAATATAAAACAAATCTAACTCTCAATTATAGTGGACTGAACAGGCACTGAAATCCAATGAACGATAGTTTAAAACGAAAGATCGTCATATCGACGAACTCATAAAATGTACTCTTATTTTTAATATTATTCTTATTTTTCATCTACCAAGAAAATCTTTGTTTATTCAATAAAGTGATCTTTAGGATGTAAGAAATATTTTCGAAGTTTAATCCTTTCGCTACCAAGTCATCACTTCACGGATTATCTTTGAAAGGGCGTTATAACGCAAATGTTGACCATTAATGATACTAAAAATTATATGATTGATTATATTTTTTGCATCTGAGGTTCATTGTTTTCTTCATAACTAAAATATAAATAAAAATGAGCATACCTGGGATCGGATCAAAATCTCCATTTTCTTTTACAAAAATATTGCACTTTTTAATTTGCCTTTTAAATAATACAAAAATAAAATAATTAAAACACACTTTCGCTAATAAAAGCTCACACGGACTTCAGTTCCTAAAAGTTTTATTTTTTGCCTAAACGGATCAACTTCCATAAGTCTAGGGAATCAGGCATTAAAGACGTGAACAATGTTGTTGGTGGTGACTTTGGAACTGTCGAATTTAAACGGAGCGACAGAGTAAAACCTTTTGTTGTAATGAACAGTGTGATACTGTAATACGATTAGACGACGAATTGGTTTCTATTAACCCCACATCTTTGTTCCAACGAATTTCAGTTACAAAGCACTCGGATGAAGATATTGAGGAGTTTTTGCGTACGATCCAGGACCTTATTCCGTGTCCCTATTCGACAATGACTTAAAAAAAGGAACCAAATCTACTCTCTACAAGGCATTCAAACCCTAACAACCAAGTGGTTCAGCGGCAGGGTTCAATACGTCATTGATGGTTATTTTTAATTGCATAGGGCTGTTTGGTCTAAAAATCATTATTTTTCTTTAATATCCGACGAATATGTTGAGTACGTGCAGTAGTCAAAATATCAACCACAGGCAGTAGTTGTCTTTGATGGCTACCCTGATGACGTACAAAGTGGTAAAAAAACTGATGGGCGAATGAAACGATTAACCCCTTAAGCACCACGACGTACCTGCGTATGTCATGAAAACCTCTATCTGTAATTTCAGGACGTATGTGTCCAGGTTGCCAGTTTGACCTTTTTTTAAATTCAAAATTTTGAATTCATACCAGAAAGTTATAGTAGTAATTTGTATTTTATATAATGACAGACTTTTCGTGATTACATAAATTAAAATTATTCTTTTAGAATTTCCAGTATGAATTTTGTATTTTTGAATTTTTTTGTATTTTTGACGAAAGTTAACATAGCTGGTATTCAGCATACTATCACTAAATTGAATATGGTGCTTAAGGAGTTAAGGAAGCATGCTTTGACTGACGTATTGTTTGACGACACAACGATACCTACCACGTCCGAAGAAAAGTTTCTTGCTAACCCAAAAAACAAGGGTCGGTTAATATCCATGATGATTGACAGGTTTTCATCACCAGATATTACATGCAAGCAAGCAAAAGAATACGCAGACACCTTTATTTTAAACACTGCTTTGTCCCTGGCTCCATAAAATGAGATGGTGAATATAGTTGGGGAGGATGTAAAGCTCTTGGTCATTTTGATAGGTCTCTACTGAGCTGAAAACGTTTTCTTTTTAAAACCTGGGAAGGACACCGTTTCTCCATTGACATTTTCTCCATCAAATGCTGTGAGTTCAACGGTTGCGGAAAACATCCTCTTCCTACACGCTATGAGCGGATGCGATACAAAGTCAGCACCGTTTATGCAAGGGAAAATGAAGTTCCTCAAAATTCTTGGGCATAATCCATATGTTGAAGACGTTGTTAAAGTGTTCAAATACCTGATCGCTACTCAGGAGATGGTTGCAGTTGCTGTGGAACGTTTCTTTGTCTCACTGTACGGCTATAGTGGGACGCATGTGCCTTCTCTGAACTACCTAAAGTATATTTCGTACAAGAAGTCAGCCTTTATATACAGTTCTAATATTGCTGTTTTTCCACCATCTGCAGGTGCAGCGCAACAGCACTCTTTAAGAGTATATCACCAAGTCCAGCAATGGCTGGAGATTGAAAAAAAGGCTGATGAGTGGGGACGGAAGAAAACATATGCTGGCCTTCAGCCTGTATTTACTGTAGGGTAGACCGGGGCATATTTACGCAATGCACTTTTTCCGAAACGAGTTATAACTGGCGCGCCACCAGTCATGACAGATTGATGCTGCTCCCTAGCGGGTATTCTCACAAGATTTTGAGCGTCAGTCGAGCTTTGGTCTAGCATGCGGGAAGGATAATATGTTTTCTGTCAAGGTGAGTAAATTTTGTGTTGAACTTATTGAAACTTATTATGAACTAATAATACTTAGTTAAAGATAAACAAATACATGAACATTAGCAGAATTTTATCCTTTTTTGAGAACTGTATTTGTATGAACAGAAATGTTATTAATTTTCGTTGCACGTTAAAAATAAATCCAAACATGGCGACGCATTTACGCATTGACATCGGGGTACCTTTACGCACGTTCTTACTGTGATTACCAATCCAAAAAAGGACAAGACTGGGTTCAATGTCTTAGATGCTAAAGTGCTTAGATGTCCCATGACAAGTGTGCAAAAGGAAATACTTTATTTTTTGTTTGTAAAAACTGTAACAGTGATGATGAAGATGACTAAATAGTTTCTATTTTTAACTAGCAATGAACCCTATGTTTTCAGTTTAGCCTATAAAATGTTCTTTAATTAATTCTCCTTATTTTTTTTTGTTTTTAAACAGTGTTTTAAGTTATAAATAAAACATCTCAATTTGATTAAATATTTATTTCACTTACTCTTTGGTATCACTTAGAATATGCGTAAACGTGCCCCGTTTCCGGGGCAAGTTTACGATGATGACTTGGACCTAAAAGAATTTTTTTTTATGGTTAAAAACACAAATAGGGTAACAATTGAATACACAAATTTTGACTTTATTAACTGCTTTATAAAACCACAATGTCTAAAATTTCCTAAGTTAAAACATAAAAATTAGAAAATTCATTGAAAAAAATTCGCGTAAATGTGCCCGGTCTACCCTACCACCCTCTGCTCCCCTTGCTTTGTTGATGCTTGTATCTTGCAAGTACACAGAGAACTGCAACCGAAATTTTTGGTGCAAGAAGGCAGGGCTTTGTTGTACTAACATGTGCCTCAACTGCGAGGGTAACTTGAACAGCATCGCAGTGGTGCGTGAAGACGAGGAAGACGAGCTTACCTTAAAACCGAGCTGTAGCTGTATTGCCCACTTACTGAATCCGTGGACCCAATGGAAGAGGAACAAGCCATGTCACAAAGTATGAAATATTTACCATTAAGAAAACATTTATTCTATAATATTGGTAATAATAAAAAAACCCACTAATTTCATACATCTATTTTTTATGTTGTAGATGTCGATGAACAGCATGGATCGTCAAATAAAAGAATGCGGAAATAAGATTTTTGCTTTTTTATTTTATGTAAATGCACTCACTAATGTACATATATATATATTTATAATTAATTAATGATTCATAATGAGTCGTCGTATTTGTTATCAGGCAACTTTATTGTAAAATGTAGTCAATCACATAGTCCTTAGTATCATTAATGGTCAACGTTTGCGTAAAATGGTTAGTTTTCATGTTACATCGATATACAAGTCCGTAATTCTCGTTTATTTCTTTTAATAAATACTTTTTTGCTTTTAACCACCATTTTTGTGGCACTTTCACGGATAAACTATTGATCAGGGAAAAAACTTTTAATACATAAAATGTAGAAAATTTTATTCTCTTTAATTCATATACTTTTGTCTTTCACGTAAAATGCACATCTTTAGAGTTACTTAAAAAAAAAAAAACAGAGACAAGTCCGTTTTTATATGCTTTTTGTAAAAAAAAAAAATCTGGGAAGTACCTTTTTTTTTTTGGAAAATCTCTTATTTGTGTTCAGCGACCTAAAAAACATAAAGATACCAAATATCAAAACTTCACCAAAACTTTCTTTAATTTGCCCTTTTTGAGCCCTTAATGTTGGACTATATGTTTTGTTTTTGCCCCTAAAATCATTATAATAAAAGTCCAAATCACGTGACTGAGAACGAAGTTTTGAGATTCCATACACAAATTGCGCTTCGTTTCTAAATATTATTTTTGCGCCATCTGTCGGTAATTAATATAAATAAAGACATTTTCTTTTGAAATTATACTTTGTTATGCGTGTTATGAATTCTGAAGACTTTGCAAATAAAATGAATATTTCTTATAAAACGTAATTGGAATATAAGGAATATATAATGCCGTGTACTACATATATTAATTATATCAATGCAAATAAAATTTTATATTTTAACATACTAGAAACTTTGTAGTAAAAATAAATTTGTAATCTATTTATGTCTATTGTTTTGTTAGATATATTTCTTGTTATATCTCCTATTTTAAAATATTTACAAAGTAAAACCATTGACTATTTTCTACAGTCTGGAACTTGGTAGAGAAGCTGCTTCAACAAATAACGGTAAAAGGAGTGGTAAACACTTCCACGCTCTGTATTCCAAAACAAAATATTATACAAGCATAGTTAATAGTAACTTAGAAGATAACAGTATTGATGCTGAAGTAGAATTAGATTTCAAGGAAAAAAGAACTTCAAAGAAAAAGGTAATGCCTGGTGAAAAATCAATAGACGAGGCTCCTGGAATCTCAACTGCTCAAAACTATAAATTGGTCTTTTTTAGTGTTTTAGATTGTGCCAGGGCAAGTATCGAAAAAAGATTTAGTCCAAACATAAAAATTTCAGTAGATTGTTCCTGGTTAGACACAAAGAAATTTAATAAAATCGTAATGCTTGATAGTTTTCATCCGGAAGTCCTTTGTAGCATTTCTAATCTTTGTAAAGTTGAAAGAAGTCAGTTATAGGTAGAGTTAATGAGTTTGCAGATCAGTCTGAAAGCTTTACAACTGCTTAAAAAACTATCATTAAAAGAAAACAAGACAATCTGAATGGAGCTGAAGAAATCTGTGAGTATGACGATGTAGAATCTGAATTTGAAAAACACAAAAATCTTTATGGTTACTGCTCTGGCAAGAAACAATGTTTTCTGTGTTTATCATGCGCTTTTTCTGTTATTTTTAAACTCTTAGAATCTGGAATGTTTACCAACCTGTATGTAGCTTACAACACTGTACACCTGTACTTACAGGCTGTACACCTGTTTGTACACCTGTGTTTTCTAAACTTAAAATAGTTAAGAATTGACTTAGATCTACTTTAAGCCAATACCTTATTTCTAATCTTCTTTTCATGAATGTAGAAAGATTTTTTTATAACTTGGATAAAGATGCTATTATAGATGAACTAGCCAAAAAGGCGTTTGGTTAGTATACAGCCGTTCACAATCACATGAACTTTCTTAGTTCGCTGTATCTGTACCAAGGTATTGTAGAGCCATTTTTATTTTTGTTATAAAATCCATTTTACAATTTGTAACAATTAAATTAAAATTAAAGAGGACATTGTTTTTTTTTTTTTCAATATGCTTGTCTTTTTATTACCGTTGTTTCCCTTTTTAATATTTACTTAGGTATTACAGAAGGATTTAGATTATTAGATCGTCAACTTTTGTTATTTGGTTGCTTAAAACTAAATGCATATCTCACTCTCATTTTTGAGTATTAAACAACTCGTAATTAATTAGTATACTTACTTTTTTCTAGCATGGAACTAGTTTAGGTACGGTATATAAAAATAATAGAAATATTTATTGTGAAAGTAAACAAACTACATCAGAGAAAGCTTACATTTTAACCCAACTATTTTCCAAGTGACTAAGTAACGAAATGTGGTTTTTAGGCATGTAAACCTAATTTTCAAAAAGCAAGTATTCTAATATGCTATGTCCTCTTAAATTTTCCGGTAAGGGGCCCCTTTTCAGTCTCTAGCCGAGGGCCCCCAAAGGAGCCAGTCCGGGCCTGCGTTTTATGAATATATTTTAATATTTTTTATGAATATCATATATTGTATACGTATATATATATATATATATATATCTTATAAGTTGAATATTGCAACTGTTAACGATAGGAAAGCACATTCACTTGCACATGTAATATTTTTTTCTGAAATTAGAAATATTCAAATCGTAATAGACTGTTCGTTCTGATGTTATTCAGTAAAATATTAGAAGTTTTGCCTGTCTCATCTATTACTGCTTGCATTTTGGATGATATTTGCATTCATGTGAATAAGTAATAAGTAAGTATTGCTTTAAAAATCGATTTATTTCCACTTGTATACCCATTTCGTCTTTTCTTGCTTATTTTCAATAAATTTATTGCAATTTATTTAGATCTGATAAATGAGAAATGTATTATTTATTATAAATTGCAACGATTTAATTAATGAATTTTTCAAAGGACACATATAAATTAATAGATAATTAGACTACACTGATAGAATGCTAACCTTATTGAAATTAATGTTCTAGAACGTTCCATTGATTAAGTTCAGAACTAGGAAAAATACTGTGATATGCTATGTTTTGTAATTTAATCAATGAAATTAATGAACGGGAAATAATAAGATTAATTGTATTATGTAATGTTTGTACATGTAAAGTTAGATGCAAATGAAGGCATTGACATAAACATTTGGTCCATCTATTTTATCTGCGGACAAAAATACATTCATAAAGCCTAGTATTAACCAGATCAAAGCATTATGTAAAACAAGATTATTGATTGGCAAATATACTTAATGCTTAAAAATTAAATCAATATAGTGTCACAAAGTAACTGACAGCTATTATTATTATCCATTGCCACTGTGCAGTATACAGTTCAGACAATTCAATTCAATTCAATTCACCCAAGCAAGGAGACCTATTATATGGCTTAAGCTCTACAAGTCTTGCTCAGCAGGTTTATTAAAAAAAGAAAAAAAAAGGATTTACAAATGAGGTCATTAAGCTTTTGCATACTTATATTACAATAAGTTCACATTAGGCTGAATTTTTGTGAGTTCATAAGAGTTTATGATTTAGAGTTCGCATTGGATGGTGCTAGTTGCATGATTGTTTAAGTCCTATTTACACTTTTCATTGTCATGAAAAATATGAGTTCATCAGAGTTTATGATGTAAAGTTCACAGTGAATGGTGGTAGTCAGATGATATTTTAAGTTCTATTTACACTATTGATTGTTATGATTAAGAGTTCTCTATGGATGAGGGATGTTTGATGAAGACATAATATTCTTTTTACACTGTTGAGGATTGTTTTCAAGAGTTTACGGTAGATGTGAGGGGTTTGGAGTTGGATGGTTTCTGTTTTGAGTCCTGGTTACGCTTTTGGAAAATGGTTCGATTTTTTATCTTGGAGGGTTTGGCTAGTCTTACTCGTCCGTGGAGAAGTCCAATGGTGGGAGTTGGTTCCATGAGAGAAATTGAGGGATTGTGTTCCATGAGGGAAATGCAGTCTATTATTTTTTGTAAGGTTCTTAGTTTTTTTTTAAATACATCAAACCAGTTCGACAGAGGGAGTAAGGTTGTTTTCCTTACGTGCAGTGTTGCTGTCAATGGACAATGCAAGATGAAATGGAGTGACGCGCCGCGGGCTCCACATGTGCTGCGGGAGTATGGGGATTTGCGAAACTTATGCAGGTAGTGAGGGAATCGGACATGGTTAGATGCGAAGATGAGCAGGTTTCTGTGGTGTAGTATGAAGTTTTCTGCTACTTTCGGACGGAGCGAGTAGGTATACCTTCCTGTGAGTTCCAGATTCCAGAGTTTTTTAAGTAGTTGAACTTTCTGTATGCGTTTTAGGTGTGATGGAGTAAAGGGAACGTATTTCTTTATTGTCGTTGTTGATGGTTTTGTGGCTTGTTTTGCTAACACGTCCGCCCTTTCATTTCTTCTTACACCCGAGTGACCCTTCACTCAGTTGAAGTAGATTGATTTTTGAGTTTCTTGTAATTGCATAATGATTTGTGAGACTATTGTTATTTTTGTGGAGATGTCTTCCAGCGCCATTGGACCCGAAGGCTTGCTGTATGTATAGCAAAAGTTTGTGTCGAAGTGGATGAGTCCCATGTGACCGCGTCTTGAATTGCAAGGAGTTCTGCTTGAAATATTGTAGTTTTATGGTTTATTTGTGTTTCGTGAGTTTTTATGATTTTGTCATCTTTATAGGTACATGAAGCGTACACTGTCCCCTCATATATTTTTGACCTGTCTGTGTAGATGTTGATTTCTGGTGGTGTTTTTGCTTCTTCTAGGGATTCGTACTAGGTTATCAAGGTGCTTATGTTACTTTCTGTCGATTTTGGTTGGTAAATGTCTGTATTGTTGTTTCCCACTAGTACGCCTTGGCGTAGGTCGTTAATAAGCAGAGTGTTGTTGTGGAGGTTCTTTTTTAGGCACCTAATATCAGGAGGAGGCATTGTGCCTGTATTGATTATTGAATTCTTAAGCAATGGGCTTTTTGAAGCTTTTCATACAACACTGCTGCTGTGTAGGTGATTTTTGAGACTCCTCCTGACGAGAATGTTAGGAGAATTTGGACTATTGTTGTTATTTCTATTCTTTTGGTCCTGAGATGTGGGAGGAATGAAAGAGTCGAATTTAGTGTTATACCCAGATAGGACATTGCATTTTCTGATTTTATGGTGATTGCACCTATTTTAGATATCGGAGCTCTTTTGAGATGTATGGGTCTTCTTAGATTTAGCGTTTTATATTTTGTGTAGGATATCTGCATCTGGAACCTGGTGATCCATTCGCTTATTATTTGTAGTTATGTACTTTTAATGTACTTTTAGTTTGTACTTTTAGATGATCTCATAAAATGTGCAAAAATTCACATTCACTAACCCATACTGGAACACGCTTAAAAAATACAATAAAAAACATTTAAAATTTTAAAAACATCAATAATACGATATACTAAATACTAAATACATTTAAAACAAAAATTTTGAAACTTTGTTTTATATTTATTAAGTTTTATTTTTTCTTTCTATTTTTCTATTTATTCTATTTTCTATTTGTTTTGTATTTATTATTACTTTGTATTAATTTTGTATTTAAAATACATATAAAGAATTCTATTTCATATATTTCGAATTATTGAAATAGAACAATTTTTCCTAGAAAAAAAAGTATGTAATTTTTTTTTAAAATTTTATGGTTAGTTAACAAGTATAACAAACATTATTAAACAATCATATTTTATTATCATTTTTAATTCCATTTTTATGTCCGCAGCAACAGTGAATGGCCTCTTACTGCTAGGCTTTTGAGAAAAAATAAGACAATTCGAGACAATACCATGTTCAGGGCGTACGCTGTGGTCGAAACCCACGTCATAATTTAAACAACGCGCGCATCATAGGTGAGCGTAGTCAAGGGGATGATTCGAAGTTAAATTTCTTCAACTGTATATTAAACTTAGGTCTATTTTCAAAAGTATTATGAAATAGTCTTATTAATTTATATTTATTAATTATAATTGAAGACGTATAATATAACTTACATATTTACAGAATGGCTATATCCAATATGTATTATTAGATGTGTAAAACAGAAGTGTTCAAAAACAAAAATGGAAGTTCATCAAAAAATTACAAAAAATAATTAACAGAGCGGTATTTTTTTATTGGTATTCTGAATGCTGTGAAACCGTATCACTAAAAATCTATTTATATGAATCCAGAAACTTTCTGATGAGCCATAGTAGAGATACTTTCCAGAGAGTTTTTTCCTATTTTTTCAAAAATTCAAAAATTTAGACAAATGCTGTTTTACTTGGGAACTTTTAGATGATCTCATAAAATGTGCTTTAATTTACTCTACCAAAATTTTAAAACCTTTTTATAGAAAATTAGAACAATGCATTAATTTGCAAATTTTCTCAAAATATTTCACTTTGTCAGATTTCTTTGTAAATTTTCTCAAAATATCTTTTCATGCAGTGAATTTATTATTTTAATTTACTTAGATTACAAATTTCTTGTTGGATAATATTAAGAAAAGTTACTAACTATAGGAGAAGAAAAACAATTTAATTCAGTTTTTCTTTCTTTTTAACAATTCCAGTGAAAAAAAAAAATCTAAGTGAACCAATTAAGAAGGTATTTAATCTTAATCTTTCTATAAGAAAAATATCCCATCAAAGTAAAGTGGTAGTTTTTTAAATTAGATGGTTTTCTTAAAGTAACCGCCAAATCCTTCTTCTTTCCAGGGAAACCTTTATGTAGAGGTTCTTTTCTTAGTATAGCTGCTTCATGTGACTTAACCTCTTGATTCTGTTTTCAGTGAATTATTTTTTACTTATATTCTCCCTATTTGAAGGCTAAAAAAATACAGAAGAGTTTCATTTGACTTTTAACATAAATGCTTTACATTTAGGTAAATATACTTAAAAATGTTTCTTTGCCGTAAATTTTACGTATTTTCGTATTAAATGCACATAAATTCATTCATTTATTTATGCTTCATATGTTTTACGTTATTTATCAATTAATTCTAGTATTAAATATACATAAAGACAAAAAATATTTAATGACGTTTTGGATAAGATAATCCATTTTCTAATTTATAAAAGATTTGTAAATATTTCTTAAATCTGTGCGATTCACTTAGGAAGGTTTATTTTTTAATTTAGCTGGTGTTCTTTAAAGTACGGGATATGGAACCCAGGAGATTGTATATTTATTTCCTACGACATGCATTGAACATGAGTGAATATCTTAATAAAACGCTTAACTTCGGTGTTAGAAACATAATTTTAAATTCCATAACCTTCGGAAAAATCACAAAGTTTTTAATCTAATTAATTACTGAAATGATTGTTTTAAAGTATAATTATGTAAGTGTCGAGTCACAGTAATGTAATATCCAGAATATCCATCATGTGCTGCTCGGACAGAAGCTAGATAGGCTGGAGAGACTCGAATGCGTGCTGGAAAGTTTTCACAGGGATAGTTTTACATGCTGGCTGCAGTTCAGTTTATTTGTCAGTTACTGGAGAGGCGAGATGAAGGATCCATTTTACATAATAACGTGATTGAGGTGATCCCATAGATACTCAATACGGGGAAGGTGGGGACCAGTAAAGTACAATAAAGTTTTCCTCGTTCTCGTCTAACGACTCACGTACTATTCCAGCTGTATGAAGCGTCGCATTTTCGTGCTGAATGATGTCATCATGCACACAAAAAAACAATGTACATGTGTGAGTGTACGTGTTCAGCCAGTATCTATGCAAACTAGTTAAACTAGTTACGTAACGTGCTAATGTAACTAGTAGTTGCACGTAACCTAGTGTAACTAGTTATGTGCAACTTCTTATATAAATGAGCAAGGGAGCTTTTACAAGTTTATCTTAAATGACAGTTCAGCGAACATTGCTGCGAGAAAATGGTAACAAAGCCTACTTCTGACGAATACGCATCGGCTGAGGAGACGCGAATTTGAACGGTAGTGCCGACATCGGATATCCACAGATTGACAAAGTGTTGACTGTTACGATGTTTCACATTTTATGCTTTCTTCAGAGATTGGACGTTGGCACATACGGCGAGATTCGTCAGAATACAAATACCTTTCAAGCATTTGTGGATGGGTATGAGGTGGTGGAAACAGCGTAATGGTGTGGGGAATAGTTTCGATGCATTCTCTAAATGTTCCCATCATTGTGGATGGTAATATGGACCGATTTAACTAGTTTAACGATCGATTTAACTAGTAGACGAATCTCGCCGTATGCGCCAACGTCCAATCTCCGAAGAAAGCATAAAATGTGAAACATTGGAACAGTCAACACATTGCCAATCTGGGGATATTCGATGTCGGCACTGCCGTTCAAATTTGCGTCTCCTCAGTCGATGCGCATTCGTCAGAAATAGACTCTGTTACCATTTTTCTCGCAGCAATGTTCGCTGAACTGTCATTTTAGATAAACTTGTAAAAGCACCCTTGCTCATTTAAGTAAGAAGTTTCAATCCTACAGCACATCGAATCGTCCAAACGCACCGCCTCAGGCGCATTTACGCTCTTTCATATATGGTTCGTGGAACACCGCTGTTTCCATGTTGCTTATTTTCTACAGTACCATTATACAGTTTTGTACTTATTTACCACGGCAGCATTGAAAGAATTCACAAACACCGCAGTTTCTGAAATGCTGCTAATCTTGTCTCGAAAGCCAATAATCATTCTTTTTCCACGTACGATAAATTTGTTCCATTCTTGGAGGAAAACAACAATTGAATATTTTTCTGAGTGCATATAACACACTTTACATGCCCACCACAACAGCTGATGACACACGCTTTCTGCGTTTGGTTATTTTGCGTTGATGTCAAAAATAGTATGTAGTCAGATTAATGAGATTTAACTTTTACATGTTGTGAAGTAGTTTTTTGTGTTGTAGTAGTTGTAAATAAGATGGTATCCAGCAAATAATATATTTCTGGTTAACGGAAACATGAAGGGCGGTGAAAACGGTGGAAGTACAAAAAGTTGCGTTGTGGCTAAAGCAAGAAAACAGCATTCTCATCCTGCAGATGTTAAAGACAATGCATTGAAGGGAAGTAAACGGTATCCATGGAAATTATTTTATTGCAAACACATAACGATGAAAAACAAGGGGTGGCCTCCGTAGCTTAACTTAAAGGTTAGATGCTTCTAGCTTGGAAGTCAGAGATGATCTGAAGTTTTTTCATTAAGTTGCAATGCTAACATAAAAATGCTGAATCAAGCCAATGGCGCGGAGTTATTCACAACCGTTTGGGAGAGCGCAATGCTAATTTCGAACAGTAGACATACCAAGGGATTCCATAATTGATAGGCTAGTCAAAATAAGTAAAATGGGACGGCAACGCAGTGACCATCTGAAAAATGCATGGGAAATGCGGTTTTGATAGGAGCGAACTGTATATACAATTATTATTAAGTCCGAAAACAGCAGATGGAAATTTAGATAGATATGCATTTGTTATATTCTGAATCTGAACAAAGGGTAAAGGATAGTTGAAATATTTGCTTCCAGATGTAAAAACCACAAAGAGAAGATTGGAAGCATATAAACTGAATAATAGAGTTAGATATCTTTAACGGTTATGAAATTAACAGTATGATGAAAGGAAAGCTTTTCGAATAAAGTATTTAATGCACACACGAAGAATTAATTTAGAAAATAATTTAGCCCATGATATTTTAATATTTAAGAAGGGAAAAATTAAATTTTGAATAAAATAACCTAAGAATATATGAGCAACGCCATATATTTCTCCCCTTCGACAAAAATGAAATGTGAAAACTTACCATGGCTTGATCCTTACACGCAAGACAAAAATATACACAAAAATACAATCAAAAACACAAACAATAACTATTGCGTATTAAGTTGGAGACCACCAGAAAATACATACACATATAAGCTTTCAATACAAACACACTATATAACATGTAAATAAGAAAATATGTGTACCCAAGAAAAATGTCATACATGTGACAATGAGAAAAAAAATGGAGAGGGTAAGTACATATTCCACATATGATAAAAGCCAGTGGCCATCTCGCTCAAATCCGATGTGAAAAAGAAACAATCAATGAGCAATCGCATGCAGAGAGCCCATCAAAAGAATTTACAAACATTCAAGTTAAAAAAAAATGGCAATGGAGATTAAATTGAAAATTTTCCAACAGATTAAATATAAAAAAAAATCTGCAGGTGAAATGCATTGAGTAAATTGATACCCACTGTGCGAAAAGTTGAAAATAGACTATCTGAAAAATATTCGTTGAAAAATAAGATGACTTCTACATCAAAATTTAAAGTAGGGAGACAGTACAAGATAAACAAGGGTTACGTAGCAAAAATATTAATTCTATCTAAAAAGGTAAAAATTGATTGATGAAATTTTGATACCTGTAACATAGTACCAAATGTATAATTTACATGTGTAATAGATTTGCAAATTAGAATCGATGATTTTTTTATATTATTAATTGGATGGAAATCGGCCACAAACATTTCACTAGCAAGGAGTCTTAAGAGCACATACACATAAAAATATATATATATATATACATGCGTAAATATATGCATTTTAAAAGGCAGTTGATCATTATATTTGATTTAAAATGTCCGTTAAAATATTTTACTCCCTTTTAAAATATGTAAGACAAGAAATCTTAACAGTTTAGGCAATCTCAAGGCTAGAAAATTATATATATATCCATCTTCATTAATTCAACAGCTGCATTATTTTGTTGTGAAAAAAAGTTTAATTATAGCATATACATCATCATTTTATTTACATACACAGCATGAGAATGAAATCCTAAAACGTCGTAAATTAATTTTTTAACATTATCAGCTATAATTAAAAAAAAAAATTTGCGCATGCATGCATATGGGATGCAGAATATCTCAACATATGTAAAATAGTAAGCCAGCACTAAAAATATACTATGAAACACAATGCATCGACATATCTTACTACCTTACTATCCGGGTTAGAAAGTAATGATACATGTGCACAAACTAATTTTTGAGAAAAATCTACCAACATAGACACGAATCCATATACCAATTTTATTTTAAAATTTTTTAACCTGAAGAGAAATAAAGCAAGACATTTTGAAAAAAAACTGTGCTACAACAAGTGTGCAGTATTCCGGAAGGAAAGTATAAATTAAAGTATATACCAATTTTCAATATAACGACAGAATTTTAATTTAATTTAAACATGTTGATATTTTGTATAACTGTATAAATCAGAGATTTCTATTGTCAACCGTGCAATACACTCAATAGATGGTATCCACATAAAAGGAATAATGAGAAATGTTGTAAAAATATTAATTACTTGTATTTTTATTTTTATTTTTGTACAAAACTTAAAATGCATAGAGCCTTATATTATTGTTATCATTATTGTAAGAATTATTATACTGTAGGAACACACCTTTTAAATAAACAAAAAAATCTGACAGTTCAATAAAATTCTCTTATAAAAATCTCTCTGTTAGATTAAAGAGCACACATATATTTTAAAATACAAGAATTCGAATAAACAAAAAGAATAGATACACACATAAATATATTTGTAAAAGAGCTGATACTTGTTATGTCCCTTTTACTATTTATTTATCTATCTAAAATATAATATGCAAACGCTTGAAAGATTGTAAAAATTCAAAAATTTCGCTTTAAAAGAATCTATATTAATATTCTATAATATATGGTCATAAGCACAAAAATTAACAAAGTTTATAAATAAAATATAAACTTTAAATTTTATGTTATGTTAATTTTAATATATGCATAATTACTCTTCTTTTTTTAAAAATGAAATTGTTCATAAAACTTCGTTCAATTAAAATAAAAGAAAATAACTTCTTTTTTTTAATGTTTTGTTGACAAATTTTATTTGTATGTCTAAAATATAAAATCTGGCCGTTTAGCATGAAATGTACAAACACACATATCTATATATATACCAAACAGTTAAATAAACCTTTTAAACTTTATATCTACTCCTCAAATTGCCTTAAATAATAATATGATAAAATTATAAACCTTTAAAAGATACCATTGATAATACAATGAGCCAATTAAAAAGATAAAAAAGCTTACTTCATTTCTTGGGAAAAAACTTTCTTGTGTAAACAAAACTATATCGCGTATATTTGATGCTAGAGCACGTCACAAATTTAAAAACTAAAAAGAAAAAAATCATGAAATCTTCCAGTCAATTATATCCGCAAATTCTTATCGCGAATATTAAATGCATACCGAAGTCTCAGCTGTGATATGATATAAATCGCTTATTCTTTTTTCACTAAAAAGTTTCGGAATACCAATGTAAAATGTTGCACCCGACGTGATAGTGCAGTCACTTTTATTATGTATAATTGTTGCATACGGTTGTTCTTTATGAGTACTAATTTATGCAATACAGCATGGAGGATAAGAGAAAAAGAAAATCCTAAGTTCTTCCGCTCTTTTTTTTTTCTTATGCAATGTTGTTCTGAGTTCTGACACAGGGTATGCGGTAGGAATATCGCATACTGGAAAACATCAAAGGTCGATCGTTGTATGCAGATGCGCTACGTTAAAGCACAGTTAATCTGGGAGATATATCCGATCGGTTCAGGAACCTGGCAGAATTAGAGTTTTCGGTTAAAATGCAGAAAATTAGCAGGCGGTGAGAAGATACGGGATCCCGGTTTTTTTTATTGTTGCTGTTAGTCATCGCTGGTATGGAGAGAGAAAATATGATGCGGTTTTCTTTCGATTTCGGTTCTAAGCAGCATCAGCAAAACTTCTGCGGAAAGATTTGGATTGTCCGATAGCATCTTTAATCTTAACGCTGAGTTGGTTACTCTCTTTTTTTTTTAAGGATGGCACAATATACTCCGTTTTTATTCTTCCTTCTTTCTAACATTTTTTTTTCTTTTCGTTCCTCTTATTTTCGGATACATTGGAGGTTTTAAAAGTTTATATGGAAAAATGTTCGGAGTCAGATGCTAACACTTCAGGATTATACGTGAATTATACGTGAAAAGTTATATATTCCACAAGAGTTCAGAGTTTCATTTGGTAACTACAACTAGTCAAAAATCCTTGGAGCATGACAAAGTCCATTAAAATTTAGTCAGTTAGGCTAAAAATTATTTTCCTGATAGGCGTTTCACATAACATACAATCATTCACATAAATTCTGTAGGCCACCCCTGTTCTAACATCTTGTAAATTCACGGCGCCAAGGTCTGTGAAGTAGTTTTTTGTGTTGTAATAGTTGTAAATAAGATGGTATCCAGCAAATAATATATTTCTGGTTAACGGAAACATGAAGGGCGGTGAAAACGGTGGAAGTACAAAAAGTTGCGTTGTGGCTAAAGCAAGAAAACAGCATTCTCATCCTGTAGATGTTAAAGACAATGCATTGAAGGGAAGTAAACGGTATCCATGGAAATTATTTTATTGCAAACACATAACGATGAAAAACAAGGGGTGGCCTCCGTAGCTTAACTTAAAGGTTAGATGCTTCTAGCTTCGAAGTCAGAGATGATCTGAAGTTTTTTCATTAAGTTGCAATGCTAACATAAAAATGCTGAATCAAGCCAATGGCGCGGAGTTATTCACAACCGTTTGGGAGAGCGCAATGCTAATTTCGAACAGTAGACATACCAAGGGATTCCATAATTGATAGGCTAGTCAAAATAAGTAAAATGGGACGGCAACGCAGTGACCATCTGAAAAATGCATGGGAAATGCGGTTTTGATAGGAGCGAACTGTATATACAATTATTATTAAGTCCGAAAACAGCAGATGGAAATTTAGATAGATATGCATTTGTTATATTCTGAATCTGAACAAAGGGTAAAGGATAGTTGAAATATTTGCTTCCAGATGTAAAAACCACAAAGAGAAGATTGGAAGCATATAAACTGAATAATAGAGTAAGATATCTTTAACGGTTATGAAATTAACAGTATGATGAAAGGAAAGCTTTTCGAATAAAGTATTTAATGCACACACGAAGAATTAATTTAGAAAATAATTTAGCCCATGATATTTTAATATTTAAGAAGGGAAAAATTAAATTTTGAATAAAATAACCTAAGAATATATGAGCAACGCCATACATGTAAATATAGTACGAAAAAATAAAGCAGTAAATATATTCCAATTACTATATCTAAGAATCTGTTGCATTCGAAATTTTGTAATCTTTTAAAGTGCAATACTAACTTTAAAGCATTTTTATATCTTTTCATACAACGAATAACTAAAATTGGTTAATGTAATTGTATTTAACTTTATTTAGGATAAGTGATAAAATGTACTGCTTATTCTATTCACAAAAATTGATTAACGATTTTTATAATTAGTTTGCATATAATGAATTTCAAACTGAGCACTCTTTTTCTTTTTACTATAATATAAAATACTTTCTTTACTATAATATAAAATACTATATAATATAAATATATATGAAATACTTTCATCATCAGTTAAATAATAATTACATTTTTATCATATCAAATGAATGTCATATTAAGCAAAATAGTATGTTATAGGAAAATGTTTTTTTTTTTTTTTTTTTTTTTTTCATTTTTAACAAGCTTTGAATATTTGGAGGGTTAAAGAACTATTATTTCTCCCAAATGTTAATAAGCATGCAAACGCTGCTTAATCATGACTTATTATCGATAAAAGTATTGAGTTTTAGGACAAATAATATCGAATGTTCGAATTATCGAGTGGGTCTATGGATCTGTTAAGCAGGCGACTTTCTAAAGGCGGTAAATTTTCACACGTAATGGCGTCTGTATTCTTTATTTCAGGAGAATACACACAAAAAACCTTATAATCAGAGTAACTTATCGGAGGATAAAATGCGTTCTTTGATAGAAATGCCTTCCTTGAAACTGGAAAAGGACCCCCCCCCCCCAAATATAACTAATAACCTCTATAGGACTAACTAATTGCATCGCTGCCTAGGAGCGCCAAATTGAGAAAGGCTGATCGAAATGTTGTGTGTGAGTGTGTGATCGATTTTTACTTAGACTGTGAAGAAAAAAGAATATACAGTAAATTCACGCGTGTGCGCCGCGTCTTAGTTAAGTCTTTTTCAAACCGGAAATTTTATTGAAAATAAGAAGACAAATAAGTGCTAAGCAGAAGTAAGTCACATTTTATTTAAAATAAATTCTAGTAGGAAATCGTATTGTCTGAGGTGCGGCGTATACGCGCGAAATTACGGTAATGATTTTAGTACTTCCTTTAAAATGTCATTAGGGAGTTTAGGTGCTTCAAAGAGAACTGATAAGAAAAACTAATGGAACCTAACCTTTTTTCTCCTTCTTTCTGTCCGGAAAAAAACATAAAAATGCCTAGAGGCACAAGACAGAAGTGGTTCAAGCTTGCATTCATATAAGAATACACATGATCTGAGGCGAACGAGAGAGACAGGAAACAGGATAACATTAAAAGCGGTAAGCTTACATTCAATCAACTATTTGTTAAAATTGTCAAGTACACCTATGACCAGAGGTATATTCAGACTAATCTTCAGACAGAGCAATATCTTATCAGATAGAGTAATATCTTAGTCATACTCTTGGCTTGTTTTTAATTGGGTAAATAGCTTATTTTACGGTTAGCTGCTCAATGCACGTATTTGTGGTGAAATTTTTTGCAACAATCCGAATCAGGTACGTTTCTCTAATCAAAAATATGGATGCAAATCAATCCTTTCAAATGTCCACTGAGAAACACAAAATTTTAGTAATTGTTGGTTTAAGGTAAAAATAACATGACAAAAACGCAATTCGAATGTTCAATAATTATTATATCTAATTAATGTAAATGAAGGCCTTAAAATAACCGATTCAAACCAAGTGTTTTTCGTATTATTGGATTAATTTATTATTTATTTCTTTTAACTGTGTACTTAGCATGAGATGCAAATGTTAAACATAGTAAAAATATATATTCTTTCATAAATAAAATAGAGCAAAAATAAAATTGCGTTAAAACGAAGTAATTTTTAAATGTTTTTCTCATTAATCATTAAGGATTATTTTTTAGTAAATTTTAGGCTTTGACACATTACTAAATAAGTACTTGGCATTACTGGATTGCAATAACTGAAAATTTAATCAATTATTATTAAAACCCATTCCGTGCAGGTGGTGCGAAAACGCACCATTCTCTTGCGTATATTTTTTAAGTCTTAGAAAATAAATGTTTGAATCAATAACAATATTTTTCTTGAAAACAACAATGTTTGTTTTAACTAATTAAATTCTTTTGGTTGCCAGTCGCAATTTTTATATTAAAAAAATTAAATTATAAAATGTAATTCTTTAAGCTCACCAATGCCTCCACCGAGTTCGTTGGGCAGCTTGGTCCGCCATCTTGTTTCAAGATGGTGGCCACTAAAAAATTTAAAACTAAAATAAATATTTTGAAACAAGACAGCACATTACAAAAAAACAACGATTAATTTATGAGTTTTAGTGAACGCGATTTCTCGCAAATTATTTTCTTTCATTGTTGCAATCATTTTCCCAATCATACGCATAAAACTATATATTCATATCCGTTAGCACCAAATTCTTGCCAAACTTGGCGACATTTAGCGAAATATCGCCAAATTTGGCGATCAAAATAAGTTTTCATAAATGAAACTAATTTGGCTATAGCTCAATAATTTGCGAATTTCTTATTCAAATTCAGTATTAACGAATTTTTTGTAAACGGTTTCTCTGCATTTTAGCTTGTTGTTTTTGAGTAACATTAGCTAAAATTTTAAAACGAAGATATAGGAAAGCTACATTTTCCCCCCGGTACAGGCCGGAATGACTTTTTAGTACTACTCCGTTAACTGTAGGAGTAATCCAAACAATAAGCATAACTTTCTAATAAAGTTTCTTTTTTCAATAAATTAATTATTGTTATTTTTGTCCTGTGTCATAATGTCTTGTGTTTCAATCGATGTTACATATTAAGATGATATTTACTATAAAATTCAGATTTCCATTTTAAGACTTAAAAAAACCCTCAAAGGTATGATTGAATATGGGTTCTTTTATCTATTTTTATACCTCTTTAAATAATATCTTAAGTAATAAGGAATAGCACGTATAAAAGTTTATATACGAATATTTAAAAAATTACGAGAAAAAATGTATTTTTAACTTGGGGAAGGGGGCGGGGTAGCCCAAGTGAAAGCTCACACGGGCGCCTAAGCGGTCTTTGACCGGCGCTGGTTACGACGGTTCAGGGCAAGCTAATTTTATTTTTAAAAAGTCTCAAACGATTTTTCCAAATCTTGTATCCTACCAGTTTGGATTACGAGAAGACAACTGGATTAAGTCATATGTTCCAGAAAATTCAATTATTGGGTCATTTATAGGTCACTTCGAATCAAGCTATTATCTAAACAAATGAGTAAGTGTGATCGAAGATCGCTCAAAGGGTTTCGTTTAATATTTTCTTTCAAAACACTTTATCCTTTCTTTAATTAATTCAACTAAATATCATTTAGCAACAACAACAACAACCAAAAAAGTCACGTTTTTTATCAAGTAAAAATTTAAAGGTCTATTTTTTCGTTTTTTCGAATATCTAAACCAGCCGGATAGCGGGCGAAGCCCGCTATTATATTCTGTCATAATAATATCCGCCATACGGACTAAATGCAATATTTAAAAAAATAATTTCAAAATTAAACAAATGGTATACCTTCAAAATGTTAAAATATGCGAATATTTCCATAATCGGATTTTTATCACGATTCAATATGTTTCTCAAACTCATCTATTTACTAATCTCTATTACTCATATTGATACTCGCTTTGTATCATTCTCAAACATTTGAAAAATTCGTTAAACTTCCAATAGGACGTCAGATTTTCTTTTAAAATTCTCTAATTACAGCGGCTAGAATACATTCTAGGTGCTGTACTTTAATGACGTGATATTAATCTGCTTTGTTTACATACACATAATACTCATACTCCTTGTATTGTTGAGAAATATTACACCTTTTCCGTTTTATTACCACTATGACGTCAATCAATTTTATTTCATATTTATCTTTTTTTCAATTGGTGAAACTTTATTTCATTTTCATTTTTCACGTGGTAATCGTCTGATAGAAAATTATTTATTGTAGAAAGAATTTATTGTGGATTTTAAATTTTTGGCATCCGCTATAACGAAAAATGTTTAAATTTAATAGAAAAAGGCTGTTAGAATTTTGGTTTTTTATCTCTATTTATTAAAATAATACGATTTTTTCAAATTTTAATATTTTGAGCTCTTTACAGCTGTACAGCATCTATGTACACAAAGTTTCAACTCTATAAGTTATATAGTTTTTGAGAATGGCTGTGTGACGGAAGGACAACGGAGCGGGAGTAATAGGGTTTCGTGAGATGAACTAAACCCTAAAAACGGCTCTGACTATTTTGACTAAATTTCGTATCTTACCATTTTGGGTTACGAGATGATCATTGGGCTGGGTCACATCTTCTAGAAAATTCGATACGTGGGTCATTTTGGGTCATTACGAATCAGGGTCAAACTCATTTTATTTAAAAAACGAATTAAACGATTTTGACAAAATTGAGTATACTCCAATTTTGGAGTAGAAGAAGACAATTGGGCTAGGTCACATGTTCAAGACAATTCGATTTGTGGATGATTTTGCGGTCACTACGGGTCAGAGTTCATTTCCATGTGAATGAAGGTTAAAACAGTTATTAAGTTTTAGAAAGTTTCAGGCAGTAAACGAAGTCGCAAATTTGGCGAAATTTCGCCACATATTGCCAAATTTGGCGAAATGTTGTCGAAATTGGCGGCATGCGGGGGAGGGGGGATCGCTTTCCAAGATTACCAATGCCAAAACACAAACTTGGCGCCAAATGAAAGAATGTGGCCATGTTTGCGAATTTTTTGCCAAATGTTGGCGACTTTTGGCGAAAAAATTGACTTTCAGAATCAGAAGGAATTTTCTAGAAATTCCCAATAGGAGCCGAGATAAATAATTCAACCAATCAGAGTCCATAGTCTTTTTTGCATCGAATGCTGTACTTTACTTTCTGACATAAAAAGGCCTTCAGGCCTAAAAGTCCTGCTACCGAAAGAAAGTGTGCAACACACTAAAAATGTTGTTTGGAAGGATGCCCTTTCGTTGTAAATATGTAAGTAATATAAAATTTTGAAATATGTACATAGTTTTAAGATTAACTGTTTCTGTAAATAATACTGTTAGAAAATAAAATGCTTTATAGCAATAATACAACGAGAATATTTTTACATCGTTTATTATTTATTCGTTATTAATTCGTTATTATTAATTATTTATTATTACTAGCCGCCACTGGCGACCAGTTTGGTCTCCCTTAAATGTATGTATGTATGTTAAGCACTGTAACACGTTACTTTTATTCATAATTTATTTTTTTTCCGTAATCCTTCGCCAAACCGGAAGATTCTAATAGACAAATCAAAAACTTTTTCGATCATGGTAGCATTTCGCATATTTTTTGTTATGTATTTCATCTTTCTTGACAAAAACCGCTTAACCAACTTAAGCATTTATGCTTCATATCCGTTTGCTTATCAGTTGCAATATGCTTGCTAATGAGGAGATTCTTAAACATATTAAGTAGTTTTCCGTAATTGGATCCATTGCCAAATGGCGTATTTTAGTTAATACGATTTGGTGCAATGAAGTCTATTTTGTGAAAGTCTTTAATGATATCCACCATTTACACTGAACCATATTGTTGCCAATATTTTTTTGTTTGTTTGTTTGTTTCACGCTAACTTTTGCTGTAGACTTGATTACGGGAGAATCAAGAAGAAAATCTATCATTATTCTCATTTAAAACGTCTTGAATAATGTGACATAATCGGAGTGCATATTATAACACGTAATTTTCGAGTATGGTTTGGTGAAACATTGAACTTTTGGAAGCCAGTTTTGATAATCACGTAAATATGTCACACCAACATTACCGCCTATAATTCTAATTACAGCAACCCGTTTTTTCTCTCTATATTGCAACTCTATAGTTAATATAGTGCCCCGGTGCGTCTACGACAGCTGTTCCATCAGGACATTTGATTTCAAAATAAAAGTATCGTTTCTAATTTGCACACGCGAAAAATAAAAGCTGGTATTGGCGATTTTAAAAATTCTATTGGCGAGATTTGCGCCCAAATAACACAAAAGTACTTAATGATGTTATGTATTTTGTAAATGTATATTAAATTACTGTTTTGAAAGCGATTGGTCATTAATAATGGTAAATATGATTGGTGATTAACAATCATTTTCGGTGGTCTCTCTTCCTTTCACGTATAATACTCAAATACCAAATTAACTGACAATTTGTTTCGAAATTTGATTCATTAAATATCATTACATGAGTTGTATTTGTTTACATTCAGCTTACATCAAGAAAAGATAAAGAATGAAGTTGAGTTGTATAGCACATAATTATGGTAAACTTTGATTGTGTCACTGGTACGAATTATTTTTTTGACACCAGGCAGCGCTCCAAAAAATCTTTCATGGAAAACTAACTTTACGAACGATTATCTCCATGGTTTAATGGTTTAATATTTTAAACCTTCACGACGAATGAATCCTTTTTTTTTTGTTTACTTTCATGGATAGAGAATTTGAACTGCAAAGCTAATTTGAACTGAAGTTATTGGAGAATATATACATAATTGAACGTAAGTCATCTCTCAAATATTAATTTATTTTGAACGATCTTTCTAAAAATGTCACATTTATGAAGTTTTATTCGAAAAAATAATTTTTAATAAAAATGGCCGCCTGGCATATGAAAAAGTGAAACGGACATTCCGGAACTGTTGATGACAGTCACATGACTTACGGTTTTATTATAGAGGTTATATCGAGTTGAACACAAAGCTGATCTTGAGCGAGCGTCTTCACCGCTGGTTAAATATAAAAGGAACCAACAATCGCACAAAAATAAAACGAAAAGTAAAATAATCTTATGAAGTTGTACTTTAATTTAAAAATAAGGAACCCTATGTAAGTTTTTTTATAAACAGACATACAGCATTTCCTATTTTTCGTAAAGATAGCGGATACGAACTATTTCATTCTTTTCGTTAGTTCAATTTTCAAAACACGCTGGAAAGCATTTTTACTGTTTAATGGTAAATTTTCAGAAACGTAATTATAGTCAAGCTACGTGTTTTTATAAAGTTCAATTTTAAAAAAGCAATATTTATATCTTTAATTAGCAAAAAACTTTTAATTAACCCCAAAATTAATAAAATACAACAAAAGAGCGATAAAACGACCGCATAATGCGAAGTTCAATTTTAAATAAAAATCGAGTAGTTATTTTTGTTATCTGGCGATAATTAATAGAATTCCGATTTCATTATGAAGTCACGTTTTCTTTAACTAGCAGTGAGTTTAAATTAATTACATTGCTTTTTTGTTATACTTTTTTTTTTATCATAATAACTATAACTTTAGCAGGAATAAAAATGATTTTATCAAAATAAATGTTGGTCCGAAAAACATAAGATATTTTAATTAGCATTGATTTTAGCGTTAAAATATGTAAATATTTAATTATTTTATACGCATAGATGTATGGTTCTTTAGATAAATTGAAAGTTACTTTATGCTATTTTAATTAGGGTTGATTTTAGCGTTAAGATGTGCAAATATTAATTATTTGATACGGTTAGATATATGGTTCCGTAGATAGATTACAATGCACTTTATGTTATTTAAATTGTTTATAATAAAGTGAAGTATTTAAAAAATATATAAATTATTAAAACTGCTAATTAAAAATGGAGAAAGAGTTATTATATATTATTCTACAAGCTAATGTAAGTACGAAATTTAACTGAATTTTAGTAAGCAAAAATTTAATTTATAGTAAGTGTATTTTAAATGCATGTACGGTCTGAATATAGCATGAGCGGGTTGAGGGGGGAAGGGAAGCACCATATTTAGTATGTATTTTTTTAAGTTTAAATAGTTTAATTGAAAAATCTACAAGTGTTTCAGGTAAAGTAAAACAAATATATATTCTTAAAACGGTTAATTCTATAAGGAACTGGAAATAATCCTAATGTGGTCTTTTAAATAAAGATGGGTTAAATGCTCTTTATATTATTTAAATTGTTTATAAAAGAAACTTTTTTTACATGTACCTACATGCATTTTTTACAAAAATTCTGAGTATTCGTTTTAAGGAGACTAACATTGTGAGTACCGGTTTAGTGGAATTTTTTGCGTCTCTGTTGTTGAAATGAACAGCTTTTACTGTTTTTGGATTATATGTCGTGATTTTACTTACCAAGTGCTACAACTGATATGCTGTACACCCTACTTGTAGTAAGTACTACCACTACGAGAACAGAAGAAAGCTTTCTCTTGCTCTCGTACTGCTGGGACGTTTTCTTGCGACTGATGAATGAAGATTAATTCTTCCGAAAAGCATTGCATTAGCTTCTTTTTATTGTGTGTTTAAGAAATATTTTTTTTTTGTATTACGAAACAAAAATTTAGGATATCATGTTCTAAAGATATTTAAGAAAAGGTCTCTCCTGAATTTCAACTTTAAAATAGCTTGTTAACAAATAATAAGTCTAGAATCGTTTAACCATGAATACTGACAAACGTCCTGTCCCGAAAAATGATCGAATGCTGATTAATAATTAACTCTAATGCTTTAAAACAACTTCTGTAGTTTGCAGCATTTCTGCAGTTAATCCAAAAAGCCATTAGAAGTTTTTTGTAGTTCCAATGTAATAGTAAAATCAAATAAATTCAGGTAAAATTATATATTTGAAATATGAGTAATTGGTAACATCTAATTCCACGTTCATACTTAAATTACTATCCTTTCAATTTCTGAAAAGAAAAAAATGGTTGGTTGATTAGGGGCATTATGGGGATGTTTTGCACAAGAGGAATAAACAGACCGGCATCTCCGTTTAAAGTGGAATCCGACCCACTACAAACATCTATGTCTTAACGGTGTTCGAACTTGGCTCCTCTTGTTTAGTAGCCAGCGCTCTAACCACTAGAGAAGTAGGTGGGCTTGAAAGCGAAGGAATACTACTTTAATGCTCTGACACATTCTATTATTATTTTTTTCATGCTGCATCAGCAATTACAAGTATCACTGCCGAGAGAAAATATCTTAGGTTGTAACAGCCATGTGCTGTTCGTGATAATGAACCAAGCTAGGCAGTCGTAAGAGAGCGCACAAGATGTAAAATTCAAAGTCAAATTTATTAAAAACTTAATTGGGCAAGGATTTTGAGAAAAACACCACTAATTTGCCTTAATCCAACAGAATTCAGCTCCTCCGAACTTAACGCAGCAAAATAAAACTTCAAATATTAATTAAAATGAATTCAAAACGTAACTTACAACCTTGAAGACACAGCAAGCCAAGAATGTCTTCAGTAAAATCCAATCTTCACGATGCAAGTTAGTCGAACACTGATTTCAGGATGTTCGCCCAGGCTACTACTAAAAGTGGCATTCCGTGAGCACCAAGCTAACTTTATTTAATTAGCATAAAATATCTTATTAAACACTTACCAACTGCTTATTCTCTTTTTCAGCTTCAGATAGATGAGCACAATAGTCGGATCTCACACCAACTCTCATGGTGAAGAAATTCGACCCAAGTTCCAATTACCCAACGCATGCCAATGCTTAAATACTAACACATCGATTGACCAGGTGTAAAAAATTTCATAAATATCGCTACAAAGCAGAAACTCACAAGTTCGAAGGTTTTCATACTCATTCGTCGAAAGTTGAAGAAAGACATCCTTGATCAACTTTTACGCACATGGACAATTAGTGGACAAAAACTACGTTCACAGTCAAAACTTCGCCTACTCTTATGATCAGAGTAGTCAATACATCATAAAGTGAAGATCACTTTATCTTTATGATAAATATTTTATCATTTATTTATAAAACAATAGATTAAATTTGTAAAATAAAAAATGAAAGTTTAAAGAAATTTTTTCCCAGTTAAATTCTATAGTTTATATTCTTTATTTTGTATTTCAATGTTAACGAAATGTGTTGATTTAGATATAATAATCTTAACCAAATGGTTATTTTATTTTTCATTTTATAAATAAATTATTTTATGCTAAGCACATTGAACGCCGAAAATTCTTATGTCGCAAAATCAAAAATAAATAAATATACAAGGGCCGTTCAAATGAAAAGGTAGGAAACGACACTGTGGGTATAAATTCCCATTGATTAACGAGCCGAAGGATTCAATGTTGACAGAATTCCTGTGGCCTTGACGAGACCCAGTCCTGAACAGCGTCCTTGAATTCGTCGTCGGAGTTGAAGCGCTTCCCTTTCAGATATTCTTCCCTTTTCGTTCACCTTGTCGATGAGATCGGCCGTGATGACTGTGTTTGCCCGGACTGGTCTCGGGTCATCAACCAAACTCTCACGGCCTGTACGAAAACGGGCACTCCTTTTTCTCACTGACTTGTCGGACACACAGCCTTCTCCGTATACGGTCACCATCCGGCGACGAATAGCGAACGATTTAACACCTTCCGCTGTCAGAAACCGGTTAACGACTCGCTGTTCCCCAATCATCGAATTTTGCAATGATATAGCCAACAAGCACTGCAGCATCAATTGAACGGCGCGCGCTCTTTATAGAGCCTCTGCTCTCTCCTGCGCACGCATGCGCCCGCGCCGGAGATGTTTATGACGCCAGAGACGTTTATGACGTTTCGTACCTTTCCATTTGAACACCCCTTGTATAAAAAAAATAAAAATGAACATTTTTAAATGTATTTCTTTAAAAGTCAAAAACAATTCTCAAAATTTTATCCTCAAATCCAAAATGACCACACTCTCTCAAAAAAAAAAAAAAAAAAAAAAAAAAAAAAAAAAAAAAAAAAAGTACCAACAGCAAGCTACCTGTTACCCTCCTCTCTTTTCTATGACTGGAAGAGATTTTTCTGTTATTTACTTATTTATTCTGTTATGGAATTTTCATCTTTTGACTAGAGAAATTCAGAAAATTTTGAGCTTTGACTCATGAATTTATTGTTTTTTCAAGAAAAAAAGAAACATACGTAAAAATTATGTTTATAATTCGAAAACGTAACACGCAGCACAGCTGCCTGAACACCCAAGTGATTTGACAAAAGTGCAGTTATGGATTTGAGGATTTCAGGTAATTTTTACGTTAGATTTGTAAATTATTTCTATTTTGACTAATCAAATTTTATTAACAAATTATTTTGTGAAATCACAGCGGAAATTTCGAAAAAACAAACAAACAAAGGAAAACCAATCCAATTTACGAATTCCTTTAAAGTGTACTCTATGACACTTGGGCTTCATGCGACAATGGAGTTCATTTCTTGTGGACGCACATGTTGAGTAAATAATTCAAAAGTGCATAAACGTATTATAGAGATAGCTATATATATTGTAAAATGTATCTTTTAGATATTTCGCAATTTCTAATTTGATGCAATAAAAAACGGTTTCGATACAATTTTTTTAATTATATAACTACAGTACTAGTTCAGACTATTGTAAGATTGATCGATGACGTTTTATCTCATCCTCAGATTTCGAACCGCCTTAGTTCAGTTACGCAAAATATCATTTACTCCATTAAAAATAATACAATTTAAATGCATGTCCTTCCTGACAGAGGAGAATCTTCTATAAATCGACGTTGGGAAAGAACCAGTTGAAATTCATAAACCTGGCAGATTTAGACCAACCACCTTAAAAATTTAATTATCTAGAAAACTTGTTTACGTTTAAATTTTCTAATGATTACGTACATACTCATATGTAACACTGCTAATATCATATACAGGGTGTCCGAAAAGTCTGGAAGCGGTCAAATAACTCGAGAAATATACATCGTATTGAAAAACGACAAAATACATGTTCAATATTTTTGAAAAATCTATTTAGGGATATGAAAGTTGCCCCCCGGGGGGGAAAGGGAGGACATTTTTGAAATCTTAAATGATGACCCCCATTTTTTATTGCAGATTCGGATTTTACGGGAAAAAATACGTAACTTTTGCATTGAACATTTTCTTCGAAACATTGTAGATGGCGCTGTAATCGAGTGCAATGCTGTGAGAATCGTTACCATTGCAACGTCTGGAAACTCTCGAATAACTCGAAAAATATACATCAGATTGAAAAACGGAAAAATACGTGCTTAATATTTTAGAAAAATTGCAACTTTGATATCCCTAAATAGATTTTTAAAAACTATTGAACATGCATTTTTACGTTTTTCAATGCAATGTATATTTCAACTGTACATTCAACTGTAGTCTTTATTTATATCAGAATTTTGAAAAGTCCTTGCAAGTGTCGGTTTTCCTTTGTTGCTCCTCCATTCATTTTTTTTCCTTATTTAAAAGAAAACTAGTCGTTGGGGGTCACCGTAATACTTACCCATCATGGATATGCATAATATAAAATATGAAAATAAAACATGTGTAAAGTACTTATTAAATGCATTGCAATTCAAATGAAATCGTGGCTTGATGACGTCACAAACTTTAAAGGCTCGATTACGGAATTGCTTGAAAGAGGTTTTTCATTATAACTCCAAAAATAATAATCCTATTAACTAGCGGTTTATTGCATCTGATTAAGCGTCGAATTTCCAATTAAAATATATCTTTGAAGTGAAATTTGGATGAAATACAGGGTCATGAAAAATCGAAGAGTGTGGAAAATAGGATTACAAATATCTCGGCAACTCATGATCCGATCGACTTCATGCTTTATGCAAAATTTATGTTTTTCTATTGTCTTTTATATTCATTTCTTAAAATAAACAATTTCGAAAATTTTTATATATCTTTTATCAGAACGAATATTTCGAGAGTCCGAAAAATATTGTTCCGGTTAATCGAGGTTATTGAAATGAAATAGGATTCTTCCCATTATTACATACTAAGTACATACCAAATTTCAAGTCTCTATCGCAATTTTTTCGGGAGATAGAGCGTTTACAGACACACAGACGGACGGCAAATTTTTTTTTTTTAAATATGTTTTTCGGAATCTCCAGTGTCTGAAACGTGTAAATCCGTCAAATTTTTTTTTTTCGATTTTCAAAACGATTACAAGACTTACCGTATACTACGTATGATGGGTAAGTAAAAATGAACGCTGAAGTGCTATCGTCTAAGATGGATCATGGCATTCTATGTCCAACTCAACTTTCTTGATCACTGATGCTGAGGTGCTATCTGTATAATCTGTACTCGGTCAGGTGGACAGCCAAACCAAGAATGTGTTTTTTTTTTCAAGTAAATTTGGCACTCATTTTAACAACCCTGAAATGTTAAAAGGTTGAGTATTGAACACAGCCTGAGCCCGGAGGCTAATCTTGCATTTTTAAGTTCGCCTCACATCTATGACACTGAATGCGGTTTTTTTTTCTGCTTCTTTTATGTGGAGTATTTTTATTTCGTTGAAAGAGTAGACGGTCCTCCACGGGGAGGATCCTCTATATGTTTATCGCCTCCTCTGGGGAGAATTTATTTTGTTAATTTTGTGCACTTTACTTACAAAACTTTCAAGAGCAATATAAAATTTACGACTGACCGCAGAGTCTTTGGAAAAGAAAGCACGGTGAAATAACGTATGACTCTCGTCGCAGAATGTGACCTAAACGTACCCAGAGTGGGGCAAGGCAATACGGTAAACGTTGAATTACTTTGTGACTGATTTTATAATGCGCCTAGGAATTTCAAGTTCGAGTGATACTGTAATGTTTCATCCACGGCTACGTATCAAAAGTTTGGTCCCTTCTCTAAACATATACACGCTTTTCTGACTTTTAAGATACTA
The DNA here is from genome assembly GCA_963931845.1 of Maratus michaelseni. NCBI lineage: Eukaryota > Metazoa > Arthropoda > Arachnida > Araneae > Salticidae > Maratus > Maratus michaelseni. The sequence goes on from OZ007591.1 coordinate 170,743,411, forward strand.
CCAGTATATTTATTTACTCAGTATTATTAACCTTATAACCTACAAATGCATTGTAAAAAGGAGGAAAGTAAATTATAAAAATATATTTTTATAAATGTATTTGTATGGATTAATTTCAAAAGATGTCGTTTTTGAAAACCTATAATTAAATTTAATATTATGCATTATAGCTTATCTTGCGAATGCGTAACTCAAAAAATAAGCAACTTTTTTCCCCACTTCCAGTATTACAAAATATATCTTACCACGAAAATAAAGTTAGTTCTATATTTAGTACTAATTAAGTTTTTTAATATGTCGTTGTTATAAACCTTATGAGACGACATTTCTGCTAAAAATACATCTTCAAAGTAAACGTATAATGTTTCTAAATTATCTTTATGACGTTCTTCTTAATAATATTTTATCCGAGAATCTCCTTTAGATTTGTTTCTTTTATTTGAAACTAAATTTTAGAGTAAGATTTATTTTATTGCTTGCATTTGTCGTTTGTCATCTTGACACTTACAACAAATATTTTATACATATTATCAATTTAAAGGAGAAACATAATGTCACATTTATTTTCGTTTTATTTTGAGATTTACGATATTTTTCAAAATTTAGATGGAGGGATACGATTTAATCAATCTTCAATCTAAATTATGGTATTTACTTTCTTTGTAAATTCGTATAAGATTCGTTTAGATAAATACTGATCACAGTTATTTAAAAAATTAATATATTTTAAAATAATCACAAAATGCTTGCATATAACTAATTTTGCAATACTTTGATAACTAACCATTTTCGATGAAAATACGTTTTCTTTGAGAATTGTTGTAAGATTAATATAGAAATAAGATAATAAAACAACGCTCAGCTACTATATTTATATTTTTTGGACTACCATGGAAAATAAGAAATCTATTGTAAAGTTCGATATTGGGGTTTGTAGTTAGTCTTACTCTTATCTCCTTGAATCCAAAATTAACAAGTGTAATTATTAGTGCAAGAATAAACAGAACGAAATTTGGAAAAACACAAAACAGAAGTTTATTTACAACAAGAATCATGATTATAGAAATAAAAATATGAGTAGAACATAGTGCACATTTTTCTTATAATATTTCACTAAATCTAATGCTGCAGACGATTTATTAATTCGATACATATATCTGAAGCAGGAGTCGAAAAAACTACTTCATTTTATAGCGAACTACACCTACAACTACTTGTAGTTGTGTAGTTAATTGCAACTAGAACTACTTTTAAAAAAAGTAGTAACCTCAAACTACGTTTCAAAAGTAGCGCTACTTGAGTAATTTCAGATTATCTCAAAGGATTCATTCTACACTTGAAATTGCGGACATGCATTAAGTAATGAAATGGTCATTCGGTATATCGCGTTTGCCGGGATACACTCATGTAAATATGATATAACTGAGGACATTAAAAGTTTAAGAAAGGTAACATACAAGAAAATGTTTTGTGTAATCCATGAAATGTTAGTTTAAGCGCATATTACTCATTATATCAGAGCAGTTCAATATTAAAATCATCAGTCATAGTATCAAAAAATAATAAATCTGTAAATAAAGCAATTTAAAGCAATTTCAAAAGAAAAAAAAACGTGGCATTAAAACTCGAGTATCTAATAATGAATAAGTAGACAAGTGTTTCCAGCAAAATTATTGAATTCTTTTATTTGAATTTTACCACTTGGATTTATCAGCAAGTGTCAATAGAAAAATCCATGACCACGTAAGATGCGTTGCTAAATACTGCAGCTGAGTTCACAAATGCGGGAAAAGCAAACAAAAGAAACAAGTCACTATCATGTGAATAGAAGAATGGCACATTTCTTTTCAGAAGTATCGTTAAAAATTGTGCCAGTGTTCAATAAACACTACTGACTTTTTGAGTCGCACTACTTGCTATGTTACATTTTAGGTAGATTTCGTAAAAAATACTACCTATTACATTTTCCCCTAAGTTGGAACTTTTGAAAAAAATTGCAGATCTACGCCTATCATGACTCCCAGAACCCAAAACCACCCCCAGTTCAAAACTTTATCTATCTATTTATCTATCTATCTATGTCACTTTTTTATGGACACGATAACTCCCATATTTCTGCACAAATCTCTTCCAAACTCATACATAAAATCAAGGGGCATGAAATCTCGGTCAAGTTCGTTAATGGGCAAAATCGAACCAAGGGAGGGGAAACGGATGGGGGGCTTTTTGTTAAAATAAAAAAACCCCATAATTTCTTAATTATGATACTATCGGATCCGTTTAAACTTATTATTACTTCTAGGAAAAGGGCTGAAAATTTATGTATGGCAGATTTTTGATATCATTAAAAATGGCCGCAAGGGGGGCAAAGGGGGGGGGGTGTTAGAAGAAAAAAATTCATAACTACGTCAATTCACAATATATCAAATTCGCTTAAATTTGTTATAAATCCTCTTAATATTATCTGAAACTTTTATATTGACAACTTTTTAATAGGACCAACCCTTATTGCAAAAACAAATTATATATATATATATATATATATATATATATATATATATAAACAAAAACAAATCCCTGCCGGCTCCGCCTGCAAACAACTTAGGTTTCAAAGTGGGCGGTTCCATCTGCCGCATCATGGCAAAAAGGTCACTTCTTCCGCAATTCCCAACAAACAGGCGCCGCACGGTCTGCGTCCTCGAAATCTACCTGTGCCTGTAGGTCGAGCCATCAGGTATTTTTTTTTCAAAATGTAGCGGTGTGCGCTGACTACTGTTGTTTACTTTAGCGACTACTGTAGTTTTGCTACTTGTAGCTTACTTCTTCCGATCACTGCATGGGGTTAATACTCTTAAGTGACAAAACTAAATTGATCCCGAAAATATTACAGTCGACCCAACCCGTAACAAAATCTTATCGACGACTGATTCAAATCGTTGGTCGAATTTTATTCGCGGAAAATTGGGTTACATGAACAGATGCAGGAATGTAATCTACATTCATTTTAAATATCTCATTATTGTCGTTTATTTAGACGTGAAGTAGATGATGATATATTAAAATTTTTGAAGCGTCCCTATTAAAAAAAAAAAAAAAAAAACGATACGACAACTATTTTCAAAACGTAAAATGATGATGTGTACCTTAACACCATATTAAAATATCGTGACGATTGGTCAAGTTTTACGAAAATTAAAGACAATAAAGTCCAACAAAGACATGCAATCAGACATACATACAAACATATCATTTTTCGATCCTAATAATATTGCAACGGTTCATAATCTGAAAATGTTCAGGCTATGACCTTTCCAAAAAATTAGGAAAATGAAACCATATGTGCAAGAATAATGCGTGGAAATAGATTTTAAAAAACCCCACAAACGAATTATATAATCTTCTTCTTTGAAAGTCTATTAAAAGAGACACAAAACCAGAAACAAAGAGAAATATACATATTTTTTTTTATCCTAATGACATAAAAATGGGCCCATCTGTAGAATGAGAACGTTCCAAGAAACTTAAAGTAATTCGGACCCTTTGTTTTAAAGTTATGCATAAAAAAGGGGATAAAAACGAATTACATAACCTTCTTTGTTGGAAGTTAATTAAAAATAAACAACACATATCTATATTCAAAAGATCTTCTTAATTATGATATGAAATGAACTACATTATATTGATATCCATGGTTATAAAACTGTTTTTTTTTAATGTACTTTTTCTTTTTTCAAACTGCTACCTCTACTCACTACAGAAAAATATTTTATATATTTTTTATAATATTTCTCTTTCATAAGGTCTAATAACCAAAACATATCTTAACTTTATCTTACTTCAGAGGTTTTGGTGGCTTTAAGAAGATTACCAAATTATACCTGAAAATGTCACTTTTAGCTGATTCTTATCTATTTTTTAGATGTTCATAGAATATCATTATATCTTAATACTTTATGAAGAAGCTCTGTTTCATATTAAGTATTAAGATAATATAATGAGTGTAATATATACTAAAGGAAATCATTAATAAGGATCTTCATTCATAATTATGGAAAAGTGAAGTATTTCAGAGTTTACCCTAGAGCTGGTTTTTCACAATGTATCGAGATAGAAACAGAATCCTAGATCAGTTATTTAAAAAATAAACAGTGCATATAGATATTCAAAAAATATGTTTTGCGAAATAAATTATAGTAAATAGATATCCAGGATTATAAGAAAATTATTTCCTCACAAAAAGTTTGTTTTCACTTTCAAAACTTTTGAATATAATTTAAAAGTATTTATAACCTCTGTTTGTCTCTTTCTGTACGTCTGTTTGTCTCTTTCTGTACGTCTGTTTGTGTGTCTGTCTACATATCTGACCACCCTTTAAGTTTCATGAATATACATGGTTTGCCCTGAAAAATATAAAATTACATATGTTACTGAAGTTAACTATACCATGTTTCCCATTGAAAACGAAGTGTGAAGCAGTTATAGTTACAGGAACACTCAAAATATTCGAATACATTATATTACATTGTTGATAATAGTTTGAAGTAAAAAAAAAAGTGCTGTACATTGAAACTATTTTCACGTTACCTTTTTTTCCTTTTGCTAAATAAAGTCAGATTTAAAATCTAAAATCTGTGACTAAATGCATTAATATATCTGTCTATAATATATATATAATTAGTATAACATAATTTTAAAAAATATACCAAATAAAATCACAAAATAACAAAAAAATTATAAAATCGACATGCTATTAAGGAGGGATGAGGCGGGACTGCTAAAAAAGATACAAATTTTATTAAAAAAAAAATGCAATTAACAAAATCATTTGCACAGCATAAATAATACACTCTTCATTTTACTTACACACAGTCTCCTAATACATGGCTAATTATTGTACTACTATCTTCCTATTTCATCTTTATAATATTTAAATTAGATACATTAATTATTACTTTGTATCAAATTTATTTATTTTCATTCCATCTTCTCTCGTTTCATAATAGATGACAGCACCAGATTTATCCTTTAACTAGTCTGTAATTTCCGTTATTTCTTTTATTTTTATGTGACAGATAGCAGCACTAAACAATTTTAACTTCCTTTCATATTTTTTATCAATGCAATGACTTGTGTTTATTTTAGAAGTGATTTTGGGTTATCTGGTGATTTGAAAAGTTACAGTATTTGTAATGTACTTTTAATCCAGTTACATCTTCTCCAATATTAGTTCTTTTTGGTGAGTTTTGTACATTGCTTTGTGATCTAATTTCAGTTTATGTTGAATGTTAATTTATTTCTTTATTTATTTTGGTATTTGATCTCAAGTCGGTTTTAATTTTTATTTGTGTCTTATATGTTATTAGGTGCTTAATAGTGTCGATTTTAGGGATAACATTGACAGTATTTGATGAAATAACTATGAATATTCTTATGAAGCTCCCCTGAAGATCCCATAAGATATTCATAATTTTCAATTTTTCATTCTTCGTTTTATTAAGTTTAATTACTGCCGTTTCCTTTCCATGGCTTTTTATAATATTTTATCCTTTGTTTTCCATATGTGTTTTTATTTTTAAATATATATTTATACGTTGCAATTGAACAATTCTAAAGTAAAAATATATTACCCATTTAAACAGCATTTGCAAACTGTCCCAGTGTGTTATAGTTTGGGATATTGTATAATGAGTGTAAAGATCATGCTATATGTTATGCAAAAATAAAACACAAAAATTATTTATTAAATAAATGATTAAATTAAAATATCCAATGCAATTACGAAACTAAAATCAGAAAAACTACTGATGAGTTAACGTTGATGTAAAATCGAATTGAAAATTCGATTTTTAATCTGTCAGTTTAATTAGCCAGTTGAAATTGTATGTGGCAGTTTACAATCAGTACCTTATAACGATTATCTAAGAATGTTTTTTTTAAATATTGTGCATACATGTGTATTGTTTAATCAGTTGAATGAAACGGTCTCTCTTTTATACAAGAGCTTAAAAAACCATCTCCTCCAAATATATTTTTATTAACTGGATGAAAGTGTATTACAAAACTTTTAAAAGTGTTAGATGGATTAAAAGTTTTGCAAAACACATGTTCAACAAATTATTCTGGATCATGCAATGCTATTTATATTCCGAAATATGAAATCATTCATTCACTTTCAAATGTATTTCACAAATCAATTACTTGCCACAAATTAATTGAAAAACTCATCATATAATTAAACAACTGAATCAAATTAAAACACGCAATTGTTCCTTACAAAATATATTACATTTAAAATAAACTAGTTTCAGAATGCTAAAATTCATCTTAATAATACCATATAAAATTACACAAACAAATGTTATTCACTACCTAAAAAATTATTCAATCACTTTAAAATATGTTAAAAAATTACATTAAAATCAAATACTTTCGGCTATGTACTTAGCTTCCTACGGGAGGTTCCTCCCATCACCCCTTTACTGTTATTCGCCTGATTATTGGTATCGGACATTGAATCAGGATATAGACTCTCTCTCATTTTCTCGGTTTTGAAGAGGAATCTTCAGAGTCTTTGAGAGTGAGATTTGGCTCAATTGACGTTCGTTAAATCAGTTTACACCCTGAATCCTGAAGAATTCTAGGTACATAGCCGAAAATAGTTGATTTTAATCTATTTTTTCCCATCTTTTAAATTGTTTTAATCATCTTTTAGGTCGTAAATTACATTGATTATGTAATTTTATATTACATTTATTTTCCAAAATATGCATATGCTGTATCTTGAAATACTTACTATATTACATTACGTACTATATTACATTACTTACTATATTATAATACCTACTTAATACTTACTATATTATATTATATCTTGGAATACTACTAATAATACGCAACCGCGCATGCGCGGTAGCGTATTACTGCTTATTTTACAGTTTATTACTGTTAATTTTACGGTATAATACTGTCAGCTGATGTGCCAGTATTATACTGTAATATCAAGACTTTTTTTTGCAGTGTATTCATATTTTTTAAAGCTGATATTTTAAATTCCTTTCGACAATGTACAGTTATAATAAATACTTTAAATTTTGGAGTAGGATAAGACTCAAAATAAAAAAAAATACAGTAAAACGTCTGAATAGCGGACATCTCGGGATCGAAGAATTTGCCCATTGCTTGGAAATGTCAGCTTTTCAGAGGCAAAAGTATAGAAATATGCATGTGTTGTGGATTGAAAAAGTGTTTCCTAAATAGAGGTGTCCACTATTCGAGAGAGTCCGTTATGGCAGTTTTACTATAAATACATACATTCAAACCTCCATAAATTTCACTCCCGAATAGCGTACGCCTCTATTTAACGAACCATAAAGCGAGATGGAGTTTCTTCCAAAAGGAAATCCGGATTAAAATCTGTGCAAACTGGGCAGTGGCTTCCCCTTATTTTAAAGGTCCTGAAATTTGGTGTGCAATTTTCTTAAAGCGGCTATTTTAAGCTTCTTTCGACATTAATTATAAGCTCAGTATAATTAGTAACTTGTTTTCTCAGTTTTTCCATCAAACAAATTTAATTTTTTGGAATTTGTATTTCAGTACTAGTTCTCTAATCTTATAGTGATGTTTGATTTGTGTTGATTGTTTTTACTACATGTACGTATTCCTATATAACATGTTATTCCCTATTATTCTTTGTACTAGTACACAGTACTTGTATTCTCAGATTTGCTTTCTGGCATTATTGCTGTACTTAAATCGTATAAACTTTTTACTGTAAATACCCCTAGATAATTATTCAAGTTTTCCCTCATTTAAGTCTTTTTATACGCTCGATGCTACTATCCAAACTATAATTACTTTCTTTGTCAATACAGTATTTATTAATTGTTTATTGTTCAATAAATGAGCTATTAGTATTGTTTAGTATTTTTAGTTTTTCTGAACTTTAATTATTATCTTTGTAAAAGCTCTACATGTCCTTATATTTATTTACAATCACAATTGTTCATTCAGCCCATTATTGTAACTAACTTGCCTCGTCCTGTATAGTTTTGTGATTGATATTGTAATCTTTGACAGTTAATTTTCATTTGTGAGGGGTCTTCCTTCCTGGGTGGTCTCCCTGAGCTAGGGCGTTGCCGCACAGTAAACAAACCTGCTGGGCGGAAATAGTTGAGCTTAAGCCTCCCCGACTGGTTTCACCTTAACTTTGTACTAATTATAATCAATATTACGAAATTTTAGGGCAGCATAAAATTAAAAGTAAAAAATATATTTATCTAAATACACTAAAACGTCTCAATAGTGGATACCTCGGGATCGCGGAATTTGTCCGTTATTCTGAAATGTCCGATTTTTAGAGATGAAAATTATACTAATGTGTATGTGTTGTGGATTGAAAAATGTTTCCGCTATTTGGGAATATCCGTCAACGATTTGCAAATCCATAACGCACACTTCCTAATAGTGGACACTTATTTAGCGAAAACCATTTTCCATCAACAACACATATACATATTTGTATACTTTTAGTTTTCAAAAGCGTACATCTCTGAATAATGGACAAATTCTAAGGCCCCAATGTGTTCGCTATTGAGGGGTTTCATAGTATTTAGTTACATATATTTTGTTTTCAATCTTATCCTATTTTAAAGATGCAAAACATTTCTAGTACTACATAGTACTGCGTAGAAAGAGATTTAAAATATTAAATTTACGAAAATCGCACAACATATTCCGGGTTCAGATAATCAAGTCGTAAATAACCACAATTCGGACGAAAAAAATGTTTGAAAAAAGATATTTTAAAACGTGTAAAAAAGGAATTACCCGTTTCAGACACTTAAGTGTCTGAATTTCAGACATTTCAGTTTATAGTGTTACTTCAGAAATTTTCTTGGCTTTAAGAGGATTACCAAATTATAGCTAAGAGGAGTAAGTTTTAGCTGTTACAATTTAGATGCTCAAAAAACATTAACATCACAGATTTCTTAATAAATTGCCAAATGGAAATACTTTGAAGTAATCTAGTATCACACATTAAAACAGAAAATAACATACATAGTTATTTGTTAAAATATATATATATATATATATTTAAATTCATAATTTAGGAATTCTTATAAATATTGGCTTTAGTACACAAAATATGTTTATCTCTTTTGTATTATTTAAAAAAATTAATAGTTGCTTTTTTTAATTTTTACTTTTCTTTATGTTACTTGAATTATCTGCAAAATTTAAAGAATACTTAAATAAATCTGAATTATTTATCAGAATTCTCTATTTCTAGAACTACTTTTTATAATATTAGTCTCTTTTATCAGGTTTAACAACCAAAATGTAAGTTTCTTATTCTTAAATATCCCTTACTTCGGAAGTTTTCTGAGTTTTAAGAGGATTACCAAATGGCACCTAAACAATGTCAGATTTAACTGCTTTTAATCTACCTGTTATATACTCCCACAAAAAGAAAAAAAAAGAAAAAAAAACTTCTTAATACACACAAACTACTTCTTAATGCTTTCTCAAGAGGGAATACATTTTTGTCTGAAGAATTGAAGTACACCAATGTCACGTATAAAATTAGAAAATAGCTTTTGTAAATGTTTGTAAAACATATTATTCAACTAATTCTAAAAAAAAGAAAATATTTTTATAACATATAAAATTATGATCTAGGAAATTACTCAAAACACTTTAGTATCTCATTATATTATGTATATATATATATATATATACATTGTATTCTGCTATTTTATTAGCTCCATTCAGCAGTTGAAGTAAAAATATGGCAAACATGTCCAAATTTAATGCAGTCGTACTCTAGGTTTACGTAGGCGCAACCGAATAACAAGTGGGTAAGTGTAATCGAAGATCACTCAAAGGGTTTCGTTTAATATTCCTTTCAAAACATCTTTATCCTTTCTTTAATAAATTCAAATAAATTTCATTTAGCAACAACAACAAAAAAGTCATGTTTTTTATAAAGTAAAAATTTACCGGTCAATTTTTTTCGTTTTTTCGAATATCTAAACCCGCCGGATAGCGGGCGAAGCCCGCTATTTTATTCTATCATAATAATATCCGTCATACGGAATAAATGCAATATTTAAAAAAATAATTTCAAAATTAAACAAACTGTACACCTTCAAAATGTTAAAATAGGCGAATATTTCCGTAATCGGATTTTTATCACGATTCAATATGTTTCTCAAACCAATATATTTACTATTCTCTATTACTCATATTGATACTCGCTTTGTATTATTCTCACACATTAGAAAAATTCGTTAAACTTCCAATATGACGTCAGATTTTCTTTTTAACTCTCTAATGACGTAAGATTAATCTGCTTTGTGTACATACACATACTCATACTCCTTGTATTATTGAGAAATCTTAGACATTTTCCGTTTTATTACCACTATGACGTCAAACAATTTTATTTCATATTTATATATTTTTTAATGGGTGAAACTTTTTATTTCAATTTTCATTTTTCACGTGGAAATCGTCTAATAGAAAATAAATTATTGTAGAAAGAATTTCATCGTGGATTTAAATTTTTGGCATCTGCTATAACGAAAAATGTTTAATTATAATAGGAAAAGGCTGTTAGAATTTTGGTTTTTTATATCTATTTATTAAAATAATACGAATTTTTCAAATTTTAATATTCTGAGCTCTTTACAGCTGGTATTCATCTATATACACAAAGTTTCAACTCTCTAAGTTATATAGTTTTTGAGGATGGTTCTGTGACGGACAGGCAACGGAGTTTCGTGAGATGAACGAAACCCTAAAAATGTAGATTGTAGAAAAGAAAAACACGATGGCACTCGAATACATTTATTTAAATCTAATAAACTTAAAATATCGAGGGAATGCTGTCTTTACAGAACGATAATCTTAAAAACTCTTCAACTTAAGGAACAAAATAATTTTGCATTAGACACCAATCCATTTCATTTTTAACACTCACTTCTATGACAAAAATCTCTTCTCTCTGTTTTCGTCAGTTCGTTTTAAGCGAAGAGTGTTCAAGAAGCATTTCTTAGCACGTGACCTACTTTAACCAATGCATGTTAAATTTTCGGCTCGCCTTCATTTTATCTGTGGATAAATATTGAAGAAATATGTCTCTCCGATGTTTTTGGCAGGAAAATAATTTTCTAGAACGTTATCGAAATTAAAAAAAACACGGGAAATTAATAGAATAAGTTTCGGCTTTTGTGTATTGAGAAAACAATTTAAAAGAATGATTTTTTGAGAGTATTAGGAAAAGTAAAATTTTGAATTTACACAGATTAAAAGAAATAGGAAATATTTAATATAATAAAGAATTTAAGAAAATAGGGTTTTTAAGAAGAAAAATTCTTATAAAATGTCATTTTTACATCCTATTTGCCGGGAAATAAAAAGCGAATTTAAGTAGATTAGGAAAAAAAAATGTTTTAAAATATGGACAGTAATAGAATATTTTAAAGAAAGGTAATATTTTATTAAACTAGGGTTGTAAATGGAATAATAATAAAAGGAATTTTTTATACAATAAATTTAATAGGATATGGAATTTAAAATTTTATAATATACATATATATATATATATATATATATACAGTGGTGGCCAAAAGTTTGGACATTTTTTGAAAGTTTCATGTTTTTCAAATTTGTGTGCTTGTAGAATATATTAATTTTCACTTAAATACAAGCGTTTATAGATCAAATTGAAGGTAATTTAATGTAAAATTTAATAATAAAAACAGTATTACAATATCTGTATTACAAAAAAAGTTATGCTCATTTTAGTAGTAAGGACGTGTTTTGTAATAAAAGCGTACTAGCCAATCACAAACACTGTTCTGCGGACCAATCAAATGTCTGTAACTATAGTTTAGGTTATTTGGATGGTAAAAGAGTTATTGTTGTGGAAATATTTTGCAGAATGATGCATACTAGTACAATTAAATAGAGTATTGCTGTTTTTGAATATTTAAAGTCCTTTTTTTAATTAAACTAATTTTAAACAATGTCATCAACAAGGAGAACTAATTGGAGATTTACAAAAAGAAGCCGAATTGTCATATTGAGAGAAAATGGCCTCTCTTATGCTGAAATTGAAAGGTACGAAAGTTCTGTTTACGTTATGAAAAAACGAAATCAGTGGAAAATAAGGCCAAATCAGGCCGAAAAAATGCACAAGTGCTACTGCCGATAGAAAAATTAAACGGCTATCCCCTCAAGATAGAAAAAAATCATCAGATGCCATTAGATGTGAAATGAATGCAGCGGGTATTGCAGTAAGTTCAAGAACAATAAGAAGAAGGTTATCTGGATTTGGACTACAAGCTAGAATTCCAAGGAAAAAAACATATTTAAATCAAAAGCAAAGCGAAAAACGAGTTAAATGGGCAAAAGAGCACATTAAATGGTCAGAAAATCAATGGAAGCAAGTAATCTGGAGCGATGAGAGTAAAATATTGCTCTTTGGTAGTGATGGTAGAAAATACGTGAGACGTACAGTAGGAGAAGCACTTCATCCTGATTGCATTGAAGCGACTACAAAAAACCCAAAAAATGTCATGATTTGGGCATGTATGTCTGCAGATGGTGTGGGCCGAATTCAAGTGATTGGTGGCATCCTGAATGCCAAAAAATACATCGAAACTGTCCTGGAACCAAAATTGATACCTTCCATCAGGGATCTCTTCCCCAACAACACACCATTTATTTTTCAGCAGGATTCAGCTCCATGCCACACAGAAAAAGTATGCAAAGCATGGTTTCAAAATGAAGGAATAGATATATGACCATGACCAGGAAAAAGCCCTGATCTCAATCCAATTGAAAATTTGTGGCGAAGTTTGAAAATTCTTGTACGAAAAATACGACCATCCAATAAAAGACAACTTATTGAAGCTATAATTGATTCTTGGCACCATATGATTACGAAAGATGAACTCCAAACACTTGTTCACTCGATGAAAAGACGCTGTGAAGCTGTCTTAAAAAATAAGGGTTATCCCACAAAGTATTGTTGTGTAAGTATCACTTTTAAAAAATGCAAATCTAAGATAGATCTTACTCTTAGTTGCATAACTTTTTTCGTAATACATATATTGTAATACTGTTTTTATTATTAAATTCTACATTAAATTACCTTCAATTTGATATATAAACGTTTTTATTTAAGTGAAAATTAATATATTCTACAACCACACAAATTTGAAAAACCTGAAACTTTCAAAAAAGGACCACACTTTTGGCCACCACTGTATATATATTAAAACTTTGCCGTAGCCTGTATCTGGTATCTCATACTAATTTAAATGTCACGAAACGTCAAATGGATCTTGAAAAATCTTTCTGTTTCAGCCGTATTTTAAAAAGCAAACTTTATTTTGAACTGTTTAATCAATATGAACCATAGTAAGGAAAAAATAAAATACTTCAAATAGCATGCAGTAGTTTAAAAGAACGTCTAACTATAAACGCAACACAATTAATCACGTATTTTTTAAATAAAACACATTTTTATATAAACAAGAACTGTTTTCTTATATATGATGAGAAGTAAATTATGTTACGTAGACTATTACTTTAATTTTTTATTTTATAAATCCAATTGTATTATTGTTACTTATATTTTCAATCACTTATTTTTTGAATAAAACACATATTTGTATATACAAAAGTGTTTTCTTATATATGATGAGAAGTAAATTATGTCACGTAGAGTATTACTTTAATTAATTTTTTATTTTATGAATCCATTTGTATTATGTTACTTATATTTTCTACTAAAAACATAAAAGTATTTTCTGTCAATATATATAATATTTCACTTTTATCGAGTTTAACAACTAAAGATATTTTAACTTTCTCTTATTTCAGCAATTTCTGTGGCTTTGAGATTATAACCAAATTATACTTGAAAAATGTCAGTTTGAGTTGTTTTTAATCTATTTTTTGGATGTTGCTAAAGATGAACATTGACATTAAAGACTTCTTCTTTCTCAAGAAGGATACATTTTTTATAGAATAAAAGTAATCTAGTGTCATATCTATACTAATAAAAGAAAGTTTCACCCTATCTGTGTGTCGGCGATGGCTAGCGAAATCTAGCGCACCTAGAAGTCTGAAAATTTCGATGAAGATAGTCCAAGACAGGTCTTGACTCACTGAGGCTCAGATTTTTTATTTAAAAAAAAAACATTCACCGAGATATTAATTTAAAACTAATTAAAAATTCAAACAAGCTTCATTTCTTTCAAAAGCTCTCGCGCATGCCCGGAACCCGTTTTACGCATCGGGAGGAAATGCAGAACAGAACGCGTTTCTTTTTTGTTTGTTTGTGTTATTTCAAAGATTTAAATCGACCTAAATTTTCAAAACCATTCTGTACAGTTAAAATGGAAAAACATATTAAAAAAGATCGTACTCTTATGTCTCAAATGTCGCAATCAGTAATAAAAAAAAATAAAAAATAAAAAAATAAATTAAAAAGGGTCATTTTTCCGATGGACGTTTTTTCATTTATATTAACGCCCCACCACGGCGCAATTTTAGAGCTACCGACAAACCAAAAATATGGTCGTAAAGCTAAAACATTCTTTTAATCGACGGTTTAATCGGTTTAAAAAAATGCTATTTTTAACCCTTTAGTAAACACTGGCAAACGCAGGTCACTTTGTGCCTCACATAGACGATATTTTTTTACACTAAAAGTAACTAACCGTCCGTATCTCTTTAGAACATCTCGGTAGACTAGATTTTCATCACCTACAAAAATTTCAAAACATTTGGACGTGTAGATGTATTTAATAAAAATAAAATCAAATTCTCAGTGTGTATCGACCAAGGCCTATGAACATCTTAACGACGACTGCATCGAATTTAATTAATATAATGGTATTAATAGTTCAGCAAAATGGAGTTTTATTTATCGAGTTATCGTAACATATATGTATATATATAATATATATACATTCGGTAGACAGACAGACAGATAAAAAGATAGAAATATGCATACATTGTTAAAAAAAAAAAAACATTTTACACATAAATGCGAATAGCTATAATATTCCAAACTAAAATTTGAAAGTATACGGATTTTTAAAGATAAAAGAATTCAAAAAATGTTAACTGATGTTTGTTGACATATTTGTGCAACAAAAGAAATCAAAAGCGACAGAAATTAGATTCCTTAAAAACTTATTCAATTAAACATCGCTCTCACTTTGCGCTATATATATCATCAATCAAAACTACATTAGTGAGTGTCAACTCAGATATATATTTCTTCACGGGTTAAAATGCATTTGTTCTCCAAAAAATCTAGAAACAACAGAAATAAGTGTTGGAAGCACGCAAATTGAAAATTCTATTAATATGTTGCGATAAATAAATAATGTAAAATATTATTAAACGAAAATAAAGATAAACATAATACATGGTGCCCGAAAAGTCCTTGACACAAAAATTAAAATTTCAATAAAAGATCAAGCAACTGGCGTACCAGAGTTCGGTTCGGTAGAATGCCTTTGTACACAACAATGGTGGAAGACGCACAACAATGCGTATGAACTGTTTTTGTCCAAACTATGGCAACCCACATTCAGAAGTTAACATTACCCGTCTATCCATCCTCACTCGTCTAATCGAACTCAGGAAGGCGAGTATTGTAAGCACTGGAATGTGGGTTGTCATAGTTTGGACAACAACTGTGCATAAAGTCTTGTGAGTCTTTCGCCATTGTTATGTATAAAGGCATTCTACCTATTCGATGACTACCCAGAAACAGCGGCATCTATGCGAAATTTTTGGAAATATTTTTTTTATTTGCTTAAACAAAATTTCAGATCATAAGAAGCATTTTCGTTTAAACTGCACTCTCGTATGCCAATTGCGCGATCTTTTATTGAATTTTAATGTGACAGTGACTTTTGGGACTCCATGTATAATTTAAGTATACCCATTCTTAATATGTTTACTAATTTTCTTCTTTGTGTTAAAAATAAATGTTTCTTACAAAATTTAGAATTTTATTTATTTATTTTATTATACTGGTTAAATAAATTTAGGTTGAATAAATGAAGTCCCCACTCTCAGTCTCAAAAAATAAGACGGGACAGTCTTAACCTTTTCCTGCACAGTGGTCACACTCTGGGCACACCTAATTTTATTTCCAAACTTGCATACGGCACCAAGAATATTTTAATAAAAATTTGTTTAGATAATGAAAGCTTAAAATTAGGACTTCTTATTTTCAAAAAAAGTCGTTTGTAAATTCCGGTATCAGTCAGTAATTTCTTTATTTTACGAACAGAATTTGTCTGTACCGGAAAAGGTTAAACTTGTTAAGAAATGTATTAAAAGAAGTAGAAAAATATTTACAAAACAGCTATATACAGGAAATGAATAGACGTCTTTAATATAAGAACACTTCATTAAGAACACTCCTTATTTCGTCATAGATCATATACGTCGTATACAGAAGGTCGTTCACACTTTATGGAAGTAATTTTCACAATTAATTTCTGAACATATATGCCATATTCTTTGCAAAAATTTTACTCTATTATATAGCCCTGACTCTTGATTATAACTGGATCGATTATAACTAGTCCATTTTTCTCTTAGTACAATCATATCAAATTTCTCCCATACCTCTTGGAAAACTTTCTAAAGTCTTCCAATATGTTTCGGATAGCGCTTTCTAACGCTCGCTGTAGCAAACACATAGAAGGTCACAAATAAAAATGTATAATAACACTGGATGAAACATGGCTTTATTTAAGTGAGTGTATCAAAAGAAGAACATTTTTGAATCAATTAATAGAAATAAAAAAGAAATGGGTTTGTGAACGTAAAGAAAAATTTCGAAAATAATTAATGATTGCTGCTGTATTTTGTTATGAAATTAATTAACGGTAAAAAATGCAGTGAAGCTAATGTGATTTCACTTTATTATCAGTAAAATATTTAAAAAATTAGTTTTGAAGAAGATATTTCAGCTTTATATGAAAAAGCCATAAATTGAGCTTCATATGAACGAAATCTCCCAGCCGCTCTTCCATAACTCAACTGACGCATATTTATCAAATAAAGAATCCAAAAAGGAAATAAATTGTGTCTCAATTGAAGAAATGCATGCAAAATCCCTTGACGCACCCCCCCCTCCCTTATCAGTGGCCTGTTTCTGCATTTGGATTGTTTAAATGAATTCACGAACATTGAAAAGAATTTGGAAAATTTTACAAGAGGTATCGGGAAAAATTGACATGGCTGTAACAAGAATATTCTATTATCAAAGAAATTTCAATCCAGAGCTCTATACAAAAATCAAGGCTATCCAACAAAGTCCAATTGTTGCAAAGATGATGTCATTTATACGTAGAAATAAACTTTGAAAATCGTTTCCACAAAGTGTGACCTCCGTCTTTAATCAAACCTAAAACACTCGTTGTCTCTCTTATTCTGCTTTGTCTGGCGTTGTTTTTCTCCCGCATCGAACTCCCTTCCGAAGCTAACGAAAAAGACAGGCTACTGCGGTGCATTCCTCTTATCTTTTTTACAGACCGCTGGAGTGACGTGATGCTCTTTTCGTATACCTGCATTGGTGAATTCGAGCATCACGTGACTCCCGCGGTCTGTAAAAAAGATACGCGTAAAGCACCGCAGTAGTCTTTCTTTTTCGTTCGCCTCGCTCCCTTCCATGTGACGTTATTTGTATCACGTCCGCTCATGTGATCTCAATACGTTACTTATGCAGTTGTCGTGTAGTACTGACATCTACCGCAACTTGAGAAAGTTAAATAGGCGTTTGCAAACAGCTATAGGATACTCTACTTATATGTGAAATATAATTGCAACTAAAAATGTAGCAGTAGCAGAAGAATATTAGTTTTCAAAACTGACTGTAAAATTGTAAAATTTACATTTGAAAGTTCCATATACTTCAGACTATAACAATGAGTTGTTTAGGCCTTGTTATTTGTATTTTAACATGATTTTACGTAGTATCTTTCTTATAGATAAGTTAAAGACCACCACTTTTTTCCCTCATTTTCAGCTTATAATCATAATGCAGACTTATAAACTGTAGACACGCTTATCATATTAAAATTAAAGTCAAATTAGCACCATTAAAATTAACGAGTTTCCAAAAACAATAGCAACAAAAAGCAATTGTATCAATTTCCCAATTTTCAGAAAGAAGGGAAAAACATCTCCTGATCAGTGTTGTTCTGTAAGACAACCAAATGTTTTTGCCTCGTAGGACTACATATGTTGTTTCCCACACTTTCAAACATTGTCTTCAAAATGTTTATGACATCAGTTTGTACTATAGTTGTTTCGTGTTCTAACATTCGTAAATGTCATTGGATTACTAAGCAACTAATGTATGTTATTGAAATTCGAAACAAAACGTTTCTTTTTTAACATAGAATTTGTAACGTTTACAGTTTATTTGGAAGGATGTACAAAACAAATTCCGTTGCATTTTAGTCTTTCTGAAAAAATGCTTACTGTACATTTTATAGATGTTTTAATACTGCAAACATAAGGAAAGTGATTAGCATTACTGGGCTACGTTACAAAGTGGTTTCTATGTAATATGATCCCGCGGCATTTATCTTTTGTTTACAGGGCCGCACAAAAGAAGTCTGCTTATGTTAGATAATTATTGGAGATGCGTTTTAAAATTTTAAGCGTTTTAAAGCTTAACTAAATTTTATAATATTAAATGGTGTGCATAAATTCTGTTGCCCGGGCAACCAGGACGACCTTTATAAAATTTCCTGTTAATAACTTTTCTTAAAAATTAATATCAAATTTAAATCTTGCTTTTTCTAAAATTTATAACATTTGTATTGAATTTTTAATATTTTTTCGATTAAGGTATCTGGCTTCTTACACTGCAAAACATTTTGAGAAATAGCTTCTCTCAGAAAAATATATTTATAAATCTACGTGGATTTAGAATTGCTATTGCAAATTACTTTTACATGGAATTCCCAAATCTTAGGGAAATTACGGCTTCCGGTGTGAGGTATATGTCGTGATACAAGCCGCAGTTTCGTCCATTTAACGCGTTGGTTCTTCAACATCAATCACTATTTACAAAAGTAATCATAGTTTTGTTAAGTTTCAGACAGTGCGGGATTAAATAAAGTGTAGATTAGTATTTGAAAATAGTGATAGATATTTTGAATAAAAAAGGGAGATATACTGCAACATCAATAAAACGAGTGTGCAATGTACTGCTACCACTACAACACTACTACATTTTTGTAATATTTTGATCATGTGAATAATAGCACACATCATTGTTTGCCATCAGCATAGGTGCACCGCTTCTTACGGTAAATTAGACAGACCTGCTATGGATCATATACAGGGATGAACAAAAAATTATGTATGCATTATTACATAGAGTCTTGAATTGTTTAAAGTGTGTTTTTCAACCATAATCTGTTTTTATCAGCTCAACAGTATTTTAGTATATTATGAGACGTTCTAGAATAGGAGTATAACTCTGAAACGTTTTAGACCTTAGCAGACAATATGCGCTAAAATGAAATTGTTGGTCACATATGTAAGTTTAAGCACATTTATATCCACAAAAGATAAATGCAGACACTTGCAATTTGGCTGGAGTAGAATTCATTTTGAAGAAATGAAAATAGAGCTGACTCGATAGCAATACCACGCTGTGATTTTATATGATATAAGTCAGGAGCTAAATCCAGAAGCATGCCTTCATCTTGTACAATTGACATATGGATATGAAGCACCATTTCATGCTAGTATATACAGATGGTTTAAAGAATTTCATACAGGTTAAAGCTTCTACTGAATGAAGAACACACAGGAAGAGTCTATGAGCTGTTCATCCAGAAAATGTGTGTGCTCCACATTAAAATGTTAATCGGTGATAATCGCTGTACTTACACTTGAGAGTGCCGTGTTCAACAATCCTTATCTAAAAAGTATTTACGAGGATTTTCGGTTTATTTCTTTTTACATTACTTCAAACGAGAACTTCAAAAAACAAAATGATTTGTACATGTAAAGTGTTTTGCCGATTTACTAGTTGCACGAAAAAATAATTTTATTTAAATAAATACCACCTTACGAATATATGTATGTATGAGTAATGCTGGAAACATATCTTAATTTATGTTAATTATTACCACGTTTTCCAAATATCACTTTTCTTATGTCATTCATTTCCTTATGTGTTGTAAACTGATTACTTTGTGCACAGAAGTATGTATACTGTATAACAAAGGAATTCAAATTTTACCAAATACTACCCGAACCCGCACAGAGTATCTGCTCTCTAGTGTAAGTAGAGGGAAAAGGAGAGTTCAGGCTCAAGAGGATCAATGATGTGGTGGAGGTGGAGGGAGTGAGTCTTATTTTTGAGGGGGGCTTATTTTTGAGGGGGCTTATTTTTAAGGGGGGCTTATTTTTGAGGGGGGGCTTATTTTTGAGGGGGGGCTTAATTTTTTTTTTTTTTAAATTTAGAATTGACTTTCAGTTTGAAGGCGAAACGGAGATCAATTTTTTTTTTTTTTTTTTTTTTTTTTTTTTTTTTAGAATCAAATTTAAATGTTAGTTTGAAGTCTGGGGGGCTAACATTTTTAAGGGGGTGCTTAAAATTTAGGGGGGGGTTAATTTTTAAGGAGGGATTAATTTTTTTTTAAAATTAAATTTAAATGTTAGATTGAAGTCTGCTATAGGAGGAGGGTCTAAAAGTGAGGGAGCTTATTTTTGAAGAGGCGGTTAACTTTTTTTTAAGGGGGGGCTTATTTTTGAGGGGGGCTTAATTTTTTTTTTTTTTTTTTTTTTTTTTTTTTTAGAATTGACTTTAAGTTTGAACGCGAAACGTATATTAAACATTTTTTTGGTGTCGCCCTCTATCGGTAGGGAATGCAATAACGGATATTTAAAATAGGTTTTCTTGAAAAGATTTCACTGGGGTTTGAACCTGCAAAATAGCTTCTTGACTTGATAATTTGTGGTAGGTTTAACTAATCAAGCCAAGAAGCTACATATGAATGTCGAGATTTTAAGTGTTTAAAGAGAGGTATCGCGGTACCGGAAATGAAAAGTTTAAGGTTTATTTTATACAGAATTTAAATGAAACCGGAAATTTATCTTTTTCAATATGATTGGATTGAATATTAACATATTTATTTTTAAATGAATAGTGGAAGCAATGGTAAAAAGAAGACATCTTTAGGGGTAATTACTGTTTTTATTGTGTTTGGTGTAGAAAACATAGGAAAGAGGTATAGTTAAAAAACAAATTCAATTTTATTAATAATTTTCCCAATGCAATACATGTGGACCCACTTTTCGTTTTTTAGCGGGTTTTGACAAATCTAGTGCAGAATCTTGTTTAATGTTTGTTGACAAATATTTATTTTTAATAAAATTTCGCGGAACATTCATTTCGTTTAATGTTTCTAATAATTCGCTCTGTGCCTTGATCGGTTTTCTTTTATTCACAGAAAACAAAAGATTAAATAAATCTGCCAAGTTCGATTCGGGGATAGGTTTTCCTTCGAAACTTACAGTCAAATTTTTATCCTATCGAAATTTTCTTGGACGTGCCATGACAAACTAAACTAATGCTTTGATAATTTAGGATAGCTTTATCTGTTCAAGTTATGATATCATGGTAGTTAAATTACAGATATTTGTGTTTGGAATAACGCGAGTTTTAATTTTGCTTGTTCAGTTTCAATTATATTGTGAAATGAGGGTTTATTTCTGAAAGATAATGTTAACTTTTTGTGATTATCTTGTAACAGACTGCTTTCATTAAAGTGTATTTTAAAATTGTAAACTGCAATTTTGAATTTTTCGTCTGTTTGGAAACAAAACACAGGAAAAAAAAGTATTAAAAGATAATAAGAACAACTGTTCAAAAATATAATAACAACTGAAAAATGTTCAAATAATAAAAACTGTTAAAATAATAATAACAACTGTTTAAAAATAATAAAAACTGTTTAAAAAATAATAACAACTGTTAAAAAATAATAAACGATTGACTTTATACAACCAACAATTAGAAAAAAAAGATAATCGAATCTAGTTTTTTCTAACGTGACTTATTTGAATTATTCACTTTTTCTACTTAAATTTATAACACATAAGTGATTTATAACACATAAGTTACACATAAGTAAAATATCATTTGTAAAAGCACTAAATACGAGATTAATAAAAATTTTTAACTTACAAATGTATGAACTTCTGATACACAAGTGATTCGACCAGTAAAATATTAAATATGAGAATTTTTGACTTACAATTGTACGAACTTCTGATATGTAACATTTTCTGAATCAATGTGTAAGAATTAACTGACTATTGAACTTATAACTGAGTATGATAAACCAATCACGTGACTTTTTAAACCAATAAAAATGTTAATATTTTTAAACAAGCGCCCTCTATCATTTTATGAACTTTCCAAGAAACGAGTTAATATGATTATATTGTTTCCTGTTCCCGCTGTGAAAGGTTGTGTTTTTCGTTTTAAGTTAGTTTACATTTAAGTGATTATGGAGCGAGTCATGGATTCTGCTTTGTTAAGTGTTAATGATATGTCTAACGTGAAGAGTGAACCCTCATCACCAGGATTAAATGACCATGACATGGAATTTTTAATACAGCCTAAAGAAGAACCCGTTTCGAATTGTGAAGTGAAACCCACCTCATCAGGATTAAAGAAACAGAAGTTACCCTTTGTGTGTTCTACTTGCGACAAAGCTTTTCCCCGAAAGGTTAACTTAACGTTTCACATGAAATGTCATCTGGAGAAAATACCTCTTGTGTGTATAATTTGTGAAAAAACATTTGCTAGAAAGTATCATTTATTAAATCATATGGAGGTCCATTCAAAGACCCCTGTGATTCATAATTGTAATGTATGTGGCGAAGTATTTTCACAAAAGAGGGATTTATTAAAGCATGGGAAAATTCATAATACTTCCAAGCCAAATCAAAGGAAAAGTAGACAGTCACCCAGTCACTGTAAATGCGACGACTGTTTTGAAACATTTAATAATAGATCTGACTTAATGAAACATAGAAAAATTCATCTTTCACCTAAAGAACTTAACCCGTCTGATCAACTTTCCTTGGGAAACAGTTCGAAATATGAAATTTCAGACATCACTCAGTTTAGTAAAATATTTAAGTTTTTCGATGTTTTTACTCCTGCTCATTGGAATTTAGGTGAGGAAATGATTGTTGAAGTACAAATGAATAAGAACTATGAGCTTTATGTTCACATACAGAAATACGAAGAATTTGAAAAGAACGGTCGTGAACTTACCCCCACAAATGAAGGCATTACATTATCATGTGCAACATTCGACAAATTTGAATCGAGATTGGATAAATTTAATTTTGTTTCTGAAAAAGATACATTCGTATGTAATAATGACTTACTAATCGCTTATGTAAATAAGGAATCATGCATACTGCAAAAATTATTCAAATCGAAAAAGTTTGGGTTTTGTTTGAAGTCGGATTTTTTACTGCTTACAAAAGATCAATATTTGAAACTAGTAAAAAATGGCTTTAAAATTACCAAATGTCTCATTGAGACGCTTTTAACTAAGCTTATTCCTGTTTCGATTTTAGAAAACTTAAACAAATGTAAATGTACCCACCTCACAATAGAAGAGACTTTGAACTATTTCTTAAAATGTTTCGATGACGAGTTAAAGTCATCCGTTTCTCGCGTGTTTGATTGCTATCGATGTTCAATCGGAGAACCAATTAATGTGAAACACGAGTGTGATAGTTATAATTTGCGTAGAAAGTATAATTGGTGTAGCGACAGTGCACTGCTAAATTTCAACGTGACTGAATTTGTAAAAAACATATTCAAGAAATGTTCATGTAATTATACTCATTTATTTTTTGAAACTATGAATATGGACTTTTATAATAACCATTTAGACAATGTATTTGTAAATTAACATAGAAATGTATTTATTTAATAAATATTTGTTTTTATATCACATATCTGTTTTTATTTCACATGTCTATTTATTTATTTTTTATTTATGAAGTCAATCTTTGAAATCTCTTTTTAAGAAAAATTGATTATTTTTATTTGAATAGGTATTAAACTTATTTATTGATAAGAAAGTTTAATTTTTCTCTCCTTTTAAACAATGACATTGCATGTTTTGATAATTTCCATCCCACAGTTAACATTACAGTATTTAACATAGTTAAGAAAATGTTTAACTTAAACCGTCACTGTATTTATTATAGATAAGTAAACATTTTATCTTTAACCTAAATGTAATTTAAATGATTAACTATAACTGTGACTGCTTTTAATCTTGATAAGTAAATGTTTCCAGGAAACACAATCAGTTTACTGTTGACTTTTATCGAGATTACACCAGTTAGTGGAATGCTGATGAAAAATATTTTATGATATTAATATGCAGAAAAGATCTCACGAAGAAGTACTTTCACCTTCGAAACGTCTATGTTTAGAAAAACCCATGGAAAATTTAAATACCTGTGAGAAGGAGTTAAAAGACCCAAGATTAAAACTTTCTAAAATGGGTAATAACTGTGTAACTACTGAGGACTTACAAGATGTGAAACCCGAGATCGCTATGAATTTTTCAAACTTTGCCTATGGGAATGATACAACATCTTTCGAGAATCCCGGTCGAATGCCAAATTCTGCCACGGACTATTTGAATACATTTTTCGAAAACATAAGTTTTGAAAATTTAGATTGTTCTACTCCCTTAACGTTTCAAGAACCTACAAATAATATTTTACAGACTACTCTTAAACGCGATGTCAACGAGCTACAAGCAAGCAACCTTTCGCAAACAAGTGGTGAATTAAAAACCACCATCTCACCTACAAATGACATTAAATGTGATAAATTATGCAATTCATATGTGTTTCACAAAGAACTAAGTGACTGTTTCTATTTAACTTTGAAGTTGAGAACTAAACAATATTGTATACTTATACGAGAATTTAAACGCAATGTATCTACTAATGAAGAAATCCCGACCAACCGCGTGGTTAATATGGATATTCCTAGCTGGTTTGAGTTTCAATATAAACTCATTGCATTTAATTTAAGATACAAAAGTACGTCCTTTGTTTCTAATAACATGATTTTAGTGTTAAACCAATATTCTACAATGCGAATTAAAAATTTAAAGAATCATTCTTATATTGACTTAAACGAACATCAACTAGAAAAATTAAAAGAAAGTACCTCTCATTTAAATAGTGCACTTTTACAACATATGTATACAAAACTTTTACCATCTCTTATTAAAAAGAAATGTATGGTGAGTAATATATCTACAGAAAATGAACAGGTGTTAAAGTATAAACTTAACACGTGTATCGAGAATAATATGTTATCAATACTTAATCAATTGTATGAATGCCATGCTTGTGCACTACGACATTCGAGCAAAAGCCTTCACTCCTGTTTCACATTTAATAATAGGGAAAAATTTAATCAATTAGGGGAAGCTTTGTTAATGCTCGTAGATTTCGATTATGTAACTTCAACGTTTCTAAACGGAGTTTATAATGTTAGTGAGCACTTTTTATGTAAGATTAATGAACAAACTATTTGTAATGAATTGTTTAAGACCTGAAAATAAAATGTTTTTGATTAAGTTCTGTTTGTTTATTTTTGCAAAGTGTCTATGAGTGAATTTATTAGTTTATAATTTAGTAGAAATTTTAAATGAAGTGATGTAATCCAATTTAAAAAAAATATTACAAAAAATTAATTGTAATAAAAATATTCACATTAAAAAAAGGTTAAAAAAAATTAGAAGTTAATGAAATTAAAACTTATTAAAATTAAAAGTTAACAACAAAAAATAAATAATAAAATAAAATAAAGATTAACAAAAATATAGTTTTAAAATAAAAGTAAACAAAAAAAGTTATAAAGTAAAAGTTAACAAAAAGTTAAAAGTTAATAAAATATTTAAAAAAGCAAAAGAATGTATGTGTTATGAAGAGAGGGGTTTCCTTGTGGAAGTAACTTACAAAATGTATGTGTATGTATTTATTAGTTTTTCATTTAGTAGAACTTTTAATAGACAGTTTAGTCAAAATAGTTAGAATTTATGTTTTTATATAACTTAACACAAAATAAAATTTTTAACTATTGCAAAAAGATTCAACTATTGAATGGAAATATGCATATTAGTAAAACAATCACAAGTTAATAAAATGAAAGATTTTAAATTTCATACAATTAAACAAATATATATATATATATATATACGAAACACATTACGGATTTAAATATTATAAGAAATGTTTGATTGAAATTTTTAAGACAGATTTAATTCTTGGTTCTGCCATATATAGTTCGAACTTATTTTAGAAGATAGTTTTCAATAGTCTTGTGGTTCGAACTTGACAAAATGAAATCAAGACACAATGAATTGTATGTTATTTTAATCATTATGTCATGACTTCATACTTCTGAAAGTGTATTTAAAGGTTTCTCTAGCTTTATTCAATGTTATTAAGCGTTTGTGAAACCGAAAATTAATGAAAAAACAGATCGCCTTCTACCAATTGCGCTAAGAATGTTTTATTCAATTATTATAAATAATAAAACCTTTTAGAATATTACTTATTTTAAATTCAAAATAATAAAAATTTAAAGTTAACAAAATAAATAATTCCTCTGTTCATTATAAATAAATAAAAGTTTACAAAATAAAAGTTTCAAAATTAAAACTTTATAAAAATTATAAGTTAACAAAAAATTAAATAAAATAAAATTTTAAAATAAAAATTATGAAAAGTAAAGTTTATAAAAATTAAAAGTTTTTAAAATTTGTAAGTTATGTTTAAAAATCTTCAAATTAATCAAAATTGACTTTTAGTTTTATGTTAATGTAAGTTTCAATGTTTTAAATATCGAACTAACTGTTTATCCCCATAATCATTTGTTTACCCATCTTCCAACCAACCAACTGGTTGCCTAGCCAACCATATACTTTTTATCTACACATGCGCAGAAAAAAAAACACTAACTTGAGTTTTACTTTAAACCTTTGCTAGATTAGATATATTATACAAGTCGAATATCTTCCATACTTAGAAAATTTATAATTTTAAACTATTCGTCCCTATTTATCTTAAAACATTAACAAATAAATATAATTTATATACTTACAAAAACAGGATAACTTAAAAAGGGGTCCATACATTTCAGCTTGCTAAAGTCAAGTGTCTGGTTTATAACAGAATGAGGTTAAACTATCAGTTTACTTCCTTATCACTCACGTGATCAAGACCTTATCAGTTACATGTTCAGGTCGATAACAGCTAAAAACAGCGTGTTGGTCATTTTAACTTCTGACTTCGCATACTGTGGTTCGGTAAGTTTTCTTGTCTAACATTTCTTTCTTTTTAAGAAATAAACTAATCGGAAAAATTTCTTTTCATACCCACTTACTTTTAAATCACAATGTTAAAAGACTAAATTTTATTCTTTTAAATGTGAAACAAAAGATCTTACAATATATTTGCAAATAAGTTCTTATAAAACGGTTTTAATTAGTTAAAGGATGAACATTGTTATTTTAACTATCTATTATTTTGAAAGCGAAAAAGATTAATTCACATGAAAATTAAACTTACCTTATTTATAAGCTGGGTAAGCAGGGTCTGGCTTTTGTGACGACTTGTAGAGATTTGAAAGATAGTACAAACGTATATCAGTTAATCTCACATGATATGATGACGTTACTAAGTGACGTCATCCACCACAGATTAATCACGTGACTACGCGACCATAACCTTCACATTACTAGTGATGTTTAGATCACGTAGCTAATTGTAATTATCATAAAATATACTTATAATATATTTATAAAAATATATTCATAAATTAATAACTAATTTATTTGCGTATTATTTTGAAAAGCATAGCATTTTAAAATAATAAATTAATTAAATTAATTTATGAATATATTTTTATAAATATATTATAAGTATATTTTATGATAATTAAAATTAGCTACGTGATCTAAACATCACTAGTAATGTGAAGGTTATGGTCGCGTAGTCACGTGATTAATCTGTGGTGGATGACGTCACTTAGTAACGTCATCATATCATGTGAGATTAACTGATATACGTTTGTACTATCTTTCAAATCTCATACAAGTCGTCACAAAAGCCAGACCCTGCTTACCCAGCTTATAAATAAGGTAAGTTTAATTTTCATGTGAATTAATCTTTTTCACTTTCAAAATAATAATTAGTTAAAATAACAATGTTCATCCTTTAATTAATTAAAACCGTTTTATAAGAACTTATTTGCAAATATATTGTAAGATCTTTTGTTTGACATTTAAAAGAATAAAATTTAGTCTTTTAACATTGTGATTTAAAAGTAAGTGGGTATGAAAAGAAATTTTTCCGATTAGTTTATTTCTTAAAAAGAAAGAAATGTTAGACAAGAAAACTTACCGAACCACAGTATGCGAAGTCAGAAGTTAAAATGACCAACACGCTTTTTTTAGCTGTTATCGACCTGAACATGTAACTGATAAGGTCTTGATCACGTGAGTGATAAGGAAGTAAACTGATAGTTTAACCTCATTCTGTTATAAACCAGACACTTGACTTTAGCAAGCTGAAATGTATGGACCCCTTTTTAAGTTATCCTGTTTTTGTAAGTATATAAATTATATTTATTTGTTAATGTTTTAAGATAAATAGGGACGAATAGTTGAAAATTATAAATTTTCTAAGTATGGAAGATATTCGACTTGTATAATATATCTAATCTAGCAAAGGTTTAAAGTAAAACTCAAGTTAGTGTTTTTTTTTTCTGCGAATGTGTAGATACAAAGTATATGGTTGGCTAGGCAACCAGTTGGTTGGTTGGAAGATGGGTAAACAAATGATTATGGGGATAAACAGTTAGTTCGATATTTAAAACATTGAAACTTACATTAACATAAAACTAAAAGTCAATTTTGATTAATTTGAAGATTTTTAAACATAACTTAAAAATTTTAAAAACTTTTAATTTTTATAAACTTTACTTTTCATAATTTTTATTTTAAAATTTTATTTTATTTAATTTTTTGTTAACTTATAATTTTTATAAAGTTTTAATTTTGAAACTTTTATTTTGTAAACTTTTATTTATTTATAATGAACAGAGGAATTATTTATTTTGTTAACTTTAAACTTTTATTATTTTGAATTTAAAATAAGTAATATTCTAAAAGGTTTTATTATTTATAATAATTGAATAAAACATTCTTAGCGCAATTGGTAGAAGGCGATCTGTTTTTTCATTAATTTTCGGTTTCACAAACGCTTAATAACATTGAATAAAGCTAGAGAAACCTTTAAATACACTTTCAGAAGTATGAAGTCATGACATAATGATTAAAATAACATACAATTCATTGTGTCTTGATTTCATTTTGTCAAGTTCGAACCACAAGACTATTGAAAACTATCTTCTAAAATAAGTTCGAACTATATATGGCAGAACCAAGAATTAAATCTGTCTTAAAAATTTCAATCAAACATTTCTTATAATATTTAAATCCGTAATGTGTTTCGTATATATATATATATATATATTTGTTTAATTGTATGAAATTTAAAATCTTTCATTTTATTAACTTGTGATTGTTTTACTAATATGCATATTTCCATTCAATAGTTGAATCTTTTTGCAATAGTTAAAAATTTTATTTTGTGTTAAGTTATATAAAAACATAAATTCTAACTGTTCACTTAAAAGTTCTACTAAATGAAAAACTAATAAATACATACACATACATTTTGTAAGTTACTTCCACAAGGAAACCCCTCTCTTCATAACACATACATTCTTTTGCTTTTTTAAATATTTTATTAACTTTTAACTTTTTGTTAACTTTTACTTTATAACATTTTTTGTTTACTTTTATTTTAAAACTATATTTTTGTTAATCTTTATTTTATTTTATTATTTATTTTTTGTTGTTAACTTTTAATTTTAATAAGTTTTAATTTCATTAACTTCTAATTTTTTTTAACCTTTTTTTAATGTGAATATTTTTATTACAATTAATTTTTTGTAATAATTTTTTTTAAATTGGATTACATCACTTCACTTAAAATTTCTACTAAATTATAAACTAATAAATTCACTCATAGACACTTTGCAAAAATAAACAGACAGAACTTAATCAAAAACATTTTATTTTCAGGTCTTAAACAATTCATTACAAATAGTTTGTTCATTAATCTTACATAAAAAGTGCTCACTAACATTATAAACTCCGTTTAGAAACGTTGAAGTTACATAATCGAAATCTACGAGCATTAACAAAGCTTCCCCTAATTGATTAAATTTTTCCCTATTATTAAATGTGAAACAGGAGTAAAGGCTTTTGCTCGAATGTCGTAGTGCACAAGCATGGCATTCATACAATCGATTAAGTATTGATAACATATTATTCTCGATACACGTGTTAAGTTTATACTTTAACACCTGTTCATTTTCTGTAGATATATTACTCACCATACATTTCTTTTTAATAAGAGATGGTAAAAGTTTTGTATACATATGTTGTAAAAGTGCACTATTTAAATGAGAGGTACTTTCTTTTAATTTTTCTAGTTGATGTTCGTTTAAGTCAATATAAGAATGATTATTTAAATTTTTAATTCGCATTGTAGAATATTGGTTTAACACTAAAATCATGTTATTAGAAACAAAGGACGTACTTTTGTATCTTAAATTAAATGCAATGAGTTTATATTGAAACTCAAACCAGCTAGGAATATCCATATTAACCACGCGGTTGGTCGGGATTTCTTCATTAGTAGATACATTGCGTTTAAATTCTCGTATAAGTATACAATATTGTTTAGTTCTCAACTTCAAAGTTAAATAGAAACAGTCATTTAGTTCTTTGTGAAACACATATGAATTGCATAATTTATCACTTTTAATGTCATTTGTAGGTGAGATGGTGGTTTTTAATTCACCACTTGTTTGCGAAAGGTTGCTTGCTTGTAGCTCGTTGACCTCGCGTTTAACAGTAGTCTGTAAAATATTATTTGTAGGTTCTTGAAACGTTAAGGTAGTAGAACAATCTAAATTTTCAAAACTTATGTTTTCGAAAAATGTATTCAAATAGTCCGTGGCAGAATTTGGCATTCGACCGGGATTCTCGAAAGATGTTGTATCATTCCCATAGGCAAAGTTTGAAAAATTCATAGCGATCTCGGGTTTCACATCTTGTAAGTCCTCAGTAGTTACACAGTTATTACCCATTTTAGAAAGTTTTAATCTTGGGTCTTTTAACTCCTTCTCATAGTTATTTAAATTTTCCATGGGTTTTTCTAAACATAGACGTTTCGAAGGTGAAAGTACTTCTTCGTGAGATCTTTTCTGCATATTAATATCATAAAATATTTTTCATCAGCATTCCACTAACTGGTGTAATCTCCATAAAAGTCAACAGTAAACTGATTGTGTTTCCTGGAAACATTTACTTATCAAGATTAAAAGCAGTCACAGTTATAGTTAATCATTTAAATTACATTTAGGTTAAAGATAAAATGTTTACTTATCTATAATAAATACAGTGACGGTTTAAGTTAAACATTTTCTTAACTATGTTAAATACTGTAATGTTAACTGTGGGATGGAAATTATCAAAACATGCAATGTCATTGTTTAAAAGGAGAGAAAAATTAAACTTTCTTATCAATAAATAAGTTTAATACCTATTCAAATAAAAATAATCAATTTTTCTTAAAAAGAGATTTCAAAGATTGATTTCATAAATAAAAAATAAATAAATAGACATGTGAAATAAAAACAGATATGTGATATAAAAACAAATATTTATTAAATAAATACATTTCTATGTTAATTTACAAATACATTGTCTAAATGGTTATTATAAAAGTCCATATTCATAGTTTCAAAAAATAAATGAGTATAATTACATGAACATTTCTTGAATATGTTTTTTACAAATTCAGTCACGTTGAAATTTAGCAGTGCACTGTCGCTACACCAATTATACTTTCTACGCAAATTATAACTATCACACTCGTGTTTCACATTAATTGGTTCTCCGATTGAACATCGATAGCAATCAAACACGCGAGAAACGGATGACTTTAACTCGTCATCGAAACATTTTAAGAAATAGTTCAAAGTCTCTTCTATTGTGAGGTGGGTACATTTACATTTGTTTAAGTTTTCTAAAATCGAAACAGGAATAAGCTTAGTTAAAAGCGTCTCAATGAGACATTTGGTAATTTTAAAGCCATTTTTTACTAGTTTCAAATATTGATCTTTTGTAAGCAGTAAAAAATCCGACTTCAAACAAAACCCAAACTTTTTCGATTTGAATAATTTTTGCAGTATGCATGATTCCTTATTTACATAAGCGATTAGTAAGTCATTATTACATACGAATGTATCTTTTTCAGAAACAAAATTAAATTTATCCAATCTCGATTCAAATTTGTCGAATGTTGCACATGATAATGTAATGCCTTCATTTGTGGGGGTAAGTTCACGACCGTTCTTTTCAAATTCTTCGTATTTCTGTATGTGAACATAAAGCTCATAGTTCTTATTCATTTGTACTTCAACAATCATTTCCTCACCTAAATTCCAATGAGCAGGAGTAAAAACATCGAAAAACTTAAATATTTTACTAAACTGAGTGATGTCTGAAATTTCATATTTCGAACTGTTTCCCAAGGAAAGTTGATCAGACGGGTTAAGTTCTTTAGGTGAAAGATGAATTTTTCTATGTTTCATTAAGTCAGATCTATTATTAAATGTTTCAAAACAGTCGTCGCATTTACAGTGACTGGGTGACTGTCTACTTTTCCTTTGATTTGGCTTGGAAGTATTATGAATTTTCCCATGCTTTAATAAATCCCTCTTTTGTGAAAGTACTTCGCCACATACATTACAATTATGAATCACAGGGGTCTTTGAATGGACCTCCATATGATTTAATAAATGATACTTTCTAGCAAATGTTTTTTCACAAATTATACACACAAGAGGTATTTTCTCCAGATGACATTTCATGTGAAACGTTAAGTTAACCTTTCGGGGAAAAGCTTTGTCGCAAGTAGAACACACAAAGGGTAACTTCTGTTTCTTTAATCCTGATGAGGTGGGTTTCACTTCACAATTCGAAACGGGTTCTTCTTTAGGCTGTATTAAAAATTCCATGTCATGGTCATTTAATCCTGGTGATGAGGGTTCACTCTTCACGTTAGACATATCATTAACACTTAACAAAGCAGAATCCATGACTCGCTCCATAATCACTTAAATGTAAACTAACTTAAAACGAAAAACACAACCTTTCACAGCGGGAACAGGAAACAATATAATCATATTAACTCGTTTCTTGGAAAGTTCATAAAATGATAGAGGGCGCTTGTTTAAAAATATTAACATTTTTATTGGTTTAAAAAGTCACGTGATTGGTTTATCATACTCTGTTATAAGTTCAATAGTCAGTTAATTCTTACACATTGATTCAGAAAATGTTACATATCAGAAGTTCGTACAATTGTAAGTCAAAAATTCTCATATTTAATATTTTACTGGTCGAATCACTTGTGTATCAGAAGTTCATACATTTGTAAGTTAAAATTTTTTATTAATCTCGTATTTAGTGCTTTTACAAATGATATTTTACTTATGTGTAACTTATGTGTTATAAATCACTTATGTGTTATAAATTTAAGTAGAAAAAGTGAATAATTCAAATAAGTCACGTTAGAAAAAACTAGATTCGATTATCTTTTTTTTCTAATTGTTGGTTGTATAAAGTCAATCGTTTATTATTTTTTAACAGTTGTTATTATTTTTTAAACAGTTTTTATTATTTTTAAACAGTTGTTATTATTATTTTAACAGTTTTTATTATTTGAACATTTTTCAGTTGTTATTATATTTTTGAACAGTTGTTCTTATTATCTTTTAATACTTTTTTTTTCCTGTGTTTTTTTTCCAAACAGACGAAAAATTCAAAATTGCAGTTTACAATTTTAAAATACACTTTAATGAAAGCAGTCTGTTACAAGATAATCACAAAAAGTTAACATTATCTTTCAAAAATAAACCCTCATTTCACAATATAATTGAAACTGAACAAGCAAAATTAAAACTCGCGTTATTCCAAACACAAATATCCGTAATTTAACTACCATGATATCATAACTTGAACAGATAAAGCTATCCTAAATTATCAAAGCATTAGTTTAGTTTGTCATGGCACGTCCAAGAAAATTTCGATAGGATAAAAATTTGACTGTAAGTTTCGAAGGAAAACCTATCCCCGAATCGAACTTGGCAGATTTATTTAATCTTTTGTTTTCTGTGAATAAAAGAAAACCGATCAAGGAACCGATCACAGAGCGAATTATTAGAAACATTAAACGAAATGAATGTTCCGCGAAATTTTATTAAAAATAAATATTTGTCAACACACATTAAACAAGATTCTGCACTAGATTTGTCAAAACCCGCTAAAAAACGAAAAGTGGGTCCACATGTATTGCATTGGGAAAATTATTAATAAAATTGAATTTGTTTTTTAACTATACCTCTTTCCTATGTTTTCTACACCAAACACAATAAAAACAGTAATTACCCCTAAAGATGTCTTCTTTTTATCATTGCTTCCACTATTCATTTTAAAATAAATATGTTAATATTCAATCCAATCATATTGAAAAAGATAAATTTCCGGTTTCATTTAAATTCAGTATAAAATAAACCTTAAACTTTTCATTTCCGGTACCGCGATACCTCTCTTTAAACACTTAAAATCTCGACATTCATATGTAGCTTCTTGGCTTGATTAGTTAAACCTACCACAAATTATCAATTCAAGAAGCTATTTTGCAGGTTCAAACCCCAGTGAAATCTTTTCAAGAAAACCTATTTTAAATATCCGTTATTGCATTCCCTACCGATAGAGGGCGACACCAAAAAAATGTTTAATATACGTTTCGCGTTCAAACTTAAAGTCAATTCTAAAAAAAAAAAAAAAAAAAAAAAATTAAGCCCCCCTCAAAAATAAGCCCCCCCTTAAAAAAAAGTTAACCGCCTCTTCAAAAATAAGCTCCCTCACTTTTAGACCCTCCTCCTATAGCAGACTTCAATCTAACATTTAAATTTAATTTAAAAAAAAATTAATCCCTCCTTAAAAATTAATCCCCCCTAAATTTTAAGCACCCCCTTAAAAATGTTACCCCCCCAGACTTCAAACTAACATTTAAATTTGATTCTAAAAAAAAAAAAAAAAAAAAAAAAAAAAAAAAATTGATCTCCGTTTCGCCTTCAAACTGAAAGTCAATTCTAAAATTAAAAAAAAAAAATAAAAAAAAAAATAAGCCCCCCTCAAAAATAAGCCCCCCTTAAAAATAAGCCCCCATCAAAAATAAGCCCCCCTCAAAAATAAGACTCACTCCCTCCACCTCCACCACATCATTGATCCTCTTGGGCCTGAACTCTCCTTTTCCCTCTACTAGTGTATACTCTTTTAAATATATGCATATTAGAATACACGAATTTCAGCATTATATGTATAAATACTATGCATAAAAACTTCTCCACTTAGGACTGAGTACTTTGAAATAAAAAATGTACACATCGTAAGATATTGGCGCCATTTAGAAATATGAAAAAAAATCAGCATCATGTATATAAAAATCTTTACATGCAAACAATAGTTACTGTATACTCTTTAAAATTAAGAAAGCGTATATATATTATTTTGAATATACATACACCATTCACAATTATCAAAATATTTTTATCTTTTTTAATTTTTCAGTATCGAAAACGCCTTTATTTGTACAGTTGTAAATGTCAGAGCTCGGATATACTACAGTAACTGAATTAAAAATCTAACTCTTGAAAGACTCATATACAACTGACCACAGCTAAAATATTTTGACAAATCTAAGCAAATGTTTTCAGAAATATGACCCTGGGCTTTTTTTATAGTCATCGAAAAAGCTAATCAGATATGTAATTGTATACGCTTAAATGTAAAAGGCATATTATTGTTTGATAGAATAAGTGGTATTCGAGGGATGAAAAAAGTTCCTTTAATATTGTCTTCGGTTTTTTTAATAACATTATTGCTCAATTTACTAACTATAAGTCTTGTACAATTGCACAGACCTTCAAAAGGTACTAAATTTCTTAGTAACATTATGATTTCTCCCGGCTTTAATTTCAATTTATGAGGTAGCATTCCAGTTGGTGTTAAACTGTTTAAAAGTTGTAAAATACGATTATTATTTTCAATTTACAAATTTTTTGTCACTGTTAGCATGGTTCGCTCTTTAAGGTTTTGAGGTGCCACTTTCCTAAAATCAATGTCACTGAAAAGTTGCTGCACTGGATCTTGTATATCTAAACAGCAAATTGGAGGAGAGCATTAATATAAAATTATTTTATTCATTTATTATTATTTATTATTATTCAATCTATATTACAAATCACAAACATGTGCATCAGTAACATTGACGTCATAACGATGCGGACAACAATGAGGTTACACTGCATAAGGTACAACAATGAACTTAACATTTTAATTAACAACAAAATGGCCCGTTTTTGGTTTGACTTCGCAATTTATTTTCTTTCCTTTTTAGACAGTAGCTAGTTTTTTTGCAAAAAATGAGAAAATTACGACCGATTTTTATAAAAATTGCATTTTCGGATACAGAAAAATTTTATACATATGTGTGATGAGTATTAAATTGATACCCCAAAATACTTTTCTTAATAATCGCAAATTAGTGAAAAACAAACCACTTGTTGCCATCGGCAAAAGAGAAATAATCGCTCTTTCGCCGCTACGTACCTTAGCGTTATATATATAGAGAGAGAGAGAGAGAAGATATGAATATTCTATAAGTTTACATGTGAATATTTGTAAGTATATGTAATTTTTATACGCTGAAATATAAAACAAAATAAATATTAACGATTTAACTTATTAAATTATTGCAATTATGTAGAAAAGCACACTTATATTATACTGTTAATAATTTAATTTTGTGTAATGTTAAAGGTTACATTTTTTATACGAAAAGCTTTAAAGGATCCAATGGAAATTATCTAAAGTTATCAAGCTCTGATTCAGCATGGTTGCATTTTTTAATATGTAATTTTAATTAATTTAATTAATATTCGTTGCTTTTAGATTTTGGTGAAAATTTAATTATTTTGAAGCATTGAGACTTATTTAAACAGAAAAGATACAACCTAAATAATGAAATGTGACTTCTCTATTTTAATTAAGGTATTATCCTGATTTTACGAAGGAATCTATTAAACATTCTACAAACTGAAATTTCAACCGGCTTTATATTTTAATTAAATTTACTATTTGAAAGTGACAAATCTCATTAAACATGACAGGCAATGACATTTTTTTACTTAAAAGTTGTTGCATAAAGAGCATTTTATAAGCTTTCGTTCAAAACGTATGACTAAATAATAAAAAAAAATGTATATTTAAAACAATCAACGCTTTCACTGATTTGATAATTTTTTTATTTTAATTAAAAAGAAATTGTTCAACGGCGTATGTTGAATATAATTAGTTTTAATTTCCATTTAATATTAATAAATTCTCTTTTTCGAATAAAAACGCTAAGGTAATCCTCAATAATAATCTAAAGATATCGGGTGTTATTTTAGTGTGCTTGTATTTTTTCATGTATTTTTTTTTTTACGTTATTTTATTAAAATTCGTTACATTTACATTTTGTTGAAGAAAAGAAAACAAATTAATTACTAGTAGAACATTAACATTATCTGAATTAATTATTAGAAAATTAATACTATTTTGTATATGACAGGATTTTCTATGGTGGGAATATATAAATGAAATCTTGTTTATCTTTTTTTTTTAGTTTCAAGATGCAATTATTAATTAAATCAAAACTTTTGCACAGGTGATTAAAAAAATATAGAGTCATCCAAAAATATATGTTTGATAAATGTTAAACTGAAAGTTAATATCGAATGATATTATTGTTCAATAATCCAACTGCTTTTTTTTTTTTAACATTTTACTGATTATGTTCCTAATTATTTCGTTATTTTCATGTTCTCCTCCAACTACCAAGAATTAACAGTTGGTTCCATTCCATTCATTTGTAAATATATAAGATTAGAAAAATAAATCAACTATTTTTATATATGTACGTGATATTGCTAAAATACAATTGAACTACTGTTTTATGATGTGTACAACTAATAACTCTGTGTAATGTGTTACTAATATAACATAATATATATAAAATAGGGAAAAATTGCAATTATGGAACAAATATTTTTATTTTGAATTTACATATTTAAATATAGATAACTATTTTCTGAAACAGTTTATATGGCAGTATAAACGGATAACTCAATACCAATTGGTTCGTTAAAAAAATATATACCCTAATAAACCACACTTTTTTTTATTTTATTCCGACTATATCTATAATTTCATAATACAGAATTTAATACATTTTTCTTCTGAAATATTTTTACTTATCCATCATATATAGTATAGGGTAAATCTTGTAGTCGTTTTGAAAATCGAAAAAAAATTTTTTGACTGATTTACACGTTTTAGACACAGAAGATTCCGAAAAGCATATTTTGAGGGGGAAAAAAATGCCGTCCGTCTGTGTGTGTATTTGTGTGTGAGTGTGTGTCTGTAAACGCTCTATCTCCCGAACAAATTGATATAGAGACTTGAAATTTGGTATGTACTTAGTATGTAATAGTGGAAAGAAGCTTATTGAATTTCAGTAACCTGCATTATCCGGAACTATTTTTTTGGACTCTTGAAATATTCGTTCTGATAAAAGGTATATAAAAAATTTCGAAATTGTTTTTTTTAAGGAGTGAAAACATAAATTTTGCATTAAAAGTGAAGTTGATCGGATAATTAGTTGCCGAGATATTTGCAATCACATTTTCCCCACTCTTCAATTTTTCATGACCCTGTATTTTATTCAAATTTCAATTCAAATATATATTTTAATTAGTAAAGAGACGCTTAATCCGACGCAGTAAACTGTTAGTTAATAGGATTATCATTTTTAGAATTATAAGGATGTTTCTCTTACACAATTCAGTAATAGAGCATTTAAAGTTTATGACGTCATCAAGCCAGGATTTTATTCGAATTGCAATGCATTTTATAAATAGTTTACACATGTTTTATTTTCATATATTATATTATGCATATCCATGATAGGTAAGTATTACGGTGGCGCCCAACTACTATTTTATACAAAAAGCTGGTTTTCCATCACATTTTACTTAATTTCAAAAGTTAAGAAAATAATTTAAGAAATCTGTATTAAAACACGGTTTTATTAATTTATTTTATAACCTTGCAAACTGCGAATGAATTAAATAAATTAGAGTTGAATTCAATCTTGAATTCAATTAAAGCGTAATTTTTACAGACTTACGAAACATGTTATTTATCGATATTCTATTCGCATTCTACTCCATTTAGTTACTGGATTTAATTAATCAAATTCTACAATTTAAATCGTATACATTTCTTTCTGCATGTAAAGTTTATGCTTGAATATTTAAAATTTTTTTATGGAAATTACTTTGAAAGAACATACTTTTGAATTGATTTTAGAATTTAAATCATTAGTTTTGAATAAATTTGTTAAATATGTTTAAATTTAATTAAAATTTTAAAATACACAAAATAAAGCTTTTGTTGTATATTTTCATGTGTAAAAATTAGTAAATTCTTAAACAGAATTGTTTATTATATATTTTATTATATATAAACATTATTATATTACTATATATTATATTATATATTTTATTAAGGCTGCTCATCAATAAACTTCCCGATTCCCCTCGCTAATGTTATTCCTATGGGCGTAAGATGCATTCGTATTTTTAAGATATCTCCTCGGGAAATTAATATTTTTAACTTCAGTTTCCTGTGTACTGTTCATAAAGAATGTCTCTTTTTTTCTTAGTTATCAAAATATTTCTAAACTATGTGCTTAATTTATATTTTTATGTGTTAAAATCTTAGCGAAACTGAATACGATTTTAATATTTCATATAAAATTAAGTATATATTTTAGAAAAAAATTGACAACTAAGAAAAAAAGAGACATTCTTTAAGAACAATACAAAGAAAACAGAAGTTAAAAATATTAATTTTCCGAAGAGATATTTTAAAAATACGAATGCATCCTACGCCCATAGGAATAACATTAGCGAGGGGAATCGGGAAGTTTACTGACGAGCAGCCTCAAAGCACTGTATTATTAATTTATTTTATAATCTTGCAAACTGCGAATAAATTAAATAAATTAGATTTGAATTCAATCTTGAATCTAATTACAGTGTAATTTAAACAATTCTTTAAAAGAATTGTTTATTATATATTTTATTAAATAATTTGTATTGATCTAATATGATATTTTCATTTAATATTTTTATGTTTTCCGTTTAGGTAGATTTTTAGTAATTCCTTAGAAAGTATTGTTTAATGTATTCTTTTAATAAATAGTTTGTGTTGATCTTATATGATATTTACTATTACTATTTTAACGTTTTCCGTTTACAAATGAAAAAATCCCACAAATAAGAAGACAGTTTAAAAGCATTTCCTAAATTTACTCGAAACAATCTCGATAAATAATAATAAAAAAAAAAACTAGGCGGATCAAATGGGATGATATTTTAAATTTTCTCTGTTCATATTTGCACTTATCACTAGGGTATATCATCATGTTCAGTATCGTGTGCCAAAAAAAGAGCTGTAAGTTATGTTCTTTTGAATTTTTATACGTGTCAGGATGATTTTTCTGTAAAATTTTAGGAATTCAACTCATGATATTAATTCAGTGTAGATCGCCTCCCAATATATATAATTTATCGTATGGCAAATTATATTTAATCGAATATTGACTTTTAATCTTCGAAAACCATATATGTTTAATGATAAAATAACATTTTTTAATTAAACATTTATTTATGCTATTTTCATTTAATATTTTTATGTTTTCCGTTTAGGTAGATTTTTAGTAATTCCTTAAAAAGTATTGTTTAATGTATTCTTTTAATAAAGAGTTTGTGTTGATCTTATATGAGATTTACTATTATTATTTTAAAGTTTTCCGTTTACAAATGAAAAAAAATCCCACAAATAAGAAGACAGTTTAAAAGCATTTCCTAAATTTACTCGAAACAATCTGGATAAATAAATATAAAAAAAATCTAGTCGGATCAAATGGGATGATATTTTAAATTTTCTCTGTTCATATTTGCACTTATCACTAGGGTATATCATCATGTTCAGTATCCGTGTGCCAAAAAAAGACCTGTAAGTTATGTTCTTTTGAATTTTTATACGTGTCAGGATGATTTTTCAGTAAATTTTTAGGAATTCTACTCATGATATTTTTTCAGTGTAGATCGCCCCCAATTTATATAATTTATCGTATGGCAAATTATATTTAATCGAATATTGACTTTTAATCTTCCAAAACCATATATGTTTAATGATAAAATAGCACAAATGCGTTACTTATATTCCTTGAATGGAAATATTGCTTGTTTGACGTTTTCTAATCACATTGCTTTCCACATGCATTCGACAACGAATGTGTTGTCTAGAACATAGAAAAATCGATTAAATTTTAGCTAGTTAAAACTTTTTCATAGTATAAAAAAACATACATGACTGAGCAACCGAAAAAAAATGATGTTTTAAAAAAATTCTTAAAATTAAATATTTCGTTGTAGAATTCCATATATAGATTTTTTTTTTGAAAAATTGGCAATTATATTCTTTTATTGAAAATTCTATCGTGGGAGTGTTGAAAACTTTTAATATTATAAAATATATTTACTTTTTTAAAGTTAAATTATTCAAAACTATGAAGAAATTGTCGCTGAATATATCAATGACGAATTACATAATGGAGTAGCTATATCATTCATGTTTTCATATTTTAAAACATCATCATGTAAAACTATGTTTAATATGAAGAAATATCTTGAATGTTTAACCAGCGGGGAAGACCAAGCTACGTTCGTTTACAATTAGCTTGACCCGTAGTGATCCGTGAAATTACGCATCGAATTTTCTCGAACATCTGACCTAGTCCAAAGGTCTTCTCGTACCCGAAACCAATAGGATAAAAAATGTAGTCAAAATCCTTAGAGCCATTTTTTAGATACAATCCGCTTGACCCGTAGTGACCCCAAAATGATCCACTAAATGAATTTTCTTGGACATGTGACCTATCCGAATGGTCTTCTCGTACCCCAAAACGGTAGAATATAAAATTTAGTCCAAATCATTAGAGGCGTTTTTTAGATAACATTGGCATATATACACGTACATTCACAAGATTTGCTCGTATTATAATGTATGCTATAGCTAATGTGGAATGATCTCGCAAGTTGACGTTCGATTTCTAGTGAAATCGCAATTTTGAGACTACTGCACATGTCCAGTGAATATGTGTGAAAGTTTCTTAAATAGTGGGGGCTATCGATATTCATATACTATTTAAAAGTTTACAATTTTAAAGGAACAGTTCCAATAAGTAGATAAATCTATCAAATACACTAAATTATGTTAAACATGTGAATTTGCCCCAATTACACTAGGCATAACCTATATATGCTATACAAGTTATATATACTATTAAATGATTTTAATTCGATAAATAATTATTCTTTCTAAAATCTCCAAATTGGTTGTTTGCACACTGATTATAAAATTCATTTCATTTTTTTTTCTGAGCCAAATAAGGAAATTTTAACATTAAAAGCTATATATATTTTTTTCCTAAGAATTTTTGCAAAAAGTAAGCATATGTAATATTTTTTAAAAAGAAAATAAGGTAATACTTTTCAGCAAATGTATTTAAATATTTAAATTAAATTTTACAGGTAAAGAATGGGATTGTCATTTGTGTGGCTAAATAAATTAAGTAATTAACGTAATTTAAATGCGATTATTAAAAACTTTGTGACTGACTATTTTATAGTGACTTATGTTTATTATCCTGAAAGTTGCTCTTAACATGTTTAAAAATTTAAGCACTTTGAGAATGAAAAAGTAATTGAAAACATATTTAAAATAACAATATGCTTTGTTTTTTAATACAGTCATAGTAAATATACTATATCAGCATAAATAATAAAATTACCATATATAATACTATTACATTTCGTTGGATCATTTAAAGCATTATTTTTCTTCTTTTAGGTCTTTGAGTGACTATCAAATTATAATTCTTTGGGGAACACATACTGATCTGATGTTATTGAATTCTATTACATTTGAATTCGTCGTCGGAGAGTCTGATCACGTCCTCTACACATTTAATAGAACATGCTGATGAGCTGTTTTTCTACAATGGTAGCATACTTTTTTCTGTTTTAAATGATTCTTAGAACTACGTTAATATCGCTGTACCAAATAAAAAATGTATTATTTCAGGATGCTTTTTTAAAAACTAAATATCAAATTATTGAATTGAATAGCGTTTTGTTTAATCTAGATTTAAATTTTATATACATGATTTGAGATAAATAAATTATTTTGATTATCATGTCGAAATCAAAACTCTTATGGAATTTAAATTTTGCATTTAAAAAGTTTTTATAATTAACCAAAGCTCTAACTATATTTTATATTAGAATCTTTAGGACGATATATACTATATACATCGACACACACACATAAATATATGTATCGTAGCTGCCAAACTTTTTGTATTTTAAACTAGTGCTACCGATGCGATAAGTATTTCAGTTATACGTTTAACCGATATACGCATATACGTAAAATACGTATTTAAGAAATACGTATACCTTAAACTATACGTTTAAACGTATCCGGATACGTATAAGCGTATATCGGTTAAACGTATAATTCAAGAATACGTTTAATTCAAATATACGTATATTTCAAGTATCGTATTTACTTTTAATGCCAATGGATCTCATCAGTGTTACGTCACTGAACGAAGCACAATTTTGAAATCGGTGGCGTTACTTTAGAAATCTGTATAATATGTTTCATACC
The DNA here is from genome assembly GCA_963931845.1 of Maratus michaelseni. Lineage (NCBI taxonomy): Eukaryota > Metazoa > Arthropoda > Arachnida > Araneae > Salticidae > Maratus > Maratus michaelseni. Next base: position 170,787,606 of record OZ007591.1, read on the forward strand.
TATAATCTTGTTATTTTTTCCTATAAACGATTATTGTAAATATATAACGAAAGTAAAAAGACATTTTCAGAAAATAAGGAGAATATACACGTTTCAGATTTATTGTTAATCCTTATTAAGTGTATTGTTTCTTTTTTTATTATTATTTTTAAATATTTATTTTTGCGTGCGCATACTCAAATTGCGCCAGGGGGTGTCATATGTTGTTCTTTCCACGGTGCTAATGTTTTCTACTCTGTGTTAATGTATAACGCAATTTCAATTTTTTTTAACCATGATACTCGTGGTATTTTTTTATACAAAGTGTATGTGCATTACAAGATATTACGTTTTAAGAATTGTTGTTAATCTTGACAAATTTCATTTTTTGTGTTAGTACCTATAAATTTCGATTACTCATAGCCTGACAAATAATCGTCACTGCAGATTTCAGAACGCAATCACACAAGATTAAAATGACTTGCCTTCTCTTTTTGCTGTAAAACGTATTTTCAAAATATTTTTAATATAGTAAAAAGTGTTCTTAAATAAAATAAAAGTATGTTTAGTTAGTTATATGTTATAGCCGATTATCTGCGCTAGGGATATAGGCCAGTGGGGGCAGTGCCCTCCGTGGGGGTCTTTAAAATAAAAATAAGATTATGAAACTTCCCAGGAGTTGGATTGATCAATGTCAGTATAAAATATGAAGTTAATGTAAGTTTTTGTTCTGCAATACTAATGTTTCGGGCGAAATGTTCACGTCATAAATCAAAATAAGCTATGTGCGTGTGTTACAGATATGCGAAAGGTAAATCATTTTATAATTAATAGTTTAGATTTGAGGAGGGGGGGGGGGAACAAAATCTTAACCGAGGAAAAATAATTCCGATTTTTTTTTTGCAAGCACCGACTGCACAGGACACAGCAGGTGTTTCTCAAAGTCTCTGATCCGCAGACTAGTAGGAGAAAGGCATAATTTTTTAAGCAATGAACGAAAACTGTTTAAACGTTTATACGTTTAACCCCTGGTGTAAGTTCCGTATATACGATGTACCGTATATGCTGTTTCGTATAATACGTATAACCGCCTTGGTCGTATCATACGTATCAAAAATCTGCACCCCGTATAATACGTATTAAATGCATACTCGTATAAACGTTTAATAGGGAGAACTATCTTAAACTCAAATTAAAGCAGAAATTTCATTAAATTTCATAATTTAATAAATAACTCATACAAACTGGAAACATGTCATTGAGTATTATTTTGGTTTAAATTTCGTTTATTGGACTTGAAAGGAACCGGAAGGCTGACATCTATGATAAATATATGTATATATCAAACCTTAAGACGTCGTAGAACACAACATAACAGACAATCCTTGTATGACAAACCATAATCGCAATCAATTAATTCTGTCAGAAACATAGTAGAAGTCAAAAATTCTTTTTTATAAAAAATCAAAATTTTTAATTAAATCTACAATTTTGTTTTTAATGTTACAATACACTTCATGAGCCAACTTAATGGCAATTTACAGTAATTTTATTTTCGTATATATAGGAGTTTTGTTATAAATATATAATTATGCTCCAAATGCTACTAAAATCGAAATTCGAGACATATTTCTATTTCTAAGTTCCCTTATTAGGCTTGTCCGAGAGCATAAAAAATATAGTTTGAGAACAGGGATACTCCTTAGAACATCTAATTGATTGATGAAAAGTTGTGAATAAGGTATTTTTTTTTAAACTAAATCACGAAGAAAGAATATTTTTCAAGCTGATGTTGAGCTTCGTTTGGCGCAATTAACAGATTTTTATTCAAAATGCAGCTTTAAAATTATCAAAAAGAATGAAAATATAAATTTAATGCTTTTTTCATTAGATAAACCATTGGTAGAAGTTTGAAAGATACTGGTTAATTTAAATGGGTCCTCCAATCAATAAAATTCCTTGAGAAAAATGGAATTTACCGATGGAATACCCCAAAAAATCCCAGACTTCAGTCATATTAAATTTAGCCAGTTGCCAGTAAATACAAATCTTTCTCTAGAGGATTCACTCGGTGTTGTGGAAAGGGCACTGTTGTGGATTTATAAGATGTCTTTATTACCTTTCGGGTCTTTTTTTTTTTCATTGTTGTGAAAAGATCAAAAGAGTGCATTTCCCGAGATTGTGAAAAGGATAAAAAATAAACCATTATATATTTTGTAAATTAGAGTTTATTGAACAAAATAATGTAAACTATGTTATAATAAATGTTTTCTTAAAATAGTTATTATGTATAGTTATATCTTTACCAATTTTTATGCATATGGGTTATCTCACTCCAGTTCCAACTGCCAACCCAGAGTTTTGTTCATAAAGTAAAGACGTTACTTGTTAGTAAAGACCTTTAAACGAAATTTTTACCAGTTTTAGATTGCTCTCTGTGCAATGATAGCATGAGAAGTGGTGTAATGGCAACACATGATTTATTTTTAGAATGTAAATATAAAAATAAATCATATAGCCTTAGTAAAAATGAGAGTCAAACATTTAGCACATTTGCTAGGTATGAAGAATATCCTCAAATGCCTATTTGGTACATTGTGTTTGTGACACATTCAAGTGATCATTTTCATCGAAAAAGATCCACAAAAGTATGCGAATTATAGTCACACAAAAACTTGTTTTATTTTTTTGTTGTTGTTGTTCGGTGGTATTTTTCTCCTCTTTCTGAAAATTGTGGAAATTGAATAAGTGCTGTTTCGTTAGATATCCCTCAATTATTCTCGTAAAATGTGCTATAATACACGCTAAAAATTTCCTATACCTTAAAAAAAAAATAAATGCGTTGCTTTTTAAATTGTCTCAAAAAACTCTATTAGATGAGTATTTATTATTTTAATTTAGTTATGCAGTATAGTTCTTATAATTTAATAATATATATATATAAACATTATTACCTGAGAGAAGAAAAACAATTTCACTTTAACTTAAAAAAAAAAAAAAGTTTTTTTTCTTTTTTTTTTTACAATCTAAGACAAAAAAAAAATAAGTGAACGAATTAAGACGCTAGTTAATCTTAAGATTTCGTTAAGAAAGGGATTATATCCAAATGGTCGTTTTATAAATGAGATGATCTTCATAAAGTAACCACCAAATCTTTCTTCTTTTCTCAGGGAAAATGTATAGTTTTTCTTCTAACTACCTTATTTATGTAACCCAACTTCCTTATTATTATTTTTTTTCTTTTTCAAATTATATTCAATTATTTTATTTTTAAATAACGTTTTAAAAATTATTTTATTTTACTTTTAAAATGAAAAAGTTTTAGAATTAGATATTTTTATATTTAAAAATATTTCTTTGCCGAAATTACATGTATCTTATTACTAAATATCAGTTAAGCATAAAAAGATTTTAAAATGTTGTTTAACATAGAATAATTTATTTAATTATAATAAGTGTATAACTTTCTACTTTTTATAAGAATTAATTGAACAGATTTATTTTTTAATGTCACTCTTTGAAAATTGTCGAATTATATAACCCGAGAGCTTTCAGATTTATTTCCCGCGACATGCATTGAAAATGAGACTAATTTCTAAATGAAACGTTTTACTTTGGTGTTAGAAAGAGAATTTTAAATTATATCCCTTTTAGGTCAATCAGAATATTTTAAATCGTGTTCATTACTTAGTTGCTTGTTTCAAAGTACAATTATATATATCTAAATGTATTATGTTAAATACATATTTTAACTGTATTATGTATTATAGATGTATTATATAATACTTAAGCTGTAAATGCGGAATCAAACAACCTATTAATTTCTGAATAATTTTATCAATTATAGTGTAATGAAGTAAAACTTCCATTGCGGATACTGTCGAAAAGCGGATGTCTTTATAATAGCGAAGTCTTTTTTATCCCCCAACACTTACACTTTTACATTCTTTTACCACTGAATAGCGGACAAATTCGGCAGTCTCAATAAGCCCAAAATTTAGATATTTTACTACATTAACATTTAAACAATTAAACAGTATATTTTTATTTTAACAAATAATTAAAAATAATAATGATAATTATATTCAACTTTATTTAGGCTAGATAATTGTTGTTGTTATTTTTCATGCCGATGTACAAGCTTGAAAATCCTGGACAGTTTCAGATGAAAGATCAGGTGCAATAGTTTAAACACGATAACGACAGGCAATATTGACAAGAACTTATCGACCAAACATCTTGAAATACGATCAGTTCTGGTTGGGAAACAAGGTTGGTATTTAGAATATGAACGGAAAACCACAGACACTGTTTAATAATTAACGGTCTATAGTCACAACTCACATATTTAACGACACTTTATTGCCATTATCGGTAACGTTTGATGCTCATTAAACATTCATCTCTAAATTCTAAATAATAATAATAATAATAATCGCTGCCACTGCCAGTATTCAAACTGTAATGTTTTCCGAGCTTATCTTGAAAAATTTACTGAATATAAAAAGATGAAAAATGTACCATAAGCATGCTAAAAATACTTTTTAAATGAATAAATATTTTAAGCGCTACTTAATGTTGAAATTGGTCAAGATAATTCAGTTATCTATAGGATCAATAATTACGCATAACAATTTAAACATCTATAAGCAGATAAAACAGAGTTTTAAGCACCAGTCTCGGTAACATTCAGCATACCGACATCAGTGCAAAGAATGGTGGAATTTTGCACGTATATATGGAGGAGAAGCGGATTCGTGAGATAGGTGTATTCACCAATTGAATTGCAGGAAATTACAGGAAACAGCCAATAGGAGGTTTTGTCGGAAAATGAACAGATAATGTAGAAGGAAAGCTACTAAAAATTAAGAAAAGTTTTTTTTTTAATAATGTTGCCCAAAGTCATGCAATGGAAAAATAGCGAAGTCAAAATTAACAAAATTTTTATGATATTTATAAATCTAGAATTTACCAATATAATTTCCTACTGACTGTGATTTCCCCTGTAATTTTTTTGTAATTTTATTGGACATTAAACTTATTCCTCGAATCCTCTTTTACTTCATATATATGGGCAAAATTACACCATTCTTTGCACTGATGGTTGTATGCTGAATGCTATTGAAACGAGTCTGCAATTAGTTAAAAAGTTCTGGTGCTTAAAACACTGTTTTATCTGGCTTATATTTTACTGCTCTAAGTATCATATCAATTTGTCAGTTTAACCCTCTTTAGCAGGCATTTACTGGATTAAATTGTGGCATGCAGTATCCAATCAATTTTTTTAAGTTGACTTTTTTTTCGAGTGTATTTTAAAAAAAATTATGAAAAATTTTGTTATATTTATATATATTTAATTCATATTTTGGAATAAATTGTTTTTATTTACAGTTGACGAATTAAAAAAAAAATACTACTAATATTTCCAAAAGTTAATTTTTAATTGAAATATATATTTATACATGAAAATGAAAGAAAACATTTAATTAATTTATTTATTATGTACGCAAAGCATTTGATTATAAAAAAATACATCATATTTAAAACGATTTTGTAGCTTCTAGATTTAAATATTTTATCTAAATTTGATTTTACAGATTATTTGAAAAATGTATTTGTTTTATTTTCATTACAATTATTATTATTATTAATATTAGTGATGTTGCGGTATTTATAAAACACTGAGCAAGAATAAATATATTTTGTTAGCTATACATTATTTTTGTAATTTACTTTTATGGTTTTTATGTGTAAAAGTCTCACCACATTCAGCAGATCAAGTGCATTTGCAACTTATAAATAAAGAACTTCAAATCTCCCGCAGGTGAAAATGTCGTCATATTTAAAATAAACATGTAGAACACTTAATTAGTTTCAGAAACTTAATTATTATTTTACAATTACACAAAATGGCGTAAATTTCACAAACTTGTCCGTTCACAGTTCCATTTCCCAGTTTTTCTTTCTTTTATTTTTTAAGGTGGGGAAGCGATCGGAAACGATGTTTTAGTAAATTAAAAGCGCTTTTAATATTTTTTAAATTTATCTGTAAATGAGTTTTATATTTATACATTTTTCACTTTTTTGTTCTTTTTAAAACAGAGCAAATTATCATGTTTTCAAAGACTACGAGTTCTGGAAGGGGCTTGGCAAGAGTAGCCCGTATGCGGCAGAAGACTCTAGTATATTTAAAATTTTGACTTATCACTGAAACAAAAATTAATCGACACGATGGCTATGTTTAGTTTAAAACCTCCCCTGTGTACTAAAATTATAGAGTAAAAATTTGAATTAAAATCGTTTTACTTGTTTTTTTTTTCAGAAAATCGTGGACATACATGCATACATGTATTATGACGTACACATACATATATACATGCATACAAAACAGCCAAAAACAGAAACTTATTTCTGTGAAACCGCTGTGGTAGGATAGCCGAAATGTCAAAAATATATATTGGAGCTAGTTAGATTGTCTAGACAATTTCTGCAATTAATATTGGATCTTTTTATGTCGTGATTTATTTTTCGGCCATAGAAGTGGTTTGTTCTATGTCTTCCTATAGCAGATGCAAGATGTTGGTAAAATATACATCTAGCAATATTCAAAAATATTTAAATAACATTTAAAAATGAAAAATATTTTTCATTGCTGCATTAATTTTTTTCTCTTCTGAAGTAGCTTAAATGCCATATCAAGTAAAATAAGTGGAATGCGTTTATTAAACATGTTTTTCTTCTTTTGCACCTTTCTCCAAGCTTTCTAAATATGAAAGTTAATATCCATAATTACCTGCAAATAGTAGTAAGTATAAAAATATGTACTGAAATCCAATATTCTAGATTTAGAAGCACCAAAGGATAGCCAATAATGTATTTTTAAAATTACTGCGTGGCAGTAAAAATATTGGGGTTTTTTACATTCTTAAATCGTGAACACTACATGTTACAATGCTTGGAAAGGTGTGCGATAGAACAGAAAATGTAAACAATTCCTTTATAACTATTTCCAACATAGTTGAAAAGTGTTTATGAATTTAGTTTTTCGGTCCGTCTGTCGGTACTCCAAATCTCGTAAATGTACTCGGATTACCATGTATTTTTTATACGTTATTGATGTTTACTTTAGAATGTTTGGTATTGAAATTGAAGTGTGAAAAATATTTGTTTGTTTACAGGGACGCACAAATGAATTCCGTTCCATTACGGTCTATAGAAGAATAATCGTTTCCAATAACCTTTACAAGTTTTAGAATATTTTAAATATAATTAAATTAATATGCATCACAGAGATGTACGAAAAAAGCTTCCTAGGGAGTATTCAATAATTAACATTCATAGTTCGTTTACAGCGACGCACAAAATAATTAGGTTATAGGACGGACTATGATTGTTCTCATTGAATTAAAAAATGATATTTCTTAATAATATTCTGCTAGTGTTGGAAAATGTTTCATAATATATTTCTGCGATAACTTACCCTAAATATTTCAAAATTCTTTGACTCATTGTTAAATATTATATCACTCTCTTTTATAAACATTTAAAAATACATGGCTTTGAAAAAAATATATTTATTAAAATTGTGCGTACCATCGTCCAATGGTTTTATGCATCATAAGTACTAAACATATATTTAACCTTTTCATTCATCTGTATCATTGTTTACTGAGCCCACATTACAGACAATTACAGGCAGTTTCAGGTAAAGTACACGCTAAAAAAATTGTAGAGATGGTAGAGGAGCGTCAAATTATAAACTCTTGGCAACCTTTAGTACCAAACATAACCGTGTGTTGTTTTTTTTTCTGTGTGAGTTTGTGGAGAATTGTATTCTTGTTGCAAATCTTCTTCAAGTGTGTCGGAACAGCAAATGAAACTCAGAAATGCCTTTTCCAACATCACCACTGACATGTTGCAAGAAACACAGGTTAAGATGAACTACACTAAGAATATATGCGCAAACGAGATCATATCAAGTATTAAATGTACACAATTTAGAAATACAGAGTGAGCACAAAATCTTGCCCTGATTATAAATAATTGTTACAAAATAACCCATGATTGTAATAATGTAATTTTGGATAATCATTGGATAGTTTAGTTTTAACAGTTTTGTTGTGCAACTTATGGGGCTCTACGTCTAATTCTACGTGAATCAACTTTAAAGTGTTAAGGAAAACATCATTTTTGTCACAAATTCACTATAAAAATTTGCAGCAAACTGTCCAGTCATTTGACTGTTTTTGTAAAACATGGTTACATAAGCGTAATTCAACTCTGACCATAATATGTGGAATATTATGGTCAGAATAGCTCTAAAAAACGGTTATGTAACCCATTTCTAAAAAAACGGCCAAATTACTGGACAGTTTGCTGCAAAGTTTTAACAGTGTTGCGTCGATGCGACGAGAAAACACAATGTGTGTTTTGGTTTCACGAAACGAAATCGTCCATTTGTGTTTAACGTGGGATTTCTAGATGAAGATTTTACGAGCCGGTGGATTGGCAGGGTTCGACACCATGGCTTTAATTCTCTCCTTACATTAATCATCTCATTTTTTTTCTTTTTAGGCAATATCAAGAACAGAACATTTGTCATACCTGTTGCTGACGCTGAAGAACTGTAGGCTGAGATAAAATATATTGTGCGAACGCTTGGCGAGAACTAGAATACCGCGTTGCCATTCTCCGACCTACCAAGGCGGCATAAGAAGAAATTTAATGAAGTATGTGGTCTTATTAAAAACTTTATAACATTACATACAATGTATCGAAACAGCCATATGTCCAAATATTATAGTTTTCACAAAATAAATATTTATAATCAGGTCAATAATCTGTGCTCACCCTGTATATTCTATCCAAAGCATAATCAATTTTCTCTGTATTTCATTACGCTACCTGATCAAAACAATTATTTTTCTTCACACTGTATCATATAAATTAACTAAGATTCCCAACATCTTAATATTAATAAATTTGCAATCTATATTTTGACAGATAAACTTCTTTATAAATCTTTAACGGGTTGAGAAGTATTTCATATTTATTACAGCTGGGCTTAGCTAATTTTCATACGAAGAGAAATTTTGAATTAAAGAATTTTCTTCTCTGATTATAAATATGAGAGATGATAAATCAATCAATTTGTTAAATTTTTAAAGGTCCAGTTTAAAATATCGTTTTTAAAACAATTATTCGCTATTTCTAAGAAACTATCTAAATTTATCAATAATTATCAAAATAATGAAATAGTTTGTGCCGCAATATACACAATTATGGACTTAAAGCACGAAGCCGCTATATTAAAGAATTGGAGCATTAAGTGTTAATAATAAAGTTTACACTGTACACAGATCTGTAAAATTATTGCATTTCATAAAATATTAGTATACTCAACATTAAGATATTTTTATTCTACTTTCATGTTTATAAAATAAATTAATATCACATATTGTACATAAATACAAATTCGAATAGATAAAAATTATCTATTTAAAATATAAGTAATTGCTAACTTCCAGATTAATCATTCTCATAATTAAATTATTAATCTTTTTTTTTTTTTGGTTTAAAAAAATGCCCTGCTTCCTGAAAATTAATCAAAATAGATCGATCGTAAGTCATTAATTTTATGCATCTAATTTTTAATAATGCTCTGACACACTTTTTATGCCGTTTTAATAATTACAAGGATCACTTATGATAAAAAATCCTAAGTGAAGATGAAAACTTCAATTTATCTTTATCGAAAATCTTATGACATTTAATTATAAAACAATAGAGCAAAAAGGTGAAATAAAAAAAAGAAAGTTTTTATCACAGATTAATTTTGCAGTTCGACCTTCATTATTTAACGATTCATAGAATAATGTTAGTGAAAAGTATTGTTTTAGACAATCTTCAGCAAATGTTTAATTTTATTTTTCATCTTTTGAATAAATTAGTTTAAATATATACAACTGAAATTACCGAATTAAAAAAATCAGACTTTGTATTTAGTCGTAAATTGTTATAATTGATATGAATAAATCTTTATATTTATAATTAATAATATGTTGTAAAAATTAAGAATTTTTTTATAAAGTGAAAATGTTATATTAGCCATAATTTTTATCACGTAAGTCAGATGGCAACAAAAATTGAAAAATCTGTTAGCAATATAATCGAAGACACATAAATACCTTAAAATTTTGAATGTTCAATGGAGGAGAAAAAGATATGTACACCTTTCACTAATTATACTGCAAATTACGGTACAAAATGAAGCTTGGACTAATCTGTTGAGAAGAACGTCTACTGTTAAACGCTACGCTTAAATTAGGCTCTGGAAGCAGTATGCATAATAAAACTTGAAATCATTTTTAAATTTGTAATTTCAACAGTTTTGACGTTATACATTTATTCTACGTTTACATTATTTCCCCAGATAGAGATTTAATTTGGTCTAAAAGATCAGGAATGAAATTTATTCAAACGTTTGAGTGTTAATTTAATTTTATATATTTTTATTTATATCAATAACACTTTTATGTATTACATAACTAAGAGCAAAAATCCAATTTTTCTGTACTTTGGAATCAGCCTTATTTTAATTAAATTTTTGATTTAAAATACAATTCCTTTACATAGCACTCGCTGAAATACCATAACAAAATATGTGTTTCTTTTATTGTACTAATATTTATTTGTTATCGAACTAATATTTATTTATGTTATCGTACTAATATTTATTTATTTATTTTATTGTACTAATATTTATTTCATTATTGCAATATCTAGTTTATGAAAATCCAAACTGCATACAAAATGTATTAAAAATTTATTAATGAGATTTTTGCTGTTCATTCGAAAGAGAATGCTTTATACCACTTTCATATTTCGTTATATAGGAAAATTGGACACATTTATTCTTTTACTCCATTGAGTGTCTTATGAAATCCATTTTAAGAAATAAATCTTTTTAAATTCATTCATAAAGGAAGTCATTGTACGTTGTACCTATCTTGGACACGCGTGAAATAGGTTCGCCACCTTTGTATACTTTCTATGATATAATTTACAATGTAAAGCCCATGACCACAGAAATATACTTTAGAAAAATTTTCAATTACAATGTTACCAAATTTACCGCTAATCATCTTTTTCTGCAACTTTCTTTCGTGAGATCTTTACCAGTCACATTTAAACTATATGTAACTTTGCTGCATTATGTATATTATACATTTAAACAAATAATTCTTGTATATGCATTACGAGCAGGGAAGACCGAGCTATGCTCGGTCAAAATTAAATTTAAATTCAAATATCATGACCCATGACCAAAATGATCCACTAATTGAATTTTCTCGAACATGTGACTTAGCCCAACAGTCTTCTCGTGCCCGAAAACCATAGGATGCAAAATTTAGTGTAAATAGTCTGAGCCTTTTTAAGATAAAATAGCTTGACCCATAATGTCCCATGACCAAAATGACCCACTAATCGAAATTTCTCGAACATGTGACCTATCCTAATAGTCTTCTTGTTCCCTAAACCTGTAGGGTGCTAAATTTATTTCAAATCCTCTGAACCGTTTTTAAGATAAAATAGCTTGACCCATAATGACCCATGACTAAAATGACCCACTATTTGAATTTTCTCGAACATGTGACCTAGCCCAACAGTCTTCTCGTGCTCGAAAACCATTGGATGCAAAATTTAGTGTAAATTAAGCCGCTTTTTAGATCTTGACCCACAATGACCCAGAAATGACCCACTAATCGAAAGTTCTCGAACATGTGACCCAGCCCAATAGTCTTCTCGCGCCCGAAAATAGTCGGATACAAAATTTCGTCAAAATCGTTTGAACCGTTTTTTAGATACAATTAGCTTGACCATGACCCAAAATGACCCAAAATGACCCACTAATTGAATTTTCTCGAACATGTGACCTAGCCCAACAGTCTTCTCGTGCCCGAAAACCATTGGATGCAAAATTTAGTGTAAATTGAGCCGCTTTTTAGATCTTGACCCAGAATGACCCACTAATCGAATTTTCTCGGACATGTGACCTAGCCCAATGATTTTATCGTGCTCGAAACTCGTAGGACACAAAATTTAATCAAAATCGTCAGAGCCGTTTTTTAGATAAAATGAATTTGACCCGCGTTGACCCAAAAATGACCAACTTATCGAAAGTTCTCGAACATGTGACCCAGCCCAATAGTTTTCTCGTGCCCGAAAATGGTCGGATACAAAATTTCGTCAAAATCGTTTGAACCGTTTTTTAGATACAATTAGCTAGACCATGACCCAAAATGACCCAAAATGACCCACTAATCGAATTTTCCCGAACATGTGACCTAGCCCAATGTTTTTCTGGTGCCCCAAAACGGTAGGATACAAAATTTCGTCAAAATCGTTAGAGCTGTTTTCAAGATAAAATTTGCATATATATATATATATATAACCACACACAAGATTTGCTCGTATTAGAATATATGATATGGCCAAAAGTCACTGGATACTGCCGATTTTACATGGTTTGTTAAATATTTATAAAAATATTTGACGAATTCCCATGGTAGACCAGGAATATAAAGAATATGACCTCATATTTTCCAACGAAGGTTTGGGAACAGAGAAACAACACGGAACTTACAACAAATTTAATAAAAAACATATTTGCGATCCCCCTGTAAAATAAATTGCTTGAAAAGTAGCCGTAACATATGTCTATATGGGCCAAGTATAAAATTTATATTCATCATTCTATGAACAGGAAATATATCCATGGATATATAAATGTATTTTTAAAAAATTCATTTTTTAAAATAAAAAAAATAGTAATTAAATAATTTTTTGCAAAATTTTGCCTAGTTTTTGAACATTTAGAATATAAAAAGTTGCATTTCTAAATAAGAAAATTAAACAATTAATCAATTGTTTGGATTAATCAATTTAGGGTTAAATTGCTTAATCCAAAGGAAAGTTACAGTATTCACTACTTTTTATTATATTTTATCAATATCGTGAAATTAAATATCAAATCAGTCTTTTATTTATTCAAATTATAAAATTTCAAATCTTGATTTTGTACCATAAAATTTCAAAATAATATCAAATTAATAACAATAATAAATATTTTCAAACAACACAACACTAATTTTATTTAAAATATATAGCAATAAAATAAAATATATAATTTTAACAATTTTAACTTAAAGTTGTAACTTTAATTTATATATTACATCATAAAGTTTATTTACTATTTAGTAATATAGTTTTGTTACCCATCAGTAAAAATTATTTTCTGTTTTATTTCTCACAAAAGCACAATGTTCTGCCAATTTAAAATATACATATATATGTATGGGGACCTTAAAATCATTTATTTTAAACTAACTTCCGAGTTAAATACATTTTATGCCAATAATGTTCCCAGTAAACCATTAATAAAATTATGTAGTAAATTTGGCATAACATCTTAAAAGCATAAGAAATAATTTTTTAAAATAACAACCTGTAATAAAACATAATGATAAACTTTTTTAATGCTTACCACACCATTAGATCGTATATGATTAAAGAAAAATAATTTTGTTCTGTTATAATTTTGTGTTATTACGCAGAGTGAATGCAAATAGCAGACATCACTGATCTTCTGGAATATCGATTTCATTGATTTGACTCATATTCCTATTTTTACGAGGTCATAAATTCTGATGATTTACTTCAATGGAGCAGATTTATGGAATTCTCAACCATTCATATTAGAGTGGTATCCTGTGATAGAAGAGCTAGGAGATCCGCATTTTTATTTACATTTGAATTCGAAGGGGCGATTAGGAGATATCAGCAGTCAAATTAATAAAAAATGCTTAAACAGAGAGAAGAAGATTAAAAATAATTGCAATCTTAATAATAAGTAAAATAATAAGGAGGTACGTTTCACAGACTTACCTCTGTTTATTTTAAACAAGATGTTGCGGTTTGTGATAGTAATAACGCATAATTGAACACATCTCCTTAAGAATATTCTTTAGTTCATAACTTTTGACGCAGTGAATATTTCTGTAAGTGAAATTGGCGATATATTAAAAAAAACAAAAATAAAAGAATAGACAATATTCGCTGATCTGAATTCGAGGCTATAAAAATCATATGTTTGGTGAAAACAAACCAGCATGTTTCCGTAGTAAATTTTTAAATGTCTAAAATTTAACTATTTTACAATATGTGTTTGGGTGGCAGACATTCACTAAAATTTAAATATTTAATCGCATATTTATCAGAATAACTGCTATTTATATAATTTGCATTTGAATATAAAAATTTGCTCTAAAACGAATCTTCTATACCCGAAAAAAACACTAATATTGCTAATAAAGCTCAAGCTGATGTCACGCTTATGCATTTTTGGCTTAAAATCACATTGTATGGCGCCAAAGGTAAAATCAAAATCGTAAATAAACAAATAATATGTAACTCATATGTGCAGTAATTTTTACAATTACATGTGCTAGTTCCTCCTGTAAGTCACATGATAGGGGAGTTATATATATAAAAAAAATTAACAGAAAGACAAAAAAAAAAAGAAAAAGAAAATTGCCACTCATATAATATCTAATCAAAAGATCAGATTTTGTCAATCTGACGCAAACAATAAATCGCCAAATATTGAATATTTTTAAGCATTACAAACATTCCTTTGCGTTAAAATTAAATATTTTCGCTTCATAATATTATCCCTCATTAAAACAGTTATTTTTCGTTTTCTTTTTTTTTGCAGGGGGGGGGGGGTCTTAAATAAAATTAATACGAGAATTTTTCTTTTAGTTTTCTATCTGTTTGAATTATTTTCTGATATAGCCGTTTCAATTCTTTCGCCAACGATAACGGTCGCCAAAAAAATAACCTATGGTAACTTTATCGTCCAAAATAAGATAACTTTCTATCATAATTCTATAATTAATGTACGTAGAACGTTGTGTTATATACTAAAACCTTCCCTGAAAAAATATCTATCGAACAGTGCAAGTTCCATCAAAATCCATTCAGCTGAACTTGAGTTATAAAGGAACGGAACGAAATTTCCGTTTGTGTTTTATATATATAGTAGATATTGCACTGTTGATTGAGCTTTAGAAGCTCCTAAATAGCTATCTATCTGCAATTTTCTAGACACATAATTTCATTTGTGCTCTTTTCACGGTTTATTTCATAATAACAAAAAATGTCGTGATCGAGTCGTGTAGGCAAGGATGTTCCAGAATAAATTTCTCCGGAGTTTAGGAATCAGCCGGCTAGTTTAAATTCAACACATTTATTCAATGAGCTCTTATATAGAACGGAGGGTAACTGGGCTGTCTATTTCGTCTGGTAAAATCGATTCCTACTATTTTGAGTGTGCTTTCTCCGCTGACGGTATATAGAGCTTCAGCTGCCAGAATTTTTTAGATTTTTATGTTTTAATATATCAAAATATTAGTTCTTTATCTACCTGTTGGTGCAGCAGTAAGTTGAACAAGACATTAACATTTTTAAATATTTTAAAACTTGAATAAAAAAAAAACTTGATGTTTAACCATAGTTTTATTTCAAAGCGAAAAATTTATGAAAAAATTGTAATATCAGAGCTCAGTATACTTATTAAGTAGTAGTATCTTACAGTCTTTACGTAAGGCTCTCAGCATGAAACCACTATTAAATTTAGCTAATCAAAATAATTCCAATAAAATGGAAATTATGGTTGATGAATAATGATGGATAAATAAATTATTAAATTAATTATGTTGAAACTGAAACTAAAAGTGATTTGAACGTATCTCAATAATAAACACAAGGATTAACCAGCTTGATGATGACTGCACATATCCTAAAATCAAGGAAAAACAGCCAAAAATTGTTTCTCTGAGCTCGTACATTCGCTGATATCGGTGGCTGCGTAAGAACGCAAAGAACACAATACCGCAATGTGGAAGCAGGCACAAAGCAGTCACCGTGTTCCACTGCACTAGTGATGGGCGATTCTGTAAAAGTCGAGTATCGATAAATATCGACATCGTATAAAACAGAATTGATCACAATAAAAATCGATTAAAAAAATTCTAGTATCAATGTTCTAGAATCGATTCTGACACAGATAGCTTAAAAAGAGTAACTTCTAAACTTATCGATCGATTGGGAGGAAATTTGATCACGAATCGTGATAACAAGGATTAGTCAATAGATGGATATTTCTGGCGCTCATTTCATAGCAATATATAATATATTTATTATTTATATTTTACTATTTTAGAAGTAGAGCTGCTGTCGAATTTCGTATGATTGCCTTTTACTTGCCATGTTAAATTGTTATCTTTTTATTTTAGCGCCTAGTTATTTAGGTTACTAGTTTATTAAGTTGTATTTTTTAAGTGTGCCTTCTCTCTCCTCCCCGAAATGATAACTTTAAATATGGTCCGTACAACAGATTAAATTGGTATTAGAAAATAGAAATATAATTGAAGATTACTTTTCATAATTGTATGAAAACATGAATTGACTTCCTTTCATTTCGGGTTGCGATTGGATTCTGGTTGAAGTATTTCGGGTTGCGGGTTGAAATATGTCGGGATGCGGGTCGAAAATTATTTTGTTGAGTTCGTGTCGATGACATTTAATTTGTCGGCTTGTGGGTTGACTTCAAATTGAATTTTTGGGTTCAGGTCGGGTTATAACCGACCGTACAGGACTCTAATCTCTAAGGAGGGGGAAGGAGACAAACTTGAGAGATACAACTTAACTAGCGAGAACTCTGAGTAACGTGGCTCTAAAGCAAGGATGAAATGTTTGAACTGTAAAAAAGCCCGAAATTTTGATTATTGTTCATAAATAGTGGTCACCAAGAGTTGCAGAAATAATATCAATGTTTAGTTGGTAACCAAATGACTCAGGAAGAATGTTAGAAAAGGTCCTGTTCAAATCGGATCATCTCCAACTATAATAAAGAAGAAGCAAGTTTGGGGTGTGTGTGTGTGTGTGTGTTTGTCCGCTGTGTTCTGAAGAGACCGCTGCACACAGAGCTACAAAATTTTGTGGGAAGGTACCTTTATGCATGTAGGTTTGCACCTCGAAGCCAGATTTTAGAATTTTGGAATAGATTTTTTTAAATTAAATTTTTATGCGATTTTTAGTGTTTTTTCACGTTTTGATGCGATTTTTCCACATTAATAAGGGGAATCCTGTTCCAATCTTTTAGCCCAATATAGTAAATTTTATCCTCTTTTCAATAAATTTTATGCGAAAATCGTAGAGCGGTTTTTGAATTTTTGTTGATTTTTTTTCCCTTTGACACTAAGAAATTTTGCCAGAATGCTTGATCGGTTCGGTGGTTGCACTCCCATTTAAGTCTCGGATACGATCAGAATCGTTATTTTTTTTCTCTTTTTAGCTTGGAGAAAGTTGATAATTCTTTACAGATAAAAAAACGTGATTTTAAATATACGAATTTTAGTGTTTTTTGACGTTTCGCTGTGATTTTTCTACATTAATAAGGGGAATTCCGGTTCCAATCTTATAGCCCAATATAGAAATTTTATCCTTTTTTCAATAAAGTTTATGCAAAATTCGTACAGTGATTATTGAATGTTTGGCATTTTTTTTTCCTTCGACACTAAGAAATTTTGCCAGAATGCTTGATTGGTTCGGTGGTTGCGCTTCTATTTCAGTCTTCAGATACGAGCAGAATCGTCATTTTTTTCTCTTTTTAGCTTGGAAAATGTTGATAATTCTTTACAGTTAAAAAATTTTAATTATAAAAGGGAAGGGTGAATTATTTATTATCCCGATTTTTGTATCAGATTTTTTCCTTTTAATTTCATTTTTTATGCGTTTTTTATTTCAAAAGACGTCACAAATCGCTCACTATAAGTCAAACGCCATTGGTGGGCAGTTGGATTGGTAGCTGATAGAATTATAGGCGGCACATATGGAAGTCAACCGGGCATTTGCGTTTGGCAGATGAAAAGGTCGTTAGCTGGAAGTCAACCGGGCATTTGTGATTGGCAGATGAAAAGGTTGTCAGCTGCTTGCAATTCGAACCGCGAGTTGTGAATTTTTGCGATTTGTTTTATGCGATTTTTAGAGTTTTTTTTATGTATACGTCATATATGTATTTCATTTCAGAAATTAACAACAATAACTTCCTATTTTTGTATGTATAAAAAAAAAGATAATTTTGTTTCTGTTTCAAAAGTGAATGATAATTCCTAATTTTTTAACGTAGTTTAAATATCGCGTTAATGTTCTGATCGAAACTCCCTCCTTCCCCCCCCCCCTGCCTCCAAAATGAGAACTAATTCATTATTAGTCCAATTCAAACGAAACCTTTTCTCAGTTCCCCAGGTACTAGATAAACTTCGGTATAATTTTTTCAGCCCTTGGTTACCACTATTTCTGAAAATTAGTGACCAGGCAGGGGTATTTTCTCGGATTCAATGGGCCCAATTTCAATGAGAATTAGTTTATTCATCTTAACACGAACTAATTAAGATATAGATAACCGATTAAGATACAGATTTGGCTCCACCTGGCGGTAGAAAATGAAACTAAAAGATTTTGCAACGCATGCGCAGCACATCTGCTATACGATGTTGTAGGCAGCAGGGACACGCGCCGGAGTTTCGATCAGAAAGAGTTTAATTTAGAACTGAGTGCAACCCCTACTGGTGGGAATTAGAACTAAACAATTATGCATTTAAAATTTGTCCGATTCAAACAAATGGCCCGATTTCAACGGCAATTGATTCATTCAACTCAACATGAACTAATTAAGATATAGATAACTAATTAAGTCATAGATTTGTAGCCCCCTGGCGGTGAAAAGCGGAACTAAAATATTTTCTGCGCGTGCACAGAGCTCCTTCTATATTTTGTCATAAGCAGCGGGGACACGTGCCGGAGTTTCGTTCGGAAAGAGGTTTTTTTAGATCAGAGTGCACCCCCTGGCAGTGGAAAATGTAACTAAAATATTTTGCATTTAATCTTGGTCTGATTCAAACAAAATCTTTACTGACATTCTTCCGAGGCATCCCAGGTACTAAATGAACTTCGGTATCGTTTTTGGACTTTGGTTACCACCATTTTTGAATGTTAATATCCAGAGGGGTGATTTATTTTTTCGATTTCTATTGGTTTGATTTCAACGGGAATTGGTTCATTCAACTTAACATGAACTAATTAAGATATAGCTAATTATTTATGACATATATTTGTTACTCCCTGGTGGTGCAAAGTGGAACTAACAGATTTCTTGCGCGTGCACGGCACGCCTTCTACACTGTGTCGTAAGAAGTAGGAACGAGTGCCGGAGTTTCGTTCGTATATAGGTTTATTTAGAACAGAATGCTCCACCTGGTGGTAGAAACTGGAACTAAAAGATTTTGCAGCGCGTGCCTAGCACGTCTTCTATACATGGTATCGTAGGCAGCGGGGACACGTGTCGGATAATTTGTTTAGAACAAAATGCATCCCCTGGTAGTGGAATTAAAAAAATTTCCTGCGCGTGCGCCAAAAATGGCTATTTTTATTGAAACCGCAAAAGAAAGTTACCGATTTGATAGTCCCAGACAACGAAAAAGTTTCACTTTCACTCATTCTCGAGTATTAAGAAAAGTATTGGATTATTTGAATCGAAACTCACAGTTTATGTTTCTGATTCCGAAAATACAAATTTCGTGAAAATCCGTAGGTAAATTTAAAAAAATTTTTACCAAAAATTGACACGTTTTGAAACAAATGATTTAGACATTTGAGGAGGTGGTATTAAATTTATTTCCATTTCGGGTCCATCTCTGTTTAATTTCCGAAAGACAAAGAGTTACCAGAGGAAGGGTTTCGTGCAGTGATTTTTAGAGTGATTTCGCATTTCGTAGTATTTTTTGATAAGACCGGGCAAGGCCGGACGGATCTGCTAGTAATTAATAAAGTTGTGATTTGAGGGAAAATGGATAGAGTAAGGGGGGGAGGACGGAGGAGACAAGCTTGAGAAATACAACTTAACTAATGAGAACCCTGCGTAACGTGACTCTAAAGAAAAGAGAAAATGTCTAAATTGAAAAAAGTGGAAAATGTTTATTGTTGTTCATAAATAGTGGTCACCAAGCGATGAACTCGGGAAGAATGTGAAAAAAGATCCTGTTCCAATCGGATCATAATTAATAAAGATAGGAATTTTTGGGGGGGGTTAGGGGACGAACACTTTAAAAATACAACTTAATAAACTAGCAATTCAAATAACTAGCCTCTAAACTAAAAAGTTAACTATTTAATCTGGAAATAAAAAAGGCCTTTATACGAAATTTGACAGCAGCTCTGACTGTAAAATAGCTCTAGAAATATTAATATAACAAGCTCCTAACTGGTATAGATCGATCATATCGATTCGCAATGGCGATTTAAAATAAAAAGTAAATACCCGTATCCAGGTTCCGATTCAACCGCATTAACGATTTGAAGGAAGATAAAAATGGGTGATTCTTCACGAATCGATACTGAATCGATGTTTTCCCGAACGGAGGTTTTCTTAATCGAAAGCAATGCTGATCTGAAGGGGGGTAAATACGATCAATACTTATTGAAAAGAATCTCTAGTGTACATTTATTCCTTACCCGATCCTTTGGTTTAAAACATTAGAAACTACGGGTTAAAACCCTTCAAACAGCCCTTAGTTTCAAAAATTTTAACCAATTATAAAGGGATTTTCTGGTTAGAGGTTCTTTTCCAAATCGTGTTCAAAAATGATGTTGCACAATGGTGACAGATTCCGTTTTGCTCAAGAACACAAAAAGCCTTCTCCATTGTAAAAGCAGCCATTTCTGATGATATTAGCGTGACACGCTAGTTATCGCCTATGTCACTTCTCAAGGCAGCGGGAAAAAGCTTTATGAGTATACCTACCTTAATGCTTGCATTTGGGGAACATGCTTTAAATTGTTCCTGTCTTACAGCATCTGGAAGTTGGATACTTACTTATGAGTAAACCTGTATAGTGTGGAGAGAAATCTTACGTTAATATTGATTTACCTAAAACCTTATCAATGCTTAAACATTTTCAGGAATAGGATTGTAGCATATTTTAATACTATAGTCTGTTACGTAGTAGAATCATTATTTGTATTGCATAAACGTTTCTTAATCTAGGAAAATACAATATAATCACGAACAAAAATATACAATAACTTCTTCAGAGTTACCGACGATTCCAATAGACAGTCTTTATCTGTAGCAATCTCAGAAACCAATGAATTTTCGAGACTTAAATAATCATTTATAGAAACTAAGTTTCTTTTTCTGCCACTGATTTTCAGAAACATCTGCAATTTAATTTTATAGATTTTTAATCAGTTTTCGAAAATCTGAACATAGGCTTTTAGGATACAGGCAATTCTCAAGCAAACAGTTCAACAGTTCAACAGTTCAAGCAAACAGTTCAACATACATGTTTCACAGACAAACATGATACATTAGCAGCATGAATGTTAACATACAAAATTTATATTATTTTGTTACTCTTGGATGTATAAATTGAATTACACAACTGACAATGTTTAATCAAGAATTGATAGCATCCTACAAACTTATTCTCCGTGTCGAAAATTTTGTTTAATATAGAATAAAAAGTACACCTAAACGTCTCTGAAAATCAGTGATACGAAAAGAAACTTTTTAAAAATGCTTTTTTAAATCTGGGGAATACATTTGTTTATAATGTTTCTAAAAATTAAGAACGCTTTTTTTCGGAACCGTGGTTAACTCGAAAAAAAGGTTAATATATACGAGAGTTTTTCGAAAAGTAAAGATACAATGCCTCTTACTCATTCAAAAAACTTTTAACTGATAAAATGTCCATTACTAATTACTTACTAGTATATGCCCTTTTTTTCGAAATAGTTGCCGTCATTGTCCAAGCATTTGTTAAGTATGGCTACAAGATTTTGTATCCAACAATTATGGAAGTTTACTGCCTGTTTTCGAAACCACATTTCAATTTCAATTTTGATCTCATCGTCGTCGTGGAAATTTTGCCCTGCAAGATGTTTATTCAGGTAAAGGAATAAATGGTAGTCGTTGCGTGCAAGGTCCGGCCTACAAGGTGGATGGTTCTTCATGAACAATGGTCCTACCTCCAGAGAAAGCACAGCACCATTTCGTTACATTTTGTCTATTCACAGTGTTCCCATAGACGGAATCAATTTCTCTGTGAATACCCGCTGGACGCTCACCTTTTGCAAGAAGAAAACGTATGACGGAACAAACTTCACATTTGGCGGATTGTGAATTGACACAGCCGTTATAAACACGTGCTACACGAAACAGACTCACCGTACCAATAACAAATGACTGCGTGGGAAAGGTAAAATGTTCAATGTTACAATATGTGTTGCCAACACGCTCATTAAATCTTTTTCTTTTCTGCTGTCTGAAGTGTATCTTTACTTTTCGAAAACACCTCGTATTTTCGTTCGCGTTTATAATGTATTTTCCTAGATTAAGAAACATTTGCCTTTTTTATAGTAATGATAAATATTATCATGTTTTCTAAAAATAATATTAACGTATTTTATTTTCTATGCTTAATAAGATACATCTATGATTTTGTGCATATATACGTGTATACCATATAACAGCAGAATGTATATTTAATAAAATAATTCCATATTTTTTAAAGAAGTGCATATAAATATTTGTAAGTACTTTTATTTGTTATTAGTTGAAGCTTTTAAAAATAATAGGCATTTTGTATCAAAATATGCTGACTTTTTACTGTATTAAATTCCTTTTGTGAAACGTTAGTATTTATTCATTTTTCGAAAGAAAATTGTATAATAATGATTTAAGTTTGTTTCAGTGTTTTTACATTTTTTTATAATATTTTTTAATTAATTTCATATAAAATTCATTACTTTCAGATTTTGTTGACGAATTTCAGGAAAATTTAATTACTTTGAAGCAGTGAGACTTATTTAAATAGAAAACATGCGGGCAGAATAATGAAATGCGACTTCTCGATTTTAATTAAGGTATTAGCCTGATTTTACGAAAGAATCTATTAAATATTAATAAAACTCTAATTTCACCAGGCTTTATAATTTAATTAAATTTTCTATTTGAAAGTAATAAATCTCATTAAAATCAACAAGGATACTCTTCTCTGTTGAAATACTACCTTATTGGTAGTTACGTGAAAGGTATGAGCTTGATTTTAAGAGATTTTATTTGGTACAAACGAACGTAATGAAAAAAAAGTATTCGTAAAGCACTCTATAATTTTATGGATTTCGTATATTATTTTTTAAACTATTAATTGTTCTGTGTGAAATGGGCAACATATGATGCAAATAGTTAATTCTTTGATTTCTCAGACTTTATTTTGTAAATAAAAAAGCATTTATTCTTTAAAATATTCAAAATAAAAATTAATTTACTAAGATTTCTGGATTACTTGTTAGATAATATAATAATAAAAAGTCCTTCATGATGTGTTTGTTACTTATTGAATTTTGGTTTCAGAAAGAATAAAACATTCTTCTTTACTATATTTTTGTAACTACAGAAAAATTAGATTTCAGTTTTTTAGAGATGTTGGTATAAATATTGGAAAATTGATATATATTTACAATAAATTTATAAAAATATTTGTTCAAATTTTGTATTGTAATGCTTGATGCGCCAGCTAGTTATTTTATAAATTTTAATCTCATAAAGCAGGAAATAAAATCTAAATTACGTACTTTTTGACTATTAAAAAGGTCCAGTTAAACATGTAGTGAATTGGTGACTCCTCATAAAGGCAGCCGTTTGTTTTGATTGAGATCATATTGTGAAAATAACATCTGTGCTCTTACAGACATCTATATTCTCTTTTACTGTAATTTTCAATGAATACATGCGCTCTTATGAATATGTGAGTTATCTGCGCTTCGCAACTGTTTTATGCAAATTTTGATTCCTCTAGTCAGTTAGCAATGTATTTAATCAAGTGAAAGTGTGTGTGTCATTGGATTAGGTCGCTTCTTACTCTAAGGGAAAGGCCAGACCGCCTTTAATATCAGAAGGAAGTTGAACACCGGTGCCGATGGTTGCTTTGAGCTGAAATCTGGAGTTGGTAAGAGAATTTAATTTGTTAAGTGCAATAAAGTTATTTTTGTGGCCACGGGCTACTTTATTTCGCCAGTTTGGCAGCTTATATTGGAAGCTTCGGAAGGCGACGCATCGCTGCGGAAAGAGTTCGGAAGTAGTAAAGTCAGGCCTCGTCTGTATGTAAGTTAAAGCTTCATTTAATCGTCTTATTTAAGTGTTATATATTATAGTTGGTACGTGCAATGCTTGAGTGGGATTATTCAGCTAACCGTGTTTAATCAGAGTTCAAATATTGGTAATGGAGACTCACGAACCATTCTCTTCTTGAGACGTTAAATAAAAGTTGATTTTAACTTACTTCTTGTCTTATCGCTGAGCTAGCAAGGGTACACTATGCAACGTCACGTCACAAACAAAACAAATATCGGCCTATTTCATTTTACTTTTCGTGCTACTTTCACTACAGTTCTCTACCCAAAGTTATACTGCTCAATAAACTTAGGGAAGCACATGGTTTTGACAATTTTTTGCAAATAAGTGTACTGATAACTAGCGTAAAACGAAACAGTCATAGTCGAAAGCAGGCCTGTCCAACCTTTCAATAAGCAAGGACACAACATAGCTTGTACCCCCAATGAAGAGCGTTCATATGATTCGGAAAATGCCAGAATATTATATCCCTTTAGCAGTGATAGCGATACCAACACGTCTGTAGGATAGCATATATTTCAATATATTTCACAGATATAAACATTGGCACCCCATGATGGAGGTGGCCCATTTAAAAAATTAAACAAAAAATATATATAAATTTAACATTACATTTTTCTGAGGTTTGGGAATGAGGAGGGGGATATCTCAAGGACTTTTGCAGGTAAAGGAGCCAAAAACCTTAACACTTGCAATACAAAAAAGCATGCAAATGTTAATTATTTTAAGGTAGGGGGTCTTCAACCTTTCTCGCTCGAGAGTCACTTTAGAGAATTATTGGAGTTCCATGGATCATGATAGGACCTTTAAACAGCACAATCAACTATTAAATGTATTACTTTGGTTTTCAGAAAAGGAGAGGGAAAGTTCTACAAGCGCTTATGAATTAAAAAATTCATATTTTCTTCTTGATTCATAAAAATATTTTATTTATATTTTCAAATAATATTCATTTTTTCATCAGCAATTCTATACAATTACCTCATTTTGTTGTAATACTAATCGTAATAATAATAACAATAATAATGATGGTGATAATTCATCAGGAGGAAAAGAGCCAAAAACGCTAGCAACACCATGTTTAACACAATACCATATCTGTGAATTAAACATAAAACATACATAGAGCAGATATGGAAAAAAAAAAATATGTACCCCAACACATTAATTCTACCTCCAACCAATGTATAAAAATGAAACTGCATCCAAATGATTAATGATAACGTGCACTATTAAATGCTATGCATATAATAGAGTGTAGAGGTAATAGTGGTATGTGTAGAGGAGTGTAACTTTTAATACATTAATATGGAAGAGAATATATGTCTTACACATTTGTTTTTGTCATTTTCTGCTCTGTTGCCATTTTTTACTCCACAACAAATAAACTTATTCAATTTTTAAAGTAAACAACTTTTAAAATTGATCCCTCGCTGTGTATGGCTCGACCCGATGTAAGAGTCTAGTCGAGAATAAAAAGCGGTCGTCCGTAGTCCGGCTATATCACCTGTAAAAAAGACAAAACCGTTCCCAATGGGGCTACAAAACGACCACTCTTTCAGTATTCTACAGACATATTTGGATTTTCCTCGCTAAGACGCCTCGAAAGTCTTTATTCGATTTCATGGAAAACATTTATTTTATATTATTCGAAATATCATAGCGGTCCATTAAAGTACTCTTGGCGGGTCACCCGTGAATCGCGGGCCTTGGTGGAAGACTCCTATTTTAATCTAAATTAATTTTGAAGTTGGGTTTTTGTTTTAAACCCATATAGAAAAATCAATCATTCGAAGGGGCACCAAGTGAACGTTCAAAGAGCGCTATGGCACCCACGGGTGCGACCTTAGTCAGCCCTGATCTAAATGATAGCAGAATGCAAAAGAAAACTTCATATGGAATCAACATTTATGCGATAGATACTAGAAAACGAATGTAATTGCAGAAATTGCGATTTTACAGAAGCTTCTTTTCTCCCAATCTTATTCATAAAACGTAATTTTAAAAGATTTTTAGAAAAGGCGGCTTGAAAATATCCCAATGACGTGAATTACCGGATTCCACTGCTTGCTGAAATTTCGGAAGACTGGAATATGGACAAACACAAAGAAATGTCGCGGAATCTTTTGAAGTGGCAAGACATATCATCTCAAGCCTGTGGAACCAATTCCAAGAATCAGGGAATATTACAAGAGGGCTAGAAAAAGTTCCCACATGTTCTACTACATCAAGCGATGACCGGTATCTGATGTTAGTAGCTAGTCGAAGCAGAACACACAATGCAGAACAGCTGCAAAGACAGTTTAAATGATCAAGGATGGGGGTCAAATGGAACAGGAAGGAGGGTGTTAAGGCTGCTCGTCAGCAAACTTCCCGATTCCCCTCGCTAATGTTATTCCTATGGGCGTAGGATGCATTCGTATTTTTAAAATATCTCCTTGGGAAATTAATATTTTTAACTTCTGTTTCCTGTGTACTGTTTTTAAAGAATGTCTCTTTTTTTCTTAGTTATCAAAATATTTCTAAGCTATGTGCTTAATTTATATTTTTATGTGTTAAAATCTTAGCGAGATTGAATACGATTTTAACATTTTATATAAAATTAAGTATATATTTTAGAAAAAAATTGACAACTAAGAAAAAAAGACATTCCTTAAGAACAATACAAAGAAAACAGAAGTTAAAAATATTAATTTTCCGAGGAGATATTTTAAAAATACGAATGCATCCTACGCCCATAGGAATAACATTAGCGAGGGGAATCGGGAAGTTTACTGACGAGCAGCCTTAAGCCAAACAGCCCAAAATAGGTTTTACCACAGTGGATTCTATGCGCACAGGCCAATGATGTGTATTTTCTTTACATCAATACACCATAAGGGTCCGAAGAAGTTAGGCTGCTGAACATCGAGGTTGGAAGCAATGTGATTGCAGTCAAGGGATTTTCACTGTCACGTTAAGATTCAGTATGGTTTGTGTCCTCGAAGTATTCTGGCAAAGAGGGAAAGGGGCACTCGAAATAACCCCATGTTCGTACAGAAGATATCGTAGTACAGATAATGTGCATTGGCAGTATGGAGCGGAATCAGCGTAGGTCGATCTACAAAGTTGTATATTATCCGCAATTACACCTTAAAAGCGAATTGTATGCAGATGAGATACTCATATCTCATGTCGTATCTTAAGCTGAAGCAATTGGTAATTACTTCCTTTTAATGCATGATAATACCAGTATTCATAAACTCGACTTGTATTGTGGATAACATGAATAAAATAAAAAAATACAGCGTATGGAGTGGTCAGAATTTTTTCTTGACGTAAGTAGGATGTAGCATGTGTGGAACACTACCTGATGATCTATTGCGGCTAGATCAATGCCTCAGTTAACTCTCCAGGGATTGGCGATTGCATTTATTGAAGAATGGAAAATAATTTCTTAAAGTTTTATTGGCAACCTCATAGATCTATGAAAAACAGGTGTGCAGCAGTCTTAGGAATTCAAGAGAATCATACGCCATATTAAAAATCCTTCATCATTTTCAAACAACACTTTTTAACCTAAACTAGTGTCTTGGAGCTTCTTTTTATACTTCATGTATAACAACAAACTCTCTATATTTTCGTTTCAAATATCACGGCAATTCATCTTCTTTTGAACTCTTTTGAATTTTCATTTTTCACATGGAAATTGTTAAATGGAAAATTAATTGTTGGGGAAAATATTGTCCCGGATTTTTATTTATTGGCAACAAGAAAGAAAAATGGTTAAATTTTATGGAAAAATTGTTTATTGATTCTTTATAAAAATAATGACATTTTTAATTATTAAGAAACATATTTGAATAAAATAAATAACATCTACCTATGTTCATTTCTGGGTTACACTCCATCTATATGGAAAGGTACAGAGCCATTAAATCCTCCGTTTTGACGTTTACTTTAGCCGAACATTTTCACACACACAATCACATTTATAATATTATTAGGACTAGGATTTTCATGTTTTTAAGAGCTGCAAAAGCAGGATCACGACTTATACGATCAAAATATCTATTCTTTTCTATGTGATTTTCGGCGGAAAATGAAACAAAATTAGGAAAGAAATCCCTTTCTTATCGCAAAATGTCCTTTCTCAGCAATACTATTTCTAAATTACAACTGTCTGTCAAAATGAAGCAATTTATCAGTTTTACCAGACATAATTTCAACCTTCATGAAGACTCACCCACCTACCAAAGAAAATGTATGGGAGTTGATCCTGAAATGCTGATATCTTTATAGAATGAAAGAAAGAGGGGTGAGATAAGGACATTCCAAGTATTGGCCTTTTGTAAGATTTGAAAATGATGTAAAGGAATGAGCATAGATGAAAACCTTTATTCGGTTCTTTCTTTAAATACGGACTATGGGCCGTATTAAACGGCCTTTTCAAGTCTCATAAAGGACTTCTAAAATGAAAAGGATATGTTAAATAAATAGTTTGAAAATTGAAGTGACTATTGCAATATTAGACGAGTTTTTTAGGGGAAAATTCAGTTGTATTACTGTACGTTGTTCTTGTCCTTTGGAATTACTATTTCTTTAAGGACTTTGTGTAGTGTGAGATTGTCTAAAGAAATAGACACTCACAAAGTAAGCTTGAATAACTATTATGTTAACTTTATGATAATAAGTTAATTTTACTTTAGGATAATTACAGCAATTAACTGTAGTAATTACTGTAATTATGTGCGTGATTTTAAGATTTTTGTTATCTTCAGGGGTATTATAAGTAAAGATTAGTACGATAGGTTACGAAAATTTAGTACGAAGGTAATTCTCTTGCTTCTCATATTAACCAAGTTCGAGTGTATGTGTTACATACATTTAGTGCAAAATCTATATATAAAGTTTTTTTTTTTGTCGGTGTGTTACCATATTTCTTAATATTTTTACTGCAAATAACTTTAATGATATTTCTGCAGTTTTTAAATAAATCTGCGTTGTTTTGTTTTAAAATATCATTTTTTTCATGTAAAACACGGCATTTCAGACATATCAGTAATTATTTTCAGAGACAGGTAATATAGCAATATAAAGTACTAATCCAATACTAACTAATTAGTTATAGAAAACAAACCCTGATAAATTTCTTCTTTTACTCTGTTCTGATAATGTCAGTAATTCTATACATTTCAATAAAGTTCATGTCAGTAAATTCCGACATTTCCTTTAGAAATGTGGATTTTTATAAAGAAACTGGTTTTCCATTACAATTTAATTAATTTAGAAAACTTGGAAAAAATTCGGAAATCTATATTAAACTATAATTTTATTAATTAAGTTCAGACTCTTACGGATGGTGATTAAATTGAATAAATTAAATTTTCCAACTCAATCTTATTTCCCATTAAAATGTAATCTTTACAGGTATTCGAGACATAGAATTTAAACATATTCTACTCCCATTCTAATAAAATTAGTATCCAGATCTAATTAATCAAATTCTGTAATTAAAATTATATGCATTTCTTTGCGAATGTAAAATGCGTGTCTGGGCATTTAAATATTTTCATCAAAATTACTTGGCATTAGTATACTTTAAAATTGATTTACAAATTTTTATTTTTATTTTGTATTTTATACTTCTCCCTGAATTTTGTGGATATTTTTATAAATTACATTAATTTAAATGTTTGTTCGAACGTTTAAAAAATATCTTAATTAAAGTTTATACTGTAAGAACTAAAAGATCTTCTTAAAACACCATCAAAAAACTTTTAAATGCGCTAGGTATTTCGAAAGATCTGAGTCTTTCTTCGTCAGGCGCAAAAAAGACGTGCTTCTACGTCTTTTTTGCGCCTGACGAAGAAAGACTCAGACCTTTCGAAAGACCTAGTGCATTTAAAAGTTTTTGATGGTGTTTTAAAAAGATCTTTTAGTTCTTATTGATTCACACCAGTTTCAACTTATTTTCTTATACTGTAAGTTTATTTTGCTTACATCCGACGCGATTCCCCACAGTTTTGTCACATTTAGAGTATATTTGGCAATTTATTAAATAAATATACATTTTATTAAACAGAAAATTATTGAAGACTGTGCCTTTAGTTAAATATTAACTTCTTTTGTAGAAATTGAATCTTTATCTGTAATATAAGCCATAAAGAATATAAGCCATAATATACGACTGTTGAACACCGGTAATTTTTGTGACATTTATACTAGCTAAAACCTAAATAAGACATAAGTCCTAAATGTGAAAATACGTTTTATGCATGTCAGTTCATCTTAATATATTCATTCAATTGCTATAAATGTTTGAATTCCTTAATAGAAAGTTGAAATACATAAAATTGAAAGTTGAACAGCTCATCATTACTAACAGCTAAGTTCTTAAGAGTAGTTAACATTGGTGCATATGACTAGTATAGAATTATTTAATTTATTTAATTCACATTTCTGATTTTATAAATTTGTATAGCGTTGAATGGCATTGAGATCGAAAGATGATTCTGGAATAGCACACCGATTGAATAGGAAAATGTCATTTTTTATTCCAAATTTTAAAAACATGTATTTTTTACCAAATTTATTAACTAAACGCAGTTATATAAACACTAGCAATACGGCATTTCCCTTATACCTATGACTACAGATAGGTATACAGGATAGAAACAGATAAGCGGTCATTTTGACCGCTTGTCCCGAATAAATGAAAAGGCGCATTTTTTTTTGTAATATTATGTAAAGTTAAAGCTTATAAGTATACAAATATCTTGTTTAATAAGTAAACTATACACTTTGCTTGTTTAATAAATACATAAAATAAACATATGTAAACAAAGGCTAATTCAACATAACAAAGCAATCAAAAATCATTCTAAATGTTTTTAAACTTTGAATATTTGTGAAAACTGTAGAAAATATATTTGTGGAACCTGTACAGGTAAAATTAAGAAATCAGTAATCTGTTTACACTGCGAAAACGAATAATGTAAGTAATAAATTTAATAGTTTTCACAAATATTCAAAATTTTTATACTTATGGATGCATTTATTTGGCAGTGTTTATATTTAAGGGAAGGGGTGTGACAAGTATCAATTTTCACATCTGGTTAGAAGCAGAAAGCGTGTTTCTTTTTTCCTTTCTTTATTTTTTATTTTTTTTAATTTGGATGAAATGTATATTTTTCTGAGCTACTCAGCTGTATCCAGAATAAAATCACGGCGGCTGTAGTTTTTATATCCAATTGTCTCTTTATAGATTATCCATGAGTTTAACGCAGCCATCTCAAGAATATTAAAAAAAATTGAACTTACCTACGTCTGAATGAAGAGTTTATTGAATATTATTTCTGGCCATCTGATCCAAAACATCAACTCCATATTTGGTCAAGTTGTAAAAATTCACAACTTCAGGTTTTCTTTTTTCATTAGATGATATTTCCAATATTGAGTGTAAGGTGCTCAGGAGCAGGACATTTTTGTTCTTTTTTCCTTGATAAGGCGTAAGTGTCATATTGTCATGCTTAGCAATCTTACTAAAATACAGAACATCTCTTGTTTTTTGTAACATTGAACTTATTCATGCGTTTCTCTACTGTTTTACTAATTTCATTCAGGTAAAGAAATTGTCCATTGTCAAGTTTCATCCAGTGTTGTATTAAAGTTCAATCAATCGAACAGCTGCTGTTTAGCTACCGTTATTCCATATGGCTTTCATATGGGCCTTTCATACTTACCCAAATACGGATATCCGTTTAGTAAATGTCTTGCCTGCACATTAATAACAAACCAAAATTTAAGTCCGAATTTATAGGGCCTTTTTAAGCATAAGGTGAATAAATCGGCATCGACTGTTCGTGGAAAACACTTGCTAATGCACGACAATATTATCATCCGGTTTATAATACATCAAGCAGTTTTTGATAAATGTATTCCAAATATGTGAAACAATGGAAAACTGCCTTTGAGATCCAGTTGACATCATGTCGAAGCTTAAGCACTTCATAATTTTCAAGAATATATCCCTGGCCATTGTCTCAATGAAATATGTCGCGCCGCAGGGTTTTCACCATAAACTCGAAACAGAAAGACATTATGCAGCCAAATATCCACGACCATACATCAGTGATATGCAAGCATCTAACTCATCGAGTTACAAACACCAATTTGGATTTTGGGACTTTTTACGCGCCCCTTCTTCAGTGCACTTTTGAATGTAGCGCAATATTTTTTGATGATAACCAATTTCCATGCACTTCTTGCGTTGCCATGAATCAATTTTCTCTTTGCGTGCAAAGTTAGCCTAGATAATTCTCGTAAGACGTTTTGCTGAGGACGCCTCCCTGTAACATATGCTCAAATATTTCCTATTTTCTAAATTGAACCATCATTTGCTGTTACTTCATTTCTGTGATTTTTCCTCACATTGGGTACGTCTTCCTCGTTCTTGAGATGTGTTTCGTTGGCATTGACTACTTTCTCGAGCTTGATCACTGCCACAGATTTTAATTCTGAAAACTGTACTAGCAGCAGGCAATGAAATATTTTGTATCTAAATTTTTACTCTCATTTGGTGTTTCCTGAATAGACTCTCCATCAGATGAGTAGAATTCAGTTGTTGATGAAGAAACAACTCAGCTTTGTCGTATAAACAGGATATAGATTTTATATGAAATTCTTCATCAGATTCAATATCTGAACCAGAATTATCATCATAAACAGTTTCAAAAACTTTCAACGGATCTTATTTCGTTAGGTCTTCTCTACCAACACTTCCACACGACATGATACGCAGGTCAGAACATTGACTATCATCGAAACGAAATGAAGTTCAGTATATTTGTGTTCGTTGAAAGATAACATCGCTAACACAAAAGAAATGTACAGTCAGAAATCGCGCTGAAATTCTAAAGAGATATTTTTCCTCTCCCTCCCCTGCACTCTCCTCTGCTGCCACCTCCCCCCTCCGCTTCTTTGAAATACGCAAGCTCCCTGGCCACATATGCACTTGCTTATCTATTGAAATAGAGGAAATAGCGAAGAAAGCGAAAAAATTTAAATAACTTAACATATATAATTTTCTACTTAGGTACCGATAGCCTTAATTCTAGGTGTACATAGTAATATTTTCAAAAATAATTATCTAAATTGAACATAAAATAATTTATATACCATTCTTAAGTTATTCGGAAAAGCAAAAAAAAAAAAAAAAACCCAGATTATAAATAAGGAAATAAAAAAAGTTATGTTCAGTTAAATTAAATTTGCGATCAGAATGACCGCTTTCATAATTCTAGTTTTAAACGCAATATCTACTTTAAACATCATTTTAATACAATATATGAAAATACCATATAAACATACCTCGGTTAATCTCATAAAGTCTTTCCGCATTTTGGGTATTTAGTTTGTCGCTAACAGGTCTCTGAAGAAAACCAGTCACCAAAACGCGTAGAATATTTTAGAACTGTAATTTGAAAACTTGTCACCTTTTCCCGAGATTACACTTCAGCAAAATCAAACAGACGTCCATAAAGTTAATTGATCTTCAAAGTTAAGAAAGAGAAACCGTGAACCATTTTGGGATTTTTTGTCGTATTTAAGGAGTATGGGGGTGTCTTATAATGAACGATCGGGATAGTAATGGGAAAGTTTTTAAAAGAAAACATTGTTCCTAAAGTTCGGATGTCTCATTGTATAGCCTTTATGTACGATTTTTGCGTCACTATTTTAAGTACAAGAACATTGTTACATAGAGGGTTGTCACATTTAGGTAAAATGACCATATAACATAACTTGTACATTTTTATGAATAACTAAAAAAAATATCATTAAACATTCTCATCTGCAGAATTGAATATAGGCATGCAAGGGTAACAAAATAATATTAATTTTATGTTCATTTTAATGCTTTTAATTTAACGTTTTTGTCCGTAAAACATGTTTGACGAACATGAAAACGTTTGCTTCAGAATTGATAGCTTCCGAAAAAAATCTATATTTCGGGTGGAAATAACTGATTAATGCACTGTAGAAACTCTTTTAAATGTTTCCGAAAATCAGTGGAAGCAAAATAGATTGTGCTTTTTATATTTTCTTCAAATCTCGAAAATATCTTGGTTTCTGAGGTTTCTAAAGATAAAGAACGCTTTTCAGAATCTTTGGTAACTCGTAAGTGGTTATTGTATATTTTAGTTCATGGTTATATGTATTTTCTTTGATTAAGAAACATATCTATTTTTTCTTTACAGTTTACAGATTATACACATTATAGGAGTCATTTCTTGCATAATTTCATATAAGTGCTATATTCCCCTTTTCAGTTACAACCTCTCAAAAATTCTGATATTTGAAAATTTTCAATATTTAAATTTTTATAATTTATGACGGAAAGAAAATAACTACCTTATTTTTCTTTGACCAACATTTTTGGAAATAGCGTTCGACCACACATACAAAATCCATACTGTTATTGTTTTCCCTTTCATGACATATATTTTATCAAAAGCTGGCATTTTGACCAATATCAAAGTACTCAATGTAAAAAATGCACAGATAAATTCGAAAAAATTGTATGATGTTGTACAAAATATTGTGAAGATGTCTAATTTTTTTCATGTTTTCGTTTATTTTTATTATTATCAAAAATCATGCAAGTTTATATAAACAGCTTCGAAACAAGCAAAATCAAATCACAGCTCCGATGCCATTTGAAAATAAAAGTAAAATGTAATTAATATATATATATATATATATATCAAAATTTGATGGAAAGATTCTCTATAAAAAAAGCATTCTGCGAAAAGTTGACAAATCGATTTACATTAACGGGTATATTGCTTGCTTACGAATATAAAGATTCTTTTTAGGATTTTACATGTTCTGAAAATATCCAAGTTAATTATTTTAATAATTATTGCTGCCTATTTTTTATTTAAAGCGTAAAATTTGAAATTCGAAAAATTGAAGCAGTTTATGTCACCTGTGTAGTTAAATTGGTTAGTATTTAATTTTAAGTAATAAACTCTGTGATTGTTTAAGTTAGAAGTAATACAAATGTATTTCGCATATTCTAATTTTTTAAGTTTCAAGTCTATTTTAGGTAGATTTCATAAGAAATACTACCCATTATATTCTCCCCTAAGTTGGAATTTCTGGAAAATTTTTGCAGATCTACGCCGATTATGACTCAAAGAACCCAAAACCACCTCCCTTCAAAACTTTATCTATCTGTATCACTTTTTTATGGACACGATAACTTCAATAATTCTGCTCAAATCTTTTCCAAACTGATACATAAAATCTAGGCGCATAAAATCTCGGTCAAGTTCGTTAATGGGCAAAATCAAACCAAGGGGAGTGGGGGGGGGGGGAATGGGGCGCGCTTTTTGAGAAAACAGAAAAAGTCCCATAACTTCTTTATTATGATACGTATCGAATCCGTTTAAAGTTATTATTACTTCTAGGAAAAGGGCCGAAAATTTACATATAGGAGATTTTGATATCTTTAAAAATAGTCTACAGGGGAGGAAAAATAGGGGTTAAAGAAGAAAAAATCATAACTTTGTCCATTCAAAAGATATCAAATCCGATTAAATTTATTATAAATCATCTTAATATTATCTACAACTTTTGTATTGAGAAGCTTTTATAGGACCAACCCTTATAGCAAAAAAGAAAAAAAAAAGAAAGAAAAGAAAAGAAAAGAAAACAATCCCTGCCGGCTCCACCTACAGACGCACTTAGATTTTGAAGTGGGCGGTCCCAACTGCCGCATCGTGGCAAAAATGTAATTTCTTAAGCAATTCCCAATAAATAGATGCCCACGGTCTTCGTCTTCGAAACCTACCTGTGCCTGTAGACTGAACCGTCAGGGATTTTTTTTAATTTAAAGTTCTTTCTTAAATACGATCTGTAACTCATTTTTCACTTGTAACTGATTCATGTATTGGCATTATTTTCTTTTTATAACATAATATTATAATCATTTCTAAAACCATTTAAGAAAATTCACAACTTGGTGAATTTGTATTAAATTTGATGGCGTGTGCTAATTAAAAACTTTTGAATTTTTTCCAAACATTTCAGGGCATTGCACTCCCACTTCAACTGCTAACGATTTGGTACATTTAAATTCGTAATTTAATATTTAACAAACATAGAGAAATTATTTTTGAATAAAACAAATAGAAGAAATATATATAAGTTATACAGCAAAAAGCTGGAAATTTACAATATATTGAGCAATATAATTAACAAAAACCTCAGATATAAATTAAAAAAAAAAAAAAAATCCCAGATTTTTAGTGCATAATGCAACACAGCTCTAAATATATAGATAATGCAAAACTATTAAATATTCACATAATACTTCTCCATTTTAAATATGAAAAGATGAACTTAAAGCATAAAATACGTGATATGAAGCATAAATGTGAATAAAAATATTTTTTTCATGAATTAAGATAACGAATATGTGTAAATTTAACTGGAAACAGATATCATTACTTTATCAGTGATAATAAAATTGGATTTTTTATTGCTAAAGATCTGCCTCAATTATATTAATCGTTAATTATCTTGTTAAGCAATGTTAAAATTTTGTGTTCAGTTGACCCAACGTTTGGTGCTGCAATAGCTGCAACGACAAGATGAGGAAATCTCGTTCCAACATTTAGAGCCTTGGCTCAATTGGAGTTCCATTTCAGGGTTAACAGTTTGGCTTCTTTTTCTATTAAAAAATTCTGAGTTCATTCTAGAAATTACAAATAATAATGTTTGCTTTATTTAATGACAGACATTTCGTGTTTACACGAAGTAAAAAAATCTTCTCTGGGAATTTCCGGAATGAATTCGGAATTTCTGAGTAAAAAAAAATCAATACATAAGTAAACTGATCACTCTGCCCCAAATGTTTGAACATGATTTTGCTATTTTATTATTGCAGCTAGGGCAGCACCAAAAGTTGGTTCTACCCAGCACAATTTTTTAATGGTGCAATTGTGCTTTCTGATTCTACATTTAAAGTTTAAGAATTGTAAATCTAAGATGTAACACTAAATTATAAGGTAAAATATTTAGTGTGTAAATTATATTTTATGAAAAATTAACAAAAAAAACTCAATTATTTGTATAGGTTAGCTTATTTATAAAAATCAATCAACATACGTCTTACTCTTTGATACTTTAAAAATTAAGGTGTAGAATGAAAAATGAATGTATTATTCAAACATATAGATTGTTCTAGGTTAAAATTCATAATATTTATTT
Organism: Maratus michaelseni; assembly: GCA_963931845.1. Taxonomy (NCBI): domain Eukaryota; kingdom Metazoa; phylum Arthropoda; class Arachnida; order Araneae; family Salticidae; genus Maratus; species Maratus michaelseni. The sequence continues at coordinate 170,825,161 of OZ007591.1, forward strand.
AACAATCCAACAATTTATTTGCATCAACTGAAGCATTTATTTAATATTTATATAACGCTACATCATTTCTGAACATGTTAATAATTTGTTACTGTTGTGATAAATCATTCTGACCAGTGACAACATTATTACATTAAAAGCTAATCTCTTCAATGACATCACAGAGCTTAAAGGAAACGTTCAGCATGTTAGATGAAGTACATAATCTAGATTTTGATTAAATTGAGAGTAATGGTTCGAAAGAGACACTATTTCCTACTTCTTCGCTAAATATATTTTATCGTATCTTCCATAAAGGAGTTTAAATGGGTTTAGTTGATTGCGAGTTATCATCTTTTAATGTTAATTAATGAAATTTCACGAGCATTTGGCTTAGATGATTATGAAATGCGATATGGAGATACAATTTGCATGTTTTAAATTTAGAAATGATTTTTGATTTGGAAAAGTTCTCTAAATAACCTGAACTCTACTTAACCTACATTAGTATAATTTAAACCGGTGATCAGATATAGAATAAATAATGCATTGCAGGGCTTCAAATAACATTATTGTTAGATGTAAGAGATCATTTCATACTGAATCGAGGACATTACAGACTTTTATAAATAATTTTATTTTACTCTCTCGTTTACCTTTGAGATAGTACCGATAATTTCCAAATTTCGTTCCTAGTGGTGTAGCAATCCGTTTTAATTGTCAAGTTTAAATAGGTAGGCATTCTTCCCACAACTACAACTTTATCCCTTGAAACGTTATATCAGTGATAACTGACTTTATTTTACTTCCTGTATTCCATTACTGTTATCAGAAAATAATTATACAAAAGGAGGAAATTAGGAACAGTTCGCATGATTCTTTACTACGAAAAATTTATATTATGGATGTTATATGTAATATTGATATTTTACATATATTTTGCCAAATACAGTTCTTAACTGTGTATGCAATAACTAGTTCTTTATCTATAACTATTATTTCAATAAAAACGTATTATTTCAAAATGTAATTATATACAACAACGGTAATAATCCTAAAGCTTAATCCACATTTTCTTGTGTATAATTTATATCATGAGAAAACATTACAAATTGTTTATTTATTTATAAATTCACAATATTTCCCATAACACAGTTAAAAAAATGAAAATTTCGTGTTTAATCAACAAATGTGTTTTTTCATTATTTCTACATTAATGCATAAAAATTCAAAATATTGATAAATTAATCAAAATTTTAGAAATGTTTAAAACAGCATTATTGAATAAGCAGGTAATCCATCTAATCACATCGCAGATATTAAAATATTAACAACTCCTGAAGGTCACATCTAACATATTTAAGAATGATCGCACAAAGGATACACATTACAATTAATAAATAATATATACAAATAATAAATTTGTCAGCTATCATTACGGTCTGGAAAACAAATAACTGTTTTATACATCGCATCTGCATAGTACAGTCAGCTATATTAAAGTTGTCTGGCTAACAAGGTCAATTAGCCAAAAAAAATTCTACATTATTTTGCTCATTTTGGACCTCGTGCCTACGATGGTGCTAAGGCCACGGATTAGTCGGTCTGTGCGTTAATCTGGCCCAGAGTATAGTAAAATTTCTATAACGAACACTCCTAAATAGACGACATTTCTATACAGCGAACACTTTTTCATCCCTTCCCACACACACACACCTAAGTATTTTTTTGTTTTTACCTCTGACAAGCAGACAATATTTTTTTGGTCTGGAGGTGTCTGGAGTTAGGAAGTCTTACTATGTTTCCTTTTAATTAGTAATATGTATAATAAATGTATAATAAATATACAGGGTGTTTCAGTTAAACGTTTCAGAACTTCTAAGAGGGGTAGGGTACATCTTGACGAACCAAAATCATATACCAATGGGCAGTCAGAAATGCTTTCCTTACGCGGTAGATGGCGTTGTGCGAAAGTTCCGAGCTTTCGTGCAGGGAATCTTCATTTCGCACAAGAACGCCAAGTTAGTAGGATGGATGATTACACGAACGCAGAATTAGCCGATATGCATTTGATGTACGGGGTTGCAAATTGTAGTGGGCTAGCCGCACAGCGTTTGTACGCGGAATGACATCCGACGAGGCGTATTCCCAGTCATAATTTATTTGCAAGACTGCACCAGAGGTTAGCTGAGACAGGTTCATTTGAAAGAGCTGACAGAGTCAGGGTAAGAACAGCACGGACTCCAGCCGTCGAACAGAATGTGCTGCAGCATGTACAAAGGAATCCAAGAATGAGTACACGAAGTCTAGCAAACGTAGTCGGGGTTGGGATTCTCTGAGAACAAAACACGCATCCGTTTCACGTGCAGCGTGTACAGGCACAGCAACCGGAGGATTATGCACCTCGTATTGCTTTCGCACAGTGGTACCTTGGAAAATGTGCTACAAATCCCACTTTTCCTGCTGAAGTGTTGTTTTCCGATGAGGCATCCTTCACAAGGGAAGGAGTTTTCAACTCGCATAAAGACCATATCTGGGCGGTCGAGAACCCGCATGCAATACGACGTCGTGCAGCACAGATTCGATTTTCTGCCAATGGATGGGCCGATATTATGGGAGATCACCTCATCGGACCTTACCTGTTACCGTGTCGTCTAACCGGAGATAACTACTTGCTCTTTCTGCAGCAAGTATTGCCACAACTTTTGAGAGATGGACAGATTTCTGCATCGACGCAACAGACAATGTGGTTCCAACACGATGGAGCCCCTGCCCATTATACCGGAGCTGTTCGTAACTACCTGGATGTCACATTTGGTCAACAGTGGATCGGACGTGGTGGTCCCATGCATTGGCCTGTTCGGTCACCCGACCTATCATGTCTTGATTTTTATTTCTGGTGTCATATGAAATCGCTAGTTTATGACACCCTTGTTGACAATGCTGAGGAGCTGGTTGCAAGAATCGCAGTAGCTGCCGGAGAAATTCGAAATTCGCCTGGAGTATTCCAGAATGTTCGGATGTCCATGCGTCGGAGATGTGAGGCGTGCATTGTAGCCCGTGGAAGCAACTTCGAACACTTACTTTAATCCATGTACCATTTGCTACTTTTCATGTATTATTAAAACGATTTCTCACTTACGGTCTCTTTTCTTTATGGTGCTTCTGTGTACAACACCGCTTCAGGAAAGCATTTCCGACCCCACATTGCTATATGATTTCGAGTTGTCAGGATGTACCCTACCCCTCTCAGAAGTTCTGAAACGTTTAACTGAAACACCCTGTATAATAAATAAGTATAATAAATGCTGCTAAGACACCGCTTCTTGATATTGATTACTGATACATTTATATATATATATAAAAAAAAATCTAAGAATCTTCACTTAAAGTAAAATCAGGTCAGAAGGGTAATTTAATTATATCGGCCTTTTATTAATTACTAGCAAGCTACGCCCGCTACGCTGGTCAATTTCTTTTAACGAACCTTTAATCAAACAAAATATTGACATTTCATAAATAACTTTTATATTTTAACAGCATAATAAGGCTACTATAATTTGTGACTCGTGCTATAGCCAATATACACGTCAGGATACGTCGCCCTTATCATTATCTTTCTACGCATGAAGGTTTCGCTATGGTACTCCATTGGAAAATTTGGTAATTTTTGAAATTCAATATTTTTAAAACGGCATAATCATTAGATTTCAAATTTATATCAAGAGAAATACAACTTTTTACCTTTCAAACGCAGTTTGTCTATTAATTTTCTGACAAATACTTTTTGAGCTATCATTTTTTTCAGTAACTTCAAATGTTTCATTTTCCGAGATTAATCTGTTGCAACATTTAGCGAAAAACCCAGTCGTCAGCAACGCATAGTTTCTTATTAAAGAGGCTGTTGGAGCAGGGATTGTCACCACCAATTTGCCACCATCACTTTTGAAATCCGGTTCCGTGGTTCCAGAGATTCCATAGAAATTGTAATTTAGAATGACTTCAGAACGCTTTTCGCTCATTTCACCCATATAAATTTCAATTTTTTTAAAATTTATTCTTAGAGAGCATTTCATCTTATAAGTAACTACAATGCTAAATTTCAAATTTCTTGCCCTTTCAGTATAAAAAAGTCGCAATTTTCGAACATTTTTCGATCCTGCACCCCATTGATGTTAGTGGCACCGACATAAAATATAGCCTATGTTGAGTAGGGATTGTCCCCATCAATTTCCCACCATTACTTTTGAAATCGGTTCTGTAGTTCCAGAGATTTCATAGAAATTGTAATTTAGACTGTTTTTAGAACGCTTTTCGCTCATTTCACCCTTTTAAATTTAAATTTCTTTTTTATTTTGTTCTTAGAGAGCATTTACATCTTATAAGTAACTACAATGACAAATTTCAAATTTCTAGCTCCTTCAGTATGAAAAATAAAAATAAAACTGCCCAGTTAAACTGAGGGCATTGAGTTCACAGGCTATTCACACTAATTGTATATTATACTCTTATTTCAAAGAATTTGAAGTAAGCCCATCGAAAAATAAAGAAATAAAAAATATATTAAGGGGGGTGTCATCCCCCCGTTACCCCCCTCATACTTAATTAAGGAACCCCTTAAACTAATCAGGTAAATCTCTAATTACAATGAATATATATACAAAATTTGAAGAAAATCGGATAATTCTGCTTGAAAAACCCATTTATATAAATTAAGGCGGGATTAGCCCCCTCCGTTCCCCCCCTTTATACTTAACCAATCAATCCCGAAAACTAATCAGGGAAGCGTCTTAACCCAATGAACCTATAAACAAATTTTGAAGCAAATGGGATAATTCTGCATGAAAAACCCATTTATATAAATTAAGGGGGGGATTAGCCCCCCCCCCCGACACCCCCCCTTTATACTTAAACAATCAATCCCGAAAACTAATCAGGGAAGTGCCTTAACACAGTGAACCTATAAACAAAATTTGAAGGAAAACGGAATAATTCTGCATGAAAAACCCATTTATATAAAATAAGGGGGGATTAACCCTCCGTTCCCCCCTTTATACTTAACCAATCAATCCCGAAAACTAATCAGGGATGCGCCTTAACACAGTGAACCTATAAATAAAATTTGAAGGAAATGGAATAACTCTGCATGAAAAACCCATTTATATAAATTAAGTGGGGTATTAGCCCACCGTTCCCCCCTTTTATACTTAATCAATCTATCCCGAAAACTAATCAGGAAAGCGTCTTAACCCAATGAACCTATAAACAAAATTTGAAGGAAAACGGAATAATTCTGCATGAAAAACCCATTTATATAAAATAAGGGGGGATATGCCCCCCGTTCCCTCCTTTTTACTTAACCAATCAATCCCGAAAACTAATCAGGGAAACGCCTTAACACAGTGAACCTATAAACAAAATTTGAAGGAAAACGGATATTTCTATGAAGAGTTATCTCGTTACGTACATACATATGTACATACATACAGAACCGGCGGGCACATAAGCTCTCAGGCTTTGATAGCCTGTGAGCTAAAAAGGAAGATCTATTGATTATTATTCTTGCCATTTTTTTCAAAATGTAACAAGAAGGGGAATTTATTTTAGGAACGTTTACCATAATTTTCGGAGAACTATTCATTTCTAAAGTTTATTATTGGTTCTTTGCGTAATGGTGTTTGAAACTAAGGAAAAGTTTCTAGAAACCATGAGTAAGACTGAAATTCTACGGTGCTGTAATAAAATTTCGTAATTTTTTTCAGAATTTTTCACCGTGTATTTCAATATTTTATTTAAAATTTATGCATTTTTTTTAATCGGAAATCGATAAAATATAGCAAGACACATGTCATAAAATATATCATGAATTACGATTTGGAATTTTTTTTGTTAGTCAGTTTTACTACCTTTCGATTTAGCGTTGTATTAACTAACATTAAAACTACCAGTAAAGTTTTTGTCTTATGCAGTTCTCAAACAAATACCTCAATTCTATCAAAAATTCTATTCTATTTCCTTGACATTTTAGTATATCGTCACACTTGTGCATATATTCCCATTCTATAACGTAGTATCAGTATTTTTCATGCTATGAAAAGAGTAGAATTCTTAAAATATGAATGCCTTGACTTATTATAGGATACTGCATTTCCTGATATATTTTTTTAATAGAGGAATACTCATAATTAATTTCCAAGTATTCTGCTTGAAAGAAAGCCTCTTTTCATCCAAAAATCTTTGCAAATATCTGATATTTATTATCCAAAAATCCATTATCCGCTTAATATAAGAAAACTTACACAAAATAGAAAAAATATACTGTCAAAATTGGGCATTAGTGTTGACAATTTTAGATTTTGGTAAAATTTCGATATAAAGACAAACTTTTTTTTAAATTGTAAGAAAGCATACTTTTTAGTTGAATGGAGGAGAATGAAATCCAAGTGTTTTTTCGAGGGTGATGAGACAATTTGTTGAATAAAATGTATCTCTCTCTCTTTTTTCCTTCAGTGACTGTACATAAGTGTGATGCTGAGGATTACACAGATCAGCATCTATGTGTTACGATATGACGAAAGCTATGAAAATGAGATCTTAACGGGGTTGAAGTCCGCCTGCATAAGAATTTCCACGCCAGAATATTTAAAAGCTCCATTCCTACACAGGAAAAATCAAAGAAATATCATCCTATCGGATATTTCTGTGACTAGAAGTATACAAGGATTTAGGAACAGCACTCGCCCTGATGAATTCCAAGAAACCACCATGAGAAAACTTTAACCTCACTTGGCCGTGCAAGGGCAACTTTGTGGTAAAAAGGAGAGTAAAGTGAAACACAATGGAAAGTGTTATTAACCCAGAGACCCTTACACACAGAAGGAGAGTTGATGGAGAGAACTCCCATCTGAGACTCGCAAAATAGGGTGAAGAAAAAAGAGAAATGGAAGACACGTTTTTTAGTTAGTTAGTTATTTTATCTTCGAGATACAAGCTTTCTGGATAAAAGTCTCTCAAGGGTAGAGAAGTTTGTAGCAGCTGCAGTTGCTGAATAGCTCATTAAGTACGGGTAGGACTTTTAAAAATATTTAGTTCACCGAGAACCTGTATGAAGAATTCTGATTTTTTGAGAATATTGCTCCCTGCTATCAATATGTTTCATGAGAAAAAATGATTAATTATTCTCTGTTCCATCTGGCCAAGTTTGCAGTTTCTTGCTATTGAAACTTAGCTTAACTTCATCATTGAGATCTTTGCAGCACCCAGGTCGCTGAATTCAGAAAGGGCATTTTACTTACTGAACCCTTTCGAGCCAAGTAGTGCGCCCAGACCGCACTAGTTTATTTCAGAATTCTAACATTACTTCAACAGCTCTTTTGAGTGATCTCTTGTCACCATTGAATAGATCATATAATGATAGATTTTCTTAGAGAATGAGTAATAAAATTTTGTAGTGTTTTGATCTCAAAAGAATAACTTATTTACAACGTTATCTAGCGCACTGATTAACTACTTGCTCAGCTATAAGAGATGCATACTTGCACAGCTGAAGTACTTTTTTTTTGTCTATTAGTCGCAAACTAGCCCAATAATTTATAAATTTAGTTGAGATTATTTTTATTGTTTTTATTTAAATGTTAATAATATTCGTTTGTTAAATATATTTAATCTGTGTATGTCCAGTTGAAGTGCCCATTAAATATTCGACACGGGAAACATTAGTCCGCGTAGACAAGAGCAAACAATGGCTATTTTGTCTTCTGTTGAAGGCAATCTATCAGATCATCTTAAAAAAATCCGATTTAGAACCCATTTACCAATAGTATATAAGAGCTTTATAGATATACTATATTACTTTTTCCAAAAATTAAAATTGACTATAATGTTCACATTGATCCACAAGTCTATACTTTTTGCTACTTGAATGCTGCTATCTATAAGTATATAATGCATCGTTTAAAAGAAATTTTTAAAACAGCAACAGAGTTTGTTTTTAAAAATAATATTTTAAAAGTGTATAATTCAAATTTTACAACAGTTGTAGAAAAATTGGAAAACGAAATGACAGTGCTTACGATTGTTAATTTCGTAAACTGTAATTTAAAACTACCGTTTATATTACAGATTTTAAACTTCTTGATGGAAATTAAGAAAATTTTAATTTACAGAGTTACATATTGGTTTCAATTTCAAGGAAAAACGTTATTTTAGTTAAGAAAAACACTCCGATCATGCAAAGAAACCATTTTTTAGCAGACTGTTGCGTTTCGAATTATGATGATGGAAGATTTCTCAGTAACTATGTCATTTGTCCATAAAATTGTTGTTAAACCCTTTCTATGTAGTGAATCACAGTCATGGAAAATATATTTATCTTTACATGTACTGAACGAGTTTTAGTGGTTTTGCTTACATTGTTAGGCAGATAATTTTGTGTGGAATCGTTTAGCATATTGAACATCATAATATGTTTTATTTCACATTCATCAGTTGATTACAAGTGAATTCAGAAGCCTCTTAGTACTATAATTTTAGTTGTAACCATCTTGTAATTGTCTTATATTCTTGACATCACTTCGTAAATTTCGCACACACGTGAAATTCTAAGACATGTAAAAGTTTCGCAGATGCATTTGATAATGACATTTTTGCATATGTAGTAAGATATTCGTCAATTCGCATATAATTTAAGAGTAATTTTCAAAGTATTAATATTTAAGAACAGGTTCCAGCTACAGCTCTAGACGAATTTCTCAAATTCTACTATCTTCAGAAAAGGCGTACGCAAAGAAATCTAAATACAGCATATCAGTCTAATTATAGTTTGTATATTATTACCATAGAATTTCTTCTGAATACTATTTTGAATTAAACCTACCATTATTGCTGGAAAAAATAATTTTCCTTTCATGTAACTAAAAATCACCTTTAAATGTGTAGCGTTACGTTTCACTTATTGGCCTTTTTGACACTAATAATATGTTCAAATTAATTCATTTACTACTACAATACATCTTACTAATAAACTTTTAAACTAAAATGTATAATAACTTAAATAATAAAAATACGAAAAGAAAACATTCTTTTAAAATTACCCAAAAGACATGTTTATTTACTACAGTTCCATGGAACATTTTTTCTGTTGCCATAACAACTAGTTAAATTAAAATTCAGTAAAAAAAATAACGAGTTTCTTATGACAATAGATGCTACAAATGCATTGCGCATTTAATACGCTTTTTAATAATTAATGGCTTAATAAATTTTAACAAAATGGTATTAATTTTCTAAAATTTATTCACCTTCCAACAACTGAGAAACAAGTTCATCGTGTATAATTTATTGCATTGAAGCAGAGAATACGATAGCTAAAGTATCATTCCTCATAAATCTTTAATAGCCTCTGCATTAATACAACATTAAATTGTAATTCATCAATTGACATCGTAAACAAAAGAAATGCAAAAGGTCATATTGTAGTAATCAAATGCGTAACTTAGTTTGTAGTTAAGATTTAAATAATGTCAATAATACCATATCTCTCTCTTTTGTTATGTATTGCTGTGTTTTGCGAAAATAACTGAAATTTGTTATAAATTTGTTTCTGTTTCAAATGGTGTAACATACAGTTTTACATGTATTGAAAAATATTGTTATTTTTATTATTTAAAATATAAAGACAGAAACCGATTTCCATAATTCCATAACTTTAATATGCAAAAATAGAATTCATTACATTTCATAAAAAATAATAATAAACGTAATATTTATCTATTTATATATGGCGTATTTCATTTTAATAATAACAATTGAATATCTGATTAATTTATGAATTATATTTCAATGTACTAAAATCTATAAAATTGAAAACTTTTTTTTTCTTTTTTATATATTTTAGTTTAGTAACAACAGGCCGTATTTTATGATTATGTTAATTACGGATCTTATGTTTAATCTTCCGTAATCGGGTCTATAGCGAAACGGCGTATTTGAGAACATGTGATGTGGTTCAAAAATGTTTTTTTAGAATCTCTTGTGGTACTAAAGAGCACTGTAGCCATGATAGTAATCCTGCGAAATGGAACTATTTACGAACGATTAATAGAAAAAAAAAAAAAAAAAAAGAAACGTACTTTTAAAAAATTTACTATGGGAAATAAAATTCCAACTATGACAACTCATTTGTCAGTAGCTACTTTTCACTATTGTACTAGCAAACAAATATTTATTGTATAAATAGATTTTTTTTTTTAATCATGCTTGGAAATTTATTTAAAGTGCCATAAAAAGTTACTTAATTTTGCTGCAGTTTTCAAACAAATTGCACTCGACATTACATTTTTTTTTTTTTTTTTTTTTTTTTTTTTTTTGCCGAAAACAAAAAATAGAAATTGATTAAATAGGGCTATAATACAAAATTTACAAACATAATTAAAAATAAATATAAAAAACAAATGAGTATTAGCGAATATAAATGCACAATAAAGAAAAATAATAAGAAAATTGCTATAATACAAAATTTACAATAGTGGATTTTACTAACCCCTTTCTCAGCCAATCAGAGAAAGGGAAGGCATCCAATGAAATTTACCGAAAAGTAGCTCTCTCGGACTTCCGATTTTTTGAATTTATGGAGATGATAGAAAATTTCGAGTGAAAGAAATAGAACTCGGCTGCTTAAAAACCGTTTATATACTTCCGTTTTCCATTTTTTTTTTTTTTTTTGGTAAACGCAGACAATCTTTTAGAAAATACTGTTAAAGTCGGCGTTTTGAACCGAAATCCTCATGTGGAAGTCCGAGAATGAGGAAAAATTTATCGTCACGGGGCAATAAATAGCTTATAATGTGATAAGTAATTCATTTATAAAGAATGGAAAACGCTATTCGATTCCATATTGCTTCACTATTCAAGTCTATCAATTTATGCCTTTACGTTTAAAAATGTGTCAGAAAATATGCCAGAAAAAGTCGGGTTGTTGAGCAGGAAATTTGAGAACCACCTTCAGTAATTTTCTAAAAACGCAAAGGTCTGTGATGATGTTTTTTCCCATTTCCTTTTTTATATCGAATAACTTTCTTTATCAAGAATAAAAATTCTATGCAATTGCGATGAATCTCAAATAAAACACCTTGGAACTTTTGATATTTATTAAAAAGAGAATGTATTTCATAGATTTTTTTTGTCTTGAAAATATATACTATCATTATTTATTAATTTAGAAATACGAATTTGGATAAAACTAAACAAAACATCGTGATTTTTTTATATCTTATTTAAAAAAGAACGTATTTTATAGATTTCATTTATCTTGAGAGTGTAAACTATGAATAGTATTAATTTAGAAATAACAACGTGTGTAATACTGAAGAAAACACCGTGAAACTTTTTATACCATATTAAAAAAAGAATGTATTTTCTAGAAAAAAATGTTGAATTTGTTTGTCATGAAATCATATTTTATTAATTATATTTATTTAGAAGTAAGAACTTGGATGTAACTAAAACAAAACACTGTGGAAATTTTTATATCTTAGAAAAAAAGAATGTATTTTATAGGAAAAAATTATTTATTTTATTTTTTGTCTTAGAAAAATACATTATTAATTGTACTAATTTAAAAATAAGAACTTGGATAAAACTAAAGAAAACACCTTGAAAATTTTTATATCTTATTGAAAAAACAATGTATTTTATAGAATTTTATTTTTTTATTTTTTATCTAGGTAACATATCTTATTAAATGCATTCATTTAGAAGTAAAAACTTTTTAAAACAAAGTAAGAATTAGTATAATGTCTTGTCCTTAAAATTTGCAACATATAGAATTGCTTTAAGATCATATTAAATAGTTTTAAGCACATTTATGCGAAATAACTTGAATTTAATTATGACATATAGCTACCTAATTCAGAATATGGATAATTATGGTGATTAAGATCTTTAATCACTAAATGTAAGTTCATTAAAATAGAACTAAAATGTAATACGTAAATAGCAACATGAAGATAGAGTGTATATATATATAGCTTGATACTATAATTTCTAATATGCAAAATACATTAGGAAAATAATGTGATTACATAATTGTATAATCATAGAAATTAATTGAAATTAACAGAGTATATCAGCATTAAATTCCTAGAGTTTTATTTAATGCTGCTTAAATTAGTCCAATTATAGAGTTATGAGAATCATTAAAATGTAATTACTATAATCTGATAAGAATGACGATTTTCGAAACAAATGCGAAATTCATCGAAAAGTATGTGCAAATGTATTTAAATGAATGGATTTTGAAATTTGCGAAACGTATTGTTAATGAGATTATAAATATATTAGATTCTTTAAAAAATAATACTAATTAAGTATTACTAAAATGTGTACGAACTTTACTAACCATTCCTGATTTTGATTAGTGATAATGGCTTAGATTTTAGTTCAAAATATTTTTAGTAACTCACATTTTCTACTTATGTAAAGAAAAAATATTAGTAAACTATCATCATTTTTATCGTGAGAACATTTTTGGTAAATATCAAATATTGTTTTATTTTTCCTTATTATTGAAAAATTTTAACAGAAATTGCATCAAAATGATTTATTTAACAAATGAAATTGTATTTTTATATATTAATTTATTTTAAACAATATATATACTTAAAACACAAGGCTGTTTTTTTAATCTTCTGCCCTAAGCTTTCTACCGAACCAATTTTTCTAATTATTCTTTTACATCAAAGTTGTTCATTTGTACATGCGCCAACAGTAGCTATTCTTTTAAGGCTGTTCTGAAATCCAAAGAAACTACTTTCTGACAAAATTTTGAATTCATTTTTATTCGGAAACGGATGAAATTGGCAGATGTTTTTATACAGAAACTGTGTAATCGAAATGAGTTTTCCATTTTTTGGTAAAGGCAAAAGATCTTTCAGAAAATACTATCAAAATCAACGTTTTGAACCGAATTCCAGAGGCAGCAGAGCGTTAAAGGGGGAAATTGTGTCATCATGTGACACGAATCGCTTATAACTCGATAAGTAATGTTTTTATCAAAAAATGGAAAATTCATTTCAATTCCAAATCGCTTCCATAGTCAGGCCTGCGAATTTTATTCATTTGCGTTTAAAAATGAGTTAGAAGATGGTGTCAGAAATTTTCGCGTTGTTGAGCAGGTCATTTGAGAACCAACTTAATTTTTTTAATTTTTAATACTTTCCAACATAGTTGAAAAGTGTTTACGAATTCGGTTTGTCTGTCTGTCTGTTAGTCTCTCCGTGCTCTAACTCTCGTAAATATATACGGATTGCCATGCAGTTGATATATGTTATTGAGGTTTACTATGGCATGTTCAGTATTTAAAATGTATAGCACTTTAATCGGTGTAGCACTTGTAGATTTTTACAGAGACACTCAAAAGAATTCCTTTAGATTACGGTCTATGGGGTAAAATCCTTTGTGACATATTTTAATGATGTTACACAATTTAAAATATATTGAAATTGAAATATATCACTGAGATGCACTTCAAGAGACTTACTATAGAATATGGTGTGCATTTCACTTTGAGTTCCTTTGTAGGGTCACTCAAAACAATTCTGTTACATTATGGTCTATGGAGAAAAATCATTTGCTGTTTATTTTAATAATGTTTCACTATTTGAAACCTATTTAAACTGATATATATCACTAAGGTGCATTACAAGAGGCTCACTATAGTATGTGTGTAGTATGTATGTAGCCTTAATCCTTTTTAGACATTTTCTTTCGTCGTAGTTCGACGGGTTCCATCTCGTCAGTATTATATTAATTGTTGCTTTATTTAAGGAAATGGGCGTCAAACATATAAGGATACCTTCAATCTAGGAACTTATAAGTATTAAGGAGAAGTAAACTATATAAACAAATATTAATGAGAGAGAAGGTTTAAAATAAATTCTTCTTTTGAACATAGGTTTACAAAATAAAATCAACCTGAAATATATAAAAATGCCAGAAGAATTTTTGATAATAAGACAAAAAGCTTAATATTAAGATGAAGAACGGAATTTGTGACCTAAACATTATATAAAAGAAAATTATTCGTTTAAACGAAATGAGCATGTCTATTGATATCAGACCATGCACGTTCGTTCTGTCAGACTGTATACAGTCGTAAAATTTCAGTACAGGCTAATTTTGGAATAACTATTATTTGAAATTAAATAAAATTTTCTTAAGTTATCCAATAAGGCTAAGCTCCAAAAAAATCGCTTTATTAAAATACAAATATTCAGTGAGTTTACACATTTCTATGACACAAGAGTGGAGGAAGAAGTCAAAAAAGAATATTACAATTTTATTTTATTTTTGATTTTATTAAGCTGAATTTTAATTTTTTTGAAAAATGCAGTGTAGCCTTAATTGATATTAAGAATTCTTTCTACTGACAAAAATGTAAAAAAAAAAAGGTGTTTCTTAATCTTGTAAGAATTCTAGGAAAATATAATACAATCAGGGACGTATATGTTGAATAACCTCTTCCAAGTTACCTACGTACCCGAAAAGTGTTTTTAGGTGTGTTCGTAATTATATAAATACGTAGCACCTATTGTCGTCGCTTAGTCCGTCCGTCCGTCCGTCTGTCTGTCCGTCCGTCCGCATATAACAACGCAAAAACTACCCAACCGATTGGTTTAAAATTTAAGATATATTATCTTTGCAGAATTTTGTCGAGACATTTCAAATTTTATTAAAATCGAATCAAAACTTTAGGAGATATTAATAAAAATATTTATTAAGAAATTTGATTTTTTTTTTAAATCGGTGCTTTTTTGTTATAGGGGCTTCGGAAGTTTCATCGTCAAGCGACCGAGATACTTATTTTATGACAGAAATGAATCTGCAGACGATATCATTCATTTCGCAGAATAAAAAATCATCAAGATCTGAATATTTATATAACTAGCTATAGTACGAACGCACCTCATTTGTCACGTTTGACGTACAATTTCCAACTTGTTTATCTTTAGAAACCTCAGAAACCAATATATGTCAGAAATTAAAAGAAGCATTTATAAAAAACAAAGTTCCTTTCTCTGCCATTGATTTTTAGAAACGTTTCCGAGTAGTTTTTTAGGGTGTATTAATCAGTTTTCTCCATCCGGAATATAGGTTTTTCGGATGCTATCTATTCTCAAGCCAACATTTTCATGTTCAGCGAAGACGTTGCAAACATAATAAATTAACAAAATTGGCATTAACATTAAAATTAACATTATTTTGTTAATCTTGCAAGTATAAATTTAATAATGTAGCTCAAAATGTTTAATTGATATTTGATAGCATCCGAAAAACGAATACTCTGGCTTCAGAAAGCTGCGTACTACGTTATAAAAACTACTCGGAAACGTTTCCGAAATCCGTGAGTGCAACAGAAACTTTGTTTTTATAAATGCTTCTTTAAATATAAAATATATATTGGTTTCTGAGATTTATAATGATAAAGAACCTTTTTTGGAAGAATCGAAACGCGGAGGAGGTTATTGTAGATATGTTACAAGAGGGGTTTCCGAAAAGTAAAGATAAAATGCCGCATACTCATTTAAAAAAAAAAATTATTGATAAAATATTCATTATAAATTACTTACTGGTATCTGCCTTATATTTTGACATATTTGCCGTCATTGTCCAAGCATTTGTTAAGGCTGTGTACAAGCTTTCATATCCCACAGTCATAGAAGTGTTTACTGCCTGTTGTGGAAACCAGATTTCCACTTCTATTTTGATCTCATCATCGTCGTTATGAATTTATGCAATTATTTTAATATGAGACGCCTATTTGCTTGAATCGCTTCCTCCGTTCATTGAAGAAAGGCATCAGAGATCACATTTTCCGGGTTCGTGATGAACATTGGTCTGCCTATATTGTAAGCTCAACACCATTTTGTTACATTTTTTCATTTCATAATGTTCCCATAGACGCACGCAATTTCTTTGTGAATATCTACTGGACGGTCACCTTTTGCATGAAGAAAACGTATGACGGAACGTATTTCACTTTTGCCGGGATTCTGAATTGACGCAGCCAATATGAGCACGTGCTGCACGAAACAGACTCACCGTACAAATAACGAATGACTGCGAGGGAAAGGTAATATGTTCAAGGTTTCCTGTTGTCTGAGGTGTATCTTTACTTTTCGAAAACACCTCGTATTATATTTTCGTAGATAAGAAAACATTTTTTTTCACAATAAAGAAATTAGCACTTAGAACTATAGTTTTCCGAGAACACAACATGTAAAATTTAAAACTTCTTTAGTTCTGCGTTACTTTTTACGGCAGAAAACGTACGAAAAATAATTATTTGTAGTATCTGTTTCAGCGGCGGTTTTGTTTAATTTATATTTTACCAGCCACAGAATTTTCTTTTATTCTAAGTTGTACAGGTAAATTTGTTTTCCAAATATCCATATGAAAAATGTATCTGGGGTTTCGTAGCATCGAAACAAATATTTTGGATCAAAATTGCTTTTGTGTAAATACATTCCGCATAATAATATTTTATTATGAGAACATTAATAATACTTGCGATTTGGCATTTTTTGTTTGTAGAACTACTTTTATAAAAAATGTATTTGTTGTTTGGCGAATTTATTCTCCTTAAAATTGATTAATTATATCATAAGCATGTTATTTTATTTTAAAATGTTAAAATATAGAGGAAAGTTCCATAACTTTTTTTTAATTGGCTCAGCACGTAAATGTAGACTGTTCATTACTTCATTATATTGTTGTTAACTGTTCATAACTACTAAACAAATTTAGCTTGTTCTCCAAACAGCTGGATATTCAATTGGAAAACAGTCGTAGATCTCTGTATATATTAAATGTTTGACATTTCTTTACTATCTACTTTAGACATTAGCTTCATGTTAAATTTTGTGGCAGTTTCGAGCAGTCGCGCATATGTTTTAAATAAACCCAGTCCGTTATTTTATTATTGTAAACATTTCTCAATCAACTTTTGAGTTATCATTAATACATATTTTATTTATACATATCACATTGTTAAGATATTCTCTGTAGATTTTATAAAAGTATCATTTAGATGAGAATATTCAAATTTTTTTGTACTAAATAAGCATACATATGCTAACATTTTAACTGTTGTAAGACAAAGTATTTTTATACATTTTTTATATTTTTATACAAAATATTGGAATGGATTTTTTCGTTGTAGCTACAACAGGACGAATAAAAGATATGTATACCAATTTTTTTAAATGTAGTTTACTCACAACATAATCTTCGCGTACATGAAAATTGTCAGATTTAGGACAAACATATTTTTTGCAAAAATTATAGTATATTACTTTGAAAATCATACTATTTTTTTGACTTATTAAAGTTTTTGGTTCCATTTAAAAAATAATGTAACGCTATTCTGCTCTTCATTCAGAAACTGTGTTTTTCTCTTATAATATTTATAGTAAAAGTAAATGCATATTTAGTACTCATTACTTTAATATCTTAATCAAGCACAATAATTGACTTGTGTTTAAAATAATTGTATTTCCCAACAGTTATGCTTGCAGAAATCATACAATTGAATAATAGTATGCATATTACCAATTTCATTTAAAATTGATTGTAAATTAATTATCCTAACAACGTAAAATTTAGTGAGATGAATTATACGAAACTACTTAATTATATTGACATTAACCAAATTAATTATTAGAATAAAGCTTTTTAAATCTCGACAAAATGTCGAATGGAACACAATCTAATTTTCTCGTTTCTGGTTGGAAATGAAAAATATTTTGAATGTGTCAGGTTAGCTTCAGAAAGTGTCTCCGCATACAGGCGAAGTATAATTAAAACTTTAAAATGGGTATGTGGGTAATTTTTGGAAGTGTTTATAAAGATAATGTTCATTCTTTCCTGAAAAATTAGTTTATCGTTTTTCAAAACATTATTTATATAAATGATTTGAATATTTAAATTCTTCATTTTCAAAACAGTATTAAGCAAATTAAAATTATATATATACGGATGAGGTTATTAATTTACATTTTTAGCCGGTTGCCGTAACACTTAAGTTGTTAGTTAAAAATATATCTTACTTTATAAAGTTCATTACTCAAAGAATTCACCTGTGTTAAATAATAAAAAGGTATTTAGCAAATCCTATTTGAAATCTTATAAAATAATAATATAATGAATATTGCTAGTTACATTTACTATCGATTATATATCGATTGTAGTGAAATGAACTATATAAAACTAATTAAATACATTAACATTAACAAAACTAATCATTATAATATGAGATTTTTTATTTTCACTAAAAGGTCGAGAGGAACAAACACCATATAATTTTATTGATTTCCGCTTTAGAAATGGCATTTTTGTTTTCAGCTTCAGGTCAAATTTCGCGGATTCAAATCTGAAAAAGAAAATGTTTTCAAAGTTTTCAGAACAGCTATCAAAAAGTATCTCTGCGCATTGGAGAAACCTAATTAAAATTTTAAAATTGACATGGGTAAACTATTCTGTATACTTAGCATTTGAAAGGGCTGTTTCAGGAATACATGATAAATCCAGACAGATTATATACCGGCCTCCAGTTCGAAATTTGATGGAAACTTGATTATGTTTAGTCGAAACGTAATTAAAATGATTACTGTAAGGTAAATTAATTTTTATACATAGATGAGGTTGATATTTTAAATTTCCAGTTTTTTGCAGATTCAAATGCATTTTCGTATTATAACAATATAGCATAAAAAATGAATATTATTAAATATAGTTTTATCGCTCTTTAAACAATATACTTTGACTGAAATTAACCTGAGAAAATTTACATACATTTTTTTTGTCGTATTACAGACAAAACCTGTAAAAATAAGGAAAATTTAAGTAACATACATACATATTTTTAGAAAGTAATATATTTGTTCTATTTTATGTTTTAAAAAAAGTTGCACAGACTTAATACAAATTTAAACTGGATTTATGCTTTGTGCTTTTTTCACTCTTACAAAAATCTAAAATAAATTAAACATAAATCTATTTTTTAAATTAAATCAGTTGGTATCAGTTGGTAATTTTTTTTAGTTGTACACGTATTTTAAAACAAATAGGAAAAAGCTAAATTCATTTTTGAACAAATTTAAAAAAACATAACTTTAATACGGTCATTATTCATCGTAACTAACTTGCGTTAAGTATAACTACATTTTGCAATTCTTTAAAATCAGAGCAATCACGTAGACGAATCACATTGGATAGTGACAGTTTCGTGTAAAATTGTTTATAGCTTCATTATCATAACAAAGAAATTATTAATGAGGTAAATTACACAAAACTAACTTATTTTATTAACATAAAAAAAAAACAATTATTTGGATAGAGATTTCTACATGTCGCTATAATATCGAGTGGAACACAATGTACTTTTTACGGCTTTCAGTTGGAAAAAAGAATGTTTTCAAAGTGTCCGGTTAGCGCTCCATACTAGAGAAGAGAATTTAAAATTTAATAATTGGTATGTGTATTTTTTTGTATATTTAATGAAGTTGTAAAAGATACACTTCTATGTATCATCGTCATGGCAATACCTATGAGTACAGATCTGCGATACAAGCGCTCCTGTCTACGCTGTTCAACATTTATGACTCTTACGAGTGTAGTTTTAGGATTTTTCTTATCGGACCAATTGTACGACATTCTTAAATGTTCAAAAATTATAATAATTAAATTAACATTTTTCCGTCGTTTGAAATATTTCTGGTTCCCTTAAAATATTTCTATACAAGGGATACAACAAAAATCTCTATGTATCTAAAAGTTTAGTATTAAGCAGATTTAATTTTTAAATATGTAAATGGTTAATAACTTAAATTGTCGGTTCGATGTAAATGAAATCCAGTTTACTATTATATTTATATGTTAAATAAAAAATTGCTACAAAAATTCATTTCTGCTGGTGTAGTTTAATGTACAGTACCTGCATTACAACATTATCATTTATCATTTCAAATTTGAAAATGTTTCCATATATAAACAATTATTCAAAGATATGGAGAATATACGTATATACTATAATCATACTGGAGCAAATCTTCATTTTGTAAATTTAAATATTCTCTCAGCTGTATTACATTTTCGTCTTTGAATATTTTGGAGAAAATTTCGGAGAGTCTTTTTATTATTAATTAAAAATGTATACATCACTTTGATATGGTTGTAACTAACAACAATTAACACACACACACATATATATATACAGGGTGTTTCACAAAGGACCCCTAACTTTAAAAATTAATAACACGGAAACGGTGATAGATAAAAACATGAAACCAGTGGTATATACTATATTAAAAAAATCGTAAGAATCTTATACATAAATCTCAAAAATTAGTTAAAAATTGCGCCGACAGATGGCGCTGCGATAAATAGGCGTACCACATTAAAAGTGATTCAAAATATGCACCTTTTACACAACAGACATGTCACAAACGAAGAATGAAATTGTCAGTGACTCTCTGCTGTATGTCTGTTGAATTTTCTTGAAAAGCTCACGAATTTTTTTTCCATCTGGGCCTTTTGAGACTTGGAATCGCTTTTTAGGTGCGTTCGTAATTATATAAATACGCAGCACCTATAGTCGTCGTTTGGTCCGTCCGTCTGTCTGTCTGTCTGTCCGTCTGTCTGTCCGTCCGTCTGTCTGTCTGTCCGCATATAACAACGCAAAAACTACCCAACCAAATGGTTTGCAATTTAAAATATATTATCTTTGCAGAATTTTGTCGAGACATTTCAAATTTTATTAAAATCCAATCAAAACTTTAGGAGATATTAATAAAAATATTTATTAAGAAATTTGAATTTTTTTTTTTTAAATCGGTGCTTTTTTGTTATAGGAGCTTCCGATGGATGTTAAATCGTCAAGCGAGCGAGATGCTTATTTTATGACAGAAATTAATCTGCAGACGATATAATTCATTTCACAGAATTAAAAATCATCAAGATCTGAATATTTATATAACTAGCTGATACATATATATCTGAATATTTATATAACTATTTAAGATATTTGTATGAACAGTGTCATAAAATATATACTTAACTAGCTGTTTAACCCGTTCTACGCACGGGATATCATGAATTTAATTCTAAAACGTGCGTCCGAACGCACCTCGTTTGTAACGTTTGACGTACAATTTCCAACTTGTTAAAACTTCTCATTGTGGGAGTAGGACTCAATTAGGACCTCAAGTAGGATTTAATCGGTGGTACTCCAACACTATAAACACACGTTCCTCCACGGTATACATCACTTTCTGAATTATTTTCACTATACGCTAGTAGCGGTCGGATTAAAATGGCGAAATCTTCGACGGCTAGTCTTTCTATGCTTCTGAACTCTCTTTAGAAGGATTCTTAACGCTCTCAGTGCCATCTATCGGTGCAATTTTTAACTAAATTTTGAGATTTATGTATAAGATTCTTACGATTTTTTTAATAAACATACCACTGGTTTCATGTTTTTAGCTATCACCATTTACGGGTTATTGATTTTTAAAGTTAGGGGTCCTTTGTGAAACACCCTGTATATATATATATATATAGTAATAAATCGGTACTTTAATTATTTAAATTTTACAGAAATCATATAATCAAATAGCATAATAAAAACTGCTTTTTTCTTTTAAAATCGATTGTAATTTCATTATTTTATAAACGTAAAGTGATGCGCGATAAGTTGCATTAAACTACTAAACGAATTATCTATATTAACAATTATCAACAAATTAATTATTAGAATTGCGGTTTTAAAATGTCACTAAAATGTCGAGTGGAACCTAATCTAATTTTTTGAAATTCGAATGAAAAAATAAAAGTGTTTTCAAAGTGCCAGACCTTGCATAAATTATCTCAGCGCATTTTGTGGGAATAATTAACATTTCAAAATTAACGTGTGTAGAATATATTTTAATTAAGTTACAAAATAATCATAATACTCAACTATTCATTTCTATTTAAGAACATTTGCTTTGTTTTTCCTAACTACTTTTTAATATATTTATTTTAACTACTACAAAATAAAGGCATTTTAGATGGGGTTTAATAATTTATGTCAATTATGTTAATAATTTATGTTAATAATTATGTTTTGTGGAAATATGAAACACATTTTTCTGTTATAATTACACACACAAAGAGAGAACACATGCAAAATCAAAAAACATGAAAGTAAGTAATATAATTTATAGTGTTATTTCAATAAATTAGTAAATCTTCATTATTATATATTCATACACACACACACATACGCATTTATATATATATATATATATATAGAGAGAGAGAGAGAGAGAGAGAGAATTTTTCTTGTGAGATAAAATCTATATTTTATTAACGAAAAGCAGGTGTAAACGATGCATAATGTGACACGTCAATAATTTGATATTATATGTATTTTTTTTTTTTTGCAACATAACATAAATGCCGTGGAATTAATAAAACTTTCAATAACAAACACAGACTTTCAATAGAAACGATTATATTTTTATATTTTATGTTTGTAATTATATACACTTAATAATACTTTTTAGCCGGATTCCTATTTTAGACCTTATACAATGTTAGAACAAAACAAAAGGAATAAAAAGAAAATGCATTTTTGAAATTAAATTAGCTGATGCGATTTTTTGTCAGTTTGGCACCAATCTTTAAAAATATAGGAGGAAACTAAACACATTTTAGTAAAATTTTAAAAATCCGTTACCTTAACATGTTCATTACAAATAACAACTAATGTTTGCAGTCTCAAGTCGGAAAAAAAAAGTTTTTTTTTTAAAGTATTAGGTTACTTTTCTGAAATTGTCTCTGCGGATCGGAAAAGTGTAATAAAAAGTACAAAATGAACACGTGTAAAATATTCTTTAGCAATGGTTTGAGTGTTGCCATGAATTAATTGTTTCATGGAAAAGAGTTTATCTTCTGTCAATTATAAAGCAAAATCTAGAAAAAGTGTATATGCTTATATAAATGGACTACAGATAGTGTTTAGAAAATTTAATAACATAAATTGCCGGATTATTTGAGATTTCATTTGAATTTCATTTTTAAAGTATTAGGTTACTTTTCTGAAATTGTCTCTGCGGATTGGAAAAGTGTAATAAAAAGTACAAAATCAACACGTGTAAAATATTCTTTAGCAATGGTTTGAGTGTTGCCATGAATTAATTGTTTCATGGAAAAGAGTTTATCTTCTGTCAATTATAAAGCAAAATCTAGAAAAAGTGTATATGCTTATATAAATGGACTACAGATAGTGTTTAGAAAATTTAATAACATAAATTGCTGGTTTATTTGAGAGTTCATTTGAATTTCAATTTTCGATTATTCTTATATCAAATACAAACTTTTACTAAACCAAATAGGAACATTGTTAAGTACAGTTTATAGTACAATTTAAAGTACATATAAAGTGCGGTAGGTATTAAATAAACTTCCTGAGTACAAATTTGGATATGGTCATATAAACTAAACAAACAAGGATCATATAACATATGAAGAAAACTTTTTATGAATTTAAATTTTCTCTAAGCTTTTCTCAAATTTGAATGTTCCTTCTTTGGATATAGTATAGTACTTATTTATTAAAAATCTATTTTTATTATTATTTAAAAATATATCTAAGGGCATCATTCAAAATAAACTTATTTTAAATAAAACAGTATTTTACAATTCTTTTATTTTGCAGCAATTTATACAAATAAACATAACGAATATATTACGATTTTCCTTTAAAATCTATTGTAACGTCATTCACTTAACAACGTAAATTCTACTGAAATCAGTTATGTGAAACTACTTAACTATGAGCGCGTCCAGTAGATCTAACCAAAGTGACCAATGTGACCGGTTACTTACCGGGGCGGTAAGCGACCGGTTTCTAACCAGTGGCGCAGCCAGAATTTGGTTCTAGGGAGGGTTTTGAGTTTCTGATAAAGGTGGTCGCCGGTTATATGAATCACTGGTTAATGGAATCAGTCTTTTAAATGAATGAAATCATAATGCTTTTCTCCGCAATTAAGTTGGTTATGATTCATTTAAACAACATTAGAGTTACAAACTATAAAATGCACCAATGAAATAACACAAAACTAGATTAGATTTATAAAGTGTTTAAAAATGATGAGGGGCAAACTTTAAGATGGAAGAGTACAGTACAGCAAATAATTTTATATACAGTACAGTCGCTGAGTTTCACACGAAAAGTTACTTGTCAATCATATTTGACGTAATAGTAGACAATTTTAAAGCATTAAAATAAAGTATTCTGAACAACGCGAAACTTTCCGATTCATTTTCAAAAATGAAAACATATGCAGGCATGATAATTCAAGTGATTTGTTATCGAACAGTTTTTCATTATAAATGAATTACATATTGAATTATAAGCTATTGTTGTCTCAAAATTACTGACTCTTAATGTCTTGGAATTATTCTACGAATTATTTTTCATTGTTTGCCTTCAATAATTGAATTCAGTTGGAAATGAAAAATGTTGACTCTCACTATGATTCGTCTTACCTAAAGCAAAGATCGTATACAAAGTTTAATCTTAGCATTGTGCCAAGCGCGCTTCAAAAGGAGGTTACAAAGTAGCAACACTGTTTTGATCCATGCCGTTGTTTTCTAGATGGGTTTTTAATTAATATCTCAGATAATTACAGACACATTGAAAATTATTACCAACAATCCTTAGATGATTCTGCGTCGATAACCCTCAACTCCCCGCTGAGCACCAGAAAAATAAGACACATGAGTGATCTTATAATAGTTCAGTTTTTACTTTTTAAGTATGGAACCTTAATAATGGTGTCAAAATTCTGGTAACCATCTCCTCTCTAACATTGGCTATATTTTATACAACAATTTCCAAACAATTTTTTGGTACAACAATTTCCAAAGGGGTGTAAGAACAAAAAACATTCTAAAATTGCGGTTTCTACGATATTGTTGATTCTAGCAATTTGAAATTTAATCTCGCGGTTACTTTAAAAAGATGTAAATACTCACTAAAAATGGTTTCTAAAAGTTCGAAATTTAAAAAGGGGAAAGGAGCAGTAAACGTTCTAAATTACCATTTATTTGTGCAGTTAGGGCTGTATGGAGAATTTCGCTGTCAAAATCGGAGATGAAAGTGATCGTAATTTTTGAGGCATTTACGTTCATCGAAATAACCCTAGGTTCCCCTCCTGATAGGAAACAGTCCACAGCAAACAAAAAATCAGTACAATCAAAGACGCATAATCACGTGAAAACTTTTCTTTATTTTCGGACACATCGACACATCTGGAAAGGGCGAGGGTGGTCCTCTTTACGCCTCTAAATAATCGACTTTCTTGTTCAACAGTTAGAGAAGATCTGATCTAATTTTTCAGATACATTTTCACCAACACATAACTGAAAATATGCCAAACACTACATTTTCTCACCAGGCACTCGTGTGTTTTTTTTTTTTTTTTTTTTTTTTTTTTTTTGAGAAAGCCAGACATGTGTTAGCAGCGAACACAAAAATGTTGATATTGCATATCTCATGCAGGAATCAATTTATGAAAACGGCACCTGCATTTAACACAAGATACGAAGAAAGACAAAACAGCATATGTTAAAGTCATCTGCAGTACATTAAAATAACGAATTGAAACCACAGAGAAAGATCTGGGAAAATTTTTAGCTAGGAAGAAATGATTACTTTCGAGATTAAAGAATAAAAAGATTTTGAATGCAGACATTAATTCACATAGAGAAACTTTAAGATAGAAAAATTAAATTTTAGAATAAAACATAAAATATATATGATTCTATATCATAGGCTGGAAACATGAAATTTGGCATAGTTGTTACTTTAGAGACTTAAATGCTAGCCCAGAACAGTTAGCAGGAGCAAAAACATGTTCTAAAATTGCGATACAGTTGGTATAGAAGCTTGGAATTTGGCATGGTGGATACACTTTTACACATGGTGGGTGCACTTTTGGGATATAAATGCTCTCTAAGAACGATTTCTAAACAAATTCTAAATTTAAAAGGATGAAATGGGCGGAAAACGGTCTGAAAATGATCTAAAAACAATTAATTAGGAATTGTTTGTGCTAGATATGTGAAATTTGGCACGGCTGTTACTCTTGAAATATAAATGATCATCCGGAACAGTTTTCTAAAATTTAGAAATGTAAAAGGTTGCAAGAACAAAAAAGTTCTAAAATTGCGATTTGTGTGATACAGTTGGTATAAATGCTTGGTGTTTGACATAGTGGTTACTTTTAAGATATAAACACTCGTTCAAAACGGTTTTTAAAAAATTCAAAATTTTAAAAAGTGAAATGAGAAAAAAACGTTCTAAAAATGTTCTAAATCATAATATATTTAGAACTTTTAGGGCTAGACTCTTGAAATTTTATATGATGGTACTTAAGAAACGTAAATGCTCGCCCAGAATTTATTTTTTCAATTCGAAATTTAAAAGAATGCAAGAGTAAGAAGCATTCTAAAATTGTGATTTATGTGATACAATTGGTATGGAAACTTGGAATTTGGCATGATGATTACTTTTATGTAGTAAATGCTTCATTAGAACATTTTTTTTTTAATTCAAAATTTAAAAGGATGAAATATGCGCTTTCACAGTTTTAAGTAGAATTCTCGCCGTTTAATTGAATCACATTGTTGGATAGAATTTGATTTAACAAAGCGGCGGATTCCGCTAAGGCGGAATTTTGATTCATATAAGCGGTAATTAGTAATTTTTTTAGCTCTGGGGGGTGTTTTAACCCACAAACCCCCCCCCTTGGCTGCGCCACTGTTTCTAACCGGTCGACAGATCTACTGAACGAAAATGGTATTATTTACTTGTAGCGCCATCTGTATTACATCATCGTAATTACGTCTGTATCGTAAATGTTCAAGTAACCGTGATCAAGATCACGTGACCCAACTAACCGAGATTTTTCTTCGGTTAGTTCGGTCCCTTACCGGTCACTTCGGTTTGCTTCGGTTACTTCCTCTGAACGACGTTGGTTGCGTATCGGTTAGCAGCACTGAACGCTTTGGTAACTAACCAACCTTACCGGTTACGTACCGGTGACAGTACTGGACGCGCTCTATATTAGCATTAACCAAATTAATCGTAAGTTTTTTAGCTTCACCAAAATGCCCAGTCGGACACAATCTAATTTTCTCGGTTTCCAGTTAAAAGAGAAACAATGTTTTGAAAGTATCAGATTAGCTAGCTTTTAGAAAGTATCTCTGCACACCGTAACTAAAATTTTAAAATAGACATGCGTGTAACTTTCCGTAATTTTAATGGAGTTGCATAGAATAAAATTCACTGTTTGTTTTAAACCCGTTTATCTTTTTTTTTTTTCAATATATTCACATTTTTTTCTTAAAAGGTTTATTTACTATAAAATAAATTTTATTCTAATAATTTATAAATAATATTCTTAAAAGGACAAATATTTTTATTTAAACGCGTATTTTATTCAACTATATTTTTAGACCTTTATGATTCTAGTTTTGCATATATTTCCTTGTAATACGTATTAAAATATTTAGAAAACAGCATTTAAATAAATTTGTATTTTAGGATTGAAATATATATTTTTTAAAAATCTGACTTAAATAATTTTCATACAGGGTAACTCCGGGAGATTCGCCGCATCATGCACCCAGAAAAAAGTTTTGTTGAATCAACAAAAATTTGGTTGACCCAACAAAACTTTTTGTTTAAATATAGGTCAATGGAAATTTTATTTGAATCAACAAAAAACATTTTTTTTGCAATTCCAAAAAACATTTTTGTATCGTCAGCAAAAAATGTTTTGTTAATTCAAGTAAAATGGTTCAATTTTACTTGAATTTTGCTAAAACAACTAAATGTGCTCAACAAAACATGTTTTGTAGTTTTAATCAATTCCTTTTTCTGGGTGTGGATAGAAGCCGCACCTATTGTATTTCTTGCAATTATCTATAGATAAAAGTCAGACGCGCAGTATAGGTGCGAAATGAGATTACTTTAACCAGTGTATAGCGTGAATCCAATTTCAATGTTTACTTGCAGCTGTACAATTTTTATTTTGAGGTAAGGCATTATTTCACTATTCAAACTTCTAAGCACATTATGCTTAAATACTTTTCATACGCAAATTACTAAATGCATGCACTATTTCGAAGTCAAAACTAAGTGTAACGTCTGTACGCCATTTTCCTTTGTGAAGGCAGGCAACTGTGATGTGCGACGTCTGTACCGTACAAAAAGGTGATATATACCCCACTGCTCATCCGGTATACATGCCGCGCATTCTTTTGTGAGGGATGCCGCGATTTTGACGAATGTTTAAACAGTATGAAGTTTACTATACCTAAGGATAAAAAGTTAAAAATAAAAAGTAAGAAGGCAAAGAAAGATGCATGTCAAGATGATAATAATGAAAAGTTGGATCACACATGCGACGAAGACTTTCTTTGCAAGGAATGTGTAGAAAACTACTCCAAATCAAAGAGGAAGTTTGACTGGCTTCGTTGCATCATATGTCAAATGTGGTTAGATGAGGACTGTACTATTTTCGACACTTTTTGTGTAGAATGCTGTCGAAAGAACAGGCCCATTAACAAATAAAGAATGTAAACACTATTTTACTTTTTTCTTCTCCCTCTCTAATAAACTGATGTTGCGTTGTTGCTGAAATAACAATTAAAATCCAATCTCCGAAAAATAAGTAGATAAATTTAGTAGTGAACAAAGTAGGCAGACTAATATTGATATGAACCTACTAGTACGTTTCATCGTACTCATTTAGTTTCTGTTTGTTCTTACATAATTAATTATAGTCCAGATATGAATATTTGTTTGAATATTTTTTTATTTATAATTCCGTTCTGTTCTTATGGAAAGTGCGGCATAACTCCCGCACATGTGCGGCATCTCACCCTGAATGTACGGGAAACGCGCCGCAGTTTAATATCTTAGAAAAGTTTAAAAAATATATATTAATTATTTTTTGTCGCAGTACACATGTTGTATATTTAACATTAAATAGCACAGCATGATTTTTTTCAATTTATGCGCAATTATGTACAATTTTATACACAAATTTAAAGAAATATGCAGCATCTCACTCGGAATTACTCTATCGTTTGCTATTTTTATTGTCGTAAATCGGTTAAATTATTTCAAATTAATAAACGAATGTATTAATATTAAATAAGTGTCATGCATTTTTCTTTTGCTGTTAAGTAATAAATTATAATACATTCAGATACATTTAATTACACCTAAAATTAGATTTATAATTTCAGCCTTATTATGTTTTTTCTCCTTAGAGCAACTTAAGAAGCGTTACAAGTGAATGCAATTCACACTTTAGTTTATAAGTGCCCATTGTATATTTTTAGTTGTACAAAGAGAATTTTTCTGAAAGGGACAGATAGAATAAGATCTTTAATTGATTGGCCTAATTTTTAAAAATAGACTAATACCATCATATTTTTCACAATGACGGGTAACAACAAAATCCGCATAATTTAAATATGTAAATGCTTTTTGCACAAACTCAATCAGTAAGAGTTTACATTTTAAATGAATCATACATATTCAATAGATTCTATCATCAACAAATTTTGTTGAATTTTTGAAAATACTTGTTTAACTTTCTGTAAAAATTAATGTAAAGAAGAATTGAATTAAAAGAAAAATAATTCGCTTAAAATATTTTGGAGTAAGCTGTTTGACGCGTATTTTTATGTATTTAAATGCACTTTTACGATTAGGTAAAATCATGTGTTACTTTAATACGGTCCTCACTCACAATTAAAAGCTAAGCAGAGCGAAATTTTTCTCTTATTATAATTGCAACAATCATATAATAGAATACCTTAATGAATGTTGACATTTTCTTTTAAATCGGTTGTAACTTCATTATCTTAACAAAGAAAATTTCAATGAGATGAATCGAATGAACTAATTAATTTCCTTACCATTAACCAAATTAATCATTAGAATAGAGATTTTTAAATTTCTCCTAGAATGTCGAGTGGAACACAATATAATTTTATTCGCTTCCACTTTGGAAAGGAAATGTTTTCAACGTGTCAGATAAGGTTTCAGAAATTGTCTTTGCGCATTGGAGAAGTGTAATTAAAATTTCAAAATTGACATGTGTGAAATATTCCTTAGCCTTAATTAAGTAAAAGAGTAAGGTTCATTACTTGACGGAAAGACGGCTTTTCTTCTTTTGGAATATTTTAAAAATTATCTTTTAAAAGAGTATACTTAGTGTAAATTAAAGTTAATTTCTAAATATAGTTGAGGTTCAAAATTTAATTTAACCGTTGACAAAAATTCATATGCATTTTTCTGCTATATATTTGTATCAAATGTAAGAAATTCTAAATCTGAAGAAATAAGATAATTGATAAACATATTTGTATAAATTTATAATTTAAATTTCGAAAACGTTAAATAAATAAGTGTAAAAAAGGTATGCTAATTAAGTAAGTTTTAATTTTATGATTAAAAAATTCAGCATTTTAGGGTTGATTGAGACTTAAATTATTATTTTGTATTAATGAACTCCAATTTGTTATATTAAATCCTAGTTTGAGTTTTTTTCGCATGGCATAGAGCAGTTAAAATATTTAAAATCCAAACTTGGAAGGATATGAGTTAATATTTTAGAAACTAATTACCTTTGTAGTATTTTCTAATGTCCGTTTTAGATAAATTTTGTAACATTTCTGATCATATTTTTATTTCTGGATTTACCATACTTTTTGTTAAAACAAATTAAAAAACAGTATATCTAAATGTAATTTATACATTAGATTAATCTCCACCTCATTCACTTTAAATTGTATGATAAGAGTTTTCTGGAAATGATGGATAACACAAAGCGAAATAAAAATAATGTTTAATTTCCTGTGACAAATACACCGTTATATGCAAAAATGATCCACATGATTAAAATATTTAAAATTATTTGATTTTAATTTATAAAATAAGAACTTAACAATTAGAGGAAAAAAAGGAATGCTTTGCGAACTGTTAAAAATTCTTTCAACTTTTTACCAAAACAGGGTGAATTTGTAACTCGGTGTAAACTTATTCAAACATTTGATGATCAGGTTGAATCGAGAACAAATAAACGGTTTAGCAATAATGGAGCAACTGTTTGCCTTTATAAATAAGGGTTAATCATACCGGGATCTATGTTTAAAATAGAATCCGACAAACTACGGACCTTTAAGTTTGGACCCGGACTCGAAAAAATATCTCTTTACTTGTAGACAACATTCCCATCAATATATAAACAAGAAGATGTCATTGGGCTCTAAAGCGGTATATTGAAAGTATACAGAACTATTTGTTGTGATTGCCAGTTGCATATTGCCGTGCACGGTAAAAAAGACAAATGGTTCGTAATGCACGAAAATATAACAGAATCACGAAACAAAATATACTATGACCTCTTACGAGTTACTCCTCATTCCAAAAAGCATACTTTATCTTTAGACTGGATTAAAAACCAGCATATGTTTAGACTTAAAGAATCCTTTATAAAAACAACATTTTTTCATGCTGCCCTTGTTCTTTGTAAACGTTACAAAGTAGTTTTTACATTGTATTAATCAGTTTTCTTAATCTGGAACATCTATTTTTAGAATGCTGTCAATTCTCTATTAAATAATTTCAGTTGTGTAACTCAATTTATACATGCAGATAACAAAATAATATTAATTTTAATGTTATTGTTAATGCGGTGAACGTATCATATTTGTTAAAAAAAAACGTATTTCTGAAACGTACAACAACCATGTCTACTTGATAATCGATAACAGTCGAAAAAATTGTATTCCGGTTTGAGAAATATGATTAATAAATAATAAAAATTGTTCAGAATCGTTCTCTAAAATCTTTTACTGCAAAAGAAATATTTTGTTTTGATAAATGCTTCTTTAAATTTCAAAAATATATTGGTTTCTTCTGTTTTTAAGTAAAGGACACTTTTCGGTATCATGAGTAACTCGGGAGAAGTTATTGTTTAATTTTCATCCGTGGTTACACAGGGTGTCCCAAAAGTCGCCGTACAACTTCAAAAATTTATTTTTAAAAAATAATAGCTCTACAGAAAAAATAATTACAACAGTACATAGAGCAACTTAAAAAGTTTTTTCCTACTACCTTTGTATACTTGTACATGAGATCCTTTCGTTGCACGAAGAATATCAAGTCGATATTTTTCCATCCACGTGCGTTTCAGCATCATACATCAATAGTAAAATCATCTAACATCTAACATCTAATATCTAACATCATCTAACATCAACAGTAGTTACAACTGTTTGATGAAATCTTAACAAAAGTTAAGAGTCTCATGGAATTGATACAACAGATCCAAACAGCAGTAGCTACTGTTGATATTAGCATGAAAAACGTTCGCGGATTGAATTGGAATATCGTCTTGATATTCTTCATGCTACGAATGGATCTCATGTTGAAGTTTACTAAGGCAGTAGAAAAAAAACTTTTTAAGTTACTCTATGCACTGTTGTAATTATTTTTGCTGTAGGCATATTATTTTTTTTGTAATACATTTTTGAAGTTGTATGGAGACTTTTGGAACACCCTGTATTATATTTTACTAACTACTAAAAAGAAAAATCTTTTTTTGAGCGTAGGGTGATGTAAAGTTGAATCAATGTTAAATTTTAACAGTAATCAGGAGTTTTGAAAAAAATACGTAATCCATGTCTTGGAGTTTCTGCTGATTTGTACATCAAATATGTCCAAATCAGCAGGAACTCAAAAACATGGTTCAAATACAGTGCAATATAAATATAACTTATTTTTTTATAAATTAGTGAAAATTTGTATTTCTTTTTCCGGCAAAATTATTTTAAAGTTTCTCTGAGTTGTAGTTAGAAAATCAATTTTACACTTAAAAAATACTTTTACTATTAGTTGAAAAACCTCTTATCTTATTAAAGTCATCACGCGCAATAATTTACCTATGTTGAATAGAACGGTACTTTGCAACGCTGACATTTGCAGCAATCATATAACTGAATAAATAAATTACTCTTAACAATTTCTTTAAACTCTACTTTAACTCAAATAAAATATGTAATCTGAGTGAGACCAAAGACATGAAACTACATAACAATATTAACATTAACCAAATTAATCATTACAGTAGATATTTTAAAATCTCACTAAAATGTGAAGTAAATAATAATCTAATTTTCTCTAATTAAAGGGTAAACAAAAATTTAAAAAAACATTCGAAGTGACATATTAATTTTCAGAAATCGTCTCCGCATACCAGGAAAGTATAATTAAATTTTTAAAACTGAATAATTGCAAAATATTTTGCAGCCTTAATTAAGCTACAAGGAAACCGCTCACTGTTTGTTAAAAAACTGTTTCGCATTTTTTAAAATATCATTTAAATTGTCCTTAAAGGAAGTAATTACTACAAAATAAATACATTTTTTTATAATGATTAGGTTAATAAATAATTCCAGTTATTTGCAGATTATAATGATTTTTTTTATTGTACTTATATTTCATACAAAGAATAGTCTAAAAAATTGGGGATTTGAGTATTAATAAATATAATATTATGACATTTTAAATTTTAAATTCGAGTATGGTTTTATGAATTAAGGTAGAAAATTATTTCAAAATATCTTGCTATGTAAATACGTCTTCAATGTAGAAAATTATAAAGGAAATAAAACAAGTCGGGTGTGCCAATCCCAAAACTTTCTTTTGTCTCACACAGGATTCGCATACACTAAAATGAATTAGCACCAATTTATATCAAGGGCTAACTGAATCTAAAGTTTTATTAAATTCCGTGCATTAGTTTTTTAGATAAAGCTATTGCGGTAATCGTGAAAAATGCAGCATAGCAGCGCCACCTATTGAGTGATCTTCACCAAAAAGTAATCAGCACCAATTTATATCAGGAACTAACTGAATATAAAGTTTTATTAAATTTCATGCATTAGTTCTTGAGATAGAACGCCCACAACATTTTTGTCACATACATACAGACAGACATTTTCTAAAAACAGTCAAATCATGTTCAGGACCTTCTAAAACGAAGAAATCCGTCGAAAACCGGAAGTCGAAAATTTTCATGAATCCAATACTTTTTTCTGGTAAAGATAGAAGAAAGTAAAAATCAGTGAAGCACACAGACTGAAAAATAGTGTACTGGCAGTACTGGTTAGGAATGACCTCCTATCGGAAGAGAAAGGCAGAGAGCGTGAAGTGTCAGGATTAAAATTATAATGGAGCCTAGAGATCTTCTCAACATGGATGCAATGATAAACAAACATACTTCTTCCTAGAGCAAGTTATTCAAAACTTAGTCTGGAAATACAAGAGCCTATGCCAACAAACACTCCATCTGTCTATTAATCCTTTTCAAAAGACCATGTTAATTATTCTTTGTAAAATGTAATTAATATGGTAATTACATTAAAAAGAGATATCCTATATACAGGGTGTTTCACAAAGGACCCCTAACTTTAGAAATCAATAACTCAATACGCTAATAATCAATAAATCAATACGCTAATAGTGGCCAGATTTCAATGACGAAATCTTCGACGACTAGTCTTTCTATGCTTCTGAACTCTCTTTAGAAGGATTCTTAACGCTCTCAGTGCCATCTATCGGTGCTATTTATAACTAAATTTTGAGATTTACGTATAAGATTCTTACGATTTTTTTAATAAACATACCACTGGTTTCATGTTTATATCTATCACCGTTTCCGGGTTATTGATTTTTAAAGTTAGGGGTCCTTTGTGAAACACCCTGTATGAATAACTAAAGTCTGTTTTTCAATACTTTATTCTTCACATTACCAATTTTGCAATAAAGCATCACTCAAAACATGGTAAAAGTTTCACAAAAACCAGTCCATCATCATTAAAAATGTTTAAAAGTTTCTAAAAGACTGTCACCATTACAAAAAAGTTTTCACCCTAGCCGGAGCATCATCTGTAATTTTTAATGATGATGGACCATTTTTTATGGAGCTTTTGTCATGTTTTGAGTAATATCTGATTGTAAAATTGGTAATGTGTAGATTAAAGTATTTATATGGTAATGTTTTATTTTTCAAGTGTTTTTGTTTTGATTTATAAAAAAATTTGGATTTAATTTACTTGTATCTATTTAAATCATCCTGATTTGTGTTTGAAAAACAAATTAATCCCTTAAAGATATGTTAAAATATATTTTCAACCATAGTTAAAAGTTTCATTACTTTAATACTGTCATCATTCGCACTAAATTAAATGTGTTAGACCGCTATTTTGCAACCTATATTTTTGCAGCAATCTTAAAACTGAATAGCATAATGGATATTGACATTTTAGTTTAAGATCGATTGTAACTTCATTATCTTAGCAATGTAAATTTTAGTGAGATGAATTACATGAAACTACTTAACTAGATTAACATTAATCAAATTAATCAAAAGGGTAGTGATTTTTAAATCTCACAAAAATGTCGAGTGGAACAAAATCTAATTTTCTCGGCTTCCATTCAGAGGAGAAAAATGTTTTCAAACTGTCAGGTTAGCTTTAAGATATTGTCTCTGCACATTGGAGAAGAGTAATTAAAATTTTAAAACATACATATTAAAAATATTCTTTAGCCTTTAATTTAGTAAAAGAGTAAAGTTCACTGTAGGATGCAAACTGGTCTTTTCTTCGTTCAAAATATTTTTTCATATTATATTTAACGGAAGTCCCGTTACTATATAAAAATTTAATTTATAAATATATTAAGAAAGAGATAATAATATAAATTGACGGTTCATTTCAAATCTAAACACATTTTTATATTACACTTACAGATCAAAGATGAGAGAGAAGAATATAAGTATTAAACTATCTGGTCAAAGGTTTTCGGACACTGAGGTTTAGACGTTTGTGGAAAATGTCGTGAAATACTAAACGAAAATGTTGAAAACTTCGAAGATGTAAAGAACATGTTCAGTCAAAGCTTTGTCACGTAGCAAATTGGGGGATAGAAAAAATGAAATAATATGTATGGTCATCCTGAAGCAGAAAAAACTCGAAATGGTCTATAGTTGTTACATATCATGCATTGACTGTACTACGCGTGTGCACATTTCTGCAACAATCGCTCGTGTATCCATGAAGATGTAAACGTTTCTTATATAATATATATATCCCCCGCATATTGTTTGCTTATAACATGCAGTGTGTTCAACCAAATTTTACTCTGCTTTCAGAAAACTTGACAGAGTGCAGCGGAAACAAAATACTGTGATTAGAAAATGAAAATATTCAATGTTTGATAAAAGATGTGCATTTGCATGAAATGATTTTTAACTGCGCATTCGAATAAAAGCTCTTTTTTTCACAATTTAGCAGTCAACTAACAAAATTTACAAAAGGACAGTCAAATATCGTGAAATTTACGACTTAATCGGGGATCTAGTGAACAAAATTTCAGTTACATTCTAAAAATGATGGCCGTTAATTAATTTTCCATAAATTACTGCTTTCGGCATTAATAATAGAATAATTACTTTGAATTATATAAAGTTTATTTATTTTCAAATAGACATACATAATTATAAAAGAAGAAATATACATAATATATATGGAATTAAATTGTTTATTACAATATGTCATTTTATATAAATTGCTGCTTGTGAACAATCCATTATTATCAAGTTTTTTTTGGTAAAATAACTGCATCGTAGCCCACTATATTTCCAATAACTTCCTCAATTTCCACGATATCCGAATGGATTTTTATATATATGTGGCCATTTATAGGATAGATTGCAGGAAGATTCCATAATTTATTATTTTTTAATAAAATCGCCTGTTGTTTTTTTTATTGATTAATTTCTTGTTAAAGAGTTTACTTTTATGTATTATTTAAAAAATTTTCATTTTACAAATGTTATACAAAGTATCTAAAATTTTATTTTTGTAAAAGCTTACATTTCGGCATCTTGCTCCAATCTTGGGGTAATATGGTCAACTACCTAGGGGTAAGATTCCTTTTGGAGTTTCAATGTAAATAATCATTTCTGTAAAGCAGTGTAAAACATAATGCGATGACTAAAAGTAACTTTAATATTTTAGACATACTAAAGTTGTTAACTTACTTAGTATTAGGTAATTACAAAAATACGGATGTCACAAGCTTTGGCAATTTAATAAAAATCAAACTAATAATTGTAAAATAGGTTATATTCTACCCAACATTTAAACAAATTATGACTCTTACGTATGCTTACTTTTAAAACTTTATAACAAGTTGAAATATGGCAAAGTCACTGTGACAAAGTGCATAAGAGTCCAGCTTTTTGGGAAATATTTTCATATGTTGATCGTTTCTTTTCAGCAATATTTTATCTCTACCACAAACTACATATATGTTTAGGAAATTTGAGTAACTTTCGTATAACTAACAGTTGCACTGAATGCACGTAATCCAATCGCATTTTTCCGATTTTTTATTGTGCTGGTCTAGACACTCTGAACACTCATTTTATTTCACTGTTAAAAAATCCCCATTTTCTGAATCTTAGTAGTGAATTTAATTATCATCTATATCATCGTCTATTTAACATACTCGCTATCTACTCTTTGACTTCTTCTTAATAAATTACTATTTAGAAATGCCTCAGACATCTTTGATTTCCCAGCTGCTATTGTGTCTCTGCTTTGGTTTGATTCTTATAGGCCTACATATTTTTTCTTAAACTTTTTGTCTTTGCCTTATTTTCCCCTTCGTAAGCATATTTTTTCTGCCGTTTCACTTTCTTTTATTCAATAACTTCTGATGATGCAAATACTTGAGCTTCTTGCTTTTTTGTCCTATACTTTCTCTTTTCCTAAACTGGAACATGTGAAATTTTTCGTAGTACATTTGTTGGAGAAGATTGTGTGTTATTTTTGCAGTTATTGCTATATATTCTTCATCACTTGATAGCAAGCTGATTGATAGACCAGTCGGTTGCTTGTATGATTGCAGTGATGTGCATGGTTGAAGGAAATCTTGAATCTACTGCTTACTGGATAGTACTGGATAGTCAGAGTTTATTGGACCATTTTGAAATTGATTTCTGTTTGACACACTGGATCTGTGACTCATTTTGTTCGTTTGACACAACAAAGACTCGACATGGAATAGCTGTTGGAATAAATTGAAATATTCCCATAGCTTCAAACGAAACAATCCCATTTTATGCAGTAGCACTTTCATTTCATGCTGAACTGAGAAGTTCCCGCACCTGAGCTCGTCCGAATTTTTTAGGACTGTTACGAAAATAATAGGTGTTCATCCATCGTTAGCATGTTTCGTACCAAAAATGGTTAAGGGATTTGAAAAAACAACGATCTAATGGTTGAAAAAAGGGAGTGGAATGATTTGGCAAACCTACCAAAACCATGTAATTTTGAACTACAAAATCAAGGAGTGTATCAGAGCTCGTATGACGTGTATGTCCATCTAGCAACAAAGAGCATTTTCCTTGTGCTTTGCGAAAAATAAAATGATTTTGTAGCTAGTCAGAAAAAACGTCTATGTTTACGTACGATCACATTTTCGACATCACTATGTTGGACGATGTTGACACATTGTCTTCTTCTCAATCAGCGTTTTTTTTTAACTCTATTGAAGATGTACTCGGGGGGGGGGGAAGGCAATCTCCTTCAACATTGCAGCAAACAATAGCTGTGATGTTTTTTTCCGTACTCTCAATATGTAAGTTTATGGACAACGTTGCTTCCTTTTTCAGCAAGAACATAACCGAGTTTATTATTATGAGACAGACCTGCCTCATCCACGTGATAAATGTTGGCAGATTTATTCATTAAATTTTTATTCTCAAGAATGGATTTTAATAAATTTAAATAGGCATCAGCGTCCTCCCTTGTAAGACCTGAGCTCTTGAGAGAAAAAAGCCTTCATCATTTCTTATGGAAATGTTGGGATTTTTTACTGGAAATTTTTAGAACCAGTCATCTATTTTGTTACTGTTAAAAATTTGCGTTAATTTTAAATAATAAAAATTTGCTTTAATTTTTAACGCCTAGCGAGTTTGAACGTAAGTATTCTCACTTTAGTCACATTAGGTTAAAATGCAGCATCCAGCATGCAGCTTGTAGTTTTGTAATATGAGGAGCATGCTTTTCTTCCATTTTTGTGACTAGTTCACATTTGGGCCCCAATTCATGTTTTTTGTCGTCATTATTAAGCAGACTTCTTCTTGGTGTTTTTTCGAGGATATTGAACTTGCCTTGCACACAGTTATTCCTGCAAGTTTGAAGGCTTGAAAAGCATTTTGTATGTCATTTTAAGTACTAACACCGACTAGATTTGCTTTCGTGTAACCTCGGCATTTCTGAGCGAAAACAAAAAAAGAGTTAATACCAGAAGTAATTGAAAAGAATGAAGAATCAACCAAGCATCTGACCGAAACGGAAAATAACTCGCATCTTCCTCCAAAAGATTTTCGTCGACTCACCCCGAAGTATTGATCCAAATGATAGTCCCCCCCCCCCCCTGCTAACGTGAAGAAACAGAAACTGGCCGCCATTTACGTTTGGTGGAAAATCCAAGCACTATACTCTCTAAAATCTTCACATTTATTTATCTGATGTTTATGACTTATATAGGTAAATAAAGAAGGAGCGTAAAAGATTCTGAATCTTACCAGAAGAGTTAAGACGCAATAGCAATAGAAAAGCACCATTTAAAACTTCAAAATATAAACGCAAACTGGAATTTAAGTATCGGTAGTGGAGCCTCTTCCTCAACAGAGCGACGTTTCTCCACAGCGCCTGCGCATAGGAAGACCATGTGACACGGCTACTTGTTCAATACGGCATCTCATTCCATGTTGACTACTAAATTAGGGAAGAAAAAATGTGTTATGTTCCGCGCAAGTGCAGTTAAATATAATTTCATACAAATATTCCTATTTTATCAAACATTCAATGTAATTTTTTAATTGCTGTATAATATTTTTACTGCATTTTTTAGAAAACAGCATTAAATTTGTTTGAAAATCCCGTATGTTATAAAGAAGAAACTTGCGATAATTTTTTGAATTTTTAAAAGAAACTTTTATATATTCATGAATATAGGTGCTATTCTTGCACATATAATTAGACACGTTGTATAGAGCTTATATAATCATTTGTTATAGCTACAGCTTATTTAAGCTTTTGACATACAGATTGGTAATATGACATCAAATATGACACCAAGCATGTTCTTTTCATTCTCGAAGTTCAAGAACTATTAATCAAGTATTTCTCTTAATTTTAGACAAAGCTTCTAAAATCGAAAGTTTCCAGGTAGAGTTATCTAATTTAGAACTAAATTAATAAGTTTTATGTATATATATGTATGTATATATATATATATATATATATATATATATATATATATATATATATATATATATATATATATATATATATCATTTATGCTTTAATATTCCATTTCAACTTTAGATCTTATTCACTCTTACAAGGTCAAATCAACTGAATGTAAATGCAATTTTTAAATTAAATTGTACAATAACCTATAGTTTTGTCTATACCTATCCTAAAATGTTTAGAAAACTAAATATGTTTTAAATAGTAGTCCGAATACTCATTACTTTAATAAGGTCATCGCTCACAATAACTAAAATGCGAGAACTAGAACGTTATTTTGCAGTTATTATAAGCTTAGGGTAATCATGTAATTGGATAACATAATGAATATTGACATTTTCACTTATCATCGACTATAACTTCATTATCTTAAAGAAGAAAATTTTACTGAGATGTATAATGTGACACTGCGTAACTAAACTAACATTAACCAAATTAATCATTAGAATAGAGATTTTTAAATTTTTGTAATGTATCGAGTGAAACAAAATCTGAATTACTCAGCTTCCAGTTATAAAGGAAGAATATGTTCAATGTGTCAGGTTAGTTTTTTAAAAATTGCTTCACAGCATTCGAAAAGTGTAATGAAAACTTTAAAATTGGCCTGCGTGAAATACTATTTAAACTTAATTAAGTAAAAGAGAACAGTTCACCTTTTGGTGGAAACTTGCTTTTCTTTTTTTTAAATATCCTTAAAATTATTCTTAAAAGGGTACGGTTACTATGAAAAAAAGTTTGTTCCTAAATATACATCGATTTCAAAATTAAACTTTTTGGATTGTTGACTGATTGTTGTAAATTTCTATGCATTTTCCTATTATATCGCATATAATAAAAAGAAAGAAAGAGTGATTATTATGTATAAATATGAACTTTTTAATTTGAAAATTTAAAAAGGTTTCCTGAATTAAGTGTATAATTGTTAGAAAATACGTTAAAATTCATACATGTGAATAAGTCTTCATTTTATGATTTAGATTTAATATTTTTATTACCCTTAATACAATTTTAAATATTTTTTTAATTTTATTTGACATGTAATACAATTAATGTGCGATATTAATATAATATTAAAGAATTTAAAGTAGCATTAAAGAAAAATCTTTTTGTTTAACCGGACTTGTTAATCTTTGATCTTCTTTTTATTTCAGTGATTTACAATACATTTTTGGCAAACTATTAAGAGGTTTTATGAAGAACAAGAAAGAAAAATCATAGGTGACGCACAGATTATGAAACACTTTCCAACACATTCAGAATATTGTAACAAAATTTCATTGTTTATTAAGGTGAAAGATGAAATCTAAGTGACTAAGGTTAAGGTCAAACCGGGTGGGAAGGCCTAGCTTTCGTCTTAAGCTCAACTACCCCCGCCCAGTATCTAAGAGAACAATTTGTAAAACGCATAACACATTAAAATAAACAAATTTCAGCAGTGTAATCTATAGTTGTAAAAATATACGAATTGTTTTGTGCAGCCTTGTATATGATCCGTAGATTTGTAAAGATACTGAATAGTATGCTAAAATTTAGTTCAGTTTGGAAACGCACGATACAGTTGAAAATTCCCGTTCAGCAAATTCCGTGAGTAAACGGAAATGTACTCGAATTATTTTGTGCAGCTCTATATCTCATCTATAGGATTTATACATATCAAGTAATATGCACAAAAAAAATAGTTAATTTAAAAAAACGCATAGCACAATTGAAAATGCATTTCCAACAAATATTGTTCATAGACAATGTTGTAACCGAATTATTTCGAGTGTCCCTGTAAATGAACGATAAATACTATGCACACCATATTTCATAGTAATCATCGTGTAGTGCACATCAGGGATGTATATCATTTTCAATATGTCTGGAATAGTGTAGTATCACTAAAATACATAGTAAACGAAATTCCTCCATAGACCATAAACATAACAGAATTTTTTTAGTGCTTTTGTTGAGGAACCATTGCTTCACACTTAATTTTCGATTCCGATCAGGCCATAGTAAACCTCCATAATAAAAAACAGTTTCATGGCGATTCGAGCGTATTTACGCGAGTTATAGAACAGAAAGACAGGAGGCCAGACAAGCCAAATCCATAAACAATTTTCAACTACTTTGGAAAGTGTTAAAAATGAATTAATCAAGAAAAAATGCAAATTTTCAATTTGCAAAAATCAATTTACCTAAAATTTTGAAAATTTTAGGTAATGCTTAAAATTTGTTTTCTTCTACAATTTTAAACTTTTTGAAAGTTTTTTATGCATGCTTGTATTACAAATGTGTCTCCTAACTCTAATGATAGGATTTTCAAGAAGGTAATTAGTTTAAGTAACAAATAAATAAAATGTCATTACACATGTTAAAAATATAGTAAAAATGATTATTTACTTTACATTTTTATTTTTAAGAATTAATTTTTTATAAGACTGAAAACTCCAGTTCTAATTTTATGAAATACATCCTAAGGATCATCCAAAAATAATAGAGAGTCAATTGAAAAGTGTGTGTTTAATTTTTAGGATTTTGATCATACTGATATATTAAAAAAAAATTAAAAAAAATAGAACAGAATCTGAGAAAAATAAATTTAAAGACTGCAACTCTGAGAAATATTTAAAGGGAAAGGGATTATTTGAAAAGACTTTTTCACATATTTATAATCATCGAATCTTTTACGTTATTTCCCTAAAACGTACTATGGATGTCTACATACATTTCAATTCCTTCGGGACCAGCGTTACATACATGAATGCACGAATTTTATTCAGTTTGCATAACAGTATTTTAAGTATTTAATCACGGAAATTCCTAATTAAATAAGGCTAATATTACTTTTTTTTGTTAATAGTATCATAAACAATTGATATATATACCTTTTCAAGATGCGTATATGCATGGTTCCAAAGGCGGTTAATCAAAATATTACAAAATTGAAATTTCTGAAAAGTTAGCAAGTTTTTTACCGAAATTAACAATTTTATATGCATTTATCAATATTTTATGCTTGTTTTCTCTTTTAACCTCATAATTTTCATTTAGAAAAGCTTTAAATACATTATTCGTATATGCGACTTTTAAATTGGATTAGATTATTTTTTTGTTTTTCTTTTCTCCTTTTTTTCGATGAAGAGCAACATTTCGATGAAGCTAATTTAATGAAAACATCTGCTCGCGGATATTTACCTCTTCGAAGAAAAAAATGGTAGAATGCCTATAGGGCAAAAAAGACTAACTGAGTAAAAATGAGGTCCTCTTGATACGGCTTGATTTTTATTGCATTTTCCGGAAGTTTTTGTTTGTTTGTTTATTTAAATAATGCACATAGAAAAAGAAATGGTTTGGAATTCAACTGATTGGGTTCTGCGTCAATTCGTCGCGCACAATTCATCGCGGAACAATTTATCGCGGAACAATTCA
This sequence comes from Maratus michaelseni, assembly GCA_963931845.1. Classification (NCBI taxonomy): domain Eukaryota; kingdom Metazoa; phylum Arthropoda; class Arachnida; order Araneae; family Salticidae; genus Maratus; species Maratus michaelseni. The sequence continues at coordinate 170,869,072 of OZ007591.1, forward strand.
TCGCGCACAATTCGTCGCGGGCTCAATTCGTCGCAAGTTCAATTCGTCGCGGGATCAATTCGTCGCGACGTCCATTCGACGCAGCGAAAATGTCTTTGAAAGAAGCTATTATGATAAAAATAAGGATAATTTAGTAAAATTAGCTAATGATAATTTGTTTTTTAGATATACAGAATTATAACTAACATTTTACAAGCGATTTTGGAGGAATTTTTATTCATATGTGATTTTTTTTGTGAATTTCCCTACTGAGAAATACTACCAGAGATCACTACCAGTGCATGATACAATGACGAATACAAATGCTGACACTCTATATCTAAAAAACAAATTATCATTAAGTAATTTTACTGAATTATTCTTATTTTTATCATAATAGTCTTCAAAGATGTTTTCGCTGCGACGAATTGACGTCGCGGTGAATTGATACCGCGACAAATTGAGCCCGCGATAAATTGAGCCCGCGATGAATTGAACCCGCGACGAATTGAGTCCGCGACGAATTGTGCGCGATGAATTGTTCCGCGACGAATTGTGCGCGATGAATTGACGCGACACCACTGATTGCACTTTCGCCTAAATGCGTGAATATTTTCATATAAAAGTTTTCGTAGTTTAATCTATCTAAAATCCTGTAATTTTTAATATGCACGGCGTGCACAGTAAATCGATGTAAGGTGTTTTGCGCTGTTAAACATCATGTGAAAAAAAAATAAAACAAAACAAAACAATCCTCAAATATATTAAAATAGTTCGAGGCAATTATAAAATTGATAAGTTAAAACAATTTTTCACAAAATGGGCGGCGGATAATTGAAGTTTCAGATCAGTTTTTAATAGTAAATCTTGATTTTTTTAAACTGTTTTAAAAATCAAAATTATTATTTGTTTTTACTTTTTAAGGTTTGTCGTCAAATGCAAAAGTCTTGTTTTATTTGAAAAAAAAAAGTGTATAGATTGAAAAGGTTATACCCGGAAACATACACCAATAACAATAAAAAAGAAGTTGCTTCCATGAAAATTAGTTTAAATTTTTTGATCTACTCTTTTGTCACCCATGACAATAATCTGTTATACTGGTTGTCATGACTTAAAAATGGGTTGGAACTTAAGATTTTTTGAGATCATATTCTAGACACTTTAAAGTTTCGAAATTTTTTTTTTAGAAGGCTTTCGGGAAAACCTCCTCTTAACCACTTGAAGGGCGATGAGATATTATATCTCCCATTTAAGTTTAATCTCCAAATCCAACAGTGACACCACAATATTAGAATATTTTTTCTAACATTACAAAGGATGGGAAATTTCTTTTCACTTTGCTAAACAACATAACATAGTGAAATGTGTCCAGACCGGGTACATTTTTCACTATGTTGGTTGTACGGTGTTTACCAAAGTGAAAAGAAATTTCACATCCTTTGTAGTGTCATTTAAAGATTTATAGCGTAGTTTCAGTCTTGATGAAATATTAATTGGAAAATTTAGATAATTTTTTTCTTTTATTATGTACCTGAAGAAAAGATTTCATTTATTTTAAAGAAAATTGTTCGTATTTCCTGGTTTCTTTAAATCATTTCGTCATTTTGGCGAAAGAAGTAGTTTGCCCCGGAAAGGGTTAAGAAGACGAGAATGGGAATCGTCTCCTATTCGTGATAAGCATTACGCTATTATATGAGATGTAATTTTCCTAATTGGCCGAAAATGTCCGGGCCTTGATTCAACCAGCTAACCTGGTGAACTAGAATCGCCAGATTTATCCGGGATTGCTCAGTTGGTAGAGCATTGGCTGCTTCAGCGAAGAGCTCCCTGATTTGAATCCTGACCCGACCTTTTTCGCCCAGTTGGGAAAATTAAATCTCATATGATTTCTTTACCAATTTGAATAATTGTGGTAAAAATTAATCTATTGTACTATTAGTTGTTTAGCATGCTTGCTTCGTTTAAATTTAGTAATTACTGCAGACAAAAGAAAATTCCAATAATGTATTAATTTCTGCCGGAGGAATTCAACGGTGCAAACATTTATACTTGCTTTAAATTGAATGCAATACGTACTTTTTACCTTATTTGATTTTTTTTTCTAATTTGGCACAAATTGCATTTAGTTATCCTTTTTGCAATAATTAATTCTAGAAACACCTACTCGATAAATTAGATGAAGTCTGAATCTAGTATAAAAACTTGACTTGAATCGGAATTAGATTGAGCAAAGATACATGACCATAAACAATCCAAAATGACAATCGATCAAAATTTCAATAGGCTCACTTTTCCCTCTTTCAATTTTCAAATCCCCAAAAAGCTATGTATGTTGCGAGATGCATTCCTTCTGTCACGTTAATATTCGTATTGGAACTTCCATTTATTTCAGTCTGACTGGGTGATGTAACTGCGCTAAAGTCCGCCTCCACTTCAGTCAAGACAGTTGATGGCTGTTTTCGTAATTCATCAAATAAGATTGAATACATATTTGACGATTATATGAAATGGTTTAATAAAATGATGCTGCTTCCTAATATATTCAAATATGTACTTAATTAATACTATTAATTACTCTTAATTAATTAATTATTAGTAATTGCTATTAATAAATAATACTATTATTATTAAAAAGAGATATCCTATATCTCGATTTTTTATGTCTGTATTTTCAAAATTTTTTTCTTCAAATTACCAATTTCTCATTCAAACATCACGCAAAACATAGTAAAAGTAGTGTAAAACTACAGTCCAACATCGGAAAAATGTTAAAATTTTTCCAATAAAAAACCTCTACCATTACCAGAGCGTTTTCACTCCAGCTGGATCATCATCAGTTGTAATTTCAGGTATTTTTTCCTTCTGTATTTATTGTACTGAGGATTGACAAATTCCTTCTAATATAAATAAACGAAGAAGGGAATAATGCCTGAAATTACAAACGATCATGCTCCAGTTGAAGTGAAAACGTTCTTGTAATTGTGATTTTTTTTTTATTGGAAACATATTAAAATTTTTATCATGATGGACTGTTTTTTAGAGAACTTTTACCATATTTTGATTGATGTGTGATCGTGAAATTGTTAATGTGAAGAATAAGAATATTATACTTCTATTATTCAACCCTTTTCTGCGTACACCTTTAAATACACATTGTAGAGTTGCATCATTTAAAACAGTTGTTGCTATTGATTAGCAAAAGGTTCCTAGAAGTGATTTAAAGAAATAAAATACTGTAAAGACACTAATGTCCGTGATTTTCCAAGCTCTGCTCATCAATATGTCAGTGAAATATCTCAGTCAAATAAGAAAACATTAACCCGTATGCATAAATGAAAAATTGATACTTGTGTGTTACAGGAGTGTTGGCAAGACAAACAAAATTATCTTGGGAAGACAAGGAAATTTTTCATACATATTTTCTGGCAACATATTCACCATTTTATTCGTACAACAAGCAATTGCTTTCAATGGTTATACAATTTATTTAGTATAAAGAAGCCATTTATACATTTTTGTTAATATACAGAAGTCATTTATCCAATGCATGCAATTATTGGCAAAATTTTAAATACATATATAACAAAGTATAAAAGTTCATCATGTTTGTTTTCTTAGCTGTTTATATCGTTTGGCAACAAATCTCACTTTTCGAAGCCAGAACGGTGCCAAACATTAAAAAAAAAAACTAAGGCCCCTATAACAAACATGTATAATGTATAAACAAGTTTATTACATTTAACAATATGTTGTATTGTTGATTGGTAGTCTTGCCTATTTAGCGCGTTTAATCCATATTCAAAATATCTACTAGAAATTTTCGAGAGTAATTTTAGCTTTAATGAATGACAAGCATTCAGTAATTAAAAAAAGAACACAAAATCATGTATCAGAGATACATTATGTAACACTTTCCAAACAATTCCAATATACTTTTTAAAAAAATTAAAGTTTAATAAGGTGAAATGATCTCTAAGTAAACAAATTAGAAAAAACACAACATATTTAAAAACACAATTTCATGAATTACCAACAATATTCGGAAAAATATTCGAATTATTTTGTGCAGCGGTGTATATGATAAATAGGTTTTTATATATACTACATAGAATGTTAAGATTTAGTTCATTTAGGAAATGCATAGCACAGTTTAAAATACCTCTTCTGGAATTTCCGGATAAATAGAAATGTGCTCTAGATTTTTTTGTGCTGCTATGTATATGGTCTATAGAAAATATACACACCAATTAATAGCCGAAAATTTATTTAAATTTAAAACCGCGTATCGCAACTGAAAACGCACTTCCAGCAATTATTGTTAACTTTAACCGAATTACTTTGCGTGTCCCTGTAAATGAACAATGAATGCTATGCACCCAGTATTTCATAGTAAGTCCCATGAAATGCAACTGAATGATATTTATCAATTTCAATAAAATACACATCAATAAAATAAAACGCAATCGATTTTCGCCATAGACGGTAATGTAACGGAATTCTTTTGAGTGTCCCTGTAAAGAAGCTATAAGTGTTTTGTACGCCATTTTCTCTAGTAAGCCTTTTGTAGTGTACCTCATTGCTAATAAATTTTGATATGTTTGAAATAGTCTAACATAATTAATATAATCCACAAAGGATTTTTTCCCATAAACCGTAATGCAACGGAATTCTTTTGAGTGTCCCTGTAAAAAAACTATAAAATGTTTTGAACACTATTTTCTCTAGTAAACCTTTTGTAGTGTAGCTCAGTGCTAATAAATTTCGATATGTTTGAAATAGTTTTACATCATTAATATAATCCACAAATCCCACGGAGTTCCTGTGAGTGTTCCTTTAAAGTATAAGTCCGACACACTTCATTTTCAAAACCGAACATGCCATGGTAGACATCAATAACGTACATCAATTGCGTGACAATTCGAGTATATTTACGTGAGTCACAGCACAGACAGACAGACAAACCGAACTCGTAAATACTTCTCAACTATGTTGGAAAGTGTTAAAAAGGAAAGACTACTTTTCAGAATAACTTGTGGATGTTCTGAATAAAAACCTTTCTAAATTACAGACAAATATTCTCGTGATTCGTCAACAATAGTATTAACCCGTATTGTAGTATGAACGATATTTTACGATAAATAAGTAAAACTTTTAAAAATGTTATACACTGTGACTTTGTTATAAAAAATTAATGAACTGTAATGTTTTAATTAATTTGTATAAAAGTACATGCTTCGGTTAAATGAAAAAAGAATTGCTTGTTCATTTCTCATACCAAAATTACTTTCGTAATGAGATATTGATGACGGAATAGGAATTCTTACGAAACATGACCTCATTAAGCGGTGAAAGATAAAATGTGTGAGCTTTAAAATATAATTGCTTATGTGGACATAAAATTCGGTAGCAAGTAAACAAGGTAAAAATTCCATTGTGCCTCGATTGATGGAAATAAGTACCATTATATGTAACCTATACTGGATTTGTCGTTGATAATGATAATATATTGTGTTCCGAAATAATATTAAGGATGTATTTCGCTAACTGATTTTAAATACTATGTCACACATTAAGTTAAAAACGTCTTTCTGTATAATGTCTATTTGCTTCAGGATTTTTCAATTTATTTCAGAAGTATTTTATGCCCCATACAATGTATTTAAAAAACATAATAATAAAATTTCGAAAAGAAAAAAAGAAAGAAATTCCAAAAGACCTTGTTTTCTATAACTTACAATATATGTTAAAATTTCCTCCTCTAGCTTCTAGACGCGCAGATGAAATCTTAAGCATGTTATTGAAGACTGATTTCAGTATTCCAGGTAATTTTATGAACGAAATCGATGCATTAGTCTGTTAATTATTGAATCGATTAGCGCATGCTGTTCAGTCTTCGCACTTCTTCGAAAAATGTATTGTAGGAAATATATACTTAAATAATGTAATCCCGCTATTCTTCGGAAACGTCATGTTGGTTTACACACGTGAGTGCAGTGCATGTCTTGACATTATTCTGAACTCCGTTCGCTACGTCGATTCAACAGCTAAATCCAGTGTTAAATAAGACGGTATTAAAAAGTCTCTTGCCCTTGTTTTACTAACATATGTATTATTTAAATTCAAACTAGCGTTTTATAGAAGACCTCATGTATTCATATATTAAACTATCTCATTGCATTTTTCTAATCATTTACACAAAAATGTAATTCAAAACAATATCTTTTCTTTGAATTTAAAGATAAATTTGTAGAGATACCACCATAAATGACTAAAATTATAATATTGAATTTTCGTAAAATTAGAAAAAAACATCACAGCAAAATGTTAATTAAATTCGTTTCATAGCTATGGTAAACTTGCAATGTTTCTACAAATATAGAATAATTCTATTTAGTTTACAACATAATTTTCTTCATAAATTAATTCTTAAGCTTTTAGAATACATTTTAATTAAAATAAAATAATTTCAAACTGAATTGAACAAAAATCATCCTAAAATAGATATGATATTGCCCACTATTTTCTTTATTTTATATATTTCTACTGTCTATCTGCCTCTTACGCAGTAAACACTGTTCATTTATCCGCCTTTTATTAATCCATATCCAATGGATTCATTCTTGTCTGTACTAATTTATCAGTTGATGTAATTTTAACTTCAATAAAGGCTGCATTTTTAAAACTCAACTAGTTAATTTCTTTATATCTACAAATCTCTAAAATGCAGCATTTCCAGTTAAAATTTTCTCGCAGCTCAGAGCCACGTTCAGGGAGCAGATTTACATTCCAACTGATTCGAAGCGAAACATTACAGACACTAGGGATTTAGAAAGAGAAAAAAAGGGGGAAACAGACACATGTCTTTGCGCCATCTCTAGGCAAGATAGTCATAAAGAGTCAAACACCTATCATGCATATACGTTATGACATGATATGTACAGTGAAATCAGGTTAATGTGTATCCGGTTAATGAGGATAAATTCGTTTTATCCATCATTTTTATGAGGGTTTCGTTCATCTCACGAAACCCTATTATCCCCGATCCGTTGTCTGTCCGTCAAAGAGCTGTTCTCAGAGCCTATATAACTTACAGAGTAGAAACTTTGTGTATATAAAACTGAATATCTGCTATGAAGTTCAAATATTAAAATTTGAAAAAAATTTATTATTTTAATAAATAGAGGTAAAAAAAACAAAATTCTAACCTCCTTTTCCTATTAAATTTAAACATTTTTCGTTATAACAGTTGCCTACAATTAAAGATCCACAATAAAATTCTTTCTACAATAATTATTTTTCTATTGAAGGATTTCCACGTGAAAAATGACAATGAAATAAAAAGTTTCACAAATTGAAAAAAATATTAATATGAAATAAAAATGATTGACGCATATTGGTAATAAAACGCAAATTTTCAAAGATTTCTCTATAATACAAGGAATATGAGTATGTGTATGTACAGAAAGCAGATTAATATCATGTCATTAGAGAATTAAAAAGAAAATTAATCTGACGTCGTATCAGAAGTTTAACGGATTTCTCAAATATTTGAGAAAAATACAAATCAAGTATCAATGTGAGAGTAAATATATGAGTTTGAGGAACGTATTGAACCACGATAAAAACCCGATTATGGAAATATTCGCATATTTTAACATTTTGAAGGTGTACAATATGTTTAACTTTGAAATTATTATTTTTTAAATATCGCATTTAGTCTACATGACAGATATTATTATGACAGAGTATAATAGCGAGCTGGTTTAGATATTCGAAAAAACGAAAAAAATAGACCGGTAAATTTTTACTTTATAAAAAACATGACTTTTTTTTTTTGTTGCTAAATGAAATTTATTTGGATTTATTAAAGAAAGGATAAAGTGTTTTGAAAGGAATATTAAACGAAACCCTTTGTGCGATCTTCGATCACACTTACCAACTTGTTTGCAATTACTGTTAAAGACATCACTTAAAGCGTACTACTCATCGGTTAATGTGGACAAGTTTTTCGCAAACTGATTGAGCAAAAACGAAATTGCTTTTGTACATTATTTTTACAAAAGCAAATTTGATGTAACTTTGGTTATTGAAAGATCAAGAAACTGTCAGTGACAATAATGAAGAGAAAGAAAACTTCCTACCATTGAAAAATTCTAATGGCTGTTTGCAGCTGTTACCCAATGTTATATAGCCGATTAAATTTTCCAGTGAGTCGGAAAACTGGTAAATGATGTGGTAAATGATCTTTTGTTTGTAATGTCATTTCTTTCCATATTTTATTTATCTTCAGCAGTTTATGTTTTTGATTTTACATACTGTCACTAACATGCTTTTTATCTAAAACTAGCACGCTCCGTCTGCTGTTCTGATCGGTTTCGCCAAACTATCCTTCAGTTAAACGAAATATATCGGTGAATTTGACCATATGTTTTAAAGCAATATGACCCTTTAGCCGAAATGTCCTTCCGCATTGCTGCAAACGATGCCAACGCTATGGCGCTATTATATTTTCTAATAAGTCAGACAATATTTTAGACTGTTAAGGGCCAACTCTTTCAGTTGATCATTTAAAGTAGGATTTGGTAAAGAACG